>CM033427.1:69440501-74240501 GCA_019425775.1 Rafetus swinhoei | reverse complement strand
AGTGAAAGGAGACACATACATTGTATCCTGTGATAACACCTCATTTTATTTGTTCTGCTTCACTTTCAAAATATTCCAGGTACTTCATTCAAAACATAGCTAATGTTAACCCTGGCTAAAACTCAGTATTGGCAATCTTTACAATCACTAAATTGAAGACTCTTGCAAAAAATGTTAGTGTGTAAATAGATTTAAGCTCTGTTTAAGACAAGGAAAATCCCTGATACTGGGACTGTTTAGAAGACTGAGCGTTCTAGAGGCCAGGTCAAACCATCAGCTGTCAGTTTTCCCCAACTTCTGAAGCTGTTCTAGCAGACTTGGTACCACTCAGAATCCTAATGGGCTGCTGAAGAGAATAATCATTTTCCTGTCTGTTGGAAAACAGAGATGTTTTCTCACTTAAACATGTATGTGAACTTAAAAAAATAACAAGGACACTAACACTGTCATAGCATTGAAAGATTTAATAATTGGATCATGACATTGGGATAGCTAAACTGAAACATTCATCTTTTTAGTTCTCACAAAATGACTCATAACAGAGGAACCCCGATGGAATTATATTAAAATAAGTGGATCTGAGTTTGTGGGGCTATATCTCACAATCCAGATGTAACATTCCAATTAATTGTTTGGTCAGGTTAATCAAATTTCAGAAAATATTGGATTCTTTTAGCGGTTCTTTCTATACTAATTTCAGCTCATAGACTATCCTCCAATTTTTGTGCATTTGGGCCATAAATGCTTTTTCTGAATCAGGTCAAAACACTGCTGACTCTTGAGTTAGGTTGCCATTCAGATTTCAAAACAGTGAGATTTATAAGTCTTTAGTTACACTGAATGGTGAGTTACTCTATAAGTAATTCTATTGACATCAATGGAGTTACTCTTTATGTTTGGGTATGATTCAAGATAAATAAGATAATGCAAACTGGTCTTTAACCTGTGATTAACTTATCAATGGGGTGGAAGGAGACCCATAGTGTTATCTTTTAATATTAAATCTGTCATGATAATTTTTTGTTTTCAGGAACTTTAGACCAGTTTTTCAAAAGTATTTAAGTGCCTAAAGATGCAGCTAGTGGATTTTTTCTTAAATGCCTAAACAGATTAGATGCCTAACCTACTAAGGAACTTATGGAAATCCTACTAGGTTCTGTCTGCACCTTTAGAAGTCTTAGAGGGGTAGCCATGTGAGTCTATAATGTTAAAAGCGAGTAGTCCTGTGGTACCTTAGTTTAACAAAAGTATACAATTATGAGCTTTTGTGGGTAAAACCCACATCATCAAATGCACCTTTAGGTTAGTAATACCTCTGAAAATCTGGCCCTTTCCCTCCTTGTTATGGAAGATATTTGTTCTTTACTAATTTAAACAGATGCTACTCTATTTTGATGATGAAGAGGCTGTTGCTGCAGTAAAAAGATATGTTTTTGGAAATGATATCTAATGTACTTTTGTTTATATCTAGTTGTAACACCATGTATTGGCATGGAATAAAGAAACATAAATAAATAACAGCAAAAAGAAAAGGATTAACTCATTTCACTAAAGAAAAAGGAAATAACAGCAAGTTTATTTCAACATGGATCTAATTAATTAATTTGAAAAATAAATGAAGGGAATGATAGCTGCACGCATAATAAAAGAATGAAAATGTCAGGCAACTTGAGGAACAATAGAATTTCTAAACATAATGGACTGGATGCGTGAACTGTTTTGCATAAATGAGGCAGGATATAGCCTATTGGAGAAGTGCCTTAAGGAGATAGCTGATGATCTCCCCAATGAAGGGAATCACAGAACCAGCTACTGTGGTTTCCTCTGTTAATGAAAGTGAGAATGGCATGTCAGGGGAAGGCCAGAGCAGAATGTGGTGCTCTTCTCAGTTCTGGACTAATGAAGTCAGAATACTATAGCTGGTGTTATTTTGAGCATTCCTTAGTCCAGAACTGCTCCAAATTATACAGGGGGGCTCTTGCTTCAGCTGTCCCAGCACTAAGGGAAACAGAGTGTAAACTTGTTTCTGCTGAAGATCAAGGCTTATATATGTGTGTGTATATATATATATATATATAGCAAATCACTTTCCAAAGTCATAGGAACTGGAGTGGATAGCTCAGAAATCAGTTAGCCTTTGACTCCCTGCTGTAGTCTTGTTTTAAATATGTCAAAAATGGGCAGTGAAAACAAGACCTGGCAGCTTCATTGCTTTAATAAGACAGAAAACCATAACGAACCAAAGCACACAACATTGCTTTTGCCATCTGCAGAGCTTCCAGACCTCTTGTAATTTTATAGCAGTGGGCTGCCCAAGCCTTTGAAAGCCAAAACCTAAATAGAAAACATGCACACACCAAAAAAGCTAAAGGGAGAATATTGCAAATAATAATAATTAGAAAACTGACAACAAAAGAATGAAATGATACAGAAAATTCAACAGTGACAAATAAAACAAGATTGCCCAACAAAGCTGTGAAGTAGGAATAGTGGAAGGGGGAGATAAATGAGACTTACAGAAAAGAGACAGGACTCTATATAATACAAACTGGTATTAAGCAGAAAGTCTTCCAAAGCAGAATTATGTTAGCCTGCTATAAAACTTTAAAACCTTTCTTGCAGTGTGTTACTTCTTTCTCTGTCCCAATACTTTGTCAGGAGAGATGAATCATGGTATACTTATTCCACCTAAAATAAACCTTGAATTTTAAAGCTGCAGTACTCTTGTACTTTTTTTTCTTGGTTTGTCAGATGAGAAGATATTTTCCTACAGAGATTAATACGTGCAAGCCAAACTGAAGAATTAATTGCTGAATATGTCATCTTGAGAAAAATGTAAATACCAACAAGGCAAATGCAGGGTTTTAGTCCTGCTTTTATGTTAAATAAGCAGTAAGCAGATGAGCAATACTAAAATATATGAGTATCTCAATGACTATGCTACATTAAGCTATGAATCTATCTCTAATGCAAGCACAGGATAATTGCAGGTGAAAGGTGAACTGAAGTTATCAGGTGGTGCGTCCTGTCACTGAAAACAAATGCTATAGAGAGAGAAGTGGTAGGAGGGATGGAAGTGTCAACATGTGAAAAGCAAATGGAGTCAAAGTGCTATCCTACACCTATGATGAAAATAAAAGTTAGTAATGATATTTTGATCATGAAACCATCTTCCTATAAAAGAGATACCAGGCTTAATTTTCAGCTCACTGCTCTGTCAGTGTAAAGGGGCCTTATGGAGGATGTAACTGTACTTTACTCCCACACCTTTACAACACAGGGATCGAGTAAGGGGACTTTAGTATAAATGCAAGTCAGGTCTAATAAAAAGAGTAGTTTAGAAGCAGGGACCATGCCTTCAAAGATGCTTGTACATTGCCTAGCATGGATCCCTTATCCTCATTATTGTTATAATGTTATACAATTGTTTAATATTAATAATTAACCCCTCTCATGCCTGCAAAACAATGAAACTGGGGCATGAAGGACCCTCCAATCAGGAATAGTGATGAGAGCTCTGCAACTCGTAGAAAGGTCTCTGTAGCTTGTAGCCCATAACTGTCAGCTAAATGTTAGTGTTACAAGGAAACAAGCACTTTCATTGACAGAGACAGGCTTTGGATCACATGCCACATGTTCCTATTGGCCCCACCTCAGGTAGTATCTATAAAGCAAAAGGAATTAGTTTGATTTGACTATCCCCCCCTCCTTCAAGTCTATGGCTTAGTAGGAACTAGACCATTAGTTTGCTCATAGAAAGGGATACCACACAGTGGTGTTGCCCCTGGAGCAATCTAGGAACCCCACTTTGGCCAGTTCTACACTACAGGAGAAAGTCAAACTAAGGTACGCAACTCCAGCTAGGTAGGTCCATGGGAGAAACTCTCTTGTTGACTTCCCTTACTCCTTGTGACCCAGTGGAGTAACAGAGTTGACGAGGACACCATCAGCAGTCAGTTTAATGGGTCCTTCCTAGATCCACTAAATCAAACCCTGGGAGATCAAACTTCAGAGCATCAATCTCTGGGAAAGTGAAGACAAGCCTCATGATTCAGGAATACCCTCCACCTCAGAGTAGGGGGTTTCCTTGCTGCTGTAAGAGAAGAGTAAACTTTGATATAGAATCATAGAATACTAGAACTGGAAGGGACCTTGAGACGTCATCAAGTCAAGACCCCGGCCCTCACAGCAGGACCAAGTACCATCTAGAACATCCATGATAGATGCCTGTCTAACCTGCTCTTAAATATTTCCAGTGTTTAACCACTTAGGAAGTTTTTCCTAATGTCCAACTTAAATCTCCCTTGCTGCAATTTAAGCCCATTGCACGAAGGACATATAGTGGCTCTGAGGATTCTGCTTTTCCTTGTTTGCCAGAAGCAGTGGCATATGGAATGCTTCCACTGCTGTCTTGTGCTGGCGCACCAGATAAGTTATAATCTGTCTGTATGAAATCAGTCCAAAAGACATTTGAGTCTGACTTCAAAAATCTATACTAAGCTACAGGAAACGTATGTACTTCACAATGCAGAAAGATACAATATAGGTTATTAACTTCTTTGTGGATACTAACTTTCTTGTGCATGAGACCTTTAGATGCTGAGTGTCACTGGGATGGTCTAAGTACTCACAACCCCTGATGAGGCCAATAATAGAGTTGAAGGTACACAGCATGTTGCAGGATTTTGCCCTAGATAGAGTTCTCATGAAACTCACTTGTGGCTTTTAGGTAAATTAAGGTGGGGTTCAGAGCTGTATTATCCAGAGGAGTGAGTATACAGCATAATCCCTTGAGAAATCCCACTGAAATCCACCTGCTTTATACTATCCAGTGTTTGAAACAAAGAAAAGAGGAGAAGCAGTCAGGAAGGGGCATGGATTTTAGCTGGACTACTCATATGGAGGTCATCTAGTCCAACTCCCTGCTCAAAGAACCATCCCAGCTAGGGCTTTGTCAAGTGTGTTGAAACCTCTATGGAGATTCCACCATCTTTCTAGGTAATCCATTCCAGTGCTTCACCACCCTCCTAGTAAAGTAGCTTTTCCTAATATCCAACCTAGACTTTGCCCAATGCAACTTGAGACCATTGCTTCTTGTTTTGTTATCTGCCAGCACAGAGAACAGCCTAGCTCCATCCTCTTTGGAACCAAACCCCCTTCAGGTAGTTGAAGGCTGCTGTCAGATCCCCGCTTTGCTTCTCTTCTGTAGAAGTGCAGAAGATAGGGCAGGAGGGGGTCAACACAAAGAGTCCAGAATATGTTGTGGCAGTCACTAGACATGCTTAGTAGCTGTTTCTGAGCCTGTGTAGGAAGTTTCTGCATTTGTATAAGAGGTTTTCATTATGATCAATACCCCTGGAGGTCATGCACAGTCTCTTTCTGTGAGCTGAGCTAACGAGAACATGAGGGTCTGGTGAAGGTTTTATAAGTATAGCAGCTAAAATCTGCTCTGTGGTCTCAGCATCTGATCAATGTAGAACTTCTGATGTGAGGGCTGGGTTGCTATAACTGAACCACTTTGGATACAGATGAGTGTTGTGTCACCTTTACTAACTAGGGATACCTTCTGTTGGGATTCATGTTCAGTCCATGATGTTGTGTCTCATGGAACTAGAGGGAGAGTTGGAAGGGGAGTAAGTGTCACTTCTAGAGGCTACAGAACCTATGGAACTTACACAGCAGCTAACTGCTCTAAACTACGGTTCTGTCATAAAGAGACTAGGGCAGTGCGTAGGAGGTGAGGGATTGTAAGTTCTGGCCTGACTTACCTGCTCTTATGGGGAAAGATAGCTTTTTGTAGAGATTTGTGGTGATCCAGGGAATGGACATTTATATGCTGATTCTGATACCTGTACCACTTTGGATCAAGCTATTTGAGAAATCCTGCTAGCTATGGAGACCCCATACTTGTTTGCTGACACGGCTCAGAAATGTTTAAAAGGACTAGAATACTGCCATTTTTATGATGCTCTGAAGAGTCCAGGTGGCATCATGGTTGTGCTATACAGACTGAGAAATCATCTCTGAAAGAAGATTATGGGGAAAATGTGTTTTGATGCATGCAGTGAAGTATAGACGTGTGCATTAAAAGTTTGTTTTACTAAGAAAGTATCTGCTACTTGATTTCTCTCTGAAGTTAACTAGGAAGTATTAAAACTTCTATTTGTCTGGCTTTTACAACCTGTCATGAGGCAGGACTCACTGCTTGGCACCTCCTGCTGGTAGCTCTAGGGAATTAGTATGGCAGTCAGCCAGGCACCTCCTCCTGGCTGGTGCCTCTCCACATCCTTGCTGTGGGCCTGCATTGCTCACAGACTACAGTGTCCTCTTTACAATGGTCTCTCCACCCCTTCCGGGGGTTATCAGCAATCCTTTGTGTAGCATCTGCCATTGTAGCCAACTGCAGCATCAGTCTAGCCCCTCACTCCAGGGGCAAGCCACACTCTTTCCAGGCCATATGTCAAAGGTGGCTAAACACAGTGCAAGGGGGGAAAGGATCCAGGCCTACCTACTGCTCAGGGTCCCAACACAAGGACCCTCAGACAGCAGCCTTGTCCTATCCTCGTTCACTCTTCCTCCACTGCCTCTTGTTCCCTGGGTCAATTCCCCTGTGACCCTTTTGCATCCTCCTGGCCCTTGAAGCAAGGCCAGCAGCCTGGCAGATATCAGGCACTGCACTCCCAAAGGTACTTCTCTCAGAACCAGGTCCTGCATCTTTTCTGGTCAAGGCCTAACTGCTCGCTCTCTGCCTAGCAGCTCCTTTTATACAGGGCTGCCCCAGCAAGCTGGCCTATGGTTGGCTTCTTTAAAGCTGCTCCCTGACTGGCCAGGGCTCAGTGCAGGCTTCCTTCATATTCTGTGTACACCCTGAAAAGTTTTCAAAAGACAGAATTCTGACCTGTGCTGCAGCAAAAGAGAAGCTAAGGTAAAGGAAAAGGGGAGTGTAAAGGAGTTATACATATTATTGCTTCAGCAAGAGGATGCTAGGGAATACAGATTGTGATGAGCACTAGCAGAGGAGATATAGGTAGAAGGCTCTTTTTTGCTTCATCCCTGCTCATCCATACAATCTCTAATCACAATGTAGCTGGGATAAGGAGAGCTGGAAGGGCAGGAAAACATCTCTTCATCCTATAAACAGAGGATAATTCCTAGTGCATCTATAAAGTCATAGTTGAGGCCACCCAAAGCTAGATTCACAACGGCAACATAGTTTCAATCCCTCACTTTAAGGTACTTTGCTGTGCAGTGGAATTCCAGATCAGCTGATCCTCGGCACAGCGTGGTGGCCATGTTTATTTTAATGAAGCGGGGATTATTTAAATCCCTGCTTCTTTGCCTATGCCGGGTAAACTAGTTTACATGGCTCCGTCAACGGAGCCATGTAGTCTAGACATACCCTAAGAGGCACTGTACCACCGACAGATCCTGCCACCTACTAAGGAATATGGTTCAAAGCCATAATTTAGCCCCAACTATTTAGAAACCATCTCATTCCTAGCTTTCAGAAGTACTGTTCTTTATACAGTTCTTTGCTTTGTTACCTCAGCTAAAAAAACTGTTCAGGTACTCTTAATCAAGTCAAGACAAATAACTGTGATCTATGTTCATTCCTGCAAATATTTATACATTTTATGTATATAAAAAAATCTAATTTAAGGAGAAACTCCAATTTAATTCTACAGGCAAAATCCCTCTTGTGAGGGCACATTGCTCTGGTAATGTCATTTCCCCCTGTAATAACTCCGGACTTTGTTTCTACAAAAATCCCACACAGTTTGGAATTTGATTTCACATTATCTGTGCAAGTTATATGCTTTCATGCAGGAAACACCCACTTAGAATAGTTTCATAGTGAAATCCTGAAGCCAGCCAGCTTATACAATCCACTTCATTGAAAACCTTTGGTACAAAGGGTATTGTATGAAATACATCAATAAAATATTAATGAACTATGCTTGCAGTCTCAAACAGCAGGTGTGCACGCTTTCAAACAGCTCACTTTCCATCTCTCATAGAGATTGAAGCAGCACGACTGCTTCTGCACACTGTAATTATGTAAACTATTTTATAGACAGTTAAATTACAACATAGATTACAGTGGGATCCCCTGAATATTATCAATAATATTTCTTCATGATCTGAAACAAAATAGCACTCACTTGTACTACAAACTAACCATAATATCAGTATAGCACCTCTCCTTAATGCAGGAAAAATGAATATACAGTACAGTGGCTTTAAGAATTTCAGATTAGTTATATTGTTGTTCATTGTAAATGGTACTGAGTAAAACTTGAGTTTCAGAATGATTAACACTTTTTCTGACAGTTGACTTAAGTAGTGTCTCTCTGATTATGAGTAGCAAAAAACTGGAATTGAAGATCGCTTGATAACTGGACAATAAAACACAATACCATATATTTTAAGAAGAAAACCTTTAGGTAGGATCATTATTTTCATACAAGCTGAGCATTTGCAACACTTATGATGTGCTTTTAAGCTGTGGCAATTCTTTTGCATATGTGGAGGCAGCAGGCAAGTCCCTGTGGTTCAGGCAAACTGCAGAAAAAAAAGGATGATTGGAGGCAAAAGCGACTTTACGATTACCTTTCCTAGTGGTACTCTGAGAATGTTGATCCAATACTGTGGTGTTCTAGAACAGCCGTGAGACTGCTATAGCTTACAGTGAAGTGGAGCTGAAGAATGAAATCTTGAAGACCTAGTGCTGTAGCTGATGCGGATTATCTGCATGGTGGGAGTAGCAGACACAAATTGCTGATTCCCCATTCTTCACTGCTCAACTGAAGGTCATTGCAGTCGAGCAGTATGGAAACGGACCCCCTTTTCCCCTCCCCCACAGCCTATTCCTATTCTTACCTTTCCCTTTCTGTTCCTCACATAGGTTAGTTAGTTCCTCACTAACCATTCCTAAGCATCCTTTGTGACCTGGGGCAGAGGACTGGGATGCAAGAGGGGGTGCAGGGGTTTGGGCTGTGACCTTGGGCAGAAAACTGGGGTGCACTGTCTGACAGACAAAATGGGGGCAAGAGGGGGCAGAAAGTTTCAGTTATGTGGGGGGCAGAGGGTTGTGGGGAGGGAGCGGCTGGGTGCAACCCGTGCAATGAACATGCAGTGGTTGGATTGTGTCTCTGCTCTTGAACATGAACACTAGTGGATAGGATATAATAGCTACTTAGCTGCCTGTGGCATTGCATAGTGATTTAAGAAAAATCAGGATATTTTAAATGTCTTATGTTTTTAATTCATATTTGGCAGTCAGCTAACAATGTTCTCTAAAAACAAGGGTCTAAAATGATACCTCGTGTAACTCCACTGACTATAGAATCAAACCATAGTACAACTCAGCCTGAGGAACCTAAACCAACAGGAAACCAAAATTACAACTTTTGGTGTGGGTGGCATATTTCAAGAGCAACTTCATGTAAGGTGGGTGGGCTGGAGAAACTGACCCTTCCATAATAACCACCCAAATGCTTTTGGCATCTTATGTAGGAGCCAACATTACTACAATATGTTTCACAAGCTGGCACTCTGTTTTGACAAGCTGGCAATTATATAATTGGTTTCAGAGTCAGAGGCATCAGGCTTTCCAATCTTATGAGAGTTAGAATGTAACTCCAGAATGAGATCTGGAGAGCTGCCATCTTTCACCTCGTTGTGCAAACTCCTTATACATGGTCAAAGAATTAAAACCAGTGGTTTAAAGGCTCTCAGTGTAGACACAAACAAAATTCATAGTTGTATTTAAATGTTATCACACACACTCACACATACATACACACAAGCATACAATGGTTTCTCTCAAAACTTTGCCTTTTCTATTGTAACCATTAGAATACATACAGTAAGCCAGACTGTTGGCCGTCTAATGCACCCATGGGTGGGGGTAAGGATGTGCCTTACTCACCCTTTTACTTTTTTGCACTGGGTATCCCATATCCCATATCAAGGGTAGAAACTCAAGAGGAGGCCTTTCACATATAGGCAGGGAGTGGATAGAGCATTCATTCTGCACTGGCACAGCGGAAGAAATAACCTCTACTAGGAGTTGAATGGCTCACATTGCTTGCCCTCAACCCCCCACCCCTTCAGTTACCAGAGTCAGAAACTCTCAAGTAATCCAATTAATTGCTGCCCTTGCTCTGAGTTTGTGTCAAAAACTCAATAATTTGAATAATTCTGCTTACAGACAATGCCATACAAACTGTAAATAATGGCAAAAACAATACGTGGCAACAACAACAATACATGGGAAATTCTACTGAAGTCAACGGAGTTACATCAGGGCACAATTTGGCTCTTGATTTTAAAAATAGACTAGACGGCACAAATTAATTGTACACTACAGGCTTTTAAACCATGTTACATAAGGTACATAGTCAAAGCTAATCTTATTACAGTACAATGGTATCAGAAGAAGTACATCATATCAAATTTAATTTTGGTCCCGAGTGTCTGATTTAGGTGTCCATTATCTCCAATTTCTGTCTGAGACAAATGCAATGGAAGCTAAAAACATGTCCAATTGAATCTGCTGCTTCAGTTTACTCTTGATTTTGCATTGGATTTTGATAACGGAAAGTGGACAAATGTAATCAATAAGCAACTTTCATGATGTAATTTTCATAAACAGTTCCTCCCCCCCTTTTAGAATAAAGAAAGAAAATGTAAAAAGACTAAGATGAGTTAAAATGCCAATGGTTTGGAAAAAATCAGTTAATATAAGTTATCTTATAGCCAGTCTCCTTATGAACTTGGATACAAAAGGAAAATGCTTAAGGTATATAAAGGAAACTGGAATTTATCCATTTGAGCTGAGATGACTTTTTCCTTTATGAAGGAAGAAACCATGAGTGGATAATGTGAGTGTGCCAGATAACACTATCAATTCCAAATTCTTTGGGCAGCTTTTATTGTAGCAAGGTACATATTTAATGTACATTCCTTTTATAATAGCTCTTGGTTTAAACACACTGCCGTGTAGTTGCTTTGATCACCTCTATCTGCCATGATTGCACTGTTCTGAATTGGTTCTTTCCATTGAACAGGAAAAGAAATGCAAAGAAAGGATGCAGAAAAGAAAGACTGGAGGGCTGTGTCTACATTGGCACCCTTTTTCGGAAAAGGGATGCTAATGAGACACAGCGTAATTACAAATCCGTGGGGATTTAAATATCACAGCGGTATTTCTTATTATATTTGCCGCTTTTTTCGGCTCAGGCTTTGCCGGCTTAGCGCCAGTCTGAAGCGAGGATCTTCGCGGAAAATGAAGCCCTTTTCGCGAGATCCTCTTTATTCCTACTTTCGAAGTAGGCATAGAGATCTTGCGGAAGGGTTTATTTTCGCAAGATCCGTCGGCTGGCGCTTTGCGGCAAAGCGAGCAACGCTATGCTAAGCGCAAATCGCTGGAGATATTCGTCGGCGGTTGCGAGCCAACGCTGTGTCTCATTAACATCCCTTTTCGAAAAGAAAATTATATGCTGGGCTACAACGAGTGTCAGGAAAATAGAAGTTGATTACAGCAGGAAGGAGAACTTTTGAAAAATACTCTGTTATATGTTAGCAACTAAATGACATACTTGCATTGGGAAGTGCTAAGATATTGAAGGGTAAGTGCTACCATTGGCATTCATACTAAGGTTGAAATTCTAACTCCATTGAAGTTAATTGGTGTTTTGGAACTGATTTCACAATAGATTTCCAAAATAGATGGAAATTTCCAATGTGAATGGAGGAAGGATGGTCCAGGGGACAGGGTGTTAGTTTAGAGCTCAGGAGACCAAGATTCATTTCCCTGCTTTGTTACAGGCTTCCTGTGTGGACTTGGGCAAATTGCTTAGTTTCTATGGGCTAGATGTACAAAGAGGCTTAGGTATATAACTTAGACTTCTGCATCTAAATCCAACATTTAGATATCAGTAACCTTCAGAGAATTCCTTGCTCAGCTACCATTTATCTCCAGAGGCACCTAAAGTCCCTCAGCAGCTCAGTTTCTGCTGTGAAAGTTCCCTAGGCACTTATTTTTGTGAGATCTGGGCATGAACACAGTTGCATCTGTCCTGATCTCTCCCAGCAGTCACTGTCTATCTTGTGCCTAAGCTCCAATGGCATTTTCAAACTAGGCATAGTCCTGTCTATCTTACCTGTGGGACCCAAGCATTTTGTACAAAGTGGCTTCATTGGGAGAAATGGGAGAGGTCTACACCAGAATGTTCCATAAAGGAGGCTGCCTGACTCCTTCTTCTCCAAAGATAAGCACCTCTCTTGAACCACAGCTTGCTGAATTCCCTGAGAGAGGCAAGGCTTAGGACACTACATAAATCCTGAACAAACAAAATATTTTTATTTCAAAATGCAATGGCAGCCTATTTACTGACCACTGCTGTCAAGCACCTCCAGAGCAATGACTGCTTGCTGAAGACAGCCCTCACGTCAGTATCAGCCTACCTCTGTCTGCTCTTGGCTTCATATAATGAGTTCCACAGGAAGGCCACACTGAAGCAGAACAGAATTGGGAGAAGATGACATGAGCTTCTGTGACAGACTGCCATCAACCTGTCAATAATTGATGTTTAGCACTGAGTACTAGTTTGGATAGGGAGGAGTTGCAAGAATGATACGAGCCTTGTTGCTCTGAGCTCAGACAGAAGTCAGAAATTAAATTGGAGTATGGATAACAAGTCCAGCAAGGACATAAAACATTCTGAAAAACAGATCTGTGTCACTCAAAAGCTTGTCTCTTTTACCAACAGAAGTTGGTCCAATAAAAGATATTACTTCACCCACCTTGTCTCTGCAAGAAAACATGGTCACTGAGCTAGAACAAAGAGCAGATGGATGTTACAGCGAGGTATGCTTATGAGGAAATAAGTGAACCTGAGCTAGGAGGTATCTGTGACAGGATCCCAGGGGCACATCCTGGAGCGATGGGCTAGCTATGTCCCCCTAACAGTCCATCCTGGGCTGTCTCTCCCAATGCTTTATTGGTGACAAGCAGCAAACCCTTTTAGGTGCTGTGATCACTTAGCACAACAGCATGTAGAGCCTCCACATCCAGCATTGCATGAATGCTCTCAGAGCCACTCATTAATCACATAGGCTATGTCTAGACTGCAGAGCTTTTCCGGGACTCAGGGAACACATCCATTTTTTGGGAACAGTTTCCGAAAAAGTGGACGTGTTCTTTCCGCATCTGTATTCCTCTCAGTGAGAGGAATAAGGGATGTTCTGAAAGAGGAGTTTTTTCTGAAATTTGGCCCCATGTAGAAGGGCCAAATTTCAGAAAAGCCTCTTTCGGAAAAAAAGCAGAAAAAGATACCCAAATTGTGGTTTGCAATTTGCATATCTTTTTCTGACTTTTCCCTACATAGCCATAGAGAAAGCCATGAGCCAAATCCCCCAGCTGCCAACCTTTCATCTCAGGAATATACCATCTTTCCCTGCTCAAGATGAGCTGTGTAAATGTATTAATTGGAATAACCTTTCCTTAATGGAAAGTAAACATAAACCAGCCTTTGTAAATCTGAGCAATTTACCAGACACTTCAGGCAAACATACCAGTAATGATAAACAGTTAAACAAATCTAGTGACTCCAAAAGATAGATAGGCAAAAATTCAGATTTGTTAGTAAGTGAAAATAAAATATAAATATGCAGTCTAAACTCTCCACCCTAAGAGGCTGGGAAACAGATTTTTCAGATTAAGCAGTTTTTTCACCCTTCTTTATATTGCAGTCCTTAATGTACAGAAAAAAACAGCAAGCAAATGGTCTGGTAGCAAAAGTGCTACCAGACCATTTGCTTGATGTTTTTTTCTGTAAGGGTAGCAAAAGTGCTAGCAGACCATTTGCTTGATGTTTTTTTCTGTAAGGGTGTGTCTAGACTACATGGCTCCGTCGACGGAGCCATGTAGATGAGTTTACTAGACATAGCAAAATGAAGCGGCGATTTAAATAATCACGCTTCTTTTATATAAAAATGGCCACCATGCTGTGCCGATGATCAGCTGATCCAGCACAGCGGGGCAGTCTAGATGCGACAAGGGAAGCCTTTGTCGACCGCTGCGGTATGCCTCGTGAAACGAGGTTTACCAGAGCGGTCGACAAACTTCCTTGTCGACCACGGCGTCTAGACTGCCCCGCTGTGCCGGATCAGCTGATCATCGGCACAGCACGGCGGCCATTTTGATGTAAATGAAGCGCGGTTATTTAAATTGCCGCTTCATTTTGCTATGTCTAGTAAACTCATCTACAAGACTCCGTTGACGGAGCCATGTAGTCTAGACACACCCTAACAGACTAACTCGGCTACCCCCTGAAGCTCCTTAATGTACAGGTTTGTGTCTTAAATGTGGGCCAGTATCTCCTGTTGGAGTCTTAATTCTTCTCAGTATCCTTGTTGTTTACAGCAGGAGAAAGGCTATGCATGGGGTCCCTGTGTTCTGTGTTATACTCCCTTGTCTCATGTGCTTGAAGAACACAAGTGCATGCCTGGTGAGCATTGCAGATTCCCCAGGCAAGGCTGAGCAATTCCCCTGTTGTGGCTTTAAGCAGGTGAGTCATTGAATTGTAGCTCCCTTTCTAGACCATGTCTGATGGAGGTTTGACATCCCATCTTGGCATTTTTCTTGCTGTTGTCTCTGAGGAGCTAATATCTGATTCCTCAACTTACAGAATATTTTACTGACAACCATGCAACACAATCACATCACTTCATATGAACTAAAGATATACATAGATAGAACAGTTGGTTTCAGCAGTTCATAACATTTTACCATGATACCTCACATAGAATGTTTTATATGTGATATTACAATTATATACAAATGGTGCATTTGGGGATTACAGAGAACTCCCCCAAGATACAGTGTCATAGTATCTAATGGGTGTTGTGAAGACTGGTTAAAGGCTCCTCTGTCCCCACTCTTCCTACTTTATTGGGAAAGCACAACTGGACTGAACTGGAGATCTGGCCCTAATATAAATATAAGTTTAGATTTCTCTTACGTGTACAGTGCTTAGCACAATGGGGGCTTAAATAGTTACTGGGGCCAGTGCTAGGGTCTATCAGTCTTCTGTCCCCTGCTTGAATCATCAGTATCCAAAAACTCTTTGTCTAGGATCCCTCTCCTGGGCTCCCACTGAGGCATGGGAACCATCAAGATTTAGCTCTCCATGGGAGCAGATGAGCCAGGAAGACATGCTAGCTAGTGAAGAGCAAGCAAGTTAAGATGACTTGACTGCTTCCTCTTGAGAAAATGCTGGGCGGATCTCCTTAGTTCTGTCCTAGAATCCTGATCAGTCAGGGTCTTTGTTTAATCACTGAGCTCAGGGGTGTCACTTTTTTGTTTGGTTACAAGTTTAAAGGCAGGTCTAAAGGGACTTATTAGAGGACTGATGCAGAGCTCATTGTAGGAGTCTTACATTGAGTGGGCTGCCAAAGGTCTTGTAGATGTGTCTGCAAAACAAAAATATTATAAAATGCACCGAACAAAATATATATATTGTGATTAGGATTATTTTAATAATATTCATTCCATCAGGAAAATGAAAAAAAAATCATCTACAACTGTGTAACTTAATAGGCTTTTCTGGACAACTTCTAAATAATTTTAAATGAAATGGGGAAACAAAACATTAATGATATGCACTTTTCTTCTGAAAAGGGAGTTAAATATTGGATCATAGACAGTCTCATAGCTTCTCAGATTGTTTGGGGAAATAGAAGATAAAATAATCAGTTTAAATTTTAAAAAAGACATTGGAATAACAGGTACAAAAAGGAAAAGCTGCACATCTATGAAAACGAAAACTGAGAGAGTTGGTTTTCTACTTGCAAGAGAATTAATCAAATGAAAAAAGCTGCAGGAAGAAAAACTGCAGTTGTGAAAACATAAACATCTGAAGTTTTGCAATATTAAATTGTGTTTCAGAGATGTTTTTCATGTTTCCTCCACTGAAAAAATACATAGGCACATATTGTTAAGAAATTCTGTTTAGAATATAGCTCTCCTATTACATGTGAATCATCCTTTATCCTGTATATTTATACATTAAATAAATCTGAGGCAATTCTTGAAGAAATAGGCCTTTTGCACCCTCACCCTACATCTTTAGGGAAATTCACATCTGGTGTTCTGCACTGTAGCTTAGGCTAGTCCTATTACTACAGCATGACATTGTTTTTCTATGGACTACCATAATGTGTGTGTTTCTTATGAAGCTAGTTCTGTTGAGATATTCTTGCTGAAATTTTCCAGATTTATAAATAATTAAGTAGGCAACATTTTTAAAAAAGCTATACTCAATGTATTGGAACCAAACTGAAAGGTTGTTCTGAGTAAAATGTAGCATAGTAGAGGACCAGAGAAGGAAAGTATATACATATTTTAAAGATATTTAAGAGGTACAATATTTAACATTTTCTCAGTCTCCAGATTCTGCTATAAGAATGTCTTCAGAAGGATGCTACTGAGAAATGGATGCTGCATCTCAGCTGTACTTTCCTGAGTATTTAAAAAGAAAGAAAAAATTAAAAGCTGAAAGCAAGGACATGCTGCAAAATCTTGATTTCAGCAACATAGTCCCTTTAAATTGTTAGTTGATTGTCTTAAGAAAAGATTAAGAAGTTCACTTTCATGAATGTCATGCTAGAAGTTATAGAGTGCCCAGAGGAATCAAATCTCATTGTAATTTAAAGTCATACTGCAGTATTAGATTATTGTAAATAGTCATAGTGACACTGAAAATGTTTATTCTGATTTGGATGAATATTTGAGGTTATATTTACTTTAATTAGATAGGAAATCACAAAAACAAACAAACAAACAAAAACAACCAAGCCCCGAGCTTTCCTATGTGAATTCTAGTTTTTCCTAGTTCTTGATGGATTGGAAATGCTGCAGTAATCGACATATTTGTGGTACTGCGTTAATTTCACTTCCAATCCCAAACAAGGAAGTGCAGAGACATATAAAAATGAAACAAAGGAAAAACTCAATGTAACATTTAGGAGTCTCAAAAGAGGTCCTAATTGGTGAAGGTATAGCTCAGTTTTTATTTCATTTCATCTGTTCTCTTTTTTCCTGCATGGAAAACTTATGCCAGCATTAGTTTGCCTAATATGTTGAAATCATGCATGGCCATGAAGTAATCATGCAGAAAGATGCAGAGCACACAAAAAAATGTGGTAATGGTCTAAGGTATTTAGTTGCCACAAAAACATGGATCCTAGAGCCTTCAAGTCTTTCCCATATGAGTATTACTGATTCATGTGATTAGGTCCATTGACATGAAAGGTGCTATTTTTACAACAAAAGAAAACTGATGTAGGTTAGGGCTACAAGATCAGACCCTTTATCTTTGTCCAGTATAAACTGCTGGGAAGTGCTAGGAAGACCTGACAGACTGATTACAGTACATGATTTTAGTTCAAGAAGTACTTACTGCTCAGGACACAAAGAGCCTCAAGTATTTAGTTTCTCACTGGGTCACTAAAAATAACTTAAGTCTATTGATCAGCAGTTGGTAAGCTGAAAATGCTATTACTGTATAAAATGTTTCCTTCCCCAGCAATTGCTCAACCGTCAGTGTGTTGAATCTTTTCCACAATGCATCTAAATGATTTTTTCCAGTGTTTCAAGGAACTGCTTTATGTTGCATCAAATTCTTAATGAGTTATATTTACATTAAACAGAGTCCATTTTAGCAGAAAATGCAATTATTTATCAGAATATAGACAGGCAGGAAGTGCTGCAGAGCATCAGAACGTATACTATTTAGTCCTGTCTTCAAGAGGGAGCAGTCTCATCTGCTGCAGAGGAATGTGCAAGATGAGTGGAAATAAATAGCTCTTCAGAAAATGGCAGATTCATGGAATTGCCAAAAGAGACATTGAAGGAGCAAAAACAGAAGCCAGAAGAGATTGTCACAAAAGCATCAGATGTTGAGGAGGGTCTGACTGACAGTGACAAAAGCAAAATACAGGGAAGGGTTGGAACTTTACTTCATTTACAAGTTTGATTCTTATCAGAGAGGAATGAATAAAGATATCAGCTGGCTCGCACAATACCTTCCACATTCTAATGACTTAACCAAACAAACAAACAATGGGTGCTTATGGAGGGGCAAATTGTTCTTATCAGCCTCTTGTAACTTGAACAATCCAATTCAGGATTTTTTTCTCTTTTTTCTCTTTTTCCCCTCTCCTTTCCCCACCCTCACTTTCCCTTATTTACTCTTGGATCTGGACTTCTAATACTCCATTCATCTGAAGAAGTGGGTTGTATCCGCAAAAGCTCACGATACCATCTACATGTTTTGTTAGGCTTTAAGGTGCTGCTAGACTCTTTGTTGTTTTTTAAGTTTTTCCAGTTACAGACTAACTTGGCTACCCCTCTGAACCTTAGTGTTGGAATATAGAAATTGTTTGGGAAAATGCTAAATTGCCAGACCTATAATGTTTTATGAAGACATGTCAGGTTTGATTAAACTTAGCCAGGGTTCCAACAGTACCTCAGCTTGGGGTTCTGAGGGCACCCAGACTATCATAGAACCAGAAGACTTAAAGTACTGGAATGGGAGCCTGCAAGCTCTGGACAGCTCTACCTTGTCACTGCCTCTGGCCAGGATCCCAAGGGCTTCCAGACTCCTTGGCTAGCTGGCTCCCTGTGCTCCCTGACTCTGGAAGCATGGTGAGCCAGCTGTCCTGAAGCCTCAGATCCTGGAAGCTCTAGCAATTGCTAACTGAATTTGACATGATTCATATCCATTTCAGTTAGCCACTGCTGAGGTCCTCGGGCATATCTTTCCTTTTAGCAAAGTCACATGTTGGTGTTTCTAATTTATTTTTAAATGTCTCATTCACAGGAACATCTGAAGTATTACAATTTCCTGTGGACTGAAAATACTGATTGTAGGCCAGGAGGATAGTAAAAGAAAATGAAGATGAAGTATAGACCCTGAGACCTGGCCATGAAGAGCTTAGCAGAAAGCTTGGTGAGATCAATCTGAGTGCAGTGCAAAGGGAGGAACCAAGGTTGTACAGAATCCAAGGTAACATTGAAGAAAACAAACCCTAATTTCCCATATTGTTAAGCTAGATGCAATAGATCACTCTGTTTTGACTCCTTTCTTACTTTCTTGGATTGCAAAGCAGCTGTAAAGCTGCCATAAATTGGGCACTGAGAATTCCCTCAGCAGGGGATAATCTGTAGCTGATGTAGAGAAGGCATGGACAACTCTTTGCATTGCTTGCTGGCCTCCCAGTAAGTATAGGGAGAAGGGAGGGGCTTGCCTGAAATTTGTTTCAGCAATGCACAGATGAAACTACAGTGCCTAGGTGATTGTTACAAATGGAGATATTGTAGAGTGGCCATGTGGCTATTCTAATCTACACCAAGGCCTGCCCTAGGATCAGATGTGTACAGAATTGGTCTATAGGATCAGAGATTTCAATGGGAAATAGTTTCCAAACTTGCTTAAGTGATTTTGAAAAACCTTCTAGGTGTCTGTCTACCTCTTTATGGGCCTAAATACCTTTAATAATCTGGTGCAAAGTCTTAGGGGATCAGTCAGGGTCAAAGGTGCTAAAGGTAAATGATAAATTAAAGATGAAAGAGATGGGTCCAGGCCAAAATCCCAAATCCAAATATCTGCATACTCTGGAGTGTCTTGAGTGTCATATCTTGACTTTATGTTGACTCACAGCTAATGAATAGTTTGAAGAATATGTCAGTATGGGAAACAGAAATAAAGTTAAAATTTCTTAAAATGTTGGAATGTGAATATTGTATTTAAACATATTCTTCTTGTGTTACAGAAAGGAAAAAATATCAGTGTGGAATTCCCGAGATATTTTTTGTTCCTTGGGAAATATATTTTTCTTTCAGTGGCACTTTGTATGTCAATTTGATTAAATGGAAACTGACTGAGCAAACTCCTTGCTGCCCCATTTCCCCCCCTCCCTGTCCTCTGACTGTATTGCCTTTCATTAGACACCTGATCTATTTTAATTGATTAAGTTTCTGTTGCTTTCACTGTAATGTTTGCAAATAATGTTTAGTGGGCTCTGAAGTCTATAGAGTGACTTAAGGTGTAGAAAACCAATCTGCATTTACTTTAGATTTATAATGATTGACATGACCACTGAAAGAATACTTTAAAATATTCACTATCAAGCTTCCTGCATTGCATTTAATTATAGCCTTTAGATTACTTATGAACTGAATATATTTTCACACTGGGGCACAAGTTATCCGGCCCTGTCATCCTGTTTTGTTTGATTGTTTTTACATTATAATAGTACATTTAGTAATAGGTGGTCTGACAACCTTGGGCACTAAAATCTTTCCTTTATTCACACAAGAGAGACGTGATAACATAAGCTTCTGGTACTGAAATATCTCAGGAATCTCTCTGGCCTTATTCTGGAGAGACAAGGGAAAGAGTGTAGTTTGTTCTTGATGTATATTTAGTTAACTGCTGTTAGTCCTTATTGTGGTATTGCTTAAAGTCATCTATTAATATTTCTCTCTCTCTCTCTCATGCACACAGTGTTAATACACTGAGTTAAATTTACAAAAGGGAAAACAAAAATCTGAGCAAGATAAAATGTGCTCTCACTTTCCCCCAGTAGTCAAAGTACTTGTTGGATCAGTTTCAAATATTATGGCATGTTTCAAATGTATGCAATGGGATCTAATTGCCTTTCCATATCCTCTTGCGAAATGTAGCAATAGAAAGGGGTTGAATGTAAAACAGGGAGAAAGTGAAAACCTCCTTTGATGACAGAGATCTTAAAATGAAATAAATAAATAGTTTCATATTTTGTTACTGAAAATGGCCATTACCAGATGCTTCAAAGGAAGATGCAAAAAGGGTACAGTTTCCTTCATCCTTCTCCCTCCTCCCATACAAGGTTGGCTTAGTAGACAATGACGTACTACAGTCAGCTGCTATGGGAGTTCACCTTTAGAATGAATTATAGAGGTCTGCATTCTTTTAGCTGATGAATTTGGATCTAGTCCCAGCTATATGTGTGAAGTAATACATAATAAATAATTGTGTCTATTGTAAGTAGCACATACATTATTTATATTATTGTTACAAAATGGTTTAGTATCTGAGTGCATAACTATCAAAATACATCTTTCTATAAGCTTTGTGAGATCAGATGGAAGGTAGGTAGGGCAGTCGTTGGTGAAAGCAGTGGAGGTCTGCATTGGAATGGCATTTGCATGGAGTGGGGCTTTGATTGCTTTGATTTAGATTTGGTCAGAATCTGAACTTTCAGTGTTATCCAAATAGAAGTGAGACACTTTGGAGGGCTTTGTTCAGTTGTAGTTATTAAATTACAATTTACTCCGGGCTGAACTTACTGCCTAGTCCTACATCACTGAGATCAATGAAAGCCTCAGCATTGACTTCACCAGAACAGGACTAGTGCCTTAATTTTGGGGGGCTGAGATTAAGATTTCTTTTTTGGTGCCAACATCCGATTGGACAAAACAGCTTGATGGATGCTAATGACCCTGACTCATGTGCAAAAGGGTTTTGTATTGTAAAAGAATCCCTTTATGTATGTTGCAATGCAATTGAGATGCAACGTGTATTGGGTACATTTCTTTTAAAATACCTCATAGGTGAAATATAGTTCAATTGCCAGAGTAGCAGCACATCAACATCACCAGGGTCTCTTCCCTTCCCACATAAATGACTTTGTACAATGTGAAGGGTTCAACTTTGCTGCAATGGTGGGAATGGAAGAAAAATGAAATGTTATCTCATGTGATTCTTTAGGAACACCTATCACAGTGGGAAGTAGCACCTGAAATTGCCCTCTGAATTTCTTTGAAGCAATATTGATGACTGCTTGGGTAGCATGTCCCAAACACTGACTCCAGAAGGTGCAGAGTAAATGTGGTTTTAGTATGTACATAGCTTGCTGTTCAAACAGCACCTTTATAAAGGAACTTAAACATTTGATTTCGCTAACTCTATTAAAAGAATAAATAATATTGACAACATGCTGCTGCAGTGATGATCAAAACACAAGGCCAAATAATAAAACACAAAACTAAACTGTTTTAAAATGCTTAATGGTACTGAACTTACAGTGGAGAATACCTTATAAAGTTTTAAGTGAACTGTGAAAAGTTTATGCAGTTATATTCCTATTGTTCTCTAACTCAAATTCTGACTCAGGGTCTACCATAAATGTGTTATAGGAGGTGCCTCTGTAGTGCATTTTTGCATAACAGGCTTTGTCAGGTCAGGCTTGGAACAAGAAATGCAGCTTGTGTATATGTTCATACATAACAAAAAGAATTCAAGACATTTCACCCAAACAAGCCCTACTTCAAAATAAAAACACAAAAATGTACTATGTTAAAGTAACATTCAGTATGTTAATTGAACCACCTCAAAACCCAGTAAAATATAGATAGATAGATATACACAGCTGCATCTCCAAGGTGACACTCTTGATTTGACAGCTCAGAGCCAGATGTTTCCATTAGTTGCCGGAGTATCAGAAAGCTCTGGTGGCAAACCTTGAGCCTGCTTGTATTTAATTTTAGTTTTAATTTGAGTTTGTGGTTCATTACCAAACTCAAACTTCAGTCCAGGCTCATCATACTCTTTTCACTTTTATGCCCAGTCAGTATTCTTCCTTTTTTTTTTTCTGCACAAACACTCGCCAAACCCTCTTAACTTTTTTGTTCATAACCCACTGGGTCTGATGTTTTTTGAAACTGAGACACCTGTTCCTCATTGATTTTAGGGGGTTGCTGGATTGCTACTCTGCCCCCCGTTCTTTGCTTAGGAGGTCTGCAAAATATGGGCCTTGCATGAAAAAAGGTCTTCAGGAGAGGGAAACCATGTAATTCACCCACTTCACTTCCATACCGCTGTAGGAATAGAAGCACTCATGCCCTGATGGCAGAGTCTCTCATATTTGAGATGCATTACAAAGCCTCATAACCCCTGTGTGTGACAGGGTGGACCAGGCCCTAAGGCCCCCTGCTGGAGGCACTGTGGTCTTGTCACACCCCACCCCAGAGAAGCAATAGAGAGGTCCTCCAAAAAGGCTAGAGTGGATACAATGGAATCAGCGAATTAGGGGAAGGAAGGCCCAATAAAAGGAGCTGGGGAACAAGGCAGAAGTCAGTTCCTCTAGAGATCTCAAGATATGCAGACTGGGAGACTGGCTGGGAGCGTGACAGCACCGTGGATAGCACCATGGGGAGAGCTTATTGGAGATGGATGAACTATGTTGGACTTTGGAGATAAAGCCCTGAGATAAGGGTGGGGACATTGCCTCTAGGAGGGGAAGCCCTAGGGGCACCACTTTCTATCAGAATGGGGAACAAATTGAGGGATACTATAGGGGGTACTAAGATGGGTCCCTATTAGACATGTACCCCAGAAGGGGTTTGTGTACTTATCACGTGTGTGTCTCGGCTGGAAGGTGGAGTCACCAAAGAGGTTTCAAACAAGTGAGTGCATGAATGAGAAATAAGTGACACCCCATTACAACCTTGTATGCAGTTGTGAACTCTTAGCAAATATGAAATAACACAATTATTTTTATCACATATGTTTATGTCACCTAGCACCTTGGCATGAGGTATTTTTGTAGAAATTTTCTGTATTTATGGTAAAGATAGCAGCAGTAGAAGATCCTCCTTGCTCCTTCTAGCCCTCCAGAAAATCCTATTGTATTGTTGGCAGTGTGCCATACCAAGGGGAAGGGTGTAGAAGCACCTTCAGAAGTTGAGACCGAGCAGCATGGGGGATAGCAAGTCACTAGCAACCTTCATGAAGAGATTAAGGGCCTATTTACAAAATGGGGGAATTAGGTTCACTGAATCCAACACATGAAGCAAACTAAAGTACTAAATTTGCTGCCAAATTTGCAGACCCCACAAACTGATCCTTGAAGAGTTTGATTTGTAAGCCCCATATCAAGCAACACTTTATGTAAGTGACCACAGTTTATTACAAGATCTCAAAACAATTAATTTTTCTTTGGGGATATTTTTCCCTTCCTTCTCTCCAAACCCATGGTTATCCTTTCTTCCAGGATATTGTCTATTTTGCTCTCACTCTCTCTCATATTCAGATTACGACCATGTTCTCCATCTTACCTTTGCTCTATCTGAGGCCATAGGCATAAGAATCATGGAGACATTAGTAGGTCTACATTTTGGTTCATTTCACAAACTGTTTAATGGTATACAGCTTTCTTGCATGCCAGATTTAACTAACTTTGTATTTCTTCCTCAGTTCATTCCAGTCACTCTTCAGTCATCTCTCCATTCATCTTGGCTTGAGGTAGCTTTCTTTAGTACCAGTATAGCTAGCATCAAGTAGTTGTACTGATGCCACCCAAAATGTGAAAAGAGTCCACTAATGAAACACAGTGTTTTTTCACAGATTTAGATCAGTAAGTAAACTTCAAACTAGGGAGCAACTTTTAGTTTGTTTAAAATTCTGCCCGTTACAATGTCCATGCCAATGAAAAGAAGTAAAACACGTAGACCTGCCACTGCATATTATTTACCGACAAATTCCAGAAAACACTCTGAATTTTAGAATAGAGTTCTCATGTGTTTTCAGAAAGGGAGGTAAATAAAACCAAGACAACCTTATTAAGAGTAACTGATGATATATTGATTCATGTGGCTACAGTTTACAGTTATCTCTTCATTTCTTCATTTACCATCTGATGTTGGCACCCTTGAACATTCAGTATTGGGTTCTTTCTTAGAGCTAAATTTCACTGTATAGTAGCGATTGTATTGATAACTGCTAAGCTATCAATTACTATAAGGCTCTTTCTCATTGCCCTCTTCTGTAATTCATAGAGTCTCTGCGGTTTAACTTGCTTGATACTTACCTTTAACTGCAGTTTTCTGAATGTGTCACTGCCATAGATTCATGGCATGTAAATCTTGGAGTCATTAAACTGATTTACCACTTGTTGGGGTCACTTGCTGACATTCAAAAACATCTCCGCACCAAAAGGAAGGTTTTAAAAAGAGGCTTATGGGTCCTCTTTCTGCCTGGAGAACACAGTACCTGCATAGAAGCAGCAAATGGGAAATATGCTTGTGGATCTCAGAGGGCAATATTGTCAGACACCTCCTGTTAAGCAAGCGTTTTATCTCCATCGGGAAATCAGGTCTGTAGATTCCAGCAGTAACCCATCATAGGAAGTGGGTTTAGGAGTTTTAAGACAACTCTCTGAAAAAGATGCTTCTGATCTAGCCTTTGCTTTTGAAAGCAATTCTGGATAAAAGTTTATATTGAACTTTCTCTAGTCACTGCATCACAGAGATCTGGTGCAGACAGATTGTAGAATCTCTGCCTGCAAAGGCACCTCAGACATTTTTCACATGATACGAACAACTAAACCACTGTTTTTAACATAGCAAGCGGTCTGTAATGCACCTTTTAAAAATCTTACTCTAGGCAAAATCTTCTTGTGTACAAAGTGCAAAGATGGATCTGAATCTACAGGAAAGATGAACTTTAAGGGAAGGCAAGAAAAAGCCCAACTTCATAAACAAGGATATGTAAACAGTAAACCTGGTCCAAAAATGGAAAACAAATTTCAGAAAGTAACAAAATTTCCAAAGGCTTTTTTTGGGGAGGAGGGGAGGCCTTCAAATTGGAACATTTTAGTTTTTAAAATGGTTTTCTCTTTTTTTTTTTTTAAATTTCAAAAATTTCAATTGTGACTAAAAACTGGAAAATGTTGAGAACACCAAAAGCTTTTTGTGCAAGGTATCAGTTTTAAAAATAGGCCTTGTTTTGTCAAAAGAAAAAAAGTTTTCAATTCATTATTTTGACCATCTCTTGTAACCAGAGCATAGCTGAAAGCTCAATGGAGAAAGACTCTCAGGCTGTCTCTACATTGGCACCCTTTTCCGGAAAAGGGATGCTAATGAGACAAGTCGGAATTGCAAATGCCGCGGGGATTTAAATTTTCCTCGTGGCATTTGCATATGAACTGCGCTTTTTCCGGCTCGGGGCTTTGACGAAAGCACCAGTTTAGACGCTGGCTCTTGCGGAAAATAAAGTTTTTCCGAAGATCCTTATTCCTCTTAAAATCAGGAATATGGAATCTTCTGGAAAAGGCTTTATTTTCCGCATAAGAGTCGTTTAGACTGGCGCTTTTTTTCCACAAAGCCCTGAGCCGGAAAAAGCGGCAGTTATAATTATGCAAATGCCGGGGGAAAATTTAAATCCCCGCGGCATTTGCAATTCCGACTTGTCTCATTAGCATCCCTTTTCCGGAAAAGGGTGCCAATGTAGACACAGCCTCACTGTATAGTGAGCTTCTCTCCTGGAATGGATACTAAAGGCAATTTCGGTGTTTTAAAATCATCTTGTAACTTTTAAGAACCAGATTCTTGTTGCCATCAGCAATAATTTGCTGAAGACAAGTAAAAACAAACAGTTTTTAGTGGTAAAACAATTAAAAGAAAAAGTATCTAATGAATGAAGATGAGGAACATATCCCTGAAATTTTGGAATCTGCAGATTATATATTATCTCCACCACCATCTGTTTTTAAAATAGTTCAATAGTTTTTTTAACCAATTAACAAAAAAACAAAACAAATAAGAAACAGAGAGAATAGGGTCTGAATTTTCTTCTGTTTAGAGAAGAAGAAAATATTCTTTCTCATAACTAAGGCTATGTCTAGACTGCATTGCTTTTTTGGGATACTGGAGGTATCCCAGAAAAGCAATGCTGTATCCAAGGAATACGTCTGCTTTTTTGATTTTTTTTTTTTTTGAAAAAGCAGACGCGCTCTTTTGCCATCCCTGTAAATCCCGTTCTACGAGGAATAAGGGATGTGTCAAAAGGAGAACTTTCTTTTGACATTTGGCGCCGTGTCGATGCGCCAAATTTTGAAAGAGCCTCTTTTGAAAGTAAATCGAAAGATACTCAATTTGCGTACCTCAAATTGTGTTTCTTTTTCTGATTTAACATTGCAGTGTAGACCCAGCCTAAACTCTTTGCTGAGAGGCAACACTAGCTACGATGCAACCATTTTTATAGCTAAATATTTTCAATGTTTTCAGAGGCTGTGTGGATTCCTGTGATGTCTTGCTCAGGATACCCAGAACTGTGACCCACTGTGTTACCACTCTGCCTCAGCAGGTTGAGTTTTGCTGCTGCCAAACCACGTGTCAGTTCCTGTCCAAAGCTCTTCAGTTGTCTGTCAATGCAAACCTTCCCTTCTAGATAACAATGAGTAAACCCCAGATCCTGAGTTCCCCAAAGATATCTCTCTGCAGCATCCAGTCCCTCTCACTGGACAGTCACTGACGTTATTAAGTTCTCTGACTCCAAAGCCTATTAAGTTAACTGAGGACTCACCCTCTGTACTTAAGATTTGTAATAAAAAAGGAATATTTTAAGAAAGAACAGAGATTTGAGTGATACTAAGCAAGTATAAAACAGACAGGCATAGATACAAAGAAAACTGAGGAAAAAACCCATTCTATCGACTAAAACTTAATTTTAGCAAATTACAATCATTACCTTATCAGTTTTCTGACTTATATCAAGTTATCAACATCTCTTACTTTTCAGGTCAAGAGGACCCAGCTGTAATATGCTCAAAGTGTGCTGTGCCCTGTGGTCCTCTCAGGGAGCATTTACACAGCAGGGCTTAACTTGAAATAAGCTACGCAAACTGAGCTATGTCAATTGCGTAGCTTATTTTGAAATAGCGTATTTCAAAATTGGGAGCATCTACACAGCACTTATTTTGATATAGAGCACTCTTCCTCCGACTTCCCTTACTCCTCGTACAATGAGGGTTACAGGAGTTGGAGTAAGAAGTCCTCCAGCTTGACAGTATTTTGACGTTATTTTGAAATAACTGCCTGCTGTGTAGATGCGGTCTAAGTTATTTCAAAATAATGCTAGTTATTTCGAAATAATGTTGCTGTGTAGACATACTCTCAGTGATGGATAACAAAAATGCCACATTGTCCCACTTGTATTACCCAAAGTTTAATGTCTCTGTGCTAAGAGACAGAAAGGCTTCCTGGGGTACAGATTCTATCCTCTGGTATGATTGTGAAACAGCTTTCTTTCCCAGTTGTCTAACCTGATGGCTTTGTTTACCTTACACGTAAATGTACTTCTATTGTCCTCTGCCTGTAACCAGGCTGGTAAAAGAAATAAATATACATTCTTTTATCAAGGGCAAGTTGGCTTCATGCTGTGCCCCCATGACACATTTTAAAGACATATTTCTAGCACACAATTCTAACTCCTTGCATACAGTCTGTATATACATTAAGGAAAGATTTTCAGGACCACTGCATTACCAGTGTACATATAATACGTTATATGACATCTTTGGAATATATGTCATGACCACAGCGTATTGGACTAATGAGTGTCAGGCATGGGGGGAGGCCCTCTGCTAGTTGTATTGAGAGGCTTCTGGTGTTACAAGCCAAAAAGAGAAGATCATTACAGGCAATGCACAGCCTGACTCAATGCCTGTTGAGTTTTGCTAGCCAGTCAATCAATTTACAGTTGCTTTTACTAGTTCCTGTAATTGAAGTCTACTGAAGTCATTGTTGATTTTCCAAGTGATTTCACTGGGCTCTGGATCAGGCCCAGCATACATGATCCAGGAGCTCTTTTATACTTAAAACTATACTGGCATTCCAAATATATTTAACTTTATTATAATCACAACTCCTTTTATCTTTCAGCATATTTATCTGGACTGGGACGCCTGTGCGGTGGATATGGCTGGCCATATATAGTTATAGCTTTTCCACTGTTTTGATAAAATTGGTCTCCCACTGTTTCTTGGTTGGGGAAATGAAATGCTGTCTTGTTTTTATTGCTGCTAGGCAGCTCTCCTTCTGAGCTGACTGCTGATTTTCAGAATCAACTTTCCTAACCCTGCATCAGAGGCAGGAACTATTAATCTCTATAAGACTTAAGGAAGGTGGGGCAAGTTTTCAATTTTCCACTCACTGCCAAAGAGAGAGAAAAAAGGTGAAAAGAAAATTGTTGCACTGAATCAAGAATGGATTTCCATCCCTGTCTGAAAATCCTCTGAGCAATATTATGCCTGTCAGCATGCACTTTGTGTGTGTATGTGTGTGCATGCACACAGCTTAATACAATTTCTAACAGAGGCTAATCACTGTTCTACTTTGAAAGTGTTATTTTCACCACTTTAGGAATTAATTCACTACTTCCTGACCTTGAAAGTTTTGAATTAAAAAATCTTCAAAGCAAACTTGATCTCTAAAATATTCTGAGTGTACATTATTTTAGGCAATGATAAAGCCATGTGGGGACTGTTTGTATTTAATACTTTACTTTGAATTCTATGGTAACCGTGTCTCTGAAATGAGCTCTTGCCAGTTTTTAAAAGAGAAACCCAACACAAGGCAGTGAGTAGCAGCAGTTCCCATTTAATGTGATTGAAATATGCCTCTTAAGGGATTTTAAATGAACGAAAAGCAGGTGCTTTGATTTTACTGTAGATTGGTGAGCTGATTAGCTTGGAAATTAAAGCAAGATACGAACTAGAAATTTTGAAAACCCAAATAATCTAAATTAGAAGAAGAAAAATATCAAAACTATACAAAGCAATATTTATGATGAAAAAGGAGTTATTTCACTTAACACGAATACAAACTGTAACCAATCAGTGCTCATCTGTAGAGGTGAATGTATTGATTCTGCTGGGGCTTAATAGTGTTGATGAATCTAATCTTCTCAATGCTTTATTGTTGTGGAGGGTAATGGACAATAAGAACAGCGTTATTAGTACAGCTTCCCCTTGAGAACAACTAGGTTCTCTCTACTATGTGCCTGGCCACTATTTTTTTGTGTATCTGATATCCACTATCTACTTTTAAACCAATTAATCTACATACCAAGAGGGATTGACAGTCTATTTAAGAACTTAGGCTGGCAATTTCCCATTGTTAATTTTCACTTGAATATATTTTTGTCAAATTTCTGGATATATACATTCATTAGCATTCAATAATGCATCATATAAAGTGACTTCTATGTTCAAATTCACTGTTGGCAATGTCTCTTTTGACCTTAACATTTAAAGGATCATTGCAGGAGTTCCTTCAACATGGAGCTTCCCAAATAAGGCATGTGTATACCACTGAAGTTTCCATTTTAGAAAAACCATGAATTCAAATAGTAGTGTACAGTTGGTTTAATTGACTTCAATAATTCAAATTTCACATTAAAAAGTCATACAATTATTTTATATTTTTGAAAATATCACAGTACAACAGGTAAAAACCATATCCAGTCTGATCTTTATAACCAAGAGCTCCAATTATCAATCACAACTATATCAATATAAATGGATCATGTGGGAAGTAAGTTTTGTAAAGTACAGTTAGATCTCCATATCAGAGTAATCACTACAAATGGTATTCAGAAAATAATCAGTGACTCTAATTCTATCTGTCTGTCTGTCTTTTAGAGAATGTGTGCATCGGTTTGTCTGTCCACGAGGCTGTCCATTGGTGAGTTCATTTGTTCAAGAATTCCTTCTAAATAGTAAGAGCGAGGACCACCAAATTTCATAGAGTACTAGAACTGGAAGGGACCTCAAAAGGTCATCAAGTCCAGTCCCTTGCCCTCACGGCAGGACCAAGAACCATCTAGATCATCTCTGATAGATGTCTATCTAACCTGCGCTTAAATATCTCTAGTGATGGAGATTCCACAACCTCCCTTGGCAATTTATTCCAGTGTTTAACCTCCTTGACAGTTAGGAAAGTTTTCCTAATGTCCAACTTAAACCTGCATTGCTGCAATGTAAGCCCATTGCTTCTAGGTCTATCAACAGAGGTCAAGGACAACAATTTTTCTCCCTGCTCCTTGTAATTTGGTATGCAGCTTCCACTTATCCTAACTTAAAGCAAGGTCAAGGTTTGGTTGTGTCAGGAAAACAGTAGGTGCCTAGAATCTGATTGTTTTCCATAACACAGAAAAGGAGATGGCTGAGAGCAGGGACAGTTATGTTCTGTAATGATCCAGATGGGGCAGGAGTGCGGGGGAAAGTTATACTGCAGAGTGACTATGGAGGATGCGGGGGACCTCAGGAAGAGAGTAGCCAGGTGGGGCCAGAGCTCTTCATAATGCCCCCCCTGCTTCTAAGCCCCTTCCCCATGGCCCATGGTTCAAGCACCAGACAAAGGGGTCCTGCTGCCCAGCACCAACCCTCCCGCCCCTCCTGAGCACTGCTGGGGCTGACTAGCACAACCCCAGCCCCCTCTCTGCCTTGAGGGCCTGCCAGGGCCAGGCTGGGCCTCTCAGTCCCAGCCCCCAGCGGAGCTGCCCAGGCCATTCTGGATTGTGCAGCCCTTATCCACCCTTATGGTATACAGTGTGTTTACGAAGTCCTTTACAAATTTCAGGATACAGAAACATACTTCAAACTACCTGTATAGCAGAGTAGCTTGTATGATGATAATAGGGGTATTAGTATATAAGCTACCCATTATCCCATCATTTAAATAAACTATATTTTCATACAATAGTGAACATATTCTGGAGCATGCTAATTATTCCAGTGCCCACCCAAAGGACAGTGACAGTTAAAGGAATTACTAATAAATAGTCCTTTTGGCATTTCCCAGAGCTTAAACCAGGGATAGGCAATAAGTGGTTATCCTCTGGTGGGCCACCAGCACTTTACTTACCAGTGAGTCCACAGGTACAGCTGCTTGCAGCTCCCATTGGCTGCGGATCACGACTCCTGGCCAATGGGAGCTGCAAGAAGTGGCATGGACTGGAACACCACTTCCTGAAGCTCCCATTGGCTGGGAACAGCGATCCATAGCCAACAGGAGCTGCGAGTGGCTGTACCTGTGGACTCACTGGTAAGTAAAGCACTGCCAGCCCACCAGAGGCTAACCCTGGCAAACCACATCCAGCCTGCAGGCCACTTATTGCTCACTCCTGGCTTGAACCATGAAACTAAACGGAGTGTCATTTCTGTTTATATATTCTGTTTATGATATTGTGTTGGAGGTCACAATATCAGTGTCTATTTAAATTAAAAATCCCTATCTTCTTTCAGCTACATTGTAATCCACATGTCACAGACTTTCAGGAACATTCTTGATTGTGCTACCTAGAGCCAGGTAAGAGGTGTGCAAGTGTGTCCTTGAAGGGCAAGTATTTGAGGCATGGATGAGGTGTCCCTGGGAATGAGACAAAGTTACACCCACTGACTGGCATGGGGTGTTATAATTTGCTGATGGCCTAGGCCAGGGACAAATTGCTTTGCAATGGAACCAGGGGAAAGCAGGGAGGGAATTATACCCCAAATGAGTGTCTCGTGATCCCAGAGCTTCCGAGGGCTAGTACTGGAATCATTTAGCCTTTGAATTTCAAAACAATAATAAAAAACTTTTTCTATATATAGTTTCGTAAGCCCTCCAAAATCTGTTTTACAATAACTATGAAATATATCTGGGGGGGTAGCCATGTTAGTCCATAACTTTAAAAATACGACTAGTCCTGTAGCACTTTAAAGACTTATATATACACACACGCACACAGGTTGGACCTCCCTGATTCGACACTGTTGGGACCTGACTCATCCCGAATGACAGAATTTGCCGGACCAGAGGAGGTGTCCCCTGCCACAGACCCCAAGCCAGCTGGCCCCCTGCTTCTGACCCTCTCCACAGCTGGACTGTCTTCTCTGCTGCTGCTGGCCTGGCGCCAGGCTGCCATGAGCTGCCGGGGTTCTCTGGCCCTGGCTTGCACTGCTGTGTAAGGCCAGATTTCCCCAGCCCTGTGCTGCTGCAGGAAGCCAGGCTTCTACGGCCCGACACTGTCGCAGGCAGCCAGGCATCTATGGCTCCTGGCCCCATGCTTCCATGGATGCCTGAGGTTTCCCAACCCCCAGCCTTGCTCTGCTGCTGGCTGTCAGGGTTCTCTAGTCCCTGGCCCCACCACAGCTGTGGTGCTCCTCGTCCTGGCTGTCCCTGGCCCTTCTGCCATTAGGTTCCCTGGCTCTCTGGTCCAGGAGCATCCATGATGTAACCTGTATAATATCATGAGCGTTTGTGGACAAAACCCACTTCCTCAGATAAGAGTGGAGAAAAAATTCTTCATTATATTACACTCTTGTTACAAAATCGTACATTTTGTGCCTAAATTAGGTTGATAGTGCTTTTAATCTGTTTTTCTGCACAAAAAACCCCCTGTAGTTTCAATGCCTTATTTCTTTCTTCTAGTTATGGTGTTCATTTAGCCAAGAATTTAAGCACATGCTTAATTTTAAGCATACGACTGTGATTAAAGTTAATTACATGCCTAAAGGCATTACTAAATAAGGGCTTATAACATTTTCAGTTAGTAATATATGTGAATATTTCAGAAAAAATGTACATTTCGGCAAGAAATATATTCATTGCCCTTAGTAAGTTTTCTATATGAGCAGACATTTTCAGTTAAAAATGTGAGTGAACATACGGCTGAAAGCAAAGGGCTAATAAGTCAACCATCATGTTTGCATGAGCTTGCTGTGGAAACTTCTCCATAAAAATCTTCTAAAACATAAATCAGTGCTAAATTGCACTGTCTCTCTTATTCTAATTCTAGGCTTTTCTCATGAAAAATATCGACTCTACAAGTTATGTGGTCATTCTGTGGAGTGAACAAATAAAAAGTTACTGTAGGTTGAGAATACCAAATTAATTTTCACTTGTTGCGATCACTGAAGGATTAGGAAGGTAAGAGAATAAAGTGGTTCAAAAATGGTATTTAAGTACAGAAGTTACATAGTTTGAATAGCTTTTCAAATTTCTGTCTCTCTGCTTCTTGTTTCCTGTTTCACTCTGTCAGTTGCTCTAGTATTTTAAAGCTACAGAAATTATTATTTGGGAGTCTCCATAATTGTAAAAATAATTCCCTAACACACTGTACCTTTGATCTCTGTCATTCTCTTGTTGTACTCTCCTGGACAGAAGTAGAAATTTATGACAATTATACTGATAAAATACTTCTAATATTCTGTGTGTTCTAGCATACCAACTTAGTAGCATCCAGAAAACAGAAATAAAACCCTAACTGGGGGGAAATACCCATATTTGAAGCTTACAAGATCTGAAACGGTCTAATTCTTTTTGGATAGCGTCAGTATTATTCTTAGAAACTCTACAATAATTGTTTATAAGAAAAGATGTATATTGTATATCTGGTTTCTACAGCAAAACCTCATCCTGTAATGACAGAGTCAAATATATTTCAGATTTATAGTCAGATCCTTAGCTGGTATAAACAGGCGTAACACAACTGCTTTATTTTACAGTGATAAATGCTCTCTAACTAATTGGAAAGAACTAAAAGTTTGAAATCCGGATAATATAAAACATGGAACTTTACAAACTAGGCTTACATGACAGTTTCAACACTAGCTGCCTCATAATATCGTCAGTATATCCCTCTGGTCTTATGCAGTCTGTTATCTGAGGGCATGTCTAAATTAGGAAATAATTTTGAAATAAGTAAAATTGAAATAATAACTCCCGAAATAACAAAATCAAAATAGCACATCCCCAGTATGGGGGAGCATCAAAATTGCTCAGAATTATTTCAAAATAGTATATCCACACTGACTGGAGCCTGCCTCAGATTTAGAGCCCCAGGAAGCACTCCAGGGAGGGGACCAGGAGGGCAGATACCTCCTGTGGCTGCTTGGTTAGGCAAGCTGCAACATGTGCTTTCAGGGTCTTCTCTTTACTGCTGTGTCTCACACGCCAATCCACTGCCTCCCCCCTGACTGGTGGGACTGCATCGTCCTGCAGCTATGGGACGACCAGCAGTGGCTGCAGAATTTCCACATGTGGAAGGCCACCTTCCTGGAACTTTGCGAGTGGCTCACCTCTGCCCTCAGGTGATAGGACAGCCAACTGCAACCCGTCATTCCCCTGCAGAAGTGTGTTGTCATGGCCCTGTGGAAGCTTGCCATGCCACTGTGCTACTGCTCTGTTGGGAATTGGTTCGGCATGGGGAAATCTACATGCAGTGGGGTGGAATGGCTGCCCACTGACCCAGAGTGAGAAGAACCTCTCCGCGAGCTCTTTTGGGCCGAGCCTGGCTCCAGCTCCTCATCTGACCGGAAGTCAGGAGGCAGGGCTAGGACTATAAAAGGCCTGCCCAGGAGGTCAGTAAGGGCCCAGCCACCAGAAGAGACAGACGTCTGCCCAGTGCTCCTGCACCTGCCAGGGGCTGTGGACTGGCCTGGACCCCTGCACCTACCAGAGGCTGGGGACTGGCCTGGACCCCCGCACCTACCAGAGGCTGGGGACTGGCCTGGACCCTCACGCCCGCTGGGAACTGAAGAGTGGCCAAGATCAGCAGACCTGCCAGTGCCGGCACACCCCAGCCACCCAGCAAACCTGTTGGAGACCCAGGTACCCATGGAGGGGGAGATGGAAATGGCCCAGGGAGAGATGCCCCAGTATAGCAGGGCCACAGTAGTGGTCAGCGCGTAGTGGTGCAGATTCCGCTGACCCCGCAGCAGACTGTTCTGCTGCTGTTAGGGCCTTTGGCTGGGATGCAGTGGAGTAGGCGGGCCTGCATCCCCTCTGCCACCCATCTACCGGGTGGCAGTCTCCCCTTCTCTGCCACCACAGGCGAGTTGCCTGAACCCCTCCTGCACAAGGAGACAAACTATTTGCTAGCGCTTACCTGTTTATGACTGTTGTGTTTGCTGTCCCGCCCTGACCTAGGGCCAGGGCTCCCTGAACTGTGTTTACTTGCTGCCCGGCCCTTACCCAGGGCCAGGGCTCTCTACTGACTATATTGTTTGCTGCCCCACCTGAAATAAGGCCTGGGCTAATGAACTACTGTTATATCTGTTTGTTTGTTTGCCGCCCTGTCCTAAACTCAGGCTTGGACCAAGATATTGAACTGAACTGGCCATTGGCCTGAGGCCCTGGACAAAAAGGGGCTCCATGAATATCAGCGAAGTGGCAGCCCACTGACCCGCAGGGGGAGTAACCCCTCCACGAGCCCCCCGTCCCCCATGGGCTACAGCACAGTAATGGCTGTGCTCCTGCACGTAGCCAAGGCCATTAGTAACATCTTGCTATGCGAGGTTGTCACTCTGGGCAATGTTGATAGCTTTGATGCCATGGGCTTCCCCAACTGTGGGGGGCCATAGATGGCATTCACATCCCCATCCTGGCCCCCGACCACTGTGCCTCGGACAACATAAACTGAAAGGGGTACTTCTCGATGGTGCTGCAGGCCCTTGTGGACTACAAGGGATTCTTCACCGACATCAATGTCAGATAGTTGGGGAAGGTGCACAACACCCACATTTTCCAGAACTCATGCCTGTTCTAGAAAATGCACTCCAGCACTTTTTTCCCTAACCACACTATCAGGGTCAGGGATGTGGACATGCCCATCTGCATCCTGGGCTATACAGCCTACCCTTTGCTTCCCTGGTTTATGAAGCACTACTCAGGCAGCCTGGACACCACAAAGGAGAACTTCAATGCCAGGCTGAGCAGGTGCCACATGGTCATGGAGTGTGTATTCGGTTCAGGAGTCTCCTCACTTGCCTGGACCTCCTCTCCTCAAAGGGCTCCTGCATTCCCTGTGTGTGTCTTTCCTCCTCCACTCTTCCATTCCCCTGTCCTCCCTTCCCACCTTCCCCTCCTCCTCTGCAGCACAAATAAAAAAGCCTCTTTAAAAACAACACCACCACCCACTTTGTGGTAGCAGCATGTTGTGTGCTCCACAACCTCTCTGAGGGCAAGGGGGAGACTTTTCTGCCAGGGTGGGGGGGCAGAGGCTGAACGACTGGCCAGAGCTTATGAGCAGCTGGACACTAGTGCCATTTGATGAGAACATCAAGGCATGGGGGAGCGGGGGTAGTGACCTGCTCCATGCATGAGGCCATGGGCTTCATCACCAAGGTGAAGGAGGAGCATGGTCTTATGCTCGTGCACCAGCTAGTTCCAGGTGACCTTCTGCTGCTCCCGGTCAGTCCGGAGCTCCTCCCTCCCAGTCAGTCTGGCCCTCCTGCTCAGTGGCTTGCTCCCGGCACTCTTCATTAAGCCCTCAGATAAGGGACTGGAAGCAGGCATCTGCTCATGCATCAGGTCTTCACAATGTGTTTCCTCTGGCAGATCCCATGGAGTCAGAAAGATGGCGGACTTGCCATGCTCACAGCTGGCTCATTTGTGAAGAAAAGTTGTAAGATCATCCCAGGAGACATTGTGTATGAAGCCTACTCCTAATCTCTGAGCTGACACTGGTCAATGATCTAGGTGTGTCCTTTCTCAGCCAGGCTGGCAGCCATCCAGCTGTAGACAGCAATGTTTCTCTTTCTGGTGCAGAGATCCTGGAGGTTGTTTTCCTCACCCCAAACCTTGATGAGATCCAGGATCTCCACACCAGTCCAGGTTGGTGCTCTCCTATGTCCCTGACCAGTGGCAGCCAAGGGTGCTGTGGGAGTGCTGGTAGCCCCACAGAGTGAGTGCTGGGGTCGGCTGTGGCTCCTGGGATGGTGCTGTGTGGCACGGGGCTGGGCTGGCAAGCCCTTTTCCTGCTGTGTGCTGCTTTAAGCTCCACAGGAGAAGGGGATCAGTGGAGATGGAAGGTGTGGCCAGAGTAGCCAAAAGTGCAGCTGTGAGAGGCCTCTAGAGGACAATTATTTTGCATTAGCAGCACCAGATTGTCCACACTCATGGTATTTCAAAATAACTATTTCAAAATAAGTGTTATTCCCCGAGGAAAGGAAGAGTACAGATTTTAAAATAACAAGCCTGTTATTTCGAAATAATGGGCTTGGTAGTGTGGATGCTCTGCTTGTTTCTTTGAAATAAGGCTGGTTATTTCAAAATCACTCCCTAGTGTAGACCAGGGCCAAGAGGCCTTCCTAAAATGGAATGTCAGTATACTGCAGAACAAATTGAAAATTGTAGACCTCCTGCACACTTAGGAGCCTTTAATTCGGGGCAGCGAGGGAGAGAAAGAACAAGGAAGTGTCAGCCTGTTCTTTTTTTCCGTCTCATAAACCCAACCAATAATATCAGGAATTTTTTAATCTCAGGAGATGGCTCAGATGTCTGTGCTCTGTTAGTCTGTTGGAATCCATATTTAGTGATTTTTAGGGCTTAATGTAAGAATGACTTGGTTACTCAGGTGCTTCATTGATCTTTTTAATAGTAAAATAACAAGAATTGGTAATGGGACAAAGGTCTGTGGGGTAGGGCCTGCCATTTTGTTCTGCAGTCATACAGCACCTGACATAAGGGGATACTTGGCCATGAGTAGCACTCCTGGGCACTGAAGTAATACACATAATACATAATAATAATAGAAAACATATTCTGCTATTTTAACTAATTGTTTTATTGATGCAAACACTCAAATACTTGGATGATGAGCATCAAATATTTATTCATAAATAATTAATCTGATTTTATAAACAATTACCAATTCAACATTTCATTGTCCTTGTGCATATTCTCTAGTTAAATAGCACCAACTACATTGATTTATGCATTATGGAAAGCTCTGATTCAGAGTATGCAGTTTTCCTCAAGTTTTCAGATTGCTTTTTGGTCTTGCCCTCATAAATCAACAGCCTCTCCATAACAATTAGAATAACACTGTCTAAACTTTTATGAAGTATTATTATTTATACAAACACTAAATTATACTGTAGGCATTAGAGAACAAATACAACATAATCCTTGCTTCTAGGAAATGATAATCTCAAATTAGATGTGATTCAATGAGAGAGTAAGAAAGAGTGTGCAGTACTTGAAGAGAGAGAAAAGGAAAGGGAGAATGAGTAAGATAGTAGTAACTTCATCACATGAATGTGATAAATCTGTTTCTCCTTTTATGTCTACTGGTTTTCCTTCATTTACCTGTGCTCTTCTGTTATGTTGGGGGTGAAGAGGACATTCAAAATACACAGGTTAGTGTTTGTGTACCTTATAGAAGATTTGAATAATTAAGAGAACATAAGAACATAAGAACGGCCGTACCGGGTCAGACCAAAGGTCCATCTAGCCCAGTATCCTGTCTGCCGACAGTGGCCAGCACCAGGTGCCCCAGAGGGGGGGGTGGACCGAAGACAATGATCAAGCGATTTGTCTCCTGCCATCCCTCTCCAGCCTCTGACAAACAGAGGCCAAGGACACCATTTTATCCCCTGGCTAATAGCCTTTTATGGACCTAACCTCCATGAAATTATCTAGTTTCTCTTTAAACTCTGTTATAGTCCCAGCCTTCACAGCCTCCTCTGGCAAGCAGTTCCACAGGCTGACTACACGCTGTGTGAAGAAGAACTTTATTTTATTAGTTTTAAACCTGCTACCCATTAATTTCATTTGGTGTCCTCTAGTTCTTCTATTTAGGGAACTAATAAATAACTTTTCTTTATCGGCCCTCTCCACACCACTCATGATTTTATACACCTCTATCATATCCCCCTCAGTCTCCTCTTTTCTAAACTGAAAAGTCCCAGTCGCTTTAACCTCTCCTCATATGGGACCCGTTCCAAACCCCTAATCATTTTAGTTGCCCTTTTCTGAACCCTTTCCAAGGCCAAAATATCTTTTTGAGGTGAGAGACCACATCTGTACACAGTATTCAAGATGTGGGCGTACCATAGTTTTATACAGGGGCAGTAAGATATTCTGGGTCTTATTTTCTATCCCTTTCTTAATAATTCCTAGCATCCTATTTGCCTTTTTGACCGCCTCTGCACACTGTGTGGAAGTTTTCAGAGAACTGTCCACGATAACTCCAAGATCTCTTTCCTGATTTGTAGCCAAATTAGCCCCCATCATACTACGTATAGTTGGGGTTATTTTTCCCGATGTGCATTACTTTACACTTATCCACATTAAATTTCATTTGCCATTTTGTTGCCCAATCACTCAGTTTGGTGAGATCTTCTTGGAGTCCCTTACAGTCTGCTTCTGTCTTGACTATCCTAAACAGTTTGGTATCATCTGCAAACTTTACCACCTCACTGCTTACCCCTTTCTCCAGATCATTTATGAATAAGTTGAACAGGATTGGTCCTAGGACTGACCCTTGGGGACACCACTAGTTACCCCTCTCCATTCTGAAAATTTACCATTTATTCCTACCCTTTGTTTCCTGTCTTTTAACCAGTTCTCAATCCATGAAAGGACCTTCCCTCTTATCCCATGGCCATGTAATTTACACAAGAGCCTTTGGTGAGGACCTTGTCAAAGGCTTTCTGGAAATCTAAGTATACTATATCTACTGGATCCCCTTGTCCGCATGTTTGTTAACCCTTCAAAGAACTCTAATAGATTAGTAAGACAGGTTTTCCCTTTACAGAAACCATGTTGACTTTTGTCCAACAAATTATGTTCTTCTACATGCTTCACAATTTTATTCTTTACTATTGTTTCGACTAATTTGCCAGGTACTGAAGTTAGACTTACCGGTCTGTAATTGCCGGATCGCCTCTAGAGCCCTTTTTAAATATTGGTGTCACGTTGGCTACCTTCCAGTCATTAGGTACGGAAGCCGATTTAAGGGATAGGTTACAAATCACAGATAATAGTTCAGCAATTTCCCATTTGAGTTCTTTTAGAACCCTTGGATGAATGCCATCCGGTCCCGAGATTTGTTAACATTAAGTTTTCTATTTGTTCCAAAACCTCCTCTAATGACACTTCAATCCGGGACAGTTCCTCAGATTCATTACCCACAAAGGACGGTGCAGATTTGGGAATCTCCCCAATGTCCTCAGCCGTGAAGACTGAAGCAAAGACATCATTTAGTTTCTCCGCAATGGCTTTATCGTCCTTGATTGCGCCTTTTATAGTTCGATCGTCTAGGGGACCCACAGGTTTTTTAGCAGGCTTCCTGCTTCTAATGTACTTAAAAACATTTTGTTATTTCTTTTGAGTTTTGGCTAGCTGTTCCTCAAAATCTTTTTTGCTTTTCTTATTACATTTTACACTTGATTTGACAGTGTTTATGTTCCTTTCTATTTATCTCACTAGGATTGGACTTCCACTTCTTAAAAGATGCCTTTTGTCCCTCACTGCTTCTTTTACATGGTGGTTAAGCCACGGTGACTCTTTTTAGGTCTCTTGCTATGTTTTTAATTTGGGGTATACATTTAAGTTGGGCCTCTATTATGGTGTCTTTAAAAGTTTCCATGCAGCTTGCAGGGATTTGGCTCTAGTCACTGTGCCTTTTAATTTCTGTTTAACTAACCTCCTCATTTTTGTGTAATTCCCCTTTTTGAAATTAAATGCCAGGGTGCTGGTCTGCTGAGGTGTTCTTCCCACCACAGGAATGTTGAATGTTATTATATTATGGTCACTATTCCCAAGCGGTCCTGTAACGGTTATTTCCTGGACCTGATCCTGCTCTCCACTCAGGACTAAATCGAGAATTGCCTCTCCTTGTGGGTTCCTGCACCAGCTGCTCCAAGAAGCAGTCATTTAAGCCATTGAGAAATTTTATCTCCGCTTCTCTTCCTGAGGTGACATGTATCCAGTCAATATGGGGGTAATTAAAATCCCCCATTATTATAGAGTTCTTTATTTTGGTAGCCTCTCTAATCTCCCTCAGCATTTCAATGTCAGTATCCCTGTCCTGGTCAGGTGGTCGGTAATATATTCCTACTGCTAATTTCTTATTTTTGGAGCATGGAATTACTATCCATAGCGATTCTATTGAACATGTTGATTCATTTAATATTTTTATTTCATTTGATTCTACATTATCTTTCACATACAGTGCCACTCCGCCACCCACCCGGCCTGCTCTATCCTTTCGATATATTTTATATCCCGGTATGATTGTGTCCACAGATTTTCCTCATTCCACCAGGTTTCAGTGATGCCTATTATGTCAATCTCCTCATTTAATACTAGGTACTCTAGTTCACCCATCTTATTAGTCAGGCTCCTAGCATTTGTGTAGAAGCACTTTAAAAATTTGCCACTGCTTATTTGTCTGCCCTTCCCTGATGCATTGGATTCCTTTGTATGTGGTCGTTTGTCTGCTCTGGCCCTTGGTTTGCCCTCTCCCCTCTTCTCTTTCTGACTACAGCTTAGAGAATCTCCATCAATGGATTCTCCTCTAAGAGAAGTCTCCCTCCGATTTACGTGCATCTCCACACCAATTGGCTTTCCCCCATCTCTCAGTTTAAAAACTGCTCTATGGCCTTTTTAATGTTTAGTGCCAGCAGTCTGGTTCCACCCTGGTTTGGGTGGAGCCCATCCTTCCTGTATAGGCTCCCCCTCTCCCAAAAGTGTCCCCAGTTCCTAATAAATCCAAACCCCTCTTCCCTACACCATCGTCTCATCCACGCATTGAGATTCTGAATCTCTGCCTGCCTACCTAGCCCTGCGCATGGAACTGGAAGCATTTCCGAGAATGCCACCATAGAGGTCCTGGATTTCAGTCTCTTTCCTAGCAGCCTAAATTTGGCCTTCAGGACATCTCTCCTACCCTTCCGACGTCATTGGTACCTACATGTACCACGACCACCGGCTCCTCCCAGCACTACACATAAGTCTATCTAGATGCCTCGAGAGATCCGCAACCTTCGCACCAGGCAGGCAAGTGACCATCCGGTTCTCCCGGTCATCACAAACCCAACTATCTATGTTTCTAACGATCGAATCACCCACTACTAACACCTGCCTCTTCCGAACTGGCATTCCCTCCCCTCAGAGGTATCCTCAGTGCGAGAGGATACATAACATCCTCTGGGAGGAGGGTCCCAACTACAGGATGGTTTCCCTCTGCTCCCATTGAATGCTCTGTTCCCTTGAGATTTTCATCCTCCTTAAGAGCACTGGGGCTCTCAGACTGGAGGTGGGATTTGAATAAGGCGGGAACCTGACATGCTGGGTTTGCAAGATTGTTCCAATCATGGAATAAGTTAGAAGGGTATGTCCACACTGTAAAGTTAGGTTGAATTTATTAAGGTCAACTTTTTAGCACCTGAATTTACAAAGTCGGAGGTACATGTCTTCACTGGACACATGAAGTCCGTGAAGTATCTCCAGCAGCTTGGCTACCTTCAACTTAAAAAGCAATGCACTGTGGTAGCCACCTCACAATTCCTGCCACTCCTTTGAATTCTGGGTTAGGCTCCCAGTACCCGATGGGGCAAACACATTGCAGATGGTGGTTCTGAGTACATGTTGTCACCCTCCCATAATGCACTTATCCCCCTACCTCCCTTCTTCTGTCCATCCCTGCTTGAAAGCAATTGCAAGCAATTTTTTCATGCCCCTTTTTAAAATGGTTATCTGTGCAGACACCATAGCATGGCAGTTGTGGATCCTGTTTAGCAGCAAACTGCTGTGGCAAGCATTGCAAACACTTCGGCTACGTCTAGACTGGCATGATTTTCCGCAAATGCTTTTAACGGAAAAGTTTTTCCGTTAAAAGCATTTGCAGAAAAGAGCGTCTAGATTGGCACGGATGCTTTTGTGCAAAAGCACTTTTTGCGGAAAAGCATCCGTGCCAATGTAGACGTGGTTTTGCGCAAGAAAGCCCCAATCGCCATTTTCGCCATCGGGGCTTTTTTGCGCAAGAGTTTTTAGCTGTCTACACTGGCCCTCTTGCACAAATACATTTGCGCAAGAGGGCTTTTTCCCGAACGGGAGCATCATAGTATTTGCACAAGAACACTGACAATCTTACATTAGATCGTCAGTGTTCTTGCGCAAATTCAAGCGGGCCAGTGTAGACAGCTGGCAAGTTTTTCCGCGGCTGCTTTTGCGGAAAAACTTGCCAGTCTAGACGCAGCCTTCATGTATTATGCTGCAGTTTCTCCAGAGCATAGCAAGGTGCTTCCAGAGTGAGGAAGAATTTGAGGAGGCCACGAACACAGACATTCAGGAGCCCATGGAGTGGAGCAATTGGCATATGCTGGCAGCAGTCCATCCTGTTGATACAGTGGAATGCTGATGCTGGTCCCATAAGACAAGCACAGTTATGCAGCTATGGGACAATGACCAATGGCTGCAAAACTTTCACATCTATAAGGCCATTTTCATGGAACTTTGTGAATTATTTTCTCCTTCCCTGAACCACAGCAATATCAGAATGAGACCCACTCTAACAGCTGAAAAGTGAGTGGACGTAGTGCAGTGGAAGCTTGTAATGTCAGACGGCTACTGGTCAGTTATGGTGGGGTGATAGATGGAACACATCCCTATCTTGGCACCAGACCACCTTGCCAAAGAGCAGATAAACTGCAAGTGGTACTTGTTGATGGTGTTGGCAGATGCTAGTGGATCACAAGGGCTGTTTCACCGACATCAACATGGGATGGTCTGGAAATGATGCATGCATTTTTAGGAACTCCTCTCTTCAGAAAACTGCAAGATGGAACTTTCTTTCCAGAGCAGAAAATAACCATTGGATATGTTGATATGCCAATAGTTATCCTTGGAGACCCCTTGCTCCCAGGGCTTGCTCCTACCCCTTGCTCCCAGGGCTTATAGGCAGCCTGGATAGCAATAAGGAGTAGTTCAACTACAGGTTGAGCAAGTGCAAAATGATGGTGGAATGTGCCTTTGGCCATTGAAAGGAATGCTTTCGAAGTTTATTGACTAGGTTAGCCCTCAGTGAAAGCAATGTCCCTATTGTTGTGGCTGCCTGCTGTGGGCTCCATAATATATGTGAAAGTGAGGGGGAAAATTTTCTGGCACAGTGTGGGGTTGAGGCAGATTGCTGAGCCACTAATTATGAGCAGCCAGGCACCAGGGCAAAAAAACCACATTGAGGGGTGCTGCAAATCAGAGAAGATTTGAAAATCAGTTTAATGAATGTCCAGACAGTGATGTGACAGTTATGTATGTTGCTCTTAACAACGTGCCTCCTTCAGTATGTGTACTGGCTTGTAAACCTACCCTTCCCTACCACACACAGTTTATACAAACAATAAAGATCCCGTTGTTCTGAAATCTTGCATTTTTATTTAGGAAACACAGGGAATGGGGACAGAAAAGGAGTTCTGGGCATGAGATCTGATGGGGAGGTGGAGGGCACAAGGGCAAGTGACCTATTTCAATCCCTCTGTGTGACAATCACAGCTGTGAGAATGAGAGCCTTCTGTTCCAGGAAACATCCCTAGGAGTTGAGTGAAAGGCTGCCCATGCCTCCTTCCCCTCCCCCCCACTCACACATTCTAGGGTGTCTGGGAGAGGTGGCTATAGAATCCAGTGAGGAGGACAGGTGGTTTAGCATAGGGTGCAGGAAGCCTCTGTGCTCCAGATGCTTTTCCTGTACCTTTATCTGGTTCCTCATTAGCTTTGTTTGCTCCCCCACAAGCCTCAGGATCTTATCCTGTGTCTTATGCTTGTGTTCCCTGCATGCTCTCCTCTCCCCATGTTCAGTGCCTATGATCTGTAACATCGTTCTACTCCATGCATTCAGTTGTGCTCTGTCATTGAGGTCAGATTGCATTTGCTCATTAGACATTTAATCCCAAACATAGACCGATACAGTTGCATCTGCATTGCAGGAAAAAAATCAATGGTAAACGTCAGAGAAAATACACTGTAAAACACAGAAGGTTAATTCTTTTACAATGAATGTACCACTGTGCTTCACAAAAGACATGTGTTATGTACAAAAACAAAGTTATGATTTTAAGCACCTACCAGGCAGGTAGAAGACCCAGCATAACATGTGACAGCTGGATTCAGTTTGGTGGCAGGCATGGCAAGTAACAGGTTGGGGTTTTTGTTCTTTTCCTTCCACTTTGAAAACATATGTGACAGAATGCTTGCAAAGTACAGCCTTCATGGCTATCTAGGAATCTGCATTTGCAAAGGGGGGACCGCATCTGTGAGGGGAGATAGGGAATCAGGTGGGTGCTGGCTGTCAGTCAGTAGTATGGATTCTCTGCTTGCTTGGTGAGCATTCTCCTTCTCCTCAGCTACAATTTCTTTCTCATTGTTACCTCAGGCTGTCTGAAGTGTCGCTTGAGAGGTATCCACAGATAGCTTTCAGACAGTGGTTGGGTCCCCCTCTAGAATCCTATGCAACTGCTCATAGAAGCAGAATGTTTGTGGGTTTGACCCAAGCTGACAATTTGCCTCCTTTATCTTCTCATACGCTTGCCTGAACTTCTTTATTTTTATGAGACACTACTGGTTGTCCCTGCTGTATCCTTTTTCCACTATGCCCTGTGCAATTTCAGTATAGATATCAGTATCTTCTGCTTCTTCAGAGTTCTGTCTGCACAGATTCTTCTCCCCACATACAGCAGTCACATCCAGGATTGCCTGCATGCTCCATGCTGGAGTTCGTTTGTAACCCTGGGCATTCCTGGTAAAGTGCGCTGCTAAGGTCTGCTTGCCATGCTGGGCAAACAGGAAATGAAATTCAAATTTTCTCAGGGCTTTCCCTGTGTACCTGGGAAAGCAGCAGAGTTGAAAGTGGTGGCTAGAAGAGTCACATTGGGATATTGTGGAACACCTCTTGGAGTCCAAGAATGTCAACTTTAAAAGTGCTGCATCTGCACTATCCCAAATTGACTATGTAAGGTTGAATTTAGTATTACTCTTCTCACCAAGGAGGAGTATGGAAATCAACTTTAACCACCCTTAAAGTCAGCAGAACAGGTTTAGTGGTGTAGACTCATTTGTTATAAAAATCAACTTAATGTGGCTAATTACGACCTAACCTCCCAGGCTGAAGATATGATGGAAGGGCACACTGGGAATGACATCATTGTTTGAGCAAAAAAGACAGCATGGTGGGCATGATTAGATGTCAGATTCAAGACACAGGTTGGTGTTAATAAGAGTCTTGAAAGTGTGAGTGCGAGTTTGAGTAGAATATGTGTTGAATTTGTGTCAGAGCCAGGGAGTTTATATATCAGGTCATCTTCCCCAAAACTATTACCATACAATAACATACTTAAAAGAACCAAACGTCCAGCTAAAACGGAGCATCTGAAAGCAGCATAATATTGAAGTCTGTCTCTTACCATCTTGGACTCCCAGATTATTCTGCCATTGACATTTTTTTCTGTTAATGTGCATCATTCTGTGTAGCATTTTAAAAAGTTGTCTTTGTCCCTTTTAAAAAAATAAAAGTGCTACACCTTTTTGATGAATGCATGGGGGAGAAAGGAAAGGGTATGATATAAACAAGAAACAATACTTCATCACTTTAGTGCTGTTCATGTAGCAGTTCAGACAGCATTTGTGTGAAGTCTGAGAGAGAACATTTTTTTTACTGTCTTCTCGGAGTTACAATGATGTATTAGGTTTTCCTTGGCACACAGAGACTTCAGGAGTCCAGTTATATTTTTTTCTAAGATCCTGAGCGCTGTTTACAAAAATCAACTACACAAAGGCTGGTCTTTTATCTCTGTAGTAGCCCCTCACTGTACATGATTCTGTGTGGTGAGGGAGCCACTGCGGAGGGCGGGGGGACCGTGACCTGCCACGTCTGCATGGCGGGAGGGGGGAGGCTTGCTCTGCTGGCCGGGCTGCTATGTGGCAGGAGGGACAGGAGCCTGTTCTGGTGCCTGGGGCTGGGAACGGGACCTGCCGCATGGCGGGGGGTTTGTGTCTCTTCTGGCGGCTGGAAATGGGATTTGCTACATGGCTGGGGGGAGGGAGGGGGTCTTTTCTGGCGACTGGGAACAGGACATGCTGCATGGTGGGGGGGGGGTAGTGGTTCTGCTCTGGCAGCCAGGAACACATGTGCATTAATAAACTGGGTGCCACGATGGCACACTTCCAAACCAGTGCACATGAACTCAGTATTTGGCACAAGCCAAAACTCACTCCGCTCATGGCTGGAAAATCTTAGAGGGAACACAGCTTGGGACCTGAGGGGTCCTGAACCAGGGAGTTTGCCAGACATGGGGCGGTCAATGCTCTCCTGCTGGCTGACCCATTCCCAGGCTCCTCTCCCTGGAGCTCCTAAGGCTGGGCTCCCACCCTGCTGTCTGCTCGCTGCTGCCAGAGCTCCCCAGGATTCCAGCTGGGACGTCCTAGCCACTGCTGGCCTTGCTGCCACTGGGGGTTCCCCACCCACCAGAGGTTCCCTTGCTGGGGCCATCCAGCCACCCCAACCCCACTGTCACTGGGAATTCCCCAGATTCCCTGGCCAGAACTCCTGGGCACCTGGCCCTGCAACCACTGGGGGTTTCCTGGGGTTCTCTGGTGCAGGGCTGCCCAGCTGCCACCTGGCCCTGCTGCTGGGGCCAGTTCTGTTCCCACCAGGAGTTCTCTCAGGTTCCCTGGCCTGGGAATGCCCGGCTGCTGCCTGGTCCTGCTACCGCTGAGGGTTCCCCGGCAGAGGTGGGGCTTCCTATCCCCCAAGTCCTGCTGCCACCGGGCTTCCTTACCCTGGCCAGGGCTCCACTGCATAGCCCAGCCACTGCAGCGTTCTCATGGCTGGCTCCCACTCCTGGCTTCCCGAGCTCCTTGATCCAGCAACATCTGTGGCCCTGCCGGAGCATGGATGTTACCAGACCAGAGAGTTCTGGATTTGGGAGGCTCATCCTGTAGTAAGGAGAGACACATTATCAAGTATAAAATATATGTTTGCCAAAAGGAGTGTTATATCTTGCCCAACAACAGGCAACCCATTGTGGAACATCAGAGGATAAAAAACTTTATTGATTTATATGAAGAAGGCACATATAGGTTTATTTGTCCCATCAACTTGAACTTTGTGGGAAAGGGTAAAAAATTCCTTACAAAAAGAAAATGGATCTTTCTATGCTGCTTGGACTTTAGAAGGGCAAGATTTCAAAAGTTAAGCCAGAGGTCCCCAGCTTCTTAGTCTGGGTTAGCTCTAAAATATATATATAAAGCTTGTTAAAGCTTCTATTATATTGTGAAACCTAAGATTGCAACTTATTTGTGAGCGTATATACAACTGGTGTAACCTTGTAAATAATTGTCATTACTTTACTTAGTTAACTCTTTAATTATAGGATTGACTACAAGTGTTGTCTTTGGTTTAAGATCTATAGTGTAACTGACATAGGATTAGGGTATGTCTAAACTACAGAGTTTTGTCCGAAAAAACGACTGTTTTTCGGACAAAACCTGAGTTATGTGCACACTGCAACTACGTTCTTCTGAAAGTAAATCAAAAGAACAGAGGAGTTTTTCTGGTGTTGGTAATCCTCTTTCTATGAGAAAAAAAGCCTTTTTTGGAAAGAACTCTTTCGGAAAAAGGCGTGTGTAGACGGGGGGGGGGGGGGAGTTCGAAAGAAGGGGCCTCCAGGAAATAACACAGGTGCCCTGGTGGACACTCCATCCAAATTAATCAGGACTCTATAGTTCCTGTATCCTGGCCCCTCTTAAAGCTGCAGACACCTTGGACAAGCCTTGTGGCAGGAAGCCAACCTGCGAGCAGCACCTCACCGCGCACGATTCTCCCTGCCATAGGCCTTGCCACTCATAGCCCAGCCTCAAGCCCTCCGTGATTCCCTTGGCCCTCGCAAAGAGCAGCCCCTGAGGTCCCAGGACCCACCCAGGGGGACCAAGAGGCAGGCACCCTCCTGGTCCAGAGCGGAGATCCTGTCCCTCCTCAAGCTGTGGGACGAGGAGAGACATTGCAGGATCTCCACTCCAAGCGCCCCGCAACACTGAGATATTCGAGCGCATGGCCGAGTCCCTGGCGGAGCGCGGACACCTTGGAACAGATGCGGAGTAAGGTGAAAGAGCTCCGCCAGGGACATGTCCAGGCCAAAGAGCACAGCTCATGATCAGGGTCAGGACCCCAAACCTGCCCCTAGTTCGACGAGCTGCACCAGATCCTAGCGGGGTGGGGAAACATCTTCCCCACCCATCATGGTAGACTCCATTCTCTAGACTCCCCCATCATCGCCAGGCCAGAGGTCATGGCAGAGGAGGAGCAGGAGGACCAGAGCCATCCCGCCACACACAGCACACGGGCATGCCTGCATGTGTGAGGCACCACCCACTCCCACGGGCAGTGCTGCGAGCCACAGTTGTGTGTGCAGATACCAGGGAGGGCCAGGCTGCTCCCAACTCCTCTGCCACCCATGAGGAGATCTCACTGAGGCCGGACACTTACCTTGCCTGCTTGTCCATGGGCTGGGGGGCGGGGGCATGTGGGAAGCTGGCAGCATGGTCCCCTGGGTACCTTGGGGCCCCTGGGAGGCATGGCCCACTGTGCAGCCCACATGTGGCCTTGCTCCCAGGACATCCCTCTCCTCTGCCCTGAGGACTGTTGGTCACTGCTTACAGAAGAGGGCATGACCTCAGGGACAGTGTTTGCATGGATGACTGATGTCTGCCTCTCCCTCTTTGTGTTCTCCACAGCCGGACCAGCTGGAATGGAGGGGTGAGCCACACCACCAGAGCCAGCCTCCAGAGCCCAGGGGACCCGAAGGCATGCCAGGGTCTAGGAAGACTTAATGCACCAGCATGTCAGCATCCTGCGCGACATGCTGCAGACCCTGGCACAGAAGATACATGTGGACGCTGCGTGGTGGAACTGCACATGGGACCAGCTCATGTAGCGATGTGATAGCATGTGTGCCATCATGTCGCGCATGCAGGCACACCCGGCTGCTGTTGCTGCTCCTGGAGTCTACCCTCCTTCCCCCCCTGCTATGCCCATTCCCCCTCCACCTGCCCCCAAGGTGATGCCCATGCCCCTTCCCCACCCTTCCTACCAACCCTGACCCTACTCCAGCCCTCCTTCCTGTCTACTCCTGTGTGGTCCCCAGACCCACCCAAACCCCTCTCTGATGAGGTCCCCACATCCAAGGTGGCACATCTAGACACCCTCCTCCCATTCCAGGTTATGAGCCCCCATCCCCCTGCCCACCTTTTCTTAATGTAAGATAAATACAGGCTTCATCTTGTTGGAAACCAAACAGGTGTGTTTATTGAGAAGTCAGGGAAGGGGCGAAGGAAGGGGTTGTGGTGGGGAAGGGATAGGGCAGAAAGCCAGAGGCCCCTGTTGGGGAGGCCCTAGAGAGAATTACTGGGGTCCTTGAGAGAATCTCTCCCTCAGGACCTCCTGGATGTGCCCCCTAGCCTGATGGGCCTGGCTGATGGCAGCTGTCCACGGCTGCTGGAAGGCTCACCCCTCACAGCCGTTGTCTGCCCCTCACCCCAGGAGGAAGGCCTCCCCCTTCCTCTCCACAATATTGTGGAGGACACAACATGCTGCAACCACCTCGGGGATGTTGTGCTCTCCCACTTTGAGGCGGGTCAGCAGGCAACTGAAATGCGCCTTGAGGCAGCCGAAGGCACACTCCACCTGGATCCAGGCACAGTACAGGTGGGAATTAAATTGGTCCCTGCTGGGGTCCAGGTAGCCAGTATACGGTTTCATAAGCCACGGCATGATTGGGTAGGCTGTGTCTCCCACGATGCTCAGTGGTATTAGCACATCCCCAATGGCAAGTTCACAGTGGGGGAAGTATGTGCCCACCTCCAGATTGCTGTAGAGGCTCGAGTTTCTAAAGATGTGGGTATCGTGTGCCCTGCTCGACCACCCAACAAAAATGTCCATGAAGTGTTCTTGGTGATCGACCAGGGCCTGCAGCAGCCCGGAGAAGTAATCCTTCCTATTAATATACTGGGCCGTTTGATGTTCTGGTGCTCGGATCAGGATGGGGGTCCCATCTATGGCTCCATGGAAGTTCGGGGAACCCCAGGGTGGCAAATCTGGCCATGATCGGTTTCAGGTCTCCCAGGTGGCTGACCCTCCACAGTAGGATTGAATTGATGGCCCTCACCACCTGCAGGAGACAAACAAACACACATAACAGAAAAAGAGAGAGGGAGTGCCTGAGTCCTTGGGAGGTGCTCGCCACCCTCCCATGCCTCCCCTCCCGCAAACATCCCAGGATCCACACCCTATGAGACCGCCCCCCTCAGCAGCAGGGCTGTGTGAGGGCAGGACGGCACAACTCACTGGGGACAGAGCTTCCCCCCACTCCCACTATACCCCCCCCCACAGCTCCCAACCCCCTTTTCCCTGCGGTCTCCTTTTCCAGGATTCCTCCCCGCCCCCCCACCCAGGCAGGGACTGCAGCCCCAGAGTTCCTTACATCCATGAGGAGGGCTCCAACAGTGGACTTCCCCACGCTGAACTGGTTGCCCCCCAACCAGTAGCTGTTGGAGGTGGCGAGCGTCCAGAGGGTGCTTGCGACCTGCTTCTCCAGGGGGATGGCAGGCCGCAGTGGGTGTCGCGTCTCCAGAGGGCAGGGGTGAGCCAAGTACATAGCTCCAAAAAGGTGGCGTTCTGCATGTAGAAGTTTTGGAGCCATTGCTGGTCATCCCACCGCTCCATGACCAGCTGGTCCCACCAGTCGAGCCTCCAGAAATGCCTCTCCACAGTGGGTTGCAGTTGCCAGAGTATAGCTCCTGCACCCAGGGAGAGGATCCCCAGAATGAGTGTGGGGTCAAGCTCGGTCAGGACCAGGAAGGCAGCTGGTACAAAGTGCTGCAAAAACTGTAGTATGGTCGTGTGGGGCCATCGCATGCCCAGGGGCAGCTCCGGCTCCAGGGCACCAAGAGAAAAGCTGTGGCGTCCAAAAAAGCAGGGCAAACACAGCAAGCACTGTGAAAGCTTTGCTGTCCCTCGAAGAGGCAGGCAAGCATGCAGCAGAAGCAGAGAAACGGCTGTCTGAGGGGTGTCCCTTTAAGCTCATGTCTCTGCAAGGCTCTGGCACCAGTTCTTGGAAGCAACTGGTGACCTAAAGCCCTGGCTGAAGTGCTTCCGGGTGTCCTTTTACGCAAGAGAGTGTCCAATCAGTCTGGATGCTCTCTTTCGAAAAAGCAGATTGCTTTTCCAATTCGCTTTTGTGTGGGGACACTCAGAATTTTTTCCGAAGGTCTCTTACGAAAAAAGCTTCTTCCGAAAGAAGCCTGCAGTCTAGACGTTGCCTTAGTGGACTGTTTTAATTGTCACTTGTGTAATACTTCTTTAGCAGAGCCATCATCACTCTCAACATTTGCCTTTCCTTTCACACTTCAATACAAAACATTCATACTTCATGAGGTTTCCTGCTCTGCAGAGGAGATCATAAAACCTACTTTTCTTTCATTATTTAAATTAACATTCACAGCTTGTATGTGCCCAGCACAGCACCCAGGCATTTGCTGCACTTAGAAAAGTAATTTGAAAATTAATATCTCCTCTGTAGCATGAATCCCAAAAAAATGTAATGTAAAGAACAAGAAAGTCAAGGCATGTTTATTCAGAGGTCTGGGTTTCTCAGAATATAAAAGTATAAAATACTGACAAAACCAGATCTATTCGTGTGTTCCTGGTCTTTGTTAAAGGCTGTGCTAAGCCCTGAGCTTTACATGGAGAAGTAAAATGTTTCCATTCCGTATTTTTTTTTTCTGAAAAAGACTTTGGCTAGTACTAGACTGATATTTATGCTAAACTGGGGAGAGGGTTTCAGGCATTCTAACTGGACAAGAGAGCTGAGTTAGCTGTCAAAACTGCATGCATCATTGGTATGGCCTGACCTAATTCATGGTCCATTCACATCAATTTCAAGGTCATAGGATTTTAAAAATCATAAATTTCATGATTTAATCTATTTAAATCTAGAATTTCACAGTGTTATGATTGTAGGGATTCTGACATAAAAGGGAGCTGTGGGCTGGTTGCAAGATTATAGTGTGTGTGTTTGTGTGTGTGTGTGTGGGGGGGTACTGCTACCCTTATTTCTGTACTGCTACTGATATTGACACTGCCTTTGGAGCTGGGCCTCCTGGCTAGAAGCAGCACAGAGGTAAGGATGGAATGATATGGTATTACCACCCTTCTGCAATACTGTTGGAGGGAGGCTGCCTCAGGGCTGGGTGCCCAGCCAAGAATGAATGAAGCACAGAAGTAAGGGTAGCAATACTGTGACCCTTAAAATAAATGTGAAACCCCTCTCAGCTCCCTTTTGAGTCAGGACCCCCAATTTGAAAAAAACCTATAAAATATAGGGTAACGTTTTCCATGCTGGCTCCCTTGGCTTCCTCCTCACTACCTCTCTGGGAAGAGAGAGTGACTGTGGACTGTATCTCCTCAGCCCCTTTCTACACAAAAGCTCCTTGTTATAATAACCAGCCTGCTGCTTCACAATCAGTTAAGCCTAGCTCCCCATCCAAGTGTGCAGCCTGGTCTGTTAAATGGCTGCTCAGGACCACCATAGCCCAGACAGGGCTCGTGTGAGTTACACTATGACAATGGAGACCATATAAGAACCTATGATAGATAACCTTTGTGGATTTAAACCTCAATGGTTGAACTTGAAAAAGTTTGCTTGGCTAAACAACTAAATATGAACTCTTGAGTAGTGCTTGTTGCAATTATTTGAACCTATTGTCTCTAAAAAAAAAATAGGCTGGATATCTGACAGAATAGATCCTGTTTCTAATTGCCCTATGAATACTTTAAGAATAGCTTACCTCACTGCATTTTAGCATTTCCATTTCATATCCTGGTCTGAATATGGAAGACATTGATACAAGTAAATGATCAATGATGGGAGAAAAATAACCAAATATCAAGAAAAGTTAATGTGATGTTTTCTTTTAAGTTGGGGCAAATGTTTAGGAGTAGGAGGGAGGTTCATCATATGCTATGTTTTGCTTAGTCATGACATGGTCTCACAGGGAATCAAGCATTGCTTCATTTTGTTACTTTAATAAGACAGTGTGAAACTTTGCTCTGGGTCAGAGAATGAGAACAAGAGTTGTGTGCCAATCCCTGAACAGGAATGGGGGAACTGGACAGTGAATAGATGGAATTGGAACCATGGCAGGGGGTGAAACAGGGGCAACATATGTACCTCAAAAAGGTGTAGCTAATTAGTGTTCCCTATAAACTTCACAGCTTCACAAATGATTAATCAGCCCCACCCAGTCAGTCAGCTCCATGCAGGGAGCCCTGAGCCTCTGACTGGGCAAGGCTGATTAATCACCCTGAAGCTGTGCTGCTGAGCAGTTTATAGGGAACAGTGATGCTAATCCTTCTCCTCTTTCCCAGTGGAATGGGGATATTTGGGAGGCACAGTGGTTTCTAGACCTCCTCCTTGGGTGGCACAGCTATATTTCTCCTTATCCAAGGTTGTGAGTAAATCCTACAATTTAATCACACATGAAGAGATAGCATGGGCCAGTGGAGATGGCAATGGATTGGAAGTCCTTTTGCTGTGGTTGGACAAATGACATCACCCTATGTTCCTCAGTTTTTCCATTTGTAAAATGAGAAGAGTAATGCTTTGAGAAGCCCCTTGAGATCTCTGTGCTTAAGGAGCAAAGGTTACTTTATTTTACATAAGTGCTGCCATGACTAAGACTTGGAAGCAACAAAAGCAGAGTTTTCACTTCATCTTTCAAGCTTATGTTATTACCATGCCAGCTATTCATAGTTTTCTATTACATCTGTTAATGCAGTATAGATAAATCTTCTGTAAAAGGAGCCTTTGTCCTGGTAAATCTGATGAAGATTTGTAGAAAGAGGCTATGTGGATTTTCTTAGGTATGGTACCATGAACCCTTGGAGATAAATCCCTCAAAATTATGGATTGGTATGAAAAGCTCACTCATCCGTTTGAAGGAAAAGGCAATATAAATGAAGTACAGAATGTCAGCCTTGACTGAATCCTTCTGACCTATGCTGGTTTATTTCACTTTTTAATCATCATCAAAAGATAGTTTTCTCAAATTCAGTATGCTAAAGAAACAAATCAGGAAAAACCTACAATGTAAAGATTATAAAGTGCATTTTACCTGACCACTGAATTTCAATCTGGATTCAGTGTATATGGCCAAATTATAAACCTCGGAAAATAGGGCTGATGGTGGAACTACCAGCACAGCCCTAAAGCAAATACGCCTCTATAATGAGTTCTGCATAATAAGATACTCATTTCATACAATCCCATATCACGTTGTATTTGTACCAATAAAGGGTTACCTATTTTCAGCATAACCAGCACCTAATCAGAGGAATAGAACTATAGTATATGAGGGGCTTTTTAAAAAGAGAGAGAATTACAAATCCTGTCTATCCAAGATGCTGCATAATTCATTTAATGGTAATACTGTGATGTATTTAGTTCCTTTCCTCAATGCCTAAGCATTTGGGAAAACAAAGCAGTCTTGGCTGATTCTAGATTATCTTTTTCTTCCTCAGAGACCAATACTCATTTTGTTTCTGAAGAGAATGTACGATCAAAATGTTAAAACAAACAAACAAACAAACCCAAGTCTCTTTTCTTCCACTGTTTCCCCCATTAATATGTTCATTAGAATCTAACCTACCCATTGACTTATGGATTTAGAGAAAATAGACATGGATTTTTCCACAAAATGAAATCATCCATATTGAATGAGATGTGATAGAATAATAGGAGAATATGTTATGTTTTGATTTAACAGCGCACTTTGCAGTTTATGGATAGATTTTATTTGTAAAGTAATTAAAAAGAAAACTTACCCAATAATAGGTTACAATAGCACAGAAATAAGATTTCCTTAGTCTAAAATATTGTACTATATGCATGCAACGTTGAGACTCCCAACCATACTATGAGACCCACTAGTTTAACACTGAGGACTGTGGGTTTGCAATTCAGCTTTTTGTATCTCCCCTTCACTCTTTATGTTATATGGTCTGTCTATATGAGTGACCTTGAGTAATCAATTGTCCACACAGATGAGGGATTTTGAAAGATTTCAGAGCTAAACAAAAAATGAATCATGTGCAATAACAGAAACAGCAATAGCCTGGGAAGGCTATTGTCAAGCAATAGGCAATTTCTATGTGCACCTAAATGCAAGGTCTCATTTTCTTTAGAGTCATATCTTAGGAATACTTCATTTATACTTCATTCAGAATGGATGTAAAATAAGCTCTGTTCAGAATGGTTATGTAATAGGATGAATAGACCCCACACTAATGAAGAAATGTTGGGGGGCAGAGCTAGTCCCACCCCTCCAGAACTGTCAGTCATGTAAAGTAGGAAGGATGCCTTTAAAAAGAACAAACTGCACTCAGCTGGTGAAGGAATGTTTGAAGTAGGAGACAGTTGCATGAACTCTTGGCGACACAGCGGGACTTCTCAGCTAGGAGACCATCATCAGGCCCTACAGAGGATGTTGTGAATTCTTAGGGTAAGCCAGAGAGACCTAATAAGGCCTGTAAGGGGTCTTTGAAAGAGGTAAAAAACTTGGGGCCTCTGCTGGAGATACCCAGTGCCTGTAACTGATGTGGCCAGGTTGCCCCACCATCTGGGTAAGAAACCTCAGGGGACTCTCTTACAGGTAGTTCTTTGTTCCCTTTGTACGGGATTACATGACTGCATGAGATAAGGGCACTAGAAAATGAGGTCTTCAAGGCCTGAGCGAAACCACTGAAATGAGGAGGAATCTTTCCATTTCTTTCAATGGGCATTAGGTCATACCTTCGGTACATAAGCAACTTCTCCCAGTAAAAAATAAATCGGAAGGAGGGAGGATCCATGAGCAACTTGTGAGTAAGGAGTTAAATGCTCTCAATCTACTGAGAGAGAAAACTTTGCCTAATAAAAAAGTTTTGGAACCTAAACTCAGTTTAGACTGCATTGTGAGCTTGCATTAGGAGGTAAGGAGAAACTTACTCCTTGCCAATGAAAGGTTCAATGAAAGATCTCAACTAGGATTCTTATTGTAAAGCCTGAGTCAGTTTTACATGGCTTCAAGGTTGGGGAGTTATTCTTTTATATTTGACAATTAAATCTGCAGTGAACATTAAGATGTAAACATTTATTATTTTGAAACACCACCTATGTATAGCCTGCTTTGCAATAAGAACAAAATTGGCCAGCTTCCATTCTGAATATATAAACTTGAGAACCACCTGCCCTTTCTGTGTAGACTTAGAGAACAAATGGATGGAAAACTGATGTGCTTACGCAGAGCTTTACTCCTGTGTTCACAATGGAAAATGCTTCACCTGAAGTCTTACTAAGGCTTTGTCTACACTTGCAGTTGATTGACACAACTTTTGTCATTCACAGGTGCTTAAACTGCCTCCACAAAATGACAAAAGTTGTGCCATGGCAGGTGCCAGTGTAAAAGTTGTTTTGTGGAAGGAGCGCACTCCTGCTGACAAGGTGAAAACTGCTTGTGGCAGCTAGAACTATTTTGTCAGCAGTCACATGTGCTGACTTCTAGTGAAAAGACTGTCCACGCAGTCTGGTTGCTAAAAGCAGCATAGTGTAGACATAGCCTTAGGTTTATTCTTGCGGTTTATGAAAATAAAGGGTGTGGATTCTAATTTCATTTCCAAGCCTTTTACATGATGCTATTTCAGTGACTCTGGCAGAGTTACAAAGTGTATTTGAAACCATAATGTAGGTCAATGATTTTTAAATGTGCAGAATGGATTATTTGTTAATCGTGCAGTAATAACCATTGGAACTGTGATACTCTGCTGTTGTAAGACACACTTTGTTCCATCTCGTAGACTAAACAGATGACCACAATTGAAAAAAATAAGGGTAAGGCTGGGAGGACTGTCAATGATCTGCAGAGCCTTTCATCTATAGATTTTGTGTGATAACAGTGAGCAAAAGTCATTATAAAGTGATAGTTGATGACTGTGAAACCTGTCAGTTCCATTACCAAGAGGACAATTTTCCTCATCACAAAACCAAGCACTGCTACAAGTGGCATTAATTGATACTCTATCTAGCTATCTCAGTAGGGAAGCAGAAATGGAAATCAAACCTACAGACAGCTTCATCTCTTAGATGAGGTTATGACATGAAAATTTGGTTTGGGTTATATTTACCAGAAAACAGTTCCTGGGAGCTGAAGATTAACTTCAACCACATAGTAATGTATTGAAGTAAACATGGCCTGTAATACTGCTTACTAATGATAACTAACATATTTTGTTTGTAAATGACACGTACAAGTATCTATGGTGTGGTATTTGTATGAACGAAAAAGTATCTTTAAACACTTTATGGCTGAGACCCAAAATCTAGTGTCAATTCCTGTACTATTGTGACTATTAATGAACAAGTAAGTAGTGTTTATTTACCCATACAAAAATGTTACTTGTGAGTGGTCAAGTCAGGATTCTGGAAAGTTGAGTGATTGGTTAAAAATATGGGCCCTAGTTTTGATCCCACACCATTTATTCATTAGTGTCAATTCATAGAATTCATTGGAGTTATTCCTTTTTACATCAGTGTAAGTGAGAAGAGAATCAAGGCTTGACACAGCTAGAGTACAGGTAATAATATAACTTGATTACAATTACTTTTTGCATTTATCCTGCTGCTTCCCACCTATAAGAAGGAAAAATGGGAATGCAAATAAAAATTGTAGAGTGAATGGGTTTATAGAATCCTAGGGCTGGAAGAGACCTCAGGAGGTCATCAAGTCCAGCCCTCTGCCCAAAGCAGGACCAATCCCAACTAAATCATCCCAGCCAGGGCTTTGTCAAGCTGAGACTTAAAAACCTCTAGGAATGGAGATTCCACCACCTAGCTAGGTAACCCATACTTCACCACCCTCCTAGTGAAATAGTGGGGGAGATCTAGGTTGGATATTAGGAAAAACTATGTATCCTATTTGCCATTTCTACTCTCCTTGAAGGGGTGTTTTAACAATATTTCACAGACTATGATGGCTAGAGATGTGGTTGGGAAAGAAATTATGGGGAGGAAAAATTTCTCCCAGCATTTCCATCTGGGATTCTTTGCACTGCAATACATTGTGACAGTTCAAAGATCGTAGGCTGCAGGAGCTTGATAGAGGGAAGGTATACAGGCAGTTGGGTAATCCAGTTTTTGTTCCCAGATGAGACTGCTGGAGGCTGCTGCCCCAGCAATTAAGTCAGGCAGGCACCTGGAGCTCATCTGGGCTGGCCTGCAGCAGACCATGCGAATACCTGCAGCCAGTTAGAGACTGTTGGTCCCTTAAAAAAGGCTTCCCCACCGACAGGGGCAGGAAAGGGGAAGAGGAAATGGACTGCAGGTGAGAAGGAAGCACAGATGGAGTCAGACAAACTGCCAGAGGCAAAAGAAGAGGTCCCTCCCAATCACAAGGGAGAAGGTATTGTGGAAGTGGCCCAGGGAAAAGGCTACCATATGGGAACCGGGGCAAGAGACAGCTGCTACATAGGGTCTCTGGGCCTGAATTTGGAGTAAGTGGATGGGCCCATGTTCCCCCTCCAAACCTCCCGTGCATCTGGTGGACTGCCACTGGGAGAAAAGGGGAACTTCTGGATTGTGGAAGGGTCTTTTCCCTCCCAGCTAGTAACTGGCCAATGATGAAAAGGGCTTGTTAAGTGGGGAACCCTCCCCTCTTAAGCACTGAGAGACAGTGGGAGGGTTGCCATGAGCCTCTGAGGCTTCTTAAGAACTTCCAGTAAGTGCAGGGTCCAGGGAACAGGGCCAGAGATCTGCCACAACATCTAATAATACACAATGTAGCACATCATTCTCACTTCCCATACAGTAACTAACCATCCCTTTTCCTTATGTGCTTATATTTTCTTTGATCTTTTTAGTTGAAACATAAGCATCCCAGGGTGAGAGCAATGGTATAATTAGACTGAATAATCCAAAATTATAAACTGGATCTGTAGAATGAGCTTGTACTTTGTATTTTATTGAAAATGAGAGACTAGATTAACCTTTTTCAAAAAGTGCTTTAGAAACACATTTGATAAAGTTGTCAAAGGCAGCACACTGCAGTTTACGAATCTGGAGATTTTTTGAACTGTTACACTGCCGATGACATTTTGAAGGTCATGTTGCCAATAAGGTGTTATGTTTTCCATAAACCTGTGTTGTCCTGATGTTTGCTGAGATTCAAAAGTACATGTTAATTAAAAAAAAAACAACCCACCCTATTCCCTTCCTAATAATCACTCCCCTACCTCTAAATACTTATTTCAAGATAATGTTAATGAAAGATGGGGATTTGATATCTTGATGCAGAACCTCCACGGTATTCCTTTGAACTGCTGAGACACTGCTGCTTTCTCTGTCTGCCTTGTTTATACTAGGTTAGCACAAACCTTATTGTTCCATGTAACTGCATGTTCAAAGCAAAACATAAAATTGTGTAGTTCTAAAAGACTCATTAATTTTCTTTGTACTCAGAAGCAGCAACATTAAAAATTGTAATATGCATATTTCAAATGCAAACTCTTTCCACTTTTACTGCTATTTACTTCAAAGGAGTCCTGGAAAGGACTGCAAGAGAATTACATTCTTGTGTTAAAAAATTAATACATCACTGACACTGACCCATTTTCTGGTTTCTCTGCTTTATGAATTTTTTAATTTTTTTCTATTTGTAAGACAGACATAGTTTCTGGAAGTAGGGGTGCTGGTAATGCTGCTGCACCCCTTGGCTTGGTGTGGCTTACATTCAGGGGTGGGGAGTCGGTTCCCGGCTTGCCTGGATCCAGCCCCCAAGTCTCAGAGCTCCCCCCCACAGCATTGGGTAGTCTGGGCCGGCACTCCAGCCCCCACCATGAGGCTGGGGCACACTCAATCTACTAGCCTGGGCTGCCTAAGCTCTGATGTACAAGGGGATTGTGGGGAGTTTGTTTGTTTGATTTGTTTTATTGTTTCACTTGTGTGTGGCCTCTGACTGATTTTCCCCGTGGATCCACGGTCCCCAACCCAGAAAGGTTCCCCACCCTGCATATTATATAAAAGGGTTCATAGCTTAGTTTAATAGTTCTCACACCCCTCCTATAAAAGCTGTCCCAGTACCACCTAGCAGAAGTTGAACAATCTATTGCTGACTGAAAGATTATAACACAAATGCTTTTTCTTTTGAGGATTGATATTACATGAAATAAAGAAGTGTGGAAGTTTTAATGGTCTCAGTTGCTCTGATACCTGTATTGCTAACAGACAGACATACTTATATTACAGGAAAGTATGCTGTAGCTATATTAACATGGGTCTGATGCTGCTATTGTCCAGATGCATCTGGAGTGTGCATAGGAGGGTTAGCTGAATGGTCCTACTGAGTGCGGTGCCCCATGTTCAATTGAGTTGGCTTAAAATGACTCAGTGCTCATAAAGATGGAGGATAGTACATCTGAAACAGAGTAAGCTACAACATGGCAAGCTAACCGTTTTTAACAGGCTTGTCTGCATCTTAACAAGCATTAGAGGCCTTCTCAACTCAAAGGTATCATGACTGCAGTACCCCTTAACTGCTGTCAATATATAGAACTGGCTATCAAGAAACTCAGCTGTAGGACCCAGGATTTGCCAGTACAGCTTAGAAAATAATTACATTTGATTGATACGCCGATGTGGCAACACGTGGAAGATGTACTTAATTAAGTACATGTCCTGGAGAGCCTCCACTGTCTAGGATCATGTAGACCCTCTGCAGAATTTCAAGTTACCTTTCCGTAGAGGAACCTTGGTGAAGGCCAGTCATACAGAAGGCCTAGCTGACTGAACTTCCCCAAGTTGGCACATGCAGATGCATGGTGCTCAGTACAGTATCAATTGGAGTTAACTGAATGTAATGCTACTTACAATAAGTACCTCAACTGTCCTTCACCCTTTCTGCACTGAGACTAAGACTCACAAAGCATAACTTTATGATATACAAAAGGTACAGACAGCGCTGTATGTTGTCCTGCCCCCATGCAACATGATTACACTGCCCTCTCCCCCTCCATCCTATCAGGCCAACCATACTAGAAATAATGTGGAGGGAGGGGGAAAGGAGGAGGAGGTGTTCAGGGATTCACATCTGTTATTTGCCAAGATCATCTAACCATTTAATCAGGCATAGCATTATGTAAAGTAATTAGACTGGTCTATTATAACCTTTTGCTGGATTAAATAAACAAAATATCCCACTACATGCAGAACAACTTATAGAGAACTCTGCTCCACTGAGTAATTTCTAAAGTGGGAATGTTTAATGTTTCCTTGTAAAACTCCATCAAAGTCACTTTTGGAAAGGTGTTTTTGATCTATTGAAATTGATTAGATTATTTTGACAGCTTTACCTTTACTTGGAGATTCCTGCAGCTGCTTTTCTGCAGCAATCAATCTCTACTATGAAAGATTAAAAAAAAAATACAGCATGCCAATAAGAATTTGAACAACAATGAAACATACTGTGGTAGCTTGCTTGGCTCACCACAGTCAATGCCATCTGAAGAGACGCTTGCTTTACTGCAAAATCAGTACCTCTGAATATGTGATCTCTAGCTGAAGGCTAAAAAGTATAATGAAATTAAGGCAGTCAAGACATTAAAATTGTCACTATTACTATACCCTCCAATTTACTACACCCTCCAATTTAACATCTAGATTCATGGTGAAATCCTCAATGTGATTTCCAAATTAACAAAAGAATTGCAGATATATGCTGTGCTATATAACATCTACTTTTACAAATTAAAAAACGGACATATTTTCATTCAGTGATATTATGGGATGAAGGGGGACGTATGCAGACATTGTAAATTATTCATTATAAATGCCTCTCACACCAACATGGATGATCAGAAACCAAAACCAAAACAGCAGTACTGATTTTTCTGTGGGATACGTATGGCAGATATGAATTGCGTCAATTGGGAGCTACTTAGTTGGATAGATAGGGCCCATTCTTAAGCTGTAGCCACAGTTTAGAACTATAATGTGCTAGTTTAGTCCCTAGTCTATATTAGAGCAGTTTAAAGGTGGCTCTAAATTTTGCTGACTAGCAACTGTATCCAAGGACCTGCTCCTTGATAATGCTGTGCCATAACAATACCCTGGTTATCCCTTCTCCTCCCTCCCCCAATTATGCTACTACACAGAATCTGCAGTAGGGGCTTGTATAGGAGCCATTACACAGCCTGGTTTTCCAGTTTGTACATCAATAATGAACACTTCTTGCTATAAGGTGCAGCTACATTTCACCATCTTATAAATGAGCAATGTTCTTGTTCCCTAGTGATCAACTGCTTCCTTAATCAGAGCCCAGTAACTTTTATTTTCCTCCTAATGTAAGTTGTTCGACTATTTTGTGTGCATATTGTGTTGTAAGTCGCAGTCATTTGTGGCAGTCATTTGTATCTTACAATATGGTTTTCTATTCCTTAGCCATTGTTTTACACAGAATCTTACCTCCCAAATCACCCATAAAATGAATGATCTTAACTCCTGCACTGGCTACACCCTGGATGGAAGGTATAGTTGGTGGGTATATATTCAAGTTGTATGTGTTCTGGGAGGTTTCATTACATGACACTGATGTTAAGGACTTGGCTAGTCCAATACTCCACATAGTGTGGAGCAAGCAGTTTATCTGCAGTTTACCTTCAGTGAAAAACAAGCAGTAATGTGTATCTCTTTCACATGCCTGTAAAGTTCAAACATGCTACAAAATAAACAATACTGAAAAATCATCAGTAATGTGATCCTTATTTTTAAAAAGTGTGATTGATAGGATTCAAGCTACTTTACTGGTGTCTGTGTGTGTGTATATTCTGTTTTTTAAAAAAACTAAAATGCCATAGCATTCCAATGCCAAAAGACAGATACAACAAAAAGGTATTATTTAGACTTAAAGTAAATGGTATTGCATTTATTTTATGAAAGTTGGGTCTCCAGTTGCCTTTTCTCCAGTTTCTTTCTTAACCTAATAGATAAGTTGTCTGTCTGCTGCTTTCAGCAACTGTGCAGGCTTTTTAACATTCATAAGTCAGCACATGATATACGGTATCAGCTGTGCTAGTGTAACTCTGCTTTTACAAAACTTAATTTTTTCCCCTTTTTTGCTCTGCATTGAAGTCATTAAATTGAAAATCCTTTCATAGAATACATTTGAGACTGGAATTCCAAAAGCAAAAGATCTGAGTTAAAAAATTTGTCTGTTTTCCATATGGCATATGGAAACTTCCATCTACCTTTGATAAAATGTTTGCTCCTTTGAAATTATTTCTTCTCCTTTGCTTTAAAATGCAGCCACCATCGTTTAGCATGTCATAATCAATCTCAAGGTGAAGAAGTTCAGCCAATGTCAAATTGTCATTTGTTTGAAAACACGTGTTAAAATTGTACCACTTCTCAAGGTGTGTGATGCATCTTGGTGCCTTGTCTGCTTCATGGACAGGTTTTGGAGGGGAGAAGCTGGTGAAGGTGCAGAGAAGAGGTGGTGCCACCTTCAGTTATACCTTTTGGTTAGGTGATTCCACACATATTATCATCTTGGTATTGTGACTACCAAACTAGTACTGCATTACAAGTTGACAAAGTAATAGACAAATTAGTATGGTATGGGTTATGATAACTTTTATGTATTTTGTGTGTGTTGACAAAGAGGTAATGTATCAAGGCACATGAGACTGCCTGGCAGTACTAAGTTTCAAGATACTTTCCTTCAGTGTTTCATTTTACTCCAGGGCACAGCAGCATAGATCAGCAGGAGGACTATGGTGGGGGCAGCAGGGGATAGAGAGGCCATATAGTCACTGCTCAAGCCCTTCACCCTTAGTCTTGTCCAAGGATAGCCCATTAGGGGCTGGGTTGGGCTGAGCATTCCAACTGGGCCAGGTCCTCCAGCCATACGGCCTGTTCTGAGGCCTATCTATTAGTGTTAATGATCAAAGCACGTTAAGGAACTGTTAATGTATGTCAGGGTGCACACTCACAATTGGTTCCAGGACAGGCTAGTGTGGAGGTAGATCATAACCCAGCTTGCTGTGAATCTGCCACCATAGACAGCTGTGCATCTTACCTTTGTCAATAAAATCCTCTGACTGCATAATATTCTTGAGAAGATGCCACACAAACACTGAAAAGTTGCTGGGAATGAGGGTGAAGGATAATGGAGGGTAGTTCCCATGCCTTTATTAGCTCAATCATGTTTCTTTCCCAATTTTTCTCTCTCTCCACTGAGAGACATTGTGCAAACTTGCCTAAAGTGATCATCCATACCACCTGTCCTCTTTTCTTTTCTATGGTTCAAAATAAATAGTTTATATGACAGTCTAGCTCTGTACAGTTAGCTTTGTGATATTTTCACTCCTGGGAGTATATTATCAAGCACTCCTATCAGGTTATGTAGAAAATAAATGTAACAAAGAGGAAGAGATTCCTGCTCATCCTCACTGAATACTTTCCATGTAACAGGATTCATTCTTCTTTCCCCTCTGAAATGAAATATGCCTTTATTGTAAGCTAGCCCTGTAGGAGGCTAGCTCCTTTCTACAAAGTCAAAAAAATGAAATATGTGATTGTCTTGGTAGATGAAGAGAACTCACTATGATTCAGAATAAACAAAAACTCAAAGCTTTCATGCTGTTTCTAAATGTAGTTGTGAATTAGATTTCAGCTCATGGTGAACTGACCTGTTTCCCAAAATTAACAGGAGTTATCAGCTACATAGAGTAACACACAATTCATATGAAGGTTGTTTTCATCTCTCGTGTTTGAAATGAGTGGAGCAAGTTTTGTTATAGTATAGATGATATAATCCCTTCTGTTTTTTGAAAAATAAAGAACAATTACAGGGAAAACTATTTTTGGAGTTTATTCCAATTAGCAGTAATTCAAGATTAGCTGAAGTTGCTGTGGTTTTGGTGCCTAAACATTATCAGTAATTCTAGATGCTTTTATATGTCCCCAAAACACTTTTTCCCCAATTTCTGAATCCAATCAAAACTATGGAAACTATTTGTCATTGCTCTATTGACTAGAATAATCTCAATGATGAGTCCCCCAACAGGAAAATTCCTTTATTTCTTCATTTGTCACCAGATTTTTCCTGAAGTGTTGTGAGTTGTCTTTTTGTTTTTTTGGAAAACGTAATTTGAGGTGTTGACTTGTGATTTTTTTTTTCACAGCATCTTTTGTGTTTTGCACATTTAGCACAAATGGCAATGAACAGTCTCCCTTTATATTAAATGGAAAATGATTGACACTCAATGTGTTCTGTGTCAATCATCAGTTAATCTACTATATGAAACCAGTTTTTATATTCCAGGTCCTTACCCCAATCATCAATGTAAGTGCAATCAGACTTCCCTTTTCACAGTGACTTCAGAGCTTCTACTGAAGAGACTCCACTGAAATAATAAATTTTGAAAAACAGATCTTTTCCTTTAGGAAGTGCAAAATGCCATTACTGCTCACAAGCCAGAGTTACATTTGGTCACTGAGACAGCACTGACTTTAGATGCATAACAAGTTACAGCATCTATATGTTAATAAGATGGTTGAGACAGGGCAAGTATATGGTGTCAAATTTAAACATGGACTGGCATTAAGAGTCTCCTGTCTTTGTATGAAACTAGCAAGAAGCTGATGAGAAACATCTGAATCACCATTCAATATTTATTTTGAGAATTCTCTAACTTCTTCTCCCAGGTTTCTCATAGAAGTCTCCAAGAGATTAATATTTAATTCCTGGAGATTCCATAGCAAACCTGAAGAGCTGGGAACCCTAAAACAGAAAGGGACAGAAACCCTTACTTGTGTAGTTGGTCTGTATTGCAGTAAGATAGCAACCGTTAGAATGACATCTCTTGGAGCTTCCTTTTGGCAGAACTCTCCATTTATGGATAGAGTTCCTCCAAACTTTCATATGTCCCCTTCAAATCAGGCTTCTTTTATTCTGCTGATTTTCACCCACTAAAGAGAAGTTCTTTTGTGTTCAAGTCTTCTCCCCACTCTCACTATCTGTCTCAACTACTCTTTTTTTTTTTTTTTCTTCCCAAGTTCACTTTTTATTGCTTCTGCCTACTCTCCTACTTTCCAGAGCACCATTAACAAAATTAACATCTTGCTTAATAATTCTGGTTGGAACTTCTCATTGGACTTTCCCTTTGAGTTGAACAAGCCATTTAACATTATTATAAACATATTCTACACACACACAGACCTGCCAAATACAGAGCCTCATTCTTGCACAGCCCTATGAAGGTAGGGCTATTATGAGAGGCAACCACTTTAAATAGGCATGATATAATCAAGACAGGATAAGAATGTACCATAAAAGGAAAGTCATGGTTCAACTTGTTAGATATGAGTCATGTTAATTCCAAATGTTTTCTAGAGTGTTTTTTCTTTTTAAGGGACCAATGAAGGAAATAAACAAGCACAGTATTAAACTGTTTGCATCACATTGTGAATGTTTTTTTCACCTAGAGGAGTTAAATCATGTTGCTTGTGTGCGAAAGAGGAGGGCTTGTTAGAAAGGGACTCAGTTGTTTTTTTTAAATCGTCCAGATACCCCTTTGCTACCCATAATCCAAACTTTATGGAGCCTGGCAGCTAGTTCTTCACTGAAGTATTGGGTCCCATTGAAGTCAATGGGAGTTTTGCCATTTACCTCAATCATCAAAATTGTGCCCCTTCCCCATTACTAACATTAGTTTGCAGCTTGATTCACTTATTGGTTGCCACGTATTTCTTCATACCTTGGCTGTTTTAAGAATTGTTCCTGTTAGAACATATTCACATTTAAAGTGTCTGTTTCTATGCCAGATTCAATTAAATGCAATTTGAAACACACAAGCAGCAAAAGAAATAAAAACCAAGGCTTACAATATAAATGCAGCCAAACTTGTAACTGTAGTACTGTGACTGGTGGGCAATTCTTTAATAATACACATACACACACAGCTCTAGAAGTTTACTTGTCTTGAGCTAGTTTAGTTAAACTTTTATACTTTATTGTAAATACTGTCATCAATGTAGGTGGTTGATGTACTAAGGTAGTAAATTTACACTTGATCTCTGAAATCCTAAGTGAGAGGAGATGCCCGTGAAATATTGCTTTGTTGATTTAAACAAAACACTTTTCTCCATGAGGACTTATAAGATTATTCTATTCAGTTTAATGTTTTGGGAATGAAATGTATCTTTCTGCCATGTTAATACACTTTTTTTCCTTAAGGAGAGGGGAAAAGTGATAATCTCTAATAGATAAAGCGTTAATTAAATGAAGACGGGTGATGGGGGTTGGGAACTCCCTCCTAAGAGGTACTGAGTCATCCATCTGCTGTCCAGACCTGCAGTCTCGAAGTGTGCTGCTTATCAGGAGCTCTCATTTGGGATATGACCGGGAATCTTCCAAAACTGATCAAAACTTCGGATCGCTACCCCTTCCTGCTTCTCCATGTGGAAACTAACAATACGGCAAAGAATGACCTTGAGCGGGTCACTGCAGATTATGTAGCGCTGGGAAGAAGGATCAAGGAATTTGAAGCACAAGTGGTGTTATCGTCCATCCTTTTTGGTTGAAGGAAACGGTTGGGGTAGGGCTCGTCGAAATGAGGAAGTAAATGCGTGGTTGCGCAGGTGGTGTCGGAGAGAGGGCTTCGATTTCTTCGACCATGGGACTCTGTTTTGGGCACAAGGATTGTTAGGAAGAGATGGTATCCACCTAACCAAGACAGGAAAGAGCATCTTCACGGGCAGGCTTGCAAACCTAGTGAGGAAGGCTTTAAATTAGGTTTGTTGGGGGACGGTGACCAAAGCCCTGAAGTAAGTGAGGAAGTTGGATTCCAGAAAGAAACACAGGGAGGAACCAGCAACAAAGGAGGACCCCTGACTCAAATGGAGACGGTAGGGCAATCAACTGGTTATCTAAGGTGTTTGTACACAAATGCAAGAAGCCTGGGAAACAAATAGGAAGAATTAGAAGCCCTGGCCCAGTCAAAGAACTATGATTTGATTGGCATAATGGAGACTTGGTGGGATGACTCGCGTGACTGGAGCACTGTCATGGAAGGGTATAAACTGTTCAGGAAAAACAGGTGGGGGAGAAAAGGAGGAGGAGTTGCATTGTATGTAAGAGAGCAGTATGATTGCTCAGAGCTCCAGTATATAGAGGGAGAAAAGCCTGTTGAGAGTCCATGGGTTAAGTTTAGTGATGGAAGTAACAGGGATAGATGTTGTGGTTGGTGTCTGCTATAGACCACTAGATCAGGTGGATGAGGTAGACAAGTCTTTCTTCAGACAACTGAGAAAAGCTTCCAGATCGCAGGCCCTGGTTCTCATAGGCAACTTTAATCACCCTGACATCTGTTGGGAGACCAATACAGCAGAATACAGACAATCCAGGAAGTTTTTGGAGAATGTTGGGGATAACTTCTTGGTACAAGTGCTGAAGGAACCAACCAGGGGCCATGCGCAGCTTGACCTGCTGCTCACAAACAGGGAGGAACTAGTAGGGGAAGTAGAGGTGGGTGACCACCTGGGAAGCGGTGATCATGAGATGATAGCTTTCAGGATCCTGACCAAAGGAAGAAAGGAGAGTAGCAAAATACTCACCCTGGACTTCAGAAGAGCAGACTTTGACTCCCTCAGAGAACTGATGGGCAGGATTCCCTGGGATGCTTGCATGAAGGGGAAAGGAGTCCAGGAGAGCTGGCAGTATTTTAAAGAAGCGTTATTGAAGACACAGGAAGAAACCATCCTGATGCACAGCAAGAAAAGCAAATATGGTAGGTGATCAGATTGGCTTACCAGGGAAATCCTTAGTGAGCTTAAAGACAAAGGAAGCTTACAAGAAGTGGAAAATTGGACAGATGACTAGGGAGGAGTATAAATATATTGCTCGAGAATGCAAGAGAGTTATTAGGAAGGCAAAAGCGCAATTGGAATTGCAGCTAGCAAGGGATGTGAAGGGTAACAAGAAGTTTCTACAGGCATGTTAGCAAGAAGAGGGTGATCAGAGAGGGTGTGGGGCCCTTACTGGATGAGGGAGGTAACCTAGTGACATGATGTGGGAAAAGCTGAAGTATTCAATGCTTTCTTTGCCTCTGTCTTCACGGACAAGGTCAGCTCCCAGACTAAGGAACTAGACAATACAGTACGGGAAAGAGGTGGACAGCCTTTGGTGGGGAAAACAAGTTAGGACCCATTTAGAAAAGCTAGACCTCCAAAAATCCATGGGTCCAGATTTAATGCATCCGAGGGTACTGAGGGAATTGGCAAATGTCATTGCGGAGCCTTTGGCCATTATCTTTGAAAACTCATGGAGATTGGGAGAGATTCCAGATTATTGGAAAAAGTAGTGCCCATCTTTAAAAAAGGGAAGAAGGACAATCCAGGGAACTACAGACCAGTCAGCCTTACCTCAGTCCCTGGAAAAATCATGGAGGGGATCCTCAAGGAATCCATTTTGAGGCACCTAGAAGAGGGGAAAGTGATCAGGAATAGTCAACATGGATTCATGAAGGGCAAGTCATGCCTGACCAATCTGATTAGTTTCTATGATGAGGTAACTGGCTCTGTGGATATGGGAAAGTGGATGTGATATACCTTGACTTTTTAGCAAAACTTTTGATATGGTCTCCCACAATATTCTTGCTAGCAAGTTAAGGGAGTATGGATTGGATAAATGGACTGTAAGATGGAAAGAAAGCTGGCCAGATGGTCGGGCCCAACGGGTAATGATCAATGGCTCGATGTCAGGTTGGAGGTCGGTTTCTAGCAGAGTACCCCAAGGATCTATACTAGGACTGGTTTTGTTCATATTTATTAATGACCTGGATGAGGGGATGGATTGTACCATCAGCAAGTTTGCAGATGACACTAAGCTAGCAGGAGAGGTAGATACACTGGAGGGCAGGGATAGGGTTCAGTGTGACCTAGACAGATTAGAGGATTGGGCCAAAAGAAATCGGATGAGGTTCAACAAGGACAACTGTAGAGTCCTGCACTTGGGATTGAAGAATCCCAAGCATAGTTACAGGCTGGGGTCTGAATGGCTAAGTAGCAGTTCTGAAGAAAAGGACCTGGGGATTACAGTGGATGAGAAGCTGGATACGAGTCATGAGATACGTGCCCTTGTAGCCAACAAGGCTAATGGAATATTAGGGTGCATTAGGAGGAGCATTGGCAGCAGCTCCAGAGAAGTGATTATTCCCCTTTATTCAGCACTGGTGAGGCCACATCTGGAGTATTGTGTCCCCCCACTATAGAAAGGATGTGGACGCATTGGAGAGGGTCCAGTGGAGGGATACCAAAATGATTAGGCAGCTGGAGCACATGACCTATGATGATAGGCAGAAGGTTTTGGGCTTATTTAGTCTGCAGAAGAGAAGAGTGAGGGGGGATTTGATAGCAACCTTCAACTTCCTGAAGGGAGGTTCCAGAGAGGATGGAGAGAGGTTGTTCTCCGTTGTGCTCAGAACAAGGAGCAATGGTTTCAAGTTACAGTGGGAGAAGTTTAGGTTGGACTTTAGGAAAAACTATTTCACTAGGAGGGTAGTGAAGTACTGGAATGGGTTACCTAGGGAGGTGGTGGAATCTTCATCCCTAGAGGTTTTTAAGTCTCTGCTTGACAAAGCCCTGGCTGGGTTGATTTAGGTGGGATTGGTCCTGCCTTGGGCAGGGGGCTGGATTTGGAGGCCTCCTGGAGTCTCTTCCTGGTCTGTGATTCTATGAAATGCTACCATGTTTGCAAACAAAATAAAACTTGAAATTTTACGGTTGTAGTGCCCCACCACTTGTAACCACAGACCTTCCATGTGTAGTAGTAGTACATGAGTAATCCCATTGACCTATTCTGTACCCATTTACCTTAATAGTAAAGGGCAGAGCTAATGAAACATCTCCTATATTAGAGGGACAAAAATGGTTGAGGCAAGATCTTTTAATGGCGAGTGAAATAAGCCTTTGAGAAGAGAAGCTCATATCTCACCAACAGAAGTTAATACCTAAAAATTATTACTACTCATCTTGCTCTCTAATATCCTGTGAGTCTACAACAAATCTGCGTGCATAAACTAACACATGTTCTTAAGGGTTTTGATGCTTGGTCACATTATTTTGTTTGTTTGTTGCTCTATTAGGTCTCCCATTGATAGATCACTGAAGTATATAAAATAACTTGCTATAGGGAAGCCCAAGTGGTCTTCAAAAGTTTCAGACTCTCTTCCCTTTTTCAGACTTCTCTTCCCTAATCTCTTCCCTAGAAATTAAATTATCTTGGGTTTTATTTATTCTACTCAGTGGTTGATTTGTTTAATTTCTGGCTTTTTGTATTTTCACATTTTCATTTCTTTTTGGGGGGAAGGGATTTTGGGTAGATGAGATGTCCATGTTAAGAATGTCATTCTTCTTGTTGAAAGGATTTTCTGTAGATTATTTTCAGTGGTTCCTAAATTGGTGGGTTGAAGGAAAATCATAGAATACTAGAACTGGAAGGGACCTTGAGAGGTCATCGAGTCCAGTCCCCTGCCCTCACAGCGGGGCCAAGCAGCATCTAGATCATCCCTGATAGATGTCTATCCATCAGCTCTTAAATATCTCCAGTGATGGAAATTCCACAACCTCCCTAGGCAATTCATTCCAGTGTTTAACCACCTTGACAGGAAATGTTTCCTCATGTCCAGCCTAAACCTCCCTTGCAGCAATTTAAGCCCATTGCTGCTTGTCCTATCATCGGAGGCCAAGGAGAACAATTTTTCCCCTTCCTCCTTTTAACACCCTTTTAGGTACTTGAAAACTGCTATCATGTCCCCTCAGTCTTTTATTTTCAGTCATCTCTTTTCTAAACTAAAGAAACCCAATTCTTTCAGTCTTCCTCCATAGGTCATGTTTTCTAGACTTTTAATCGTTTTTGTTGGTTCCTATCTTCATTTTCATATATTTGTGGCACACAGTCATGGTAACTTTTTTGGCATAATTCAGCATAATTATCAGCAAGCAGGGAATGAAATAATAGATTGAAAATCCAAACTGAGATGCACAGGCAGAGCTCTGTATGTGAAATTATGTCTGGCTTAAGCTAATACAATTATTTCCTCATATTTTATCCATTGGCATTACATTTCTTCAATAACAAAATCTGAATGTTCTAATTAAAAAAATTGAAGAAATAAAGTAGTTTCTAAATTACCTTTCCCACTTCTGTTTGTTCTTGGATTGCTTTTATGTTCCTTCATATCACACTGGAGGACAGTCTGTATAGTCATATGGATAATGGGGGTCAAACAAGCTTTGCATTTTATGTATTAATGTTTTCCTTTATATGGTACACTTAAGCCTATGATTTTTCTATCCCATTGCCTATATTTTATTTGGGGAAAGATAACTGTGAGATGAAACTTATAGGAAATATAAATACTTTTATTTATTTAGGTCAACTCTTTAGCCTATCAAATTAATGAAGAACAAATAATTTAGTTCAAATATCAACATGGGAACATTTTATATCCTTATCAATCTTTTGTATAGTATTTACAGTGATAACCGTCCTTATTTGCCATTGTTCTTAACCAATTATTTATAAAGAACAATGCAGAAAAAGCTATTTGCACCGTATCACTGCAACAAACTTTACTGGGCCTACAGAAACCAGGACCCCTGGTTCATATTCTTTAATGACATCTACTTGCACACATTTTTTGTTAAACAATTATTTACACACACAGCCCTGGTCTACACTAGGACTTTATTTCAAAATAACCCCCCTTAGGTCAAATTTATAAGTGACGTGTCCACACTACTAAGTCCATTATTTTGAAATAATGGGCCACTTAATTTGAAATCTGTTCTTCTGCTTCTCATCATGAATAATGCTAATTCCAAAATAGTTAATTAAAAATAATGGTAGAGTGGACATTCTAGTGCCGTTATTTTGAAATAACCAGTCCCCAGAGTAATTCGAACTAATTACTCCGGAGTGCTTCCTGGGGCTCTAAGTCTGAGGTATTGCACCCACATTAACAGAGCCTGCCTTGTATTAATTTCTAGGCTTCCCCATAGTTTGGACACACTAGTTCTATTTTGTTAAATTGGGATTTAAATCGAATTTAGTAATTTCTAAATTTCCTAGGGTAGATATGGCCACAGATTTAGAGCACTCATGTATATAGAGCTCTTTCTATAATGTCAGAATACCCCTTTGTAAAATGAGTGTAAAATGTTTTAAAATGAGAATGAAAACAGTTTACACCCACTAGGTATAAGTTTAAATTGATACAATATGAAATGCAGTGGAAAATCAAGATCTGGAGCTTTTTGTTGGAAAAGTAAACTGCACACAATAAACACAAATCTAGTCCAACAAATTCTACTCTTAATAACAGAGCTGCAACTCCCATAGATTTCTGGGAGCATAAATCTGTATTTTTATCAGTGAGGAAAGTGGGGGGAGGGAAGGCAGCCCTGAAAATCATGGGCAAACAGTAATAAACACGGTTTTGGGAAACCACAGTCTAATGAATGCAAAAGGAGAAAAACTAGTAAACTAATGAATTGCACTAGATAAATATTTCTGTCTAATGAATATCCTTATTCAGCAAATGGAAATATGTAAGCACTTTATAGTTCTAGAATATTACTTGCTTCCAGTGAAAGTTCTATTAATATTGCATTACATTCTTTATGCTGTTATCCTAATAAAATATTTTCCCATGTTGCTAAAGCAGAGGGACTCACAGGGGAGAGTAGTCAGGGGCTGTCTGTTAAATATACCATGCAACTAACAAAATTTAGGCCATAATGTTACCTCTGATAGTATTAAATAATCATAGTCTTTGAAATGGGGTCATAATTAACAGGACTTCCCTGCAGCAAAGTATCAATTGTTCTTATGGACATCTAGTAATTCTACACAGATTGTATGACAATGTTTTAACTTATTTACGTCTACAATATATGGATATAATCTGTTGTCTGCCTATGTACTCTTTCGATTATACTTTGTTTTGAGTCCTGGGTAGTTGAAGTCTCTTCATTTTTTGGGGAAAATTGGTAACCATTTAATTGTACTTGTAGACCATGTAATTATGGAGGCTTGTATCACCTGCTCACAATGCCCGTGCAGCTTGCTCATACTGCCAGACACCAAATACCTTCTGAGGCAGAAATCTTGGAATATAGGCCAGGATTTTACCTTTATTCTGCTGTAAATGCAGGTAATAATATGAACTGAATTTACCAGAATACACTGTGGGGTGTGGCTATTACAGCTCCCATCCTACTTTCTTAATTCTACCATCACTCTTCAAAGGATTATAATTCAAATTGTGGAGTGGCTGTCATTTAGCGATTGGCTTTTGCCAAGTTAACACATGATAGTATTGAAGTATACAGTTCCCTCCAATGTGTAGAAAAACAAGTTAATTATGGTGGCTTTGTGATGGCTATGTGCATATACTGATACTTTAATGATGAACAGTGATATACTCTCTCCTGAACTCTTCCTGAAGTACTGTATACCAGGAAAACATCTTGGTACCAAAACCCTACAGATCCCAATCTTTAGTTATGGTTACACAGCACCAATAGCAGCAAAAGTAGATGTGCTATTTTATTATACAGAAGAAAATTGCAAGTGGATTTAAGCTTACATTTTTGATGTGTTGCAATGTATAAATTGTGGACCGAATTATAGTAACTCTCTAGTTGTAGTGAAGTTCTGTGAAAAGTGACTTTGCTAAGAGGGATCTACTGTCATACAAAAAACAGTGGTCTGAGCTAGGGTATAATACAAAAACAGATTGAAACCATGCACTTCGAAATAGAATACTTGAACACAGCAGTGCTTGTTTCCTGAGTCTAATGCAATTAGAACACTACTGGTGGTTATTGGTTGGCTTATGTTCTCATGTCCCTGGTTTGCAGGGAAGTTTGGGTGAAGACTGCCATCTTCCACTCTTTTATCACCATTAGGAGTTGCAATCCCATGTACTGAAAAGTCTGTTGTGCAAAGGTAGCTGAATACACCTCTTCATTTGTGCTGTGTCTGTGTATTAGAAGGAAAATTTGTTTGAAAATGACATCTCACCAGAACTAGAAAGTCTTCAGGCAGTGAAATTTAGCATGCATTCCTTGTTATAAAAAAGAGCAAATCAGAAATAAAATCTAATTCTAGAAAAATATCCTTCCATAAGAAATTCTAATAAGTCAAAGGTATGTTTAATGAATCTGCCTGGCTTTTTGCAGGCTGTACTGGCCCATGAGATACAGTAATAGCTTTCCAGAAGGCTTTCATTTCTCTGAGGATTCTATTTATAGATACGTGAAACTTAACTGATGTTTCATCCAACTTAAATTGCATAACAAATCGAACACTTGTCATCAAACACTGGAATACCGGTTATTATAAAGTCTGAGTTAAAAATTGGTATTTTCAGGGATTCACATAGAAAGTAATATATCCAGGTTAAGAAGTTAGGGCTCTATTCAGAGGAAAATGGATTATGCAGACATAAGTCCCCCAAATGCACATTTCATTTGGCACAAGAGAGAGGCTGCATATGGTATTACTTTGTCACAAAGCAATTTCAGCAGATTTAACACTCAGCGATCTTAACCACCCTGTGGGTCTAACCCACTGTACAGATGAATTCAGTAAACAGTGAGGTTGTGCACAGAATGCTACATTCAGTGAAGTACTATATTATTAACTCACCCAACTGATTCTGTTTGTCATAGGTGCTGCTGGGGTAAGTTGCTGCTCACCATTGTGAAAAAAATCCATGAGCTATCTCAACATTCTTATGTTACAATTCAGTGCCATGTGCTGAGACAGGTTGTATCTTGGGAGAGGTCTGAACCTGAATGCTCATGAATGTATGATGAATAGCTCAGTGACCAACTATCGAGGTACTGCAAACAATATATTTTACTGTTGGTGTAAATTTATATTCCTGCTTTTATAACAGTCTTCATTTCAAAAAAATTATAAACTAAAATTGAACAGAAGAGTCCCTTTTTCTTCTCCTTATTTGTATTTACTATTTCTGTTCCTTCAAGCATTTTACACATCTTAGTTCACACATGATTAAGTTATTTTGGTAGTTAATATGATAAACTACTCCTAAAATACACTAAGTATAGTCAATAAGGGTATTTGAGAATAAATCCTGTAATATTAAAACAATATAGACTTGGGTTAGGGATAGAAGAATAAATAGCACATGCTTAAAATTTTTGTTATACGTAAAAATTTAGTAAATTTAAATTAATGGACACATTCTAAATTCCATGCCTTTTTACAGCAGAACATACTTTTTTTACCCAAGAAGTCTCTTTGTTTCAAATTTAAAAATAAACTGCTGAGAACTATATTCAGTGTACAACTGTACCAGCTTTGAAGAGCATTTGCACACTGGGGAAACTTAGAACAAAAGAGCACTTGTATTGAATAAACAGTAATTTCCTTAAAATTGAGTTTTCATTGTTACCCTTTTAATTGCTGAAGTTGTAGCTCCTAAAGTATCTTCTCTTCTCACTCAGCTTGTTCTCCCCTCTGATCCTGCAGTGATAGTATAAGTCTGTGTTTATGACAAGACACTTTATTGTCATGATAATGATTGTCACTGAATTTTCATGTTGGTATGTCAGCATGATAAAAAGCCATTAATTAAAAAAAAATATTGCTAATACCTGTAATTGTCTAATAGGGCAAGGAAAGTTCTGAATGCTGCAGGTAAATGATTTTAATGTTCAGGTATGCTATAATGGAATGCTTGTTGCAGCAGGATAGTTTTTCTTTAAAGTTAGAATAATCTATCTCAACCTATTTTTTCAAATATCCTTTTTAAGTATTAGATTTATTTTACTAGACATTCAATGAAATAAGGTCCTTATCCTGCAAAGATGTATGCACATGTTTAAATTGAAAAGGTGCCTCTAGTGTTGTGATATTTATTAAAAAAGCATCTACTGGAACATTAAAGCAATATCTTCCCATAGAAACACGGAGGTATACAGATCCTTTCAAGAAAAAGAGGATATATGTATAAGAGTATTCTAGGGAATAATAAGCAAGTCATATTTTTACATCATCAGGTAAATAGCCTTTTAATTGCATTTGTGAAAACAATTACTGTTGCTATTCCATTTCCTTTAATACATTTTATATATTATCTAGTTATATTTAGGTTGGTCATTAGCATGTGATATTCTTTTCCTCGAAAGTCATGGGGGACTTCAAGGCAAACCACAAATTCAAAATTAGAGGAAATATCTGTAGTTGTACCTGACCTTGAAAAGAAGTTATCTACATAATGAAAGGCATTTTATTGGTTTAGCATGTCATATACACTGACAGGGTGAGATCATTTCTGGGGTGAATCAATGTAGACTTTTATTTTAGGCATGTTATGCTGATATGCACCAGTTGAAGTTCTGCCCCTACATTTTAAAGCATATAGTTCAGGAGTACAGCAGAAAGACTCAGTTGTCCTCCTATTTTCCTTCCCCTTTTTTTTAAAGGGCTAATGTAAGACTTATGTTCCCCATTATAATTCTGAAAAGTGATTCATACTTTGACATTTTTCCATATTACCATTTGGTATAAAAATGGGATTTTAGAATTGTACAGCTAGTACCATGTGTTCTGTTATCTGACTTCATCATTTTTATGTATGTTGATTACTCAGCCATTCTCCTTCCTCTTCACTGGCAGTGAAGGAGTAGAAAACCAATCACATTTCAGAATATTGAAAAGGTCAAAGCATTATAATTTAGAAAATGGATGTGGCAGTATAATTTTTGATATCTCATTTTCTTGTCTAGCACAACATTAATCTTCTTGTGGGCTGACCATTTTGATAAGAATGAAAAGTGGAGCAAAGTTGATGCAGTCCCCTTGGAAATATTAGACGGTTATGTGAGGTTCAGCTAGGACAAATTACCCTATCTTCATTTCTTCATTCAAAGTAGTTCAAAAGCTAAATATTTGGAAATTGAATCCAGGATGACTTTGCAAATAGAAGTTCTATAATTAAAATCACTAGACATGATTCAGATGTTTCTTACTAGTTAGCAGCATGTATCTGCCTTTTAAAACTAGCCTTTTGCTCTCTTTAGTTTTCAGAAGTAAGCTCTGTCTTTTAAATATAAACTATAAATTCTGGTTGTCTTTTTTGATCTTGACAAACCAGTCTTTATATTCCTTCAACTCGTCTCCTTCCCCACCCCCTCAGGTAGTCCTAAGTAGTGGATGTATCCTCTAAATCTATTGAAACTCAGCCAAAGGTCAGTCCTGTGAGGAAGTGATACAGGATTAATGTGTCAGTAATTGCTCATCACTAGCTGACATGAGAAATTGCTAGACTGACAGAGCTGGCAGATGAGCCTCCAGCTAAAGGAACTTTCAGTTAAAAGGGATTAGATTAGAGCTAAACCTTGAAGTCTTTGACTATGCCAGCCTGAGAGAACTAAAAACACACTTCCTTTGTGTGCATTTGCATATAATTTCTCCTAAACCCAAATTTACTTTGAGTTCAAGTTCTTAAGGATATTTCTAGTGAAGAAAGTTTAGACCAATGAAGTTTCCCTGTGGATGAATACCTGAGTTCAACTGTCTGTCTGTTACCTGCCACATTAAAGGGAATTCTTGATCCTCCTGAACTCATGCTGTCAATTAGCTTGTTGTCATAGCAGCACCCCTGCTTTGGAAGCAAAGGTGCAGGTGAAACTGGTCATGGGCTTTTTTTCATCTTTCTATTAAAATATACATTTTATTCTGCGAGCATAATGATCCTCCTGTGCTTTACCCGGTATCACTTGTGAATGTATCTATCAGGTGATTAGGCAACAGCTACTCAGTTGCTGCCTTTACGCTCTCTTTATTATCTACCCACAGTAAGTAATAGGCTTGACACAGCACAAGATAACAAATAGATTCATAATCCTGAACTGCGGGCATATCTCCTAATCTGGCTTTCTGTTGGCATTTTTCTGCACAGAACACAACTATCAGGCAATAAAAATAAAATTATAGCTGTAAATGGCTAGTGATGTGCATGTATTAAAACACTGTTAGAAACATGTCATAATTGTATGGTTCCTTGACATGTTATGCTTTATATTTTAAGAGCTACTGTATGTTACTTAGGGATCTATTAATAATAAAAATAATACCTCCATGATCTAATTAATCTTCACCACATCCTTCTCCTTGGGGAACATAAGAATGGCCATAATGGGCCAGACCAAAGATCCATCTAGCCCAGTATCCTGTCTGCCGACAGTGACCAAGGCCACATGCCCCAGAGGGAGTGAACACAACAGGTAATCATCACATGATCCTTCTCCTGTCATCCATTTCCAGACAGAGGCTAGAGACACCATTCCTACCCATACTGGCTATCAGCCATTAGATGGCAAGGAGTTCCACAGGTTTACTGTGTGCTACATGAAGAAAATTGTTTGTTCTAAACCTGCTACCTATTAATTTCATTTGCTGACCCCTAGTTCTTATATTATGGAAACAATTAAATAACTTTTCATTATTCACTTTTTCTACACCAGTCATGATTTTATAGACCTTTATCATATCTCCCCTTAGTCTCCTAAATGAAAAATCAAAGTCTCTTAAATCTCTCTTCATCTGAGACCTGTTCCAAATTATCTTGTTGCCCTTTTCTTAACCTTTTTCAATGACATCTTTTTTCCAATATCTCTCTTTTTTTTTTTTTTTTTAGATGAGGCGACCACATCTATATGCAGTATTCAAGATGTGGGCATATCCTAGATTTACATAGAGGCAATAAGATTGGCGGTCAGTTTCTAGTGGAGTGCCCCCAGGATCGGTTCTAGAGCTGCTTTTGTTCAACATCTTTATTAATGACCTAGATGAGGGGATGGATTGCACCCTCAGCAAGTTTGTGGATGGCACTAAGATAGGAGGAGAGGTAGATAAACGTTGGAGGGCAGGGATAGGGTCCAGAGTGACCTAGACAGTTTAGAGGATTGGGCCAAAAGAAATCTGATGAGGTACAACAATGGCAAGTGTAGAGTCCTGAATTTGGGATGGAAGAATCCCAAGCATTGTTACAGGCTGGGGGCTGAACGGCTAAGTAGCAGTTCTGCAGAAAAGGACCTTGGCATTACAGTGGCTGAGAAGCTGGAGATGAGTCAACAGTGTGCCCTTGTAGCCAAGAAGGTGAATGGCATATTAGGGTGCATTAGGAGGAGCATTGCCAGCAGATATAGAGAAGTGATTATTCCCCTTTATTCGGCTCTGGTGAGGCCACATCTGGAATATTGTGTCCAGTTCTGGTCCCCCCCACTATAGAAAGGATGTGGACACATTGGAGAGGGTCCAGCAGAGGGCAACCAAAATGATTAGGAAGCTGGAGCACATGATGTATGAGGAGAGGCAGAAGGATTTGGGCTTATTTAGTCTGCAGAAGAGAAGAGTGAGGGGAGATTTGATAGCAACCTTCAATTTCCTGAAGGGAGGTTCCAAAGAGGCTGGAGAGAGGCTGTTCTCAATAGTGACAGATGGCAGAACAAGGAACAATGGTCTCAAGTTAGTGGGGGAGGTCTAGGTTGAATATTAGGAAAACCTATTTTAGTAGGAGGATGGTAAAATACGGGAATGGGTTACCTAGGGAGGTGGCGGAATCTCCATCTCTAGAGGTTTTTAAGTCTTGGCTTGAAAAAGCCTTGGCTGGGTTGATTTAGTTGGGATTGGTTCTGCCTTGGGCAGGGGGCTGGACTTGATGACTTCCTGAGGTCTCTTCCAGCCCTATGATTCTATGCTCTGTTATTATCCATCCCTATTTTAATGATTCCTAACGTTGGTTGGTTGGTTGGTTTTTTTGTTTGTTTGTTTGTTTTTGTTTTTGTTTTTATTTTAAACTGCTGCTGCACACCTAGTGGATGTCTTCCAAGAATTATCCACAATGACTCCAAGATCTCTCTTGAGTAGTTGTAGCTAAATTAGTCCCCATCATACTGTATGTATACAAGGCAGAAAAGGGGCAGTGGAGACTGATCATCTAAGGTAAATCAGCAAGCATTTTACAGAAGGGAAAACTGAATTGAAGAGGTGAAATTACTTGCATAAGGTCACACAAGTCAATGTAATGGAGCTGGGATGAAAACTAAGTAATTGAATCCTAATTGTGTCTTATTCATGCATCTCCCTTGTATTTATCCAAAAACAGGGGAAAGGTTATTAGAAGGTTACTTTCTATTTTATACACAATCTAAAAAACTTGTAAATCAAGACAAAATGAAACGTGTTTTTAACATGAGAAGCTTTTCATAGGGGAATAAATGACATGTGTGACAACTTGATAGAGATTAAATAGATCATAGCTGTGATTGCATGTAATAATTCCTATTAAATGTCTGATCATAGTTTCACACATGCTCTCAATTTACATTTAATTACTGATAAATAGATCAAATGATCTGAAATTATAAAATGTGACATTATAAATCTTGTTGCATAAATTGAATGTGTGGGTTAAACAAAGCAACTGCTTCAGTGAACAGGCACATATGATTTCTTCAAACATGCATCCTCTAGATTGCTTATGTTAGAAATGAGACCCATTTTATTTTCTCAGTAAGTCTCATGAGATCATATCTCTGAAATGCTTTGCTTCTAAAGAGCCAAATGCTAGTGGCCCCAGAGAATTATTCATACTTGTATGTCCCTCCACAAAGGTGCAGGAGTTTATAAAGAAAATTTTTTGTGTAGTCATAAACTCTGTCTACTGTCATTAGTATTATTCACTGAGCACCAGAAGGTGCGTTGGGTACTCTACAAAAGCAGATGAAGACCCAAGGCTTTAGAAATAATACATTACACACACGTACTACTTAAGAGAAAAGAGAAGTGGAAAAACTATTTTCATTTTTCATGGATTATTGTTGAAAGGTTGGGTGGAAGTGTTTTAATACCAGGACTTGAATGAGGAGGTAGTTGTAGCTTGGCACACAGAGTGGTAGAGTTCCATCCATATAAGACAATATGGAAGAAGATGAGAATGGGGAAACCGAATTTGAGAAAATGCAAGAAGTCGTCAATGGAGAAATTCAGTGACACAGAGTGTCAGGAAGAGGGAGGAAGTTATTAGCAACATTTTGCAAACAATGTGAGTGCAATGGGAGAAGGCAAAGCGAGCACTTCCGTGAAACATTTTGTTTAAGGAAAACTCATTTTCTTAGCATTCCTAACAGAACACACCATGAGACTTCATGTGAGGACTGCCAGAGGTTCCATCTATATATAAATCAGATCATAAGCATATCACCACAGATAAAAAGAACGTTCAGAAAGAGCCATGCACTAATTACCTATTCATCTTTTCACCTGAAGTCCAAAGATAAATGTCAAGCTTGTGTACCAAACACATGGAATCCGTCCTACAGAGATGTACTATATGTAATGACTAATAGTACCTAGGGTGACCAGGCAACCCAAATATCAAGACTTAACCTATAAAATCGAGACTTTTCTTATACAGGTGCCTATTACCTTCTCACCCCTTGTCCTGATTTTTCACACATTCTATATAGTCCTCCTAAAGATGATTCGTGTTTAAGTTTGAAATGCAGGCTAGGTTCTCATTTCAGAGCAAATATCAGAGGATTAGATGGAGTCCAAGCTGAACATTGACAATGATCAACAAAGAAACAACTGATCCCAAGAAAAGTAACCACATACATTTAAAGCAATCTGAAAAATACACGAGTTATTTGGTTTTATCCTAGACCATTTATCAAGTTGCAATAATGACATTGTCATCTCACCACTGAGATGACTTCATAATGACACAATTCCTCATGGTTCAAGATAACTTGGAATTAAGCTAGGGGTTATCATTTCCTGTGCTTATACTAACACAGCACTTGATGTGCACCAGACCACAGATAAAAGTAAGTTCTCGATGGAGGAAAAAATCTTTCTCTGGCCTTATAGGCTGGACTTCCAAGAAACTAACTTAAAAAGCTGGATGGACTTGAACAATGACTAGATCTGGTTGAATAATTTAATTGCCAATATGCAGTCTGATGAATGTTCCCTTCTCTCTGGTTATTTGACATCAGGCATTGTTTTATATTTGAGTAATTTGTTCAGGCACATCTCAGTCTCTGGACTGTGTATGATCTGTCCCTTTTGGCTTTTTGCTATTTGTTATTGATATCAGTTGCCTAAATCACACATTGTCAGGATGGAAGTATTGCTTTTTAAAAGAATGTAACAAATTTTGAATGGCAAATATGCTTTGTTCACATGTGGATATAGTTTTCATGAAGAGCCACTCTCCAAAACCTGAGAGAATGTGTAAAAATGATTGTAATGGTGTACAAATAGTGAACTGAAAATAGCCATGTACAAATCAGTTGAATGTCCCTGGGCAATTTGCAATATTTGATTCACAATCACTGTGATGTAGTTTAAGTAGCTGCCACATTTATAATAATTTCTTTGAAGTGTATCTTGAGTAATCAAGCATGTCGAATAGTGATAGAAATGTAGCCGTGTTAGTCTGGTGTAGCTGAAACAAAATACAGGACTATGTAGCGCTTTAAAGACTAACAAGATGGTTTATTAGATGATGAGCTTTCGTGGGCCAGACCCACTTCCTCAGATCAAATAGTGGAAGAAAATAGTCACAACCATATATACCAAAGGATACAATTAAAAAGATGAACACATATGAAAAGGACAAATCACATTTCAGAACAGAAGGGGATGTGGGGGCGGGGGAAGGAAGGTAAATGTCTGTGAGTTAATGATATTAGAGGTGGGGAAAGGTAGATGTCTGTGAGCTAATGGTATTAGAGGTGATAATTGGGGAAGCGCATGGCCCCACAGTATGCTAATATCTTTATGGCTGACCTAGAACAACGTTTCCTCAACTCCCGTCCCCTTTTACCCCTTCTCTACTTATGCTACATCGATGACATCTTTATGATCTGGACGCATGGCCAAGAAACACTGGAGACATTCCACAGAGATTTCAACAACCTACACCCCACCATTAACCTCAGCCTGGACCATTCCACACGAGAGATCCATTTCCTGGACACCACAGTACAAATCAACAATGGTAAATTAGACACCACCCTCTACAGAAAACCCACTGACTCATACAGTTACCTACATGCTTCCAGCTCTCATCCAGCACACACCATACGATCCATCATGTATAGCCAAGCCCTTCGATACAACCGCATCTGCTCTAATCCCACTGACAGAGACCAGAAACTTGGGATCTCTACCAAGCATTTATAAACCTCAACTACCCACCGGAGAAATAAAAAGCAAATTGAAAGAGCCAACGAATACCTAGAAACCAACTACTACAAGACAGACCCAAGAAAACCAACAATAGAACACCACTTGTCATCACCTACAGCTCCCAACTTAAACCTGTCCAACACATTATCAATAAATTACAGCCTATACTGGAACAGGACAGTAAACTCCAAGAAGCTCTGGGAGACAGACCCATAGTCTCCTATAGACAACCACCTAACCTCAAGATGATTCTTACCAACAACCACAGGACATACCACACTAATACCAACCTGGTACTTTCCCTTGCTACAAACCCCGTTGCCAGCTTTGTCCACATATTCACTCTGCTGACACCATTATTGGGCCTAACCAAGTGAGTTATAAGATCAAGAATACATATTCCTGCGCATCCAGAAATATAATTTATGCTATCATGTGCGAAAGTGTCCGTCTGCTTTGTACATTGGACAAACGTCTCAGACACTTCGCCAAAGAATCAATGCCCACAAAACAGATATCAGACAGGATCACAAAGAAAAACAGTTTCTTGCCATTTCAACCAGAAAGGACACTGTCTCAATGACCTAATCACATGCATCCTACTCCAGAAGACTTTCAAATCTGCACTTGAAAGGGAATCCTCTGAACTGGCATTCATGCTAAAATTCGACACTCTCCGCGGGGCTGAACAAAGACCCCAACTACCTTACCCATTACAAAGATAGCTTCCCAATTATCACCTCTAATACCATTAGCTCACAGACATCTACCTTTCCCCACCTCTAATATCATTAACTCACAGACATTTACCTTCCTTCTCCCTCCCCGCATCCCCGTTCTGTTCTGAAATGTGATTTGTCCTTTTCATATGTGTTCATCTTTTTAATTGTATCCTTTGGTATATATGGTTGTGACTATTTTCTTCCACTATTTGATCTGAGGAAGTGGGTCTGGCCCACGAAAGCTCATCATCTAATAAACCATCTTGTTAGTCTTTAAAGTGCTACATAGTCCTGTATTTTGTTTGAGTAACCAAAGCACAGAACTGGCTTTGTCGTGTTTTCTTTTTTTCATTTTTGTTGTGTATTAAATCCCCACTTAAGCTGTGTGTTCTGTAAAACTCTTTGTATTTTAAAGAATAAACAACTTAAGAGCAACTGAAGAGCTGAAAAGTAGGAAAAAGGCCTGGAATAAAGTTGATTAGTGTAGCCCCTGTAGAGAGGAGAAGGGCAAGAAAGAACATAGAGGATGAAGAGGGTCACCACAAAAGGTTTTGATTGGTATTAATTGAGGTTAGAGCCAGGTGAATAGCTCCTTTTTCCTTTGTTGGCAGTTCCAAAAAACTAAAATTAAAAATTGGTTCAGCTTTAACTGAATCTAGATTTTTTTTTTTTTCTCCCCCAATATTTTTGGCAGATTAAAAGTCCATTTCAGAAGCATGCTCAAATCAGTAAACTAAACATTTTTAAAGGGGACATTATTTCTTCCTCCTTCTCTTCATCTTCATATTCCAGTCATTCTGTGAATGATGCCTAAATCCCCTTATGAACTGAGCCTAAAATAAATGTTCATAAATATTTGGCAGACTTGTGTGAAACGTATTAATAGTTTTGGATCAATTTCTGATCAATTTTTGGTAAGTAAGCTACTGAAAAAAAAGTGCACAGCTCCACTAGCAGCTCAAAAAAAGACAGATTAAAAAGTTGCAATGAATTGGGGATCCATGAGAAAAATGAGATACTGAACTGAGAGGAAGAAAATCTTTTTTTTTTTTTTTTTTTTTTAAGAGGATATGAAGTCAGCAGGTGAGGGAAGGAAGGAGCAAAGAGGAGAGGGAATGAAAGAGGTGTTGACTCAGGGAAGAGTTAATTGGGAGAGGGATGGACATGAAGGCTATATCTACATTGCATGCTTATTTCAAAACTAGCCAATTAGCCTGTCATAAGACGGGATTTTCAGGTCTCTCCTCCACATCAGTCTTCTCTCCTGAGCCTCCAGTCTCTCGCTCCATCTCTCTCTCTCCTCCTCCTCCTACTGCCTCCTCCCCTCTCTCTCTCAGCTCTCTCCATCTCCCCCTCCTGCCTCTCACTCTCCCTTTCTCTTCTCCTCCCCCTCCTGCCTCTCACTCTCTCTCCGCTCTCCTCTGTCTCCGTCGGGGATGCATGCTCATCCAGGCCCTGCCCTCTGGGCGTGTACATCACTGCCCCACCCCACTTCGTCTCCCGCCGTGGCGCTCGACTGACTTCTGCGCTGCTCAGCCGGGCAGCTGCATGGGAGCAAGCGGCACAAGCGGCCATTTGGGCCCGTGCTGCATGGGGAGCGGACCCCAAACAGACGCTTGCGCCGCTTGCTCCCACGCAGCGGCCCAGCTGAGCAGCACAGAAGTCAGCCAAGTGCCATGGCGGGAGGCAACAGCGTCGCCCAGAGGGAACAGTCAGCGGTACAGAGTCACAGACATTGGGCTAGTATATATATGATAACTCATATTTTGAAATAAGAGTGCGTGTCTACACAGTAAGCCTGTTGTTTTGAAATAATTTCAAAATAACAGGCTTCTTACTCCAACTTCTGTAACACTCACTTCACTAGGAGTAAGGGAAGTCGAAGGAAGAGTGTTCTTCCTTCGACTTTCTGCAGTGTAGATAGCGCCAAAAGCCGAGTTCAGGTACTTCAACGTCTGCTATGAAATTAGCGTAGCTGAAGTTGCTTGTCTCAATTTGATTTTAGCCCGCAATATAGACATACATGAATAGAGACCTTGAAGGAGTATAAGTGAAGGAAGTACAGTGCAGGACTGTAGGATACTTGGCTAGTGTGAAAGTGAAGGAGCAGATAGCTGCCATTTAGCCTGTCTCTGATTATTATAAGGAATAGAAAAGTAATAAACAATTATGTAGAAAGACAGCAGTAAACAAAGTGGTAAATAATGGTATGACAAGTAATAAGGCAGCAGTCAACGTGGAAGATAAAAGACAAACATACTGGTGGGTAAAAGGGCAGCAGTCAATATGGAAGATGAAAAACAATTAACATGGCAGGTAATAAGGCTGAAATCAATATGGCACAAAAAGCAAGTATCTTGACAATAAGTTAGTAGGCAGTATGGCAGATAAAAGACACTCAGAGCCCTCTCATTGAACTTGGAGAAATTGTACTGTTTAGTTAGGTCAGGCTCTGTCTCAATGTGGCAAAACTTGTTAAAATGGCTACTGACAGATAGGTAGTAAAAGAAGGAAGTAAGCTATAGTAGGGTGTTCATAGAATACTAGGACTGGAAGGGACCTCGAGAGGTCATCGAGTCCAGGCCCCTGCCCTCATGGCAGGACCCAGTACTGTCTAGACCATCCCTGATAGACATTTATCTAACCTATTCTTAAATATTCCACAACCACCCTAGGCAATTTATTCCAGTGTTTAACCACCTTGACAGTTAGGAACTTTTTCCTAATGTCCAACCTAAACCTTCCTTGCTGCAGTTTAAGCCCATTGCTTCTTGTTCTATCCTCAGAGGCCAGGAAAAACAAGTTTTCTCCCTTCTCCTTGTGACACCCTTTTAGATACCTGAAAACCGTTATCATGTCCCCTCTCAATCTTCTTTTCTCCAAACGAAACAAGCCCAATTCCTTCAGTCTTCCCTCATAGGTCATGTTCTCTAGACCTTTAATCATTTTTGTTGCTCTTCTCTGAATCTTCTCCAATTTCTCCACATCTTTCTTGAAATGTGGCGCCTTATTAATCATTTGTCCTTAGTAAACTTCATCCTGCTTACCTCAGACCATTTCTCCAATTTGTCCAGATCATTTTGAATTATGACATCCCAATGATAGCCCCCTGCTTTTTTGGTGACAGGCTGGGTGAAGAGCAGTGTAGTGCTCTTCTGGCTCCCTCTTGTGTGGGGGGAGCCCATCAAAGGAATGAACTGAAAAAGGAATTGATATCTTAAAATGCCATTGTCCAGAAACTGCTCAGGTACTAATACGTGGCTAGTTAGCTCAGTTATTAGATAGATGAATATGGAGGAATGGGCAGCTCAGGCAATTGATTAAAACTGTATAAAATTAGGGACAGATTCGAAAAGAAATGGAAACATTTTCACTAAAATATGACACATTTAATTTAATAGAGTAAGTCTCTGGCAGAGACTGCATGACCATAGGGGATGAATTATTTTCTGACCCTACAGTACTTCGACATCATGATTAATATAGATTGCTGTGTGGGGAAGTTTGTTCGGTCAGTCTTCCTGCCTTTTATATCAATTTTGTGAATATAGAATGTAAGTCTTCAGAACATCATGTATTTCTGTGCAGATAAGCTCCATTTTTATTTTGAAGAGCTCAGCTGGCTGAAGAACAGAAAAATATAGTTGAGAATATGATAACTAATTTCCATTAGTGATTTTAACCAGCTATTTTACTCTTCTTATATTGGCTTTCCAACAGACATTAGAGCAACTGGTTTTTGTTCATATTAATGTTTGGGGAAGAGCTGATACAAAAGACAATACAAATATATTTACAGAAACGAATATGTATATGTATAAACAAGGATTTTTGTAAGTACTTGTCCAGATATACTATGTGTACTCTGCATTCAATTGCTCCCTGGGAATTTGACAAGAGAAAGTGAAATGTGTTAGATGGCTAATATATCTGTTCTCTAAGTTATTCCTTCATTCTTCATTCTTTCCTAGATATTTTAAAATCTGGGCCCCACATGTATAGTCAAATACAATATTTATTTGTTTTTCTATAAACAACAAAAAAATTATTGAACTGTGCCATTGTTATCTAACCCCCTTGCCTCCTGTGTCTCTTAATCTAAAGTACTCCTTACACCAGGCTATTAAATGCAACACAGTAATAACATCTTCGGGAATTTCTCACTGTTTATAATATTACTTGTATTCAGTGGAAGCAGTTAGCCAATATTTGGAGTCTTGCTGGGTTGTTTTCATTAGAAGAAAAAAAGTGATAAGTCAGTTATTTCTGTAATGCAACCCTGTTTTATTTTCAAAGAATATACAAAGTCCTGTTTCCTTAGGTTCTACTGTGTTTAACAGGAGGCATTTTTCTTGTTCAGGAATCCAAGTCTGCTAGTTTTGGGCACAGTACTCACTGAAAAGGCATTGTATCTTGGCTGTCTCCCAGAGGCACATTCACCAGTGCTGCTCTTGCTTTCTGTCTCTTAAGCATACAGCTGTAATACAACAATCCTCAGCCCCTGCATTTGCAGCCACTTGGCTGAGAAACCCTTCCACTCATACAAGTCTGCTTCTGATTAGTCTAGCCATGTTGCTCAAGCATTGGGCTAGGGCTTCTTTTGTTGATTACCACTAGACAAAGGGACAATTAATTGCTCCTTTCACTTAAGCTGATCTGTGGCTTAGTATACCCATCAGCTTGATCTTGTTGCATTACTGCACATCCAGTAATGTGATCTATGCCATCAAATGCCAATAATGCCCCACTGCAATATATATTGGACAAACTGGATAGTCCCTACGGGAAAGAATCAATGGTCATAAATCAGATATCCGTAAAGGGAACATACAGAAACCTGTTGGTCAACACTTTAATTTGCCTGGTCACTCATTAAGAGATCTTCAAGTTGCTGTTTTGTTACAGACCAATTCCACAAGCCAAATACACAGGGAAGAGTTGGAACTACAATTCATTCACAAGCTTAATTCTGATGCCAATGGTTTGAATGGAGATACAGGATGGCTGGGACATTATCAACCAAACAATGAAGGTGCCAATGGTTCTTTGTCTGTGTACATTCTGGTGTTAGTACTCTTCCTCTCTAATTGCTAACTAATGGTCCTTATCTGCTTCTTTTAACTATCCAGTTTTTAGGTGCTTATAGACTTAGTTTTGCCTGTTACATACCAGCTTGGTTTCCCCTTTGATATTTATATGCCCACTGCCTCCTTTTGTTCCCCCCCTCCCATTTTTTTTTCCTTCCTCCTGTCTTCCCGTCCCCGCCTTCTTCCCTATTTATTTTGATTCTGGACATATAAACTCTGGTCATCTGAAGAAGTGGGCTGTGCCCACAAAAGCTCATAATACCATCTACATATTTTGTTAGTCTTTAAAGTGCTATCATACTATTTGTTGTTTAAGTTTATCCTGTACAGACTAACCTAGCTACCCTTCTGAAGCTTAATCTCAGACTGGGTTAAATGGCAGTCACTAGTGTGTTTCAACAAAATAATGTTTAGATTAGTCAGTCAGGATTTTTAAGTGACCAAATCATATAGTCACTATTCCAAACTTTGAAAATACTAAGCTTGGGTTGAAGACTGATCTTAGGTTTCATATATCTATATTGTGGCCTCTGTGTTAGCTCTATAATGTGAATGTTGCTGATGAAAAAATGCCATCATTGTGTTACCTGTAATATATTTAGAAAATGTCACTTAAGTATGGTAATAGTGGTATCATTTTGCATCACAGTGAATGGAAAAGTACAGTCTTGACAGCACTCTTAAAAAGAGAAATGAAAACTAGGTTAGTTACATAATTGATTAAGTACATGAGTAACTGCTACTTGAAAAATACCCTAATTCATGCAAGAACAGTATTTTACTGTCCCCTGTTCAGAAAATCACAAGGTGTCAGAAAAGCACTTCCTGCAATTTTCTTATCCTTTATGGAGTATCCTGTTTCTTCCTTTCAAAAAGTACAGTATGTATTGCCAAAGAGCAAGTGAGAATGAAGTGTGCACTATTCAAAACTCAGGTGTGAAAAAATATTTTACAAATTACTTCTCATGGTCACTAAATATCAAATGTCTATGTTGATTCACCAAATATGATGGTTAACCAAGAAAATGTACAGAATTGCAACTGCCTAACTTCCTCTTTTGTCTAAATTTTTTTGGTCTTGTAATGATGATTTGGTGGGAAAAGGAGAGATTTTTTTTTTCTAATCTTTCTAGTTCAGTTGGGAGGATAGTGCTCATAGAAAAGGAAAATGTACAGTTCTTACACTAGACATGAGGCTCTAAAATGGCATCTTTTTGTAGTGTATGTGGAACCTTATAAGCTTCTTATCACTGATCCTATTGGTATGGCTGAAGTGAATATTGTTTGTGGCATACTTGTTTATAGGTTTTTTTTCCCCCTCTCATCAAAATTATTTTTATAACATTCTCCACACCACAGTCATGACAGGAGTGAGTCAGTGACCAGGGAGCTTGCGAATAGGTGATTGCAAACAGGGAGTTTAGAGTGGGAGTTCTCCAGGTAAGGGAGTAGTGAGTACTGGACTCTTGAGGGAAGTGGCTGTCTGTAGTTTGTGTTGTGTGTGTTTGGGGCTGTTTTGCTGTGTGCTGAGTTTGTGTTTGTGAGTGTGGTTTTTGTTGTTGTTGTTGTTGTTGTTTTTCGTTTTCCTTTCCTCCCGGAATGTGTGCTGTGACTGGCAGCTGGAAACTGTTGGTTTCTAATTAAAGTTTGAAATCTAGAAGCCTCTGCTGATTGGCTGAGGCTTGGTAGGGGGAGGGGCTATCAGGCAGTCCAGGGCTTTATAAAGGAGTGAGTCAGCAACCAGGGAGCTTGCGAACAGGTGATTGCAAACAGGGCAGCAGGTATGGATGGTGATAGTTCTGCTGTTGTTACCTGCTCAGCATGTGCTATGTTTGTCTTCCTCCCAGAAGAAAGAAGGAATTTCATCTGCACTAAGTGCAAGCTGGCTGTCATTTTGGAGGAAAAAATGAGAGGACTGGAGGCCCAAGTGTTGACCCTACGCTCGATCAGAGAGGATGAAGACTTCCTCAATAGAAGGCAGCGTTTAATCCTGAAGCAAGGCAGGTGGAAGAGCCAGAGAGGGCAGTACAGAACGAGGAAGAGAGCTGGCAGCATGTAACTTCTAGAAGGAAAAAAAAAAGGCCAGCACGGGAATCCCCTATTCCTACAGAGGTAAGTAATTGCTTTCAGGCTCTCTCCACAGGCTCTGCGATGGAGAATGCTTTGGAAGGGACCTCAAAAGGAAGAAATCAGAAGGGAACCACGTGAACTGGAAGGCATGGGATGCATGGTCCTAGGGTCCCAAAAGAAGAAGGTGGGGGGGTGTAGTCGGGAACTCCCTCCTAAGAGGGACTGAGCCATCCATCTGCCGTCCGGACCTGGATTCTCGAGAGGTATGCTGCTTACCGGGAGCTCGAATTCAGGATGTGACTGAGAGGCTTACAAAACTGATCAAACCTTTGGATCGCTACCCCTCCCTGCTTCTCCATGTGGAAACTAACGATATGGCCAAGAATGACCTTGAGCAGGTTACTACGGATTACGTGGAGTTAGGAAGAAGGATCAAAGATTACGGAGCGCAAGTGGTGTTCACCCCCATCCTCCCTGTTGAAGGGAGAGGATTAGGTAGGGATCATCGAATTGAAGAAGTAAATGTGTGGTTGCGCCGGTGGTGTCGGAGAGAGGGCTTCGGTTTCTTCGACCATGGGACTCTGTTCTGGGCACATGGATTGTTAGGAAGAGATGGGATCCACCTAACAAAGAGAGGAAGGAGCATCTTCGCGGGCAGGCTTGCAAACCTGGTGAGGAGGGCTTTAAACTAGGTTCGTTGGGGTACGGTGACCAAAACCCTGAGGGGAGTGGGGAAGTCGGATACCGGGAAGAAATGCAAAGAGGAATGAGCAACAAAGGAGGACCCATTATTTGAATGCAGAGGGTAGGGCAATCAACTGGTTATCTAAGGTGTTTGTACACCAATGCGAGAAGCCTAGGTAACAAACAGGAAGAATTGGAGACCCTGGCCCAGTCCAAGAACTATGATTTGATTGGAATAATGGAGACTTGGTGGGATGACTCGCATGACTGGAGCACTGTCATGGAAGGGTATAAACTGTTCAAGAAAAACAGGCGGGGGAGAAAAGGAGGAGGAGTTGCACTATATATAAGAGAGCACTATGATTGCTCAGAACTCCAGTATATAGAGGGAGAAAAGCCTGCTGAGAGTCTATGGATCAAGTTTAGAGGTGTAAGCAACAGCAGTGATGGTGTGGTTGGTGTCTGCTACAGGCCGCCGAATCAGGTGGATGAAGTAGATGAGGCTTTCTTCAGACAACTGAGAGAAGTTTCCAGATCGCAGGCCCTGGTTCTCATGGGGGACTTTAAATACTCTGACATCTGTTGACAGATCAATACGGCAGTACACAGACAATCCAGGAAGTTTTTGGAGAACGTTGGGGATAATTTCTTGGTATAAGTGCTGCAGGATCTGACCAGAGGCTGTGTGCAGCTTGACCTGCTGCTCACAAACAGGGAGGAGCTAATAGGGGAAGTAGAGGTGGGTGACAACCTGGGAAGCAGTGATCACGGGATGGTAGATTTCAGGATCCTGACCAAAGGAAGAAAAAAGAGTAGTAAAATACACACCTTGAACTTCAGAAAAGCAGATTTTGACTCCCTCAGAGACCTGATGGGCATAATCCCCTGGGATGCTAACATGAAGGGGAAAGGAGCCCAGGAGAGCTGGCAGTATTTTAGAGAAGGCTTATTGAAGGCACAGAAGGAAACCATTCCAAAGCATAGGCAGAGAAGCAAATATGGTAGGAGACCGGATTGGCTCACCGGGGAAATCCTTGGTGAACTTAAGCACAAAAAGGGAGCTTACAAAAAGTGGCAACTTGGACAGATAACTAGGGAGGAGTATAAATGTATAGCTCGAGAATGCAGGGGAGTCATCAGGAAGGCGAAAGCGCAATTGGAATTGCAATTCACAAGGGATGTGTAGGATAACAAGAAAGGTTTCTATAGGTATGTTAGCAAGAAGAAGAGTGATGAGAGAGGGTGTGGGGCCCCTACTTGATGAGGGCAGTAACCTAGTGATAGATGATGTGGGGAAAGCTGAAGTACTTAATGCTTTCTTTGCCTCTGTCTTCACGGACAAGGTCAGTTCCCAGACTAATGTGCTAAGTGACGCAATATGGGACGAAGGTGGACAGGCCTTGATGGGGAAAGAACAGGTTAGGAACTATTTAGAAAAGCTAAACGTACATAAATCCATGGGTCTGGACTTAATACATCTGAGGATACTGAGGGAGTTGGCAAATGTCATTGAGGAGCCTTTGGCCAGTTCCTTGAAAAGTCATGGAGATCAGGAGAGATCCCGGATGATTGGAAAAAGGCAAATGTAGTGCCCATCTTTAAGAAAGGGAAGGAGGACGATCCAGGGAACTATAGGACAGCCGGTCAGTCTTACCTCAGTCCCTGGAAAAATCATGGAGGGGATCCTCAAGGAATACATTTTGAAGCACTTGGAAGAGGGGAAGGTGATCAGGAATAGTCAGAATTGATTCATGAAGGGCAAGTCGTGCCTGACCAATCTGATTAGCTTCTATGATGAGGTAACTGGCTCTGTGAATATGGGAAAATCAGTGGATGTGATATACCTTGACTTTGGCAAGGCTTTTGATACAGTCTCCTGTGACGGGGCAGACGGCCCGGTCGTGCTGCCCCGCACTGAGATAAAGGCGGGAGGAGTGACGGACGGCAGCGGGGCGGCCGCAGAGAACGCCACGGCCATACCACTCGCGGCTACGGCAGCCGTGGACAGAGACCGGTGGCCTGAGCAGACGCGCTACGATGACGTCATGTGTGACGTCATCTGGGAGCACCCGGGGAACAGGGCGGCGCGCAAGGGGGCGGGGCCAGCCGGAGACGCTAAACCGTGGCCCTTTCAAAAGGGCCGCGGGCGGGAAGACGGGGGGGAGAGTGACCAGGGACGCGGGCGCCCTTCCACTTCCCCAGAGGGGGGTGCGGACAGCCGCCAGGGTCCAAACCCCTGAGAAGACGGCCGCCGGTGAGTTTATCCCCACGCTGGGGAACTAAATGTTGAACGGGGAGAAGCGACCCAGGGCAGGGCTGTGGTCCCCGTGCGTGGAGGGTTTAGGGGTCTCAACCCCTTCCACTGGCAAGGGACTAGTGTCCCTGCCTTAGGGCCCTGGGTCGGGGCTCGGAGAGTGGGAGGGCCCGAGCCCCCTTCCCGCTTCTCGGCAAGTGAGCTATGCTGGTTCAATTTATGCCGGGATATACGTAGCATTAGAGGCGACCTCGGGGTGAAAACCCTGACCGCCAGATGACTTCCCACCCAGACTTGGGATGGATCGGGGTAACGGGGTAACACTCCCATAACATTCTTGCCAGCAAGTTAAGGGAAATGTGTATTGGATAAATGGACGTTAAGATGGATAGAAAGCTGGCTGAAAGGTCGGGTCCAGCGGGTAGTGACCAATGGCTCGATGTCAGGATGACGGTTGGTTTCTAGCGGAGTGCCCCAAGGTTTAGTTCTGGGACTCGTTTTGTTCAACATCTTTATTAATGACCTGGATGAAGGGATGGATTGCACCCTGAGGAAGTTTGCGGATGACACTAAGCTAGGGGGGACAGGTAGACATGCTGGTGGGAAGGGATAGACTCCAGAGTGACTTAGACAAATTGGAGGATTGGGCCACAAAAAAATCTGATGAGGTTCAACAAGGACAAGTCTAGAGTCCTGCACTTGGGATGGAAGAATCCCAAGCATTGTTACAGGCTGGGGACCAACTGGCTAAGTAGCAGTTCTGTAGAAAAGGACCTGGGGGTTACAGTGGATGAGAAGCTGGACATGAGTCAACAGTGTGCCCTTGTAGCCAAGAAGGCTAATGGCATACTAGGTTGCATTAAGAGGAGCATTGCCAGTTGATCCAGAGATGTGATTATTCCTCTTTATTCAGCTCTGGTGAGGCCACATCTGGAGTATTGTGTCCAGTTCTGGGGCCCCAATTACAGGAAGGATGTGGACGCATTGGAGAGGGTCCAGCGGAGGACAACCAAAATAATTAGGGGGCTGGAACATATGACCTACGAGGAGAGGCTGAGGGAGTTGAGTCTATTTAGCTTGCAGAAGAGAAGAGTGAGGGGGGATTTGATAGCAGACTTCAACTTTTTGAAGGGAGGTTCCAAAGAGGCTGGAGAAAGGCTGTTCACAGTAGTGATGGATGGCAGAACAAGGAACAATGGTCTCAAGTTGCAGTGGGAGAGGTCCAAGTTGGATATTAGGAAAAACTATTTCAGTAGGAGGGTGGTGAAGCACTGGAATGGGTTACCTAGGGAAGTAGTGGAGTGGAGTCTTCATCCCTAGAGGTGTTTAAGTGGAGCTTGACAAAGCCCTGGCTGGGTTGATTTAATTGGGATTGGTCCTGCCTTGGGCAGGGAGCTGGACTTGATGGCCTTCTAAGGTCTCTTCCAGCTCTATGATTCCATGACAGCAAGGCTCACAGCTCAACAGACTGCTATTGTCTTCTGATGTTGAGGTAAAATAAGAACCTTGTCTGGTGATTGCTATATTAATCTATTTCAGAACCATGTAACTACCATAGTTGGTTTTTCCTTTCCATTATCTTCCCCCTCTATAATTTTGTTTCTTTCTCAGGAAATCACATAGGGTTATGTTTAGGCAGCAGTTTATGCAGTTGGCTTTCTTTTTTGCAATCACCTCTTTTCACTTATGGACGTATGAACATCACTTAATGAGAATTTCCACTAAATTTTAAAAATATTACAGCTGAGAGAACTTGGCAAGTGCTCAGTTTAAGAACATCTATCCTTTGTTACTCAGAGACTCCTATGTTTCTTGTGTATGTCTCTATGTTTGTCTTGTCTTTCATTGTGTAATGAGCACACTCAACTCAAGTGATTTGTTTAGACCTAAATGCATTAAAAATCTATTAACTTCTTTGAGTCAATAATTTGAAAAAAAAATCTGATGACTAAAATTACTTCTAGCATGTTGGTTTTTGCATCATTTTAAAGTGATTGTGTAGTTAATAATTCATCACTAATATTCAAAATGCTATGTTTTATACTTTAAACACATGTTAGTTCAAGAAAAATGCACCTACTGCATCAAATATTTTTCATGTGGTATTTTCTTCTGAGCAGTTCAAATCAATTAAACATACTCGAATGATAAAATATGTATTTATTAAGATGTTTTGTTAGGGCACTGAATTAGAGTAAATATAAGCATAGTATGCAGACTAGTATATAACTGATTACTGGTAAATCCTTCACATTTTAATCCGCGGATAGATGGATGTTTCATGAATAGAAATTTACTGTAGTTTGTAGGTGCTGCCTTTCTGAGTTTCTCAGAGTTAGTCTTAGGAAGAGCTGCTCACGGTTCCAAGAAATCAGCAATACTTTGTCTAATGGCATAATGGATTAAGTTTGCAATATGGGAAGGGATGATCCAGCAGTTAGGCACAAGCAGAATAGTTTATGTTCACTTAAATGTCTGGGTTGGCTTTGAGATAATACAAATGAGTCTGAATTAGGCCTTGTCTAAACTGGAGTGCTGTCTCTCCAAAAACTGCCTTTTGCCGATAAAATGGTGAAAACGTTTCCACTGAAATGCAACTTTTATCACGAAAAACAGCCAGGTTTGGCAACAGAAAACTTCCAGTCCTGTAAGAGACTTTTGTCTTTTCCCCTCCCTTTACTGTCAACAAAGAGTCAATGTGGACTCTATTGTTTTTGCTGAGAGAACTGGCTTCCACCAGTGTACCACAATGCCTGCCCTAATGGCTGTGCTCAGTGTTTTGTGATCTCTCTGCCCTGCAGGCATACGCCCCCTCCCCTTTCAAAGCTCTGGGAAGTACCGGACAGCTGAGTGAGCTTCTTTGTTTGGGGAACAAGGAACAAATCATTGGAATGCTCCTGTTCTACCCTGCTCTAAAAAGACAGCAGGAGGCAGATTGCTGCCACAGGATGACTTCTGCCACAGAGACTGCTGGACAGAGACTGCTGTGTTGCTTTCATATTCCTCAGAACGGAAAGCTCATAGAGATAGGAGGAAATCCCAAGAAGTGCAAGGATCAGCTCTGCCTTCTCACAATACTGCATTTTGGGATGCTTACCCACATTGCTTTGCTCTATCTGTCGTCAGGGTGCTAGCAATGTTGCCATGAAATATCAACAATGGGTGGCAGAAAACTGGTTTGACTGGTTTTTTACTTTTGGCATCTTTTGCATGTCAATAGTACTTTTGTTGCCTTCCCAGTGTGGACACAGCCTTATTCTTTCTCCTTTGATTGTGTATTGCTTTATACCTGATAAAATTGCTCCAGAGACAAAACGTCTGTTTTTCAATTATCTTTTGCCAGAAATTTTAATCAGGATCCTATCTTATTGAGCAACCTATTAACTATCTTATCAGAATTTTTATTTTGGAAGATTTATATTAGTGCTAATGAATTTCTGAGAAAATTAAGACACAAAACTATATGAGAAACACTGTATGTGAAGTGCTCTCAATTTTATCCAGGATGTGTAGAGCCTGTTTGATTAAAAGTACCTTTTGTTTCAACAAATCTGGGTACATTAATTTGGTTGGTATTTTATGGGCAACATACCACTTATCACACCAAGTCATGCTACATTAGCAATGCAGACACTTAATGACAGGTTTCCCACTGCCTCAAAGTTCATCTGGGTCATAAGATCTTTCTTCACTCCTTGAACTACAGGCAACTATTTTAGTTGGCTGCTTATGGAGAGACCCAACACTTTCTTCTGCATGTCCAGAAGAAAAACAAACAAAATGAAACAAGTCTAAATTTTTAGCGCTAGATTGGGCCTTTGAAGTGACATCCTACCTATAGGGTTGCCAGGTGTCTGGTATTCACCTGGACAGTCCGGTATTTGTGGGCTCTGTCCGATTAAAAAAAAACACAGGAAATACTGGACATGTGAAATGTCCGGTATTTCCTGTTTCCCTCGGACCAAAGTCCGGTGGGGACAATTTTCCCCTGCTGTGTCTGGCAAGGGCGGGGGAGTGAGGAGTGCGGCAGAGTCATAGCAAAGGGGGGCAGGAGGGGACACTTGCCGGGCACCATGCTGGGGGGGCGTCGGGATGCGGTGGGAGCGGAGCGAACGCTGCTCTAGCCCACGTGACCAGCAGAAACCCAGGAGCTGGCCATGTGATGCCTCCCCTCTACACAATGTGAGCGGAGGCAGCCGGGCTGGGTGGCAGGGGCAGCCACTTTAAAAGTAAGATTAATTTACCCAGCCATCCCGTTCCTCTGGTGCTTGGCTCTGCGGGCGGGGGGTGTTGATTGGAGCAGGGCTCTCCCGGCCCTGGGGATGCCTGGCTCAGGGGGAAGGGTGAGTGCACTGGGATGGGAGGGTCCTAGGGTGACCTGGCTCAGGGGGAAGGGTGGGTGTATTGGTGGTTAGTGTGTGGCCCCAAACTCGAGGGAGTGGTGCAACTTTTGCTTAACAACTTTGGTCTCTTCCTCCCCCCCCTTTTTTTTTCTGCTTAAAAACTTTGGTCTCCCCTTTTTTTTTTTTTTTCCTCGACAGAATTTTTCCCGGTGTTTGTTTTTTTTTTTTGGCGGGGGGGAGGGGTGTTCGGTATTTTTTGTTAAACCACCTGGCAACCCTACCTACCTAGGCAGGAGTTCAGAAGGCCACTGCCCTAGGAGGAACTCTGGAAAACGTGTCTGGGTGAGATGCAATTTCTTCTGGGTTGTGCTCCTTCCACAAGGTAGGGGGTGAGCACATTGATCCAGCTTTTTTTTTTTTTTCTTTCTGATATCCATGTGTAGGAGATGGGTATATTCATGGCTTTGCCTCTTCCCCACAGAAATGCACATACCTATTAGTATCCTGTTTATAAAGCAGGGGGAAGTACAGGAAATAGCACTGTGTGTGGCCTTGGTACAGTTGTGGAAGGTGGAAAAGCTTCTTGCTTACTCCTTTCAGGGACCAGGGACCAGGGCCAGACTGAGGCATGGGCGAGCCGGGAAGCTGCCCGGGGCGCCAATCGATGGGCGCCTGATGGCAGCTGTAAGGGACGCGCAGCATCCCTTACAGCTGCCATCAGGTGCCGCGCGCCCGGCTCCCGCAGTGCCGGCCAGCAGTGCCCTTCCCCCCACAGCCGCGGGGCCCTGCATGGCCCGGTGCATGCGCCAGCAGCACTGGCCGGGCTGGGCCGGCCCGAGCATGCGCCGTGCGCCCAGGGGTGGCGCCGCGCGCCCGGGTCCAGGGCGCCAAAAGGGCTCGGGCCGGCCCTGTCAGGGACTACATACAACCTAGCCCCAAACATTTGAATTTAGGAATCAGGAGGAGGGCTTTGCTTTCTCCCTGCTGAGGCTGCTCTGTAAGGGCATCTAAGGAAGAGTAAAATTACAAAAACTACTTTAGTTTTAGAAGACTTTAGAGAAAAGTTTCAGTGCAAACATAGTATTTAATAGTTTCATTTTTAGGATAAAAATGGAATAGGGCCAATTTCAGAAGAGAAAGTTGGCAATTAAGAGTATTTCTTAAGGTCTGTGTCATAACTGCAGAACAAGATGATTTAGATTCTCATGTGGTTGTTAAACCCAAAGAACAAGTTCATTTGCAAGCTTAATATCTCGAGTCATGTGTACATAATTCTTATCCAGGTTTTCTAAGCCATCAAACAAATCCATTTTGGAAGGACATAAAGCAGCTCCAGAGGTAAATCTGGTGAAACAGTAGCACTGATGATTGAAAGAACACATTCTGAAGAACAGCAGCCCATTGTGTGTGGCAGTGTCAGTGTGGATTTTACCTGTCAGACTCCTGAATAGCTCTTAGATTTCACTTTCTCTAGTCATCGCTCAACAGGCTCAAACCAGACAGACACATCTGAATAAGAACAAAAGAATTTGCAGCTTGTGTGAAATAGACAGTGATCCTCTGTACAGTTTCAAATGGACAGACAACTACCTTACAAAAACCACTATCCCTCTTAAGGGTAGTGTCAGAGGAATAACCAGATTAAGACTGGTGGTAATCTTTTGAAAGACAGTCATTTATCTCCATTTGAAGAATATTATCTCTGTTCTACAACAATCACAAAGAACAAGGTTAACAAATATTCCAGGATGCATTTTTGAAAGCTTTAGTCAGATCTTGTTCTCTTAAAACCACATGTGTGGGACCCAGGGGTCTTGAAAGATATGTTGTGGAGGGTATTGATTACTGTAGCAGGAAGGGTTTATCTTAAAGTTTTGCATCTGTTCTGTCAAGGTCTCGTGCCCTTTTGAGTCTGAGTTGGTGTGCCCTAGTCAGGGGCTGAGGGAGCTAGTTCTGAGAATGAACATCTTGAGTTAAACAAGGCATGTTTTCTAAATGTTTAAATCATTCTAATGGCTCTCTTCTGAGTCCTCCTCAACTTATCAACCTTATTCTTGAATTTTGGAGACCAGAACTAGAGACAGTATGTTAGCTGCAGTCACAAATAGAAAAGTAAAATAACCTCTACTCCTTCTCTAGATCCCCTTTTTATGCATGCAAGGTTGTGTTAGCCATTTTGGCTACAGTGTTGCACAGAGAGCACAGTATTGCACAGAGTTCAGTTGTTTATCTCTCTCAACCTCAAAATCTGTTTGTCACTGCTTTCCAGGATAGAGAACTCCATACTGTTAGTAATTTTAGTTTTGTGGAAATGGCATTTTTCACTAGAAAAATATATTGATGAAAAATTTCCAATCACATTTATTCTTGATAGGGCAGTGATTCTTTACCAGAAGTTCTTGCAAAAGAGCTTCCTCTACGCTGATTACTACAACTGCTGAGGAACACAGGTATGATAAATTAAATGTTTATACAGACAAATGGGAGGGGCAATGGGGGCAGTTGCCCCAGGGCCCAGCAATTCACCACAGCTGCCCTGGGCCCTTTAAATCGCGATGGGAGTTAGAAAATAAGAACGGCCATACTGAGTCAGACCAAAGGTCCATCTAGCCCAGTATCCTGTCTGCTGACAGTGGCCAATGCCAGATGCCCCAGAGGGAAGGAGCACAACAGGTAATCCTCATGTGATCTCTCCCCTGTCACCCATTTCCAGAGTTCCATCTGGTGTACTCCAGGCAGAGCTGATGGCTGAATGGGGAAGGCTATCCCCAGCCCCACCTCTTCCTTGCACATGGGGCCCTGTCACCTACCTTGCCCAGGAACCCACTGAGTCTGTCAGCCCCAATGCCTTTGTAAATTGCCCTAAGAACAATCCTCCAAGTTCCTGGATTTCAGGTACAACTCAGCCGAAGAAGAAACTATAATAAGCTGCATGTCTGAATTTAGCTTTAGAGAGAACTAATTGGAAATCATGGCCCTGTGTTGGCCTATGTAAAATTTTGTAGGTAATTTCAACAGGTTTTTAGATGATGATATGATCAACACACTATGGTAGAAAGATGGTATAATGCGGGGGTCATGATCCAAAACAGTGCACCAGACTGTTTCAAAGGTTCACAGGGCCTCTCCGGTGGCTCTGGTCTCATGGGACTGACTGTAGTCAGCTCTCCTTTTGGAGTTGCCATCTCCGGGATCACATCACTGCTCAGCTTTGGACCATCTAGGTCAAATTTGAGTGACTGGCACTGAGACCCCATGTACCAGGTCTCAATGACACTCAAACAAATTTTACTTAGGTGGCCCCACACAGGCAGTGGGGCACAACTAAGCAGTGCTGAGACCTCAGAGGTTGTAGCACCTCTGGTGGGAAGCTGAGTCTAGACAGCTGCATGGGCCCAGTGCCAGAGGAGACTCCAATGTGACTCATTCTGCAACAAAATGAGTATTAGGTTACAGAATAGTCCCTACATAGGAAATGGCACAGTATCCACAATGCTCCTAAGGCAGAGTTATGTGCATATCGCCATTTTACAGAGCTCACAGAACAAGAACAAAGTGACATAAGAGGATTCCTGCCAATCCAGAACCATCTTTGTTACTAGGCTGATAGATCACCAGAATGCTTCATTAGCTAGTGCAAATGGTATAACAGGATGAAGCTGCTCTCTATTATTGTTGCTACAGCTCAAAGAAGGCTGAATGGGCTTCTGCTATACTGCATGTCTTTGTCTTAAAAGGAAACGCAAGACACGGCAGCATGGAAAACACTCTTTCTTTCTCTCTTTCCCATACAGATACTTTCTGGTCTAAAACAGATATGACATTCCCACAGATCTGCTGTTCCTTAGGAATAATCTTGCAGTTTCAAAGGATGTTTCAATATTTTATGTCGCTTTATAAAAAAAAGAAAAACATTCTGAAAGCCACTTCTATTCCTTGTAGATGGTTCATCTACTTAGCACAATCATTTTCTGAGTTCATCCTGATTTAGTTTTAACACATTGAGATTCAATTATGATATAGCAATGATATGGAGTAAATATTAAATACTATTTTTTTATTAGTGTTGAACAGAATTGTTGTCAGTAAATATATTTTCTCTAATCAACTTTTAAAGAGACTGCCAGGTACACAGAATAAGTGAAGAGCTCAGAACTGAGTCTGTTTCAGGCTATTTTATTTCAGTTATAAGAATTATTTGTTTTAAGGTTAATTCATATTCTCTCCTCCCTCCCTTCTCCCCCTCTCTTCCCCCCCCCCCCCCCCCCAGATGGAGAGTACCAATGGCAAATTATTTATTGAAGTTGTGGCAAAGACCTCCATGAAAACAAAGCCTCTATTGTGCCAGGCACTATAAACTAACCCAGTGTTATGGAATAAAACAGATCCCTCTGAGGTCCAATTGAGGAATGCTTGAATCACATTTGTGCTCCCCTACTCATGGGGCCAGCCTGGGACCAGTTCAGACCCTGGCATAAATGAGAACATCGTTCAGGCTATTCATTCTGGTTGACAAAGGCCAGTGACATTAAAAGATTAGAGACTTCAAGGATATTATGGCCACACCTCCTGGGACTGCAGGCAGGTAGAAGGTGTCACAGCTGTTATAGCACTAAGCAATCCTAATTTATATGGCTCACACATCACTTAAATAAACACTAAACCCACTTGTGAGTGGAACATTAAAATGCTTCTACATTAACCCTATGCAACTGCTTTAGGACAGGATGTAAAGAATAATCATGTTGAAACTAGAATTGGAATTCTATAATTTCTTAAGATGAAATTTGCAAGGATACCAGGACTAATACCCTTAAATGTACCAAGGGATCTTCTGTCACCACAAGTAATCAGAGCCTCAGTTTTATGCTTTTGTCTGACAGATAAGTGCTTGTGTTTTTCTCGTGTCTACAGAAACACAGCTAGAAAGAAGCAAATGGTAAATCATTCAAAACTGTTAACCTTACATGTTCATTTCTTATTTTTAATACAATTGATAACGAGCTTTTGTAGAAGCAGAGATATATGAACACAAAAGGTGACTTGCTATCTCTTACATTCCCAATTTTAACCAAATTTTAGATGCCAGGTAATGAGAGAAGAACAGGCCTGGGTAGGTTGCCAGATGATTTAACCAAAAATAGCGAATACCTTCCTCCCCTCTCCCCAAAAAAGGGGAAAAAATTCTGTTGAGGAAAAAAATTGGGAGACCAAAGTTGTTGAGCAAAAATAAAAAAGGACCCCAAGAGCTATTAAGCAAAATAAAATAAAATAAAACAGCATTAAAACAGCATGCCCCTTTAAGTGTGTGCAGAGTCAGAATAGGGATAGGAAGAGGGGTCTTTAGGCTTTTTGCCGGTGGCCATCTTGATCGAGCCAGAAGGCAGCTTCCCTGCAGAACCGGGTAAGCGGGCGGGTCTGGGGGGGGACTGGGGGCTGGGCCCGGTTGCTGAGTGTGTCATAGGGTTGCCAGTTGTCCGGTATTTTCGCCTCCTGGCAGGGGAAAAAAACAGAAAATACCGGACATTTTAGGTATCCGGTATTTTCTGAATTTTTTTACCGGACAAGAGGTGGAAAATACCAGACTGTCTGGGTCAATACTGGACACCTGGCAACCCTAGGCCTGGGGAAAAATACAACCCGCGGGTCAGATGTGGCCTGCCAAGCCACTGGATCCAGCTTGCGGAGGCAGTGGGAGCCCCAGGAAGCTTCCCCAGCTTGCCCTGCAGCCCTGCGTGCCATGCAGAAAAGCAGGCTACAGGGCTCCATTTCTGTTTTAAAACTAGAGGGCAGGGGGGGATGTTTTAGGAGCTGCCACACCCCCAGCATATTCCCATTGGCTGGTTTCTGCCAGAAATCAGCCAATGGGAGCTGCTTGTTGGAATAACAGGCAGCTAAGAAGAATCACTCCCCCTCTCCTGGGCTCAGTTATTCATGAAGCACATGGCCAGGCAGGTACGCTGGCTGGCTGGGAAACATTTTAAGCTCTGCAGGCAGGCAGGCTAGTTTGGCAGCTGGCAAGTAAGTCTCTTGGGCACAGCCTGCTTCTGGCACCACAGCCCTTTCCTGCCCCAACTCTCTGTCCCCACTCAACATACCCAAACCCTCTGTCCCCCTCTTACCCCATATCCCCTCCCAGATCTGGTAACCCAATCTCCTGCTGCAGATCACAATCCCCTCCTACCCTAGGTCACATCCCAAACCCCTGCACTCCAGTCCCCTGCCCTAGGTCACAACCACCTGCTTAATCCCAACTCCCTCCCAGACTCCATTCTCCCTCCTGCATCCCAGTCCCTTACCCCATGCTCCCTTCTACACCCAACCTCCATTCCAGACCCCTCATCTCCATAAATATCATGGAAGAGTGCGGCCCTCGACCACTTTCCAAAATCTTGGAGTGCCCCCCCATCAAATTATTGCCCACCCCTGATAAGAACTTCTATTTGTAAGTTAATGCTGCACAACACTTGCTAATAAGGAGAGATATAAATAAATGTTACAGCATTAGGGCTTATTGGCTGATACACTTAGCTCTTCTTGCTTTACTGTTTCCACCCTTTCTTGGTGACTGATTTGTGAAACACAAGACAGAAATTTGTAATCTGTGAATTCTGTTCATACAAAGAATCTTACAAGAGGTTGTCATAGAAATTGAAAGGAACTCTCATTTACACATTTCTCTTATTTTGACAGTACATCTTTTAACAGTGATGAAGGATATTCTTGATAGCAGCACCATCTCGATTGTTGTCCTCTTCTGGAAAAACTCTATCTTTATAGCAGCTATAGGGACCTTTGAGCTCAAGGGAAGGATCTGCATTTCATTTTGTTTCTTTTCTGGGTATTAATAGAGCATATCTGAATACCTTGCATTGCTCCCTTGTAATCTTTTCTTTTTTTTTTTTTTTTTGAGAACTTGCCAAAGGAACAGCCCACTTTTACAGTTTCTTTCACTCTCTCATACTATTTAAAAAACCCTCTTGAAAAGGAGTTTTAAAGATCATCCTTATTTTGATGATCTTCCTGTAAACAATCTGAAAATGAAAATCTGGGTGTCTATGATTAGAACAAATTGTTAGCTAAACGCAGATAAAACTTCTGTTCCTACAGACCCTGAGAACAGAAACAGTTACAGTACATCCTTCCCTGAAAGGAAAATATCTCAAGACTCACTCTTGGACTGATCAGTTATTTCAATATATCCTTTTTATTGCTAAGTTTGTTCTCTAGATTAGAAATTTGAAAGCTTGACAGCTAAAGAACATTGCAAAATTGTGCTGGACACAACAGCTAAGCAGAAGTACATACAAGTAGTATCTTTCTTTTCAAAACTCTATTTACTTAATTTGACCAGTTATTGCAAAATAAACTTACATGTGACACATTTCCGTTGTCACATTGTCAGCATAAATAACACATGGCAATTAGAATCAAATTCAAAATCTTTCATATCCACTTAGTATTGATATGTGAGTGAAGGCTTGAGCCAAAACTACATAGCTGAGTTGATTAGCACCATGTAGCAAGGATATGTGGGGGGGGAGGGAAGGGATCACTCCCCCCTGCAAAAGATGGATTTGGACAATTCTCAAACCTGTACATTATATAAGATGTGAAATATGGTCTTAAAACAATTGAACAGAATTACCAGTGTGCACAAGCCTTTGAGTAACCGCATGATCTCAATGTTGAAACTTATCTTATGCCATCTTTCTATATTATCCATGAAGACGTAGCCCATAGTAAAGGATGGCATGTTGCTACATTACCCTGAGCATCTCAGTGCAAGAATGGCACTTCCTTTTCTGCTCTCTAGTTCTCTTTGTGAGTATTACTGAGTTAGTGTTCCATTTTCCTGCAGTGATTTTTCTATGTGGGGTCCCACAGTAGCTAAGTAGCCAAAACTCTCCTTGTTCAGCTGCACCAAGGAAGGAAATAAACTGATATGTAACATGACTGACTTCTAAATGTCTGGACTGCAATAGCCTGTATAGGGACTTATGGGAGATGGTTACTCAGGGATGTCCTGTCAGAAAAATTTGGTGGGGGGAGAGAAAGTTTTGTGTTAGCATGCTGAATGTTATACCTGAAAAGTTGGGGAGAGAAGTGAAAGACCCTATGGGGTGCATATACTTAGGAAAAGATTTGGGGGACAAGTGCCTCCTTTGCTCATAACAAATGAAGTCCCTGTTATTTCCCTGCACAGATGTGGACTCCAAGTCCATCCAGCCCTGTGTTTATTATCCTTCCTCACTAGTATCAGGTCTCAAGTCATGATCTAATATGGCAAACACTTACATGTATACTTAACTTTTCTTATGCTTGTGGAGATTATTCATATGTTTAATGTTAAGCATATATGTATGTGTTTTCGGGTCTTGGACCTTAGACTGTAACATTTGCAGACCAGAGATCTTACAGTTATTGTCTTAGAATTATAGAATACTTTAGAACTGAAAGGGGCCTTGAGAGATCCTCAAGTCCAGTCGGCCCTCACAGCAAGACCAAACACCATCTAGATCAGTGTTTCTCAACCAGTGGCAGAGTACCCTCAGGGGCAGGGCCAGATTAAGAGGTGGGCGAGCCGGGCAGCTGCCCGGGGCACCAACCGATGGGGGGTGCCTGATGGCAGTTGTAAGGGACCCCACGCGCCCCTTACAGCTGCCATCAGGCACCGCGCGTCCGGCTCCTGCAGCACTGGCCCGCCCTCATCCCCGCGGCGCCGGCCAGCAACTCCCTTCCCCTCATGGCTGTGGGGCCCTACACGGCCCGGCGCGCACGCCAGCAGCAACAACCAGGCCGGACTGGGCTGTGCTTGCGCCGTGCACCCCGGGGGCGGGCCCCGGGCTGGGCCGTGAATGCGCCGTGCGCCCTGAGGATGGGCCTGCACACCCTAGGGGGGCGGGCCCACTCCCCACAGGCGGGCCCGCACATGCGCCGTGCGCCCAGGGGCAGCGCTGCGCACCTGTGCCCGGGGCGCCAGAATGCCTCAGGCTGGCCCTGCTCAGGGGTACTCAAGAGAAGTCTGAGGGGTATGTCAACACAACTGAAATTTGGAGAAAACTGAATTTTTGTTATAAGTTTTACAGTGCCTTATTGTTTTTGTACTTTTTACACCCAAAAATTTCATCGCCTGCCCAGCTACAATTAAGTTGTTTAAACAAATGTGTTGTAATGGTAGAAAAAATTGTGTGTCTGAAAACTGTAGATACTGGGGGTATTTATAATTTTTTTTTGAAAGGGGGTACTTTATAAAAAATGGTTGAGAAACACTGGTCTAGATCATCCCTGATAGATGTCTACATAACCTGCTCTTAAATATATCCAGTGATGGAGATTTCACAAGATCTCTAGGCAATTTATTCCAGTGTTTAACCACGCTGACATTTCTTCTTGTCCTATCATCAAAGGCAAGGAGAACAATTTTTTTTCCCTCCTCCTTTTAGGATACTTGAAAACTGCTATCATGTCCCATCTGAGTCTTCTGTTTAAACTAAACAAACCCAATTTTTTCAGTCTTCCTTCACAGGTCACGTTTTCTAGACCTTTAATAATTTTTGTTGCTCTTCTCTGGACCTTCTCCAATTTCTCCGCATCTTTCTTGAAATGTGGTGCCCAGAACTGGACACAATACTCCAACTGAGGCCTAATCAGCGCAGAGTAGAGCGGAAGAATGACTTCTCATGTCTTGCTCACAATACTCCTGTTAATGCATCCCAGAATCACGCTTGCTTTTTTGCAACAGTGTCACACTATTGACTCATGTTTAACTTGTGGTCTACTATGACCCCTAGATCACTTTCTGTAGTACTCCTTCCTAGACACTCACTTCCCATTCTGTATGTGTGAAACTGATTGTTCCTTCCTAGGTGGAGTACTTTGCACTTGTCCTTATTAAACTTCATCCTATACACCTCAGACCATTTCTCTAGTTTGTCCAGATCATTTTGAATTATGGCCCTATCCTCCAAAGTACTTGCAATCCTTCTCAGCTTATCACGTGCAAACCTAATAATCATACTCTCTGTGCCAATATCTAAATTGTTGATGAAGATATTGAGAACAGTTGTCCAGCTAGTTATGCACCCACCGTATAGTAACCCCAACTAGTTTGTATTTCCCTAGAAGGGAAGGGATAAGAAGGTCACGTGAGACCCTATCAAATGGTTTACTAAAGTCTAGGTATACCACATCCACCGCTTCTCCCTTATCCACAAGGCTTGTTATCCTATCAAAGAAAGCTGTCAGATTGGTATGACATGATTTGTTCTTTATAAATCCATGCTGCAGTTACCTATCACCTTATTATCTTTCAGATATTTGCAGATGATTTCCTTAATTACTTGCTCCATTATCTTCCCTGGCACAAAAGTTAAACTCACGGGTCTGTAGTTTTCTGTGTTGCTCTTATTTCCCTTTTTATAGATGGGCACTATATTTGCCCTTTTCCAGTCTTCTGGTATCTCTCCCGACTTCCATGATTTTTCAAAGATGATAATAGCTAAAGGCTCAGATACCTCCTCTATTAGCTTCTTGAGTATTCTAGGATGCATTTCATCAGGCTCTCTTGACCCTGTGAAGTACCTAGCACAATTTGGAGTGGGAAAATGCTGAATAATAGTATCCCTGAGTGCTTTATTTAATTAATAAAAACACTTCTAATTTGTGGGAAATGTCCAGTTTTCAGTTTTCTACATCTCAATTTAGATTAACTGAGGGTCTGACCCAAATGTTCAAGGATAAATGCTTTTGAATGAAGGTTGTTACAAATATTACTTTTTCATAGGTTGTGCTAGTTTTTGGCATTACACACTGGCAAATGTCCATTTAGAATCAACCCCTTGATAAGTACATATAATGAAATATGTAATAAAACACTAATTTGTTCTTAAATCAAGTGTAAATACAACAGAATTTTAAGATAACATCTCTCCTATATTTTATAGTAAAAAAAAAAAATCTATTTTTAAACTGTATTTGTTAAGTAGGTTCAGATGTTTGCATTAATGCTGTTGATATTTCTTCCCATGTGAAACAAAGGGCAGGTCATGCCATCGCTACTGTTTGCTTACACCTACACACAGAAATTTTTGACTTCGTTTGAATTAAAATATTACATTCCACTCCAATGGAAGAGTCTCTTTGTTACTTGCTGAAATTTTCTTATTCATTTTCTTTCTCTCTTTTTACTTTCCCTATGTATATATAGAGAGAGTAATTTTTATTTCAGGAAGGCTGTGTTTAAGCTTCTCCAGTATGTACATTTATAGAAATAACACTGATACTGAGGAATAAGTTAAAAAAAAACACACACAAAGACATCTGCAAGATGAGACAGTTTCAGCTTGACACATGTTTTACAGAGTTTGTGCTTGCATGGTTTATGGCTTCTAATTTGAATTTTTTTTGTACACAGAAATCAGCAAGGACTTACTTGAAGAGGTTGCATCTGGCTATCTAGAAACAAATTGTGATGGAACAAATGAACAGAGCTGAGAGCTTCAAGATGAAATAGATGGCCAGACAGATTCAATGCTTCATTTGTATGGTGTGGAAAAAGAAATGCAAACTACAAACAATATGGTAGGGTGGCAGAGGATAGTTTAGAAACAAAATGTGATGAAGATGTAAGTATACAAATTACTATTGTATTGACCATCTCAAAGGTCACAACATCTGGGAGCATAATGTTAAAACTTCAGGACTGAATTTTAGTCCCATTGGAGCCAGTGTAACTTTTCTAGCTAGCACCATGGACATGCATCGCATCATATCACGTATATAGAAGAAAAAGTTCTCAGAATTTTATAGTCTTAGATATGGAGAAGGGAGAAATGAGATCAAGCCAGGTGCAGCAATGGGTGAGGGGGAAGACAGATGTTCATAAGGTCATGAGGTAGTCTTGTAATGTACACAATACATGTTCCACTTCATTTAAAACATAATAGTTAGCAGGGTTTGAGTGGATTATTGCTGGAAATCTACTCAAAGAGGTAGATGCTGTAGGTAGATTTAAGGAAGAATGGGACACTGCCTGAGATAGGAGACCAGGAAGGTCATTCCAGATGAAAGCAGCAGTGTAGAAGAAAATATGGAAGCACCTGCAGGACAACAGTGCAAAAGGACACATGCGGATGAGTGGAGTTGACATAATTTTTCAATTGGCACCATGGGGAGAAGTGTGTCTGTTTGGTTTGTTTGTTTGTTTGAAGGAGCATGTGCTGTGGCCAGCAGTTGGAAGCTGTGAGCTTCTAAAGGTTTGAAATCTAGAAGCCTCTGTTAATTGGCTGAGCCTTAGTCAGAGGATGGGGCTATCAGCAAGGCCAGGGCTTTAAAAAGCCGTGAGTCAGTGACCAGGGAGCTTTGTGAACAGGAGCAGCAAACAGGGAGTTTGGAAGGGGAGTGGGAAGGGGCCAAGGTACACTTGCCATTCTTTATAGTTTAGTTTAAAGGTTTTAATCAAAACTTCCTGATTTAACTAGAAACTCCATCAATAACCTAGGTAGCTGTAGGAGAGAATGCAGGCAGAAGCCCAGCAGCAGAGTAGGGGCTATCCTGTTTATTGCACTCAGTGAAGCATGTATGATTATGTGTGGGTGGCATATGTGTGCATTTGGTGCAAGGAGCTCCTGGCCCTCAAAGACCGTGTACGGGCTTTGGAGGCCAGGGTGGCTGAACTGGAGGAGCTGAGGGAGGCAGAGAGGTACGTAGATGAGGCTTTCCAGGACACTGTAGAATTGTCCCACCTCCGGTCAGATAGCCCCTGCGCTGTTAAGGAGGATGAAAGGCTCAGGGAAGGATAGCAGTCAACGGGAGCAGAGGGAAACCTTCCCATAGTTGGGACCCTCCTTCTAGATGTTGGGGTATCCTCTTGCACTGAGATTACCTCTCCAGGGGAGGGAACTCCAGTAAGTAGGAAAAGGCAGGTGTTAGTTATGGGACATTCGATCATTAGAAATGTAGATAGCTGGGTCGCGATGACTGGGAGAACCATATGGTGACTTACTTGCCTGCCTGGTGTGAAGGTTGTGGATCTCTCGAGGCATCTAAATAGACTTATGTGTAGTGCTGGGGAGGAGCCGGTGGTCGTGGTACATGTAGGTACCAATGACCTAGGGAAAGGTAACAGAGACGTCCTGGAGACCAAATTTAGGCTGCTAGGAAAGAGACTGAAATCCAGGTGGCATTCTTGTATGGTGGCATTCTCAGAAATGCTTCCAGTTCCACACGCAGGGCCAGGTAGGCAGGCAGAGCTTCAGAGTCTCAATGCGTGGATGAGAGACGATGGTGTAGGGAGCAGAGGTTTAGCTTTATAAGGAACTGGAGAAACTTTTGGGATAGGGGGAGCCTATACAGGAAGGATGGGCTCCACCTAAACCATAGTGGATACAGACTGCTGGCACTCAACATTAAAAAGGTCACAGAGCAGTTTTTAAACTAAGAGATGGGGGAAAGCTGATTGGTGCTGAGGAGCATGTGGATCGGACAGAGACTTCTCTTAGAGGAGAATCTATTGATAGCGATTCTCTAGGTTTTAGTCAGGAGGAGAGGATTGAAGAGGATAAAGTATGGGCTAGATCAGACAAAAAACATTCACATAAAAAAGAATCTGACACATCAGTATAGGGCAGACAAATAAACAGTGACAAGTTTTTAAAGTGCTTGTACACAAATGCTAGAAGTCCAAAAAATAAGATGGGTGAACTAGAGTGCTTTGTGTTAAAGGAGGATACTGATATAATAGGTGTCACAGAAACCTGGTGGAGTGAGGACAATCATTGGGACACAATCATTCCGGGGTACAAAATATATCGGAAGGACAGAACAGGTCGTGAGGGTGTGGCACTATATGTGAAAGAGAATTTAGAATCAAATGAAGTAAAAATCTTAAATGAATCAACATGTTCCATAGAATCGCTATGGATAATAATTCCCTGATCTAATAAGAATATAACAGTAGGGATCTAGTATCGACCACCTGACGAGGACAGTAATAGTGACTATGAAATACTAAGGGAGATTAGACAAGCTAACAAAATAAAGAACTCAATAATAGTGGGGGATTTCAACTTTCTCCATATTGACTGGGTACATGTTACCTCAAGACAAGATGCAGAGACAAAATTTCTTGATACCTTAAACGACTGTTTCTTGGAGCAGCTGGTACAGGAACCCACGAGGGGAAGAGGCAATTCTCGATTTAGTCCTGAGTGGTGCGCAGGATCTGGTCCAAGAGGTAACTATAACAGGACCTCTTGGAAATAGTGACCATAATATAATAACATTTTAACATTCCTGTGGTGGGAAGAACACCTCAGCAGCCCAACACTGTGGCATTTAATTTCAAAAAGAGGAACTACGCAGAAATGAGGAGGTTAGTTAAACAGAAATTAAAAGGTACAGTGACTAAAATAAAATCTCTGCAAGCTGCATGGACACTTTTCAAAGACACCATAATAGAGGCCCAACTTAAATGTATACCCCAAATTAAAAAACATAGAAGAAGAACCTAAAAAGAGCCACCGTGGCTTAACAACCATGTAAAAGAAGCAGTGAGAGATTAAAAAAAAAATCTTTAAAAAGTGGAAGTCAAATCCTAGGGAAGGAAATAGAAAGGAGCATAAACACTGCCAAATTAGGTGTAAAAATGTAATAAGAAAAGCCAAAAAGGAGTTTGAAGAACAGCTAGCCAAAAACTCAAAAGGTAATAACAAAAATGTTTTTTAAGTACATCAGAAGCAGGAAGCCTGCTAAATAATCAGTGGGGCCCCTGGGTGATCGAGATACAAAAGGAGCACTTAAAATCATTGCAGAGAAACTAAATGAATTCTTTGCTTCAGTCTTCACGGCTGAGGATGTTAGGGAGATTCCTAAACCTGACCCGTCCTTTGTAGGTGACAAATCTGAGGACTTGTCACAGATTGAAGTATCATTAGAGGAGGTTTTGGAATTAATTGATAAACTTAACAGTTATAAGTCACCGGGACCAAATGGCATTCACCCAAGAGTTCTGAAAGAACTCAAATATGGAATTGAGGAACTATTAACTATGGTTTGTAACGTATCCTTTAAATCAGCTTCTGTACCCAATGACTGGAAGATAGCTAATGTAATGCCAATATTTAAAAAGGGCTCTAGAGGCGATCCCAGCAATTACAGACCGGTAAGGCTAACGTCAGTACTGGGCAAATTAGTTGAAACAATAGTAAAGAATAAAATTGTCAGACACATAGAAGAACATAATTTGTTGGGCAAAAGTCAACATGGCTTCTGTAAAGGGAAATCATATCTTACTAATCTATTAGAGTTCTTTGAAGGGGTCAACAAGCATATGGACAAGGGGCATCCAGTAGATATAGTGTACTTAGATTTCCAGAAAGCCTTTGACAAGGTCCCTCACCAAAGGCTCTTACGTAAATTAAGTTGTCATGGGATAAGAGGGAAGATCCTTTCATGGACTGAGAACTAGTTAAAAGACAGGAAACAAAGGGTAGGAATAAAAAAATGGTAAATTATGAGAATGCAGAGAGGAAATTAGTGGTGTTCCCCAAGGGTCAGTCCTGGGACCAATCCTATTCAACTTATTCATAAATGATCTGGAGAAAGGGATAAATAGTGAGGTGGCAAAGTTTGCAGACGATACTAAACTGCTCAAGGTACTTAAGACCAAAGCAGACTGTGAAGAACTTCAAAAAGATCTCACCAAACTGAGTGACTTGGCAACAAAATGGCAAATGAAATTTAATGTGGATAAATGTAAAGTAATGCACATTGGAAAAAATAACCCCAACTATACATGTAATATGATGGGGGCTAATTTAGCTACAACTAATCAGGAAAGAGATCTTGGAGTCATCGTGGATAGTTCTCTGAAGACGTCCACACATTGTGCAGCGGCAGTCAAAAAAGCAAACAGGATGTTAGGAATCATTAATAAAGGATAGAGAATAAGACGGAGAATATCTTATTGCCCTTATATAAATCCATGGTATGCCCACATCTTGAATACTGCATGCAGATATGGTCTCATCTCAAAAAAGATATACAGCCGCTCCCCAAGTTACGAACAAGTTACGGACGAACGGACCAACACTTGGTCCGTAACTCGAAGTGTTCGTTACTCGGATCCCATAGAGTTACGTGTTCATAAGCGCGGATCACCACTCGTAACTCGGATCTGTATTTATGACCGCTTTGGTCGGAAGTGCGGATGGTCATAAGTGGAGGTGGTCGTAACTCGGGGAGCGGCTGTACTGGCATTAGAAAAGGTTCAGAGAAGGGCAACTAAAATGATTAGGGGTTTGGAATGGGTCCCATATGAGGAGAGATTAAAGAGACTGGGACTTTTCAGCTTGGAAAAGAGGGGACTAAGGAGGGATATGATAGAGGTATATAAAATCATGAGTGGTGGGGAGAAAGTGAATAAGGAAAAGTTATTTACTTGTTCCTATAATATAAGAACTAGGGGCCATCAAATGAAACTAATGGGCAGCAGGTTTAAAACAAATAAAAGGAAGTTCTTCTTCACACTGCGCATAGTTAATCTGTGGAACTCCTTGCCGGAGGAGGTTGTGAAGGCTAGGACTATAACAGGGTTTAAAACAGAACTAGATAAATTCATGGCAGTTAAGTCCATAAATGGCTATTAGCCAGTATGGGTAAGGAATGGTGTCCCTAGCCTCTGTTTGTCAGAGGGTGGAGATGGATGGCAGGAGAGAGATGGCTTGATCATTACCTATTCGATTCACTCCCTCTGGGACACCTGGCATTGCCCACTGTTGGCAGACAGGGTACTGGGCTAGATGGACCTTTGGTCTGACCCCGTATGGCCATTCTTATGTTCTTCTGTGTGTGTGTGTGTGTGTGTGTGTGTGTGTGTGTGTGTGTACACACAAATGTACAACACATATAGACACAACTGGCCTGACTCACTCCTCCCCATGCATCTCAGAGAACTTAGGTGATCTAGGTACAATTCCTGGCTCAGCCATAGAGCTAAGGATGTGATTCTCATCTTAAGTAAAAATACTCCTGCTAGCTCTCATTGGACTCATGTGTTAAATATAGTAGTGTGTAGCTGCACTAGCATAGGTAGCTGCAAAAGGCAGAATGGGCTAGCCGCCCCAACTACAAATCCTCTGAGTCTGGGCATGTTTGTACTTGGGGCAGATACATTGCACCATAGCAGCACAGACTACTATGTTCTAGCTTGATGAAAGCTCGCACCAATATATCTACGTAAGCTGGGAATCGCATCCCCCAGCTTCAAGGTTAGATGTAGCCGCAGACTTACTGTGTGATCTTTGGACGAGTCTTTAGTATACCTCAGTGCCTCAGTTACCCATTTGTAAAATGGGGGATAATACCTCCCTACTGGACAGAGGTGTTGAGGATAAAAACATTTATATTTGTGAGGTGCTCAGATATACAGTGATAAGGGCCATGCACATACCTAAGATGGATACCGTACAAGTAAAATAACAAGGGGGTGACTTTTAGTATCCCTCCTCTGAGCACCATTGAATCTGTTTTTCCAGTACTCCCCAGCTTCAGTTCTACTGTCTTTATATTCCTCCTTCCCAGTAGCAGTGAATGGGAAGCGTAGAGTTCAGTTTTGGCTATGTTATGTAGAAATTAGAGGTGAGACACTCGAGAGGAGATGACAGAGTTCATGACTGGCTGGAAAAAGATAGGTCAGAAGTGTAAAGAGAAATTTGAGAGAAGATGTTTGCAGCAGTGGTTGACGGACAGGCAGAAGATCTCTTGCTCTATCAATTCTAGCACTTATTGGTCAATTTTATGACATCAGTAAAAACTCTTGTCCAGAGATGTGGTGTTATTAGCCAGAAGGCACTGCAATGTCACTCTGTTTAGTCACTTTCCTGGGCTTTCCATGTAATCCACCTCCCAACTGAGATGACTTGTGCACCTCATGATACACTATTTCTTTATATAGCTGTTAAGCAATTTACAATACTGTAGTGTTCTTGATACCTAAATATCTGTGTTAGCAGTCCAGTCCTCAGAATGAGCACCTCTACATTAGCACCGATTCTAAGCACATGGTAGAAGAAAAATAATGAGTGGCATAAATATCAGTTTCAAATTTTTCAGGGGCCACTTAAAAAGAGTTATAAGAGAAGAAATAACATATAAAACAAATGAAAAATTCCTTTAAAATATCACTTTTAACTACAGTTGGGCAACTGATAATTGCTTTAAATTGGAACTTTTAAAATGAAGACATATTTATATAAATATGTGCCACTAATGCATTTGTGTTATAGGATTATTCTGGGTTCTTTGACATTAATCACATTAATCTTTGATATTATCCACTAACTAGCCTTTTACCCATTTTAGCAGAGTCTGATCATCAGTCAGCATCACCGTGAAAATACTTGTTCCATTAACTAGGAAATGGAGTTTTAAATAAACGCATTGTTTCAGTGATTTCTGTCCCACTTCAGTTTGGCACTGTGTACTTGAACATATCTGCAAATTAGCTATTTTTCATTTGCATTTTTGACAACACTGTTATGAACATCGTGATCCTGCAAACATGCATATGTGTAACTAGTGCAAGCAATTCTAGTTGCACTAGTGATATGGGGGATCAAATAAAAATGTACAGACTAAGCACCTTGGGAATTAAAGAGTGTTAGGCTACTTACGTGCAAATGGAGTCGTTTAATTGTAATATGTCCTCAGTGATAAATTGTGTAAAAAATGCTTGAATAAATTTCCCATTATAAAATGAGAAATTATGTCATGCCTTTGCCCTTTTCATTTGCTCCTTGAGAAAGGTGAACTTCTCTAAAAAATTTATACCAGCATAGTTTCAAGTCTTTTGCTCTGCTAATGAACTGCAGTAACTGGAAAAAAAACAACACTTCTTCAATTAAAAGAAAAAAAGCTTGGCCAGCTGGGCAAGAAGAAGGAACGATGAGAGAACCCTTTTAATTATTAAGGAAATATTACAAAATTACATGCTAAAAAGCTATTTTTGTAAATCATTTTTGTCCTGCACATGACTGTTTGCCAGTGCTAAAAATACAGACACATGTGACTATTTCTTCTTTTTTAAAAGTGAATACACATCCAAGGTGTACGCAGTCATTTAAAGTACGTAATGTACTACAAAATAATTACACTCTAAGAGTAAGCCATCTGTGATCATTGCTGAACTATTTAACTTTTGCAGATGCACCTTTAGGATTTTTGACTGTAGGGCCCAAGTTATTGGTGTGGCAAATAGCAGTAGTCTTACATTTCAACATGCTTGTCAGGGAATGCCATAACTGTAATGGCCACTTGAATGGAAGACTGAAGTAGGTTTTAGCCAATCTTCTGCTGTTCACACAAGACACCATACCTATTTCTGATAAAGTCGGGATATGAAATTGTGTCTCTATTGCTACTTATTCTCATTCACAGATGATATCTGTGCAATCATAGGCAGGAAAAAAGTGGGATTAAAAGCTTGTTTTTATGATAAAGAAAAATAAAAATAAAGGAAAAAAATATATTTCCAAGAACAAATTTTTCAATTAATTCAATGCAATTTCTTGAATAATGCTATCTGATATACATACTAATCTCTCAATAAACATTTAAAAGACACAATGCTTTCTGTAATCTGAAAATATTTAAATTATGAGATGCGTTTATAGGGATAGTTTGCAGAATTACCTCTGTGACTATAGCAATCTTCTTCCAAAAATGCATATTGCAGATAGTCTTTAAATTCATTGAAAGTGCTTCACTGGAATATAATAAAAATCAATTGTAGAAAAGGAAATCAACTGCAGCATTATATAAAAACAGTCTTGCTTTAGAAAGCCAAGATTTTATTGTTTTGCTCTAGGCAAGGGATAATGTTGGATATGGTAAGTTCTGTGCTGCAGTGCACTAGAGTGTTTCATGTAAATAGACCCACGTAAGAGATGTCTTTGACTAGACGATATTAGTTTACGTAAAACAATGAAAGGTTTTTGTGGGGGAAAAAGATTTGAATAGACCATGCAAAATTAATATTAAGTTTCCTGTCGTCTACCTCATTACCGTGGTAGATGGCTTGTATTAAAGGCAGTGAAGCAAAGAATCAGTAACCTGGGCCTTTGCCATTTCTGCAGTGCTGCAGATACACTTTTCATACAATTTATACAGAAATTATGTATGTTGAGTGTGCCTTCCTGGAATATAAATGCACTAGACTAGAAATTATGAATTTATTATGACACTGCTGTTTGAAATTATCTGAGAAAACTGTTGTTGTTAAAGCAGAACTGGAGAGAACAACAAGAGAATCTTTTGTTTCTATACTGAACATACACAATAAATATATAAATATGCATGAACAAATGAAAATGTGCTCAGTTACCATTTTGCATCCTTAAACACAGAAAAATTCTGTTTTATTTTAGCAGAAACTGCAAAATATATGATCTGTAAGAGCAATAATTATGGGCAAATCCTATAATTGTGGACAGATTCTTCTCACCTTACTACTTTCTCCATGAGAGGAGCTTTTGCAAGAGTTTGAGAGAGAATTATTTCATTTTGTGTTTTTCTTCAGTGAAAAAGCACAAAGAGGGGATTTCTTTTTTCATTGGCTAACCAAGCAAGAACAGGATATTATACTGCTACAACTTCAAAATGTGTCTTATGAAAACCATGTGTGTGTGTATATATATTCTTAATTGACAGGGTCTTCTGAGCTGTTCTAGTCTATTGATATATATATACGTAATGCAGTTTCTGTTTTACAAACTGCCTTACTATGTTCATCCATGGACTGGAACTGCTCTGAAATGTCACCTCCAGTTGTCACTTATCAGTTCTAGTTTCCATTTTTTCTGTTTCCAACATCACTTGCCACCACATACCGGTAAAGAAAATATTATGTCACATTTTAATGTCTTCAGGTAGTGGTAGTATATTTTGTATATCCTATATTCTTTAAAAAGTCTGGTAAGAGATAAGATGAGACTTTAACATGCTATGTGTGTATGTATGCATTCATTTAGTCAACCTATATATTTAGGGTCTGATATCGGTGCCCATCATTATGACATCTGAGACTAATTCAAGAGGTAATAATTAAAACCACAATAGACCAATGGTCTAATAGTCAATTTCTCTGTGTTTTTCTCTCTAGTTATTTCCTATCTTTCCTATGGGTCTTTATGACATTTCCCTTCTCTTTCCTCCACTTTTATCTTTACTCATAATCTTGGTGATTTTGAGTTGTCATCATTGGTCAAAGTAATTTAAAATTTCTTAGAGGTACTGTCCGGTCCCTGCCAGCTCTTTAAATAGCTCCCTGCTGGCTTTTGATGCAGCTCAGACAGTCTTGCCAGAGCTGCACACCTTGGTGCACCCTTTTACTTCTACCTCTAGTTGTCACACTGAGAATGTGAAATCAGAGAAGTGGCAGGTTTTTTTATGCTATATGTTGAAAGCTGTGAAAATTGTCTTTCTAATCTCCTTTGGTAATGTGTTCCCTGTTCCAAAAATATGTTTATAGTCTAAACAAGCAAGGCAAAGAAAAAGTATTAATATCTCTCAATCTCTGTAAAATAGGATAAGTGACTTGTCCAAGGTGTCTCTCACACACACACACACAGTCTGTTGCAGAGATGGAAACAAAATCTGAATCTCCTGAAAACCATCCAGTGCCTTACCCACAAGTGTGTCCTTCCTCTGAACTTCCTTCTCTTCCTTGCATGGGCAGAATTCCCCATGACATCAGAGGTAGCTTATGTATGGCAAGAAAAGTAGATTGCAGATGAGATCTTCCATGTGGATCCAGGAGGAAAAAATTGCACATTAAAGGCAAAGTAAGTGCCTGTCAGCTCAGGCAATTCTGTAGACTAGGGCGTATGACATTGGCTTTATATTGCTGATATGAGCAATCCTTTTATAAGTGAGGTATTTTTGCAGTTCAGTTTAGGTCTTCTGCCTGTCCTCCATTGTTTTGAGAAGGTTCTGACACAATGGAACCACTTTGTTTTTGCTGTAGAAGGGGAGGCAGGAGTTGGGCATGCCATGGAGGCATATTATTTCAGCGTGCTGCAGAGCTGAACTCTCTGGGGATTCTCTTGTAACCCAGTGCTGAGGGGGTGTGGCAGACTGGCCTTGACAGGACTGGGGTGAGGCTCTGCTGGGGAGAGGGAGACACATGGCAGCAGGGAACTAGAGAGAAGCTCCAAGAACTGTGTCTAGAGCTACATGTGGAACAGGCTATGAATATCTCACATTAATTTACAGCTGAGTACAGGTCTGTGTGTGGTTTATACAGGAACAGCAGCATTTGGGCCAGGAGCCAGTGCAAAGATCCCTGATGAGAGAGATGAACTGAACCTGAGTTGGAAATCCACAAGGGCCTATTTTGTTTTAACAGAGACTGTCTGGAGAGAGCTTCCCAGGCACTAGACCTTAAAGAGCCCAAATTCTCAGTTAGACTGCCTCTCAAACCTAAACAAGAACTTCTACCGATCACTTTAAACTGAAACTCATTAAACCTCTGTACTTAGGGTATCTGTGACCTTTCCCTTTCCTTCCAACCCTAGTAAAAAGTCTCAATCTAAGTGATTTTTGAGAACTAGCTGCTAAAGCATGTACAGTGCTTGCCTGAGAGTTGTGGTACACCTGGCATGCTACTGACACACCTGGAACTGGATGCACTTGGCAGCCACAAAACTTGCATGGTAGATCTGTCACTCATAGCCACTCTCTCCATCAGAGAGATCCCCAGCTATAGGGGCTTTTGAAGCTGTAGAAGAGATCAGAGCATCTACTGCTACTGTGTGGCTTAAAGGGGAGGATATCTTTCCCCTGTGACCTCTTAGAGATCACCAGTGCAAAGTTTAGCCACTTTCGGCTACATATTGTTTTCAGAATTTGTCCTTAAAGGGGTTTTGTGTAGGGCTAATATTAAAATATCCTTTGAGGAGGAAAATATGTAGACAGTCTGTCCTTTCTTGATCATCCTTACCTTTGTGATATAAGTTTAGGGAGGTAGTTGCAATATTTAAAATTATTTCAAATTGTATGGTATGAATGAATTTTAAAACTAACAAAAGCTTAGCATGCTGTTATCTTCCTGCATTTAAGAACCAATTGGTCCAACATCTTAAAATGTTAAAAAAGGCCTTGTGAAACTTATCTAAGTGTAATAGTTCTTGAATGAAAACTCTTAGAGTAAGAAAGATGAATGCCTGCTTTTGAATAAGAGTCTGGAATACATGACCCTTGAGATCCCTTCCAGTCTTGAAAAATTAGAGAAAATGGTCCTTGCTAATCCACTCTAGAGATGCCTCTCTTTTGGATTTTTTTTGGTTTTTTTTGAGATGGGAAGAGGGGGTTAAAAGAGGGGTATAACTCCCATTCAAACAAGTACAAAGATATGCAATTGAAAGCCATAATGTGGAAAAGAGATACAATTTTTCACTTGTAAATCTATGGCAATGAAGTTGATGCATTATACGACTAGTCATAAGACGGGATTTTCAGGTATCTCCTCCACGTCCGTCTTCTCTCCTGAGCCTCTGGTCTCTCGCTCCGTCTCTCTCTCTTCCTCCTACTGCCTCCCCCTCTCTCTCTCAGCTCTCCTCCGCCTTCTGCCTCTCTCTCCGTCTCTCTCTTTCTCTCCCTTACTCTTCTCCTCCTCCTCCTGCCTCTCTCTCGCTCTCTCTCTCTCTTTCTCTTTTCCCCCCTCCTGCCTCTCACTCTCTCTCCGCTCTCCTCTGTCTCCGTCGGGGATGCACGCTCGTCCAGGCCCTGCCCCCTGGGCATGTACATCACCGCCCCGGCCCCCTTCACTTCCCGCCGTGGTGCTCGGCTGTCTTCTGCACCGCTCAGCCGGGCCGCCGCGTGGGAGCAAGCAGCGCAAACGGCCTCTCTCTCTCCTCCTCCTCCTACTGCCTCGCCCTCTCTCTCTCTCAGCTCTCGTCCGCCGCCTGCCTCTCTCTCCGTCTCTCTCTTTCTCTTCTTCCCCTCCCACCTCTCACTCTGTGTTTCTCTTCTCCTCCTGCTGCATCTCTCTTACTCTCTCTCTCTCTCGCTGTCCTTCGCCTTCTCCGTTCTCCTCACTGTCTCCTCCGCGTCTTCTGTGTCTGCTCTGCTTTCCTCCTTTTGAATCCGGCGCCCTTTCCTGACATCAGAGATTCATGCTCGTCCAGGCCCCGGCCCCTGGCTGTTACTTCTGGTCGGCGCTGTTGCCTCCCGCCGTGGCACTCGGCTGACTTCTGCACCACTCAGCCGGGCCGCCGCATGGGAGCAAGCAGCGCAAGCAGCTGTTTGGGCCCCGCGCTCCGAATGCAGCACCCCCATGCTGCATGGGGAGCGCAGACCCCAAACAGCCACTTGCGCTGCTTGCTCCCGTGTGGCAGCCAGGCTGAGTGGTGCAGAAGTCAGCCGAGCGCCACAGCGGGAGGCAACAGCGTCGCCCAGAGGGAACAGCCAGTGTTTCAGCATTACAGAGTCACAGACATGGGCTACTATATATATGATATCAATTGTATGCTACTTATTCCTTACTGTCAAGATAAAGTGATCAAATTACTTAAATTTTGTGTTATGAAATTCATAGCAGATGTTAACCATAAGTAAAAAGCAAATATACTTTAGTCTCCTGAAAGTGCAAAGAAAATATTCATCTTTCCATTCCTGCTGCAGTATGCAGTGCCAGCTTCAAACTGAATTTGCTGTTGAAAACTCCCAAAAAGTGATAATGCCATATTATAGATAATGCCAAACCATAAAGAAAGCCTTCAAGATTTTTTTAAATCTAAGACAGACTTTGAAGTGTTCAATTCTGTACCGGATCCATTCCAGTGTAGAAGCAGCCATTATGGCTCCTCAACAAATAATTTAAATAGTAGAATAATACTTTTTCCTGAACTAGGTTTGTGGTGGTAAAAATATTTCTAAGGTTACTTTTTTCAGCAATGTCAGAGGCATTCTCTATAGAGCAGGGCCTGCATTTTAGAAAAAAATATGGCTGACAAGCCTTTCAAAACCCATCTTACTAATCTGCTATTTCCCACATTAGCTCTAGCAAGTCTAATCAAACTGCTTTCAAGTCTTAGTACAATGTTCTTCTCTCATTCTCACAGCACTATGTTAAAGCAGACCTGTCATACATGATATATAAAAACCAAAATCCATGTTAAACATCAGTCAGTGGAGCTGACTGGATAATTCATGGCAAAATTAGTTGTATATTTTGACATTTTCATTAACAATTGATTATTTGTGAATAACTTTTTCCATTGTTTCATGAGCTTTGCTAATTACATAATTGTGGTTTTAGTATCTGGGAAAGGACTGTAGACTAGAAAATCAAACTCCAATCATCTCCATGTTAATTCAGTCAGTGCTGTGAATCCCTATGAATGAATGCACAGACAAAGCAATGTTTCTTTCATAGTGTCAGAAACACATCATTCATAAACTACAATAATCCAGTTAGAATATTTTTAGGGCAGAATAGAAATTATTGCCAAGCATTTTATTTTAGGATGTAACAGAGCTACTGGAATTCTAACTTTTGATACTAATCTATATATGGATTCATGGTTTTCTGAATGGCAATAAGGATGACTGAGGTAACAAACTTCAGGAAAGTCCTAGAATATTCAGAATGAAGTCTCTAGTATGAATGACAAATGTATTTCTAATAGTTTTCTATTTTGTTTTCCTCACTCCTGTTGCCAAAAAAGCATTGTGTGACAAGGCGAGATGACTGTCATTAAGAATACTGATAAACAAAATGTAATATTTTATCCATTTCAAGTTCTTACACAAAGACTTACAATTATAGACGTTATATGTGGAAAAAGCCATTAGATAATAGACTTTTCATCTTTGGGAAATGCATGATATAGGCCCCAGCAGAGGATTAATGAATGTATCCAGCATTAAACTGATACCTATTATACTTGATCTGCATCAAAAAGTCAAGATGTACTATAAATAAGAGTGGTTACCACAGATGAAAATTGTGTCCACAAAATCCAGCTGCTGAAGACTTTACCTTTGTCTGATCCAATATCTGTAGTTTTTATTTGTTTCAAATTTAGTCTTTACCTAAGCAAAGTCAAATATATTTTTGTTAGTCTCTGAGGCTACATCTAGACTACAAGCTTCTTTCAGAATAAGCTTTTCCAGAAGAGAGCATCCAACTGATTGGACGCTATCTCGCATTTAAGGCCACCTGGAACCAGTTCAGCAGGGCTTTGGGTCAGCAGTTGCTTCCAGGTGCTGTTGCCTAAGGCTAGCTGAGATGCATGCTTAAAGGGACCTTCCCCGCCAGACAGCCATTTCCCTTGTAACTGCATCCCACAGTAGAGAGATGGTTCTAGAGGCTGGACATCAGTTCCGACTGGTGGGACAGGCTGGTGATGGACCAGTGGGACGACTACCAGTGGCTCCAAAACTTCTGAATGACGAAGGCCAACTTCATGGAACTGTGTTCTTGGCTTGCCCTGCCCTCCGACGACAGGACACCCACCTACAGCCTGCCATCCCCCTGGAGAAGTGGGTCACCATTGCTGTCTGGAAGCTCGCCACCCTAGACAGCTACCGGTCTGTGGGCAACCTGTTTGGCATGGGAAAGGCCACCATTGGGGCTCTCCTCATGGAGGTAAGACACTCTAGGGCAGGGAGTACTCGAAAGAGGGACCCTAGGGAAAGAGGGGTGGGGGATGGGAATGCGGGGGGTGGAGGGGAAGCCCCATCCCCAGTGGTTTCTGCCATCCTGCTCTCACACAGCCCTGCAGGGAGATGGCCTCACAGGGAGTGGCTCCTAGAATGTTAGAGGGGTGGGGGGGGACTGGGGGACCTCTCAAGGGCTCAGGCACCCCCGATTCTCTGGTGTGTGTGTGTGTGTGTGTTTGTCTCCTTCTGCAGAGGGTGAGGCCATCAACTTTGTCTTGCTGTGCAGGGTCATCCACCTGGGAGGCCTGGACCCCATTGTGGCTTTCCCAACTCCAGGGGAGCCATAGATGTAACCCATATCCCCATCCGAGAACCAGAACATTGAGCCACACGGTACATTAATCACAATGGCTATTTCTTGATGGTCCTGCAGGCCCTGGTTGACCACCACAAACAGTTCACAGACATTTTCGTTGGGTGGTCAGGGAGGGTGCACGACACCCACATTTTCTGAAATTCCAGCCTCTATGCGAAGCTGGAGGCTGGCATATTCTTCCACCAGCATGACTTTTGGGTTGGGGACATGCAGATGCCACTATGAATCATGGGGGATGCAGCCTACCCCCTCATGCCGTGGCTCATGAAGCCGTATACCGGCCACTTGGACGCCAGCAGGGACTGATTCAATGTTCGCCTGGGCAGGGCCTGCATGCAGGTGCAATGCACCTTCGGGTGCTTAAAGGTATGGTTCAGGTGCCTCCTGACCTACATTGATGTGGGGGAGCACAAAATCCCCGAGGTGGTTTCTGTGTGTTGTGTTCTCCATAACATTGTGGAGAGCAAGGGAGAAGCCTTCCTATCAGGGTGGGGGGGAAGAGGTCAGCTGGGAGGGAAGGGCCTTGGAGCAGCTGTGCACAGCTGCCATCTGGCAGGCCCATCAGGTGTGGGTGCACATCTGGGAGGTCCCAAAGGAGAGTTTTTCTCAAAGACCCCAGTAACTCTCCCCAGGGCCTCCCCACTAGGGGCCTGTGCCTTGCCCACCTATGCCTTTCCCACAACAACCCCTCTTTTTCCCTCCTTCCCTGTATAGTCAATAAAAACAATGGTTTTGTTTTCAAAACATAACTTTGTATTTTGTTTTTCAATAAAAGTAACCGGAGAGGAGGGGGGGCTGAGAACCTGGATAGGTGGAGGGAGGAGGTGGGCTCAGAGCTGGGGCTGGGAGTGGCGTATGGTGTGGCTGGAAGTTCCACCTCGGGTCCAGGGACCTTAGGAGTGGGGGGGGAGGGGCAGGGACAATAGGGGATAGGCAGGATGGAGGGGGCTGGAGCAGGGTCTGGCATGGCAGGGGGAGGTGGTCAGGAGCAGGGACAGGCATGGTGGGGGGGACAGGAGCAGGGACACAGGCATGGTGGGGGGAAGGCAGGGACAGGAGCCGGGTATGGCATTATCTCCTGTATGGTGGCACACATGTTGTGGCCCTGCTGCACCAGCTTGGTCCACATTTGGCTCTGCTACTGGGTATCATCCCAGACCTTCTAGGCCAGGGTCTGCTGCATGTGTCAGAGGACACCCACATGGTCCCTCATGAGGTACTCCTGGACCCTCCGGTACTTTCAGCTTCCCCGGGGTCAGGTGGCTGCCTTCAGCTGGCAGTGATCACCTCTCAATCATGGCTGGTCCCACTGTGGAGAATTAAGAGGGAGAAGTTTTCAGTCATCCATGCAGACATTGTCCCTGAGCCCTTGCCTTCCTCTGTGAGCTACAGTCCTCGGGCCAGAGGATGGTAATGTCCCAGGAGCAAGGCCATGTGTGGACTGGACAGTGGGCCCTGCCTCTCAGGGGCCCACAGGTTCCCAGGGGACCATGCTTCCCGCCTCCCTTCCCTGTCCCATGGACAAGCAGGCAAGGGGAAGTGTCTGGTTACACTGGGATCCCACAGGCAGGAGAGGGGCCTGGAGCAGCCTGGCCTTCCATGGGGGCTGCACACACACCTGCACCTGGCAGCACTGTCCCTGGGCCCGGGTGGTACCTCGAGTGCACAGGCATGTCTGTGTGCGAGCGTATGTGAGCCCTTGTCCCCAGCCTCCTTCTGGTGGTGGGAGGGCATCCTCCCTGGGGGTCAGATGCGTGTGTGTGTGGGGGGGCTCCCCAGAGCCTGTGAGCAGGAGCCCAGGGGTACTCCAGGGATGCCTTGTGGGACTATGTGGTGCAGACTGGTGCTGCACTTGCTTCCATGGAGCTGCAGCACGATGTCCAGGCCAACTGACAATCGCCCCCAAACTCCTCAGTGCCCACCTCCCCTACCCTGTGTGTGTGAAAAACGAAGAGTACTCACTTGATGATCCCTCCCCGGCCTCGGAGGATGCCTGGGAGACATCCAGGCCCTGAGGTACTAGCTCCAGGGTGAGGGTGACGGTGCTGGCTGTTTCCTCCTCCTCCAGCTCGTTGTCGTCCTCCTCCTGGCCTGGTGTCTCCAGCCCCAAGTTGACAACTAGGGGTGGGGAAGGGGCTGCACCACCCCCTAGGATGCAGTGGAGCTTGTTGTAATAGGGGCAGAAGTGGGGTCCTGCCCCAGAGGGAGAGCTGCTCTCCCTTGCCCTGGCATACCCCTGCCAGAGCTCTTTCACCTTGCTCCTGACTTGCTCAAGGCTGCTGGTGTGGTGGCCCCTCATGGCCAGGGCCTCAGCTATCTTGCTGTATATGTCAGTGTTCCTGCACCTGGAGTGGTGATCCTGCAGGGTCATTTTTCACTGAAAAATAAAATGTATGAAAATAGTTCTAACTGTAACAGTTACCAACTCGATAAATGTATTGAAAGTTCCCAAAATAAAGCAAATGCATGTTTTATGAGGCAATAGCTTTTTGCTTGGGACATTTTCTAGGTGCAACATTTTCCCTTATTCATTTATTTTTTATTAGCTGGATTGTGGTAGAGCCCAGTGGCCCCAGTCAGATCTCACAGTCCCATTTTGCTAGGTTCTGTACATATTCATACATGCGCGTGTGCACACACGAAGGTTCCTGTCCCAAAAACATTTTCATCCAAATATAAGATGTGAGACAACAAGAAGGCACAAAAGGAGAACTCAGTAATTTGATTATGAACAGTGTGATAAACAATGTTGATAGCACACCATCTAGCTAACCATTGCCAACGGCAGTCAATAAAATCAATGATGATATTCTGCAGTCAGAGGCAATCACTCCCCATGAGCTAATGTCCATTCATTTTCAGACACAGTATTACAAACCAACTTTTTCTATAATTCCAGCAGATTTTATCAACTCAAACTCCAGTCCTGAAATGCCATCTGCTAATTTGGTTTCTTCTGCCCTGCCCACTTGAAGAGCTCACCTATGAAACCCATATACAGATAAGTAACTATCTAAGTACCCACTGTAGCCACCAGAACAAGGGTTGGGCAACCTTTTCAAACCAAAGAGCCAAACTACATCAAAATTCAGAACAAGTGGGTCAACAAAGAGCCATATAAAAATGCATGACTGAAAATATACAACTTAATATTGTTAATAATTGACATGATTAATAATAGCATAAATGAAATGTACTCACAGACTTCATTTAATGGGACTTCTGCTGCTGCATCTTTTCATACATTTCTTTGAAGTTTACATCCTAACTGGTCAAACTAAGGTTCATTCAAGCTGCATCAGTAATTATGACTTTTTAAATTTTTGAATTAATTGTTCATTTTAATTTAAAAAGTTGCATGTATTTTGGGAATAACAAAACAGCCATATTTGGTTCCATTTGGTTTCATATTCAGCTCAAGAGCCAGAAGTTGCATACCTCTGTACCAGAGGGTTCATGGCATTTTTAATGTAACTTTGCAGAGATGGGAACCATGAGGATAAAAAAACACTCCAAATAGCTACTGACCATGTGCTGTAGTTGCTGCTTGGAGTCAGTTTTTGGGAAAATGCTGTTTCACTGCTGCCAAATTAGTAAAACTCAGACACGTGAATGCTCACAGATAGTGAATTCAAAGAAGAGTATGAGCACTGAGTTGAGAGTTAAACTCTTGGAACCATGATTTCGGGCATTTTTCTACACTAATGACGTAGTTCATCAGGATTTAGGTGTATTTGCAGAGCTGTATGAGGAAAATTAGCTTAGTTTTCCACTATTTTTGTTCATTTTTATGAGCACTAGGACTGTGTCAGGGTTGCCTAAGAGATTTAGGTGCACAACTCAGTGGGATATAGGGACCAGATTTCCTAAGACTCCTTTGGAAAACCCTAGCGTAAATTCACTTACACTTCTTTTTTAAGAAAAGAAGCAAAAAGGCATCTCGGTTGAGAACATGATTGCTGACACAGTTGTCACTGCTCCTGTTGTCGTCCTGGGGGGGATGTTATATGGTAATAATCTGGGATATGGCTGTAGGCTCATCACTGGCAGGACTGCAAAAGTTAGAAAATGGAAGGATTAGGGTCAGCTCCTTGTGATATAAATACTTTCCTTGACTAAAAGCTGCATTTTAAATTCTTAATGTGACTTGGAATCCCACATGGAATAAAAATATATTTAGGAAGCATAAAGGAAATGCATTAAATGGATTGCAGATGGGATAGTTGCATCAAATCCCTGACTTTATCTAGGCTTGCTATTCCCTGAGATGAGAAATTTGGGTTTAGGTGGGATTAATGTAATTCTGCCTTTGATGTGGCCATGCAGCGTATTTAATGATATTAGCTAAGCTAACAGATAAATAAAGTATATGGACCATTGTTAAATTTAAATCTCTCTAAAGTGATATTGATTTGTATTTTGAAAGAAGTTGCCTCTTGGTTTAGAAGAAGATATTTAGTAGCTAATAAACATGTTACAAACAAGGAGTGTAGGAGTGATTTCAACCTGCCTGAAACAGCCATGAACATTTTAATGAAATTCCCTTACGTCAGGCCTGCTGCTGACATTTTCATTTGCTTTAATTATTACAAAATGGGTCTGGAACAAAGACAAATCTATTATCTATAGAATAACTGACAAATTAAAATCACAAAAGTAAACAGTGGCATGTGGAACATAATTCTCATGTGTTTGTAGTAAAGAACTGTGTGTACTCAGCAGACAGAATGAAGCTGATTTTTCGGCATCTGTCTAATGGGGAAATGCAATTGCTTGTGGCAGGAAAAAAAAGAAGAAAAGAAAGGAAAAAAGAGCAGCACAACTTTTCCTTTTTGGGGTTGGGTGAATTATGAAATGAATCTGTTTTTGTCAAACTGGTTTAATTCCCTGCAGTAAAGAAATGGCTTATTTGAGGTTGCCCTGTATGTGGCCAATTGTCCTCCAAGTAAAAGGGCTTTTATTAAAAACCTCTTTTCATTTATTCAAAACTATTAAAGATCCTTATAAACCAGACTTTGTTTTCTTGCTTGCTTAAGTGATTCATTGCTAGTCAAGCACAAGTTAAAGGGGTGCCTTCATGTTACTTGTTTGGCATTAGAGAGAGAGAAGCTGAAAAAGTGACAGAGCTGTGGTCAGATTAGAAAACAATGCAGATGGTACATTCTAAAGTCACTATTGATCCTGGAACATCTGAATTAGGGATGTAAGCGAGTAGTTGACTATCCGATAAGCAAAAGCTTATTGGATACTTGACTAGTCCCTTGACTAGTTGCTTCCCCCCTCCCTTTGCTGCCTCTATCAGAGGCAGCATGGGCAGGGAGAGTAGGAATCAGTGCTCAGGGGAGCCAGCTTGAAAGCTGGTTCCCCCCAGTACCGACTCTGCGAGGCGCAGGCGGGTAGCAGGGACTGAGTGCAAACTGGGAATCAGTTGATTCCCAGCTCGCACTCAGTCGAGATGCTGCACCTCTGACTTTTAAATGTATTAAGAGCCTACTGGCTCTTAATACATATAAAAATCAGAAGTGCAGTAGGGGGGACCAGGCGTGAGCTGGGACAGCTGATTCCCAGCTCGCATGGGGTTCTCCCCCACTGCTCACCAGCCTTTAAAATATGTTTAAAAGTTGGAGCCTAAGCGAGGTAAGCTCCCAGGGCAGGAGCTAACCCTGCTGTGGCTCCTCTGCTTATCAACTAATCAACTAGTCGATGAAAAAATCCATCGACTAGTCGATTAGTTGATTAAACTAAATTTAACATCCCTAATCTGAATACAGGGATGTTATAGGGAATCTCATACTGCTTATGAGACTATTTTAGAGAATGCTGCATACCCTATTTGATATTACATATGGTATCATAAAGTATAATCTATTAGCTTACTAGCTTCACATTCTTCTTCAGGCAGCTTCAATTCATTGCTGAATATATACAATTTAATCCCTTTGGATGTTCAGTGACAAACACTGGCACAAATCATTTAATTTGTCTACTATTATATAATGGCTGATGCTCAACAAAGAAGCAAGAAAAGGAACATTATGGTGTTGTTTCCTCTGCCTGTGAAGAACAAGTTTTGTTTTGTTTTTTTCCTTAGGACACTTCTGAGTTTTGGTTGGAATAACTTTTTAGTGGCATTGCAGGAAAAAGTGCTATATTTGTAGTTTTTAACTCTTGAAAATAACCTAGTAAAATATTTTTCAAGTTTTCAGCACTAATTTTTACAGTAGCAAACTAAAATTTGTATAACAAACCAAAATCTTAAAAGATGTGACCTTTTTATTTCAAAAATTTAGTGGATAGTTATTGAACAAAACCTTTAGAAATAGGTCACCTATTGAACTACACTTCTAGTGGCCAAAGTAATCCATGGTGAAATTCCTTTGCAGATGAATGAGATTTGGGTGAGGACAAGTTTTGTTTCTGGGGACTGAATTCTCAGGTAAGGAATATCAATGGGGTACCATTGATCTAAATGATGCACACCATTTTATTCCAGTTGATTATTTGCTTTGTGTTTAAGAACTGACCAAGCAGTTAAAGCTCTCATTATTTAATACCATCAATAAACAAGCTTAACGAAAACTGAGTTATGAATGCTTTCAGATCGTATCCTTAAACACTCAAATAATAGAATGAAAAAACTAAAGCTGATAGCACAACCTTAACTCTGCCTCTCTATGGGTATGTCTACACTGCATTCCTCTTTCGAGAGAGGAATGCAAATGCAGACAACTGAAATTGCAAATGAAGCACGGATTTGAATTTCCCATGCTTCATTTGCATAATCGCAGCCGGCTGCTTTTTCCAAATACCCTATTTCGAGATAAAAATGCTGTGTAGACGCGGTTATTTTGAGAAAAAACCCTTCTTTCGAAATAACCCCTATTCCTTATAAAATGAGGTTTAAGGGTTATTTCGAAAGAAGGGTTTTTTTCTCAAAATAACCACATCTACACAGCGTTTTTTATCTTGAAATAGGGTAGTTCGAAAAAGCGGCCAGCCACGATTATGCAAATGAAGCGTAGGAAATTCAAATCCGTGCTTCATTTGCAATTTTGCTCACCTGCATTTGCATTCCTCTCTCAAAAGAGGAATGCAGTGTAGACATACCCAGAGTTTCGAATAAAATGCTGCTTAAAGATCGCATGCTATTTCTCAAATGCAATATGTCAACCAATTTTTTTCTATATATACATAGCAACGTTTTTTTTTATTCTTGCATACTTGCACTGTATTCATTCGCCTAATGTTCCAGTACAGCTTTACTGAGGTAGATTGACTTGAGAAATTGTGATTTGTATCTGTATTTTAATAATGTAAATCGCTATTGTACCAAACCCTTAAACATGGATGTGATGGAATTCTTTCTTTTTCTTGCATGGCCTGTATAAGAGTGAGGCATAACTGCAGTCCTAGCACTCAAGGGAGTCCAGGATTTACCCTGACAGCTATCCCTTCTGTTCCAGAGTTTATCATGTCCCAAAAGTGGGTGGGAAGGGGCCATGGCTCCATACTCCACTCACCACTGAAGTTTACAGCAGTATGGAAATAAGGTGACATTTTTAACAGTGAGGGTAATTAACCACTAGACAAATTTGCCAAAAGTAATGTTGTATTGTCCATCACTAGAAATTTTCAAATCATGATTGATACCTCTCTAAAATATGTTTTAGGGATTATATTGGGGAAAATCTATGGCCTGTTTTATACAAGGTCAGAGTAGATGATCAGTGGTGCCTGGGAATGTATGAGTCTATACCACTGATTCAAATAACAGTTCATTATTCTAGGGTACCTATGGCAAAAGGCATATCACAGAGGGGTCTATTTCCACATCAATTTTCACCAACTATTCCTATGATAGTGCTGTTAAAAAATGGTTGCAAGAAATGCAGAAAGAGTATTTTTTTCCTTTCATTCTCCCTAACACTAGAAATATTTTTGCTCAGACTTAAAATAAAATCAAAAAGCTCCTCAGACAGAAATGAGCCCTGGCAAATGCCAGCACAAAGATGAACATTTCAGAGTTACGAGTGATTGAAAATGGGGCATTGGAAGAAAAATTGGTAGGCAACATTAGCTACATCAGTTGCTAACATTTGCTGCAGAGTTTAGTTATCTCCCCTAAAGGGAAGGGTCTAATGAAGTATGCATACGCTCTAGGCTTTTTTTAATGTGAAAGTCTGTATGGGCTTCCATCTGACCATTTTTGCAATGACCACAGAAAAATGTGTCTCGCTTAGATTTTATGGAAGCTGCCCTGCAGGAAGAACAAAACACTGGCACAGAAAATATGAAAATAAGGGAATTATTTTTGTTAGGAGATGGATAAGGCACCATAAGTGATATTTTAAGTCTGTAAGGACTGGTACTGGGTAGATTTGTTAGTACTGAACACTAGGACCTGCAAATGCAGCAAGGACTGAATAAGTGCATGGGGGAAAAAATCGCAAGAACACCACTTAGCTTGATTTTTACCCACTTTCTCATTTGGGGAAGTGAGAGACACCTCTTGGATTACACTCCTTTGGTTTACGGTGGGATGAATGAGAATGAGTCTCAGTTTGGCATAACCAACTACAAACAGAATAAATATTACTTAGAAAATATGTCCACAATTTTGAGGGATATTTTTCTAGATAAACACGAATTGTGGAGCTGTTAATGAAACCTTTTCTAAGGCTATCTTTGAAGTGTGGAATACTAATTATTTTCCCTGTTTTACAATATTGCATTTGCCTTATTTATTGAACAGGAGCATAAAACAAACCCATAATTTTTGAAGTTGCCTAGCCATATCTTGTTGTCTGGTGTATCTCCCCACCAAATGCTGACTTTAAGGTATTTATGGTTTCAATAGTTTTCAAAACCAAAGCGTAAATTATTTAGCAAATATATAAATTAAAGTTTTCAAGTGCTTTTGTGGAGAATTTGACCAAACAATTGAGATCTCTAGCAGGCATAAACCAGCATTGCATGAATGATTTCAATGGAAGTACATTCTTTTACACTCAAACATTTTTTGTTAAAGTATTTTATTTGACAGAAAATGGATATTTTACTAAATGGGAAAATAAATGTTCAGAAGTATAATACAAAAATGTAAATCAGAGCTCCAAAAAATAACCACCTGTCATTGCCATACGTGTCATGCCTGTACCTGTCCCTGGGCAGAATCTCTGAAGAGAGATACCTAAGTAGGAAAGTGGCAAGGAGAAAATGCACTTTAATACCTGCTTTCATTACAATAGCTTTCTGTGTCTACAAACATTTGTGAGGAGCTGAGTAGTTGTCACACGCTGATCTTAAATTCCTGGCCAAGGTAGATGTTCACAGTTGTATCAAGTAACTGTTGTTAGCTCTACGTTGCTCTAATATATGCTGACTTCTTCATACTGCAACTAGCTGATACCATGCTGAATAGGACTTGTTATTATCTACATGGGCCAGTCACGATCAGCATCACCTACAGCCCCCAACTTAAACCCCTCTAGTGTATCATTAATCTACAACCTATCTAGGAAAATGATCCCTCACTCTCACAGGGCTTGGGGGACTGGCCAATCCTCACCTACAGACAACCCCCTTACATGAAACAAATTATTTCCAGCAACCATGCAGCGCACCTCCAACATACTGACCGAGGAACCCACCCGTGCAATAAATTCTGGTGCCAACTTTGTACATACATCTACACAAGCAACATCATCACAGGACCTAAACACATGAGCAACCACATAACAGGCTCATACAACTGCACATCCACCAATATAATATATGCCATCAAGGGCCAGCAATGCCCCTCTACCATGTATATTGGCCAAACTGGACAGTGTTTATGACACAGGATTAATGGACACAAATCAGATATTCAAAATGGCTAACACAGAAAAACCTATTGGAGAAATTTTAACTTGCCCCGGGCACTCATTAATGGATTTAAATATGGCTATTATCTTACAAAGTAATTTCAGGAATCAACTAGAGAGAGAGTCTGTGGAACAGGCCTTCATTTGCAAATTTGACACTATCTCTCATGGCCTGAACAAAGACATGAACTGGATGGGCCATTGTATTCAACACCCAAATGACATCAAAAGCTAAGCATTGGCCACTTACAGCCCACACTATTGGCCTCATTTAGCAGGGACACTTTAATTGCCAGGTGGGTTTTTTCTCTTACCGCTCTCCCCTCTTTTTCTGCTTTTTATTTGAAGCTCTATGTGTCTTGCTCCATATTTGTCATCTGAAGAAGTGGGTTGTGCCCACAAAAGCTCATGATAGTATCTATATTTTTTGGTTAGTCTCAGAGGGTATGTCTAGACTACATCCCTCTGGTGACAGAGGGATGTAAATTAGACATACCGACATTGCAAATGAAGCGGGGATTTAAATCTCCCGCACTTCATTTGAATAAAAATGGCCGCCGTGTTTTGCTGAGTCAGAAGTTTGTTGGCAAAAAGCAGCTGTCAAGACGGGCATCGGGTGACAAAGAAAGCCTTTGTCGGCTGATCCCTTATGCCTCGTAAAACGACAGAGGGATGTAGTTTAGACATACCCTAAGATGCTACAGGGCCATTGTTTTTTTAAGGGTTTTTTTTTCAGTTAATTCCTGACTGTCATCTATAGATCATGAGAAAACTGCCTAGTGAAGATGAGCCTTCAATATCTATTTGTAGGGCCAAGAAGATTTCCAGGGAGACCGTGGCTCCCAAACTGATCAGAACCTTAAAAAATGTTTTGGTTGAAGAATAGGAATTCAATTCAGACTGGCTCTCATAATATGCAGAAGAAACAAGGAAAATCTAAATTATGTGAAGCGTGGAGAAATGTAGCAGGCTAAGCCAATGTCTGTTGAAATATGCTGGGTCAGTTACAAAGAAGAAATGAGAAATTGCTTCTGGGCCTCATTCACCTAATGAAACAAAGCCAGTTAATTTCTTAGTAAAAATTGATGCTAGGATTGGCTCCAAATGACAGACACAATTTCCAGCTAACATTTTTGCAGTGCAGGCTTACCTCATGTTATAGTACCACTGGTACTGATATAATTTTAAAGAACTTGCAGTTTCTTTTTAAAACTGGTGCTTGGATGTGATAAAGTAGCTGTCAGTTTTGAAGCATTTGCATTTATTTCTAATTGTACATCAGCTTTTAAAGTGGAAACTACATGGTATGCATTATCTATATTTTACTTTATATTTTTGAACTCTGACTAGAAAGTGGGCAGAATATATCCTAGAATCATAGAATACTAGAACTGGAAGGGAACATGAGAGAGATAATCAAGTCCAGTCCCCTGCCTTCACAGCAGGACCAAACACCATCTTGTTCACAACACTCCTGATAATGCATTCCAGAATCATGTTTGATTTTTTTTGCAACAGTGTCACACTGTTGACTCATATTTGGCTTGTGGTCCACTATGACCCCTAAATCCCTTTCAGCAGTACTTCTTCCTAGACAGTTGCTCCCATTCTGTATGTGTGAAACTGATTGTTCCTTCCTAGGTGGAGTACTTTGCACTTGTCCTTATTAAACTTCATCCTATACACCTCAGACCATTTCTCTAGTTTGTCCAGATCATTTTGAATTATGGCCCTATCCTCCAAAACACTTGCAGCCACTCCCAGCTTGGAATCATCTGCAAACTTAATAATCATACTCTCTATGCCATCATCTAAAACATTGATGAAGATATTGAACAGAACCGGTACCAACACAGACCCCTGTAGAACTCCACTTGTAATGCCCTTCCAGCATGATTGTGAACCATTAATAACTACGCTCTGAGGGTACGTCTACACTTGCTCCCTAGTTTAAGCTAGGGATGCAAATGTAGGTGACCGAAATTGCTATGAAGCAGGGATTTAAATATCCCGCACTTCATTAGCATGATCTCGCCGGTGCATTACTCCGCTTAACAGCTGATTTGAACCAGGAAGTGCTGAATTAGACCCCTAATGGTCTAATTAATGAATAATAAAATGCAGTGTTGATGATATGGAAACTGGTGTATGACTGCTCAAAACCTCTACTTCAATATTTCCTCCCCACCATAGTCCTGCCATGTTGCAAAACATGGATATCAATGATATTTTATTGTTGAATTTGACCCTTAATTCTGAAATGCCTGCAAAAAGTGAGTTAGTGTAATCAAGAGAACCATTATGGGTACACATCAAAACTGCATAAAGATGTGATCCTATTACAGTAAGCTTTTTCATTCCTTACCACAATAGCATCCCCCTATGGCTTTTTTTATTCTTTCTGGCTACATTATATCTAAAATTGGATTACCAACTCTTTAGGGTAGGGGCCCCAGCATTGCTTTTTACTTAGTCTATAAGGTGTCGAGCACATTCTTCAGTTCTGTTTAAATAAGACATCCTCATCTGATACAATGAATACTGTATTGGTGTAAGCACATAATAGATCATAGATCACTTTAAAGAGTTCAGAGAACGTGTGGAAACTTTGTATTGTTTGTTTCCCCTACCCTTTCTCATCTGGATCAGCAGTTTTCCAGCTCTTTTCACCTACCTCCCTTGTTGTTCTCCAAGCAGCAGTGACTCTCCCTTTCTCTTTCTTGTTCAGGCCTTTGTTCCTGAGAACAGCTGTGGTTCAGCTCTTAGCAAGCTCACAACCACTATGGGGAATTTATGTTTGTTTTTCAATTTTTAACCACTGCTTTGCTCCTGCTTATGTTTATTTTGAAGTGGGTCCTCTGCTACTCTTTCCCACCAAAAGAAGGGCACATGGGACCTGACTGAGCTACTTAGAAACCTGCCAGACAGGGTCATAAGGCTAGCAGCTGTGATGATGGAAAAGCAAAAGATAAGAATATTCATGCACTACAATAGTACTTTAAGCTATGTTAGCAGAATTGTGTTGATTAAAAGCTAGCTGTTTTTATATCTTGTAGGTGGGCAGGTACCGCTTTTCACAGATGTGACTCTTTCCTACTCTGGCTACACAATTGCTTTTAATCCTTATTTTTGCCATTGGTAATTAAGGTAGATCCATGGGAAGACAGTGTTATGGAAAAGCTACTGAATTAGGTAGGCCAAATATCTTCCAATATGTCATTTCCTATATTCATTCCCATCTGAGCTAACAACACAACACATATAAGAAAGAAAAAGATTTTGAATACAAGTCAACACATTTTTCCCTGTATTACTGTCCACAGCTTCTATCATTATCAACTACATCATTCAAGTAAATGTCTTATCTGTATCTATGATTCTGAAGTAGGTAACATACTACCTAATCTATTACTATGCAATTTTATTGTGTATAAAGTTTTTTCAGACAAACTACATGGTAAAAAGGATATATTACAAGTGAATATGATATAAATTACTAGAGAACAAAGATTTATGGAGAATCAAGCTGAATCATTCAGTCCCAACGATAATAAAGAAACAGGGAGATACTGAGAGAAAGTCCAGCTTGGCCAGTAAGCATAATGGAAAATACTTGCTGTAAAATAAGCTAAATGATACCTACTAATGCAAAGCAAGATAATGATGATGACAGTTGTCAACTCAAGGAGAAACTCATGATCAAATATAAGGTTCAAAGTGTCCCATTTCGTAGTGTTACCTTCTCTACCAAACTGGTAAAACAACCAGCCATTTCATAGATATGGAAACCAAGTTTTTTTTTCAAACCAATCCTAAAAGTAGACACATAAATCCATATTTAGCTATCTAATGAAAAGTGGCTTGAATTTCAGAGTTGAATAGCCACAGCTGACAGTGACAGCATGCTTTTCTTCTTTCATCTGTCCTTCCTGCCCCCATTTATTGATGAGTGCTGGAACAGACAATTTTTGGTCCGAGAAGTCCTTTTAGTTTGAATAATAACTCCCTAATAGTTCACTGCTCAGATGGTACAATGAAGTCTTGCAGTTTTACCTTTTTTTCAACTTGTCTTGCTGATTTCTTGTTAGACTTATCCAATTTCTCTTTAATATTCCATTTAATCTTTAACCAGTTCCTGGACCAGATAACTATTTCATTGGTAAAATATTTAAACCAAAATGTTATTCAGGTATTAGTTTCAGATAAGAATATGCACAGTTTAATTTGTATCTGAGGAAGTGGGGGCTGCAAACTTGAATTGGAAGAATGTTGCCTGTAATGCATTTTCCATCTATGACTATAAACGGGAATTAAGTCTGAAAATTACAATAGTTGCTTGCTACTGTTAGTAGTCTTTGACCATCTGATAAATTGAATTTCATTCAATTCCATAAAAATGGAAAGTAGTTTATCATATTTTTCCCCATCATGAAAACTATTTATTTCTCATTGCTTCTGGCCATTATAAGCTGTACAGCAATGTTGCAGCATTCAAATACTGTTCTGTTTTGTTGGGTGGTTCACTTGACCTAAGACTCCATTTTATGTAGTCTCTAAGCTAATCTTTTCTTGGAAGTGAAAACAGTGCCTCCTTATTTCTTTACTTGGATACTGCAGCCTACAAACCTCATTCATATATTTTCTGCATCTTTTATCCATGTTCTGATTTTAGTTGGCTCTTAACTTTGCATGAAACTGTGCTGCATCTGTATTTTGTAACGAGGTCAACATATGACAAACCAAACAGAATAGGGGATCATACTTTTATTTGTAACCTCTTAATTGGTATGCATTCCTTGTGGTAATGTATTGGAACTAATTCCTCACTGCTATTTGTTGTGGCCTATATTCAGTACTGCATTCTGACACTTCTCTATGATAAGTAAAATGTCCACTGGCATATACTTTTAATCATGAGGAGGTGAGTTGCTACACTTGCTAATTTTGAATTAAACGCTATTTTTATTAGCTCTTCACCCATAGTCATAGCATTTTAAAGGAATTTTCATTTTCCTCTATTGCACATTTTCTATTTTAAATTGAAATAACGAGACACGTGTAACATTAAATAAGTTATATATCTCATACTGACAGGAAACGTAGTCAAAAGTAATGTTATCTTTACTTAAAGGAAGCAATAGCAATCTAAATTAATACAAGAAGAAATATTGTTTAATAACAGCTAACTTGTGAAATACTCAATATGTGAAAATAACAAATGGCTGAGCAGCACAGATTGAGCAATTGGAAGCTGAGGGGTGGGCAAATATTTGACCCACTGAATTTCTGTATAAAAAATACCCTGCAGCACAGGTGAATTTTAAAGCTCCAGAGTCTAGATCCACTAAAACTCAGTCCATGTCTATACTCCGAGTGTTACAGCAATATTGTTGCAGGGCTGCATTTATTCCATGTAGACATTTCCCATGGCAACAGAAGGGATTTTTCCATGTATATAAACATCCTCTCTGAGGCAATGTCTACACTGGGAAGGTTTGGTGACCAAACTGCTATCGACATGCAAAAAGTCGCCAAAAGTGAAAACCGGTTAAACCAGTTTTTCTGACTTCCATCGATGACATTTCATTGCCATATTGCTAGCACCCTGTTGACAGAGCAATGTGGGTAAACATCCTACAGTGCAGTGTTGAGAAGGCAGAGCTGAGCCTCACACTTCTTGGGATTCCCTCCTAGCTCTATGAGCTTTCCGTGCTGAGGAATGTCAAAGCAGCACAGCAGTCTTTCCAACCTTCCTCCTGTAGTAGTAGTCTGCCTGCTGCTGTTTTCTTGAGTGCAGAACAGAAGCATTCCAATGATTTGGTTTTTTGTTGTCCAAATGTATACGGCCCTTGGGCCTTAAGTTTTCCCCTGTGTTCTACATAAACAATTTTAGTTCTTTTCCCCCCTATAGTTTCCATAAAACTTTTGCAACCTAAAAAAGGTACTTATGCAAGTGTATCCACACAATAGTTAATTCCCAGCCAACATTAACAACTTATTTCCACACAAACATAATTCTGAGGACTGTCTGTTCTTAGTTCTAGCTCAATGATCATATTTTCATCTATTAATTTCTTTCACTGGATATTGTTTATCTATATCCAATTTGCTTTTTGAGATGCATCTGTTTAGATACATAGTGTGATGCCTCCAACACGTCACCCCGAGCGCGCACTCGGTCGACACGGCGTAACTGCATGTCCCGACCTTCCTCGTGGCAGTTTTGTCCCCTCGCGGGGGAGAGGGAAGGGGGACCCGGGCCCGCCCACTCTCACAGGTCCCAGCCCAGTGCCCTAAGGACTCGGATCTAGGGGGATCCGGTCTGGCTGACGGGGTGTGTCACCGTAACTTGCCAGCCCGCCAACCACTCCGGGGTTCCGCCCTGGGCTACTTCCTTCCTCAGCTCCACCGGCGTCCCGTACCTATGGGACGTACTGTCTCCCCCTACGGGGCCTACTGGGTGGGGGAGGGTCGTCTGCGCCCCCCCGCCCTCTGCCTGGAGGCCTCCTGAGCTCAGGCCCCAACTTGGGCATGCTGCTCTCCGCCTCCCCCGCCCCCCATGGCCGGCGCCCTTTTAAATATGGCGGCACCCCCGCGGCTCCAATCCGCGGGCAGGGGGTGGGGGCTGGGCGCGGACACGCTCCCTGAGGCCCGCCCCCGCCGTGCGCGGGCCTCCGCCTCTCCACCCTGCCGCTTCTCTGCGGCAGGGCCCAAGCCTCCGCCGTTTCCCGGTTGGTGCCGCCCGTGACATCATCATGGGGCGCTGGCCGGCCGGCGTCTGAACAGCCCGGGCAGGGCCGGGTTGCGCCGGTGTGGCGGGCCCAAAGGGCTTCCAGGAGCCACATGTCGGTGCGGGGCAGAGGCGCCCCGTCACACACACCCCCCTCCAAATCACCTCCCTCCCCTAGTTCACTGCCTTCATACCGTCTCAAAAAGAAGTCCGCATTCTGATGTTGGGTGCCCGCCCTGTGGGCTACCTCGAAGGCGTACGGTTGTAGGGCTAGGTACCATCGCATCACCCTAGTGTTCGAATCCTTCATTGTTTGCAGCCATCGGAGGGGAGCGTGGTCCGTGACCACTCAGAAGCAACCCCCAATAGATAATATCTGAGCATCTCTATAGCCCACTTTACGGCTAGGGCTTCTTTCTCTATTGTCGAGTATCGCCATTCACGAGGGAATAGTTTCGGGCTGATATAAACGATTGGGTGCTCCTCCTCGCCTTCTCCCTGTGACAGGACGGCTCCAATTCCCGTCCCGGACGCATCTGTCTGAACAGTAAAGGGTTGGTTAAAATCAGGCTGTGCCAAAACCGGGGCTTGGCTCAGCATCCCCTTTAACGTCTGGAAGGCCCACTCGCACTCGGGCGACCAGTGTACCTTTTGGGGCATCGCAGCGCGCGTCAGATCCGTTGGGGGGGCAGCTATCGCCGCGAAGTTAGGGACGAACCGACGATAATATCCTGCCAACCCTAAGAACTGCCGGACCTGCTTTTTGGTCCTTGGGGGTTGGTAACTTTGCAGTGCTTCTATCTTCCCCACAAGGGGGCACAACTGCCGCCGCCCCACGGTATACCCCAAATAAGTCACCTCTCTCTCGCCAAACCGACACTTCCGTGGGTTCGCCGTGAGCCCAGCGTCTCGAAGTGCCTCTAAGACGGCCTTAATGTGGTGGAGGTGTTCCTCCCACGTCTGACTGTAGACCACGATGTCGTCGATATACGTGGCAGCCCACCGGCCTTGCTCCCTCAACACGTGATCCATGAGCCGCTGAAAAGTAGCCGCGGCCCCATGTAGTCCGAAAGGCATCCGGGAGAAATGGTACAGCCCGAAGGGTGTCGAAAAGACTGTCTTTTCCCGGGAGGTTGGCGAGAGGGGGATTTGCCAATAGCCCCGCATCAAGTCCAGGGTGGACAAATAAAGGGCTCCCCCCAACCGGTCTAATAATTCATCGACACGGGGCATGGGGTAGGCGTCGAACCGTGATAACGCGTTGACCTTGCGGAAGTCAATACAGAACCGCATAGTGCCGTCAGGTTTCGGGACGAGCACTATCGGGCTGCGCCACTCACTAAAAGACTCTTCTACAACTCCCCACCGGAGCATCCTCTGTAACTCTTCCCACACAGTGTCCCACATTCTGTGAGGCACGGGGCGCACCTGGTCACGTACCCTCTTCTGGGGTTCTGTTTCAATATGGTGATATATGAGGGAGGTTTGCCCTGGATCCTCCATCAATACGTCCACGAACCCCTGAAGCAGGGCTTGGAGGTTGGCCCGCTGTTCTTCGACGAGTTCACTCCCTACCTGGAACACCACGGGAGGACCCCTCTCCCTATCCCCCGGACCCAGCTCGGGCTCGGGCGGCAGGGGGCTCACCAGGAGACTCTCCCGCTCCTTCCAGGCTTTTAGAAGGTTAACATGATAGACCTTGGCGACCTTTCATTTCCCCACCAATCTTAGTTCATAGTCAACGGGTCCCACCCGTCTCAACACTTCTTCGAAGGGCCCCTGCCATCGCGCTAGCAGTTTTGACCCTGGGGTGGGGAGCAGTACTAACACTCGCTGTCCTGGTTCAAAGACCCGCAGCCGCGTGCCGCGATTGTAATATCGGGCTTGTGTCGCCTGGGCGGTCTCCAGATTATCCTTTGCAAACACCCCCAGATGGTGCAGCTTCTCCCCTCAATTCCAATATGTATTGCACGGAGCCCTTTACCCGAGTCTCTTGCTCCTCCCACCCTTCTTTTATAATGTCCAGAACCCGCCTCGGGTGCCGTCCATATAATAGTTCAAAGGGTGAAAACCCAGTGGAGGCTTGCAGGACCTCCCGTACCACAAATAACACTGCTCTACAGCCAAAATGCTTCTGAAATAAATGTAGTCAAACTTTACTAATTCTGGGTCACTGAGAACGAAAATGATGCTTAAAATTGTTGATTGGCTCTAGTTTTCAAGATATGCTATTGGGTCAGTATACGACCCTTGACTTGGGAATGGCGGAGGATAAGTGAGTTATAAAGGGAAGGGATCTCAATTTAAACCAGAAATGACTAAAATACATCTTTGACTGGATCTATGAATAAATCTATGACTGAGTTTGGACAGTACTTGCTTTTTAGGCAAAACAATGAATGATGCAATCTGAAGCTGGCATTGCGTCATACATGATATTTATTGCATCATGTTATTCCTAGAAGACATGGATGATGCACTCATAAAGAAGCTTACATCACTCTGCTGAACAAATTGCCCTATATCAGCTCTAGAAATCATACAGTGTCGTGCTCTCTTATTTGTCAGTGTTTGATTTTGCAAAGGGACACATTTCTGTTTAGCCAAAGTGAGCAGAGATGCCTTGTATTTGTGTGAACAGTACAGATAACTTCTGCTATGTTTGTGGTGAAGTGACCGTCAAAAGGATCTTGTCCCATTCTTCTTCATGGAAGGTGATCTTGTAGCCTGCAACAACATTGATGGTGTGATGGCAGCCCTCAACATCGTTCACAATCCAGATGAGTGGAGACTGTTCATTGATTCATTGAAGACGAGTCTAAAAGCTGTTTTGCTGCATAATGGCAATGTTTTGCCATCAATTCCAGTTGGTCATGCAGTCCATATGAAGGAAACCTATGACAACATGAAACAACTTTTGAGGTGCATAAACTATGACCAACATCAGTGGCAGCTTTGTGGCGATTTGAAGGTTGTTGCTCTCTTGCTTGGTCTGCAGACTGGATACACAAAGTACTGCTGTTTTCTCTGCGAATGGGATAGTCGTGCAAGAGATTCCCACTACATCAAGATAGATTGGCCACTCCGACAGTCATTGGAGCCTGGGAGGAAAAGTGTTCAGCATCCACCACTTGTTGAATCAAGGAAGATTTTGTTACCACCCTTACATATCAAGCTGGGTCTGATGAAGAACTTTCTCAAGGCCATGGACAAAACACAAGCAGCTTTCAAGTACCTCCGTGGAAAATTTCCAAGGTTAAGTGAAGCTAAGATAAAGGAAGGTGTCTTTGTTGGTCCTCAGATTCGTGAACTTCTTCGAGATGATCCATTTGACCATGCACTGCGTGGCAAGGAAAAGATGGCATGGAAAGCCTTCCAGTTAGTGGCAATAAATTTTCTCAGAAACAACAAGGCAGACAACTACAGGTTGTTGGTGGAAAACCTCCTCAAGGCATACAAAAGCCTTGGTTGCAACATGTCACTAAAGATACATTTTTTGCACCCTCATCTAGATTTTTTTCCACCGAACTGCGGAGCAGTGAGTGACGAGCACGGCAAGCGATTTCACCAGGATATTGCAACAATGGAGAAACGCTATCAGGGCAAATGGAGCCCATCAGTGCTTGCAGACTATTGCTGGACAGTGACAAGAGATGCTCCATTTAATGAATATAAGAGACAAGCCAAGAAGCGCCGAGTAGACACTGAATAGGACTAAACTATGTACATAATAGTTTTTTGCCTTTTGTTTCATAATAAATTTTATTTATATAACCCTTTTGCTGATTTTTAAAGTGTTACATAAACAGGACAGGTGAAATATTCTCATGTAAAGCAACCATAAACACGTGAAAAGACCTAGGTTTACAATTTATGATTAAAACTCTACTATCTACACAATATACATAGACGTAAAATGTAAAAACTTAAATATCTTGGAAACAGTAGCCAATCAGTTGTTTTAATTGTCATATTTGAATTCAGCACATCAAAATACATAATAAATAGCACATTTTATCTCTGAAGCAGACGACTTCTAAAAAATTGTAGACCAGTGTAATAGAGCGGGTAACAGCGTGTCCCGCTCCCTCGGCTCCTGTTCTACAAACTTGCGCAACATCTCCTTTAAGGTCCTGTTAAAGCGCTCAACTAACCCATCCGTCTGAGGGTGGTATACTGACGTCTTTAGTCTATTAATTTGCAGCAACCTACACAGTTCCTCCATCAGCCGGGAGGTAAAGTTCGTTCCCTGGTCTGTCAGGATCTCTTGGGGAAGCCCAACGCGGGCAAAAATCTTTACCAATTCGGCGGCCAATGTCGTGGCATGGGTGTTCCGAAGGTGTTCCGGATACTGTGTCGCGTAGTCTAAAACGACCAGGATGTATTGGCATCCTGCCCTTGATCTTTCTAGTGGCCCTACTATGTCCAGAGCTATCCTGGCGAACGGCACGTCTACCACTGGGAGGGGGACCAGGGGGGCCTTTGGCACACCGCGAGGCCCTGCCTTCTGACAGGTTGTACAGGACCCACAGAACTCCTGCACCTCCCGGTAAATCCTGGGCCAGTAGAACCACTGTATGATTCGCTGCACTGTCTTTTCGGTTCTGAGGTGTCCCGCCCAGGGGTTTGCGTGTGCCAACTCCATGAGCCGGACACGGTAGCGTCGCGGCACTAACAGTTGTCTGACTTCCCCCTGTTCCTCCCGGCCCCCTTCAACCCGGTATAACCGGTCAGAGTGTACCTCAAAGTGGGGGCCTGTCGATCCTCCGGCAGTCGGGGCCTCCTTGTCCTGCGGGTCGCGAGCCGCTATCCAGGCGTGTCGCAAGGAGGGATCCTCTCGCTGCTCCTGGAGGAAGTCACCGTCAAAGAGTCCTAAAACTGGCACCTCTCTGGGTCCAGGGTCTTCGGTGGGCCCCCCGCGTACCCCCAGCATCCCTTCCACTTCCCCTAGGTGCTGTTCGCCCCGCCAATCACCCAGGGCCCTTCGGAATCCTGCCCAGTCTCGTCCTAGCAACACGGGGTACGCTAGTTTGGGGGCAACCACCACGTAACACCATTTCTGTTGGTCCCCATCCGTGATTTGGACCCAGGCCGTGGCATATTGATGCAGGTCTCCGTGGACACACTGCACGAAGACGGGGGGACCACGGGGCCCTCCGGCGGGAATCAAGTCCGCTCGTATTATGGTCTGACTACAGCCCGAGTCTATTAGGGCGGGGACCACCTTGCCCCCTATCCCCACATGCCGCAGGATCTTACCTTCCTCGTCCTTCTGTGCGGCTTCGTCTCCCGTCAGGGCCTGGGCATAAGAACAGTCCATGTATGGGCAGTCCTTTATAAAATGGCCCTCCTGTCCGCACCTGAAGCAAGCCCCTCGGGCCGGGGTCCACGTGGCTACCTCCCGCGGGGAATCGCCTGGACGCCCGGGCGGCCCTACCGGGGCCTCCCGGGGTGGGAGGGACCATGCCAGCGCCAGAGGCCGGCGTCGTGGTTCCTTTTCCGGACTTCCTCTGCCTCGGGGTCCTCTTCCAGAGGCCAGGCGCGGCGAAGGGTGTGGAGGCCTTTTTCCCCTCCCGAGGCCTTCCGGCCCCTCTGCGGCTTCATAGTCGTTCATCAACTCCACCGCCTCATCCAATGTCGAGGGGTGGTGCCGGCGCACCCAGCGCTGGCCGTTGCCGGGCAGAATATCGATGAATTGTTCCAACACGACCTGTTCTGCCACTTGGGGCCCCGTACGTTGGTCCGGGTCGAGCCACCGCCAGGCGGCCTCCTTCAGCCTCTGGGCCACCGCTCTGGGGCGTACTCCGACCTCGTACGTTTGCGCCCTAAATTTCTGCCGATATGTCTCCGGGGTAATCCCCATCTGGTCCAGGATGGCCTCCTTCAGTTTGAAGTAGTGGAGGGCATCCCGGTCACTCAGGCTGCGGTAGGCCATCTGGGCGGCGTCGGTCAAATTCGGGGCTAATAAGGTGGCCCAGTGCGCCTCGGGCCCACGGGCTGCAGTGGCCACCCGTTCAAAGGTGGTCAGGTAGGCTTCTGGATCAACGGCGGGTCCCATCTTGGTCAACCGGACTGCGAGGCGGGGCAACTCGCCCCCCTCGGATGTCCCCTCGCCCTCTTGCCCTGCCTGGCCCGGCGGGGTGGCCGGCGCGGCCTGGTACTGCTTGATCCACTGCTCCTGTTGGGCTTTCATCTGCTCAGCCACTTCCTGGATTAGCTGCTTCTGTTGCACTTGGTGCTGGGCAGCTAGTTGCTGGATCAATAGGGTCTGTTGCTGTTGATTCTGTCTTTGGGTCTCCTTCACCCATTCCATAAATTGGGCCGGATCCATTCTCCGGCTCTGTTTCGGGGTCCCCCCACCAAGAAACAAAAAAAACCCCCACCAACTCCACCAAAACGAAGACAGAGGAAATATCCCACCAGTTACTTCACTCCGCGCTCTCTCACGTGCACCCCCCCCCTTTACGGGTTCTTGGTACCCCTCAATATACCTACATTCTCCACCATCTTGTGATGCCTCCGACACGTCACCCCGGGCGTGCACTCGGTCGACACGGCATAACTGCGTGTCCCGACCTTCCTCGTGGCAGTTTCGTCCCCTTGCGGGGGAGGGGGAAAGGGGGACCCGGGCCCGCCCACTCTCACGGGTCCCAGCCCAGGGCCCTAAGGACTCGGATCTAGGGGGATCCGGTCTGGCTGACGGGGTGTGTCACCGTAACTCGCCAGCCCGCCAACCACTCCGGGGTTCCGCCCTGGGCTACTTCCTTCCCCCTGTCCTCAGCTCCACCGGCGTCCCGTACCTATGGGACGTACTGTCTCCCCCTACAAGGCCTACCGGGTGGAGGAGGGTCGTCTGCGCCCCCTCCGCCCCGCCTGGAGGCCTCCTGAGCTCAGGCCCCAGCTTGGGCGTGCTGCTCTCCACCTCCCCCCCCCCCCTCGTGGCCGGCGCCCTTTTAAATATGGCAGCGCCCCCGCAGCTCCAATCCGCAGGCCGGGGGTTGGGGGCTGGGCGCGGACACGCTCCCCGAGGCCCGCCCCCGCCGTGCGCGGGCCCCCGCCTCTCCACCCTGCCGCTTCTCCGTGGCAGGGCCCAAGCCTCCGCCGTTTCCCGGTTGGCGCCGCCCGTGACGTCATCACGGGGCACCGGCCGGCCGGCGTCTGAACAGCCCAGGCAGGGCCGGGTTGCGCCGGTGCGGCAGGCCCAAAGGGCTTCCGGGGGCCGCATGTCGGCATGTCAATACATCAAACATGAATTATTGATTAATGCTGATCTGTCTCTGTCACAAATGTAAGGTTTTTTGTTTGGTTTAGTTGTAATAAAACAGACACATGCAGTTCTTTTCATTTTGGCCATAAAAAGACTATAAAAGCTTTATTTATGAAAAATAATCATAATAAAGTGTGACTAGTGGAACACATAGCTTTTTGACGTACATGTCTTTTAATTTCAGCTGATTTTAACTGGTGCTTGTGAACACTTTTCTGAAATACATAGGTGGGAATTGGAACCCTTATTTCATATGTATCAATGTACTGGACTAGGCATTGAACTTGTAAGAACTAAGTAATGGTCTAATAGGGACAGCTGCTTGTGCAATTTTTCATCTTAACCGTCACATGCTTTTTTTTTATCTCCTTTTTACACTCTTGGTCATTCCAGAACAGAGACGATTATTTAAGTTGCATTGACCAAAGATGTTGTGATGTGGCTAGAAACCTATTAGGGCCTAACATAACACAAGAATCCTTTCCTTATGTTTACAATGACTATTGTGCATAAAGAAAATCCTTATGAAAATCTGCCAGCATAAATACTGGATGTAAAATAGGAGGTGTCTCATCTGAAACTTTAAATTTACTGTTAATTGAAAAGAGATTATAAAAAAATACGTTTAAGATCCTGAATAGTCTTCACATATGGTGCCTATCAACTAAGCTTCAGGTGGGAGGGCTTCTTCAGCCTAGCCAGGCCTCTGGTTAACCGGTTATCAGTAAGCATCACCCTGTAATAGTGATACTCACTGGTTAACCAGTTACATCCCTACTACCAACTCCAAACTTTAGCATTCTATGCCAATGATTTCTCAATAAGACTTCTCTCTTGCCCACTATGGATTGCACTCTCCAACAAAAGACCTTGTCACCACAAAAGAGATTTAAGAGTATTCCACTTGTTTTTACAGCCTGAATAATGATTAAAAACTTCACTTGAGCATCTCTGTTCTAGACGGAAGCTACATTTTGACTGTTGTGTGACTACAGAAATCCTCTTTTTCAGCAGAGTGCTGCTCTACTGCCAGCCAATCCAAGGTACATCTACACTAACGGGTAAATCTGCACTTAGGGTATTCTAACATTTATATTACTAATGAATCTCATTATCAACTTAACTGCGGTTCACAGTCATCAACTGATTGATTCTCCACTACTCCATGAGTTGTATTACTACTTGATTCCCTTTAGTCTGCTAACTTTGCCTGGCTGCTTTTTAATGCACTCTCATTTTGTGTTACTCCTAGTAGTTTGCCCATCTCTTTATCTTCCTAACACCTTGTGTTTCTCATATGCCCACCCACCTTTACTCCCATTAATTCAGGTACACACACACACACACACAACATAATCAATAACTGTAGCTTATAAACTGAAATATTTTAACAACTTAAATGAAACAGGGGGACTATCAAGACACATACACAATACATCAAAACAAGCCCATGGCCAGATGGTACTGCAAATAATAGCTAATAATAATATTGCAGTAACCCTTATCCTCTTGTCTCCCTAATTTCATGCTGTTGGTTCGCTTTGTGCTATAGCTAATCTCTTCAGAGCAGGAACTGTGTCTTTCATTCTTTTCTATAAAGAACTATGCATATTTATGTTGCTGTGGGAATAATAATAATAATCTTTAAAGAGAAACATGTAAATGTTTGTTTAATTTATATTTGCTTGTACTCTGCTTCTACATACCTGGTTCATATTTGAGTATCCAGGTTTTGGATGATGATAGCTGTAGTCTGTGCAATTGACCTACTTCTGTTCTTAAGGTGACCATAGCCAGAGATTATGAAATGTTATCCATCCTTCATTGCCTGCTGACACCTCAGCCCTAAATAAAGATTGGGCCAACTGAAGAGTATACACCATATCGTCCAAACAGATAGACATTAACATGAGAGGCAGACATATCAATTAGTATCTGTTCCTAAAAGACTGTATTATCCCTAATCTATCCCCAGGCTGAATAAACTCTCAGAAATAGAAACACAGTTTAGCCAGTTTGTTTCAGTGAGTTTTTGTCACATTTAAATCAAGTACAGGTTTAGACAGAAGTAGGCACTACACCAATTTCTGTAGTAAATTCCTGGACAAAACAGAATGAAGAAAATGTGGTACCTTCAAGATTGCACGGGTGTCTTTTGAATTGTAGAGATAATCTTTTTCACTGCTGGTCTGTGCTGGACTATTAGGCTGTGTCTACACTGGGCCACTTATTCTGGAAAATCAGCTGCTTTTCCGGAATAAGTTGCGAGCTGTCTACACTGGCCCCTTGAATTTCCGGAAAAGCACTGACGATCTACTGTAAGAAATCAGCTGCTTTTCCGGAAAAACTATTCTGCTCCCGCTCGGGCAAAAGTCCTTTTTCCGGAAAACTGTTCGAAAAGGGCCAGTGTAGACAGCACAGTAGTCTTTTCGCAAAAAAAGCCCCGATCGCAAAAATGACGATCGGGCTTTTTCTGAAAGCGTCTACATTGGCACGGATGCTTTTCCGGAAAAAGGGCTTTTCCGGAAAAGCATCCTGCCAATGTAGACGCTCTTTTTCCGGAAATACTTATAACGGAAAACTGTTCTGTTTTAAGCATTTCCGGAAAATCATGCCAGTGTAGACGTAGCCTTACAGTATAGTTCTTTCCACTAAAATGAGTTCCTGTAACCCATCCTTTGGACTTGGAAAAAGGTGCTGTGGCAGTCTTCTGTTATGCAAATATTGTGGGACATCCAGAGGTACAGTCTAGTCGTGTGTTCAGCAGATGTCCACGTCTCAATACGTAGCTTCCCAAAAAGAGCTAATACAGGTTGCACCTCCAAAAACTGACACTGTCTGGTCTGGCAACACCAGAAAGCCCAGGAGTCTAATGGCAGGAGGGCAGGGCCATCTGTGACAGGAGCCAGAACCTGCAGCAGCCCTGTCTGGCCAGGAAGCAGGCAGCAGCTGTGTGAGGGGGATAGGGATGGAGGCAGGTACCTGCTGGGGTGATAGCCTGCTGGCAGCAGACAGCAGGCTTGGGGGTCAGGGTCAGGGGACCTCCCTGGGTCTGGCAAATTCTCTCCGTTGGGATCCGTCAGGTCCTGAGTGTACTGGACCAGGGAAGTCTAACCTATAGTTATTTCCCAGACAAAATTTCATCTAAAGACTGACCTAGTGTGGCAGTTTGATAAACAATATGCATTGGGTTTGTCCCATAAGTAATATTTTTATTTTTTTTAAATGTAGGGATGATTGAACCAGTTGAGATGTTTTTCTAAACCATTCTGTATTGCAGAATTGGACTAGAAATCTCACCAGTACTTGTCCTTTACCAAGACCACTGAGCTTCCTGATATCAATCAGACCAGGAAGTAGGAGTGATGAGTAATGAGACATATGTTGGCCTTTATGTGAATAAAGATAGTCCTATGTATGATTATGTCACTAACTGGGATTAAAGACACCAGGATTTTTATTTCCAGCCCCATCACAGGCTTTTTTTTGTGACCTTGAGTGATTTGTTTAGAGTCAGATTTTCAAAAGTATTTAGAAGTCTTACAATGTAGCTAGATGCCTCAATGGGATTTTCAAAAATGCATTAAGGGCCTGTGACCCAGGCCAAAGGGAGTCAGCTGAGGTGACTCCATTAAGGCCAAATGGCAAAGAATGTGACAGTCACTCCCCAAAGCTGGTGATTGTTAAGACTTACCAAGACAGCACAAAACAACATCTGATACCTTATACTGGTTATTCAGAAGTCAACCACACAATTCCCTTAAAGCACCCCAGCTTTATGCCACTACAGATCTTATTTCTCACATGAAAAAGTTCTACCATCCCTAAAGGCAGGGCTGAATTATCCAATAGGCAGACTAAGCATGTGCTTAGGGCACCAGCAAAGCAGGGGCACCAAAAAAAAAAAAAAAAAAAAAAAAAGAGAGATTTTACGGTATAGTATTGTTTTTATTTTGAATTACATATGGGGGGGGGCATAATCTTTTCAGTGTTTAGTGCCTCTAAAGGTCTTAATCAGGCCCTACCTAGAGGATTGGACACATTACTCCCCAGGTTAATCATCATTTCAGATCTTACCTCAAAAACAGGCTTATAACCAATTATTAATAACTAAAACAAGAATTATTAAAAGAGAAAGAAAAGAGAGAGCATTGGCTAAAAGATCAGATTTCATAGTAGAATTGATGAGCTTTGTAGTTGCAAATAGTTCTTGTGTGTGATGAAGTGGATCTTACCCAGCACATGATGATATATATGATGTTAGTCTTTAAGGGGCTGCAGGAGTGCTCATTATTTTTAGAGTTACAGATTAACATGGCTACCCCTCTGACATGTTTACTATGTTTACATCTCATTTAAATATTTATCTCCTTTTTAACTCAATTGACAAGAATATAATATAGACAGGAATCATTTGATTACAGTGTTAAACTTCTAACAACATATATGTAAATCCACAAAGTACAGACATTGTTTACCAAAATGTCTAAGGGCTAAATTTAGGCCTCTTTATTTTATAGGATGCTTATCCCTTTCTATGTCATGAGTGTCAGGGCCCAATTCCTACTCTTTATCTTCAAGTGTCTAAATACCTTTAAAATCTGTCGCCCACAGTGTCTCTGAACCTCAGTTCCTCATTTGTAAAAGGCGAATATTAGTACTTCATAAGCTCACAAGAGAGTTATGAAGATAAATAGATTAAAGATAAGTGCTCAGAAACTATGGAAATGGGAATAATAGAAGTGTAATTGATTGTGATACTTTATTTGTTATGGAAATATATTGAAGAGGCATTTGCAACTCAATTTTGCAGACTAAAGAAAGTTTTGATAATACTGATAAGCTTTGAATAAATATCTCAAATTCCTGGTTAATTGTCCAATTTAACTTTCAAACTTTTGAGGGCTGCTAATCCAATTTTTTTTTTATTTGTACATCAAGTACCCACAGACACCTAGCATAGGGCAGGGTTAGAAAATGTAGATCATTTCAAATTATTATATATATCTATAAAAAGTTGAGAATCATATTTATGAAATATTTTAGCTATGCAAAGGTCTGTATTTTTCTGAGTCTAATTAAGAGATTAATATCCTATTGCATGATAGTATAGTTGTTTTATATCTATCTTTTACTGTACACTAGAGGTTCTGATTGTACGGGCGCTGCCAAGAATATAGATTTAATTAGAAGATATCATTTAGATTCTAATAACTGCAAATTTACAAACTAACCTACAGGGAGAAAATATTGCATGTAACAATGACTTCATTGACACTGTTCTGCATATGTGTTAGTCTAAGGAGATGTTAATTTTTGGATACAGATTAGGCCCTGTGTTATCTTCAGAAAGTTCTTTCACTCAGTAATGAAATAGTATAGAATAGTAATAAAAATAGAATTCTGTAAGTATGTCAGTTCTAGGGAAAAAATGTGACACACACAGAATACACACTCTATAAATAATTCATGAAGCAAAATCGGAGATGTGTAAGGATTTGCAGTGCAGTGGATTAAGTTGGGCAGACTGTAGGCACAAATCCATATAGGGAAATACCCCGATTAATTTATAATGCAATAAACACATTCCTTTGTTGTGGAAAAGTGCATCTTCTTCAAAATTATAACAAAATGTTTCAAAATATGATGCATACATTGTTCCAAGAGTTGCAATATGGGGAGAAGCACATAGTGGGTGTGGAAATCAATTACCTGCTTAATGACATAGAATAAATGCTTAGTATCCTCAGATGCAGATGAATATTTTAGTTTAAATGGCTATTTTTCAGTGCAGTAGGGCTAAATATTAATTCATGTTTTCCCCACTGTGCTTTCTCTAAATATGAAAGGGAAGGAAGGAAGGTGTAGGTCAAAAAACATTGGTTCCAATCACTTCCTAGTGTGTTGCTTGAGGCCAGTATTTTAGATGAGCTCTTCCATTATTTCATCTTGTGGCTTGACCAAGTGAAGATGAGAGTGGTTATGAGTACAGTATAGTCTGCCTGGTTCTGAATGAGGGATTTTGCTGGGCCATGGGGAGGTCACTTCTGGCCCTCCTGTCACAACCTCAAATCCTGGCTCTGCTTCTGGCCTTCCTGCTGGCTGGCTGCCCCCCTGCTCCTGACATAGCTGCGTTCACAGCTACAGCAAGGCAGCCAGCTCTCCCCTCCCTGCCAACCCCCGTCTGTCACTGACCCAACACTGCCCTGCTGGGCCCCCCAACCCCACTGGGCTGTCAGCCCTGCTGGCAAGCCATTGTCCTGCTAGGGTTTCCAGCCCCACTAGTACCCACTACCCCACCGGAGCTCACTACCACTTTTGCTGCCAGCCTAGCCGGACTCCCACAGCTCGGCTCTCAACTGCTGGCCCCCCTTCAACCCAACCGGCTGGGCTCAAGGCTCCCTCAAGGCTCCTGCTTTTGGCCTTCTACAGGACTCTCTGGTCTGGCAGGACCATGGATGTTGCTGGACCAGTGTCCTGGTTTAGAGACATTCAACTTGCATTAGATATCACGGTTTTTGGAAACAGAGCTTAGTTTTGTTTTCAGAAGAGGCCATTTGTCAGATTCTTTGGTTTATTGTTAGAGAACTAAATCAGCTTGCTTCTCTCTCTTCTGTATTACTATTGTGAGAGTGCCTGACTCTAAATCGTGAGAGTATCTGACTTTATAACACAGGCCATAGAACTTCCCCAAAATTATTCTTAGAGCAGATCTTTTAGAAAAACACTCAATCTTGATTTTAAAATTGTTAGTGATGTAGAATCCACTGTGATCCTTGGTAAACTGGTGCAATTGTTAACTACCCTGTCTAAAATGTACGTCTTTCTTTGCAGTCTGAATTAGTCCCACTTCAATTTTCAGCTGTTAGATTGTGCTAACCTTTCTCTGCTATATTGAAATATATGTTCCCCGTGTAGATACTTATGGACTATAATCAAGTGACCCCTTAACATTGTCTTTATTCAGCTAAATAGATTGAGCTCTTTGAATCTATCATGATGAGGTTTGTTTTCTAACCCTCTAGTAGTTCTCTTTGCTCTTCTCTAAACCAGCTCCAATTTATCAAAATCATGAGTGGTAGGTACCAGATTTGAGCAGCAGTTGTAGGTACCAGATTTGAGTTATACTGTGCCTAATGTAGGGGTAAGCCTTTCCAACTTCAAGATTCCCCTGTTTATCCCATGAGCAATTTGCTCTTTTGGCCTCAGTGTCACCATGGGAACTCCTGTTCATTTGTTATCTGCCAAGACCCCAACATTTCTTTGAGTCAGTGCTTCCAGTATAGTATACTTCATCCTGTAAGTATAGCCTATCTTCTTTCTTCCTGGGTGTATACATTTAGCCATTTTAAGTACATATTGTTCTCTTGTGCCCAGCTTACTAAATGATCCAGGTCACTCTGTATCAGTGACTGATGCTCTTCATTATTTACCACACCTCCAAATTTTGTGTTGCCTACAAACTTTATCAGAGATGATTTCCCCCCCAATTATTGATACAAATGTTAAATAGTGTAGGGCCAACGACCAATCCTTGCAGGGCCCCTCTGGAAACACATACACTTGGTGGTGATTCCCCTTTTAGAATTACATTTTGAGACCTATGTGTTAGCCATGTTAATTGTATATTTAATTGAAATGTCATATGCCACAAATTCAAATGGCTTCAAAAGTCTAAGTATGTTTCATTATTACCTATCTTGCCCAGGATTGATGTCCAGCTGACAGACATACAATCATCCAGGTCTTCCTGTTTACCTTTTAAAAATATGCATAATCTCATTTTCTATTCTTCTGGAGCACTTTAGCATTAACATTCCAGTGACTGCATGTATAGCCAGCCCTTTTAAAATTCTTGGCTGCAAGTTATCTGGACTTGTTGATTTAAAAATGTCTGACTTTAGAAGCTGCTTTTTAACATCTTCATGAGATATGAGTAGAATGAGAAAAAAAAAGTTATCCACACCAAATTGTGTGACTGTCATGCATTTTTCACAATAACTTTCTCAAGATTATTTCTGGCTCCATACTTCATGTGCCTGTTTTCTAACAACAATCTGCTTCTCTACAATAACATTTCTGACATAAATGTTCGTCTTATTTTCTTGAATTTTCTTCTTGTCAGCAGCATTAAGTTCCTAAATTCAAATTTATGTCACCATGGAAAAATAGGTTTTTCCCCACTTTAATCTTTATACATCTCAAGATTGTGTGTTTCCTTTGCCCCACACTGTTATAATGGGGTGATGGCTGAGTGAGTCATTTCTTCTCTTCTTCCAATTTTTTTGGAGCAGCCTCCTTGTTTGGATAATTATGATCCCGGATAATTAAATCAATCTACTCCCTCTTCAACTTAACTGTTGATCCTGATGTCCACTTGTATTCCGCTTGATTATTGATCATGTCAGTATATATGCCTTTGTTTCTATCATATCTAGATATAGTCCATATTTCTTATTAGCTATTTTTGTGGATGAAACATAAGCAATGGATGATTATATTCCCTGCATTTTTAACGTGATGGATTTTTGCAATTTGATCACCTGTTTTGAGTTTCTTTTTGAAAGCACTTGTGGTGGTGAGAGTTGCTTCTATTAATTCTATCATCCTATCTTCAATTATGTAGAGCAGGAATTTATTGGCTTGAGACCAGGGAGATGGTATAATCATGACATCACTTAGGTATATCCCTTTTCTTAGGCAAGGGTAGAATTCCCTTCCATCAGCTGGCCAGTTTTTAGTCATCCCTTCAGTCAGCTGGCCAGTTTCTAGTCATCCACACATTGCAAATTTCCCACATAAGATAATACTGAGGTCACCAATCACTTTTACCATTTCTTCTGATGTTTTACCTACTCCTGCTGCTTTCCCAAACTTCTATTTAATTAATAGCATTCACTATAGTATTAACAGGGTTATGAACCTTTTGTGCAGTGAAGTTGGTCAAGGAGGTGAACATTTTGCTGCTGTTTTGGTGACAACACATCCTCAGATCATTTTTGAGGTGAACAAAGGTTTGAACCCTTTTTTATCAGTGTAAGTGAACATGTATAGAGCAGAAGTAAGATGTTTCGGACCTTCCAGTTATATAACATTTATGGTGAATAAGGAGTTTTGTCTGTAAGACAGCTGGTCCCCCAGACTTCTACAGGGAAAAAAACCACACTTCATTTGAACTGCAAGCTGTATAGAGCAAATACTCCATGCTGTTTCAGTTCTCTGACCCGGTGATGCCTTCTTAAGACCTATGCAGTCCCAACCCTATAGAAAGGCTTCTGTTTCATATATGGGAACATGTTGGAACAAGGGGAGACAACAGACTTGTCTGGCTTCTGGGGAAAGGGCATGGCTTTAGGCTGACTGGGCTTTGGGCTGAAGGACCACCAGCCCTCACCATTGCCTGGAGCCCACCATGTCAGACCCTCCCAGCACACAGAGCCACCCCAAACATGCCATGCAGCACTCTGATTCTTGGGCAACTCCTCCTCCCCCCATCAGTGGGCCTGTGTTGGAGAGAGACAGCTCTCCCTGTGCACCTGTAGATGTGGGGAGCATGGGGGCTTTGTGCTGATATTTTTAACCCATATTTATTTGCAGGACACAATTTGGCTGTAGGTGTGTGCTTTACCCATGTGTATACTTGTATTTATGTACAATTAATATAATAATTAATGGCTCATATTAATCTAGCTAGAAAAAAGCACAATTGAAGAGGAAATGATTTTAATTTTGTGTTGTATTTTTCTTGTTTAAAATATTGATTATTGGTGAGGAAACTGGACCCATTCCATTGATGCCAAATGTGTCCATGAAGTCAGGATCACTGAGGGCCAGAGTCCTAAATGCACAGGGGAGGTGGCTGTACCTCCATAACCCAAGGGGCTCTTTCCACCCCATTGTTAGCTTTAATAGAGTTTAGAACAATTTGAGGGAATGCTCTGAATATAGAAATCACTTGCACAATCATCAGTTAGTGACCATGCATTCTGGCCATGCCTCTCATCTTCCAGCAGGTTTCACTTATCAAGACCCCTGCTAAGGTAGGAATTCACTGTGCCTGCTCCAGGACTGTTTGAGACTTCCCCTTGGGGAAACCTAAACCTGTTCTGCTTCTTGCTCCTCTCTACAACAGAGAAGCTCAAATAGAAAATTCTGTTCCCAATTCTGGCCTCTTGTGTAACTTGCTATTAAAGAAATGCATTATTTATACGCTAAAGTATTTTAATTGGCAGACAAAAAAATTGTATATTAATCATATTTCAAACATATCACACTAGCAGATTTACCCAGGTTGCTTGGATCCCTTAACTCAATTGTTTGTTAATTTTTTTAACTAAAAATAAAATGTACCTGCTTTATTTAAATGTTTGTAGAGACTGAACTTCTCTAGTCCTGCACCTTTGGGACTTGACTGGTGCTGAACCAGAGAATTTGCTGGACCATGGGAGGTCAATATTGTCTAGCTGCATTACCAACACTTCCACTGCTTACTGGGCTCTTAGAAGATATTTAGAGGTAAATTAGAGCTAAATAACAGCACCGAACATGGAGCGCCAGAATTGATGGATGTAAACAAACTCTATGGGATGGTGGGAGACTTGGCCATGCCCATGATAAGTGGACATCTGGTTAACTAAAATCATGTCAGACCACAGATGTTGCTGGACCAGAAAGTGCCGGATTAGAGAGGTTCCACCTGGATTTTTCAAAAATACGGTGTTGCTTTTAAGAAGTTAATGTTATGTTAGATTTCTTTTAAAAAGGGATTGTTAAATTTTGTCCATTTAATTTTTTGTAGTAAACTTTTTTTAAATGGGAATTCCATTAAGTGTATTTTTTCTTCATCCCTATAAGCTCTTATCATTTGCTATGTTTTAACAAAAAAGGCTATAGTCAATTTGGTTTCCAATAACATTGTCTTTTAGTTTTTCAAACCTTAGGCATTGATTTAGCTGTGCCGAAACAGAGCACTACTCCAATTTTTTCTCTCATCTCTTTTCTGTAAGGTTTTTTGAGAAGCACTCCTACTGTATTTTTCTGGCTCATCTTGGTTCAGTCTCTTTCAACATTCTCTCATTATGTCAGTTTTGAGAACTCTACTTAATTTGGTGATTGTCTCTCTTTTTTCTGTTGGGTTTTAGGAGAAGCAATCCCATTCCAGGCATATCTCATTTTTCTGCCACAACCAAATCCTTTCCTTGCTTTAAGTTATAATAAGAGGAAGCTATATACCGAATTTGGTGGGTCTAGCTCTTATCATTTAGGAGTTCTTGATCAAAAAGCCAAACAGACAAATGCTCTAAAATATATACTAGATTAATGGGGAACTTAAATCTATAGAAGCTATGTGTTCCTTTTGAAACATGAGTGACTGACCCTGAAAAAGATGGTTATCTGAAAGGAGTACATTTACCCTTCTTATTTGAACCTCCTTTATGCTAAGCCTTCAGCTTTAATGTGAGTCAGTGATTTGTGGTTAAATCTTTTCTGCTGCTTTATAGAGAAAGCTCTGTGTGTAGGAATTGTTAGGATTAAAAATTTAATTTTCTCTGCCACTAAAGTCCTTTCATGTTCCTATAAAACTGCTGTATATGGAAAAATTCTGCTAGATATTCAGTAGTCTCCATTTTTCTGTGGTGCATTATTTGTCTATGTAATGTGTTATCCTGATTATTTGTTGATTGATGTCTTTTCCCAGCCAGCAGACTAAATGCTACAGTGAGAACTGAACAAATATTCTTACCATTTTGAAAAGCTGGAGGGAGGTAATCATTTTAGTTGCAAATGATGGCTATAATAAATAATAAAATGCATTCGACTAAATCTTTTCTTACAACCCGCAGAGTAAAGTGGAACTGCGTAAATGGCATGGAATAAGGGGGTAATTTTGTTGAGTTTTGATTTGATTACCATGTATTTTCCATAGTCCCACATAGCCTGATCCTATAAAAAAATCACTGTCCTTTGCCACTGTTTTGTCAGGAAAGCCTGAGCAAAAACAATTTTGCTTTTCTTTATACGTTCAGGAAGAATGCGGAAAAGTATTTCCCATCATTAAAATAAAGATTGTTTTTAAAAAGGTTGCAATCTTATAGATGAACTAGCTGAGACTTGGAAAGTGAAATTTGCAAAGCAAATAGTGCCCAGTGAGGAACAGTACTCTTTTATTGTACTGCAGAAAATGGTTTTGATTTGACTGAAGTATTAAATTTCAGAAATTCCAGATTGGGTGTGAACAGTAGATTTATTTTTTGCTATGCTTGTAAAATGCAACTTAAAGATTTTGTGTATGAAAATGAAAACTTTGTAAGGTGCTGAGAGCCTTAAGCAAAAATGATGCAAGAGTCCTCGGGTGGTATGTGATGATACACTGTATTTACAAAATACTGTACTATGTTATCATACAATTAAAGAATAAATTGTATTGCAATTCTGCAGCACCACTCAAGTTAAAGTTGCATCACAATTTCTATTTAAAGGTCAGTCTTACCAAGTCCTCTAAAATTGACTTTTTTTAAATTCCTTTTGAAATTTGGTGTGCCTTACAAGGATTCAGGTAAGTCTTGGGAACCGAAGCGTGGGGTCATTTGAGCCAGGGATTCAAGAGGTATAACCCCCCCTTCCCTGTTTGATATCCTTTATTAAAAATGTTCTAGGTAATTGGTTGATTGCTTGATTTTTATTTTTTGCCCAGAGTTAGAGATCAAACCATTGAGATGATGCCAGTCAATGATCTTGATCTGTCAAGCTCTACCCAAGGCGGTTCATAGAACCCACTAAGTCTCTGGGGGAGCCAAATTAAGAATGCTCTTTAGAAAACAGCACATTTTTTATACTGTGCAAAACACCAACAGAGGTTGAACTTCGCTGGTCTGATGCCTTCAGGACCTGACCGGTCCCGAATCAGGGAATTTGCTGGACCAGGGATTCCCTGCTACAGTCCCTCAGCCCTTGACTCTTAGTGCTGTCAGCTCTGGGGGCCCCCTCACTACTTCCCGCCCTGGCTGGTCCTGCTGTTGCTGCCCTGGCTGGAGGCTGCCTGCAGACTTCAGCAGCCCTCACTGTCAGGAGCTGCCATAGGCTCCGGCATCGGCCCCATGCTGTACTGCTGCGGGTCCAACCCTGGTCCCCACTACCATGGTCTGATAGGGGCTGCTGCTCGCTCTGGCCCTGGTCCCACTGCCATGGGCTGGTAAGGGCTGGCTCTGGTCCCAGTCCCATTGCCACAGGCTCCCAGGGCCTGTCGAGGGCTCAGGCTCCGGCTCCGCGGCAGCCTACGGCTTTGGCCCTACACTCTTGCAGGCTGCCTAAGGCTCTAGTCCCAGCCCTGCGCTGACACAGGCTGCTGTGGCTACCACCAGCCCCAACCCCTTTCCCATCCTGCTGCTTTAGCCTGGCCCCTCTTTTGGGTTGCCCTCCTGCCATTAGGCTACCAGACTCTCTAATCCAGGAACATCTGTGGTCATTCTGGAGCACAGATGTTGCAGAACTAGAGATCGCCAGTTTTGGAAGGTGCAACCTGTACTGAAAAATGGCTAGAGGGTTTCTATTGCCACCATTTTATATTCTTCAAAGTTTGATTTTTCTAAGTGAATGATTATGTAGATTGCTTTGGAATTTTGTGTGGCTTATGGGGACATGGAGTAGCATTAGTGATCCAAATTTGGGGTAATTTGTCCAGGGAGGTTCTGAATTATGTTTCCCAACCATGCAAAAACAATTCAGTTTCCTTCTGCTGCCTTATATTGTTTAAACTGAGAGGAACTAATGGCTGGTTGAATCACACACCTTGTTGAGTATGTCTACACTCCAACGTAAGCTCAGGGTTCGAACTCCCTTCTGCTTACACACAAATTGTGCTAATGTTTGAACCCAGGGTCCCAAGACCTTACCAAGGTAGAGGGTCCAGCTTGTGTCAAGCCAGGACTCAGGGATAAAGCCTTATTACTTTGCAATGTAAACTCAGCCCCTGAACTCATGCCTGGGGAGTCTACCAAAAGTATTCCATAGGATGATTTTTTCCCCCTTCTAGACAGTCAGGTTGGGTGGATAGTCATTTTTTCCCCACACTGCACACCACAAACAAAGAGCTAGAATGGCCATACTCTGGGAGGATACTAAGAAGTCTAGGATATTGGTGGTTGGTCTCTGGCCTTCGTAATGCCATGTTGGGACTCATGTGTTGGAATTGTTGGCAATTTGTTCAACAATTCCTAACCCAGGGCTAGAAATGAGTGTGGACACTCACATCCTGTAGTGTGGACATGTGAACCACTCCCACTAGGTGTGTGAGTTACAGAAGCTATTTTGAAATAGTTATTTAGGGAGTTATTTCAAAATAGTTATTCAAAATAACTTCTTAGTGTAGACATGTCCAAAGAGGTTTGGACTGAGATTGCTGGATATTGCTACAATATGTGAATCATGGATGCCAATTTTATTTTATTTTTTGACAGAGAAGAATGTTATCAAAGTATTTAGGGGAGAAAATAGACAAATGAATGCTTCCTGGAAGGTGAGGGAGAGGCAGAAGCGGGGGAAGTAAAGGATTAGGGGGCTGCAGTGGGAGGATAGATAAGGGAGAGGAGAGACTTTGGGGCTCAGGTGTAGGAAGCTTGAGGGCTAAGGAGAGTGGAGGGTGGGACATTAGGATGGGGGGCATGAGTGTGGGTATGTGGTAGGTACTTGAGGGAGAACAGGGATGGGGCAGCTATTGGTTTCACATTATCCCCTCCTGTGTCTGTACTTGTGAATCCCCTTCCTCCTAGCCCTATCGTATTATCTGGGACATGGGGGACCATGTCAATAGGGGTTGGCATCGCTCCCTAGCGTACTCATGAGAACTCTGATTTGGGGGAATTGCCCTTTTAGGAGGGTCCCCCCATGTGAGCTAAGATTTGTGACATTCCTGCCCTTTGTGGGAAGATGAGAACTGGCATACTTCATTCATACCACAGGCTCTAAAGCACTCAGGAGAGATATGGGAGCACCCACTGAGATGAAGGGAGCAGTTCACATGTCATAAAGCCTTCTTTGTGAAGGTGGGTTTGTAGAGAAGTCCTTAACCTTGCATGTGCATTTAACCTTCCTGTTTAAAATATGTGGATTTAAGTGCTCCATAATCTGCATGCTTGCATAGATTTTCTTCAAATTTGCTATGCCTCATGGACTGCAGAGTGGGGCATGCAATCCATATCTGAGGTTATTTGAACTGGGAAGTTGGGAGATATAAGCCCTAAAAGTTTTTTTTAATCCGTTTCCAAAAAGGTGGCTTGTTTTCATTTCTGTTTTGTGTTTTATTTTTGTGCAGAGTTAGAGATCAAACTATTGCAGGAATATGGGTCAAAATGGGCTCAGTCTGTCAATTTTTGTCTGAGGTCGTGCTCAGCACCCATCAAGACTTTGGTGGATCCAAGTGGTGATAGTTTTTAAATACATGTTCACTTCTTGCTTGCATGGATGTGTGGAAAGAAAAAAGCACGAGAGTTTCTATACAGCTGCTGTATTCTTATCTGTAAAGTTCGAGGAAATTTACCAATACCATTGCCCCTAGAGAACACTCTGCCACTGATGTTTCTAATGCTCTGTATAACAAAGATTAGATAACTCATGCTGCTTGCTACAAATTGTCTCAATTATAATTATTTGTTTTTTTTAATTTACAGAGTGGTTAACTGTGAACAAAGCAAGAGAGAAGGAAAAATTAGGAAGAACGGCTCTTGCGCAAAAGGGGGTTTTTGTGCAAAAAGAAGCTGTCTACACAGTGCTTTTTTGTGCAAAAACCTCTTGTGCAAAAGGGATCCGAGGAGGAAATGCAAATGAGAGCATGACGTATGCAAATGAGTGCTCCATTTGTATTTCCTCTTGCAGAAGAGGCTCGTAGTGTAGATGTAGTGCCCATGGGGGGCTGTGGATGCAGGTAGAAACAGGAATTGGAAGAAGCATTCCTCAAATGCAGTGGAGGGGAGGATGCAGGGTCATCCTTTTTTTAAAAAAAGAATCCTCCAATAGCTTTGGATGGAATCCTCTGGGTGAGAGTGAATGGAATGTAAATGGAGATGAAGAGCTTGTACTTCCAGTAACTGTGGAGTGGGCAGAGTAAAGGTATGTGATTTAGTGGGCTATATTAGGGCAGTGCTGAATGAGTTGAGTTAGCAAGGTTAAAGTTCAGGTTGTATTTCTTGGTTTGCAATAGTATGAGTTTTGCTAAACTCAATGTTCTGCAAGTGGATGACGAACCACCCAAGTACCAAGGGTGCCTCTTCTCCCACCATCGAATAAGGGAGCAGAGTTAAGATTCCTCTGATAACAGTAGCTGTGATCTTTCCTGCCTCTTGAGTGCTAGTTGTGCAACCTTAACTGTCAATTAACATAGGGGGTTTTTTTCTGACAAGAAAATCAGAGGGGCTGCTTCATATTTTTTATTATGCATTATGCAATTTCACAAACCTGGAATTTTTCTCCTACTTTTAAGTTAATAAGCCTCACCCTGGGGAAGCTCATAGGCTAAGTATGAATTCACTAGCCTTCTATAGAAAAGGATATGGTGACACCTTCTGTGCCTTACATCCTTTTTGGAATAATTTGCTTCTCTGGGAAGGCATAAAAAGAGAAATCACTACTTTTTCTCAAGCATGGGGCTTGTGATTGTCCCTTTGTGCCTTCCTCTCTTATTTGAGTATTGATACAGAGGCTCAGAACAATTTGGCTCTTTCACTGGCAGTTTTGAAAATCCTGCAAAATTTCTGACTGACTGAAAAACTGGGCTTTGGAAATCAAGCCATACTCCCTGTTCCCAGTGGTGGGGTGTTAGAGAGAGTTCCCCAACAATAGGAGTGTCTATCCAGGAAATCTTTTCAACGATATGGCTCAAAGGAGGTATGTCCCAGCAATGGTGAAATCTTCAGGGTGACTTTGCCACTTGCCAACAATATGGCATTCCCAATAATGTCTGTTAAAAAGGCTTTGAACTTGCAAACTGCTGTGTGAATAGAGAGCCTTAAATGATCTGAAACCTTTAAATAATGGCTGCAAAATGTGCTAAGAAAGTAGTTGGGGTAAAACCTAAGAGAAAATAATTGGACACTTGTATAAATCCTGTGATTTGGACTTGGCATTTAGTTAGGGGGAGGTGATTTTTTTAAAACCTTATTTCAAACCAACTCAAATACTGTGGGTTCCAAAGTCTGACTCATGCTTGTATTTGATAAATAGGTAAAGTGAAAATCAGAAAAGTAAAGCCCACAGACACACAAAAATAGGAGGTGGAGTGAAAGAAAAGGTCTAAAAAAATGAATATAATAAGCCAGAATTGTCCCATAGGGAAGTGTGAGGGAAGCAACACTTCCTTTGCCAAAGGGGGTAGCTGTACCAGAGTGTTCAATCCTGAGAGAAGGGCAGGCAGGGATGCTTGTCCTGCTTTCCACCAGAGAGAACAGCTTTAAATTGAAGTTAAGGATATATGTTGAAATACTGGAATCTTATGGATGGCTTAATCTCACCCAGGTTGGCCTTACCCACTCTTTGAACTGCACTCACTGGCTGCGCTGGGTCTCTTCTAACCTTCCCTGATCTGAGTCTTGAAGAAAGCAAAACCTGGCCAATAAATCAGGATCTTATAACATACACATGGAACTCCATCTTCTGCTAATCACCTCTTAGAGGTAGAACTAGATTTTCTTTTTACAAAATGTTTTGCAATGAAAAAAATGAAAAAATTTCAGTCTTGAAAACCTAAAATTTTTTGTTGCAGTTTTTATTTACCTCCTCTTCTCTCATTTTTTCCCAAGTTGTGAAATAGAAAAAAGGAAAAGGAGGAAAAGGAGTGAGTGACGGCTGGAAGGAAAACTGAAAAAAATTGCTGACACTTTTTTTTTTAACTTTTCCACAAAAATCACTTCCCATTTTTCAAGCAGTCCAACATAAGGAGGTCGTTCACAGGGAGCAACGACTTGGCTTTGGGCAGAAACCTTTTGGTTTTAAATTTAATCACCCAAAAAGAGAAATGGTTTTAAATCACGGGGAAAATTGTTTACAAAGCTAGTATGAATTTGTAAACCCTGTGAACTCAAGCAATATTTTACAAAGCCATTAGTCTTGAACTCCACAAGGTTTGTTTATCTCTAATTTCAGCAATAGGTTCATTTTCACTCTTGCGATTCAAGGACTCACAAGGTATGATGTCAGCTCATGAGAACAGTTTTTTAGATATACTTTTATATATGCTTTTAGATATACTTTTTGTAGACATTTAGGCCCAGATCCTGAAGTGTCTTTGCTCAGCAACATGGAGACAGTGGATGGGCATGCAAAAACTCAACTACTTTTCTTCCCATCTCTTTTATGTGAGCAAATAAGGGCATAGTAGCACTCCCAAAGGGTAGAGGAGAGAAACATGATCCATCCAAATGGGTAGTACAGTGAGAGACTGAGGCTACGTCTAGACTGCATCCCTCTGTCAACAGAGGGATGCAAATCAAGCATGTCGAAATTGCTAATGAAGCCAGGATTTAAATATCCCACATCTCATTAGCATAAACATGGTTGCCACTTTTTTCTAAACAGAGTTTTTTTGAAGAAAATGGCAGTCTAGATGTGGATCTGTCGAAAAATAAAGCCTTTTTTGGACAGATCCTGTATTCCTCAAAAAATGAGATTACAGGATCTGTCGAAAAAGGGTTTATTTTTCGACAGATCCCCATCTAGACTGCCGTTTTTTTTTTAAAAGCTCTGTTTCGAAAAAAAGCGGTGGCCATGTTTATGTTAATGAGGCGCGGGATATTTAAATCCCCGCTTCATTAGCAGTTTCGACGTGCCTAATCTACATCTCTCTGTCGACAGAGAGGTGTAGTCTAGACACACCCTGAGAGAGGCATAATTTGCTTGAGACAATCTCTAATGTTCTTTCTGGGATTATGCAGCTAAACACTATGTCCTATTCAGAGTTCTGGTTTAAAAGCCACAGTCTAGCCTTTACTGTATTGTATCAAAGTGTAAAATGCCCCAGAACATAAAATCCTTGCACTGTATGTCTTCATGGTATGTTAAAATGTCCCCCCTACAGTTTTTTGTACAACTGGTCAGATTCATTCTTTTGTAGCATCAAATACTGGCCTCAGCTACAGAGAGAACAGCATAACATTATGATGCAGATTACAACAGAGCTCATAATGTGCTAGGGGCTTCAAAACTAATTATAACATGCCCCAGTGAGTTCAGAATCTGAGGAGTTTAAATGCTACTTGCATCTTTACAAATGACTTAAGTGATGCATAGCCCTTGTAGTGACTTTCTGCACACCAGCAAATTATATCCCCTTTGAATTTCACAAACACTGCCTCTGTGTGTGAGAGAGTGCTAAAGCTAAAGAATCACCATTCTAGCCCAAACAAAAAACAGGACTATGTAGCATTTTAAAGACTAACAAGATGGTTTATTAGGTAATGAGCTTTCGTGGGCCAGACCCACTTCCTCAGATCAAATTGTGGAAGAAAATAGGCATGACCATATATACCAAAGGGATACAATAAAAAAAAGTGAACACATATAGAAAGGACTAATCAAATTTCAGAACAGAGGGGGGATAAGGGCAGGGGAGGTAAATGTCTGTGAGCTAATGATATTAGAGGTGATAATTGGGGAAGCTATCTTTGTAATGGGTAAGGTAATTAGGGTCTTTGTTAAGACACCGGCGTAAAGTGTCAAATTTAAGCATGAATGACAGTTCAGAGGTTTCTCTTTCAAGCCTGGTGTGAAAATGTCTTTGAAGCAGTATGCAGGTAATCAAGTCATTGAGACAATGCCCTTTCTGGTTGAAATGGCAAGAAACTGTTTTTCTTTGTGATACTGTCTGATATCCGTTTTGTGTGCATTGATTCTTTGGCGAAGCTGCCTGAGACGCTTTGTCCAATGTACATAGCAGATGGACACTGTCGGCACATGATGATATAGATTATATTTCTGGATGAGCAGGAATATGTGTTCTTGATCTTATAACTGAATTGGTTAGGTCCAATAATGGTGTCAGCAGAGTAAATATGTGGACAAAGCCGGCAACGGGGTTTGTTGTAAGGAAAAGTCCCAGGGTTGGTATTAGTGTGGTATGTCCTGTGGTTGTTGGTAAGAATCATCTTGAGGTTAGGTGGTTGTCTGTAGGAGACTATGGGTCTGTCTCCCAGAGCCTCTCGGAGTGTAGTATCCTGTTCTAGTATAGGTTGTAGTTTATTGATAATATGTTGGACGGGTTTAAGTTGGGGGCTATAGGTGATGACAAGTGGTGTTCTATTGTTGGTTTTCTTGGGTCTGTCTTGAAGTAGATGGTTTCTGGGTATTCGCCTGGCTCTTTCAATTTGTGTTTTTATTTCTCCAGGTGGGTAATTGAGGTTTATAAATGCTTGGTAGAGATCCTGAAGTTTCTGGTCTCTGTCGGTGGGATTAGAGCAGATGCGGTTGTATCAAAGGGCTTGGCTATAGATGATGGATCGTATGGTGTGTTCTGAATGGGAGCTGGAGGCATGAAGGTAACTGTATGAGTCAGTGGGTTTTCTGTAGAGAGTGGTGTCTAATTTACCATTGGTGATTTGTACTGTGGTATCCAGGAAATGGATCTCTCGTGTAGAATGGTCCAGGCTGAGATTGATGGTGGGGTGTAGGTTGTTAAAATCTCTGTGGAATGTCTCCAGTGTTTCTTGGCCGTGGGTCCAGATCATAAAGATGTCATCGATGTAGTGTAAGTATAGAAGGGGTAAAAGGGGACGGGATCTGAGGAAACATTGTTCTAAGTCAGCCATAAAGATTTTCTTGTCTGCTTCAGCCTTTTGTACATTTCTTCACAGCAAATGCTAGTGATTCTGCCATTTTTGTCCCAGACTCATGTCAAATCAGGACTCCAAGTATAAGTGTCTATGCAGCTGCCGTTGTCAGTGTGATGCTCACAGCAAAAATCAGTGCTCAGCTGCTTCCGGCTTGTTGCAGCATTTATCAACTGTGGCAAAGGGATTAGCATCCATCCAGGATTCTTAAGACCTATTGTAGTGAAAATACAGCAAGAATGTTTTGTCTTTGGGGTATGACAGAAACAAAACAAAGCATAGCGGCAGGTGGGAAAGTGTGTGTGTGTTTTAAACAGGAGGTGGGAGAGACAAGACGGTATGAGACAGGTGGATTTGAAGGCACAAGCAGTGGCAAATATTAGGGACTAGGGACATTTAAATTTGTCTGTTTTTTAAAAAAATATTGCCTTTAATAAAAACGGTAAAAGATCATAGCTGAATATATTAGATATGAAATTGAAATACGTTATGCTAATTTCTGCCTTCGGATTTATATCGTAAAACAAAGTTGCATTCAAGTATCTGACATAATATTCATATTAAATATTTATTTATTTATTTATTTATTTATTTATTTGAAGATGTACTTTTTAAAAAACCTTTTCACAGCTCTAGGTCCCAGGTTCACTTTTGGATGTAGAATGTATGGTAGAATTTTGAAGTGATTAAACAATATTAATATTTATATAGCATGAAAATGTGCTAGGCCGTCTATAGGCAAACAGGAAGAGAAGACTGTAAGGCATTTGTAGACTGATGAATTATGGAGTATAGGTACAGCCCCATATTGGAGTGGTTGTAAAAGTCACTTAAAGGCGCTCCAGGGTTCTGCCTCCTTGGAAGGCAGTGAGAGGTGGCTGCATCTGACAGATGCTATGTCTCTGAAAATGTTCTAATTTTTTAATGTTGGTGGAAGAAAGAAAGCATAGGAAGATTTCAGTTACAAAACATTAAACAAAAAGTCTGTCATTAGGAGAAAAAGGACCAAAACATTCCATTCTGCTCCTCTGACTCCTGTACCCTGCTAAACCTCTGCTTTATAGGTATTTCAATCACCAATGGCATTTGTATTTTTATTGGGGTAATTCATCTTATTTTCCTGTTAGTTTTGTAATAACCCAATGGATTCAGTGGTCTTGTGAGCCCTGATAGAACTTTGAGCTGCTAGGATCCTGCTTGTTTCCAGTCATTTCTCCACAGAAACTATGTAAATCGTAGTCAGCAATTTGAATAACTTTTTCTTCTATTCATTTATAATACCCATGTGGAAAAGGCATATGTAATCTATATACTGAACACAGAGAGTATGTCATATACTTGTATATGTTACATAAGTACATGGACTTCAATAGGAAAAAAAGAAGCCACTTTGATATTACTTATATATGAGTCAATATGCAACCTCCCATAAGTCCAATATATAAAACATGTGGTAGCATTTGTATTTACATTGCATGTATTTTTTTATTTCACATGGATACATATAATTTTCCAGCTGTTTTGTTAAAATTAAGAATTCCTCTCTTATTTACCTTATTTTAATGGAGTAAGTTAATTTTACTTTCGTCTGAAAATGGGGAATTCCAATTGTAATAATTTTCAGGGCTGTCTGAAATACCCTCTATGTACTGTTGTACTACTTGTTTGACACACTGAGAAATTCCTGACAATTTCATGTACTTTCTCTCCTCCTGGGTAATGTGTTCTGCAGCATGTCTTGCCTACAAATTATTTTTAGAACATTTTTTTCCCAAGTAAAGAATTTCTTCAGGCTGGGCATTGCCAAAGAACTGCTGTTTTTAATCGTAATTAATTGATTTGTAGATTTAATCCTTCTCCACCTATTCAGGACAGATTCCGTTGTCATTATTCCCCATGTAATATTTGAAATCCAGTTTTCAACTTGGCCACTTGGTCTCATGGAGTTTTAGTTTGGTCGACATTAGCTGATCAAGCAAACAGCAGTTATTCCTGCTTTCTTTTCACTGACTCTTCTGTGACCTCCTCATAGCTAACTATGTTTTACTCCAGCAGTGGCCCCAGGCAGCTACATGTCTGGAATTTCCTTTTCCAAGACTAAGCAACACAGCTTGACTTAATGTACAAGAAGCTGTTGCACAGCAGCCCTTTAATCCAAAGGTTTACTCAGCTGTGTGTCCACTCTCTGTCACCTGCAGAAATGTTTCTTTTGACACCAGAAATGTTCCAATACCTGTTCCTCTTGCCAGAGTACAGAAAGGAAAACCACCAAAACAAAATATATTGAGTTTGCTGAAGTTTCCAAGTAACAGTGAATGTATAAGAAAAACTTTTTTGTTTTTCTTACAGATTATTCTTTTCAAAGTGTTTTTCCTATTTTCAGGATTATCATCCTTTCTTACCATGTTCTTTCTTTTTTATCATTTTAAACCAGAACGTCTTTTCCTTTGGCCAAGTCCTGATGTTGTTTGGTTTTTACTCAAGCATATTCCTATGGAATGTAGTGGGAATCTGCCTCAGTAAGAGCTAAGCAGAAAGACTATAAAAACTGAATAAGGACTTTATTTGTCGTCATCCCCTCCCCTCACCCCCCCCCCCTCCCCAGTTGCCTCTGGTCTGGTTGCCTCTAAACCTTCTGAATATCTTTATAACTTTTATGGCCACATTTTACAAACCTCTCTCCTCTGATCCCACCTCGGAATACCAAAAGAAACTACACTGTCTCCTTAAAAGCCTCCCTACAGCTACTCAGGAACAAATCCACACAGAAACACCTTCTGACCCCGACCAGGATTGTTCTATCTGCTTCCCAAGATCCATAAACCTGACACCCCGGACGTCCCATCATCTCTGGTATTGGCACGCCACTACTGGTCTATCCAGCTATGTAGACTCTCTCCTCAAATCCTACGCAACCAACACCCCCAGCTATCTCCGAGACACTACTGACTTCCTAAGGAAACTACAAAACATCGATAACCTCCCCAATAACACCATCCTTGCCACCATGGATGTAGAAGCTCTATACATCGACATCCCACATGAAGACGGATTACAAGCAATTAGAAACACTATCCCAGAGGACACCACTGCCAACCTGATAGCAGACCTATGTAACTTTGTTCTCACCCACAATTATTTCCAGTTTGAGAACAACTTATACCTCCAGATCAGCGGCACAGCCATGGGTACACGCATGGCCCCACAGTATGCTAATATCTTTATGGCTGACCTAGAACAACGCTTTCCTCAACTCCCGTCCCCTTTACCCCTTCTCTACTTACGCTACATCGATGACATCTTTATGATCTGGACGCATGGCCAAGAAACACTGGAGACATTCCACAGAGATTTCAACAACCTACACCCCACCATCAACCTCAGCCTGGACCATTCTACACGAGAGATCCATTTCCTGGACACCACAGTACAAATCAACAATGGAAAATTAGACACCACCCTCTACAGAAAACCCACCGACTCATACAGTTACCTACATGCTTCCAGCTCCCATCCAGCACACACCATACGATCCATCATCTATAGCCAAGCCCTTCGATACAACCGCATCTGCTCTAATCCCACCGACAGAGACCAGAAACTTCAGGATCTCTACCAAGCATTTATAAACCTCAACTACGCACCCGGAGAAATAAAAAAGCAAATTGAAAGAGCCAGACGAATACCCAGAAACCATCTACTTCAAGACAGACCCAAGAAAACCAACAATAGAACACCACTTGTCATCACCTACAGCCCCCAACTTAAACCTGTCCAACACATTATCAATAAACTACAGCCTATACTGGAACAGGATACTAAACTCGAAGAGGCTCTGGGAGACAGACCCATAGTCTCCTATAGACAACCACCTAACCTCAAGATGATTCTTACCAACAACCACAGGACATACCACACTAATACCAACCCTGGTACCTTCCCTTGCAACAAACCCCGTTGCCAGCTTTGTCCACATACCCACTCTGCTGATACCATTATTGGACCTAACCAAGTGAGTTATAAGATCAAGAATACATATTCCTGCGCATCCAGAAATATAATTTATGCTATCATGTGCCGAAAGTGTCCGTCTGCTTTGTACATTGACAAACATCTCAGACACTTTGCCAAAGGATCGATGCCCACAAAACAGATATTAGACAGGATCACAAAGAAAAAACAGTTTCTTGCCATTTCAACCAGAAAGGACACTGTCTCAACGACTTAATTACCTGCATCCTGCTTCAGAAGCCTTTTAAATCTGCACTTGAAAGGGAATCCTCTGAACTGTCATTCATGCTAAAATTCGACACTCTACACGTCGGTCTCAACAAAGACGCTAACTATCTTACCCATTACAAAGATAGCTTCCCCAATTATCACCTCTAATACCATTAGCTCACAGATATTTACCTTTCCCCACCTCTAACACCATTAGCTCACAGACATTTACCTTCCCCGCATCCCCCTTCTGTTCTGAAATGTAATTTGTCCTTTTCATATGTGTTCATTTTTTTAAATTGTATCCTTTGGTATATATGGTTGTGACTATTTTCTTCCACTATTTGATCTGAGGAAGTGGGTCTGGCCCACGAAAGCTCATCATCTAATAAACCATCTTGTTAGTCTTTAAAGTGCTACATAGTCCTGTATTTTGTTTTGGCTTATGTATAAGAATTGTGCAAATCTGCTGCAAGTGTACCTACATGAGAAAGAGATGTAGCATAGGATCAGGCCCTTTCCTCCTATATAAGTTCCCTTTTGCTCTCTTTTTCAGGCAACAGTATAGTTATAACTTTTACATTTTATTTTTCCTTTTAATGAATGAATTAATATTGTCAGACTCAGCTCTCATCTAGTATTATAGACTAGGGACACATCTTCAGGTGGTATTAATTAGTACAGCCACACTGAAGCCAAATTTACAGAGATTGACATTGGCTGAAGTTTGTAAGTACCAACCGTGACATCTTCAGTGATTATATATTCATACTTGAAATGTTGATGTCTCATTCCATGCAGTCTCACTGTTTGTATAGATTTCTTCTGCAGTGGTGGGGGAAATGTGATTAATGATCAGAACCTCTCAAATGACCAAAGTTCCAACTCCTCCCTTTCTTTTGCTGTATTACATCTATTCTTCAGAGTTCCACTTCAGCTGAAATTGGAGCAACAAGTTAAAGCAGTCAAACTGATTCTCCTCTTTTCTGGCTGTCCATTCTGGATGGATACTTCCAGTATCATTCAAGGACACTGAAGAGCTTGTGAAAGGAGTGGAATTACTTTGTGACAAACTGCTAATTATCCTTCCAACAATTAACAAACTGAGAATTACTCTTCTCTTACTTTCTAAATAATTTAGTCATTCTTTATCAGTGTTGAAATAATGTGAATATTTTAAGTGCAATTTGTGCAGTTATTTACAATCTTGCAAAACACTCCTATTTTTTAAAAATGCCAATTATACCTGCTCCTGATTGGAGGATTGAGATCTCTTTGGCTCAAGGGCTGAGAGAAGGTTGTTGATAGGAAGAAATATTCTAATGAAAATTAGGACTGACCTGGGCTCTTTGTTCTATTTAGGAACTGTAAATGTACCTTATGCTTTTTTTCTCCTCTTTTGATAATGTTCTATCTCGACAGCAAATTATATAAGTAGTAAACAAAGAGAAACATCATTATGAGGAGAATATAATGTAATATCAGCATTTAGTGCTCTGACACAAGCCTCTAATATGAATAGTAGCGCCTTATACTAAAAGCTGTATAATTGAGCTAAAGAAATCACTTTCATTTTGTACACTAATCCATACAAAAAATCCAAACACTCCCAGCCCCACAGCCTCCAAACAATGAATTGTATTGAAATAGAAAAATAGATGAGGCTGGACTGCCAAATTATTTATCTTTCATTAAAGGAGAAAATCACACATAATTACCTTTGTTGTATGAGCACATTTGTTGCAAAGTTGGCAAGGAATTGAGCAATAATAATCATAAAACAATGCTACCACAACAAAGTTGAATCCAACTAGCTGCTTTTTTTTTTTCCTGTAAATGTTAGAAAAGGGAATATTGAAGAAGGAAAATCTTCCACCTAAAAGCAGTAATTATGCATGTCCTTCTATTGTCTGACTATAGCCAAGAAAGGAATAGCAACATTTTTTATAGCTGAAAAGAGAGACCCATACATTTGAAGTAAATTTTTTTATATAAAGTGTATATGCTAATCAGTGAACTGTTATAATATGTCTTTTGTAGTGTGCTCATAAACAGATAACAACTGAGCTGCTTTTTAAATGAAAGGGAATCTGATGCCTTTAAATTAAGCAGGAATGTGATGACTTGTGGTTTTATTCATACATTTCTGAAAGGCAAAATAATGTGTATAGGAGAAAAATACCAGATCAGGATTTGCATTTCAAAACATTCCATGCTTTCTGTTCTCAGTTAAAAAAAAAAATCTAGTCTATAGTTACTCATAAATTAGAGCAGCAAGGGGTGACATTCAGTGTCTTCTAAGCCTACAAATCTGTAATTTGGAGTGTAGTCACCTTAAGAATTGGCCATTATATACAGTTAGTGTATGGGGTTTTCATTTTCTTCTCCATTATCACTCCATTGACATTTGTTGTACAGCTATAAATATCTAAAAAGCTAGAGATGCTTTGCATAGTTTAAATAAATGAACAGTTGCTTCTTCCTTTTCTTTTTCAATGTGCCAGGCTTGTTGTGTGTTACTTTCTTATGCTGATGTGTGCTACTGATGGCTTAACATCTCAGTTTGGAAACCTTGCACAGTCCTTCTAAAACAGCAAATTATTTTTTTTTCATGAGACCTTTCTTCTCCTGCATTTAGAAGTGAGACAGGGGAGCCATTAAAATCACATGACTATCCATCTACATATCAAGTAATAACACTAGCAGCATTTACTGTTGTCCTGACAAATTATGAAGAACTATTTCTGTTCCTGTTACAGCACTAGGAATGATCATAGCAAAAATCCAGAACACTTTGATGATCCATTTAGCTAAAAAAATCCCTCTGCAGGTGACCTGTCTTTACCCTTTTCTTGACTACAAAATTAAGTTGACCTAAGATTAATTGACATACAGCTACCACAGGAATTACTTCAGTTTTTCATGTCCACATTAGGTCTTTCTGTCAACAGTGCCTCTCTCACCAGACATACTTCCACTGATGTTGCTGATGGTGTGATGCACTGACAACCCATAGACCCACTGCTGGAGCCAACAGTAACACAGAGTCTACATAAACACAGTGTCACCCTAAGTTGCCCTAAGTGCTATGCTGCTTACAGAGGAATAGTTACTGAGTCAATGGTGTGGATGACTTACATCAGAAGGATCATCACTGTAGCGTAGATACTTACAAAGTAAGCTACCCAATGTCAACCTGACTCTGTAGCATAGACCAAGCCTTAGATTTTTCATAGGAAACTTGCACAGAAGCAAAATTTGTCATGAGCCAGGCCGGTGATCACTTTGGCCCTGAAGTCCATGATTTTGCTGTGCGTTTTTTTGTTTTTTGTTTAGTAATTACCAAAGGATCTTACCACATTTATAATCAGTGCTTATTTTTTCCTTATTCAGAGAAACTCACTTTGAGGAAGTTGGATTAGATGCACAGTGTATAAAAAAAAACAAAGAAAATATATGTATAATGTATAATTTTTATAAAACGAGCTTAAAGAGGAATTTCTTTATTTTTTCACTGGTATTTTTTGGTATTTTTCTTTCTTTCTTTGCTGTTTATTGGAGACATTAATTTTTTATGATACTTTTTTTAAAATGGAAAATGCTGATTCAGCAATGAAAACTTTATACCTGAAGGGTCATTTTACATTATTTTGTTGACTTGAAATTCTTTGAGAAAAAAGATTCCAAATTGTGGAAAAGTTTCAAATTTGACATTTTCCACGTGAAAAATTCTGGTTTTCCAGTTTAAAATGATCTTTCATGTAGAGAGCTAAACAAACATAGTACAAATAAATTTTAAATTGGAATTAAATATTTCATAAGTTATCAAAATGAAAGGTTTCAACTGATCTGAACCAAAATGTTTTTCAGATTTTCAGTTTGTGAAAATTTTCAGATGACAACTTTTCATCCTGATTCAGGATGGGAAAAGTTTTTGAAATCTCTGAAAATTTTGTGCAATAGAAAAAAATTTTCCCACTCAATTTTTGTTTTCTACCCAATTCTAGTTTAAGTGGCTTAGTTCTCTTACCTTCTATATGTAATGTTCTTGAATAGCCTCAATTTTCAGACGTGACTAGTGATTTGAGTTTCCTGAATTTTTGAGATTGAGAATTGGTTTTTAGAGTATGTTTTCATGTGTCTCAAAAAATCTACTCCTTTAAAATGTTGCAAGTTGAACATACACAATTTGAAGTATGTGAAGTCACTTCTGAAAATATTTCTGCAACAAAGGCAAAAGAAAAAAAGAACTTGATTGGCCTGGTCAATTGTTTCTTGAATACTTTTTTTTCTTTCTCTTTTTGCCCTTAAGGAGTTAGAAAAGGATATGGAAGAAAAGCCGTGTTCTTTACATCTATGACCATATTATTAGGGTTCAACATGTAACAAATGAGTAAAATAACATAATGTGAGAAGTTTAAATTATTTTAGTATATGAGAGTCCTGTATGGCAAGGAAAATAAGTTCTTCAGGATATCAACCAAATCTTCCTTTGTGCTTGTACAGTGGTTGATACAATGGATCCCTGGTCTCAGTTGGGATGTTGGTTTCTAGCAAAATATGAATAAATAATCATATGTCTGCCTTTTATGCTCTTAGACCCAAAAGCTAATAGCAACAAAATGTAGAACATCACATAGTGTATTTTATTCATCCTTATTGGTGCACAGATTAAAATCTGTGCACCCAGTGTCAAAAAGACAACTGCTTGCAGGGGGAAGAAGTCCTAGGAAAGGAGAGGCATAGAACTACAGTTGTCCTCCATCGGGTTTCTCCAGAACTGGTGGATTTTTAGCTTTGGCTGGAGCTCCAGATTTGCTAAATAAGCCTGTTTCCTGAGGGTCTTCACCATGATTACTCTTTTCTTAGGCCAGCAGTAAATACTTTGGGAGCTAACCATTGTCAGAATGAGGAATGTGAGCAGCTTGTGCCATTGCAACTGTTTTCTGAGAGAATATTCTTCTGCTGATGGACAGCCCGGGTTCTGGGTGGTTGTAAATTTGGCACAGTATGTGTCTGAAAGAGAAACACTAGTTTCTGCTAACAAACATGGGGCACCACTCCCCTGAAATCATGGTGGTTATTGCATTTTCCTGTCAACTTACACATTATGCGCATGAAATCCCTGAGCCAAGTAATCACAATGGAGTTCACCAGTGAAGGGGGATGCAATTTTCAGTGCCATATCTTCAGTGTGGTTGATTGTGACCCTACATGTATAGCCTCTAATCATCTTGGTTATTCTTAAGGTGACATGTAATTAATGGTGAAATCTTGTTCTCTGGCACAACTAGGTGTTCCTGCAATTCTACCAGTTCCATTTAATGTGACTGAGTTCTTGAACCTGGTTACCTAAACATTAAATGCCCAGTTCAAGAATGAAGTCCTTGTTGTATTTGGTATGAGCCGTTACCAAATATCCTTTGAATTTATAGCATAATACAAGCCATTATCAGAAAATGCAGTGAAATCTGTTAATCTTGACCTCTGCCACATACATTAAACATCAAAGGTAACTTTTATAGACCTTCTATGGAAGTAGTTGGAAGTCTTGCAGACATTTTTTTTCCACCAGAAGTCTTGTATAGGCCAGATTGAGGGCAGATTTTTCATTACTCTGCTGAATGTAGATGTAACTTACGTTTGAAAAGAGCTGCATAGATTTGGATAAACTGAAACAGCATGTTACATAAATGTTGATTCTTGTCTTTTGGTAGACTTGTGTTGCTTTTAAGAATGAATGGATACATATCTAGCTAAATTCATGTTTTGTACAACAGCTTCTCTGGAGAAGAAGAAAAAACTTTAACTGATGAAAATGTTTCTCTAGTTGTTGATGCTGAACATCTATACAGGAAAAAAACAAAGAAAGAAGCAAACAGAAATGTCATTTTTGCAAAGCAACTGCCTCATTCTGAAGAAAAACCATATATAATCAATATCCATCTGAACTAGTGATATAACAGCAACAGCAAACTAAAAGGTGTAAATTGCGTTCTCAGCAACCTCTTTTTATATACTGTAAAAGGCAAAGGTCCAATCCTGAAACCCTTACTCACATGAGGAGCCCTTCTTGTGAGGATCCTATAGAAATCAGTGGAAGTGCTTTTTAATGAAAAAGAAAATGATTTTCTCTTCTGTGCGTGTGTCTGTGGTATCAGCTCTGCCTCTAAAGCCATCTTGTTGAATGTACAATAGCCATCTTTCAGCCATTCCTTTCAATGAACAAATTAAATTGGGCTCATACAAATAAACAAACTGACTTCACAGCCGTTTTGATTTTTAATATGAACCATTTGGAGCAGCTCTTATCAAAACAGAGCTGAGAAGTATCTATTTCCAACAACTGCTGACTAGAGTGGAACGAGACCCCCTTCACAGTTATTTATTTTCTTAGGGCAAAATATCAAAGACTTACTACTACAAGGACTTAGATAATTTCAATTTGAATATACTTTTGGCTCAGAAAGTTTAAAAATGTGTATCGCAGTGCAGTCAAGTGTAGCTTAGTTGGAACTCTGTGTGTTATATCTGAAGACAGTTGTAAATTATTTTTTAAACTTCTTTAATATTTGACTTTACATGACATAGCACTGGCAAATATTTATTACAGACATAAAGGCTCTTCTGTACAGTAACCACAATATCCTACTTTTTCTTTACAAAAAAAAAAAAGTACTGTAAAGCACATTTCTGGTACAACTTACAGATGGCCATACATTACATAGGATCAATCTACCTGAACGACCGTCTGCTGCCTTATGTCCTACTGACACAATGAAGATTGACAGGGCTGGAATTGCTAACTGTTGCATGATCTAATCTCAAGAGAATGAGCAGTAAGAGATACTCTGTAGAGGGCCTATGGTTTTTTTGGAATGATTCTTCCTCAGACAGCATACTCTAGTTACATCCAAAGCCCATTTGCCTTACTCACAAAAGTAGGCCATTACCTTCCCTGGGCTCCTCAAATGAGTAAAAAGAGTGGGGTTTTTAATGCATTTAGTCAGCAACATTCTCTTGGAAAGGCTTGAGACATTTTTATATTTGTGTGTGTGTGTGTGTGTGTGTGAAGGCATGTGCTAGAATTTGAGTATTGGGACACATTGCCATTTGGTTAAAGATAGATTTTAGTACCTTGTTTAAAAACAGTGATTTTTTTTCAGCAAAAAGTGTAATAAATAAAAACATATTATATTTGTGGCATAAAGCTAAAAAGTATCTCTTAAAATGTTTCTACATTTGTGAGGCACAGCAATTCTGTTATTAAAATTATAGTAGTGTACCACTGGGTTATTTTGGAAGGCAGTATATGGACTTCTGGATTGCTACTATACTGGGTCCTCTAGCAAACTGTAAGAGTACAACATTTTCTTCAATTTTATCTGTCACAAAAAGAATAGCTCTCAAAATCTGCTATTTCACTCTACTAGTCATGAGTTGCAGAGAAAACTAAGAAAGACAGACAATTTATTTTGTACAGATTTAACCCTAACACTAAACTACAATGATTTTTTTAGTGACTTTGTTTTGAGAAAGTATGAGGTGAAATGTAACAGTTGGTGTAAGTGTGTGAAGGAGCTGTGTTTGGTGGACAGATCAATTGACTGGTCAAATATCAAATATTCCAGCTAGAATTCGCTCATGTCCACTTAAAAGTTTTGATCACTCACTTTTCTTCATGCTATTGTTACCTTTTGGGGAAGAAAGGTGAACTAATTAATAACAAGGGGTGCCTGGGCCCCTGGGCAAGGTGGGGGATGCCTGGCTCTGTGCTTTTGTTAGGGGTGGGGACTCAGGCATGAGGGGCAGCTCTTCATGCCAACCAGAGTGCACCATGCCATCCCCCTCCACCCCAGCCCTTAGAACTCCTGGAGCATATGGCACAGTGGTAATCTAGTGGTAATCTAAAGGGCCTGGAGCTCTGGGCATGGTCACTGCTGCAATAGCAGCAGCAGTGGCTGGGGAGCCCAGGGCTTCCTTGAATAACTGGGTTCTTGGCCTCCTCCCTTCCTGCCAGTGGGCCTGTTGATAACTGAGCAATTTGATTGCCTGGAATTTGCTAGAAAAAATATTGTATGTATATCAGTGTATACCATTCCTTCAGTGTTCATGATGGTTTAGAAAGCACAGTAAATACGTTAAGAAATAGTTCGTGCCCATAAGTGCTTACAGTTAGCGTTGCCAACTTTCCTGGCCAGATGGAGCAGACTCCATTTGCAGCAATGGTGTCTGGTCCATCCTGTCCAGGCAGGTTGGCAACCCTACTTAAAATCTATACTGACTAGACAAACCTACAGAAATTAACTCAGAAATGAGTGGAGGAGGACTCCACTCCACTGCTAACAAGGTGGAGGTAAATATCTCATTTTTATAACTTCATTTCATTGCTTTAATTGTTTTTATTTAAATAACTCAGCATGCATCTACACTGCAGCATAACTCAAAATAAGATATGCAATTTGAGCTACACAACTTGCGTATCTTATTTTGATGATATTTCTAAATAGCTTATTTTTGTCAGTTTTCAGTAAATAGCTTATTTACTGAAATAGCTATCCTGTGTCTTCACAGCAAGTCCGTTATTTTGGGCTCTCAATTCTGACGCCCCTGTAAACCTCATTCTATAAGCAGTAAGGGATGGTTTGGAATAGAACTGAATTCTGAAAAATAAGCTATTTCAGGATACTCTGGTATCCCCAAATAGCATTGTAGTATGGACATCAGTACCTAAGGGCTAAGCCTACTTGAGACCATGAGTCTTTACTATTTCATTGTTGTTGTTCTAATATTTAATCATTTTTATATTATCTGACAAATATTTGACTGGCTATTTTTTGATTGGTCAAATGCCCTGCCCTGAAAGGGGCCAACTTGCTTTTATCAAGTATATACTACGATACACTCAGACATCAATTGTTTAGGAAACGCAAAAGGAAGCCAAATCTGAATCAAACTGAAAGAATTTCAAAAGCACTCAACCAGTCTCTTGATGTGTTAAAGCATTCAACCATTTTCCTGAGCTGTTGGCATCTAATTGTGTAAGACTGAACATTTTTGCCTTCCTCAAAATCGCATATGAGGTGTATTGTTCTGCCTGACCAGTAAAGTGTAAATTACAATTCTGCTAAAGATTTTCTGAGAAGTTTAAATGACAGAACAGAGCCTCAGTGCATTTTGTCTTTTCACAATTTCCCCTCCTTCATCAGTCTTTCCTCACATTAATCACATCAAGTGTTTCTAACTGGGGCATGATTTTCTTATAGACCTTTTAAAAATGTGGCCACAGGCAGACAAATTACAATAAAAGGCACCATATAAATATGTGTCTGAACCACAACTTCTCAGTTTATTGACAAAATCAGGTTTTTATTCATGTCAGCAGTCCAGAGTCAATAGAGTTACAAAAGAGCATGATATGTTCTTTCCTACCTCATGCGACATGAGCAAAATGACTAAGTTCTGATTTCAAAAATTTTCTTATTAGTGATTACTATGTGTATGAAGCCAGCCCTCTACCCTAATTATGATGTCCCTACATTAGAAAAACATCATTTTGACAGGGAAACTGAACATGTTTAATATGAAAGCCAGTAAAAGTAGAAAACAAACAAAAACTAATTTCTTTAACCAGAGATTCTGAGACACATTGTGTACACATGAGACCATTTTAACAAAATGAATTCCCACAGTTGCTAGCATTAGTGCATCACTACTGGTGTTTTGATCCTTATGTTTTCTAATCAAGAAGGTTGGTTTTATGGTGAAGGCAGTTGAGCGCCACCATGGAGAACTCAAGTCTATCCATGCCTTTGCACAGAGTTCAAGGGTGATGCTGGGGAAGTTTAACCAAACTTTTCCCAAATGATCACTTAATTATGTCTGTCTTACTTTGGGTGTGCAACCTGAAACACCTGGGGGCTGATTTGCCAAGGTTTTCAACATCCCTATTTACAGCTGAAGTCAACTGGAGCTGTGCTTTGAGCATACAAAGTGGTATAAAATTGCCCTTAGGCATCTTAAGTTGGACACCCAAAATTAGTGGGCTCATGATAATGTTCTTGATACTTTGTGCTTCAGTTTCCTTTCAGTAAAATGGGGATAATGCCTTCATACCCCATGAGGTGGAGTGCAAAGATAAAGTTATAATTGCTTGTGAACCACTCTGATTCTTTAGTACTACATAGCAAAAACAGACATTCAGCCATGCTGAATACAGCTGGTTGAAATATTTTGCACAAAGTAAATTCTCCTCAGAAACTGTGTTTTTGTTCCTCATCCTCCTGATTCTATAACCCCAGCCTATCCTGTTGTTTCCCCAGTGATTCCAAAGTTTGGCTCATCTGCCTCTACCTCCTTTTCCTCCCACAGTCTGCACCTGTCTCCCCTCTGTTCCTCACTCTTCAGCACTAAAGCCAGGCTGTTTCCTGGGTAAAAGCACGGAAAGCATTGATAGTACAGGGGGATCAGTCTACTTGCTTTCAGTCTGGTGCCAAGTACCACAGTGATTCAAAGCAGAAGGAAAAGCAATTACAAGGAAAGTCCCGCTCAGTATAGACTGACTAGAGAATTTTGTGGCCAAACCCCTAGCTTCCCTACTAAGCATTCACAAATGGCAATCCCAGATCCCAGTTACTTGGCCCAATATAGGTAGATTTGCACTGGTATGGTAAAAGGCATTCCTGGACCTGAGGGTGACCCCTTTTGCCAAATTTCAAGTCTCTGCTCAATTCATGGATGTGTTAAATCTTCTCAATGGCATAGATGTAACATTATTTTATTAATGTATTTTCCTCTAAGCCTGTTACTGGAAACAACTGAACTGCTTTTGGGCAAAATTTCCCCAAAAGATTAGCTTCAGGCTGGCACCTGGCATAGATACTTTCAGACCCATCAGGTACATTTTGGCAATGTTATAAGCAACTGAAAACATGGTCTTATAATGGAAAATGATAGGCACCTTAAAAGCACCACTGCAGGCTCCATCTATAATAAGGATCTGATTCAAGGAAGCATTCTTATTTAATAAAACGCTTAAACAGGTGCTTAATGTTAAATATATTCCTGTGTCTCACTAAAGTCAATGGGTCTTAAACACACTTAAGTATGTGCTTGAATGCTGTCATCAATATGGATGGTCTTACACATGTACTTAAGTGCTTTCCTCAATCAGTGCCGTAAGTATGTGGTATTAGACAGACAATAATTATGTATCAAGTGTATACAATGCTAGTATAATGGTAGATCATCTGCCAACCATAATATTTTAGGACTATCACATATGTACATTTAACATAATACTGCAGTCAACCTTAATGTAGGTGAGAGCTCTGTCAAATTATTCATTAGGAAAAAAGAAAATCCTAGAAATTTGCCTTTTCAAGTGTGACAAGTCTCTGAAAAGGTAATGGTTTTTCATATAGTAGGAAAAATAAATTTTATAAAAGAGCTGTTTTTTAAAAAAAAGTGAATAACATGATTAGTTGTAAGGACCAGCAAAAAATATAAAGCAAATGAGAATTGAGAACATTTTGTTCACAAATGATATGCAATAGAAACTGGATTAGGGCTAATCATAATCACTCAGGCTACATCTATACTGCAGCACTATTTCAGGATACCAGTGATATCCAGAGGTCTTTTGATTGCACTCGTTATTTTGAGATACCACGTGCTCGCTATTCCAATGTCCCTGTAAACCTCATTCCACGAGGAGTAAGGGACATTTCAGTATAGCGATTTATTTTGAAATAAGTACTGTGTAGGCAGGGCCAAATTTCGAAATAAGGTATTTCAAAATTAACTTGAAATAAGCTACGCAATTTGCATAGCTCAAATTGAGTAGCTTATTTCGAGATCTGGGTGCAGTGTAGACATCCCCTCAGTTAAGCAGAGAATATGTAATGGAAAAGGTAGGATAGTAGCAAAGAAATATTGCTTTTTTGGTAGAATTAAGGAAACAATTCAAAATAAATACTTGATATGATTGATATTGCATTTGTGTGCTTTTGCAATTTGATTAAAGTTTCCTCAAGTGGATTTGTTTTTCAAATAATTCAGGAAATATATTTTTAGTTCATGGAGTGATCACAAGTCTTAGATATTTGATCTGTTTTTCCTAGAAAATGATTGTTCTTTTAAGGCACATGTTAATAATTCTCTTCCCTTACTGGCTGTGCATGCAATTCTTTTCCAAATGAATACTATAATTGAATGTACATTTAAAAATTCTGTTTCCCACAATACTTACATGAATGACTCTGAAAGTTGCCGTCTGTTAACATTTATAGCAGTAAAAATTGTTGAATGTTCACAGAAAGCAAACAAAAAAGAAGTGAACGCATAGCCAAAGCAAATTATATGGAGTTTTTAAAGAATATTTAGGCAATTTTTGAAAATTATTTACCCTGCTTTTGTCCATGTCTGAAATCCAGACAATCTGGGATCTAATCCAAGCTTTACCACAAATATCTGATATGACCTTGGGCCAGTCAAATTAGTCTAGAGAAACTGTGCTGGGGAAATGCAGTGCTTTATTATTAAATAGGGAAAGAAAAAGGAAAACTTTAAATTGAAAAAGATTGGAAATGTAAATGGGAATTTTATAGTAGATAATTGTATTTTTTCCCAATTTAAAAACTACAATGCAGTCTCCATGGAATTACATTAAAATCATTGGGGTGTTTTCTTGACATTATAAAATTGTCATCTTACATGTGGATTGATATAACTTTCTTATCCTAATTGGACTTGTAAAGTGGTCTCAGAATCCACATTGTTTTCGGTGTGTTGTGTTGACTTCATATAATATCTGTTCTTTGGCTTTGAATAGACATCAGCAGGAGGTTATTGTGACAATGCCAAGTCACATTTAAGTGAATGGGTAATGTCTCACTAAAGGTTCCAAGCAGGAACAAAAGGTAATATTTCCAAATAAAAAAGAAAGGAGCAGGAGCCTTGAAGCAGGACTGGGGTTCTGCAGTCCCACATCTAGGATCCACTCCCACAATAACAGTAGTGGGTAAAATATATTTTATTATGGGAGGCATTGGGTGGGCAAAATAATGCACCCGGTAATTTGTAGGAAAAAAATACATCTAATCAGTTTACCATGTAAAAATTCTGAATTTGTGTGCGAGCGAGTGAGTGTGTGTGTGTGTGTAGTAATAAACTTTTTTTTTTTGGGTTACTTTTTAGTAGCATGGGGAAATCTGTGTCCGTTGTGGTTCTAAGGCTTCTGCAGTTGAGAGCAGGATAGAAATGCACTAAAAAAGTGGGAGTTGTTACGGGGGGTGTGTGTTAAGGATGAGAGTGGGATTAAAAAAATAGTTCCATGAAGGGCTCTAGAAGCAACTCCTGTTAAGAATAAACTCACTTCCAGCTTGTATTTATGATAATTTTATAATTTACCCCTATTTTATGTAGGTTTTGAAATTGTATCCAAATTACATTGCTTGCTTTGTTTAATGTAAAAGGCAGAACTTTTTCAAAAGTTTTTCCAAACTTCAACCCTCCAAAACCAAAACCCCACATGCATCTGGGCTGACAAAGCACTGTGATGTGATTTGAAATCATTTAGTAAGTTAAGTGCTAAAGACAGAAGTATTTAGAATAGAAACACAAACTCAGCTTTACTAATGTATACACTTTACTACTACCATCTATGAAGCCATTTCCTTGCTTTATTTATTATATCTTCTGTCCATTTTTATCTTTGTGCCACCTTTAATTGAGAAAAAGAGAGATATTGTATAGGTTTGGGCCTAATGAGAATAAACAATCTGAAATTAGAGACAAATTGAAATCCTGCCCAGCCATTCTGTTTATGCAATATTTATTTTAATTGACTTTCTAGTCAAAGCACTTTTATTTTTAATCAAGCTGGGCTTTATTGTGGCAATAAGGCTTCTAGTTTCCAATAATACTTGAGCCCTTTGGAGGGCCGTTGAAATTCTTGGAGAGGAAGAACACAGCAGGTTTGAAGTCGACTATTTCAGTAAAAAATTGTAACATTTCATCTTTCTCCATGCACAATTACAAAAGACAAAGTTTACATGGGCCTGTGTTTCAGATGTGCCCATGCCAGTCCCCCTGATCAGCTCTCCCTTTTCAAGTGAAACACCAGTGTTCATGAAATAGGAAATGTTCTTCCTAGCTTATTTTCTAACATCAAAAATGTAACAAAGTAACTGTCTTGTCTGAAAAAAACCTGTATTTTTTTAGTAGGAACTGATACTCCATGTCTTAGGTACATTTCCTAAGACACTAAGCCTAAGGGTTATGGCATTACCCTTGGACTTGGGAGACCAAGGTTCAAATCTCTGCTTGGCTACAAATATCCAGAATGATGTACTTAGCCTTTCTAAGCCTGTTCCCTAGCTCTAGAAAAGAGTATAATACTGCCTTATCTCAAGAGCGTTGTGTGGATGAATACATGAAAGATAGTTATGTTCTTTTAGATCCCCTGATGAAAAGCCAGATGTTATTTAACAAACCATGTTTTTATTTTTGTTTTTTGGTTTCCTAGGGACAGTCATTTTGCTTATAAGTCATAGTGCAGAAGCTGAATAAACTCAAATTTAGACTCATAGTCCTATGTGAGCAGCAGAGGTATTCTGCCAAATTTCCAAAATTTCAAGTCAAACTTCTCTAGGCATGTGCTGCAAAATAATTAACAGGATAATGCATCACAATATGGAATGATATTCCTTTTCACAGATATAGTCTAGTTCCACAGTGGAAAGTCTGGATCAGATACAGAAAATCTGAAATAATGGTAAGTATGCATGTGTGACCATTAGATTTAAATACCACACAAGTAGACTTTATAATGTAGATAATATAATTTAGTAAGCCAGAATATTGTAAGGACTTCAAAACCTGAACTCAATAGCAAATTGACACTGGCATTAAAAACAAACACTGGACACTTTTTTTTGTCCTCTCTAGGGATCTCATACTCTGCCAGATCTGACATATGATTTGTGCTGATACTGTTCTTTGTGTTCATAACAGCTGCATAACCAATGCAAATTTTTGTATGTCAAATCTTCAGCACCTGTCAGGATTTTGAATTCCCAAAACCCATTGAAGTCAATAAGAATCTTTCTTCTAAGTCAGCCCTCGTCTCTGGCCCAGTTCACACACACAATAATAAACAAACAATGTTTTTCTCCCTGCTTAAATGGAGGTTGTTGATTGAAACTACTCAAATGAATTAAACAAGAAAAGAAGGAGAAGCTCTGTGTCTACAATATTTGGCCCATTGCTTCTATTATTGCTCTAAATATGTCATAGTAAATGTGTATAACATTTTCAATGTCTAAACTTGAACTCTAAGTATTTTGGGGGAGTATTATGTGAGTGTTAAAATGGACAAAAATGGTTGAAAGAACATAGTACTCCCTGAAATTCCCCATGACCCACTTTTGTCAAAAACATTCTATTAATCTTTAATTTTTAAAGCTCTAATAATATATACCAACGAGAGTGGCAGAAAGCCCTTTCTCTCACACACACAGTTTCACCCATTGCAAGGCATTAAACAAAATTTGTTTTTTTAAAGAAACAGAACATACATTATTTATGTAGCATAAACATGAACATTTCAAAGAGCTGTGCTGAGAGTGGTAATCCTAGCTCAGTCAAAACTCTGATATTTGCTGTTATCTATACACACGTTTACAAAGGTTGACATATGAAAAAGCCTGGAAATAATTTGAGGTTGCAGGCTATGAAACAAGCCTGGTTTGGAACTGAATCTGCCTGTCAAGTCCCTTCATTGGGTTCATCTGACATTAATGAAAGCACATAAAATAGAAAGTTTTTGCAAGCACTAAATGATGGACACATCTGCAGGGCAAATGATTAGCTTACTGGTGTTCCTTCATGTCAAAACTAGTCTTTTTTGTTCTTCAAATGTTTTATGGGATCATATTAATTTTTTGGTGTGGGACTTTGAAGATACAGTAAATATGTACATCTCAAAGGTGGTGAAGGAGATAAGTATTATAATGTAGGATTATAGGGGCATAACTAGAATGTATTTCAATTGGGCACAAAATTTCTGTCTGAGATTTTCCTGAGGTTGTCATGAGGGAAGATTTAGCTAACACAATGCACAAAGGACAAAATCGAGAGAGATAAGGTGGCTTTCATCAGTCCGTGACTGCTCTGGGAAAATGAGGAGGAAACCTTGTGCTAGGAATGTATCTTCCATAGAGGAGATTTTAGTTCTTTCCCTCACAAGAATAGTGTGTTCTCATATCATGCAAATACAGTTTATTTTATATGGTGGCTTTCAGATGCAATTTCTTAAATGTATGTGTGTGAGGTTTTTTGAGAGAAAGTGAAAACCTGAACTTTAGAGAGTTGAATGCAGAGCCGCAGAAAAGGGAAAACGACATACAGAGATGGCATCTAGTGAAAGTTGAAACCTGATTTTCTGAATCTGCTCAAAAACTGTGCATGTTAGCTGAAGTAGCACCCAAAACATCCACAATTGGAAAGCACAGTCTGGTGTACATCCTTCTACTTTTCCAGAACAAGGAAGAAAGAACAGAAGTTAGGAGGCGACATGATGACAGTTATAAACATTCCTTATTATAGGGCCTCTCAGGGTATGTCTACACTTGCACCCTAGTGCAAAAAATGAGGAGTAACGTTAGTTCGAACCAAGGGGCTTGGTTCAAACTAACGCATCCCGGCGCGCACTTTCACTTTCGAAACAGCTATTGAGCGGAGTAACGCGCCGGCGAGATCATGCTAATGAAGCGCGGGATATTTAAATCCCCGTTTCATTGACTATTTCGAATGCCTACATTTGCATCCCTAGTTCAAACTAGGGTGCAAGTGTAGACATACCCTCAGAGGGCAAGACTCGTTATGAAACAAATATGCTAAGAGGTTCACCATAGTAACTATGGTTATTACTAGGACAATGGTTTTTTTTTCTTCTTAGAAAAGTTTTCCACTGGTTGTTAATGGTATTGACCAAACTAATGCAGAGAGCATGAATGGTGTGAATTAATGTATCCACAACATACTATAGGAATGGTCAGTGTTTCCTGATTCTGCAGAACAAAACACAGTTCCCATCCTAGACACCAGACATCAGTCTCATTGGACTATTATGCTTCTGTGGCATCTCTTGTGGAAACAAAAGTGGTATTGAGCTACCAGAACCACACACAGATTTAAGAGCAGGATTCACAAACAAAATCGTTGTATCCAGCAACAACGGTTATTGAGTATTATCTTTGACAATGTATCACACAAACATATCCACTCTCCATTGTGTGCTTTCCATTTTCCAGTGTCCTTAATAGGACGAGGACACTTAGAATTAAATGATTTTTAATGGACTTATATTGGCAGCTTGTAGTTGGAGCTAGCTTGCCTTTGCTGATGTTCGTTTATGGTCTGGCCCACTGATATCAGTATGAGAACCAGCACATGTGCCCTGATGGAGTGAAAAAGCAATGTAGCCATTTAAGCTAGTGTCAGATGTCTGACAACCAGAGCCAGAGGACTGAGGTTTTGCTTCAATGTGTATGGGATGCTGAGCCTTAAACCCTGTCCCAGAGGCCATGCTCAGACCATGACCTCCAGCCAGCAGCTCATCTGACAGTAACATAAGAAGGGAACCAGTGAAGTTCTATCTCATAGCATTTCCATCCCCCTCCCCCCGCAGCTCCCAATTGCAGGAAACATCCCAGCACCCCCAATTTTTGCTAAGGAGCTCTTTATAAACCAGAAAGTAAAAGTGAAAGTTGTCTGAACAACTAGAGGAAACCTTGGCTCACTGCTACTATGTATCTCTGCTGCTTATCGGACTTGGAACCCTGTATTCCTATTTGCCCCTGGTTACTGTTCTCCTTATCCTGACTCCCAGCTACTCCCCATTCCTGCTTTTCTGCCTTACTCCAGCTCCCCGCACCTATGTTTTACCCTGATGCTCTCTCCATCTCTGGCACCTGACACTGTCTAGTTCTGACTACTGGCCACAATGAAAAATCTAAATAATCTAATTGTGGTGAACTGAAAAAGTCCAACAACTTGTTTTGAGTAGAACAAAACATTTTGGGTGGCCTGAAATGTAATGTTTTGTTTCTCTGCTTTAACCTTTTTAAACATAAAACTGAAGTAAAATTCAAAATGAGTCTGAATTGAGAAATCAAAATATTTCAGTGTGGGCAAAAAAGCAAACAATTTCATTTTTCTTCTAGATTTTTGTGGGGGTGGTTCTGATAAGAATTTGTAAAATATATTGGGGAACCTGAATCTGCATTTTTTGGGTGAAAAAAGTTGTGTACAACATATGTTGCCCAGCTCTACTGTTAATCCTTGTCTAATGCATACAGAAATAGCTAGAGGACAGCACTTTGAAGGCCTCCCCCAAGGCTTGCATTTCCATATGCTCTGTTTACTAAGTTCCCAGACCAGCATAACAGTGTGTATCATAGGCTCTTGCAACACCTGAGCTTAATCCTTCAGAGCATCAGTTTGCTTAAGATGTCACATGGTTACTTCAAATCCACTTCTATCTTGTACACTGTACAGCTGAGAGCCTGAGCTAAAATAGTGCATCAGATACAATGGAGATGAGCATCATGCAAAAATCTTACTTACAACTGCAGATGAATACATACTGTAGATATCTACGTGTGCACATTATATAATGCCCGGTGGTTCAGTGAAACAGAAACCTAGGCATTTTTGTAGAGATGTGTAGTGCTTTGTATCTACTCTTCGTCTCAATGCTTCTTCCTCTGCTTTTCTTTGTTCTCTGCATGGGATGTCTTCCTCATTCATTGTTCTTTCATTCTGCTTGGGTATGGATGGTGGCAAAATTAGAAAGGCAGGAAGAGGATAAAACAAGCTGTTTCATTTTCCTTGAGCATTTCTTTGTGTATTGGTAGGGAGTCTCTACTCCATGCTGCTCCTCAGGGAAGCAAGGGTGTTGTTTAGCTATTAATATGCACTATTCAGGAAAAGCAAGTGTTCTCTAATCAGCTTGAATAGTAAATTGAACCATTAAAAAATGTCCTGCATGTAACTTTCTTGGGGAGTGCCAAGAGCATTTTGGGGAAACATGCTCAGATGGCAGGATTAATGGGGGATTTAAGACTCAACATGATTATATTAGCATCTCAAGCAAGTTTGCTACCTATGGAGAGTATTATGTTGTATACAGGATATTTAGCAGATCAACTATATGACCTGTCTACAAGCACTCAGTTTAGAGAGATAGAGAAGAAGGAGGGCCATTAACATGCAAAATAGAGTCTCCAAAGATAATAGGTAAACTGGTCATGCTGAAGGGACAGGCAGCCAAGACACAATGGTAAGTTACTGCCCTCTTTAGCTACCGTTATACTATAGTACTTCTGTTTAAAATATTCAGCAAGTACGGATCTAGCCTTGAGATCAGTATTTCATTTCCATTCAATGTTTATTTTTAACCAAATATATAAAATATGTCCATACATCTTTGTTTGACAGGAAGAACGTGATTGTGGCTTTATGGTCAGGGAAGATCCATTAATCTGCATATTTTTCAGTATGTGTAAATTATTTAATTATTCTGGAGGATTCTTGTCAGTTTAGATAATTATGGGAGAGATTTTCAAAAGCCCCTATGGGATTTAAGACACCAAATTCCATTGAAAGACAAATATCTCCGTATACCAATGGTGGTTCTTAAGATCATCAAACTTAAACAATGGTTAATAAGAAAAGAGAATTCAGTTAAGGCCTGATTCCTATTGGTCTCGTTGCAAGAGTGCACACATCATCAAGTCCATGAGGCTGGACCCCATTCTGCACTGATCAGAGAGTGTTTTTCCGACCCCCTGATATGTAAACTGAGCATTCAAGTGGATGTTCTTTGTCAAGGTTCAATCACTCACTGAAAATATTGTGCTTTCAGTTCTCAATTTGAGACTGCACCAAGAAAGAAAAGCAGTTTTTTGTGTACATAGTATACAAAATAACTTAATGCACCTTTGAAAAACTATACAGCAAATAGGGACCCTTCTTAAGAAATGGAAGAAACAATTTTAATACTGTTGGAACATATTGGACAGTGAGTATTAATGGCAGTGCTGCCTGATCATTAGATTGTGTATAATTATACAGAGTACTTATAATTATTATTCAGATTACTTACCCCAGCTTCACAAGCTAGATAGGAAATGTACATCTATATTTCCCTACACTCACACCATTCCTGCTCGAAAGCCAGAAGTGTTATCCATTGTCTTCCTCATCACCATCACCTTCCCCATCATCACCAGTGGCCACCATTATAGCACCTCCGAGGGACTACATTTCCTACCACCCCTATGCTGAGATACCACTTTAATAATATCTTACACTGTCATTGTTTATGTTTCCCCCTCTCCTTTTTTGCATTTTCTCAACTTACTAATGGTGAAGTGACTTTTACCTATAGGTCAGTATAGCATTGATCTCAACTCATTATCATATACATTAGTTCATCACCATGGTCCTTTGGGGGTTATGTATCACAATTGTTATTTCTGTCCTACCTGGTTATTCAGTCTGGTCTTAAACAGTTATTGTGTTTTTTTCCCAAGTAATGATGTACCTGTTATGTTTGAGGGTATTCTTGGAAGCCTGTATGCCACCGAAGGTTGCTTTATCTGGGTGAAAGGCCCCAAATATATGCACATTTAATTTATCTATGTGAAAAGTTCCAGGCATGTGTATGCTAGCTACTTATGTATGCTAGAATAGTCCTATAGGCAAGAAAGAGAATGAAAAGTTAGAAAGAATCCATTCTAAACAGCTGCCATTTTCATGCATAGTTCTGTCCCTCGAGTACACGTTGCTGTAAATGATTTACTTCTCCCATACATTTTTATTTCTAACCCTATGGCAAATATAAAGTTATTGACAGATAAGCAAAATTCTTATGTATCATGTTAGCTGCAGTGAGTACATCTACTAATATCCCTATATTTTATTTAAAAACATCATGAAACAATTTTGTAAGACAAATACAATATATATATTTTTTTATCCCCAGACAAATATTCTGAATTTGAGATTAACAGTATGCATCAAGTATTTGGAAGCAAACCCAAAAACTTTCAGGAAAATTTTAATTACAAAACAAAATTAGAAACCCTTCCCCTCCCCACACACCCTATCAAATATCATTAGAAACTAAGGACATTTAGGAGTTATAGTTGAAGGTAAAATAAACCCCAGTATTTGAAACTATGCACACATAAGGCACTCAGATTTTAAGTTTGGCTCTGGTGGTGATGCCAGCTTCCCATATTTTCTTTTTTCCTTTCTTACTGACTTCACAAGGTGTGTATGTGAGGGAGATTATTTTACAGAGCTTCTTAAGACATTTTAAATTTAGAAAAGCCACTGTATTGATAAAGTAGCCCTACCACCATCACCCTCCCATTTCACCTTCAATAGCTTCTTTCATAAGATGTGAGCAGTCAATGAATGGGTTCATTGTAAATTCAGCATGTAGATGGAATAACAAAAATGTAGATGGAATATCATGCAGCACTGAGTTTGGTTTTATGCATACAAAGCTGATAGCAAGTGTGACTGCTGTGACACGCAGCCTTACTCTTTTTAGGAAAGTGCTGCAATATAATGATCTCTGCAAAGGAGGTCATCATATGTACATGATCTTGGTATGTGCCAATACTGGTGGCACATGGATTCAAATAGTAGAATGGCTCCAGTCTTGAGCATTAGCATCATCCCTCAATGGTATTAAATCACTATATTGCAGGGTATATGGGGAGAGGTCTGCCTGCCGAATAGGTGCTCAGGGAGTGTTTCTCGTTCTTCTGTTTGCCAGGGCAAAAGGTCACATTTGGGGAAATGCTGGAAGGAAGCTACCAAAGGAGCTTTCTTCCTTCATATTTACATGGATCAAATGGTCTCAATAGCCATACAACTTGTGCAGAGGGCTGCAGCCACTATTCTAGCCCATAGGCTGAAATTTCAGCCATGAAGAGAAAGCGAGGAGAAAGAGGAGTTCTGCATTTCTGGGCCTTAGCCCTGAGTCAGCAAAAATAGATTGCATCCTGTGCGCCACCAGCAGCAAACATGAATACTCTCATTTTTTATCCTTAATGAAGGGTGGGGGGAGCTCTTGTCTGAATGATCTTTGTCTAATCAGAAAAGTATAAAGCACATCCTTTTTAAGGTGGAATCAGCACAGTCATTATACCATGAAGAGTAAGGCATTCTATGCTTTGTGGTTGCTTCAAAGTTGAAGTTGTTTGTTGAGGATGTTACAGTTGTCTCAGAGTTTGTGTTTTCTCAGTAACTTAGAAGGCAAAGTTAAGGTTATGCGGGTGTTTTTACTCAATGTCCTACTGGAGCCTATATTTCCCATCAGGTGATTACCTCCTGAGGCGCAGCTTGCCATTTTTCCATGAGGGTGGGTTGGACAGTCCTAACTGTTCAAGCCTGAGATTCAGGGGCACCAATGTTTAGTGGGCATAATGTTTTATTTAATGTGCAGTTAGGTTTTATAAGGTAGTGCTTCTAAGCAGCCAAACTAACATCATTGTGCAAATTATTGTAAGCTGTCACTTCTGGTTGTAACTTTCTCATATGGAAAGAACATGGATGTCTCTCAAATCTGTGTAGGGAGCAAATATGATGATTCCACCACTGAGTCCATTCAAGTGGAATATATCACAATGTTGGATAATATTAGAAATCCAGTTTGCAGAGAGAAAAGGTGCCATTTATGGTGTGCCATATACTGTAAACAGGTAGTGAAGTTAACATGATACAATATTTGTGGATGTCAGCCTGGAGAACATCATACTGAATGAAACTCTAATATTATATAACATTAGTTAATAAGATGGGGACATCACATTGTATTAGACTTTATCCCATGGAAAGACACATCACAATGTGTTAATTTCTGAGATGATGTTATAGGAATATTTAATGGTTGATTCTTTCCTGCCTGGTCATATTTAGCAGCTTGCACAATGCACATTTGTTAATGCCAAAATAGCAACCACCATAACTGATTAGAATCTGATACAATTGACTGAGCACTAACTATACTTCAGGTCAGACAAGAAGAAAAAAATGCACTTTTAGTACCTTGGGCAATAGTTAAAAGGTACAGTGTTTTGTCTAGATACCAGCAGAATCTTAACTATATTTTCCTGGGGTGGGAGGAGTGTTCGATTTTGGTCAGTTTTTAAAAAATCATATTAAGTGAATATTCTTTTAATCAGAACACTTTTCTTTGTAGTTCACATATTTTGACCAGTGTAGTGATATATTTGGTATCGTAGGCATTGATTCTGAGGGTGCTGCACCCACCGGCAGTCAAGCTCCCTCCCACCCTACAGCACCCCCTGCCCACAGGTAGCCCCACTAATCAACTCCTCCACAACCCTTCCAGTGTCTTCCTCCCACCTTGGAACAGCTTGTCTTCATTGTGTAGGAGATGCTGGGAGGGAAGGGACTTAGCATGCTTGGGGAGGGGTAGAACTGGGCAGGAATAGGAGGGGAAGGTGCGATGAGGCCTGTGGGTAGGGGGAGAAGTGTGATGGAGTGGGGCCTGGGGCTGAGCGGGGGAAAGTTGGAAGCCAGCACCTGTATTCAGTATTGTCAATTGCTCAGTGTTCTGAATGCTAGTTGCTGCTGTTGTTTGCAAATTACAGTGTAAATCCAATCTGCTTATACCATACTTACGTTATAGGCATTACTTTGTGTTCATTGTCAGTTAACTTGCATTAATTCATGGCACAACCCTTAACAGGAGGTAAATGGAGAGGAAATCTCCATGAGAATCTCATATTGCTTCCCCTCCCATGTTGCCCTGTAGGAGAGAAGGATCTGAAAGAAGAACCAGTGTGATTTATTGTATAAGGGCACTGAGCTAGTAGTTATGAGGCCTGAGCTCTATTCCTGGCTTTGACAATGACATGCTGGGTGACCTCAGGCTAGTAATTTCATCCCTTTATGTTTGTTCCTGCTCCTGCACACATATATGACTCTTTGAACAATGTTATTGTGTAACAAGAGTGTATGAATCCACCTTACCAAGTGCACTGTAGCTTGACACTCCAACTTAGCTGCACCATATCTTTGCCCTTTAGTCAAGTCCTTAATATGGGTTTGTGCGAGGCACTGCTCAATAGAGCTCTAGTCTTGTTTGGGGCCTGTAGGTGCTATTGCACTACAATAAAGAAAGGTTTCAAAGCTAGCACATGCTCAAGAATGCACAGAAAACAGAGAGCATCTGCATGGAAGCACAGGGCCTGCACACTGGTAGCTTCCCTTCACAGAATATCTCCAACATGGCCATGAGAGCAGGCACCTGACTTCAGATGCTCTTGAGTAGATGCCTGGGGCTGTATTACTTTTTCCTCTGAATGTCTTTAGGACATATGGAGAGAAAACCTGTTCTTCTAGGCCCCTATCACTTCCCTTCCCTATGTTTGGATACTGTAGTAGCCATTGAGAAATAGCTGTATGGGGCCTGGAGAAAAGAAGATGGTACTATCAAAGGGCTGGCAGAAGAAATATCTGTGAAGGCAGGGTCATCTTTGTTTATAGCTTTGTTGGAGAATGATCTGAGTCACTGCATTTTTGCAAAGTAAGATGTTGTCTGTTACCCTTTGCATCATGCAGTATCAAGTACCTGCAGAATATTAATTAATCCCTTTGTAAAAACAACACCGTGTTTAAGTTATAGGCTCTTCGCAATGTTTCTTAAGTCTAGTCTCCTATAGCCAATTATATTTTTGTCAAAAGATATTTCTATACAGGCAAAAATCTTGAATACAGAGGTTTGTATGGACAAAATTTGCAGCCAGGAGTTACTATAGTTTCAAAATTAAGCTCTCTAACCCTCAGCCTGACAGACCCTTTATTATAGCACTATAGTGGTTTCCAGTACAGCTAAGATACATTGTTACTTTCCTGTGGCAATAAAACTGATGCTTTAATGAGTGCTACAACAGGATTTCTCCACTAATTGCAGAAATAGATAATGTGTGGCTTGAATGGCTCTTATTCATTCTACAGTAATTTTTCTTAAATTCTAAGTGGCATTCTGTTTCAACAGAGCTGCAGAGTCTGACATTCCCACAAGAAGGCTGTGTCTACACTGGGCCACTTATTCCGGAAAATCAGCCGCTTTTCCGGAATAAGGTGCGAGCTGTCTACACTGGCCGCTTGCTTTTCCGGAAAAGCAATGACGATCTACTGTATGAAATCAGCCGCTTTTCCGAAAAGCTATGCCGCTCCGCTGGGCAAAGTCCTTTTTCCGGAAAAGCTTTTCCGAAAAGGGCCAGTGTAGACAGCTTTTCCGGAAAAGCAGAAGAAACGGAAAAGCGGTTTGGTCGCCACGAGACCCCGTGAGGAGCCCTGGACTTCCTGGTAGGGAGGCTGCTGGGCGACGTGGCAGGAGCACCGCAGACCCTGCAGCCTGAGCTCTGCCACGTGCTGCTGTGCCCAGCCACCCATCGGACCGCGCCATGGCAGCTCCAGCTGGTGAGCCCCTGCACCCCAGCACAGGAGGCCCCAGGGCCGCAAACGCCGGGCCCCATCCTGGACCCCAGGAGCTGGAGACCCTCCTGGACTTGTGGCAGGAGGAGGAGGGTCTCCACGACCTGCACTCCAGGCGCCGCAATGTGGAGCACACACGGCTGGCTGACAACCTGGCACAGCAGGGACACCCCACCCGGAATGCCGAGCAGGTCCGCTCGAAAGTGAAGGAGCTGCGGCTGGGAGTGCGTCCGGGCCAGCGAGGGCAGGGGGCAGGACCAGACGCCTGCCCCTACTACGACCGGCTGAACGCCTTCCTGGGCCAGCCAGCCCCGCCAAGCCCCGCAAGCCCGGACGTCCTGTGGACACCTGCCAGCGCCCCATCAGCGACCCACCGAGCCGGGGAGGGAGAGGACAGCAGCAGCGCGTCCGGCGCGGAGGAGGCCACCACCCAGCAGGCCCCCTCCAGCAGCTCCTCCGAGGCCGAGGCCGGGGAGGAACCCACTGGTGAGTCTTTGCAGTTTGCACTCCCAAAGGGCGGGGGGGCGGAGGGCGGGGGTGGGGAGCCAGGTGCCCAGAGGAGGAGGGGAGAGCATGTCACTCCAGGCCACGTGAGCTGCACGCTGCGTCGCATGAGGCAGCAAGCAGCACGTGCAACCTCGTGCAGCCTGGCGACCGAGCGGCACGTGGCCACGGCAGGCAGCTGCAGGGCACGCCTGGGACCGTGCTGCTCATACACATGCGGCGGGACCAGGGGGAAGGGTGGATGCCGGCTGGAACCGGCCAGGGCCCCAGGGACTCAGCCCAGAGCCCTCACCTCCGCCAAGGGTGCAGCACGGAGAACAGCACACTGTCCCATGCCTGGCTGTGAGGCACAGCCAGCTGCTCCTGGGAAAACCGCAGCGTCACAGTCCTCGCCTGCTCCCGGTGCCTTGGCTGGTTCCCGAGGAAGTCCCCACTGTGGCCGCACATGTCCCTGGGCTACCGGCCTTGTGGGAGGGATAGTGGGAGGACAAGGGCCCTGAGTTTTGCTGCAAGGATGGGACACCCCACCCACTCACGCTTCTGGTTACGTCCAGGAGATATCCCACGCGAGGATCTGAGAGCCCAGACCGCCTCTGCCAGATGTGCTCCCAGGCACTGCGTGGGGATGCATCTCGCTCCCTGTCAAACACCAGCGATTAGCCCAAAGCTTTTCACAGTCTCCACCGGCAGGAGTTCCACAGGTGAACGCAGCACAAGCACCCTCCCGCCTCCACGGGCCAGGACACAGACCGGTGCTTACAATACTGGAGAGGGGACCCTACTCCAGCAGGGGCGGTCCTCCTTGCCAACATACAACACGGGGGCAGGAGGGAAACCGAGTGGGCCCAAGCCACACAACTGTGGGGTCACCTGGGCTCAGGGGTGGAGGGCATGAGATGTGGGGACAGTGGACGGCCTGCCCGACTGACCCATCCTTTCTTCTCTTCCCTGCAGCGGGACCCAGCACCAGACCCGACACCGGCAGCAGCGGCACCCCCAGCTGGCCAACCCCGGAGGCACAGGCGGCGGCAGAGACCAGCTTCTGCGCCGCCACGCGCGCGCCGTGGAGGCAATCCAGGCCTCCATCGCCGAGCGGGTGCAGGGGACCTGCAGTGGCGGCAGGAGGGCTGGGCTGCCTTCCTAAATGAGTGCCGAGGATGCGCACAAACATGGACGCGTGCTCACGGCACATTTGGTCCATGCCAACCATTATGGCATGGCCGGACCCCATGCCCCCGCCATTCCTCCCGGAGCACAGCCCATGCCCCTCCTATCCCAGCTCCTATCCCAGCTCCTGCTCCTGCCTGCCCCTGCCCCTGCCCCTGCTCCTGCTCCTGCTCCTGCTCCTGCCCCTGCCCCTGCCCCTGCTCCTGCCCCTGCTCCTGCTCCTGCCCCTGCCCGTGGTCGTGCCCGTGGTCGTGCCCACCTCCCCGTGCAGCCTGCCCCTACGCGGTCTGCCCAGCGTGTGCAGGCCCCCCCCCGGAGGAGCAGTCGCAGGGGCCATCCATCCCAGTAACTGCCCCCGTCCCCAGTTGAAGGTCCCCGTCCCAGTCCCAGTTGAAGGTCCCCGTCCCAGTTGAAGGTCCCCCGTCCCAGTCCCAGTTGAAGGTCCCCGTCCCAGTTGAAGGTCCTCCCCCTTGTAAATAAACAGTTTTCTATTTTTCTGTTCATTCCTGTGTTGGTTATCGTGTTACTCTAGTAACTGTAGGAAATGATGTGAGATGCCAATTAGCCACTTAAATTTAACAGGGTTACAAACTGCAGACAACAAAATCTGTACTCTATCACTGGGGGGGCCCTTTTTAAGTGCTCATTGGTTTGTGGCGCATAAATAAATACTGAGACTTTTCAGTAAAATGTAAACCACAAACTATATTTACATAGCTCACAAACAAGCAAGAACGGTTAAAAGATGCACACTACAGATAATTAAACATAGTCTAGGCGCAGGGAGGACAATTGGGTAGTGTTGCTGGCCACCTCAATCCTTTGGTCCTTCCGGGCCTCAGGAGAGGAACAGCCAGGAGATCCCTCGACGGAAGATGATGGCGAAGCTGGCCACCTCAATCCTTTGGTCCTTCCGGGCCTCAGGAGAGGAACAGCCAGGAGATCCCTCGACGGAAGACGACTGGAATCAGGTACGCTGACTTGAGCCTTCCGCACGACCCCCGAATCCTCGTGGCTGTTCTTCGGGACAGGCGATGGTGGCCTAAACCCTAGCCTAAACTAAAAAGAAAAACCCTGACTAAGCCCGACGCACCCGACGAACAGTCACGATGACGGCCGATGTGCTTTGACCCGACGCTTTACAATTGGGGGAGGTAAAGGGAGTGGGTGGGGAGGGGTAGGGGACGGGCGGGAGTAGTCTGGGAGACCCAGGCGACCCTGCTACGGGCTTGGGCAAACATGTCCACCAGGGCCTCTCTGATGCGCACCGCATCCTGGCGCGCCTGGCGGACGGCAGCTGTGTCGGGCTGTTCCAAGGTCTGTGCCTCGCTGCCATCCATGCAGGGAGGAAGGCCTCCCCGCTGCGCTCCACAATGTTGTGGAGCACGCAGCACGCGGCCAGTACCTCCGTTGCATTCTGCTCACCCATGTCGAGACGGGTGAGCAAACAACGGAATCGGGCTTTTAAACGTCCAAAGGCCAGCTCCACTGGGTTTCGGGCCCGGTTGAGGCGGTCGCTGAACCGGCCCGGTTCTGGTCCGCTGCCCGTGTAGGGCCGCATTAGCCAGGGCATCAGGGGTAGGCCGCGCCCGCGACGACGCAGATGGGCATAGGCACATCCCCGACAGTCAAGTCTCGCCGGGGAAGTAGGTGCCCGCCTTCAACCTGCGAAACAGTCCAGAGTTGCGGAGGATGCGGGCGCTGTGTGCCCGGCCGACCAGCCCCGTAAATGTCCAGGAAGCGGCCCCGTGGTCCACGAGGGCCTGCAGAACAATGGAGCAGTACTTTGCGGTTCATGAAATGGGCCGCTGATGCTCCGGGCCCGGATGGGGATGTGGGTGGCCCAGGGCTCCCGCAGTTGGGGAACCCGAGGGCAGCGGTTGGCCATGGTATCATCCACGCCGCAGGCGGATGATTCGCGGAGCAGGATGTTGTTGATGGCGTGACGACCTGCAGAAGGGTGCAGAGAAACACAAGGGAACACATCACGCACGGCAGGGGTGAGTGTGCGCCCCTTGGGGCCCCTTGATTCCTCTGTCCTCACACACACCCACACACACACACACACCAGGGCCCCTCGCCCCACGGCCCCCACCAGCGGGCCTGTGCAAGGGAGGGACGGCCCAAACCCCTGGCCGACCCAGCCTGGAATCTTGGCTATCCCTGGGCCTGGAGTGCAGCACCCTCCCCATCCCACTCCCCTGGGACTTACCTCCACGGCGATCACTCTGACGGTTGATCGTCCCACCCGAACTGCTGTGCCACGGCGGTAGCTGTCCGGTGTGGCCAGCTTCCAGAGCGCGATGGCGACCCTCTTCTTGATGGGGATGGGTGCCCGCAGCCGGGTGGTGGCTCTCTGCAGCGCGGGTGAGCCAGGTGCACAGCTGCAGGAAGGTCCGCTTTCTCATGCGGAAATTCCTGATCCATTGATGGTCGTCCCAGACCCGAGGACCAGCCGCTCCCACCAGTCGGTGCTGCTCTCGAAACTCCAGGCGGGCCTCTCTACGGTGGGGTGCTGATGCCACCACGGTTGCCAGGGCCTCCTGGTGAGGAGTCCAATGCGATCTCTGCCTCCTGGTTCATGTACACCATGGCACCGGCCTGCAGCACGAGCAGCAGGCACTGCACAGCTCCAACAGGGGCCCGAGCAGGCAAATGGCCACCCACGGCTCCATGGCAGACAGAGCAGGGCAGAAAAACTAAACTCAGGGAAAAGCAGTTGGGGGCCAAAGGGTGGTGTCCCCAAAACCCAGAGGGCAACCACTGAACCTGCTAAGGGTGCCAGTCCCTGGCAGAGGTCCCAAGGCACGGAGCAGGAGACCAACGGCTGTCCGGCGAGACCCCTTTAAGCACGTGTCTGAATGGCGCTCGGCCCGCCCCGGAAAGGTCTGGTGGCCTTTGCCCTCTTCAAAATGGCTCCGGGCTTCTGCTTTTCCGGAAAGCGCGCGCCAATGTAGGCGCTTTTCGGAAAAGCGCACGTGGTAACTCCGGGACCAATGTAGGCGCTCCTTTTCGGAAATACTTATAACGGAAAACTGTTCCGTTTTAAGCATTTCCGGAAAATCATGCCAGTGTAGACGTAGCCGAAATGTTAAAATGCTTCCATCGATAAAAAGCTCTGCCTTCTTAGTTCTAGCTTCCAGAAGTGGAATTACCTGAGGGCTTTTTTTAAAAAAACAATGTGTTGCATGTGCAGAAGCAAATATCTGATTTTACAGTCTCATCCGATCTTCCAGTGCTTAAGATGCTACAGACAAAACCAGCTCTCATGTACAACAATTAATATAATGAGAATTTGATTAAACTGTATTCAGTACAATTCAAGGGAGATTTAAAACTATTTAGAGAAAACTTTGAATGGTGAAGCCCTGAAATGACGCATTTATTATGAGTTAATGTAAGAGAAAATACTGCTAATAGGAAAATGAAACCCCAGATTTTGCATTCTCCAGGATTAAAATGAGATGAATTAAGTGATAATTAATTACTATGAAAGTAACCAGAGAAATAAATAATCAAATATATCCATAATGTTGATAAAATGAACAGCTCAAGTTATGCTCTATGGCGGAACAAATAAAGTCAGTTAATCTGCAATGTTTAATTAAGAAGATGAAAAATGCTATGTGAAGTAGAAAAACTTCTGAAACCAGCTTAAATAACATGATATGAAAGAAAACAGTCTGTTTAAACATATAAGTCACCTTTGAAAATGCATAGACAAAATAATCCAAGATAATAATCTAGAGAGACAATGGTGGTGAGATGATACCTTTTATTTGACCAACTTCTGCAGGTGATAGGGACAAGATTTTGAACCACGCAGAGCTCTTCTTCATGTCTAGAAAGAGGTACTCCAAGCATCATACCTAACTGCAAGGTGAAACAGATTGTTCAGCATAAATAGTGCATGTGCTAAGCCTAAGGGACCATTCAAAGTAGAGTGGCCTGTTTCCACCTCTGCTGTCATAACGCAAAAAGGGGAGGGTTAGTGTTGTACTAAGCCATAAATCCGTTATCTCTGTTGAGTCCATAATTTTTAGTGTCCTGTGTGAATTCCTTTAATAGAGTAGTGATTGTCTGGTTTCACTCACATAGTTGCAGTTGGGGGCATTTAGTGCACGGAATGAGGTATATCACACGCTATGATAGGCATGTGTAAGATACATGATCTTTAAAGGTGTGTTGTGAGGTGTGTTGGTCGTAGCACTAGAGATATGTCCGCAGGTTTTGCATATGTTGTTCTGGCAAGACCTGGTGCAACTTTGAGTTGATGACCCCTGGTCTTTGGGGGCTTGCTTCTGATTATGAGCATGGAGAGGTTAGAGAGATTGTCTGAAGCCTAGAAATAGGGATTCAAGAATGATTTATTTCAGGATAGGATCCCTATGAGTTATAATTGTTTGATATCCCACATAGGATACAGAAAGAAGTGATAGATAATGGTTAAGGGATTGTGAACAGAAAGGTTATTTCTGTATTGAATTTGGTTCCTTTGGGGTACTGGAGTGGCCTGTCTCCTGATGTGAAGGTAGTTTTGAGTGTGTTAAGGGTGTATGTCTCTGACTTTCTCCTTAGAGTATATTCTGTGGTGTCTGAGTGCCTGGCTGTGAATAACAGATTTTTTGGTGTGTTTGGATTAGTTACTAGATATGAAGGTTGGTGCGGTGGTCCATCAATTTTTTTTGTATATAATTGTCTTTAGGGTTCCGATTAACGGACAGGTGGTAGATGTTGAATTTGTGATAAAAAATTTAAGGATTTTAAGGTTTCTGTCCCAGGGATGAAAATATCATTCATTTATCTTAGGCATATCTTTATTTTGGGGTACAATTGTCCAACATTTTTTCTTTAAGAAGAAGGTTGGCATATTGGGGAGCCATCATGGTGTTCCTGGCTATTCCTAAGATTTGGACAAAGTGTTTGTTATTGAATGTAAAATTATAATAGGTGAGAATGATAAGTGGGGGTGCACAACTACAGTCCTACTACTGACCGCTGAAGCTGAAGTCATGGAGGTCCAGTAAAATCATGGAATCCATGATCTCCATGACTAAATGGTACCTTAATTATATGGTATATTGCATTACATAAAGATGGCCATACTGAGTTAGATTAGTGGTCTATCTGGTCCTGTATCATGTCTTGTGACAGTGGTCAATGTGAGGTGTTTCAGAGATAATGAATAGAACAAATAATCATCAAGTGATCCATTCCCAGCTTCTGGAAAACAAAGACTAGGAATGCTTCAGAGCATGGTTTTTCATTCCTGGTTAATAGCTATTGATGAATCTATCTTTGTTGAAGTACATCTAGTTCTTTTTTAAACTATATTATAGTCCTGGCCTTCACAACATTCTCTGGCAAAGAGTTTCACAGGTTGACTATGTAAAGAAGTACTTGTTTTTGTTTGTTTTAAACCTGCTGCCTATTAATTTCATTGGATGACCCCTGGTTCTTGTGTTTTGAGAATAAATAATACTTTCTTGTTGACTTTCTCCACCCCAGTTTTGATTTGATAAACCTTATCTATCTCTTTTCCTACCTGAAAAGTCCTAGCCTCATTAATCTCTCCTCATACGGAAGCTGTTCCATACCCCACATACCTGGTGTGACCACAACTATACACAATATTCAAAACGTGGGCATACTATGAATGTTGTATAAGGGCAATATGGTGTTTTTGTCTCATTATCTAACCCTTTCCTAATGATTCCCAATATTCTGTTATTTTTTGACTGCCAATGAACATCTAATGGATGTTTTTAGAGAACTATCCATTATGACTCCAAGATCTTTCTTGAGTGGTAAGAGCCAAGTTAAACCTCACCAATTTCCTGTGTATAGTTGGGATTATGTTTTCCAATATAAATTATTTTGCATTTATCAACATACAATTTCATCTGACATTTTGTTGCCCAATTACCAGTTCTGTAAGATCCTTTTAGAGCACTTAGCTTGGGACTTTACTAGTTGAGTAGCTTTGTGTGCTCTGCAAAGGACCTCCCTCAGTCTTCATTTTCAAGACTGAATATGTCCATTTTTTTAACCTTTCCTCAGGTTAGATTTTTCTGAAACTTTTATAATTTTTGGTGTTCTCCTCTGGAGTCTTTCCAAATTGCCCACATCTCTCCTAAAGTGCGTCACCCAGAAATGGCCTCATTGGTGTTACGTAGTTTGGGACAACTACCTCCTGTGTCTTTATAATGTGATTCTCCTGTCAATGTACCCCAGAATTATATTTGCCTTTTTGGAAGCTGCATCATACCATGGAACAATATTCAATTTTTAATTAAGTAAAACACCCAGATCCTTTGCAGCATTGTAACTCCCTAGTTAATTATTCCCCACTTCGTATTTGTGCATTTGATTTTACTTTCCTAATGAAGTTTTTGAACTTGTCTGTATTAAATTTCATCTTGTTGAATTCAGACCAGTTCTCCAATTTATCAAGATAATTTTGATTTCTAATCATGTCCTCTAAAGCGCTTGCAACTCTCCCAGCTGTGTAATGTGCACATGTTATAAGTATATTTTCCATGATTCCTTAGTTTGCATATGAGAATCTGGTGTGACAATGTGATATTGCAAATATATCACATCTAATACTTTCCCCCATCCATTCCTCTGGTTACCCTATTAAAAAAGGAATTTAGATTGGGTTGATGTGTTGAGAAAGAGGATGGTCCAGTGGTTAGGACACTAGACAAAGACCTGGATTCAGTTCCCAGCTCTACTACAGACTATCTGTGTGAATTTGGGCAAGATATTTAATCTCTCTGTTTTTAGTTTGCTATTTATAAACTGGAGATAATACTTCTGTATTCTCAGAAGGGGGTTATGGGAATAAATACATTAAATCGTGAAGTTATAATAATTGGGGTCATATAGTTAATTAACCAAGATAGATCTCTTAAACTACAAGACAAAAGCACGTTGGATTAATTGAAGCCTAATAATTATATAAAATTCAAAAGGTAAATTTTAAAATAGTAATTTTAATATAAACCCACTTTCCCCAGAAAAAATAACCGAGATAGGCTAAATATAACAATAATAGCACCAATTACCAATGCCTACTTCCAAACAACTTTGTCTTTGGACAATACAACATAATACTCAAATATTAAGGAGCCTTTCTTTGGTTATTTCAACTAATTCAGCCAAGTGAGGCCAAATCAGCCTTCACTTAGTTTTACTGAACAATAGTTCAGATTGCAGCAATATTAAAACAATTAGTAAATGTTCCAAATTTGAAAAAATAAGAAACATTCTGACATATGATCTATGAAATATAATTCACCCTTCAAATTTATCCTTTGGCATTAACATGAGGAGCCTTTTTCTTTGAAGGACCAAAGGTCACTAGGGAGTCATATACATTGCTCAGATAACCAGTGTTAAATGGTAACATGGAGGTGCAATGAAAAAAAGGATATGAGGTAAATAGAAGACTCCTGGGATTACTGATTTCCCGAAATCTGGAAAAAGTCAAATGAATAATCCAATTATCTGACCTCGTTTGAGTCCTTTATACTGGATGATAAATTGCAGTCATTCAGCATTATACATTCTTTCTTTTGTTGAATTTATGACTAAATATACATTACTTCATTCAAGTACATAAAATAGCATTTGTCATAATTAAAATTAAATTCTACTCTTGCTATTCTGTGCAAATGTTTTCCATCAAGTCCTTTTTTGTTTCATAGTTACTAAATCAATACATTAAAATCTGTTAAAATGAGGAAGTTTTATATTCTAGTCAGCCAGTGGTTTTATCATCAGATATACTGAATTTCTAGCTACATTTGGTATGCTCATTTCCATGGATCTCTCGTGGACTTTTTCTTTTGAAAACACCAGCATGCAGTTAACATGTTCATGTTTGGTTTCTGTTAGATAGATCACCTTAGTGCACAACACTGTTTTTGTTATTCTTAATGCACTTTCCAACCCCTTTCTCTAAAAATGAAACAAAAACAATTTGAACTTTGAAACTCATCTGTCAGGTGTCCTAAATGCTAACACACTTTAGCCTAGCCTTGATTTTGATTAAATAGGGTTTATGAACTTCAGTTCTTCTATTATTCTTAGTGAGGCAGCTCCCACCTGCACTTTGCAGAATGACACCAGCATGTGTGCATTTAAGTTTTAGATTGCTTTAGTTCCCTTCCAAACAGGGAGCCACTCTCCAACTGGAGATTAGAAACCTATTTCTGTATAATATTGAATTAATTCCTCTGATTTATCCTCACAGTCCCCAAAGTGAGAGAGCATTCATTTTTAATGCAAGGAACCATAGAAGGGCAGCAAGAAGTCTTCTCTCCCCCGCGCCCTTGTGTTTTCTTTGGAATAAATAGCTAAATATTATTCTCCTTTCAAATGTGTATATCTCCATTTTGGATGAGCCATTGTTTGGGGAGACAAACATTTTACAACTGATTTATTTATTTATTTATTTGTATTACTTCTAGAATCTTGCTTTTCATATTGCATTTTTTCTAAATTTTTCAGTTCAATTAGAAAGCCTAGGAAGAATTACAGAATAATTTTGAAAGCTTCAGAGGGGTAGCCGAATTAGTCTGGATCTGGAAAAACTTTAAAAACAATTAATAGTCTAGTAGCACCTTAAAGACTAACAAAACATATTGATGGCATCATGAGCTTTCGTGGGCAAAATCCACTTCTTCAGATGAAGTGGGTCATGAAGTCATCTGAAGAAGTGGGTTGTGTCCACAAAAGCTCATGATACCATCTCCATGTTCTGTTAGTCTTTAAGGTGCCACTAGACCATTTGTTGTTTTTAAAGTTTTTCCAGAGTAATTTTGCTCCTACTTACTGATATACAAATTGAGTACCCAATCTTAACCACACAGTACTGACACTAAGCTTTCTTGTGAGTGGACTTGCCTTGTAATGAGGCTCTCTAAGGAAGAGAATGTAGAATTTTAATCATAATAATCTATTTATACAGGCATTCCATTTCCAAAGAAAATGAGAAAATGAACACAATGTGTCAGGAAACATCCCAAGGAGATGGAAGCCTCTCTTGTGTATTGCATCCTAAAGGCCACTCTGCTCTAATCCAAATGCATGTGACTAAGGGTCTGCCATGGTGGGGAGGACTAGTAGAAAAGGGCAACTGCTTCTTTTGCTCTGCTGCAGTAGGGCCTGGGAAGATTTCCACAGTAAATCCAATTGGAAGTTACAGATGGTAGAAGCAGTGATATCTCTGTATCTTTTGTTCTCTCTCCTTCCCCTGCCCATTGAAGGCATACAAGTGCAGGTTAACCAAAGGTCCACAGCTCATCTGAAACCTTTTTTATAGTAGGGATGGGAGCAGCTGAGTTGCTGAAAAGGAACCCCCTCTGAATTCCCTGCTCATGCTCTGTTTTAAAGCTGCCTTCCTTTCCATGATAACCCAAACTCACGTAAGTCCATAATTCTCCTGAGCACTGAGTTCAGGAACCTAATATTTCCGTGGCCATTTCACCTTCCATGTATACCTGCTATATAGAATTGAAATTCTGAATTTCTGTTCTTTGAGAATTTCCCAACTTCTTAAAATTTCTTTTCACTGTGATCTGGAGCAAAACAAACTATTTGAAATGTCATCTCTCTCCTTTTTAGCTAATTGAAATATTTTGTTTCTATAGAAAAAGACATTCCAAGTGTAACCTTGCCTTTTTTTATATTGTATAGTAACTTAAAATAAACTTCAAAATGAAAATTTAAAAACATTCCATTCTGCTAAGGTTGAAATGTATTTTAACCTTAACAAAATGCTTGGTTTTAATTTACTAAACAAAATTTAATCCAAATCAAAACATTCCCATATAGCGTTTCAATTTGGAAAGGAAATGTTCTTTTTGAAATGTGTTCTATTAGAAAAGTGTCAACCAGTTCTAATATCTTTTACATTAATAGTATGATGAAAATGATCTAATATTAAAATGATCTTTTATACATAAGATTCTTCTCTTACAATAAGTTCCCACTTTGTAAAATATGACAGATGACCAATTTCTCATCATTTTTACTGCAGAGATAAAAAAAATGCCTGCATCCCAACTGTCTCACCCTTTGTTTGTTATGTTGCATATTTTTTCATTACAAAAGAGGTGGGAAGCTTTAACTTCCATAGTTTGTGCAAGGGAATCATAATTAAATAAGATTATAACTCAGCAGTCAAAGCAATCTGAATGATCTTTTGTTATTATGTGTGTGTGATGTTGGCCATGTTGTTTTTAGCCAGGTACGTAGGAGTTTTTCATGTAGGACCGTTGGGGTACATCTTCACAGCAGGAATAAAGTCGAATTAAGCTACGCAACTTCAGCTATGTCAATTGTGTAGCTTAAGTCAAAATAGCTTAATCTGGCTTTTAGCACTGTCCGCACAGCAGAAACTCAAAGGAAGAACACTCTTCCTTTGACTTCCCTCACTCTTCATGAAATGAGGGTTACCATGAGTCAGAGTAAGAAGTCCTCCAGCTCGAGATTATTTTTGAAAAAAAAAAAAGGCTTGTAGTGTAGACTTGCATTATGATATTTTGGAATAATGTCAGTTAAATAATGTTGCTGTGTAGACGTACTCTTGATCAGTTCATACAACATTATATTCTTTTTTATCATTAATATGTTTGATGAGTTATTATAATTATAGTAAACCAGGCATAACTTGTATAATGCATAAAAAGTGTAAAATGTTAAAAATGCACATAATCTTATGTTATAAATACTAAGTGTATTTTGTCTCTGCTTGAGCCACATCTTTTTCATCTGACTCACATGAGTAGTCTCTTTGCCTTTGAAAGAGACATTTATTTGAATAACAGGAACGGAATTTGGCTTAACCTTAAAATGGAACAACCCAACAGTTAAAATGAAGCATTTGCTGAATGATTAGTGTCACAGCATATAGCATCTACATTGCAGAAAATTATAGGATAAGACACAATGAATGAATCCAGTTATCTGGTAGGCTGAATTTGTGTTTTGATTTAAATTATTATTGTGTGTGCTGATAAAGAATTTGTAACATCTGCAGAAAGACCATTTTACCAAATAGCAGCATTGGGTACACTAAGATCGTATACGTTTTCTTACTTAAGAGTTAGACAACATAAAAAATATGTTGCTGTTAAACTACTTGTTCTCCAAGCACCTGTTACTTAATGATGCATATCATATTAAGGGGCAATATATATTCTTACTGGAGGAAGGAATCCTTCAATTATCAAGTTATTAAAATGCAAGGTACTAGCTTTATATGCATTTTGTATTACAATGTGCAGCTGTAGTGTAGATGAGAGGAGCTCTCTGCAAACCACATCAGAAATGATCATCTTAATGTTTTTAAGTTCTCTTTTAACGTTATTGGAAAATTGTTTAATTATCTCTCTCTTTTTTTTTTTTTTTTAAGTGAGTCTCATTGAAATCACATCAAGCTTGGTCCTTGCTTTCAACTCTGAATCATGATCATACTCAATGGAAACAGTAGCCTACAGATCAGTGCTCCTCAGGGCTTAAACTGAGAGGAAACCAAGGTGGAGGTAGCTCCAATTGGTGAAACAAATTACTAGCAGTGACTCCCCTGTTACATTGCAAGATAATTGTCCTGTTATTATAATGCTATAAGAACCTCATTAAATGCTCACAAAGTCATTATTAGAAGCTCTTAGTGAATGTACTATCATTTCAAAGCATCTCCTTATACAGAAATTTAGGAGATTACTGATGCTGATACACCTATGTCTGAAAAGTAAATAGAATGGGCCATTCTTTCTTCCTTTTTACTTTCTTCTTGAAATTTATTTTCAGTATATATTCCCAGATTTGCAAACTGCTAATGCTTCTGCCTTTTTCTTCCCCATCCTTGAAAAGGTTGCTTCTCAAAACTTTCAGAATGAGTGCTTTTCAACATTTTTTTTTCAATTATCTTGTGTCTCTTAATCACCACCACTTTGTTAATTATCCTTGCATACATCCTCCATCTAAATTAATGGAAGCTCCCTTTCTTCTTCCAAGCATCACCAACAATACATTTATCTTCTGTCTTTTTTCTTGAGTTCACTTCTTTCTTAAATACTTCATGGACAGCAAACCAGTTCAGGTCTCTAAGCCTCATGCAGGCTACGTCTACACTGCATAGTTTTTTTGGAATAAGCTATTCCAGAATAGTTATTCCAAAATAGCTTATTTTGAAATAGCACGTGTACACTGCAGGAAAGCCTCAAAATTAGTCCGAGGCAGGCTTCCCTAATGTGGATGTGCTATCTCGATTTAGAGCCCTTAGGAGGAATAACTTAGAAAGGCCCTGGTGAGGGGCTATTTCGAAATAGCAGAAGTAGAGCATCTACACACGCCTTATTTTGAAATAGCTATTTCAGAATAGGCATTATTTCAAAATAATGGAATTGCTGTGTAAATGCTCGCATAGTAATTTCAGAATAACCGCTGTTATTCCGAAATAACTTTGCTGCGTAGACACACCTGCAGTGTTCACTGACATTAATAGAAGTTTTTCTGGGACTGTCAGGCCCTTTAATAACACCTTAAAAACTTTCATCCTATTTTAAACATTTTTACAATAAATGAAAGGATTTTATCAGTAAGCAGGAAGAACTATAAATAATATTTTTAAAAGGAAGATTATACACCTTGTGAGAGATTTGACCACACCAAAATGTGTTGGTTTCACTGGATTTTTTTGTAGGAAAAATATAATTTTTAAACAGTTGAAATGTTTTTCCTTCTGACATTTTTTAAATAAAATGTTTTGATTTTTGGGGAGTGAAAATATCTTTTTCATTTTGAAATTGCCTTAAATTTAATGATGCTTTGGGGGCACAACTTTTTTTCCAACACTGTTTGCCCCAGAATTATTCTATTTCAATTTTCTTGAAGTGCCGGCAACCAAATAATTGGTTATTTCCACAACTATACCTCCAACCAGGGATCTCATGAAGACCCAGCTGTGTGGAGCATAGCGTGCAGTTCCCTTAAAATTCAATGGAATTGAAGGAAGTTGCCTTATCCTCTATATTAAAAAAAAAAAAAAAAAAGAGGGGAGATGTCCCTAAGGGAGGCCCAAGTTTTTATATTGTTAAAATGTCAATGTAACCCCTATGGCTTGATTCACTGCCACCCCCTAGGAAGCAAACATCAGTGCTCAGTTCATGTGATCCAAGTTCTGTAGAATTCAGAGTTGAATGGAATCAAAAGTGGAGGAGCTGAGGTAGCCCTGGTCTACACTAGGGATTTTTTTGAAATAACAAGCAGCGTGTTCACACTAACAAGCCTGTTATTTTGAAATAATGGACTGGTAATTTTGAAATAACTCCTACTTTCCACAAGGAGTAACGCTCATTTCAAAATAGCTATTTTGAATAGCGGAAGTGTGGATGCTCCACTGCTTCTATTTCGAAATAACTACTCCCCAGAGTCATTCAAAGTAATTACTCCCCAGAGCTTCCTGGGGCGCTGAGTCGAGGTAGAGTGTCCACATTAAGGGAGCCTCGGACGAATTTTGATGCTTCCCGGTAGTGTGGGCATGCTATTTTGAAGCAGCTATTTTGGGAGTTATTATTTCAAAATAGTTTTATAGTGTAGACATGCCCATAGTGAAAACCATGATATAAGAAAACCATTATGTAGAATATCTTGAGGGAAGAAGCAGGAAAAAAAGACCACAATAGTTTCCTTGGCAGTTTCTTCTCAGGGAGTGAAAGAAACTGTATCTGAGAGAAATGAATGACAGAAAGGACTTTTTTTTTCTTCCCTGATGTTTACTTCACTAAATTTATACACATTTAACTTTGTGCAGGTGTGTAATCTCAATGAAGTCAATGGGGGTAGTCATACTTAATCGCATGCATACATTTTTATGGTGCTGGGCCACAAAGAGTAAAGATGGAAATAAACTGAATTAACCCAAATTGGCCCTAGACTGCACAAAAGGGACAGATGCTGATCTCTATACTAGTATAACATATGCCTGTGGAATATGCTCAGAATTCATCTAATGTGCACATAATAAAATAGAGGCTGGATATGTCTCCCTTCCATTCTGGTTGCTGAGGTGGAGCCTCCAGCCAGCATTCTCTCAGCCCACCCCTAAGAGAATAGCAAGTATTCTGTAAAGAGGGGGCTAACATCTGCCTCACCCACAAACAAGCCATGAATAATGGCAGTCTATTAATGAGTCCAGCCTCACAAATGCACCATTTTATGAACAAAACAACCAAAAGCTCCAGAAATTAAATCACAACATACAGATTGGCTAGTCAGTAAATGCAGATAATACCAGAGGCTTAACCACAGTGCACAGGGTAATAAAGAAGGCTTACTTGAAGCCATTAATTAAGTCATGCACAGTGGTAAGGTTCAGTATTAAAGAATAAGTCAAATTATTGGATATGTTCAACATTAAAGTGTTCTGTAATGCAATGTGTTTCATGTAGAATCCATAGTAAATATTTCTGGGGTTGTCTATACAGCAGTTCCAAAGTCCTGGTACAGAACAAAAAAAGGACTTTTCCAGAAAATGACACCTTGTCAAAGATATAAACCTCTTATTTTTAATAGTGACTTACCTTAGATCCTTTTTCAGCATCCTAACGAATAGCAGCCACTGTTCTTTCATATTGCTTTGTGTTGTATTTTCATAGTGGTTCATCATCTCTATGGTTAGTCAGCACAAGGTATTAAACCTTTAAAAAATGTACGCATGTGTTTATCTCCCACATACAATGTGTTAATATTCTAATTGGCATCACTTCAAAATAATACTTGGAAGGTTTCTAAATGAATCATGTCTGAAAAAGCAGACGGCTCCATTACATTCATCAGCTGCGTTTTCTGCTTCAGGTCTGGTTTCCAGATCCTCACCTTAAAGCCTATGAAAAAGCCTTACCTATGAGTTAGCATTTGTTTCTTCATATACACTCTCCTTCTATTTCCTATAATTAGTTAATTCTCTTTCCTTACTATTCCTTCTCTCACACTTGACTTAATGGCTTCATTTATGCCAATCCCTAAGGCTAGTACACTATTCCTCTTCCCTTCACTCTTCTCCTTCAACTCCCTGTACAACACTTACTCCTTTCTTAGCCTTCCAAAACTTTCTGTTCATAAGTCTCAGTATTTTCACTTTAAGATTATTCTCCAAGACCTTTGTGGCAAAAACTTTGCACTTGTAAGGCACTGTGTGTTGTCTGCAAATAAATAAATAATAATTGCTAAAAATAATGAGATGAAATGGGGGGTTTTCCCCCAGAAAATTTGGTCTTAGAATGGAGACACCCAGATATGAAATTATGGTTTTAATCTAAGCAGTCTGAAGCTCTAGTTTTGGCAATAATTTTATGTGTAGATTAGATTATAATAATTCTGTTCAAGATCTCATGTAGAAGATCTAGTAGTCAAGATCTTATATAATGGAAATAAAACAATTTTTAAATTGGGGTTCTTTGATTTTGGGTCAGAGATTTTATATTGCATTCAGGCAATTTTTAAAAATATTAATTTCAGGGATTTTTAAAATCTGGATGTAAAATGGTTTGAAATACATGATGGAGGAGGAGTAGGGTCATTTGGGACTGAATGATGGAAAGCTAAAATGTTTCTGACTCCAAGACAAGATTAAGTCCCTTGCTTGTATCTGAGTAAACTCCACCTACCTCCAAACTTCTTTCTAGAAGCAGTTGAAAGAGGATGGTACTGAGAAGTGGGGGCTGTGGGGTAGGGGATAGAGTCTTTCCAAGGCAACCTCAAGCCCTGCATTAATGTGAGGGAATGGGTAGGGTGGAAAAAAACGCTTTGGAGATAGAGATAGAGGTTTGGGAGGCAAGGAAGGTGCACTACTTATCCCTGATGAATCATTGCACTCTTGACCCCATAAAACAAATTTATCTGCAATCTAAATTACCTGTAATTCTTGTTTTTGCATTATATAGGACATTGACTTCTACAGTGAGCCCAGGCACTGCAATCCACCTGTTATCCATTTTCCTTTTTTTTCCAGTTATCTATCCTCTAAAGGTACATCTATACAGCAGGGCTTAAGACGACTTAAGCTTTGCAACTTCAGCTATGTCAATCACATAGCTTAAGTTGAAATAGCTTAACTCGGCTTTTGACGCTGTCTACACAGCAGGAAGTCGAAGGAAGAAGACTCTTCCTTCGACTTCCCCTTCTCCTCTTGAAATGAGGGTTACCATGAGTCATTGTAAGAAGTCCTCCAGCTCGACATTATTTCAAAATAAAGACTTGTAGTGTAGACACACACTGTTATTTCGGAATAATGTCAGTTACTCCAAAATAACGCTGCTGTGTAGATGTACCCTTAACCCTAAGTTGGAGGAGGGAATAGAGCGTTCTTAATAAGCCTCACATCCATTCACTTATCAGCTAATGAACAATGTATAGTTGTTTCGCAGCTCCAGGTTTATGCTTTTCAATGTTGGTCAAGTTTTTAACTCGTCTGAGGTATAGAGCCCAACATAAACCCTGAGAGGATGAAGGCTCAGAAAAATACTAATTCCTGTCTCAAACTGCTGCTCAACTAGGTTAGAAAAATAGAGAAGAAAAGACTTTATTTCAGTAACTTCTGTTGGCACTTCATGGGAGATACAAAGAAACGGTCATAAAATCACCTGCAAGTAGTCATGGGATATGACTGGGCACCGGAACCAAAACTGAGGCACAGTGTCCACAATTAGCCAGGCCTCCTATGGATCTAGGCAGATTATGGGAGATGTATAAAGTCTGGAGCAGAGCCTCTTGTTAGAATGATATGGGGAAAGCTGCTTCTTTCTTTTAACTTTCTTGGGGTAAGAGCCTGTAGGAGTGGAATTTGGGACCACGGGGATATTGGTGAAACAGATGTCATGGCCTGTAAAACCATTACATCTCATTTCTTGGTCTTTGAATTTCAGAGGTGAGAAGCTCAATCTGAAAGAAACCAAAGAGCTTTTAAAGTTTATCTGGAGGCTTAATGAACTAAAGGAGAAAAAGGGTATTTCGCAATTTTATAGTGTTAATGTTTATATTTAATACAGTTATCCTTTTAACCAGAAAGTCAAATATGGAGTCCCCATTATGGTTGTAACTTTCTTACATGAATAGCCTCAAATTGTTTGTCACTTGGATGTTACATAGGGTAGTCTACTAGAGCACCTATATATTAGCAGTAGTATTATGTGGCTGTCCTTATTTTTTTAAGGCAAAGTAATTATACATTACTTATTCAGGGTCAATTTAATATTCAACACATGCTGGCTAAAAATTCTGGCTTGCCAGCTGGGAAGACAACCTCCTTTTAATATGCTAAAAAAGGTCACTTAATTTCTAAATACCTATCGTATGTTTAGAGGGGACAAAGTAGGTGAAGTAATATATTTTACTGGATCAACTTCTGCTGGTGAAAGGGGCAAGTTTTTGAGCTATACAGAACTCTTCAGGTCTTAGGTACATAGAGGGTCACAGGTAAATACAAGGTGAAACAGATTATTTAGCATAAGTAGTTAACATTCAAGGAGAAGTGGCCCATTAACACTCTGCATTCATAGGACAAAAAAAGGGGAGGAGGTTAGTGGCTTACATACTGTTGTAATAAGCTAAAACTGCAGTGCCTTTTTTTGTACCAAGATTTTTAGTTTCTAGCAAAGCTATGAATTTAATTTCCCAGGTCCATTGTTAAAGGTGTTTGTGTGGGTTTCCTTTGAGGTTGGGAACTAAGAGGTCAGGTAGAACTGAGAGGTCAGGTAAAGAGTGATTGTTTTGTGAAAGGTGTTAGGGTGTTTTTGTCTTAGCATTTTTCTGTGTCAGGTCATTTGAGATCATAGCAATTGTCTGATTTCACTCACATAGTTGTTAGAACACTTTGTTCAATAGATAAGGTTCACCACATGTCCTGGACCCAGCATAGCTACAATAACACTGCTCTACAGCCAAAATGCTTCTGAAATAAATGTAGTCAAACTTTACTAATTCTGGGTCACTGAGAACGAAAATGATGCTTAAAATTGTTGATCGACTCCTAGTTTCAGATATGCTAGTGGAGTCGGTATATCACGACCTTGACTTGGGAATGGCGGAGGATAAGTGAGTTATAAAGGGAAGGGATCTCAATTTAAACCAGAAATGACTAAAATACATCTTTGACTGGATCTATGAATAAATCTATGACTGGGTTTGGACAGTACTTGCTTTTAGGCAAAACAATGAATGATGTAATCTGAAGCTGGTATTCGTCCTTTTATGATATGAATTGCATCATGTATTCCTAAGTCATGGATGATGCAATCATAGCAGAAACTGCATCCTACTACCTCTCTCTCTCTCTCTCCTCCTCTCTGCTCTCTCTCACCTCTGCCTCTCTCTCTCTCTCTCTCTCTCTCTCTCTCTCTCTCTCTCTCTCTCTCTCTCTCTCTCTCTGCCTCTCTCTCTCTCTCTCTCTCTCTCTCTCTCTCTTTATCTCTCTCTCTCTCTCTCTCTCTCTCTCACTCTCTCTCTCTCTCTCTCTCTCTCTCTCTCTTGCTCTCTCTCTCTCTCTCTCTCTCTTTCTCTCTCTCTCTCTCTCTCTCTGCCTCTCTCTCTCTCTCTCTCTCTCTCTCTCAACTCTCTCTCATCTCTCTACTCTAGACCTCTCTCTCTCTCTATCTCTCATATCTCTCTCTCTCTCTCTCTCGTGCCTCTCTCTCACATGCCTCACCTCTCTCTCTCTCTCACTCTCTCTGCTCTTTTTCTCTCTCTACTCTCTCTCTCTCCACTCTCTGCCTGCTCTCTCTCTCTCTAATAAATTGCTTACTGCTGAATGGACACTATGTGGCTCTAGAAATCATGCAGTGTCGTGCTCTCTTATTTGTCAGTGTTTGATCTTGCAAAGGCACACATTTTCTGTTTAGCCAAAGTGAGCAGAGATGCCTCGTGCCTTGTGAACAATTGCAGATAACTTCTGCTATGTTTGTGGTAGAAGTGACTTTTTGCATCACGAAAGCGCCAGTGTAACCACTATGGTTAAGAAAGCCTATAAGCGCTTTATTTTGGCTGCAAAATTGGAGATCAGGACACCAAGTGGAGCCATATGCTGCAACACTTGTGCAACAAATCTTAAGCCAGTGGTTGAACAGGGAAAAGGAAATCTATGCCTTTTGCAGTGCCAATGATTTGGGAGAGAGCCAACAGATCATACCAGCGATTGTTACTTCTGCATGAATTGCCTCCAGTTGGGAAAGGTGTGTCAAAAGAAGAAAAAGTGGACTGTGCATTATCCAAACATTCCATCAGCTATAAGCCCAGTACCCCACGGAGAAGGACTGCCGGTTCCTGGTGCACCAGAATCATTCTCACTTGAGTCAGACAGGAAGAGAGGGGATGAAACTTCTGGTCTAGAACACATCAATGTCACAGGACCCACATTTTTCTCTCACATCTTCCTCCTCCTGAACCACACCTCATAACTGAGTGAACTAAGACCAGCCTTGTCAGGGATTTGGAACTACCCAAAATGAAAGGCAGAGCTGTTGGGCTCCAGACTACAACAGTGGAATCTCCTGGCAGGTGATGTTAGGGTTTCCATGTTCCGTGACCGTCAAAGGATCTTGTCCCATTCTTCTTCATGGAAGGTGATCTTGTAGCCTGCAACAACATTGATGGTGTGATGGCAGCCCTCAACATGCGTTCACAATCCAGATGAGTAGAGACTGTTCATTGATTCATCGAGAGGCAGTCTTAAAGCTTGTTTGCTGCATAATAGCAATGTTTGCCATCAATTCCAGTTGGTCATGCAGTCATATGAAGAAACCTATGACAACATGAAACAACTTTTGGTGCATAAACTATGGCCAACATCAGTAGCAGCTTTGTGGCGATTTGAAGGTTGTTGCTCTCTTGCTTGGTCTGCAGACTGGATACACAAAGTACTGCTGTTTTTCTCTGCAAATGGGATAGTCGTGCAGAGATTCCCCACTACATCAAAGATAGATTGGCCCTCCGACAGTCATTGGAGCCTGGGAGGAAAAAGTGTTTCAGCATCCACACTTGCTGAATTAAGGGAAGATTTGTTACCACCCTTACACATCAAGCTGGGTCTGATGAAGAGCTTTGTCAGGCCTTGGACAAAACACAAGCAGCTTTCAAGTACCTCCGTGGAAAATTTCAAGAGTTAAGTGAAGCTAAGATAAAGGAAGGTGTCTTTGTTGGTCCTCAGATTAAGTGAACTATGAGATGATGCATTTGACCATGCACTGCGTGGCAAGGAAAAAGCGGCATGGAAAGCCTTCCAGTTAGTGGCAATAAATTTTCTGGAAACAACAAGACCAGACAACTACAGGTTGTTGGTGGAAAACCTCCTCAAGGCATACAAAAGCCTTGGTTGCAACATGTCACTAAAGATACATTTTTTGCACCCTCATCTAGTTTTTTTCCACCGAACTGCGGAGCAGTGAGCGGCTTAATGGCTGCAGTGGCGATTTCACCAGAACATTGCAACAATGGAGAAACACTATCCAGGGCAAATGAAGCCCATCAATGCTTACCAGACTATTGCTGGACAGTGACAAGAGATGCTCCATTTAATGAATACAGAAGACAAGCCAAGAAAGCGTTGAATAGACACTGAATAGGACTAAACTATGTACATAATAGTTTTTGCCTTTTTGTTCATAATAATTTTTATTTATATAACCCTTTGCTGATTTTTAAGTATTTACATAAACAGGACAGGTGAAATATTATCATGTAAGCAACCATATACACATGAAAAAGACCTAGGATTTACAATTTATGATTAAAACTCTACTATCTACACAATATCACGTGAAGCGTAAAATGTAAAGCTTAAATATCTTGGAAACCAATCAGTTGTTTTAATTGTCATATTTGAATTCAGCATCAAAATACATAATAAATGTACATTTATCTAAACAGATGACTTCTAAAAAATTGTAGACCAGTGTAATCACTGCAGCAACAATAAGAATATTTCTCATTTTTATGCGTCTCTTTTTATAAGTACTTCGGTGGCCAACCTATCTATTACAAGTATGATCCTATTTTGCTGCCATCCACGTGTCTTAGGAGAAGAGGTCACATTTTTCCAATAACGTGCAATACAAAGTCAGAAAGAGCTTCTTTGTGCCTGATCCGAAGTCACTTGAAAGACTCCCATTGACTTCAATGGGCTTTGGATCAGGCTCTTGACAAGGTTTTTTGTTTGTCTGGGGCTTATTTTGCTTAAGTATTCATGGCTGATTTGGTATGATACTAATAGAAATGGAGCATATTATTAGTTTCCCTTTTCAATGCTGTATGTCAGCCTTGGTCCTTCTGGTTTCTTTTGCATATTATGTGGTCTTGGTGTAAATATGCTCTTGAAGAATTACTGCTAATATGTAACATAAGTATTATTATTATCACTGCAGAGACAGAGCTAACTACAGTAGACTTCCGATAATCCGGAACCTATGGGACTTAGGTGGTGCCGGATTATCAGATATGCCGGACTATCAGGAGGTACTATAAGCAGGTTATATATACACTGTATGCATTACTGTATATAAGTGTTCTTAACCCTTTTATTGTACATACTGTATACAGTATACTGTAATGTTTTAGTTTTTAAGCCTTTTTACCCTTTTTGCTCAGTTCAGCTGCTGCCGCTGTTACCTTGTGACTCATTTTTTGACGAAGCTCACACACTAGGCTCTTGCCATTTTGATGCCGGACTATCAGGAGTGCCGAATTATTGGATGCCGGACTATTGGAGTTTTACTGTACTTGAAATACTCTTGAAAACTCCAAAATAGCACAATTGTGAGACAAATTAGCAATGTCCATCAAGAAAATGTTTTCTTTGGACACTTTGTTCTCCACGAATGTCTTTTCAGCTTCAGCAGCAGTAAAGCAATGAACACAACTAAGTATCTGTCTTAATTTCTTTCCATTGTTGCAGTAGATATCCCTCGGCCTTGTCCATTGGCTTACAAATTCAGTTATAGGCAGTTGGACCTAAAACATCTAATGTTTGTGGAAGTTATGGCAGAGGCTCAGGCTGACTTCAGTCATCACTCCATAAGTGAGCAGAAGCTACTAATAAACTGAGCTGGTGATTTATTTGCTGTAGCTGAAAAATGAGCACAGAGTTGATACTGGAGATCTGCTGATATGTGGATTATTGGAATGATTTTATTGATCAAAAAGCAGGAAAGTTCTCTCATGTTTGAGTAACTATAGTTAGTAGAGGGAGGCTCTACTACATAGTACATATACCACAGCTGACACTTTTGGCATGATGGATCCATTTCCCCCTGCCTCTATTTCTATTGTTGTCCTTCTTGTGATGACCATATCTGCCTGGGCCTCTACTGATGATCTGCTATATGTAGACTGTCCGTGCTGTTTCCCTGGCAGGATTTGTCATTCAGTGAGTGCATTTGCTACATTTTACCTGCTTCATCTGCCATGATTACAGCATTTGTTTTGGCCTCCTCTGTTCTTTTGCTGTATCTCTGATACTAATGGCGACCTATGTTCTGGCCTCTTCTGCTATTACACTTTATTTGTGCCATGACCATGAGTTCCCTTCTTGCCTTTTCCGATGATTCTTAAATAGAAGGCTTTTTTTGAAACGTAGATGCTTCCAGGAGGCAGGTGACAAGGAAGTTCTTCCTTCAGCATTCCTCCTCTGCTTATCTGTATCTTTAATTTTTGTGTTATCAAGCCATCATTAAGAACTAATGTAAACATTGTATTATGTTTTAAAGGGGAAAATATGTTTGCATATGCTGATAAGGAATCTGTTTTTCCTCCCATCAGAAAAATATTTACAAAAACAACACAAATGTTTCCCTCCATATTTTTTTTGAAATTGTTCCGGTATTAGTTGTGAGGAAAACTGAAACTGAACATTCACAAACTTTTATTACAAAAATAGAAATTTCCGCTGTTTTGAATTATTTTGATGAAAATGGATTTTTTTTGGCAAAAATTTACTCAGCATCTTCAGGTAGACCTGAAAAAGAGTTGTGTGTGACTCAAAAGCTTTTCTTGTTCATCAAGACAAGTTGGTCCAATAAACAATATTACCTCACCCAGATGATTTCTAATATCCTGGGATTAACACAGCTACAACAACACTGCAAACAACATTAGTCAAAAATTTTAACGAACTTTTCCTCTAGCTTATTTCACTTGTGATTGTTTCTTTAATTCCAGCTGACACATTCATCTCTTATTTTCAAGGGTGTTGCCCTAGGGCAATTAATGGAGAATAAGTGTAAATGAGAGCTGAATTTGCCCAACATGTTTAATCGGAATAAAGCTGGCAAGTTTAAGTAAATTAATTTAACCTATTGAGTCAAGTCTGCTCTCACTTGCATCCAGACTGCCCCACTGAAACGCACAGAGTTGCTTAGAGGTAGATGAGAATATAAATGGCTCTATGTACTTAATTATAAATTGTCATCTTTTTTTCCCCCCAAACACCTGTCATGAGGTTGAGAGCTGAAAACTAAATGAGAAGAACACTCCATATGGTTCCTGTCTGCTCCAGACCTATTTATTCTTTCTTGTAACTTAATATCTTCCACAAAAGAGAAGCATGAATTCGCTGTGTTCTAACATGTGTCCATAATGCAACAGAAGTGCTAACATTGAAAAACCATCAGTAACTTAGGTTTGTGATACTGTCCATGAACATAGCTTATGCTTAAAAACCTATACAAAAAAGCTTATGAGGGTAAGTTTTTGCTTATGATTTCACCAGAATTGAAGCTAGTTGAATCTGAGAAGTGCCAGACACCAGCATTTATAGGCAAGACCAAACTCTTGGGGCTTTTCAAGATAAAATACCACTTGAAGCTAGAATGAACTCAGTTTACAAATATAAGTATTTCACTTGCTCTGTATAAAAAACATGGAATGGAGAAGATGTCCCTGTCAGCCACTGGCTTTAATATTTTATATCTACCCATCGCATTCCCTCCTAAATGGTAGAACAACATAGCTCTGCATAAGGCATGTGTTGTGAGTAAGAGCTTGATTTTAATAAATAATATCTTATCTGATATGGACCAGAGATGGGTGAACAAAAAAGTAAGTTTAGAAAACATCTGAAATATCCTTTTTTTTTTTTTTTTTTTTTTTTTTGAACCTACGAGTCTACAAAATGGGGCAGTGTTGCCAGGCTTTGGGGGCCCTATTGAGCTGCAAGTCAATGGGAAGTATTTGCTAAGGTGGGAGGCAGAGTGGAGGAAGAATATAGATAGTTGGACTAGTTCAGTGAGAACTGTTTTTCTCATTGTGTTAATGAATTTCTTCCTACCTCAATGAGGACAGACAGAAGGGTCTGAAAATAAAAATTAAAAACAATAACAAAATTAACTAAAATTTTACAAAACTGCTGAAAACATTGACTTTGAATTTTTACCAAAGATTCAGGTCAGTTCCTCATTTATCTGGATCAATTCACCCAACCCAATCCACCCATCTATTTTCTTCCACTCACATGCTACAAGAAATGAAGGGAATGGGAGACCAAGTCAGTTAATTTAAAGGGATTCCGAGACTATTATGAATGGATGGTTAGGGTTTGTGTGTGTGTGTGTGTGTGTGTATGTGTGTGTGCTATGATTCACTGTAATCAAAGTGTATTTTATAATAATTGGGTCTTCAGTACATGCAACATTTTTGCTACAAATTATAGTTCTAAAAATGTGGAGCAGAAAGATAATTGCACTTTCCCTGTACTATTAGGGAAATTGACAAGCATCTGTCTAATTCAATCTCTTTGTGTAAACAAGGGTGTTCCATTTTCCTTTTTAAATGTATTTTAAAAACATTGGAAACATGTAGATTAGCAGCCCAAGTGTCAATGTCATGACATCTCAATTTTAAAATTCAGTGTTACGCATTCATCAGTTCATGTCCTGTGATTGAGTAAGTTCTCACATTCTTGGATAGACTAGTTCAGGATGTTTGGGATACTAGAAACATCTGGTAAATGCTCTGGTCTGAGTGATAATGACTTTTTAAAGGTGATATGTATTGTAAATTACTATATTTCAAGGGAAGTGGAAAACAACATTCAAAAGTATTTTTCTACCTCCAGAGCTTCACAAATTATCAGCACTTCAAATCACATAATTCTGATTACAATCTTCCCTTTCCTCATTGTTAGTTCTGATCTAATTGTAGTAGAGACTAGCTCAAGCTTGCAGACAGCAACTTGAATATTTTCTTCCTTATTGATGCAAATTGCTCACATTTGTATACTCATGGGTTGGGGACTAGAACCAATACCATGTTTGTTAAACTATATGAGCCACTGGTAAAATACACTGAAAAAATTCCATGGGTCCCAAGAATGGAAAAAACATTGTACTCTTTCACCAAAATGGTTTTGTATGTAAAATGCTGTGCTAGAGGCTGTATTTTTGTGGAAGGATATAGATTCAGAAAGGGGCATATTCTGTGGGGGTTTTTTTTTTTTTGACATGTCATATAGTTCTACTATATGCTAACAATATGGAACTAGTGTCTTCTTCTATTTTTGTGAGGAATACAAAATGTGAGATCATCAAATTTCTCATCATTTATGACCTGATCCCTGATGAAATTCTTGTTCTTGCCTATGTTGTTGAAACCTGGCTGAATGACTCAGCTAGACTTATGCTTGCACAGCTATTTCCATCTGTTTACTCGGAGCTACATGAGCCTAGAGGAAGCAGTAAAAGAAAACTGACATATGTTTTGAATCTGACCTCATGTATAATAGAAGCCCACTCCTAAGAGAGGGAAAAAAATAAAGTGCATCCACTTACCATGAGAATCCTAGGTGAGAGCCAAAACAGGACTCATGGTGGTATACAGACTGCATTAAAGTTTGTCAAGGGCTGTCAGAGCTAGCTGAGCAAGGGAATTCCTAAATTAAATGTATAGTGTTTGGGGACTCTTATACCCAGCCGTGCTACACTTTCTGCTAAGTTCCATGGTGACTGTCAGATTCTCCCATGTATCCTATGGAGGAACTTGACAGCTGGACACAACTTTGACCTTAGGGGCCTTAACCTGACAGGCCACAGTGCTTAATCCTGTAAAAATTCTTTTTTAACATCTATGAAAGAGACCACTAACAGATACTGTAAAATGTCATGTGCAAGTTCAAAGCTGATGCACTAAAAGGTGTTGAGTGAAACCTTTTGGAATCTGACCCTTTTATAAGCAGTTTGGGAGAGGAGAGAATAGAGCACCTTTCCTATGGGGCATTCCATTTTTTGGTAAGATGCTCAGATATTGAAGTATTGGAGGTGTTTACATGGTTTACATGGTATTGTACATAAAAATAATATTTAGGAATAAATACATTTAAAATTTTTACAGGTTTTCTAGTAATCTGTTTGCCAATCACAACTTCTTATATCTTTGCTGAGAAATCTGCTTTCAGAGCATATCAGCAATTAAGGATCATTATAAATTATCTGTAGAACATGTCTTCTAGTATATTATCCAGAAAGCTAAAGAAATGAGGGCAGCACTAGTGACCTTACCTATCTGGGCATATCCTACATCTTCTTAGGTTTGGGGATCTTAATGATTAGTGGCTTCAATCAGACAACCCAAAATCTTACATTATTTTGTGCCTATGATTAACTCTTTCTTTGATGTTTTAAATGGAATGTTTCTTCAAGCACCAGGATTGTCAAAAAATGTATAGATTATATTGTCCAAATGTGGAGCTGGACATTGCTGACATCTTAGGAAAATGTGTTTAGTTAAACTCAGAACAAATTGCAGGCTCTAATTAATTCTCAGTGACACTAAAAATAATATATGGCTTTTTCCATTCTTATTGGTTGTAAATTTTGTTTCATGACAATCATTGTGTTTATTTTCTGTCTGTCCCTTTCTAGTGTCTGACTGACTATCACAGGGTAGCTGGTCCCTGTGAGTAAACCGGGATCAGCACCATTGTGTCAGAGCTGGTGGTCCTAATTAGTCAATTACAGAGAGATGCTTTACACCTGGTATTCTAATGGTAAATCAGACAACAAGTAGATGGTTTGGTAGCAGGCTGTGCATGGGGGAAATGACCCACAGAGAAGTGGAGTTAATGTCCATGGAGCAAGGGGCCAGGTGCCAGGTGCCAAGGAAAGTTGTTGTAGATCTGCTGTTCTAGAAAAAGACAAAAGCTGGTGCAGAGCAAAGCTGTCTGAATGAGGGCTGGGTGAGCTGAGGAATGTTTGTTTTGTTTTTCTTTGCATTATAAACACATTTAAAGTAAACTTGGTGGAGGCAGTGTATAGTTGGAAGCAGGGGAGAAGCTCTGCTTTGTGACATTGCCATACTTGTATTACAAACAGTCCTTAACCTCCAGAGAAAATCAGAACCCTGTTTCTAAACCTCTGCAAATATCAGGGTGAGGGAGCAATTAGGTATTGTCCCATAGTTTTGGTTTTAGGACATATTGAATCTGGAAACTGGCCTTTTTGTTGTACAGATGCAGCCAAAATCTTGCAACCCTAAGTATTTAGTATTTAGTGCTGTAGAAGCTGTACACTGGTCCCAATTCAGCCTCAGACACAGATCCCTAACGACAACCTCAGAATCTAAATACCACTGCCTCCATTATCTCTGCTTATAAGTGCTGTTCCTCCTCTACTCTTCTCAATCTATAAAGTGAATGGTACAAAGAGCACTGTAGGTCTCACTATTCTCAGTTGCAAATATAGAATTTTCTCAATCTCTGCGATGCTTAAAAAGTGACAACTGGAATGCTAGTGAGTGGAGTCAGATCATGTATTCCTTTTGTTTTGCTGGCCAGTCAGTCCTTAAAACACACACTAAAAACCTATTTGGAGTCTGAGGGCACATATGTATAGCCAGACAAAAGTCGAATTAAGCTATGCAACTTCAGCTATATCATTTGCATAGTTGAAGTCGAAATAGCTTAATTTGGCTTTTGCCGCTACACAGGAGTCAGAGTAAGAAGTCCTCCATCTCGACATTATTTTGAAATAATTGCTTGCTGTGTAGACACACATTTTGTGATTTTTGAAATAATGTCAGTTATTCCAAAATAACGCTACTGTGTAGACATACCCTGAGTGTGACAATTATACGTTTAACTTACTGTTCCTTTCAGCTGCTACATCGTGTCAGCTTAGTAGAGCTCCTTCCTAGTGTTCACTTACAAAAACTGTTACATGAGCATGAAGTACACCTATTTGCTATAAAGCTTCTTAGGAAAGGGCTGGAAGAAATGGAAAAATTCAGTACACGTAGACTTTTATTACATTCAGCACTCTCAGACACCAACCTTCCTGCCTATCCCTAGGAAAAGGGAGAACAATTGTCTGTAACAGAGCAACTCTATGTACCGTCTCTTCCATTTCATATAGATTCACATAATCTTTTTTTGCTCATGAGAGAAATCATTATAGCCTGGCTCACAAAACAGCTCTGAGGAGCCCATTGGCCAGAGTTCTAGTCTCTGGGGTCTGCAGTTCATTGTGGCTATACTTTACAATCCTTTTTACATTACAGATAGGAAAATGAGGTGATGAAAGGTACTAAAGGCATCTTCCTTAATTTCTAAAGTAATCTGCCTCACCTGAAGTAGTTAGATGGCTTAGTGGACTGTTGAGTCCTAAATCTCTGGTAAACGAAGGTGACCTCCTTTTAAATCACTATGTACAAAATATATTTTGTCACACAGTCCAATAATCCAAATCTGTTAAACTGCAGTAAGCTCTTGGTTATTTTAAATGCATGAATGAAAAAAAGTGAAATTGATTTTGTTTTTTTCAGACACTAGCATTAAGGGAAGTCAAAGAATCAAATTTGTTTGTTCAAATGAATAATAATTACAGCATTGAGTTTAATCCTTTTTTTAAAAAAGCCTATTTACATGGAAAATGAATTTAAAACAAGCTGTTGAGTCTCAGAGGATACAATAAATGACTGCTTTCTCTACATTTTTGAATATTTTCTCACATTTCATTGCCTCCCAGATAAAAACTCATAATATAAAATACCCTGATAAGTTAGTCTCTGTTTCTATACCCAAAAATATTAATAATTGTAGCTCACATGTCAATAAAAAGAGAAACATTTAGTTAAAAATGTCTGCCTTGTGTTAAAAAAGAACAGACTAGTCATAATAATTCATGGAAATGTCCTCTCAAAGCACAGGCATCTTTTAGCCATCCAAATTGGATGCTGAGATCAAAAGGTGAGTTTCACGAAGTATGGGCAGATGTTATGTAGGCAGCTCTTATTTGGTCTAACAAAGATGTATTCATGAGCAGGGATTGAAAAGACCACTTTGGACAGCATTACAATCACTGGCGACTGAGAGTTCTTTCCCCATAAATAAGGCCCTCTCTTCCAGCTATATTGCAAACAGCTGGACCTGAACAAAAAGGTTCTTGAAATGTTTCCAGAAAACTGGAACATTCTCTTGAGTGAAGGTTTGTGAAGAATTTCCTTTTTCTTCCTCTGCTTTCTGTATAACTGGCAAGGCCAGAATTCTCTCTCACTGAAATTCCTCTGAGCTGATCAACCATGAATTTAGAGGTAGTAGCAGCCAAGGAAAGGTCATGTAGGTAAAAAAGGGATGAATCTGTTTAGTTAAGATAAGAATGGACCCAGAACTTTCCCTAATCTTAAACAGAAACTTTCTGAGGGCTGAACAAAAAATATGGTCTAATTCCCATCTATCTCCCTCCATCGCACAACTGCATTGTATTTCAGAATTCTGCACCTCTGCACTCCCTACTTCCAGCAGGGTTTGAAATTGCTGAAACTAGATACTTGTCATCCCAACTAGGTCACAGCCCCATTTTGCTAGCCACTGTATAAACATATAGAAAATGACAGCTCATACTCTGGAGATTTTACTATTTAAAATAAATGTTAGAGGAATGACTCACTAAATACAGTTTATGTGCGCCAACTCAAAGTACCCTATTTTAAAAGTGGGAAAGAAAAACATTACTAAATCTAATACACTTCCTGAGCACCGAATGTAATTTACATTGGTAAATAGATTTTCTAGTAAAGTTGATGACCTTGACTTTGATCAAAACTGAACTAATGGAGCTGTGACCCTTAGGATTTGTCTTCACTGATAATTTGAGATGCTTCCGCCATTGTTTTGTATAGTGCTAGCAGAGCTCCACTAGTTGGCTACAGGCATTTTTAAGGCCATTTCATCTGAAGCTGCTCTAAGCTGCTAAAAGGAATAGTATATAGCATTAAAAAGATGCCATATTCAAAATCTCACTTTGAATAGGATTTTAGCATGTTTGACAGAAGACAGAGAAGGAACATGAACTGATCCGCAAAATATCATGAAGTGTCCCCTTTAATGCTTCCCAGTAATGGAGTGGGATGATAAAAATACATTTACACATTAACCTCCTGTATTTTAATGGGTGCATAATTCAATTCTGATCAGGTCTTAAAAATAGAGCTGAGTGATTTTTTTTTACCATAATGTTATTTCACTGAAAAATATAGATTTGGGTTGACCAAAGTATGTGACAAATTTGTGTATGTTTTGGAAAATTGTTTCAGTCAAAATGTAACAAGAAAAAAATAACTAGAGACAAGTGGGTGAAGTAGAATCATTTTATTAAACCAACTTTGTTGGTGAAAGCAACAAGCTTTCAACCCACTCTTCTTCAGATTCCAGTCCCAGTAACAATGCTTTCCCCCTCCCACCACCTAATGTGACAAATCATCAGAATATTTCCTTGTCATGAAAAATATTCAGTTTATTTAACACTAACACTCTTTGAGGTAAAGATTACACACCCTGCTATATACAAATTGTTTTCAATTTCTGTAGGGTTTTTTTTCTGCCATTAAAATATATAAGGTTATTAAATAGAAACAAACAAAATTAAGTTTCTATTTCACCTTTCTTGTTGGCGGTGGGGAAATGGAAACTAATAGCGGTTCATTGTAATGACATGCACTAATTGAATATCTCCCATTCTCTTAAGGCAAAGTAACAGTAGTAAATGGCAATACTTCAAAAGGTTGTGGATTTGAGATCAGTTCATATAATAATGCTTAGCTTCTCAGCTGTAGCTAGATCTCAAAGTACTCCACAGATGTGGCTTCACATTGCTTTCTGTTTCACATATGAGGAAACTGAGGTAGAAAGAGGTTAAGTGACATCAATTAAGAACAGAATTCATACCAATTGCTTTCTAGCCTAGTATTTTAACTACTGGATTACCAACAGGAACAGCCAAGTTCCTGAAATGAACAAAATCTGTTACCTTTAGTGGGATATGGATCAGGACCTAGATGAATTATCTTTATCATAAAAATCTGAAAAATGTAATGAGAAATCTTACAAGAACAGATTTTTTTTTATTTAGTTCATGTTTGAGGTGGAGGTTTGGATCAGTTTCCATATTTGGCCATTTCATTTTTTCCTATTAGTTATCATTAGAGCTGAGAAAATAATTGGAAATAAAGAACTCAATTTATTACTTTTGTCTTTTTCTGTTTGCAAATTATTTGCAAATTTTGTGTCGAATAAATCCAGGAAATTACAAAGTTGCAGTGAACAATTTCTGATTTGTGGCTTGTTTGCAAATAACTTTGTGAGAATATTGAATATATGAAATCCATTTTTAAAATTATACATAGGTTACATGGTGTTTCTGTTTATGGCCTAGATAAAAACAATTAACACAATCAGATTTCCAATGTGAATTATTCTGGCAGAGCATTCCTTTCAATAGTGGCTTCAAACTATCATAAATATCCAGTGAGCTAGCTTGCTTGCTGAAATGATCATAAACAAGAGGGAGAAGAAGTGATTTCTTTTATTTATTTTTTTTAGAAAAAAATAGAAATAAAAAACCCATGTTCAATCAAATAATTTGCTGAAAATCTGAAAATATTTCCCACTGGCTGTGTAGTTCCTAGCTGGGGTGAGGATGGTAGGAACCTAAGTAGTTTTAAATGGGAGAACCCTAGGATTCAGGGTGGACAGTTGGACTGTTTATAGCTTCTTAGTTAGTTCTTTGCACCTCCAGAAATCAAGTAGGAAAACTTTAAACAAAAAGGCCTCCTTAGTCCAATAATAACCTTTCTTGTAAGGATTCATTTTCCTTAAAAGTTTTACACATAGTATCTAACAAAGAGTAAGTACCATTGCTCTGATTTAAGACAAAACCTTGTTCTTCACAAACATAGCTTCATGCCATTAATTGATGGGGTTGGACAAGGTATTTTCAATAAAATTTCTTGCCCCATTCTCTGAAGCTTTTCGTAATAGTCATTATCAAGGATAGCACCGAACTGGATGCATCACTTGTCCATCTTGTATGCTGATTCTTATGTTTTTGTTGAGGGAAGGTATGTGCATCATGCATTTACATTTTTGGGCCAGGATCTCTAAAACCAAGCCAGAGACTTCAATTCAGTGGAAGCATTTCAGGCTTTGTACACCTATTGAACAAGATGAGGGTAGAAGGGAATAGCTCTGCATTTCTTTAGACCTGCTTTGAAACATGGAAAGCATGTACAGTAAATAAAAACATTATGGGGGAAAATATTGTTAGCATCTTCACAAAAAAGCCTTTGTGGTGACTGATCTACTTCTCTGAGCATTTTTTTAAACTTATTAACTGCTGGTGACAAACTCAGGAGGCAACAGGGTAATGATAAGAAAATTTAATTTGAAATGAGCTCATTAGTGCACTAGTTTCCTGTATCTTTCAACAACTAGAAAATAGATTCCTAAAGTCAGTGCAATTCTTAAAAGAATAGGGTACAAGATTTCAAATTTTTCAGGTATGTGCTACTTCTGTGGCTTTATTAGCATTTATAAGCCCCCACTTGACTTTTTGGCTTTTGAGAAATCAACTGGAAATCTAACATTAAATACCAGGCAGTGAAGAGTACTGCCTTAAAGCAAGTTAAAAAATGGTCAATAGAGCTTTCTAAATCACAGACTGAGCTCCAAATAGATATAGGTCTTATACATAATTTTGAAGATTGAAAATATAAAAGCATAAGCGAGAGAGCTCACTTTATTGAACTGATTTAATAGCTCTTTAGAAAAACCTGAATGTTGTACGGAGTTGGACTAGATACAGTAGTCATTCATCTAGGCCACTATTAGTAGCTCCTTCTGGATAACAACCAGAAGAAATCAACTGAAATATTTGCTTAATGAACTAGTTATCCATTCCCAGTTCCAAGGATTTTTTTTTCATTCAGTACCTGGAAGTGTGCGCCAAATCACTAGCAATTGTGGATAAACACAATCTTCATTTCCCCAATAGCTAACAAAATGACTTTCTATGCTCCTGATGGCTCCATTATCAGGTTTGAAATTCCTTTCCAGCACAATTGGAAGGAGGAGGTTGGAGGCTTATGATAGAAACCCAGCGCTGCCTCTACAGATAGACTTCAGTTTCTTTTTTTAAAGGAATTTGTTTCCCCTTTCATAGGTACTGGAATTAAGGGTGGGAGTGGTGCACCACTTGCTTGCTTGAAATGGCTTTGATTATATCCAGAGTTTACCTTTGGTTCAATGGCTGTGAGCACTCCCACTAAGAAAATTATTCCAGCACTCCTGCCTCCTTTTGTATCGAAATGACAAGAAATTTTTACAGCAACATGTTTGCCAATATATTACAGCACATACAAAAGAGCAACTAGTACACACTGCTGAGATATTTGCTATTGCATAGTTAAGAGTAGGGCTAGTTGGGAACATTTTCCTAGTCCATTAGAATTTTAGAGAGTTTGAAAAAAATTCAGTCCCAAATTGGGACAAAGTTGAAACCTCAAATTTTTGTGAGCCAACAATCTATTCCCCTCCAAAAAATCAAGTCAATTGAACTGGTTTTTTAAAAGATGTTTTATTTCAATTGAATGTGTTCATTTAAAAACTTTGTTCCTAGTATAAGTTAGATTAAATTTCCTTTGAACCAAAACCTTGCCCCAAATTTTTCAAATAGAAAAAGTTAAAACCAGACATTTTAACAACTGTGCAATTCCTTTAAATATATTTTAAAGTTGGGGAATTTGTCTAAATTGACCCTCTCAGATGAACAGGAAGAAGAATTTAACAAAATAACATTTTTGGCAAAAATAGTTTTGTTGAAAAATTCTCCACCAACTCCAGTGGTGACATTGCTCTTGAAGTCTAGGTTCAGACTCCATGTTAGATCACTTCTGAGTAGAGCTTGGTTATCTTATAGGAGTTACTATAGAGAACTTTCTGGGTGTCTGGCTGGTGAGTCTTGCCCACATGCTCAGGGTTTAACTGATCGCCATATTTGGGGTCGGGAAGGAATTTTCCTCCAGGGTAGATTGGCAGAGGCCCTGGAGGTTTTTCGCCTTCCTCTGTAGCATGGGGTACAGATCACAGCTGGAGGATTCTCTGCATCTTGGGGTCTTCAAACTATTTGAAGGCTTCAATATCTGAGATATAGGTGAGAGGATTATTCTAGGAGAGGGTGGGTGAGATTCTGTGGCCTGCATTGTGCAGGGGGTCAGACTAGATGATCATAATGGTCCCTTCTGACCTTAAAGTCTATCTTGCACCAATTCCTGTTGGATATTGGTCCATGTCACAAAAACGACATATAATTTGCTATTTTCTATTTACAGCATGAATCATTTTTAAATAGCTAGAGTATTGTGGGTCAGGAAGGTGGTACATTGGCAGAAATCTATGGGATAGCTTGCACAATACATGTAAACTTTAGCTAGTACAACTACATGTTCAGCGGCATCAATTTCAAGTCACAGTTAACATGGAAGAGCCAACATATTATTGGGTGTGACTTTCTCTCTCTCCTGTTGCAGCTGTCCCACTTTACTTAAATATTAATTAGAGAGCAAACTGGAAACGAGGTGCTCACCATCCCAGATAAGCCTTACCAACCCTAAGTCCTAACCAACCCTAAGTCCTAACTTGGCCATTCTGGGGTGGTCCTCTGTTCTCTCCTGTTTAAACCATTCCATTTTGTAGAAAATATCTGTATTGTAACTGGTCCAAGGAAAGACAGTGAAAATGACTCTGAAATCAGGTAGGTAGGGGACTTACCTAGGTGGGGGACACTGGAGTTGCTTCAGAGTGAAGATTCAATTTTGGGTGTCTCCGTACCAAGTGAGTGCCCTAAATATAGTTTTTAAGAGGCATCACTTCTGTTTTGTGACTGGTGTCTCATTTCCTTTGCATTTATTAAAAATACCCACCACAATGTTTCATTTGACCCAAAACTATTTTTTTCTATCTTTTTCCAATTCTTTGGAAATATTATGGAACTTCTAGAAATTGAAGAATCAATTATTTACATAGCAATATTTCTAATATTTTTTACATTTCAAATATTTCATTTGATATTTTTTAAATTATGTAAATTCATAATCACTAGCAAAGTATTTGCCCATTTCCATAAACTGGATGAATAAAAAAAGATATTTACTATTTTTTTTTTAAATCCCACAATCTGTGTCAAATTAACTAGCAAACAAATACAGGTTGAACCTCTCTAATCTGGCACTCTCTGGTCTGCTAACATCCATTGTGTACATGTGCATAGTGGTTTGGTAGAGTCTACTGACAACTATTATTGTACTTCACTTTACAATAAACCAGGCCGGGCACTTTGGAGCCTTATCAGATTTGTGGTCTTTGGGGGTTCTTTCAGATTCTGCTGTGTAAATTTATTATGCAAGTCAACACGGCACACATGATTGAGCACACACATATGCAGCCTTCTGCTTATCATCATAGAATGAGTAAGAGACCTGTGAGGACACCACAACAGTAAATCCTGACCTACTACATTGGTGGCCCTACTACATGCATTATGTATGTATACTAAATATCCCTATGAAATTGTTTCTGAGGATTGCAACAGAGCTCAATCATTATTAGTGTCTCTCTTCCGCAAGTTGCCCATGGCATTATTCCATATTATGAAGCAATTTCCCTGTAAAACAGCATTTAAAAATGGAATTTGGGAATTTTAGGAATATAAAGTCCTTTCAGGAGCATTATTTTATCTATTCTCCTCACAAATAGAATTATTTTTTATTTCTATAACTTAAAGGCAACCAAACTAATTATGTACGAGTAGGGTTTTCTCCATGAAATGATCATTTTTCTTTGATGCAGCTGAGATTCTCCTTCACTTCATTCTCTGTTTTAAGCCCTATCCTTAAGAGTCTTAGACAGTTACCCCATTCCTCAGTAAGGCCCTGAACCTTGCAGAACTGCATAAGTGGAGGTCAGTTGATTTTAATGGCATGCCATTTGGACAAAGGCTCTCAGTGTAATTTGCTCAACTGGCGCCTAAACAGGACTATTGTGATCATTGCCTTTGAATAGTTGGGTCTGTTGTTTTATGTACTGAAATCTTCCCACAGGGCAATACAGAGCTCAAAGACTACGCCAGTAGATCAGTTATGCTTACATTTAAAAGCACAGTTTGTGGCTAACTTGTGAGAACTTAAACATTATTTCAGCCCACATGAAATTCATGGCTGTTACAATCCTCAGCAAAACATGATTGATAAGGGAAACATAAATGCTGACACAACTTTAACTCTAATGGTATGAACTTCCCCACTAATAGAGTGTGTTTTATTTCAGCCTCTGCCGACCCATTTCAATTAAGTGTTATCTGATATATAAATTAGAGACAACAGTATGATTTTATTCTTATTTGGTGGCAGTGCCTGTATCTGGGGGATAAAAAACCAAACATAAGTAATATCAGAACACTGAATGTTTCATTTATTGAGGCGTTAAATGTTGAATGACCTTCAAATCTTTCTCATATGGGAAAATTGCACTTTAGTTTCTGTGCACGTACATCAAGGGAAAATTAGTTGCTTATCTGGACTTTCTGGTGTAATCATCCAAATTAAATATTTGGCCATGCTTCTTTGGGTGATAGCTCTCTTCCTCTTACTGCCACACAGTAGAATTTATGCTGAAAGAAAAGAACATTGAGCATCTCCTTAGTTGCTGTAATTGGTGAAGCTTCACTGAAATAAATACAGATGCACTGAATGACACCAGCTCAGGATTTGGCTCAGGAGGCTGAGGGGGAAGAAACTAGTCTTTCCAGTCATCATTGGCATCAAGCATTGCTACCTCAGTCTCCAAAAATATTTAGCTATCTTCCATGAGCAAAAATAAATAAGTTCTTATAAGGAATTTAGGGGTGCAGTTTAAACTCTCTGTGTGGGGTTAAATTCACACCTACTCATCAAGTTCAGGGCAATTGCATTAGTATTTCCCCTGAGTGGTCCAGCAAGGGCCTCTACTCTCAGGCTTCCTGCTCCCTAGCTGTTGCCCCTCTTGAGTGGAGACCAATAGCTCTCTTCCTTTTGACTAGGCTATTTCCAGACTGCAGAGTTCCCTGGTTTCACATAGCAGAGGCTGGTTCACCAAGAATCCCTTCATGCTTTCTCTTTAGAGGCTGATTACAGAATGATTGCAAGCTTTTAAATAAACAAATAAAAGCACTAAAGAGGAAATCTTAAAAACTATTAAAAAATCTGCATGTACATGCTAATAATCTTCTCAGAGATCGACCCAGCTCTAAATTGGGCTCTGGCTGGAGCAGTGATTCCAAACTGTTGTGTATTTGGGATATTAGATATGAAAGGAGACAGTAAACACCAAGGATAAACTATATCTCTAACTTTGATACATAAAATATTAAAGGAAAGCAATGCGGAGTTACATAATCCATTCCAATAAATGGGATAGGTATCACAGGCAATATAATAACACCTACATCTAGGACAATACACAAGGTATTTAACTGTAAGGATATAATCATACATGTGCTTGTTTCTATAAATAACACACAGCTCCACTGTTAGCATCTTAGAGTTGTTGGACAGAAGGTCATGGCCTCTTTCTTTCCCCATGTGCAGAGGCGTCCACAATGCATTTACCGGTAGGAACAGGCACCAACTTCTAATTGCAGTGAGTAAGGAAGTGGGGACCCCTTACCCAATCCCTTCCACTGATTACTACACCTATATTAATACTTTACCTGGCCATTCTAATAATATCTACCAATTGATTACATATTGTGTAAGCCACCTATTATGCCCATTTTGGGGGTACATCCTGCTACTCAGGATATTGCAAAAATTATGTGAGTGGTTAACAGTGTTATGGCTGTATCTTGTATTTTTGCTTATCAGAAATAGAAGTACCAGTACAAGGTTGCTTATTGTGTGTTCTTGACGTGGTCTCACTGTACCATGCTTAATCTGCAATACTGTGCAAAATATTCCTGCCTCCCCCAACCCCCAGCCTTGCCTATGTGCTTACATGCACCAGACTTGAGACAGGCCTGTATTTTGCTTGTTAGAGATCTGCACTGTGGTCAAGGCAGACATTATTGTCAAGGCAGGGCCATCCAGGCTCTCCTACACAAACCCACCCAACGGGAAAATGAGCAAACTCATAACATGTTTTCTCCACCTTTTTATTCTATTCATTGACCTTTGATCTGGAGTTTCTAGGAGCAGGTAATTAGTACAACGTATGTTTTCCTCCCTTTTCAAGTAGAGTCAAAGTGGGTCACTTGCATTTCCTCTACCCCCACGTATTTCACAGAAAATTCACTTCCTAGGTCCTTTTCCAATTTTTGATGTTCCTAATACCTTTCAGAAATTGTAAATTCTCTGTTTAGCTCACTAGAGCATGTGCACAATTCCATAATAACATACACAACTGAATTTTAATACCATTGAGCTCAATGGTATTAAAATTAATTTGATAAATTTCATTAGGATATTGAGAGTCTATAGTATCCAAGGGAGTTTGGTGATTCTTCATCTAGTCATATCTTATTCAGCATCAGAATCAGGGAGAATGGGGTATACTTGCCAGGGCTCCAGGAGCAGATATAACTGTCTGATATTAAGGAAGGCATCAGTGAATGTCTGGGAACACTGTCAGGGGACAGTGAAGGGGAAGCCAGCCAATCCTAATTAATAGTGCCTATTTGGGACAGGTGTCCAGTGCAGATACTTATCTTTTCTTTTTTGAGACTAAACAAATCCAATTTTTCAACTTTCCCTTACAGGTCATGTTTTCTAGTCCTTCAATCATTTTTGTTGCTCTTCCCTGGACTTTTTCCAGTTTGCCCATATCTTTCCTGAAATGTGGCAATACCAATGATGATGGTTACCTGCACTGTGTAACTTATTGCTGGATATTTCAGGTTAATAAAATTGTAGCCCAATTAAAACATATATTTGTTGCCTCCTACCCATCATCTTGCACAGCCAGACAAGGGAGAGGTACACTCATATAGATAATCAGTAAAGTCCTATTTCCCACTGGCATCTGATAAGCAGTCAAAGAAGTTGGTTAAGTCTGTACTGTATACTATAAGAGAAACATATGCAAAGGGTAAGTATTGCTCATACTGCTTCCGAATGTTGATCAACATTTTGGTCACTACAACCATAAGAAAATATACTGACATACTGTCTACAAAAAACATGCTGCAAACATTCAAAGTCAACAATAAGGTCTGGTTAATGTGTGGATCACTTCTGATTGTCTCTCATGTGTGGCCTCTTCTATGTGGACAATAGCTGCAGTGTAATAAGAGCACAGAGGGATTTCTAGACTCCTTCATGTATTGCGTCTCATGCTGTATTAATTTGATCTGTTGTGGTCTTTGTGACAATATCCACAGAGTGATGTCAATGTTGGCTGCATAATGCAGGATTTCCACCAATTTTTACCACTTGATGAAAGTTTCACTAGAGTCCAAAAAAAAAGAGGGAAGGATATTCCACTTCACCAGTTTTGTCAAGATTTACAAACCATCTGTAATTCTATTAAAAGTTATTCCTGATTCAGAAAGTTAAAATGTCTTGTGTATACACCTGAGAGAGTGTTGTTGGGTGGAAGTGGCAGACACAGAATGAGGAACTGTAGTGGAATAACTTTTTTCTGCTTTATCTTGATTCTATTTAAACACAGACAGGCCTTGGGGAAAAACTGAGGGTAACTTCAGACCTCCATCATATTCATTTTTGTATTAGTGTTTTGAACCTATTATCCAAAGGCAGAAATTTCCCAGATACTAAATAATTGGATAAGACTGATTTCAGATTTTTTTAAAAGAATGGACTCTCTCCTGCTCTGTAAATCTCTATAAATGTTTGCCAAATCCTCCTCCCCATCTGAAATCTTTTTTCATGGCCCTAGCCAGGAATGGAAAGAAGTTAAAATATCAAGAGAACATAAGATGTCTGAGAAGCATAAGAAACTCATGAGCAAGTCTGTTCATTTGAGGTTTCCAGGTCAGCCATTTATATTGAAGTTCATTTTGGCTCTACTTTACAATCTTGCAATTGTGCAGACTGAAAATGCTCTAGCAATTCAGATAAGGTTTGGCTAGCAGCCACAGTTGGAAAGCTTATTCAAAATTAATCTAGGAACTCTTTGAGGTTCATTGACCTCTGTGTTTATAATTTCTAAGGCTGTGTTTTACCTTTCTGAGTTTACCTTCTCATTCCTTTTTTGTTTTGCTGGTACCAGTTCATCACTCCATTACCAACATCTAGCTCATCAGCTGTGATAAAATGCCTTAAAATAGTTTAAATATTTAAAAATAAATGTTACGGGGACTATTCTTCACCTCTTGCAACTCTCCTACAGGTGTAGAAGTCCTGATATATTTTTAAGGAGTAAGTTGCTATGCTGGTTCTACACCTTTCAAGAGTTCCTCAGTGTCTGGCTTGCTTTCCTTATCCACTACTGGAGCAGTGCACGGGCTGGGGGGCAGTGCTGAAATGGGAGCTGAGAATCCAGTCCTCTATTTTCATAGACTGGAAGAGACATTGAGAGACCATCTAGTATAGTTCACTGTACTCGTGGCAGGACCAAGCACCATCTAGACCATCCCTGACAGGTTTTTGTCTAACCTGCTCTTAAATCTCCAATTATGGAGATTCCATAATCTCTCTAGGCAATTTATTCCAGTGCTTGATGACCCTAATGAGCCATTTTTCCTGAAGTCCAACCTAAACCTCCCTTTTTGAAATTTTAGTCCATTGCTTAATGTCTTATCATCCAAGGTACAGGAGAATTATTTTTCTCTCTCTTGTAACAACCTTTTAGGTACTTGAAAACTGCTATGATGTCCCCTCTCAGTCTTTCCCTCCAAACTAAACAAACCTATTTTTTTCAATCTACCCTCATAGGTCATGGTTTCTAGACCTTTAATCATTTTTGTTGCTCTTCTCTGGATCTTTTCCAATTTGTCCACATCTTTCCTGAAACGTGGTACCCAGAATTGAACACAATACTCCAAGTGTGCTTGGCCATGAATTGTGTGCTCTTCTCGATGTCTGCTTTGAGACTGTGGGGCTTGAACTGCAGAAATGCTGAATGCTGACAGCTGGAAGTGCGAGTACAAGCTGCAAGTGGTAGTGATGTTCTGAATATAGGCAATGATATATAAGGGTGAGTAAATAGAAAAATTCAGTCCTACTCCTCTCAAATCAGGCACCCAAAACTACTGCATACTTCTGACCTTAATCTTTGTACCTCAGTCACTGTCTCATAAAATTAGGATGATGATTAGTCTTCCCCATCTCAGAAGAGTATTTTGAAAATAAATGACACTTGTGAAGGACTCAAATAGTAGAGTGACGAGAGATTTAGAAAAACCATGAAAAAATGAATAATTGTGTCTTCAGAGCAGGGTTTGAATAGCTTGCAACAAATAAGAAAGGGCCACACATTGAGCAATGAGAAGAAAACACGGTAATGAATAGCTTTTCATTAACTGAGCACTGAATGAGGCAGGTGTTCTGTGGAAAAATATATGTGGTTATTTAATTAAAGGACTCTCATAATTCATATGCCCAAAGGGACTGAATTATAGTTGTCCAGGTAACTTGAATTCTGACATTTTCTAACTTGACTTCACAACCTCAACCTATGTTCTTTTAACATAGTGTTGTCTCTATTCTCTCTCTCTATATAAAGTATGTCTGTATGAATGTAGACAGATTATATATTTTTCTGCTGAAATTTGCTGCCAAGTTCTTTTTGCACATTTTACATCTGTATTTTATACATGTATAATAGACTTGGACACAGAAAATTAACAGTGACATTTTTTCTCCATACATCACATCACCTACCTACCTACCAAGCAAAGAAATCCTACAGCTAAGGAAGCTAATGGTAAAGACAAATGACATAGACATTCACAGCCCTGAGATAATAAACAAGTTATTGTGTTTTACTTTGACCTGTTGGTTTCAATTACACATTAGAAATAAATGGTCAGTACCAAGCATCTGGCAAAACATCTGTGAGACAGAAGAAAGATGTAAACCGGTTCTGTAGCTTGTTTTTTGATGTGTTTCAGATAAGCTGGGATACTTCTGATTAATCACTGGATTATGTTCACTGATATCATCTACTGAACCTAAGTACAACCCTTTTAAAAGAAGCTCTTTGCCCTTGCTTAGATTATCAAAAAGAGAGGTCCACACTGTGTAGATGTAACATATAAAGATTTCTCTTTTTCTCCACAGTGAGTGAATAGGTCAACATGATGGGTCTTATTACAGATAACATCTTTCTCAATTCCTCTTTATTTCAGGCCAGTAGCATTAGTTTGCCAAAAGAAAAAGTGTGCAGATCTAAAGGTCTGCTTACTAAATTTAGGAAGTACTTTTAAATATAGAATGAAGATAACACACACTGACATTGGATCACACAGCATTAGGTTTTCAGAGAACTGAAGGAATAATAGTGCTTTTTCTGTAGGAATATAACTTTGTTTAATGTAACTCAGATCTATAACAGAACAAAAATGGATATCTTGCATACTGTACTGCAAGGAAAGTATGATAAGAGTTTGTGAAAACCACTGCTCTGCCTAGTATTGGGAGAACATGACAGGCTCTGCAAGACATAGAATCCACATTCAGTTTTCAGCTTACATAACTGCTCCTTGTAGGTTATTGTTTAATAGGCATTGCGTGTTTCCTCTGGAGCTTTTTTTCTTGTACAACAGAGCAAACTGAGAACTTAATGAGATCAAGTTATCTTAACTTGGCTTATGGAGAACCAGTGTAAAGTTGCTACACCTATCTGACTACCTGATCAGTAGAAACACACCAAATTTGGTGCAATTCCAGTGGGCATTCCCAATTTTTACATGTATAAGCTGATTTCCTAATAGCTGATGGATCCCAACAAATTTAGTTAATGAAAGTTAACCAGTATTCTGAAGGGGAAGTCAGGTTAAAACAACTGAATTTTTACCCCATCTATAAATTAGGAAAACAACTTACTTTAACATAGGGTGGGATCAAGCACAAAGATAATGGGGATTATAAGAATATTTTCAGAGTACATCTTGTTTGATGTACTTTTTTGGTTTAAAGGTGAAAACTAATATCTTCTAATTCATGGGTAGCTATATTTTTTCCAGGATTTTCATTTATGTTCTTCTTCACACAGAAATTCATAAAAATTACCTAGGCAGGCATTACTTTTTTAAAAAATGAGAATAATTAAACCAGATACTTGTGCTCCCATTGCCAGTGCAGGAAAGCCTAGCAGACTTATAGGGCTTAAGGGAATCACCACTCAGACAACCTGGGAACAGTTATCAGGCCATCTTATTGTGATTAATTCTCTCCCAATTCATGGGCCTAGTATGGTTACAATGCAGAAAACGTGACTAGAAGAAATCTTAATTTACCATGCAATTTTATTATTTTACAAACTTTTAACAAACTCCCCCCCCCCATTTATTTTTCTTATTGCACACAACTGCCCATTTTGTTTCCCTTTGCATTTACAGTAGATACTTGTTTTCCTGCTCCTCCAACTGGCTGTTGTTTCTTTGAGAGCTGAACATAGAGCTAGATTATGAGATGACAATATGCCCAGAATAGAGTGTTAATTAACCACTGCTGGAGCTGCCCCAGAAGGGCATCTGACTCATGGTTGGTTAAATCTTCCTTCTGGTTTTCTCCCCTGCTCATATGGGGAGGGAAGAAACTGCATTACTCACCACAGCTCACACTGCCTGATGTGCCATCCTCAGCTATGCAGCCCTGTGTGTTGTTGGGACAGAGTTAAGGCTGGTTTTGCCCCCCCATTACCCCCTCTTATTTGTGGCAGATGGGTAAGTAGCAGCAGCTGGGCAAATCCTACTTCTACTGTTATACTGCTACCTGGGAGGAGCGGGGGAAACTGTACTCCTTTATATCACTGCTTTGCCATAGTCCATACTTGCCAATATTTCCATACTCCATTCTAGTTTAAAGAAAAATCACTTGCAGGGCTTCACAATAACTTGTTGGGGATGTGTGAAGATTATGATCTAGCCCTACATGGAGGCACCAGTGGGGAGCAGAGAAGAAACAAGAAAATATCTTCACCTTTCATCCCTGTGCAGGGACTTAAGGATTCTAGAGCCTTAACCTGATAGCGAACAAGGGCTCAGGAGTCCACTTCCAGACCTGATTCTGATTTAAAAAGTACACCTGGGAAGTCAGGTGTAAATTCTGAGAGGACAGGGGACATGCAAAAGTGAAACTCAGAGAAGCTTTATGAAGCATGCAGATTGTTGTGGAGTGGGAGTGGGATGGCGAAGGTGATTTTGATGGACTTTAAAGTACTATGAGGCAATGAGAGATTATAATATAATTTGAGAGGAATATTTACACTAACACACACTGACAATTTTGAATGGAGTTTGAATAAGCATCCAAAAGTTCAGAGAGTTGGCCTACTATTTATTATTTATGTTATATTATGGTAGCACTTAAGCGCCTGTTCAGGACCCCCATTGTGTTAGATTGCATAGAAATTCATATCAAGAAAGTCCCTGCTCCAAATAAATTTTATTCAAATATCAGATAAGAGAAATAGATGGATATGGACAAACCAAAGGGAAATTGCAAGGAAAGAATGAGACAGTTTGGTCAGCAACACAAGCAGTGATCTCAGCATGCCAGCAGCCTTTCACCATTAACCTAACTATTTGAAGTTCTGGAGTCCAGACTTGAGCTGGAAATCTCGTAAGATTAGCCTTGCTCTTGAAACCTGATTTGTGTTTTTCTGATCCTTGAACCTATTTTCTTGGCATTTCACTTCTCCTAGTATATTTTCACACTTCCAGCCCATCTGAAATGAGAGGAGGAAAAATCTCCAAAGTGCTAAAAATTCAACAAGGCTTAGATGAAATGAGGTGGGGAGGAGTGTTCTAGTGATTTTTTTAAGATAGTTTCCTATTTACAATATAACATTATGTTCCTCTGTCTGTACTCGTAAATCAGCTTGGTATGAATCCTTTCCCCTTTTGATTTTGATTCCCTCCATATTACCCTCCAATACATCATTCCTGGATTTTATATAAACAGTAAAACCAACTAAAAGTCTATGCATTTTTTAAAAGAATGCATTATCACCTGAGTGCCTCCCTCCTCTTGTCCTTCTCAGTGACACCACTGAAATTAATGAATGCCCTGTCTTCTTGCAGTACTGCAGCATACAGTAGGTAGAAAAGTCTCTTAATGGGTCAGACCAAGAAAGTTCACAACTCAATGCACTCAGGCAATGCTCGCCTCATACTAATTGTGCCCAATCCAATAAGATTTGTACAGACTCTAAATCATTTAGGCTTGTTAAAATGCTGCTGTTAAGATTCTTTGTGCCATTTTTCAGGATGTAGCAGTTTCATGCTGAGATGTACCCTAGAAAAGAAGAAAGGAGGTGGGAGGAAGGGAGAAAAAAATCTTTCCTTGTAGAAGTAACTATATTTCTGACTAATTTCTGTATAAAAAAGCCAACAATGTTGTTCTGAGTGCTTCATTGAAATACCCTTGAAATTGGAGGGATGTTTTGTTTGACAGCTCCCATACTGCCACACTTGTAAAGAGAGAAGCATAATGCTGATCCATAAATATGCAGCTATTATGCTGTGTATATATTGTAGTTGTTTCAGTAGGTCATGTGGATCTGCCATTCTGGAGGCTCTCCTAACCCACAGTGTTTTCTTGTAAATGTTCTTTCTGATTCTAATGTGCATCACAACTGCAGTTCAATTGCTTTGCTATCCTTTATGATTGTATATTAATGCTTGATATTCTCCTCTTGACTCCTTAGTTTTTCCTGTGTAACTGTTCCTTCTGGCTAGGGGCAAATAAATCCATCTCATCTTCATCTAGTTTACCACAGTCACACAGCTGCATCTCTAAAACAGCAAGTTATGCCATGTAGCATGAGGACTATACAGCAACCTTCAGCTGAGTAAAACTCCATTACTTTCTCAGTGTGCATTCTATGATTACTGTAGGTTAGGGTTCAAGTGCATTAGCAGAGAATACAGGGGAGCTAGCAGCCTAAAGGCAAGACATTTCCAGCACTTTCCCCCTTTTTCTGCTCATTCAGAATAGCACAAGGGGCACACACTGTTACAGTTCCATCAGACTGAAGTTGATTAAATGTCACATATGCTGGGTATTATCTACTACTAGGCTATTTTAAAATGTGCTATCTGCATAACCTTTGTGAATTACATTTAACATATTATGAAACATAATCACTGTCACATGTTAACCGGGGCATTAAAGGACCCAAAAGGTCACACAGTGAATTTAAATTTCTTTAAAATTGCAAATGTAGGGTGGTTTAGATTTAATTCCTTTTATTTAGTATGAGTGATACAACATGTGAGCATGCCTCTGATTCCTTTTATTTATCATGGCAATACAGTGTGTGAGAATGCCTTCAATAAATCTGTCTAAAATAAGACTATGAGATATTGAAGTCAAGGTGAACACTGATATCCCTGATGTTTTAAAACATAATACTTTTTAAAATTTAGTTTTTTAATGCAGTGTGTCAGCCTAAATATTTCTGGCGATGTGTATTTTCTATTATTGGGCTATTGAGTGTTTTGAGAGATCAAAACTCTATTACTTGAGGAGAAGAGAATATTCTGTAACTGAAAATGTGAAAGTTAGATACAGCATTAAAGATTTTATTCTCATAATTTGATAGACTTTTTGCCCTTATCCATTTTTTAAAACCCATGTAATTCTTATACATAAGAGTCTTTTTTGAAGAGTGGGGAGGCTGCAGCCTCATATAGAAAAGAAACCCTACAATAATCAACTAGAATTCACATTTGGTGGGAAAATATATGAGGAGTTTCAGTAATAGATTTTACTTCTGAATCCCCACTGGGTTATTATGAGGGATGGGAGAACTGGTTCAGATAGTTTCTTAAAAATATGCTGTAAATCAATGCAAGGGCTGTACTGGTTTTGTCTGGCCTCCCAGGAGTTTGTGTAGACTAGTGGTGGGGCACGTAAGGCCCGGGAACTGGATCTGGCCCCTGAGGCTGAGGACTTCCCTCAGCCCAACATTGGGGAGCCCTTGCTAACGTTCCAGCCCCAAAGCCCCCACATGCCCCTATGCTGGGTCCCTGCTGCAGAGGAGGAGACCCGAGCTTTGCAGGCTTGAGTCAGGGCCTGTCTGGTGAGGGGGAGGAAGCCTAGAAGGGCCCCCAAAATCTATTAGCCCAGGCCCTCCTATGCTCTGATATATGAGGGGATTGTGAGGGAGTGTCTTTCTGCTCCTTAGCTGGGGGCCATGTCAGTTTTTCCTTCTCAGTTTTGTGTGGCCCCTGACTGATTTTTCTGTGGGGCAGCAGCTCCTGGCACAAAAAAGGTTCCCCAGCCCTGGTGTAGACCCAAGGAGTCCTCCTTCCAGCACCGTGCCTTTGCACAAGATATAGTCATGATAAGATAAAATAAAATAAAATGGATGGTGTAAAAATACATCTCTATACAGCTTCCTCAAAGAGGAAAGAGTGCCATGATCTTGTCCCCCACACCACACCAAGAGCAGGTCAGGCAGACAAAAGAGAGTGTGCTGTACTTACTTAATAGGAGGGGCATCTTCTGATGTTGTACTTAACTAGGAGCCCACCTAAGAAACCTTCCTGAGGCTTTTGCTTTGCTCTAACATCAAGTAGGTCTGTGCCTTTAATGTTCAAACTGATTTTGGTGTTGCTCCCTGATCGACCTTTACCCCTCTTCTCAAGAGGGCCACAATTCCCTGCAGCTGCCCCATTCAATCAATGGCAAATGAGCATAATAAACATAAATGATTAGGAATCTGATTATTTCAGTCTCCTTTAAAGATATTCTTTCTATAATGTCTAGCAACACAACTCCAACCTCCCCTGGCCAGAAGGAACAGAGAGAATTTTCTTTGGAACTTGTCAGCACTGATGTTAGTGTAGGAAACACACACAGGTCTCATGGACCATTTCTGAGAGAGAGCATGTTTCTGCTGTATGATTTTACATCTCCTGCAGGGATCTGCTGCATTGCACATTTGTGAAGTTGCAGCTATGGAGTGTTTCTGGAATCAACAATGAGATGGTCACTCTTTAGCAACACCTACTGAAAATTACAACTGTTGCCTTTTATAATGAAACAATACATCTTGAGTAGTCCATTAAATACTAGATTTAGAATTTTTTCATTTCCTTTCAAAAAGAAGTCACGCTGCTCCAGCCACAATAAAATAATGAAAAAGTAAAGCCAAAAGCAGATATTTAGTTTTACCTTTCATGCAACAGAATTCTATACTGTTTGAAGCATAGCACTAGAGGTTCCTTGCTTGTTGGGGTGCATATAAACAGATTGAACACACACATACTTTTTTTTGTATCATCTTTGTATCATGTTTATTTAGGACTTGCTTAGGATACTTAAAATATAATACATGTTACTTATGGACCAATCTTTATCTGAGGATCTCTGAGAACGTCAAGCATTAAATACATTTTGATGTATATTATCTTGTCAAAGATGTGTAGATTTTTAGAACCAGAAGAGTCTGTCAGACATATGACTTGACCTCCTGTAAATCACAAGCCATAAAATTTCACTGAGTCACCCCTGCATTGAACTGTTCCAGAATGGCATCCAGACTTGATTTGATGATAACAATGGGTGGAGAATCAATCACTTCCCTTGATAGTTTGTTTCAATGGTTAATCATCCTTGCTGTTAAAATGCATACCTTATTTTTTAGTTGAATTTGTCTTGCTTCAACTTATAGCCGTTGGTTCTTATTACACCTTCCAAGTGTAGAATACAGAGCTCTTCAGTGTCCATTATTTTCTCTCGGTGTAAAAGTACTTTCACAACAATCAAGTCACCTCTTCATCTTCAGTGAAAAGCTAAACAAATTGAGCTCCTTAGAACTTCTTACCTTAAAGTTATTTTATCCACTGACTAAATCCTTTTTGTGTCTCTTTTCTACACCCATTCTATTTTTTAATCTCTTTTTAGGAAATTCGACATCAGAACTGAAAATAGCATTCTGGTATCACTCCCCTTACACCAGGGCTACTCAACTTTGGAAGCCCCGGGATCCACAATGATACTCACAGCACATGCCAAGGGCCGCATCTTAAGTGTGGTTTCATGTACATGCAAATATATATGCTGATAGCTTCTTTCACACTGACTATTGCTGCTTTTGCTTCTTTTGTATGAATACAGAGATTAAGGCAAGACTATACAACACGCAGGCCCCATTTAAATCAGTTCTGCTGATATTAATAAAATGCAGTATTTACCCAATTTCTACCCATATGACAGCACTTCTAATGAGCAATGACAGTCCAGGAATGTAACTACTAAAACCCATATCAACAGAAGACCATTATATTGACTACATTTTTGTTTTGGCTCCCACCCGAGGGCCACGTGTTGAGCCCTGTGTAAACCCAAACTGCATTGTGGGCTGCAAACAAACGTACCGCGGGCCATATGTGGCCCCCGGGCCACATGTTGAGTAGCCCTTCCTTAAACCATACACAAAGGTGCAATTATTTCCTCTCTCCTCATTACTCCTCTCTTTATACATCTAAGGAGTATATTAGCCCTTTTGCCGCAGCGTTACACGAGGTGCTCGTGTTGAGTTCCTTCTCCCCTGTGACCTCTTTTAGTCATTTTCATAATCACTGCTTTCTTTGACACAGTTCCCGTCTCTGTAGATATGGGCTGCATTTTTTGTTGCTAGGTATATGGATTGCTTTGTACACCTTTTCCTATCATTATTATTTACTGCTCCACTAATCACCATCTGCCAATTTGAAATGATATTTTAAAATGAGTGTTTCTAGGGATACACAAGGATTGGTTTTAGCCTGAGACTACTCAATATTTTTATTATTTGGAAGCAATACTGATTCACCATTAATAACCTCTTCTTGAGATCTGTCAGTTGGCTAGCTTTTTACTACACTTGATGAATGTTTTAGTCATGGTGTATCATGGTAATTTTTAATCAATCTCATGCCAAATCAGACTTCTTACAAAAAAGTCTCAATATATCAGTTACCTTTCTCAGTCAAACACAGTAAGTAATCAGAAATGAACACCACACAAAGGCCATATCTGCACTAGGAAATTATTTTGAAATAACTAAAATTGAAATAACTCCTGAAATAACAAAATCAAAATAAAGTGTCCCCTCTATGGGGGAGCATCAAAATTAGTCAGAATTATTACAAAATAGCACGTCCACACTGACTGGAACCTCCATCAGACTTAGAGCCCCTGGAAGCACTCTGGGGAGGGCGCCAGGAAGGCGGACACTTGCTGTGGCTACTTGGTCAGCAAGCTGTGATGTGTGCTTACAGGGGCTCCTCTCTATAGCTGCATCTCACACATCACTCCTCCACTGCCTCCCCCCTCACAGGATGCAGTGTGCTCTGGCTGCCCTTGTGGATGTCACAGCGCTCACAAAATGGAGCGGAGCTGTGGCAAAGTAGTGCCAGGTTCATGGGCCTTGTGCTGAGCCTCATGGTACAAGACTTCCACACTGCCCACATGCTGCTCCAGCAGAATGAGGATCATCCTGGACCACAGGCCCTCATCACCCAAGTCCTGGTGCTCCTGATGTTGCAAATGATCCTTAATCACCTAGACACCATGGACCACTGCTTTCGGTAGTGAGAGACCATTTTGGACTGGTGGGACTGCATTGTACTGCAGTGATAGGATGACCAGCAGTGGCTGCAGAACTTCCGCATGCAGAAGGCCACCTTCCTCAAGCACTGCGAGGAAGATGTCAGGACTCCTGACTGAGACCCGTCCTCCTGGTGCAGAAGTGTGTCGCCATCACCCTGTGGAAGATTGCCACGCTGGAGAGCTACCACTCCATCGAGAACCAGGTTGTCACTCTGGCCAATGTGGACACCATCATGGATTGCTTTGCTGCCATGGACTTCCCCATCTGTGGGGGAAGGGGAGTGTCATAGACGGCACTCGCATCCCCATTCTGGCCACTGACCACCGTGCCTCAGACTACATAAACAGAAAGGAGTACTTCTCCATAATGCTGCAGGCCCTCGTGGATCACAAGGGACACTTCACCAACATCATCGTCGGGTGGCTGGGGAAGGTGCACTCATGCCTGTTCCGAAAGATGCACGCCGGCACTGTTTTCCCTGACTGCATCATCAGAGTCAGGAAGGTGGACATGCCCAGCGTCACCCTGGGTGACATAGCCTACCTGTTGCTCCCCTGGCTCATGAAGCCCTATACAAGCAGCTTGGACCCCACCAAGGAGCATGTCAAGGCCAGGCTGAGCAGGTACCTTATAGTGGTGGAGTGTGTATTCAGCCATTTAAAGGGGAGGTTCAGGAGTCTCCTCACCCATCTGGATCTCAGTGAACAAAACATCCCCTTTGTGGTGGTGGCCCGCTATGTGCTCCACAACTTGTGTGAGAGCAAGGGGTAGACTTTTCTGCTGCGGGAGGGGAGGGGGGCAGTGGCCGACCTGCTAGCCAGGGCATGTGAGCAGCCAGACACCAGCGCCATATGGAGAGCACATCAAGGGGCTGTGCTTGAGGGAGAGAGTTTTGTCCCAGGCCAGCTGTGAGATTTTCCCCTTTGAATCTCCACAAGGGGCTGCTGCGTTCCCTGTGTCCTGAATTCCTTTTCCTGAGGCAGAGATCCTGGAAGCTGGTCTCCTCTCCCAAGACCTTGATGAGGTCCAGGATCTCCGCACCACTACAAATCAAAGATCTCCTGTGTTCATGGCCAATGGCAGCTAAGGGAGCAGCAGGAGTGCTGGCAGCCGTGGGAGGCTCTGAGGGAGTGTTGGGGTACCTCTCTAGCTCTGTGCCACATGGCACAAGCCCTTCTCCTGCAGCCTGGTGTTTTAAGCTTCACAGGAGAAAGGGAGCAAGTATGGCCAGAGCGGTCAGAAATGTAGCTGTGAGAGGTCTCTGGAGGCCAGTTATTTTGAATTAGCAGCATCAGATCATCCACACTAATGAAATTTCAAAATAACAATTTTGAAATAAGCATTATTCCCCGAGAAAAGAAGGAGTACAGATTTTGAAATAACCAGCCCGTTAATTCGAAATAATGGACTTGGTAGTGAGAACGTTCCACTTACTACTTCAAAAAATAAGGCAGGTCATTTCAAAATAACTCCCTAGTGTCGACCAGGGCAAAGATTTAGAGTCTGATCCAGGAAAAGTCCAAATTATCATGACTTCAAAGTGTCATGTTTTAGACACTGGAAAATGCTTGAGGGGGGGGGAGGTTAATTCAAATTGTCTAATGCACCAAGGTTTAAATAAGCCTTTAAATACTATCACATCCTAATAGTTCCTGTCTGGTTTCCATTTTACCAGTATTAATTAACACACTTAAAATAATGTGGGTGATAGGAAATAGTAAAGGTTGGTAGATGTTTTGTCCCTTTATAGGTTTGTACCACATAGTCACATAGAGATTAGTTAGAATGTGAAAGAATTTGGAAAAAAAGAGTTGTACCCAATTCCAGTACCAGAATAATAGTTCATTTGACTTTCTTCCAATTTGCTAAGAATGCTATTGTGCACATGGATTTATATCTGTGGATGCCAATACTGCTCAAGGTGACTTATGTTAGCAGAAATTTGACTTGTTTTTCTTTATCCTGCCTCAAAAATGGAGGTAATTATTAGATAGAATGCTGAATTAGTTTTAGCTATTTTTTGTTTGATCCAGTCATGGTTACCTGAATGTGCTACTGCTTCACAGGGGGATAACTGGCACACAGATGGAGCTCAGCCAAAGAAAAGCACTCTCGCCATGTGGCAGTAATGTAAGCAGGTGATCAATGTAACTACAGTTGTAATTATGTAATTGTTAACTCAACTTCAAGCTCCCATTGTGTACTATGCATTCACTATATGGGACACTGTAAACATTAAGGCTACATCTAGACTACAAGCCTCTTTCGAAAGACAGCATCTAGACTACAAGCAGATTTTTTTTTAAAGTGAGCCACATTTCGAAAAAAGGCGTTATTCCTCGTAAAATGAGGTTTACCGCAATCGAAAAAACTGCTGCATTCTTTCGATTTACTTTCAAATGAACGCGGCTGCAGTCTAGATGCAGGTAAAGTTTTTTTGGAAAAACCCTGTAGTCTAGACACACCCAAAGCTACCTAATGGTAAATGGGTAGTTAATTCCCATTAGCTTGAAAATCTCAGCCCAACATATTATGGTTTTAGATTATAGAAAAATAGAGATATATCTGACTAAAAAGATAACTTCAGATATAATCATATACACACAAAATAACCACTCCTACCACACACCTATATATTATGACTATAACTCCTGTCATGATATCTGGACAGGTTTAAATAGCTCCTTTCATAATACCCCTTTACACCCCCCATTTTTCTTTCTGAATACCAAGGGAGACTTGCTCTTCCAGTATGTCCAGAAGGTTAACAAATCCAGGTTCTGACAGACAGTGCTGTTTGCAGGATCCTGATAGATAACAAAAAGGTAAAAAATATTCATGTAACATGAAGCAAGGCTTCCCCCATCCCAACTAATCTACTGACCTCACCCTTTATTGGTATTTTTTCTGTGGAAGTGAAACAATATCCCTGATTTATGGTGCTGCTAAGCTCATCTTGAACCTTTTCCCTCCTCCTCTCATTTCTAGCAGCAGACTCTTCTCCCACGCTGCCCCCACCATCTGGAACCACCTCTGTGCAGTTAATTGATTCCATGGTTCTCTTCATTTCCCATCTGGAAAACTGTCTTTTCTCCCTGTCTTGTAACCCCTAACCTTCTCTCTAATAAAACAATCAAATCCGACTCCTCAGTTTCCTTGTACTCAATCAAGCTCGCTTACACTTTATCCTTTCTCTCTCTTTCCCAGCCCCATAATATCTGCAGATGCCACCACAGTGATACAATATCATTGAAATACTTGTGATACTTTTTGTATAAAAGATAATGTGCAAAATCAGCTCTGTGGTATCGTAGTAATAAGAGCATGACAAATCTGTTGCATGTATAAAAATACAATTTTTATAAAAAGCTAAATCAAGCTTTTTTGTCTCCAACTTTAGCTTGAGTGATACACAGACTCAGTTCCCCCCCCCCCCCCGCTTCCTCAAGAGGAAATAAGTTGTAACAGCCTTATATTGGATACACCTTATTTTCCTCTCTGAAACCAGACAGCTGTTGCTATTGCCCCTATCCAGCCACCTCCTCACTGAGCCTGGGAATACTGAACATAAATCCCTATGGTCCCTTCCCATCACCCCGGCACTCAAGCCATCTCTGGAACAGGCTCTATAAAGCTGCAAATAAGTTTCCCAAAAGAGAGAATACAGGGGAAATGGTAGAACAGTGACTGATACATACTTTAGAGGCAAAAGTTCTTCTACTCTGTGGATTCAGCAGACAATTTTGCAAAATCTTTTCATCCTGCAGTCCTTGATTTCATCATTCTCATTTGCAGAATTCAATCTTTGTGGACCATGGTTTGAGAACTAATTCTGGTTCTGATACTAAGGCAAATAGTGGGAACTGTCTAAAAATAGGCATTCAGATTTGAAAGTCTATTTCTATTTGAATGTATTTACATTCCATAAATCAGGGGTGGGAAAGCTTATGTGGGTCGGGACCTCTGACTCTGCAGTGGGGCTGGAGCACCAGTGCGGGCTCCCCAATTATGAGCCTTGGGGTCCAAATCTAGGCAAGCCAGGGGCCCCAAGTGGCCCCTGTGTCTGAGGTTTCCCACCCCTGCCATAAACATTCAAACTGTCAAGCTTTATCACAGTTATTCACAGACAATTAGTTTTAAGATTAAATACTTGTACTATCTCTAAAAGGAAACTGAAAATTGTACATTCAGTTGTGCAATTTGCACTGTGCTGGTTAGTTATCTCTGTCATAGCAAGAATGCAGCCCAAGAATTATTTACTAAAGAAACTCAGAGAGCTTTGAATACAGTATAAATATGAGAATTTCACTATTTTCACAAACAATTTTTTTAGTTTCAAAATTTGTGAAATTCTAATACTGAATTATTCACTGAGAATTATTTGAGCTGCTCTGCCCACTGTCTTGGGAGCAGGGTAAGTAGCTTCTTTTCTCTGGGATTTAAGTGGTCAAACACTCAGTTGTTGCATAATTAACTGGGTGGGAATTTCAAAAGCACTAAGTGACTTAGGAACACAAGTCCAACCAAAAGTTAATCAGACCTGAGTTTCTAAGTCACTTTGGTATTTTTAAAAAATTCCACCCATTGTACACAAATTAACCCAAATATCCTTGGCTTAAGTAATATCTGATTCTTAGTTATCACAGCAAGTAAAAGAGCAGAATGCATAAGGCTTCACATTGGCACATGCATCCTTGGCTCTTCAAATAGTACATACCATCAGATTTACTGGTTAAATGCATTTATTTTCAAAATTGAATAAAAATAGCATTACTGCCCTTAATAGAGAAGACAGAATTAGACCTCCAGGACTCAAGTTTTTATCTTTATCTAGGAAGATTGCTGTTTGTTCTTCTCTAACATTTCTAATGGCTGTAATTTAAAGATAGTGCTCCATCCATCCTTCATTCATTTACTTTGTCTGACTATAATATTATAATCCACTTTTCTTCTTGTACACCTTGGTAAAGAAATCTATAAAAACAACCAGGAAAAAATATCCACTCAGTTTTTTCTTATTATTAATTCCTCTGGAATATGGTGAATAAAGCTAGCATCTTCTTTTTTTCAATAACATCTGTTGCTGGAAGAGAACTGGAAATCACCTAGGGAGAAAAATGTCTGTTATTCAGCACAGCGATAAACTCTGAGGCTAAATGTATTATTTTGGAGTGACCGAGGGAAGAAATAAATCACACTGAGAATCTACAAGCAAAAATATGTTCATAAAGCTCCTTTATCATACTCCATGTTTATACAGCACTTAAAAACCTCTGATGTTTTATAATACCACTGTTGGAAGGGGAGCACTCTACACTGCATGAGCTGTGATGGTCAAACAGATGGAAGACTCAAATGAGTGCTTTATCTGACACCTGCTAGTCTCTAAATGGCAGTGGATAGGCTGGACTACCCCTTAATGTGACATCTGTGCCTCTGAATTTATAATTACAACACTATGAGACCACACACATTAGAATATTGAGTTCTTCTGCCTGGACACCTACATGATTTTCATTTCGACATGCATGTGTACCAGTGCTTTAGAAAAATGACTAAATGGATTATAACACCATCCTAAGTGTTCGGGGCAGTATCAGATATTTTTGAGTGGCTGACAGAATGTTATAAATATAGTTCTGTCTAAGTGAAACAGATTTGGTAGAACAGTTTCAATTATGTACCTAAAGAAAGGTTCTGGACCAAATACAGCCTTATCAAATGCAGTTCACTGAATGTGAAAGCAGTTGTAAATTCAGTGTAACTAGGAACTGCAAACCATGTAATTTGAAAATGTTCATCATCTGATACACCCAGCTGATTATAGACAAGGGCCAGCTTAGTTTAAAAAAGTAACTCAAAATGTGCAATCTTTATTTGGTTCCTATTGCATAAAAACATAGATTAGGTGCAATACATTTGCAATGCAATAAGGCAATACAGTGAACAGTTCCCATTGTGCTTACTCTTAGGTCCCATAAATTTTTGGTATAATAAGTGTTGTAAAGACAGAAATAGACACGATGAAACAAAAATGTAGCAAACCTGCCAAGTTCTCTCCCCAGCTCACAATTCTCCTTGGCTTACTCTAGCACACATGCTATTGTAAAAACGTTAGGAGCCCCTTGGGAATAGACTGGTCTAGTAAATTAACAGCCTCCTCCACTCATATTGAAAGAAGCTAAGAAATCTTTTCAAGAACTCCTAACAGAAGGAAAAAAATTCTTACTGGGGTCTCTAGTTAAGATGTTCTCTATTACATCACCAAATTCATATGGAGTAAATGCCCCAGAGATCTTCCTCAGGTTTCACCTAAGAATACTTCTTTTGTTTTATTTCAAACAAAGAAGACAACTTGCAGAATATCATTAGGACACAGGTGAACTAAGGTCCTTCAGTTCAATAAACTGAGGGAAACTCATAGGGACAGTCTCTATTAGTGACATTTCCTGAAGCCTCAGCGAGCACTGCAAGTTTTCAAAGCTGCCTTTTCAATGGCAACATTGTTTATTCCTAGGCTTTGCCTGTTTTTAATGTAGAGTTTTGCTTTACCATTCCTCTCAGGAAAAGCGTTCCTGATTGTCTGTGATGTATTCTATATGCTTGTGCTACACTGTCCAAATCTTCATACAAACATTTCTAAGCTGTTGAACATTTCATAGAAAAGCACCTGGAATTAACCTGGGTCACACAAACAAAATCCTTCAACTGAGCAGCCTCTTGTGCAGCCTCTTGAGACTTCTGCATGCCACTGAATGGATGGTTCCACTCCCTAAGCTAATGCAGGATGGATGTGGGGCTAGAGCACTACCTTACCTCTGTATACACACATAAGGTCTGGCCTTTGGTATTTTAGCTTGTTCAGTGTGCAACAAATTGTGCCAGGTGTATCTGTCAGTGTAGAGCTATGGCCAATCTTTGACTTGGTATCTGTGGTAAATAGCCAGATCATTGAGTCAGCTGTAAAGGCATTCATGCATCTGTTATAAATGCAGGTTTTCCAAGGTGACCTGTTAGCTAGGCGCCATTGATATTAACAGTACTTTGAACTGTTATTCATAGACTTACTTTCCAGTTGTAGTTTTGATGTGAAAATACTGCTGAGTGCAAACTGCAAATGTGGCCAGTTCTCTGATGCTCTTTATCTGAATATGAACTGGAATGTTTAGACAGCTAATGTCTTTCTAAAAAGATATGCATTAGCTGAGCCAGAAGCAATAGGCCTGATGCAGAAATGATCTGGTGAAATTGTGTGGCCTCCTGCCATGGAAGGGAATCAAACTAGTTGATCACAATCGTCCCCCTGGGCTTAAAATCTACAAAGCTATTATTGCTGCAAATTTTGGTGGTTATGGTAATGGCATGTTAGAAACTTAAAAGTGTGTGAGAAAACAAAAGGTATGGGAGGAACACATTTTATATCATAACAGCAAACTTAAGTGCAATGATAAATCAACAAGTGTGAAATAGGAAGATTTTAAAGCACAGTATCAGGCAGAGACTAGTTAAAATAAATGAAAGATGTATATACTGCAGAGACACTTCTGATACAAGACAGCACTTCTGCAAATTTCACAGTTATCCAGCCATGACACTTTCTTTTCTCATAGCATGCATATGCATACTATAGCAACTACCCTGTGACCTGATCTGTATTGGCAAACCCTTTCACCCATGTGGAGCTTTATAAAGCTAACAGGTACACCAGGCCTAAAATGATATATTTTCAAAGATACAATGGTACGCAAGAGAAGAGAATAGCAAGAGGTGATAATGTTTGAGCTTTGATATAGAAAGTTTAGTGCTGAGATGAATGGCTATTCAAAGACTCAATGCATCATTTCACTTACAAGTGTTAATGAATGAGAATCTGAGTGATAAATCTACCACCTTATTGCTAATGTGAGATTGCGAAAGGAATCTGTTTGCACTGGCATGAGCTAAAATTGTTTTTATTTCTCCAAGTGATCAGATATAAACTTTAAGACTGGAAGGGACCACTATGATCATCTAGTCTGACCTTCCTGCATGTTACTGGCCTCTGAATCTCATCCATCTGCTCCAGACATAGGCAAATAATACCTGGATAAGTTACAGAAGTAATCAAATCTTGATTTAAAGACTTGAAGTTACAGAGAATCTATTTACTCTACATTAAAACAACAAGTGACAATGCTGCAGACCCTCATCCCTGATAGTAACAGGCAAAAATCTCAAGACTCAATTTAGGAGAGCAGTTAAGCAAGTGCAGAGTTGCACTCTTTTGAAGAGCAGTAATCGCATGTTTAGGATTAAACATTCTCTTTGGTACTTTGTTGAACTGTGGACTTAGTTGCTTTTAAAATAAAATTGCTAGGAAACTTAGATTATTTTAAGGGAACACAAAAATCCAATTGATATTTTTCTCCTCCTTTCAGAAACACTTTCAAGTTAAAAATCTAACCATATCTGTGACATTGCACTCCATATTAATGGAAATATACTTACGAATATGAATGACATAACTGGAATATGCTTTCTGAAAAATACTATTTGTAATATATCACTGAAAAAATGGTGTAATTTACTATGATTTTTTCCATTTGTGTGCATGTATCAGTCCTGTATTTGAAGTTAGAAATATGAAGTATAAACTGTGTTACTAATAGAGACCTGCTAAGTGAAGGCCATTAAGGGTACTTCAGAAACTTGATGGCTCATTGATAAGGGCAATGACCTGTAAATGGGTTTATTTTTCCTATGAGCCAGCCTGTAGGAGGGGCTCAGAGCCACCTTCTTCCTTAAAAACCTATGTTTAGGTCACCTGATACGGATGTCCATCATCAACGTACTATTTTTCCACACTAAGGGAGGGGGAGGCTTGCACGACCTATTTAAAGGGGGAGCCCCCAGAGGCATGGCCACCTGCCCTGAGAACCCCCTTGTTTACCATCTAAGTCAGTCTGCTGGAAAAAACTGAAACTGAGCATTCAGAAGGAGTAGGTCCAGACTGAAGGCTTTCCAGTCTGTGAAAGAAGATGATCAGAACTACTGTTAGGGTAAGGTATTACGTTCACTAAGTTTCTTAGCCCACGTCTACACTAGGGAGTTATTTCAAAATAACTCCTCTTATTTTGAAATAACAAGTGAAGCATCCACACTACCAGGCCCGTTATTTTGAAATCACAGCAAGTCCGTTATTTCAAAATATAACAAGCTCGCTATTCTGACGTCCCTGTAAACCTCATTCCATGAGGAGTAAGGGACGTTTTGGAATGGTGGGTTATTTTGAAATTTGGCACTGTGTAGACAGCACCAAATTACTAAATAAGCTATTTTGAAATTGACTCGAAATAAGCAATGCAATTTGCATAGCTCAAATTGCATAGCTTATTTCGAGCTATGGGTGCAGTGTAGATGCAGTCTAATTGTAACCAGGTGTTGGGGGAAGTAGTTATGCATCTCTCTTTATGTAAGAAAGGGGGTGGACAATATGAGCTTACTTTGTATAAATCTTTATACAGAATAAGACAGATTTATCTGGGGTTCAGATCCGATTGGGGCTATGCACCTGAGTGTTGAGGCAAGTCCCTTAAACTGAGCCTTTCCAGATCTGAGCTGATCTCAGCATCTGTATTATTCTACAGAGGGCTATGACCCCATCTCTGTGGCAATGCTGGAGGAGGCTGGAGGGCCTGGTTCAGCAGGACAGAGGATTGAGGGGCACCCAGGAGGGCAGGTAGGTGGGTTCAGTGGTATTTTCAGCATATCAGGTGACTGTCATAAGGGGAATCTCTGTGCCTAAACCCATAATACCTGTGCACACAAATCTACCTGCCTGTACAGTTAACATCACTTTATTAATATTGAAAGAATGTTGAAAACCATATTTGCTTTTCACCATTTAAGCTGTGTTTTTACTTTTCTGTGTGGGGGTTATTGTCTGGCTTCAGACAGTAAGATTCCCTTCATGTCTCTATTTAACCACCCATGTTTCATAAGCACTGACTCTGGAGCTACCTCTAGAAAGGAGGAACGGGACTAGTCATCTTTTTCTACAAAAGAACTCTTCAAGGGTACAAGCTTGAAAGCACAAGAAATCTTTTGTGTCCGTGGTGAGTCAGAGTGAGCAGGACAGCACTATAAAATGGTTTATCATCTTACCTTAAAAAGTGACACACACATTACTTGTAATAATATTTATCTATTGTTACACAAGTATGCATGGCACTGTGAAACAAGGGTGCTCTTGCAAGGAACTCACAATTTAAATTAAACTTTCCCTGAAACATAGCTTAGAAAACACGTTCAGGCTGTACATTGTAAACATTAGGAATCTCTTGGTTTCATAAGAATCCACTGAAATCAGATTTAAGTGATGCATTACCGTGCCTGGTGTGACAGGCCTCGTTAGAGATTGGAGAATCCAGCCATGGAAATACAAGTCGTCAGTTCTCAGACATACAATGGGGACTGCAGATATCACTTGAAAACAAGAACAGTTAAACAGTATTTCTCAGTACAATGCTATACAATGCTCTAGGGCATTAGACAATTTGCCAGGGAGACGCCATTGATTGCACAATGATTACATCAGTCACTGGATATACGGAGTAGTGACAGTTTAAACTGCAAAGCAGCATGACTTGAAGGATTTAATCTCAGTATAAAGAAAGGAGATGAGGGTGAGAATAGCATTCCACTGAATGAACATATTTGGGTAAAAATTCTGTATCTGCTATTTTTACTGGGATCACAATTTATTTTCTAATAAAAATAACAAACATTCAGTTGTTCCTGAGTAGTTTGAGAGAGAGGGAGCAATCACATCTTGGCAAAGATGAACACCTTGATTTTGTTTGTTTATATTTAAATAGCATAGCTTTCCCAAAGCTATAGAAATAAATATAAACACTGCATACACTAAAAGAATTTTATATGGTACTGTGAGTTGCAGGCCCCAGTAAAAATAAGTGACTGTATGTTTCAGAGATCTGAGGTTAGAGGATAATATGATATTGATAGCTCGTAAAACATGATACCTTTCCTGCCTCTTGAGAACCTTCACAAAAGGCTGTTGTTATTATCCTGCCAAGCAGGCCACACCATCATTTGTCTTGTTTTCTAAGTGCATGTCTGAATTGTTTGCCAAATAGTTGTCTGGCTTTTGCCTAACATTGCTGTGAGAACCAGGGCTGGAGAGTCCCCATTGAGGGTGTTAAGTAGCATATTACATAAGTAGCATATCACATATGGCAGTGTGGATTTGCATCAGGGTTTACTGTGAGCATGTGTTACTTTCATTAGCCTCAGCCTCTCAGTACCTAATGGATAACGTCTGGATATTACCATTACTGTATATCACAAGCAGCTTGAAAATAAAAATGAGTCAAAAAAGAAAAATTAGCACACTCCTAAAGTTTCTTGTAACAGAAAATAATAAAATATATCAGATTTTTATATCGATCTTATTTTGAAGTTATTAGGGTTTTTTTAGTGAAATTGGTAGCAAATGTCATAACAGAACCTGGCCAACTATGTCTGGCATATCACATGTATGGCAAAGATGTTTTTGTGTGTTTACAGTCTACTGAATATCTTCTGAATTCTTTTAAATCGTATAAATATTAAACAGTGTGTAGAGAATTTATTTTCAAAATGAAACACTTGACGAGATTACAGAAAAGAGAGAACAATATCATGTGAGACACAGTTTAATTTTAGGTGCTATGAAATAACACAAACAATGAACCACAAAGAGTCCTGCTCATGTGTGAAGTGCTGTTGGGTGCATTATGGGAAGCTTCCTTTGTGAAGTGTTATAATTTACAACTGCTGGAAAGTGATAAAAAAAACAACCAATGATCTAAAGTTATGTCCATACAGAGATGGACCTCAATTACCCTTGACACTTTGATGCTCTGGATCTGCATCTTGATCTGAACTTTGTGTCTCTGACCCTTCTTTACTTGGGTGAGGTACTTAGAAGTCTGGGAAGCGGCTGACCTTACAGATGTGTGCTGGCTGTGGGACTAAATTTTGGCTCTTTCTATCTCACCTATGGGGACAAGAAGAATAGTAGCTTATGAAGATGTTTCCTGAGTTGTGTTGCCTCCGCTGGGTCAGTCCAGAGAGATTGACTATGGGTGGTGGAGGGCAATTTCCTTAGTAACCGTTCTGACGGCAGGCCGATTTACTGGCATCTCACAAATGCATCCAGATACTAGCATATTCTAAGAGTGGGCAAGAATGTGGTCAGGGGCTATAGCACACATGTTAGCCAGGTCCCTGGCTTAGCACTTAACAATAACAATGTTTAATTCTTTAATAGAATTTTCACTTGTAAATCTCAGTGCATTTTATGAAGAAGGGTTAGTATCTCTATTTTAAATATGGGAAATGAGGCAAAGAGAAGGGAAGTGACTTGCCCAAAACAAGTCTGTGTAGCAGAAATGAGAAGACAATCCAGGTCTCTGAGGCTATGTCTACACTGCTGGGGGGGTTTTGGAAAAAGGTATGCAAATTTTCTGATTCTTTTTTCCGAAGAGGCTTTTCCAACATTTGGCCCATCTACACTGGGTCAAATGTGGGAAAAACCTCCTCTTTTGGAAGAGCCCTTGTTCCTCATAAAATGAGGAATACAGGGCTTCCAAAAGAGCATGTCTGTTCTTCCGAAAAAACTCCCTGGAAGCAGCAGAGTTTTTCTAAGATACCTCGGGTATCCCGGAAAAACTCTGTAGTGTAGACATAGCCTGTATTGCTGTCTGGTTGTATAGCTATACCATCACATTGGCTGTGGACACCAGTTTGCCTGGCTCTATGCAGCTGCATTGGTGGTGAATGAAAAGATGCTTCCTCTGTTCTCTTTTGTCTTAGTTCACCTGGAAAGGTGGCAGAATTTAGCTCACTGAAAAATGTACATCTACAACTAATGGTATAGTGAACTTGTTTTAAAAGTTATTACTTAAAAGGTTTCATCAAATATGCTGGGTTTTGAATTGCTATGTATACATTTTTTACCATCTCAGAGAAAAAAAATTCTCTCTTAGGATCAAGTACTTTCTTGGTTACTCTGGCAAGCAAAGCGTATTGGATGAATGCCATTATGCTCATGAGCCAAGTCACAAACCTGAAAGCTTAGATTTGTCAGCTGTTTTCAAAATGTACATTATTCCATCCAGAATGAGCTTTTGCCAGTGTCTAACACCACAGGCAATGTAGTTAGGAAAAGGATATCTGTGTATATTATATATATATAGTTTTAAAATTTGATAGCCTTTTGGGCTTGTAACTTATTAAATAGCCTAAGCCATTAATTTTGCTGGGTGACTAACCAATAACATAATTAAAATAAGTTTGAAATGGAAAAAGGAAGCTAATTTTTGCTGCCAGAATGATCAAAACATATCATGCTATTACATTGATGTATGTGGTTTGGCAAGCATTCTCAGAGTTACTATTTTTTAATGAGAAGACCTGAGGTCCATAGCAAAAGTATGTCTGCTCTGGGACACTTACCGATGCATGAACAAATATCTGGCTTGTTTCTGCCACCACAGTATTTCACTTGGAAATGTAAGTGTGCTGTACAAGCACATTTTTGAACAAGGGCCATGTGTACCTTTCTTTAACAACATGAGCTTGTTTGGCTAATTAAATTACATGACACACTCTTCGTCACATACATAGCAGAATCAATCCCAGTTTCCTGGAAAAAATATTTCAAAAGTTTCTTATCCTATAAAACATAAAGTACTCTGATTTCACTCCATCAAGAAGAGCACAATTATCTTTACACAAAACTATCAAGACTGTCGAGAATTTATTTTTTAACTTTTTTATTAATTCATTTGAATTTATTTTTATATTTTATTCATTATAGACTTCTGGTTAACATTGTAACATTCTAGCATTTTGTTTGGGGACAACCAAATGGATCCTTCATTATTCAAATCAAGAACTATGTAAAAATGAACTTCTCTCACAATAATACTGTACTCTTGGGCTCTTAATACTAAATCAGTTCTAATTTAAATCAAAACTAATTCTGTCAGCAGTTCACCAGGACAATTTACCAGGTTTTTCAAATTCTATCATCGGCAATTGGATATATGAGTCACAACTAGAGGCATGTAGGACTTCTGTACTGAAAGCCAAATCGTTAAATTTGCCTGGTTTGGGCTTTGAGTAACAAGCCATCTAAACCTATGGTAAGGTTGACAACGGTTCTCCAACATTTTTGGCAAGTATTGTCCAGGTTTCAGGAGTGCAGGTAAGGTATTTCTAATGTATTCATTACTGTACTATCTATGTTCCATTTGATAGAAGCACAATATCTCTGTGTAACCCCATGAAATAGCACATTCCAAAAAGTTGTATTCTACAATAGTGCAATGTCATTGCAACAAGCGCAGCTCTACATTTCTGGTCAGAGGTTTGGGCAACGAAGACTTCATTTATTGGGATTTTGAAGTATATTGCAAGAGAGGAGAGAAACCTATTGGATCTATCAACAGGAACTGGTATTCAAGTACCCTCTCTGCAGTTGAATGATCTAAAGTGGCAAGGGTAATTCGGAATGGTGGAGAAAATCTCAATCACTTGGGCTAATAGGGAGACAGGCAATTGGAGAATCTGAAATTTCTTCAGTAGCCTATTTAAAAGAGAGATTTGCCTTATGTTAAACCTGGCCAGCATACAAGCAATCCTCCTCTCCTCAGACCAATTGGGGTTCAAGTAGAGGTAACTACAGAGAAAAAAAAATCCACCATGGGGTTGGGATGGGAGAGCTACAGGGAAAAGCAGCCCTGCGTTATCAGAAAATTAATTAAAAGTTATTGACATATCAACTTAAAAAGACGCTTACTCCAGAATGCTCCTTTATAAATTACCCATCGTTTAAGGGTATGCCTGAGTAAATACATGAGCCTTGCACCATTGACAAGAAATGTAAGTTCAGTCATCATTAACACATTCCCTCCACAGAAAATATTTTGCCTCCAGTCCCAGACATTTAAATCAAGGGACTGCTAGCAAGTGTGCCACATCTGATTTCAACTATATGGTGACTAATACATAGGAAAGGCGTGGCCTCTTAGGCAAGGAGGGCTTCATACTCTGGGATAGGCTAAAGAGTAGTATTCAAGGTCAAATATTTAGGAACAAAGAATGTAGGTCAAATATATAAGATGGAGAACATCATTGTAGCTAACAATGAGCCTGAGAAGGATATAGGGTTTATTGTAGACAGCCAATTGAACATGGAACCCCAGTGTAATGTTGTGGCTAAGAAGGCAAATACAATCTTTGGATGAATAAGGACGGGAATATCAATAAGGAGTAGGGAAGTGGTACAACTTCTGTATATGGTTTTGGGATATCGTTTCTGGACTACTGGGTCCAATTCTGGTTTCTACACTTCGAAGAGGGTGTTGAACAATTAGAATTCAGTAAAATAACTCACAAATGATGAGAAATTTAAAAAACACAACTTACGGTGAAAGACTAAAGAAGCTCAGTCTATTTACATTATCCAAATGAAACTTAGGAGCTGATTAGATCATGTATAAGAATATGGGGAAGAAATTTCTGACAATAGACACCTTTTTAATCTAGCTGAAGAAGGCATAATGAGATCCAGTGTTTGGAAGCTAATGGTAGACTAAGGGCACAGATACAGTAGGCAGTTTACAGTGGTGCACCTGAAACAATGCAGCTGAGCCACAGTACATTCTCTAAAGTAGCTTCTGTAAGCCAACAGGAGAGAACTATGACTTTGGCTTAACTATACCAGTCCACATGAGTGACAGAAGCTATGTCAGTGGGAGAAGCTCTTCCACAAACCTAGCACAAGCATAGCACTATTCACAATGGCATTTATGTCTGTATAACTTACATTGCTTGTGATGGGGGGGGGGGGGGGGGGGGATTTATTCACCCCTCTGAGTGTAGACATCACAAATTTTTAACTATGTGAATAATCAGTCATTGGAACAGAATATTTGCATATATGGTGGATTCTTCATCACTAGAAATCTGTAACTTAAGAGTGGAGGTTTTTTTTCTGAAAAAAAAAAAGTGCTATAGCTAAAAACAGCTATGGATTTGATGCAGAAATTATTAGATAAGATACTTTGACCTGTGATGTACAGGGGGTCATACTAGATTATCACAAATTATCACAATAGTAATGTTCTCACCTTATTAATCTGACTCTCTGTTATTGATTTAGTTTGACAAATTCCACAGATGGCTGCAGAAAGATTTACTGCTCCTCAATCACGCATAGGTTGTAGTAGACTGTGAGGCAACAGAAGGGTTTATAGACTTTTTGGCAAAATTTTAGTACTCTTGATTCTTAGATAAATGTTACATTTCCTTTTAGCATCTGATCCTGCAAGATGTTGAATGAGCTCCCAATGAACCTGGTCAAAGTTGAGATCCAAGGACCCTAAGTATCCCACAGGACTGAGTCAGATATTTATCTGAAATATAACTAGAATTCTGAGTTACTTTTGACAAGTGTATAGACATGTGCTGAGCAGCAAAAATATACCAATAAAAATGCCTTTACCTGAGACTATAAGGGTGTGTCTACACAGCAAAGTTATTTTGGAATAATGGCTATTATTCCAAAATAACTATGCAACTGTCTACACAGCAATTCCAGTATTTTGCAATAATTCCGAAATAACAGACGTCTTAGTCCAGCTTCTGTAAACCTCATTCTACAAAGAATAACACCTATTCCAAAATAGTTATTTCAGAATAGGGTCTGCGTAGATGCTCCACTTCTGCTATTTCAAAATAGCCCCTCACCTGGGCCATTCTAAGTTATTCCTCCTGGGGCTCTACATCGAGATAGCACATCTACATTAGGGAAGCCTGCCTTGGATTAATTTTGAGGCGTCACTGCAGTGTAGACATGCTATTAGAAATAAGCTATTTTGGAATAACTTTTCCAGAATAGCTTATTCCAAAATAAGTGTGCAGTGTAGACATAGCCTAAGAGGGGAGTCCTTATAAAATCTGGTGGGGGTGACCTAAATGATATTGGTAAACTGAAAAGAGTACCTGCCACTCTACTATGATATGTCTGAGATGTAGATATCTATAATTTTAAGAGAGTAAACTTGCTTTTCCTCATAACTAAAGTAGTTTCTGAATTGATGGAGACAGTAATTTATAAGACCACTGAGAATTTATTTGAAAATACGCTAAGCAATTAATTTTTTATTGGATGAAGCAGGGTTTGTTGTAACTATCTTTCCTATTTTACTTTAGGATACAATTTAGCCCTAGTGTAAACAGACTTACTGGGCTTTCACTGGAACAATGAGAGTAAACTATGAGTTTTGAAAAAAGTTCTAAGAATTCTAAAAATGTATGAAACTTCTAGAATATATGGTGTGGAATTCTTCTCTCTAATTAGTGTAGTCTTCTTTGCTGAATGAGATGCAAGGTATTAAAACAGACTTTGGTCAACTGTAAGGTATTTGTTTTAAAAGGGCTGAAATATCTTGTAGATTGAAATAACAGCATGTTTTATATAGAAGGAGGCAGTTGACATACGTGACTAGAGAGTTGCTGTATCATCAGCTGAGGGTAGTAAATTTCATTTTCAGAACACTTTCAATATGTTATTAATATACCATTCAGAAAAAACGTGGGCTAAGAACTGACCTAAATGACACACCAGTTTCAACTGAATTAATCTCCTACTGAGTTTCTCAAATGAAAGTTTCCTTGGAGCACATTTGAAAAAAAAAAAAAGACCTTTAACCGTTGGATTTCATTATCAGATAGTCCAAATTTGTCATTCAGTACAGAAATGTCAGTGTTCATTTTATAGGTAGTGCTGTAACTAGGACATACCAGTGTAATCCATTTTAATCAATTTTCACTCTGAATTCTAAGTATAGTGACATTTTCTACACTCAGATCACACACATCTAGATGAGGGTATAGCTAGAAAACAGATATTTGCAAAAGTACAATAATGTTTTGTGGATGCAATGTTATGAGATGTTGTTCTAAAATCAGGTAATGAAAAAGTTTAGCAAGCATTTAGAAACAAATTATAGAGTTCAGAATCTGACTCTGTATACCATATACAGTGTGCAAGACAAAATTACTAGCCTAGAATAATATAAGATATTAATTTGCAGGAAGGTGTAACCCATGTACCTTCTGGGTGTAGTGTACTGTCCCATCTAATGGCACTGAGACCACTTACAGAGATAATAATGAGTCTGCTCTACAGCCTTTGCTGATGATGAAGCTTTGAGCTCATGTGATAGAGCAGTGGTCTCCAACCATTTTAAGCCCAAGATCGCTTTTTAAATTTAAGTGCAATCCAAGATCTACCTCAACCTAAATACCCTTTCCCCGCCTCCTTTGTGCCCCTTTTCTGAGGCCTCGTCCCTGCTCACTCCATCCTTCCTCGCTTTCACCAGGCTGGGGCAGAGGATTGGGGTGCAGGCTCTGGTCTTGGGTTAAGGGATTTGGAGTGTGAAAGGGGCCCTGAGCTGAGCTTGGGGCAGACAGTTGGGGTGCTTCAGGGGGTTCATGACTGGGGTAGGGTTTCAGGATGTGGGCTCCAACTGGGCACTGCTTACCTCGCGCTGCTCCTGGGTGGTGGTGTAGTGAGGCTAAGGCAGGCTCATCCCTGCTCTGATCCTGCACCACTCTCAAAAGCAGCCAGCAAACTCCCTCCATCCCAAGCCCTGTTGTTCCCCCCCTCTGCTCTGTGGAGCTAGGATACAAGGTGGGAGAGGGGCACCTTGATATCAGTGCTTCTCTTCTCCCTTCCCTGCCCTGCACAGCAAGCAAGAGGCTCCCAGGGGCGGGGAGAGGCAACTCCAAGGCAAAGGGCAGGAGATGTGCAGCAGTAGGGGGAGGGGTAGTTGAAGTACTTGCACTTGATAGCCTCTTGGCCAAACCAGTCAGGATCACCTGTCAGAGGCTCCAAGATCTACCAGTAGATCCAGATCTACTGGTTGATGACCACTGTGGTAAAGGCTCATACACTAAGCTCTTGTTGGCATTACAAGGGCATAAAACTGGAATTGGTCAGGTATTCTTTAACAGACATGCGATAAGTTTTTCTTTTCAGGAATTGTTTAAAGGTTTTTTCCTTTGGACAATTCTGATTTGTTGAAATAGAAATTGTTCACAAGAAAGGGTCAGTTTCAACAAATTTCCCATTTTGAAAATATTTTGAAAAAAGTTTCAAAATTGTTGAAATGGAATATTTTGACATTTTCAAAATGAAACATTTTGTTTTAAGTCATTGTTTTTTCATTACACAATTTTTGTTAATTTATTTTTTAAAAGGCTAAAAAGTCAAAATCAAAATGTAACATTTTTATATTGACAAAACATTTTTATTGACCCAATTCAAAACTTTTTTTCAGATTTTCAATTTGCCAAATGTTCACGATTGAGTTTCTCATGATTCACTTTTACCCAGCTCTTGTAATAACCAAAGAGCTAAAAACCTAGATACAATGCAGAATATTTTTGTTGTCTGCCAGTTTCAATTCATTTTTTTCTGCGCCAGTATGGCATCTTTCTTTACTGGCATCTGAGGTAGTACAAAAATATTGATGTACTCTGAAGATGAAATGTGCGAAGCACCACATGGAAGGAGCAGTATTTTTTTCACATGTTGATCAATGAAACACAATGGCATGATAATATAGTATAATGCCCAGAATGATTGCTGTGTTGGTGTCACGTAATATTTGCATAATCTCTCAGAATATCACGTGTCGTATTATTACAAGCTTTCGTTTCTGTTTATAGGTTATGATAATCCACAGTGGGACTTGATAATGTATTGTGTTATTACTTATTGATAGCTTGCTTGCATCAGAAAGTAGTGACATACTTCACATCAGGAAGTCCTAAGCCACTAAACTTTCCAATCTGGAGAAAAAGTAGCAGAACAAGCAGGAGATAACACTATAAGCCAAGATAAAAGTGTGAAGCCAGAGAGCAGAACTTCTTGCTTCAGAAAAAAACAGGAAAGGGCAATAAATCCATATTTGCAGGAGACTGTAAGAATAAAGGCCTGGTAGCAAATTCACTGATGGCAACTATGTGAGACACCAATACAAAATGAGCTGACTTTGCCTCCATACTGTTTGGGAAGTGAAAAATATCTTCATAGGGTAGCTGAAGTCTTTTTTTTTTCCTATATGCTACTTCAAGATGTTAGTGCTCTTCTGAGTTTCTTCTGTTTTGTTTAGTTCTCAGTTTCCCTGAGATTGTTTCTTTAGATTGTAATTTAGTCAGCCTAAAGTCACATCTTCACTCACTGGTTGATTGATCTTCTGCAATTTGATCCCACTAGTAAAGACCCGCTAAATCAAATGCTGAGGGTGTTCCTGTCAGTGTCAGTACTCCTCGTAGTCGCAAGGAGTGAGGGAAGTTTACAAAAGCATTTCTCCAGTCGACCTCTCGCTTTGTAGATGTCACCAAGCTCAGCTTAAGGTACATCAATTCCAGCTACATTAGTTGGCATTGCGTACCTTAAGCAAGGTCTACACTGCAAGGGGAAGGTCAGCTTAAGTGCAAATTCAGTTGATGGAAAGAGTAAGTGGGATCAGCAGATAGGGTGTAAATAAGGGCTCTGTTTATAAACTGTTATTAGGAATGAATGAATCTCACAAGATTTGAGTTTCCATTTCACTACACATCCAAGACACCTATGTAAAACTATGTTTCAAATTTAATTGATCAGCTTTGGAAGTTAGACTGAAAATCACATTAAATAAGGACTTTGGTTTTGGCTGCTGGTAATTTCATGAGGAAAATGTCTAGTACTTTTTTGCTATCACATCCAACTGAAACTCAGATGTTCAGAGTAAGATGTAAATAAATAAAAGAAGACTCTCCAATGCTATCTAAATGAAATCCAGTGGTGGGATATGAAAAAGATCCATTTGGGGTTCTTATTTTTTCTATTAGTGACTCAGATGGTATCACACACACTTATTAATAATGATCACTTTATAAATAAATCTCCTCCAAATTTACCCTAAAAGATTTTGGAACAAATTGACAAATTAAATACTAATAAGCCCCTAAGACCAGATGGTATTTGTCCAAGAATTGTGAAGGAATTCAAATATGAAATGGCAGAACTACTAACTGTGGTTTGTAACTTATCACTTAAAGCAGCTTCTGAATTTTTGGCATTGGATAGCTATTGTGATGCCAAAAAGGCTTCAGAGGCAATCCTGACAATTAAAGGCCATTGAGCCTAATTTCAGTAGCAGATAAATTGATTGAAACTACAGTGAAGAATAGAATTATCAGACACATATGAAGCATCAACACAGCTTTTGAAAAGGGAAATCATGCCTCATCAATTTATTAGAATTCTTTGAGGGAAGGTCAGCAAACCTGTCTATAAGGGTGATCCAATCCATATTGTATACTTGGATTTTCAGAAAGCCTTTCACAAGTTCCCTTGCTAAAGGCTCGTAAGCAAAGTGAGCAGACATGGGATAAGAAAGATCCTCTAATAGATCAGCAACTGTTTAAAGGATAGAAAACAAAAGGTAGGACTAAATGGTCTATTTTCCATATGGAGAGAGGTAAATAGCACCATCCAGTAAGGATCTGTAGGGGACCAGTGCTGTTCAACATATTTACAAATTATCTGGAAAAAGGGGTAAACAGTGATGTGGCAAAATTTGCAGATGAAAATTGCTCAATATTTGTAAGTCCAAACTACAATGCAAAAAATTAAAGAGGGATCTCACAAAACTGGGTGACTGGGCAACAAAATGGCAGATGAAATTTTTCAAACTAAAGTAACGCACACTGGAAAACATCATTCCAACTATATGTACAAAATTAAGAGGCCTAAATTAGCTGTTACCTCTCAAGAATGAGATCTTGGCGTCATTGTGGATAGCTCTCTGAAAATATCCACTCAATGTGCAGTGGCAGTCAAAATAGCTAATAGAATGTTAGGAAACAGATATAAGACATAAATTTAATAATGCCTTTATTATTTGGTATGTCCACTGTCACACACCCCCCCCCAAGCTTTATGTAAATTGGCTGATGAGTATGTAAATGCATAACTCAAAGGCACTTTATGCAAAACATCCCATTTTAAATGGCATCCCTTTTTAAATGTTGCAGTCTGCTGAATCTGTATATCCTATTGTTTTGTATGTATCATTATTGCATGTGAAGTTAGAAATATGAATCATGGATCTGATTTTAATTCCAAATGTAGTAATAAGGACCATTACCGATGCTCTGTAAACTTAATGACTCAGTACTCAAACCCATGACCTGTGAATAGTCTTGTTTATCCTGTAAGCCCAAATTGACTGGTTTAAAAAAGACGTGGGTGCAGTAACTCTGTGCCTTTTCTGGGGGACATGAGGGTATCTGGCCCAGTAGGACATAATGGTGGGGAAACCAAGAGTCAGGAAGGTGGCCTGATCAGCACCCCGGGAGACAATCCAGGGGCACTTCTGTGAATTAACCTGCCACACCCACATCTTGAATGTTGCTTACAGCTCTGGTCACTCTAGTTTTTTAAAGAAGAGAAAGAAATAGAAAAGGTACAGAGAAAGGCAACAAAAGCTATTAGGGTTATGAAACAACTTCCACGTGAGAAAAGATTAAGACAGGGATTATGGGCAGTGAGTATAAGAGGCAAGGGGAGGCAATGCCTTCCCTGGGTCTTAGTGCTCAACCTGTCTCCTCTTCCTATTCCTATTCTGACTATCCTTGAAGGCTCCTACAGCAGGCTGTTGCTGCTTGCAGTCTGATAACTCTTGAAGTGGATCTGTTAAGTCCACGTTTCTCAAACTGTGGATCCTGACGCCCCCCCCCCCTCGGGGGATCGCAAGCAACTTAGAGAGGGGGGTCGCAGTATCACAAAGTTTGAGAACACCTGTGTTAAGTTAAAAGTGGCTCTTTTGCAGGTTCAGTGTTAGGCTGATGGGTCTGGGAAGTTTGAAGACTGAACCTGCAAAAGAGCCATTAAGTGTTAATTAAACCTTTTAACAGTCATGTGCCAACCCTAAAATAACGACACAAACAGTTTTGCATTACTTTGTTTAGAGGACCTTGGTTTAAAATTTGCTTTAAGTATTTCATTAGTTTGTTGCTGAAGATTATAAATTCATATCATGAAAAAAATCCTTGCATAGATATTTAGATGCACAATCTGAGTATTCAGCTTTAGCCTTAAATGCTTGGCTCTTCAGATATATAGCTTTTTAAATAAAGTCTTCAGAAGACCACCCTTGTTTAAAATACACATTTTAATTTTAATTACTGTAGTATAAAAACTTGCTTTTAAATTCTTTCTGTCCTTTCTATCATGAAAGCCCTTAAAGGGACAACATTCCTTTTCTTCCAGATAACTGGATAAAGGAGTTTCCCTTTTATTTCTGACTATTTGATGAAGTAGTTTTAAGAGAACCCTCCACTAAAATCAGTACCTTTCTAAGGGTATGTCTACACTAGCCCCCTAGATCGATCTAGGGAGGCTAATGAGGGTGACCGAAATTGCAAATGAAGTGCGGGATTTAAATATCCCGCGCTTGATTTGCATGTTCCCGGCTGGTCGCCATTTTAGAAATTGACTAGCCCGAAGTAACTGCCCGTGTCTACACGCGGCAGTGAAACAGGATTCCGAATAAAGCCCTAACTCAAATTAGCTGGTATTCCTCCTGCAATGAGGTTTACATAAGACCAGCCATGAGTATGCACTCTCTCCAGTATACACATAAATCACTCCTACACACTTCATAGGAAATATATCACACAAAACATTTTTCAGAACACACTTCCAGTCATTCTTTGCCCTTTTGATTGGTGGGGTGGGGGGATCTGTGGGGAGCCATTCCCCTTTGGCTCTGGTCACTGCAGGTCTGCTTCTCAGCACAGAGTCTGGGCTGTGTGAGCCTCTGGCTCTGTCACTGCAGGTCTGCTCCTCAGCACAGCTTGCTCTCCTTGCTGCTCTTCTTAGCTCTCTCCCCCTTTGACTCAGAGACCCAGAAAATCCCAGCTCACACGGAGGATGAGACCTGGCCTCCTAATTCCCTCATTGGTCTGTCCAACCTGTCAGTCAGGCTGACCTGGAGTGTTGGCCTCTTCCCATTGTCCCTGGGGACTGTCAGTCTCAGGGCCCTGATTTTTCATGGACCCTTCCCCTTTTGGTACTGGGAGCTGGCCAACCAAAAACTCCCACTGAGTTTTAGTAAGGGGCTAACAGTCCCCTTACATATGTCTCCCAAAACCAATGAAAGTATTGTTGGTTTGAACTCACAATCTCCCTTACACTTGGTGCCTTACCTGAACTAATCAAAACAGAAAGCTGTATGGAGCAAGGTACAGTAAAGGGGTGAGAGTAAAAGTGTTGGCAGATGGAGCTGAGCCACTGGTTATCATTTGTCACCATTTGTAACATGAAGAGCACTTTCTCATTCTTCACTACTTCCTCCATCTGTTCATGAAATAATGTCAGATTTACTGTAGGAAGGATGGAGGATGTTGAAGCTTAAACTCCACTACTGGAGTGGAGTTTGGGTTAGTTGACTTACCCACTGTTCTCAAATATAGTCCTAAGTTTGACACCATAGCAGTGTTATTGCTTCACCATTTTTCTAATTAGGGCCTAGTGTTTTTAGGGTTTCCAATTTAATGTACTTCAGTTGAAAATATAAATTGTTCATTGCAAGTAAACAAGGGTAATAAAATATAAACAATGCCAAATATTCAGGGGAAGTGGAAAGTATTTTCATTTTAGTTTCTGTTCTCTCACTTTTGAACAGATTTTTATCTTAGTTAGCCTGTTGAAGCCAATGGATTTACAGCACTATAACTGAGGTCAGAATCTAGCACACTAATTATGAAGTTGTTCCTTCTGAGGTTACCACTAAGGGCTTATCTAGTCTACACTAAAGTGTCGAAAGAGGATATGCAAGTTCTGCGGCTATACTAAAGTAGTTTAGATGCGGCTTTTGTGACACCCCCCCCGGTTGAAAAGCCGCATAAACCTCATTTTTTGAGGAAGAGCAGCTTTTTGACAAGGGGGCGGAGGGTCGCCGAAAAAGCCGCTTCTAAACTACTTTCACTTTTGAAAGCTCCGTGGAATTTGCATATCCTCTTTCGACACTTTAGTGTAGTCTAGATAAGCCCTAAGTTTTTCTCTCTTTCTTCTTGCATCTTCTGTCTCTTTCCATAGGGATTCTTCCACATTAGCTTTATTATTCTCACTGTCATCAAGTTTAATGTATATCTTTAGTATTTTCCTCAAACGACCATTTTCTCTCCCCCCCGCATTAACCCATGTTTAAGATGTGTCAGGTAAATTCAGCCAACATAGATTATGAAGCATACCTCTTGTATGATCACAGAAAAAGCCAGATGAGATAACTGGAGAGCCAAATTTGATACCAGATGTAGTCTGTGTACTCTGCAATGGCAACTCCAAATAGAGTCCATTGTATTAATCCACGTTTGAAGGAACAAATAGATGAAATCCATACACAATCTCCCTAACAGACATGGACGAAAAAAGGCACTCATATACAATAGTGGTAGGAGCCATATAAGAAAGTAATATATAGAAAGGAGACACCTTGGGTAACAACTGCTATCTAACAACCTGGAAGAAAATACATCAGGATCTTAACAACAGCATGATTTCTGTCTTTCCCCATTAATGATTTTTCAATGAGCTTGTTGTTTTAAAATAAATAAAGGTTACTTGGCATCATAAACACTTCTCTTTTCAAAGACACAGATGTGTTCAGCCAAGCCACATGATAGGATTCTCTTTCTTGCATTTTTTTGCTCTGTTCCTACATTGAAAATTGATCACTTTTCACACAATCATCTTGAATTTGGTTTTGGATTTCAGGGTCAATATCATATGTGAACATGAGTACTCATGAAAGACGTAAGATAGCCACTCACTGGCACTAAGTAATTTAGTGAAGCTGCTCTTCAAGCTGTAATATAAGATGCTAGAAGGCTCATTTTCAGTCTTGAATTTTGCATCTTAATCTAGTCAAATAACTAATGAGAGCAGGACCATTTAAAATTGTCAGTAGAAAAGAGTCAGAGTACTAGAACAGGCAACTTTAAAGCCTCTTATTCAAAACATGCTGGCAAAGCAAAACCATGACAAACACAACATGCCCTTAAAAATGTAAGTAATTAATCTTCACACTTGGATAACAATTCTCTTTTTCATTACAATTGTAGATGATCTGCCAACTGTGCCAACAACTTCCAATTTTCCTTTGATCTTTAATATAGCATTAGAAGGATGGATTAATTTGGTACTTAAGCATTAGCTCTTAGGTTTCCAGCTGCTTATACAGAAAACAAATTATACATCTGTGTACTTTACACACACCTTATATAATATACAGAAGGTGAACCCAAAGAAGTGCTGATAAAAACCTTGTCACCTCACTACCTATCATATTTTCTGTATATGCTACATATGTTATAGAAAACATATTTTGAGAATATTTAAGTATTTTGGAAATTATTTTCTCTTTGTGCTTATAAAGCTAAGGCTCTGTCTCTATGGGACTGATAGAGCAGAGGATATGTGGAGGGACTATTGCATGCTTCTTGTTAAAATAACTTTTTTTCAGACCTGTAATGGGTAATATCAGCTTGTATTACTCATACACACAAATCTCTTATCTGTTGCTTTGTAATGATGGAATTGAAAACGTACACTGAAGTTGGCCAGTTATAAAGTTGGAAAGGGACATGCAGCTGGGTCCCATATTTGCACCAGGTGTCTTGTCAGGGAGGTGAAACCTAAAGATTTTCCTCCACAAAACACACACATAAAATTAGCCAGTTGTATGTGGCATGTTGAGCTTCAGGAGAAAGTCAAAAGAATCTTCTCATTAACACTTCCTACAGTCCTTGGGCTGTCACAATGCATAGTACATGTGATGGCAGCAACAGAACCACTAATATGCATGCGGGAGATGCACCATGTAGTTTTGTTAATGAATCCCCCAGTATTCCATTGCTTACCATTCCAGCACTACTGGAGGAAGATAAAAGGTGGGACCCAGATGTTGCTACACTGAGTGGGTGTCCTGCGGCCTCTGCAGCTCATCACTCACTTCCCACCAGAATATATCTGCTTAGTCTTGCCTTGGAGTCACAGGAACTTGTATTAGAAGGGAGGTGGTAGTGTTGTTCCCACCTATCAAACTGAGCAAAGTCCCAGACCCTAGTCAATGGAGATCTATTCCTCCATCAGCCACTGCTGCTAAAGATGGATGGAAAATGTAGGAGGGAGATCCTCATTAAAGTATTGAAAGAACAAATTGCTATACGGGACTCAGAGGGACTTATAAATCACTCTGAAATATAAAACATAGATGTGTGTGCGTGTGTGCATATACATATATTTATATGTGCACATGTCTAAATATGTAGATATTATAATGAAAATTTCATTGTTTATTTGATTGTAATGGTGGGCAGGGTATGTATCCTGAGATTTGGTCACCAAACTCTTTAGTGGTCATAATATTAGTTATTATGCAGGCCAAAGTTGAGTTTCAACTTTATTTGCCTGGTTATCATATAAAATTTGACAGCAAAATCTATTTCCTTTTAGAGTCCTGATCAGCTGAATTTGTAAATGATTGAAACAGGAACTTGATGCTGCTTTCCCTGATCCTTTGAATGATGTGCAAGTACCTTAGGGATGGTTTAACATTTAATATTGATTTGTGGATTTAATCATTGGAGTCTAATAATTTTTGGGCCACTGAAAATACTGTCCTGCAATCCTCAGTCTCAGCCAAGCTGCAAGTGAGCCCAGGTGGCTGTTACATCTTCTGCCTCTCCTAATTCCTGGATGACTGGGGGTTACTGCTTTCACTTATGCTGGCTGGCAAGTGTGGGTGCTGAATGAAGTGGGTTGTGCCCACAAAAGCTCATGATACCATCTACATTTTTTGTTAGTCTCTAAGGTGCTGCAAGACTATTAGTTATTTTTTAAAGTTTTTTTCAGTTACAGACTAACATGGCTACTCCTCTAAAACTTCCTTCCTTCAGATGTTCCTGTGACATTCTCCCTCTACTGGAGGGGCTGCAAACAGAAGGGGTCTAGAACTGGCTATGCTGGGTTTATACTAAGTGAGGATTTTTCAAGGCTGAGGAAAATCTTAACTATCTAGCGATATAGCTGCTTAGTGTCACTTTAGCAGTTTAAAGGGACTTCAGCATAGGGCATTGTCTAGCATATTTTATTTAGTTTCTATTACTGACTAGATTGCTTCCTACTGAATATCAGTAGCTGGCAAAATGTTCTGTTGAGTGGCAAAAATCACTCTCTTTCTATTACCTAATGGATGTTTCATAGAATCATAGAATCATAGAATACTAGGACTGGAAGGGACCTCGAGAGGTCATCGAGTCCAGTCCCCTGCCCTCATGGCAGGACCAAATACTGTCTAGACCATCCCTGATAGACATTTATCTAACCTACTCTTAAATATCTCCAGAGATGGAGATTCCACAACCTCCCTGGGCAATTTATTCCAGTGTCTGACAACCCTGACAGTTAGGAAATTTTTCCTAATGTCCAACCTAAACCTCCCTTGCTGCAGTTGAAGCCCATTGCTTCTTGTTCTATCCTCAGAGGCCACGACGAACAAGTTTTCTCCCTCCTCCTTATGACACCCTTTTAGATATCTAAAAACTGCTATCATGTTCCCCTCAATCTTCTCTTTTCTAAACTAAACAAACCCAATTCCTTCAGTCTTCCCTCATAGGTCATGTTCTCTAGACCTTTAATCATTCTTGTTGCTCTTCTCTGACCCTCTCCAATTTCTCCACATCTTTCTTGAAATGCGGTGCCCAGAACTGGACACAATACTCCAACTGAGGCCTAACCAGCGCAGAGTAGAGCGGAAGAATGACTTCTCGTGTCTTGCTCACAACACACCTGTTAATGCATCCCAGAATCATGATTGCTTTCTTTGCAACAGCATCACACTGCTGACTCATATTCAACTTGTGGTCCACTATAACCCCTAGATCCCTTTCTGCCGTACTCCTTCCCAGACAGTCGCTTCCCATTCTGTATGTATGAAACTGATGGTTCCTTCCTAAGTGGAGCACTTTGCATTTGTCTTTATTAAACTTCATCCTATTTACCTCAGACCATTTCTCCAATTTGTCCAGGTCATTTTGAATTATGACCCTATCCTCCAGATTAGTCGCAACCCTCCCAGCTTGGTATCATCTGCAAACTTAATAAGATTTTCTATACCAATATCTAAATCGTTGATGAAGATATTGAACAGAGCCGGTCCCAAAACAGACCTCATGGAACCCCACTTGTTATGCCTTTCCAGCAGGATTGTGAACCATTAATAACTACTCTCTGAGTACGGTTATCCAGCCAGTTATGCACCCACCTTATAGTAGCCCCATCTAAGTTGTATTTACCTAGTTTATTGATAAGAATATCATGTGAGACCGTATCAAACGCCTTACTAAAGTCTAGGTATACCACATCCACCATTTCTCCCTTATCCACAAGACTCATTATCCTATTAAAGAAAGCTATCAGATTGGTTTGACACGATTTGTTCTTTACAAATCCATGCTGGCTGTTCCCTATCACCTTGCCACATTCCAAGTGTTTACAGATGATTTCCTTAATTACTTGCTCCATTATCTTCCCTGGCACAGAAGTTAAACTAACTGGTCTGTAGTTTCCTGGGTTGTTCTTATTTCCCTTTTTATAAATGGGCACTATATTTGCCCTTTTCCAGTCTTCTGGAATCTCTCCTGTCTCCCATGATTTTCCAAAGATGATAGCTAGAGGCTCAGATACCTCCTCTATCAGTTCCTTGAGTATTCTAGGATGCATTTCATCAGGCCCTGGTGACTTGCAGGCATCTAACTCTTCTAGGTGATTTTTAACTTGTTCTTTTTTTATTTTACCTTCTAAAACTACCCCCTTCCCACTAGCATTCACTATGTTAGGCATTCCTACAGACTTCTCGGTGAAGACCGAAACAAAGAAGTCATTGAGCATGTCTGCCATTTCCAAGTTTCCTGTTACTGTTTCTCCCTCCTCACTGACCAGTGGGCCTACCCTCTCCTTGGTCTTCCTCTTGCTTCTAACGTATTTATAAAAAGTCTTCTTGTTTCCCTTTATTCCCGTAGCTAGTTAGAGCTCATTCTGTGCCTTTGTCTTTCTAATCTTGCCCCTGCATTCCTGTGCTGTTTGCCTATATTCATCCTTTGTAATTTGTCCTACTTTCCATTTTTTATATGATTCCTTTTTTATTTTTAGATCATGCAAGATCTCGTGGTTAAGCCAAGGCGGTCTTTTGCCATATTTTCTATCTTTCCGACACATCGAAATAGCTTGCTTTTGGGCCCTTAACAATGTCCCTTTAAAAAACTGCCAACTCTCCTCGGTTTTTTTTCCCCTCAGTCTCGATTCCCATGGGACCTTACCTATCAGCTCTCTGAGCTTACCAAAATCCGCCTTCCGAAATCCATTGTCTCTATTTTGCTGTTCTCCTTCTACCCTTCCTTAGAATTGTGAACTCTATGATTTCATGATCACTTTCACCCAAGCTGCCTTCCACTTTCAAATTCTCAACCAGTTCCTCTCTATTTGTTAGGATCAAATCTAGAACAGCTTCCCCTGGTAGCTTTTTCAACCTTCTGAAATAAAAGTTGTCTCCAATGCAGTCCAAGAACTTATTGGATAGTCTGTGCCCTGCAGTGTTATTTTCCCAACATATATCTGGATAGTTGAAGTCCCCATCACCACCAAATCTTGGGCTTTGGATGATTTTGTTAGTTGTTTGAAAAAGCCTCATCCACTTCTTCCACCTGGTGGCCTGTAGTAGACTCCTAGCATGACATCACCTTTGTTTTTAATCCCTTTAGCCTAACCCAGAGACTCTCAACACTTCCGTCTCCTATGTCCATCTCCACCTCACTCCAAGTGTGTTCATTTTTAATGTATAAGGCAACACCTCCTCCCTTTTTCCCTGTCTATCTTTCCTGAGTAAGCTGTACCCTTCCATACAAACATTCCAATCATGTGTATTATCCCACCAAGTTTCTGTGATGCCAACAATGTCATAATTGTACTTATTTATTAGCACTTCCAGTTCTTCCTGCTTATTTCCCATACTTCTCGCATTTGTATATAGGCATCTAAGATCCTGATTTGACCTTGCCTCCCAGTTTTGCCCTGACCATCCTTTCTCTCTGCCATTGTAGCCCACGGTCCCTCCCATTTCCGACCCATCTCCCAGGTCTCCATGTTCTCCACTTACCTGTGGGCTTTGCTCACCTGTCCCCGTCGAACCTAGTTTAAAGCCCTCCTCACTAGGTTAGCCATTCTGTATGCAAACAGGGTCTTCCCCCTCCTGGTAAGGTGGACGCCATCCCTGCTTAGCAGTCCTTTCTGGAATAGCATCCCATGGTCGAGGAAGCCAAAGCCCTCCTGGTGACACTATCCTCGCAGCCAGGCATTCACCTCCAGGATGCACCTGTCTCTGCCCGGGCCCCTACCTTCGACAGGAAGGATCGAAGAGAATACCACCTGCGCTCCAAACTCCTTCACCCGTACCCCCAGAGCCCTGTAGTCACTCTTGATCCGCTCAGTGTCACACCTCACAGTATCGTTAGTGCCCACATGGATGAGTAGCATGGGGTAGTAGTCAGAGGGCTGGATAATCCTCGACAGTGCCTCCGTAACATCTCGGATATGGACCCCCTGCAGACAGCATACCTCCCGAGATGAAATGTCAGGGCAACAGATGGGCGCCTCTGTCCCCCTCAGAAGAGAGTCTCCGACCACCACTACTCTACGTTTCCTATTCGCAGTGGTGGCAGCAGACCTCCCAGCCTTGGGAGTACGGGGCTTCTCCTCCTCCGGTGTAGGGGGTGATTGCTTATCTCCTGTATAAAGAAGAGCATAACGGTTTCCTAGTACCACGGCAGGAGGATTCGGAGCAGGGGTGGAGCAGTGCCTGCTGCCAGAAGTAACCAGCTGCCACTGTCCACCCTGAGTCATCTCCTCCTCCATCAGCGGTGTGTCCCCAGTCCTGTGTAGCGGGACAGCTACCTCAGCTGTCTCCTCATGAACACGGTCCAGGAATTCCTCACGGATGCGGGTGCTCCTCAACCTAGTCACTTCCTCCTGTAGCTCTGCCACCTGCTGCCTGAGAGATTCCACCAGCAGGCACCTTTCTCATTGGATGATCTCCCCAGCCTGGATATCAATAAGTGGGAATTGCAATCCACAGTCCCTGCAAAACCACACCAGGATCTGGGTAGAGGCATCTATGCTCAGGTGCTCTGTCTGGCTACAGGTGCCAGTGGAGGAGACAGAAGCAGTGCTGGCACAGGTGTTGCGGGTCTTCCTGACCATCGTAGGCCTCCCTCTGTCAAACTCCCTCTCAAACTCCCCTGTCTATAGCTCCTGTCCGCTTCGCTCCCTGGTCGCTCTGCCTCTGGCTTTTAAGCCTGCTTGCCTAGGCCAGGCCTTCCCCCTCGTGAGTCACACAGGGAAGGCTGACCAGATGCAATCAAGAGAGCAATTGAGGAACAAAGGGTCAGGCACTTAGTCCCAACTGCCACAGCAGCTGAAACTGAAACTGCAGTCACCTGAAATCAGATTCAGAATTCAACAAACAAACAAAATTCAAACAGTCGAGCAAACTCACTCACACCAAAAGCGAGTACTCTCACCAAGTAGCCTGTTCAGCGGCGGGATCTCTTGCGGTCCCTCTCAAACTCCCCTGTCTGCAGCTCCTGTCCGCTTCCTTAGTATTTCTCTTAGTATTTCTCAAGGCGGGGGACGTGATACAATTTGTTATTGCTTTATATATTTAATGACTTGCTATTGTTACACTGGTAAATAAAAAATAAAGCTATGATATCAAATACTTTTTCTAGTCCTGGATATATGTATGTATCTTGATAAGATATGTACATAGTCCCCATTACTAGAGCAATCTTAAATGCATTTGTCCTGCTAACATTCCTGTTGGGCAGGGAAATGCTATCTCCATTTTACAAATGGACATCAGAGGCACAGATAGATTACATGACTCACGCTAAAGTTACACAGGAAACAAATCTAAATTGCTTGAGATTAAGACAAGCACTTTAGTCACGGATCTTCCATAATCTTAGTGTAGTTTCTTGCAAGTTAGTTTTTCATTTCTTATATTGTTCTTACAGTAGTTTTATTTTCCATCTGTATATTTATTGAAGTAGGGTGGGAGTTTAGAAAGTCACTTAGACACTTTTGAAAATCTCACCTGTTATCTTTGAAGGGAAACATATCTATAAGGAATTGTATATTTTCATCATTTGATCATCCGACCTTTCCCTGTACAGTAGAATGGATCTTCAATATAGCATCAAAAGTCTTGTCTGTAACTATTTTTGATAAGCTTCTGTTATTCATATCATGATTATACTGTTCTTAATAGTAAATAAATAAATTGCTAATCAATTATTACATATTATACAAAGGATAAATTAAAGTTTGAAGCTAAGGCTCATCTTAGTGAAACACTCCTAATAAACTATTCAGCAGGCATGCAACAAAGAGGGTTCTTTAAGCCTCATAAACCAAAAGATAGCCTAAATACCAAAATAAAATGAACTCTGTTAGCATATGATTAATTATGGTGTGACTTTTGTAAAATGAGGCCATTTTTTAAAATCATCATAATAAACTAAGATATGTTTACACGATGCATTTTTGACGGCCACACAGAATTATATGACAAAATTTCTCACCTGTTTTGTCCACATACAAGATTACATGGGTGTAAATTCTCCTGTGGAATTTATGTACTGTTTTACTCACAACCTGTGTGACATAGTTATTCAACTGACTAATGTGGTCATCCAGTACTGCAATGCAATGAAGGAAGAGTCATATTCAAAAGAAGAATGCTTAGCATTTTTGACACACATACATTATATATAATCTACTTCTTTTCATTAATGAGTCCTGACAATTTATTTAAACTAAAATGCAAGCTTTGCAGCATGTGCAGCCTGTCATTAAACTACCTCCGACCTGAAAGTATATTGAACATCTTTGCTAAACTTTGGAAGGTGACTTGAAAGTAAAAACTGTGGAGAATGAAATAGAGGTTCCATGGAAAACACAATATCCATATGAAACAGAACTGGGATATGTCAGTCTGAAAATTGGTAAGTCTTTAAATTTCACTGTTAAGTAAATTGGAGAAAATGCCTCACCTTGAAATGTTTGGCAGGAATTATTATAATTGCATGCCCAATTAATATAATTGCTCACACAACTGTGGCAAATGAATATTCAAATAATAGGTCAGGTCTCCTGTGAGGCCCAAGTTTTCAGAAGACTGCAAGATTTTTTATTTTGTGAGTGACAAGTGCACTGTTGGAATATTTGGAATTCTTTCACTATTCTCTGGCTTCAGAATTCTTTGTTTTAAATTTGACATCCTATTACTGAAAAATCTAAGTATAAATCATTGCCAGTCTTTAATTTCTTACAAAATATTATTTTTTATTATGAACGAGAGGATTGAGAGACAGGCTGATGAGTCATGACCATTAATGCATGAGAAACAAAGCACGAAAGGACTAACATGCAGAAATAGTTCTGGTAATCACACAGCTTAAATGTGAATGACAGAGCACTGTGTTTAGAACTCACAGTGACGTGTTTGTGAACAAAGCACAGAATTTAAAAAATGATTACATTCAAATAAGCAAATAATTCTGAGGAAATTGCAATCTGCTTATAAATATTTTGAGCTGCTAAAAAGTAAATTCTAGGTCTAGTTAAAATTTTCCAGTAAAAAATCAGGTTGAAATTCACAATTTTTATGATGATTGTATTTCAAATTCTAAAACAGAAACATGAAGGTTTTTCATTGAATATATTTTCAATTAAAAGTAAAAAATTTCCACGAGGGAAAAAAATTCCAACTAGCCTTAGTACATTTATCACATAAATTGTTTGTTATGAATTATTTTCTCACCTCTAGGAAACACTTCTTTTATGTCTTGTTGTCTTACTCTGAGACCATATTGCAAGACTCAGATCCTATTGTGACTCAGGCCTTGTATTTCCTACCAAGTTTTGTCTTTTGATGACAAAACTGCGAGAGTATGTGACTTTTGTCAGGAAAAATGCCCAGTTTTGGTGATCAAAAACTTCTACCCATACAAGAGACTTTTTTCTTTCCCCCTCCTTTTATTGTCATCAGACAGCCAATATAGAGACTACACCTGTTTTTATTACTTTTATTGGCCTCCATGAAATCCCACAATGCTCATGCTGACCGCTCCAGTCAGCAATTTCAACTCTGTTGCCCTGCAGCCAGGTAAACAACAATCTGTCCCTCCCCCTTACAAGCCCTGTGAATTTTAAGTTCCATTTCCTGCTTGCTGGCTCAGCATGGTCAGGTCTTATTGCAACTTGCCAGGTGACCATGGCACCAAACACTGTCCTGCTTGAACCACTGCAGAGCTTTTGGATTTGGTCAATATATGGGGAGAGCAGTCTGTGTAGTCCCAGTTGCACTTGATCTATACATTAATATGGGCACATTTCTGGAGGCTTGTGCAGAAGGGGCTATGATTGGGACACTTCTCAGTGCAGAGTGAAGATAAAGGAACTAAGGCAGGGGTACCATAAGGCAAAGGAGGCAAACTGTTGCTCCAGTGCTGCACCTAAGACCTACCAGACCTGCCATTTCTATAAGGAATTGCATGCTGACCTTGGTGGTACTGCACATCCACCACCAAGAGCCTTGTGGATACTTCAGAGAACACAGAGGCAGCACAAAGGGCACTTCACCCAGAGGATTAGATTATTATTTAAAAGATGGAGCTAGACAAGGATGTGGAGCTCTCAGTGGGATCATCTGGTGAGGCAGGTGGCCAGGAACTGTTCTCCACTCGTGAAGTACATAGCCAGTCTCAGCATATGCTCTCTGGGGAGTAGGAAGCAAATGAGACACAGGGTAAGTACCTGTGGCTTGTGGAATGCAGAGGTGGGCATAGGGTATAGAAAAATGGGAGGCTGGCTGTGTTTTTGTGAGCTGGACATTGCTAATTGATATGGCCAAACGGAGTGTTGAAGGACACAGAGGATCTCAAAGGAACCATACTTTTAATCATCTATCCTGCACCACTCTGCAATCACTTGTGCAGGGATCAAAGTAGCACATAGCATATAGAGCAGGGCAAAAGCCACAAGCATGCTACTGTTATACCGTGGTTTTCCTGATTACCCTCAGCAGTGAGATGCCTGCTAGAATGATTCCTGCCTGTGGAAAATTGTGGGATAATTTTAGAATGAATTCCCTGCAAGCTGCACTGCCAGCCCTGAAAACAAATTCATTTCTTCTCTCTGTATTCACCCTCCCCTGCACCCCTGCAACACTCAGTACACTTTGTGTGCTGGCAGAGATATGTGCCTGGCAAGGGTCAGTGAGAAGTGATTGGAATCTTGCAAAAGGTGCTTATAAGTGAAATATCTCAGTGCTGTGCTTGAGTTTACAATCCCTCCTCTGTGCATTGTCTGCTTGTGCTTCAGCAGATATGTCCCTGAGGTACACTCCACATACCCCTGCCGACCATCTCTGGCAGATAAAATAGAAGACATGTGCAGGGAGGTGCTGCAGCACTCCTCTACAGAGACAAGGAGAGCTGGGAAGCTGCAAGGCAGGACAGAAAAGAGAATCAAGCATTTGTTAGGGATGCAACTAAGTGGGTGATAAAAGTAATGGAGGAACAATCAGAGATGCTCAGGTCTTTAATAATGCTGCAGAATGAGTGGATCTGGACTCGACCTCCACTGCAGCACATGCATAACTCTTTGTCAAGCAACTCTCCCCGCTGCGCCCACACATTCCTTCCCACTTTCTGGGTCTCCTCAGTTCACTCCACCTCCTCTCATAACTTTAACAATGATAGCTGGACCTACACACAGTTGTGAGGTTTTGCCCTTTCAAACCCCTCCTTTACCAGCAAACGTGTATTGTGTTACTCACAAATTCAATTACTTCAGCTCCAAGTACAGGCTTTTTAATCATTTTCTTACATGGATATGTGTACCAGGGAAGCAACTCCAAAACAGATATATATGTGGCTGCCCCTCATTGCCAACGTGCTTGCTCAAAGCCTCCCTGATGTCAATTGCAGCCCTCTGGGCTCCTCTGATAGCCCTAGTATCTGGCTGCCAAAACGCTGCAGACATTTCACTCTTAGATTCATGCAGCGATGACTATGGGAATATTATCAGTAAGATATAACCTGCCATACAGGCACCTCCAACATGCCTTTCATCTACCATAGGCACATTCAGCTTCCGTGCAGCGCCTACTTAGCCTGCTATTATAATGCTCCTGACTGCTATCTAAGTGCCCTGTATAATGTTTCATAAACCAGGGCTGTAAGGGGTAAACTGGGTCTTTTCAGGATCTCTATGGGCATTTTCTTATCATCCACTGTAATCTTGTGATCTGCAAGGAAAGTCCCTGCTTGCAGCTTTCTGTACAGGCCAGTGTTGCGTGCATCATGCATCTTTTCAGACCAGCCCATGTTGATGTCTGGAAAACATTCATGTTGATCCATAAACACCTGCAACAGTAGTGGAAAGTATCCCTTCCTATTGATGTACTCCATTGTAAGGTGGCCTGGTGCTAAAATTGGAATATCTGTGCCATCTATCATCATCATCATCATCAACAACCATGGGCTCAATGCCCTTTGGTGTCTGATGCCTCCCTTACATCTTTCCCTGTCCAGTGAGGAGTGGCTTAGTTTCTGTAGACTAGCTCTGCACCAATCTACTATATCATCTACCCATTCTCTGTGGGGTCTGCCTCTCCTATTCAGACCATCCATTATGCAGAATACCAAGGTCTTAACTTTTCGCTCATTGTTCATTCTGCAGATACGCCCGAATAGCTGTAACTTCCGTTGTATAACCTTCTGTAGTAGGTTCTCTTTCGGTCATATCTACCTATATAATTCCTCGTTGGTGACCTTCTGCATCCATCCTATTCTCAGGATCTTTCTATAACAACTCCTCTCAAACGCCAATATCCTTCTCTTCAAATCTTTCGTTATCACCCATGTCTCTCATCCATACAACATATTGCTAAATACACACACTTTCAAGACACTCATCTTCGTTCCTAAGCTAATTGCTTTACTTTTCCAGATCTTATCCATAGTCTTCAAACTTATTCTTGCTTTCTCTATTCTAGTTGCTATTTCCTTCTGACAGTCTAGATCATACGTCATGTTGCTCCCCAAATACGTGAACTTCTCTACATTCTCTAGTTCAATCCCATCTACACTGATCTTCCTTCCTATTTCCTTATCTCCAAATACCATTGTCTTTGTTTTATCAGTATTCATAATCAGTCCATCTATCACCCTACCACAATTAGGAAAACTCATCTCTGCAAAGCTGTCCACTATTTCATACACATCTCCCAGACTCACAGTCCTTCATAGCAGGATGTGATTTATTGCCCTGCACGCTTGCATTAATACAGCCCCAACGGTCAATTTTCCTAGTCCCAATTGATTTCCATCTGACAAGTAACAGTCTGGAGTCACCAGCTTCCAGACAGCAATTGCCACACACCTCTCCACTGAGATGGCAACTCTCATTATGGTGTCCTTGTGCAGGAAGTTTGGGACCAACTCAGCACACAGTTCCATGAAGGTTGGTTTATGCATTCTAAAATTCTGTAGCCACTGCTCTTCATCTCACACCTGCATGACAATGTGATCCCACTAATCAGTGCTGGTTTCCCTAGCCCAAAAAGAGATGGTCCACCCTATGCAGCTGCTCTGTGAGTGCCAGAAACAATGCTAAGTTGCTGAAACATGCAAAATGTTGTGTGCCTGCTAGGCTTCCTCTGTTTGTAACTTCATGATCAACTGCACTGCCATGCATGATGTCCTCATGACACTTAACAGAGCATAGGAGAGAAGTGCAGGATCCATCCCTTCTCAATGCAAATGCTAGAGTGCACAGCAAAGAATGGAAGTTGAAGAAAATGGCACAAAAGAAAGCCAGAAGCCGCTGGAGAGCTGGGACAGAAAGCAGTGCAAGGCGGGACATTTAGCATGGTCCCAAGATGAGCCACACTCTATTCTGCCTTCCCACACAACAGCTACTGAGAGAAGGTGTCACCCTGCACTGGGGGATGCATTCCCACTGTGTATTGTTCATGCTCTCAAAGATGGTGCCCTCAATGACCCCATCTCAATGATCTGTCAACAGTGGGAGCAAGCGTGAACATTCTTTGGTGATGTTTGTTTTGTCAATTTTTCTGTGTCAACATAAGTTTTGTTGACAAAACTTTGTGGTATAATAAAGCCCTTACACACCTTCATTCTTTCCGTAGAATATATGGGATTTAAGACCTCAATCATCATATCATGGAAGAGATATATTGAGTAAGAAATTCAGCAAACTGTTTTTGGAAGATTTCCAAAATCTTCTACTTCCACTCAGGCAGGCAAAACTATTAGAATCGGTTTCCACATGCTACAGTTTCTGATTTCAGTAAAAGCTAGGATATGCCGAGTCACATGATAATGAAACAGAGTTGGGAGAAATGGGTCCAAATCATTCAGAGCTTGCAGAAAAGCTTGGTTTGGATTTATACTGCATTTTATTCAGAGACTTGGATTGTAGGATTAGGTCCTCGTTTTATGAGATCTGACTTGCCCGTTTCACTTATTACTTATTTTTCGGTGTTTACTATAGGTGAATACACAGTACAGGAGAAGAAAATACAGGGTTTTACTTGTTACATTAATAGACCAATTTGCAATACTGCAAAGGATTGTGGGATGGTGCAAAAGAGAATCCCTAATTTCCTTTGGTAAAATGAGTGCTCCTTTAGTTCTTTTGAAGAGAATAGTTCAGCTTTGACTGAATGATCTAATGAGCCTTTTTCCATATCTAGCTTTTATGAACTGGCACAACACTGAACTGGGGAAGGGAGGAGACTCAGGTGCTCTACTTCACCTCTGGCTTCTGAAATATTAATTGATATACACAAATCCATTCTCTTTCAATGAAGTGTGTCAGCATCTGTTGGCACAGATGTCTACACAAAAATGTCATTACTGGACTTCATCCAGATACTTATGATGATCAACGATGTTAAACGGATGGTCTTCAAAAATACAGCTTCATAATTTACTGGTTGAGAATACATTATTATATTAGTGTAGCAGAGTCAGGTGAAAATAATGTGTGCCACCTTTTCTAGAATTTCCAGTATGAATTAAAAAAAATAAAATGTCCCCAAACCCTAACTCTTTAATTTTATTTGGTGTGATTGAATAGAAGGAAACGAGGGTTTAAAATAATCTGGGCACTAAAAGCATAATTTAAGGAAAAAGATTGGAGCTGTGAGGAAAAATAATTCAACAAAATATGTGTATTCAGCTCCCTTACAGGTGGTGGTTGTTTTAAGAGACCAGCCTTAGTGTTTGAGCTATAAGAGTGGACAAAATTGTATGTTCAAAATAGATTAAATGGACTGGCATATTTATAAACATTTGCTGGGACAGAGGGGTTTCTGTAGAATATATCTGTAGAATATATTTGCATTCTGTAGAATGCAACAGCACAGAATGGGGTTTCTTAAGTTATACAGTTTTAAGATAAACCCTTATGTGCACAAGAGGAATGACTGATTTGGTCAAATAAAATAAAGGAGCAGATGTATTTCTTGTCATAAAATATAAAATAATGGACTAATATAACAAATTAAGCAGTAGCATACCACCTATGCAACCACAGTGCTTTCAATGTTGTAGCTGATTTGTTTTTTTATTTTATGCAAATATATTGAACAGAGGCAAAAACAATGGTAGTGACTTGAGGTTCATGGGTTTTATAATTTCAAAAAGTTATTAAGCAATCTGACTATGACCCAACAAAAAGCTGAAGCATGTGCTCAGCTTGATGCATATGAGTAGTCCCATTGCTTTAGAGCACAGGATCTTGAAGTTTCAGACCCTAAATATCTACTGGGAAAAATTCTCAGCAAGTATAAATCAGCATATTTTCATTGACTTTAGTGGAGTTATGTGGATTATGCCAGCTGAGGATCTGTCCCAACAGATATTTAGGGGACAGTCCCCCAAACTTCACCATAGACAAGTGATAGTTATTCAAAATGAATAGCTACAAGAAAATCATGAAATAAAGGCCTTGAATTGAGTCATGATTTAAGAAAATATAAAGAAATTAAAGCAATGGAATGAATCACAGTTGAGTTTGACAATCTCAAGAACTGGCTGTGGGCTACTAGGTTTTAGTCCAGAGGTAGGATATAATCTTTAAAAGGGGGCCACTTCAGAAATTTCTAAAATGGCCCTGGGCCAACCTGGAAGGGGCAGGGCCTCAGGCGGAAGGGGCAGGGCCAGGAGACTTTTTGTGCTTTCCCCCCACACACTGATTGGCCTGGGTTGGGGGAATGTGAGAAGTCTTCTCCCTCCCTCCTCCACCCGAGAAACACCAGCAATTTTAAAACAGCTGGCAGTTCCCACTAGGCTCCTTGTGGGAGGAGTCCTCACACACTCCCCCTGCCCGCAGGCAAATCAGAGCCTGGGGGAAGGGGAGCGCGTGAAGTCTCCTTGCCCCTGCAAGAGCGTGCTGCATCTAGAGAGACACTCCAGCTGTTTTAAAATAGCCGGCATGTCTCTTTAGCCCCTGCGTGCCCCTGGCAGAGCAGGGACAGGACGTGAGAGACTTTGTGCGCTCCCTGCCTCCCTGCCCCCACCAAAGGCGTGCAGCAACTAGAGATAAATGCCAGCAGTTTTAAAACAGCCAGCATGTCTCTCTAGCCATCGCGCGCTCTTGCAGGGGTGAGGAGACTTCGCACATTCCCTTGATCAGCCTGGGGGTAAGGGAGTGGCAGGGTGGCTGCAGGCCGGATCTATGGGCTTGGCAGGCCGTATCCAGCCTACGGAGGGCCCTTTGTCCACCCCTGTTCTAGTCAATACTTTATTTACAACAATATAAATGATGAGGACAATTAGCAACAGACCAGAACTAAAATCACATTATACTGAACCCAATGAGAGTGGGATCTTGTTATCCATATATTGATACTATCCAAATGTATTAGTGCCACAGGGTACATCTACACAGCAGTGTTAGTTCAGAATAACTGACATTATTCTGAAATAACATAGTCCGTGTCTACACTACAAGCAGTTATTTTGACATAATGTCAAAATAATGTCAAGCTGAAGGACTTTCTTATGCCAACTCCTGTAACCCTCTTTTACGAGGCGTAAGGGAAGTCGGAGGAAGAGTGTTCTTCCTAGGACTTCTTTCTGTGTAGACAGTGCCAAAAGCTGAAATAAGTTATTTCAACTTAAGCTACGAAATTGACATAGCTCAAGTTGCGTAGCTTATTTTGTCTTTAGGCCTGCTGTACAGACATACCCATATTGAACATATACACTCTTTTTGCCATGCACTACAAAAAAAAAAATTCTTCTTTTTTTACCTGATCTATTACATAACAAGCAAATTTTTCTATACACCTGTCTGTAAATATCTGTTAAAATGTAAATAATTATATTAAACATAAAAGTTACTAAATGACATTTTAATTAAGAAATATGGGTCCTTAAGTAGGTTTGAATGGGGACTTATTGGCATTTCACTACTGTCATACACAGGATTTATATGGTTGTTTACAAATATAGACTTACATAAAGAGCCATTTGAACTATTAGCATGCAAAATAATGTGTCCGACCAGAGCTTTTACTTGGGGTATGTCTACACTGCACTGTAACTTGAAATAAGATACGCAATTTGAGCTATGTAAATTGCATATCTTATTTCGACGGTATTTCAAAATAGCGTATTTCGTCATTTGGCACTGTCTACACAGTGCCAAATGTAGAAAAAAAAAAAACAGTATTCCAAAATGTTCTTTATTCCTCATAGAATGAGGTTTACAGGGACATTGGAATAGCAAGCCAAAATAACAGGATTGCTGTGAAGACACTGGATAGCTATTTTGGGATACTGTGATATTCCAAAATAGCGTTGCATTGTAGACATAGTCTCAGTGACTTCAAAACTGACATGCCTCATTCAGATGACAAGAATGTCACTGAAACAGGGTCACAGGCCAAAGGGTTTTTACTGTTTGTAAATACGTGATATATAGGGGGATTTCTGCTGGGTCTTGCGAGAAAGCCACAAAAAGTCAGAACACTTCAAATTCCCTGTAATTATTCATCTAGAAAGTGAACGCCAAATTGTTCCAAGGATCAGATCACATGAATGGAATTAAACCATGTGCATATAAAAACTGGAAATAAAACAAAAACTATGTTTACATGAGGAAAATGATGAGGTAATTTATTTTACTGGTTCAACTTCTGTTGATGAAAGATACAAGGTTTGGAGCTTAGAAAAAGCTAGTCTTCAAGTATTTTTCTCCATTAAAATGAGAGTAAGTGTGTTAGTTTATTATTAGTAATACAGACCATTAAAATTAAGAAACACATAAGACAAAATTAAGCATATTTTACTTTATTTGTATTAAATCAACAGGTTTACTAGATTGTTACTCAGAACACATGGTCATGCCAGTAAATAACTACCCATCTATGCATAGTAACTGGACCTTGAATTAGGCAGTCTGGGCATTGTGTTTGCCTTCTGCGCATTTTTGTTTGCCCCCCTGGGGATTCTGTTTCTGGCTACAACATCTGAGGCAGCATGGATGGGAAATTACAGTGATTTGCTGTTCAGAATAGGCTAGCAATAAATTACTAACTCCCATGAGCAACAAGAGCAACAAGGGGTTAAAACTGTGACTCAGAGGGATTTCAGAGGCACAATGTCACCAAAAGCTTTATTTATTAAGTTTTTCAGCACTGTTCCTAAAGTAAAAATCTAGTTTTTATTAATCAGAAATAGTAATAGCATATCATCAGGATGTGATCCTCTTTCCACATATTTTATGGACATATATTTTTGAATTCGGAATATGCATAACTCAAATATGCTATGTGCAAAATATGGGATGTAATCTCTTGTTGAATAACTTGTTATCTTCTGAATGTGTGTATATTTTATTTGTGTGCATGTATCATTCATGTACCTGAAGTTAGAAATATGAAGTGTAAACCTGCTTATAAATCTAGGTCTCCAACTGAAAGACATTGAGTGGTACTTAAAGAACTTAATGGCCCAGTGGCTCAAGACAATGATCTGTAAATAGTTTTGGTTTTTTTTCTGTAAGCCCAAACGTAGTTGTTTCTAGAAAGACATGTGACTATGTAACCTGGTGCTGGACTCCATCTTGAATTTTGTACTCTTCTGCAGGAGGGGGAAGGAAGGATTGAACAAGTGATTTGAGCCCTAGGAAAATTCTATTTAAGGGATGGGGAGCAAACAATGCTTGTCTTCAGTTTGCTTCACAAATTGCTCCCAACCTCAAGGGAACACATGAAAGAGCCAGGAAATAAAAAAAGATTTAGAAATAACAAGAAGAAAAGCTGTTTGACCTAGATCAGAGAAAAGATCATCTCTGGCTTGGAGAATTTTACTTGGAATAAGGACAATTTATCTTCATGTATTAGACTTAGCTATCGTGTTTTCTTTCTTTTTCATTCTTTCTTTTTTCCTTTTTTCTATCTTTCTTTTTTCTCTTTCTTTTTTTTCTTTCTTTAACTTACTCTGATCTGACTGTCACCACTTACATTCACTTAAATCCTACTTTTTTATGCTTAATAAAAGCACTTTTGTTTATTATCAAACCCAAAGTCATCCCTGTGGCAAAGGAATGCAGTGGAATATTATATAAGAACCTAGGCATATAGGTCAGTCTACAAACATGAGAAAATATCATTACTTTACTTTCACTGATGAGAAACTGAAATAAGATATTCAAGTAATTCCTCCCAAATTACATAGGCTATAAGTGGCAGAGCTGGGAATGTAACTCAGGTTGCCAGAATCTCTGTCCCATCCATTCAGTCATGATGCAGCATGTCTTCTGTTGCCATTGAGTGGCTAAAGGAGACCTTATAGTGGCACCACTATGCTTCTATAAAGTCTGTAGTATAGACATAGTCTTATAAGGTGCCACGGGACTACTTGTTGTTTTTATAGTTACTGCTACCCTGCTGAGACTTGGAAATAAACATAAGAACATAAGAATGGCCATACTGGGTCAGACCAAAGCTCCATCTAGCCCAGTATCCTGTCTGGTCTCACCAGATGCCCCAGAGCGAGGGATCACAACAGGTAATCATCACATAATCTCTCCCCTGTCACACACTTCCACAGTAAAGTAATCATAGATATGTTGCTACTGTCACAATGTTAATTTAAATGAAGATGATTTCTTTAAAAGTAGGATTAACATCTTGTTAGACACTAGGCTCTTTTTTAGACTGTGTCATTTAAATTCAACAATTTCACGTGATCATTAGCATCATAATTATCCAAAAAGTGCCATTAGTGTCTCTATATTCCTAATGTACCTAATTATTCTCCTGCATGTATTGGACTTTCAAAACTAGAAGTGATTAGAGTGATGAAGTTTGAATTCATTGGTCACAGCTGGTATTAATCTTGCAAAAATAAGCACAATCTCTAAGAGCTTTATTTGAATGATGTATAAAGATCTCATTCACATTTCTTGGCAAACCATGAACATTATTTAATCCCATCTAGTCAAGTACGTTTAAAAGTAGCAAAGGCCAAACATCACCTTTTTGTCATGATTAGACTTCTGAGTGCCAAGGGAAATTACTTCAATAGCCTATGTAGAACAGCACCAAAAGATTTTCAATGTACCTGAAACACAGAGCAACTGGAAGGCTAAAAAGAATTGGCATCTGTTTCATTCAGTGTAGCCTATGGATTGGGAGTTTATTTAGGGCATGAACTCAACAAAAATCTAAATCTATGATAAGCACAAAAATGTCAAGAGAGGGAAAGGTTTTGTTTTGTATCCTTGGGACCAGCACAATTCTGATTCTGCAACATTATTACACAATCTGTTCTTCATGTGAGGAAAATATTTACTCTGGCTAGGTCCCCTCACAAGGGCTCATTACGAAGGAAACAGTGCTTGGCAGGAAAGTATTTCTTACTGCTTTTCTCCATTAAAACAGTTCTTATTTGTTGGCTTCTCTTTTCAACATGCAGTGCAGTTAATTAGTGTGTTAGTTAATTGCTTAAACATACTACAATAAAATTTTACTATAATTGATTCATAAAAATGTTAAAATCCCCTGTTTATATTAGTATTTTCAGGAAGTAGTATGTTGAACTGCATAGATCAAATCAAAGAATGCTTTCATTTTCCCATTTTCAATGATCACATAGGAATGATAAATATCATTATTTTATTTTAGCCAATAATACCTCAGTAACCATCTTTATCTGAAGATTTTTAATAGTTATTGGTGTAAGTAGTATCTTTAGAATTGTATATCCTATGTGGAAAGAATTCACAACTTTTATATCATGAAGAGGAACAGATATATGATTTTGGCTGACAGAACAAAAGTATTGTTCTTCTCTGCTGCAGGGCATTGTTACTACTGTTACTACTGACTGAAATATAATGTAAACTTGGTTAGTAATGACAAGGAACAGGTTCCTGAGAGGCAGAAACTTCTTTACACATTAATGTAAAAAGCAGCTAGTGCCATTGGTATTGTAATAGCAAGCGGAATATGCAAGAAACTTTTATCTATGAATGTACCTGTTAGAACATAAGAATGGCCATACTGGGTAAGACCAAAGGTCTAGATGGCCTAGTATCCTGTCTTCTGATGGTGGCCAATGCCAGGTGCCCCAGAGGGAATGAAAAAAACAGGAAATCATCAAGTTATCCATCTGCTGTCCCGCATTCCCAACTTCTGACAAACAGAGCCTAGGGACACCATTGGTGGACCTATCGTCCATGAATTTATCTAGCTCTTTTTTTAACCCTGTTACAGTCTTGGACTTCACAACATCCTTTGACAAGGAATTTCACAGGCTGACTGTGAGTTGAGTGAAGAATTGTTGTTATACAATTCCCTTATTCACCAGAGAGATAGATGAACATATGGTAAGGAAGAGCATTTCTAGCATTAACAAACAGTACATTAGATAAAGTAGCAATAAAATGCACATATTACGCAATTAAGCACGTCTTCATCTTTTTATATAATAAATTCCTGGAGGACAGGTGTGTTAATGACTATAAGCCAAGATTGTCAGGGATGAAAATCAGCCCTTTGGGTGTTCCAAGCTTCTGACTACCAAAAGCTAGGAGTGGATGACTGGGAATGGATTATTCAATGACCACCCTGTTCTATTCATTCCCCCTAAAGCACTTAGCATTGGCCATGGCTGGAAGAGTGGCTACTGAGCTAGATGGATCAATCTGTGACCTAGGATGACTGTTCTTATGTTATTTTCAGTATATGTGCTTTCCCAATGTTACTGTGTATTGTAATGACAAATAGTAGAGAAAGTTTTTTTTATGTAACTGTGAATACTGGTGCTTAATTAAAGGAGAATGAAGAGATAGCTGGAGATTCTGAAGGGGACTTCTGAGCATCCCCTGGTCACCCCACTCCTGTAGGGTCTGTGCCTGCTCCTGCGATCCCCCCCATATTTGTACATGAAGTTAGAAATATTAAGTATAAATCTGTTTTATTAATTTTAGGCCTTCTAGTTAAAGCCATTAGTGTTATTTAATGGACTTAATATCTCAGTGCAAAAGACAATGATCTGAAAATAGTTTAGTTGTTCCTGAAAGCCCAAGCTGTGGTTGTTCCTACAAAGGCATGTGACCATGCTACCTGATGTTGGAAACCATGTTGAATTTGGTATTTTTCTGTTAGGCTGGAGGGAAATAAACAAAGGTTTCCTGTCCTCAGAAAATTCTATTTAAGGCATTGGGACCAATTAATGATCGTCTTCAGAAGACATTGAAATTGCCTCCCTACTCTTAGGGCACGTCTAGACTGCCTGCGGCTTTTGAAAGAAGATAAGCAAATTCTGCACGAATTTGCATGTCTTCTTCCAATCCCATTTTCAGAAGAGGTTTTTTTTTGGGGAAAAAAAATAGTACAGATGCAGTTCTTTAAAAAAAAACAACCCTTTTTCAAAAGAACCCTGTACACATCATTTTTTTAGGAAGAAGGATTCTTTCGAAAAAGGGTGTTTTTTTAAAGAACTGCGTCTAGACTGCTTTAAAAAAAAAAAAAAAAAAACACCTCTTCTGAAAATGGGATCAGAAGAAGATATACAAATTCGCGCTGAATTTGCATATCTTCCATCGAAAGCCGCGGGCCATCTAGACATGCCCTATGAGAATACACAAGAAGTTGTTAGACCCAGGCCAGAAGAAAGATCAGCTGTGACTTAAAGTATTTTACTTGAAATAAAAACTAGGGTGAGAAATACGATTTATAACAAGCTCTCTTAGGGTATGTCTACCCTGCAGGACAAAGTCGAATTAAGATACGCAACTTCAGCAACATTAATTGTGTAGCTGAAGTCTAAGTACCTTAACTTGGCTTTTAACGCTGTCTACACTGCAGGAAGTCAAAGGAAGAACACTCTTCCTTCAACTGCCCTTACTTCTTGTGAAATGAGGGTTACAGGCATTGACTGGAGTGCTCCTCTCAGTTCAAATTGGCTGTCTTAACTCAACCGCTAATTCAAACCATGGAAGATTAACAGCGGCAGCTTTGATCTTTCTCTGCAGTGTATTAGGTTTGGCTAGCAAGTTTTATTTATTTTAGATTAGTAAAGTGTTTTCATCTGTCTGTTTTCACATGCAATCACTTAAATCCTATTTTTTATGCTTAATAAAAACACTTTTGTTTATTATCAAATCCAGGGTAAATAAATGTTAGGGGTGAGGTGGGGAGGTAGAGCAACAACTGTGCATATCTCTCTTTCATTGATAAAGAGAGTGACCTCTATGAGCTTTCTCTATGTAAAACTTTCTTACAGAGTAAGATGGATTTATTTGGGGTTTTGGTCCCTTTTGAGGGCTGCGAGGGAGTGCTTACAAGTCCCTGTAACTGAGTCCTCCAGAAGTGAGTTGTCATCAGTGTCTCTGTTACTCTGCTGGGGGCTGTTACTCCAACTCTGTGTCTTTGCTGAGGGAGACCAGCAGGAAGACAGGCTTAGTGGTATGGAAGGCACGTTGGATGACAGTCTGAAAAGGACCTCTGTGATCCCAATCCATCACAGGATGGTCCCCTGAAGAACTGGAGATTCACTTTGATTCTGATAATCACTCTAAGATTCTGATGTTACCTTAACTTCCCACAACTCTAAGGAATATAAAATCCAAAGTATAGCGTTCTCATGAGTACCTCCTGCTTTCAGTTAAGGTGTAAATAATACATGTGTCTGTCTCAAAATATTTAAACATTTCTTCTTCTGGTACTGGATCAAATCCTGAGCCCATTTAAGTCAATGAGTGTAGGATTTAACCCCAAGAACAAAGCTGAACTTGAAAATTGGTTTGAATTTTGAACAATGTGCAGGGCAGTTTTAATTTTATCCAAACTAGCTCACTACATTTAATATATATTGACTATAGCAGAGTGAAAATCAGAATTTGTATCTCATGGAAAATTCAGATATTTCAAAATTTGTCTTTTTCCCAAATCAGGACAAAAACTAAAAATATTTACGTTTTTGCAGATCAAAAAGTTCCAAAAATTTAGACTTCACATGTGGGAACATTTTTACCATATCAAAATGTTCTATTATTCATGATTTTTATTTAGTTTGTTGAATGGAATTAAAATGTTTAATTTTAAGTCAGTGTGAGATTAAAACATATCTGCCTATGAATGCAAAGATACTCAGGGTTGGTGCTTCATGTAGCTATTCTTCCTTATGGGCCAGATGTAATCTCAGTGTCTTGAGACTCACAGGACACAGCACGTTTCAGTTTTCTGGCTAGGAAATTTGAAAAAAAATGGCAAAACTTAAATTTCCAGTGAAAAAATTTGATTTTTCACCAACTGTATTTTTTCTTTAAAATTATTTTGATGGAAAATTCCCAATGAAAGAAATAATGTTGAAATACTGTCAAGCTGGAGGACTTCTTACTCTGACTCCTGTAACCCTCATTGGACGAGGAGTAAGGGAAGTCAGAGGAAGAGTGCTCTATTTTAAAATAAGAACTAGTAGATGCTCCCAATTTCGAAATAAGTTATTTCAAAATAAGCTACGCAATTGACGTAACTCAATTTGCATGGCTTATTTCAAGTTAAGCCTTGCTGTGTAGACACACCTCTAGTAGGTGTGGTTCACTGTCCCATGTAGTAGCATTTAGACCACTTAGAGTGAAAGCTAAAAATGAGTGAGCGCTATAGCATAAGGCAAAAGCTAACTGGCTTTGTAGCTCAAGCTCTGGCAGCTTTTACACTAAGCTCCACAAGTTCTAGGTTCAAATCTACTTGCCTGATGGTTACACATGCTCACTACAGAAAAGATTAAATATGACCACTAATACACAGGTGGAGTAACAAGAGGTAAAGGACAGTTTGGATGACCAAAATTTCGCTTTGTATGATGATAATTGGAACCATAATTACTTTTAGCATGCAAATGAGTGGAAAGACCAGAAGGATAGAGAGCAGAGAATGAGAATCACCACCATCCTGAATATTGAAAACTATTTTGAGTCTATTTGACATTAAATTACTTCTGCCTAATGATGCAATGGTATCCCATGAGTGTTGTAGTTCTGGCACCTCATGTCACTATGCTTGTTCCCTATGGGCCTGATTACTTCTCCTATGATGAACTCAGTGTCTTGAGGCTCACATGTAATACACCACATTTTTCATTTTGACGGAAAATTCCCAATCTGTTCTATTATTGCATACAACAGCAAGTACCCATGTTACCAACAGAGCAGAAACAATTAATAGATATTTTAGTCCTGTTACTTGGTCCAAATTCCTCATTAATATGAAGCATCTTCACTTTTCCATATTGTCAAGGTTAATTTCTCTAACTACTAACTGTACATTGGCTACATTTTTAGACTACTCACTTCCCTCATACACATTCCGTTCTTTCTCGGCAGAATGTATTTTACATTTTCTCTCCAAACTATATTAGTTATAAGTCTGACTCAAAGCCGAAGTGAAATGAATGGAGTCTTTCCACTGACTTCAGTAAACATTGAATCTGGTGTTTTTGGGGTGAGGAAGAAGAAATGGATGGCTGTTTAAAAACCAACATTAAAAAGTGGAGTAGACTCATTATGTATTTTTTGGGGGAGTAAGTAGACAGCCATGACCACGTGAGAGAGTGCAAAGAAAGTGCTCTGTTAAGGCTTTATTTAAAAAACAAGGGAGAATGTGCCAGTTATTTCTTTTCTGTTAATACTCCAGGAAGAACGAGCCAAGGCTGCATGAAAGTGGTTTTAGGGCATTGTTTTGTGCCTTTGGAAATTGCTTGGGAAACGTTTGGAAAATCTTACTGTTTTCACAATAAGACAGACTTTTCAACTGGTCACATGGAGAGGTTTTTCCTTTTGCCTCATCCTGGAGTATATATTAACATATGTTGCTAGGTGAGGGACTTGTTATTTTCCTATTGGTCTGTGAGAGAAAGGGGACCAAAGCCAAGTCAAAGGCTCTCCTTTCTCTGTGCATTCCCAAAGCACAGTATAAGGTCAGAAGTCCCGAGGCTCACTTGGAATGGAAGTAAAATCTTCAGACCCATTTGCAGCTCTGGAAGGTATAAAAATAGCATTGTGTCAACAACTGAAAGGTATGGAAATTGGAGTGGCTGCCATGAATCAAGAGGCAATATACTGTATAGATCCTGCACTATTAGCTTTAACTAACAGTGATGAGGAAGGGAGTGTTAATCTAAGAGAGCAATATTTTAGTTTCATGGAGTTTTTAAGGAACACAGCCTGACCACGACAGAGTAGTTACCTACATACCTGGGTATTCCCTGCTCAGGTGAAAGAAAGAGATGGAATGAATCGAGGCTTCTGTGTGAAATGCTGAGATTTCATTGTGCTTCATTGTTCAAAATTGAAATGAATCTCAGATCGGTAGTCATGTTAGTCTGTTTTAGCAAAAACAACGAGGATTCCTGTGACATCTTAAAGACTAACAGATTTTTTTTAGGCCTGTGCTTTTGTGGGCTTGAGATCGCTACATCAGATGCAGGACAAAGAGGGTTGCAGCCCACAAAAGCTGATGCCCAAATAAATGTGTTAGTCTTTGAGGTGCCACAGGACTCCTCATTGTTTTTGCCAAAATGGAAATGATGTTTTGTTTATCACCTGAGCCCCTGGCTCCCTTTTTCACGCAGACTACTGACAGCTGAAAAGCATAGAAAATGCAAGTAAATTCATAATGGACCTGGTCAAAAGCACATTAAAGACAATGATCTCTCCAGATAGTTTGGCTTGCAGGAAAAAGCACATGCCCATTTAGGGGATAGAAAGTCAGGCAGCTGAAGACCATGTAAGCCTGGGGGTGCTGACTCATCCCTTCCTCTAGGTGACTGGAACATGGCGGGGAGGGAAATGCATAAGTCCATGATGGTGTAGGAAAAGCTCTCTTTTACCTGGGTCAGACAGAGCAGCACTCACCTTGCCAACCACAGAAGTGACAAAATACAAAAGCTGTTGTGGGCACTGTGCTAGTAGCTCCTTTCATGGGGGAGCTTTTTCCCTCATCAACAGACTGGTCAAGGCAAAGTGTTTTTGTTACTTCCCATAGTGGATCCAGGGGGTCTTAGTTGAGGTGAACTTGAAATGGGTGTTAGGGGCTGCTGTACCTCATTATGTCAACATGGGGAGGCTGTCCAGTGCAGGTACTCCATAGGGAAGGGATACAATGATCAGATAAAATGGATTGATAAAGGATTTAAAGGAGGTATTCTTTCAAATAATGGAAATGGGGGTTGGAGGACTTGCCTATTATCAATATGGCAGGAAGCCAATCCCCCCTCATTTATATTCCTTTTTAACCCTAAATCAAGATAAGCTCCACGCAATGGTTTGGCTGAGGACCAGAATGGATAAGGGCAAAGGCTGACAGCAGCCCGCTAGGTATCTATTGAAATGATTATGGAATTACTTGAACTCTACACTTTCAAGTACTCCCAGACATTTTAGAATAAATTTGTGGCCTAATGAAAACACAACCAGTTTCCGCTGTCTTTCTTCCAGAGTGAATAGTTTTCAGAACAGGACCAATGTTCAATCAGAAATAGAAAACTGTAAAGGCACTGACTGAAATTTTTTATCTTGGGAAAAAAACAACATAAAATAACTCATAACAAACGTGCATTATTATATCTCATAGGACTTTGTAAATGCCTATAAATCACAAACAGTGATCCAAAAATTTTAACTGCTAGTACTTTGTGACCTCTTCTCCATCCATGCATCATGTTTTGCACAGCACTAGTACTTCCTAACAGATCAGACCCCACCCATAATGAAGGGGAAACTGTCTGATTATTTTTTCTTCTATACTGTTTGATTGCAAAAGCAACTGGAAAGCAGTGGATAGAACCAAAGAATAAAAAAAAATGTTTTTTCCAGACATGGCAAGGGCAACTCAGGCGAGACACTGTAGATTTAACACCCTTACATTGGAATTTATTAGAATCAAAACAGATGTGGCATTGTTATACCTCGCTAAACTCTGCATAATTTACTAGAATTGCAAAGTGTTTTTTTATGAGTATGACAATGCCAAATGCTTTGCAGATGCTCAGATAGCTGCAGTAGAGAAATATGAGAGAAATATTTATTTGGAGAATTTGATAAAAATATGGAAATAATCTTTTATCTGTTTCTTCCTTAAAGTCAAGAAGAGTGTAAGAAAGGATATTATATATGCATATACAAAGAGAGAGAGAGAGAGAGGCTAGGTCTACACTGCAATGGTAAGTCAGAAAAAGAAACTCAATTTGCAGTATGCAAATTGCATATCTTTTTCCACTTTACTGTCAAAAGAGGCTTTTTCAAAATTTGGCGTGCTTACACGGTGCCAAATTCTGGAAAAACGTAGTCTTTTGACACATCCCTTATTCCTCGTAAAACGAGATTTACAGGGATGGAGAAAGAGCACATCCACTTTTACGAAAATTCTTCCGAAAAAGTGGACGCGTTCCTTGGATGCAGCGTTCCTTTGACGCAGCATTGCTTTTCCAGGATACCTATGGTATCCCGGAAAAGCAGTGCAGTCTAGACATAGCCAGAGCGTAAGGTAAGATCAAAGAAAAAGACAAAAGAAAAAGATAAAGACTTTAAAAAGCAATTTCTATAGGGTGAGCTCCAGCCTCTAGCAGTCATATTAATTTATTTTACTCATTTTCTCCTGCACCCATTTTTTCCAGGTGTTTATCCTCATCTGTTTCAGGAGGTTCTTTTTTTCTCCTCCTCTTCTGCCTCCATCCACATTCAGAACACTCTTCATCCCATACTATGGCTATGTCTACACTGCTTTTTTTTTTCCGGAAAAAGATATGCAAATTGCGAACTGCAATTTGCATACCTTTTTCCACTTGTTTTTTCAAAAGAGGCTTTTCTGACATTTGGCATGTCTACACAGGGCCAAAGTGGGAAAAACCTCCTCTTTTGGAAGATCCCTTATTCCTCATAAAATGAAGAATACAGGGATGCCAAAAGAACGCGCCCACTTTTTCGGAAACTGTTCCCGGAAAAACTCTTCAGTCTAGACATAGCCTATATGACCCACATCAAAGCCATCACCTTTTGGGCTGAGAAGGTATGGACAGGCCCCCCTTTGAAGTCTCTCAACTTCACTTCTCAGTAACCTGTCAGTATTGTAATTAAGTTGTTCTGTCACCACAGTGAGTGAATGTCCTACTACTGCAGCACTTTCAAATGCAGCTGTGTGAAATGTTTCTGCTGAAACTTTTCTCTGGAAAAAAAATGCAGATTCAGTGACAATTAATTTGTTTTTTGGGGGGGAGATTATGTCAGTCAAAAATAAACACTCCCCAGTTTGGGAACCCATGATCTAGATGCTCTTTTTCAAAAGAGGCTTTTTCGAAAGATACTTTGGAAAAAGCCTCTGTTGAAAAAGGCATGTAGTCTAGATGTACCCTCAGTGTGCAGACCTTGGCTCTATAACAGTAACTGACCAGACTCCACAGCCAGACCCTCAGCTTATATAAATTGTCACAGCTCCACTGACGGCAATAGAGTTCATGAAAATTTACACTGGCTGAGGATCTGGTTCGATATATTTCTTCCTTGAAAACAAGAATTTTAACTCGTTTTGACTGAGAAAGATAGTTATGGGTACTCTGAAGACAATAGTAATGGCTAGCTTCAAGGCTTAGGGAGGGGATACCGATAGCAAGTAGAAAATGAAGCCAGATGTTCAACCTTAAACTCCCGTTCAGTTCTGGATGAAAATTGAAAAGGGAGCGTACAGAGAAGAACTTTCAATTGCAATGGTACAAGAGAGATTCATCTTGTGTGTCCATGTGATTTTTTTGTTGTTGTGAAATTATTTAACTCATAGTTATAAGCAAACTTTACACAAACTAGCTGTAGCAGCTTGAGAGGCAAAATTCAGAGTCATTATGTCACAGAAGGGAAATCAACAAAGAAAGGAAAATATTGTTGACTGCATTGTTGGGTAGAGTAACAGCAGAGAACATAATACACTTTTGGATTAAAAAAGTCTGCTCTGTGTGCTTGATGTGCAGGGGTGTGTGGTGGGTGGTGGTGGAGTATTAATGATTTTACCGAAAACGTAGACAGAAAGAAAGGAAATAAAAATTGAAGTGAAACGTGGGTATATTTTGTAAAGAAAATAGAACAAAGTACTGTTCTGTAATGAGGACTTAAATCTATGAGAAATGTGTTTTCCTTTTCTCCATACCACTATAAATCTCTCCCCCAACCCCTCAAAAGAACCCCTTCTAGTTATTGTTTTGTCAGTAATATATAATAATATATCAATATTCAGGAATCTTGCCTGAAAATTAAGATCTTATTTGAGATCTAAAACTATGCATCATCTCATATCATGTAAGGTCAGTTACTGAGCAGGACACATGCGTTCATATAAAAAATATTGACTAAAATTTACATTTTATTCCACAGTTTTTTAAACTTATGTCCTTATGAGCAGGCCCAATGACAGCAATTCAGGGCCCAAGAGCAGGAATCAGTGGGCCTTCTGCTCCACAACTCCACCGGGGTTCACTGGCTTCTCCTGTCCAGAGAAACCCCAAGTGCCTCCCCACGCCCACTAGAGGAGCCCTGGACCAGCCAGCCCCAGTCCCATCTCCTCCCTCCCCTCCCTTCCCCAGATTCAACCTACCTGCTCTGGGGAAAGCAGCAACATCATCTCTTGATTGAAAGATACTTTTGATATGACCCATGCAGGTCCTGCAGGGGTCATATCAAAAGCGTCTTTCAATCAAGAAAGACTTTTCAGCAGAGCTACTGCAGCAACAACTGGGGCCCTTTTAAATTGGTGGGTGTCTGAACAATTACTTCCTTTGCCACAATCCCCCTTCTCCGTGGGCAGGCGTGGTTATGGGTGTATTTGGCCAGAGTAAAAACTAGTGCTAAATGCTTGTATTTTACAATCCCATTGTCATCTCCATGTGTTTGCTCTTTGTGACTGCATGACTTCGCTAGCTCCGTGCTATTCACACAAGAGAATTTGAAACAGATCTGTATACAGTTATGTCTACACTGCCAGATGTAAAGCACTGGCGGTTATTGCACTTCTCACAGAGCGCAGCAGGGAAATCCCTGTTTTGTGTCCACACTGTGCTCCCTGGGATGATGAAGCACATCCACATTTGCAGCTCTTGCACTGCCACAGAAAGCAGTGCATTGTGGTAGCTATCCCACTGTGTAACTGACTGCAAGGCTTTGGGAAGTGTTTGCAATGCTGCATGGAACCAGCATCATATGATGCAGGTTTCCTAATCCCATTGTTCCATGGTCACCTTCTACATTGACAGCTGCTTTTCAGCTGAAGTCTGGGGGTAGGGGGAAAGTGTAACAGGCAATGTGTATGCGAGTATGGGGGAGAGACATAAACCACTGCACAATATGTACAGATTAGCCCTATAATGTTGCAGAGTTTATGTCTGCAGTAGCAAGGAGTATAAGTTACAAAAGGCAAGAAGTATAAGTTACAAAAATTGAAGATCTATGAAATTCTATCTCCTTTCCCCTACTTAGCCTACCTGCAAGACTGGTGCCCCATCAGCTTGTATTGCTAAATACATATTTTTGGTTCAGATCAGTGAATTGTCTTGGAAAACATGAAAACTAATCCCACCACTCAGTGCTGGTTTCCCTAGCCCAAAGGTGATGTTCCGCTGTGCATAGCTGCTCTGTGAAAGCCCAATGCAATGTGACTTCATTGCTGTTCTGTCACCCACATTGTCATCTCCATCCAAATCTTCTTCCTCGGATACCCACATTGCTTTGCCCTTTCTATTGACGGAGGAGTAACAATGTGGCCATGATATGTCAACAGAGGGTGGCAGTGATTTGGTGACATTCTTTTTTGGTGATTTATGAATGTCAGCTGTATTTTTGTTGCTAAATCTTTCCAGTGTAGTCATAGCCTTGAAGCATATTTTCTGTTCTGCTGATTGTAATGATGACTGTGCCTCTGGAGATAAAAGGTGATCTTTTAAAGCTTCTCTACATGTACACCACAACAATAACACTTTTCCTGTCCGCATAAGTAATCCTCCTCCACAAGAGGTAGTAGCTGCGTTGGTGGGAGAATGTCACCTGTAGACGTAATATCATCTACACTGGGGGCTGATCAATATAAATGTCACTCAGGGCTGTGGTTTTTCGTGTAAGTCTGTAGTGTAGACTAAGCCCGAGTTTCACAGAAAAACACACAAGTGCCTTGTATCTCTTCCTGAGCACAGCTTCAGATTGGGCTTAGGGCTCTAGGCAATTTCAGCAATATCTCTCAGATCTCTTTCTGGGTCAATATGATGTAGCCCTTTTGTATTTAACATGTGTTATCTCTTTAGATTCTCTCAATATCAGACCCATCATCCACCCCTGTCTGATTGATTGACATTTCCCATCTATTTCTGGGCCAGATACTCAAGATATAGAAATCCTTTTGCAACTGACTGGGGCTGTGCTGTGGTGCATTTTTTTTAAAGCTGTGCTTCCTGGTGGTTCTCTCTTGTATTTGTGCACTTGCATAATGTATCATGCATTACAGCTTGGTTGAAAAAAGAGATCTCTATTGAAATTAAATGATGTACTGTAGTTCATAAAGTGAGTGACCCATTAGATTAGTTGGGTGTGGGGACTTTCACTGCCAGGCAATAATGCTCACTTGTGTGTATGTGTATGCATGTGTGAGTGCATCAATTTGTGACAGCTGTAGCTGAAGGTTTAAGCCTCAGAGCTTTTTCACAGTGATTGTGCCCTAAGCAGGGCTAAGCTGTCTGGTTGATAGACAAGAATTGTATTCTTTTGAAGAGGAAAAATAAATAAATAAAAAAGCAAGCCTTCCCCCTCAGTTCCTTCTCTCCCTTCTTTTTCTCTCTCCTCTCTCCTTTCCTCTTAGAAACTCTGATGTTACTTAAGTCTTTTTTGGTAGAAATGAAAGACCATTGTAATAGTAATAACACAAAACAAAGGCTGCAGAACCCAGGAAATCAACATCTGAATAGGAAAGCTACCTTTTAACTAATTCCTCATGACGCTAAAGACCTGGTGGAATCAATGGCTAATTGATAGTGGCTCACATCAGCAAGGAATGTAATTCCCCAAACAATCACATAATTATATTATAGTGTTGCTTTATATTCCTCTTAAATTATATGTATACTTGTTTGTTCAGCCATGTTCCAACAACAAGTATTTATAGACTTTCTCATATGGTTTGAACTCAAATGATATAAATTATTTTTCTTCCCCTATTTGTATTTTGTTCACTATAGAAATAAAAGAGAAAGGAAACACTGTATAAACCTCTATGTTTTTAAGAGACAAGACTATTCTTCTGATCACTATCATCCCAACTGAAAGTGTGTAGACTTCAAAAAATTAATATGCATGCATACTTATTGACCTCAGCTCAAAGGGGAAGTTTTCTGGTGGTTTCAATCAAAGTGGGTTTCCAATGTGGGTTTTAGTTTGCCTGTTGAGTTGAACAAACCTAAAACCTTTTTTTAAAAAAGGTGGTTGAACTGTAAAATTCACCTGGTTTCGTGTCACTTGTGTGTTTATAAAACACTGTACTTTAAATAGTGCAGTTTCTGAAGACATACCTCAACTATCTTTCATCTAGCTGCTAGTTTAGATAACAAAGCAGCAAAGCTTCAGAGCATGAGTGGTACAAGTCCGACCAGAATGCTAGGCAATTACTCACATGACTTGCTTCTGGTGAAGCATATATTGCCATCATTTCACTGCTACAATACCCTATCTAGCTGGATTAAAGCTTGGTCTGGTATGTCTACACAAGTTGCAATCACATCCCATGGCTCCACAGCCAGTAGACATACTCTAAATCAGAGCTGCACTCATCAAGGAAAATCCCAGTGCAGAATGATAGATATTTTATTCACTATGGACAGTTAAAAAAAGCAGCAAATATGTATTTTATTTATCTATGTTTTAAATGTAACAAAAATAGTTTATGAAGGAGATGTGACCAATTTGCAAATTAGGAATGAAAGAATAAGAAGACATAGGAATGGAATGGAATTAAGGCCAGAAAATTTCAAAGTGATTTAAATACATGTTTTATCTTTTTTTCATAACCCCGTTCAGTATAGTGGATGACAGAGCTTGGATAGCAGAATCAGTCATCTGCAAGTCCTAGAGCCTTTGGCTAACTAGGAAGACCTTTTCTTCTCTCACATTTCTTTTCACCTACTTTACTGCACTAACACAAATACCTTTTTTCTTTTCTTTCCACATCCATCTCAAGGCTTTTTTGCATGCTGCTGCATGTCCTCCCAATTTCTGTTTACCAAGTCACCAATCACTCTCCTTATTGAAATTCCCCTTAAAACACTTTATCTATGTCACCAACAAATATTGAGTTACCCAATTACAAATGATAAATATAAAGAACATTCAAGATGTGCACATTGAAATCAATCTACCACATGATTTTATAACTGATACAGGAGAGTTATTATTAAGAGCCATTTTAAGACTCTGTATTCTTATGTAGTAAATGTTTATGCAGGTATCTATTTAATCACCACAGTTTTTCTTTAAGAATGTTTCTTTTGTTTTTCTCATTCTCATTCTTCTGACAATCTTTGTTATGAAAGATAGATACGTGAAATGAAATGCCCAGTGTAATCTGTAAAAGGCAACAACATGCTGCAAAGTAAACATTCTTAATTTTTATTGGCTGACCCCCAAAACAAGTGGTAAACATTTAAGAAGGAGAACTTTTGCCTTCCCATCTGCTTCCTTCTGACACTATAAGTAAGAACCAAAACTTCTGAAATACATCTAGATCTAGGGAAGTCAATGGAACTACAGCGATTTACATAATCTGAGGATCTGTCTCAATATATTAAATTGTCCATTTCAATACGGGAAACCATTTGCCCCTTACACCCCATAGTCTTCCTGTTTTGTTCAGTTTGAGTCCTAAATCTGTGGGCAAGAATGAAAAAGTCAGAATAATAATGGCCCTTAAATCAGTCTCTATATATATATATATATCACTGTGTGATTTTTTTCAGGCTCTCTGACACCTTGATAATGAACAGTGTTATTATCACAATAGTTTCTATTTTATTCTCTAAATAGCAAACTTGTGGTCCTTGATGGACACTTTCTTATACCTTCATTTTGTCAGTTCATGAGTATAGTAATTGCTAAAACAATTTACTAAATCATCTTTTCAGTTTGTAAACCTTAAGTATTCAGGGCCAGATCCTCAGCAACTATAAAGCACAGCACTTAATCCAAAATATTATTTTGTTTTCAGCACAAACATGGCCATTAAGGTGGGTGCATAACTGGCTGGATAACCGTACTCAGAGAGTAGTTATTAATGGTTCACAATCCTGCTGGAAAGGCATAACAAGTGGGGTTCCGCAGGGGTCTGTTTTGGGACCGGCTCTGTTCAATATCTTCATCAACGATTTAGATATTGGTATAGAAATACGCTTATTAAGTTTGCAGATGATACCAAGCTGGGAGGGTTGCGACTAATCTGGAGGATAGAGTCATAATTCAAAATGACCTGGACAAATTGGAGAAATGGTCTGAGGTAAATAGGATGAAGTTTAATAAAGACAAATGCAAAGTGCTCCACTTAGGAAGGAACAATCAGTTTCATACATACAGAATGGGAAGCGACTGTCTGGGAAGGAGTATGGCAGAAAGAGATCTAGGGGTTATAGTGGACCACAAGTTGAATATGAGTCAGCAGTGTGATGCTGTTGCAAAGAAAGCAAACATGATTCTGGGATGCGTTAACAGGTGTGTCGTGAGCAAGACACGAGAAGTCATTCTTCTGCTCTACTCTGCGCTGGTTAGGCCTCAGTTGGAATATTGTGTCCAGTTCTGGGCACCGCATTTCAAGAAAGATGTGGAGAAATTGGAGAGGGTCCAGAGAAGAGCAACGAGAATGACTAAAGGTCTAGAGAACATGACCTATGAGGGAAGACTGAAGGAATTGGGTTTGTTTAGTTTAGAAAAGAGAAGATTGAGGGGGGACATGATAGCAGTTTTTAGATATCTAAAAGGGTGTCATAAGGAGGAGGGAGAAAACTTGTTCATCTTGGCCTCTGAGGATAGAACAAGAAGCAATGGGCTTAAACTGCAGCAAGGGAGGTTTAGGTTGGACATTAGAAAAAATTTCCTAACTGTCAGGGTTGTCAGACACTGGAATAAATTGCCCAGGGAGGTTGTGGAATCTCCATCTCTGGAGATATTTAAGAGTAGGTTAGATAAATGTCTATCAGGGATGGTCTAGACAGTATTTGGTCCTGCCATGAGGGCAGGGGACTGGACTCGATGACCTCTCGAGGTCCCTTCCAGTCCTAGTATTCTATGATTCTATGATTGATTACTTAGGGGGAAATCCACTTTTCAACTCTAAGAAGGATAATATATTTAATATGCACCCTGGGCTGGTGATTCTTTAAGTGATACGGCAGGAAAAGTTTCCATGTTATTGCTTTGTTTTATTTATGTCTTTGCAGGAGGCAACAAATAATGTTCATGCCACACTGTATCCATTCTACTATGAGAAAGTTATTAGCAGAGATTACTAAAGATGCTGAATGTTGTTGTTTAGTATACTTAATCAGCTTGTAGGACCTTAATTTATGACTGAGTTTAACTGTTGATGATAAATGCTGAATCCCAAAGTAATATAACAAAAATATAAATTCATGGTACAGGGCCTTTCATTCTATGCCTCTGCAGGGGCAGTGAATAACTTTGTTATCATTTTATATTAATTAAAGTTAGTATTGAGAAAATTTATCCCTGAAGATGTGACTGTAGCCAGATTAAGGCACAAAGAAAAAATAAACTCTACTCCAATGTGAACATATATAAAAATGCAGACATTTTAAGATAACACTGATCAGGATGACATTATCTTTATATCTCCTCCCAAAGATGTATTTTCCTTTCTATCCCTCTCTGGAAAGTTCCTTCATCATCTGAATTAAGAATAATCAATTTTAAGAATAAATTGCAAAAGTTTATTTTAGAATTATAATTTAAATCATTATTGTGGTTTTGGCACTGATTTTTTCCTTAGACATGCAAGGATGTTTCCTTGATGTCTAATGGAGGCTGGCATCACATTCCTTAATTCTAAACCATAACAATTCCCTCCTTTGTTCTCTTGGCAGAACTAAGTGGTTTGGGCACCAGTTCAGCAAGGTGTTTAACTCTGCACCACATAAGTAGAAGAAAAGAAGTCAACTTCAGCATATGCATAGTTCCAAGTGAAATCTCATTGATTTTTATCTGGAGCTACTCATTAGCTTAAAGTTATGAACATACTTCAGTAATTTGCTGAATCAAGGCCTTTTTGTTCTGTGTCTTCTTGAGATGATAATCAAGTAACCTTTCCTAAGGCTTCCAAGCCATCTGTGGATTGGCTAGCATAAGGAAGTTAAGAGTAAGAGGGTATCAGTAAACTAACCATAGGTGAGAAGACCTAAGGCTGGAGTGCTAGCAAGACAAAAGGTGCTGCCAAAAGCCCTGTCATAACTGAGAACAAGTGGGAAAGAGAAAATAATAATAGACTGCTGAGGCTATGTTGGACTCTGTCCCGTCTCCCACCTCTTCACGTCCTTATCCAAGCACCTCAGATAGCTCAAAGCATAATTTTGCATTATGTTCAAAATTTCCTCTTTTTTTGAGCCAGTCAAAAGATTCTTTCTTGCAAACCTCCTCTATAGTTTGATTAGATACCTTAGGGTTTACTATTTGCTGACACACACAATTCTAACTGATTTTTCACACCATGATGTTATTTTTCCTATTCAGCATTTTCGCCTGTGATTTTAAGTCTCTTGCTTACTACACACCCGGGCTAATTATTGTAGTGTCATGCAACAAAAATGTGTAAAAAATTGAGAAAAACTCAGCTGAGGTCCTACTTAATAACACAGTGCTTTGCATGCCTCCACGAAGAGCTGTTCAGGTTTTTGCAGTACCAACTAACAGAAATTCAGTCCTGGAATGGTATTTTGCAGCTATTCAGCAGCATGATACAACACGCCCCCACTTGGCATGGAAAATGCGGTGTGAAACAACAGCAGATGATGGATTATGATGATGGTAAATAACAATGATAATGGCTATTGATTTATTTTTTTTTTGGAGGGACCCTTCTTCACATATTCTATGTGTAAACAGTGATACAACCAGCTGGCATTACTAGATATTGTGAATTAGTTCAAAGAAAAAAGGCCCCTTGCTGACATTTGTATCACTCTTATCCTCCTGCCCAGGGCAATGGACGTCAAAAAATTGACCTTGTTTCTAAAATAAAGACTATTCAAATTGAGTTATTTTCTTAGAAGGAAACAGAAATGCAATAAAAAATTGTGAGAAATAAGCAGATGGGCTAAAGCTTTCAATCAAGAAAATGTAACCATGTTTTAGGCATAGATAGTGTGATGGGAGCTGAATCAGTCTGTCATATAATCACTGCCTAGTTCTCAAATGGGAAGAAGTCTGCCTAGATTATGGGAAAGCAGATGTTCAGAGAGAAGTAACTGAACTTTCTAATCAGTTTAGAGTTCTCTATTTACATACATTTATGTGCAACACTCAAAATTTGGATCCAAAATCCGATTTTGTATATTTATACATGTTGTGGTGATGGCTAAGGTTGTATGATTTTCACAGTCATCATGGATTTCAGAGAAAACTTTAAATTGATTATTTGCTGCAAAAGAAGCAAATTTCAAAATTTCTATCAGATGTCTTGCTTACTATACAGGGAAAAGCCTGAGAGATGTGGGTACCATTGAGCAAGTGATTTCAGTGCATAAAATAGGTGTGGAGGATAACTTGTCTGGTGCCTGCTGGCTGGTTTTTATGATCTGTCAAACTGAGCTTCCAGCCCACTGATAAACAGAGAGAAAGGGAAATAGAAGCTTAGGAGAAAGGAGACCTATCTTAAACACACACACACACACACACACACACACACACACACACACAAAAATCTGCACTCTCTTCTTAAGGGACGGGAACCCTTGGATCTCTTTCTATTAAATTATTATGTGTTCTTTTCCAGTGTCTTTCTGTGTTTCTCTGTACTCTGATGTCTCAAGTGTAGAGCAACCTGCTTTTTTAGCTGCATGATGTGGACTAAACCATTCAGCAAAAAAGCCTTTTTTTGTTCAAGCATTTCTCAGATGTAGACTAGATAAAATATATTGCTTTGCCTTTGTTGAAAAATGTATACAACAATAACATTGTGAAGATGCTCTCATACTGTGGATCAAGAATTTGAAATGTGCTGGGGTAAGGTCCCCTAGTGACTGGGATTTTTTTCCTCCTTGTGAAAATCATAGGACCATAGAATCCTAGGGCTTGAAGAGACCTCAAGAGGTCATCGAGTCCAACCCCCTGCCCAAAGCAGGACCAATCCCAACTAAATCATCCCAGCCAGGGCTTTGTCAAACTGGGACTTAAAAACCTCTAGGGATGGAGATTCCACCACCTCCCTAGGTAACCCATTCCAGTGCCCCACCACCCTCCTAGTAAAACAGTTTTTCCTAATATCCAACCTAGACCTCCCCACTGTAACTTAAGACCATTGCTCCTTGTTCTGCCATCTGTCACTACTGTGAACAGCCTCTCTCCATTCTCTTTGGAACCTCCCTTCAGGAAGTTGAAGGCTGCTATCAAATCCCCCCTCACTCTTCCCTTCTGCTGACTAAATAAACCCAAATCCCTCAGCCTCTCCTCATAGGTCATGTGCTTCAGCCCCCTAATCATTTTGGTTGCTCTCTGCTGGACCCTGTCCAATGCAGTCACATCCTTTCTATAGTGGGGGACCCAGAACTGGACACAATACTCCAGATGTGGCCTCACCAATGCTGAATAAAGGCAAATAATAACTTCTCTGGATCTGCTGGCAATGCTCCTCCTAATGCACCCTAATATGCCATTAGCCTTCTTGGCTACAAGGGCACACTGTTGACTCATATTCAGTTTCTCATGCACTGTTATGCCCAGGTCCTTTTCTGCCAAATTGCTGCTTAGCCACTCTGTCCCCAGCCTGTAACAGTGCTTGGGATTCTTCTGTCCCAAATGCAGGACTCTGCACTTCTCCTTGTTAAACATCATCAGATTTCTTTTGGCCCAATCCTCCAATTTGTCTAGGTCACTCTGGACCCTATCCTTGCCCTCCAGTGTATCTACCTCTCCCCCTAGCTTAATGTCATTTGCAAACTTGCTGAGGGTGCAATCCATCCCCTCATCCAGGTCATTAAAAAAGATGTTGAATAAAACCAGCCCTAGATCTGATCCTCGGGGCACTCTGCTTGAAACCGACCACCTACCAGACACTGAGCCATTGATCACTACCTATTGGGCCCAACAATCTAGCCAGTTTTCTATCCACCTTACAGTCCATTTATCCAATCCATACTTCCTTAACTTGCTGGCGAGATTACTGTGGGAGACTGTATCAAAAGCTTTGCTAAAGTCAAGGTATATCACATCTACCAACTTCCTCATGTCCACAGAGCCAATTACTACATCATAGAAGCTAATCAGGTTGGTCAGGCATGACTTGCCCTTGGTGAATCCATGTTGACTATTCCTGATCATTTTCCCCTCTTCCAAGTGCCTCAAAATGGATTCCTTGAGGATCCCCTCCATGATTTTCCAGGGACTGAGGTAAGGCTGACCAGTTTATAGTTTCCTGGATTGTCCTCCTTCCCTTTTTTAAAAATGAGCACTACATTTGCCTTTTTCCAATCATCCGGGACCTCGCCCAGTCTCTACAAATTTTCAAACATCTTGGCCAAAGACATTTGCCAACTCCCTCAGTGCCCTCAGATGCATTAAATCTGGACCCATGGATTTGTGTTATGTCTAGCATTTCTAAATAGTTCTTAACCTGTTCTTTCTCTAATGAGGGCTGCCCACCTCCTTCCCATACTGTGTTGCCTAGTGTAGTAGTCTGGGAGCTGACCTTGTCTGTGAAGACAGAGGCAAAAAAAAGCATTGAGTGCTTCTCCTTTTCCCACATCATCTGTCACTGGTTTACCTCCCTCATCCACTAAGAGCCTCACACCCTTCCTGATCATCCTCTTATTGCTAACATGCCTGTAGAAATCTTTCTCGTTACCCTTCACATCTCTTGCTGCAATTCTAATTGCGCTTTCGCCTTCCTGATTGCTCCCCTGCATTCTTGAACAATATATTTATACTCCTCCTTAGTCACCTGTTGAAGTCTCCACTTGTTGTAAGCCTCCTTTTTGTGTTTAAGCTCACCAAGGATTTCCCTGGTAAGCCAGTCTGATCACCTACCATATTTGCTTTTCTTACTGCACATTGGGATTGTTTGTTCCTGTGCCTTCAATAAGGCTTCTTTAAAATACAGCCAGCTCTCCTGGATTCCTTTCCCCTTCATGTTAGCATCCCAGGGGATTTTGCCCATCAGTTCTCTGGGGGAATCAAAGTCTGCTTTTCTGAAGTTCAGCGTGTGTATTTTGCTACTCTCCTTTATTCCTTTGTCATGATCCTGAAATCTACCATCTCATGATCACTGCTGCCCAGGTTGCCACCGACATCTACTTCCCCTACTAGCTCTTTCCTGTTTGTGAGCAGCAGGTCAACCCCCTGGTCAGTTCCTTCAGCACGTTCACCAGGAAGTTCTCCCCAACATTCTCCAAAAACTTCCTGGATTGCCTGTGTACTGATGTATTGGTCTCCCAACAGATGTCAGGGTGGTTAAAGTCCCCCATTAGAACCAGGGCCTGTGATCTGAAGAAAGCCTCATCTGCCTCATCCTCCTGATCTGGTTGTCTACAGCAGACAGCAACCACAAATCCACCCAAATTTAGCCAGATTATGTGGTTCAATTAACCTCAGATCACACATGCTGCATAGAGACTTGTTTGAGTTGAGCAGATAATTTTTCCAAAGGTACCATTCGCACTGAGGATGCGCTAGTCAGCGGCTGAAGAGGACTTTCCCTGAAAAGGTTTCTCCCAGAAGCCAGGGGCTGCTGTGGTGCTGGGCCACGTAAGTGAGAGGAGAAAGACTATTCTCATCAATCTCCCTGCTGCTGCCAAGGCAATGGGGAAATGTAAAAGGATGGGGGGACTGGGAGGGTGGTAAAGGATGAGGTTTGGGAAAAGGTTTGGGTGTAGGATGGAGATTGGCAATGAATTGAGAGTGGGAGATGAGATGAGAACTAGAATATAAGGATGGGGCAATGAGAGACTAGGACAAGGAGTCAAGGGGTCCAGTGACAGAATGATCTGTAACCAGCAGAAAACAGTGAGAGCAGAACCTGTAATGAAATCCAAAATTCCAAGTCTCACTAACCCCTTACTATCAACAAATAGCTGTGAAACCCACTGGCAAAGTATGTGCCTCATGGTCCTCTAGTGACTGGCTATACGTAGGATGACAGCCTACCATTGAGAACAATTGCTCTGTTAGCTCAATTACAGAGCTCTGTGTTTGGCTCTAGATTCCAGCCTCACTGATTAATCAGGAAGAAATCGAAACGTAACTATATGATAGATTTTTTCCTTTTTCAGTTTGCTTTTTAAAAAAAATCTAGGATATTATATACACATAACACACACAAAACTCGGAATGAGGAAGGGTTCCTTTAGAGAAAAAAATAGTATATGATCATGTACTAAAAAGACAGTGTCAGAATGCATATGTACAACAGGGGCAAATTATGATTACACAAGCAACCTGAATTCTGGCATTTTTCTGCTTGCAGGGACTTGACTTTACAACTTCATCATTCTCTCTGCTTAGCTTTTGTGCTCAGTTTTATATATATATATATATATATATATATATATATATAGCTAGCTAGCTAGAGATATATTCCTTATTCTTTTATTCCCACAGGGTCAAATGACTGGGAAAGTCTACTTTTCTACATTATGCCTTAAGGAAACAACACATAATGAATGAACAGATTTTGTTTTCAAAGTTAAATCATTCACAAAATTAAAAGCAGAGTATTGCCTTGTGCTTTGATGTGTTTCAGTTGTTTCACGTTGCTTCAAGTTGGAACTTTTTTCCTTTTTGTTATTTTTACAAATCTGCCTGCTGCTAAAACTTTGAAGCAATTCCCAGCTTGTGGTAGCGGAACTGAGATCTAACCATATGCTATCGAAGAGAAATTCTTTCACATTTGGATTTTCAGGAGGGCTTGTAGCTCCTTGACCCCAGTAACCTCACAAATTAATTCTTTTGGCTACAGTGACATCTGTTGGTGAGGACAGATCTGTTAACTGAAGACCTGGCTTCAGTGATGGAAATTAGCCCACAAGTAGAGGCAGATGTTTTCTTTCTCTCCCCAAAATTATACTAGTGGACTCACTTGGATGAGTTGATATAGTTCACACAATTTAAATGTATCTTTCTTCAAAATTTAGTGAGCACACTAAACCACATTTCATCTTTCCTGGCTGTAAGTCTCTGTAATGTGTCAATGGTAAAGATTCATGAAATGAGATGCTAACACTGAATAAGGAGCTTTATTAGAATAAGGAAAAAATATTATCCATAAATCTACACACATTGTCTCTGTTCCTTGACAAGTGTCATACATAGATTCCTCTTGCCTGCCTTCCAGTCTCAGGCTACATCTACACTGCAGGCTTCTTGCAGAAGAAGCTTTTTGCGAAAGAGATCTTCTGAAAAAACTTATTGCGCAAGAGCGCATCCACACGGCAAAAGCGCATCACTTTTGTGATGTGCTTTTGCACAAGAGAGCATCCAGACTGCATGGACGCTCTCTCGAAAGAAAGCTCTGATTGCTATTCACAGAATAGCCACCAGAGCACCTATGCTTTTTTCGATTGGCTCTTTTTGCGCAAAAACCCCCGTTGCCCGTCCATACACACCTTTTTGCGCAAGAACTCTTGTGCAAAAAGGAGTTATTCCTCGTAGAAAGCTACTAAAGCTGGTTAAAAAAGTTACCACAGGAAAGTTTAAACAAATATAGCTCTATTTAAAATTTCAGTTTTCCATGGGAAGTTTTAATGTGAAACATTAAACTTAATTTAATTTACAATGACATTTTGCTTCAGCTTTTGAAAACCAGAAATTATTAGTTTTACACTTTTGACTCTGAATCTTTCCTTTTTGGGGAGGTGTGGAAAAAATACAAAAGGATTAAAATGCAAGTGGGTGATTCTGGTAAATCACAAACTGAAAATAAGGATTTTTTTTAAATGTGTTATATGCCATAACCCCAACTTTGGCAATTTATGCATGGATCCTGCAAAGATTTAACCATGTGTTTAATGTTAAGTAGGTGAAAGTCCTCATATTGGTACATTGCAAGGAAGGGTTACGGTGCATAACATATAATTGAATATGTCAAGGGATAAGCAGAAATTCCCAGTGGAACTACTCACATGCTTTAAGTTAAGCATATGTATGAGTCTGTAGCATTAGGGACTTACCAATTTTCAATTAGAGCAACACTGAGCTCTTTGAAGTTATGCATGCTAAGCATCAACATTATAAAATATTCTTCTCCTTATTGCTTATTTTGTTTTGGTACAGTGCATTAGGAATTACAGCTGGTCACACACTAGAAAAATATAGACAATCAAGGAAAAATAAACATTTCAGTGGAATACATGAAAAAACCCAACTTGATCAAATTAATATATCTGGCAAATGATATTTCACATCTTTTCTAGGCATACTTTTTTCTTTATCTTTCCAATGCAATAGGAAAATATCAAAGCACAGAAAAAAATCATCATAATTGTACTTTGTTTTTAATAAGTTCCATCTTACATGTAAAGTTCTCCATCATTCCAATTAATAGTTTTGAGTAAAACTCTGTAACTTATTATGTGTTTAGAAACAAAGCTTCATGAAGGAGAAATGAATTTTTCATTGCTGATACATTTTCAGTAGAAATGAGTCAAGGAATGTTGTATTTGTGAAATTATGTTATAGAAAGATATTATGAGAGGTTATCTAATTTCATCTAAACAAATACCAGTAGTACTATATAATCAAACTAGTAAAGTACTGTCAACAACAACAAAATCAGATAGTAACAGGGAAAAAATCAGGAACCAGTTGGAACCATTCACTGTAGATGGATGGAGAGTCTCTGTAATAATTCAATTATTTTTAATATGATAGGACCTAGAGAGTTGTTGATCTGTCCCCAAAGCAGCTCTTGAACTGAGTATAATGGACTTAAATGCCTATGAGCCATTAGGTCATTAGGATGATGGCTAAAGACTTGGGATATGCTGTTTTTGGTCTGCATTTGATACCAAACTTTTTTGCTTCCTTTCAACTGACTTGGGTTATACAGTGGAATAAGATTACCCAGTTCATACTGGCAATCTGGAGTTAGGTGAGAGCTAGTCGGAAACTAAACTTATGCGGGTAAGCTATGGAATGAAACCAGAAGATGAGGCAAGAACTGTCAGTATCCTTGTTTGAGGATTGCCACAGTCAATTTTGATACAGGTTTGAAGGAAGTCTTTTTGAACTGAAAGCTGTTATTGGATGCTTACATTCAAGTGGGAGTTAAAAGCCTTTTTACATTTGCATTAGGTAAGACAAGACTCACTAGAAAGTTTTCATATAATTTAAACAAAAAAACAGCTTTTTTTCCAAAATTAGGGGCATTTTAATTCATTTTTTGTTTTCTAATTTTCTTGATGAAACTGGAAATGAAACATATTTTTTCAGATTATTTTTCAATTTATTTTTCATTTTTGTCTATTTTCCCCTTTCTTCAGTAGGGAAAAGCAGGGAAAAGAGAAAATGTTTCAAACTGAAACTTTCTCAAACTGAACATTTTCTATATCTATTATATTTTTCATCAACATTTTTGAGTAAATAAAAATAGATCCATTAGTAACTTGTGGAGTGAAAATTATCCTGAAAGTTTTGAGAAGAAAAGAATAAGATCAAATAAGTAAACCTCCTCTGCCTTTTCATCATGGGGCTGCTATTTTCTCTGTCTATACACAAGAGAAAACTATGTTTCTTGTAATGTCTTACCTGGACTCACTCTACAAAAATTCAGTTTTGCTTATTTCCAGGATACACAATAGAGTCAATAAGATGCCAGGATGCTTTACATTATACATTATATTTCTGGTGAAAGAGATATGGGAAACAGACAAAATTGTTCCTCAGATTTCAGGGGTTTTTTTCCCCAGAGAATGCTTCTGAAAACAGAAGAGGCTCGTAAGCCTGACACGACATTTAGTCTAAGCAATTTGCATCCCATATCCCTCTAAAAAAAAAGGCAGAAGACAGAAAAACTGCAACAGATAATGTCACAGGCAAGGTTTGTTGATGATTCTGAACTGAAGGACTCATTAACTAATAAAGGACAATGTAAAATGTAATCTGATTCAGAATGACTGGAATCGTTTAAGTACCTGACTAATAGAGTGCAAATGGAGTTCACTGCAGATTCAAATATTAGTAAATTCTGAAGTAAAGAGCCACAAGATATGAGATAAATAGTAAGGCATGGTAATAAACTTACGAGAAAATAGATTTAAAAGAAATTGGAGGAAAATGCTGTATTAAAAGTCATCAGATTGTCAGCTGCAATGAAGAAAGCAGTCAGAAATATTGCTAGAGGACTACACAGAAGGAGGAGATATAAGGTAAGACTATAAACACGATCACTGTTGACCATAGATACTATAGTATAGCATGATGGCCAGTCTCCTTAAGTTACTTTATAAGAAAAGATTAAGAAAGTTGAACTTATTCTCACTGGAGGAAAGGAGACTTCATAATGACCTAATGTAGAGATTTTTAAATTGTAAAAAGGATTCATAACATTGATCCACACAGTGCTGTACTGTTATAGCCTTACATTCAAGAAGTTTGCAATCAGCTCTCTGTAGAGAAACAAATCAATAGAATCTCTCCTACTTGCCAAACTCCTCTTTATGTCAAAACAGTTCATTCTGAACAGCAGACTGTTTAAGTAATATAATCAGTTCTTCACTTTTTTCCCCCTGTGTGCATGTGGAATGTGTACCAGTTGCCGGATGGGGAAGGCTGCTTTACTTGGCTAAAGCAATTATCTTTAAATCTCCATTCAGAACATTTATCTTCACTGTAGTATATAACATAATACACTACTGGTATAATCCTAGGAAAGTATATGTAAAGCAATGGAGTCACCCAGGTATTACTCTAGTGACACCAGTGGAGTTACTTATAATTTACATCAATGTGAGTGAGAGGAGAATTGGCTCCATAAGAACTTGGGACACTTTGAACAGTTCTTTATTCCAATGTAAAATGAATATAAAAAGCTTCCTAATCTGAATGGTCACACCAGCTTCATTCTCTTTTGCACTAGTAGAAATAGAGGACAAGAGAGAACCAAGGCCCTAAATCACAAGCACTGGATTTAGCTTTCAGCCACAGAACTGTTAGTTTTGTAGTTGACACAACTCCCCTGTTCCCAGAGGACATGGAGAAAACCATATTTAAAATAGACTTTCATAATTTTGGAGAAAAAAACATAAATTGTATGGCATGTGTATAACAGAAAACCCACCAACCTGAAATGAATTCTTTCCGGTAACCATGCGCACAACCACATCATAAGCATCCAGGAACCCAACCCTGCAACCAAACACAATGCCAACTCTGCCCACATATCTATACTAGCGAATTCATCACTGGAGCCAACAACATAAGCTACCAAATCAAAAGGTCATTTGACTGCACATCCAGTAATTTGATCTATGCCATCAAATGCCAGCAATGCCCCACTGCTATATATATTGGACAAACTGGACAGTCTCGGCGGAAAAGAATCAATGGACACAAATCAGATATACATAAAGGAAACATACAGAAACCTGTTGGGGAACACTTTAATCTTCCTAATCACTGTTTAAAAGATCTCCAAGTGACTGTCTTGTCACAAACAAATTCTACTAGCCAGATACACAGAGAAGCATTGGAATTAGAGTTCATCCGCAAATTCAATTCTCATGCTAATGGACTCAATCCTGATGAAGGATGGTTGGGACACTATCAACCTAACAGTCAATGAAGGTGCAAACAGCTCTTTGTGTAGATTCCTATGTCAGGAAGGATACCATCAATTGACTTTAATTCTTATCTGCTTCGTTTTAACTACCCAATCTTCAGATACTTACTGATTCCCTCTACCTTCCTGATTTTCTATACCCTCTACTCCCTGTCTCCCACCCTGTCTCCCTGCTCCCTATCTCTCCCCGCCTATTTATTTTGGGTCCGTACATCCTAAACTCAAAACTCTGGTCATCTGAAGAAGTGGGCTGTGCCCACGAAAGCTCATGTTACCATCTACATGCTTTGTTAGTCTATAAAGTGCTACCAGACCATTTGTTGTTTTTTAAATATTATGTCCTTGTCTCTTGAAAGAGTGAGACAGAGTTAGAAAATGTTTACATTTCTTAATCGGTATAATTTTTTTTAAAAGATTACAACTAAGGGACTTCATTCTATTTGATTTTGATTAGAATGAAACCATAAATTGTAAATGAAGAAAAGATTGTCCATACTCAACTATGAAACAAATTTCTATTTACTCACCCTTGTCCTAGGATGCCCCTGTCCGTATCGTTTGAAAATTTGTTGCAGTCTGTTAAATAGTCCTGGTAAAATAACAAAGAACTAGAACAGAGTAAAGACAAGAATAGCAGTTCAGTGAGCCACGTGTGCATCTACAACAGTGCTTCTCAACCAGTGGTAAGGGTACTTGAGAGAAGTCTGGGGGGTACGTCAACACAACTGAAATTTGGAGAAAACTGAATTTTTGTTTTAAGTTTTATAGCGCTTTATTATTTTTGTACTATTTACACCCAAAAATTTCATCACCCGCCCAGCTACGATTAAGTTGTTTAAACAAATGTGTTGCAATGGTAGAAACAAATTTTGTGTGTCTGAAAACTGTAGGTACTGTGGGTACTTTATAAAAAAAGGTTGAGAAACACCGATTTACAATATGGAGAATAGAATGATGCTTAGTATGAGTTTGTTGCAGCCATTCCAATGGGATAATTGGAATAGAAAATGATCCATCTTAGGGATAGGTAGTTGCTTCCCACAGCCAAATGGATTAGGTCTTTTACATCAAGAAATATTCAGAATCAGGGTTTCTATTTGTGGTTTGTTTGGTTTTTCTTTTGGTGGTGGCAGCTTCTTTTTGAGCAGCATAATGATCAACTCAGGAAGTGTCCAGGCTACTTTCTGATGGATGATTGGAAGGAATGTGATTGGCAGGGCATTCACAATTTCAGTGTGAATGGATTCCTTTATATATAACAATCTCCATTTACTGATCACAATAAGCTATACAGATTGGGTAACACTTTTTTTTAAATGCCAACCCATCTGATTCAAATTTTAATTCAGAAAGTTTACAGGAAGTTTTCTGACTCCAGTGCGAGCTATTGTTTTTCTCTGCAAGGCTGTAGGTTAGATTGCACCAATTTTATTGCTCTTCCTCTAATGGACAGAAAACAGTGGGAAGCATTCAGATTTCACCCATAAATATGCAGATAAAGCGTTTAAGTACTACTGAATTATAAATCAACTCGATTAAGAGTCAGAGAAATAAATACAAACCCCATCTGAGTTTGCCAGCTCCTGGAACTTTGGCCTGAGCATGTGGGGACTCCTGCCATATGGACTACAATAATGACTACCTGAGGCTTCTGCTGGTGGTAATCCGGACAAGCAGGATCTCAGTGGGAGGGGACAGCCTGACTCAAAAATGGAGACTGGGGTTAGTTTCAGGTTTGAGCTTTGGGGCTGTGAAAAAGCAGAACAGCACAGCGATTCTTAGATAGAGTTCCCCTCCATCCCACAGCAGAAGTCTGGGTCAGATTGTTGTAGCCCTGTAAAGACCAGCATTCAGAGGGACAGAGATCCAGCCAAAATCTGCATGGGACTCTGGACGAGGGAAACAGGAAAGGGTCATATCTCACCCAGGTATGAAGAAACAGTAAAGAAACCCCACTTGTTAAGCAGGCTAATATATGCAGCACTTATCTCCAGACTTATCCACAGAGTACTTCCTGCCTGGAAAGCTGACACAGAGGGAACAGGGCATTGGGAGTGTTGGGAGGTGGGGACTTGGTTGATTTATTAAACATTTAGTATTTATCAGTGAACCCTAATCCTGCCTTTTCCCAAGATCTTATTTTCTACCTCCCAGTAAAATTCTCCTTTGTTATATTGTGGGTGCATGATGCTTTATTTCTTTGCTGGGGCTTATGTTGATGTATTTTGTTGTTTCTTGTGTACAGGATTTTATTCTCTTTGCCAGCAGTGGTAGCATTATTCATTTTTTTTCAAGGGATAGCACCCCTGGTGTGCTAGGCAGAGTGGGAGGAGTCACCTTGGATGGAGACATGTAAGGAAAAAGGTGAAACTAGTCCAAGCAGCAACTACAGGGGAAAAACTTAAGGCACGTCACTAAGTAGGGGCTACAAAACATAACTTTATAAAGGTGCCCTAAAACTTCAAAACTGAGCTTAAACAGATATACAGGCATTGTGTCTACTCTCTGCACCAGTGAATTTCACTTTGGTGCATTAGGTTTGCATCAATAAAATATATTTCCAAATACTTAGTATGTAATGAACTAGTAATGTTATATGCCTTGATTATACTTCTACTTGCCTCAAATAGAAAGGTCAGGCAAGATGTATTATTTCATTGCCTTTAGAAATACATTGCTCAATATTTTTATATTTGTGGTGGAATAACACATGATGAGCCTGGGGCTAAGCTAGCCTGATTAGGGAATGATCCCCACCTGAGATGGATCTGGCACTGCCCCATAAAGAGCAGAAGATGGCTGCAATAAGGAGGGAGAATCAGGCTTAATTGATTATGAAGTGTAGCTGGGGAAGAATCAACTCCAGAAATAAACCTTAGAGGGTAAAGAAAAGCTTTCCAGATAGTGGCTTGGGGGAGGCCCTGGTGGAAAAAAAAAGAAAAAGAAAAAAAGAGTCTGAAAGACCAAGAGAAGAAATTAAAAGACTGGGTAGGAAGGAAGTGTGCTAGGAGAAAATTGCACATGTAAAAGTTAGGCCTACCTGTTCAGTACAGGGACATGGGCTGGAACTTGAGTAGACCCTCTACTGGCTCTAAGGAAGGAAGCATTCAAAGCCTTATATAAGGATTATCAAAGCCTTATGTTGGTGTTTAAGTTTAGGAGACAGGTGGAGGAATAGCCCCAGTGAAGGTAGAGGGACTTTATTTGTGTTAAAGACACTGTTTCTGGAGTTTTAAGTTTAGAGAGTTGTGATCCTGGAAGGGGTGAACTTAAGTTGATGAGCTGGCTGCAAGGCTGAGTCACTGAAAGAGAAACCATTACAGTGCTGGAGAGGCTGGAGGTGCTACAGAAACAAGTGCTGCTACAGTACACCTGGCTACAAGGAGCTGTCAGTGAGTGGATTTATGTACATGTGGTTTGACTGAATATAGTTAGACTTGCCTTAACTGCCTCTTCTCTCCTGTAAGGATATCTGTAAAATTGTTCTGTGTTTAAAAGAAATTGCTAGGATTTAGCTGTCTGAGTACTCATTACAGCTGTATCAATTCAAGAAAAACCAGAACAAAATAATCACAGTCTGTTACAACTAACAATTCAGATATTGTGTTACACCCTTGGAACGTGCTCAAGTTTTGCATGAAAAGTGAAATTGTCCAAACTGTAAAAGACAAAAACATCTAGTGGCATAAGGAAATCGGAACAATATCCTGGCTTTCTTGGGTAGCCTTAATTCCTCAACTTGATCTAAGTGGCTCCTAAGTAGTGCTAACAGACAGCTTTGTGGTCTATGAAACTAACATTAACTTTCTTACACTTTTTTTTTAAATTTTAAAATGTGTACTATGTTTTCTACTCCATTTTTTAAAAAATTGAAAAGCTAAAACTATGTACTATCTGAAGCTCTAACTTTTCTATAAACACACTAACTATAACTGTTTCTACTGAGTCTATTCTTATAGTAGATATGCCCCTTAAATATCACCTGATTATAAAAGCCAAGGGCTATCAGTAGAAGATTTTGATGAGGAGCCCCAGGCTTTAGAACCAGTTTCCACACTGGGTCTGAAGTATCCAGGCATCTGTCATGGTGCATAGCCAACTTATTTTGTTTTATTGGTACGGTTTTTTAAGGTGGTTTCTGATGAAACTGAGAATTATGCTGGAGGGAAGCCTCTTTCCTTTAAGTTAGGTTTTACCTTCATTTGTTTGGGATTAGTTACTGGCTTGAATAATTGGGTGATTCTTTGTTTTTCCTGTCAAAGGCAAATACAAAAAAGAGAGTTTATATGTATGACAGAAATATTCAAATATAGAAATATTAAATATGGTAATATACCCTCACAAGGGAGAATCTGATCAGTGGCAATTTCTAATTCTTTACAGGTCTGTTTATACTGACTGCAAATTGCCAGCTGACTCTTTGCAGCTAGATTTATCAGGTCTAATTCTGGGCTTGCAGGTGTCTTGTTCAGAGGTGATAAGAAATATTTCTGCCTTTTGTCAAGACTAGCAGAGTTATTGCCCATAAACTGCCAGATGCATAGTTTAAAGTTGCCAGATGGATCAGTGGTTTGGTCTGCTGCTGTCACTCCTTGTAATTTCATGGAGCTCAGCACTATTCCCTTCTTTTTTTCTTTTTAGCATTCTCTGGCTGTCTGGTTATTTTCTCACATTGAAATTACATGTGGCATTCATCTTATGCATTGGATGTTAGATATCTGCTAGCTGATGTAACACCAAGATGCAGCTTGGAAAATGCAGAAATGCCAGGTCTTAAAAAACTGCAGGAATCCCTGAGCTCCCTATAGTTAACAATTGCATACAATACTCCTTGCAGAGTCAAGGCACAAAAGAATGAGGTTAAGGTCAAATCCTTAGCTCTATTGATTTCACACCAGCTGAGGACTTGTCCTATTAACTCTGCATTTTCTTGTCTGGCATGGGCTGTCAAACTTTCATTTTATGAAACAAAATTATTTAGCTGTTTTGTAGGGACTCCTTGTGAAGAATCAAATTCTCACTTAGTGCCTGAGCTTCAGAGAGACTGAGCACTTGCAATTCCTATTGACTTGAATAGGAGCAGTGGAAGCTAGCACCTTTGAAAACAAGGTCACAACTTATTTGTTACCCTATAAGTCCATGGTGGCTAATATTGTTCTGGAAAACAAATTTGAGTATATAGTGAACATTGCTTATCAGAAATGGCACTTCTTTTTAGCATTTGATTTTTGCTGTGAGTCTCCATCTTTGGAAAAATAAGATGGAGGTATAAACTACTAGTATGTTATGCAGTGTGAGTAGGTGGGAACTGCATATCAGCCACTCAGTGGGCAGCTCTGTTACAACACCATGGTGTATAATGGAACACCTATGTGATGAGCAATCGGACATTGTAATTCTCAGGTTTTAGAAATTGCACAAGGGATGGGTCTGTGACACAATTTTCAAGAAGTCATAGTAACAGCTGTGGTTGCCACTGTACAAACTATCTGTCGCGAGGAGTAAGTGAAGTCGACTTCCCACTGTGGAGATGGTGTCAAACTTGGCTTAAGGTACGTCAACTCCAGATATATTCTTTCCATAGCTGGAGTTGCATACCTTAAACTGACTTTCTGGGTGTAAAATGTAGACCTGGCCTTTATTGTAAGCATATAGTATAAATATTAAAATAAACTGCCAGTTGAACCTGACTTGGTTATCATGATGACTCAAAATATACTCTGTAAAGTGAACTTAAATAACTCTGAATTTCCAATAAGGATGGATTACTGTAACCTATTGTCCATAAACAGTCATTAGGACAGAGCTATATATAAAATATATAAATTAAGTGATTGAATCCCTGTAATATGCCATATACCTCAATATTTTAAACTGCTTCCATTTTTATGTTCAGCTATCTTAAAAGCTATTTTCTGTGTGTAATTTCTCTTGATCAGTGTACACAATTATTATCCAATCATTATTTTGTGCAGTTTAATTGATGATATGTAGCTTGCTATCTGCTTTACACAATTAGCTTAGTTCAGAGAGTGGGTGGAAGGAAGCAAAGTGATCTTGACCCTTTTTTAAAATTTTGGTTTGCAACTTGTTTTGCTGACCGATCAGAGCAAATGCTATTGCTCCTTTGCCTATTGTAGGATGACTTGCATAATTGATCTTTGGAATGCATACTTTGTAGTGTGTGTATGTCACTTAGTATACTATCTCACATAGGCGCTCCCGGTCAGATTCACAGATTATATGGTGGTATTAGCCTTTGTTTGCAATTATTCATTGAGTGGGCTCCTATAGTATGTACTTGTCCAGCAGTTAACTTATTCCTAGCCTCATATTCCTTCTTGCTTTAAAATACAGATTTTGTCTGATGCTTTATTTTTATAATTATTCATTGTAAGAAGGTAGTTTTCTCTTCTAACTGTTCAATCCTCCATTCAGGCTATTCTCCAGGTTAGAATTCACTTATTTTCCCAATACATTACCACACATCAAAACATTTCTACATGCACTGACTCTAATCCTCCTCACTTTCCTTATTATTGAATCCTTCTGGTCTGTGTGCTCTCAGACTAAACTTCAGGAACTCTTTAGTGACAGGTTTTGTTTCTTCTTTCATATTTCAGCACTTACTTATATTTTACTTCTACACAACTAGATGTATGAGACTTGCTGATAAGATTGACTGTATTCAACTCACTGAAGTGTAATAATGCTGTGCAATGAAAACTATCTTAAACTAAATTATATTGCACAATGACTCAGTTCTGTAAAGTATTGCTCTCAAAAACAAATACTTCCATTGATTGCAAAGAGGAGATTCTGTTGCTTTGATAGGAATTCTGGTGTCAATAGCAAAAGACTTTTAATGATGCAACATTGTAGCAAAAAGCTAGTTGTGGCTGTTTTCCTGGGAGCCTGATCACTGAACCATTTTTAGTTTGGAATGAGCTACTGCAAAATAATAAAAATATGGGAAAGCTTTTATATATCATTTGTCTTGGTATTACAGTGACGGGAAAGTCAACAGTTCACTTGGTCACAGCAAACAACTGGGAGCCAGGACTCTAGTTTTTTGAACAGCTACATAGCATTGTTCCATGCCTCACTTGACTCTTCTCTAAAGTGAATATGCAATTTCTTACTGCATTCACCAGGGATATAGTGCTGCTTAATTTTCAATAAAGCAGATTGACAGTCTGGACCTAAAAAATGACAGGATGAGCTCACATGACTAAATCGGGTCTGGATACTGAACAACCTCGAATTATGAGATTTTTTCAGAGCCAACATTTTGGTTTGGTCTGTTTTAAAAATGGCCTATTTGCAACATGTGGAATAGGGTCTGGATATTAAAATACCTGCAAGCTTATTGCAGAAAAATAATACGAGTAACTATCCCGCCCTCTTTTCCCTCCCCCTTTTTTTTTTTTTTTGGTATGTTCCTTTTTTGGCATTTCAAATGAATGTAGAGTTTGTATATCTTGGTTCACTGTGTAAAGCTTGCTCTCCGTAACAGATGAAGTTATAATTCTATGTAACCAACAGATTCCCAGTCTGCTATTGTTTGTACTACATGTTCTAAAGATAACATTGGGAGGCTTATTCCCAAAGAAACATTTTAAACATTGACCTGTCAAAAAAGGTATTTTTGTAGTGGAACGCCTGGGTATTTTACCACTGTCTTCCGAAGAACATGGAGAAGAAGAATGTAATATCAGGATATAAAATGCTGTAAGGGCCAATCTACAGTTTGAGAGGATATCTTGTCATAGTTAGACAAATTTCTGTCTGGTTTATTGACATCACCCAGCACCACCATTTCATCCTTTCCTTGATTCTCTGGCTCAGAAAGAAATCGTTTCTGCTTCCAGTGCTCTACAATGACTACAATTGTCATTTATAAATCCTCAAGAAAGCAGTGGAAGATTCTAGAAGAACATTTGCCATAAATGGGCAGCTGTGGCTCTAACTTTCATTTAAAGAGGAAGGGTAAGAATAATGACATTATATAAACGTTTCCTCAACACCAGAGATTGACAACCTGCTCAGAATTAAACAATGATCAATACAGGGGCTAAAACTAGCATAGGGTTGGTCAGTGTAGCTTGTTTCCATAGCAGGATGCCAGAAGAATAATGTTCAGAAAACAAAACTAATTTCTTTTAACTTGAGTATTTTAAGTAGACACATGTTGAGTATTTGCACTAAAGTAAATATAGATACATCTGAAAACTATTTCCCTTCATGATTATTTAGTCCCAAATCTCCCCAGTGGAGAACTGTCTGTTATAGAAACGCTCTCCCAGCATGTCTCTCTTTATGAGACCTTTAAAATTTGTCAGAGATGTGTAGCTTCAGCTTTATAGTGGCCATTTTGAAACCATTTGCTGCCTGCTGTGTTTCCCTCTGTTAGCTTTCCTCTTCACATTCCACATCGCATTATCTTTGACATTTGTATTAATCAATAGTTGCTTCTATATTGTGAATTACCACCATCACTGCAGCTCTTCATACTAGAAAGACAAAAGTATCACCCCCAGCTTTTCTGACTTTCAGTTCTAAATACCAACCTCCAGCAGAGCCAAGATCCTACCTATTATCAGATGTATTGTGAGAAATTACATTCAGCCTCTAGGGTATGCAGCCTTCATGTGTGATATGGGAGTGGCAGAACTGTGAGGGGAGTTTACCATATCAGCAAGAACAGTGCTGGCAGTAGGAATAGAGTGGCCAGAATAAGTTGGATTTTAGTGTGTTTGGGAGCAGTTTGCTGTACTATTCTAATCCTAGCCCAAAAGATAAATGTCAATTTAAAATAAGAGCTCTGAAAAATATTTAAATAAGATGGTATCTGAACTGGACTAGTATGACTATTTCTGCAAGATAGGTGCAGGTTCTCATTTTTTCTACCTATAAATATTTGCTCATCACTGATGAGCCAGATACAGTATATTGGCACAGACTTCATTTGATGTTTTCAAAGGTTGAAAAGAAATTACTTCATCTGAGTGCCACTTGGCTGGAAGTAAATAACGCTGCAACCCATAGGAGTGCCAATTAGAGCCAATTATAATCTGATTGATCTTTCCTAGCATGGGTGGGAAAGCTAGTAGTAGGTCTTTTATCATGCTAGATGGGGACTTGACTTTGATGGACTATATGCTTGTTTGTGATATGGGAAGCCTGACCAGTACACACGCTTGAAAAAAAAAAAAATGCAGAGATGAGGTACCAAAACAAATTTATTTAATAGTCTTTACTATGTCATGCTACCTAAGTGGTCAATCTTTTATAATTGCATTTCCAGATACTTTTCACACTCACTTATTTGAAATATACCTACAACGTACTTCATACAGCAGATAACTAATAGTAGAACATTGCTTTTTCCATACGTGAAGCATATTGCCAATATCCCAGAGAGGGCATCACAGTTACGGTTTGTTCGTTTGTTTTTCCTTTCAAGAAGCAGTTGTTCATTTGTTACAGATTTTGACACTTGTCTTGGGATGTGTAAGCAAGTGGCCATCTCCCTCTACCATGGAATCATATAAAGGAGAAGTTCACAAAGGACTGAGAGCAGTGTTCCCTGTAAGCTGTGCACTTGAGCAGTCATCCAGGAGAGATTGAAATGTCACCCAGCTGATTTGCTAAGTGCCCACAGCTGGCACCATATGTGTCTACTGGTGGTACACATTGACACAACATGCCTCAGTGCACAGAATAATTTAATCCACACCTGGATGGGGGAAAAATTAGAGGGAACATTGGCTGAGAGTCGGTGGTGTCTCTAACAGAAGTAGAATAGCCTCTGAACTAAGTTTCATATTCCTTCCAGTCAATTTCTGTGTGGAATGGCTTTGGTCACTGGAAAATAAACCAACATGTATATTTTGGAGAGTAAGGGATCAGATTTGATACCACAGGTGATCTGTTGTTTCTGCTTCATCTGTAACCATAGGGCTTTGATTCATGTTTGTCATCTTAACAGCGAATGAGAGGAAGAAATATTGCTTTCAAACAAAGTTTCGTTACTGGTTATGTCTATTACACTTAGATATTGTCCGTCACCCTAAGGATTCTTTTGTAAAGAGCTTTAAACACTATTTCAGATCCTGCTGGCTCTTAAAGCAGAACATTTCTCAAGGGTCTAAATTTTTGCAGGATTGTCTACATCCACCACTGAAAAGTGTCCATTTCTGGCTTAAAATACAGTAGGTATTCAATAGTTTAGGGCAGGAAATGGAAACTATCAGATCTACTTTATTAAATAAAGTAGAAATGTAAACAGGTGCTCGCAACACAATTTTCGCTACCTTATTAGTCTGACACAACTTTTTCAAATATATGTTGAAAGCTGATGCTTTGCAGTATCCTTCTGAATATTATTACACCAATATAGTAAAGCTAACCTTTTCTATCTGTCGTTTCCAAACCTCACAATGATGTTTTGATTAATGAGCATACTGGGCATCTCCCAGATGCCAGCCAGATGTTCAGAGAAAGCTAACAATATTTTGCTTAAGAAATGAAGTATAAATCATGTCCCTGCTGACGCACCTAATGGAACAAATGGAAGTATTCTAAGTGAATTTGCTACTCGTTTCAAATGTTTATTTTTCCTTGGGCAAGTTACAAGACACACTAACACATTGCAGGCTTGAAGGTAAAAGAGGAGGTAAGAACGTGAAAATAGTAGATCAGCTTTTTCCTCTCTTGTTATGAGGAGGCAGTTGTGCTGCAAGGTACTCCAACTTCCTCACCCTGACAACTTCACAGACCATGAGGTAAGTCAGCACTCCTTCCTAGTGCGTGTGAGAGGCAAGCAACTGTGGGAAGAGGAAAGGAAGGGCTGCTGACAGCACTGTTCACTTCTGGTAACAGATCAAAAGGCAACCTGGAAGACGACAGAGGCAGTGGTCAGCTCTCAGGCAGAATGGGGGAAGGAGAGGAATCAAAAGAACTTTTTCCTCAGCCAGCTCTTCCATCTTCGGGAGTAGAAGAGGATTTGTTTCCCTCTGAGTCCCTGAAACCATGTGGTCATTTCCTGGCCTTCTAGCTATGACAGGGAAAGGACTCTTGCCATTTACCTTCAATCAGCTATTTTTAGAATGTGTGCAGAGATTGCTCTATCTTGACTCTTCCTCTGTACATTAGAGGCAGCTTCAGCACCTTAGATGCAGAAATCATCTTGCTTGCTTTCAAGCAGCCTCTACTCTCCATGATGACTAACATATCCACTGAAAGCAGGGGCAGGCTTCCAGGTAGAAAATATAACAGGTAGCTTTGGGCCAACCCAAAAGTGTGGGGTTTTTTTTGTTTTGTTTTTTGTTTTGTTTTGTTTTTTAAACCCATATCAAACCCAGTCATACACTTATTCATTATGTCCTTGGGCTTGCTGAACGGTGAGGGTCTAAGAAGAGAATCCAGCTATGCCTTATGAGTTGTCTTGACTCATGCCTTATGACTTGACCCACATCTACTTTCCTTCCTCAAGGCCAACTACTTCTGTAATGTCCATATGTCAGTGGCTAATAAATCTAGAATTGGAAAGGTGATCGGAAGCAATGCTTGTAAGTCTGTGTGCTCCTACTGCTCACCAGTATCCTTCAGGCATGTTTCATAGCCAGGACTAAAGAGTATCAATAGGCAAAGATCCCACCTGTGTGCCCCTTCAGATATGAGGCTTGGAGGGAGCATTAAGAATAGGCTGTGAAGGGATACACATTTATGCCCCCTAAATGTGGGCATTGGCTCTGCATCAATGGAACCATACTGGAGCCTCATAGACAGCCCTGTTTTCCAGGCTGGATTTCACACTACTTTTGCATCTTTGCCAGATGCATAATGCTCCATTACTACACTTAGATTTTCTACAGGATTCAAGAATGTTACTTACGGTGAAAATGGGTCAGAGCTGTCCTGGGCAGCAGGGAAACATTTAATAATTGATTTTTTCACCTTGCTGAACAATGCTGCTTTGCTCAATTTATATTCCCTCTTCATTTCAGGCTCATCAAGTGATTGGGGAGGCGAGTGGAGGTGTGACACAACAATAACAGGGATTTAAAATCAATCACTATTATTTCTGCCAGATCCTGGTCCTTGATTTGGGTGCCGTGTATATGAGAGGACAAAAATTGTTCCTTTCACAGGTTATCTGAGCCTCTGTTTGTTGGGATTGTGCACAGAGACACACAATCACTGATTCTTTTTGACACACATGCATGCACACACAACCCCTAAAACTGGCTCTGTGCATGATATGGTGAAGTCCTCTAGTATAGATCAGCTCATATGAAATTTTCTCTCTAACACAGCTCTCCCAGACTCAGTCACTAGATCCTGGTGGCTTCAGGGTAGGAAAGGAGGAAAGAGAACCTACTTCTAACACCTGGAAAAATGTCATTGCTGCTCTGGATGGCTCCAGAGAGTGATTATTTTCAATATATAGCTACTGGTTGCACTCAATTTAAATAATGTGGCATGGACTACCAAACAGCCATCAGCATTAGATGTTCGCTATTTGGAGACATAATTGACCGGTTCAGACCAGTAAATTGAAAACTGAACGCTTCTGCAGTTCTGTTTAGTATTACAATGGGCCTTAACTGCCTCTGTGGTTGGGAGCCTTAAGGAGTGAGTTCAAGAAATGCATTGGAATGATGACTGACTTGTCCTTGCCCATAGAAATAGTCCCCCTGGTGGTGGGTCATGGGTTCTGGACCTGCGCTTGATGCAAATAGCTTTTCCTATTAGCCATGTTGTCACTTTCAAGCTGAGTTACAGAAGTACAGTTATTACTGCTGCCGCAGCTGCTGCTCCTATCACCAATATCACTTAAGTGTCCCAGAAACACAAACTTAGTGTTCAGTGTAAAATGGAAGAATGATTGCTGACCCACAATGCTAATGACTAATACATGGGGATCTTTCTGGTGGTTTTGCCCCTACATATATAGATGTGTAGGGAGTTGAGTGTTTGATCTAATCTCTGTCAAACACATTTGGATATGTTCCAGACATTTTAACATGAATAATTAAAGTAGCTGGTTGGTTAATTTGGGGAAGCAGAGTAAAGGGCTATTGGGTGAGGGTTATCTAAATGCTGGATGTTTGGAGGCCAGCACTCCGAAAGGGATCTTGTAGGGAAGCAGGAGCCTGCACAGATTCTCTGCTAGTGTATGAGTGCTAACATAAGTGGATTGAGGATTATTGAAGCACGAATGTTGCGTGGAACATAATGATCAATTTCAGCGATATGTTACAGATCTATGCCATATCATTTTGAGTCAATTGGCAAACTGTTGAATTGCAATATTGTAAAATCAGAGATAAATAATGTTGTGTTGCAGCTTTTGTTACCTTAGAAATACCTCTTCCTAGCAGAGCACAAGTCTTCCTCTTTAAAACCTAACTGGCAAATTGAGCCATAGACAAAACTATAGTGGTTTTTTTACTGGTTCCTTAAGAGGGTGAACATTAATCTGCCTCACAACTGTGTTCAGAAATAGCCTCACTATTTTGTCCAGGCTTCAAGAACACAAAAGAATGTCATGACTGCTTTTCAATACGTTTCCCAACTATGCCACTGCAAACCCCATGAAGACATTTCTAGCTCTATATGGGCAATAAATGGACTAGCTTTGTGTTTCAAGTCTCATGGCTTTTAAGGAAGGAGATGCCATCAGAAAATCTATATTGGACATTAACTAACACTGCTATTTAGGACCCTAGCTGTCTGACTGTTCACCCAGGGCTAGGTTGGCTTAGGCTGAGTAATACATTATTACTGCATTATGAGTGGGGCTGTCGATGCATTATTACTCATTATGAGCAGCTCTTGCAAGAAATTGTGACTTACAATTACTCCCCTTGCTTCCTCCTTTGTTTGTGATAGGGACTGGATGGTGCAGGGAGAGAAAGCAAGTCTTGAAAACAACTTCCCCTTTCTATATTTAACCAGCGACTGTGCCTGGCCTCTGGGAGAATTGTATTGCATACTATAGTAGCATATTTGGCCAGAGCCATGGAGCTAGTTAGGGATTTGGATGACCCACCTGCACGATGTGTGGGTTGATTTATCCCCATAAATGTTACAAAAGTTATGCTAAGAATCCAAAACTTATTTAGTTAAGTGAAAGGTGTCAGTGAGAAAAGAACAAAAATAGGTACTGCCTAATTCCTTTAACAATATCCTGGAGCAAGAATTAAACAGCACTTGTGACTGTTCACTGTATAGGTACAGAGGCATAAGAGGAAGGCAGTTGATTGCATCCCTGTCCATACTTAGCCAGGCATAATCTAAGTCTACAAAAGGAGAAACTCGTGGAAAATTCTCTTACAAATTTTCAGGATAGATATGTGGCAGAAGTAATTTTTTTTTTTTTTTTTTAATTCATTCAGTTGCTATTCTCATTTTGAAAGCACTGAAGATCCACAGTGGAAAGGTGCAAAAATATACAGTGATGCACGATAGTGTAGGTTAATTCATTTTTATCTCTTGATTATTTATCATTTGACACTAAAGTGATTTTAATATTTTTTCAAACTTTCCCAAAGTGGAATAGTGTCTTTCTTTCAGTGGCACCTGAGAGATACTTTAAAAATATATTTCCTAACTAAAAGTGCATGTAGAACAACTCTTGTAATCCACTGTTCTAATTTCTTTTACTACTTTCCTCCTTTCAAATCAGAACTGTAATGTCATTCCAATATAATCAGTGTAACCTATTTTTCATCTGTTATAGCTACCTCAGCCAACAGATGGTGCTGTGTATAACACTTATGATATTGTATAACATTGTAAAAATCTATTACAGCCAAACTGCACATTAAATTTCCCAAAGAAAATCTCCAGTAATATATTTAACATAAAAATTAGAACTGAGCTGCAAGAAGCAGCTCAGTCACTGATGAATATTTATATCCAGTCAGAGATAGAGAAACAGTTCAACTGCACATGTAAATCAGAGGAGCCAATAATAGTCTTAGGTAAAGCTCCTGCAAGATCCTGCCAACAGTTCGGTAGGTTTTTGGTCATTGGAAATAATAGGGAGGTAGTGTGACCTAGTGGCTAGAGTACTGGACTAGGATACTAGGAGACCTGGAGTCTATTCTTGGCTCTCTCACTAGCCAGCTGGATGACTTGGAGCAAATCATTTCCCCCTCTCTGCCTGTTTCCCCATGTGAAAACCAGAAATAATACTGACTTCCTTTGAGATCTTGTGAAGAACAGGACTATATAAGAGATCAACATGACTGCGATGAACATTTGGCCTGGTTCTTGTGCATTGGACTTAAGAAAACAGGCTCTATGTAAATCAACACAGATGCAGTAATGCAGTCTTTGCTTGTTATTTAAATGGGACTGGTACGTGAGTTTACAAGAGTCTTCACTTCAAAAAGAATGTGTTTAGGACCCAGATGCTGCCAGCACCTTGTCATATGCTCAAATTCCAGCATGTGAGTAATCTCATTGACTTCAGAGGGATTCTTTTGCATGTGTTTAACTTTAAATACATGAAGCTTTTGTCAGGATGGAATCACAGTTTTTCTCTATGGGCTTGACCTTTTTCTGAAGTCAAGGGCCGCTTTGCTGTTGACTGCTATAAGAGCACATAAAACATGTGAATGCTTGTTGAGATCTTGTTAAATCTTCATTTGAACATTATATGGTAAAGCATCACATAATATAATTGTTTTTAATGTGGACATTATAGATGTGCATATTATATATATTAACTGAATAGTATTAGACCTGCTACCAAACTGATCATTACCAGCAAAAATGGCATACAAAAATGTTTACTAGCAATGTAATAGCTGTCACACCTGGACCCTGGTTTTCTAGTCTTTGCTAGTCTATTGCATTGCATCTCATGTTTCATTTCTGTAACTGTAATAAACTAGATGACCTTTCACATTTTTACCATGACTTTGGCAGTAGTTGCATCTGTAAAGAATGATGCATCACAATCTGAGGCAGCAGCAAGTGGAAAAGAATACTCTCTAGGGCAGGCCAAAGCTGTGAACTGTACATCCAGAAGAGCAAGAATTCCAACAGTACCCTGAGAGGCCATGGCATTACTAGGAAAGGTATGACTCTGCACACTCAGCTGACATGGCAGCACATTCCTCTACCTAATCTTCCAGCATCACTGTGTTGCTTCGTTTCATTTATTATTGTATATTATACTTGCTGCTCAACCCCAAGAGCTGTCCCAACAGGTACGAATAGCAAGATACAGAGGTGTCTGTGTTGCCAAGAGGCAATGGTCCTTTCCTTAAAGGATTTGGAGGCAATAAGCACACAAATTGGATGAAGGCTTAAAAACTTTATTAAGCAAATTTCAGAATAAAATACAATGCTTATATCCCTTCTGCTGCCGGGAACCCCCTGCAGAAGGACAGCGGACGGACTCCAATGGCCGGTACATAGCACCTTCGCGGCTTCGGTCTATGCCGAGGTTCCAATGTTAGGAATATCCCCCGGCATTTATATACTATTGAATCTACATTACTCGTGCCTGTTGTTTTGAGAACCTGGCGAGATTGTTGATACATTGGATATTTTCCCAGGTCAAATAATTAGCTTTAGCAGGTGGCAAACATTCAGCATAGATAACTGTGATCATCCCAAACACTCCTGTACTCCCGTACCAGGTGGATGGCCTTGGGACCCATCCCAGAACTTGTTGAGAGTAAACAGTGCAGTCCTAAACTGTACTATCTTGAGCAAGCAGCTAACGCTTCGAGAATGATGAGAAACAAAAACAAAAAAAAGAGCACAAATGGCTGCCTAGGGCATCCAGGCCTGAAAGGAGATGCAGGCATAAAAGGAATGATTGCTGAACACCACCTAGTCTCCTCGATATCACAATCGTCTTCCGCATTTCCACTACAGTGTCCTGGGCATGCTCTCTTTCTGTCATGCCCAGATTGGGGAGTGATGTAAGAGTCTTATCTGTGCCTGCTGTGACTCAGCTCCCTGAAACCACCAGCCTATGGCTGAACAAGCACTGCTTTCCATGTCGCTTCACCCTCATGGTAGGTGCACACCACACCCTGAGTCAGTGAAATGCTCCCTGCTGTATCCAGGCCCTCACTGGACATTCAAAAGTAATTACCAGGTAGTCTGCCCTTGAGGATCTAGCTTGACCACCACAAATCTAGGTGAAGGATTTAATAATGTTAAATGCTGAAATATGTTTAGAGTGAAACAATACATTATTATCAGTGTTGGTGTCTTGAGACAGTGAATAAACGTAAGTGAAACCAGAAATGGTTACACACAAACCTAGGTCAAAACTTACCAGTGGTTACTCAATTTATTAAATAGAAAAGGTATTTTCCTTTCACAGAGCTGCACAAAATCAGTGTGCAGTTTCCATGAACGCCCCCATGCCTTTCAAGGGTTTCAATAAGTAAGGTGTCCTTTTGCTTTGTTCTTAGACACCCCCACACCCCTCCCCCCACATCCATGTCTCTGAGCCTGGATGAGCCCTTGGTTCTTATCCTGTGGTGGTCATGTCAAAATGTTGTCTTATGCTCTTGTTCACTTCACATGCAGATTTAGCTTCCATTTTATTGGTTTGTTATGCTTAACATCTATAGCTGACAGCAACCAGTGGATCAAAATCCTTTGTCCCCACAACCAGCCTGTCAGCTCTGCTTTGGAGCCAACTGTCAATATTTATACACAGCTCCCTAGATATCTGTACATACATCTCACAACGGCTATTAAAATCATCATAATATAAACTTTTATTAGACACCTCCCATGATGCTCTTTAGATAGATGCTGGGTGTAATTCAGTTAGGCCTGACAGGAGCTGCTGTTATAGAATAGTGCAACCTTCCCCAAAGGGGCATTGAGGTGTGTTAAGTCAGTTTGTTCATGGTGCCATCTTCTAGGACCATTCTAAAAGGAAGGAGAGAAACAATTGTAGGGCTAGTCTGTCTGTCAAATGATGGCTAAAAGTAAGTCAATGGAGCCTTGTAGTCAATGATATCACTGACTGTTGACAAAGCTACTAAAACACAAGCATCTTATTAAAAAGATGACAAACAGTAAATCTTTACCCAAAAATAAGGTTTGAGTGCATTTGAAAAGCACAACTGACCAGATTCAGAGACGCTTCTAGCCATCCCTGTTTTGCAAAACATGACTTTTTAAATAATGCAAGACCAGAAGAAACTCTTGCATTCCTATGCCAGCTTCAATAAAACAGACCGTACAGAAGAATTCAAAGAACTGAATTTCATAATGATTCTCAGTTGGGACTAAAGAAAATGCATTATTTTATATAGTGATCAGAAAGGGAAGTGGGTTTAAAAAAAACATTATCTTGTGTAACTTGTACTGTATTCTCACAGTACAGTTTTGGTTTTCCCTCTATTACAATTTGAAATGGTGGCACTGCAAATATTTTGGCACTTATAGAACTTTCAAGCAGTCAGCTAATATAGAGGGAAATATAGGAGAGCAGAGAATATAACTAAGTCAGAAAGCATTAAAACAGAACATATCCAATCTCCATTTTCACAATCTTCCAACAACTAAAGTTAATAGTCTAGTATATTGTTGCAGAGGAATAATGCTACCCAGATATCTGACTTTAACTTTAGCATTATCTACGGTTGGTGCTGTACATTTAAATGAAGATATTAAGTACTGAACAATTCAACACACACAACAGTAAGGCATTTAACTTAATATTTATATATGTTTTTGGCTCAGGCTAGAATGTCTAAAGTGATTTTGTTCTAATTCAAGAATACTAAATTGTTAGTACAGTACCATACTGGTCAACTGACTGTACTCTTATCATGAATAACCCTATTGAAGTCAATGAGCCTCTCTTAAAGATCTTGGATTTTCTATAATGCTCATCAGAGCAGTAAGCATTTAACTTGGAACTGATGCTGCAAGCAGTAACAAGAACTCTTGTTAATGTTGCATTAACTCAAAGAGTATATACCATATTCCATGAGTTCAGTTTTCATTTTTCAGGAAGGGTATATTTTGTCTTTGTCTCAGAATTAATTTAATTTGGTAAGTGACCTGATAGTCTGTGGATGGGCAAATCTGATATATTCAGCTGGGAAATGGTACTCTATTGGTATTTAGATCTCTCTTCTCTGATTGGTTAATAAAGGATTTGTGAGAATTGTATGTCCTTACTATTCTTTGTATAATTCCTAATCCAATGATTCTTGAGCAAATTTTGCTCTTACATTGGTGGGGTTTTTTTGTTTTTGTTTTTTTTTTAAACATTGATGGAACTACTGCTAATTTATTATATTGGTGTAAACTCAGCTGCTATTAACAGCAGAGAACCTGATTCTATCTTGATGATCTACTTCAAGTTATTTAATATATAAAAGGTTCTCTCAAGAACTTTAGAAAACATTTCAGCAAAGAACATTGATATGGAAGCTTCCTGTGCAAAACTTACTATATGAACCATGATGCTGGCATTTTTTGCTGTGGATATGTTGTTTTTCCATATGCTCATCTATAGCTACTTAGTCAGTGGTGGTGCCTATGTGATGGGTTTTTTTGTTTTCTAACTATTCTTTTGGATATTTTGAACATCTCTCCCTTTCTTCTATATCTTCCATGTGTCTTCCCTTTTTGTTCATGTATTTAAGATTTTAATCTTGCTCTTTCAGGGCTTGTCTACATGTGACCTTATCGCTCAGCAAGTGGGTGTAAGCCTACAAAGCACTACTTTGCAGCCCAGTAATGTCCCATGTGGACTAAAAGTTCCATAGGATACTCTGCCAGTAGTGACAGTACAACTCAAGTAAGCTGTTGATTCACATACAGGTTTGCTGCGTAGTAACATCCTAGGTAGACAAGCCCTCCCTCAGTGACATTCATAGCTTCAAATTTTCCATTATCTCAAAACGATAACCATGCTTTGTTGCACAGATGTACTGATCCACTCTAGATGACAGTGAAGAGGAGACCTGTGATTCTAAATGACAAGATATAAAACTAATTTGCTCCTATTTTCCTTTTTCAATTTTGTCAGTCTGTATTTCAGTTTGACTTTCAAAATCTCTTCTGATAGACACACCTGGCTGAATTGGATCTCATGACTTTGAAGTCCATGAGATCCTCTGAATTTAGTGTTGTAAAAGAGATCAGAATCTGCCCTCAGAAATGGGAGTAATGGAGATGTCAATATATTCAATTTCCTGGCTCGAATGTCAAGCATTTCTGCTTAGTCTGGCAATTAAGCTTCCTTCAATGGATTTGTAAAACATTTAATTTGTTTACTGTTGGACTAAGTAAGTGGTATTGTCTTAAGAGTGTGTGCTGGCAGTCTTTAAAACACCCCCCCCCCCAAATCCCTCAATCCAATATCTTGGAACAGCAATTTGATATTGGCTGCAAAGCCCCTCACAAAGCATAGAGCCAGCCTCAACTTCTTTCAGCCTCCCCTCCCCTTCCTCCAACACAGCTAGCTTGTGTGACCGTGGTTGTACTGAACAAATGACTCCAGTTTCTGAGCAACATGTATGAGGGGGAGCATTTGCTTGAAGTAGAGGTGCTGGGGTTGCTGTTGCACCCCCTGGCTTGAAGTGATTTCCATCAAGTGCAGGGTTTTGTCATTTGCTTCCATGGCTCTCAGCATCCCTGCTAGAAGAACTGTTCCAGCATCACTGTTGTCTTGAACTGTAACCAAAATGACACATCTCTGCCTCAATTAAGCCAAGTGTTAACATGCTCATTGGACTACAAGTGGCAATAATATGAGCAAAAATGCTACTGCCACACATTTTATTGTAGTTTGAAAGGAATTTATTCTGATACGTTCTTAGGGTTACAAGGATACAGAAAAATCTCTTACAAAATACATTTTAACTTGTAGCCTAGTAATTTCAAGACGACGAGTCAAAATACCAACAATAGTATTGAGTAAAGCACAGGGCTTAAATGCTCAATCTCATACATGTGACTAGTGTTCAGCTTATATGAATATATTGACAAAAGCTGTGATTAATAAATTGCAGGTGTTTTGTTCCATTGGATAAATGTAACAAATGTTTGTTCAGATGGCAGAGACCATTTCCTTAACTATTAAGCACATTTGTAAGATGGTAACACTAGGCTGGTTGGCTAACTATATTCCTTTCTTTTACTAAGATTAATATCTGGGAGCGTTAAGGTTTTAAGTTATTGAGGGTTATTAGCGATATGAAAGTAGGTCAAAAGCCTCATGAAAGTTCAACTTTCTGACTACTTACAACAGTAAAGTCAGCAGCACTTAGTCTGTTTTTTCCCTAACTGCTCAGCAAAAAGATTTGCAAAATGCAACATATCCCCTTTGAGGCTCCTCTAAATTAGTCTGTTTTGCTGCTGCTCATATGGTCCCATTTTCTTGTTAAATTGACTAAACCCATGCATGCTTAATTGAGTTGACATAAATGGGTTGTGGTTTTCACCATATTCTCATTTCCCTGACTTTCTTTTCTTCCTCCCCTGCCCTCATCTATGCTCTTAACACGAAGCACTTATAACAGTCTCACTGACTCAGAGCTGGATATTTCAACATTTGGTGTTCAGCCAATTATCACAGTTAAATTGGAGGGCTTCCATTAAGGTATGGTAGCTGGACAAGGAGAGTTTGCCACCATCTTAACACAGTTCAGAGCTATTCATTTGAGAACTAAGCCTAATAAGTAGACCTAGAAGCTTGTGGGGGGAGGAGAGGAGAGATAAGTGCTGGGCATATGTCTTTGAACAGACTTATGGGAGGCTCATGGGTGTGTGTGTGTATATATATATATATATATTTTTTTTAATAGCATTTGCAATTAAATTTCAAAACATATTTGGAAAGGCAGAAATGTTTCCCATTCTTTCTGCGTGAAGTGTCTTTGGAAGAATGGTCACAGGTTTCTTCCCTTTGCCAGTTCATCTATATGAAATGTGGTAGTGCTGAATGAAGGAATTGGGATGAAAATTGGTGTCACTGTGTATGTGCAGTGCATACATTGTGTTAGTGAAATTTAATCCACCTCACATTTATTTTTTTTCAATGGTACCATCATAGCTGTTTGTCTTGATTTTCATAGCCTTTCTAAATATTATTGATGGGAGGGAAATAATGATTTTGATACCTATGGCAATACACATATTGTACATGGTCTCTCAGCTCCTTATACATCTGCCTGGGTACGGGATGTTAGCATAGGCAGGAGCTGGCAGAGGATTGTGCCAAGGAATGTACACCGTGTCAAGCAAGGATGATTTAGATGGGCAGTCTCCTCATACTGCCAGTGCTGTCTTCTGTATGAAGTCTTGCCTTTGCACCAGTGCTGAATCAATGGCGCTGCAAGCCTCCTCACACCTGTTGATATTTTTGAGCCAAAAACTAAAATCTAAAACAAAAGAGGAAAAAGTAGGCACTGCTTACTGCCAACAAGACAGGTTGCATTGCATCTGGTAAATGGAAAACTCATTAAGATCACTTGGAGTGTCAGTAATTACCGCATGTATCATGAGAGCACAGCCTGCAGTCGCTCTGTGTGCAGACAATCCATCCATTGTTAAGATATCGCCATCAATGGTTCTGGACCATGAGGGAGTGAGGCAACAGAATTTGAGACCCCCATTGTAAATGTGTCTAGTTAAGTTGGCATCAGTGGAAGATCTGAAACCCAGAGTGAAGAGGCAAAAGCAACATAGATGTGGATAATTCTCACTTTGTCTCAATGAACTGCAACTTTGAAGTGTGAAAAATTAACTTTGTAAAGTACAGCTTGAACACAGTGAAGACATAAACACCTCTGTACAAGGATGACCTTCTACCCACCCCTGTGCTGGTCCCTTAGTTCAGTGGTGTCGGCTGTGCGCACCGCTTCAACGTCCGACTCCCTCTAGTCCAGTGGGAGAAGGAAAGTCTCGACTGATGATTCCCCCCAACCCCGTTTGTGTCTCAGCCGAGGTGTGCGGGGTTGGGGGGGCCCGGGCCCGCCCTCTCTCATGGGCCCCAGCCCAGGGCCCTAAGTACAGGCTCTCACAGCGTCCTGTCCGGCTGGTGGGGGATAGTCCCGAAACTCACCAGCCCACCGGCACGTCCTAGGATGCCCTGCCCTGGGCTGCTTCCTACCCCGCTGGCCCCAGTGCCCCTCCACCGCCCTTAGTCACCCTTCCTGGGTTCTCCTTCCTTTGGGACCCCTCGCTCCTTCTCCACCCTGCTCCTGCTCCACCTTCCCCCACAAGTGTTCGTCACCCCTTTTTATCCCCCTGTCTCCTGTCACTCCCCCCTGACGTCACCCACCCGCATCCGGGCGGGGTGCCCTGATGTCACCTGCTGACCTACGGGCGGGGCGCCCTGCCATCACGGGCATGCCTCAGCGCATGGCGTCACGCCAGCGTCTGGCTCCCGCGCTCGTCAGCTGTGCGGCTGCCGCTGAGCAGTGCACACAAGGGGCCGGTGCCTCCTGGTTCACCCTGAGGAGCGCAAGCGCTGCTGTGGGGTTAGTGCAGGGCGGCTCAGTCCTGGCCCAGTTGGGCCGGCTCGCCCCTTCACACACCTCCCCCCTTAAGCCTCCAGTCCTGTTCGACTCTTCGTCTGTCTCTTCCTCTGCAATCCTGGAAAAATAATCAGCGTTCCCATGGGCCTTTCCGGCCCAGTGGCCAATCTCAAACCGGTAGGGCTGTAGGGTTAGGCGCCACCTCATTATCTGTGTGTTGGAGTCCTTCATTGTATGGAGCCACCGGAGCAGTGCATGGTCTGTCACCACCCTGAAGGGACTACCTAAAAGATAATAGTGCAGCATGGCAATCGCCCACTTTACTGCTAATGCCTCTTTCTCTATGGTAGAATATTTACGCTCTCTGGGGAATAACTTGCGGCTGATATAGAGGATGGGATTCTCCTCCCCCCTCCCTCTCACAACAATACGGTGCCCAGGCCTACTTCTGATGCATCTGTTTGTAAAATAAACGGTTTGTTTAAGTTGGGTTGAGTTAGTACAGGTGCTTGGGTTAGCCGCATTTTAACCTAGCAAAGGCTTGTTCACGCTCCCGGGTCCACTGCACCTTCTTTGGGGCCGCGTTGCGGGTCAGGTCTGTCAGCAGGGCAGCCAGCCAGTGACACACAGTCCAGGACAAAACGGCGATAGTAACTCCCCAGCCCCAGGAATTGGCGTACCTGCCTTTTTGTTGTGGGAGCTGGATAGTCTCGTAGGGCCCCGATCTTATCTACTAAGGGTCGGAGCTTACTTCCCCCGACCGTATACCCCAAGTAGGACACCTCCCATTTCCCGAAGTGGCATTTACCGGGATTGTCCGTTAGCCCTGCCTCTCATCGCCACTAGGACTGCTCCTACTCATTGTAGGTGCTCGGGCCACGACGTACTATAGATTACAATGTCATCTATGTATGCGGCCGCATAGTGCTCATGCTGGCGAAGGATTTTATCCATCAGCCTCTGGAAGGTGGCTGCGGCTCCATGTAACCTGAAAGGCATTCGCACAAACTGGTACAATCCGAATGGCGTTGAAAATGCAGTCTTCTCCTTTGAGGCCGGGGTCAGAGGGATCTGCCAATACCCCTTTGATAGGTCTAGGGTGGAAATGTACCACGCCACCCCCAGTCATTCCAGCAGCTCGTCGACGCAAGGCATGGGGTAAGCGTTGAATCTGGACACCGCATTAACTTTCAGAAGTCGATACAGAATCTCGTTGACCCATCGGCCTTCGGGACCAGGACTATGGGGCGCCTCCATTCCCTGCAAGATTCTTCTATTACACCCCATCGCAGCATCTTGTCCACTTCCTCCCGCACGGTGTCCCACATCTTTCTTGGTAATGGTCTGACGGGGTCGCGGACTTTCTTACCCGGCTCTGTTGAGATGTGGTGGTGGGTTAGCGCCGTCTGGCCAGGCTGGGTGGTTAACGCTTCTGGGAACTTATGTGATAAATTCAGTAGCTCCTCCCGTTGTTCTGGCATGAGGTCGGGACCCAGCTGTAAGGGCATAGTTACTCACCCCTTTCTCCTCCTGGCCCCAATTCTGCTTTCTCGCCTACTGGGCTAACAAGGAGGCCTTCCCACTCCCTCCACGTCTTTAGGAGGTTAACATAATAGATATTTGTGGTTTTTCTCCTCCCCGGCATCCAGATTTCATAATCTACCTCGCCCACTCGACGTACTACCTCAAAAGGCACTTGCCACCGGGCCAGCAATTTAGAGAGCTGCTCGGGCAACAACAGGAGTACCCTGTCCCTGTGCTGGAAGACTCTTACTCGGGCTCCCCGGTTATAATATTGAGCCTCTCTCTCTTGGGCCCCTAGCAGGTTCTGCTTTGCGAACTCGCCCAGGCAGTGTAATCGTTCAGTACATCCTTAAATTAAGAGAACTGACCCCTGCACCCAGGTGGATTGCTCCTCCTAGGATTCCTTGATGATATCTAAAATGCCCCTCTGCTGCTGCCCGTAAAGTAATTCAAAGGGTGAGAACTCTGATGCCTGGGTACCTCGCGGACCGTGAAGAGCAGGGCAGGCAAGGCTCGACCCCTCTCCTTGGGGTCCTCTTCCATGAATTTTCTTAACATACCCTCTAAGGTTGGATTAAACCTCTCGACCAATCCATCGATCTGAGGATGGTACTCGGAGGTCCTTAACGTTTTTATTTGTAATAATCGGCATAGTTCCTTCATCAGTGCCGATGTTACATTAGTCCCCTGGTTGGTCAAGATCTCGTGGGGTATGCCTACCCTTGAAGATTGTTTTACCAACTCCGCCACCACTGTAGGGGTCATCGTATTCCGGAGGGGAATAGCCTCGGGGTAGCGGGTCGCGTAATCGATCACCACTAGGATGTACTGATACCTGTTGCGTGTCTTCTCCAGGGGTCCCACCAGGTCTAGCACGACTCACTGGAAGGGGATATCTACCACCGGCAAGGGCACCATGGGCACCTTCGGTACTCCCCTTGTGCCCGTTTTTTGACATTCGGGGCACGAACTACAAAAGTCCTTGACTGCCCGGTAAATGCTGGGATAATAAAATCTTTGTAGCAACTGGTGTACCGTCTTCTCATACCCCAGGTGCCCCACCCAGGGGTTGGCATGGGCCAGCTCCAAGAGTTGGCGATGATATTTCCCCGGCACTAACAGCTGCCACATCACCTCTCCCCCATCTTTCCCTTCTGTGACCTGGTACAACCGATCGTCTTGTACTTCAAAGTGTGGGTACCCCAAACCAGGACGCACTGTGCCTTCAGGGTCCATACTCTGCATTGCAGCCTCCCAGGCTTGTTGCAACAGCGGATCCTCTCTCTGTTCCTGCATAAAATCTCCACTCCACTCATCGGGTGCCCATGCCAGTGCTGGTTCTTCCTAGATCGTGGGGCCTGCTGGCGGGGTCTGGGCACTGTTGGGTATCTGCATAGTTCAGGGTGGTCCTGGTGTCGCAGGGGTCCTCTCCCCTACCAGGGCCTCCTTTCCTCCCTCCCCCCCGGCCTCGCTCTCCTGGCCCAGCCATTCCCTGATGGCCTGCTCGAATCCTTGCCAGTCTTTCCCCAGCAGGACGGGATAGGCTAGCCGTGGGGCGAGATCCACATAACACCACCCCTTCGCGGATCCTTACCCAAGTTGTGGGGTAGGATTCTACTTGGCTGTGCACACACTGGACTAGGATGGGTGGGCCTCTGGGGCCCTCGGCTTCTACCAGCTCTGCCCTGACCAGTGTCCGGCTGCATCCCAAGTCTACGAGGGCGGTTACTGACTTCCCCTCAACCTCAATCACCCTCAGGATTCTTCACTGCTCGCCTATATCGGCGAGCCGATGCCCCGCCGGTACCTGCCCGTAAGTGCAGTCCATGTAGGGGCAATCTTTAAGGAAGTGTCCCTCCTGGTCTCACTGATAACATGTTCCCGGTGTCAGTCGGAGCCTGGGCGGGTCCGACTCCTGGCTTTCTGTCGGTGGCCCGCATGAGGCCCCCAGCTCCCGGGAGGGCCGGGTCCATACTGGAGCTAGTCTCCTCCCAGTCTCCCCCTCCCTGTGGTCTGTGAACTCCCCATTCCCCCACTCTCCCTGGGGTGGGGGAGCCTTTCGGGTCTGGTCCCCCCCGGGGATGTTTTCCTTCACGCTCCTCCCTCCCCCTTCTACAGCCTCAGCCATCATGTAGTCCTCCATCAAAGTTACTGCCTCACTCAGGGTGGGCGGATGGTGGCGGTGGACCCAGCACTAGCCCTCCCTGGGCAGAATATGGATAAACTGCTCCAAAATCACCTTTTCAGCCACCTGAGCCCCTGTCTGTTGGTCTGGCTCTGGCCAATGCCACCCGGCTTCCTTTAGCCTCTGCGCTACGATCCGTGGCCGTGCCTCCAGGTGATATCGTTCCTGCCTGAAGACACACACCTATATGTCTCGGGTGTAATTCCCATTTGGCCAAGGATTGCTTCCTTTACCTTGTAATAATGTAGGGCGTCGTGTGGCTCTAGACTCTGATAGGCTAGCTGTGCTGGACCAGTTAGATACGGAGCTAGGAGCGTTGCCCAATGTTGATCTGGCCACCGGGCCACAGTGGCTACCCTTTGAAGGTCGTCAGGAATGCCTCTAGGTTGTCAGAGGGACCCATCTTGGCCAGGTGTATGGGCAGCTGGGCTAGAGACCCCTCTTCTTGCTCCTCTCTCCTCCCCCCCGCAAGGTTGAGGATCGCCCCGTGGCCCCGTACTGCTGTACCCACCACTCTTGCTGCGCCTGGTACTGCTCGGCTAGGTCCTTCAGGAGCTGCTTTTGTTGCTCCTGGTGCTGCACCAACAATTGCTGCAGTAGAAGGGTTTGCTGTTGCTGTTGCTGTCTCTGGTTCTCAGTGAGCCACTTGAATATCTCGGAAGCCTTTATCGCCGATCTTTGCCTACCTTCTGCCTCTTATATAACTCCATGGAAAAAAATATATTTTTTTTTTCCTCTCCACTCCCCCCTCAGGGTTTTGGGGTTCGTACCCACATTCTCCACCAAGCGCACAAGTGTGACCTTCTATCCACCCCTGTGCTGGTCCCTTAGTTCAGTGGCGTCGGCTGTGTGCAGTGCTTCGACGTCTGACTCCCTCTAGTCCAGCGGGAGAAGGAAAGTCTAGATTGATGATCTCCTCCTCTTCTTCTCCCCGTTTGTCTCTCAGCCTAGGGGTGCGGGGTTGGGGGGGGCCCGGGCCCGCCCGCCCGCCCTCATGGTCCCCAGCCCAGGGCCCTAAGGACAGGCTCTCACAGCGTCCTGTCCAGCTGGTGGGGGATAGTCCCGAAACTCACCAGCCCACCGGCACGTCCTAGGATGCCCTGCCCCGGGCTGCTTCCTACCCCGCTGGCCCCAGTGCCCCTCTGCCGCCCTTAGTCACCCTTCCTGGGTTCTCCTTCCTTCGGGACACCTCTCTCCTTCTCCACTCTGCTCCTTCTCCACCTCGCTCCTGCTTCACCTTCCCCCTCCTAAGTATTCCTCGCCCCTTTTTATCCCACGTCTCCTGTTGCTCCCCCCTGACGTCACGCGCCCACATCTGAGCGGGGTGCCCTGATGTCACCAGCTGACCTGGGGGCCGGGGTGCCTGCTGTCATGGGCGTGCCCCAGCACCCGGTGTCACGCCGGCGTCTGGCTCCCACACTCATCAGGTGTGCAGCTGCCGCTGACCAACCCTCACATGGGGCTGGCACCTCCCAGTTCACCCTGAGGAGCACAAGCGCTGCCACAGGGTTAGTGCGGGATGGCTCGGTCCCGGCCGAGCCGGGCCAGCTCGCCCCCTCATAACGTCATTAACTTTATACATATTTTATAGTCTGATATCCTTGTTAGTCTGTAACTTTAAAAACGAGTAGTCCTGTGGCACTTTAGAGACCAACAATTTTTTTATATATAATCATTAGTTTTCATGAACAAAGTCCGCTTCTTCAGATGAGATATTGCGTGGAGAGAAAAAAAGGGGGAACCTTGGGTTTTGTCTATGAAAGCTCATGACAATACAGGTTGTACCTCCCTTAACTGGGACTCCCTGATCTGGCAACATCGGACCATGGATGTTCTGGACCACAGAGCCCAGGAACAGGGACGTCTGGTGGTGGGGCAGGAGCAGCGTAGGGGGCACTGGTAATTCATCTGGGAGTGCAGTGTGTGGGGGGGGGGGGAGGGGCGGGAAGGATAGGTGGCATGCCGGAAAGCTCTAGCTTGGCAGTAGCCATGGGACTCCCTGGCTGCTGCTCGGGTCAGAGCTGTGGAATCATTCTGGCTCCAGCGGCTAGGGAGCTCCAGCCTCAGCAGCAACCAGGGGAGCTCTGTCCCTGTCTGTGGTGCTCTGACCCCAGCCTCAGAGCCAGGTGGCTGCGGAGCTCTGCCCCAGTTGCACAGCTCTGGCTGTGGTGCTCCAGCCCTGGCAGTAGTGGGGCCAGAGGCATCTAGAGAGCCCCGGGGGCCGGGGCAGCAGCGGCGGCAGGCTGAAGCCTTAGCCTGGTAGCAGTCTGGGCTGTGAGGGGAAGGACCTTCCCTGGTCCTCAAATCCCAGTGATGTCCATCCTGTAGTTACTCTCTGAGATGCCACAGGACTACTCAGTGTTTTTACACATTTCTATGTAACAATTGGAAAGATTGGGGCCTAATTTAAAAAGCTATGGTACAACATTATATACATCTAGCAAAAGAAATGTATCCATAAAGGCTAAGAGTTGCTCATTATTAAAACAGATACAATAATAATTGTTATTCCCAGGCAAGCATTCTATGCCAAAGCAAAAATTTAATCCTGAAATAAAACTAAATGTATGTCAACTTGCTCTCGGCAAAAATATGCAGCAAAACTTCATAATGTTTGTAGAAGACAAATGTATCTTTCAACAGGAGAAAAAAAATTTGCCTTTCATTTTGGGGGGAAAATGAAATGAGCAAAATATTCCTTCTTACATCCTACTAGTTAACTTGATTTTTTTTTTTTTCCTCTTTCCTTTTTGAGGAACACCGAGGAATATTAATTCACTGAAACAGTGAATTTTAAGCAAATACTGCAAAATATTCAGAAAAAATGAAATGCAAAAATTTGTACTGATTATGCAGTTATGTTATGCTCATCCTATTAGGAAACAAAAAATGTGATATGCTCATGTAATCAAACAACATCAAATTTAGAATTTTGCATAATCTCAATTAACTGCTTGCAAATGAGGAAGTAAATAAAGAATCATTTTGAGCAATAGCTAAAACTGTCTGTTCCTGGTTGTCTTTTAATATGGGGAGGAAGAGCAGGAATACCACCTATAATTCCTTTCCTCTTTTAACCTTCTGTATAAATCATTTTAATTTGAGAGAGGTGTGTGTGTGTGTGTGTATGTATGTATGTATGTATGTATGTATAAAGACATTTCCCTATTTTTGGTGCTCTTTGCATAATAATGAACTGCAAAAATGTTTTAAATTCATTAGCCCTACAATTATGTGGACAATTAACATGTATTCATGGAGGAAACAAAGAATTCCAGATAACACAATATATTTCAATAGCCGTGTGTATATATAAAACAGGAAGAGGCATCATTTGTCATGATTTGATATCAGAAATGTTACTCATTTTTGCCATCTTTGCTCAGTAAATACTTTCTTCCATTTATTAGTATTTATTCATATCCGGCAGTAAGGCAAAATGTGGCCCAATGATAACAAATTGAAGTTATACCAAAGGGGTTCCCATGTGTAATATGGATATTTTTCACGTGAAGGGAAGGTCATAGCCAGAGATGACACTGTAATACACTAAAATGAAATAACTTTGTAGAGGTTCTTACTGCGGAAGACTTTTGAGTTGCTCTGTTTCGTTTTACAACAATCAAAGTTTCTACTGTGCTGCAAATTTAGATAATTTCACCTGTGTTTTGTAACTTTAAATTTAGTGCTAGGGTAGTGATGACTTCTGTAGTATTGGTGAAGGTCTATATGTGTTAGACTTATGATATGGAATTAGTCAATTTCTATAAAACTGGCACAGGAACTGCTGTTGTTGAGACCACCTATCTGAAGTGGAAATATGAGGCCCATCAATCCATCAGATGAATATGTGCAGCTCTTCTTGACGTCAGTGTTAGCGGCTACTTAAGAGCTAGTGAAAGCCCAATTCTCCCCAGCATTAGCATTGTGTTTGAGTTGCTCCTCTGGTACAAAATAGCTCTAAAGCCAGTTAGGCCCTTGTACCACTACTCTGTTAGGATGAAGACTGGTCTCACTTGGAGCTTGAGATCAGCTATGCTAAGATATATTGAGTTCAGCTCTTGATGGGGAGATCACGAGTTTATTCAGTGTCTATAAAAACAAAAGGACAAACACCTTTTTAAAAGTATTCTAGAGTTTCACTAGTTTAGCCATGGTTTTTATAGCCCGCTGAATGCATTTTGGGAAAACATCTAATGCCTTCCCTCTCCTTCCCCTCCTGCTCTTTCCACTGGAAATGTTAGCAGAAATTCTAAGCATTTTGGAGTTACGCGGATCTAGACATTGGATAATACTTAGTCCGGCCATGAGTGCAGATGACTGCAGTAGATGACCTTTCAAGATCACTTCCACTTGTTTGCTTCTACATTTTGATTACCAGGAAATATCCTCTGTATAATGGAACTTCTAACTGTATGGCATTCTATACCCAGATCACTATCTCTGATAAGCAGCCTTTCACTAGCTTGAAGAAGTTTCTAGAAAAAGTGTCTAAAATAAAAGGGCAAATGTTTACTTCACAGAATTTCTGAGACCGCTAGCTTAGACTACTTCAATTGTCATAGAAATGAAGAGGTAAGAGCAGTGTAATAGACTGGTTCAAGAGAGCTGCTTCAATACATTTATCAGGAAGCTATTTAAATCACACAGATGGCTTAGGTTTGTGGAATTTGTTCCCCTCCCCATTCTATTGCTTAATATTTTAGGGAAAACAAATTGCGTATGAGGGCAGGGATATAATCATAGGAACAAAACCTACCAATACCTTTCTAGAACATGCCTGCCATGAGATGAAGACCCGATTCTCTGTTCCCAGGTGGTGCATAGCTATTACAGCTGGAATGTTAAAGGGTGGGGGAGCACAGTATATATTTGAAGAACCATAGAAGAGGATGAACAGGTTGAGACTGGGTTTGCAGGAGCAGAAATTTGAGGAGCTGCAGAGCAAGAGCTATACAAGGCATTTTGCTTGGTAACATATAAGTATGTGCTGTGAGACTGGAGTTCAGGAAGCATTTCTGAGGAGGGCAGAGGAAACTCTCAGCTGCCCAACTTTTCAGTGTGTTGCCTCTCAGAGTTGATAAGATGTTACTCTGAATTGACTAAGCCAGCAGTGTCTGCTGGCATACTTTGAACTCCAAGCAACTGAGGCTATCCCCAGCAGGTTGTTGGAATAATATAAATCCACTGTGGCTTCCCTAACACTTTACTTCCACATGTGAATTTCAAATGGAGGGATTTTATAACTGATCACAATAGTATAGACAAGGGCTTGTCTAGAGCTAGCTTAACTCAGCCTTGATCTGAGAATTTTTGGGGCACAGAGTTTACGATACCCACCTGTTTTTATGGCCGCTAAGCATAATTAATATATAAAATCATAGAAATAATAAACAGTCTGCAATGCCTTTTTAATAACACATGGTTATTCTCCCATAGCATTGCTAACAAACATTATCTGTAACAAGTCAATTTTCCAAAAGGAAATAGACATTTCAATAAAAATTGTCCTTCCAAAACAGTTAAGTAATGCCCCCCCAATATTTAACGAGCATCGATCAAACTAGTTTTTTGATCTAAATAATTTTGTCTATTTAGAGGTGAGCAAATAACTGACTTTTGTCCCACCTGCCCAGAAACCTAAAAAAGAGGAGGATTTGTTTGGGGGGGGAAAACTCCCAAGAATTTTAGAAAGGTGTTTTGTTTTCTTTTCTTTTTTAATTGAGAAGTAAATATTTTGGGTTAATTTTTTTTTCGCATTAACATTTTTTAAACTTAATTAGGAAACTAGTCATATTTCTGACAGTTTGAATTTTTTCTATTTAAAATGAGTTCAGATTTTTCCTGACACTTTTTTAATCGAACAATTTGGTAAAATCAAAAAACCATGAAATGTTACAGTTAAACTTGTATTTTTGCTGTAAGAGGTGGGCAAAATTTTCTATCACACCTTTATTTTTCATTATTGGTTGTAAATTTGGTTTTGTAAATCCAATTGAACTTTGCTTTGAAGAGCTACGATTATTATGACATGTTGGTAATGGAATTTTTGTTGTTTTCAAAATCTATAAGAAATCCTTTCGAGTTTAATTGGTCTCAAGCCTCTTGACACCTACTGGGTTGTTTTCGCTCACTGATTTTAAAAAAAATCCTTTACAAAGGAAAATGCTTGACCTAGTGAATAAGGTAGCATTTATGCAAACTTTCAAAATGATTTTTTTCTATGGTATTTATTAATATTTATTATATTAATTACAGAATTTGTTTTCATTTGCTAGGGAATGGGGCTGACCAAAATTCATGTGAAAAATAGTGAATGCAATAGGCAGAAATTTATTACAGCTATAAACTAAGATAGTGGTAACATGCAAAATGTCTTGCATCAGCAGATAATTTGTTGAAAGTATTAACTGAACAATATACCATATTTGATAATGCTTGGTTAATGTTTCTTATGCTTTATAAGAGCCACAGATCATGCTGTGCTCCATACCTGTACCTATTTTGACATGTATTGGGCCACCCCTCTCTGCATTTAAGCATCTTCCTTCTGGCAGAGTCCCTCACTGATAATGGAATTACAAAACAGAATGTTGTCTTTTACTGAAAGATACTGACATTGGTTTAATTGGATTGGCTTGTTTATCTAACAACTGCAATAAATAACATCTTAGTGTTTGTCATTCCTTAATTGTTTTGTTTTATTTATTTATTGGCATCCGTTGTTTCTGCATTTGAGGTGCTGATCCTTATCTGTAAGGATTTGATTCAATACTCATGGAAATCAAAGGGGATTTTGTTCCATTGAAGTCAATGGACACTAGAACAGGCCCTCGGTCAGGCAGCTGAAAGATACTGCTGTATTTTGAGCCTTATTTTCCTCTCAAGTATAATCTATTATAAATCATAGAAATTTGATCTGACATTAACTACACAACCAGCAGCTGGCTTCTTGGATCCTTGCTACATGCCATAAAGCCTTATCAGCACTGGTCATTTGCCACTAGATTACCCACCACCATTTCTTCCATGAAAATGTTCTGTTATTTCCATATGTACAGCTGATGGGACCAATGTGCATTTGATTGTACTTGGTGATTTCTGACAGCTGAGTCAGTTTCTCTCCAATAATATTTCTAACATAAGTATGTGTTTTTGTTTTCCATCTAGGATATACGTAAGAGTCTTTTGAGCGCTGTATCTCAATTTTCCTCCTGTCAACATCATTACTTTCACAGAATTCACATCCGTAAGTTGCTATAGAAAACAATTAATTGTATTTTCACCAGTCAAATCTTAGTACATTTCAATATGGCATTCCCCCCCCTCACCCATGCTTTCATAAACAAGGCCACTAAGTGAGCCATTCTTGGTTACTTTCTGTTTCTTTAAAAGCAGCCTCTTTGGATATATATGATCTCAGATAGTTAACTTAAATCTGCTGTATCTATAGCATAACCAGTAATTGATGTTCCTGATCATGTCAACATACATACATGTTCTACCAGTTTCAGAGAGTCTTCATTTGTTAACCTGTTTTTGCAAACTCCCGTGTCTTGTTGCATTACTTTGGTAGTTGTAGTATATCTGGGACTGGTTAAGAAGTGTCCACCAATGAAAACTTCAGCTCATTACATTTATCAAAACCTTCAGTGATTTTGTTTTATATACAATTCTGCATATATGTTGACAAGATTTGGGACAAAATGCACTTTTGTGTCTTGCCTTTCTTTCACCCTGCCCATTGGAATATCATTTGTCACCCACTGCTGGTTGCCACAAGGCCTGTTGCCAGTAAAGAGTACAGTGAATGCTCTGGAATCCCCATGTTTGCCAGTATTCTCCAGGGACTATCATGTCAATGGTATCAAATTTTGGAACAGTCAATGAAACGCACAAACGCAAATATCCAAAACCATTTTACTGAAAAATGCTGAGAATTTGCAACTTCCTCTGGGCTGTGTCCCTCTCTGAAACAAAAACAAGCTCATTTGCATCATACACTCATGAATTATATAGAACTGCAGCTTATTCACATATGATACCAAGGATATAATCCAGTAATTACAACACTCTGTTGTATCTCTTTTCTTTGGTGAGGATGGAGATTCCCTTTGTGCAGTTTCCAGCCTATTTTTGTTCAACCACACATTGCATTTCCATTTGAGATCAGTACTGCAGTCACCAAATGCTTTTAGCAATTCTGTTGGAAGTTATGTACACTCGGTGTTTTTTCTCAGGCTTCATTTTCATAACACCACGCACCACTTCCCCTTCCATGGAGCCAGAGCCATCAAGCCTGCTTTCTCTCCACCCGAATGTTTTGTATTGTAAGTGGCTTTGAGGCATACCAACTAAAATAGCAATCTCTCTATCTGCCATAGTGAGCTTTTATGTTCAATTGTGAAGAAACTTCTATAGTAAGATGTCTGATCATTGTCAATATGCCTCTAATTCTTAAATACTTCACCTTTTTGCTTTGATGTGTTCACTCTTGTCTCACCTTGACTGCCTTTGATACTGGCTCCTATATTCTGCAGATTCCAACACATCCCCTCCCTCCTCAACTCAAACGTATTCTCTATTTACCATAGTGCGGACTTCTCAAAATGTGCTTTGGTGAGTTCAGTCCTTATAGTTCCTCCTCTCTTCCCCCTTGCATCTCCCCATCTAGAAAGAAAGTTTGTTCAAGTTGTTCTTCCCATTCACCTGTGACAACATCTTAAACCCATTCTGGCTGGAAGTCATGTAGTTTTCATTGATTCTAGATATGACCAGGCTCAGGAAAACTTATTATCTTTTTTAAGTTTTAATTTTGTGCTTGAGGCAATAGTTGATGATCTGCTCTGCAGTTTACTCTCAGGAAAGTAGTCCTTGATCTTCAGCATCCCAGTAATATTACATTGTCAATTTTGGGTCTTTCTTATCAGATGACCACTTTGTACATAAACATCTAGAGGGTTGAATGAAAATGGCTTTTATAATGACCACCTGATTTGGAGGAGAAGAAGTCAACTAAATGCCTTGCTTTCTATTTTGTAAACCCAGATGACTTTTTTCCAATGCTTCTTTGGTCATTGGTTCCTTTTTTGAAGCAGCCTCTTTGAATATCTATGATCCCAGATAATTACATTAATACACTGCATCTACAGCATAATGCCAGCTTTTGCATTCACCTTTCCAGTTGCAAAGCTCAGGTCTTTGCCAAGAAAAAGTACATGCTGCAGATTAGGCTGGTATAACTTACATTTCTGTGAACAACTAATCCCCTGAGCAAGGTAACACCAACCTAAGAGCTGCTACCACCATTTTCAGGGGACAGAGTAATTAACTCAACAGGAGAGCTCTCTCCTGTTGGCTTACAATATCTGCATTAGCAGCGCTACAGTGGCCCAGCTGCATCAGTGCAGCTGCACCACTGTAAGACAAGCCAGAGGCTATGTCTACATTACAAGGTTTTTGCGCAAAAACAGCTGGTTTTGTGCAAAAACCGGTGAAGCATCCGCATCTCAAGCATGTTTTTACACACACAAAATTACAGTAAATCAACAGGACAGAGGGCTTTTTCCGGTAGAGTTATTCCACTCCCCATGAGGAGTAATTTCTTTTTGCACTATAGCTTTTGCGCAAAAAGGCATGTGTGGATGCTCTGCAGAGGTTTCTTGCGCAAAAAGACCCGATCAGAAAAAGCATAGCGGCTCTGATGGCCAACCAGAGCTTTCTTTCACAAGAGCATCCATGCAGTGTGGACGATCTTGCACAAAAGCACATTGCTTTTGCGATGAGCTTTTGAGGTGTGGATGCACTTTTGTGCAAAAACTTTTTGTGAAGATCTTCCACACAAACCCTGCAGTGTAGACAAAGCATTAGTGTTTTAACGAGTGTCTCCAAACAGTTCATGGAACTCAATTGTGTCACTGTCAGCTACTGTCATAGGGGCACAAACCAACATGATTGACATGAACTGTCTTTTCTGAAAGGCAAAATGTAATGATTCTGTCACTTACTGATTATATACAAGCACATATTTTGTCTCCTGGGATAAGATAAATATAACTCAGTTTTCTTTCACTTTCTCAGATTTTGAATAGTATATTCATTATTTGTCCTGTAATGAACTTAACCATTCTGTCACAGCCTTGACATTCTACATATCTGTTGCATATCTTTCCAGTTCTTTAGCCACAATGAGGAGCTTCTCTTCTTTCTCAACTACATTCTGTGTTCCTTATGTGATTCAGGTCATTCACTTGTGTTGTACAAAAATTCCTTAGCACTGTACTTTTTGAAGTTTTTGATTCACAGCCATCATAACTGTACATTTAGACTACATCCTCACTTAGAATCACTCTCCTAGCTTGAAAAGACAGTCTCATTCTAGTTCAAGGAGAGCTAGCACTCCAAAAATAGCTTGTCTCTAGTAAATAGCACTGATACTGAAAAGGAGTAGTACATGCTAGCCATGTGCAGCAGGCCATTAGCCATGTCACCACTCACCACTGCCTGTGTTACTGCAGCTCCGCTATTATTATTATTATTATTATTATTAATACATTTATCATCAAGCTACCATTACTGGTATGTTCCTAAGGTGGGAATCTCACCCTGTGCTCCAAGTGTTGTGGCTGGAAACTCCTTTCCTATATAACTTGATGTACTTCTAGCTTGGGGGTGGTTCTCAAAATCTAGCACCGCATGAGGATAATGTTGCCTTTATTCTAGCGTAATAGTTCTCATGGGAGAAAATAAATATGGGGTTTCCCATTTCCTTCTCTGGTTTGTGGCCTCTGTTGATTAAATTATGGCTTCCTTCATTCAGCTTTTTATGGTATTCCTCTATTTGGGGTCCTATTAACTTGTCAATAGTGACTAGCATTTCATGAGGTTTTGGCTAGTCACAGGTGATACCATTTACTTCCATTACCATAGCTGGCTATAATACAGCATGAATAATGGACTTGACACTTCACTGTAACTAAGGACACATTTCACTGAAGTCTGTCTATAGCTGCTGTAAATCAGACTATAACCATAATAGCTATAAATTGGAGCTAGGATAATAAAACTTAAAAGCAGACACACATATGCAAAGAAGGGTTATTTATCCACAAGGGTAAAACTCATGACTCTGCACCAGCATACCAGAAGGCCTGTGCATCACACAAATTCCACTTAATCCCTACTGCAATCTTACAAGCCTTAGTTCTGTAATGAGCTCCATAGAAGTGGATTCTTCACCAGTGCAGAGCCCCACTGAAGATGGAGCGAAAGAGGACTAAGTTATTATAGGTACTGTCTTTTGAGAAATCAAAACTATTTATTGCTAGCTTTAAAACTTAAATCCCAGTGACTACATGGAGAAGAGAAGATGACTCAGACCTAGATATGAAGTAAAAGTGGAATAGTCGATTTTCATTCAACTTCAAACTCCTGCAGAGAAGAGGAGAAGAGACCCCTTAAGAAAGGGGTATTAGCACAGAGAAGAGAGATTCAGATACTGCTAAAACATCATTCAGAACTTCCTAGAACTTGTATAAATCCTTTACTTATGAAGAGCCTTTAGGATTTGTATTTGGCATGGGATTTCTGTTCTATTCATCTTGTGTCCAGTGCCTGCCAAGCAATTGGATTTAGATTAGGTTTTCTCAGAGGAAGGGATTAGGTTTTAGTTAATTTGCCAACCAGTTCACTAGAACTGGGGAGAAGAAAATGCTTGCATATTGTAGTAAATCCATAGTCACTCAAGATGTCACAATTCTTATTTACGTTGCTTGCCGTGCCAATGTGAAATGCTATGAGATTAGTAAGAACAGAACTCAGCTACTGCTGCTCCATTAGCTGTTGCAAGTGTAGGATATGTGACACAATTGAATAGTTCTGATTTCATCCAGTAAAACAATGACATTACATCAGCCCACCATTCATAGAAAGTTGATGCCTAAGCAGTCCCTATTTTGTGCGGGGGGGGGGGGGAGAGGAGATTGGTTGGTTTGTTTGTTTGTTTTCCTCCTGAACCCCCTCTTCCCTTGGTAAGTTTCTTTTCCATAGGCATTGTAGTAGAAAATGGTTTCTGCCCATACTTCCCACAGCAAATTTTAAACCAGGAAATGCATGTCTTAAAGTCAAAACAATGCCCCTTTGAGGGGTTTCCTTCCATTCCTTCTTCCTTGGAGTGCAGATTTTTCACTGTATCTAGTAGTCCAACTAAAACTTAGGCTACTTAAAATTCTCATCCCTCTTGCAGAGGTAGTGGAACTAGGAGCCTGGGGGGTGCTGCAGCACTCCCTGTCTCGAAGTGATTTACAGTTTGGTTCAGTAGCTCCCAGCATCCCCACCATAAAAATTATTCCAGAACCCATGCCCTGTTTGTAGCACTTGACACAAGATAAAGGGGCTCTAAAGTATTCAGAGCTATGTTTTGCTGCTAAAGTACTTTGGTGCGGATGTAACCTACGTAGAGCTGGGGATGTTTTCAGTTTAAACATGACTAATAACTTAAAGCTCCCTTAGTCTGTTCCGCCTAGGCTGTGAGTTTGGAGTTGTGCCTCTTAAGGGGGACAGTACAGAATTTTATTCCATTTGAGTTTCCTTTAATTTATTAGATCCTGCCAGTAGATCCAAATCCCGCCACTGGATCTGTCATTGTGAGGGTTGTGTGTTGATGGCTCCAACTATATACCAGAGGTTTTCAAAGTGGGGTGCCCCTCCAAATACTTGACTAGGCTTCTCCATACCCAACTCACTCAGTAAGTACATTGTAATTTAAATACCACAACAATAGGTAAATCCAGAATTTAGACCTATACATACAGGATATATGGCTAGTTGAGTCAACAGTTGCCAAGAAGACTAATGCCTATTCAACTGCATTAGTAGGAATATTGCCAGCAGATTGAGGGGAAGTGATTATTCCCCTCTATTCAACGTTGCTGAGGCCTCATCTGGAGTACTGTTTTCAGTTTGGGGACCACACTGCAGAAAGGATGTGGACAAATTGGAGAGAATCCAGCAGAGACCAAGAATAATGATTATGAGGCTGGAGCAGAGAAGAGTGAGGGGGGAATTGATAGCAATGTTCAACTATCTGAAGGGGAGTTCCAAAGAGGATGGAGCCAGGTTATTCTCGGTAGTGGCAGATGACGGAACAAGGAGCAATGGTGTGAAGTTGCAATGGGGGAGGGTCTAGGTTGGACATTTGGAAAAAGTATTTCACTAAGAGGATGGTGAAGCACTGGAATGGGCTACCTAGGGAGATGGTGGAATTTCCATCCTTAAAGGTTTTTACAGTCAGGCTTGACAAAGTCGTGACTGGAATAATTTAGTTGGGGTTGGTTCTGCTTTGAGCAGGCGGTTAGATAAAATGACCTCTTGAGGTCTCTTCCATCCATAATCTCTGTGATTCTAGTATTAACAGTATTAAGTCTCTTTCTCCCTCCTCCCCCAATATAGAAGTTGCAGTACACCTAGGGAGAAGGCAGCTTCGATCCACCCATATTTCAAGGCTCCAAGTAACAGGCTCTAGTAAGGGTTAGCAGCCTTGGTTCTCAAATCAAAGTTTCATCCTGGGATTACTTTTTGTGTGTCTGGTTTTTTGTTTCCTTTTGTTTAATGGGTTTGCCTTTGCAGAAAAACACCTGGAACAAGATAGTGGGCCCCCAGATAATGTTTGTGCAGTGCCCAGCCCCCAAAAAAGCCCTCCTGGGCTGACTAGTGCCTTCCAATTAGGACTCAGAACTGCAGGGCAGTTGCATCACTTTGTAAACTTCCAGCCTGAGCCTGAGCTCTGTGATATGGAAGGGCCCCAGAGTCCGGCCTCTAGCTTGTGCTTGGAAGTTAACTTGGAAGATGAAACTGTTTGATTCAGAGTCAGTTGTGGGTTTTTCTTTGCTATGTAAATGTACCCAGAGGCTTCCTTTCTCAGCATTAATAGGCTTGCACGCTATAGCTATGTCTACACTACAGAGTTTTTGTGCAAAAGCAGCTGGTTTTGTGCAAAAACTCGTGGAGCATCCACACCTCCAATGCATTTTTGCTCAAGTAAAACGAAAGAACAGAGGGGGGTTTTGCGCAATAGTTATTCCTCATAGAAAGAGAAATAACTCCTTTTTGCGCAAAAGCTCTTGTGCACAAAGGTGTGTTTGTGGGGACAGGGAATGGGTTTTTTATTTTTATTTTTATTTTTTTTTTTTGCAAAAAGAGGCAATTGAAAGAGAGCAAAGGTGCCGTGGTGGCTATTCCATGCAGTCTGGCTACTCTCTTGCACAAAAGCGCGTCGCTTTTGGGATGCGCTTTTGCAGTGTGGACATGCTCTTGCACAAGAAGTTTTTGAAGATCTCTTCTGCAAAAAGCTGCTTGCGAAAGAAGCCTGTAGTGTAGACATGTAACAGGTATACCTCCACCAGGTGATTAAAATATGTATAGCTGCAAAGAAGCAATCTACATTTTAGCATCTCTATACCTATTCCATAGACTGTAACTTCAAAATATTTAAGAAATATTGGAAACAATGCAAACCTTTCATACACATTTTTCCCCTCACCAAAACACACTTTCCAGACTTTAATTTTGTAATTAATCATAAGTTTTAATTTGTGACTTGACATTACCTTACTACGGTAGTACAGATAAATACAAAAGTGCCAGCAATTTTATGGTGGCTGATCCTGCAGCCAGCCAGAGACAGAAAAGAGAGGTGTAGAATTAGCTGTTAAGGATGATCGAATGGCTAAAGACACAGCCCAGACTGTGATGCTTGAAATCAATATCTAACATGTTGATTTCAAGTCCAACAGATGCATACAATAATTGAAGTTTCTCAGTGCAAGGGCACTCCAGAACTGTGATTAGACCTGAGAGCCAACATTACTTCATGCATACTAAGACAGGAAGAAGCACAAAGACTGAAAGTAAGAAAAACACATGAGAGAAATGGAATTTGTGCTGGAATACATATCAAAAGTCTGATTTTGTATAATAACTGTTTTGCAACTTGTCTACCTAAGAGAGCCCGTAACATAAATTTAGTGACAGTGTCATACTATGGCTCTGTGATTGGTGTAATTAAGCACAGTACAACCCAAAATATGCCATTCTAAGCTTCAGATAACATTTGAAAAATTCTTCTGGACACGTACTTAACTGCTCTGGCTTCTCTCTCGGGTATTGTATCTGAGATCATTTTTGAGATCATGGAAGTACAGCAGAACGAAGTATATTCTGTGGGAAGTAGAATCGGGTCCCCCATGTATGTAGGGGGATGCATACCATAAAATCTCGAGTATAATGCGCACTTTTTTCTGATTTCACCCCCCCCCGGGTCAAAGTTGGGGTGCACATTATACATAGCAGTTATATTTTAAAGTTTTATTTTGGCTCCCAGACAAGGCGAGGAGCCGGCGGCGCTGCCAGGCTGCAGTGCCCTGGCTCCTTCAGGCTGCGCCCGGGGGCTCCCGCGGCAGGCTGGGAGTGGAGAGCGAGCCGCAGAGCGCACCGCCCCCTGGGCGCAGAGGGGCACGGGAGGAGAAGGCGGTAAGGCACTCTGCTGAGGGGCCGCCAACTGCCCTGGCCTGGGGTGTCCTGGCCGGGTCGTCCCCCTACTCTCGGCTGCAGCTGCCGATGATGGCCAGGTCCAGGCTGCGGGTCTGGCAGAGCCTCCGCTTGAAGAGGGTCTTGGATGAGGTAGCTGCGCCCGGGGGCCCCCATGGCAGGTGCGAGCCCGGGCGCAGCACGCGGGCAGCCTGGGGCTGGCTCCGGGAAGCAGGCGAGGCTGTGCTTGGTGCTGGTGGACCTGTTGGCAGGAGTGTAGATATATAGGTGCGCATTATATATAGGAGTTCAGTTTTTTTCATGAATCTGATGTTGAAAAGGTAGGGTGCGCATTATACTCATGATTTTACGGTATTTAAATATCCGTGGGATGCATATTCAAATATGCATGCCAAACAGGCTTAAATATGCTGATTCAAGCAGGTTCAACTTATACTTCCTGTTTGCAATGAGCACTGTTTCAGGAATTGCTCTGGAAGAGTATACGTGCTACCATTTTCTACTGGGGGTTCTGCCACAGGAAAGGAAAAATTTTGGTCAGAACCTCTCCTTCAGAGGCTGCCTACAGACAATGAAGAATCAACATTTTCCCCATGTTGCCCTGGTCAGCTTGCTTCAACAGCCATTGCCACATAGCATGTGTGTTAATTATGGGTAATAGCATGCAAATGCTGGACACTGTTACTAACCCTCTCTGAGTTCTGTTTTCTTTGCATAGGATTGACAGAAGCCAACATAACCCTGGGCTTAATCTAGCTTTGTAAATATGCAAAACCTGTTTATATGGCTCCCCAGCAATCCTTCAAGATGCTTTGCAGTAAGAGTTCACGTTGCATCTGCAATCTACATCAAGTTCAGTTGGTCTATCCACAGGGGAAGAGTATTTGAATGGGAGTAAAAATAAAGATTTTTGCCTAATGACAGAAGAGTGGCAATTAGCATATCTGCCTTCAAGAATTTCCACTTTGATTTTATATGTAATACTCAGGGAAATAGTGCCTAGATCTTATTGTCACTATTTTTTTTTCAGAAGTCACGTTGTGAAGTTGTAATACTTTTTACATTGTTTGCTGACAACAAATGTTACGGGTCTTCTCTTGGACAAAATCTATAGTACCTGAGATCTCTACTTGCGTTGGAGGAAATTAACAGCTGCGTTATTCCCCCAGTTCCACTGGTAAAATCAGATCAGAGATAAGCTCAAAAATACATCCAGATTTTAACTTGTTCCCTTTAATGTAAGCTTCTTCTCTCTTTTCCCCTGTCATTTTTTTTTCTCTTTCCTTTCCGATACCAAGTGATAATTTCCTATCTCCTGCAGTCAGTTCAGGCCTTGTGCATTCTGTGAGGTGGGCTGAAGAATGATAGATGCTATTTAAGAAAAAAAATCTCCACTCTGGAGAGTTGTAGTTGATGCTAATAAAAACAGTGATTAATTTACATGTACAGCTGCCTTCGAGCCTCACAGTCAACCACTTGACAGGATGGAGCAGCCTGAACTGCTGAAGATGAATATTTCATAACAAAACTTGGCTCTTGCAGATCAACAAGGGAGTTATGTTGGTGGCAGGACTGCCACTGGCCAACTGTTGTCAGAGCTAAAGAATTGCTCTAAGTGACAATGATCTTTGGAGCATATAAATGGAATATGCTACATCACTCAGTTATACCAAATATTTTTGATTCCATGACTTTATTTTATTGCTGTTTTGGGAGGTTCGTAATATTGGCATGCATTTTCTTGCAAGAAACTAATCCAGGGCTGGTAGTGATGTTTACATGAGGTAAGATCTCAAAAGTGCAATGATAATTCTGCCTCCCACAAGGATGTGATGATCACAACTTTTCACTTGATGAGTTGGGGGTCACCACATAATTCATGGGTAATTAGAGCAAAATGTTTTACCATTCCCATAGACACCCTGTCTGATGTACAAAATAGGTATCTGCAAACCATCTCTTGCTAGGTACAAACTTTGTTGATACCTCTAATTACTCATGTCTATTGGTAGAGTTTTGGAAATATGTATTGATTACATCCATATTATGGAAGAGAGGGGGCCAATTTTTCAAATTATTAGTTTCTAATTCTTTATACTGTTTTGAAAATAATCATTTTAGGGATATAGGTCATAATTTGGGTGTCTGCAAATCAACAGGGATGTGCTTTAGATAGGATGTTAAGCGGGTAACTAATTCTGTAGTTGATACAGCTTGTATCGACTACACGATTAGTTGATAAGGGAAGGCACAAGCTGGAGCTGTCCCTGCTGTGGCTGTGCAGTTTAAATGTAGTAGGAGCTGGGTGTGCAGGCCTGCGCGCCCAGATCCTACTACATTTAAACGACACAGCCACAGCAGGGGTAGGTCCCAGATCTAGCACAAAGTCGGGACTGAGCATTCCCAGCTCGTGCCAGCTCCGGCACTGCTGCAGCTCTGCCTCCTCTCTCTTCCCCCTCCACCCCCCCCCCCCACCCCAGTCATCACAGAGATGGTGCTAGGGGAACCAGCTTTTAAGCCAGCTTCCCCAGCACCATCTCCTTCTTCCTCAACCTTTGCTGCCTCTGAGACAGAGGCAGCAAGGGAGGGGGAAGTGAGTTGTTGAGTAGTGACTTGACTAGTCGCTTACATCCCTAGTCTTTGATGGGATTCTAGGTGGTTTTGATCTAATTTGAGGCCTCCCAAGTTGTAAAATTGGGCTTTTGTTGCATACTGTGTGAGTTCTGCACTGCAGATCTGATAACAGGTTTTTGTCCTACTGTTTAAAAAGCAATTTTTATCTAAGTTCTTGAATATTAGCATCAGTGATATCAATACAGGTCCTGTTCTGACTGGCTTACGGGTTATGTGAACCAGCAGGCTAAAACGACTTCTGATCTACATAAACCAATAATTGATATTTCTGTTATTTTCTTCACCAAAAAAAATCAAGATTAAGAGGAGAAACATTTCACACTCTTTGAAACTTATGCCTAATACCCTTTTGAAACAAATGTCACAACACTTGACATAATTAATTTACTGTTTCAGACTAAGAAAACACATACACAGATTTATGTACATATTACATAAGGTTTGGTATCATCAGGGATACCTCTTGCATCATCCTTAACATAAACAGAAACACAACACCATGTTTAGCTCAATGCTTATATGCAATCTAATTCCCATTTAAACCTTCAGAAAAGATAATGCCAGTCTGTGTGATTTGTGGGACAGTGGACTTCAGTACACAGTAAACATTTATTTCTTGTGTATCCTGCAATTGTTTAAAATAGGATTCTGCTACTCTTACTGAGTATTATTTTTCTCTGAGAAATCACATTTCCTCCTGTGTTTTGAAAAGGGGAGTATGGCAGAATCTGGCCCATAGTCCCTAGTTTATATCAGTAAGAATGTGTTTAGGATTTGGTGGTATAGTTGCCATCAAGAAATTTAAATTAAGTTCCATTGTAGATAATTTTTTACTCATATTTTATTTATTAATGGATACCACTAAAAACTGGCTTGCAGTGATAACTACAGAGGAAAGAAAAACGAAGAATCTTATTGGAAGGTACTGCTTAGGATTTTCAAATATACTGAAGTTGTTGGGGTGTGTTGATGTGCAAAATGGTGTAGTCGATCCTTTGGTGATGCATTTTCTTAGTTGTCATTCCTTGGCATGCATCTAGAGCACAGCAAACCTGAGAGAAAGCTTACAGCAGTGGTCTCCAACCTTTTTAACCACAAGATCACTTTTTTTGATTTAAGTGCAATGTAAGATCTACGTCAAACCTAAATACCCTTGCCCTGCTTCCTTTCCGCCCCTTCCCTGAGGCCTCACCCTGCTCACACTACACCCCCCCCTCCTCCCCAAACAAAGGGGAGGAGCTCCGGGTTTAGCTCAGGGCTGGGGATTAGGCCCTAGGAGGGGGTTCAGGGTGAAAACTCTAAGAAGGAGTTTGGGTCCAAGGAGATTCATGGCTAGGGCAGGAGGTTGGGTGCAGGAAGGGATGGAACAGGGGTTCAGGAAGCAGGTTCTGGCTGGGCACCATTTAACTGAGATGGCTTCCGGGTGGGGAAGCTGTGGGGTTAAGGCAGGCTTACTCCTGCCCTGGCCCTGCACCACTCCCGAAAGCAGCTGGTATGTTCACAATGTCTCCATGGTACCATGTGCTGCCTCTCATCTACAGACACTAAGCCCACAGCTTCTGCTGGCCATGGTTCCCCATTACTGATCATTGTGAGCCATAGGAGTGGTGCCTGCGGGCAAAGAGAGCGTGTGGAGGTCCCCTGCTCTGTCTTTCTCAGGGTCTGCAGGGACATGTCAGCCAGTTCCAGGAGCACCAATTACCACAGGGATAATTACTCCAGACAAAACAAATTAGACATTTTAGAACTCCCTACTCAAAATTAAATGTAAAAGAGAAATGAAAATTCTGAAATGCACAGACCAGTCACAAACCAAAATTAACACACTTAGCGAGCAGTAAAAAGTAACAATGCACATATGTGTTGGGTCTGGAGATGAGTAAAGGTGTGTGTGTGTGTGTGGGAGAGGGAGATTTGCATTACCAAGCTCCCTCCATTTCTTCCTCCCTCTCTCTGTGTGGTGATAGGGTACAGGAGAGGGGGGAGGATGGCACCCTGACAGCACACCACACCCCCCTTCTCCCTCCCACACCCTGCACAGCAAGCAGGAGGCTCCCAGGGTGGCAGCTGCAAGGCACAGAGCAGGAGCAGCATCACAGTGGATGGAGGGGCAACTGAAGTGCCAGCGCTTGATAGCTTTCAGGCCAAACCAGTCAGGATCGCCTGTCAGAGGCTCCAAGATCCACCAGTAGATGCTGATCTACTGGTTGGTGACCACTGGCTTACAGTATAACTCTGTTTTGCTATAATTTAGATACTTGAGCTCTAACAGCAGCAGCAATACATGCTGAATGTTCATACTTACTGTCACTTTAAAAATGTGGGTGGGGGGAGTGAACTCACTGTGAATGGGCCTTAGGCCTTGCACTATAGTGGCTGCTTCCGCTGCCTTCCATGGTGACTGTATGTTACCTAGCTGGGTCATGCTTTAGCCATAGATATTGGTGGGGGGAGGGACACAGACAGATTCTCTCCCCATGGTGTTCCCTGTGTGTGAGAAGCTAGCCTTGGCTGCCCCTTCTTAAATATGTGCATTGAAAAAGCTGACAATATACCATGATTTTTCTTTGTGAAAAGCAAAGCTTAATTGTAGTTCTGTGGAACTGTTCATTTGGAGTTTAATTATTTTCACTGCAAATCAGACTTGTGAGGCAAGGGGCTCTGGGAGCTGTCCCCAATGTACCAAATCAACAGGTATTCCCCTAAAGCAGGAAGGGAGTAGATCATACCTAGGGTTGCCAGTTTTGGTTGGAAGAATTCCTGGATATTTCATCACATCTCTAATCTTTAATTAAAGATTAATCTTGGAGACTCCAGACCAATCCTGGAGGGTTGGCAATCATAAACCCCTGTGTTTACCCTCTTAGTATCCTTTGAGGCCCTAAGGGATGGGAATAGGGATTCTAGTGCTGCCAGGATCCCTTAAACACAAGAGGCAAGTTTATGCTTGGCTCCTCTGTGACTGAGGTAGAGGAAGAATGATGTTGCTGATCCCTCTATCCTCAGGCTAGTGCACCTACACTGGGCTAGGTATAATTTAGTAATATTGCAAAATAATTTCATCTAAGATATTTAGCAATGCTGAGCACAAATTAATTATTCCTCCTTTTTTTCCAGCTATCTTTCCTTGGAAATATCAACAATACTTAAAAAAAAAAAAAAAAAAAAAAGTGCTCCCTCCTCCTCCCCTGCTCCCCAAATCTCACTGCCTTCCCCCTTCCTCGGGTGAACTGTGCCTTTGACTCATCAGTCAGTCTCTCAGGAGCCACCCTTTCCAAGTGTTAGGCCTGTGCCTTCCCTCCTCAGGGTGGAATTTCTCCATCCAAACTACAATTTTAGTCTGGATTCCCAAGTCACAGCAGCCTATTCACCATTCATGAGCCCTCAGCAGGGCCAACTTGATGTTGGCACCTGCTATAGACTTCCCTTTGGGACTTGAGACCAGTTTGAAAATGTAGTGACTGAGAACAGCTGGCTGAAACAAAGTATTTAGTTATCCATAGGAATATAACCAATGGAATATTGGTTTAAGGGTTTAAATAACATACTTTTTATAGGGCTTATTTTATCATGACTAAATCTAACCCATTCCTTATCAGAAGCTTCATGTGTCACTCATCTCTGTATCTGAAGGAATTGGAGCAATCCTTCCTACTTCCCCCATTTCTCTCACCCCAGAGTTTCACAGGCAGTCTCTTTATTTTTATTTTTATTTTTATTTTTATTTTAAATTCACCTCAGAGTCTTCTTTCTTAGACCTGCACCCTTTGAATCTGGTCAGTCTGGTTTATGTCTCCTGCCAAGGAACTCAGAGGCTGGTTTCCAGGGGTGCATTCGTTGTATTGTCCATCTCAGCAACATCAACATTGCAGTGTCATTGCCTGCCACTTTGGGGATGTGTAAAACTTACTAGGATTAAATTAACTCTCTGCCAGCCTTATAGCAAGAAATTGAAAATTCCATGGATAGATACGCATACTATTTAAAAAAAAAAAAAAAAATCTCTGTCTTCACACTAATTGCCATGTATTTAGCTGGTTGAAATTTAACTCCTTTTATTAGAAAATTCAAAGTGTGTGTGTGTGTGTGTGGGGGGGGGGGGTTACTGTGAATTTTTCATGTGGGGGGGGCTCTGTGGTTTTTTGTTTGTTTGTTTGTTTGTTTGTTGCTTTTTAAATCAGATCAGTCTCATGTTTTATATACAATAAGCACCACCAATCCGAATCGGTCATGCTAGGAACACATTCTGCCAGTATAACTTAATGAGGCCTTCTGCTGAAGTCATTAGGCCTATTGAGGAGTGGTCTCATTTATGTTACAGGGCTGCATTTGACTGAGTAAGGAAGGCAAAATGTGGGCTTTAAATGGACTTGTTTTTGTAGACTTTTCAGCAATTTCAAGAAATAGTCTCCCTCCTTCAAAGCACTATTACCCAGGGTCTCATTAAGTCCCTTTGACAGCTAATTAGTAGACATTCTAGCTGGAGCAATGTAAATGATTGACAAAAAGATAGGACTTATGAGAAAAAATTAAAATAACTAAATATTTATAGATGAAATATGCTAGGTGATTGAAACAGGTATGAATAAGGGTAATGAGATCAAATTTATCCCAGGAAAACAGACTGAACACCAAGAAACACTTCTACAGAGTGATAGCTATTATACCGTAGAATACTCTCTGAAGGAAATTGATGGCTGTCCCATCCAATCACTGAATCATTTGAAATTGGAGTGCCTGGGGCACATAAGAATAGATTGTAGGGGATAATACAGGACTAGCAGTGGCCTGGACTATGCAAGCAGTCCTTAGACTTATAAGGCTCAGAGTGTATTCATGAGCTCCATAATTTGCATAAAATTCCATCTTTGTCAGGTGTGATAGAGGGATCCCTGTGAGTTAGTACTCGGGTATGTATCTAAAGTGTAAATTATGTGCTGGACTTCTAATATAGTGTGGTATAAACTAAGACACGTGATTGCTTATGGACTGATGCCCAGACAATGAAAACTACTTTTGCAACCTCAAGAGATGGGTCTAATACTAAACAGAAATACCACTATTAAAGGGGATATTACACAGAATGATTCAGAAGGGACTGCTTATACTAGTATGAGATGATTTGTCAGGAGCAAGGGGTAAGATTCTCAGGGTAAATCTTCATGGTACAGAGACACAGACATTTGGTAATGGAGTCACAAATTGGATAGTCAGGCTCCTTAGTGGAAACAAACGTACAAGACAAGGAAAACACTCACTAACGCATTTTAAGATTATGGGCTGGAGATAAGGGAGTAATGGGATGACCTTTGCTCTTTAAAGGTTATTATCTTGTATATCTTCATTTATGTGACTTATGGAGAAACCTTATCTAGAAAGCCTATAGTAAAGCTGAAGTTTAGATAAGGGAATGCTTGTTTTTAGTTTGTAAATTATCTCTTTAGTCTATGCTTTTACTACAAAAATGTAACTTAGTTAAAACATTTGATTTTCAGTTTGGAAAATTCATGATGGTCATTTAGGAGAGGTCTGAGCAGGTATTCAACCCAGAGGAGCCTGCAGAAGTACAAGGGACTATGAAACAAGTCACTGTACTCCGGTTTGTCTAAAAGTAGAGAATCATAGGTTTCCACTTTAGTTAATTGAGAGCAGCAAAAGAGCCCGCACCTGAGAATTATGAGAGACCCTGAAAACAAAAAACCAAAAAGGTGCAGTGGCCTATTATCTGTCCCAACATCAGACACATACCACAATAAATGACAGTACAGAAAAGTCAAACTATTCTGCTACAGTTATAAATTAATTTTAGGATACACATGTAAGGGGTAAAATTCTGGCTCCCCTATGGGTGTGTCTACACTACCACTTCTGTCAATATAACTTGGGTCATTCAAGGACATAGAAAAAACAGCCCTCCAAACAACCATGTCCTGATAAAATTTGCGGATGACACAAAGTTGGGAGGTATTGCCAATTCAGAAAAGGATCGGGATATCATACAGGAAGATCTGGATGATCTTGTAAATTGGAGTGATAGCAATAGGATGAAATTTAATAGTGAGAAGTGTAAGGTTATGCATTTAGGGATTAATAACAAGAATTTTAGTTATAAGATGGGGACACATCAGTTGGAAGTAACGGAGGAGGAGAAGGACCTCGAGTCCTGGTTGATTATAGGATGACTATGAGCCGCCATTGTGACATGGCTGTGAAAAAGGCTAATACGGTCTTGGGATGTATTAGGCGAGGTATTTCCAGTAGGGATAAGGAGGTGTTAGTGCCATTACACAAGGCATTGGTGAGACCCCATTTGGAATACTGTGTGCAGTTCTGGTCTCCCATGTTTAAGAAGGATGAATTCAAATTGGAACAGGTACAAAGAAGGGCCACTAGGATGATCCGAGGAATGGAAAACCTGTCTTATGAAAGGAGACTCAAGGAACTTGGCTTGTTTATCTTAACCAAAAGAAGGCTGAGGGGGGGGACATGATTGCTCTCTTTAAATATATTAGAGGGATAAATACCAGGGAGGGAGATGAATTATTTAAGCTTAATACCAATGTGGACACAAGAACAAATGGATATAAGCTGGCTAGTAGGAAGTTTAGACTTGAGATTAGACGAAGGTTTCTAACCATTAGAGGAGTGAAGTTCTGAAACAGCCTTCCAAGGGAAGTAGTGGGGGGCAAAAGATCTATCTGGCTTCAAGATTAAACTAGACGGGTTTATGAAGGGGATGGTTTGATGAGATAACATGATCTTGGTAACTAATTGACCTTTCACTATCAGTGGTAAATAGGTCAATGGAGGGATGATAGGAGTTACTACAGAGAACTTTCTGGGTGTCTGGCTGGTGAGTCTTGCCCACATGCTCAGGGTTTAGCTGATCGCCATATTTGGGGTCGGGAAGGAATTTTCCTCCAGGGTAGATTGGCAGAGGACCTGGAGGTTTTTCGCCTTCCTCTGTAGCATGGGGTACAGATCACAGCTGGAGGATTCTCTGCATCTTGGGGTCTTCGAAATATTTGAAGGCTTCAATATCTGAGATATAGGTGAGAGGATTATTCTAGCAGGGGGTGGGTGAGATTCTGTGGCCTGCATTGTGCAGGGGGTCAGACTAGATGATCATAATGGTTCCTTCTGACCTTAAAGTCTATGAACTTAAGTTACACCAACAGAAGCACAGGTGTGGAGAGTGCTGAATTGATAGTTTTTTCACACTGACATTGATACTGTTTCACACTGACACATTAATGTACTGTTGTTGCTTATATTTCAAATCCTATAGTTCTGTTGACCCAGGAAGAGGAAGGTGATGCTAATTCTGGACCAAAAGTCCTTCTGAACCACTGTCAGTATATTCTAAACATTCCTTATTTATCTTATGAATCTATGTAAAAATTTGGAAGGAAGGAGGATTTCTTACAGAACAAACATGTTAAGAAAACACTGCACTAAGGAGCTTGAAGGTAAATGTAAATGAAATCTAAAACTGTCTCCTGATTTGAGACACATAATATATGAGGCATTATCCTTTATTAATACTACTTCATTTGGTTAAAGACAAAATGTTGAGCCACGTAGAGAGTTTCAATAGGTAATTTCAAAGCTAGTTTCTTTCAATATCAGAAGTTGTGGTCCAGTATAGAATATTACCTCACCCACCTTGTTTGTTTGATATCTTAGGACCAACATTGCTACAACACTGTGAACAACTCATTTAATGTGGTATTTGCTAAGTATCAGAGACTGGCAGTTTAAACATAGAAATAAATTACACCTTTTTGTAAAAGGACGTATTAATCTAAAATGTTCTGGAAAATATTTTCTTCTGCCCATATTAGCTTTATATCTAGACAATAATCTGAAGATATTTTGTAAGCTTTAATAAAATATTAAACTAATAAATATTTAGGCTTAATTCCATGCTTTGGACATATGACTGCCTATTTAGGGTACACTGTTGTACTGTAATTAACAAAACTGGTTTTAAAAGCTATGTCTAAAGTTTGTAAAAATCTCTTACATTATCAAAAAATGAGATGGAGAAATGTGTACAGCAGAAATGGGTTACATAGCAAAAAAATGGGGATTCACATCAAAGGCTCTTCACCCATAGGTTCATGCCATATATGCTTGCAAAGTATCTATCTGACCTTGTCAAATCTAGCTGGATGCACAAATAGAGATGAATTAGCACCAATAAAGCATGTTTCATATATGATCTCAAAGCACACTTACAGAGATTGCCAAGCATTGTCATATTACAGACATGGAAGCTGTGGCACAGAGGTGAAATCACTTGCCTATGCGCACAGAGCAAGTTAATGATGGATGTGGGAATAACAGCCAAATATTCCGACTCCCAGTGCAGTGTGATAGCTATTGAAATTGATCATCCAGGACTGGATTGTTACTTTACAGTGTAGCCGAAAGGAAGATTAGAATGCTGGTGGCTGCTGCGTTCCCTTTAACTATCTTTCTGGATGCTGGTAGACCACAGAGAAAACCAAAGGGATCCTTGGGGGTGTCCTGACACCTTTGAATGGATGTGCAATGGAACTCGTGACTGAGCCCACACCATGTTTTCTGGAATTGTAGATTAGGTATTTAATATTTTTCTAAGCATGAAAAATTTCCTAATACAAAATATTCCATAAAGTAAAACACTACAGAGATGTTAAGATGTACCTCAGCAGTGAAAAAAATATATTTAAAATCACTTCATTGTTGCTAATTGCCGCTTAGCAATTTGCTGTGGATATCAGTGACCTAAATTAAAGCAGCCTTAACTCAGTGCCTTTAAATATACACATTAGATGATTGGAGAACCCAACGTTCTGCTGAACAGATTTCAACGTTCTCTACTACATACCCATTTTTCTATACCCGTATAAGTTAAGTGAGCTATGAATAGCTATATATCTTCCCATGCGCTTTCAAACATCCAAATGTTTTATTTTAGTATACTGAGGGAATCTTCAAATATAAATTTTCATATTTTCCTCCCTGAGGACTAAAAAACAGGCCGAGCTGCAAGTTCCTACTTTCATCTTTTTTTTTTCTTTTCTTTTTTTTTTTTTCTTTTTTCAGTTATACTAGGGCAAAACTTCACTTGGAATTGAGAAGTGTGTGGATTTTTTTTCCCTTGTCATTCTCATAACTCAGATCTGGTGGAAACACTTGTATCCAAACTTCCCACTCACAGCCTTCTTCAATAACCATATTAATGAAAGACTTTAGATTGATGGAGACAAAGTGACTTCACCATTTGGGTTTAATTATGTAAGGCTTGTCTTATTACTGGCCCACAATACTCCCTTCTTTGAAACAACCCATGGGAGATTGATCTGGGGAGGGAAATCTGAGTTTTCTCAAGAGAAGGTCATGGAGCCCTCACATTTGCTATGTTGTGAAAAATCTGTGAAGCAAGGCATCCACAAGAGACCAGGACACCCATGTGGAGGACTTGTACCTCTGTATTGGCTTTGGCTGGGGCCTCTTCAGTTTCCAGGGGAAACGATGGTATGCAGATGTGACTGAGATTACTTCCGGTATCCAAGTGCAGTAGCAGCATTTCAAGGGTTCTCTCCCTATGCAAGTCTAAGGGCCTCAATAGGAGCCATTATTATTATTAAATTAGCCCTGACAACATATACTCAGCAACATGCAATATATATTAACACATTCAATCCTTCCACCAGAGTGCACATTGCCTCTGGTATACTGGGGCAAATCTTCAAAAATATTACTCTGGATTTACCCAGTGTACCAGAGAACAGGTTCTGGACAACATAACAATGTTGGGGCTTTTTAACATTGCTCTATGTAAATTAACTTTTAAAAGGTGCCACTAAGAAGGGAAGCAATCGGTGTAACTGACTCTGCAAGAGCTGACTCCTGTGTAGAAGCCATATCATTAAGTGAGAGGAAGAAGTAACTCTAGTCCTTCAGTTGTTCCAGGTTGTTCTATCAGGTTCTTCTGGAGGGAGCTTTTATTTACACACATTGGGAAACATATTCTGTTTGGACAAGAAAAATATGTTTAAAGATAAATCTGCTGAACTGTTGAGTTCTAACAACTAAAATGAAGAATGGCAGTATTTGTAGTTTAAGATGCCTTGGTCTTGACACCAGGGAAATAATTTTTGTAGAAATGATTTTGTGTCTGGTTGTACTTGTTGAAAGAAAAATATTTAATTATTTGTTGTGGTCTGAGTAACAAGCAGGAAAAAAATCAATGTAATAAAGATAATCATTTTGATTATGTGACTCTCTTATTGAATAGTACTTTAGCAGGAAAGCAGATGTATCCTGATTAGGTGTATAAATATGAAAATATATTGATCACATGAATGAAACTCCTTGAAGTGTTCCCTGCAGGAGGCCAATGGGTCTCTAAAAAGAACAAGAAGACTTGCTCGCCTTACCCTGTACACACAGATTTGTGCAGTTGACATCTCAATAAATAATTGATACTTATTGACTTCTTTATGAACTAACAGCAAGCCAGAATGATAGCCTGTGAGTGGCATTTATGGAAATGTACAGATTCTAGTTCATAGACATAAATCTTATTAACTGTGAGAACTCAAAGTGGCCGCGTGAACTGTAAAACACCAGAATTTGCGGTAAGTTTGACCTTGGGGAATCTTTAGAAGGTCATAAGTTTGAGATCTCTTACCTTAGCCCCCTCTCATCCTCTGTTCTCCATGTTGAGGAGATGAAACTGAAATATATTTCTCTCAGCATCTTACTACTCTCATTTTTAATGCAGCCAAACCAATCTCCAGTCATACCTTCTAAATCTTAAATCTAATCTCTTTTGACTTTGACCTCACCAGTGATCCTCTGTAGCATTGCTGAATGGTGACCCTGTACAGTACATCCCTTGGAAATTGTTACTGGAAGGGGATCCCTTTCTGATAAGGTTTATATCCTAATTCTTTGTTTCCCCATGATTAAGTGATTTTTTTTTCCCCCCTGTGATCACCATGAGGAAATGCTCACAATAAAATATGTACTAGCAAAAGTGTAATCTAATACACATATCTGGCTCCCATTATAGTCATGCTCTTCTAGTCATCAAGTGTTAGAATTTGGCCCTAAATCCCTCAGGAAATATAACAAGAAAAGCAGATGCCTGTTCTACAAACTAATATTAATGCATGGAATTGCCAGTGCAAGATACTTGACACTGTTTTGTAACAGAGGTATTGCATTTAATTTAGTAACATTCTTAGTACTGAAAACTCGCTTAGTGACTAATAAAAATCAGAACATGGGAAATTATGGTCCACTTTGCTCAAGGGGCAGAAAACCTATTCTGGCAAGAAATAGGCTGTAGAGAATTCTCCCTGTATAAGAGATCTTTGCATTGGTGTGAAACTGTCTTCCAGCTCAACATCCAGCATGAGGGGTGTGCCAAGGTAAGGGAGAGGATGTTGTGGAGTAGAACTTCCTATGACTTTCCACTCCTAGTATAAGGTCACTTAGCATGCGTCTACACTGCACTCGTAGCTCAAAATAAAGCTACGCAATTTGAGCTACGCAAATTCCATAGCTTATTTCAAAATTTGGCCCTGTCTACACAGCACTTATTTTGAAATAAACTGTTATTCTGAAACATCCCTTGACCCTCGTGGAATGAGGTTTACAGGGAAGTTGGAATAGCAAGACCATTATATTTTGAAATAACTGGCGCTCTCAAAAGACGTGGAATAGCTATTTCCGGCATACTGAAATAGTGTTGCAGTGTAGACTCGGCCTTAGGGAACTTGCACTAGTAGCCCAAATGCATGATCAGCAGTCAAAAAGCAAAGTAAAAGTGCAGAAGTTCCTATAATACAGTGCAGTCCAAGCTATTCATCAGAAACATAGCAAGTTAGGAAAGAGCTCTGTAAAATAGCAGTAATACAACCATCGGTAACTGATCTTTCTTTTATTACAGGATGTTCTCAGACTTCTTTGCACTGTGACCCCCTCCTGACAACAAACATTACTACTGTGACCCCGGGTTGGGCAGAGCTTGAGTCATGCTGTCCCAGGCTAAAGAACTCAGATTTTGGCTTCAGCCCTGGGTCCCAGCAAGTCTAATGCTAATCCTGGCAACCCCAGGCACTAATTGGGTTGATAATCTTTTTTTTCATAGTGCTGGGTTTGTGAAATACCTTTAGAGACACTGGATCTTGATCTAGCAAAGCACCTGAACAATGTGCCTAACTTTTAAGGATGTGAACACTCCCATTCAAGTCAATGTGATGATTCCTGTGCTTACATGTTTGGTTAAATTATTGCCTATATTGAGTGTGTGTAGAACATCCGTAGGCTTAAATCTTCATCCTAGGGTTATCTGGGGTTGAGATTTTAGGTTAATTAGTGTAATATAATGCAAAACACTTCTAGTAAGATTGGTTTTGTCATCTCATTTTGCCTTTATCTATATAATTAGCATATTGTTTGCTTTGATATTAGATTGCATTTACTAGGTCTCGACATCGTAGTGACCACTTGTGTATGGGGGGGAAAGTAAATAGAGAAATAAATAAATGTTGTTCCTGGGTCTCTTCCTGGTACATTTACTCATGAAAAGTGTTTTGAAATACCTCACTTCTTTAAGTCAACCAAGAAATCCCATCTTTCCAAAGTAGATTGCAGATATATTTAGTAGATAAGTGAACTAAAGGTTCTGTCTACTAATAAGAACATAAGAATGACCGTACTGGGTCAGACCAAAGGTCCATCTAGCCCAGTAGCCTATCTGCCGACAGTGGCCAGCACCAGATGCCCCAGAGGGGGTGGGCTGAAGACAATGATCAAATGATTTGTCTCCTGCCATCCTTCTCCAGCCTCTGACAAACAGAGGCCATGGACACCATTTCTATCCCCTGGCTAATAGCCTTTTATGGACCTAACCTCCATGAAATTATCTAGCTTCTCTTTAAACTCTGTTATAGTCCTAGCCTTCACAGCCTCCTCTGGCAAGGAGTTCCACAGGTTGACTACACGCTGTGTGAAGAAGAACTTTCTTTTATTGGTTTTAAACCTGCTACCCATTAATTTCATTGGTGTCCTCTAGTTCTTCTATTCTGGGAACTAATAAATAACTTTTCTTTATCTGCCCTCTCCAAACCACTCATGATTTTATATACCTCTATCATATCCCCCCTCAGTCTCCTCTTTTCTAAACTGAAAAGTCCCAGTCGCTTTAACCTCTCCTCATATGGGACCTGTTCCAAACCCCTAATCATTTTAGTTGCCCTTTCTGAACCCTTTCCAAGGCCAAAATATCTTTTTGAGGTGAGGAGACCACATCTGTACACAGTATTCAAGATGTGGGCGTACCATAGTTTTATACAGGGGCAGTAAGATATTCTGGGTCTTATTTTCTATCCCTTTCTTAATAATTCCTAGCATCCTATTTGCCTTTTTGACCGCCGCTGCACTGTGTGGAAGTTTTCAGAGAACTGTCCACAATAACTCCAAGATCTCTTTCCTGATTTGTCGTAGCTAAATTAGCCCCATCATACTGTACGTATACTTGGGGTTATTTTTCCCGATGTGAATTACTTTACACTTATCCACATTAAATTTCATTTGCCATTTTGTTGCCCAATCACTCAGTTTGGTGAGATCTTCTGGAGTCCTCACAGTCTGCTTCTGTCTTGACTATCCTAAACAGTTTGGTATCATCCGCAAACTTTACCACCTCACTGCTTACACCTTTCTCCAGATCATTTATGAATAAGTTGAAAAGGATTGGTCCCAGGACTGACCCTTGGGGACACCACTAGTTACCCTCTCCATTCTGAAAATTTACCATTTATTCCTACCCTTTGTTTCCTGTCTTTAACCAGTTCTCAATCCATGAAAGGACCTTCCCTCTTATCCCATGGCCATGTAATTTACACAGCCTTTGGTGAGGGACCTTGTCAAAGACTTTCTGAAAATCTAAGTATACTATATCTACTGGATCCCCCTTGTCTGCATGTTTGTTAACCCCTTCAAAGAACTCTAATAGATTAGTAAGACGTGATTTCCTTTACAGAAACCATGTTGACTTTTGTCCAACAAATTATGTTCTTCTACATGCCTCACAATTTTATTCTTTACTATTGTTTCGACTAATTTGCCCGGTACTGAAGTTAGACTTACCGGTCTGTAATTGCCAGGATCGCCTCTAGAGCCCTTTTTAAATATTGGTATCACGTTGGCTACCTTCCAGCCATTAGGTACGGAAGCCGATTTAAAGGATAGGTTACAAACCACAGATAATAGTTCAGCAATTTCCCATTTGAGTTTTTAGAACCCTTGGATGAATGCCATCCGGTCCCGGAGATTTGTTAACATTAAGTTTTTCTATTTGTTCCAAAACTTCCTCTAATGACACTTCAGTCCGGGACGGTTCCTCAGATTCATCACCCACAAAGGACGGTGCAGATTTGGGAATCTCCCTAATGTCCTCGGCAGTGAAAACTGAAGCAAAGAAATCATTTAGTTTATCTGCAATGGCTTTATCGTCCTTGATTGCTCCTTTTATATCTCGATCGTCTAGGGGACCCACAGGTTTTTTAGCAGGCTTCCTGCTTCTAATGTACTTAAAAAACATTTTGTTATTTCTTTGAGAGTTTTTGGCTAGCTGTTCCTCAAAATCTTTTTTGCTTTTCTTATTACATTTTTACACTTGATTTGACAGTGTTTATGTTCCTTTCTATTTATCTCACTAGGATTGGACTTCTACTTCTTAAAAGATGCCTTTTTGTCCCTCACTGCTTCTTTTAATTGGTGGTTAAGCCATGGTGACTCTTTTTTAGGTCTCCTGCTATGTTTTTTAATTTGGGGTATACATTTAAGTTGGGCCTCTATTATGGTGTCTTTAAAAAGTTTCCATGCAGCTTGCAGGGATTTGGCTCTAGTCATTGTGCCTTTTAATTTCTGTTTAACTAACCTCCTCATTTTTGTGTAATTCCCCTTTTTGAAATTAAATGCCAGCGTGCTGGACTGCTGAGGTGTTCTTCCCACCACAGGAATGTTAAATGTTAATATATTATGGTCACTATTCCCAAGCGGTCCTGCAACCATTATTTCCTGGACCTGATCCTGTGCTCCACTCAGGACTAAATCGAGAATTGCCTCTCCCCTTTTGGGTTCCTGTAATATATTACATGTTTTCCTGCTGAATCAATGTGTAGAATTTTCTGGCAAGGGAATCTATGTGAGGAGACCATTAAATAATCCCCATGAGCTGCTTCTTTCCCTTTTCTGAGGAAAACACCTAAATCCTTCTCTGTTTTGTTTTTTTTGTTTTTTTTTAAAAAAAGGAGCCAGCTTGTATTTTATTTATTATCAGCTTTTTTCAAAAGCTAAGACAGTTGGGCATGGATCTCTAGTGAAGAGCTGTTTAAAATGTTGACAATGAACTTTAATGTCACAAGAATTCAAGGTTTATTGTGTTTCTCAATCTCTGCCCTCTGCTCAGGTTCACAAACCCTTTGTGACTGAGAGAGACTTTCTCATTCATAAGTATTCCCAGTACATTCCTGACCTCTCCTGAATTTTGACTTCCTAGGTTCCTTAAAGGGCTGCTCTTTCTTTCTGCTTCATCTTGCCCAGTTTCAACCCATTCTGAGGCACAAGTAATCCTAAATTTGGCATTTCCTGACTTTGAATCATTCAAATTTTGGCCTCAGTCCTGCTTCCACTTATTTGTGTGATTAATTTTAACAATATGAAGAGCTCCATTGAAGACAAGAGAATCACTCATATGCACCACATTAAGAATGCTTTAGCTGGATCAGGCCTTAATTTCCTTTTTAACATTGTTTTGCGTATGTAATTTCTTAGTTTATACATAAAATATGATGATTTGTTTTATTTTAAACAGTCACACATGGAGAACGTTTGAAAGTTAATTTAGAATAATCAATTATTACTTTTAAATTAATAATACTTTTCACTTATAACCCTACTTTCTTCTGAGGATCTCTAAACTCTGCAAGTATTAGTGGCTTTACTATATATTCTAGCATTTCCCAAACAATTGGGTATGTACTACTATGATGCTGTATGATTGAAATATGACCATGTTTATCACTGTTGCTATCATTGTTATAAAAGTGTAATGAATTCTGCATGGAGTATATCGTGTAAGGTGTCAATGGAAAAACTATGGTTTGTTGAGTATAATTATGCTGTAACACACATGAATATTTGTGTGCACATTTATGAAAATTGATACTGAAATAGCATTTCAAATGTCTGTCCTGTGGTAACTCCTTGTTGGTAACTTTACATCCAGTCTGGCCAGCACATTGTGAATTAACTACTCAAGTTGATGGCCCATCAAAAAAATACTTCTCTCACTGTGAGTCACAGAAGAAACTCCTCTCCACCCAGCAAGTCTTCTGTGGATGCTTTCGCCAGAATATGGGTAATGACTGTTCCTATGAGTCATCAAACTATGTAAGGGCATGTGACTGCTCATGTGACTCTGGACCTCATCTTAGTCTGTGGAAAATTATAGGCACAAGACTAGAAGCAGTCTGTACCCTATCCACCAATATGTGGGGAAAGGAGTAAAGAACCTTGGAAGCATATCAATTTGGCCTCTTTCCTGCTTTGATCTCTGGAGTATGGACTTCCACTAAAAGGAGCATTCCAACCCATCGATTGAAGACCTTCCAATATTTTGGAAGAAACCAGAAACTCTAGAGCTCAGTAGGTGGTCACATGACTGCCACAAACCTGATCCAAGAACTTGGCAATGAGAGCATACATATGATTTCCTTAACCATTTTATCGCTCCATCTTTTCTCTTAGCCCCGCTGTCTAGATGTAGCCTAGTTCAGGATACTAGAAGTATCCCAAAATAGCAATTCTGCATCTAAAGGTGCCCATGATTTTGAAATATATTTTGAAATAACAGGCACGCTATTCCAGTATCCCTGTAACCCTCATTCCATAAGGGTTAAGGACTTGTCAGAATAGCACTTTATTTTGAAATTTGGCTCTGTGTAGACAGAACCAAATTTCAAAATAAGCTACGCAATTTGCATAGCACAAATTGTATAGCTTATTCCGAGATAAGGATGCTGTGTAGATGCACCCTTAGAAATAAAAAGTTAGATATTAGACACAGGATTGACAACAGCATGATTTCTGGTAGATCTGATTGCACAGTGTGACCTGGCTGTGTGGGATTTGAAGGACACCTTTTTGGATGCAAGTGGTTTTCAAATAACCATTCCTCATAAAGTCTAGTGATGATATTAGTGCTGGAGTGCTTAAGGAGACTGCATATATAACTTTTTGTTAACAAGTGTGGAAGGACAGAAGTTTACAGTTGTTTCTGGCTTGTTCTATTTTATGTAGAATTATCACCAGTTGGGGTGAGACTGCCCTGTTTCTCAGTAGTTTGTCCTGAATCTGATGTTCTCAATGATCCACGGAAGCACAATGACAACTACTTAAAATATTTTGTTTCTCACCATGGCTGGGGTATTCACAAGACAGTGAATTTGATTTCCACTCTTCGTGAATGTCAGGTTTTCTTTGGCAGCAGTAATGAATGGCACTCATTTCCTTATGCAGTGTTATACTTTGTGTTTATATTAAAAATGCTGTAACACTCCTGAAAAATCTTACTGTCTTTTACCATTTTCCCCTCTTTAAATTTTGGCTGCATTTAGAGATTAGGTAAAATCTTCCCCAAAAATGGGAAAATGGAAGTGTTTCATATTTTATCCCTTCACTCTGTAGGCAGTCTTATTCCATATAGTCAACTTGGGTCTCACGGTAGTGTCAGGCTGGCTTCTGAGACGTTTCTGACATAGTAGCATCCATGAGATTTTAGCCCAAGGAAAAATTTACAAGTGGCCTTTGAAACAATGCTGAATAGAGGTCTTGGCCCTAGTGTCTCAATGGGTTGTCCTCCCATGTTAAATCACTTGAAAAGCCTGCTATTTCAGGACTCTATTTGTCAAATACACTATAGGGGATGGAGCACAGAACAAGAATCAATCAAATAAGGGCAAACTGAACTAAAATATAATACATGCTTTTTTGGTTTTATTTTACTTTCATCTGGTTGATATTTCACAATTTAGATCCTGCAGGGCCAGGGATTCGCAAAGCTTTCCACATCTTAGTAGAGAGATTCCCTGATGGACCACATTGCTTTCCCAATTACAAATCATAATATTATTTGTGAGAACACAGCATTCTTATAGCAGCTACAGCAATTGGGAAAAGTGATATTAAGGATGTATCTGGTGTATTTTTACGTGGGTGTTTTTTTTTTTTAAAATAGCATGCCATTATTTTTGCTCTTCATTTTATCTCCTGTATTTATCTGCTCTTTTCTCTCTTCAGATACTGAATTGACTATCACCTAATTGCCTTCTCCATACTTTCCTAAGCAAGCTTCCCTTTGTCCAGGTGTGTCTGTGCATAATGCTTAATTTCCTTTTTCCCACTCCCTAGACCTATTGATTATTTGCCTGGTTCCCTACTTCATTGGACATATTGCATAGCCACCAGGGCCCAGATTTTTAAATGTATTTTGACATTATATTGCAAAGCCTAAGTCTCATTTTTTTTAAAATATTGGGACTGAAAAACCTCATATCCCAATGATTGACAGTGAGATTTAGGGGCTTAAGTGCCCAGGACACTTTTGAAAATTAGATTTTATGCTCCTAAATCAGTAGTCATTGCAAGGCTGAGCACAACAATGCCTAAATACCTTTACAGATTTGGGCCTAAGTCGTCCTCTTCCACTGTTCTCTTGCACATTCTACCCAGCTCCCTTCTCTCCTGGATGTAGTTCTGTGGACATTGGCTCCAAAACTATTTTGTTTCTTTCTTTCTTCTCACTCTTCTCATGTTGGCAACTCTAATTCTTGGTTCAGTCCTGGAGAGTAGCACCTCTTTCCTGTTGCTTCCACCTATGAGGAAGTGTCCTTTAATGGAAGCAGTTTCTTGTTTTCTACCAGGTGATCGCTGCTTTATTTCTTACAGTTATGTTCACCTTCCAACTTGCCCCTTTCGTGATCCAATCTATTGACTTCCCTAAATTCTCTTTTACCTCAAACTTTGTGTGTTGCAATAAGAAGATGAAGAACTTGGGTCAAAAAGGCTAAAGAGACAGAGCAAGATAAGTTTAGGCATATGTTAATTGTTAGAGTAGCCAAGGAATTCAGATTTAGAATATGCTTTGGAAAAACTGAGGCTATCGCCGGTTTTGTGTACACCTGCTACGTAACATCCTGCATGCCAAGGAAAATCATTCTTCCTGGCTTCCACGTGTCCTTGAAGCAGAAGTCTTCATGAAGTCTTGTGGCAAAGCAGAAGTGCCATGGCATTTTAAATGATATCTTGCAGGGAACTGGTGACTGAAGTAAGTGAGAGAGGAGATGAAGATGCATATTCAAGTCTTCCAGTTAAATCTGCATAGCAACATAAAAGTACCTTCCAATTGACTTTGCCACAAGCTAAAACTAGTCTCATAATAAAACTTGACATTTGTAGCTGGTATTACTTTTTAATACTGCAAGTTTTACCAGCGTACTTCATGACTCTACCAAAACCATTTTTAACAGTCCCTTAAAATGAGTTTTTGACAGTCAAGTACCTTAATTGCACTTCAAAGAAAAGTTTGGTGCATAAGTCAGTAATCCTAAGTAACACAGGTGACCTTTTGAGTAGTTTCCTGAAAAGTTAGAATTCATCCTAACTATGTGCAAGATTATCAAACTTTTGAATGATGAATCTGATGCTTTAGGTTTTTCAGAGGGTTTTTTTTATATGAATTAAATATGCTGCGAGTAAGCATCAGACGCTGATGCTAAATGTAAAGTTTACCTATGGGACTGTTCTGTAAATCACAATCACAAAAACAAAGTAAATTGCAAAAAATGTAGTAGTCAGCAGTCATATATTACACAGATCCATGAAATATCATAACTTATCAGTGACTATTAGCTGGGAGATATGTACGCATTAAACCTGGTATTTGACTGCCAGTTTCCTTACTGTCACCCAGATCAATGTTTGTTCACTGTTTTGAAAATATTTCAAAACACCATTATACTTTGACAGACAGAGGGGCTTAGTTTTGAAGTTGTGTGGGGGTTGAAAAAATGAGCAAGCTTCTACACTGTAGATGTGTGTGTGTGTGTGTGTGTGTGTGTGTGTGTGTATAAAATGTAGTTTATACAGAAAGCTATAAAATGGCATTATTCCACCAAAGTTATATTGTCAGTTCTCTCATTTTGAAGGATTACTGAGATGAATCACATTGAAAACAAGCTGAATCACATTTTTTTTGCATGTTAAAACCCAGATTTGAAAGCAAGAATCTATGAATCTCTTTAGTTTTGTTTCTAGAAAAGCACAACTCTGTAAAATTTAAATTTACTACCACTGTGTCTGGCTTAGTATGGTTCTATTTCACTGTCATCTGTCTAATCAGAGCATGGAGACAGCAGGGATTCATATCTATTGGCAGTGTTGCTCTTGGGGACTGGATTCTTGTTCCCTTTTTAGCATCATCCTGGTGGTTGTGGGTTTTTTGTGTATTGCTCATATCAAACTGTATTTCATCATTTGTATAACACAAAGCCCGTTAGCTAGATGGTCCAAGGCAGACATCAGTTTAGTCAGGAACAGACACTTGCATCTGATCAGAAATGACCAGCTCTAATAATACTCTTTGAATTCAATAGGAGTTTTTCTGTTCACTTGAATGGGTATTAGTCGAGGGCTGTGGAGAGGAGGTCTTATTCATTTCTGCCTTTGGACAACTGCAACATTGGTGTATTAGTATTGGTAAAATATTGAGGTACTCAGATGGGAGTTGCTATATAAATGCAAAGTATTTCATTATTATGAAGCCTTGATGTCTAGACACATGGTAAATGCCCAATAAAGTTTAGCAATAATGTTTAAATTGAAAGTGCTCTATAAGTTCCAAATATTTCTTTAGGCTGGGCGCTGTTTAACTATTTCCCAGTAAGAAGGAAGGAAAAAAACAAAGGTGCAGCTGAAGGGGTGCTCTCATGCAAACACTGCAATGTATTTCTCACAAAAACACTGACTCATTAGGCTTTGGTGAGACATGAGGTTGGAGAGTCTTGCAGGAGCTGCTGCTGTTGCCAAAGGGAAAGAATTGGACTCTATTCTACCTCAGAGGGATAGCCATGTTAGTATGTAACTAAATAAACTTAAACAACAACAAGGGTCCTGTTAGCACCTTAGGCTATATCTACACTACCAGGTAATTTCAAAACAATAACTCCCGAAATAACTATTTCAAAATAAGCTTATTCCTTTTCACAAGCAGGAGTTATTTCAAAATAACATTTGAAATAACAGGCTTCGCAGTGTGGATGCTCACCTTGTTGTGGATGCTCACCTTGTTATTTCAGAATAACTCCCCAGTATATATATGCCCTTAGAGACTAACAAATATATAAATACTATCATGAGCTTTTGTGGGCACAACCCACTTCTTCAGATGCCAAATACCTTCACTGTAGCCAGAAGCTCTAGCTCATGCTAACGAATGGGAAAGAGTCTGGCATTTTTTTGAAGCTACTTGCCTGCATGTTTGTCTGCTTGTTGCTTTTCAGCTCCTTCAATGTTCTGGATAGATCAGGGGCAAGACAGTAATGCTAGGAACCTGGGGGAAAGAGCAGAACTATGAACAATGTGGAAAGAGAAGGAGGTAAGGAGACGAGTAAGTGAAAACATTGGGTTGAAGTGGAGTCTATCAAGGAGTCAGAGTTGATAGGGAAGGAAGAAAAACTTTCATGGAAAGTTGAGAAATCAGTGGAAGAGAAATCATAGAAGGGCAAGTTGGAAGGCTGGGGGGTTCAGGAAAAACACAATCTACTGACAGAAACAATATAGTGACCACCCAGAAAGAACTTGGACAGACCTCAAAGTTCTGTTTCTGTCACTAGTGAGAACCTTTAGGAGGTTTGTTACCTGTTGCCACTAATTCAACATGTTTATTTCTATTGCCCCACAAATCAGCCGGAAGGAGAGTGCTGAAGAAAGGAGAGAAACTTGAACGCTTCCCCTGAACATTAAGTTATCTACTAACTTATCTACTAAATTAATTAAAATTTACCATACAACAAGCAGAATTGGCCAGATTTGGGCCTAAAGCTGACAGATCTTCCTAGCTGAGGATTCATTGGGCATGGAGGCATCCAAAGATACTTGGTCTGCCCCATCACATAGCAGATGGATATTATATGAAGCTGAGATTCTAGGGCAATAATTTTTTGTATGCAAGAAATGCATGCAGCCTGGATTATACCTAATGGCCAACCTAGAGCCTGGAAAACAAATTAGTGTTTGTTTTAAAGAAAACAAAGCAAGACTTTGCTGAATAACACAGCAAAAAAAGATATTCTGTTTTTGCTTAACAGCCTTATCCTTGTTATTGAACCATTGCATGTGCAAATAATGTATCAGCAGATTATTTGTATGGCCACAAATACTGTGGTTTTCAATGCAGTTCAATTTGTGTTTTACTAAATCAGTCAGTGGAAAATGTCAGATATAAGGATCAGAGGTAGATATTAATTTAGGGCAGAGTCAATTCACTTACCAGTGGTTTAATGATGGTATATTTGACCTTGTGTTTGGGAGTGGTCAAACTTAAACCTAAGTCATTTTAATGTTCCCCACTTTTCAAATGGCAGTTTTCACAATTTTTATCCTGGACCACAAGCAATACTCCCCAAATACCCCACTCTCCCCAAAAAATCATTAGGAGATGACTCCACAGAAGCTGCTTCAACAGTCTGCTTTGGACTGAATGCTTCAGAGGTGCAGCTGGCTCCTAGTCCATCAAGATCTTACCAACTTCATGGATGCGACCTCTGGCCTGGGAAAATGATCATTGCTGCTTGCCCTCTTGTGCATCTCCCTGTCTTAACATGTCTTAAAATACTCTTGGGCCCTCTTTGCCACAGTAAGATGATTTTGGGGGAAGGAATTGACAGTTTGTGCCTTAACTGAATGAAAAGTTGTCTTGCTTTAACAAGGCTTAAAAGAAGTCTTGTTTAAAATATAACCCCCCTTTAAAATAATTTCAGATAATGCAAATTAAAGTTTTTATATGCTAGACCACATTAATGAAAGGATATGCCCCTTGCACAAAGAAAACATAACATTTTAGAAGTAAAGAGCAAGAGTTTTGTGGGAGTTACCACAAACTGGGGGGAGGGAAGATTCCGTGTTCAGTACAAATGGACCTACATGACACAATAAAGAAATTTAAACCCAGTCTGGCACAAGGGTCTTCACACATAATATCTATGGCTAGAAGTCACTAAGTCAAGCAATGGCAGCACTTTAGTTAAGTCAAAAGTTTGCCTTGCTTCAAACAAAATATAAATGATAGAACAAAAGAATTAATCCACTACATTTTAAATAGTGCTGAGACACAGGACAGGATGAATGGTACAAGAAGGAATAAAGAAAAATATTGGATTGAAAATTCATGGCTATCATTCTCCACATGTCATGTCACAACTCATATTTTGCCATCTTTACAGCTATTTTTAATGGCCCTGCATGTGTAAAATTGCTGGTAATGTTGTACAAATGGACGATGAATCAGACTCACAGCTATACTTTGGGCTACATTCCTGCCCTTCAAGAGAATCCAGATTGTTCAGAGATCACAGATTAATCATTGTGTGATTCACTATTAAGATCATTTAAATTCTGCTGCTATAAAAGGGGGGGCGGTTATGCAACACACTGCAGCTTTTTTTTTTTTTGTAAGACTAATTTAAAAGAAGAAAGATATAAGTAGGCTCACAACCAGATTTCCGCATAAATACTAAAAGGTTTTGCAGAGAATAGAACCATTCATTTCAGTAGAGCTGCTATACATATACAGTACATGTTTGCAAGACTGGAGCCTTAGTTTGCAAAGTACCATAACACATCCTCTGTGCTTAATAAGTGGCTACTTTTAATAACAGAAGTATATAAACATACACACATTCTATGCTATACACTCTAATTATTAAAATAAAAAATTTAAATCAATAATAGGAAAATATATATTCCTAAGCATTCTGTGGATAACAAAACAATAAGCCTCATGAGTTTGTAAAGAACAAATCATGCCAAGCTTGATTGCGTTTTTGATTGAACTAGTAAGCTACTGGAAGAAGAGAATGCCATAGCTGTAATAAATCTAGACTTCAGAAAAACATTTGATACATTGCCTCAAGGAATCTCACTAGAAAAATTTAATTCAAATTGGCTTGAACATGAACTCTGTCACGTCACGTGGGCTCAAAACTGGCTGCAGGATATTAAACAAAAGATAAAGATTAATAGCAACAACAATCCAGGGGCAAGTGTCAAGTGGGGTGTCATTGGAACAGTGCTGGGATAGAATTTAACCTATGTATTAACCTTAACCTACTGAAACATGTGAGTTTTACATACGATAAGAGAATTCATGCATGATCTAGAAGAAGAGATGAATTCAAATAATAGCAAGGATATTTATTTAATATCAATTGAGACTAAATAGGGAGGAATCCTGAACAGCAGCGATGCTATCATCTTATCCATACCCTATCAGTTTGTTTTGTCCACCTGCTTAATTCACCTTGACCTAAGATAGTTTGTATCCAATTTTGGGTCCCAGACTTATCACTTAATTTTAAGGACTTGATTCCTGAATGGTGATGCTTGGTGCTACCATTTAATACATTTGTGAAACACTGACTGACTATGTTACAAATCAAACCCAAATAAAACCTTTTATAGGTCTGGACATTTCTTTTTTTAAAATGTTTAAATTGTAACAGAAAAGAAAACATAATAGAATCATAGTACAATTAATTTTCTTCTTTCGTACAGTGATGTAGATTCAATTTAAAAGTGTGTTGACCTGATGTAATATGCTGGCTCACTCTGAGGATCAAGGATGCTTTGGGCAAGGGTCAGTGAAAAGATAACTTCCTGTTTGGAGGCAGAGAAGGATTTTTAAGGTTCCTTTACTCATATAAAACTTTCTTTGATTGATAGAAGGATGCCTTCTTCTTAACTAGCTGCCATTTAGATTTTAAAGTGGATATGGAAATACTGTATTGCTTAAAACAAAGTTGTGAGGAGAAAGAGAAAATGTCGAGAAACCAGTATTCTTGTGGAGCAATGTATGTTTTGTATGACAAAATGTACAGGAATTATTGGACACCGAAATTCTTTCTCTGTCATTAGTACAGAAACTAGTTTTTGCTATCGTCCCATCCCTTCCTATTCTATGTATGAAAGGGGATTACCTTCTGGCTGAAATGAAATTAAGTCACCCTGTCAGGAAAATGGTCATAGTAAAACTGGAGATGTGGTGGTCAGTGATCGTTCATTTAAAGTACTGATAAGATATCGATCTACTTTACTTTGTCCTGTTCCAGGAGGCTGTGCATATTAAAAGCTATCTCAGTGCTCACACCATGTACTGTCTGGGAAACTTAGCCCTTAATGTCTGTCACCAATGCCACAAGGGAGAAAGTAGCCTCAGGTTCCAGAAAATCATACTAGGCTTTGTTCTCCACAATCAAAAGGTTGATCTTCCTCTAATAAAACCAAACAGTTTATATTTCTTATATACAGGGAAATAAGGTATTCCTACATTGGCAGTTACCAACAAAATTTAGATGTAAAAAGAAGCCTTAACTGTAAAATGTCATCTAAGATTTCCAGAGTTTTCAAGTAAGTGTACAGGTATTTACTCTGTGGTCCTGCTCAGTAGTACAAATCTGAACGCAGCCATTAGGCTAAGGATGAAGAGCAAACCTAAAAAAGATAATGTTGAGAATAGCTCCGGTAAGGCATAGGGCAATTCAAAGTGCTTAAAGCAAAGGAGCTAATGGAGCTGCTGAAATGAAAGGTAGAGTAATGTCCTGAATGATATCATTAAATCATGAGTTCATTCTGCTGAACAAATGACTATTTTGACATTTGAGGTTAGCCTGAAGCTGAACTGATGTGTGTCAATGAGAGACACTTAGGACTCCATCATTCCTTCAGATGCACCTTACTCTCCTTGTATCTGGTCAAAGTAGCTCCTGAAGACAGAAAGGAACCTTAGGGAGTGAAGATACAGGATAGATTTGACAGAGAGATGAAATATTTGAAAGCAAGATCCCACCTACAGGAATGGATTAATGATTTGTACTGCTGCCGCGTCTTGTTACTTAAAAATTCAGGGTCTGGATTCAAGAATTTGAGGTTATTTTCTTGACTGAGTTAAATTTATGCCCTTTGGCACTTTAAACAGTAAGAAACTTATTAGGGCTTAAGCTACGTAGGCTGCTGTTCACTTTGTCAGATTCATGAAGTGGAAGCTTCAGTTTGGCAGGGATCTAGAACAATGGAGAATGTGGAAAGGTCCAATTATGCACAAGGGTTAGGGGACAGCAGCAGCCAGGAAGAAAGTGAAAATGGCATACAAAGGCAAGTGAGTAATCATGAGGTGGAAAGTCAAATATGAAGCAAAGTGGAAGATGTGCATGGAGAAAGCACACAAGCAGTGGGCAAGAGAATGGAGTCCTGGAAAAAAAAGAACAGTACAGAAAGGATTAGTAGTTTCTGTAGATTTCACAACCTAAGATCAGGCCACATCAGTAGTTTGATAGGAGACCAACAATGAACATCAGGTGCTTATGACTTGATAGGCATCAGTCTTCTATGGAGCCTGACCATATGAACGTAGTACTGCTGGTAGAGACGTACTCTGTATGAGATGTAAAACCAAAACTTTACCACGTGTGGCAGTGGACTCTGCAAGTATAAGAGTATTATGCATTAGACACGTTTTTGTTTGATTTAAATTCTGCTTATCAAAATTGCACCTACAAATTAATTGGAGAAGGACACTTTCACTTCCTGTCTTTAATTGCTGTGTTGCAATGAGATGTGCTATTTTTAACATTTTCATTCATGTCAACGGTAAGTGCGTGTGAACCCTGTGTTGAATTTGTCTATCAGTTTGGGATACTTGACGATGAAAGAAGCTTCAAAAATGGAATAGAATTCTCATTATTTGTAATATAACAATGGTTTCAAGCACACATTGAAATGTACATAAATATTCTTTCAAAATAAATCAGGAATTTAATGTATTAGCTATAAAAATCACTTGATAGGAAATCAATGAAAAGGAAATGGAGTAAAATGAACAAAACAGTAGCTAAGGAAAACTACCACACGAAAAGACAACAGCAGAAACATATTATGGACTCCTGAAGGCATCTGTCTCCTTCTGCAGGAAAAAATGACAGGCCAATGACATTTCCAGGGGTAATAAAAACTAATGGTGTACACACAAAATATTGAGCAGGATGCATATAGCGTAATCCTTTTAAAATCAAAACAGGACAAGGCTTTTCAATTTATAAAATTTGTGTATGATGAATAACATAGCATAAATGCATACAGACAGTTTTTAATTTGTCAGCCAAATGTTTCTAAACTTAAGATAGTAACTGCATGTAACCAGATGTAAAACAAAGAGCATTAATTCTGCTATTGGTTAAATGTCTCTCTCAGTATGCACATAGCATATACGTAGTAAATAGTCTGAAAATATCATGGTATGGCACACAGTGGCATGTTTAAAACTTGCTTTTTTTTTAGGATGCTTATACCATTACAAAAAATTGAAAAAGATAAAAAATAAATAGCACAGTGTATATGTTCTTTCCTGAAATAACTACCAGTGCTTATTTCATTGTAATCATGTCTAGTTATATAATTGAATGCCAAAATTGTGTTAATGTCAAAAAAATTCTGAGTTGTAGTTCCCTGAGCAACCTGAATTTTGCTCATTTACATGCACTAAAATAGAGTGTGTCATGGAATCTTAGGGCTTGTCCATGTGATGGAGTGATGAGCTATTGGGGGAGGGGAGACAGAAGATTTTTAAGGGGCACCATCTGTTGCTCATTAATGGTCAATGTAACCTCTGCTGGGAAGCCTTAATGTGTTTTAAAACAGTACTTTTTCAAACAGCAAAGCATACTAGTAGGGTTTACATGGACCAGTTAATGGGCAACATGTAAGTGTACTTGAAAAATCATACCTCGGTGTGCACAGAACACCTCAGAGCTCAGTATGCAGAATAAACAATTGTTTGACTCCTGAGTAGAAACAGGAGCAGAGGAGTCACCACACTGCCTGAAATGTGTGATCCTTCTGGTATCCTGTCAAGTATCAGAGGGGTAGCCGTGTTAGTCTGAATCTGCAAAAGCGGCGAGGAGTCCTGTGGCACCTTATAGACTAACTGAAGTGTTGGAGCATAAGCTTTCGTGGGCAAAGACCCACTTCGTCAGATGCATGTAGTGGAAATTTCCAGAGGCAGGTATAAATATGCAGGCAAGAATCAGGCTAGAGATAAGGAGGTAAATTCAATCAGGGAGGATGAGGCCCACTTCTAGCAGCTGATCTGAAGGTGTGAACACCAAGAAAAGAGAAACTGCTTTTGTAATTGGCTAGCCTTTGACAGTCTTTGTTTAATCCTGAGCTGATGGTGTCAAACTTGAAGATGAACTGTAGCTCAGCAGTTTCTCTTTGAAGTCTGGTCCTGAAGTTTTTTTTTGCTGCAGGATGGCTACCTTTAGATCTGCAATTGTGTATCCAGGGAGATTGAAGTGTTCCCCTACAGGTTTTTGTATGTTGCCATTCCTAATATCTGATTTGTGCCCATTGATTCTTTTACATAGGGACTGTCCAGTTTGGCCGATGTATATAGCAGTGGGGCATTGTTGGCACATGATGGCATATATTACGTTAGTAGATGTGCAGGAGAATGAACCAGTGACAGTATGGCTGATCTGGTTAGGTCCTGTGATGGTGGTGTTGGTGTATATATGTGGGCAGAGGTGGCACCGAGGTTTGTTGCATGGATTGGTTCCTGAGTTAGAGTTATTATGGTGCGGTGTGTAGTTGCTGGTGAGAATATGCTTCAGGTTGGCAGGTTGTCTGTGGGCAAAGGACTGGCCTGCCTCCCAAGGACTGTGAAAGCGAGGGGATCATTGTCCAGGATGGGTTGTAGATCACTAATGATGTGTTGGAGAGGTTTTAGCTGAGGACTGTAGGTGATGGCCAGTGGTGTTCTGTTGGTTTCTTTCTTGGGCTTCTTTCTTGGGCTTCTCCTGCACATCTACTAACATAATATATGCCATCATGTGCCAACAATGCCCCACTGCTATATACATTGGCCAAACTGGACAGTCCCTACGTAAAAGAATCAATGGTATTAGGATCCACAAATCAGATATTAGGATCCACAAATCAGATATTAGGAATGGCAACATACAAAAACCTGTAGGGGAACACTTCAATCTCCCTGGACGCACAATTGCAGATCTAAAGGTAGCCATCCTGCAGCAAAAAAACTTCAGGACCAGACTTCAAAGAGAAACTGCTGAGCTACAGTTCATCTTCAAGTTTGACACAATTAACTCAGGATTAAACAAAGACTGTGAATGGCTAGCTAACTACAAAAGCAGCTTCTCCTCTCTTGGAATTCACACCTCCAGATCAGCTACTAGAAGTGGGCCTCATCCTCCTGATTGGCTCCACCTCGTCATCTCAGCCTGATTCTGGCCTGCATATTTATACCTGCCTCTGGAAATTTCCACTACATGCATCTGATGAAGTGGGTCTTTGCCCACGAAAGCTTATGCTCCAACACTTCAGTTAGTCTATAAGGTGCCACAGGACTCCTCGCCGCTTCTGGTATCCTGTATCTGGTTGGAGTCAGTACAAGGTGTGGCAGAGGAAAATGCAAGAAATGTTTAGAAATAGTCTAGGTAAAGGAAATTGTCCTCCTAACTCATGTCATGGTTAGCTTATTCAACAAAACATTGCTTTGTATTTTGTGAATTGCAGCACTGACAGTTTGTATCCTTTGTATTTTTTTAACTATAGATATTCTTAGTAAGTGTAGAAGTGTTCATTCCTTTTTTTTAATCCTGCTAACCTCTTATTCTCAGTGACATGCTGCAGTGATGCAGTCCAAGTTATATTCCTTTTATATGTCTGTTTCATTGACTATCCCCTCATGTTTGTTAGGGGACAGGATAAACAGGAGTATCCAATTTATCTTCTCTGTACTGGGCTTTAATTTATATGCCTCTGCCACTTCCCTTCCTCTGGTCTCTACACTAGTTGTCTTTACAGTCATTCCTCATGAGGAATTCTTTTCATGGTTGAAATAATTGTCATTGCCTCTGTGGAAATTGAGAGTTATCAGAAGGCTCCTGATAGTGGTTCCCAAATTTAAAGTTCTTTCTACTGAGTGTCATGTTCCCTGCCTTTGAAATTTGCCCCACTTAATGTTCTCCCAGAACCTGATGGATGCGGAGGAGGGATAGAGAGTATAATGTTTGGCTTATTTACTTTAAATGTCAAAAACAAAACCAGTGAAAAGTTAGTAACTATGCACCTGAGGTAGTTGTGTGACTACCTACTGTTTAGTGGTAGGGGCTATATACCTTAATACGTGTTTTCATATATATGACAAACACTTCTAAGATGGAGCCAGGCTACTGTTTTAATACAGAAATGTGAATATAAGTCTTGGGGACAAAATTCAGACCTAGTAAAACCAGGAACACCACCACTTATTACAATACAGATGATTTTGACTCATAAAGTAGAAATAGATATTCTTTATAAAGCTGATATTATAATATAGGTTTACATTTTCTATGTTAGGGCTTGGTGCACAGTTACCCTCATGATTTTCTTAAATATCAAATTCATTTGCGCATACCCAGAGGAAAAACTTCTCACTTAACAAGAAGCTGAATGTTACAGATGTCTGACCTTAAAAATTGGCTATTGGGTGCCATATGGAACTATAAAATATTCCTTAGAACACTAGCCACTTTCATTGGGAGACTGTAAAAAGTTCCATTTTGAGCATCAAAAGAATCACTTACTTTACTTATGAAAATATTGTCTTGATTAATGACCTTATTTGAAGAAACATGCATAAGATTATCAAAATATTCCTTTGTAGAATAAGTCATTTAAAGCCTACTTTTAGTACTTTAAGTTTATTAAAATTCTGGAAGTGTGCTGTATGTGCCTAAGTACATACAAAGTATATTTATTGTAGGTTTTATATGATTAACATAAGATATTGAACTCTTTTAACAAACTGTCTGTTTATACAAAATAACATTTCTCTGATTAAATCTCTGAAATGGAGTTCATAGTTCAGCCCCTATTGCATAGTGAACTATGGTACCATGCAAATAAAATGGTTCAATTTAGTTCACCAAACTGGAATATTTCAGTTTGGATCAAAATGCCCCCAAATGAAATACTTTGTTTGAGATGTACAAATGGAAAATCAGAACATTTTAATAAAATCAGCTTTTTCTTTTGGTTTTTATGGAAAATTGCATTTTCTGTTTTTCTCTCCCCCTCCTCTTGAGGAAAAAAAAATCATCCTGACCTGCTTTATTCATCGTCATGTGATTCTGGAGGAATGATGGGAGACCAAGAAGACACACAGATTTTTGCTAAGGTTCCATGCATGTTTGTGTTTAGTTCTCCTGCAGAAATTAGAGAATTAGTGGCCACTTGGGATCAGTTTTTGGTTTCAGTGACTTGCCTATGATGATGTAGAATGAAGCTCTTTGTCAGAGGCACACTTAGAATCCAGTTCTCCAAGACTGGGATTTGAGCATAAGGGTCATCCTCTCCTCTGCCTCAGTCACTCCACACATTCCACTCACTACACAACTTTGGTTCATACCCCAAGTTCCATCTATACTGTGCACTGTCCATGGAAGGGAAAAAACTTGTTCATATAATCATCATGCCTACGAACAGCGGAGTTGACTAAAGGTTACACCACAACCTTCTTTCTGACATTTCCTAATTTGAGTGCTGTGCTTCGCAACCTTAATGCTCTTTTAACATAGTGAAATTTTTAAAAAATGTAATTGTATAAATAGGCCAGAGAAAACTGCAGAACTTAGCAGATTTGCAAGCCAGTTGTTTATGCTGTCACTGGGCACAGATGCCATTAGAATATTGTCTCCGTTTCTTCCTCTATTATACCATCACTTAGTTCATTAATTAGTTATACATGACCTTTGGCCCCAGCTCAATATAAGTGCTACTATTCTGGTTAGAGTAGGGAAAATTGTTTGGTGCAAAGGAAAAGATAAGTCCCGTCATTCTGGATGATGTCTAGACATGTCAGTGAGCAGTTGTGTTAGGGATCAAGACTGTGAGTATACTGTAAAGACACATACTGGCAGTATTTTCTAGGGAGAAAGAGAGCTGCTGTAGTTGATCTAAAAGGTTTGGTGATCTAAATAGGATGCCTCACAGACATATGATGTCCTGTTGCCCTGTAAAAGAAATTATACTAAATGCTGTTTTAATGTATGTACGTTCAAAATTTTCATAACTGGAGAATCTGGTGGCAAACTCAGCTTCAGCATAATGTATCTAATGAGTGCTAATGCTTATTGCATGCCACAAGGTAATCTGCTAGAGCACAAAGCTCCTGGATACATGGCCAAAATCAAAGGTGTAAAGGACAAAAAGTTTCAAAATCATGTGTTAAAAATAAATGCATGCTGAACAGAAAAAAATATAACTACTTTGCTGCCTATATTTGGGGAGTTCTGTCATTCTAATCTATTATATTTTCTGTTGTATCTTAAAATGTAGTGGGTATTATATACATATCTCTGTTCTTCTCAGATGTGCTGATGTCAGCAGTGATGCAAAGGGATCTCTCACCACAAGGAATCAGAAAAATATAATTTCACCATAGTGAGTTATTTTTCTGCAGAAACATTTTCATTCACTTAATTCAATATAATAAAGATCTGTATTCATGAGTGACAGAAACAGATATACAGTGTTCTCAATCTAGTTGAGCTGATCTTCTAAAAACACTGAAATTAAAAGGATAAGAAGATGGTATTCTGTTGTAAAAATAGAATTATTTACCCAAGTTAGGTTGGAATCTCATTTTGAGATTAAAAATGAATTGTGTGTTTTGCTGTTCTCTGGCAAGAACAATTCTTCAAGAAATTAAATCTTCTTGCAGAAAATCTGAGTTCTTTATAAGTCATGTTTATATTATCAATATGGTTCATCTATTATTTAGAACAAATGCTGATCATTAAAATTATATTGTTATAAATTATTTATTTGATATAGCTTTGGAGTTGTTTGCTATGATCTCAAGTTTATTATATTTTATTTTACTTGTACTTCCTCCTCTGTTTTTTAACTTGACCAAACCCTTATTTTTCCTCTCTTCCCTCCTCCATTCCCAGCAACCAACTACTATCCAAAGTTTTACTTTTCCTGTAGGAAAGAATTTCCCCATGTTTAGTATATAACTATCCTTCTGACAGCAAATACTAAGAAAAATGAGAACCTGATGAGATTATTCTCAGACTAAAGGACTTTAATGTTTTTAAAGACTTTGTATTCTGAAATGCAGCTGATCCATAGGCATGATATCTATTAATAAGAGTGGAAGCAAAGGATACATACTGATGATAGAGTGGACCCTTTTGGTTTGGCGTTTGAATAAAAAAGTGCAAGCCAGAAAGTTGTTCTTCTGTAAATTGCAAAGTACATAGCATAACCTATGTGCAACAGTTTGTAGCTTCATTGCCCATAACCCCATTACAAGGGTCAGAAGTTACAATAATACTATATAGTAGGAGTCAACACATTCAAGACACTATGAGAAATAAAGCTTAGCTTTTAGCACACAGTCTGTCAGCTACAGAATAAAATGATTGCTTAGTTCATTAATGAAATAAAACCACCAACCTCTCAATAGGCCTTGTTTGTGTTCCCACTAATGTTTAATGATGCTTTACCTGCTTTACCCAGCTGCTCCAGGGTAGTATATTAACTCCTGGCCTGTGACTGGGTACTATGGTGTGTCAACACATCATTGTGGATTCACAAGAGTGAACCTTCCAACCCTGGTCAACAGACCTGGGCTAGCAAAACTCATGCTAGTGCTCTAAAAACATGTGTGTAGACTTTGAGGTTGTGGTTTGGGCTCTGAAGCCTAGGAAGAGGGTGGGCTTCAGCCCCCAAGCTCCAACTTCAAAGTACTGTCTACCTGGCTACTTTTAGAATGGTAGTTGTGAACCCAGCTAGTTCCATTCTGTCGACTCTGGACTCCAAAACACTGTGTAGACATGAATTATGGTAATACAAATAAATAGTAATAACTTCAAGATCTCCTGTAAGTGCTCTGATTTTTTCCAAAGGCCATAAAGTGAATTCTGACAGTTTGGTTAGGTGGTAACTATTTTAATAAAGATGTCACCACCTAACAATTAAGTAAGCCTTCCTGTTTTGTTTTGTTCTGTTTGTTTGTAACAGAGGAAACACCACCATATGCATCTAATTAAAGAAAATGTCAGGAGGATAATATTACAAAGCTCACGATCACAGAACTCAGACTTCTGGGCAAATTTCTATTTTTTTTCTGCGTGAAAGTGTATCTTACCTCTCTTCTATATGGCAATGAATTAAAAACAACAGTCCCATACTTTTCTACTTTCATGGGATCTTGTTAGTTCTAACTGGAGTAGTATAGCAGTAAAGAGGACTTTGTTTACCTGCGGGCTGCTTAATATGGCATAATAGACTTCTATGCCACAGGCCAATTGTGCAGGATCACTGTAGAGATTTCTAAGGGGGTGAGTGATACACTGTATCAAGAGGTAGTTTTGTAAAAGTGTGGCAAACTGTGTTTTGAAATGAGTCATATAAAACTTCAAGTTGGGAGCTGAAAGTGAAACAGCTAGAGAAGAGATTTTGTTTAGATATTCCCCTGAAGCACTTTCCCTTGCAGGGGCTTTGTCTGGAAAGGAATCTCCCAGAGGGTTTTTCCCCTGGTAGAAAGATTTATTTCTTGCATTGTGTGTTTGATAGGTTTGGTATTTCAAAAATGTGTTGTTTTCTGACACTCTAGATGACAATTGCTTTCAGGTGGTTAGCAGCATGCAGCACTAGGCTGGAATGCTAAATGGCTACAAACTCTCGATTGAACTGTCGGTTCCACATCAGGGCAACTTCCATCCTTTATATCATGAGCTCCCCTGACTGGTAAAACAGACAATTGCTACCTGACTGGGCATCACTTTCATCCAGGTTTGTGCTCAGAATGGAAGTGTGTTATTCTGGAGAGCAAGTTCGATCCTCTCTTCCTTCATGCTGTGGTACATGGTACATGACCAAAACCAGAAAGCATCTCCTTCCCTGAGCATCTCAGACACACATTCTTTCCTACCCTGAATCTTCCTGTCCTTCTCTAACCTTACATCTTACGTGGATCGAACAGAAAACACACACAATCCTCTCAGCTTCCAAGAGCATCTGGTTCAGATGGGTTACCACCCCTGAAATCCAACATAGATCCATGCCCCATAGAGCTCAGGAATTTTCAGAGCTGACAACTCAGCTGTGGCCGGCCTGCATTCCCATTATTAGCACCTCTTATTTCCAGAAAGTGAAGAAGTTCAGGGATCTGGTTAATGGCCTTATATGGGCCTAGGCCTTGTTTTTCCTCCTAAATATTGGCCTTCTCTTTCAAAAAAGAAGGTAACATATCCATGTAGATACTCTTCTCTGGCTGTGTTCCCTACTACTTAAATCAGGCCCTCCTCTTGGCAGTAGGATAAAGATGGAGAGTGATTCCAGGGTGGGATAAGGAGACACTGCTTATGAGCCAGTCAAAAAGTACCATGTCAGTGACTATGCAAGCTACCTCCCTCCTTATGCATTTTGTGGCTAATTCCCTATTGCTGTAGTTTTCCTGTTTGAATCCAGAGGAGTGGGTGATTATCCAAATCACCTTCAATAGTTGGCAGAGATAGACATGCCGCCCCCTCCTAGCTCCATATGCAGGTTGCCACAAGTTGGATTAAGACTAGAGCCTCTTGGCCCAATGGAAGACTTTTTTAATCTTTGCAACACTGTTTAACTGGCAAGGCTAGTCCTCCTTTCTTTCTGCTATTCCATGTTCATAGGCTTAGAGTACCTTTCCATTAAAGAAATTTGCCCTATTGTGAAGTGGTTTAAAAACCCCAGATGGGTTCTTTGACACCAGAAAGTTATTTTCTAGTCCTAGTGGTAGCAGCTTTGAAGGAAGAGTAGTAGTCCCCAATAGATACCAAGATATCTTTGTTTTATTTTTTGTTGAGCTGTCAGACTGCCACCCAGTTAAATGTCAGGGAGACAGTCAGATGTGATGGAATTGAAGACTAGTCACAAGTGGAGAAATAGCTTTATGGGGCATTAACATAGAGAAGCCAGCTGAATCAAGATGCAGAGGCACAAGTGGTTAAGGGTATCAGGAATGAGTTACAGCAGAAGAAAATGATGAAATCTATGGCTGAATCACAGAAATGTAGAGGGGCAGAAGTATTTTTTTTAATTGGCAGCTCATTCTAAAAGTTAGACAAATCACCAAATGATTGTGAAAGGACCAAAAAGGAGCCTAAATTATTTTCTCATAATTTAATGTGCATGTTGTACAATACCTCAACTATAGGTTACGGGGCAATGGACAGCATAAAAGGTACATCCTTTTAGAAGACGCTCATGATGGACCACACACGTGTTGGGAAAAGTGGAGTAGGAAGTACATAACTCTCACACCACAACCATACAGCTCTCGCACCACAGCCATATTTTTCTGCAATGTTGCCAAGAAAACTACTCTCCACAGGCATACTAACTTTGAAAAACAATGTCATTTCTCAGGTGTCAAGGTAAAGTTTTAGCAAAACTCTACTTTCTTTGCATAACCTCTAAATACGATATCAGATGTGCATAGGGAAAATAAGTCAGACAAGATACCATGCACACACAAAGTGTTTCCTTTTTAGCTGTTCTGTTGATCAGCACCAAATGAAATTGTTAGCATTTCACATACAGTGAAGACATCATAGACATCGACATGCAGTTCTAAGAGACCATCTGGCTTTTTTTAGTTCTTTGCTTGGGTTTTCGTTTTGGTTTTTTTAAGTGAAGGAGAATCCTCTCAACAGGTATAACCTGAGTTAGTGATAGCTCTGCAGGGAGCACCATGAAGACAGTGTTGGAACCTTAACTACGGAATTCAATGCTATGGCTTTATCATCTAAGAACCTTCAGCCAAGACAAGTGACCTCTTATTGTGTGAAAAGTGCCGAGTGAAGTTACAGTACTGTCATATTTTTTAGAAGAAGTGTGACTGGAATGCTGAAATGAAGAATCAGAGGGTCAGTTATAACACTAAAATGTACTATTTTCTCCAGTAACTTAATGGAAAAGTTCTAGTGATAGAAATGTCCAAATGGATGGATTCTACTCAATAAGTGGAAGGATCATGACATGATTAAAAACTGGTTTTTCTTTAATCTCCTGACCCATATTTCTCTGTTCGGTATGAGAGGCCTATTTCAGGCAAAGTATAGTCCATATCAGTTTATTTTTGGTCAAGTCTAGGTTCTTTTATGAAGCACCACTGACCATGTGTTTCTGGAAGTATTCAGTATAATTATTGTGACTCATGAAAAAAGTAAACCCATGCTGTACTGTATATTGACCTTTTGTTGTCCACTGTTTTTGTTCCAAAATAACTTATGTATATTGTATTTCCTAATTTAATTGTAATGTTTGTCCACTGAAGCAATAACATTGTCATACTGAGTTTGAAATGGATGACTGTGCACTGTTACAACTGTTTATAACTTTCTATTGTTTTCATAAATATGATTCATAACACTAATAAAGATGTAGGACAACTACAGCATTTTAATGTTTCTTCCCATAATGCTATTGAGTTACTTTGTCCTTGATTGTAAAAGTGTCTGCATAATATTCTGATTTTTTTTGACTCCATGATTTACAACACAACGATTTTATTTGAGATAAACTGCTGATAAAGAACTTTTTGAATAACTGTAGATTTATGCCTCAGTGGAATTATACTTCTATAATACATGGATTGTGCCATAATGGATTAACATAATGAGGGTTAATAATATGCAGTTGCTTTAAAAATCTGAGGTTTCTGAAGAAAGGAATCTGAGGATGTCTGCACTTCATTTTGGAATGGACTCTCCAGAGGAAATTTCCAACAGAATGTTCCCAGTAGTGTACTGGCTTTGTCAAAAGTCACCTGCAAGAGGTATAAACACCTTCCCTATTCTAGATCTCCTCCCCATTTTCTATTGGATTTTTTTCCCTTTTACTCTGTTCCCATGGAGCCACCAAAAATAGTCTTTGAGAATGCTTGACTGATTTCCAGTCCGAAGAGATTCCCATTATGTTTGGATAAGCATCCAAACTTTTGGCTGATTCAACAAACTGAATTGAATATGAATTTTTTGATCTTCGCTCAAAATCACATCTTTATGCTCCTGTCTGAGTTAGGTGCATTGCTCTGTCATACCACCTGAGAAATTCTTTTGATTATGAATAGTATGTGGGTAGATGTAGCAAACCTACTGCCATTTACATAAATGTTAGAACTGTTCAAGTACTTTTGAAAGGTTGGTGCTTAGTTTCATTTCAAGACACCTTAAATTTTTCCTGATCTTTCAAACATGAGCACTTATTAAAACAGTAGTTCTAACTTAGTGTATGTGAGGTCTGACACTTTTTTCTGGTGGGACTCCATCTCAAACTTTCTAACATCTTAACAGTAGAATCTCATTTACAGCAAAAGAATTAGAGAAACAAATCTGCACCTTGACATCTCGTGAAATTTTCCTACGTGTGATGACTTTGTCACATATGAGGTTCAAAGTTACTGAGCAATGGGCAGGCAAGTACTAGAGTATTCACAGTAACTTCAGACTTACCAGGTGTCAAAGGGTTTTGTCAGGTAATGCAAACTGAGACAGATTTTTATAACCTTTATTTTAAATATATTATTTAAAACATACTTTAACAATGCATAAAATATATTCAGTCTAATTCAAATAATTTTGTCTTGATATTTCCAATAGTGTCACTAATACTTGTAATTGCTGGATCCCTACCTTCAATTGCTTTGTGAATGAAGTGGCCCCAACCCCATCTTCTCAGAATGTGTCCATTCTTTTTTTATTTCTATATTTTTCCTTCCATCTCATCCTTGGTTTTTTTTTTTTTTTTTTTGGGGTTTGCTGTCCACTTCAATTAATTTTTTTGTCTTGTCCCTGATAGTTCCATCTGTTCATAACCCTACTTGTCAGTGAGCCTAAGGTATATACTGGTGATAGGACAGCACACATGCTTGCACAGTTGAGATGTGTATTACAAGAACCACAAAGCTTAGGCCTATATTGCTGTATGCAGACATACATGCAGTCATAGAATGTAAGGCCAGAAGGGATCATTTAGTCTGACTTCCAAGAAATCAAAGGCCACCAATACCTGCAGCAAACCCAACAACTGAAATGAGACCAAAGGGTATTACTTCAGGGTGTGCATCCAGGAGAGAAGATACTTCTCTTTCTACCCCTCTCCTCTGAACAAAACAAAGGCTAGGAGATGTGTGTATGAAAAGGAATTACACAAAGAAAACCAGTTGAAAAAATCATCCAAAAAGACCTTTACTTTTTTAATTTGTTTAATTTTTTAATGTGAACAATTCAACCAATTGTATTTGCAGGTTTGAACTCTTAAACTCTGAACCCACAAAGTCCTTAAATGTGTGATTAAGCTTTAGCATGTGAATAATCTCACTGAAGTCCATGGGTTAAAAGCTTACTGATGAAGGAAGCAAGAAACTTCTTGGCCATATACTCATTTTCCCTCTTTGGGAAAAGTGTTGACCATGCAAAGGAGCAAGTTCCTGAAAGATACATTAACAATTGAATGTGACACAGATTCTCCAATAGGTGATAGAGATTTTCAAATATTTCCTGATGTGTAAGACTGCTTATTTCATGTTTGGTGGGTCTCAGAAAACTTTACAGTAAGGTACCTTGTGACTCATACATGCTCAGATCTGGAAAACTGCAAGTTAACATCTGTATACGCTGAGTAATTTTTTAAAACTAATTATATTTATACTGTAACAGTTCTACTCTTAGATATCAGATTGTCTATTTTTAATGAGAATAAGAAAATATTTAGTTTATCTTCTGATTTGTGAGACACTGTTTTGCCTTGTGCAAGTGCAATAAAAATTCAAACCAATAGTTTGCCATGATACCTGGAAACATGTAAATTTTGATCTTTTAAATCAAACACTGCCTGAACTTTACTTCATCTCTATCATTACTGGAAACAAATGATCCTATAATGTCTTTGTGGTGGTACTTCTGCTCCTATAAACTGCACTTCCATCTCCTTGCACAAGATTAATAGCTAATTTTACTCACTTTCACTTCCTTTTCCCTCAGTTGGCAAGGAAACAAACCTCCTCAGGATACAGTGTTTTTACTGTTTTGCCACTATTGAAAAATTATGTACATCATCTTTATAGTTTAATACAATAATTGAACTAAAGTGTTCATGGAACTTTCGGCTTCTTGAAAGCATGTTATAGTTAATTTCCTCAGGAGTTCCTTTCCTTAGTGAAGTTGCACAACTGGAAATGCTTAATGTTCTGGTACCGTTTTCTGTAGTATCATTTCTACCATTATAATGCCGTAAGGTCACAGTTATTTGTACGATTGGATTTCATAGTTACTTACAGATGATCCAAATTGTCTACATAAAACTCCAAATAAGCACTGAAGCAGTTGTTTATAAATTGAATGATAATGCTCTGGACTATCTGGGGAATTAGGGTATATCCTGAAGTAGGAGTCTGCACTCCTCTTCTATTATGGCAGGTATTGACAAGGCACTGGAAGAGATTTACAAAGGTGCAGTAGTACTGCTATCAAGAATGAACATCACAATGTGCAAAAAGAAAGTTGGAGGCACAGAAGCAAAACTACATTTTTTCAGAACACATTCACATTTGAAATGTGCTAGGATGTAACTGCCCTATTTATACCAGTTATTTCTTTTTTTCTTTTCTGCACTGCCAAAACTATTAGCAATTTCCTAATATGCCTAGGCTAGTTATAACAGTTGTATGAGGAGGATGAATGCATTATAGATAAAACCATTCATCGCACCCTTCCAATTCCCATTTTCACCTGCTCATGTGGTATTCATCTGCAGCTTGTAAAGAGTGTGTTTCTTCACAGCATGGGAGAGATTCAGGGGTAGTGTCAGCCTTATATTTTTTGCTTTTCTTACCACCCCCCCCCCTTTTTTTTTTGTAAAAAGTGCTTTATAAAGAAAGAGAAAGAAGAACCCATAAGGTAAGGTCTAGCAAGCCATTTTTAGCATGGAAGGGAACAAAGATAGCACTTGGGAGAGGGAGACAGGAAGAAGAGTACAGAGGATTAAGATAGAGACTGAGTGTTTGGGAAGGATAGAGAGAAAATAACTTTCTGCAGTTCTAAACCAGCGTGATTTATTGTATGGTCTAGTAGACTAACAGGGCACCCTTATGCTACAAAGAAGGGCATGGTGACCTGGGAAGTTGACTATTGAAATTTGCAAATGTACTGTGTCACAATTACAGAAACTCAGTCTGGGTGCATCTACACTGCACCATTACCTCGAAATAAGCTATGCAACTTATGCAGCTTATTTCGAGGTAATTTTGAAATAGTGCCAAGTTTTGAAATAAGCTATCTACACAGTGACAATTTTTAAATAAAGCGCTCTTCTGAAACGTCCCTTAACTGTTGTGGAACAAGGATTACAGGGATGTTGGAATACCAAACCCATTATATTTTGAAATAACAGTTGCACTCAAAAAACAAAGAATAGCTATTTTGGGATACTTCTGGTATGCTGAAGTAGCTCTGGAGTGTAGACATAGTCTATGTGACATAAGTACATTTCCACAGGTATATCCACAGGGGAAGGGAGAGCTTAGTGGTTTGAGCATTGGCCTGCTAAACCCAGGATTGTGAGCTCAGTCCTTGAGGGGGCCATTTAGGGATATGTCAGGGATGATGCTTGGTCCTGCTGCAAAAGCAGGGGACTGGACGCAATGCCCTTTCAAGGTGCCTTCCAGTTCTATAAGATAGCTATATCTCCATATATATATATATTTCGGCAGCTTCAAAATGCCTACCTGGAAGTGCTCTGTTAGCTAGACAACTTGCAGACATATTTTTGAAATTTCAATGAAAATATTATTTTCACTATTTTTAAACCATTTCTTCATAGGCACTATTGATGAAATCCTGGGTCCACTGAAGTCAGTGTCAAAACTCCCATTGATTTTAGTAGGACTACAATTTCACCCTATATACATAAGAGGTACATCATGCAGAAAGGGAAACTTCTCCATTGTTAAAAATGTAATCAGCTTCCGTTGTATGGATACATTTTTGTTTCCCAAAGTAATGCATGGGGAAATTGGTTTGGACAAAATATTTGTGTATTAATTTATATTAAAGTAACATCCTTCTGGGTATTGAAATTATTAGTAAACAAAATAATAATATGTATTTATCCCATTTCTGTCTTGTATGTCAAATTCCGTGCCTGAAAGATTAACATATTATAGTATAAAATTTATTGTAATATAGGTTACTTGTATTTTGACTACATTTGTTTCTTTATAGATCTATGGTCTATTATTATGTTTTAAATGTTTGTGTATGAAAAACATTTTGTTGCCATCTAGCTTTGATTTGTGTCAAAACAATGAAAGCCCAAGGGAGCATTAAAAAAGCTCAATGAATCAATGCAGTAAACTGTTTCTGAAAGTGCAGTTTAAATATATACTATTAGTAAGGGTTCATGCAGGAAAAAATGTTCCATGTTTCAGAGAAGAATTGTTTTCTTTCTGTCATGCAACTGCCTGGGTATGAATATTCAGCCCTCTGTAGTACTGTGGTGAGAATTAGCTGCAATTCATTACTAATTAGCAAAATAACTAATGCAATTATAACACATTTATAGAAACACTTGTTGACTACGGAAGGCTAGAAAAATAGTTAAAATGAGGCACTTAGACATGTGGAAAAATTATTAACATGGACCGTGGCCCAGACCATCAAAAATATTTGGCATTGCTTCACTCAGTGTTGCAGTGGTGGGCCCTTAGTCCAACTAACACCACATGGGTTCATCAGCCAGCCTCCACATACAAGTCATGGAAAGAGTTGGGTGTATAAGAGGGATCCTCAGAGTTAAGGATGCTGAGTAGGAAGCCACTTAACCCGGCCAAAGTGAAACAATAAAGAGGGGATGGGAGAAGCAAGGTTCATAGGGGCTGAAGTAGTTGACTTTGTGCATCTGGCTAATGGGATGGCAAATGCATACCTGATGAGTTGTATGGGCCCATGTTGCCTAGGCTCCACCATGTGAAGTACCTGGATGCCCAGCTCCACCAGTGTCAGGACTGTCTCTCTCCCCTTGCCTCTCCTGCCAACCCCTCACATGTCCATGCTGGATATCCACCTTCAAAGAACTGACCTGTGCCCTGTCCTTCCTACAGCCTGTATCAAGCACCGGGCTGGCTTTTGTGCTTCAGCTGGGCTGTAGGGAGCAGCCTTGGCAGCAGGCTGACTGCTGCATCTGCCAAGGTAGGAGGCACATGACATTTTCTTCCCACCCCCAGGCAACTCCAAATGGAGTCATTCCTGCCTGGGGCTTGGGTGAGTGTGTGTGGTGCCAAGTAGGTAGATGAGGAGGAGAGGACAATGTGATGTATGGGGGGGGCTAGTCCCAGTCCTCCCATGCCCCAAATCCCCCATCTGCATGCTAGAGCCTGCATCCCAACCCTACACCCCAAACTCCCCATTCACAGCCCTACCCCAGATCCAGAGTCCTCACCCCCTCCCAACCTTACCAAGTAGGAGGGGGAGGGCTGGACCTGGACCCACTCCGGGCACCACCAAAATGTAAACAAACCTGCCACCTCTGACAGAGAGGCACCTCCGTCCAATCAGGATCCTCAGCTGGAGTTAGGCACCTAAGCTGGGTCTGCCACTTACATAGCATGTGTTCTAGCAGGCAAAATCATTTCTTTGTCTCTTCTTTTCACTCAATGTCTCTCTTGTGCTCACCCTGCAGTTCCCTGTGTGCTCTTTTTCTTAAAGGATGCTTTACAGCCACCTCACCTATTAGTGGGCTGCATCAAATATTGCTGCTTTGGGGTCTCTTGGATATCCGGTTTTAGGTGTGTTTAGAGCACACCAAGACCACCAAGCAAACTTATGAAATAGATTTTCCCTCACCTATTCTGAGCATCCCATTTTAGTAAATCCTTGTTAGCTGTGAGGCAGTATTAGTCTTTAGGTGGCCACCTAAATGTGTATGCTGACTGGGAGAAACTTGGACACTTATGGGGGAGGACAGCAGCTGGATGGCAGTTCTGAAAAAGTCAGGGGTGCCTAAAGAGGCAGATAGTTGCCTAAGTACCTTGAGGATCTGGACCTTTCGCCTCTGAAATGTACGTTTCCAAATGTTTTGTGTCTTGAAAGAGAAATACACTTCTTCATTGCGTTTCTCCCTGTCCACAATGGCAACCTCAGAATTCTTAGGTTATTTGCTATGATAAATCACAGGATAAGCAGAAGTACGAATCAAACTAGACTGCTGGTTTTTAGTGCTGGGGCTCCTAGATGCCACACTAAACTATAAAAAGGATATTCCAATTGCCTTGGGAGCAGAGACAAATCCTGAAGTGAAAAACCTTAAAAATAAAGTCAGTTTGTATGAAAACTCTAACTATTACCATGTCTAGGTCACGCAGAAATGATTAGGTAAGGCTACCAAAAATTATACCTAGATGAGGTGAAGATGAATTGAGAGAATGGAAAGAGTTTTGTGGTTGTTTCGATAAGGAATGATTGATCAAATTCTAAAGTGAAGAATTTAGACAAATTTTCCCAGTTAAAATTTTTCCTTTTGTAGATAGCTTTGTATGGGGTTCGCAACAGGCTGACCTGTCATCAGCATTAGTTATTCTACAAAAAGAAAAGGTGAGATGTCTGTATTTTGCCAACAGAAAAGAGACTTGAAAGATATAAAACTTGTATATATTTTCTTTGGGGATTCATTCAGCCCTACCAATCTGATGATGACTAATGTGGCTGGACAAGTAAGGTCATTACTAGACAGTGAAACCTGTTTATAATTTCTCTTGCTATTAGGATGAAATATTTCTTTGAAAAGAGTAAAATGTCTGATTTTGCAGACATAGCATTTCTATGGTACATGTCTTTTTTTTTCTTGCTGGGGGAAAAACAACTTTTATGTGAAAGCAGAAAAAAATCTGAAGCAAGGAAGTGTTTCTAAGGGGAATACTACTTTGTGTCTTAGGTGTCAGTAAGTTTCTGTAGCCATAAGTAGTGAAGGACTTTATCAGTTCCTGACATACTACCATAATATGTGTGGTATTTTTTTTGTTTGTGTGGGGTTTGGTTTTGTATTTGTTGAATACCTCTTTTGTAAGGTAGGGATTTGTTGAATACCTCTTTTGTAAGGTAGGGATTTTCTACAATATGACAGAGCAGATCATAGCATTATAGTATAAATTCAGTGTACATAATATCTAAATGACAACATGATACTGTTGACTGTGAAATTATATGAGTTAGTTATACCACCAAATGGGACTAAAACAAAAGATAAAGCCAAATGCAGACTTTCCCATAATTCAGGTCTGTGCAGAATCAGGATTTTGGGTCAGCTCAGTATAGAGAGAGGGTATAGCCACAGTATTTGATGGATCCAAATTTTCACAAACATTAGGAATATTTGGGACAGAGATTTTGCTTCAGGTCCATTTCTAATTACATCCTAGTCAAGGTCACCACTGAAACCTATAACTATTATGACAAAGCTCCAACTTTGTCTTGATGGACCCACATTTCCATGTGGATTACACTTGCTTCAGGAGTGCACTATAACTTTTAACCTAGCCCTTCTTTCGGTAGAGCCAAGGTTAACAGCCTGCTGAGCCACTTTCATCATAGGGCAGAAAGGGGGTTGTTGCGAAAATTCCCACAGTCTTGGTTGCTCCTTCATGCTTAGTAGAGCAGTTCAGCCTCCTGTCCCAACTGGGGTCTGTCTTCCCTCTTACATGGGTGTCTCTGGAGTGATTCAGAGGTTGGGGGAACCCATGCCCATTCTCTAATCTGGGTTCTACCCCAGGGACTCAAATGGCAGCAGGTATTGACAGTGTTTTCCCTTCACCACTGGAACTACTACAACCCCCTGGTCCACTTCCCCATGGCACCTCTCATTCAACACCTCCTTTGCCCTTGCTTCAAAGTTTCCTTGTCTGTAGCTTGTGGGTGTTTATACTTCCCAATTCTCTGGTAACACTTCCTTTCCTCTAGCTCCTTCCCTCAAGACTGATTGGAGGGAGAGCTTTTGAACAGTATGGCTATGTCTACACTCGCGGCTTCTTGCGTGAGTAATATGCAAATGAGGCTAAGCGTGGAATATCACCGAGCCTCATTTGCATATAATGAGCCACCATTTTTGTAGAAGAGGCTCTTGCAAGAAGGAGCATCTACACTGCCCCTTCTTGCGCAAGAAAAACCCTCTTTTTAATGGCATTGCGCAAGAGGGTTTTTCTTGCGCAAGAAGGGGCAGTACAGATGCTCCTTCTTGCACAAGAGCCTCTTCTGAAAAAAATGGTGGCTCATTAGGTATGCAAATGAGGCTCGGCGATATTCCACGCTTAGCCTCATTTGCATATTACTCACGCAAGAAGCCGCGAGTGTAGACATAGCCTATGAGTGGGGCCTTGAATGGTTCCAGGTGTCTCCATTACACTAATGGCCTCATCTGACTCTTTGCTGGTTAATTGGAATAAGGTATCCACATTAGCTTAATGGTCTTAATTCATCTTTTGGCAGATCAGTTGGCCTGGAGTAGCTTTTGTTTAGGCTACAGGGACCTGCTCACCCTGCCTTCCGCTGTACTTCTATAGCCTTCTGGTCTGAGTCCATCACACTATATATACAGACTCCAGCAATTGATGGGGGGTTTTTATGTCATTTTTAAGTACCTATGTAAATGATTTTCTCTGGTGGTAAATTATCTAGACTGAGTAATTCTTTTCTAAGAGGAGTCAATTCCTCAGTCATCTCAATACAGATTTACAGTATTAATTGTGGAGAGGAAGAAGCGAACTCTTGAATCTAGATGTCCATAGCTAAAACATCAACATGGGGAGGAAACTTCATGATGAGGGGAAGTTGTGCTTGTCTTCAGAAGTTCATGTACTTAGTAAAAAATGCATTCTCAGTCAGAAGTCTTTTTAAAAACTTTATTTGTATGAAATAAGAAAAATGCAATTCTTTGTGATTGTACAGTATAACAAATATTCAAGAATTCAAAACATTAAGTAATATAAAATTAGAACTTAACATGAAAGTACTGTAACATAAAATGTTAAATCTGTTCATAAAACTGAAGTTCATATTAGTGTCTGAATTCTGCAAAGATGTCTAAGTTTCATTTTGAAGTGAAATCACTTTTAAATTACAAGAGAACTAGGTTTCTCTTTCTTTGTGGCAAAATTCTCTTTATGCAAGAAAAGGAATTCACAAGCAGCAGTTGATACTGTAAACAAGAGCTCTATAGACATTTCAAATATTGATGGAAAAGTCTCCTTTAATTTATTGGCAACACCTAGAACTTCTTCACATTCTTTGCACTTTCTCATATCTATCAGTGTTTTTAACATAGACATTTCAACTTTACCTTTTCAATATCTAATCTAAGCAACTCCATCAAAGTATGCAGTTATTACTTTTCCAAAAATTTCCTTTGGTTTCATTAATAAATTCCTGATAGTTCTAGGACTAATGATGATGATACACTTTGGAATCCTAATAAGTGTTTAGTAACTATAGAATCTAGGAAGTTTTGAGAGCAATAGCTTGGCTCTTTAAGAAGCACATCCTGGTTAATACTTCTTCATATGCATCTTTCAAAACAGTTGCTTGAAAACAATTTGTAGCCCTTATTCTCGCAAATTTAAGAGGAACTTGAGTCTAAAGATCAGTAAGGTATTGACTTGGTGTCACTGTAGAATTGGTAGGGTAAATAAGCTCTTGCCTCTCTATAACATTCCAGTGACTGAGATACCGGCTCTTGAGAGGAGTTTGGGAAAAGGGAAGCTGTCTTGCAGTGGTGCAGCATATAGAAGAGGTCTGGAAGTGAGTGGAAGTTATTGAACTTTCAGGCCTTTTGGAGTCTGCAGAGGCTGCAGCAGTAAAGTCCTGGTCCTTGGATAGTCCAGGTAAAGGTTTTTTCTTGGTTCTAGAAGCTGGAGTTGCTCCATTTCTAATCAGCCCACCCATGTGCTTTCATGCATTCTCGTGCATTCCAGAAGGAGTGTGCACTCTCTCCGTGCAAAAGGAACTCTGTTCTCCCTCCTTCTTTTCCCTCAAAACAGATAGGCAGATCTGGTCTCAGAATCTCCAGCATAGAATCCCATGGTCCCCACTTTACTACTTTGTAAGCCTCTTTGAAGGGCTGCTCTTTCCAGACAGACACTTTCTAACCAGGGTTGTACATCTTTAATAGAAGCAATGTAATTCAGTCACTGTGCTTCACTTAGCTAAAATACTATCAATAACGTGCTCCCCAAATTCTGCTGGCTAGCAGAATTGTGAATATTATTTTGTGGCCTCAGGCCTAATATCGCTCATCTGAGGAAGCAAACAAAGTAATTGTCAACAGAGGGAAAAGTGAAAGGAAAGAGCAAACAAACATTCATCATGGAAGAAAAAAAGTAGAGTATAAAGGAGGAGCACTGCTGGAAAAGAGAGGAGGTGAACCCCACACTGGAAGGAAGTGGGAATCTCACTCTGGAAAGAACAGGAAAAACTGGCATCAGCTAGCAGGAGGAGAAGGGGTAGCCGCTACCATCGTGGAGAAAAGGGTAAAAAGAGGTAGGAGAAGGACAATAGGAAGTGCTGGTGAGACATTTCTTGAAATACTGGCAGCTCTAACTCCTCAAATAACATTTATCTTTTGTTATGCTGCTCCCAACAGAAACCATCAGTTTGCCTGCAGCAATTTTTAGGGGAGTTTGTTTGCTCCCAGAGCTGACTATTGTAGTGCTGGGAAAGGAAATACACAGAATGAAAAGCAGCTTGATATGGGTAAAAAAATGTGACTTGCCTATAGAACTCTGCTCAAAGTTTAATATTATTTTGTTTTGGCACTTGTTTTTAATTGGTTTAAATTTTGATATTAAGTCTGCATTTTCAGAGCAAATACTTTTCACAAACAGAAAAGAGAAATTATCCAGAGTGAGTGATCAGATCTATTTTTTTGGAGAATAACAACAAATCTTAATTTCCTAAAAGCTATGAAAATTGAATAATAGAGATGCATATTCATCTCAACTAATTCCTACACATTCAAAATCACTAAGTAAAGGTCTAGGGACAAAACTAACTTCCTTTTGACACCTATTTGGCACCTATCTGTATCTTTACGACCTAAATCTGTTTAAAAGACTAGTCCAAAGATCATGTTTTAATGTAAACGCCCTTAGTAGAATTGTATGAGAAATATGAGAAATTGTAGGAGAAATATAACCCATATGATGGAGATGTTGAATGATTTTAAAGGTTTCTCAAAAGATATGCTTGAAAATCTTATATTACTTAGCACCTTCTAAACCGAGTAAGCATACATTCATGAACTGAATTCAGTATTTAGTTTATACAAACATGACTTTTTATGTATATATTAGGTATCCCACTGGATACTCAGGTTTTGTTATCAGTCTTCAGTCTTTCTAAAGATGGTCTCCAGGATCATCATCCAAAAGTAATCCTTCAAGAACATAAAGAAAGTATGTTTAGCTTGAGCCTTTGAATAATCCTATTGATAATAGCATGTAGGAGTTTACCAAATCACTCCCCATGGTAAGTGTGTATTTATCTGTTCTGGAAATAAAGGATTTCAAACTTCAGTCCTATCTAGTCAGCACCTGTCATGAGCACAAAACCATAAATATTAACATTGACATGTCTATTTACATTCTCAGTGTCATAAAAAGCATTAACAATTTATTAAAAACATACATTATACAGCTTTCCTCATTCATTTTTGATTACTTGTAACTTTTAATCATGTGCAATGTATTGTCATCCATGTGTTTCATTTAAGTATGACTATGATGACCTGAATAAGTAAATAGAGTAATCAAATGTTTGTGGCCTGAAACTTGCACGTTTATTTTCCTTTTCAATCACTATAAGGTAATTAACAGGTGATATAAACACTTTTATTTATTCATCAGTCCATTTTTAATTAGTTATTACATAGTTTATATTGCACAAACTGTAATAACAGAACCTTGGCAGTTGATGTATTCAAGTGGTGAAATTACTGCTCTGGTGACTTATCTATGGACCAAGAAATTATCCAGTTATTACAAACAATATCCCTGATTATTATCTACAAAAATTGGTTTAGGTATTCACCTTTGGAACCATTTTTCAACTCAAAATAGAGCATGATTTGACATTCTTAATGAAACGCAATATATCAGTTTCTATTTTTCATCACTAGACAAATTACATATTTCTTTATTCAAGGCGCAAATGATTATTTTATTCCTATCACAAAATTTTTCATTAGGAATATTGCTCACTTTTGGTGGTGGCTGTTGTCCTCTCGTGACACCAGATAACTTACGGGAAATCACACACGTACTTCAGACAGAGAAACAATAAAGCCATTTAACCCTGTGTGTCTATGTTCCAACTGTCCCTAAATATGAAAGATCGCTCTCATTTTAGACTCAGAATTACCTACACCCTGCCCTAAAGGACTTATTTTCCTTCTATTAATGTAAAATAATTAAATTTTAAACACTCTTAATTATTTTTCCTGGTGCCGGCTCACTCTAATGTGAATTCTAAAGATAGTCCTAGAGCCTTTAAATTCCACCTGTTCTGCATGGGCTTTCCCATTATCTGAAGAACTGATGCTATTTAAAACTTGAGCAAATAAATATTTTAGGTAATTAATTTATCCTTTTGTTCTATTCATGAATTGTTTGGAAACAGATTTCAAAATTTTCAACTATATTAATTATTAAAAATATTCATGAATTTCTTCAGTGAAATAGTCTTAGTCAGTGATTATTTCAAGTATGATTGTCACAAATGAATGTGCAATTTATACTGGAATTTATATGAGCTAGGCAACTGTAATTTATCCAATTAACTTCCCAACACAATGTGAATTTCAAATGATATAGTCAATTCTTTGTAATATTAATATTCAGACAGATATGTAAATCATCTCATCAGGTATCAATTAAATTAAAATATGGGGTATAGTAACCAGCACAATATCAACGATGAACAGAAAATATTATAGTTAAAAAATAAAATTTCATTTTTGGCTAGTATTTAATCATTTTAGTTACAAATCATTTTGGTGACTAGTTATGCAGCAAAGCTTGACAGCTCAATAGATAAAAGATCAATCCTATATTCATTGATAGCAGCAGCAAAACTCCCACTAACTTTAATGTTGCCATTACAGACCTAAAAAACCCAACTATAAGCAGTATGTGCAAATATTGGTCAATGTTAAGCTCCTATCATTCTGTATGCATTTGATAACACTGAACTCCAGTAAACAGAGGTGGAATTCAAAGGCCAAGACTACATAGCAAAGTGAGATGTATAGAATGTATATGGTAGGAAAGAACAATCCTGACCCCATGATTAACTGAAAAGCAGTGCTGAACCGAAGTAGTGACATATTTTTCTGTAAATGTCTTAACTTAGAAAGAAATGGGCATTTCACACACCCCAAACTTCATTTTTCCATTAAATTTCAACAACATATTATTCTCAAGAGAAACTGATTAAATCTGTTGATGTATAAGTTCATTCTGAGAACTTCTCACCTCTCAAGTGGTCAATATATTTTCCCCAAGATGTCACTGTGCCTCTCTCCTTCATTTTATTTTTAATGGCAAAATTGTTGCTTCTTGGGAAAAAAAAATCTTAACCAAAAGAGATGCTTCCACATGCCCCTGAATAAGATTTTCGGTGCCTGATCCCGATACTTGTAATGTGACTTGCAATGAATCAGACTGTTAGAAAGTATATATCAATATTAATATTACTTGTTTCCATTAATATCCAGATTAATTGTGCCCAGAGATAAATCTTGAATTTAGGTTTGCTCAGTCAATATTTATCTTTTGAGTCAATAGATTGTAATATTCATGTCAAAGGAAGTTAATATCTACTGATTATAGATATGATGACTGGTATGGATTGTATGTGTCTCCGTATGCTAATACTTGAGGAAAAAATATGATTTGGGAAAGTGAGTTTATAAAAAGCTGTAAATTGTATTAAAGTAACTTGATCTCCCTCACAAGTGGAGCTGGTTGAATAATAATCATGAATCTGCCCCCCTTTTTATTTAGCAAATCATTCACAGACTGATCCTGATTTTCTTTCTATGCATTTATTATTTGTATCATCACCACCATGAATGAGTGACTATTGTGGAATATTGCACAACACCCTAGACACATCGATCTGGAAAATAAAAAACAACGACAACAACAAAAGCTTGCCAAGGCTTTTCAGTCACTGATTAATTAGCACAATATAGCCAAAATGCTGGCTTGTGTTTTTAAGGAACGAAACCAAGCCTTCTGTTGTAAGTTTAATAAAGAAAAGGCAAATAAGCAGGTATTTGCCTCTGCCTACCTCACCAGTGCTAGCACTATTTCTATTGCAAACCCAGCTCACCGAGGAGTGTCCTTCATGGCTCAAAAGGAGCTATAGGTCTTCTTTCTTAGGGTGCATCTACCCTGCACCATAATTCAAAATAAGATATGCAATTTGAGCTACGCAAATTGCATATCTTATTTCGATGCTATTTTGAAATGGCTTATTTTGTCATTTGGCGCTGTCTACGTAGCGCCAAATTTTGAAATAAAGTGTTATTCAGAAACGTCCCTTATTCCTTGTAGAATGAGGTTTACAGGGATGTAGGAATAGCAAGCCAAAAATAACGGGCTTGCTGTGAAGACGCGGAATAACTATTTCGGGATACTCTGGTATCCCGAAATAGCATTGCAGTGTAGACGTAGTCTTACAGAACACTGGAGAGGCATTGATTTCCCACAACCGACCCAACTTAATCCCTTTCAGTTATTTTGTAGAAAAACGTTAACCGTTTCTTCACTTCCCTTGGTAAGTGGTACATACGTGCCATTACAATCATACCATGAGCTGTTTATGAACTGAGAACGTTTGTCCTGTGCTGCTATTCTAGTTAACATCCCGAGATAACTCAGCACATGTTAAACTGAAAGCCTGTTAACCTCATTAAGCATTTTCCAACCAGCAGAAATTTGGTGATGAAGGATTTTATTTTAAATTCTTAAGCACTGTACATACTGCACTTACAAGCCTTACCTACAGCCTTTGATTGAGTGCTTTTTCTTTCAATGGCCCACAACTGGTACTAAAATTAACATCTGTTTAGCTAAAAGGATTTATTTTGTAATGAGTAAGACCAGATCAATAGAGGGCAATTGGGATTTATTAAGCTTTGGGAGCTGGGAGAATCCCACCTAAAAAGTGTGCTTCTATCTATAAATAAATGCATTTTAAGCACCCCAAGTTTTCAAGGCTAATGTGAGCTTAATTGCATTCATAGTCAAACTCATCTCAGCACATACACCAGCATTTAAAACAGTTGGGCTCCATTACTGTTCACTTTTACTTCAAAGCAGATAAATACGTCGTTTGGTTTTACTCTCTGATGAAACAAATGAATCCCCACAATGAAAGCTGCCAACTACATGTTTTGTTAGTCTCTAAGGTGCTGCAAGACTATTTGTTGTTTTTTAAGTTCTTTCCAATTACAGACCAACACTGGCTACCCTTATGAAATATTTCTAAATGTCAGGCTTGGGTTTCATTCTGACAAGTGTTCATGACAGGCAAGTATTGAATGGGTGTTTTTGAGAAGCTGATTCTGATGACTCACTAAAGGCATGTCTACACTAGGAAATTATTTCAAAATAACTTATTTTGAAACAATAACTCCAAAATAACTATTTCAAAATAAGCTTATTCCCTGAAACGTCCCTTACTCCTTGTAGAATGAGGTTTACAGGGATGTCGGAAAGCAGGAGTTGTTATTTCGAAATAACAGACTGGGTAGTGTGGACGCTTTGATTGTTATTTCAAAATAAGGTGTAGACCAGACTAAGATCTTTTACTTTACTACAACTTTTTTCACACTCACAAACCCATTTGCACAAATAGACAGGACACATCTTTGCACTTAGTACTATTAAGGTCACTAAATTAGTATTGTTAAGGTCAGATCCAGCAGAGAAGGATAACAGGAGAATTAATTTCTTGTCTACTTGCTCCCTACGCTGTATGCATCACAGCAATTGTAGGAGTTCTCTTGCTAACTGCAGTTATCTTTGAATTAATATGGTCTAATTTCATTTTTATTTTTCTAAAAACAATACAAATTGTAGTGACTATAAAACCTCTTCAAGAACCCAAAAAGTTAAATGCTTTATAATGTTAATTAAAGACAAGCCTGTACCACAATGCTTCATCTGAATACATTCAAACTTGGAGAAATTTAAGTCTAAATCAAGATCCAAATATAACCCTTGGACTTGGCTGCTATATCTGTGGCAACCTAAATCAAACTGCCAGATATGAACATCCACACACTTTCTTTGAGGGCATTCAAAGCTGAATCCAGATTCAGCCTTTTTGTCTCAGGCTGCCGTCTAATCTTTAGCCATAGGAGAATTAGCCATCATGGCAAAGTAAGATTCCCCCCCAATGAAGCACAAATGCATGAAGGACTTTAACAGTCAGGATTCCACGTGAAGGCAGTGTCCCTACTGACACAGGAGTAAGCACTATCCACCATGGTACTGTTTGCAGAACCAGGCACTAGTTCAACTGAACACACCACACAACCCATCTTCTTATAGTTAAATAACTTTAGAAATCTGTAGAGAATTAGTCAGCAGCACTCTGTAGAATTGTGTGAATCAGGTCATCACATTAGATAACCAGTGAGTAGCTATAATTTATCATTCACTCTCTGCTGTGTGGGCCATGAAGGTGATGCAATCAAGAAGCAAAATGCTGCCATATTCTCTGAACATTTTTTTTCTCTCTTTTTCATGACCAGTTGCAATATTTTTCTTGTTTTAAAATCATACATGTTGGCAGATGAGCATCAGCAGAATATTCGGATGTAGAAAAATATGTTTGGGATGGGGGGGGGAAACAGTTCCACCGTTTATTTACCAGGAATCTAACCTGGCATTGTGCATTCTGACTGATGGCAGCTTCATATGAATATCACAATACTATGCAAAGGCATGCTGAAAGCCAAATCAGTGCAGCTGATTTTTGGGAATGTTGCAGGGAGAGCACCAAGAGCTTCTTTCTCCCGCCACTCCCTCAGCCCCATGTGCAACCCAGAAGAAAACTATAATATGGCTGGCCCTTCTTTTCTAAGGGGAAAGGGGTCAAAGGTGATCTTCTTGATTTCTGAAACTCTTGTTCACTCAAAATGGGTCACACTGGAGAGAGGCTATCGCCCTAAGCATATGTTCACCAGGTAGCTTGGGTGAAGGCACTGCCAAATAAAATGCATATTACAGCTTTGCTTAAGTAGCAAGAGCCACTGCTGAGCTCAGTCCTTGGCACCCTATAAGCACTGGGACACATTTTCAGAGGCTCTAAATAGGGTGGCGTGAGTTGTACCAAAATATGTAGACACCACTTTACAGATGCAAGTAACTTGCATGCTAATCTGAAAGAAGGCTAGGTTAATATCCAGAAATGCAAGCATTAGAGTATATCATAAAATAATGATGGCCCACTTTATCTTCTAACTTTTATATGTCTGTTAGTTGCTCTTCCTGGTGTAACTTCATCCTTCCACTTTCTCAGCAAATATGCACCCATTTATACTCGGAGACTCAGTTAATGAGATTAGAATAAGACATAACTTGACATACATTGTTTTACTGTTATAACATTTATGTCATTATTCATCTCACCTACAAATATGGCCCACTGTGCCTTGGATAGATATAATGGCAAAAATTTAGACCTGCAGCAAGTTGGTCCAATCTCGTTGACTAGAGTGGCATCTGCTTATACAAGATCTAAATTTTGTCTAATCATTCCCTCCGTGCTACAATTGAGCCCCTCCTCACCAACCCCTCCCTTAATTCATCATGGGTTTCACAACAATAATTTTCCTCTAAGCCTGCAAACATACCGGCTGCATCTAGACTGGCATGATTTTGCGCAAATACTTTTAACGGAAAAGTTTTTTTCTTGCGCAAAAGCATCCGTGGCCAGTCTAGACGCGATTTTGCGCAAGAAAGCCCCGATCGCCATTTTAGCCATCGGGGCTTTTTTGCGCAAAATAATTCTAGGTTGTCTACACTGGCCCTCTTGCGCAAAAGCATTTGCGCAAGTGGGCTTTTGCCCGAGCAGGCGCGTCATTGTATTTGCGCAAGAAGCACTGATTTTGTACATTACAAAGTCAGTGCTCTTGCGCAAATTCAAGCGGCCAGTGTAGACAGCTGGCAAGTTTTTGCGCAAAAGCGTCTGCTTTTGCGCAAAAACTTGCCAGTCTAGACGCAGCCACCTTGTAGCTAGATATGCCCATGTCTGAAGTCTGTTTTCCAGTACTACTTCAGACAAACTCTAAACAGGTACTAGAGCACAGTAAAATCTGCAGCAGAGTATCATGCAGTTGATGCACCTACCTGCTATAAAGAATATTCACTAGCATATGAGTAGGAGAGAGATTCAGATGTAAACCAAAATTACTTCAAAATTCAATTTTTTTTATCATTGGGGAAGTTTTCAAAAGCTCCTCATAGCAAATCAATTCTTTTGAAAATCTATCCCTATAAATGCATAAACAGTGTGTTATAGTTTGTCATAGACAATTATATACAGTTCCATTCATGTTTGTAGGCTAAGCTTTTTTTCTTGCATTATTTTTGCAATTATCAGCAAGCAACTACACACTACAGGGAGTTTTCAACCATTTGTAAATTTGTATCCATTGCTAAACTTCTTCGGGATTCACTGCTGCTTGGGTTAAGTTAGCTAGTGTGATTTGTACTTGTAAGCATATAGTGGAAAGTTTCTTTTTAATAGATGATGAAACAAATGGAATGTTTGCCTAGAAATGGCGAGTTTGGTGCATATTAGAAATTCACCTTCCTTTGAGAGAAATTTTGTGGGGGATGATGCCAAGAGCTTAAAGGCATTGTTGTCATAGAAATAAAGAATAAAAATCTCAGCTGAATGCCCTTAGACGCATTAGTAAGCTAAAACTTTTCAATGCCTACAGGAATCACACATTTTTATATTCAAATCTTTTTTAGCTTAGGCAAAAGAGAGAGGCTGTAAATTGGTATATGGGACATTTCTGGCCCCTGTTCTGAATGAATATATCCACAGGCTTTGAAACTGGTGCATAACTGAAAATTGCACTTTGAAACAGTGTTGCAGTGACAATAAACCTCTTCCTTGATTTTTCTCATTGAATAAAAATGCAACGGTTTTTAATACTATTTGTACTCGCAGATTTTTTTAAGAGAAAGGAATTATAACAATTATTACTTCAGAGGGAAGGCCTTTACTTATATCTGGTTAATTGCAAACACATTAGCCCTTTCAGTTGAAATTTCTGTTCTGGGAATAGTATAGAGGCTTTATAATGCTATAACAATTGAAGCTAAGTATTCACTAACCATGGTGGTTTTCTCCTACATAATTCTTTAAGACAAGCACTTCATATTTTGCTTAATGTAATGGGAGTTTGTTCTATATTTTATTTATCATAATCCTGAGGGAAATTATCTTGACAGCTGTATTTTGCATAGATTGCAGAGGAGCAATACATGCATCAGGGAAACCTAAGAGAAGGAGGTTGCAGTTCTTAAGATGGGAGATGAAAAGTGCCTGAAATAAATATTTTGTGGACTGGTTTGATAGAAATGTGATTGCTTTTCTATGAAGTTCCTCCTCTGCCTTGAGAAAAATATCCTTTTTAAAGGGGAGGCACTGGCAGAACAGACCTATTACAGCTATGCTGCCAGAGAGCTGTATTCTGGGGCCAGGATTTCTTGACCTCATTCACTATTGGAAAAAAAGTGTCTTTAGCCAGGAAAAACTCCCATTGAATTCAATGGTTTCAAAGACTCCAATGAAAGCTTTATTTGTGAGACTGGTATAGTATTGTTGTCTGGTGCTAGTGTAACAACTTACTACTTACCTTGAGTTCAGGTTTGATTCTACCATTAGTTTTTATTAACCTACAAGTATTATAGTGTTTGTTTTTGTGACTCTATGGACTTACGGTTGTGTCAGACTTTCCATCATAAAACACCTCTTTCCAGGGTTTTATATGTCAGTTGTTAAAACATTCCCTGGATTGTAACTTCATATTTCAGACTTATTTTTTTCCTAGTCTGAGAGTGACGGGAATGGAATTTGACAAAAATCTGGTTCTACTATTTTTTAGTTATAAAAATGCAACAAATGCTTTCTTTTAAAAAATGCTTCATAATTTAAAAACAAAGTTACAACATTGTGATGGGTTCGGTCACTGGGACCCCTTTGAGATGGTCACTAACTGTGCTGAAATACCACTAAGCCCACCTGCCTACCCTCCTGAGCACACCTCAGCTCAGTCCTGCTGAGCCAAGTCCTCTGGCCTCCTCCAGCCTTGGGCAGCCCTCTGCAGTATATTACAGATGTTGAGATCACCTCAACTCTAAGAAGCCCCAGCTAAAACGATTTGCCTCAGCTCCCAAATGCACAGCCTCAATGGGACTTGAAGCCCAGATACATCTGTTTTCCTCTGAATAAAGTTTTATACAAGGTAAGCTCACGTTTGCCTTCTTTCTCAGGATAAAGTGAAATATGCACAAACTCCTTGTCTCCCATGTAATAATTACTTACACTGGGTTTATTAATAAATGAAAGTGAGTTTACTAAGTATAGAAGGTAGGACTTAAATGGTCATAAGAGAGAGCTCACAGGATAGTGCAGGTTACTAAACAAAATAAAAAAAGAACACACAAGCTAAGCTTAATATACTAAGAAATTGGTTACATGTAATATCTTAACCCCAAAGATGTTCTAATAAACTTCTTTTACAGACTGGAAAGCCTCCTAGTCTGAGCTCAGTCCCATTCAGTCATAGATGTCTCCAGATGTCTCCTTGAGTAGGGTAGCCAGGGGAGAACTGACAACCGAGATAACTTCACTCAACACCCTTAAATAGGTTTAGCATATGGCAGGGAATCCTTTTTGTTCAGTTTTAAACTTTTCTCACTCTCAGTGGAAAAAAGTACAGCATCCAAGATGGGTCCCAGCATCAGGTGACATGGCCACATGTCTTGGTAGGACCAATTATAACCACTCTTCTCAAGCTTCCAGGAAATACACATATATTCACAGATCATTACTCTGAGTATTGGGCCATTAAGTTCCTTGAGTACTACTAATGGCTCTCAATTAGCATGACTACATTAGTAACACAGATTATACTTCATTTTTCTAACTTCAAATACAGGAATGATATATGCCTACAAATGAGAAAATCATATATTATAACATTTCCAGTGATACTTACATGAGGTATTTCTCATAAAGCATATTCAAGTTATGCCATATTCCATGTGCACGTTTTCATAAAGTATATGGAATGTCTCATGAATATTTCCTGAAACAGTATTTATTTTGCATGAATTTAATAGCTTTATTATTTAAAAAAATTTAAATGGAACACAGCTACAGGCAGACTATTTAGACTGGAAAAGAACTGTCAGTGGACACTTAAAACTGGTCACCTTTTCACATAATGTAAAAAGAAGGGGGTACCTGATAAAATTAATGTGTTTGAAATATTGCTTTATTTGTGTATTTTAACAGTTAAATTCACTATCCTAAGAGGTCAACTCCACTTTGCAGGTGTAGTTTATCTGTAGCCATGCTTTGTTTTGTAAAGTAAATGTCTGTCTGCTTGAATAATATAGTAAATCATTAATCAGATCGTGCTTCATTAAGTGAAAGAGTCATCCATATGCTGAATGTTGCCTTCCTATTAAAATATTTTTCATATTCATTTAAAAGTAGAGTAAAAATTTCCACTATCCAGAAACTGCACAAATGAATGGCAAGACAGTGACACACCAAACAGTGAACAGCAGGACATTTACAGTGAAGGGAGAAACATTACTTATGTTCTCCAGAACTGAGACACAGCTGGATGCCCCCACAGCTATTCTCTTGACATATCCTGTTGTGCCTAAATACTGGAGAACATATGGTGTGCAAATTTCTCATCTTTATAATTTTGTGTCTCACTTTCACCCTTCTTTTAATGTCTTTGGAAGGAGGATATAGAACAAGGGAATGCTGTGCAGTTACCTGTCCTCACTTAACCTGTCCTCTGGTTGTTTCATAAAAGTAGAAATACCACCCCAACTGTTTAATAAATTACAGCTATTTATTTCTCATGGCAGGGACACTATGTGAGTACATTCATAAGCTGAATAAGGCCATTGCAGTATTATCAAGGGGACCTTAGAGGTGAATACTGCAATTCCATGCCCTGACAACAGAGGCCACTATAGTAGCAAGTGTAATCCAGTTATGATGGTAGAAAACTAAACTGAGCAGGTTTTGCCACATTTTTCTAGTAAGTTGGTATTAAGGTAGAGCCAACACAATCCAAGTACTATACCAATTTTGTTTTCTGTCTTTATATTAAAATAGTTGGTGGTCTTCATAGCAGATTTGTATTTGAGATTCAAATAACACAAAGATATATGAATGTATATACATTTTAAAATACATATTCTTTCATCTTTCTAACACACTTAGAAAAAAGGGAGCAGGAAAAATAAATCCAGGTAACTGTTAACTGCAATAGTAAGTCTAGATAAAGCATTTCTGGAGGGGAATATGGAGGGGAATTAGTATAATTTGGGTCAGAATCATATAATGCATTTATTGTCAACAAGTAAATTACTCAGATCCTCTGCTGTTATGCAGGTTTTGAAAAAATCTTTATTTCCTAATGATGATAAAATCACAGACTGCAAAAATAGTTTTTATTTCAACCCCTAACCTGACCAAGGGAGAGAAAATGGTAGCAAAGAAGAAAGCAGCACCTTGTTTTGGTATGATAAACATATAGCTCTGCTCTCCGTTTTATGCCTGAAACATGCTTTTAAAGTTACATCCTGACATCGATGAAAAGGTGGAAGTTAAAGGATTCCTGGGAAAATCTTTTGCACCAAAACAGAGCTTGGGGACTCCATCCCATAATGACATATTAGTAATTGGTAATATTAATTGTATTACTCCAGCACAAGGTGCACTCATACATGGAAGCCTTGGAGAAGTCCAGTCTGCCAGGGAAAATTAGGGCAGGTCAGTGATACCATTATCAGTCTCTACATTCTAATATTCCCAGGAGAGCTAGTATTGCAATTCTCGGCTGGTGCTCTTCACACGTCCCTTCCTCTTCTCCTTTTGCTCCCATCACCACTATGTGACTTTGAGTGGGAAAGAGGACACTCACTCCTGCGTGGAGATCAGCAAGAGAACAGATGACCAATGAGAGAATGGGCAGGAGTGAGGGGAGTGAACTAGGCAACTGAGGTGATTATATTGGAACAGAAAATAGCACCAGAGGCCTGATTCTCTAAAGTAATGACCGAGTCCTGAGCCAGCATGGAGCCTAGGCCAGCAGGGACTAGTCCAACAGTGAAAATCTGGTATGGGTCACTGTCAAAGGCAAGAGATGACATTAATTGGACCATTCATCTGATCTAGTATGGCAAATCTTATATTCTTCATACAAGCTCAGAATTACTCAGGACTTTTTGTTCTGTGTTTGAAATCAAATCCCTTGAAGTCCCTAGGATCACCCGTAGCCCCAAACAATGGTAAGCACACCTCCTTTTGCAGCAGACTGCAACTCTTCTCTCCAGGCTACAGGGCTCATCTTTCTACCTTACAACCCAAAATCTACAGTGGAAGAAGTCTACCCACCAAGAAGAAGCATGACATTATTAATTAACCTGAACAAAACTATTGCTGTCTGTTAAGGGCACGCTAATGGAAGTGTGACAGCCAAAACGCATGAGAAGAAAATATCTCACATGCTAAGGACATACCCACCTCTTCTTGATTATTGCACCACTAGGAATGCACAAGAACATGGTTGCCTTCACCCTACGTTGTTCCAGGAAAATCCCTTCCTGATTTCAGATTTCTGGTTACATCCTTTATATGTGAGCAGAAATCATTGCTCCCAAGTGTTAGCTATATCTAAATCTACCCAAAATGTACTGCCCTGAGGAGGCCTTATAAGGGCAGGAGTTGTAGGGGGGAAAAAGTTCTGCTGCTTGAAAAAAATAGGGGTGTATATGTCTCTTAAGAATGTGATTTGTAGACCACTAAATTGGTGGAACAACCAATTGGAGAAATTGGTGAATTTTAAATTTGATAATCCCAAACTAGCCTGCAGCACCCAACCTGAATCCCCACCCAAGCTAAGTTGTACAATACAGCAATAGATTTTATATATAAACAGAGTAAAGTAGCATGGCCATACTATTCAATAGTGATGGAGTCTATTATGATGTGAGTTCTGTGAGAAAACTAGGCTATACTATCAGATTCTTATCAGTCTCAATCTGCTTCATCAGGAATGAAAACATTAATTGTTTAAAAAGTGACCACCACCACCACCACCCTTCCGCCAAAATAAGAGGCTGCTCTTCAGAGTTAATCTTAGATATACAGGTAAGTTCGAAGCAATTACTTGTTTAATATTGTGCTAGAATTTCAAATCAATACTTGAAATGTCAGCAGAAAATGAAGTCATTTGGAAGGGATATAGAAGTTGTCAGGTAAAGGTAATTTACGATGCTGTAAACATTAGAACTGCCAGAAGTGTGTATGATTACATGAGGTGTTACAGGTGAAAAGGAATTGTCCCTTCTGAAAAGCATCTTTTATTAATATTTAGATTTTGTACCAGCAACATTGCTGCTTGAATTGAATCTTGCATATAAATTCTAAATGTATAATCTATAGTCTTGGGTCACCTTTTTCACAAAAAAAAATCCCTTACGTTGTCCTCCTAAACCTTAATATCCAACTTTTCTGTGATGCATACAAAAAGCTCAACAACAGTAAAGGCACGTATATGCTGTAATTATTACTTATCATGCTATCCAACTTTATTTATTCCTTTCTTGTACTCCCTTGTGTATGTATTAGAAAGGCTGGAAAGATGCTCAAGATGTCTATCCCTCTGCACCGAGGCAGGATTGAGTAAAACTAGGCCAGTCATGACAGAACTTCATCTAACCTGTTCTTAAAAACTTTCAAGGATGTGAACTCCACCATCTACCTAAAGAACATTTTCTAGTTCTTTAACTATTTTAATAGGGTTTTTTTTTCCCCTAATATGTAACCTAAATCTATTTTGTTGAAAACTAAGCTGATTACCTTGTGTTCTATCTTGACTGGACATGGAGGATAGTTGATCACCATCTTCTGGATAATAACTTTTTATATAACTGCGGACTGTTATGTCCCCTCGCCCTCATATCTCTCCTTTCCCTCTCCCCCCATGGTCTCTATCAGTGGTCTCTTTTTTTATGCATAGATTATAAGCTCTTGGGGAAAGGACCATCTTTTATTTTTGTGTTTTTGCACAGCACCTAGCACAATGTAGCCCTTGTTCATGACTCTGGCTCCTATGTTGTATGATGATATAAATATAGCAATACAGAGTGAAAGTAAGAGGTTTGTGAACTCTAGCATTGCAAAGGAAACCGAGAAATGCAGAGAAAGTGGCAACAATTTATTACATTGTTATAAAACCAGAGAAGATTTATTGACAGTGAAACCATGAACACAGATATGAAACACAGATAACTTTCTCTCTTGTTTTTCATTCATAAATCCACAATGCTCCTACCAAAATAATGTCAAATACCATCTGCCTGGAAGCATGGGAAAGGGCAGGAGGAGGGGGGGAGGAAGAAATTACTTAAGAAGCACATGTAGAACTATAAACCAATAACTGCTAATAGTCCTGTAATTTATTATGGATTGTTTTTAGTGCTACATATAGTGGCTCTTTTATGCAGGTACCTGCTCTCCAAACAAAATGAATAAGTAAAATGCAATGCTATGTTCCCTGGAAACCAGTTCTGAGGGGGGAAACATACAGTACCTGTTTTTCCTCCAATAAATCTGAATTTAAGAATTTTTGTTGTTATGCCTAGCTATATTTACTACCCATGGGATTCAGAAACAGAGTAAATATTTCTCCAGCTTTTTCCCCATATATTTTATAGACATTAGCACTGACAACAGTATTTCATGTTTTAAAATGGGGAATTTTAGTTTCCCATGAAAAATGAGTGAATGTATAATGCAGAATAGAGCTAGCAGGTTTTCATAGCTTCCCCGTCCAGCTCCTTTGGTATGCCTCCAGGGTGAAATGCGTGAGCTGTACTCTTATCAAAGAAATGTCTGATAAGCCACATGAATAGTTGTCTCTGTTTGTGTTGTACCATCACAGCACATGATAATTGAATGGTGAAATAGCTGTTCAAGCTATTGTCCTATCATTTGATAATGGAAATCCAGATTAGATTTACACCCAGATTAGTCTCTACACACATAAAGGAGTGAGTCAAACACCTGCAAAGCTGGGAGCCTCTTCACCTCTACCCTGAGCCCAGAGAGTCCTGGGGTATACCAGCGAGGAAAAGAGATGCTCGTGATTACCTCCCCAACCTCACAAAGAATGAAACTGAGACTGCATTAATATTTCCACCCAGTCCCCTCCACGCTGGGGAACACTCCTTTAAGAGACAGGCCAGGAATCCAGGAGTCAGAGGAGTGGGGCAGGAGGCACTGAAGCCAATGTAGAGGCACAGTGCTGATGGCTCTGTATGTTAGAGAATACCTTGAGATTACATTTTGTGAGGACAAAAACTGTCCCCTGATGAAATGATCTGAGGGATCTCCACAAGGCAGTTGGACAGAACTTTCATCCCCTCATCAAGTACTGCATTGTGCAAGAGGAAGCAGACTGACACAGAATGTCTGCCCTTCTCCCCCAACCCCGGGACCCTCAAACAAATGGGACCTGAAACCACAACCCATGTGAGAAACCTTTACAAGTGAGAACTTCTATTGTTTTTAACTGGAACAGTCACGTGATTTGGGATTTTTCATGTGTGTAAGCAATATGGGATCATACAGTATAATTATTGCATGCAACTGGTGAGTATGGCCCTTGGGTGACTCATGAAAACAAGAACACTTTATAGCTGTTGGTTCAGTGATCAAAGAGCACTGCAGGTCTGGGCCACTTAAGAAACATTGTCCTTAATTACTTTTGGTAAATGATGGGCATCTTCCTGCTTCCCCTCTTTGCTTATCTGATGATGTAAAAAAGCAAGGTCAAATGTTCACTGGTTCCTGAGGAGGAAATGTGAATTGTTTATGCTTGACAGGGGAAGAACTGTGAGTAATCTACACAGTCTCCAGTAACACCCTGCTGCAGAATGGAGGGGGGAAAAAATCAATACTCTTGCTAGGAATTTCATGCAAAAGAAACCTAAAAGGATGACCCATTGGTGTGAGAGGAATCAATATTCACATGCAAATGAAGTCCCCAAAGTTTATGAAGCGAACCCGTGCTTAAGTGACTCACTCTGGAAAAAGCACGTGAAGGTTCAGCTATAGTTTACTCTGCCAGAGGGAAATCTGAATGCACTACTTTCTGCATTTTTGATGATTAGGATGTGAGGGGGGAGGTAGCAAGATGAAAAGGGAGCATTTGGGATTGTTATTAGGAGCATTTACTAGACTCGATGACCTCTCGAGGTCCCTTCCAGTTCTAGTGTTCTATGATTATGCATCTAAAAATTGTTGCCCCAGATCTCGTATAATAAAGCTCAAGCTTGCTTTAAACATTTTGCACCTGCACGTTCAAAACATCTTGTATAAATCCTGCTAAGGCATACAGGTCCTAGGACTTTAAAAACACGTAGTTCAATAGTCTTGGGAGATTATACAGCTCTGAGGACTAGAGAAAGGTTTATCAGAAGCATTGGACTAATAAATAATGCCATTTTATAATTGCAGTGTGAGCTAAAGGGCAATACAAGAAAAAGGAGTTTTTTCTTTGTATTGGGGGAAAAAAGTACCCAAAACACTGTTTTCATCATGCTAGGAAAGATCCAACAGTTAGAAAAATCCCATTTTAGAAAGAAGCAGGGGTTCCTAAATTACCTTGCATCGTGACCCTCTTCTGACAACAAAAATTACTACATGAACCCCAGGAATAGGGGACCGAACCCAAGTCTGACCGAACCCTGTGGTGCTGGGTGGGGGGAGCAAGAGGACAGAAGGGGCAAAGCCAAAGCCCCTTGCCCTGGGAGGGAGGGCAGCCAAAGCTGAAGTTTCCGGGCATCAGTCCCAGGCAGGGAGCCTGTAGCATAAGCCCTACCACCAAAAACTAAAGCCCTCAGCACTGGGGGCTCAGGTTTCATCTTCAGCATTGGGGCCCCTTATGCCAGTTCTGGTGACCCCCATTACAACCAAGATGTGACCCACTTTGGGGTCCTGACCCACAGATTGAGAACCGCTGAGAAAGACTAATTGTTTGTGTTCAAATAGACTAACAAAAGAATTTGCACTCCCTTCCCCAAGGCAAAAGGGACTGTCTTATAAATGATGCCTTTCACCTCTGAAGGAGATAGCTGGAAGACAGCACAAAATGTTTAGTCTTAAAAGGAGTTTAAATAGCTATATCTAACATACATACATTGCAGTGCAAATTTCACCTCATTAGATATTTTGCTTCCCAATGAAAAAGCCTTGCTTTCTCAAACATCGTAGATCTGCTTTTTTATAAAAAGAGCATATTTCTATTCTTTTATGAAAGGCTTTAATATTTTTGGCAGATAAGAAAGTAAATGTTGACTTGAAAGGAGTTGATTTCACCATTAAATTTAATCGTTAAGGTGCCTATCCAGTATCCATTGTACTTAATGTGAGGGAGAAGAATCAGGCCCTAGAAATATATATGTCCATGCTTTCAACATTAAAAGTTTGTATCTGCTTTTAATATCATGATACTAAAATAAGTATTTCATGCCAGGACATTGTGTATTTCCTCAGAGATTTGTATTCCAGTAAAAGGAAATATGAAAAGTTCTGAAAGACACAATTCAGATACTGTGTTTGGTCTTAAACTGGCAAATGTTTTTGTGTCAGAGACTGCAGAAAGCTGAGCTCAGTTAAATTCAGTGGTGCTGTTCACGCTCAGCATGATGTTGAATTAAGTGGGTATTGATGATGCTCGGAATCTGGCCGTGTGTTTGTGGAGTGGTCATCAAAGTACTAATTCAATAACCAGTAATCAGAGAGTCTGCAACTCATGAAATTTACTTTCTTTTACTCCAAGATGCTGTGCCTCTCATCACATTTTCCACATTTAAAAAATGAGTCTCTGAAGGCAAACCAACCCTGCTGTCAATCCTGCAATTTGTGACCTTTCACATATGGCTTTGTAGGGCTATCTCTATAGTACACTAGAAGATTTACCCGGCATTGCTCATATCCTTAACACAAATAACTTTTTGTTTTTCCTTATTTAAATGATTATCCTTTGGTGGGGCTAGGGATGAGGGCTTCGGCATGCAGGCTGCTCCTGAGAGAAAGAACTAACCCAGTCCCCTCTCATTGCAGTAGCTTGAGGCCAGGTAAGAAGCACCTGTCTATGGTCATTGAAGCAGGCACAACCAGGGGAAGGGTGCATATCCCCTAGACAAGCTCTCTGAAATATATACTATATAACTGTCCATTATCCCACCTCTGCCCCCTGCTGGCCCAACAGGATTATAGCTGTCCTGGTTTCCGTCTCGGCCGCTTGTGGTCATTCTGAAGTATAACTTCGTCCTGTCTGACCCCCTCCCTTTCAATTTTATGAGAAAATCAAATTCCAGGCACATTCCATTGTCCTGGCACAACCAAACTCTGACCTTGCTTTAAGTGCTGATAAGAGGAAGATGTATACCGAATTTTGTGGTCCTCGCTCTTACTGTTTAGGAGTACTTGAACACAAACAGACTCACAGATGGACAGACAGACAAACATTTCTAAAATATATAGTAAGAAGATATTCTTTTATACAAGTTGCATTTGTAAAAAGGTTCCCTCATGCAGCTGGTACATAAAATATTTAAAGCATCATACATTTGCAATACACTCAGAATCGTAATGAATAAAAAATAGACTCAAGTCCTGATGATGATGTGAAAGTATCTGAGTAATTCCAAAGATGGACATAGCTGCCAAAGGTTTGTTATGCGGGCGACAAGTCCTTCAGGTGCACTATGATCAGGCAGCAATCACTACAATGGAGTGAGGAACAGATAGAGTGAGTTGACACTTTATTTCTAAACCTTGTAATGGATAGATGGGTATACACAAATTTATATGTATGATTGCATCCCTTTCCATACATCCTTTTTCTGCCATGTGTTTTTATGCTCTGATCCTGCAATGACTTACTATGTGAGTAGTTCCATTGATCTCAATGGGACTACTCACAATGAACAAAGCTAAGCATGTGCATACGTTTTTACAGTAGGGCCTAAGACTGTAAATTCTTCAGAGTGGATTTTGAGTCTTCATTTTGCACATGTAGCACAACAGGATCCCAATCCTGACTGGGGCCTTGAGATAGTACCATGACATGCATTAAATAAATAATAAAATAGTACTACTATAAATAAAAGTAGGGAGGATTTTTCTACACTGCCAGAGTGTTGATGGAGACATAGCAGTAGATCCATTATTATGAGGCTGCATTAGCAAATTTCTAAACCAAATGTGTCCTACAGCACTCTTAACACATCATCTCTGATGCTGTAATATCATTTTAGTTTTTCAGGGTAGTACTTCTATGAATAATACTACACAGAATAGCTATTGCTGGCTAATTGTAAGAGAACTACAAATAAACAAATTGCTACATAGTTCTTATTCCAAATGCCTTAAGTAAAATTTTCAAAAGCACCTACCGTAAAATCTCGACTATAATGCGCACCTATGCATAATGCGCACCTACCTTTTAAACATGAGAATTCCGGCATAAACTGAGCTCCTATCTATAATGCGCACCCCGACTTTGCCGTATTTTGTCTTGCTGTATTTTGTTTTGTCTTGTCTTGTCTTTTTGTATTGCCGGGTAATCACGCGTGAGCGCATGAGTAAACAGTGTGCAGCGTTTCCATGCTCTCTTTGGGATGCCATGAGTTGTCGGCGATCTTACGACTGCTGAAAAACTTAAAGTTGTTAGCTATGCTGAGGCTCATGGCAACAGAGCTGCCAGCCGTGGAATTTGATGGCATAGCAGAGTCTAACATTCGGCTTAGGAGGCGGCAGAAAGAGCGCCTGCAAGCGCTGCCTCGGATGAAGATGGCTGAGCGAGGTAAAGCGCTGCATATCCTGAGTTGGAGGCCAAGCTGGTTGAATGGATTGATGGCGTAGACAGCAAGGCGGTGGTGTTAGCATTGTGGAGGTTAGAATGAAGGCTTTGACCATTTCCAAAACATGCGCTAACACAGCCGGGTTTAAAGCGCATGGCTGGGGCAATCGGTTCATGAATCGCCATAGCCTATCAGTCCGGCCGAACAACTATCGCACAGAAGCTACCCATGGACTCAGACACCAAGCTACTACGGTTCCAAAAGTTTATCATAAAACTACGCAAGCAGCACTGCTACGACCTTTCACTAATTGGTAATGCAGATCAGACACCATTAAATTTCGATAATCCCTACAACAGAGCGGCTTGAAGTGAAAGGTGCCAAGACCGTCTCCATTGCTACCACAGGCCATGAAAAGTCTAGGTTTACCGTAATGCTTGCTTGCATGGCCGGCCAGGCAAGCTGCCTCCTTATATTGTGTTCAAGCGCAAGACAATGCCAAAGAATGTTATATTCCCAAACACCGTTCACGTGCGTGTTCACCCTAAAGGCTGGATTGTGAAGCTTTAATGCTTGATTGGCTACAGACGGTTTGGGCGAAGCGGCGGGTGGACTTATGAAAGCGGTCTCTAATAGTTTTGGATGCATTTGGTGTCATCGTATGCCATCCGTCAAGAAAAGGCTTCAGCAGGACAAAACAGACTTGGCAATTATTCCTGGTGGAATGACCAAAATGTTGCAGCCGCTTGGACGTGACAGTTAACAAGCCAATGAAAGATGCACTCGCAGGAAATGGAACACCTGGTTGTTGGAAGGTGAACATACATTTACTGCAGGTGGGCGTATCACGAACACCGGCGCTGCAAGATGTTACCCAGTGGATAGTGGATGTCTGGGTTGAACTTGATCCCGCTATCATAAGGAAGGGGTTTCTGAAATGCAGCATCTCTAATGCTATGGATGGCAGCGAGGATGATGCCCTGTGGATGGATCCGGCGACAATGAATCGTCTGAGGCGAATTACGGTATCAAAGATGACAATGATTTGTATTACCTGGATGAAGATGTTGAGGGCTATACCCCAGAAGATATTGCTCGTCTGTTTGAGGAAGATTCTAACAAACGCGAATTCGAGGGCTTCGAAGATGAGTAGAAGATCAATTAATATACAGTATTTGCTTGTTTGCGCTGCAGTGTTGATTTCATTTGTTTAACTTACCTTTTGAAAGCGGTGTATATAGTTGCTTGTCGATGCTAATAAAAATCAACTTAACCTCTGGTGTCAGCGATTAATTAAGTTCCATAGAACCGCCAAATGAAAACTTTGAAAAAAACTCCTATGGATAATCGCACTTTTGACTTTGGCGTTAAAAACAGGAAAAAAGTCGCACTATACTATAACTTTACGGTAAGTAACTTATTTCAGAGCTTCAGTCTCCTTTTCAAAAGTGACTTAGGCACTTAGGAGGCTCTGTCCCACTTAACTAAATCTCATCTAAATATTCAGCTACTTCTGAATAAAATAAAGAATACTTTTTTTTTCTAACTAGAGAATAACTTTTACCATGTCTCATATCAGGGACAGAAATAGCCTCTAAATAAGAGGTCAGCATTTGTGGATGCCATATCATAGAATACTAGGACTGGAAGGGACCTCGAGAGGTTATCGAGTCCAGTCCCCTGCCCTCATGGCAGGATCAAATACTGTCTAGACCATCCCTGATAGACATTTATCTAACCTACTCTTAAATATCTCCAGAGATGGGGATTCCACAACCTCCCTGGGCAATTTATTCCAGTGTTTGACTACCCTGACAGTTAGGAACTTTTTCCTAATGTCCAACCTAAACCTCCCTTGCTGCAGTTTAAGCCCATTGCTTCTTGTTCTATCCTCAGAGGCCAAGATGAACAAGTTTTCTGTGCCATATATTTTCTGTTAGCACTTTTTTCTCCTCTTTCTGCTCCTCCCTTTGTAGTGCTTGGTAACAGAACATGTGTTCAGCTGTAATTATTGTGGCTACTCTGTTCTCCAAACTTCAGGAGTGCCTATAGAATTATCAGGTGTACATAAAAACAGCCACAGGTGAGACCAAAGGTCCATCTAGCCCATTATTCTTGTCTTGTGACAGTGGCCAATGCCAGGTGCCCCAGGGGGAATGAACAGAACAGGTAATCAAGTGATCCATCCCCTGTCACACATTCCCAGCTTCAGACAAAGAGGCTAGGGACCCCCTGGCTCAGAGGCAAGCACTGTAGGTATTTCAGCAGCGAGGCTTTGTAGGTGTTTGCCCTGGTGGGTCCCAATAAACACTTGGACAATGACTATTTTAATGAGGACTGGCAGGAAAAGGGATAAGGGTCAAAGGCTTAAACCATTTCAGTTCAAAGTGAGTAATAATTGTTCTGTTTGTGCCGCTGAGCAGTCCAATTAATACTCAGGGCTTGACAGACCTAGGGACTGGGGAGCCTTCTCCGTTCCACACACTTCTTCAGTGAATAGAGGCTTCCAGGTTTCCAAGCCCAGCTCACTTAGTATCTCATTGACACTCCTCTGCAATGGCTCCCTGCTCAGCCATTGGCCTCCCCCATAAGTGCCAATAGACTTATCTGTCTGGTATCGACAACCTGTTCCACCCAGAGATCTATTCAGTCCTTGGGGATTCTCTTCACTCCCTGCTGCCATGAGACTCCCATTCTCCAAACACAGCCTGGTTCCAGACCTTCTGCTTATTGCATGTGACATGGGGAAAGACATGCAGAGGAAACTTAGCCAATTCATGACAGAACAGTGCTCAAATGGAACTTCTCAACTCACAATATTTCAATCAGTTTAAATTTAGGCAAAACAGTTTCACACTGCCCCCCTTTTTTGTACTATATTATATAATGATATGGCTTGAATGTTTGTGCACCATGATTACCGTCTCCTAGATAAGTCAGATATTCAATAGCATATGTATAGCTGAGGAGATGAGCCCTAATGTTATTGCCAGACCATGTTGATTTGGTACCACAGATGAGCTTATTTGGAGTAGACTATCTCTATTTTATCCCTGTTTATGGCTATGAAATCAACATTGATCCATTGTGTGGTCCTGTGTAGCCAAACAATCATTAAAATATCTCCAGTTAAAAAGAATGGAACCTTTCCCCCTTACATTCCAATAGGATTTTTGAAGATATTGAATTCCTCTACTAAACATCCACCCAAAATCCAATACCAGTAATTAAGGAACTGAGTTACCTGTGGAAAGTCAATGTATATAATTAAAGTGAATGGTTCACTTATTTCTATATAAAAGCAGAAAACAGCTTCTTCGTTAACTGTATGTATGTCTAAGTCTAAATATTTTACCAACCTATACAGTAAACATACGAGGCCTCGTGCGTCCGGTATAATAGGTGGGGGAAGGAAGCACTCTAGAGGTGATTCTGGCAATTACAGACCGGTAAGTCTAACATCAGTACCAGGCAAATTAGTTGAAATATAGTAAAGAATAAAATTGTCAGACACATGGATGAATATAATTTGTTGGGGGGGGAAAGTCAACGTGGTTTCTGTAAAAGGAAATCGTGCCTTACTAATCTGCTAGAGTTCTTTGAGGAGGTCAACAAACATGTGGACAAGGGAGATCCAGTGGATGTAGTATGCTTAGATTTCCAGAAAGCCTTCACCAAAGGCTCTTAAGTAAAGTAAATTGTCATGGGATAAGAGGGAAGATCCTTTCGTGGACTAATAACTGGTTAAAAGACAGGAAACAAAGGATAGGAATAAATGGTAAGTTTTCCGAGTGGAGAGAGGTAACTAGTGGGGCTCCCCAAGAGTCTGTCCTGGGACCCATCCTATTCAACTTATTTATAAATGATGTAGAGAGAAAGGGGTAAAAAGTAAGGTGGCAAAATTTGCAAATGATACCAAACTGCTCAAGATAGTTAAGACCAATGCAGACTGTGAAGAGCTTCAAAAAGATCTCACCAAACTAAGTGACTGGGTAACAAAATGGCAAATGAAATTTAATATTGATAAATGTAAAGTAATGCACATGGGAAAAAATAATCCCAACTATATATACAATATGATGGGGACTAATTTGGCTACAACTACTCAAGAGAAAGATCTTGGAGTCATTGTGGATAGTTCTCTGAAAACATCCACTCAGTGTGCAGCGGCAGTCAAAAAAAGCAAATAGAATGTTAGGAGTCATTAAAAAATATATAGAGAATAAGACAGAAAATATCTTATTGCCTTTATATAAAACCATGGTACGCCCACATCTTGAATACTGCATACAGATGTGGTCACCTCATCTCATAAAAGATATATTGGCATTAGAAAAGGTTCAGAAAACGGCAACTAAAATGATTAAGGGTTTGGAATGGGTCCCATATGAAGGATTTTTCAGTTTAGAAAAGAGGAGACTAAGGGGGGGGATATGATAGAGGTCTGTAAAATCATGACTGGTATGGAAAAAGTAAATAAGGAAAAGTTATTTACTTATTCCCACAATAAAAGAACTAGGGGTCACCAAATGAAATTAATAGTCAGCAGCTTTAAAACAAACCAAAGGAAGTTTTTCTTCACTCCACCTGTGGTACTGCTTGCCAGAGGATGCAGTGGAGGCTAGAATTTTCCCAGAGTTAAAAAAAAAGAGCTAGATAGATTCATGGAGGTTAGGTCCATCAGTGGCTATTAGCAGGGCTTGCTGAGCCGCAGCGAGCCCCGCTCGCCAGCCGCGCTGTCCGGCGTTCTGCGCATGTGCAGATCGTTCTCCGCATGCGCAGATCGCCCAAACCCGGCTCTTCCGGGATATAATCTACTCGCCACGGGCGAGTAGATTACATAGATTTGTCGAGCCCTGGCTATTAGCCTCGATGAGTAGGAATGATATCCCTAGCCTCTGTTTCTCTGGAGGTGGCTGACAGGGGAGGGATCACATGAGGATTACCTGTTGTGATCCCTCAGGGGCATCTGGTATTGACCACTGTCGGCAGACGGGATACTGGGCTAGATGGACCTTTGGTCTGACTCAGTATGGCCATTCTTATGGTCTTATGTTCTAACAGCCTTCCCAAACCACCAATCTGGCCCTGCCCACACTTCACCCCCAGAATGCCGTCCACACTGCAAGAAGTTGCAGGGAGCACACTCTTCCTTCAAATTCCCTTAGGCTATGTGTAGACTGCAGGCTTCTTTTGGAAGAAGCTTTTCCAGAAGAGATCTTCTGAAAAAACTTCTTCCAGAAGAGAGCATCCATACTGCAAAAGTGCATCAAAAAAGCGATCTGCTTTTTCGAAACATAGCTTCCATTCAGTGTGGATGCTCTCTCTCATGTAAGCTGTGATTACTATGGACGGAGTGGCACCAGGGCACCTGTGCTTTTTCCTCTTTCCTCTTTCCTCTTCTTTCAAAAGAACTCCCTCTTCCCTGTCCACACATGCATTTTTCTAAAAGAGTTCTTTCAGAAAAAGGCTTCTTCCTCATAGAATGAGGATTACCAATGTCAGAAAAAAACCCACTGTTCTTTCAAATTTTTTTTCAGAAGAATGCAATTGCAGTGTGGATGTAATTGAAGTTTTTTGGGGAAAATGGCCGTTTTTCCGAAAAAAACTCTGTAGTGTAGACATACCCTTATTCCTCGTAGAAGCAGGACTAAATTAGACTCACTAATTTGGACCCCGGAAGATCAACTGCAGCTGCTTCTATCTTATCTGTAGTGCAGACATGGTCCTAGGTCTAAGTTCTACTCTGACTTTTCTCTTCCCTGCCTCCCTATTAATTTCATTAGTAGCATGCAGGATGTAAAAGACCATTTCTGGCCACTAATGTATACAAACAACTGGTATAATTACAGTATATGAGTTTTGCCGAAGAGGAACAAGTGACCTATATAGTCTACCACTGATACAGAAACACCAGCCCCTAATCTAGGCACTTGATGCACTATGAGGATATATAGCATTGCAACCTAATACATGGGTACGCAAAACTGTCAAACTAGGGAAACATGCTGAGAGTTCTAATGAAACTCAATTTTTTTTATAATGATTGTTTCCAAGTTGTTTGAAGAATTTTTTGTTTGTTTTCTTGAATCATGAACTTTAGGAGGCAATGGAAAAACTCATCTGAATTTGGAGAATATTTTTCAGTGTGACATGGTTCTTTTAAAAAAAAATAGAAAATAGAGACAACCTACAATTAGAGAACCAGTAGGTGCACATTACAGATCATTTGTCCTCTAGATTTATTTTTCACTCATGAATGACTGCATCATGGAAAGGAATTAGCATAATTTATATCAATAATATTTTGCAGTGATGTGTGAATAAAATATTCTGCTGTAAAATTTAAAAAAGCCTCTCACAGCATTTTTATTAGTTTATTTACCTTTATTTATATTTGGTGCTGGAAAGACATATTAATAGTTATGTAAATGCCCAGGGAGAAAAGTACTGTTTGTTTTACAAGGTGGCTGTTATCTGTTATGTAATCTGTCAAAACTAAAATGACTTCAGATGGTCCACCTTATTCGTTATGATTGCTCTTTGATTATTGACTTCCTGAAGCTTGAGGATGGAGCATAGCTCTTGTTGCCTATGTGAATTTGGTCAGTCTCTTTGCCAAACTCCCAAATTAATTTAATTTGCCTTTTAAAATGACCTTTTGACTTGCAATCGTCTGCATTCTGGTCATGCGTTAGTTTATTTTATTTTTACTGTAGAGCACTTTGGAATGTTTGTCATGAAAAGAGCAACATAAATATTAATGTATTGATAGTGTTATGGCTTTTCAAGCCTATTTTTCATTTCCTGGATTTTAAGAGCTACAAAATTTACTGACTGTTCTGAAAATATAGGTATAATGGACTTTTTGAAATGCCCTAAATGAGATCAAATATATGAATTATTAATCCTGTGAAAGCCAGTGCTGCCCTGCTTAAATGCCTAACTTTCTGTACCAATCAGGTACTAATGTTTTGGTAAAATTGGCAATCATAGGATGCATTACATTTAATCCCCTAATTTGTAAGTGTTTGTGTGTATACAAAAATATGATCCTAATTCTATGATAAATCTAATAGAAGTAATATAAAAGGTTTGATTCACCCTAATGGGCATAAACAGATGCATTTTGTACATGATGAAATTACGTGGGCAGTAGTATTCCCATGGGGATTTATTCCTTAGAGGTAGTACTTGATGTCATCCTCCTGTGTGGGAGGGCAGTTTTAAACTGTACCTAGTGCTACATTAAACTCTTTTATGCCTTCTTGAGCACTTTGTTTCTGTGAAGAGGAGACAAATATCTGAAATGTTTCCAATACTTGTTCTAATTTTTGTAGTGATACACGCTTGCCACCTTCATATAATGCCATGGTTTCAGGTGAGGGGGTCCAACAACTGCCTTAATATAGAAAAGAAAGTGATAGTCACCCATGAAAGCTCATGATACTATCTACATGATTTGGTTAGTCTCTAAGGTGCTACTTCAGGTGTCATTTTTGGGGGGATGAGGGCCTGCAGCTAACCTTTGGGAGGCTGCTGCAAATTAGAATATCTACTGTATAATAGGCTGGTTGCAGTGGTGCGGGGCCACTACAACTGTAGTCCCTTATATAGTGCCAGGAGGATCATAGCCAAGATAATTCATGATGTTAATTTGCCTTTCAGGAGCTACTCTACTCACAAAAATTTCAGTATCTTGAATTTCAATTACCTTGTTGTAGCAAATGTGCAGAATTCAGTGTTTGATGTGACATAATGGGCCAATTACTCTTCTAACTCCTGTGATGGTCTTAACATCTTTATTCCACAAGAATCTGAGATTAAGAGATGGACTATATTAGTCTGTGTTCCACAAGTTGGTGCTGATGAGTAAAAGGGAGCGGTATTCATCTAACAAAATAAACCCCACCAAAAATCATGTTCTTTTCATTCCTCTGACATCTGCTATTCATGGTGATTCTTTTGTCTGTAGTCCACAGGGAACTCTGACATAAATTGAAACATCTGAGTGTTTTCCTGCACTACTGAATGTGAGTGTGGAGCACAGCATGGAATTTCCCCATACTGCAATATGCTCGGCTTTTATTCAGTTTCTTTAAAGAAATGATTCTTTTAAGCTTCACGTGGATATTTCCAGTTAACTGCTTCCCATTAGACAAAATTGATCTACTTATTGCAACTGGCCTGCCCTAACCTTTATAGTCCTTGACTTTGCCTTCAGGAAGCCTGTATGAGGGGAAATATGAAAGTAAGCGGAGGCCAATTAACCTGCGCAAGACATTTTTATTTTTAGAAATATAATTTGGAAAGATGACAAACATTTTACTGACAGAGGTATGAATGTCAGCACAGTAGGCTGTCTAAGGAGCAATTATGAATTCTGACTCCATCCTTTCCAAACCAGTCTTTGAATGGTGGGCTATCAGTGAGCACTGCTATTTTCCTGTATTCTGTAGAAGACATTTTTATAATTCATCTGAGAGTCCTTATATTAAAGTGACCTTAATTTTCTCTACCCCAATCAAATTACATCTTCTAAAATGTCATGGGTCCTAATCAGTCATCAGATCAGTCATCCAACTGACAAGGGAGAAAGTGAATGGAGAAAATAATGTCAATGAAATGTGGGCACACTAAAATTGTAGGGTAAGGACAAATATGATGGATTTGATGTTCTAGCAGTTCCAAGAACACAATATTATGACTCATTTTTAAAAAAATGTAGATGATTTCTAAACAACTGCATCTTCCACTGAATCTACATAACAAAACAGTAGGGAAATATATTATTCTGGATGAGTTTAGTGAGTTTTATAAATGGCTGTATTCTGATGCACTATATTGCAGAAATATTTCATTTCACTGAACAGAGGGCAAGAGGGAATACCTCTTTTTCAAATAAAATGTATTTTATACTGTTTTGTTTTAAATTGGTGTTATCTAATAATACACAGGGTACTTTGCCCCTCAATGCAATCCAGGCCTGCTCTTCTTTGCAGCTTAGGTTTATTGAAGCAAAACATGTTCAGCTTTATTTTACGCCTGCCCAGCCACAACCCAAACTGTTCATTGTGCTGAAGCCAATAATACAAAAGAAAGTACCTTCTGGGCAGTGTATACACTTAGGGATTTTCAGACAACCATGCCATTAGATTGGCTGAACCCTTCTAACCCTAATATTGTGTATACAGGGTGCCTCGAGCATGAATGAGAATGAAAAGAATAAGCACTAATTCCTGCTTATTGAAGTGTTTTGCTGTTTGAGTGAATATCCATTGATGCTACTCAGAAATCTTGACTCAAGGACTCCTAATCTTACGATGAGATGAATCCTGCCCGACCCCTGTACCTGTGTAGAACCTTAGGAAGTTCAGGAGCCTTCCTGTGCAAATCAGAACAGAATGAGGAATAAAATGTAGTCCCATCGGTATAATCGCAAACATACATGGCTTCCCAAACTGCCATATGGACGGGGCTCCATCTTCATCCCCTGGAGAAGTACTGTACTTACAGGGTCACTCGTGTTCTGTCTTGTGCTGGCAGCCCCCCATATTCCTCTGCAGCACTTACCATTTCTATATGGGGATACTGAAGCCTTATTTGGGGAGGCATGAGAAGCAGAAGGCCAGAGCAAAAGTGAGTCTGCAGCCTGAGAAAGCATTGCTCTGAGGTGTGAAGGCAGTGAAGTAGAGAACAAGAAGAATGGGGAAAGGTCATATGACAACATAAAGGTGGAGGGGGGGGGGGGAGGAAAGGGGAAATATCTGATAACAGGGAGGATTTAAGAATAGATTTTAACCGTGTTGATGGTATTATGTATGCTTGCTTAAGTTAGTTTCTGTTGTTCTGTCCAAAGAAAAGAAATTCATCAACCCTTAGGCAGGCCTTGCAGCACGTTCTGAAGTGTGACAAACTCAAACTCTGCTGAGGTAAGGAGTGAGGAGTAAATGAGCATGAGGACAATTTACTTACAAAGAGCTGTCAGCAGCTCCCTCCCATTTAAACACAGGGAGGAGCTCAGGCACTGTAGGTGATCTCAAGCGCTCAGGTATCACACACAGAGGTAGGATTATCAATTAGCTAGTATCCAAGACGGTTAGAATGTCAGACTAAAACCAAAACTTTAAATTGCACTTGGAAGTACACAGAATTCATGTGCTTGTGGGAAGCCCTACTGCTAAGTGAGGGGCATTCTCCCCCAGATGAAGTACCAGAGGGCTTTTTTAGGTGCAGCCCCAGTACAGTGCATTGCAGTAATCTAATCTGTAGAGGACAAAAGCAGGTAAAACTGGTACCCATACAGCAGAAAAGAGCTCAACCATCAGGCAACTACTGATTCTCTTGACCTGTGGATGCAGCCAAAGATCAAACAAAAGCCTTGCATTGTTAGCTGGAGTAACTAGCAATGTCTCTCAATGAAGGGAAACAATGAAGTTTTCTCATGCAAAATTCAAACACCGGGATGGAATTACCTTTGTTAAATAGTCATGAAGATCTGCCATGAAAGTGGTAGTTTTTGAAGTTCCATTTAATCTAACCAGAGGAATGGGTCCCTTCATACAAGATTCCCCATTTTTGAAATTCAAATCTGGATCCAAAGTTATTGGTTGTATGATGCTAGAGTTTTGGTCTAGGCCTATTTCTTCTTCAAAGCATTCTGGAGAGTCTAATTAGAGAAATAAGAATATGAACCATTTGCAACTTTGGAGGCCTTCTGAAACATACTGATATATATGCTCACTTTCAGTCCTTTCATGAATATTCTATTCCATTGCAGGATGCACTGCCTGCAGTGTCTAGGATTGAAACAAAAGAGTTATTACTTGCTGCTAAAACTTTAAAGAGTTTTTCACTCTCATTTATAGCATGGAAATCATTATGGAGGTGCTTAAGAAGAAGCTGGAGATGATTTTCTTATTACAGACAGAAAACTTCAAATAGAATATCCTCCATTTATTATCTCCCTAAAATTGTTGTCATAATGCAATTATGCAAATGAAGAGCTGCAATCACACTCAGTATTTTCTTCCATTTTTGAAGCATATACTTATTAGATCAGAGCAGTAAAAACAAAACCAAACAACCCACAAATACACACATAGACCTCACAACAACACCACAACTGTATTCAGGGAGTGTGCAGGAGCACACAAAATTCCCTTTGGAATTGTTCCCGATATATTGCATAAATCAAGGTAAAGTGTTTTGTGTTGTGTTTTTTTTTTAAGGTGGGAGGAGAGAAGGATCTTTTTTTCTGAGAATGTTAAGCTTGGGGAATGAAGCATTGCTGAGGCAGTCAGCAGCACATCTTCTATCTTGATTTCTGTCTCATTTTCCCCTTTTAGACCCACCAGCTTTCCCTTGCTTTCTCTCTCTCCCCTCTCACACTTCCACAAAAGATTTCCAGCAGAGAGCAGCTGGTGCCTCGTTTTGGCTGCTTTCCCCAGACTCTGGGGCTTTCACTAGAAATCAATGCCTGCTTATTTTCCCCTGTTCTGAGTTTTTTATGTGTGGACTGACATGGCCTCAACCATACTGACCCATTCTGCTGAGCTATTTCCATTCAGATGTGCCTCTTTACAAATAGCGGAAATTAGTAGAGGGCCAGTGTCAAACTGCTTGTCACATCTTGTTTTCAATCTGTTGAAATCAGGTTTATAGTGTCCTATTCAGAAGCCTAGACTGCTTTTGAAGGCACACAATGCATATCAAGAGTTTCATCAGGCGATAAATGCAGAACTCCACTTTGCTATTAAAAAATAATCAAAATGATTAGTCTTTTGAATTTTCTGAAGTAACTTATTTGCTTGGAATTTGTTGTTTTAATTGCACTACGTCACTCGTTCCTATGTATTCATCTTTCTAACGTGTAAAATCATTCATAGCTGATCTGTCAGTGTTGCAGCTATAAGATGTGAATACGTTCTCCTTCTGATTTAGCAGAGCAGCTATGAATGAATGAGTAAGTGAATGAATAATCAAAGGATTGATAGAATGAATACTCAACCTGAGATGCCAGTATTCCCCTTGGCCTCTAGGGGTTGCTTCTGTAAAATATAGTTTTATTTTTTATCTAGACCTAACAAGCAACAATGGCAGAATCTCAAGTAGCTGGACTATAGCTGGGTTTATAACATTATTGTTAAAATTAAAGAGGAAATTCCTTATAATCCTGTTTTTAGACATTTCTGATATTTAAAAAATGCGCTCTTGTAATGACATTTCTCATGGTGATTATTCTGAAGTTGTCAGTAGCCTGTTTTTGTAATTTCAGCATTAAGAATTTTTTTTCACCAGTTCAGAAACCTGCTCAGATGACTCTGGTGTACCACCTGAATGTAAAAGTTTGCATTTGCCTTTGGCTTTAGACTCAAGTAGAACTAGTGCCTTTGACATATTTGAAGCCATTTGTTTTACAAATAATGAAGTTATTGAAATAAAATATGCAAATGCACAATATGTGTGTTTCCACTCATTTTTAACCTAGAGTTTCACTACTTCTCACATGTTGACGTATAGGCAGCTGCTCCCGAATGCTTGTGAGAATGTAAGAGTTACACTCGGAGTGCTTCTCTGTATCTCAATGTGTGTTTATTCAAATGCACAATCAATCACACATCACTTTTTCTTTCATTTTAAACATCAAAGAAATTAAATGGAAAGAAAACCATATTAATGCAATGTTGTGGTTGAGAAAGTCAGGAATCAAAGCTTTGGTTTCCACTGCATAGCTCTTAAAATTCTTCTGCAGTTTCCTTGGGTTAATTCATTCTTCATTTGGCTTGTATAGTGTTGCTTTGCACTCTTTAGCTGCTGCTGCCTTCCACCTCAGCAATGGCTATCTGTGGTTTAGTAATGGGGAGGCAACCCCTACACAAAAGAGCACTAAGGCATCCCTTATCATGCCAGGATAATAATGTAGTGGAGTGGGACCTGTACTGACTGTACAAGAGCAGTTATAGAGACACCACAAAGGATATATGACTTATATAAGCCAAGTCCCTGCACTTTTTACTAGCCCTCTGTCAGTTCTTGTACTGACCCCACAGAAATTACTGAAGCTTTAATAGCTTCAATAACCTTCCCCCCTCTCCATCCATCCCCTTCTGGAGAAGACAGAAATGAATCCAGTAAAAGGATTGCTCTTAGGGGTCAGAAAACAGGAATTACTGAGGAAAGTATTGCTCTGTGTATTGTCCATATAATGGACCTTTATCTTCCTCCTGGGTGACAGAGCTGCTTACTAACCAGTAATGCATAAAGAAACTCACCACCAGAGTGTAACATGTAATTGTTTAGCTCCCTCGGGAAGGGGGGATTGACTGCCTCTGAAGTGTTACCTCATGGTGAATATCAGGGGCAGATTACCAGATTCAGTGGACTAATAGTTTGATTCAGTATGGCATAGCTTTTGTCTTACTTCCTATACCCAACATTTGGACTTGCGGGTTCCTAAGGTCTGAATCAATTAGAGACCTAGCTAGGATATCATTTTAATTAGAGATGGAGCTCTGCAGTAAAACTTGTTCCACATCTGGATTTTAAACCCGCGCCAAAGTTTGGTGGTGTTTCGATGCAATGTTTTGATTCAGGCTTTTTCCACTTTTAGAAGTGATCTGATCAGCACAGATTTTTTCCTTTAACCTGGGACTGTTGTCTCCTTCCCCTGACCCCCCCCCCTCCCCCTTTTTTTTTCTTTTGTTATAGAAAGAAGGCCAGGAAGCCTTGTTTCTTTTTGTTTTAAACAGAGGATATTTTTCTGTGTTTCTGTTTTCTTTTAGAAATGTCAGAAGTGTTATTTCTGGTCATCTTAGGATATGCAGGGGACATTTTGGTGATCTCAGAGGCGCATTCTTTGAGCTCTCATTAATTAAAGGGGTTCGGATGCTGAATCTTTAATCGAAATCTTTCTGTCTAAATCTTGATTAGCAATTGGAGTTTAACATAACCACTTTTAAAACTGTTTTAAAGATTTTGATTACAAACTTTTGATTGCTCAGCTATTTATTTCTTGTGTTATTGTGATTAAAGAATGAGTAAAATTACCAGAAGGTCTTCATATCTAGACAGGTCCTAGATTTAAAATCCAAAACAAGCACAGTTGTAGTTGAATTTAATTTATCATTTGACCAAAAATCCATGTCTTTCTGATCTTCTTTGCTCAACATAAATGACAAAAAAATGGCCACAAGCCAATTTTCAATTTGCTTCCTGGGCCACCTTTAAGGTCAGGCAAGACTTCTCTATCACTGATGAAAGGGGTGTGAGAAATAAATCCCTGAAGGCATATCGAGACAAATGATACTTGAAACAACAACCAACAAATGAAATAGAAATGAAAAAACCAAACGTGTGTTTCTGGTATGGGACCCAGCCCAAACCCCAAGCCAAACACATGAGTTCACAAGAAAGACAAGCTGAATATATGTGGGACATTCAGGTGCTAGAACTAGGCTAAGTGATTTTTCCTCATATGAGGCAAATTACTCTGTGCTTGACATGTAACAGCAGGCGAGATGTTTATGTTGCAAGACTAACAGAAGAGAAGGAAGGTAACTTTGTATTGCACATAACCAAAACCTTGTGAATATAAATCTAACTTTCTCTAATTGTCATGTTGAGTGATTAGGGATCAGGCTGGATTTTTACCACTCAGTGCATTACTCTTGAGACTTCAAGGATCAAAGTTTTTTACCTTCCCAATCAATATTGACATAGCTAAATGGAATGTTAGCTCCATCGTCTTCAAGCCTATACTTGAGACAGAAAAAGAGAGTCCAAAGGTGGTAGAGACAAAATGAGACTATACTAGCACTCTGCATGATTTGTTCTGAATGAGGAAGAAGACATTATATGTAAGGTGAATAGTTAAACCCTACAATGATTAGAGCTATAAAAACCCATACATAAATCATTTGTATTTGCATTTAATTAGCTTTAGAAACATTTTGATATATGCCCAGGCTCCCAGTGCTATTCACAGAATCATAAAATCTTAGGACTGGAAGGGACCTTGAGAGATCACTAGTCCAGTCCCCTGCACTCATGGCAAGACTAATTATTATAGACGATACCTAACAGGTGTTTGTCTATTAGTAATAAACTATTACATGTATTCAATAGTAACATCAATGATATAATTCCTTTAAAATTAATTGAAATTCTACAGCACTTTGGCTATAATAGGGTTCTCACTTTCTCTCCATATGATGCCTGCTAATTTATGGCAGATGCATTGGGTGCCTTCACTTAGAGAAGATAGGTAGCGACAGCTGTTAATCAGTAGTGTCAACCAGAGTACATCCGGAACAAAAGAATTCAGCGCCATCGCCACCAATGTGTCCAAGGTAACAAATACTACAATCCTCCCCCCGCTCTCAACCCACAAACATGGCTGCAAAGAATTATCTGTGGCTCTTCTTGCAGAAGCAGATTTTCAAACAACCAGTTGGCTGCAACAGCTCTTTTTTCTTCAGGAGCCTAACCTATCAAATTATTCATTAAGGATAATTTATATCATATTTTCAAATACTTTATTTGCAATTGTTTTTAGTATTTGACAAACCAGTTAGTCCACAGGTAGTCAGATAATAATAGGAGAAGAATTTTTTCCAATATTCATTCAGGTTATCTACATAAGAAATTGGTTTGGGGAGTTCTTTGACAAAGCAGTGGTGGAGAATTTAGAAAAGGACTCGCATTTCCATATGCTTCTCCAAATCTAGGAAGGTATCAATATTTGAACCATAAAAGTGATACTAATAGTATGTAGAAAGAGACCCTGATACAAAAGAAAGAAGAGTGGGATATACACAAGACCCCGCCCTTTCTTTATGTCAGGAAAAAGTTCACCACAAATGTCCCTGCAGCAGATAATCACAGCTGTTCCAGGACTGCAGACAGATGATCCTTGTTGTATGAATCAGAAAAGCTGGTCACAAACAAGTCCTAATAATTATGAGAAGACAATGTCATAGTTTATGCTGCTCTCCCTAGCTCACTTGAGCTAATCAAGAACATCTTATAACTCAGGACTACATGTGTTCAGTCATCTAATCCAGAAACTTCAACTGAACCAGGTCCTCATTAAGAGATTATGAAGTATCTACTCTTCAGTGTTATAATAATGTAAGAGACTGTTCTTAAGAAATTAGGTAGAATAAAAAATATTCTGGATATTAAATGTTTGAGCAAATTCATTAACTGTAAGAAATTCTGAGTGGAAACCCTGACCTCTAAACTATCCAACATCCATTTGGATAACTTGATGTATATTTTCCACAAAAACAGATTTTGTATCTTCATCTACTACTCATATTTTCCTCTCAGATGTTCATTCTACCTGCCTGCACACCTGCATTGTATCAGAATCATACTTTTTGGCTAAGTTAGCAACAGCTCACAAGTTTCTTGCTAAGGTGCAAATAGTAATTGGTGCTTATTTGAAGATACAGAGAAAGCATACATATCCTTCTGGCAGCATCTTTTATGGGAGACTTTTCAAGGATAAATTTCTGACCATAATCATAGCTTAGAACTATGGCCTTTTAGTTCACTTCAAGAAGAGCAGCTTGGTGCCATCTCAAACAGTCACTCATCTGTGAGCAGAAGTTGTAGTGGAAAAAAATACAGTGACAGGTGTGGCATGATATCCACATTCAAGGAGAGGTTACTCAAAGATCAGGCAGTAGTAGCCCTAATATCTTCCAGTGTAAACTGCGGATTAAAAATCCATCTTTACTTGCTGGGGATATGTAATCAAACCCCAACTATTCCTTTTTGTAAATACTTAGAAACCCTGCTGAGAATTATGCTAACAAAATGGTTGAAATTATGTATGTCCATGCACATATAATCATCAGTCTCAGAACAGTGATAGATTCACTAGCATGAGAGAGACCAGTATTTAGATCAGACTTTCAGATGGCTGTTTACCAGGGTGGAAAGCCTATATAGGAGACAAATCAATGCAGGGGCTTGATCTGAAGAAGTGAAAAAGAACAGTATCATTGCCTGAAATTCAAGGCAGTAAATTGCATCCATGCCAGGATAATCAGCATGTCCTAGTCATTACAGGAGACACTAGCATGGTGTCATATTTGATCCAAAAATGGATCCCAAAGTATTTTACCACATCAAGAAACAATTCCTCAACTCCAGAGGGCGCACGGGCACATATTCAAACTGCAAACCATGCAGGAGGGAGGTACTTTAATTTCAAATTGAGTGAGAAGTCTCTCCTAACAGAATAATTGGCCCTGAAGACTTCAGTGTAACAGAGGTGGTTGAACTCCCTTGAGCATAGCAAAATCAGTGTATTCACCTTTACAGAGAGCCCCAAGAATAAATGTATAGCTCCAGGAACCATCATACACATTGTCACAAAAATAATGGCAGTTTGAGCTGCATATAGCACTTATTTCCTTCTATGACTGCCCTCAGACAAGGTGTGCAAAAGAAAAAAAAATGGGCTAGAGTTATTCTGATCATTCCTCACTAGGTGGGAAGATCATATTTTTTGTAGGTGGTTAAGATAAGCATGTATCATCCTGTCCCGATTTCCTATTGCAAAAACAGTTATACATTCCACATTCCACATTCCTTGAACACAGCAGCATGGCTGCTGATTGGAAGTCTACAATCTCTCATGCTTAGGGTTTATATTATATATATATATATATATATATATATATACACACACACACACACACACACACATATATATGTGTTGGGTTGTACATATAACAGTACATAACACTTACATAGCATTTTTTCCTCAGTAAGACCTCAAAACCCACTACAAAAGAGATCAGGATCAGGATCCTCATTGTACAGATGGGGAACCTGAGGCATGTAGAAATGATGCAACTTGCCCAAGTACATCCAACAGACCAATGACATAAGTACTATGACCTGGGAACTGGGTTCTGTTTCTGGATCTAAGTCATAGTGCTTCCCCTATAATTTCCTTAGTCTCTACCTGAAAAGGTTGAAATTGCAATCATTTCTTTCAACACAGTGCATCAAGTGGAGATGGTGACTGAGAGAGGCAATTAATATATTTTTCACTAGTTTGATTGAAAGCTGTTATAAATTCTACTGATATTCAGAAGAGGATCGCAATTCACAACAGCAATTAAGCACATTCTTATATGTCCTGCCTACATATGAAATGATGCTGCTTTACCAATTCAGAAGCTATATATGTAATAAAATTTTACAGCTCTGTAGAAATATTTTAATTATGCCCACTGTATGTGTACAAGAAACCATGAGACTTTTTCTTATGAACTGATATTATAAAAATCCATTTCTTTTGTATCCCTTAGACTCAGAATGTGTTTCCTTCTCAGGGTAAATGTTCTGCAGCCTTGAAAAAATCATCTGTTTGGATCCTGCAGCTTGCTTTATTATAGGTACACCTAATACATTATGGTGGTTGTTAACATAAGAGCCAAATACTCAATATTTGTGGGAAATGTTGGGAAAAATCTGCAGAAGTCAGCAAGAGGGTCTGAATCTTGTTTAGTATTTCCTCATAGAGCATAAATAATCCTCCTTTTTCCTGCCATGCTCACATACATACAGATTTGAAGCAGTGACACAAAGGGATTTGAAAACATCAGATATGCTGCTTTTTAAATATCTGTCAAGAGAGATCAGATTTCAAACAGAGAATGGCTTCCCTTCCAGAAATCTTCTTATGAATGTTGTAGTAGCAGCCTTAGAATTTCTAAAACTTGACTGATGTAACATATTTTTCCCCATGAAAGAGAAATCTCCATTTAACCGTAGTATTTTGAATACCAGACATGGAGAATGGTATTAATGGTGAAGGATTTGAAAATATGTTATAGTAGGTGTCCATTTTAAAAGTTGTAATTAACTTGAACCGTTACATCAATGGCAGCAGTAAGTTTTTGAGAAAATCCATTGCCATTCTCTCCATAGTGCATCAGTGTATGGCAAAAAGTGTAGGAGAACAACATCAATCAAACTGTTACATTTATATAAAGTTCAAGAAGTTGTTGGGTAGCGAAGCATGAGCCTAATACCCAGTTGTTTAGGGCCTGATCTTGCACGCCCCATGAAGTTAATGACAACATTCCACTTGACATCAATAGAAACAGCATTGTACCTTTAAGCCAGACCTAATGTCCAGTCATCTATCCTAAGTAATAAATTAGAACTCAATGAATTAATTTTGGTATTGCTATTTCGGGAGATATTACATAGATGAAAGACTCTAAGAATCCTAATAGGCAAAAATGTCAGTATGGAGCATAAACAAGTACAATATTAACCATAAGGAGATGTTGGGTAATCTCACTGATGATGATGGTTTACATTTTTTTTCTTATGGCTCTGATGTTTTAAGCATAGTCCCTAAAAAGGTGTAGTACAGTTACGGTTCATAGAGTAACGCATGAATTGATATATTTAGAATGTCTAAATTGGTTAGCTGAATTCCTAATTCTTCTTAACATAAGATAATGAATTGAAATTGTTTGGGCACTTCTTTAAGGTCAATGGTAATTTGAAATGTCAAGAAATGACTTCAGGGCCAGAAGAATGGATTGGCTTGCACGTTTTACCCTACAACAGCACTCTCTGAGGTACATCACTTTCTATAAACAAAGTAGTCTAATATGAACATAAACATCAATTCTTAATGCTGGTTATAGGTCTCTGTGCATGAGGATGGACTCCCACTTGTACATCACTTAGAGCTGCTGTTAAGTTAGAGCTTGTTAAGTTGTGCTAAAGATGTAGTATTCTCAATAGTCCTTAAACCAGCAGAGAATTGAGGTAGTGGAGCTCTACTTCACGATGCTCCCTCCACAGTGTAATATGCTCACTAAGTCCCACAGCATGCTCCCTACACTCCTGAGGTACAGACCTGGGTCTGGCACAGTTACAAGTAGCAGACAGCTTACCTCACCAGGGCAAAATTCTGGGAACTAGCAATCAAATTACAGCCCATTTATACCACTCGAGTAGCAGAAAGGGCTAATTGCATTAGAAAATCTGTCTGATAGAGTTCTGCATATTAACCAATCACAAAGCACATACTAGTTTTTCTTTAACACATGCTTATTAAGTGAAGTAAAAGTTGCTAAAGAGTGGTCAAAATCAAACCAGCAGCTTAACCAGTTTAAAAAAACCATTACCATTGTCACTAGTAGCATTCAAGTAGCTTTTACAGAGCTACGTGTCTGGACAAAATCATTGCAAACAGTGCAGACTATAACATTATTCTCAATAAAATATCCTATTACAATTCCCCTGGCTCCTCTACTGAATAACAATACACCATCTGAATGGACTTTAGCTTAGGAAATATGCATAGTGTTGCAATAATTAACCTTTTAGTTATTAAGTTAATATACTGTGCAACTTGTGGATCTAATAATGAATTTCAGAAATAATTTATATTCGTATTAAACACATCATTTTCAAGAGAACATGTGATCTTTGTAAGAGTCATATACATTTAAGATATGCTGCATAGGCGTGTAAGCTGCATAACATTCCATAATTTCCTCTTCCTCTGGGAATACTTTTTTTAGTTGCTTGTGCTGATGGTGGCAGTATATGAGATGAACAAAACCTGTTACTTCACATACAGCAATGTGCTACTCTTGGTATCCTGTTTACTGAGTGCTCTTTTCAGCTGCAAAACCAAATTAATTGAGTTATGATCTTGGACAACAGGATTTATTGACCCATCTTTTCAGCCACTGGTTACATTTTGAAAAAGGCTGGATGGTACAGTTACTTTGCCATCTGTCGCAGCAGTAAGAAAATGTGCGGAGCCATGGTCATAATTCTTACTGACATCCTATATCCTGCCTTCTAGTCGTAGTTAAACAGACACCTGCATATGCTCCTTGAATTCTTTAAGGGTTATGGACTTGAAACTAGCAAGGTGAACAAATAAAAGGCTGCCATCCAAAGTGATTCCACTGTGCAAATTCTATTTACATTTGCAGAGGATAGAAGAAACAATAACATGCCAAACATGTAAAAATGTTATCAGCAGTACCATCATCAGGTTTAGTATCCCAAGTGGGCCTTTGTTATATCAAAATGTTGGCAAAGATGAGAAATGAACAAGCATCAAATATTTTTCTTTGGATTCCTTTGGGTTATATTCCTTCCGTATTTATCAAATCAAAACAGCATTTTTCAACAACTCCTCTGTGGGTAACAGCATTCCAGCTCAAAAAGTTAGTGTTGATGATGTTAGCCCAGACCAGCAAAAACAAAAACAAACAAAAACCCAACAAAAACAAATGTGATTCATAATTTACTGTGTGTTAGTATTTGCCCTGAATTCAGATTTCTATTTCTAGGAATTGCACAGGAATTACCTCTTTTTGTATAGTAGGAAAGAAACCTGTCATATAGGAAAATATGGTCTTTTAATAGTAACATGAACCCTTCCTAGATAAGAAAGAATTAACATGGACATCATCTATCTATCTAGCCTATTTGTGCTCTTCTCAAGCTTGAATACATTCATCCTTTCATTACCCATGAGAGATAGGAAAGGTGGTACGATGCTTATGAATAGGTTTAATTTTTTGTCTTTTCCCCAGCATACCCATTAAAAATCAAATTCTGGATTGCAATTTAGTATACACTGTATTGTACATTCTGCTTTGGGATTTCATCTAGCAGTTTCCTCTGAAAATGCAAGGTACTGGACAGTATTTTTGTGATACCTCTCTGGAAAAGAAGAGGGAAAATATTCATTATACTGGCCTTTGGCTTCAGCACTTAAAAACTTGAGCTAAAAAAAAAAAGAGGCTCTTTTCTTTGTTGTAAGCAATATGACTTTCCAGTGAGAAACTGCTTGCTTCATATTAGCTGCAGCTATGATTTTGCAAGTTTTATTTATCTGAATATATTCTAGTAGTTTTGGAGAACTGCTTATTTTAGCTGTAATACACTTCCTTTTAGAAACTGAACACATCATTACCAGTGAAATCTTTTCCGCCTGACTTTCCCTTTCTGTGAATCATTCATACATGCAGCTGTTACCCACATGTAATACTCATGCAAGCAAGCCATGGATACATCTTAGGTTTAGACTAGGTTTTAGAGTTTAGGTTTAATCAGAGCCAGGTCATTTAATCAAATAGGTCATATGAAATGGTGTTGAAACCTGGAGAAATATTTCTGGTATTAGGGACACTGTGATGGGACCTCTGCCCTACGGTGGCACTTTAAGGGTTAAAACCCAGCCTTGGGAGAGGGCTGAGAGAGCAGAGCTCACAAATGAGCCAGATACAGCCTAATAGGGCCCAGCTGGGCTGTATAAATAAGGGTGCCAGGAGGGAGGAGAACAGGAGCAGGAGGGACCTAGCTGCAGTGGGGTGGGGGGGAGGGTTAGAGGCTTCCTGACTTATAGCAGAGGGCAGAGCTGAGCAGAGCTGGGGAAGGGCAGGCAGAGCTGGGGAACCTCTTGTCAGGCAAGCTCCCAGACTGCAGGGCCTGAAGCAAGGCCTGAGGTCTAGGGCTGCAGGGAGGCAGCCAGGGGAGCAGAAGGCAGCAGGTCCACACCCTCTTGCCAATGATCAGTGGCCATTTCATACTGCAGTTTGCCTCTGAGGTAAGGGGCTAGATGACAACTGGCAGTTGGACCACTGAGGCAAAGTATATATAGAGGGTTGGGGATTTGCTGGAGGGAGGGCCCCAGAATGTGGGGCCACTGTAGCAGGGCACTACTCAGAGGGGAAAATGCCATGGTCTGGGAGGGGCATGGGTCCTAATACAGACAGATCAGTTGAGAATAAAAGATAACAGCAGGTGTGACACCAGCTGAAAGGGGGCGCTCCAGGGCTGAAGAGCTAATTCCCAGAGACTATGTCTATACTAAATGCTTCTTTGGGTTACCAGGTGGCTTAAAAAAAAAAAAATACCGGACACACTTGATCTCAGATGGGGGGGAACACCGGCCGGAACGGGAGCGGGGATGGCTAGACAGATGGGGGAGGGGAGAACTGGCTGTCAGAAAGCTGGGCTGACAGAGGGGGGTCAGGGCAGTGGGGCTGGCTGGGGGAGATGGGGAGGGTCGGGGCAGAGGGGCTGGCCGGGGAGATCGGGAGAAGGACCAGCCGGTGGGAAGCAGGTCTGGTAGGGAGCAGAGCTGACCAGGGTCGGGAGGGCGGAGAACCGGCCGGCGGAAAGCAGGGCTGGTCAGGGCAGTGGAGCTGGCTGGGGAGATCGGGGAAGGGGGACCAGCCAATGGGAAGCGGGGCTGGCCAGGGGGGAGCAAATTGGCCGGCGGGGAGCGGGACTGACCTGGGTGCACGCAGATCCCAGGGTGCTGCCTGTCCCGTGCACGGTCCTGGCAAAGCACGAGCGAGTCCAGCCTGGGGATTCCCTCCCGCTCCCGCTCCCCTCGCATAATTGCATATTGCCTGGCTGGTAGACATGCTCATGCAGCATGAGCATGTCTACCAGCCAGGCAGTACGCAACTATGTACTGATACTCCTAATAATAATAAAACTTACCTAATAAGAAAATACCAGACATTTTATGTGTCCAGTATTTTCTTAATTTTTTCCCGGACCGAACCCTCAAATACCAGACTGTCTGGTTCAAAACCGGACACCTGGCAACCCTAATGCTTCTTGCGCAAGAAGCCTTTTGCGCAAGAGTTTTTGCGCAAAAACTTCTTGCCACGAGCACGTCCACACCTCAAAGCACATCGCAAAAGTCCATACTGCATGGACATTCTTGCCCAAGAAAGCTCTGATTGCCATTCATAGAATGGCAATCGAAGCACCTATGCTTTTTCCCATAGGGGTTTCTTGTGCAAGAAACCCTTCTGGAACATCCACACTTGCCTTTTTGTGCAATAACTCTTGTGCAAAAGGGAATTATGCCTCTTAAAAGGAGGTTTACCTACGGTGGAAAAAGCCCTCTCTTCTGCCATTTTACTCTTGATTTCCTTGCACAAAAGCACATTTGAGGTGTGGACTCTCCATGGGTTTTTGCTCAAAAACAGCTGGTTTTGCGCAAAAACCTTGCAGTGTAGACATAGCCAGAGTGACCAGCAGGAGGCACCATGGTGGTGAGTCCAGACATGTTACAGCCACAACTAGCAAGCAATCTCATGTTATGAGTGTGATTATCTTGAAAGATTTCTTATATGTTGGACTGAAACATTAAGAGAGCAATTATTGTATGGCATTTTGGTTATATCTGAAGTGGAATAAGAAAATGTTGTCTTTTAAAGATCTGATCTATATCCCTTTCAAAACAAAAGGGGTGGATCAGATGCATAGATTCAAATCTGAACCTTTGAAATTTTAATGGTACCTTCCTTTGGCCTATCATTAGTACGAATCAATCTGATTTTAATAAACAAAATACTCCATGTACCAAAGTGATTATCTGGGAATGAAGAGGTAGAAGTTCCATACGTGTGCTGTTACAACCATAATACTACAGGTTAAATCTCTCTAGTTGGCACCTTTGATACCTGACTGGTGCCAAACCAGAGAATTTGCTGAACAACAGGAGGTCATTATTGTCTAGTAGCATTACCAACACTTCCATGGATTACTGAGCTCTTAGGGTGCATCCACACTGCACCATTATTTTGAGATAACTAGCATTATTTCGAAATAACAATGCGAATGTCTACACAGCCATTCCGTTATTTCAAAATAATTTTGAAATAATGACTGGCTTATTTCAAAATCTGTAAACCTCATTCTATGAGGAATAATACCTATTCCGAAATAGCTATTTTGAAATAAGTGTGCAGTGTAGATGTACCTTGAGAAGTCATTGAGGGGTAAATTAGAGCTAAATAACAGCACAGAACACAGAGAGCCAGGACTGGTGGCTGTAAACAAACTTTATGGGACCATGGGAAACTTGGCCAAACCCATAAATGAACATCCAGCTAACTAAAATTATGCCAGACCATGGATGTTGCAGGACAAGAGTGTGCCAGACTAGAGTGGTTCGACCTGTATATGTATTCTTTTGGAATGGGTCAAAAGGCTCTTGGTATGTTTGGAAAAAATGCTCAACAAGCTGCATGTGGAAAATAACTTAGGGTCATAAAAATAAAATAGCGAAAAGGAAAATAAACACAGACAATTAGTCGTGGAAGAAAAAAATCTCCATCTCTATTAATTCTTGAAAAATTACAAGACTTACCTTGATAAACAATGTGATATCACTAACTGCAGTCATTCCATGCAACTGTAGATTATTTCAGTGGAATCAGATACATTCACCATGTATTCTATTAGCTGAAAATGAAACTCAGGTACATGTGTTTAATCCGTTTGTTACATGCTGTTTTTCCAGCAAATTGGTTGAGTATATATGGCTATGTCTAGACTACAGGCTTCTTTTGGAAGAAGCTTTTCTGGAAGAGATCTTCCGGAAAAACTTCTTTCAAAAGAGAGTGTCCACACAGCAAAAGCACATCGAAAAAGCGATCTGCTTTTTCGAAAGATAACGTCCACATTGATTGGACACTATCTTGCATTTAAGTTGTGATTACTATAGATGGAGTGGCCACCAGGGCACCTGTGCTTTTTCCTGGAGACCTCTTCTTTCAAAAAAAAAACAAACAAACCCCTTTCCCTTTCACACATGCCTTTTTCCAAAAGAGCTCTTTCGGAAAAAGAATTCTTCCTCCTAGAAAGAGGTTTACCGCTGTCGGAAACCCCCCTGTTTTCTTTCAACCTTCTGGCGAAAGAATGCAATTGCAGTGTGGACATAAGTGTAGTTTTTCCAGAAAAACAGCTGTTTTTCCAGAAAAACCCTGCAGTGTACACATACTCTGTATTGTAGACTAAATATGCCATGTAAAACAAGCATTTTAGTTTGGTCTGTAGTTTACAATGTAATTGACAGGAACTGTTTGTTTTCCCAGGCATAAAAAGCATTTTTTTGTCTAAGTGGTATTTCCTTTATGGAAAATTACAAAATGTAAAGTTTGGATTCTTCCTTGGCACCCCAGCACGGGACAAGGTGAGACGTCTCGTGGGGATGCATGTTAGAACGACACTTCTAGAATTTTGTCAAATGTTCCTCACCTCGCACAGTAATGTGGTTAATAATTTTAGAAATGTAGGTATATAATTCTATTCTCAATCTTTTCTTTTATGGGGATGGCTTTTTGTTTGATTGTTTGTTTGTTTGTTTTTTTGATGGGATGAATGCATGCATAACCCTTCCCTTCCTGGAGGGAAGAAGGGTCTCTGCCCTTTGAAGGAGAATAAGGCACTGGGTAGTATTAATGGACCATCTTATATGCAGAACAAGTATTTTACCTTAATTCTGCTTTTCCTGTTTGTGAGTTACACAGTTACAGAGGTTTACAGGGCAACCACTCATTATGATTGTATACCATGGCACCCAGATATTAGAAGCAGGATTACTATAGGCAGCACCCTACAAGCATTCCATAAAGTCTAAACAATGAACACATTCTTATAACTCTAGTATCTGTTTTAACAATACAGCCCACAGGTAAACGAGATTGGTTTCCACCTACACATTTGTCAGTATTCAGTGAGAAAGAAGCCTTGGCATGAGCAGGCACCTAATCTGCCAGCATCACAATGAGAACCCCTTCCAATACCACCTCAGCCAAACCACAGTGGAGTGGCAGAGGTGAGAATCCCTCAGGCAGAGCTTTGTGATAGGGTGAAGCAGGGAAACACCAGTACCAGAGCAGATAAAGCAGTGAGATTCTAGGTTAGTATCACATAAGACATATAGGTCGGGCCCCACCTCTCATAGATTTTATTGTTTCAGGCTGTTTAGAGACTCAGGCTGTGCTTCAGTCACATTTTCAAGTTTTATTTATTGTGCAGCCATGATGACTAGAAACATTGTTTTAAGAGGAAGGCTGAAATAGTGGTGACATCATGTAACTCTACAGATTAGTCCCCACACACACCTATAGTGGCAGTGCCATAAACTGGATGGCGTAGGCTAGTATTCAGTCTCTGACAATCACATCAAGGGAAGGTACCAAACTCCCATATTGAACTAATTTACCCATAAGAGATGTTTCTTCATAACCCCAGGCAGTCCTGAATTCATTTTTATACTTTTTCTGTGTCCCTTATCAATATGCCATTGCACATTGTCACAGACATGAAACAACTTCTCTCAAAGCAGTGTTATGAGGTTAATATGTATTCATTTATAGATGCAGAACTGAGGCACAGAAAGATGAAGTGAGTTACCAAACACCACACCAGTAAATTTGATGGCAGAGCCACAAGGAATGGAATGCTGATTTCATGGGCAGGAGGCCTAGATCCTTAACAACAAAACCATTCTCAATGAAACATAAGGCTTTACTTTCTCTATGAAATGTTCTGCAACCTGTTTAATAGCGGATGGTTCTCATTATCTGTGTAAAAAAAAAAAAAAATCAGATAATTTATTTAATCCTACTAAACACTGAGGGCATTACTACACTAGGAAATTATTTTGAAATAACTTATTTCAAAATAATAGCTCCCAAAATAACTATTTTGAAATAGCATATCCACATTACAGGAAGCCTTGAAATTAGTCCAAGGCAGGCTCCCTCTATGTGGATGCACTACCTTGACTTAGAGCCCCAGAAAGCACTGGGGAGTAATTACTTTGAATAACTCTGGGGAGTAGTTATTTCGAAATAGCAGCAGTGGAGCATCCACACTCCCACTCTTTTGAAATAACTTTTTCAAAATAAGCGTTATTTCTCATGGAAAACAGGAGTTATTGTTTCAAAGTAATCAGCCTGTTGTTTGAAAATAATGGCGTAGTGCGGGTGCTCTGCTTATTATTTCGAAATAAGGGACCTACTGTGGACCAGGCCTAAGCCAAAAATACATTGTAGAAGTGAGTTCCCCCAAGTTAAAATGAAAACATCAATGTTGAAAATGTATCAATATTTGAAAATATTATTCCAAAACTAAGTGCTTGTTTCTTTTTAAAGAAGGTGCATATTTACACTTCAGACATTTTCAGTTTGCTGTTATCATTTCTCACCACCAATGGTGTCATTGTATTGATGCACTGACCAGTATTTAGCTGTCATATCTGAAAGCAGAGTCAACAGAAAGAATCAAATCATCATAAACTGTGGATCAGTGAAAGCCATACACAAAGGTAGATAAAACAATTTCAATGGCTTTTGATGAAATGCACTATTTACACAGGTCTGTTTTATACTGAAACTGAAGTCCTGGGGTTTGGTTAACTAATGACCTAGCACACAAAGCGTACCATGTCTGACCCAATAACATTACTGGCCAACAAATTTCAAAAGGCTCCAGCAAATTAAATTCCTGGCCACAAACTGGGATAGGACTCTGAACAGACAATAGGCTTTGCTTGATATTATACTGAACTAAAACTTTTCCTCTACTTGTGTTGTAAAGTATCTGTATATGACCAAGCTAAGATTTGCATTCAAACCAAAACTCTGATTGTTGCATGTCTGCAGTTGCCTGATATAGATGTCATATTAATTCGAAAGATGGATGTTTCATATCTATAAATAATTTGAACAATGCCAAAAAGGCTTGCTCTATTTTAAATACATCCTTTCTACAATTTTCCTATTTCCTTCCAGCCTTTTACAGTACTACAAAGGAATCCCTATACCATGTATTTTCTAACTTGTAAAAACTCTCATTTTACAGTATTTGGAAATCCATTAACAAACAAACATCCTATACCATCGCAGGCTTTTCATAGGAGGCTCATGCACATTAAAATGTTATCAGGAGCCCTGTTTCAGATGTTTGGACATCACAAATTTGTTACTTTAGAGGCTATTTGCTTTTTAGTAGTACAGTAGCTTGTGCAGCAAGACCACCCTTGCAGAGGCCCCAAATGCCTTTACACTCCAATGGGCTCATTCTAAAAGTAACATAATAGAATGGAGCACAGTGGGGAAAATAGTACATAACAAAACTTCAGCAGTAACTTTGGCAGCACAAAACACTTCAGTCAGTAAGGCACAAAATCGAAATGCTACCCAAAAAACCAAAGCAAAACAAAGGAAAATGTTTTGACTGGAACTCAATTATTGTGGTCTTCTAATACAGATCACATTATTAGTGTTTCTAAAGCAGGATCTTCTCTGTGGGTTTTAATCCACAGTGGGTGGTGAGGTTCATAAGAGGCTACACAAAAGAATAAAATCTATGTATCCACTCATCTGTGGCTATCGTAATTTCACAGATTAGAATGCCTCTTCCCCAGTACTAATTGTAAACCCATACTCAGTCTCTTACTCTATATTACCACCTTGCTTTTTGATGAACCCTCAAATATTGCAAGCATGGTATAGTTCATAGCCTGAGAACACCAGCACAATAGTCTGTGTATGCCCCAACCTGCTGCCTAACCACTCCCACTACTTCCGTGTCCTAAATCTTTTTATTTATCTCTGAAATTTTAGCATAGGTCCCAAAACTGATTCTTGGGACTAAGCAATTTGCACTAAAGCAAAGTGCAAGAGTATTGTTTTTACTATGGTTTTATAGAGTATTTTTTTTAAACAAACAGTTGGAAAGTCTTACTCTGAATCTGTTTTCTTTAGATAAGACAGCTGTAAATATCCTTGCTTTTTATATCTTCCATGGTACTAATGTTGGGTGAAATGTGAGCTTTTAACAGTGCAGTCATTATACACGTCTGTCAGCTGCACTACTTTCCATTTTTGTCAGCTTAGCAATCTTTAGATTTTTGCATTGATTTATTGGTATCCCTGTTTACCTAGCAGTATTGTTTTTTCATATCACAACTTTTGTGTTTTAGCAAGATAGTGTCAGCTTGTTATAATTTATTTCATGTATTATTTTTGACTCTGCATTTGGCTTTTGACTCTACATTTGCATTTTGACATTCGCTTTGTTATCTTTCTTTGTCAGAAGTACAATACTATTCTTAAAAAAGGTTCCTGATTTATTTCTGAATCATTCCTATTGTTTTGCATATTAATTTATTATGAGATGTTTATTTCATAATTCTGTTTATTTTGTTTACATGCTGATTCAGGTATCATTGAATAGCCAGTTTATAAGGGTAAGGAATATTAGTTTGTAAGTCTACACTAGAAAATTATTTTTGAAATAACTTATTTCAAAATGATAACTCATGAAATAATAATTTTGAAATAGGGTGTCCACACTATGGGGAAGCCTTGAAATTAGTACGAGGCAGTCTCTGTTTATGTGGACATGCTACCTCGACTAAGAGCCACAGGAAGCACTGAGGAGTAATTACTTTGAATGAGTACAGGTACATTTTAGACTATTCATGCTTCTTAGTATCTGGATTGTGGGCAAAGTTAGCTACTTAGCCACATACCTGACAAAACTGTGGGTAAAGCATAGGCAGATACAGGGGGTCAGGATTTGAAATCTGGCTCCAAGAGTGCAGAGATGAGCTAGAAAGGCCAAACAAAAAACTACCACCAATATTATCAACAGCAATAGACTAATTCAATCAAACTAAATTGAAACTACATAATTCAGCAGGAGAGGAAGAATTCCAAGTTTGCCTGTTCCATCTATGAAAGTTCCTTAGAAAAATATTTGAACAGCTTTATCCCCACCTGCACGGTCATGGTTGTCATTGTAATGTACACTAAACATTCAGGCTTCATAGTGACAGCAGGGGTAGCAATCAGATCCTTTTGCTGGGGACATAGGGTTCTACACTGGAGCAGCATTTGTTACGCCATACATGTAGAGGGCATTCTCCAGTTCCTTACAGTATCAAGATACATGCATTACATCATGTGATGGGGTGTAAAAAGCCCATGCTGGAACAGGAGGGGCTAAAGAGCTTCTTTGGGCCTTGGTGGCCCGGCCCCAGCTCTTCGGCAATGTTACAGGAGTTGCTTACCAAAAGCAGCAGAATTGTTCAATAGCTGACAGAGAGGGGAAGAGGAGCTTACCTTCATCCTGAGCTCCTGGGAAGGAGCACTAGAGGAACTCTTGCTAACTGAGGCCTGGTGACAGTTATCTTACAAAGCCACCAAAGGAAGGTCTTCAGTCCTCTGAAGGTTAGAAACTTCATCTTGGAGTTTAATTCTTTATTTTAGTAGGTGGGAACAGAGAGTATTGGTAGGAAGAGATCCAGGAAGGTGGCTGCATAGTACTCCACAGTGCAGCTCTTAGCTGCCTACCACTGCGCCCTGGATCAGAGTGTAGCAGAAAAGGTGAGTCTGGGTTCTTCTACCAAACCCTAAAGAGGGACAGCTATGGAAGTCTCTTCCTGACACAGGGAACCTAGCTGGGGTAATGCACTCATGATATGAGACCACATGACCCCCAACCAAAGGCGAAGCCCTGCAACCTTTGCTTAATCCCCAAGACTTTCCTGTTTTGACTCTATATATTCCCTGACAAGGTGGACTTGAACATGTGACCTGGCTGGAGAGTTGAGTCCCTGAAAAGAATATCCACCTCAGAGTGGAGCAGTAGTAAGAAAGAGGACCTTACTGATCACTAGCAATGATGTTCCCTTTCACACATCACTTTAACAATACTACTCCTGAGAGCATTCTGCACCAAAAAAAATATAAATTCTGCACATAATAATTTAAAGTTCTGCAGATTTTATTTTTTGAAAAAAAAACAAACCCCCACAATATACTCAAACTATTTTCAATTCTTTTCGTAATTTCAAAACACTGTCTGCAAGTGTGTCTGTAACAAATACAAACAATGAAATTGATTCAGGAAATGTGTGTATTTTGGACAAATATATTCCCTGCTAGCATATTAGTAAAGAACTTTGAGTAATAATTCATTTAAACTACAAATAGAGAACCATATTTCTTGCACCCCTCAGAAGCAGTGCAAAGGCTTGGAGGAATCAGATGTAATGATGGAGCCGAGCCAAAGGGAAGTGATGGGAAGGAGCCTGGGAATGAACCTGGAGGGTTGTCGGATGTAGGTGGGAGAAGTATGGAACAGTTATTTTGCATGGTGACAGATTGTTAGCGAGTTGGGGAAACTCCCCCAAGCAGACTCTCTGGATGATTCCTAGCTTGTCCCATTCAGTCAGGCACATCTGCCCCTGTCCCTGTATGGCTCTTCATCCTACTCAGCCACTCTTCCTCCCCCCCGTTCCCATGTGGTTCTGCACCCCACTCCTATTCTGTCTCTGTTTCAGTCTGTCCTCCCTACTAGCCCTTCTGAATTCGAGTCTGTGATCTCCCCGCCTTTCTGCAGCAGCCTCATGTGCCCAGCTCTTCTACTGCCTCCCTATGGACAGTTATTGCTGGTGAGCAGTTGCCCACTGTTTCAGTGCCATAGCAGCCCATGCTGGGCAAAAGCCAAAAATCCAGCATTTCTTCAGCAGAATGTATTTTCTGCTGGAAAAAAAAATCGGGGGGGAGGCATGAATTCTCTGTATGTGAGCAGAATTTCCCCAGGGGAAAATGTCCATTGGCTAATTTTTCTCTAAAGTATGATACTGTAACTCTATGATAGTGGGACCCTTTCATGGAATGGTTATGACAGTGTTATGTCGATTTTTTTTTTTTTTATGGTTTGCCAGTATCTTACATCTTACACTTTTTAGTAACGTTATTGAACTCAGAACTTCAATACAAACAAATTCTAAAACAAAAAAGAATAAACCATAAAGGAATAAAAATATCTATGGGCTTTGGATGGAAAATGAGAGCTAAATCAAGTCTGATTTATTTTGGAACCAGTGACTATGTAAAGAGTAAAATGTTTTACAAATTCCTTAGGCAAATACAACCTGGAATTTGAAAACCCATCATTCCCAAAAGAGCTGTAGTAGATGTAAATTGCAATAGCACATAATGCTTCATTTTTGTCAAACAAAGTTCTTGTCTAAAAACTCAGTCATTTCCATATAAGAGCTCTAGGTGGCATTGAGTAAACCTCCAAAAGTGTCACATTTTTTGAAAGACAGAGGACATACAGCGAATGGGAATACATAAAAATCTGAGCATTCACAAACCTTAGAAACAACATATATCATTGGAAGCAAAACACAACACCATATGGAAAGCTATTAATGCAGCAATCCTAGAATTAGAATCTTACAGGGTAGTTAATTTGTGGTGTTTATTTTGGGGAAAAATATCTGGAAGATAAAAATATTTTTGATCTCTGGGGAAAAAAATTCCAGTTAAGAGCCTGAATAAATCTGCCAATGAAAATATGGGCTAAGACACCTGCACAGACTGCTTACTGTCTCACCTAAGGCAAATTTGCAATCACTCATAACCCTTCTCTTCCTCATCACAGTGGAGATAGATTGAAGAGAAATCTCCAGGGTGTCTTCTTATCCCCCTTGTGCAGTAGAAATGTACTGATTCTGCTGCATTGACGGCCGCCTTGTGGTTTTGAGAATTTATTCACCAGGAATTGATAATATCTTTAAGTCACAGCTTATCATGGCCCCAACGGTAACACTTATTTCTGAGGAAACTGAAAAAAAAAACCCCATGAATATTCACTCACCTTAAAAATGAAATTGCTTTTGCCATACTTACAGTCCTTTTGTGTTCATTACACAAATATTTATGTAAATGATCAGGTGGTCCAAGTGCTAATGGAAAGTAGAGTTTAGCTTTGCAATTGGTAAATAGGTAGCATCAGTGGCTTCTATATGAAGATGATCTTCCTACGTCTTCTCTAAAAAGCTCTGTGCAATGCCCAGGTCTCTCTGAGAGCATATACACAGCAGGGCTTAACTCGAAATAAGCTATGCAAATTGAGCTACGTCAATTGCGTAGCTTATTTTGAAATTGGGAGCGTCTACACAGCACTTGTTTCGAAATTGAGCACTCTTCCTCTGACTTCCTTTTACTCCTGGTACAATGAGGGTTACAGAAGTTGGAGTAAGAAGTCCTCCAGCTTGATGGTATTTCGACATTATTTCAAAATAAATGCCTGCTGTGCAGATCTGGACCAAGTTATGTAGGCCAGATCCCTAAATAGCCCTCTCACAGATTGAGATCACAACCCTGGATTTAGCAGGCCAATGCTCAAACCCCTGAGCTATCTCTCCCCCCCGTGTGGAGTTCTTCCATGGAGAGTTACCATCATCTCCATAATTAAGGTTCCAGACATCTTCCATTTAAAAACTCTAGTTAAGCCCACTATAACTGAGATTTGGAAAATTGGTTTGGCTTGAAAATTGCCAGATTTAACTGGAATGCAGAGAAATACTGCATGACAATTAGCCTGAAGATCGGGGTTATCTACATTTGCATGGTAATGAACAGTTCTCTTCCAAGACTTGTCAAAACAATCAAAGAGGCTAATGAGATTTTGTTAACCAACGGCTGGATGCTATCCCTTACACAAAACCCTGGGTGACAGTGAATTTTTTATTAAATGCAAATCAGTATTATTGTAAATATTGTATCAGGAGCATAATTTAAACCCCATGATAAATACTAGTGACATAACATGAACCAGGCCTGGACAACAGGAAGAAGCACGTTGTATTATTATGCAGATTTTCCAAAGACCACTGCATCTCTACACAATGACGTATTTGTCTGACACAATTTATCCTGAAGTATTTACCAATTAAGGGTTGCCCTTCCCCAAAGGGAGACTGGAGAGGCTTCATGCTCTCTCCCCTTCCCCTTTGGGTACAGGTATTTCTGTGCAGGGCTGGCTCGAGCCATTCCTGCGCCCCAGGCAGCGGGCGCGCGATGCATGCGCGGCTCCGCCCCGGGCGCACAGCGCACCTTAGAGCTGCCATCAGGCACCACGCAGCGCCCCTTAGAGCTGTCATCAGGCGCTGCGCGGCGCCCGGCCCTGGGTGCGCGACGCCTGATGGCAGCTCTAAGGGGTGCTGCGCGGCCCCTGGCCTTGGGTGTGCAGTGCCTGATGGCAGCTCTAAGGGGCGCCGTGCGGCCGGGCGCATGGCGTCCCTTACAGCTGCCATCAAGTGCCCTCCCATAAGTTGGCGCCTCAGGCAGCTGCCCGGCTAGCCCCCCCCTTAATCCGGCCCTGTTTCTGTGTAAGATAATGGGTGACTCCTTGCACTCACCAACACTTTTTATCCACACCCAAAGTAATTGCAAATTGGCTTTTTTGTATCTAGTGAGATGGAATGGCAGGAGTTCTCAAAGGAGGGGTGAGGCACACTTTTCCTTGGCAGCAAATATCACATATCCTAGCTCAAATATAGAACACAGGGGCACTGTAAGACAACAACCTTAGAAATGTCTTGGCAGCCTTCAGAGTGAGAGTATTTGTTTTGTTTATCTTTGCACATGGTAATGACTTTTGTAACACTGGTTTTGTCCCCATCCAACTGGGCATTTCTTCTAGTGTCTGACTAGAGCTATCATTTTGTTGTTTCTTTTTTCTCCACCTTATTTTCTTTCCAGTGCCCATTAAACTCTTCTGGTATTTGGGACACCTCAATTGGGTTACATTAACTAAGCCAGGGTAAGTACAACTGAATACTTCAGAAAGGGAGAAAAAGTCTTCTGACCTTAAAGAAGGTGGAAGCAGGAGTGAAGGAATAGTCAAAGGAAAAAGGATGTGTGACCCTCTTTCCAAATGGTGCTGCAAGACGAACTAATGTGTGCATGGAGATAGACAAATGGCCTCAAGCTTGACAAGACGTTACATAACAACGTGGCCAAATTAGTAAAATATATCTCATCTGCAGAGGTATAATATCACCATTGTGATTCATAGATTCTTTTGTTAGAAAGCAGTGAATTCCATTGCCTTGCTGAGAACACTTGCAATCAAGTGATACTTTTTTTTTTTCTAACTCTCCTACTTCTGTCATTCTTATCTAATTAGCTAAATCAGATAAATCCATTTGAGCTTGGAGTGAAACTTGTATAGTTTAGGATTCAATCACTTTTTTCCCCTGTGAAATTTTGTAGATGCTTTACACCAAATATGGCTTGTTGGTGCCATTGAGTTGCTTTAGGGATAACTTTCTTTATCTTACTTTAAATGTTAATTTCTCTGTGACTTGGCCTAGCATTTTTATGGATTAAATGGCATTATAGCATTACATTATCCATTTTAATGTGTAAGCCAATCTGAAAGAAGATGCCATAGTATCCTGCAGGGTCAGAATCAATATATAACAGAATGATACCACCCAAGGAGGAAGTCTAAGTACACAGTGGGAGCCACAAAAATGAATCTCCAAAATGAAATCTCTATATTGATTATAAGGTAGCAAAAAAAAAAAAAAGGCAAGCAATCTATATGCATCATAAAACATTCCAATAAAAAGAAAACAAACAGCTAATGTCAGGGAAACTCTAGAGGAGGCATGTTCTGTTGCTCATACTCTGAGCCTGCTTTGGTATTAGCAGTCTTTGTGAATCCATTGTCTTGAACATTCTATAGTCTTATTTACAGTCATTTACTAAAGTGCTTTCTTTTCCTTTTAATTGTATTTAAAATCTCTGGCTACATTTTACTTTTCCTGCCCAAGACAATTCTTCTAGGGTATGCAGTACCTTTGATAATACAGGTGAATACCTTCTGAACCATTTTACTGCAAGACATAGATTAGAATCTATAAAATGTACACTATAGACATGAAATGCAGAACATATCAGTGGGCCATGAAGCTGCAGATAAGAAAATGTCTGGAGTGAAGCACTTTTATGTGGCACTTATACTTTTAAGAAATGCACAAGCTTGATAGTATCTGTTTTGCTTAAAATCTCAAATTGCACATCACAACAAACTCAACATTCATGATGGGCCTGGGCTGCTATAGTTTTATGTAGTAGACTCTTCAAACTGCAACTCATTTCAGGCTGTTTGACTCTTGGATTTTAATTCAGCTGATCATGAAATTCAGATCCTTCCTTCAGATTTTGAAAAACCTCTTTCAGTAGTTTGGAATTTTCATATGCATGTTTTTGTTTACACCCATTTCAGTAAAAGCACAAATCTTAGTTATTAAAATGGATAGCTTCAGATGGTAGCTTGTAAGGATGCAAAAAGCCAAGAGGAAATCATGTACATTTAACACTTGTATTGTTTGGCACAAGACTAAAGTGTTCAGTAACAAGAGAAAATTGATGGAAACAAAATTTGTCAAGAGTCAATGAGTATGAACTTATTTAAAAATAAAACATATCAAAATACCTTGGGTAAAGATTTACCCAAGATTTATTACTGTTTTGCCTACAATACCTTGAAATAGAAACTGCAAGCATATTGATTAAATAGGTTTTAAAAGCTGGTTTGCTATTGCTTTTCTGAGTGTCTTTGCATTAAAGAGAAGCTTAGCTGAATAAAGAAATTGTGTGTTACACTCAACATGAAGGTAACTTACTACAAAAACTTGATGAAAAGTTTTCATCAAAACTGTTTAACAGATAATGGGGTTTAAAACAAACTACATTGATTTTATACATGAAGTGTCTGCTTTCTGGAGAAAATTTTGATCTTTTCATAAAAAACATAATTTTGGGATTTTATCTAAAACTGACTTTTTATTATCAGAAATACTGCTATAGTGCTTTCTGGGAGCTGTAATTTGGGTGCCATAAGCTCTCGCTGTATGGGCCAGGTTTTCCAAGCAGATGCCCTGTGGTCAGGAATTCATCACAGTGATATATTTTGGTTTTAATATTTTTCCAAAAGTCTGAATTTTCTATAAAATTATTTTTTAATGCGTTATAGTAACTACTTATCTGAAAGTAAACTACCTATTGTGAAATCTGTAAATAAGCGATTAAACAGAGCTTGTTACATAGGAGACAGAAATCGTAGGATAAAGAATGAAGACAACTGTACTGGAAATTATTGTAGGAGAATTCTTAAATAGTGGTTTAAGACAGATATGCCAACTGGAACAGGTTTTTGGTGTAGCTTGAACTATATTTTTGTTTAATCAACCAATGGTTGATCCAACAATCAGTATTCCAGGTGACAGTACACCACCTCATACAGCTAAACACACACTAAATCCTGTCTTTGGGTTGGAATTGAAGCTGGAAATAGAACTGTAAGGGTCCTTGAGAGGTCATCAAGTCCAGTCCCCCACACTTATGGCAGAACCAAGAACCATCTAGACCATCCCTGATAGGTGTTTGTCTAATCTTTTCTTAAAAATCTCCAATTATGAGATTCTACAACCTCCCTAGTCAATTTATTCTTGCTTAACCACCCTGACAGTTTAGAAAAAACTTCTTATGTCCAACCTAAACCTCCCTTGCTGCAATTTAAACCCACTGCTTCTTAGCCTATCCTCAGAGTTTAAGGAGAATCATTTTTCTCCCTCCTTCTTTAAATAACGTTTTAGGTACTTGAAAATTGTAAGTGTGTCCTCTTGGACACTCCTCTCCTTTTGTAGGTCTGGGCCTGCTGTGTTGATCCATTCATGGAAATTAATAAAACGAGAGTGTTTCTGGAATGTTCAGAGAGAGACTTTTTTTCATTGTGCACTCTGTTAATGGGCAGTTAAAATCCTATAAGGAGTTTATCAGTAAATTGGCATCTAAATATCCTCTTTCTGTTTACGGATGGCTCTGTGACAACTACAGTGGGAGGGGAGATGGCTAGAATGCTGGTGGCAGAATGCTTGTAGTTCATCTGAATGATGTTGTTATAAAGAATTTTGAAATCTTGTTGAAATTAGGGATATGCGAGAGGCAAAGGATTTTTTTTACAGAATTGTCTGAAAATCCTTGCTTTTAAAAGCAAAAATTTCCATACCCAAGCACAAATCATGATAAGCCAGATCTACTTCTGTGACTAAACCTTTTCTCATATACCTCTGTTTTTCAGTGAACACAAGAAATCCCCATTGCTCTAAGTCTAAAACCAACTTTCTAAAACAATGAAAGAGCTCAAATGTTGCCAGTATTGCACACATAATTTGTTCAATGAATATTTTGTGGTACTTACACCTTTATAGTGGCACAGATGCTCTTTGCTGAAAAAAAATATTCAATGAATGACAGAATACTTATTAAATATTGTATACAAATATTTTATCCTCGTATTTGACTTGCTGTAAGTCCTCTGCTCAGGTTATTAAAATCCCATGGCTCTATCAACACTGATCCTAATAGATCCTGTACTTAAACCTGACCCTGTGCCACTGGCGTCAATTAAAACTTTGCTGTTGACTTGCTACATCTTGCTATATCTTTTGCTACATCTTGACAAAGATGTAGGTTTAAGATATAGTCTTAAAGCTTGCAAATGGCAAGTGTCACATTTTCAACTATTCCAATACTGGTGTTTGAAAAATAACTGATGTAGGAGCTTTTGGTAAATACTGAATCACTCATTGCTGGACTGGACAGAAGCCATGGAGATTTGTGCAACACTATTGCTGTTAAAGCTGGTTCCTGTTGAAAATATTGTCTGGGAAATAAATGGAGGTGGAAGAACATTAAGATGTGCAGCTAATCACTATGTATGTATTTGTTAGAATTCAACAGATAAGTATCGACACTTCTGTGCATACTTTAAAAAAAAATTCTATAGCAACATTTTATTTCCTACTCTTTCTGTTTACCTGCTGAGAGCATTCAAATACTTTGCTTTACTAGAGGGAACGCTCACAAAAGTGGATTATAAGATCACATAAGATGCAGTTTGTTCATGAACAGGGAAAAAGTCACCGAACTTATTACCAATTGCATATTATTTGCTGCACTCTCTATAGGCACATGATCTATTCCTGTCATGTTCTCTGACTGCATTTTATAGTAGCATTATTAATAATTATTCTCATAACAGTCACTGGAAAGAGCATAGAAATGAATAGTATATAGTGATACTAATGGTGCTTGCATAAACTTCTGTGAATTAGATTTTTTTTATTCCATCTTAAGTCAGTACTATTAATAAAATATTAATATTGAGAAACTAATTTGCTCTTTTTTGGGGGTGGGGGGGGGAGGGAGACAAGGCATGGTGCAAATACCTCCAGAGCTATTCTTCATGCTATCATAGGCATTTTCACAAAACCATGGTAAGGGAATGCTATCCGTTCAAAAATTGTAGGCCACTGTAGACATAATCTGAATTCCAGAGTTACTGAGCAGCTTTATCTTCCACTGTCATTAAGTCCAAACTAGACCACAAATATGTCACAAAACAGGGTGATGGAGCAACAAAATGGTTGATGAAATGCAATATTGATAAATTCAAGTAGTATATGTTGGATGGAAAAATAATCCAAAATATAGACATGAAATTGTGGGTTCTACATTTATTTATTACCTAAATTACCTCTTACCTAAGGTAAGAGATGTTGGCATCGTCATGGTTAGTTCACTGAAAACTTCAGCTTGATGCTCAGCGGTGTTCAAAAAACATAAAGGGTGTGGAATGGCTTCCCTAAAAGGGCAAGCTAAACTGATAAATGTCGTTCAGCTTAAAAAAGAGATAGCTGAGGTTGAGGGAGAGCATGATAGAAATATAAAATCATGACTAGTTTAGAAAAAAAGTAAAATTTACCTTTTTCCTACCATACCAAAACCAGGGTGGCCCAATGAAATTAATCAACAGCAAGCTTAAAACAAACAAGAGGAAAAGCTTTTTCAAATAATGTAGTTAACCTGTGGAACTCATTTCCATGAGATATTGTGATGACTGAAAGTATGACTGCGTCCACAAAAGTATTAGGTAAGTTCATGGAGGGTAAGTCTATAACTGGCTATTAGCCAAGTTGGCCAGGAATGTTACCCTGTGCTTGAGGTGAATGTCAACTTGTGAATGCCAGAAATCAGGTGGCATAGACAAGGGTAAATATCTGTACAATTGTTCTATTCTGTACACCGTCCCTGAAGCTCTGGTACTGTCCACCATCAGAGACAAGATACTGGACTAGATGATCATTGTTCTGACCCATTATGGCAGTTGCTATGTTCTTATGACATCAATGAGAACTATAGGTTTTAAGATCCTCTGACAACCATATCATTAAGAACTTCAACAACTTTAAAAAACGTGCTGCTCTTAAGATCAGTTACAGTGATTTTTATGAAAAAGTTTCATAATTTTAAGAGGCAAATCTCCACAAATGTGTCCATTTTCAAAAGCGCCAGTGTATATTGAAAGCAGCCATATTTGCAGTCAGCACGCATCCATGGTCATAAAACTATTATTAAATAATAACTCACCAGGAAAAAGTAATTTATATTTATAATCATTTTACAAAGGCCAAAATATTTACTACATCTCTTTTCTTGTGGTGTTCTCCTCAGATCGTCTTATTACCCTTTAAAAGCATCAGTAGCATCTGTTTTATGTAGTGTAATAAGGGTATCTTTATAGCTTTGAGCAGCTTGTTTATTACACTTGCCATGTTTTAATGTAATGCTGTGATCACCCTTTCTCCATACTGTATGTGATGTCATACTGCCTACCATAGGTATCCTTGTTATTTATATAACTCAATTAAGAACTAGAAGAAAAATGTGTGAGTTTCAAAGTACCATGTCTGTACTTCATAGGCTTTATCTTCAGATATATCATGTCAAGCCTGAAACTGATTTTTCAAAGAGATCACAAATAGTATGTTTAATTCAAATCTAGACTTCATAGCCTCTATTTTCAATTAAGTCTGAAGATAAGATAAAAAAATATAATTTTAGAAAACAAATGCATACCATTGAACAATGCTATTATCTATATAAAGTAGTATTTTTCAGGACATGAAGAAACTTAATATCTATCATGAGATCTATTCATTCTCATGGTCAGAGATCAATAAGTGACATTTCAATGTGTCTAATATGTAAAAGCCTGCCCTGCCCCATTTTTTTAGATGATGACTTCGGCAGATTCTGGCAAGCATGTTTCTGCTTAAAAAGAAATCTGAAGTGAATTGCAGTGAGTTTTCATATACTATTTACATTATGCCATATTGAAATACAAAGTGACCACATATTTTGACACAGGTTCAATTACATTTGAGTACTCTGCCAATTAATACAGTCATGTAAGTAGAGAGATGTGTTTTCGTATGCTTCTATGCTTTCTTGCAACTTCATATGGTGATATGTATCTTATACAGTATATCACAGATTTTCAAAATCCTGGTCTCTTTGTTGCTTTTACTTCTTTTTTCACCTGAATAGATTAGCAGTGATCTTAATCTATTGATTATTTCCACTGTTGGCAAACAGGCTCCATTCCCATTTAACCTATTTGAAATAACTTCTTATCAGATCTGAGCCTGTGCTTTTAATGACAGCTTCTTTCCTTTCAATGTGTCCTTACTATGTGACATCCAGCAAGCAATCAGACACAGCTTTTGAGTTATCTTGTCTTATTTTCTCATCATAACAAAAATCAGCTTTTTTTTCCCCTTCTCAGTTATGGCACTTGTAAAGAAGATAAGATAGTTTATAATAGATGTAGTGATAGCTAGCAGTGCAGGCATGTAAATAATCTGAAGAAAAAAGAGACTGAGTCATAGCCAGAATCTTCTTTGAAATGATTGCGTGGCAAAATCAAACATTTTTTACACTTAAAGATAATACTGTAGACTTAAATAAACCTGAAGGTAATGTTGATGCTTCCTTGTTCCCTTCCTGTTTGTCACAAATTAAACACTTTAGCTTTATAGCTAGAGATATGGGATTGGAGCTGAGCGCAGCCATGTATCTGTGCGCTCCTTCCAGGTATATGCATTACGGCATGACACAGAGCACTAGTATCCTTATGTAATCTATGTGGAATTTGAAATGTTTCCTCGCATTTAACATCAGCTACACACATAATTGTCATCCTTTCTTAAAGACTGTCAAGACCCAAAGAGCTACCCAAATGTAAAGTCTGAATCTCTGGTGCAGTATCATTTTTTTAACTGCTTTATAACAGGAAACTGTGGTTGCCTTTGAAGACTCTTTTGCTTTGAGACAGACACAAGGGAAAAAGATAAAGAAGAATGGGTTGAGCTGGGAAATGATTGTAAGCATAAAGCTATTTGAGAACATGCAATGTGGCATCTGAGATTCTGCACTCCCCCATATGTGCTATATAAATATCTGTCCTATATATTCCATGGGTGGATCAGTGGAAAATAAACTAGTCTCTCTAGCCTTCCATAAGTCAGAGGTTGGTGGCATGATTTTCCAAGTTCACATTGTTGTGTTACATGATTCATGGCATATGAATATGTATCAAGTAGGATTCTCCGACACCACTCTTGAGTGATTTATGCACCCCTTTTTTAGGTGCTTTGAAGTCAGAATATTAAACAAGGGTGGCAGCAGATAACTTCCACTCATCTCTTGCAAGACCAGGGAACAAATCTATATTTAGAGCCACTGAACAAAATTAAACTATTGAAGATGGTATCACTTAAACATGATTAATTCCAGAACATAACATTTAGGAGTACACACGGGCCAGATTCTTGACTGAGTGAGCAGAGCTCAGACCCAGTGAGGTGGTGGGAAGGACAAGCTACAGTCTCAAGCTCTGCCAGTGGTGCATAGTCTCTGAAGTGACTTTAAGGGAAAAAAACTAAATAATTTTAAAATTATGGTGACCTTTTTATTATATTTATTGTGATGTGCAAAATGAATTGGCTTTACCCCCTTTCGTTTTCCTAGAAGGGCATAACAAGTGGGATTCCACAGGGATCTGTTTTGGGACCACTTCTGTTAAATATCTTCATCAACAATTAAGATGATGGCAGAGAGAGTACCATTATTACACTGGCAGATGATACCAAGCTGGACGGGGTTGCAAGTGCTTTGGAGGATAGGGTCAACATTCAAGATGATGTGGACAAACTAGAGAAATGGTCTAAGGTAAACAGGATTAAATTTAATAAGGAGAAATGCAAAGTACTGCAGTTAGGAAGGAACAATCAGTTTCACACATACTAAATGGGAAACAACTGTCTAGGAAGGAGTACTGCAGAAAGAGATCTAGGGGTCATAATGGACCACAAGCTAAATGAGTCAACAGTGTGATAGTGTGGCAAAAAAAAGCAAACATGATTCTGGGATACATTAATAGTAGTGTTGTGAGCAAGACACGAGAAGTCATTCTTCTTCTCTACTCTGCACTGATTAGATTAGGCCTCAGTTGGAGTATTGTGTCCAGTTCTGGGTATCACATTTCAAGAAAGATGTGGAGAAACTGGAGAAGGTCCAGAGAAGAGCAACCAAAATGATTAAAGGCCTAGAAAACATGAGCTATGAGAGTAGTAATAGAGATGTAGCCATGTTAGTCTGGTCTTGCTGAAACAAAAGACAGGACTATGCAGCACTTTAAAGACTTTATTAGGTGATGGTTATTAGGATGACTGAAAGAACTGGGCTTGTTTAGTTTAGAAAAGAGAAGACTCAGAGGGGACATGACAGCAGATTTCAAGTGCAGGTTGGACCTCACTGATCCAGCACCCTCAAGACCTGACTGGTCCCAAACAAGGGGATTCCTGCGCTCTGTGGTCCAGGAACATCCGTGGTCCATGCTGGACCATGGATGTTTCCGGACCAGGAAGTCCTGGTTAAGGGAGGTACAACCTGTATCTAAAAAGGTGTTACAAGGCGGAGGGAGACAAATTGCCTCTGAGGATAGGGCAAGAAGCAGTGGGCTTAAATTGCAGCAAGGGAAGTTTAGGTTGGACATTAGGAAAAACTTCCTGTTGGGGTGGTTAAACCCTGGAATACATTGCCTAGAGAGGTTGTGGAATTTCCGTCACTAGAGAAATTTAAGAGCAGGTATTACCTAGACAGTGCTTGGTCCTGCTGTGAGGGTAGGGGACTGGATTTGACGATTTCTCAAGGTCCTTTCCAGTTCTAGTATTCTATGATTCAGTAGAGTGGATAGAAAAATGTTGGATTTTGTTGATCCATGGAAAACATGGATCAATAAGAAAATCACTCTGGCCTACATTTTTTTATAGAAATTTTTGATTGAGGGGAGAGGGGAGAAGCAGCAGAAATGCAAACACCAACAAATCAGTCAAATATGCAATATTCTGAGGTGGTGTTCTTTGAAAAACAATTTAAATGGATTTTTGACCAACTATAGTTATCAGTCTTAATAGTTGTAACACCATGAATACCTCTGGACAGTTGAATATTCAGTTCTCTCATTTACTTTATATTTATTTTGTTTCAGCTATAATTCTACATTTTTTTTCTAAATGATCTGCTTGATATAATACTTCTGTAACAGAACAGAAAGAAACTTCAGTTCCCAATGCTCCAAGTAGTGGGTGCCCTCCAATCCCCTAAAATGAGGGTGCTTAGCAGTTATAAAGAAGAAAACTTACTCTGACTGCTTTTCCCAAAGGAAAGATTGTACCTCAGGTAGGCTATGTCTACACTGTTGGTTTTTTTCAGAAAAAGGTACACATTTGCAAACCAAAATTTGTGTACCCTTTTCCGATTCTTTTTTCGGAAGAGGCTCTTCCAACATTTGGCCTGTCTACACAGGGCCAAATGTGGGAAAAACCTTCTCTTTCGGAAAAGCCCTTATTCCTCATAAAATGAAGAATACAGGGCTTCCAACAGAGCATGTCTGCTCTGCCGAAAAAAGTTTCAGAAGAGCAGACGCATTTCCTGGATGCGGCAGAGGTATCCCAGAAAAACTCCGTAGTGTAGACATAGCCATAGTTATGTAGATTACAGAATGGAAACTCTTGATAGTTTTGATGTGAATATAGACAGTGTTGCCAGCATAACACTGAGAACAGCTGAGATTTTAAACTCCTGTTGGGAGGCAGAATTGCCTAGAAGATGGAACACTAAGCTGGGACTAAGAATATCTGGGTTCTGTTCCCAGCTGTTCCAGTAGCCTTAGAAACCACTTTTCCTCTTTGTCCCTCATTTTCCCCAAGTAGAAAATGAGGTAGTATTCGAATGTTTAATTATCTACTGATGAAAGCACTGAATCACTTATAATAGTATCTAGAAGCCCCAGGAGCAGACCCTATTTTCATAGTTATTGAACAAACAGGGGGAAAAAAAGTTCCCTATCCCAAAGTGTTTATATTTCAAGTATTGGATAAGAGATGACAGATGGATACCTTCAGACAGGGGAATACAAGCAAACAGTGAGACAGCACTGGTCAACTTGACAGGCAGTGGTATCAGTGTACCAACAGTTCCATTGTCAAGTTTTCTGTAGGCAGCATGGCAAAGGAGAGTTTTAAGGAGGGATGTGAAAGTGGATAATGAGTGAGTTTTGTGGATGTTTACGTGGAGCGCTTCTCAAGCATGAACAGCAGCAGGGGAGAAAGCACAAATGTGCTTATTTGAAAGTGTAATACGTTGGCAATGGAGGCTGGTATCATGCGTTGATAAGAGGTCAGATCTGACCTGTCAATAGTTAATGAGATATAATAGGGTGAATATAATAGCTATTTATCATTCTAAATAGCTTATATTTAGAATGATAGAAAGGAGGAAGCTAGTGGAGGATTGCAAAGAAAGAGGTGACATGGTTAAAATTACAGCCTAGGAAAATAATTTTTGCAGCATCATTCTGAATGGTAGAAGAATATTATTATTATAATTTATTACTATTTTATTGGTAAAACGAGTCTTATCCTTTAACTTTTATGTGCTTTGGATCAGGCCCTTCATCCATTGATCACAGAGCTAGTTTATTGCATCTGATGAAAGACTTCCAAAATATTTTCAGCATCTATAATGAGGGATTATAGAAAACAAGCTCTTGCTCTGTAAGTCCGGAAGGACTGCTTTTTTTCCTTTGAAGAATGAGTCAGAGATCTTCTTGGGACTTATTATTTCTTAAGCCTGTCAGTTTTATTTCTGCTCCGTGAGTTAGATAATTAGGATAGGTGAGCCCCAGAAATGTGCTTTTAATGTCTGAAACATTGAAAACCAGCAACCTAATCCTTACAAACTGTGAACAATGAACATTGTTATATTTGCTGGCCCAACTCCAATCTGGGTTGCACTTCCATCTTCCTAAAAAGCAAAAGATCATCAAGGACCTTGTATTTATGTAAAATTAGTGTAGCATTTATGACTTTCATGTTTGCTTTTCTGCTTTAGTGGAGGCATTATTCTGCCATACTGGAAATGAGTTGAGGGTATTAATGGACCTCACTCTCAGAGGGCATTTTTAAAGCTCTTCCCTTTAAGTTCTATTGTTTAACCAAGTATTGCTGTCTTTGATCATTTATAAAATTTTGCATGGCACTTATAATTTATATACGTACTGATTCACTTATAATGTGCCCATCACTTTGTCATCAGGAGACATCACAATGAAACAAGCATCAATTTTCAGTTGTTTATATAGGGTAGTGATACCAATGTCTAACTATTAACCATCCACCCTGCAGGAAAAGAAAAGCAGGCTTGATAGAAAAGATAAGCATAACATATTCTGAACTCCAGCAGTCTCTGGTTCTGGATGACCCTGTGAGAGTGAAAGGAAAATTACCACAAACTGAGGAATCTCATTTTAACAATTAAATGAAGTGCCTTTGGAGGGTGGCGAAAGCCCTGACAAATGTATGGCTTTGCTCACCTTTACTCATGTTGTGTAGCTCCTGCTCCTGCCCCTGCCCCTGCCACACTTACTCAGCATAGAGCTTGGTGGACAAGATTAAAAACTCATCATTGAGCTACTCATTGAGTAACCATTAGTGAGATTAGGTGAATATGGCCCTTAATTTGTGACATGTTCAATTATTTGTTGCCAATTAATGTTTCATGAATATTTGTAGCATGTGCACAGCATTTCACTAATGCAAAGAACAAGCCCAGCTGCTCTGTGTTCATATTCAGTTGATAGTACAAAAGCTAAGGAATGAAATGTAGTCTTATTTAAGAGTCAATAAGTAGGCAGCAGGGCTACATGAGACTATTCAGCCATTGCTGTCCATTGTGTCAACAATCCACATTTTAAAAAAGCTTCTGTGTACTGTCAAAGTGTAATTAAGTAAATAATCATCTAAGGAAGTTGATGAAATTACATGGAAGCCTATAACAAATGGTTGTCATCTACTATTGTGAGACCTTTCCTTCAATGCCAATTTTGCTGATGTTCTCTTAAACCTTTTCTTTCTTTCTTTCTTTAAAAGGGGATGCAGGAGAATGAGATCAGCATAGAGTCTCATTTATAACTAACTCTCCCTGATTTCATAGATCTAAATTAGATCCTTCATGTTAGCACAAAAATCCTTGCTTGCTTTGAATTTCACATTTGGAATATCCTTGATATAGATAAATACTTTAGCCATTTCAGTCACTTTCTACATTTTAAGTTAAAATCTGAATCAGACTCAGGGAGATGCTGATTTCAATCATAGATGAGGGAATTACTAAGAGTGTAAGAAGTACCTGTACCCAATTCTGAAATATTTTTTTCTGGATCTGAGAGGAAATATTAGTCAACTGCAAGGAAAGAAGTGAGGAAACACTTTTACTTGCTAAGCCTTTGGAGAAGCACTGCTATATCACTTAATTCAGACTTAACCTGGCACTGACACCACTTGGAACTTTCCATCTAAACTGAATAATAAAAATAATATCCTCATCAGGTAGTTCTGGTCAATACCACTCTGGAAATTATTCCAGTAAAGATTTCTATAGATACCATTGACTTACGATTTGAAAAGCAAACAACAAAATGGAGCTTTTCATTCTTGGAATGACTTCTGTATGTTCCATTTTTATTTCACTTTTTCATAGTCTTTACCCTCAAAGGCCAAAACTACAATCAATATAATTCAGTCTGAGAGGTAGACCCCTGCTGTTGCTTACAATGAGTTGTCCTTGTGCATGTTATCAAATGAAATCAGTGTGGTTTGGGGTTTTCTCTTCTCCTTTCTATATATTCAATGTCAATCGAACTGTACTTTATTTGGTATTGAAAATAAAGCGTTCTTTAATACTACAGAAACACAACTTCACCTTTTTGTAGCAATTAGAAACTATTTTCTTTGTACCTTTGTATTTGTGGATGGAGGGGTGAGGAGACTTTCTCTTATTCGTCCGAAAGGTGTGATTTGGAGTTTTCACTCTGACCAATGGTACTGTACAGGAAAGAAAGCAGAAATGAATGAGAGTCACAAAATTCAGATTTGGATTAAAAATTAGCGGGAGTGTAGGAGGTGTTGAGATCTGGGATTTTGATTTGAAGTTTTCTCTAAGTTAAATGAGAAGATTTCAAGCTTGTGTTTTTTTTGTCAAGAGGGAAGAAAGAATAGCATACACATCATGATAGGGAGACATAGCAAATAGATTACCATGGAGCAGTAAGCAGAATAGCTATTTTCCCCAAACCAGAAATAGGAAGCAAGTGAAATTGAGAAATCTGCTAAAAAAAGTGTGAATGAGCTCAACTCTGAAGGCAGAGGAAGACAGCAGGGGGAAGGAAAACTGAAAGGGAGTGGGTATTACATTCTGAATTTACAGCTTCCAAAATACATATAATGTATTGGTAACATTAAAAAAAATCCCAGCCCCCCCCCCACACACACACACACCACATTGGATCCCACGCTAAAATCATGAGTTTGGTTTAAAAGTTGAGGGTTTTTTAAACACACTTTGGTTTTTTGGTTTGGTTTGGTTTTTGCATTCTGGTTTCTAGCTCTTGAAGATGCCGGAAGGTCACGCTTTCAAGCTTTTTTCCACACCCATAAAAGCTAGAAAGTTATTTTTAAAAATGAAGGTTGAAATTCTTTTTCTAGCACTTATCTCCATAAACTGGGACTTGAAGTAAAACATCCAGTGTTATGAGAGCTGGCAATTGGGAAAGTGATACAATTCCAAGTTTTGCAAGGAAAATATTGAATTATGCAGGTGTGGAGAGGGAAGAAACTTGGTAATGGACTTTGAATTGTTGAAGGATAGGATTAAAAGACAATTGCCTGGAAAACCTAGGGAAGGTCCAAACAATTCTGTAGTTTAATAATTGCACATAAAATACAGATGTTCTGAGACACTGAAATCTATATTCTAACCCATGAGAGTGAGGATAATAGTTCAGTTTGTTTAAAAATTAGACTTTGATTCTAGTTTATGCTTGCCACTTGCTCTTTCTCCAGCTAGTAATGTCCAAAATAATAGATGTCAGCCTAATAACATTCTCCTAGTATGTCAGCCATGAAAAACTGGGATCAATATCCTAATCTTCCCATGTTGAGTTCTATCAGAGAAAAATAAAAATATAAGAAGGCTATTACCTTTTCTCCACTGTGAAGAAAGTTTAATCTCCCCAAAACAGATAATCTAGCATTTTATCCTTTCCTGGATACAAAAGAGTTAAAAAGAAACTATGATCCTTGCAGACAACTCATTCTGCAAAGCAATTTCTGATGCATTTAGTTAATCTGTAATTTGGTCTTCATTTACTTCTTAACTTTACAGGTTGGCTGCCTTTAAAGTGATACATGAATCCATGTTTAAACAATCAATTTTAAATGTGGTACATCTGCATTCTAATCTAAAGCAGCCTTCAGTGCAACAGTTGGCAACAAACTATAGTTCCCCACTTGCTTGCCAAATAATTCAGTCACTGGTGTATTCCAAGCAATGGAAGTATTGCTGCTGTGACAATAGAGTGCATGTTGGTTCTTGTCTTCAAATTGATTGGTTTACTTGGCAGAGTTTAAGTTTATTTCTTTCCTATCTTTTGTTATAAATTTGCTTGACAGTGTGTTGTATAGCATGTCTTGTGAGGAACAGACAAGTAAATATATTTAGCTTCATAGGCTTCATGAGTTCATATGTACACTACTAATTCATAGGAAAACTGCATTTGACTTATTGTAAGGTTGAGACATGTCAAGAAAAAAATTAGGGCTAATACTCTCCTTTGTGCCCAATTATTGAAATACACATGGTATGGTAATGTCTCATTTCTCTACTTTTTCCCATCTTGGGTGAGAGATTTTTCAATGAGCAAAGGGACTTTTGAAAGTACAGTGGGACTTTTGCTCCCATATCCTTCTAGGGCTAGGCATTTTGAAAATCTCCCTGAAAATGAGAAGTGGAAAATCTTTGCCTGTTGGATGTGTGCTCTTAAATCACTTCACTGGAACTTGGTTTTTAAATCCCTAATGTGCTTTTGTCTTTTCATTGTTTTTAAATCTCCCTCCAGACTACCTTCAGTTCCATTCTTCTCTCCTCCCATGTCTTTTTTCTCTTCCTCTTTCTCCATCTGCCCTTCTGTCTTCTCCCATCATCAAAGTGATTTTTATAATGTTTTGCTTAGAGTTATGCTTGATTCACTGGCCCCCCTGCTATGCTGAAATCTGTTCTAGTGAAAGCAGCAGTTCCTCTTAATAGCTAACAGAATGCAAGTCATCTAAAAGCTCATAGGATGTATTTAAAATGGAAATAAGATAGGGAGCTTTTTCATATGGATCTGCATTTGCTTCAAGCCATGGTGTGCATATAGGGAGATTTTATATTTTATATTATTTTAACTTAATATGAAAGTGAGTTGAGGTTCAATAAAAACTGGTCTTATGTGCATTTGCCACAAAGCATTCCTGTCAAGACTTATTGAATTCTCTTAAACTCTCCAGAGGTAACAAAGTAGTGTTGTACTTATCTATTCGATAAGGTTTAGTCGTAAGCCATGCTGGTTGAGGTTTTGTTGTATGTTCAGCAATGTGTTTTAAACCCATTGAGCCATCAATTTAAATCTGTTGTCATTGGAGATTGAAAATTTAATAAGTAATTACCAGAGTTCATTCCTTTATGCCTTTAATTTTTACTTCGATGCTGTTCAATTTCAGACCTAAGGCACTCAAACCCTCCAGAATATTTAATTCAGTGAATCCATAACTCAGTCCTGCTCCTCACTGTATTTTTCTTCAATGATTTATTGGGCTGAATGATACAATATCTCCACATAAAATGAGTAAAGGGAAAATGCAAATCAGAAATTTGGCCATAAATACACAGTACTGCAATGCTCATCAAGTCAATGGAGGGCACACTTCTTCCCCACTTTGGACTATTGAATTGCTCCACCCTTTTTGTGTGCACATAGGAGCTAGTGCAGCCATCCCTACATTTTCTAATTCCATCAAATGATATTCTCCTCATAGCACATAAGATAAATGAGGGACATTTGGAGCTATGAGAGAGTATCTTGAGAATCCAGGGCAACATAACTGAATTATTTTGATTTCCTTTTCCATTTCCTCTTCTAGGGTATCATTCTTCCCCCTCTCCATCAGTTTGTCTCCAGCATTTTTAAATTTAGTTTGGGGGTTAAAACAATACATTATTAAATTTGTTTTCAATTTTCATTATTCCTTTGAAAGACCAGCAAAATGACTCAAAATAAGGATGACGTCTATATTAAATAACTGCATCTACGCTGTTAAACAATAAGATCAGGGCCATTACCTAATAGAAAGGGCCAGATTCTGATTCCACTTACACATTTTAATTCTTATTTAATTCTGTTGATTCTCTCCTGTGTAAGTGAGAAAAATCAGGTCCAAAATATCCATGAATGTGGAAAGAATAGATATGAACAGGATTTCCGGGGACTTTTAAAAATCCACAACAATCCATTTTTATTTTTATTTTTTATTTTTTTGCATATAGCATTTGGATTTTTCACATCACATGGACCCCCTAATCTTTCCAGTGGGGGCCTTTTACTACAGTTACTTTTTAAAACAAATATTTCACAAGTACCTTTGCACCTTCGCTCATTTTGCCTTTTATATGTGAGACAAGCTCTCACTCAAAGTCCATCAAGCCATCACTTTACCCTCTGGAAAAATTCACTGCTGCTGTGGTGTATCCAAAAATAGTGTGACAAAAGCTAGTTTCAATCTGAAATACACGAGAGCCCACCATGGAACCTTTAGTGCACTGTAGATTCCCACCCTGGGTTGCTGTGCACAAATTTGCTATGTAGAAAAAGTCTTAGTCAAGCAGCAGCAGGGATCATTGTCAGTTGCTGGTGTACAACAGGTTTCTGGATGCCAGCTGTACTATAGTATCACACTGTAGCATGCCACATGCTAATTTGGTGTGGAGACAAGCACAGAGATTACTTTCGCTCCTAGTCTGGACTTTCCTTTCCACTTGTCTCATCCACCTGTTATGTTTTGTCTTGTAGACAGAAGACTGCTTTAAGCAGGGACTGTCACTTACTATGTGATTGTACATGATAGATCCCTGACTTGGTAGAAGCCTCTGGGCATTGCTGCAAAAGAAATATTAAACATGGTAATTAACAGGACATTTCAGGAGGGGCCAAAGTTCTCAAAATAGATCAGTCACTCTGTACAAGCACATATAAACACAGCCTATGCACTGGAAAGTTTCCATGCTGGCAACACAAAGGCGACAAAACCCTCACTCCTAATAAAAGAATTTCCATGTATCACAAATCTGGCAGAATGGTGTATAGGGTGAGCTGAAGTGGCAAGGGGGATGACCAGGTCACTTTGCACTATCACTGTTCTCAGCAGTGTTAACCCACAGGAGGTCATTACAAATCAGCACAATATAGAGCAGACTTAGGGCTGTGCTGCTTTAAGAAGTTCTGTAGGCAGAGTCAGACTTCAGGAGGTAAAGAGGTAACATAAAGCCACATTGGCCCTCCACCTTCCTTTCCTGCACCTAGAGTTTTATAGAGGCCACATTCCCAGCTCACTTTATGCAACCTTGTGGCCCAGCTGTAACTTTCTGCTACCTGAAATGTCAGGCAATATTCTGAAAAATTATGATTCAAAAGGATGTTAGCAGAAATGTCAAGGAACATGCTGTGGATAGAATACTAAATACCCAAAGGAGGCATTCAAGTTTGGCCACACATCTTTATGTAAAACATTTTCCTTGTCCCTTACTCACTGTCCCAAAAATGAGAACAAAAACATTCTGATATAAAGTAGAGGGGGGGAAACCCCAGCTAAGTCATCAGTGTATTGCTAAGACAAATTGGTGAACATTTACTTAAGAAAGCAAGCATGTGTTTGATCAACTTTTGATCCCGATTTGCAGGCTCTTTTATATTGTTTACGGAAATTCTCTGCTGTAAACCCCCCGATACAGATTATTGTGGGCCACGTGACATTTTGTTATCTTCATTGACATGGGAACTTAGTGTGCAGGCCAGTTTCCACTTCAGTGACAAACATATTGGGACTTAGTTGTTAAAAGAATAGCTTCCATTTTTGCAGACACTGTTTTCATCCATCAAATTCACAACCAGAACTGAATTGTGGGAATAAATCTGAGCACTTGCTCATCTAAATAACTGACTGTGGGTAGTTAGACACACGTGCTCATACTTGCTCCTGCAGTTTACTTTGCAAGTGCAAATTGCAAATTAATAAAAGTTGAACCATAATAAGGCTTCTTGAAAATTTGATCTGTAATATAAACATTTTTTCCTATTTGTTGAACCTTGACACTTTAAGAGATTAGATTTCATCACTTAAATCAGTAGTGGAAGAAGGAGAAACATGTTTCAATACAACTCTTACTTCATTAAAATACTCAGTGAAAGTACATTTTTAATGTTCAGTCCCTCTGTCCCTTATCAAGGCTCAACAAAGTGCATAAGCAACCAATCTGTTACATAGTTGTATTTTTGCCTTGTATTTTTTCTAGGTCACATCTGAAAACAAGCTTTCCAACTGGCAGACAATGTGCTTCCTTGCTTCACATTCACACCTTCTTGAAAACTTATTGCTCAAAGAGAGGAGGTAATGGAGATAAACATGCCAAACACCTGTGCGTGGTTACCAATTGTCTGTCTTTGTCTCTTTAGCTTTGTGTACACTGCAAATTGAACAACAAAACTTGTCATTTACAGATGCTTAAGAAAGTCCTACCCCCCCAAAGACAAAAAGTTTTGCCACAGCAAGTGGCAGTGTGAATGGCTCATGGGGGGGGGGAGGAGGAGGGAGGATTTCCCACCTGTCAACAACGCAAACCCTGCTCATAGGAGGTGGAAGTATGTTGTTAGCAAAAGCGCGGACAAACAGCATTTATGCTGCCAGACAACACAGTGTACAGTGTAAACAAAGCCTTTTTTTTCATTGGGTTTGGACTGATTTAGGTCGAGCATATGGCAACCTTTATAGACATTTGCCAGAAAATCTGAGAGAGAGAAAAACTGATTACATTCAAGTACACTTTATGCATCTTCGATCTTCCTTTAGACTCTTATCTTAAAATAAATGTGCTTGGTTTTATTTTTCTTTTAACTCTGATTTTCAATTTCTAAACATTAAAATAATCCAGAGGCTACTTTGTAATCCTTTCTAATATTAATGTTACTTTCATTCACTTACAACTTTAGTTTTTGTTTTGAATGTTTTACAGCTGCAGGCATAAATAAGTCCCATTACCTTGTGATAATTTTTTGTGTGTGGCTTAAAATATGAAGTCAATTTTGAACAGGATTTATGTGACAGGGACTGGAAGGAAATTGTTGATTCAATAGATCACATGTGGGGGATTTTTGTATGTTTTTTAAAAAAGGCTCGATGGTCTTAGCAGAATTGGTTCAAATTCTTTCTTTTTTAATAATCTGTCTAGATTACTATGTCTTCATATGTATTGCCACACTTATATACTTTTACCTATGGGTATATCTATATCATGCTTGTTGAAATGTAATTCTGCAAGTGTCTCCTTCAATATAATCTTTCTGTGAAATATGTTACATGGGTCACAGGCATTTGCCTTTTATTATTGACTGGCTTTGTTGATTAGTAATTACATACATTTGGCAAGTTGCATAACATTTTTCAAATAAAATGATTACTTTTAAAAATTTACCTACCTCTCTTATGCACATCATTTATCCTACATTCTTTAGTGGAGGCTAATCTATAATAGAATAAATATGCCTAGAATGATCTTAGTAGCACCTATTCGTGTAAAAGCATCATTTGAGGGAATAGTGCAATGACTTTACCCCAGGATCCTCACAGTGCAAAGACCAAATGATCAAAAGTAAATATTATTATTGATGTTCACTTCTGTTTTCAAATACCTTCCTATCCAAGAAGTCTTTTTCATGTATAATTGAGGACAATATAACCCAATCTCTTTAAAGAGATTTGTTCTATATCCTGTTTGCTTCTTAAAAAGTCATTAACAAGATGCCTATTTTTTTTACTGCCCATAGACCTGAGAACCTTGTTATTAACTGTGCTATGCAATTAACAGATAACAATACATAGAACCCATTGGGATAAAAATGTGATCAAACTGTATCACATCAGAAATCATAAAATGCAAAATAGGTTTGAAGAAGAAGCCAGTTCTATTCCAAAGTAATGTTAGAGGCAATATCACAACAAGAGAATCTATAATTTACAATATGGAAAGACCACCATTCATTGATTTAATAGACCATTCCAGTCCTCGCTTATAGATGCTCCCTCTCGCCCCGGAAACACATACTCACCAGCAACCACATACACCACAACAGAAACACTAACCCTAGGACCAATCCCTGCAACAAACCCCATTGCCAATTCTGCCCACATGTCTACCCTAGTGACACCTTCGTACGACCTAATCACACCAGTCACGTCATCAAAGGCTCATTTACCTGCACACCTACTAATGTGATTATGCCATCATGTGCCAGCAGTTGCTCCTCTGCCATGTACATTGGATAAACTGGACTGTCTCTACACAACAAAATAAATGGACAAATCAGACATTAAGAATGGTAACATACAACAACTAGTGGGAGAGCATTTTAACCTTCCTCAATACACAGAGTCGAAAGTTGCCATCCCCAAGAAAAAAACCCTTCAAAAACAGGTTGCAGGCTGAAACTGATGAGCTGGAATTCATATGCAAATTTGATACCATCAGAATGGGTCTGAATAGGAACTGCAAATGGCTCTCTCATTACAGTAAATAATTTTCCACTTTAGATATTCTCATCTTCTTATCCACATCCACCCTGATTGAATTAGCTCTGGTGTAACACTCCCATTTCTGTACGCCTGACATCTGCTTCTTTCTCTTTCACTTCATGAAGCTGATAAAGAGAGTTGCAACTTACAAGAGCTTATGCCATAATAAAATTGTTAGCCTTTAAGGTACCACTGGACTCCTTTTGGTATTAACAGCATTGCTGATTGTGTGGATTGTCACTCAGAGACTCCTGCCATTTTGTATTAAAATACATTAGAAAGCTGCAAGTAAATGTATTACCAGCTAGTGAGCAGTATGTTGGTGACCACCCTTTACTGCTTCTGTGTTAAAGGGGCATTTTTCCTTTTAGTTTAAGCTTCAGCATGCAGAATGTAGAACTTGCCAGCCTATATTCTGAAAGTGAGACTCTACTGTAGCAACACTAAAGAAAATAAGTACTAGTAGATGTCTCTTAATGGCATCTCAGAATGTAAATGGAATTAGATACTTAATCAGTGATTCTTACTTGCATATGTAGAATTGGACTGCACATCAATCATGGGTGATAGATTCAAGGAGCTCAAGCTACTTATCTTAACAAAGAGAAGGTTAAGAGGTGACTTGATTACTGTCTATAAATACCTATGTGGGGAACAAATGTTTAATAATGGGCTCTTCAATCTAAGAGAGAAAGGTATAAGACAATCAAGAACTGGAAGTTAAAGCTAGGCACATTCAGACTGGAAATAAGGGGGAACATTTTTAACAATGAGAGTAATTAATCATTGGAACAACTTAGCACAGGTCATGGTGGAGTTTCCATTACTGACCATTTTAAACTCATGACTAGATGTTTTTCTAAAAGATCTGCTCTAGCAATTATTTTGAGGAAGTTTTGTGGCCTGTATTATCTAGAGGTTCAGATTAGATGAGCATCATAGATCCTTTTGGCCTGCTCATTATTGTGGAGGAGTCATAATCTAGCCCTGAGAGATGAGAAATGTGGAGGGAAAAGGAGGTTTCTTTTTTGCTCAGCCATTTGGAAAGTCACATTAGAATGCTGTTTCTGTGTTTTAATAAGGTTGCTCTGGGCAGGGGAGCTGACAGCCTCACCAGGCTCCTGGGCAAAGGGGAATGTGGCTCTATGCTACCAGAAATAGCAGGGCCTTGGGTGGAAGGGGTGAGGCTGATAACTGCCTTTCACACTCTAGTTTGGAACGGTCAATTTCAGCCAGACTGAACAAGAAAGAATACAGGCAAACAGAAATGGAATAAATGTTTCATTAAAAAGTGTCTAAACAATTTTAAAAAAAGAAAAGACCGAGTTCAGGGTTTGGACAAAGGTTAAAGGTTAATTCTCAGAGTGATAGGAATAGAGGTTCCTCTTCCTAGGATACCTGCTACACAAGATAGTAAAATAAATTATTTAATTATGATAAATGGAGAAAGAGCTAAAATACTCTACTAAAGTAAACAATGAGGATTACACACACTTCCTTGTAACTGATTCTGTCAATATCATAAACATTTGCACTGCTGACTCATTAAGTGTGCCACTTCTCAAATGGCCAGTGAGGGCTATATATCTCTCATGAGTTCAGCAGACCTTTGGCTAATGTCTGTTCTTATCATTAAAACATTGGTCTGGCTTCAGTTCAACATATTAAGCAAAACCAAATGTGGCTTAAGTATTATCTAAAGGAGACAGAAACTTGACTTTTATTAAGTGTGGTTACAGATTTAGACTCTTGTGGTAATTTCAAGAACGCTACAATGCTAACAAAATGTCAGTGATTCCCATGAGTTTTTAATCTGCAAATTGCCTCCACTGTCCTATGGAGTCAGCTCATGTTAAGCTGTGCTGATCAGTTCAGTGCTACATTGGTTCAGGCAAGTGAAGAAGTAGAAGTAGGCCAAATTGTACACATTTTCAATCAAAATGAAATGGTCAGTATTTCTGAATAAAAACCTCAAGGTGCAGCCCATTTGCCCTCTTCTAAATTGTAGTCTAGCTAAAGAGGCATCTTCTTTGTCGTTCTCAGAAATGCTCTCTAATGTCTGATGTATCCTCAAGTTGATCTTAAAGCTTTTTTTAGAGAAAAATATCAAAAACAAGAACTAAACCTTTCTAGAAAGGTTGACAGAGAGATAAAAATGTTTGTTTATTTTCTAATGCTGATGAATTACTCTATAATTCTATGCGGATTTAACCTAGCAAAGGACCAAGTTTGACAAAAATTCACCACAAGAAGTATATTATTCTAAGCCATTATCAATATTTTAACCAAGTGACTTTTAAAATACAGTTTCAGGCTTTTGTGTGTTTTGCTGATCTTAATTTTTATAGACACATTGATTGCTCCCACTCAAGAGTGGTTGGAGAGAGGAAGAAGGGATAGGGAGTTGTAAATACCTGACAAGGAGCAGCATGAATGAGGAAAAAGTCCAGTTTTGCTCTGAAAAGGAACTATATTTTTAAAAAGTCACTATGCAACACCTTCTCTTCTGAACTGAAATGCATACCTGCTTACTTTGATTCACTTACTAATTTCACAAATTAACCTTATTATCATCTAAAACTCCAGATCAGGACATCCTCAGATAATAGGTATTCAAAACCAGGGTCTGGTTTGTGGTTTGGCCTTCTTTCTCAAATGTAATCATAAGATAGAATTTTTTGGAGAAGCTTACTTTTTGGGTGTCTATATGCTCTTTATGGTTGCACCATCAATCATCATGTCATGAGACTCCAACAAATTACTTTCAAGAGCTATGGAAGCCTTTTTTACCAGAACATAAAACTTCTTTGATTTGGAATTTCATTAATAAATCATAACTTATACCTCTTTAACTTACAGGTATATCCATGTTCAAACATTTTACACAGCCTAGATCAATATGCTAGCAAATCTAGCCCTAATTTGGGTAATAGGTAGAGATTAGCACACCTTGATCAATCAGTCCTTTAGCCTTATATAGACTGCGCCAATCACAACACATCTTCTCATAACTTGGCATTCCCTCTTCATCTGCAGCCATACCTTTTCACAATAAAAATCTTCCCGTTTCTTTGGAGGTCGACCTAGTGGTCATTTCCATGCTCATGGGTACCACTTGGCAACAGCTACACTCCATCAATTTGAGCCCGTTTATATACCTGACCCTTTACATTTTACTATACCTGTTCTCAGCAATGATATCTTGCAATCCACTTTGATGTCTGAGCTCTTCAGTGAGGACTCAGTTACAAATTGAAATTCCCAGAATTCTTCTTTCCATCGTCCTATCCATGACAGTTGCTGCTCCTCTTGTTTTTGTCAGCACTTATGTTTTGTTGCTGTACAACATTGCAGGCAGTACTGTTGAGTTCAAGAGGCTGGCATTTGTTGCCCTGTTGATTTTTTTTCCCTTGGGTGACACCGTTGATAGCTTTGAATGTGCACTTACCTGCTTTTATATTCAAGAGTTCACCTTCCTGATCACAGTACATGTAAATTTCTTGGCCCAAATAGACATATTGCTCAACTTCTTCTATTTGTTCTCTCTTGATTGTTATTTGGGCTTTTGATAAGGTATCAGACCACATATGCTTAGTTTTGGAGTGGTTAATTTTCAGTCCAACTTGGCTGCTTTTTCTGTTGAATTCTCACAGCATTTTCTGTGGTTTGATAGTACTTTAGAGGATCAGCACAATATTATCCACAAATCTGAGATGGTTTAACTGTTCTTCATTGATGTTGATCTAAGTTTCCAATTCATCTGCCTTACAACGCATGCAAGATGGGCTCTGAAGATTTTCGATGAAACCATGTCTCCTTGTTTCACACCTCTCTTAACTGGGATGTGAAGGGGAATAGCAAACCAAGTTATATCTGTTGAACCATCAGAATTTCCTTCCTTTAATAGTTTGATATAGTTTGTGTCAATGCCCATCTCTGCAGGGGTTTTCAACACTGATATCTATGCTGTCAAACATTTTTCATAGTCAAAGGCAATGCATAAAGGGAATTTGTATTTCCTTGAGCATTCCAATAGATAATTTATAGTGAAAATGTGGTCTATTTTGTTGAAATCCTTTCAAAAGCCTGCCTACATGGGTGGTAGGTGAACCTAGGGCTAGGAGGGAGGTAAGCCCCTGCCCTACCCCTGCCACCTGAAGCTCCCCATGGGAGCCAAGACACTCCACAGTAGAGGCAGGTCTGCAGCCCACTCTGACCCTGACTGAGCACCATGCTGCCCCAGCCTCCCTGGTCCTGGAGCATAAAGAGGGTGGTCGGCCCTGGGAGGCTGGAGGGAGCTGCAATGAAGGGGGGAATGATTTAGTGTGGGTGGAGTCATCCCTGGCAAATTGGAAAGACATTGCCTTCCCCTGCTTCTGATACCAACCACCCATGCCTGCCTGCTCTCTAGGCTGCTGCTCGTACAGACTCTGTGAGAGCTGGTTGTTGTTTTGGTGAACAGTTTGTAGATATGAGAGTAGGCACATTAGACAGCAGTTCTTTAAATCTTTATGATCGTCCTTCTTGTAGAGCAGAATGATATTGGTTTCCTTCCAGATAGATGGTATCTTCGGCATTTCCAAACAATGGATGAACACATCTGAGCAAGGGTTTCCCAGAGGTCTTGGCCTCCAGCTCTTATTTCAATTGTCAATCCATCTTTACCAGGAGCTTTTCCTTCCCTCATTTGGTAAATTGCGTGTTGAACTCCTCTGTCCAGGACTAGGAGTATTTACTTGTTGGTCTGTTGAAATGTTGATACTGGGACATTTGAAACATGAACCCTTCCATGTAGAAATCTCTGCAGAAGAAATGTTTCAGACTGCTTTCATTCCTGTTCTGTCAATGATATTTGCACAAGCCCAATTTAAAGAAACATGGCACTCTGGAGACATGGGACTGCCCCTTTCCTAGTCCCCACCATGTATTCCAGAAATCCTAACATGCATCTATCCCTTCTTACTTTCTAACCCACCCACAACTTGTTCCCATGTGATGAAAATTAAATTCCCATGTGAATTAAACTTGCTGTAATGATGTAATAACCTTTTTAGTGTTCATGAATTTTTTTCTCAAATGTTCTGATACAGATAATTGTGTCTCCCACCTTTGGGACACTGCCTCATACTATCATATTACGGCCATTTATTGCTACTTCAGGTGAATGACATTTACTCAGTCAACTTGCACAGTAGTTGACTATATGCCGTAGTAAGTAGAATTTCTCCTAGCTTTTATCTCAAGAATGGGATGCTGCCATAAAAAAGCTTGCTTTCTGACTTAAACAAGAGCCTCCTGACCCTTCATAGAGTGGTTAAAAAAAGGGAGTAAATCCTTATATTGCACATTTAATATTGCTCACTTTATCATCCCTATCAGGAACATCATAGATTACTAAAGCTAACTGACATATGAAATCCCAGTCCTGTAGGAAATTCAATATTTCTGAGATTTGTTTTCTTTTCCCAGTGAGTTATGAAAAGTCAAAACATTTTAGAGAATATCAAAATTTGTAGAGAAGATCCAAAAAATTGTAAATGAAGAAACATTTTACTTTGGATCAGCATTCAGTTTAGTCCTTACAATGCCTTATGGGAGTTATAGTTCAGAAATGTCATGCACCCTATATGTCAAGGAACTTGGACAGACTATGTCTTCAGTGATAATCCCCAGTTTCTTTTTCTGGCTTAGTTTCTGTGGTACATCAATGGGAAATGTAGTTAAGCTGGGCAGAGTAAGTGTATGAGGCACACAAACTACCATGCCTAAGAGGTGCTACTGCTTCATAGTCAGATGCCCAGATTAATTTAAACGGATCCCAACTGAAATATTTTTATTTGGGTCAACTTGATATCACACACAATTATTAGCTTTAATTTTCTCTACAGCAAATTGAACACATTTTGAATATCCAATATTTTCCTCCAGAAAATTTCACTATGCCACATTCTCTGTAGACAAAACATTTCAAGATAAAATTTCCACTAAGTTCTACTGATGGACAAATGAAAGTAAGGTATAAAACAATGGATATTGGTTAGTTATCTACAGCTCAATTTTGTAGCTCTTACTCATGTTCAATAGCTCTCACACAAATAGCACTATTTATCTCCCTGGCTCACTCATGTGAATAAAAAAGTAGTAGTTGACACAAGTGTTGCAAATTCAGGTCCTCACTGAGCATGTCACATTGCTATTGTAGTCCACAATACAATGAACTGTGAGATAACCCAAGCTGTGGTCAGATATAGCATTAAAATAAGTTGGAATCCTCTATATTCATTATCAGGAAAAGTTTTACCTGGAGCACAGCCGTGTGTGGGGGGGGGGGCAGGTGACTGTCTTTACTTTAGGTAGTGGTAATTGTAGTGACGGTGACAGAAATGCTGATGCCAAGCTAGCAATCAGTGTAAAAAATAACACCATTGCCCATTTCTAGGCTCAACGCTAACTCAGCGTGCTACAAAACAATGAGTTGTCTGTTTGTCCATATGTTACTGCAAAATTAACTACTCTTTCAGCTTCACTAATTTAATGTTTATGCTATTGTATCATTATCTTACAAATAACAAGGAGTCTTGGATTTTTATTCTATTTCTTGTACAGACTTTAGAGAATAATTATATCACTGGCTGATGCTTTAAGGAAATATGTTGGAAATAAAAAAAACTTGCAATAGTGCAACAGTTTGTTTCCTCATTTGGTTAGGAGTATTCTTGTAAATGTCCCATTTTAATAAAAGAAACAAGAAATATTTAAGTGCCAATATTTGTCAATTATTGCCAACGAAGCTCTACATATGTCTAATTCTAAATGTAAGGAAATGTATCGCGATCTCTTATACAGTGGTGTAATACTTTGAGGTGCAATCTAGGTCAGTGAGGGGTTGTTCTGAAACCCTGAATCTCTGAAAATGCTTTGCTGCTCTAGCCAATTCATAAGCGTGTACTAAGGGCCCATGTGTTAGGCTGCTGGAATCAGGGTTGCTGAGTCAGAGCTACTTATCTACAACACAATAGCTTCACTCTAATCCACGGGTCTCCAACCTTTTTGAGCACGAGATCACTTTTTTAAATTTGGATGCAATCCAAGATCTACCTCAAATATAAATACCCTGGCCCTGCCTCCTTCCAACCTCTTCTCCAAGGCCCCGACCCTACTCATTCCATCCTCCCTCTCTTGCCCATCCTCACTCACTTTCATCAGTCTGAGATAGAGGGTTGGGATGCAGCTCTGGTCTTGGATTAAGGGATTTGGAGTATAAAGGGCTCTGAGCTGAGCTTGGGGTAGATAGTTAGGGTTCCAGAGGGGGTTCTAGGTGCAAGCTCTGGGAGGGTGTTTGGATGCAGGAGTACTCAGAGCTAGGGCAGGGGCTTGGGATGCAGGAGGGGGTTCATGCAGGGGTGTTTGGATGCAGGGTAGGAGTTTAGGATGTGGGCTCCAGCTGGGCACTGCTGGTGGCTCCTGGGTGGTGGTGCAGTGGGGCTAAGGCAGGTTCACCTCTGCCCTGGCCCTGGATCACTCCCTAAAGCAGCCAGCAAACTCCATCCCAAGTCCTGTTGTGCCCCCGCCCTGCTCTGTGGAGAAAGGATGCAGAGTGGGAGAGGAGGCACCTTGACATCAGCACCCCTCCTTTCCCTCTCCTGCCCTGCCCAGAAAGCGGAGGCTCCCCAAGGAGAGGGGCAGCTCCAAGGCAAAGGGCAGGAGCTGTGCAGCAGTGGGGGGAGGAGCAGCTGAAGTGCCTGCACTTGATAGCCTCTTGGCCACACCAGTCAGGATCACCTGTCAGAGGCTCCAAGATCTACCAGTAGATCCCGATCTACTGGTTGGTGACCACTGCTAGTAGTCTCTGTCAGCTAGATACCTCATGCAGGGGTGATTCCAGCACACTCCCAGTCCTGACTTTTCCTAAAACAGTGGGCTGAGCAGTATCCATCCCTTTCCAGGACTATTTAAATGCATCATATGGTTTATTTGTGCCTCTAATAAGACAAAATGCACACCTTATCACGTCAGCTGGAGTTAGCAAGCACTTTGTCAGCCACAGCATTGGCATGGGTTAGATTAAAATAAAACAAGTGTCTTAACAAAATAACAGTATATTAATTAAGTTCAACTATAAAGGGTAAAGCTAGAAATGTTAGAAGCATATAGAGCAATAAACACTTTCTAGCAGCTAGGGCTTAACAAAACAAGCTACAGCCTTTGTTCAAGGTAGTTTTATTACTGATCTATCTTCCAGAAGTATGGCTGACCACTAGGATGTTCCAAAAAGTCCAAAGCTTTTGTTGTTGGGGTGGGGAGTCCAAAGCTTTTTGTCATGATTGTTTTGTCACCTTAGGATCCTGTTTCATAGCCTTTCTCTTCAATGTTCTTTTATAGCTCAGTGAACATTAGAAATGGATTCTTCCGAAGATTGCACCGCTCACAACTCCTTAATTTCATTCCATACTCTATACATATCAAATGATGGCATCTAAATTAGCTGTTATCACTCAAGAAAGGTCATTTGAGTCACTATGAAGAGTTCTCTTGAAAACACCCAATGTGTACTGCAATCAAAAAGGCTAGCAATGTTATTAACCATTGAGGATAGATAAGCTAAAATATCATAATGCCACTATATAAATCCTTAGTATGCCTACATCTTGAACACTGCATGTTGTTCAGGTTGCCCGCATCTCAAAAAAGATACACTAGAATTAGAAAAGGCACAGAGAGAGACAACAAAGGGATTAAGGGCATGGAATACCTTCCACATAAGGGGAGATTAAAAAGACGAAGACTATTCAACTTGGAAAGGAGATGACTAAGGGCGGGGACATGATAGAGTCTATAAAATCATAAATGGTGCAGAGAAAGTTAATGTAACACAAGTGCCAAGGGTCATTCAATGAAATGAATAGGCAACAACCTATTAATTAAACCAACTAAAAGGAAATACTTCTACACATAAACACACAGTCAGCTTGTAGAACTTTTTTTCTAGGGGATGTTGTGAAAGCCAAAACTATAAATGGATTCAAAACAGAATTAGAAAAGTTTATGGAAGATAAGTGAATCGATAACTATTGACCAAGGTGGTCAGGGATGCAACTGCATATTCTGAGTTTCCCTAAACCTGTGATTACCAGAAACTGGGAATGGCTGACAAGAGAGGGATCACTTGATAATTGCCCTATTCTATCCATGTCTTAAGTATCTGGCACTGGCTGCTGTTGGGAGACAGGGTACTAGGCTAGCTGGACCATTGGTCTGATGTAGTATGACCATTCCTATGTTCTTATTCAAATGTTTTTGAAAATTTATGGACATTTCTTGAATAAAAGAAAATAAGCAGAATTTAACTTACATTGCAAACAATGTAACATTGGGTTTTCATTCCAGTGAAGTACTCCCTCCTGCTGTCTTTGACTGTAATGAGCAAGAATGGCTAGAAGATTGTAATTAACAGGAGAGATGGAGCTACTGCTATATACAGTGGAAATAGGATTTTAATCAAATAATTAAAATACAGGTCCAGTAGCTATTCAGTGTGTTTATCTTTACCTCTAATTAGGTTGTTTTCCCACACTGAATTTTGAGAAAGACTCCAGTAGAGTGTGCTTTTATGGGTGTATTAAAAGAATAACAAAAACATATGAAGCAAAGCTAATATGACACTAATTTGCTTCTAAACTAATCAAATATATCTCAATGCAATTATTAAAATAACAGTGCATTTAAATTGAATCAGTAGATCAAAGGTTCAATGTATCTAGCCCACCAGTTACTACATGTTCAAAAGTTTCAGAAGGGTAGCTGAGTTAATCTGTAATTGAAAAAGTTTAAAAAACAACAAATAGTCCTGCAGCACCTTAGAGACTAACAGAAAATGTAGATAGTATTAGGAGCAGAAGTGGATTGTGCCCACAAAAGCTGATGATACCATCTACATTTTTTGTTAGTCTCTAAGGTTCTGCAGGACTCTTCTATGTTTTTTAAACAATTTCAGGTACTACATGAGTACTTATATTAATGTATAAGGTTAATGCAAGAATTATTTTAATACTTTACAGGAAAGTTAAGGAAGAACATATTTCTTTAAATGTAATTTGGGTTAAGAATCTGCAATTGACTCTTGCCTTTGTTTTAAGGAAGTACAACACATAACGACTTCTTACTAGTTTATAGCTTCCCACTTTGTTCCAGCTTACAATTTCTGTTAGACCCTGTTGATTTAGCTTATTCTCTTTCCCACATTAGTTCAATTTTTGCATCATTCTGAAAATCTTACAAAGATGCAGAAGTCAGGCCCTTTGTAGCAATTTAGGAATAACACACTCTGAGCCCAAACTAAGCTCTTAACTAATTAGACAACTTCAGGTGTTGCTGATGTGTCCCCTCCGTGACGCTTTCCTTCTGTGTGGTTAGAATCTTTTGTAAGGTTCAGTGTCCCCCGACTCTGCATCAGAGACCACCTTGTCCAATTGGATATTCCAGCATGTTGGCTCATGCTGGATTAATAAAGTGTTAGCAAGAGACATCAGACTAATGGGCAAACCTTCATTTTCATTATGCAAAATATAATTAAAACAAGTGAAAACAGAGTCAGGGAGGGACTAAGTGTATAGCTTACTTTGGTGCCTTTTCACCTAAAATCAAGACAAAGATGGAGAATATGTCATTATTATTATTGCCTTTCCTACTTTTTAATCCCTGTGGTTATGTAGATTTTGTAATCAAAACAGCCTGGCATATTTCAACAATATTTTAAGGAAATGAACCCAAACATCTGACACTGAATGCCTCAAAAGAGGAATCATAATGTATTTCATAAAAGATGTGATCAGTGACAAGTCAACAGCAGTGTATTGTATTGGATGTTGGAAGAGAATTTTAGTGTCATTAGCAGGGGTACTGTCAGCATGTTCCTCTAACCAAGTGACAAACCAGATAATGACTGAATGACAATTCTTCGGGGTTAAAAGTCAACATACAATTAGAATCTTTTATCTAGATACACAATGACAGTTATGTCAGACATTGGCGCCATAGGGTTATTGTAGCATTGTAGGAAGGAAGAAATAACATGATACGGAGATATGGGCAGAGATAAAATAAGGGAGGAGAGTGGGTTGTTTGTGAATAAGAACCCTGACTCAGCCACTCCAGGTAGGAAATCCTTTACTTGCCTTCTTTTTTCTCTGTATCCTTTCTTCTCCCCTCATTTTCCATGTGTGTGTGTCTCCTCCTCTTGTCCTTCTCTTTTGTTATATGATTCCCCCTTCACAAAGTTGTTTGTCTTTGTGTAGGCTCTGCATTATTACTTTCCTCATTACTGCTTTGCTCATGCTACAAGCAACAGAATGAAAGTAAAAATACCTTCTGTGCGATTGTTTTAGTAGGAGACAGAAAATAAGGGGGAAGGAATTATCTCTTTCTGTATGACTGTCACATATGATAAAACTTCTTGAAAGAGATCAAGATAATCTAAAACACACAGCAGCTTGTGTGTTTAAAAACTAAAATCCTACCAAAACTACACACTCCACTGCACACTCAGTTTTCCATTTGTGAGGAGAGAGAACAAACCACTTGTGACAGATGTTAGTTAAGTCACTTCACACTACTGTGGGGTGCTCACATTCTATATCAGGACAATATAAGAACCTATATGAAATAAACTCTGAGACTTCACACTGACAGGGTTGTTTTGGGATCTTCCCACTTTTCCCTCTTTTTCTTTCTATATCTTAATTATAAAATAAGGATGTACTTCAAAAATGTGTATGGAAGTTACACATGTTTCCTCTCTGCTCCATAACAACTTCTGTTAGTTTGTTTTTCTGGCCTCAGGTTACTTCAATCACCAAAATAAATCACATTCAAAATCAGAAGCAGGAAACATGACACAGCAAAGCTGCTCTAATTGTTGTTAATGTCTGTGTATTTCATCAGCACTTTCATTGCCTCCTGTGCTTAGAAATATTTAAATCCGTCATTAGGTACAATTTCCTCAATTCATTTAGACCTTCCACCCCCCACCTGCAATAAGATTAACTAGATTAGAGAACCATATTGAAATCGCATTTCAGCTATATTTAACATGGTTTAGATAAGAAGGTGAGAGTGAGCTAGGGTACTTGGCGAAGGCACATTTTAACATGTTATTTATGTATACACACACACAGAATTGAACCTATGCTGCCTGAGTTGCAGGTTGACTCTAGCCACTAGACCATCCTGCCTCCACATGGAGCCATTGCTCATCCAACAGTTCAATGCACAAGGAGTCTATGGCACTACTTAAAGCTAATAGCAAATAAATAACCTACCGGGCAACCTAACTGGAACTGGGATTTACCAAGTTGGGTCATAGATTACTGCTGTTCTAGTATATGTCTTATTTAAACAGCTGGGTTTAGAGACTGGACATCATATTACATAATGATATTTCTGTTCAGTACACATGAGAGGTATGAAATTCCTTATTTCCACTCTCCATTTCCCAGTGAAGTCCACAGAAACTTTCCCACCCTTTTTGTAAGGCATGTCTTCCCTTGCGTTCCCTGTGGTAAAGGATTTCCCTGCATTCCAATTGAAGAAGAAACTGTTCATCCCAATTACCATGCTTGAATTTATTCTTCCATGGGCTACTGCCAACATAATATCCCAAGCTGTGGATAAATCTTACTAGCACTTATATTTTAATTTGATCATATTTTCTTTTTTAGAAGGTAAAAATCTCTCTGGTTCATTTCTATGGAACATATTCACTATCTCTTGCCAAGCTATAAAGAGACTTTGTGTGTGTGTGTGTGTGTGTGTGTGGTGTCCATAGCATATTTCTGTTTCAGACATTTCTTTTCTTAGCCTCAGACTTTCAATGTATTTTCCCTTTAGTTCTTTTTCTTTCTCAAAGAGCTACATAAAAAACTGCTTTAGTGCTGAAGCTGCAGCCGTCTCACACTGTGACAGACACTTCATTCAGACATTGGCTGGTCATTTCGGCCAGACGGGTGCAGCTGTGGAATTAGAACTTTCCAGTTGGTGCATAATTATGTTGGTGAGGGATTTGTGACCTCTGGATTCAGACTAAAAGACTAATATATTCCATATATTTCTACAGTACCATAACAATCTAGAAATGGATTCATTGGTAAAGAGTCCTCTCACGATGAAGTCATGTATTTTCCTCAGAACGGTAGGGACATAACTCAGGAAGCATTCAGCAAGATTTTTGGAAGCAGACTTATTTTGCCTTTCTGTACCATTCTCATCTCTATAATTTTTTTGCTGGTTGTCCTGAATTTGTACATAACTATTTTCAGTTACTGGTAATGCCTAATCAGCCTATTCTGTGTGACTTGCATTGAACTGAAAGCCAGAACAGGTTGCAGCCAATTTCCATACACCCTTAAATGATGAAAAGAGATTCCATACTGTCAATTGTTCTAAAAAGAATTATTACATTCCTCCAGGTTGCTTTCAACTGCTTGGATATATAAGTGTTGCAGTTTTAAGTTAAAATTGGCATATCTAAACTGTAATATAACTAACTTTTCATTTCATGTGTGTAGGAATGGGAGTCGGAAAGCAATGATTAGAAAATTATGTTGGGTGAAAGGTGTATGCTTCTGCATAGATACATTTGAAATATTCTGAACTATTTTAAAACTCCAGCAGCATTAGAAGAATTATTTTGGTTATGATATTTTGTCCTGGGGACTTAGTGAGAAAGGGGAAAACATTCATATGATAGTCATTGATTTTTTAAAAGACCTTTCACCAGGTTCCGAAAGAAGTCATCTGGTAGCATAATAGGGAGAAAAATGGTACAGGTTAAATCTCTCTAGTTCTGCACCCTCAGGAGCTAACCGATGCTGAACTAGAAAATTTGCCAGACCATGAAAGGTCAATATTGTCTAATGTTCCCAACCTTCCACTACTTACTGGGCTCTTAGAAGACAGTTAGGAGTAAGTAACAGCACAGAACACTGAAAGCCAGGATTGGTGGCTATAAACAAACTTTATGGGACCGTGGGAAACTTGGCCACACCCACGATCATTGGCATCCAGCTAACTAAAATCATGCCAGACCATGGATGTTGCTGGACTAGAGCATGCTGGACTAGAGAGGTTCAGCCTGTACCAAATTTTTCCTGTGTCTTTTTCACACTATGTATTTAGATGCAAAGTCAATAATCAGAAATTCTGGGGATGAAACACACAACTTATCAGTAAATGTGGGAGCTCATCAGAGATCAGCACTAAGCCCTTTCTTGTTTATCCTCATTCTGGATACCCTCAGAGAGAACATGCAGACAGAGGCTCCTTGTTGCATTTTGTTTGCAGATAATATCATCCTATACAGTTTAAAAAAAAAAAGATAATTGGAAAAAGGTATTGGAGAGTCATGGACTCTGAATTATCAGAGGAAAAACAGAGTAGATAGGGTATGTAATTACAATACTGTAAACACTGAAGAATTATCCTTAAAATCACATTAGCAACCATAGGACTATGGAGGGTTAGTAGGCAGCACATGTTACAATTTGTAACAATGGCCCACAAAAACTGGGTATCTAAGTCAATGTTGTGTGTGTGAGTGTGTGTGACCAGCAGACTTATGAATTTAAATTTCTGGTTCATCTTTTGAAGGTGAGACAGATCTTCATTCCAGCTCAGGTTACTTTGTTCCGTCTATGTGATGCAAAATTACTTTAAAGCTGTCCTAGCAGGACACCTGAAGATTCCTTAGTTTTGCACCGGTGTCCCTTGCAAATAGAATGGTCCCTAAGACACCACTCTTGTCAGGAACTAGAGCAAACTATAAGTACTCTGCCTTGCACTGGGGTTGCTTCAGTCCCATACCATACAAGCATACCATACAAGCATTCATACCATACATGAAGCTTATCAACACCTTTGCCTTCCCCTTGCACAGAGTTTGAGTGTACCCTAGTTGAGGATTAGACCAGGACCAGGACTGGATTACCCAATAGGCAGACTAAGCACGTGTTTAAGGCACCAGCAAAGCAGGGGCACCCAAAAAAAGGAGATTTTACGGTATAGTATTGTTTTTATTTTGAATTACATATGGGGGGGCACCATAATCTTTTTAGTGCTTAGGGCCTCTAAAGGTCTTAATCCGGCCCTGACCAGGACCTTCAGGAGTGCCTAACACTGAATATCATCTAGCTTAACAATCACCAACTCAAATTCATATTGTTTTAAATTAAAGCAGAATTCAAGTAAAAACTAATGAATGAAAACATACCTCAGACAAACACAACGGGGCACACAAAAGCCTTAGTTTACCAGTTATGGAATATCACAGTCCTACAACTTCGATTCAATGTCATTTATATCTTCCTAACAGGTAAAACGGTCTCTCCTCAGTGTCTCTGTGTCCTGTTAGTGCCATAAGACATGCCCAAAGTACAGTGTGTTTCTGCACTCCCTTCTCTCCCACCACCTTTTTAGAGCGGTTGTTTTGTTTCCTCCCTGTCTGATTTTAAGTAATTCAACACCTTCTGAATGGAGCTTTTGTCATCCACTGTTGACTGTGTTTTTCCAAACTGGGGGGAAAGAAAGGGTCACTTATATACTCTGTCTTCAATTTTTGCATAAAAACATCAGAGCTTTCTGATAAATTCAGCAGAACGTTATATATCATATTTGCAGATATAGTTGTCATCGCATCCAAATTGTATAGTTACTAAAAACATTCTTAACTTAACTCTTACCTCTATAAATCACTTATCTGGTACCGGTCTTTTAAGGTCCCTACACAATTAAATATCAGACAACTTTGTTCCTTCCAGGACTGTCATTTTTCATGAGTGACATTTTAGGATTATATCCTCCAGCCTAGGAGGCAGGATGTATGACTTACTGCCAAGAACTAGCAAGCCACAGGACCTGCTGTAAGAAATATAAGCTCATTACCCTCCACAATGCCCACAGTATTTGCTTCCACTTGTCCAGGAGAACTTCCATCCTAAGATCATGCCTGGGTATAGACAAACTTTCACAGTGAAATGACAAAAAGCACAGTGATAATGTGACTCCAGCCAACTTAAGGTAAGAATAATGTGGAACTCTGTCCTTAATCTTTAGTAGTTTTGCTGCTCCTGTACCTAATTTAGTGGGTGCTTAAGGAAAGTTCTCTCTATAACCTTGCACAGATACTTCCACAAAAAGTTTTTTATTTAGTCCTGTGACTTGATTCACACTGAGTGCTACTTTTTTCTACAAATAGCTCCATTGTTTTCAGAGAAACTACTTGTGGAGAAAAGTACCACTCAACATGAGTAAGTTTACCAGGATCTGGCCCTAAGTGTTCTTCTCAAACTCTGTATATACTTTTACATAAACTTTTAGAATTAACAATGGGCTTGATCCAAAGCCTACCTTAGTCAATATAAAGGTTCTCATTGACTTGAAACACTTTTTGGATCAAGCCTAATAGGTGAACAAATTCAAGAGATCTTAGAATAACCTACTTATCTCACTTTGATAATTATTCATTCACAACAGTAACAAAGTTCCATTTCCCCTAGACCATGGGTTCCCAAACTGGGGAGCGTGCCCCCCGGGGTGGGGGGCGTGAAGAAATTTCAGGGGGGCACGAGGCGACCCAGCCTCCCCTCCCCCCCCAATCAAGTTTTGCTGCCCTGTTCAGTTCCTTTTTTCCTTTTTTTTGCTCAACAAGTTTTGCTGCTATTGGGGGTGGGGCATGAGGGTTTTTCAAAAATCAAAAAGGGGACGTGATGCCAAAAAGTTTGGGAACCACTGCCCTAGACAGTCCTCTGCTTATACCTTCCAATCCACCATCATAATCTTGGTTTTATGTGGATTCAGCCTCAGCTTGCAAAGCTTTCTCTGATTTCCATCATGCTTTCAGAGGTAACTTGGCCTTCACGCTCCCCCTTCCTAGCCAAAAGAGAAATGTATGTTTAGGGCCCTACCAAATTCACAGTCCATTTTGGTCAATTTCAAGGTCATGGGTTTTTAAAAATGGTAAATTTCATTGTTTCAGCTATTTAAATCTGAACTTTCATGGTGTTGTAGTTGTAAGTGTCTTGACCCAAAATGGAATTGTGTGAGCTCTCAGAATAATTGTGTGGGGTATTGCTACCCTTTATTCTGCACAGCTGCTAGCAGCAGCCTTGCCTTCAGGGCGGGGCAACTGGAGAATGGTGGCTGCTGGCCAGGAATCAAGCTCTGAAGGCAGAGCTACCACCAGCAGCAGCACAGCAGTAAGGATTGGTTGGTATTAATTTGCCACCCTTACTTGTGTGCTGCTGCATGCAGAGCTGGGTCTTTTGTCAGCAGCCGCCACTCTCCAGCCACCCAGGTCTGAGAGCAGCAGTGCAAAAGTAAAGGGGACATGGGGCATGGTATTAGCACCCTTACTTCTGCACTGCTGCTGGCTGTAGCTCTGCCTTGCAAGCTCAGTTCCTAGCAACCCACTCTCCAGTTTCCCAGCTCTGAAGGCAGTGCAGAACTAAGGGTGACTATACCCTGACCTTCCTAAAATAACCTTGTCATCCCCCTGCAACTCCCCTTTGGGTCAGGACCCCCAATTTGAGAAACACTGGTCTCCTCTATGAAATTTGTATAATACATGGTAAAAGCACACAAGGCCAGATTTCATGGGAAGAAACCAGATTTCACGGTTGATGACACCTTTTGCATGGCTGTGAATTTCATAGGGCCCTATGAATGCTTTTCACTACCATTCTTGCTGTCAGGGTCCTTCAGGAATTAGGTTGTAGAGTGGTACTTGGACTCCTATAAACATGTTTAAAGAGAACAAAGAGATGTGTGATTAGTGTGTTTATGTTGGGACTTATGAATACATTTTTAAAACAATTGTATATTTAATTGATAAAATGCCTTTATCTAACAACACTGATAATTTATTTTGGGCTTATGTATAGTGTCTTCTCTGTTTCTATATTTTTTTTGCATTTCAGATTTTCAATAATATTTTTTTATAGTATAGCTTCTTCAAGATACCAAGTTAAATGAATTTTGCTCTAACTGAACTTGAACCCTTTATATAAACGTTAAGACTGACAACATGATTTCTTTTCCAAGCATTTTACTCTTTGAAATTAATATCCAAGATCCTTGTAATTTTCATTCTAAATAAAATTAGAGAGCTCATCAAATGGGAACTTTTACAGAATAATTTTAGATTATATGGGATAATAGTACTTCAGAAGCTGAGGTAACTAAATCTTTTAATGTCAACCAAAAAATGAAAAAAAAAAGTTCACTTTCAACCTTCTTTTCCTTAAAGGACTTGTGCACTGATCATGTAATGTCACTAAAATTAATTATTAAACATTCATCAGAATTCATGAATCAACATCAACATCACTTTCAAGTGTTAGCTGATCAGGCCAGGGGATTCTTATTTAAAGATGCTTACTGTCTAAGATTGTAACTAATTATATTTAATAGTTCTCCGGTAGCCCTACTATTGATCTTTCTGCATACAAAGTCTTGAATCTAAATCCTAGAACCTGAAGAAAGATCAAGAGAAAAATTCACCAAAAAGCATTAGCTATCGAAGACCAAACTTACAGCCAGTCTAAATTACTGGAGTCAGCCCTTCTGAAAAGGCAAGCATAGTGAGTTAGTTCCTCCCATTGCAGCACATAAATTCATGGAAAAAATTACAAGACTGGTTGTAAGAAGCAGAAAGGAAATGTGGTTGCAATCTTTCAAAGTTCAAGCAATATTAAATGCTGCATTTTAGGAATCTGCATAATGTTCCCTAGAGCTAGAGTATTGCATACAGGCTTCTATAATTTTGGTGATGTAATTTTTACCTATTGATTTATTCTTTGGACATTTATAGTCTCTAAATACGTTGATATCCAGGGTCATATTTATATATGATTCCTTTAAATATCATAGCTAGAGATACCATTTCTGAAGAGAAAATTACTATGTAGGGCAAAATGAATTAGCTGTTTATGTAACTTGTGTCACGATTTGAATAAAGGTAAAATACAGGGCTATTTTGGTAATCACCATAGATAAACCAAAATAAGATATTTCAGTATTAGTTCCTCTCCATTATTTCTTTAATATCAAAACCAAGTGAAGAATTTGTTAGAGAACAAATATCATACTTTTTTTAAGCCTTTGAAATATTAATAGATGTGTAAAGCAGGAGCAGATATCATGGTCTTAATATTTTCAGTCATGAAATCTGGAAAATCTCATAGCACTAAGTTTTGGGGACAGATCAGATCTCTAATTAGGCAAAACCCAAACTTAATTTGCTATTGAGATCTAATATTGAATTTTAAGGAAAGCAGTAAATATCTCATCTGGTTCAAGTTTATGATGTAATACCTCATTGGTAATTCACTGTACAGAATAACATCTTTAATAGAAATGGCAGATTAAATCTCTGTTTTATTTATAGTAGCTAACATTTTTGAATGCCAGAAACTCACTGGTTAGCCAAAATGAAGAAAACATTGAAGACTGTACATTAAATGAAAGTGATGGAAGAACTGTGGTTGAAGTGAGCTGTTCCATGGGGGTTGACTCCCAAAAGTAACAAAATAAACATAACTGCATTGTAAACTATGTATTTCCCCCTCATTTAATGCATCCAAAACATTGCTGCAAAGTGCACCAATATACTCGAATATTACCAAATTCATACCATATTACCAAAAATGCTTGCCTAATATTTTAAAAATAAGAAAAATTTGCTTAAGCTTGATAGTAACCAGATGGACCACACAACGATGTAGGGCTGCAGAGAGAGGAAGAGGGATTAGTTTGGAAACTGCTTCCATTCTTGCAGGATTCATACTTCCATCTGCTGGGATTGAAACCAAACCCACTTGGCCTTGTGCATATCTAGTCAATGTTAGTTCATGTTCAAGCTGGATTTAGAGGAAGTACTTTGTGGCTTATCACTCATAGGGTGGAGGAACTAAGGTGGCAAAAGATATAAAAAGTTGGTATTGCTTTATCCTCCCATTCTTATGTGCACAGAAGCAACAGTTTAGTTACAGTGCAGACATGATGATGTGACTCACACATATATAACACTCTTGTTCTCTGAAACAGAGTCGTGTTCTCTTAGTTTAGCTGCGGGTGTGACACTGTTTTGGAGACCAGCAGCTTTGTATAAGCTAAGTCTAAATAACCAGGAAATCCTATTGGCCAATTCCCTAATTATTTGCCAAGAGCAATTTTCTAAAAAGAAAGTTTGAGAAGCAGAGAATTCTAAGCACCTAATATGATTTAGTAAGGCCCTGTTTCCAGATTCATCTTTCTGGTTACCTTTCATGATAAGGAGGGTCCAGACAATATTTCAGGACACACAGATTTGAATAATCAGAATACTCTGTGTATCCGAAGCTTATGGATTCCCCTGAGATCTTTGGATAATTGGGATTTGACTTCATTAGAGTGGAAAAATTCAGTATTAACCTACACCAGACTGAGTGCCGCCACATTTTCAAAAGCAACTGGTGATTTGGGGAGTCTCGGTTCGGAGTGCAAAGTCTGAGACATCCTAAAGATGACCATTTTTCAGAGAATGATGGCTAGATTGCATATACTCACTTTCCATTTTGTGTAGGAAGGGACTGAAGATGACAAAACTTCAATCCTTTAGATTCTTTCTCCCCACCTAATAAAATAAAGTCTCCCTTTCTTCAGAGGGGCTTCAAAATAGTATAGAAAATAACCCTCAGCAACATGGATTATTGTATATACAATGAAAACAGGTTGATTTAGGTTTGCTACTTGCCCAGTCTCTGTTCTCTGAGCTGGGACTGCAAGTTTCACAGAGGGAGAAATAACATTCAGTTCCTGGAACCTTTTCCCCACTACAAATTGCAGTACAGAATCATAGAAATGTGGAGCTGGAAGACACCTGCACTTAGGGAGGACTGCTAAACCTAGACCATCTCTGACAGGGGTTTATTCAACTAGTTTGGAAAATCCCCTGATGACAGGGATTCCACACACAAACCCCATAACCTATTTCAAACTATCCTTATAGTTTGACTTTTTTTCATGACATCTAATCCCAATCTCCTTTGCCGTGGATTAAGTCCTATCTTCAATGGACAGAGAGCAAATGATCACCTTCTTCTTTATAATAGCTTTTAACATATTCCAAGATTGTCATCAGGTCTTCACTCAGTTTTCTTTTCTTAAGATCACACACATCCAATTTTTAAAACTTTGCTCATATGTCAGGTTTCCGATATCTTTTATCATTATTGTTGCTGTCCTTTGGTCTCTCTCCAATTTGCCTTTGTAGTAACAGCATGGCTGGTCCCTGAAACAAAATTGTGTTCAGCTCTCCTGTTGCTGTACAGTTTGGTATGATGAGGCAGATAGGTCTTTCTTGCTAATTATAAATGAGAGACCACCCAACAGCAGGAGAGAGTTCAGAAACAAGACTCCAGAGAGTGCGAGAGAAAAGGATATCTAGAAAAGTACAGTGAGAGCTCAGGTGCAGAGCTGGGCCGAGAATTTCAGGACAGGATGTCCCTGAAAGAGGGAGAGGTGAATTAATCAGCTGAAGAGAGAGTCCAAATCGGGCTGATGATCACCTACAAACTTCCCCAGGCCAGACAGCCGTGGCCATAGAGGACTGATTGCTGAAAGCAGTAGATGCAGATGTATGCTGGTTGTCTCAGCCAAAGAGCTGAAGTCAGAGGGTAAGAGGACTGAATGATGGAGAGGTGAGCCTCTGATATCTCAGGGGGAGGATTAGAGCCAAGTCTGAGAATGAAAGAGAGGAAAGACGTAATACAGTTAGATGGGGTTGTGGTGAGGCATAATGAGAGATATTTGAGCTAGATGTGAGAAGTGAGGTATAAGATGCCAGAGCTGTACTTGATATTAATGGATTTTGAGACCAGAAGGATTGAGTGTACTGGTTAGAATGTTCTGAGAAACTATGAATTGTGATTTGGGGATTTTTGTAGTAAGATAACACCACAAAGGGCTATTTATATTTGGAAAGTTTACACAGATTTACTGGGGCTTTTACAGGAGGAGAAACTGAGGAAGAACCTCAGTTCTCCGTTATGCCACAGCCTGATGTTGGAGGCTGTTTCAGGTATAGTGGAGAATGCAGACAGGCGATCCCCAATTAAGAAGCAAAGAAGCAGGGAATTGCAAGTGCCCAAAATAGGTAAATCAAGGCAGGGATACACTACATGGGCCATTCTAAGATTAGGAGGCCCTGCGAGGAGGTGGGGTGGGGGGGCTGGAGCACCAGTGTGGGCTCCCCAATGCTGGGAGGGGAGACATGAGGCTCAGGGGCCAGATCCAGACAATTTGGGCCTTGGGTTCCCCACCCCTGCTTAAGAGCAAGTCTATTGTTCATATCTGGTGCCTAGTTCATAGGTTTCAAAGGGGATCTTCTGACTTCTCTTGGACTAGAAGGCAATGGTTATGATGCAGGAGGTTAGCGGATGGGTGGCAGTAAAGCGGAACAAAACATTTGGGTAATTTTTCAGCTTCTAAAGAGGGCACTTGGTAAAAAATATTCACGTATGAAAGAAATCTTGGGCTCCCAATTACATAAGTATACATTTTCATTATCCAAGTTAGCAATGGTTAAAAATATCTCCAGTTTAAAAGAGATGAAATTATACTGTCAATATGCATATCACAGCTAAAACAATGAAAGACTAGAATGTTAATTTATTTTGTTCAGTTGACGTGAACTGAATATCCCAATTATTTATCCAAATATAAACCCACACTGGAGTTGATTATATACTCTTTATTAATATATATAATTTAATATGACTCTTATACTATTGCTGTCCGATGATTTTGGTGATGTATGTGTTTGTGGATGTACTGTTGTAACAGGCAAAAATACATAAAGTCATGAACTAAACTTATATGAAATCAGTACTCTTTACTGTACTTGTAGCAACCGGAATCAGATAACTTCAGGCCAATCATACTGTGAACCAACTTGTATCCAAATATTTTCATTCCCCAGAGTGCTGTTGCAAGATAATATAGATTTGTCTTGTAGACTGAGGAAAGTTATTACTACAGCTTTGGGAACATGGGAAAAATCCCTTGGTGATTTTAATTAAAACCAGACTAGGACAGCAAGAAATATTGTATGTAAGTGTGAGCACCACTGCAGCGCCACCAGCCGTCTGTTCTGGGAATCAGCTCTTTCTTGCCAACGGGGTGCCTTCCTTCTGGTGGTGTCTCCCCTCTTTCTCCTTCCCGCAGTGCCCACATCAGTCTCTGAGCCCCCCCCCCTTCTGGGGGTGGTCGTTTATACAGTGGGCCGTGTCTCAGGCCCTGCAGCCTGGGAGCTTACTTGGCCAGAGCTCCCCTAGCCCTGCCTTGCTTCCCCAGCACTGCTTTAGCTCTAGGGAGCCTCCTGCTTCCCTGGCAGCCAGGTCCCTACTGCCCTCTGCCCAGAGCGGCAGCCCAAACTCCCCTCTCTCCAGGAGTCCTTCATTATATACCCTCAGCTGGGCTCTAATCAGTGAGGCCTGCCTCAGCTGGGGCTTTACTCCCAACCCTTGCTCAGGGCTGGGGTTTGCCCTTAAAGGGCCAGTGCAGGGTAAGCGCCCTGCCACACACCTTCCCCCTTAAGTATCTCCCCTAAAGTCCTCAGAGTTTCCTTGCCAATCAGGCCGTCTCTCAATTGTCTTGCTTTGTTGCAATCCCATAATAATCTCCCGCCTGTGGCGGATGGGGTAGGGGGACCTGGACCCGCCCTCACTCTCGGGTCCCAGCCCAAGGACCTAAGGACAGGGTCAGCTCAGTCCTTATCTGGCTGGCGGGGGATCCGCCCTGCAACTCACCAGCCCGCGGGCGTTAGTTCCGCCCTGCCCTGGGCCCTTTCCTACCCCTTCTGTCACTCCCTTACTGTCGGGTTGGAGCTTATGGAAACGTCCTCCACTTTCTCCGTGCCTACCCGGAACGTCTGTCCGTTCACCTCTCCTGCCCAAACTCCCGAGTGGCTTTTCCAATCCCCGCCGTCTCTGTCCCCGCCCCTTGCATAATGCGGGGTGCCATCGACGTGGGTGGCCCCACCTTCCATGTCAGGTGAGCCGCTGCATATTTGCTCACCCCCACCTCCTTCCAGCCATCTCACGACCGCCAAGCAGGCAGCGCAATGGGTCCAGCGCGCCTCCCGCCAGGCGTACTGGGTTGCGGAGAGTTCCGTGGGCCCCGAGAACACCGGTGCCCCGTCACAGTAAATTTAAAAAAAAAGTGCTTGCAACGAGTCCAGAAGGTGCCACTTGCCATTAGTGACCATTAATTTCTATCAATTACTGTGCTTTTTAGGAAGCTGAAGACCATCATTTCATATTGGGCCAGATCTGGGGGTCCCCTTTCATGTTTTACTGAGTCCTTACTCAGGCAAGTTCCCGATTACTTAAATAGGTGTCTGCCAGAGGAAAGGCTTCAAAATTTATTCCTTAGCAGGGGAACTTTAGCCACAGTAGCACTGTGAATAGCATTTATGTTAAGCGAGGCGCACACTAGAGACAGGGCAGTGATTATGCTTAGGGATCCTCATCCTTCATTTTTTTGTGGTTAGAAGTAAGAATTCTGGAAGAGACTTGGAATCTGTAGGCCAGATTAGAGAAGAATCTCCATATACATTATGAACCCCTGACCAAACACTCATGGAGGCACAAGGAATTCCAACAGTGAGACTTGGTATTTATGCAAATCCCGGCTCCAACCTAACATCTCAGTGGTTTCTCACCATCACCTTGCCCACTGTCACAGGTGGATATGAGGGAAGGGATCAGACAAGTTCCATGAGTTTTTTTTTTTTTAACTCTTCTTGATTTAATGATGGATATAACAAAACTAACCTTCTGGCCAGACACTGGGGAAGTAGTTTTATGTATGCTTTTTTCAAACTATATTAAACAATTCAATGCTTTTCTCTCCCTGACTGGTATCACCTTTGTGAAAAAATTACTGTCTCCAAAAAAGAATTAAAAATGCTGAGTTGAGGTTCTGTCCTCTCCTGTCAATTTCTCACCCTCCCAGAATTCTTTTGGAAAGGCTTGAAAGGATTCCACTCTGCAATCGAGGTTGCACTTGATTCCTCCTGCTTGTTCTTCCCCACTAATTTGTCAGATATAGACCCTCAAATGTCCTAGAATGCAACATTCCTGGGCCACAAGCAAGGCATGTGCAACCTGTAGGGAATTCACTCAAAAAAAAAAAAAGTTCCTATATGTGTGGGAACTCTTGAGGAAAGTAAGAAAGAGCAAGAGAATTCTCACTTTTAAGTGTGTGTAAGTAATTTGAAGGGTGAAAATGGCAAGGCAATAAAGAAATTGTTTAGGAGTAATTGAAAGAATCTGAGCAAAAGCTAGGCTGGCTATGAGGAAATAGTGAGGTATATGAAACTCTAGTAGTTTTCCAAGAGGTTTGGCAGAAGTTAAATTACTTGAATCATATCTTAAAATTGGAACAAACAAGCACTCATATGATATAGGGAGTAATCCTACGTTTTGCAGGGAATGGACAAAAAAGAGCAAGAGAATTCTAGCTTGCAAGTGTGCGTAAGTAATTTGAAGGGTGAAAATGCCAAGACAGCAAAGAAGTTGTTTAAGAATTGTTTGTTTCCTTCTCCAATTTCAGGGATTCTATGCTAGGTTAATGTGATTCAGTATTGTGTATTTCTGGGTCTTTACTCCAGTCCAGAGGATTTGGCTGGATTTCAAATTCAAGAGACAGCATTTGAGTCAGACCCCACTCTCATTGAAATCAATGGGAATCCCTTTCCATAGACTCCAGGTGGAGCTGGTTTGGATCCTAAATGACCTATAGCTTTTCTAATGATGCCCAGCAAGCCAGATACTCTTTAAAAAGAAAGTTTTGAGCTTAAGCTAGAGAGGTCTCAGTATGAATTATCTAACAATCAGATTTTGATGGTAAACCACACTGGTATTTTTGGACTTCAGATGTAGAAGGGAATTTCCCCTATGAGTTTTAAAATAAAAATAACAAGCAATCACATAAGGAAAGAATTTACAAAATTGGTTAAGGAAGTTAGTCACCCAGTTCCCATTGACGGGCAATGTAGTTGGACACCTAATTCTCTCAGGTGTTTTTGAAAATCCCACTCATAATTGAGAGTGTGTTTTCTGTACCCTGATCACCCTGCTAAGATGATGTACCCTTTCTTCCGTTCTTCTACTTTCTATCATTTTGGACAATATACTCTTCAAGGCAGGGACTCTGTCAACATTTGTGTTTGGAAAGTGCCAGTGCCATCTAACTAATTAAAAAAAAAAAAAAAAAAAAAAAAAGCAAGCCTAACTAGCTAATAGTAGTGAGCTCACAGACTTGACAGAGCTCATTATTCACCACTTACTAAGGGAGACTTTTGGAGTCAGATGGCTTGATTCTACAAGATGCTGAGATGTGCCCAAAGTTGTACACGGACTTCAGAATTTTGCTGGCCTGGGTCAGAAAAGGCCATGATATTGAAGGATTGAGCCAATTAAACACATGATAAAAAAGCAAATATAATGTGTTGTCATAATTTAATAACAATTTTAGAAATCTTATTTGTAAAGATATGTCCAAACTGCAAAGTTTGGATCCAGATCCAAAGTTTGTGGGAACAGAGAGATATTTTGGATCTCAAACAACCTGAACCCATCTCCAGTTTTGTTTTTGTTTTTGTTTTTTTTAAATCTGGCTCAAAGCAAAAACACTAAAGAAGAACTGGAAGTTTTTTGAATAAGGTGCTTTAAAAAGAATTCTCGATGAACCTGATGTATTGCCTAAAGCATTATCAAGTTGTACGCTTCAGTAAACCCTGTCACAGCACAATGTACCTGTTCTTCTCAATGGGGAGGGAGGGAAAAAAAGATTAGCATTTGCTTTTTATGCTTTCCTTTCATTCTTTCATTCATGCAAAATTACCATGTGGATTTTGCATACTCCTTGCCTTATGGATCTGCCACCCCACAACTGTATCAGAAAATCATGTATGTCACAGGGTTTTTTTTTTAAACATCTATAGTATAAAAGTTGAATAATGTCTATTGTATGGAATCCAGATATAGAGATATGGGAAACAAAAAGATGAAAAGTATTTTTAAGAAAAAAAATTATATTCACATGTTTACCAATAATTTTTGGGTTCCATTTTGCAAGTTTCAGGAGGGCATGGTATTTAGCAAAACTGGCCATCTAAACAATATGCAACCTCTAATTATCTGTTATTCCTTATAAAGAAAAAAATGTGTGTCTGTGTGTGTTACCTTCACATCTTCTGGTCACTGTATCTGAGTTATATAAGTAACTCATCTGAGGTTAGAATAAAAGTTAAAGTAATATTAAGAACTTGCCATTCTCTATAGATTACTTACATGTACAATGCCGTGAGTCAGTCAGACCACAGCTTTATGCACCTGGGTATTCGTCAGAATAAGGGCAAGAACAGTTACAGCAGGACTGACCTATCATTTTCAGGTGTGTTAGTCATTTTAGTTGTATTTATAGAAATAAGGTTTTTGGAGAGAAATGCATATAATAGGCATTGGAACTGGTCTTGTAAAGTGTATGCATGCACAATTCCAACTGAAGTCAGTAGGAGTTCCCTGCAGAGACAGCTTGAAGGATAAAGCCAATTCATTGAAACTGAGTCGTGTTCTGCAAATAATTTTTACTGTATTTTTCCTCTAATTATCCTGTACTGTTTCAGTGGTCTCTGACAAAGGCAGCATGCAATCCACAGATGAGTCAGCCATTCCACTAATTTAGTCCTGTTATTTGGCAGTACAGCATAGAAAAAATGGTAAATAAAATTTCAGCCAAAAAATGAGGAAAGTTTTCATCTGTGCCTGGAGCTGATTTCTACACACAAAATTATTCAGCCAATCCCAACTATGTCCTACCTTTAGAGTGGATATCATCAATTTCTGTGTATATATTACCACCAATTCCATATTAGAGTTTCATTGTAAAAAAGCACAGAATGGTCACAGAAGTGCTTTTGTGCAATGGATCAAGTGCTCCACTAATTTTAATGGGGATCCATTGTCATGAAAAAAATTGAGATAAAAAATGATGACTTTTTTACATTTTGTTTTGTTTGCTTATTCTGTAAGGGTATGTCTACACAGCAAAGTTATTTCGAAATAACAGCCCTTATTTTCAAATAACTTTCCTAGCGTCTACACAGCCAAACCGCTATTTTGAAATTAATTTGAAATAGCGCGGTGCTTATTTTGAATTTGGTAAACCTCATTCTATGAGGAATAATGCCAAATTCGAAATAGCTATTTCGAAATAAGTGCTGGGTAGACACTTTTTTTCGAAATAGGGAGCCTCCAGCCTTCCCTGGGTGCCCTGGTGGCCACTCCAGCCTCAACCAAGAACACTTCTCTCCCTCCCCCCCCTCCCTGGAGCCCTTAAAGGGGTAGACTCTGGCCACAGTGACTGTGCCAGCTCCAAGCCTGCCAGCCCAGAGCCAGCAGTCACTGCCCCTGACCCAGTGGCCCCAAAACATGAGCCAGCAAGCCACTGGCAGCCAGCCCTCCACTGCTCCCCAGGAGCAGTCTGCCAGCTCCCAGGAGCCTGTCAGGGCTCAGAGAAGGCAGGTGCCTTCCTGGTTCAGGGTGGAGATCATGGCCCTTATTCAGGTTTGGGGGGGATGCCCCCAGCCTCCATGATCTCTGCACTAGACAGAGGAATGTGTCCGTCTATGGCAAAATAGCTGCCAGCCTGGCCACCAAAGGTCACATGCGAACCCAGGAGCAGGTTTGCCTGAAAATCAAGGTGGTCCGGCGAGACCCCCAACCCTGAGCCCTGAGCTTTCCCTCCCCCTTCTTCCCCTTGCTTCCACCTTCCAGCTCCCTCCTCCCACATTTTCCCCTCCCCTCTCCCACCTCCCGCCACCTTTCCCCAGTCTCACCAGAGTTTCTTTCCTTCCCCCCAGTTTTGTTAAATAAAGAGAGTTTGTGTTCATGAAAATATGTGTATTTTATTTGACATCAGGAAGGCGGGTTGGGGGCATAAGTGGAAGGACGTGAGGGAGGAATGAGGCACAAGGCCCCAGTGGGGCAGACCAGGGAGGCTCTTAATGCTCCTCAGGGTGGAAGCTCTCCTGCAGGGCCTCCTGGATACTGACAGCCCCTCAATGGACCTCCCGGATGGCAGCCTGCAGAAAGTGCAGCCAGGCTTGCAGCAACGTGTCCAAGAGAAGCACCAGAGTGCCCAGGGACAGCGCTGGCTCTGTGTTGCAGAGTGCTGTGGTGTCCCGAGTGAGTGCAACCAGAGCACGCAGAGACAAAATGCTTTGCTGTCCCTCATCAAGGTAGACAAGCAAGCAGGGAAACCTGAGAACTGGCTGTCCGGGGGGGGTTCCTTTAAGCACAGACCTCAGATAGCCTCAGGCAGCAGCCCCACACAGTAAGTCCTGACCTGGTGCCCTGCTGGAACTGGTTCCAGCCAGCCTTAAATGCGATTTAGAGTCCACTCAGTGTGGACGTGCTATTTCGAAATAGCAAAATGCTATTTCAAAATGCATTTTGTGTGTAGACGCGTTATTTCAAAATAAGCTATTTCGAAATAAGCTATTTTGAAATAAGATATTTTGAAATAACACTGTAGTGTAGATATACCCTAATATGCATAATTACTATATATCTCTTACAGTAATGCTTTTCATCTGTAGAAAATTAATGTTGTACTGTATTAGAATTCAGGGTAGCCTACCCTTCCACTATACTTATGTGTACACTTTTGACTTTTCCTGGGAGCCATTGCCTTTGGGATTTAATGTTTTCCTTTGATTTTTGTCAGGCTTCTCTTTCTTTCTCTTTTCTGAAACCTGGTGAAATAGCAAGCATGCTTTCAATTCTGGGTAAGTGGTATTTCTCCTGGCAAATATTGTCATTTTCCTATCCTCCATCAACAAAATGAACTGGTAATAGATAGGAGGCACTGGCCAGGAATATCTATTTTGTCTCTAACTTATAGCATTCATTTTTACTTACTAATAACAGGAGGTTTTATAATCATTTCTAGCAATTTTGGGCCACATTTTGGCGTAGGCAGAAAAATCTATGACATGCCCACAATTGTACAGCTAATAATTGCATAGGCAATTGTCATATACCAGACACAGTAACACATGGGCATTTTGTAGCTGATCTTGCTTCCATACAATTCAAAGGCAAAGCTCCCATTTATCTTACAGTGCAGGATTGAGCCCTCTGTTATGTATCTATAACCATACAGATTCTGTGAGGGGGAATTGCTTACTTTGAATGCAGACAAGAAATCTGTGCTTTGTTATTACTTGGTTTATTTATACAGAAAATTTGTCTCCAACTCTTGGTGCTTTACAAAATGACAATAGCATAATCCATAAAATAACAATATCCTTTTAGATGAAAGAAATAGCTCAAAGCTTCCCATACTTATCAGATATTTAAGTTGTATGCAATTGTACATGTTCTTCTATATAGACCTTAGGCCTCATATTTTCCCCCCCAACGTATTTCCCATTGTTGCCACTTGGGGCTACTAACATATACTATTAAAAATGGCAGGGAGTAAGAAAATAACGCAGATATTTCTACAGAGCCAGATCATTGCCTGTAATTGGGTGCCCATGCTGCATATAGTACTTTATTACTGCCCTATGCCAACTACCCTCATCACAGGGGGATACACACTGAGGGAGAGGGGAGCAGCTTCTACAGAGTTCTACTGCCTCATTTCACACACATGCTTGGGGAGTGAGAGGCTGGTGTAGGAATATGCAGAGCCTTTGCCCCATAGAGAGAGTGTGGAGCCATACACTGAGAAGGTTATAGGGCGGGCCCAGCATGTGTCAGCTCTACAGAACAGAGAAGGCTCAGGGAGTCAGAACTGCTTCCAGGGTTGTTCCTGAGGCAGCACAACAGGCTGTCCTATATATGGAACATGTGACAATTAAGCTTTTAATATTAAACCACAATCCCATTCCCAGACCAGAGAAGGATTCTGGTTACATGAGATTCTCCAGACCAGCACTCAAGAGTGGTCTGCTTTGTAGTTCCCTGCTATGTAAAACAAAGGGAGAATAGAAGAAATAGCTTAAACTAAAGTGGATACAATTCTCTTGGGCCACAGATTTTCAGGCTACTCCAACTTGTACCAGGAGACCGGTGAGGTGCAGAAAGGCTCCAGGAGGAGTGTGGGAGAGAGGGAAATAGATTACAGCCACTTTGGCATCCCTCCATGCTTGGCTACATGAGCAATCCTCAGCTACAGAATGCGATCTGGCCTGTAATGTTTTATAGTTCCATGGCATCTATCTGAGTTGCTTTTGCTGACACAGCTCTCAATTTCCCTCTCAAAGAGAGGCCCTGTTTCTGTACAAGACAGTGAAACAGTATTTAATGTGACCACTGCTTGGGTAGATTTGCTCTTAGCCTGAGGGCTCAGCTTTGGACTAAAATAAATAGTCTGTGTAGCCGGTTTCCATGGTCTGCTTGATCGCCATGTAGGGGGAAAAAAGGAATTGTTTTGACGAGAGCTGGTGAATAGGCTATGTTTAGACAGACAGACTGTTTTTAGCAATTTGAAAATGCTACTAAAACTGCCGAGCTGTCATTAGAAGGCACTTACAGGGAGTTCAGGACAAAGAAAAGGAAATTGACTTTCTGCATCTGGAAGCTGAGAGTCTGAGACAATGTAGGTTACTTAGGCAAGATCTAATTAACTCGGGCCCAACACCTACATATATCCGAGACTACATATTTGGAGGATGACTTATTTTTTGGTCTGTTTCAAAGTGTTTTGCTGCTAGACAAAGAATATAACTGAAAGCTTCATACATCAGTCAGTAAACTGGGCAATGTAAAAAAAAAATCTACAAGAGAAGAGTTACACCTTATTGACAAGTCAGCTTTGCATCAACTAAACAGTGGAGGTGTACACAGTGGTCCTCCTGCCAACGTGACTTCCTTGCTATGCCAACATAATAAAATAACCGTGACGAGGTGTGCAGCTTTTCTTAGTGTAATTAGGATAATGCACTCTTTCCATAAACCCCGTGTTCTTTACACTGGTTGTTGGCTGTCATTCTTGCCAATTTCACAGTTTTACATGAGTTGTGAAATTGACAAGAAAACTGGTTCCCAGGCTGCCCACCCACTCTCCATCTCAAGCCAGAGCTGCTGCCCATTTTCCAGGCTTGGGGTACCACCTGACCTCTCCCCTAGGAACCCTACTGTCTCCAGGGTCCCTGCTCACTAAAGGGAGAGCATCAGCTGACCGGACTTGACTCTCCAAGCCAGAAGTCAGAAACCCCTGGGGGACAGATTGTCTACTGGTGTGGAGCAGTGTGGACCTGGGAGTCCTGGCTGTCAGCCCCCCACTCAGCTTCTCTTCAGTTGGTGGAAGTGCTCCTGGTGAGGATGAGCACCACTGAGAAAAAGAGAGTAGTGTGGACATTAGCCACCACAGTAATTAATGTGGAAGTTGTAAGTCAACCTAATATAGGTTGAATTATCTTTGTCATGTCGTTAAAAATACTCTATATAGTTATCATGGAGTGAAGGCATTGACTTTGAGACTCATATTAACATAATCTTGCAATGAAAGAATCATTGTAAAAATTGCCAGTGTTGTTCTCAGAAGTATAAATAGAGGTTATACTTACAGTTATATGTTGCTGTGACGTAGTGGGGAATTTGTCCACTCTTGTAGTCCTGTGTTAACTCTGTTTTTATATTCACTGTTTGCTTTGTTGTGTTGTGTGCGATTCCTACTGTCCTGTACTGCTCTGCACTGACTGGTGTGTGTGTGTGTGTGTGTGTGTGTGCGTGTGTGTGTGTGTGCGCGCGCGCGCGCAGTGTTCAGAGGGGGATGGGATCTCTGGTGGAGAACTTCTGAGGGAAGGCACGTCACCAGTGGCCCAGGCTGGCCTGATACCTGAGTTAGGTGGAGGATTCAGTCAGGAAACACTTTTCCCGGGGGAATCTGAACAAAGGAGGAGACATGTCAGCCTGCAGGGCTGTGAGCAGTTGCTAGGTGTGTGTTAGTTTTCTGCTGGCTAAGGGAGAAGGGAGCCTATCTGGCCTGGGGGGTAGGGGGCACCTTTCCCCAAGATGGATTGTACTGAATGCTTCTGGTTCCTGTAACAACAAATCTGGGCTACGCTGTGTCCCTGTGAACCAATAAACCTTCTGTTCTATCTTCTGGATGAGAGTCACGACTGGCTGTGGATGGAGGTGCAGGGCCCGGTGACTCCCACACACTCCGTGACAGTTGCCATTCATCTTAAGGATGCCACAGCTCTTCATAGATAATGGGCCAAATTCCCATTACTAACTTACATTACACACAATCCTATTAAAACAGTTTTGCCAATATAGCTTCTTCTGTTTGGGGAGCTGATTTAATCTATACCACCAAAAGCATTATTTTGCCCAATTAAAGCTGCATCTCCACTGGGCAGATTTGCAAGTATAACTCTACTGGTGTACCTATATAAAAAATCTTTTAAGTATGTACATGGCCCCAGAGGGGAGAGTGCCAGATAGTAAATGGCACTACAGCCCTACTATTGGAGCATCAGGTGCTCTCCTTGGACAATTTGCGTTCAAGAACTGGCCAGACCAGACATTGTTGTCCAGATCCACATTAGTCTGTTTTGGGGGAGGAGGGAAGGGGGACGGGATTTATGCCACAAGAAAAATATAAGGAAAGGTGACAAATGTTATAGTGCTTGAAGAATGTCATAAGAGGAAAGACTGAGGACACTAATTCTTTATAGTCTAGAAAAGAGACGGTCCAGGGGACACGTGATCACAGACTAAATTCCTTGAAGGTAGCAATATAAATAGGCAAAGGGAATTATTCATAGACTTAAAATGGGAGAAAAGGGCCCAACAGTTTAAAATAAAGGAAGGAAACATTAGGTATTAAGGATATTTTTGGAAAATTGGGCAAGAGAACAGAATGATAAAGGAAGGGGGAAGACACTTTTAGTGAAAATATTCATGAAAAACGTAAATGTTGTGCTTAGTGGGAATGATGAAGTGAGCAAGAGTGTAAAATCCAGGTTGATCAAAGTGGCATTTTCTAGCCTCACTTCCTTTGATACAGAGCCTGCCACTTTGCCCACAGCCCCAGAAAGGCCTGCCTCCTGTGGGACTAGTACAATTGTGTGTGGGGCAGGGAAGCATATTGCTTTAAGAAGCTATTTTCCATATCCTCACTCAAGGATTGTATGTAAATTCTCACATATCCAAGTTTGAGTCAAGCTATTTGAGTACACGATTGCACACACAAAAGGAAACTTCCATTTTAACAACACAGTAGGAAAGGAAGATCTAAGTCTCTGCCATTCTAAAAATAATTTGTTAAAGTGACAATGAGATTAAATGATTTATCAGCAAAACATGAATGTTGAGACAGTAACATAAAAACATCTATACTTTAATTATTCAACTGTTGCTTGTGATACTACTTGTACATACATACTTTTGTAAAACACAACAGTCATTTTTCAAGCTGTGTTTATTAATAACTAGATCCAAGTGTTATAGAATACAATGGAATGCTTGTGGATATGATAGAGCACTGTGTTCAGAATCTCCTTAATCTTACCAAAGTACATTTTAATGATTTTGAAAATCACAGGCAGAGAGAAAGTTACGTTTTTGTGCAAATTTCCCCCCAATTTCTCTGTAAGTGCTTACCTTTACCTTACCTTACCTTACCTTTACCTGCTTCCTTACCCACACCAGGCCCTGTCTACTGTTCCAGACTGGTACGTGTTTTTGTGATGTGGATAAGAGGACAGGAGGGAATAGATTGAGACCTCCCAACCCGTTCCACTCGAAACAGATTTAAAACTAGGTCAACACTAATGAAAATTTAGTGCATTCACTCCAAGGTGTTGGCAGTGTCAGAGAGCCAGCCATGACTCACAGTTCAATGTGATTGACGCTACGGTCCAGCCAGACCTCTTCCAACATCTTTTCAACAAACAACCCTTATACTAACATCAATTGGGTGTTTTTGATCAAACAAGTTATTACCATTACCATTTTTCCTCACTATTAAATCACAGTTGCATAAAACCTGACTAATTTACTAGAAAAATATTAGCATGATCCATCATGTATAAGCTGCTTTCTACTACATCTAGAACAGTAGTATGATGAAAGTGACAAAGGAAAGTTCTATCGTACTGTGCCAAGCTAATGTAAAGGCCCAAAAAAGTTGCTAGTAAGGTATTAAAGTATGAATTTTGCATATTGATACACAGCATATATGAATGCTAATCTTGCTCACAGTAGTTCCTACATTCTTCAGCCTTGGGGAATTAAGGAATAGTATACTGCTGATTAATACAGGGCCCATTTCATACAAGCACATGTGCGTAGTCCTGATAAAGTAAAAACATTTTTCCATGTGGACATATTAGTAATCTAAACTACTTAGAGATATGAGTAGCATATAGCCTTTCATACTAGATTAATGATTTTCCTAACTGTGTGTCAGGCTGATGCCACTGGAATTCATTAACAGTTTCTAGAACAGTTTAAAAGTTGGTAAATCTGAATATTCATCTGGGTCTATGTTTTCTCATAAATAGGTCAGGGTGTACTCACTGTTTACAGCAATTCACCTGACATTGTCATAGGATTCAGGTGCAAATTTCCCCAGTACTTAAGGCTCTTCTGATCTGAAGTTTTGGTTTGGATCCAATTCAGATCCCATCAAATAGAGAGAAGTCTTCAGTGTTCTCAAAGACTCATAAAAGTCCTGGGAGAACCCTTAGAAATTCCATATATAGAAAATCAAGGACTAGCAGAGAAAACTCAAAGGGCCTGAATGTATAGTGGGCCTGAGATAAAAGAAACTAGATACTGTGAGGTAAGAGGAGCTATGCATCCAATCTTAAATTAAATCTGAATAATACAGTGAATCCTCAGCTACAGCTGAAGAGTGAGGTCACAGTGTAGATTAAGGATACCTTTACATCCCACTGATTTCCTCTCTCCTGCATCTTGGTCAGTGTCATTTAAGGCAATCCAAGATAGCATACCATCTGTAGAGATTATCAGAGTATGGTAATGCTCTGGTCATACCTCCTTCAACTGGCATTCATTGGCCAGATTCTGTTCCCGATGCTTAGGAATTCAGGAAGATTGGCATGTGTATCTGTATTTCAGATTTGTGGCTTTGCATCAATCCCACCACTGACTCTTCAGGGATTGCAATGGAAAAGTCAGACAGGGTTTAGTGGCCCATCAGCTAGAACAAGAAACTGTAAATAGGTTTGGCCTTCCTGGAGACTTTCCATACTGTTACTGACACATGGACAACAGTGTCCGGTGTCCTGGTCACCTGATACTAACTTGCATCTTGGACTACTGAACTGTGTCTGAGGGGGTGGAAAAAATCAAATGAAAGGTTTCCCACTTCATGGAAATTCTGTATAAGGAAAACAATGATTATCTTCAGCTTGCTTCATCTCTGCCTCCCCACTCCAAATTGATACATGAAGACACCTGGAAACAAAAGGACTGTAACTGAAAGGTGGGATGGAGAATCGCTGCCCAGGCCAAGAGACAGCTGGCCTGTCAAGGACTTTATGTGAAGTAATATCTAGGATAAGAAATTATTATTTATAGAAATATCTTAGTGAATCTAGCTTAGATTGTGTGTTTTGTATTATTTTCTAATTAATGTACTTTGTTCTGTTTGCTGCCTCTTTGACCACTTAAAATACACCTTTTCATATTCATAGTTGATTTTGGTTTATAATATAACCCAGTTTATGTCATTTCTAACTGTGCTGCATCAGTGGCTATGCACACCTTCCTTCACACCAAGAAAGGAAGCAAACTTCATATAACTTTGGGTTTGTACCCCAATGGGAAAGGGGGGGCCGTGAGTAATTGGATGGTGAAGTAAAACCGTTAAGCTTAGTTATACCAGAGCTAATCTCACTGTCTGTATCAGCAGCTGAGTGTGGCCTTGCCTGTAGGCTTCGCTAGAGGAGGCAGGAGAGCCTGACTCAGCAATACCAGGCAAAGAAGGTGGGGAGGGAGGGGAGAAATTATGTCTAAATAGGCTCGCCAATGAAGGTATAAAAAGGATAGCAGCCCTGGGCCTAAGGGTTGGAGCAATAGCCAAAGCCCTGGGCTCTTTAAATTGCTGCCGGAGACACTGTGGTGCATGCTGCTTGATACTAAAAAGCTGTCTAGAGCAAGCTGAACCCATCCCACCCCTTTTGCCTTAGGCTTCCACCCCTTTGAGGGGCCCAGAGCCTAACCCCTCATGTTGCCGAGGGCCCAGTGAAATCTGTCAGCTACCCTATATCTAAGCACCTCAGGTGACATCCCAGAGGTCACAAGTCCATGATCCTATGAGCTCTGGTGTAGGGGAAAAATCCATGTTCTTGTTTTGGTTTTGTTAGGTGGAAATAATGGATGAAATACACGTTTTCTTCTGGAATGCTTTAGAGACTTGTGAGAGTGTTTGATACTTTTCTAAATCACCGGAAAATTGTACATGTGCTAGAAGGTGTTAAAGTTTCTGTAAAAACTGCTTTCAGAAATTTTGCGGTGAGATTAGAATTTAAATACATTACAGCTCTATATTAGCCACAGTCTTTAAATGCAAGTGAAACACTTCTACATGTTGCCGAGGCTGTGTTTCATTCAAAAATTCAACATCAAGCATCTTTCTATGCAAACAAGCCAGCTGCTCTGAATTTCTAGTTATTTTGGTAGAGTATGATATTTCAGCCAAGGAAAGTCTGAGATGCTTTTGGGGAATTCAGAGAGAGCATATGGAAATGATATACACGTTATAATAAAATACTTACTTTTAATAATGAAATACAGATATTATGCCATGAAACATGCACTATATGTACTATGGGTTAAACCCTGCTCTACTTGAGCATGCAACTCCCCTTGGATACAAAAGGACTTATGTGTACATATATGAAAGCAGAAATTGCCCCCATAGACATTGGCAGTAGAAGGAAATACAGACCAGAGGCGCTTATTATTTCTACTCTATCTAGCACATATGGTCTCCAATCTCATTGGACCTCTGGGTGCTACTTGAATACAAATAAATACTAAAAATATATGGAAGTCTGGAGAACATGTGTTATGATATACTAGGTAGTGAAGAAAGGAACAAAAAATGAAATTAATAAAGAAAAGGTCAGCAGCAAGGCCACATTTATACTTACTGGAGGATCAACGCTCCAGAGGTCAATCTTCTGGCATTCCATTTGGCAGGTATAGTATAGAACCTTAAATCAAATGCTGAGGGCAGCTCCAGCCGGTATCTGTACTCTTTGCAGTCGTGAGGAGTAAGGGAAGCCAATTTGTTCCCATCCATCTCCTGCTGTGTGGATGGCACAGAAATGAGATTTAAGATACATTGACTCCAGCTACGTAATCTATGTAGCTGGAGTTGGTATCTTAATTCGACCTCCCACTGTAGTGTAGACCAGGCCCAAGAGTGTTGTTTCCTAAGCCCAGCTTTTCAGAGAGGAGGCTAAATTGGACTCAACTAAGTTTGGCACTAAACCAGAGGTGATGCGTGGAACAAAGATAGATTCTCAAATTATCATCATCAGTAACATCTTGCTCAAGTACATCTTATGTTGGTAAGTGGTAGTGTGATGACTTGGGCTGGATATAAAGAATAACAACCACACCTCCATCCTGCTAGCCATTTGGGTCTCAAACACAGACTTCATCTTCAACTCAGACATCTAAGTCCTCAAAGCCAGGCTAATGCCTAAATATTGTAAATTCCATCTGCAGAATATCTCAAAGTCACAACTTTTCCTATCCATCTACACAGCTAAAACTCTTGTTAGGCTGTGATTGCCTCTCATCTTCACTATTGCAACATCCTTTTTCTCTAGTCTTGGCCCATATCCTTTTAGAATGCTGCTGCCAAGATACTTTTTCTAGATCATTCCTTTGACAATGTCACCCTCTCTGCACCTGTCCACTGCCTCCCTCTTTCAGTCACATCAGACATTGCACGAGGTATTATGAGAGTGTAGTCCAGAGTAGGCTCTAGTGGTGGCGTATGGCACAAGAGGCAGATGTGTGATTAGATATGACTTGCAAAGAAGTAGTATGAGTGTTTAAATGGGGAGAGGGGGTCAGGGAGGCATATCCTGAACATGACAAAGATGCAAAATATATGAGGATCTGGAGAAAGTATAAGTATAGAGTGCCAGAGGCCATACCAGACAATCTTTGAGAGGCACTCTGAGACAAATGTTCAGACTGAGAAGTCAGGAGGACAACCAAAGATGATACATCTCCAGTCACATATTGGATACACAAATCTAAAGCTCTAGTTGCCAGCTGACCCTTAAATGACAACTGAACAGCTCCATCAGAAGACTTTGCAAAACAGAATAACCACTTAATTTGTAAAACAACGTTCTGCACTGTTCTGGAGACTGCTTTCAATCTCAGCCTTTGTATCAGCCTTCAATGAAAGAACTGAAGTCCTTATTGTCAATACTTCTGCAAAGAAATGTTGCCTCTCATTTTATTTTCAGAATAACAAAAAGCCCTGTCAAAGTCAGTGCAGATTATTTTGGAAGGATTCTAATGGAGAATTGGATTATGTGGGGATAACCATGAAGTGTTGGTGTGAATTATTTTGGAAGAGTTATTAATGTTAATAGCTGAGAAATATTCTGAAATAATCTGTGTCAGTTTAGTAATTCAGTCAGAGGAAGTAGTGATTTAAATGGTTAGAGGAATAGGCCTAGTTTAAGATGCTGCTTGTACATTGCACCAAAGTTTTTTAACCTGAGGAAGAAAGAAGGAAAATATTTTTCATTCTTTTAATGGAAGAAATGCACTTGCAACTGATTGGCCATATTTTTAAAAAGCATGTTTTATTTAGAGAACTGAATATTTCAAAACTGTTCAGAGATAAAAACTGTTCCCAGGAACAAGTAAACTATCACATTTTGGCTGCAGAAACAGCTTGTTGTGTCCAAAAAGGAAATGGGTTTAACTGTTATAAATGAACATGACTCGATCCTTACCAAAGTTCTGTTCTTTTCTTCCTCAGAAAGAAATAATTTGCAGATCAGAATAAAAGCCCAGATTGGCAGCAGCACTGGGGCCACTCTGTGTCTGTCTACCAGACCAAGGCACCTATAGACCTGGCAAACCCAGGACGATCTCTGAATATGAACATTTTCCTGTAGCATAGGGCTTAGTCTCCTCACCCGTCCTTCCTGCACCTTCTCTTTCCACTCCCCTGTGAAAAGAGGGCACCTGTGAGAAAATAGATATGACTGAGGTGCCCCTTCTCCCCAGTGAGCGTCACTTGCTGGAATGTCCCATCAGGGATCTCTAGCAACTGGCATAACACACCTCAACCTTGACGCTGCTCTGATTTACATAGGAGAGCAACCCAGCAGCTGGCTCATTTGAGCACTGAAGTAGGGTGAAATATTTCCTTCCTCTTCCTCTCCATAAGTTGAGCCAAGCAAAGTTCAGATGCAGACCAGTATCTGATCCAAGGTCAAAAAGAGATACCTGCGCATGTTTAGATGGTTAGTTACAATTCAGATTTCTTTAGTCTCCTCATAACTAGTTTCTAAAACTTTAGTAGGGTTGGTAATTATCTCATAAAATTATCTGCGCTCAGACTTGGCAGTCAGTTTTACCATCTGTAGGCAAATTTTAAAATAAGTCTCTGCAAAGATCAAAAACAGGTGTTTACTCTTTCCTAAATGCCTTTTCACAAATCTTATTGGAGGGAGGCCTAGAAGAAGGCAGACTTCAAACCCATTTTCACAAAGTTTTAAACAGAACAAATAGTCAGTCAAGCATATGCTGGGCAGCAGCAAAGGAAGGTTTGCAAGAAGGTTGGTTAGATCTACCCGACTTCTCATACATGCCTGGGTAAGGTCTGGATCTTCAGGTTGTTCTTGGTTATATTAGTGACAAAGGCTTTCTCTTGCCTTACATACCTCCTACAGTGAGGGACAGAACAAATGACATGGAGCTGGTTATACATCAAAAGCATGGAGCATCAGGATCAAGGGCCAATGATCTTGTCCTTAATAGTAAATATTTGAATAAAATCAAAAATATCAAAAGAGCAGTGCTCCTTTGACTCAAGTGATGTTGCCTTCCTCAGTGGTCTTTCTCTGTGTCTACTGCAACAATGTTTGTTCTTCTTTTGTGCTGTTTTTCATCCATGGGATGTGTTTAAATATGTATTTTAATATATATACATAGCACTTTGCCTTATAATCATTTGACAGATGAGCATTATACCCAGGTCTAAGGAACAAAATACCATGAGGTTCTGCCTCATATGGTAGGTATAGCATTTTAATATGACTCAAGGAACCACCATCTCCCCTGCTGAACTGATTTGATAAGTCCTCTAGAAATGACCATGCAGTGTGAATACTTCTTCTCTTGTTTTGTAGACTTTTGTGGGATCCGTGACTCTATGAACCTTCAAAAGCAACTGTGTCAGTGCATACATGAGCCTCTGCAATGATCTAAGCTTTGGGCACTGCTGCTGGAAGGCATTTTGTAGAATTCTTACTTATCTTTAATGGAATAGTAAATTCAGTGTATTGCAAATGCAGGAAGCTAACAAAGGCATATGGGACTTGCTCCCACCTAAGATACTTCTAGTTTCATTTTCATCTTCCTTTTCATCCTCCTACTTTAGTCCCCGTACTTCTGCTTATGATTATGTACTCTACAGCTGTTTGTCTCGCTCCCACACACAGCTGCATGAGGTTTTCTTTTTTTGAATGACTTGTTGAAGCAGACAGAATTCCCAGGTGTTACAAGCAGTCCTTCACTTTTTTGGCACATTGTGTACGCAACTAAAAACATTGTGTTTGTGTTATACTACTGATCTAAAGAGAAGAAACATTCTCCACCAGTGCTGCTGGTTTTCTTTTTGAATTGTTTGGCAACATGGTATATGACCTTTGCCCCAGTCCTTTCAGTCTTTAACCTCTGGCAGCACTTGTTGCGGATGTTATCTCTAAGCCTACATCTACACTACAAGGTTTTTGCACAAAAACCTTGATTTTTGCACAAAAACCCACGGAGCATCCACACCTCAAGCGTGCTTTTGTGCAAGTAAATTGACAGTAAAACGGCAGAAGAGAGGGCTTTTTTGCAGTGTAGGTAAACCTCCTTCTACAAGGCATAACTCCTTTTTGCGCTACAGCTCTTACACAAAAAGGCATGTGTGGATGCTCCGCAGGGATTTCTTGTGCAAATAGAGCCTATCCGAAAAAGCACAGGTGCTCTGATGGCCTTTCTGTGAAGGGCCATCTGAGCTTTCTTGCACAAGAGCGTTCATGCAGTGTGGATGCTCTCTTGCACAAAAGCGCATCCCAAAAGCAATGCACTTTGAGGTGTGGACATGCTTTTGTGCAAGAAGTATTTGCACAAGAACTCTCTCACAAAAGACTTCTTGTGCAAAAACCCTGCAGTGTAGATGTAGCCTAAGGGTGCATCTACACTGGACCGTAACTCAAGATAAGATATACAATTTGCGTAGCTCAAATTGCTTATTTTGATGCTATTTCAAAATAGCTTATTTCATCATTTGGCACTGTCTATCTGGAAATAACGTTGCAGTGTAGACTGTAACATGGTATAATCTTTCTCCCCACATTTTATCTCCTACACATACCACCATTCATCTCTGTTTAACTCAGGTTTTTATTGACATTTATTTGCTGTTGAGTTTTAACATTGTGAAGCAAATCCTCAACTAGAAGAAAATGATGAGGATCTAGCCCTGTGTTTCTTTGGCTTTGTGAGATTTACCTGACAATGATTCCTTAATCAACACCAAATTTTCATCAACATTCTCTCCCATCTTTTTGCTAACTGCTACTGTGATGTTCCATACAGACAGAAAACACTTTGGTGATATCTTGGTCTCAAAGACTGCAGACCTGTTTTGGCTTTTCACTTTGCAAGGGATAGAGCTTCACAGGTAGAAAGAAACTCAGATTTTTCAGATGTCTCATTTTGACAACTATGTTTCTATACATTTTTAATTTTTATTATCACTTTCCTTGGGTCTAAATCTCCACTCCATTAAACTGGTTGGGAGTTCATATATCTCAATAGAAAAACTTAAGAAATTGATGCCAGTGGAGAAACACTGGCATAAGAATGGCAGAATCAATATAGTTGTTTTCTACCCTACCACTTTTATCATGCTCACACCTTGAAAACTAATGAAAGTCATGTAAACAGTTGTTCTGTAGTTTATAGATAAAGCCTTCGCATTTAAACTTTTAAATTTTTCTAAATTCTACTTAATGTTTATATTTCTTAATATATTAATATCAGGACAACAGCAATAACAGTAATTAAACTACTATTTCTGAAGACAAATCCTTTATTAAGTCTGTTTTTACTGATAAGATAAATATTACAAGTATCAGTATGTACAACAGTTCTGGTATGCATCAAACAGTATGGTGGGTTTAATAAATATTTTTTTACCATCCCATGATCTGGTATGTCAGAACAGAATGTAATCAGACAAAAACAATACAGAAGTCTACTCTCCACTAGTCATGCAGATGTCTTTCCCAGCTCTGCAATTTACCAGCTCTGCAATTAAATTTATCATATATTTGTTGTATTTCCCATTCTAAGTAGAATAATATCAAAGCCAGTCTGTTGCATACCAACAAATGCAAGCTTTAAGTGGATCGTTATTGAGGGATTCAAGCAGTTATAATGCACCAAGCTTGCTAGGGAAGTAATCTGATTTTTCTTGTTTTAAAATGACTTCAAGTTGATGTATAAATTGCAATTTCTTGTATCAAAACACTGTCTCTTCTTATTTAAACATTTTCTTGTTAGACTGCAGTAGAGCTGATTGTTATTTCTTTTTGGGTGGATTGGAACTGATACCTCTTGCATATAGTTTAGAGAATTGTCAGCAACTCTTCAGTGTTGTAAACATACATTCCTTAATGATGTTCCCTGTTTCAAGGGGTGCTTAGGTCTAAGAGCATCTAGGTCACCACTTTTATCTTCAAATAGCTAGAAATGACAGCTATTAGAGAGAAAAGATCACTTAGGTCATTCAGTCCTTCCCTCCACCAGTGCAGGACTGTCACTGCTTCCCCGTGGCCTTATTCTGAGAAATCATGCCTGTGTTTAAACAGCCACAACATCCTAGTAAAGCTGAGGGTACTTATCCATCTGGTCAACTGGCAGATACCACGATAGGATATAAGCAGGTGTAGAGAAGCAGATGCCAGTTTAGAGCCACACAAGATTTCCATTGGCAATGTCTCTGCCTGTAGGGGCGGGTCACACCCACCTTTTTCTTTTTGTATAGCCTTACAAAAACCTGCTGCCAAGGTCATCGCCACTGTTCATCAGTGGGTAGAGATCCATTATTCAGGTTCTCCACTGCTTCACCCAACAGAACAAGTGAGTTTTTTGCTGCTTGTCATGCTAACAAAACTACACAAGAGGATGCTGTATTGGGCCCTTGGAAAAGAATTCCGTAACCTAACTGTAACGATATTTCCTAATGAACTTGATTATTTGGCAGGACATCTTGCAATACTTATTTAGTCTCTCTCTCAGTCCATAACATTCCATGAAATGGACTTTTATGCATAAGGAACTTCAAATATATGTACATAATTATCATATTCCCTCTTAGTGGTAATTAGCAGTATTTAGTTCTTTTAACCTTTTCTTCTAGATCAGTTCTTCTATATTCCTAATAATCTTTGTTACCATTCTCTGAATTCCTTTCCATTAATTAATGTCTTTCTTACACAGAGGCACCTAAACTGCATATAAATTCAGCTGGACCCATCTGAACTTATTTTTTAATTTTGAGGTATTGTATATTCTTATGAAGTGCATGGAGAATTCTTGCTGGAGTTAATGGGAGTTACGCTGATATATTAAGAGGAGAATATGCTTCTCAGAATCAAAATCATCTGGCAAACTGATAATTCTGAGTGAGGTAGTATAAATGAGTTAAATTATCATGAGTTACATGTGTTTGAGACATAGTTCACTAAGAATTCTTCATTTGTGATTGTTGTGACCAAGTGAAGGAAAGTGTAGGGTTTTTTTTCATATTTTTAATTTGTACTTCAAAACTTCAGCACAGTGGTATTTGAAACAGAATGATATCCTAACCTTAATGTTAATTGAGAACAGGCCCTCTTTTATCCCTGATGTCAGCCAATGACCTATGCCTGAGGGTGAGATACTGCTCTTCTTGCAGAGAAAACTTTTGTTCAAACAGGTGCAGAGGCCTCTGTGTCAGACCCTGCCACATGGTACACCTTACATTATAAAAAGCCCATATCTGTTTTGGGAAACAGACTACTGGACCAACTGCAAAAGAAAAAATAAATCCAGAGAGACTGGGAACACTGAGGCTTCCGCTGAAGAAAGCAGTGATTAGATCAGAGCCCTTAATATCCCCTGTCTTCCTTGACTAAGCTTATTGCTTTGACATACTCAGTGGTTACTAGAACTTAGCTAACTTTGATCATTAGCTTGTAGCCAACACCCTTACAAGTAAAAACATATGATATTTTACTTTGTAACTGTTGGCTATGCCTTGCTAGTCATCTAATGTAAAGAAAGTATAGTGATGAATTGTTGACTATTTTCTGAAGCTCTGTCCATATCTGATTGATTTTAACTTTGTATGAGAAAAAAACATAATTTATATTTCAAGTCATTCTAATTCTGTTGTTCAATGTCCCACACTTGTGACCTCTTCCCTAAAGCTACATAGTAGCCAACTTTGTTCTAAGGTACAACTGCATATGTCAATGTGGAACATGTGCAAGTTTTGATTAGTGAAGGACAAAAGAGAACAACTGTTGTGTTTATCTCCCATCCCCCAGTCCCAATTTTTAATAAGTGAAATCAGGGGAAACATTTTGCAGCATGGTTATTTACTACTTTTAATATTATTAGTTAGTCTTATATTTGAATTGCACAGTATTCTTGTACAAATCTAATGAAAATTTGTTTTTGATTTTAATAGTAGGACTCACCAGACTTTCTCTACTTTTTCATTAAGTTAAACTAAATCCCAATCCAAAATAACAAAAAAAGTTCTAAGAAATACTACTCTGCTTCGTGAAACAAAAGACAGGACTATGTAGCACTTTAAAGACTAACAAGGTGGTTTATTAGGTGATAAGCTTTCGTGGGCCAGACCCACTTCCTCAGATCAATTTGTGGAAGAAAATTGGCACGACCATATATACCATATATACCAAAGTGATGCAATAAAAAAAAAAATTTTTTTTGATTGTATCACTTTGGTATATATGGTCATGCCAATTTTCTTTAAAATGCTGCATAGTCCTGTCTTTTGTTTCAGCTAGACCAGACTAACACGGCTGCATCTCTATCACTATTCTACTCTGCTTCGTGTTAGCTATTCCCAATGTTAGAGAATTGTACTAGTGGTTGGAAAGCTATCATAATGAGCATCAACTAGGGGAAGGTAAACAAAAAAATCCTAACTGACTGTGTGATAGAAATCATTGTGCCTTGAGAGTTCTGTAAAGAAGAAATTTTCTACTGGTTCTTTGTGGGTAGTATAAAGCTGCTGTATGCTTCTTATATCAAGAGTGGTGGCCCTAGTGTATATGGAGTACAATTCAAACTATGTTAAAACATTACCATGAGCAATTTACTAACAAATCAAATAGTGTAGTGCCTCCAAGAGGTAGAGGACTAATTGGAAGAAGATAAATTTCTCTTATAAGATACTGATGTGTTCTGTATCAGCATCTGTTGAGGACTGGAATGATTACTTTGGTTTCTTAATATTTCACCTCCATCACCAGCACACAGTAACTGAAAATTGTAGCATAGCTGATATGTTAACACTGGCTTCTTTTAGACCCTTTAGAGTATGAGAAGACAAGAAAAAAGTTATCAGTTTATTTTTTCTTAATAAACTAAACTGGAATGTGAGCTCGTGTGTCTTTCCATTTCTTGCTAGTTATGTAGTATAAAGAGCTATTTCAAACTCATTTATCATTTGTTCACTTCTATTATTATATGTGTAATAAGAAAAATACAAACTGGTTATTATGTGAAGAAATTGGCATGATGTTTGAAGAACCTGAAAAGTGATGTTACAAGCTGCTGTGACACATACGACTGAGGAACCTAGTGCTATCAAGAACCCTCTGGCTACCTGCACCTGCACTGATAGACAGCAAAATAATGCTTAAAGTACTTTGTAGTTCAGTTTTAAGAATTCAAGCTGAATTCCAGTAGGGCAATACAAATTCTATTCATAATATTTATTATTGTCATTGAGCTGAAAAAAGTTGATTCTACCTTGTGCTTGATCAACAGTGGCATGCAATCCACTTTGCATTTTTGCTTTTTATGGGGGGGGGGGTTATTTGGTGGGGGCAAGTGGAGGAAGAGAGAAATAGTTTTATCTTTACAAGGTTATACTGATTACTTTATAAACTTAGTACAGTGAAAATGAGAAAATAACAATGGGTAGTAAATGACATTCTTTACATACACTAGCCAATTAGCCCAACATAAGACGGGATTTTCAGGTCTCTCCTCCATGTCAGTCTTCTCTCCTGAGCCTCTGGTCTCTCTCTTTCTCTCTCTCTCCTCCCCCTACTGCCTCCCCCTCTCTCTCAGCTCTCCTACGCCTCCTGCCTCTCTTCTTTCTCTTTCTCTTCTCCTCCCCCTTCTGCCTCTCACTCGGGGGACCACGGAGCCCAAATGGCCTTTTGGGCTCCGTGCTCCTCGTGCTGCATGGGAAGCGTGGAGCCCAAACGGTCGCTTGTGCCACTTGCTCCCACTCGGCAGCCTGGCTGAGCGGCGCAGAAGTCAGCCGAGTGCCATGGCGGGAGGCGAAGGAGGGCGGGGTGGTGACGTTCACGGCCAGGGGGTGGGGCCTGGAGCCGCTGTCATGCCGCACATCACTGCCCCGCCCCCTTCCCCTCCCGCCATGGCACTCAGCTGACTTCTGCGCCGCTCAGCCAGGCCGCCACGGGGGAGCAAGCAGCCGTTTGGGCCCCACACTCCCCATGCAACATGGGCCACCCAGAGGGAACAGCCAGCATTTCAGGCAACAGTGCCGCCCAGAGGGAACAGCCAGCATTTCAGCGTTACAGACTCTCAGACACTGGGCTACTATATATATGATTCCTGATCTTGACTTTGTCCATAAATGCACAAGAAGTGTAGAAGCATGAAAAAATGGTTAATTTGACTGTAAATGTTTGCAATTGCAATAGTAATGTATTTGGCTCTCATTCAGACATTGTACAGTTCCTTATTCTCATATATATTCTCTGCTATGAATAGTGTTTCAATGACAAATGGTTTCCAGCAGTAGCATGTTACAATACCAGAGAGATTTCTATACTTACTAACATCAGAAACATCTTAAGTAATCAATCAGCCATAGATTTTTGTAAAATAACCATAATTTTACAACGTAACATAAACAAATCCAGAGCACACCCAAGAGTTTGGTTGTGCAATCTTTTGGCAATTAATTTAGCAATTCCATGCTGAAGCTGCTATTGGAATCAATGGCATAAACTATCAGTGATAGAGTGTAAGGTCGCCAGGTCTCTTGAATTCCATTAGTTTATCCAAGAAAAAACAACAAACGTATAAAAGTACTTCCTAATTAAAGAGTAAACAAATTATCTTATGAGAACAATCCAGGAATTTAAATTCTCCTTCCTCATCCAGTTTAGGGATATTATTAATATGCTATTAATTATTAATAATGAATAATAATTTATTTATTAATCTGCAAACTGTTTGCAGATGATACCAAACTGTTTAGGATAGTCAAGACAGAAGCAGACTGTAAGGGACTCCAAGAAGATCTCACCAAACTGAGTGATTGGGCAACAAAATGGCAAATGAAATTTAATGTGGATAAGTGTAAAGTAATGCACATCGGGAAAAATAACCCCAACTATACGTACAGTATGATGGGGGCTAATTTGCTCGACAAATCAGGAAAGAGATCTTGGAGTTATCGTGGACAGTTCTCTGAAAACTTCCATACAGTGTGCAGCGGCGGTCAAAAAGGCAAATAGGATGCTAGGAATTATTAAGAAAGGGATAGAAAATAAGACCCAGAATATCTTACTGCCCCTGTATAAAACTATGGTACGCCCACATCTTGAATACTGTGTACAGATGTGGTCTCCTCACCTCAAAAAAGATATTTTGGCCTTGGAAAGGGTTCAGAAAAGGGCAACTAAAATGATTGGGGTTTGGAACGGGTCCCATATGAGGAGAGGTTAAGCGACTGGGACTTTTCAGTTTAGAAAAGAGGAGACTGAGGGGATATGATAGAGGTGTATAAAATCATGAGTGGTGGAGAGGGCCGATAAAGAAAAGTTATTTATTAGTTCCTAAATAGAAGAACTAGAGGACACCAAATGAAATTAATGGGTAGCAGGTTTAAAACTAATAAAAGAAAGTTCTTCTTCACACAGCATGTAGTCAACCTGTGGAACTGCTTGCCAGAGGAGGCTGTGAAGGCTGGGACTATAACAGAGTTTAAAGAGAAGCTAGATAATTTCATGGAGGTTAGGTCCATAAAAGGCTATTAGCCAGGGGATAAAATGGTGTCCTTGGCCTCTGTTTGTCAGAGGCTGGAGAGGGATGGCAGGAGAAAAAAACGCTTGATCATTGTCTTCGGTCCACCCCCCCCTCTGGGGCACCTGGTGCTGGCCACTGTCGGCAGACAGGATACTGGGCTAGATAGACCTTTGGTCTGACCCGGTACGGCCGTTCTTATGTTCTTATGTTCTAATATTATTTTTATTCATGAGTACCTTTTGATCCTATGAGAGAAAAGTTTACAATGGGTCTTGCCAGAAAAATGAATAAGAGATAGATTAACCTAATGAGTATTTCCAATATGTATTTATTCGTTATTCAGGTAAAATGCAAAGCAAAAAAAATCCATATATATTAAAGGTAGCCTAAACTTCATTAGTCTCACTTTAATTTGTTTTTCATGTGACACTAAAGCTGATAAAACTAAAGCAGATATGTTAGGCAGAGCCATTTTCCACTGCATTTTCTCCATGCTAACCAGTGATAAAGGCCACAGACTACATACAGCCGCTCCCCGAGTTGCGAACGGTCGAGTTACGACCGTTCACACTTATGACCAAAGCTCCCATGGAGTTGTTGTAAAGGCAGTCCCCGAGTTAAGAACGCGACCTGCGCTTACGAACAGCGCGGTCACGTGTAACTCAATGGGGTCCGAGTTATGAACGGATCGAGTTATGGCCAAGTGTTTGGTCCATAACTCGTTTGTAACTCGGAGAGAGGCTGTATATGTTAAATTATGTAATTAATATGTAATTAAATATGATTCAAACATTGTATGTGCTTCCATACTAGAGGATAAATCAAGGAATAAGATTATGAAAGACGGTGCTTACTTTATTCTGGCCACCAAACAAAAGATCTTTAATTCTTTTTCACTCAAGGGACCCTATAATGAACAGCTTACATGTTGCTTACATGTCTTGTTTTTGTCCAATTTTATTTAATTTTTGGAAGAGAATGTCTTGGAGTTCCTGGAGAGCATCCTCACAGTATTTTTCAGTGCTTATGATTGGGTTACATTAAAAATGGTCCAGGGGGAATAGATTGAAAAAGCAAAATCTAATCCCCCCCACCGAGTTCTGTAAGCAGAAGTAAGTTGACTACGTAGCAACTGTGAAAAATTGGGATGGGGTGGGGATTCTAAAAGGAATCCATATAAGAATAAGTTCCAAATTTCAGGACTATCCCTATAATGGGGGCATCAGGACACCCTGGCTGTGTCTAGACTGGCAAGTTTTTGCGCAAAAGCAGTTGCTTTTGCGCAAAAACTTGCCAGCTGTCTACACTGGCCGCTTGATTTTGCGCAAAAGCACTGACGTTCTAATGTAAGAAATCAGTGCTTCTTGCGCAAATACTTTGACGCTCCCGTTCGGGCAAAAGTCCTTTTGCGCAAAAGCTTTTGCGTAAACGGGCCAGTGTAGACAGGCAGCTAAGACGTTTTGCGCAAAAGCAGGCTACACAGAAAAAAGCCCTTTGGACGCATGGAGACCCCGTAGCCACCCTGGACTTCCTGGTAACCTGAGCTCCTTAAAGCAGATGCAAGGCTGCTGAGCTCATGCGGGCAGGAGACCAGCACGGACCTCTAGGCAGAGGTCTGCCACGTGGCCCCTGCCGTGCTCAGCAGCCACCCCGCAGCCGGATGGCAGCTCCGGGCGATCAGCCACCCGCACCCCCAGCGCAGGAGGCCCCCAGGGGCCAAAAAAGACGGGCCCCATCCTGGTCCTCATCCTGGACAGCCTGGACAGCCTGCTGGACCTGTGGCAGGAGGAGGAGGCCCTCCGTGACACCCACTCCCAGCGCCGCAACGCCGAGATCTTCACCCGCATGGCCCAAGGCGCTCGCTCAGCAGGGACATCCAGCCCAGACCCTCGAGCAAGTCCGGGCTAAGGTGAAGGAGCTGCACCTGGGCTACATGCAGGCCAGCGAGGGCCAGGGGGCAGGAGCCGACACCTGCCCCCACTACGACCGGCTCCACGCCATCCTGGGCCAGCCAGCCCCGCAAGCCCCGGAGGTCCTGGTGGACAGCAGCATGCGCCCCCCCATCACCAGGACCACCGAGGCGGGGGAAGGAGACAGCAGTGCGTCGGAGGATGAGGCCAGCACTGCCACCCAGCAGGCCCCCTCTGGCAGCCCCGATGTCTCCCGCGCATCCTCGGAGGCCGGGGAAGGATCCACCGGTGAGTGTTGCACTTTGCACTCACAAGGGCGGGGGAGAGCCAGGCGCCTGGAGGGGGGAGAGGGAGAGCATGTCACTCAGGCCACGTGAGCTGCACGCTGTGTAGTATTAGGCAGTAAGCAGCACGTGCAACCACGTGCAGCCTGGTGACCGAGCGGCATGTGGCCGCGGCAGGCAGCTCCAGGACACGCCTGGGACCGTGCTGCTCACACACATCCGGCGGGACCAGGGGGAAGGGTGGATGCCGGCTGGAACCAGCCAGGGCCCCAGGGACTCAGGCCAGAGCCCGCACCTCCGCAAGGGTGCAGCACACAGAACGGCACACTGTCCCATGCCTGGCTGTGAGGCACAGCCAGCTGCTCCTGGGAAAACCACAGCGTCACAGCCCTGTGAACATGGCCTCCACTGAGCCCCTCGCCTGCTCCCGGTGCCTTGGCTGGCTCCCCGAGGGAAGTCCCCACTGTGGCCACACATGTCCCTGGGCTACGTGTGTGAGGGATAGTGGGAGGGAGAAGGGGGGGAAGCGCTTGGGCAGCCCCTAGGGCCACCTGAGTTTTGCTGCAAGGATGGGACACTCCCCAGTCACTCTCCTGGTTCCGTCCAGGAGATATCCCACGCGATGGGGATCTGAGAGCCCAGACCACGTCTGCCAGATGTGCTCCCAGGCACTGTGTGGGGATTCATCTCGCTCCCTGTCAAACACCAGTGATTAGCCCAAAGCCTCACAGCCTCCATCGACAGGGAGTTCCACAGGTTAACGCAACACAAGCGCCCTCCCACCCTCCACGAGGCCAGGACACAGACCGGTGGTTACAATACATGGAGGAAGACCCTACTCCAGGGGTGGTCCTCTTTGCAAACATACAACACGGGGGGCAGGGGGGGAACCGAGTGGGCCCAAGCCACACTACTGTGGTGTCACCTGGGCTCAGGGATGGAGGGCATGAGGTGTGGGGACAGTGGCCGGGCTGCCTGACTGACCCATCCTTTCTTCTCTTCCCTGCAGCGGGTCCAAGCACAAGCCGGGGACCCTCCAGTCCGGCAGCAGCAGCACCCCCAGCCGCCCAACCACTGAGGCAGAGGGTCCGCAAACGTGACCAGCTCCTTCGGCGCCACGTGCAGGCCATCGAGCGTGTTGAGGCTGCCATCACTCGGCGCGTGGAGGCGGACCTGCAGTGGTGCCAGGAGTCCTGGGCCACCTTCCAGGCCCAGTGTGTGCGGATGGCCGACTCCATCGCCACCCTCACCGCCCACATTGGCCATGCCATACATTACTGCATGGCCTTGCCCCACGCCCCTGCCATCCCTCCCCTAGCACTGCCCCTGCCCCTCCTGCAATGGCCCCTCCTGCCCCGGCCCCTCCTGCCTCTGCTCCTGCCCCTCCTGCTCCTGCCCCTCCTGCCCACCTCCCCGTGCAGCCTGCCCCGATGCGGCCTGCCCCCCATGTCCAGGTCCGCCCCCGCAGGAGTGGTCGCAGGGGCCACTCCTCCGAGGGGTAGCTCCTCCCCCTCCCAGTTCAAGGTCTCCTCCCCCTCCCCTTCCCAGTTCAAGGTCTCCTCCCCCTCTCCCCCTTGTAAATAAAAACAACCAAGTTTTTCTGTTGGCAACAAAACTGTGTTGTTTATTGTGTTACTCGAGGTAACTTAAATAATTGATTTGAGATGCCAATTAGCCAACTAAATTTCAGATTACAAAATGCGGACACCAAATACCGTATCTATCACCGGTCGTTCCTTTAATTGGCTATTGGTTTGTGGCGCATAAATAAATACTGACACTTTAAGTAAAATTTAAACCACAAGACTATATTAACATAGATAACAAACAAGCAAGAAAGGTTAAAACACGAACACAAAGAATATGTACACAGTCTAGACGCAGGGACGATTGTAGTGTTGCTGGCGACCTCAATCCTTTGGTCCTTCCGGGCCTCGGGAGAGGAACAGCCAGGAGTCCCTCGATGGAAGACGCCGCCGAGGCTGGCGACCTCAATCCTTTGGTCCTTCCGGGCCTCGGGAGAGGAACAGCCAGGAGTCCCTTGATGGAAGACGCCGCCGAAGCTGGCGACCTCAAGTCTTTGGTCCTTCCGGGCCTCAGACGAGGAACTACCAGGAGATCCCTCGAAGATGACTGGAATCGGGTACGCTGACTCGAGCCTTCCGCACGAACCACGGATCCTCTTCCTGTTCTTCGGGACACCTTGAACAGGCGATGGTGGCCTAAAACCTAGCCTAAACTAAAAGAAAAACCCTAGCTACGTCCGACGCATCTGACGAACATGCACGATGACGGCCGATATGCTTCGAACCGACGCTGCCTGACGAACAGTCACAACGACGATAGCTAATTTAACTAAACCTAACTCTGGACCCAATTTAAATTGGTAGGTGCAAGCCTTCCACTTGACCTGACCTGACAGACAAGACTACCAGGAGTCTTCGTACCCAACAAAACAAGTATAACCAAGGTTGGTTTGTTCAATGCAGTAAATTTACAATTGGGAGGTAAGGGGAGGGGAGGAGGAAGGGTAGGGGATGGGAGGGAGTTGTATGGGGAGACCGAGGCGACCCTACTATGTGGTCTGTGCGAACATGCCCGTCAGGGCCTCTCGGATGCGCACCCCATCCTGGTGCGCCTGGCGGATGGCAGCTGTGTGGGGCTGTTCATAAGTCTGTGCCTCGGCTGCCATCCATGCGGGGAGGAAGGCCTCCCCACTCCGCTCCACAACGTTGTGGAGCACGCAGCACGTGGCCACTACCTCCGTTGCATTCCGCTCACCCATCTCGAGACGGGTGAGCAAACAACGGAAGCGGGCTTTTAAGCGGCCAAAGGTGCACTCCACTTGATTCCGGGCCCGGTTGAGGCGGTCGTTGAACCGGGCCCGCTTCTGGTCCGGCCGCCCCATGTAGGGCCGCAGTAGCCAGAGCAGCAGGGGGTAGGCCGCATCCCCTATGATGCAGATGGGCATAGGCACATCCCCGATAGTCAACTCCCGCCGGGGGAAGTAGGTGCCCACCTCCAGCCTGCGAAACAGTCCGGAGTTGCGGAGGATGCGGGCGTCGTGTGCCCTGCCGGACCAGCCCGCATAGACGTCCAGGAAGAGGCCCCGGTGATCCACGAGGGCCTGGAGAACAATTGAGCAGTACCCCTACCTGTTTCTGAAATGGGCTACTCGATGCTCCGGGGCCCGGATGGGGATGTGGGTTGCATCCAGGGCTCCCCCGCAGTTGGGGAACCCGAGGGCAGTGAAGCCGGCCAGCGTGCGTCCACATCGCGCAGGCGGATCACTCTCGGGAGCAGGACATCGTTGATGTCGTGGACGACCTACAGAAGGGTGCAGAGAAACACAGGGGAACACATCACATAAGACAGGGGTGAGTGTGCGCTCCCTTGGCCCCCCCCCGTGATTCCCTCTGTCCTCGTGCACGCACACGCACACGCACACGCACACGCCACGGCCCCCTCGCCCCATGCCCCCCCCCCCACCAGCAGGCCTGTGCAAGGGAGGGATGGCCCAAACCCCTGGGTGACCCAGCCTGGAGACTTGGCTGCCCCTGGGCATAGAGTGCAGCACCCTCCCCCCACCCCACTCCCCCTGGGACTTACCTCCATAATGATGACACCGATGGTGGATCTGCCCACCCCCGAACTGGTGTGCCACCGATCAGTAGCTGTCTGGGGTGGCCAGCTTCCAAAGTGCGATGGCGACCCTCTTGTCGACGGGGATGGGTGCCCGCAGCCGGGTGGTGGCTCTCTGGAGTGCAGGGGCGAGCCAGGCACACAGCTCCAGGAACGTCCGCTTTCGCATGCGGAAGTTCCGGAGCCATTGCTGGTCGCCCCATTGCCCCAGGACTAGCCGGTCCCACCAGTCGGTGCTGGTGTCCAGTCTCCACAGTGGCCTCTCCACCCTGGGGTGGGGATGCCACAGGGACGCCATGTCCTCCTCGGTGAGGGAGTCCAAAGCGAGCTGCGCCTCCAGGTCCTGGAACAGGAGGGCACCAGCCTGGAGCAGCAGCTGCAGGCACTCCAAAATGGCCGTCAGTGGCCAGAGCAGGCACGTGGCCACCCCTGGCTCCATGGCAGACAAAACAAGGCAAAAGAAAAAAAAAACAGGCAAAAGCACTAGGTGGCAAAAGGCAGTGGTGTCCAAAAGGCAGAGGGCAACCACCAAAACTGCTACGGCTGTCAGTCCCTACAAGAGGTCCTAAAGCACGGAGCAGGAGGGAAACGGCTGTCCAGGGAGAGCCCTTTAAGCATGTGTCAAAAAGGAGCTCCAGCCCCCCGAAAGGGCTGGTGCCCTTTGCCCTCTGCAAAATGGTTCCGGGCTTCTGCTTTTGCGCAAAAGCGCGCCGCCAATGTAGACGCGCTTTTGCGCAAAAGCGCATCGTTATAACGATAACTCTGTGCCAGTCTAGACGCACTTTTGCGCAAATACTTTTAACGGAAAAACTTTTCCGTTAAAAGCATTTGCGCAAAATGATGCCAGTCTAGACGTAGCCCCTAAGTATAATACAAATTCTGACTTCCTTGTCCTCCTTTGACATGGAAAATGATGCTAATATATGACTGCATTAAACTGGTACCTCCCCTTAAAATATTGGCTCTGTAGTAGATAGTGACTGGGTACAGCCGCTTCACTGTGGTGCAAGATTACCTATTTATACACAGATCTGCAGTAGAATGTAACTCTTGCAAATGAGAAAGGTGTGTTTTATTTAGCTGTCATACTTTCAAATAAACTGGAGGTGATGGTAGCTATTCAGCAGGATATATTATTTTTATATATGCAGTTGTGGAATTTTGAATTATAAACTGGTAATGTCATCTTGTTGGGATTTACTGGTAACATGACACATTTACACCAGGGAACAGATGTTCCTTGTTCATTAATAGCTATGAAAGAGAGGTAGGTACTGTAAAATTGCAAAATTATCTCCACATAATTGGAATTATTTCTCGTATTATTGAAATAGACACAAGCCAAGTGATCTCCGTGCATTTTAAGATATGGCAGCTATTGAAAATCACGATCAATATGGAAAGTTTCACTTGAAAAACATGTTTTCAGCAAAACAATGCTCAAAGTTAATCATTTTCTCTTTTGAATTTTTCCTGGCTCCCCTTTTGTAAGCTAGTCAGAGAATTTAGGAGAGAATCCAGACCCGTGAAGTGTTCAGTCCCATAACCCTGGGTGGCTCAAAATACGTTGATGCTGTAGCTCCCATCTGGGATGCTTACCCAGCCTACTAGCACGCAGATCTCCCCCTGAGTCTATATGGTTAGATACCCATAGTTAACTAGCTCTGACTCTAGCAGTTTGCTTACAACTCCACCGCTCCACTCTGGTGTCCTTGGTGACTTGTTGCAAGGTGACCTTAGCACTTTCCAGGTCCTGAATTTTCCCAAAGCTGTGCCCTCTGTAGTGTCCACCTCTCTATCGAGCTGTTCAGAGACATAATAAAGTTCTTTTTGTTGTTATTCCTCTAAAGACATACAACCTACCAGCTTGACACATTAGCTGAAGTTAATATTTACTTCCATTCAAACCCAATGCTGGTGGTTTAGAAACTTTAGATTAATAGTAAAACAAGTTTATTACCAAAACAAGATAAGATTTTAAATGAATTCTAGAATAAGAAATGATGTTAGAAATGTTTACAAGCAAACAAAAGTGAAAATGCCTATCTAAAAGTCTAAAACCTAATCTAGTAAGGCACGGGCTTTGTTGAAGATGATTTCCTCATCTATGTACAATAGTTAAAAAAAAGAGAGAGTTTAATTTTGTGTGATCAAAAGAACCACTTGCTCTTGACCCTGGAGGGGAAAAAAATGAACAAAAAAGAGTTCAGCCTCTTCTGTATGGAATTTAGTACTTTCAAAGACTCTTTCCACTTCTGTTTTTAACATTTGCTGCAAGGGCTCTCCATGCTCTTTTGAAAAAATATTTTGATACATTTTCCCTGTAGAACTGAATAAACTAGTTACTTCTGAATTTTACAGAGCCTTATTGTGCTCCTTTGGTTATAAATGTTAGATCCAAAAATCAAAGTGATTTCATAAGAAAAAAGATGGAACACCAACTTCTGACCTTTAGTTCCCTAGGAAGGTGGTTTGAACAGTGGCTTAAATGCAGTGGCAAATATGCTGCAGAATTTGGGGTAGTTGGTAAATTTAATGTGTGGCTCAGAAAATTGCTTATGATATGGAGGGGGAAAAACAAGCAAACAAAAAATCTTTCCCCTCCAAGTCAATTAGCCAAAGTAAAGCTATGGCCAGTAAAGATAAACTTGTTACCATATTTCCATGATATATATGATGGATGATTAATGACCTGAGTAGGATAATATTTTAGTCTCAGTCCAAGTTTTAGGAGACAGGAATCCACATTACAAACTGCCAGCATAAATGACAATCTTTATTGGCATTCTCTGTGAAGAAGCCAATGATCAAATGGGTATTGGAACCTTAACTATTCTGTTGCCTCTAGGGCTCCGGTACATTGGGAAGGTGATGTGGGGAAGATAGCACTGATATACCTGTTATACCTGTTTTGTGTATGTATAAAGGACTTTACTTTTCAAATCCATCAGTTGGGTACCCCTCGTAAAAATGTATATATAAATATTTATATTTAAAGGTTGAACTGTACTATCAAGTCATGGGCTGGAAATGTCTTATCTTTAATGAGCTCACATGGTAAAAGGCTACACAGATAAAAGTAAATAGGTTTGTTTAGTTTATTTACTTGTCAGGAATACTTGCTAACTGAGCTTTTTCTATTTACTTTTTGTGGGTTTCTCTCTTTTTGTTTTATAGCATGGTATTCTGTTTCTTAGGAAGTTCTCTCACAGCTCACTCATGTAATTAAGTCTTGCTCTTTCCTTTAATTATTGATTAATATGCTAATTATCTATTGATAGATAGACAGAAAATACAATTGTCACAGGATCCCCCCCATGCTTTATGAAAATTGGCTTATGAATATGCATAACTCAAAGACGTGTTAGACAAAATACTTCATGTGACATATCAGTGGTAATGTTACAATCTGCTGAAGGTGTATATAGGGATGTTGACTATTGGTTATTTTACTAGTCGAGTAGTCAATGGAATTTCCATTGACTACTCAACTAGTCGATAGGCACTTCCGCATTCCAGTGGGAAATCCCGCTGACTCCGGGCTGCACATGGGCATGCCAGCTTTGAAGTGTAAAAGAGTCCCCAATGGGTTCTATGGTGCACTGCCGATTTGAAATGCCACGCAAAGTCCGGGGTCAGCTGGGGACTCCCTAGCTGACCACAGGTTCCGTGCGGCATTTCCCCAGAAGCCAGGGTCAGCTGGGGACTCCTCAGCTGATCCCGGGTTCTGCAGAAATGCCGCACAGAGCCCGGAATCAGCTGGGGAGACCCTAGGCTCCACGCGGTGCTGCCATCTTGAAACGCTGCCTCGGCATTTTCACACTGAGCCTAGGATCAGCTATGCAGTGCTGCCACTTTGAAGTACTCTCTCCCTCCCTCCCCCCTTACAGAGGCAGCAAGGGGTGGAATCGACTAGTCGACTGACTATCCGATAGGCATTTGCATACTTTTTTTTTGTGCATACATCATTCTTGTATGTGAAGTTAGAAATATGAAATGTGGATCTGTTTATAGTTCTAAATGTCCTAATGAAAGCCATTAATGATGCTTCAGAAACTTAATGTTTTTGTGACCAAACCAATGAATAGTTCTGTTTGTCCTGTAAGCCCGAAGTGTGGTTGGTCGTAGAAAAACATGTGGACAGGCCACCTTATGCTAAAACCCACTTTGGATCTGGTACTTTTCCACTCAAGGTGAGAAAAATGTGAACTGAGCACAAAGAATTTCCACCTTGGACAAAAGGATTAGGGGCAGAGGGGAGGAAACCAAGAATAGGTGCAGTTGCCAGATGCCAGGAGACCCCCCTTTTACCGCCTAAGATGCCTGCTGGAAAAATTTTAGATTGAACATGGGGAAGGATTGGGCACAATCTAGGAGGCTGCTTAGCTTGTGAAAGAGAGGTTTAGATCAACTGTTTAGAGTAAGCATTAGCACATAACAAGTCTCTTATATATTAGAATTAGCTGGTGCTCTTTTGCTTATTGTAACTTAATAATTTAGGGTGTGTCTACACAGCAGGGCTTCACTCAAATTGAGCTATGTCAATTGCATAGCTTATTTTGAAATAGCTTCTTTCAAATTTGGGAGTGTCTACACAGCACTTGTTCTGAAGTAGAGTAATCTTCCTCTGACTCCTTGTACAATGAGGGTTACAGGAGTCGGAGTAAGAAGTCCTCCTGCTTGACAATATTTTGATATTATTCAGTAATAACTGCCTACTGTGTAGAGGCAGACTAAGTTATTTCGAAACAACACTAGTTATTTCAAAGTAATGTTGCTGTGTAGACGTACCCTTACTTTTATATAACTATTTTCATTTGCAACAACTTAAATCCTACTTTTTAAACTTAATAAATACACTTTTGTTTATTATCAAAATTGGGCTCCCTTCGTTGTAATGAATGTGATTATGACACTTTAAGGTAATGAATGCATCCTGAAACTCTGCAAATGTCTTTGGCTCTCGGGTAGAGTAAAAATCTGTGGTTCCTAGGATCATCCTGCAAGATCCCTTTAAGTGTAAGCCTTTAGTAAACTATTATCAGATTAATAGCAGCTCTATATATTCTACTACTACACAAACACCTCTAAAAATGTAAATGCTTGAGCTATTTATAAGGGGCCTCTTTCTCACCACACTTTTATATCTCACTCATGTATCCCTTAGGGTATGTCTACACTAGCCCCCTATTTCGAAATAGGGAGGCTAATGTAGGCATTCGAAGTTGCAAATCAAGCCCAGGATTTAAATATCCCGCGCTTGATTTGCATCTTCCCGGCTGGTCGCCATTTTTGAAATTTAAACCTCCTTGCAGGAGGAATAACAGGTAGTTCGATTTAGGGCTTTAATTCGAAATACCGGGTCCCTGCCATGTGTAGACGCGGGCAGTTAGTCCGGACTTGTAAATTTCAAAAATGGCGATCGTTAGAAGATGCAAATCAAGCACGAGATATTTAAATCCCGGGCTTGATTTGCAACTTCGAATGTCTACATTAGCCTCCCTATTTCGAAATAGGGGGCTAGTGTAGACATACCCTTATACATCTTCATCAAACTGTATCCTGACTCTTAAGAAACTCCATTGGAATTTCAGAGTTAATAAATGCCTTATAATTATTTGAACCATTTATTTAAGTATCCTTGCAGTTCTATTTATGAATAAATTATCCACGGTCTTTTAGGATAAACACATTCTTGGGTACTGGGTTTGTAGTTTTATGCAATTCTCTCTGTGACATTTCAATGTTTATATATATACTAGCCAATTAGCCCATCATAAGACAGGATTTTCAGGTCTCTCCTCCACGTCGGTCTTCTCTTCTGAGCCTCCGGTCTCTCGCTCCGTCTCTCTCTCTCTCTCCTCCTTCTACTGCCTCCCCCCCCACAGCTCTCCTCCACCTCCTGCCTCTCTCTCTGTCTCTCTCTTTCTCTTGTCCTCCCCTCCTGCCTCTCACTCGAGGGACCGCAGAGCCGAAACGGCCTGGAGCCGCTGTCACGCCGCACGTCACCGCCCCGCCCCCCTTCACCTCCCGCCGTGGTGCTCGGCTGACTTCTGTGCTACTCAGCCGGGCCGCCACGGGGGAGCAAGCGGCGGCGCAAGCAGCCGTTTGGGCTCTGTGCTCTCCATGCAGCACCCGTGTTGTTACAGTCTGTTATGTTTAAAGACCATGGACAATGAGGTCATCAATATCTCTTCTTTAAGAAGAATGAGAAGAAAGAAAACAATACATTAGCTCTTTTAAATTAAATAAAGAAGAAATGTCCTATTTCTCCCATATGAGTCGGTAGCTTCCATTGCAGTGTGTCCTCTCATATGATACTTAAAAAAAAAACTGGTGCCTTTCAACTCTCCAGCAGGAATTTATCTATACATGCTGTACCACTGAAATGGCCATAAGTTATTGCAAATATAGCTGCAGGGTCCATAATATTTCCTCAATGGCTAACTTCCCTGCTGTTAATGCCATCTGTCTGAAATTCAGCCCAATGAGAACAGGAAACTGGCTAATAAAGAAAATACTGTTGTGTACTTTAAATTGTTTATCATATTACTGACCAAAAACTGTCAATAGTAGAGGTAATTCTGAGTTGCAAAATCTGAACCAGATCTAAATTTTTCCAAATTTCAGAGGTGTTCCAGTCTGTGATTTTGATTTTGACCTCTGAAGTAAACAGACATGTAATAATACTTCTAAAGGCTAGCTAAATATCTCATTTTTATAGTAACAAGCCTTTTGTGATTGCTGCCAGAGTACACACAATTAATAAATAAGGGGATTCTACCACTCAGCTATTTGTAAAAATGTTAGCAAATCTAAGTTTTGCAAAGTTTAGGAATACAGGTTGAACCTCCCTTGTCTGGCACCCTTGGGACCTGACCCATTCCGAATGAGGGAATTTGCGAGATCAGGGGAGGTCCCCTTTCACTAGCACCTCAGGACACTCCCCCTACCCTCCCTCCCCACTGCAGCTGGCTCCACTCCAGCCCCACCTCCACTGGGTTCCAGCCTGCAGCACTTGAACTTGGGCTCCAACCCACTGGGACCCTCCAGAGTGGAGCTCCCCCCCTACCACAGCCCTGCTTTTCCTCTGCCCAACCGAGAATCCCCAGGGCTGGTGCTTGCTGGCTGCCCCACTTTTGCCATAATCTGCCAGGCATCACCGGGGCTTGTCAGCTGCCCCGCTTTTGCTGCTGGCTGTCCCACTGCTGCCCTGCCTGGCTGGAGCTCCCCAGGAACAGGTCTCCCAGCCAGTTCTCATGTTCTTGTCAGACCACGGATGCAGTGGCGGATATAGGGCAGGGCAAGCGGGGCGGCTGCCCCGGGCCCCGCGCTTCAATAGGCCCCGCGCCAGCGCCAGGGGCGGACTGGCCCAGCGGGATACCGGGAATTTCCCGGTGGGCCATCCGCTGAAGGGCTGGCTGGTGGCTGCTGGAGGAGGGGGGCGGATTGTGGCGGGGCGCCGCAGCCCCGCACTTTCGAAATTCCCCGGCGCCGCCCAGTACGGGCCACGTGGGGCCGAGGGAGCGCATGCGCGGTGTGCTGAAACGCCGCGCAAAGCTGAGAGGGGAGATGCCCGGGCGTGGCGGGGCGTGACGTCACGGCCCGGGACTTCAAAACCGCGTGGCCCAGCGTTGCACTGCTCAGTTCGGCACGTGGCCTGGGCCGGGGTCGCGGCCACCCTGCACACTGGAAGGCAGAAGGTGGATGGCAGAGGAAGGGGCTTGTGCTGAGGGGAGGAGAAGAAAGGGGAGGAGAGACAAATGGCAGGGGGCCAAGTGCAGACAATGAGGAAAAGGGCAGGAGGGGAGGTGTCAGTGGAAGGGGGAAAGGGTGATGCTGGGAGAGGAGAGGGGAAGGGCATTGGGGGCTGGAGGAGGAGGTGCTGGGAGAAGGCTTGAAAGAAGGGGTGGGCATGAGGAAGGCGGGGATGGAGCAAGGCATGTGTAAAAGCATGGGGGCAGAGGGTGGTGAGGGGTGGGCATCAGGGAAAAAGAGGGCAAAGGGGCAGGGGCAGTGAGGGAAGGGGGAGGCACCAGGAGGGTGCAGGTGCCAGGGGATTCTGGGGATGAAGCAGAAGGGCAGACACCTGCAGGGGAGGGACCAGCACCAGAGGAGAGAGGCAGGGCAAGTGTGTAGAGGGAGGTGTTAGGAGAGGGGGTGAGGAGGGGTAGCTCACATGATCAGTGTGGGGCTACTGGAGAAGTTTTTTCTCCAAAGGGGGGGGCCCTGCAATATTGTGCTGCCCTGGGCCCCACAAAACTCTCATTCGCCCCTGCACGGCTGTTGTCAGACAAGAGAGTCCCGGATTTCGGAGGTTCAACCTGTACTGACTATTCTTTCCAAAATACATACTCGCAATGTTTTATTTACTGTTCTTCTTTCAAAAATACGTCATCCACCCACAGAAAAGAAACAATGTCATGTGACTAGGGCAACTAATCATACACAGCAAATAAATAATGAACAACCAACATGACCAGTCCACAGTAATATCCTAATGGGAAATTAATCACCCAAACTTTTCTGAATACACAAAAATAAAAAAAAATCAAAGAACATCAAGAACCCATGTGAACTGATTTAATCAAATTAAGAGGCAACATCCATAGCTAATATTCATAATGAATGGTTTGAAAGCTCTGCCTTATACTAGATACTTCAAATAACCATGCACATTCACATTTAGATTTTTTCTTTTTTTTTCTTTTTCCAATAAAATATCAAAATGACCGACATGAGAAAAGTGACACATTAAAATATTTATAAAACATATATCAGCAATAAAGAAAATGCAGCAGTTTATCCACATGTCAACTTGAGATGTGACAGGCTGATTTGATTAAACTTATCAGGCAGTGAGAAGGAGGCTTTCAAGTAAAATAGGCAGAGGAATCACTGCTGATTAATTTCTCTTTCTGAAATGACAACAGAAGAATACTAAGCTCCTAGTACATGGCTTGAGTTCTGTGTTTCCTTTAGGTTTCACTGGTACGATGCTATGTGACCCAATACACAAAATAATGGCCTCCTTCCTCTTGAATGGATTTTGTATGTATATGAAAGAGAGGGAAAGAGAGCGAGAAAACCAGGCTTTTACTGACCTTTGAAGAAGCTCCCAATCCATGCATATGTTTCCCATAAAAAAGTACAAGTGTTGAGCAGTGAAAGAGGTCAAATAATGAAGTAGTAAACTTAAGTTTAAGATGTTAGGAGGATGTTTTTTCTCTTACTGAAAAAGAGTTATATAAGAAAGAATTATTCATGTCAGCTGAATAATTGTTGTGCTTCTATATTAATTTATATTATTTTAAACCCAGCCCAAGTCTGTTTTGGTGCCATTTGGGTAACTAATTACTACCAAGTGTTAGCTTGAGGTATCTCTGTGGCGGGTAGACAATATACTATGTTGTCTAGTTCCATCCTTTAATACATAGCCATCATTTCCTTGCTGTATGTTGTAATACATGGACATTATTGCCTTTGAAAACAAGGGACATCGCTCACTTTAGTCCCAAAGATACTTGCATCACACAAAAATCTGGTGATCCCTCTTGGTCATTATTGGGAAAATATTTAAATCAGAAAACATGGCTATTAGAATAGGTATAGATTGGATTCTATTTTTTAAAGTTTCCTATATGAATACATTTTTGTGCCTCACATTTTGGGTCTTTCTCACACATTTGAGCCTTAGCAGGTTGAGAAGTATGTTAGGGTAGTATGTTTGCAAAGAAGACAATCAACCAGATCACTCAAGAAAAAGTCCCATAATTACAGAAAAGAACTTCCAGCTGTGGGCAATTAAAGAAGTACCATATTAACAATGAGAATCCTTCAAACAGGAGGAAGAAAGATAATTAACATAAGCTCCAGTCTCTGGAGATAATAGCTATAATGAACATTTTAGTCTATCAGCCTTCAGGAGATGGTCATCATCATAAAGAAAATGGCTTTGGAGGGCAAGTTAGGTGCAATTTCAGATCACTGTGAGCACATAGCACAATAATGTATTTTTTTAAAGAAACAATCAGGCTATTTTATCAGGACATACAACAAGGAGTCCAGTGGCACCTTAAAGATTAACAATTTTATTACGGCATAAGTTTTTGTGAGTTGCAACTTACTTCATCAAATGCATGAAGTGAAAGAAAAAGAAACACTAGGGACACAGAGATGGGAGTGTTACATAAGAGTTAATTCAATCAGGGTGGATATGGGTAAGGAGAGAATACCTAAAGTGGAAAATTATTTATTATAATGAGAGTGCCATTCCCAGTTCCTATCCAGATCCATTCTGATGGTGTCAAATTGGCACATGAATTCCAGCTCAGCAGTTTCACATTTCAACCTGGTTTTGAAGGTTTTTTTTTACTTGAGGATGGCAATTTTCAAGTCTGTGACTGTGTGTTTGTGGTGTTTTAGATGCTGCTTGTAATTATTAGAACTGGGAGCACTGGCTGTTGGGAATCTGGAAGCACAGGAAACAGGAAGGAGGGGGGAGGAGATGGGCCAGGCCTGAGTGAGAGCTACAGAGGGGAGCAGCAGCAGCTTTGTAAAGAGGTTTCACCTTTGGTAACTAAAGGCCTGTTGAAGTTTGTTACTACCTTGCTTGCATGATACAACAGCGTTCAGAGAGATTAAAAGGTTTTTCCACTGGTTTTTGCATGTTACCATTCTTGATGTATGATTTGTGTCCATTACGTAGAGACTATCTGGTTTCTCCAGTGTACATGGGACAGGGGTATTGTTGGCACATGATGGCATATCACATTAGTAGATGTGCAGGTGAAGACACCTTTGATGGTGCGGCTGATGTGGTTAGATCCTATGAGGGTGTCCCGAGGGTACATGTGTGGACAGAGTTGTCAAAAGGGGGTTGTTGCAGGGACTGGTTCCTGGGTTAATATATCTGTTGAGGGCTATGTGGTTGGTGGTGATATGTGTTTCAGGTTGGGGGCTGTCTATAAGTAAGGACTGGCCTGCCTCCCAAGGTCTGAACTACAAGACAGACCAACAAAGAAGGTAACAGAACACCACTAGCCATTACCTACGGCCCTCAGCTAAAACGTCTACATATCATCAAGGATCTAAAGTTATCCTAGATGGTGATTCCCTTGCTCTCACAGACCTTGGGAGGCAGGCCAGCCCTCGCTTACAGATAGTCCCCTGTCCCTCCCCCCCACCTGGTTTTTCTCTGAACCTTCTATGTATTGCCACTAGGTGGACCACTGAATTGCCTCTTATTTACCCAGGCATCTCTTCCATTCTGCAACCCTTACATCAGGAGAAGAAACATATGGGCCTCTATGTATATATATAAATAGAAACTGGAGGTCCGTATGTTTCTTATCCTGACTAAATAGCTAACCAAAATAAAATATAATACATATAAACAAATTAATTTAAAAGAGTGGCTGATGTCCAATCAAATTAATCTATCATGTTGATTAGACCATATGAAATAAACCAGCAGTTCCATCTACATCTGACAGGTTGATTTGATTTAACATATACATTTAGTAAGTTGCCTAAGACTTGACTGTCATCATTTAACTCTACATCAGGGTCACTTAGGATTTTTTAGTCACAAGCAGGGAAACGGCTCAACTATTACTTCCGCAAATGACTAGGATAAAGGATAAGTAGGAGAATCTCTTCCTTCATTTGAAGTAGCATGAGAGTTTGCAGACACACTTTTGAGCAGGTCTGCATATGCAATAATGTTTGACGCCTATAGATACCACTGATGATCATGGTTTATCAGTTTACCTTCAATAACCAGCAGTGCTGAGACAACCTTTCCTGAAAGTAGCCCTCTACAGTTCAATTGTGAATAAGGTTAAAAAATAAGATGATATTTTGAAGATATTCTGTAGTTTCATGTGGCAAGACAGACTGAAGCCTGGACTTAATTTTTGGGAGAGCTATAGGGTTTTTTAGGCAAGGCCATAGACTATCCTGGCTAGAAGTTCTAAATTCTACTGCTACTTTATTAGAGGAGATTTCAGTCTTGACATTCAGCTTTCCAAAAGCAAAATCCTAAAAAATCAAAGGGTGATATGTAAAGTTCATCTTTAAAATAATCATTTCATGGCAAGTTTGCCATATTTGCTTGGTTGCTAAATGTTTCTCCCTCCCACAGACTTCTCTATTTCCCTGGTTTCAGACATATACAAAGATAATTGAATTGTGTGCATCTATTTCGACTTCATTCATTGTATTCTCTCCCAGCTGACTCTGTTTTCTTTTCATTGAGGCTGTGTTCTCCCTTTGTCAGAATCCAGTTTGGTACAGGCAGCAATGTCCCACTAAAAGATTGCTTTTCTCGCTATGTATCGCTTTTACTGGCTACCAAATGTTATCTGGGAAAAAAATCAAAATTGGGTAATAAAATTGAAACATTTTCATTTACATAATGCTAGCACTACTTACTTTTTCTGTCTCAGGATCTGAGTGAAGAAGTTGTCTGGAGAGTCAGATTCAATCTATATAAGACTGAGGTGAAGCTGACCAGCCAGGGGAAGCACTCTGAAGAACTGCAAGGAATTCTGGCTTCATCCTCAGCTTTAGGGTATTTGTTTTCCCCTTGTCAAGATGGGGAGTAAGCTCAAGGTGTTATTAGACACCTTTCTGTTCCTGCAATTTACAGATAGCAACATGGGCTAGAAATGTGTCCTGCCACCCCCTTCCCAACTTCAGCTAACAAAATGACTGGTTCTCTCCTCCAGACCTAGCAATAACTATCCATATCTATTTCATTTCCAGACTATACCACAGTATAACATATTAACCAGTGCTACCTGTAAGGCTGCCCAGAAACTGATGCAATTTCAGAAGGTAGCCCCTGAACTTCTAATGAGGGCAGAACAATGAGACCCCATCTTTCCAGTGCTCTATGCTCTGCACTGACTGCCAGTTCAATGCAGTGGTGAAGTCTAGGTTCTGAAATTAGGCCCTTGCCCCTTGAGGACTATACAGACGATAATCAGAATGTCCGTCACCTTCCACTCTCCTGAGGAGGATTTGGCTTTGATCCCATAGTAGGACTTGCAGGGGCAGGATGCACATGCACCCCACTGACTGGAATTCACTCCAGCTGGAGTTCTCTATTAGGACAGGATAAATGACTCATCTCCTTACTCAAATCTTTTCCCTTCCTGGATTTCAGAGGGTCCTGGCAACACTCTCTAGATACAATCAGGTTTTGTTCTGTTTTCTATATAAGCAATTATAGCAAAAGAATAGGAGGAGGTGCTCACTGTCCACCATTATGGAGACGACTGCCTTTCTGTGTCATAGAAAGAAAGCCCACATGCGACATTGATCACCATCGCAGAAAGGAGCCAGAGGAAATACACAATAGAGTAAAATAACTCGTTAGCAGTATATTTCAAAAGGCAGTCTAACATTGCTAATTACATTTGCTCCTTGTGTGACAACACTGATCTTTAAACAGTTGTCACATGACACATCCTTGAGCAGTGTGTGCTTGAAGAAAAGGCTCACTGCTGCAGGTAGAAATAAAATCAATGTGCTGATTGTGACATATGCCTGACTGATTGCCGTTGTTAAACTTGTGCTTTTTTTAAATTCCATCTTCATCAAGTATGGTGATCACATTAAGATTCCGGTGATCTTTCCTACATATTGTGCTAATGCATTCCAGGTCTATCCGCATTTCCAGAAGAGCCAGAGAAATGTCAGAGAGCATAGTGGAACAAGTGAGGGACAGACAATGGCGTGGAGTATGCAAGAGGAGAAGAGGAACGGGAGAGGGAAGCAATAGAAAGAAGGGCATGGGTGTGGTACAGGAAGGATAGGGATGAAAAGAAGTGGAAGGAAAAAGATATTGAGGGAGAAAGTAAAAGAACATAGATTACATACAAGGATCCTGGCTTTTTTCTTCATTTTTTCCTGGGCCCAGCAATTCTCCTGCCAGCTTAGATTGTCATCAATAAAACTGCTTCCTCACAATTACCATATGTATCTGGAAACTAGCCACCCTGCTTGTTTAACCACAGTACATGCTTTGGAAATTTCATTTAAATGTCAGAACTGTCTGTTTGAATTGAATTGAATTCTATTTAACTGTTTTCTTTTATCGAAATAAACTCTCAGTGCCAAAACAGCTGCTGATTCTTCTGAAGTTTAACCTCTTCCTCCCCTATTCTTGCTTTCTGTAATATGTCAAAATCCACTCTCTCTTCATAACTTAATGTCATATTAATTTAAAAAAAAAACCCTCTTGTGTGGGATTTTCAAAAGCAAGCAGAACTAACCTAAACACTGTGGCTACGTCTACATTGCGCTTTCTTGTGCAAGAACATATGCAAATGAGCTGCTATTTTTGCGCAAGAAGGAGCAGTTTACACTGCTCCTTCTTGTGCAAAACCCCCCTCTTGTGCAGGAGCCATTCTGCCTGAAAATAAGTAGCAGAACGGCTCTTGCACAAGAGGGGTTTTTTGCACAGGAAGGAGCAGTGTACACTTGCGCAAAATGGCGGCTCATTAAGTATTCAAATGAGGCGCAGCGATATTCATCGCCATGCCTCATTTGCATATGTTCTTACGCAAGAAAGCGCAATGTAGACATAGCCAGGGTATAACATCTACTATTGTTGCATCACAGAAAGTCTTACAGACATAGCTCAGTGACTCACAACATTCTATTTCTCACCAGTATTCTATGTCCCGCACAGTATTCTATGTCTCACCAGACTTCAATGCCATTTTCCCTCAGTTTACTTCATCCTATTGGTTCATGAGTAACAGAGCATCATGTTCCATAACACTACAAATAGCTCAACACTGCCTTCTCACAGCCCTCAGCATTTCACAATGTCTGGGGTTTGCAATAACCTTTGCAAAAGATGGCACTGGGTAGTTTTCTTCCGAACTACCAAAGAATTAAGAATATTCAACAGAGTTTTGTGGAAAAGCAGTTGGACTTTTAAAATAATTTCCATACTTATCTGAATGTTTTTAAGCTACCTCCAGATTTTTGAAGTGCTTTTTACTCATTTTATTCAGCAATCCTTAAAATTACAGATATTGCTTCTCACTGGAAGCCCTTTCAGACCTATATGAGTGTTATTGGTTATAATCTCTCTACTTTTTCTATTATTATTGATTTTACATATATATATAGAGAAAGAGAGAGTCCACTTCAGAGGACCTCCATTCCCCATAAACACACCTTCTGATTTGGGTATAGATTTCTGATGCGCTTTCAGGTCCGGGCCGATTCACTTTATAGTCACTACATAAATGAGTGGACCAGTATCATATGGACAAGTATTGTCTGTACAGCCCACTCAGAATAACCTGCTTTCCCTATAACTATTGAACTTGTTCATCCTTCTCAGCTGTTTTTCTCTATTATTCTTTAGAGTATACAGTACAAAGTATGTTTTTAAACAACTTTGTAATACTTCTCCGCTGTACTTCTGCAGTATTTTACCTTCTGAAATGTCCAAACAGTATTCAGTTTATTGTGCAAAACATGGGAGAAAATCCTGGACCCAGTGAAGACAATGACAAAGAAAATTGGCTTTTGTAGGGCCAAAATTTCTCCAGTAGTATCTGAATAGCAACATTTAATGTATACGGATTTGACCTGCTGTTGATATAACTAGAAGATAGGCAGAAATTGTCTCTAACAGGGCCAGCGGATTATTTGTCATAGCAACCTGGTAATATGAGTGTCAAAGGTCATTGCCACCTCTAGTTTTCTAATCTCAGACACTGCTGGAACTATAAACATTTTCAGCTTGTCATTCAAGTCTTGAAATAGCATTTTGTTAAATTTTCAGGTAGGAATGATACAAATGTGCCTATGTCCAATTCCTTAGTAGTGGGATGGTTCTCTGTTTTATCTTCAGTAATAACTTGTGTGGTTGCTTCATTTTACAGTTCTGAATCCCTTTTCTCAACAATTTTCCTAACTTTTGCTATTACTCCCCAGTCCTAGGATTGTGTTGCAATTTTTGTTGTCAGAAGCAGGTCATGATGTAAGGAAGTTTGAGAACCACTGGTCTGGCCTTGTACAAATTTCTGGTTTCCCATATGCTTTTGTAGAGGAAAGTACCCAGCAAATTATTTCCTTCCTTTTTCTTTTTCAAGTATATACATTAGAAATGTAACCAGACTGTATTCTTGGGTTATTTATTTGAAAGAAATAGAAATCAGTTGCTTTTTACAAGTTGTTTAAACTGATTTTACACAGTCAGCCTACTGGATTTCAAACTTCCATAAGACCACTTAAAACATTACAATTCCTGCTCCTGGGGTTTTATAGCCTTCCCCTCCCCCTCCTCCCCCCAACTTTATTTTTGTATTGAAACAACAGGATCCTTTTAACTCAACATGATTTTACTGTTGACTATGAGGCAGGATGAAGTTACATCAGAGCCAAATTTGGACCATCAGGTTTTTTTTGAAACAGTACTGCTTTCCAAAATGGAAAAACTATATGGGAACATTATACTTTTGAGTTTCTTAGGATTTACACTGGGATAAGTAGAAGCAGTATTTGGCCAATATATGATATAAACCAATGGTCCCCAACCTTTCCGGGCTGCCGGGCACCCGGGGGCGGGGCCGCCCACACGCCGGGCGTCTGGGGATGGGGCCGTGCACGTGCCGCGTGCCCGGGGGAGGGCCACCCATGCGCCGCACTCCCGGGGCCGGCATCGCACGTGTGCCGTGCACCCGGGAGAGGAGCCGCCCATGCGCTGCGCGCCCGGGGCGGGCACCGCGCATGCGCTGCGCGCCGGGGGTGGGGCTGGCCCAGATCATTCGGCGGGCACACATAAATGCCCTGGCGGGTGCCATGGCACCTGCAGGCACCACGTTGGGGACCACTGATATAAACTATTCAAATACAATACCACACATATTAACAACAATGGTTTTTTCATGGTTGACCTGAAGGACTGTAGACTGTAGACATTAAAGTCACATGTAATGTTTTAGGAAGGAAGATTATATGTCTATTGCCTTAGCTCTCAAATGGGCACACACTCATTCACTAAAAAAAGTCTGCACAATCTTCTTAAAGGCACTTTGCCACAGCTTTTGCTCTCAGGTTGTAAATGCATTTTCGGTGGTTTATATTTTGCTGTCATGAAACTTTAGAGTCCAACTGAATCTTATCATAATTTTAGAGTTGATATGGCAGCCAGTGTAAATTACGCATTCATTTATTATTTCAAGTAGTAAGGCAAATTCACTCCAACACATACACACACTCACCACTGCATCATACACAGAGAGGGAGAGAGACAGTGTGTGTGTGTGTGTATATGAGTGTTAGTACAGGCTCGCAGATCATTCAAAACAGATTGATCAGAATTGCAAGACTACAGGTTGAACCTCTCCAGTATGGCGCACTCTGGTCTGGCATGATTTTAGTTGGCCACTTTTCCTGAGTGTGGACAAGTTTCCCATGGTCCCATAAAGTTTTACAGACACTAGTCCTGGCTCTCACTGTTTTGTGCTGTTATTTAGCTCTAATTTACCCCTGAATGTCTTCTAAGAGCCCTGTAAGCAGTGGAAGTGTTTGTAATGCTGCTAGTTACAAGGAGGAAGGAGCAACAAAGAAGGACCCTTGATTTGAATGGAGAAGGCAGGGCAATCAACTGGTTATCTAAGGTACTTGTACAGGAGTGCAAGAAGCCTGGGAAACAAACAGGAAGAATTAGAAGCCCTGGCCCAGTCAATGAACTTCGATTTGATTGGAATAACAGAGACTTGGTGGGATGACTCGCATGACTGGAGCACTGTCATGGAAGGGTATAAACTGTTCAGAAAGAACAGGCAGGGGAGAAAAGGAGGAGGAGGAGTTGCACTGTATGTAAGAGAGCAGTATGATTGCTCAGAGCTCCAGTATATAGGGGGAGCAAAGCCTGTTGAGAGTCTATGGGTTAAGTTTAGAGGTGGAAACAACAGGGGTGATGATGTGCTTGGTGTCTGCTACAGACCACCAAATCAAGTGGATGAGGTAGATGAGGCTTTCTTCAGACAACTAAGAGAAGCTTCCAGATCACAGGCCCTGGTTCTCATGGGGGACTTCAGTCACCCTGACATCTGTTGGGAGACCAATACAGCAGTACAGAGACAGTCCAGGAAGTTTTTGGAGAATGTTGGGGATAACTTTCTGGTACATGTGCTATAGGAACTGACCAGGGGCCATGTGCAGCTTGACCTGCTGCTCACAAACAGGGAGGAACTAGTAGGGAAAGTAGATGTGGGTGGCAATCTGGGAAGCAGTGATCATGAGTTGGTAGATTTCAGGATCCTGACAAACGGAAGAAAGGAGAGTAGCAAAATACACACCCCGGACTTCAGAAAAGCAGACTTTGATTCCCTCAGAGAACTGATGAGAAGGATCCCCTGGGATGCTAACATGAAGGGGAAAGGAGTCCAGGAGAGCTGGCAGTATCTTAAAGAAGCCTTATTAAAGGCATGGAAAAAACCATCCTGATGTGCAGTAAGAAAAAGCAAATATGGTAGGCGACCAGATGGGCTTACTGGGGAAATCCTTGGTGAGCTTAAACACAAAAAGGAATCTTATAAGAAGTGGAAACTTGGACAGACAACTAGGGAGGAGTATAAATATATTGCTTGAGAAATGCAGGGAAGTAATCAGGAAGGCGAAAGCACAATTGGAATTGCAGCTAGCAAGGAATGTGAAGGGTAACGAGAAAGGTTTCTACAGGCATGTAAACAATAAAAGGGTGATCAGGGAGGGTGTGGGGCCCTTACTGGATGAGGTGGGTAACTTAGTACATAAGTTGTGGGAAAAGCTGAAGTACTCAATGCTTTTTTTGCCTTTGTCTTCGCAGACAAGGTCAGTTTCCAGAACTACTGCATGAAGCAGTATGGGAAGGAGGTGGGCAGCCCTCAGTGGAGAAAGATCAGGTTAAGAACTATTTAGAAAAGCTAGACATACACAAATCCCAAGCATTGTTACAGGCCGGGGTCCGACTGGCTAAGTAGCAGTTCGGCAGAAAAGGACCTGGAGATTATAGTAGATCAGAAGCTGGATATGTGTCAACAGTGTGCCCTTGTAGCCAAGAGGGCTAATAGCATATTAGGTTGCATTAGGAGGAGCATTGCCAGCAGATCTAGAGAAGTGATTATTCCCCTTTATTCAGCACTGGTGAGGCCACATCTGGACTATTGTGTCCAGTTCTGCCCCCCCGCCCACTATAGAAAGGATGTGGATGCATTGGAGAGGGTCCAGCAGAAGGCAACCAAAATGATTAGGGGGCTGGAGTACATGACCTATGAGGAGAGGCTGAGGGATTTGGTCTTATTTAGTCTGTAGAAGAGAAGAGTGAGGGTGGATTTGATAGCAGCCTTCAACTTCCTGAAAGGAGGTTCCAAAGAGGATGGAAAGAGGCTGTTCTCAGTTGTGACAGATGGCAGAACAAGGTGCAATGGTCCCAAGTTACAGTGGAGGAGGTCTAGGTTGGATATTAGGAAAAACTTTTTCACTAGGAGGGTGATGAAGTCCTGGAAGTATTCCCTACGGAGGTGGTAGAATCTCCATCCCTAGAGGTTTTAAAGTCTCGGCTTCACAAAGCCCTGGCTGGGATGATTTTGTTGGGATTGGTCCTGCTTTCGGCAGGGGGCTGGACTTAATGACCTCCTGAGGTCTCTTCCAGCCCTAGGATTCTATAATTCTAGACAATATTGACTCCCATGGTTCAACAAATTCTCTGGTTCAGCACCAATCAGATCTCCAGGTTGCTGGACTAGAGAAGCTCAACCTGTATTTGTTTCCAGGAGCGGCCCAAGGCCGGCTGCAGCAGCTGGCGCCTTAGGCGGGGTGGCGCAGTTGGCGCCCCTGGCTGCACGGCCATCAATGGCCGTGACGTCATCATCGGGCGCCCGGGCCAGCGGCGCCCTAGGCAGTTGCCTAGCTCACCTAGGCTCACGGGCCGCCCCTGTTTGTTTCTTAGAAGAAAGCTAGAGTACATTGATAGGGTGCTTGATTTAGCTCTGTTGAAATCCTGGTGCTGTATCTAATATTCCTTTGTCTGCTTCTTTTATTATTGAAAAAGTCTACTATTTCTGGAAAGTTTCCAAAAATACACTCTACTACGTCTTGCCAAGGTTTACAAGATGACAAATTGTGTTCCAATTGAGAGCTAGGAACTCTGTCATATGTAGAAAACTTTTATTTTCTGTTTGGGGTTTCAGGACTTTTTATCATGTGTCTGCATGAGTTATTATCAATGAACTTCATTTTCATATGTCCTTCCATTTTGAAGGAAGCTTTGTTGTTGGCATAAAAGTAATGACAAAGAAAGTTAAAAGGTAGCTGTCATTTTTTTCCTTACATCATTATTTATTCCACAATGATTTACGGTGTACAGAAGTCTCAATAGTTCCATGTCAGGATTTATATAGTAACAAGCTCTGTACCTCATTACAATGTACTGCCAATGTCCAATTTTGTGGAGTTTGGTGCAGCACACAGGTGTTAAAGGAAGATTAGGCTGCTAATGCCAAAAGTAAACAAACAGAATTAATGCAGAGTCTAAACAAGGTCAAATAAATCTTCAAACAAGATTAGATTACTTGAAAGTGCTATTGCAGTAAATATGTGTTGGATCTATTCACCTTTATACAAGCCCTCAATTACATATGATGTAATGCTTTTCTCTCTGATAAGGAAACATTCCTGGAATAAAGTAAAATTGTTTTTGTAACTCCTTTTTTTTTCTTTTTTTTTTTAAACAAATACCCCTCTAAGTTCTGATAAGTCCTCTGGATCAACCTCATATATAGGTCAAATAATTCCACTATCATAAGGAGGACACACTACTATTTTGCCCTAAAGTTTGCACAGTAGCATCATACAATGTTTGTGGGTTGTTATGGGAAAATCTGTCCCTCTTAGTACTGATGCTTTCTACGTACAAAACCGCCTTATTTGGGTTTTCTTCAGGTAAGGGGTAAATTTCAGCTTTTGAGAAGTAGTAATAGGAAAACAACTATTTTAGTGAATGTTCCCTATCCTTGGATGCTTGAAGATACAGCTCTAAGCGTAGTTATTTGGGTTATATGTAAAGCCAGGCACAGTGAAATCCTGTCCTTCCAGGACATTGATTATGAAGCTGTGTGCGCTCATTACCATATGATAATTACTGGAAAATAGATTATTTCCAGCAATAGCCACACAGCCTTTCCCCCACTGCCCAAACCCTTCAGCACTGCTACCATCCAGTAGATATGTATGCACACCTGCACATACTGAGTCCAGTGGATCTTAAATGCTAAAATTAAACAAATCTATAATGGGTTTTTTAAAAAAGTTAGAAAAATAATGGCAGTGCAACTTAAAAGGCTGCAGAATAATGCATCAGTGATGCATACTTACAAAATCATGTGATACCAAATGACAGACTGTCACATAGAATTAAATCAGGCTGACTACTACTTGTCAAGAAATATATTGAATAAAGAAGTTTCGGCACAGGGAGGAGTTTGACCAGCTGAAGAACTGGATACAAAATGTCCTTTGAAAAACATATTAAATAACCTCTCAGTAAATAATTGTATCCACTATTTAACTGTCTATCTAGATAGATAAAGATATATAAAAATCATTGGTTCATATAAAGATGAAAAATACATGTCTTATAAAAATGCCATCAAATGAACATGGTTTATTTGTGAGTAAAATGAGGGACTAGCTGTAAATAAAATGTTAGCGCCGAAGACTGTTTAACAAATTGTGTAGTAATAACTTGAATGATAAAGAGAATATACCATGATTTGTTCTACGTATGAAATACCGAGGATTATCTTGTATAAGATGGGTGCCTCCTAGTTGTGTGTAAAAGTTTTACACTAAAGAAGACTCCATGAAAATTATTTATGTGGGGAATAAACTTTGTCCGTGGTCCAGATGAAACTATTACAAATTTAAGAGCATAAACTAATGAAAACAAGGATCAGGATACACAGCAGCTTCTAAGCAATATAAATTCTCCTCTCTCCAACCAGCCCAGGCCCAAAAGGGGGGATTCAATGTGTAGCAAAAACCCCAAATGAGGGATACAGAAAGTGCATCTGTGAGATTCCTTCCTTTCTCTGTACCTTCAATCTCATGATTCTTTATTTCCATGTAATTATGAACCCCTAATTTGTATGGCTTGGAAGTACCTTTAGGACTAAAATGAGTAATTCTCCTCCATTTGACATGATAAAAGAATCACTGTTGAATATCAGCCTGAGAAATGGAAGTTTCTCTGCCTTCCCTGCCAAAGAGAGTTTGGTTTTTATATAGGGATAACAATTAGTTTCTCATTTTAAATTCTACTGGAGAAAGGCACAAGTAGATTTTTTTTTATTTAGGTAGCTAGGAAAAGTCAACTGTACATCCTGAGCTCACCTATCTATATTTTGATTAAAAAAGCTACCTTTGCCTTGTCTCTACTAGGATTTTACTGTGAGGTAGCTATGGCACACAGTTATCTCACTGTAAAACACTTTTTGTGTGTGTGTGGCAGTGAAAACATGATAGAGAAATCATCACCAGTAAAATGGAGGAAAATAGGAAGAGAACATTCTCTTTTGGAAAAAATACATGAGTTTTCAAAAATATGAGCAGAAGAGCAGGTCTTACATGTTTAATAGTAGTTTGGAAAATTTCCTGTCAGCAAATGTGTGTTGCTGAAGAACCATTTTCCTTATTGAAATAACAGATGTAGATAATTGTATCAGAAAGAAAGTGACATTGGCTAACATCAAGTCCATATGGTTTTTTTTGTTTTAAGGTAAAAAATTATGTCAAAACTGTTCTGCCAGCATAGGTTTATTTAAAATGCAAGGTTGTTTCTATTTAATTTAAAAGTTATAACCTGAAAAGCTATCTGATTTAAAATTCAAATTCACAGGTCACTGTAAACTTCTTCAGAGATAAACAGATGTGATCTTTACTTAGCAATGGAGTACTTTAAAAAAATCCATGTTAGTGGAATGTCAAAATTAAACTTACAAAGGAAACACCAAAGGGATTCAGTTGAAACTTTAGCATCTGACAAAAATGTTAAATTTTGTTATTAGTTTTGGCTATGACTCTTTGTTCCTCATTTGTAATACCCCCTTTGTTTCAAATGGTAATAAAATACTACTTATTTCTGTAAGAACTTCAATTGACTTAGAAGCAAAGTTCCTAATGTCAGTTAAAAGTATGGTTTTATTTATATCTCTTACGCGTGTGTGTGTGTGTGTGTGTGTGTGTGTGTGTGTGTGTGTAATTTTCCCATTTAAAATATTTTTATCTGTTAGGGTGTCCTGGCCTACATGTTTGCACTTGATTGAATACATCCTGACATTTCATCAATGATATTCATAATAAGCTTCATTTTAAAAAGCAGAAAAAAGAAAAATGCACTATCAGCATTTTAGGTTTCAAGGACATGTGGCTGTTTCTTAGCTCATAAAATAGTGAGGAAAAAATAGAAATTACAGAGATGGGTGATAAAAATTTAAGTGTGACTTAATTTAAAAACAATTAGCAATGAAAACTTAAGGCCAAATTGTGATCACAGCTACACCAGCTCAGTTCCAGAGTGACTCCGTGGAAGTCAATGGAAAGTGTTGGGATCCGCACTATTACAACTGAGATCACAATCAGAGCCTCTGTCTTTACTTTATTCACTTGTTTTTAAAGTGAATAAAAGTCTTAAAACTGTAATAATCTTACCAAGAGTTTGTGCTGCACTATCATATGTCTTTTCACTGTCTTCTGTCTCACTGAAGCATAGAAAATCATATTATGCTTTGCTTCAAATTCCCTGTGTACACTGTAGTGTATTATTAAAACATACTAATATTTTAAAATGCTAATAATGATTTAGGAGCATAATTTGTCTTACTTTAGAGGTAAAATGTAGTTTGACAGAATATAAAGTGGTGCACAATTTCACAATCCTCCCTCTCTTTGCAACAGAATAGGGTCATACTTTGCTCCAGCCATTTATCTGATGCAACATATGTTCCCTGATATGCTGGTCAGTGTTTGTCACCCATCACTTCCCATCAATACCCCTACCACATATGGACCTTAAGTAGCATCACATATTTAGATGATATTGTAAAAAAAGTGGGTGTCTGCCCCAGTCAGTTTACAGACATGTGTAGGAACAATATAGAATTGAATGAATATATCATGGTCACTCTATCTGGAAGATTTAGTAGCACAGATTTGTTTTTAAGGACAATATTGGTTTATGTAAAGCATCATCACAACAAACATCTGTGTGATCAAGTAATTCTGTTCAGCCTTCATTATATGCTGATGCCTTTATAATTTTTATAGAAGATGTAAATCAAAGTTGTCCAGTATTACAAGAAAAAAGTAAAGTGATTGGTCAGGAATCATGGTGCAGACTAAATTACTGTAAGGTTATGTCTACACTATGAGCTAGAGGTGTGGTTCCTCTGCTTGTGTATACATACTTACACTCATACTAAGCTAGTATGAGTACCATGAGTTGCAGCCACAGTAGCACAGATAGTAACAGTGGAGGCATGGACTGAGCTCTGCCAGGTAGAAACCTGCCTGAAATCAGTGAAGTGGGGTGTGAGTTAGGTTACAAAGTGGAAACTTAGTACATAAAACTTGTGGTAGATGTCCAGTAAAGGTGCTTGTTGCGTCTAGGACAAGGTTATAGAATACAATGGCTTGAAGAAGGGTTTGAAAGAAAGAATCCCTTAAGTGATGCTTAAGGGAGTAGGGTTGAGGTCTCCTGCATCTGGAACACAGGGGAGCCAACCCTACCATCTTATCCAGCCAACTGTAATCCTCATAAAAGAAAAGGTTGGTGGCATCCCAACCATGGGCTGGCTGGAACCAGGTTGAGTATTATGTGGAAATTATTAGGGAAAAGGTCACCTGCTCTGTACAATTAGTTGCATAGGACCTCCAGAAATGTTAAGTGAATTAAGTTGCAGTCTAATTAAACCACATCCATTGCCTTTTGTCTTTCATCCTGTGTGGGTGGAGAGAAACGTCCTGCCCACGGTTTTGTATCTTCCCCTCCTCCCCCCGCCCCAATTCACTTTGAACCTCCTAAAAAATTCTTGAAGATGTTTTAGAACAATATTAAAAGATTCCAATCATCAAATGGAAAACTGAGAATCAAAATGGAATGGATGGAACAGCCAGTTGAGATGGGAGGCCTAGTGCTGCCTGACTTCAGGAGACATGATAGGGTGCGACAAATTAGAGTGGTACTAGAGATATTCTATCATGGTTACTGGTAGAATAGAAACTAGCAAACCTCATCTCATTATATAAATTGTGTGCTGGACTCGTATTCCAGCATGCCAGAATTCTTGGACTACCACGTGTTACTTAAAAGTGTACTTACTGACTGTGCATATGTGAGGCACTTGACCACATAAAAAGAGCATATGTTAGTCATATCAGAAATAAGAAGTAATAGTGCTTTCAAACCCAGGTTGAATAAGGAAGAGTTTAGATCTTGGAGCATGTGCCAGAGTGTGAGTAGCCTAGGGCTGACTGCACTTGGTAAGCAGCATGAGCTAAAATGATACGTGATTAATTAAAAGCAGGTGATTAACTAATAAAAATGGAACTCAGATCCTGAGCTGTTGATGGGTAGGGCTTTTTATCTACACTATACAGTTTTTAATGACATGGTGGTCAGGCAATATAAATGCTGTTTGGCACTTTTGCTGAAAAAAATACTTACACCCCCTATGAGCAGGGGTTTGTGTTGTCAATGAGCTGTTTACACTGCCGCTGGTCATGGCAAAACTTCTGTTTTTCTGGGCAGGAGTTAAGCACCTGTGAATGACAAACATTTTTTGGCAGTATAGACAGAGCCTACTAGACAAGAAAAAACAAAGGAGGAAGAGAGGAAGAATGCTGAAATAAAGGGAAAAGAGACCAGGATCTCATCCAGGTGAGATTTTGCTCCGCTCCCTGCCTTGTGTGTGGCATCAGGCATGGGTGTTGGGTGAACCAAGGGCTGGGGGAGTCAAGCCTGCCCCTGCCACATGAGGCCCCCAGTGGGAGCCAAGCCCACTGCAGGGGCAAGTCCCCCAGCTCACCCCACTCCCCGAGTGGGCAATGCATGACCCCAGCCTTCCCGGCCTGGGAGCACAGGGTTGGCGGGCAGTGGACAGCACTAGCCTTGGAGCACAAGAAGGGCAAGCGGTGTACAGTCCCAATTTCACAGCACAGGAAAAGTGGGAGGGGGATTGGCATGCACCTTCAGCTTTTCCAGCACAGAAGGGTGGGCATCCTCAGTGTCAGCACAGCTAAAGCCCAGGCAGCCGCTGGAGGGAGCCATGCTGCAGCAGAGAAGATCTGGGCAGGGGGGAGGAGGGAGTGTGGGCAGGGCCACACCTGGAAGTTTGGGAAGGAATTCCTTCCCTTACCTCTGATACCAGCTATCGATGGGTATGCCTACATAGCAGTGTTATTTCAGAATAACATCCATTATTTTGAAATAATATAGTCTGCGTCTACACAGAAAGCAGTTATTTCAACATAATGTCAAAATAATGGCGAGCTGGAGGACTTCTTACTCTTACTCCATTTTATGAGGAGTAAGAAAAGTCAGAGGAAGAGTGTTCTTCCTTTGACTTACTGCTGTGCAGACAGCACCTAAAGCCAAAATAAGCTGTTTTGACTTAAGCTACGCAATTGACATAGCTCAAGTTGTGTAGCTTATTTTGGCTTTAGCCCTGCTATGTGGATGTGCCCTATGTTGGTAGGTAAAGCTTTGCAGAAAAGCCTTATGCTCTGGAGAACAAACACCTATAAAGCACACTGAAAATCAAGCCCATGGTGTTGAACGTGTCACTGGAGTGCATGATGATTCTTCGAAGCAAAGTGAGGGAACTCTGCCTCTATGACAAGGTGAACATCAATAAGATAAGTGGATAGATTTTTCTAGGGCTAAACAACCATTTAAAACAAACATATATAGAAAATGGATTAAAAAAGGGAAAACATGCACAATACAAATTTATACAGATTTTTTTACTTTATTTAAACACTTTCAGAGAAGAAAGGAACAAACCATACTATCTGTATTAGAAAACTGCTTTCAATTTAGCAGTTGAGGTTATGTCTACAATGTGCAGTCTCATGACTGTGTTTTAAAGGACAAATGACAAAGCTATTAAGTGATGGAGAGCAGACTGTAGATATGAAATAACAGCCAATGAATGGAATCAGATAATGGAGTTGATTGATATTGGCTCTAATGCTATCCAAGTGGTACAAATTCAGCAATGTTTAGTTTGCAAAATGTATTTTTTTTCTGCCTGTGTATAACAAAATACATACTATTGCCCCAGAAATACAAAACAGTTGGGCCCTCTTTCATACATACCTCTATGGAATTGCTGGATAGGATAGGATAGGATAGGATAGGATGCGATAAAGCCTATCAAACACCAAATTGGGAAGATAGATGATGCCATAATTGCCATTATGGAGGATAATGCTATGACATGGAAGAACAGTGGCAGAGGGAAATGGAATCACCAGAAACATACATAACTTCAAATTTCTGTGTGGCTTAGTGTTGTGGCATGACATACTGTTTGAAATAAATGTTGTAAGCAAGAGACTCCAAGGTGTTGACCTTGATATATCTGGAGCAATGGAATAACTGGACAAAGCAGAGTCACACCTACAGTCTTACCGTTCAGATGAGGGATTTCAAAACGTTCTGAAGAGTGCATTGGCAGAGGAATTTCACACTGAAGCTATTTTCCCACCCAGTCAAGAATACAAGAGTCACCGAAGAAGACGACATTTTGATTATGAGGCACGGGATAATCCCATAAGAGACCGTCCAAAAAAATTCAAAGTTGAATTCTTTAACCAGGTACTAGATTGTGCAATACGGTCAGTTGAAGAACGTTTTATGCAGCTCGGGGAACACGGCAGTATATTTGGGATGTTGCATGATATTCCAAAACTCCTCACTATACCTGAAGAAGACCTACACCAGCAATGCAGGGCACTAGAGACAGTGTTGATACATGATGACATGCGCGATATCAATGCAAGTGATTTAGGTGATGAACTGAAAGCCCTTTCAAGATACATTTCAGCAGGATCAACTCCAAAGGCTGTCCTGGAATATATGTGCCAAATAAGATGACCACCCTCTTTCCAAATGCTTTTGTTGCTCTGCGCATACTTCTAACACTTCCTGTAAGAGTTGCCAGTGGAGAACGCAGCTTCTCCAAGCTGAAGTTAATAAAAACACATCTACGCTCCACAATGACACAGGAGAGGCTGATCGGCCTTGCAACCATCTCAACAGAACATGAGCTGGCCGAGACTGTGGACCTTCAGGAAGCAGTTCAAATCTTTGCAACCAAGAAGACACGAAAAAAAGCACCACTTTGATTATTCAAACAGATAAAAATGCCAGTGTTTACTATGCAGACAAGAAAAGTTACATTTGCTGTTCAGGCATTTGAAAGTTAAATGTTAATTAAAATTTTTGAAGAAAATTTTTGAAGAAGGCATAGTTTTCCTTTATTGGGGTAGGTAGCAGAGCAGTGCCATGAGAGGAGTAGAACAGGAAGAAGGCAGAACTGAGACCTTTCAAAGTTTTGGCCCAAGCGAGTGGGAATGGGAGCATCATTTGAGCTCCCCGCCTCAAAATGTTGTGGGCCGGCCCTGTATTAACATAGCTCAAATTGCGTAGCTTATTTCGGCTTTAGCCCTGCTATGTAGATGTGCCCTGAGAGCCTGTGAGTGGGGGAGGATCACAGAGCTTGGGTTCCAATTTGAGCCCAAACAGCTATGCTTCAATTTTAGTGTTCAATGAGCCCAAATCTGCTGAGCTGGGCCAGCCACAGCTGTTTTATTGTAGTATGGACCAGACAAAAGCCCAATGAAAAGACTATCACTAACTTCTGCAGAAAGATCAAAATCCTTTCCCAATTGTTGTTAATTTACTAATCTTCCTTATTCTATACATTATCCTCCTGGTCAAGGTCATGAACCTCCAAGTTGGTTTTATTTTTGCTTTTAATGCTTTATTTTAATTCCCAGTGTTAAAATAAATAAGGTCAAATTTTTCCCATTCTTATTTATCAAATTAACTATGTACAGCCAGCTGTCATTTTAATCTTTTGCCACACTGTAAGGCCAAGATGTTCACTGATTTACAGCCTGTACAACTACATTGACGTCAGTTTGTGCAGGGGTGTAAGTCCATGTAGATTTTAGTTTTTGGTGCAGTAACTACAGTTTTACTGATTTATTATGTAATGGTTTCACATATCAAATTAACATATATTAACAGTGAAACATGATTTCAGAAGAAATGTTAGAAATATCCTCTGTGGAACATAATGATCACAGCTGGTATGTTTCCAATTATTTCAATGACATTTTACTGTGACGTATGCCATATTTTTTATACTGTGATGACTGCTAATTAGAATCACATCACTCTGTAGAAGCACAGAAGGAAGAGATGGTAAAAATGCATTAGATTACTAGGTAATGCATGCTGGTACTAGAGTTTTACCGATAGTTCATTTTCCATCGTTTTATTTAGTGTAGTCCTGAAAGTCCCAAGCTACCGGGTCAGTAACCACAGTCCCTTGGGGGATTTTTCTAAACCTTAGGCCCCAATCCAATTTATAAATATCCCTCTTCGCGTGTAGATCTGAGATGAGGGGGGAATCAGGCCCTTCCTTGGTGCATACATCCTTCACATATGCATAGTCTGCTATTCTATTCTTAATCATCACTTAATCAAACTAGATAGGTAACTCTTAATTTCTTTCCATGAGGCATTCTCTCCAGCCACTTGATACAAAATTTACAGCCTGTACAACTACATTGACGTCAGTTTGTGCAGGGGTGTAAGTCCATGTAGATTTTAGTTTTTGGTGCAGTAACTACAGTTTTACTGATTTATTATGTAATGGTTTCACATATCAAATTAACATATATTAACTCTTTTCTGAATTCCCTCCATTTTGTCAATATTTTTCTGACAATGTAGTGCCCAGAATTGGATGCCATATTCCGGAATTGTCAGGATATGCACCATAGGGCACAATATTGAGGAATTATTTTTTGTAACATATACTATTTTAACGATTGAGAAAATTCATTGTGATATTTCTGTTGTGACAAGAAAAACATAAATGACCTACCATCATACCACTTCCTTATGGTTGGGCACAGCATGGGAGCTCTCAGTTCAGTGAGGTTTTCTGCCTCTGTCTTTTGTTTACGGATGATCCAGAAAGAGGAGAGACTTTGAAGTGTACCAGCCAGAGTCATAGAGGTAGGCCACCACAGAGGCAGAACAGGCAAAGTTGATTAACAAAAACAAAATGACTTAATAAGAGGGGCAGGATAGCAGGCAAAGGCCACCCTCTCAATGTTTATCAGAATTAGGTCTTCCCTATCTCAGGGAGGGACTTCAGGCAGCAGTTGTCTGGAAAGTTCTTGTCTATAGTCAGCCCTTTCCTTGGAAGCTGAGAGCTGAAAGTCTGTTCTGTTCCCTTCTGTCATTGTGAGCTGTTGTGCTTTCTGTTTAAACATTTTATCCAGCCTGTTTGAATGACTTGCAGATGTAGTGGGGTAAAGCCTAGAGCAGCAGCTTGTCCTTTGTTATCCAGTGTGGGGTTGTATGGAAAGACAGAAAATAGTGCTCACTGGGGGGAAATGTCATTAAGTGCTTACATGAAAATTGGTTTTGATATCAGTGAGCTACAAGCCATTGAAAACTGCACTTGGCACTCGTGCAGTAGGTTTTGAGTAGACTTCCTTGCTAGGCCTGTAAATTTGCCTGCCAAGAAACGTTGCAGTGCAAATCCATATATGAGGTACTTAGTGGCATCTCAAAGGTAGATTGGAAAGTGTGCATGGGCACTTGAGGAGCTCTTGCTGTCCTCTGGGCTGCAATGCTGCCATACCACTCTTGCTTCCTGATCTCTCTCTTGTGGATTACAGAAGAGTCCTCTGGAATTAGTATTGCAGCTGTCTTCCATAGTGCCTGCACAAGGGGAATCTTCCCTTACCTGGACAGGGAGCTTTTAGGCTATTTATATCACTCTGGCCTTTTTTACCCAGCTTAAAGAGCCTGAGCAGAGGGTGAAGATCAGCCTTCTACTTGTAGAATTACAGGCCACTAAAATATGTTTAATGTGTTAGTTGAAATAATATCTCCCATTATGAAAATCCCTATTAAATATGTCAGTAGTTGGACAGTATATGGGTCTAATTCTGTAATCATTATTCATGGGAGGAGGAGTCCTTATTCATGCAAATACTCCCATTGAAACCCATTACATCAGTTGTCTGAGTAGCTCATTGCCTGATGGGCACATCTCTTCTGAAATTATGCTTTTTATGTCAAGATACATTGTCATCATTTTAATGAACAAAAAGCTCAGTTTTCAGAATATTCACTGTCAGTTCTGAAGACAAATTGGCCACAACAGGTGATGTAATTTCACAAACTCACTGACAGCCATTTGACTCAGACTCTTTTTATCTTCCCTAAAAGACACAGCCAAAATATTTAAAAGTAAAAAACTGTTTCTGTGTGACTGCATAGATTTTTGCAAATTGGTTATAGAAAAATAACTTAATTTCATTTTCACACATGGAAATGATTATAAATCAGACATAAGAGCTTAAAAGAATTTGTGAATGTATGGAAAGGTAAACGGTGGCCATTTGGAATGCAATAAACCGAACATTTTAGCTGGATAATAGAAACATAAAATGCTAACAGTATTTTTCCAGACTTTTCCAGTAAAGGAAATGTATAAATCAATTTTAACTAGATTTTCAACTTTCAATATGTTTAAGTTTCTCTTTCACTCGCTCGGCAACAGAGCTTTAGAAACAAAGAAGCAAAACGCGCTTGTCTTACATGCATCATCACGCTTATTTCAACTGGGACATGATGTGAGTGATACAATATTTAACACAAACAGTCTGGATCAAGCTCTCAAAGTTCATTATCTTCAATGGAAATAGGAATGGGGAATTATTTTTAAAACTTTGAAATTCTGGCCCAACTAAAGTCAATAGGAGTTTGGCCATTGACTTAAGTGGAGCCAAGATTTTAACCCAACCCCTTCAAAAATTGTTTTTTAATATGTAAGTTTAGATACACTCTCTCCCATCATAATTCAGAGTCATAGATTCTAAAGGATCACTGTGATCATCTATCTGACCTCCTTTATAAGACAGGCCATATAACTTCCCCAAAATAACTCCAGTTTGGACTAAAGCATATATTTTACAAAAACATCCAGTTTTGATCTTAAAATTGCCATTAATAAAAATGCACCACAATCTTTGGCAAGTTGTTCCGCTGATTAAATAATCTCACTATTAAAAATGTACACCTTACTTCCAATATATATCCAATGAGCTAAGTTTCAGAGGGCTAGCTATGTTAGTCTGTTTCAACAAAAACAACAGAGAGTCCTGTGGTACATTACAGACAAAAAAAGTTATTTAGGCAGAAACTTTTGTGGACTGGAAACTACTTCAGGGTTGCCGCCCACAAAAGCTTATGCCCAGGTATTTTTTTTAATCTGTAAGGTGCCACAGGACTCTTTGTTGTTTTTGCTGAAACAGACTAACATTGCTAGTCCTCTGAAACTTAGCTCATTAGATATATATTGGAAGTTAGGTGTACATTTTTAATGATGAGAGTATATAATCATTGGAACAACCTACCAAAGATTGTTAATTGTTTTTTCAGTGAGTTACAGTAGGCCTGAAAAATAGTAAGGCCCAATCCCACAATAATTTATGCATGTGCTTATTATATGCATATGGTCACTGAAACCAATTAGACTACCATAAGTATAAAATTAATCACCTGTTTAAGTCTTTGACTGATGAGGACCATACACTTCTCTTCTGATTCTTTTAAAGTTCTGCAGTGAATTTCCTCATGTCATTGGCTTTAAAGTTAATATAATTAATTAAGTCCAAGACATTTCCTGGTTTCAGGACAGTATCTCTCTGAGGCTTTTCCAGCTAGTTATACAGACAAACGTGGGATATCTGAGATTTTATATTGCTATAAAGTTACAAAATATATTTGAAAAGAACCAGAAAACATGAAAGCTCTGATGTTACCAGAATTCATTGGAACTACTCTCACACATTACATTAATGGGTGAAATCCTGCTACTACTGAAGGCAATTAGAGCTTTGCCCTTGACTTTGGCCAGGTCAGGATTTCACCCCATGTGTGTATTGGGAGGGTTGTGGGCCTTAGTCCTTTCCAGACAATATATATTAATCAAACCTGCATGTTAATAGCAAAATGGCATAGCCCCTCTTCTCCCTCCTCTCCCCTTCACCATTTTTTTCTAGACCATTTTGCAGCTCAAAGATTTCACTTTTGGTGATTTTTTTTTTTTCAAAATAACAGTTTCATGACAAAACATGCAAGATTTAGAAAGGCTTTGCATTTCTGAATAAAAAGTTGTTGGTCACTTACAGAGCCATTTTTTAGAACAAATAGACCATTATCATTCCAAAATGGTAACTTCTATTTTTTAGTAAAGCTTAGGAAGCATGTCTGACATATATTAAAAATGGATTATTTTTGTGAAAACAAAATAAAATGTGAACATCTCCAATGCTGAGCCCTTCACGTTCCAATGCAAATATTTCACAAAGTTCCACCATTGTTATTCTTAAAGTAAATGAGCATCGCAGGTTTTTGTTGGCTAGAAGAGAGGTGAGGCTTTTCTGCTTCACCTTTCACAGAGAAAGGGTAGCATATAGCAGTAAATAGTAGAGCCAACTGCAGCTTGCCACAGAGCTAGTCATGCTGACAATCTAGGCAGCAGGACACTGCATGCAGACACAAATTTTCTATGCTAATAGAGAGCACAAAAATGATGCACTAGCTTTAAGCCCAGTGCCTTAAAAAAACATTACTATGCCTCTTCTGAGAAGCTAAAACTTTTTCTTCCTGAAGAGAGAGCTCTGCTTATCCCGTCTTCATAGATTGTTTGGTTTAGTTCTCCTTTCCACCTACCCAACATCTCTAAGTGGAGGAGGGCCCTTTATATTTTAAAGAAGTTTGAAAATGGAAAATAAAGCACTCTGTTATGAAATATTATGTATTTACTATTAATTATGTAGTCACCCATTGAGAACATGTAAAAGTTGTAACCTGTTATAATCCTATAGGTGTCTTTAGTAATTTTGTTAGTATAAGATGAAATACAGCGGCTCCCCGAGTTATGACCACCTCCACTTACGACCATCCGCATTTACGACCAAAGCGGTCGTAAATGCAGATCCGAGTTACGAACGGCGATCCGCGCTTACGAGCAGCGCGGTCGCCATGTAACTCTATGGGATCCAAGTTACGAACACTTCAAGTTATGGACTAAGTGTCGGTCCGTAACTTGTTCTTAACTCGGGGAGCGGCTGTATATGCATATTTTATGCAAGGGATGGTAACCCCAACTTTGTGCCTTGTCTGGGGGAGATCAGAGAATTTGGCCCAGCAGGACAGGGTGGTAGGGAGCCCCAGAGAGCAAGAAGGCAGGCATCGATGGCATGGTCAACAATCCCAAAAGGTCTTCTGTGACCACACCCCATCACACATATTATCACCATTTAATGTAGGATTCTACACCCCAAATTTGCCTAATCCCCCTCAACCTTTACAGTTCACCTGCAACCGATCCCACAAGCTCTGGGAAGGGATGAACAGACATTCAAACTTTTGTTCAGGAGGAGGAAGCTCCATCCATAGAGGTTCCCCATCTCATGTGGATTGTGGGTAGACCAGGCCCCATACATTTAATCCTAGCTAGCACTTTTGTTACAGGGGTGGAAACCAGATTATCTGGATAGTGTAAATGCTCATTTGTATAAAAATTCAGTCATAAACAAATAACAAATCATTGGTATAATTTCCATGACCTTTTTATTAAGCCTGTACACCCAAGGAGCTCTAATTCATGTACATGCCTGATAATTACTAGAAAGAATATAGAATGAAAATAAACTGGAAATTGTGAATGAATAGAAGAGAAAGAGAGAGTCAACAAAAAGATGCAACTAAAGAGTTAAGACCCAACTGTAAACTATGGCATAATATCTTAGAACTGAATTAAACTTCTATAAAAATGATGAAAAATAACTATACTGGCTACCGAAGCATTAACACGTGAAGAAACTGCCTTCCCACTCATGTAAGCCAATTCACCATTCTGTAAAGCAGAGGTGTAACAGTGACAAACCGCTTTGCATGGAACTTGCATGCATGGCACATTGAAACAGGAGTGGCCTTAAGCTTCTGTGTTTTCACTGTGAGGTATTGGACTGATCTCAATCATTCAAGAATTAAAGACTGGAAAGTATAATATATGGTTCTAGCTTGCAGTGTTATACTGCTTTTTTATATATTGCATCTCAAAGCACTTTGTGGGTATTTTTAGCCTGCTATGAATTGATTTCATGGAAACACATGCAGCAACCAATGCATATTCAGCTAGTGCCCACTTATACTAAGGATCATTTATTTTAGTGCAATCTACATTAATCTATAGTGGTATTAACTCAGAGGGAACATAAGCAAGGGCAACCTGGTAGTTATCTCTTACTCTTTTCAAACAATAATAGAGGATTTCTCATATCTGTTTCAAACCCACCAGAATATGGAATATATAATTTTAATATTTCTCCCAAGGGATATAACTCACATCTCTCACCATTTTCTGATGAGATGCAAGAAGAGTACAAAAATCCTGTCTAATAATGGAAATTTAATCTGTAGTACTTTCACTGTATGTTAGCCAGCTTTTACCTTCTCTGCTGTTACCACACATACAGAAAAAATTCTCAGTGATCAGTTCCTTGTCTAGATTTGATTTTTCTTGCCTACTAATATTTTTTTCAGTTCTTGCTAACTATTTGTTTAATATTTTCTTCTGTGTAATATTGTAAATATCACCACCTATATAGAACATTTCCTATTCAGAGAGTAGGAAAACTACTGAAGAACAAAAACAAAAGAACATAAGAATGGCCATATTGGAGCAGACCAAAGGTCCAGCTAGTCCAGTATTCTGTCTGTTGACAGTGGCCAATACCAGATGCTCCAAAGGGAGTGAACACAACAGGTAATCCTCACGTGATCCCTCTCCTATCATCCATTTCCAGACAAACAGAGGCTAAGGACACCATTTCTACCCATCCTGGCTAATAGCCATTGGTGGATCTAACCTCCATGGATCTATCTAGCTATTTTTTAAAACCTGTTAAAGTCCTAGTCTTCACAACATCCTCTGGCAAAAAGTTCCACAGATTGACTGTGCACTGTGTGAAGAAAAACTTCCTTTGTTTGTTTTAAACCTGCTACCTATTCATTTCATTTGGTGACCCCTAGTTGTTATGTGATGGGAACAAGTAAATAACTTTTCCTTATTCACTTTTTCCACACCAGTCATGATTTTATAGTCCTATATCATGTCCTCCCTTAGTGTCCTCTTTTCTAAGCTGAAAAGTCCAAGTCTTTTTTAATCTCTCTTCATATGGGACCCGTTCCAAATCCCTAATCATTTTTATTGCCCTTCTCTGAACCTTTTCCAATGCCAATATAACTTTTTTGAGATGAGGTGACCACATCTGTATGCAGTATTCAAGATGTGGGCGTACTATAGTTTTATATAGAGGCAATAAGATATTCTCTGTCTTATTCTCTATCCCTATTTTAATGATTCTTAACATTCTGTTTGCTTTTTTGACTGCCACTGCACGCTGAATGGATTTTTTCAGAGATCTCTCTTGAGTAGTTGTAGCTAAATTAGTCCCCAACAAGGAAGTCAGAAGCTTTGGTCTGGTAACTCTGCAATGGCCAAATTGTTCATCAAGGGCACAATTTTGCACTATTAAGGTCAAAGGACATTTTGTAATTGATATCAATGGGAACAGATCTGGCACTCAAATCCCTTTTCTTTTAGAACAAATCTGTAGGAATGAAATGCAATAGGGAAAATATCACATTTCTATAGACATTTGATAGGTTGTATAGCAATGATACAAAATGATTACAGAAATATCTTCTTTTGATAGTTTTTTAATCATCCCCTTAGAATTCCATTATTTTCTATGGATGGTTCAAAAAATCTGTGTGGGGAGGTATTTTTTTTTAAATAAAATTGCATATGAACTTTCAGTAGTCAGTAGTAGTCAGTCTTGCTGATTTCAATGGGACAGATTACATGAATACATACCCTCAGGATCTGGCCCTGCATTTGGTCATTAGAGTTTCAAATTAACATTTTAAAGACAAGCATCAGAACCACAGACAAGAAAAATATTACTTTACTTGTAAATAATGACTCTGCTACATGTGGATGCAATTTTATGGGCTGGATCTTCCAAGGTACCCCAAACTCCCATTGATGTCAGTGGGATTTGGGCACATACTTAAAGTTAAGTATGTGCTTTCTTGATTAGAGATGCTTTCCTGAATTCAGCCATAATGAAAAATGAGTTAATTCTGATCCATTTCTGAGTACTACTCTTGTGTCGTAGCTCTGTTTTCTTCCCAACAACAGTGGGAAGGAAATTTTCTATTTTTAGACCGGAAGCTATAACTCTTGGTAGTGATAGAAACCTAATTCTTCCTGATAGTTGATGAACACTACCAACTCCCACTCTGCAGTATCAGTACCATAGAATGCTGTAAGAAGAGCAATAATTATACTGAAACCTTAGAAGTGATGCTTTCAAGAGACAATATGCACAGGCAAATCAGTAAATCACTCAAATGGGAATCGTTTAACTTCTCAAGGCACATTTTTAATCTGTGACTAGCAGCTATAAGGAAGAAAAATTAATTCATTAACAAAAATGACAGCACTTTTAGAGCAAGTGATATAGGAACAGTACTGCCACCTTGCTGGAAGAACAAAATAATGATTTGTGTTTCCACACAGTGTTTTGATTAGCCTAGAATTCAGAAGTAAATATGCTAATAACCTGGTAATTAACTGCAATTACTTTTGTTGCTGTGGAAATGGCATGACATAAGCAGCACTGACCTATGGTTTCTTTTACACAAGTTTTGTATATATCATCACTTTAGCTATAATTACCATTGCAGTTACCTAAACTTTTTATCAGTTACTCATAGGATCCAAAGGATGCTAACCTAACCAGGGTCACTTCATTTTCTTGATCCATTGAATGAAGGGCAAAACCATCGAGAAAACTAAATCCACTGTGACAAATACATTGAAAAGGTAATTAGAACTATCATTTCCTATCTGATAACTCTTGGGTAAGAACATAAGAACATATGTAAATATGCATAATAAAATGTTAATTTAATTTCTATTGTCTTTGAACTATTTTCCAATAATTAAAACTATAATTAAAAATAACAGAGTACAACAGTATTGAATAAACTATGAAGGATTTGGTCTCCCCTTGAACTGTGCAGTTAGTCCCTTAAACAGCAGTGGGTTTTATGTATGGCATAGACAATTTTTACCATACTTTATTTCATTATGAAATATATTCAAGCCCCCAAATAACCAAGGTCAGCCCGGTTGATTACTGTAAGCCAGCAATATACTACATGAAAAAGGTTCTATATGACACTGGTCTCCAGAAAGCCATCTCATGTAACTTTATTACATTCACCTTACGTAGTAGGTGTGCTTCCAAAGCTACATGCCTAAAGCTATCTTTGTATACCCTACCTCTTTGGAAGTAAAAGGTACTGTGTTTGTCATCTGAAACTAGATTTAATCAATCAGTTTTCTACCTTGTGTTTCTGCTACTGTGGTATACTTCTTACCTCTTTGTTCTGATCACATGCATAGTAAGTGCCTAGGTGTATACTAGCATAGAACAATCATAAGTCTTATCGTCTTCCTTTGGGCATTCCAATGCTGTACCCCAGTGAGACCAAGCTGTCTGTAGTCCTGTCACCTGCAATGAACTGCAATTTAAAATCTTTCCATATACAGCTTTGGAGAATCTATGCTTCCAAAATGAACCCTGTAGCACTGGTGCCAGTGGTATGTCAGTCAGCAGCACTTCCATGCCAAGGTATTGTATTCATAGGAAATCATATCAATGACAAATGAAGCCAGCCTGATGAACTGTGGGCTTACATTATATCTCACAACAATGCAAGAGAGAACGTAATGTTGCTATATAAGATCGTTACAGTATGGACACCACAAAAAATTAGAAGTAAAATTTTGACACATGGTCAATATGATTGCTGTTACTTCACAAAGTAAACATGTTGTATGATCTCCAATCATTGATGGCTGTTCTCATCCAGCTGTTAGCTTGTTCTGATATGTGAAAAGGACCAGCATAGCTCCCAGATAGCTCTGGGATCAGAGGACTGCAGCGCACATTGGATTATGAGCTCTTCTTTCTTCTCTGTAAGTCCCTTTGAATCTGTATAAATGGTTACATTGGGTCTGATAATTTTCTCACTTCCATCCATTTGACTCAGAAATAATTCCAGTGAAACCAACAGACTTACACCAGAGTAGAATCAGCATATTTGCATATCCATTGTTAACCCATTCCATCTGCTATAAGTAGTTGAGATCACAGCACAAACATACCTGAAGTTAATTCTCTGAATTTCTTTTTCACTCAGCAGTTCAGACCTCAGAAATTATTATAGTAACAACTATGAAAACAATGTAACAAAAAGATCTGGCCTCTCCACATGCATAGAATGCATGACCCATAACTTGCAGAGACATTTCCTTGGCATATGCTAAACTTTTTGCTGTTTAATCAGTCAGCATAATGAGAGGACATAAGGGTCACACATGGAAGAGATAAATTCACATCTCTTCCCCCTCCACTTGACAAATGAGTTTACAGCATTAAAGCAGAGCTCTTGTTGAACTGCATACACAGAGTTTACCTGAGCTCTTTTTATCTTTGCATATCCTATGCAGTTCTCTGCAGAGATGTTTCTCTCTCCAGAGATGTGAATTTTGCCCTTAATTTTCCTTACAGAAATAAAAACATGTGTCTTAGCAAAAGCCTCTGCTTGTTGGAAAGAGTGATAATGAGTCCTGGCACTGCAATACCCCATTGAGTGCACTGATGATTACCTTACTTCAGTGAATCACAGAATGGCTATAATATCTAGAATGTCTAATCATACTACATTTGTATTTCCAAACACAATAGAATTTGGATGACAGTGTCCAGTGTTCACTTCCCTTTTTTTCCCATTCAAAGATTTAAACTTTATTTCTTAATCAAAAGGCTCATTGTCTATGTTATATCAGGATGTGGGGAATAACTAGGAGGCAAATTGTGTAAATCCTTATGCACATGAGAAATCCTTGCACACAGGAGTAAATCTTTGTGTGGAATTCTTAGCTGACATAGTACTTGCATGTAGGGTTAACAGATGGTTTCAACAAAAATACCGTACACACTTGACATTACATCGCAATCTACATTACATTTTATTTAGAAAATACCGAACATTTATATTTGCTCATTTATATTTTCTCAATTTGTTTCCTGAACAGAAAGGTCAAATACTGGACTGTCTGGTTCAAAACCGGACACCTGGCAACCCTACTTGAATGAACCTTTGTTTTCTTTTTGTCTGCACAGGTTCATACAAAGTTCACTTTGAATTTGAGGAGGGAGATCACATGAAAAAGAAAGGAATATGGCCAAAGGGTTATAAGATGGGACTAGTAGGAGTTAGGAGCTTTGTGTTTTATTTAAGGCACCACCAGGCATGAATCAGCATTCACGTTGCACTACTAGTCAGCACCCAACCCAAGCTAATGATCCAACCAGCAGACCACATTTGGTGATGTTTCCTGATCAAGTGGTACCTGAGGCATATGCTAAGAATACAGTCTTGCAATGTGGCCTCCAGTTAAGGCACAACCTCTTTGTGCCTCTAGTTCCTGATTTGCCAAAATAGGAATAACAACTGGTAAGAATAATACTTAATCTACCTCACAAGGATTTTGCAAGGTTTAATGGAGTCATCTTTGTAAAATGCTGAAAATTCAAAGTCACTCACTAAAATACAATTCAAAACAGCCAAAAATTCTGAGTCGTTTGGAGTCTGAGCAATGCAAAATGCCTTAGTTTTATTTCTGCCATAAACCATCTATAGGGCCAAGCTGACTAAAAACTTATTCCAGGTGTGCTTGAAGTTTGACCCAAATAAACTTTGACTGAAATCTCTGAATGATTTGGGGAGTTTGTAACAAAAATTGAAACCAGCATCATTTAACCAGGTTTAAGATTCTATGAAAACTCAGAAAGTTGACCAAATGAAATTGAAAGCTTTCTTTCTTATAAATGGCTTTGTTGTTCCACCTGAGGGAAAGATTTTATCTCTTGTAAGTATCCGTCTTGAAGGAAGGGAAGCTGAATATTTCTAAAGATGGCTTTAGAATCACATAGGTGAAGGCAAAAGTTGTTGTCTAGGCTATAATCCCATCACTTATTGTATTTATTTTTAAGACTTAAAATGCATTCATCCACAATTTTGCACATGTATATATGTTTCATTAATAAAAACTGCATACAGACTGTAGCATACAGACTGATGCTTCAGAGTATCTCTGTTATAATAAAATACAGTACTACCAGACTAACACGGCTACATTTCTATCTGTTATAATACACTAACATAACCAGCTGGGTTGAAATCTGGGTTCTATGGCAATCAGTGGGCCAAAATGCCATTGTCTTGTATTGAAATAGAATTTCACCCGGGGGGGTTTTCATTCCTAGAACCTTAAGGCTATGTCTACACGCGCAGCTTCTTGCGCGAATAATATGCAAATGAGGCTAAGCGTGGAATATCGCCGAGCCTCATTTGCATACGTAACGAGCCACCATTTTTTTCAGAAGAGGCTCTTGCGCAAGAAGGAGCTGTCTACACTGCCCCTTCTTGCGCAAGAAAAACCCTCTTGCGCAATGCCGTTCTTCCTGAAAAGTAATAGGTGTAACTGCATTGCACAAGAGGGTTTTTCTTGTGCAACAAGGGGCAGTGTAGACGCTCCTTCTTGCGTAAGAGCCTCTTCTGAAAAAAATGGTGGCTCGTTACGTGTGCAAATGAGGCTCGGCGATATTCCACGCTTAGCCTCATTTGCATATTATTCGCGCAAGAAGCCGCGAGTGTAGACATAGCCTGAGTGTTTTACAAAGGACAGTAATCACCGCTAGCACCATTTTAGAGATGAAGAAACTGAAGCACAGCAGGCCACACAGAAAGTCAGCAACAAAAGTGGAAATAAAACCTAGTGTCTAACTCTCTATTTTTTTTAACCAGATACAATGGGGTAGAATAATCTAGCATGATCTCTGGAAAAGAAAAGGTTCACAGTCAGGAGACCTGTAGCTGCAGCTGCAGGTGCAGATGTAGATGCAAATGGAAAATTTAATCTTAATAGGATAGCAAGGCAGGCTTTAGAAATGTGGACACATCTAATTGGCCCCAAGTATCTGATGTCCCAGGGTAATACAACACCATCGCAGCAGCAGCAGCAGCAGCAGGAGGAACAAAGAGGCAAGGGCGGCGGGAAGACAACATGGGTTACTTCTGTGTAGACTCAAAGCTTTGGGAAACTAGATGGTTAGGCCTTGAGCTGCCACCGATTATGTGCTGGCTTCATTCCTAAAGTGACTAGTTGCTGCACTGTCTGGCCTCTTACACCAACTATGACCATGAAAGTTTGGTGATCAGGGAAGACAGAGGGTGAAATCCTAGCCCCATTGAAGTCAACAGGAGTTTTGCCATTGGATTTAATGAAGCCAAGATTTAATCTGTAATGATTACGGCAATAGAACTTGTAGTCATGATTGCTATACTTAGCATCCTAGTGTTGCCTACATACAAAATTTAAGGAAATATCTTTTTAGGAAGTAGGTATCACTTGCATTTCCCATAACTAGAAAACAAATAATGGATTTTCAGTTAAGATTACTGCGATGCAGTGTGTACCCTGCACAAGCTCTGAATCAATTGATGTGCACCTGAGAGGCTAATTAGCATACCAGGCTGCAACTAAAGGATGGGCCAGCTTAATAGTAAGTTCAGCTGAGAAAGCGCTGGGAGAGGACTATAAGATGAGGAAATTGAAACCACAAGGGAGGTAGGGAGGAAAGAGATTTTGTAGTTGTTTGCTGGGACAAGATAAATTGTCATGAGATAGCTCTAGGGGGATTTAGTTAGTCCTGAGATCCTCTTTTTTTTTTGGTGGGGGGAATTATAAAGGAGGGCCCTGAGGGAAGGGTGAACCTAGGAAGGTTGTGGGGTAGAAGGCCTGAGATAAACCAATTGAGCAGCAAAAAGTTGGAAGGAACTGATCCTGTTTGCTGGTTATAGGGTTCCTGGGTTGGAACCCATTGTAATGGGAGGTCCCCATTCCTCTGCTAACCACCAAAAAAGGTGGCAAGCAACTAGGCTGATAGAAGAAGATAATGATGTTAGAAAGCTGAGAACTAGAGAGGCCACAGAACTTGTGTGAGGACAGTTGGACAATTTTCAGTTACACACTCCTGGGGTAACAGGGTCTATTTAAATTGTGGCTCAAGGGCTGAGTTAGGGAAGAGGTGAACTACTGGAGGACTGGGGCAGTCATTGGCAGGTGGCACCAGACAAGAAGATAGTTGTCATACAGCCTGTGCTCCAGCAGTAAATCTACTCTTTCATAATTTCTGCTTTTTAAAGTTTAAAGCAAACAGAGGAATAAACAAATGTAAAATCTCTATCAGAAAGTAGAATGTGCTTAGTATGTCCCTGAGATCTTGAGTCTTCACAGAGACCTGGATCATAGCACAGAAGCAGTTATGAGATTTTTTTACAGGATTCTTTGCCAAATCTATGTCAATCCCCAAACAAAATATTAAATACATGCCACTGGCCACCAGCTAGTTAGCCATCAGAATGTGTCTGCTAAAAGGGCAACCACTCACATACCTTACTAACACACATGGAGCATTTGGTCCTGCCTAGCCTCCCAAAAATCTTTGCCTGGTTTAGGGATTTGCAGCAAAAACTGAAAGCAGTAGAATTTCACCATGTAAAGGGATTTTCAAGTGTTCAGTGTACAGCTGGAGAATGGGAGTATGGCTGGAGCTGTGCTGCCAAAATTAGCTCTTGGGGCATTGCAGTCAGGCAAAAATTAGAACTAGCCCTTAGCTACTTCCAGGAGTGGGAGTGGGAGAACATAAAAGCACATGATGTATGAAAGCATGATGGCATTTTTATCTATATCCTGGGGGTCTGTGCCAGCTGTTAAAGTTTTTTATTCAACCATTTTGTTTGCTCATATAAAAGAAAGCTGCTTTGTACAGGTTTTGCCCATCTTGCTGTCAATTAAATTCTGTTCTACTGTATGTTTGTTTAAAAAGTATAAAACCTCTGTGGAGAGGAGAAAAATGAAACTATATCGATAAGCCTTGAATTCCTTGGGCTAAATCTACCTTTGGGCTGCTTTAGTGGACACTTCATCCTGGCACTGGCCACTGTCTACTTTGATCCCCTGCACTACTAGAGGTTGCTCTGTTCTGCCCAGCTGCAGTGTCCCTGAAAGAGCCATTTCAGCAGTGACCTAGGGCTTGCAGGAGGATAGCAGAATTCTGGCAATGTTCCTCTTTCCCACCGTCCACTGAGGTTTCTGTGGGGGGTGACAACAAAGAGCCATTATGCTGGTTCTGTGTCATCTTGGAATTGAATTCTTTCATATTAGGGGAATGCTTCAGTAGCCTTTTATGCCAACTAGTTTGCACTTCCAGGATCTGACCCACTTAGGGTATTTCTAGGTCACTACAGATCAAAACATTATGTATACAACTGTATTTTTTTAAATTTTCTATCCAGTTTCTTCTTTGAGGTAAGTGTACATGCTTGAGAGGCAGGTTTCAATGATAGAAAGATTTTTAGTGCACAGTCAAAGGTATCATCAAAAATTCACATTTGTCTCAGAGTTGTCTGGCCAAACACGTACTTGAACATCACTTTCAAATATGAACAAAGGCTCTAGCTGCTGCTGCTGCATTTGCTGCTGCCGTTACCATACTTATGCACTAGTTCCAGGGTGCAACCTCTGAGCCTTCACATGTCCAAAGACTGATTTCAGTGCATGATATTCTGATACAGAATATCAACACCTACACCACTGGACTTAAACCTTGAAAGGGGATAGAATACAGTGAAATCAAACCAGGCTTAGAACAAAGTACTACAATTCTGAAGCAGGGTGTAACTGAAGTTGTCAGGAAGCGTAGACATAGCTGTAACAAAATTTTGTGAAATCACAGTGGAAGTAGAAAGGCAGCTCATTAGCTGGTGAAAAGCAGCACAGCTCCATTGACCTCAGTTTATGCCTAACTATATTAGCTGAGGATCTAGTTCAATAGTCTCTCTAATTAGTTGTATGATATCTGACATGTATGCACTAGCCATTTCAATTATGCACTGGTATAAGTGATATAACTCTGTGCACTGGGAGAGATGGGAAGTAAGATATTTCTTTTGCAGCTTATTTGGAGTTTTAAGACTTGAGCAGGTCCCTTGTGCTGGGATAAACATCATCCTTTAATAAACCTACATAATTTGAATATTGTGATCATGTCCAAGTTCAATGATGAAAAATAGCTTGAGTGATCTCACAATACATTGTCTTTCATAAGAAATTAGCACAAAGATCCAGGAGAGATACCTTACATATCTATGACCTTTGTTACATATTCTGCAGTTGAAAGCATTTATAGCCTGTGGTATTATCAAGACCTTAAAATAATTCAAACAGTAGACTACTAATACAAACATTCCTCTTCAATGTTTTTCTTTGCAGGGCAGTTCGTCACACAGCTGGCTTTTGGCATCATTCATACTGTGTGTTCCGTGCTCTATCCAAACAAATGTAATGTCTCAACAGCCATAAAAGTTGTCAGGTGTTTCAAGTTGAACAAATTAGTCCTCACCTGCCAAGTTGTCAGCCAAGTATTGGGCAACCATGAATTTGATATATTGTGTATTAAAGCAATATCCATCATCAACAGAAAAAAACTGATAGGTATTAAAAAGCCTTATTTCACGGGTATCCCCAAAAGTTCCGCTCTGCTAGAGGTAAACATACTTCACATGATTAACTCTTAAAGGAAATAATGGCCATTCCTTTCATCAATACGTTTAAAATAAAGTATTTTTAAACTATGAAGACTAGATAAGAGCAATTATTTTTATTATATTACTACAGTAGCTCCTCTGTGGTCCCATCTGAGATTGAGGCCCCATTGTGCTAGGTTCTGTTCATATATATAAAAAGATTAATTATTTTGGGGTCTGGGACTATCTGTATATCTGATAAAAGATGATAGTTGGATACAACAATGTGGGAGAGTACAAGGTAACAGTGAGATCATATCAAAGGACAGATATTATATAGGTTTTCCGTCTGTTTCCTAAACAATCTCCTCTTCCCTAAGTGTTCTAATCTCTCTTGTAGTCTCAAGTATCAACCAATTTTGCTTTGCTTTGCTTCCCCTGCTAGTTACCCCACATCACAGAGACCATCTTTACAGCTGAAGAGGAAAGTTGAATGCAGCTGCTCCTGAAGCCTGTAAATCAGGTAGTGGAATTACTGCAGAGTGATATGCAGCAATGTCTCTACATAAAATGGCCTAGCTACTCTAGACAACTCTTTCAAATGTAAAAGTCCTATTTTGGGACACAATTGTTAGACTGATAACTCTTTGGAGAAGGAACCATGTCTTCCTTTGTGCACAGCACCTACTACCATGGGACTCCAATCTTGAATGGGTGGTTTGGAAAGCTGTCACAGGACAAATACTAAGGGATGTGAGACTTCTGAGGATCCCAATTCCCTTGTGTAACCCCCAAGGAGACTACCTAGATTCCTGGGGCTCTGTCTGCTGACACCTCAGGGACAGGCACACTGAGTTTGCCTTGGCTCCCCCTCCCTACCAGGGTCAGAGTCAGCCCAGCAACCCATAGGGAGTGAGATGCCCCTCCCAGAGGATGGAGGGGGGGGAAGGAGGAGCCATGGTTGGGAGAGTCTGGAGCCAGTCAGGGCAAGGGGAAGACTGGCAGTGTGGGAGCTAGTAAGCCCCAGGCCTGCATGCAGGGTTTCCCCCTGAGAACTAGCCTTTAGGGACCTGAAGGCAGGATCCTTCAGCTGGGTTTTATTTCTCCACTGTTGATTCCCAGTTTGTGGAGTTTGTTGGGAGGCTTCCCCAGCCAGGCTGAGTTGGCTCTCTGGCTCCCTGGGTGAGACCAGTCACCGCATGGTCAGCTCTGCTCTGTCTGCTGGTTTGGGGCTGCTGCCTGCTATGTGTGTGTCTGAATGCTGGGGTAGGAGGTTATGGTTTGAATTTTGGTGCCGTTGTGTGGCCTGCACCTTGAGCCTTGCACCCCTTTGTGGTGAGGGGAAATTCTGGGACCGTAGCAGCCTGATTCCTGCCTGAAGAGGATCCCTGCCGGAAGAGAGCAGCCCCTTTGCAGTGACTGAGTCATCTCTGAATCTGAGGCTCATTCATGGAGTGTGTGAATGCACCATCTCTTAATTAGTAAGTCAGGGAATTTGTTTGGTGATTTTATTACCTGCTGCATATTAAACCTGTGGAGGGAGTTACTGTCTTCTCCCACTTGTGAGTCCTTTGGGCTGTACTGGACCCAGTCAGCCCCACTGCTAAACCACTGCAGAGAAGAATTTTGTGGTCAAAAGTCATCAAGGGACCCAACAAAGTACGCGTACCAACGGGACACTAACCTTACAGTTGCTGGGCACCAGTGACCCTAAAAATAGTGTTTTACCCTGTTCTATTATATTTGTCTCCGGGTTAATATAGTGTATGTGTTTGTGTTATTTTCTGGGAGTCTCCAACTATCTGGCAAATACATGGGGATTACCCTGGGTTAGAATTTTCCTCCCAAGCTGCCCTGGTGACCCTGCCAGGAAGGAGTGAGGGGGGTGGAGGCACCGCCAAATAAATCCATCAGAAAAAATAAAGTTGAGTGCGTGGCGGGATCCAGAAGAACCCAGACCTATCCTTCAAAATCTGTAAGGAGATTGGCTTTAAAGAAGGTAACCAGGTGGAGAGGGGGCACTACACTTGAAAATAAAGGTTTCATGGTTGGCTGTGCGTTAGTGTGCAAACTATCAGCAGAGGCAACAATACAAAATAAAAATAGAATGTGCAAGCATTATGTATATCTGTTTAGAAACTTGATAGGTTATGAAGTGATGCAGTAGAATGGCAAAGTGCATACTGCAGGCCTACAATAAACTTGAGTCATATTTGAAGAGCATCAAGGATAACATATGTAACCCCTTTTTTCCTCTCCAGGTTACTCGGGAGCAGGTCACACTCACAGGTGTGCCTGGGCCCCTGATGGTTTTAACATAAAAGGAGATCCTGAGTACCCCAGTGGTGATGTTGTTTAGTTAGGGAAACCCTATCCACCCCCTTGCTGCTGTCCCTTGCTCATAAAGAACATACAGTGGCGGTGCTTCCACCTGGCTGGCCCTGTACACACTTAATGGTGTGCCTTGAAAGCCTCCAGGAATAAAATTATTCCAGCAATAATCTGGATCTAGCTCCAGAACAACAATTACAAATCATAAATAGTATACATCTGATAGATTACAGTAGAATGAAAAACCTTCACTTAACAACTTAAAGAAACAGAGTTTAATAGATTAACAGTAAATAACACTAACAAAGTACACAGAAATAATAGGAACTTATCTATCTGACATTTGCACTGCCATCGTTTATTACACCTCCCCCCAGAGTGTGCATTCCTCAGGACTCACAGTACCATACACTTGCTTGCATGGGCACGCGTGAAGATTTTGCAGCTGGAGTGGTTGATTCTAGTCTCCTTCTGTGTGCTGGGTGCAGAGTAGTACTTCTAGCCACAGGTACCTCCAAAGGGCAATCAGAAGCAGCCTGCTAGATTCCAGTCCCAAAGGCTCTGAATCCAAGTCTGTAGCTGCAACCTGACAGCTCCTGGACTGGATAAAACTCCTCCACAGCAGCCTGGCTCCTTTTTTCCAAAAACAAAGGGACTAGTGCACAGACTGCTGAGCCTCCCTCCACACACATGGAGAGACTCAGACCCACCCCCCCAAAAAACTTCCTTCCTCATTTCCTTTAGGGATCATGGGAATTGTAGTCTCTGGGGCTAGATTGCAGCACACAGGATCTTCCCAGAAAATAAGCAGAGGCACCTTTAGTAAGGGGACTACACATATATTATATATTTTACCTGGAGAGGTTCCCCCCACATGTTCTATTTGGTTGACTTTCAGTCATTCTTGGGGATTACTTTTGATGAATGGATTATAAATACTTTGAAAATTACCAATCTTTTTCTTTGTTGAGATCTTACTTTACTTGAGATATTTCTAAACAGTTTGTCTTCTAGGCTTGAACAAACTATTAGAATTTCTATCTTCAACCTCAGATCACTTTAAATAGTCATTACAAACATTAAAAATTTGCTGTTTCACTTTGCTCACTTGCTGTTTTCTCATGCAGCTTGGCAAATGGGCCAGTCTGGTTTTCTGTAACAGCAGCTTCAGAAATGCTCCTATACATTTTGCCAATTTTTTTATGGCTGGTATCTTTACAAAACAGAAACACATCATCATAATTCTATTTTTAAGTAGAACAGATTTTTGCAATATTAAAAACAATGCAATAGCACAAACACTGTACTTGATTGCATTAATTATATGAACATGTCTAAAACACTCCACTTCTTACATCAAATATTAATGTGCCTCTGTCATCTTTTACCCATATTTATTACCTCTCTCTTGCTTTGATGTTGCCTGCTTTTAAAGACCTTTCCCAGGACTCAAATCCAACCACTTCAGTGAAGGATTTCTGCAGAGATAAAGCTGGCATTAACCCAAAGACTAAGTATTTCATCTTTATAGCACATTCATCTTTCATTTACCAATTCTGAAATTGCCCCAATTGCATGAAGTAACAGGTCCCTTAAACACCTTGTGTTTGAATGGGGAGGGGAGATTTATTCTCCAGGATCTTTATACGGACGTGATCCTCGATGGGTAGATTTCCATTCCCAACCCTGCCTTTATTTGTGGTGTTAAGGGAAGTCTGGCAACATCTGTCAGCTTGGAGACGTGCATTGGAAAAGGAAAGAAGGCATGGGGAAACATCTGGGCCTCCACACCAGCTCCTGCCTAGCACCCCGTGCAGAGTGGCAGGGAACTCCTCGGGAGTGGGGCTGTAACGCACTGGCTGCCAGCCCCGCCCCCAGGGACTATAGAATAGTCGACTAACCAATAAGAATTCATGATGTTACTTGACTATTCAATTAACCAATATTTAACATCCCTAATGTAAACACCATACTATGGAGCAAATAATTTTGACCTTAAAACCGTTGTTGCTGTCTGCTCAGGAATGTATTGCAAGTATCTTTGCAAGTGGCTCCCAACACTCTTCCCTCTAAGACTCTAACAACCCCCATATACTTGGATGAAGGATTGGAGAATCTATTCATATATACAAACCATTCATTGGCTTAAACCCAAGGAATCAGACCACATCACGTGGCATGCCCATAACTTAGGTGCCACTTACTGGAAACTTTCACACTTCGTTCCTCCCCCCCTTCCCCGTACAGCTCTATTGACAGCCTATTTCATTCTATAGATTGTGAACATAGGAGAAGAATGGGGTGAGATGAAAAGGTATAATCCTTCCTGGATATTTCTGAAATCATCTGCTCTATCTTCAGAGCAACAATCTGTTTATCTGCATTATACTTGTTTACCAGTTTCCAGCCAATAGAAGCTGAGAAATGTTGCTGAAGGTAGGGGCAGTGAATGAAGCAGCCTCCCCACATTCTCTCTCTCCTTCCCTTCCTCTACTGGAGCAGAGCCACATGGAGCAGCCTACGTAGCTCACAGGCAGGGGTCCTGTCTCAGGTTCCTGGAGAGCTGCCTCCCAGCCAGAGCCTGCTTCTGGTACCCCACCCCCCTCTCCTCCCAGCTACCTGCCCCAGGCCTCCACCCAAATCTTCTGTATCCCTCTCTTCCAGGTCACAACTCCCTCCCAGAACCTGCACCCTCTCCTACACTCCTCCCCCAGGCTATAATCCTCTCCTGCACCCATAACCCCTCCTGGACCTTGCCCCCCAAGCCTCTGCCCCAGATCATAACTCCCTCCTTCACCCAAATTTCCTCTCAGACCCCACAATCCCTCCTGCATCCCAGTCCTCTATATCAAGCTCCCTTCTATACCCCACTTGCCATCCCAAACCCTGTACCCCCTCCACAGGACTGTGGCCCTTGACCACTTACCAAAATCTTGGAGTGTCCCCCCCCTTAAAAATGATTGTCCACCCCTGATCTATGTATTTCTAGTAGCCAGAATGAACTCAGTCCGATCCAGGAAAATCACCCCAACCTTCTTCCACTTTGGGGGAGGAGTTTTGGCAAAGGGAAACACTAGTGTCATATTGCTGTGTATGAAGGTAGAACCTCCAGAGGTACATCAGCTGAGCAGATAACCCTAAGGTTTTTTCCCCGTAAGCTTTGATTTTAAAAACTGATTGTGTAGGCATAAAACCAAACCCTCTTTGACTGACTTGATCCCATTGCGTTCTACATAAGTAAGGAGAGTGAAACTTGGTCTATTGCAAGAAAATTTATAAGCACTAGACAACACTTACTGTTTGCTTTTATTTTTAAATCCAGACACTGCCCTAGGATATGTGTACATTCTCATACAGAGGCAAAATTCGGCTCCCCCGTTATCTGGTTACGCTGTAGTTTGGATGTGAAGTAAATCACATAATTTGCAGTCACATGGAGATTAAAAAAAAATCTGCTGTGGATAAAAGAACTCAGATGCAAATTTACTACTTAGCGAACCATCCTGCTAGGTACCGAGTGCCTCCTCGATGGTGCTATGTTTCATCAACTCCCAGGAAAGTCAATGGGAATGGCAAGTGCTCAGTACTTCAGGGGAGGTGCTCAGCATCTGCCAGGATCAGAAGCTAAATGAATAACTGGAAAAAGCAAACGGCCAATGGTTCCCAAGCTGTCCCTAGGCATTTTACTGCAAGATTAATTTCAAGTTTTAATGAAAATAAATGGTAATGATCTAATGGGGTTTTTAATTAGAAAATATACACAGTCTTTCAGTTCATTCCACAAGAGTGCTGGGTGGTTAGAAAGCAAATAGAGACTCAGACCAATAATTTCTGAATACCAAGATGCATATTACTGATTGGAAAATATACCGTTACATATATTTTAAATGCTCTCTGCCATGATTGGCATATAATATATATGCACATTTAAATGAAATGTATCTGATCAAACCTATAAAAATATCAGGAAAAACAACTACATAAACACATTTATGTATTCTAGTGATTCATGCAGTTCAGAATTCTAACTGATCATAAACATACCCATGGTAAAGACCTCATCATGACTCCTTGAGCTCCATAGCAAAACTCTCCTTTACTTCAATGCTTCAGAACTAGCCTCTCAATCACACTTCTGTATGCATGGGGGTATATACTTATCTCTTTTAGGTAGCAGTTCTCAACTCTGCAATGTTTTCTCTCAAGCCATTCTCTTGATTCCTGAATTTGAATATTTCATGTAGCAAACATTGCCATATGGTTTCTTAAAGATAAAAATATTACTTTTGATTCATTTTGTCATCCTACTTTCAGTGTATTGTAAGGATGTAAATAGACTAAAGAAGCTTGCACTATGCAGCCTAGATAGTATAGTATATGGCTGGCTGAACATAAATCTCAGACAACTCTCTTTAAAATGTAAAATTAGTTATTGGATGTATTGTTTATAAACTTGAAGCTTTTTCCCCTTGGTATTTCCTTGCTTACTACATATTCCATTATGACCATTCAAATTTTTGGAATTTCACTAAATGGTGGATTCTGTGATACAGTAAAACTCCATTCGTCCGGCATCTGATGGTCTGGCACTCCTGATGGTCCAGCACCATCAGGAACCCGGAAGTGCTCCGGGCAGCCGGACCATTGGAGCTGCTCTGCCTCCGGCTTCCCCGATTCAGCCGCTGCTGAAACTGACCAGCGGCTGAATCGGGAAGCTGGGGCAGAGCAGCTGGAGTGCTGCCGGTAGGTCCCACAGCGCTGCCCCTCGGCGCTGCGGGACCAACCTGGCAGCACCCCAGCTGTCCCAAGTCGGCGCGCTGAAACTGACCAGGGCTGACTCCGGGAAGCCCGAGGCAGAGCTGCTCTGCCTCGGGCTTCCTGGAATCAGCCCTGGTCAGTTTCAGCGGCGCGCTGACTTGGGGACGCCTGGGGCAGAGCAGCGGGTTGGTCGGTAGCGCCGAGCGAGAACGGCGCTACCGACCAACCCGGCAGCACCAGCTGCTCTGCGCAGCGTCGATTCAGCTGCTGCTGAAACTGACCAGCAGCGGCTGAATCGGGGCCTGGGGCAGAGCCGGACAATCGGAAGGGGGGGCTATAAGGGGTCTGGGGTGGCATCCCCCTCATAGCCCCCCCTTCCGATAGTCCAGCATATCTGATAATCCGGCACCCCCTGGGTCCTAAAGGTGCCGTATTATCGGAAGTTTACTGTAGTATCTTCCCCACCCCGCAGGGTAAAATATAAAGAGATAAACTGAATCTACTTAATATAGAATGTCTCAGATATCTTGCAGGGATTTGGAAGTGCAGCAGTGAAGTACATATGGTGAACCTAAACAAAGAAAAACAACAGGAAACCAATGTGAAAATCAAATGTCCAAAGTTTATAGAAGATCTTAAGTAATACTTAAAAATAAACAAAATGGCTTTGGTCTCTAATTTCTAAATGAATCTTTCATTTCCTTTTGAAAAATCAGATCTTATGGTATGTGATATAAAATAAATTTTGATTTTCATTTTTGTTGCATCCCAAATTATCAGAACTTTATATACAACAGTGATAACTGCGTGTATTTCTGCACAATCCTGAATCTGGGATAATGCATACAGAGATACTACTAATGTAACATGAGGGATACAACTTTAAATATACATGCAAGAAAAAAAATTAAGACTAATAATGCAATTAGTCTTCTCATTATAAATGAGAAGTGTAAAGAAAACAGCTGCTGATTTCACAGATTTGGCTCTGTTTACCAGAACCCAAGGTCTACCTGGAACTCAATTCAGCACATAGCATCTACTGGCTGAATAATGTGCTACCTTTGAAGCACTATGGCATTTACGGTGGTAGAAGCTTTTGATTTTGGGATCCTGCGGATCCTGATGGGTTCTGCCTGGCATGGTTCCCTTTGTAGAACAGAGGCCAAAAAACATGGAGAAGAATCCCTGCTTTCATGAAAAAGTACAGTACTAGCTCTTTTCCTTGCTGAGATATCCAGAAATGTAAACAAGTTAAATACCTCCCCAACTAGGACTAGAAAGAAACAAGCTGTTGGAATCAATTTTTATAGCAGGTGGCTGGATAGGGTCCTATAGTACACACTTTCTAAAGAAGAATCAATTAAATCTGGATTGCATCCCAAAGTATCTTCCCCAAGAACCTTTTCAAGTCCTTAGGCTGGCCATGTGCTCTACAAACAGGAATAAGTTACATTTTTGTGGGGGAGGATGGGAATGGTAGACTGGAATAGGCTACATATTTTTGTGGGGAATGGTGGAAATATTTTGCAGGCCCAAACAGGCTCTGAATATTAACTCATCAACAGAGCATATACAACAACTCCTGCTGCTACTTATACAGTTTCAGTTGATCTCCAAATATTTACTGTAGACCAGCTTCTGCTCCCTGCTAATTAGGAGTGATATTCTGTAGTGCCCTCCAGAAGACCCAGATTGTTTGTTTGTTTATTTGTTACTAAAACAGCTTAATGCTGTGGAGGGAACTGAGTTTCTAGAACGGGCCTGGGCAAAATACGGCCCATAGGCTGGATCCAGCCTACCAAGCCACCAGATCTGGCCCGCGGAGGTGGTTAGGAGCCCCAGGCAGGTGCCCCTGCTTGCCTCGCAGTCCCGCACATCGCTTAGAAATGCAGCTACAGGGGGCTTTCTCTTTATGAGTCTGGAAGGGAGGGGGGAAGATTCAGACGCTACTCCTGCCCCCAGCACAATCCCATTGACCACTTTCTGGACAGAAACTAGCCAATTGAAGCTGCGTGTTTGAATAACAGGCAGCCATGAAGCACAACCCTCCTGCTCAGTTACTCACTCAAGCACATGGCCGAGCAGGCAGAAACATTTTAAGCTCTGCAGTCAGGCAGGCAGGCTGGTTTGGCTACTATCTGGTAAGTATCCTGGCCAGAACCTGCCTCTAGCCTCTTAGCCCCTCCCTTCCCTAACCCTCTGCCCCCCCACTACTGCCCCAAAATTTCACATGTACCCATACCCCCTCCCAGATCTCCTGCCTGAGGTCACAATCCCTTCCTACCCTAGGTCACATCCCAAAACCCTGCACCCCAGTTCCCTGCTCTAGGTCACAACTGCCTCCTTCACCCAAACTCCCTCCCAGACTCCATTCTCCCTCCTGTACCCCAATCCCTTACCCCAAGCTCCCTTCTGCAACCAACCTCAATCCCAGACCCCCGCACCTCCTTCATTAATACCATGGAAGAGTGTGGCCCTCGACCACATTCCAAAATCTTGGAGTTGCCCCCCCCCATTAAAAAATTATTGCCCATCCTTGTTCTACGAAGACATTCCGATAATTAATATTTTGTTTCAAACTAGTATCTAAAGCCCGATCTACCCTAAGTAAGTTATTTGTCTTTAATGCCACTTATTTTCACTTTGTACTCCCAAAGTATTTCTTGGGTTGAGTCCAGAAGGACACTGAGGTATCAGGGTAAATTGATTTGTGTGCTTCTTTATGGATTCTGTAAGTCTTTTGGGACAAGGACCATATTTTGATATGTCTGTGGTCATTGACTCTAATTTCACTTAACTGATATCAGTAAAGAGTAATCCTACTAAAATCAGTAGTTACTCCACTAGAAAACCCTATGCTTGAGATCAGGATCCGCCCCAATATATATTCATTTCAATTGTCATCTCCATGGTTCCATATGAATACTTCCTTCTCATTGGATTTAAGCCCTCCCCCGCCGCAACTATCCTTCCAATCTGCAGTTTGCTATTCCTTGATCTCCTTTACTCATTATCACATCTCAAGGCTGGAAGGGGGGGGGTTGTGTCCTCCACAGACTAATTCTGTCCTCATCATTATCCATCCCTGCAGCAAAGCTACTTTCTCCACCTTATTATATGCCATAAAATATCCCATGCTGATCCTGGTAATCCCATAATGTGTGTGTGTTCTGGAAGGTGCAGTTTGGGGTCATTTTTTTGTTCTCTAGAAACTTTTTTTTTGTTCTCTGGAAGGAGCAGGGAGAAGGAAGTAGTTTGAGGTCATTTTTTGTTCTCTAGAAACTTTCCATGCTTTCATTGAAGTTGTTAGTGCAAGTTAGTTCTCATGTTAAAGCTCTTCTGACATTGTAAATGAGCCGTGGTCATAAAACAAATTGTTTTTCAGAAGTTTCAGTCCCACAAGTAAATTTCCAACTAACATTCATATCTTTGAAATGTAATTAATGTGAGTGCTCTGAGATTCTACGCAAGGATTTGAAACCTTCTTTGAACTGCAAGCCAAATTTCTCTCTTCTGCCATATGCCTTCAATGATCCACATGTAGTCACTCAGATACCACAGTTAATGTCATTTCTCTCAGCTCTAAGTTAAATTGACTATTTTTACATACTGGAATGTATAAACAATTATATTTTTGATTTCCTGATGTATAAATGTACAAAAACCATTCAGAATCATCAGCTGTGACAGTACACATTGTAAACACTGAATGCCTTCATTGGTGAGCAATGCTGATGCACAGATCTCCATACTAAACAATGGAGAGCATGGTAGAGATTAGAGCATGTTAGTAGTTAAAGCCCAGGACTAAAAGGCAGGAGATGTGGATTCAATTTCTGCTTTCACGTTGACAGCTCTGACTACTTTGCAGAGCTACAGAAAGGCTATAAATGGGGCTCAAGTGAAGTGTTGTAGGATGAGTGTAGGTTCTTTCAAGTGGGTGAGTTTTGCTCTGCTTGCCCGCACTTTATCTGCCAAAAGAGGCTTGTTTGTTTTTCCATATTTCATAGTGGTCATGTGGCAAATTTATTAGTTTTTCAAGAACTTTGAAGACTGAAGAGTCTCTAAAAGTGCATATAATTTATTATATATGGTTCCCCACTATAAGACTTACGTATGTGACTTCATCCATCTTCAGGAAAAAGGTGTGTTGTTGAAAGTCATGCTAACGTACTTGAAAAGTCATGAGTAGACAAGTCACACTGCCTTTAACACAGGGGTAGGTAAGACAGCCTCCGGGGGCTGGATACAGCCCACCAAGCCAGTTGATGCAGTCTGCGGTCGCCCTGACTCTCCCCTGCCCCCATGCCAATCAAGACCTGAGGATGGGGGAGTTTGCAAAGTCTCCTCCTCCCACTAGGGGTGCGAGGGACCAGAGTGAACCACCAGCTCGTGGTTCTCTCTAGGCACTGCATACTTTTAGCAGGGTGGGGGCATGGGGCAAAGATTTCAGTCACTCCCCTGCCCCCAGGCTCTGGTTGGCCTGGGAACGGAGGAAGCATGCAGTGTCTCCTCCCACAGCAAGGGTGCACAGTGCATAGAGGGAACGTCAGCTGTTCAAAACAGCTGGTGGTTCTATCTAGGCGCTGGGAGGGGGGTCAGGGTGCAAAGACTTCATGCGATCCCCCACCCCCAGGCCAATCAGGGTCTGTGGGCAGGGGGAGCATGGGAAGTTTCCTGGTCCTGCCCCCTTCTGCAGGGGGCCCTGCCCCTTCCAGGGCAGCCTGGGGCCACTTCAGACATTTGTGAAGTGCCCCCCCCCACTTTAAAAATTATTGTCCCCCCCTGCTTTAACATATGCTAATTTCCCATTCTAGGCTTCAAAGCAGATGGAATACTTCTGTCTTCTGTCTTTTGGTTTGTAAAGAGCTGTCATTGTACAGCTCTCTAAATTAGTAGAAAATTTTGGCAAAGAATTATTTTTGTGGGGTAAAAGAGAATTAGTTGAAAACCTGAAATTTTCAAAAACTGCGTTCACTAATGTGTGGTTTGTTTGTTTTTTTAAAAAAACCCTCTTTTGTGTTAGAAAAAAGCAGACAATACTTTTGACCAGCTTTAGCAGTTACTTTCTAGATCTGGGCTACACCTAAAATATATGTCAATCATACTCATTACTTAACGGTGTGAAAAATTGTGTCCTACCCCTAGCAGGTGTAGATGTGACTAGGCCAATGGAAGGATTCTTCTAGGAGTTTCCATTCTGTTGAGCATCCTGGGTGGTTTTGCAATAAAATACTGATACCCACCCGCCATCTCAGACTGAAAAATGCAGATTGAGTTAAACCTATTAACTTGTGAATTTAAATAAGTACTCCCAGCGTCTCCCCCAAGGCATGGGCATTTTCGTTTCCTGCTGTGAGCTGTTCAGTGAATACTGACAGGCTTAGCTCTTAATTTTCAACCCTACTTTGTAACATGAGACATTGCAACGTGTGACAAATTACCAACATGAGGAATGTATGTATTAAAAAGCAGACTGATCTGCCAGCTAAGGTGCAATTCAGGTATAAAACCTATTTCTAAGGCTTTCTTCAACTATAAATGTAATCTGTGCCAGGTTAATTGTGTGGGGTGGGTCCCTGTGACTGATTGCTAAAATGATTTCGTTCATACACCCAGTGAGGCCATCCTTACAAAGTTTTCTCATTTAATATAAATGTTACTGTCACTCATGCATGATGTCCAACAAAATGCTCCTCTCCCCCAGTTCAGCCATTAGAGAACATTGGGGTCTGCGGGAGGCGGTCCTTGCCCATGCTTCTGCTGGTATACTGGGAACAAGTTACAAACTGGTAAAATGGATGGGCCCTGAAAAGGTTTCCCTTAATCTCAATTCATGCAGGCCTACTCTATGAAATTTCTCTCACACAGTGTACACCAGATGGTCTCCCAAAAAATACCGGACACCCAGTATTTTTTGGTCAAGCCAAAAAAAAAAAAAAAAAACCACAACCACACACAAAAAAAGGATCCATGGGTCTCTCAGGCTGGAGGCGGGGCCGCCATCAGCGCTGGGAGCCTGTGATTGCGCAGAAGCCTGGCGGGGGGAGTGGCTGGGAGTCCCAGCCACTCCCCCTGCCAGGCTTCTGTGCAATCACAAGCTCCTAACGCCGATCATGGCCCCGCCTTCCAGCCACTTCCCCCCGCCCCCGCCAGGTTTCCGTCCAGTGCGCAGCCGGAAAAATCAGAGAATAACGGACATTGCACATGTCCGGTATTCTGATTTTTTTTACCGGACAAAGAGCACAAATACCGGACTGTCCGGTAGAATACCGGACACCTGGCAACCCTATGTACAATTAATGCTACCTACCCCACCCTCTAATGGATAATGGCTTCCCCCACACATAAGCAGCCTTTAATGAAAACAGACTGCTTCCATTCACAGTCCCCTTGCTCCCACCGCATTGCATGCCCAGAATAAATACTGGTTGCCTCTACTGCAGCTTGCACCTGAGGGATCCTCTCCCTCTCCAGAAAGAAGGAGGAGATGATGATGATGATGATGTGGTAACCAACTCATCCATCTCCCTCCTGCAAGCAAAGAGGGATGTGGCAGGAAAGGAGGAGCAGTTCTTAGGAACCAACAGTAAAGAGAACATGTCCCCTGGGCTGACATATTTACAAAGGGGAGTAGTAAGAGCTCAGAGCCATCTCTCTCCTTCCTCCACATTGCCCCTCGTGAATGTTGGCTGGCCACTCGTTTGCCTTACCTGAAATATGGTGTCAGGCCTTCTTGCAGCTCCTCAGCGGCCTCTTTCCATTCCTCCTAAGGGAGAGAGAAAAACAAGGAGCCAGACAAGCTGTAGCAGCAGAGCCATCTACTCCCAGATGGCAGCTTCCTGTTTATTCAGCACACAAAGGAGTTTGCAGTGGAGGGAAGGTGGCTGGTTCTAGTGTGTGCAGCTTGTACCTCCTAATGCAGTACAGGTAAGAGTTCTGCTGATAGGGATCATGCTTGTGACCTATCACTCGAATAATCTCCATAATCCCCTTCCTTTCAGGCATGCTGTACATAGCATTGATTAAAACCTGGGAGTTTTAATCAATCCAGTCCATCCTGAAGGACATGTACCACTGTGAACTCCCCCCTCTCCTCCATGAGATAGCTGCTGAGGTGATCTTCTCGAGAAGGGAAAGAGAAGAGGGAAAGGCAAATGCCACACAGAGCCAGCCAGACAGGAGAAAGAAGATGGGAGAAATATGGAAAATTCCTCCTATAGCTATACCCAGTAACCACGAGAGTATAGAGCTCCCTTGTTTTGTATCAGCAATGGGTAGATGACAGAGGGGGTGTGTAACCTAGACAATCCTGGGAATGCTGGAATGGCAAGTGACATCAGTTATGAATCCCATTGTCTTTGTTACTTCTTTCCACAGCACTTAAAAACAGAGCAAACGGGTAGCATGGAGGGACTGAGACCACTATGAATGCTGGATTTCCAGACAAAAGGCTTTGCATAAGCATGGAAACAGTGGAAGCAAGAACTGAGTCTAAACAGTGATATCCAAAGGGGATAAAGATGAGAAAATGAAGATAAAGCTGTTTTATTATCTTACTGGGTGTAAAAAGGCTGAGAAGTGAGTGAGATGTTATTGCCAGGAATAAATTCCTTAGACATTGCAACAGCTGATAAAGATGTCTGAAGACCATTACCCACAAGGCAGAATTACACTGTAGAGAGAAAGTGAGTTTTTCACCCGAAAAGAAAGATTAAGAACAGGGAGTAAATACTTACATTACAGAATTCAGAAATCTGGCAGCCACATGCAACTTTAGAAGTGTTTAAAGATTTCCAAATTAAAGATAGGATTTCTGGGACACATGATTCTTGCTTATAGGAGTGACTGACAGAAACCCCTCCAAATTGTGATGTTAGGGCCATATGCCCCCCCTCACCCCACCCACACACACACAAATGCCCTGGGCAAAGAATGCAGCCAGAGTCCCTGGGTGGCCCTGGGATTTAGCAAGGGGAAAGCTGGCACCAAGAGCAGGGGTCTGCCCAACCCTCCTGCACTCACCAGCACTGTCAGGAGAAGCAGAACAACGTGGCCCCAGCTCACTCTGCTCTCATGGCCACATCACTTGGGTAGGGTTGCCAGGTGTCCTGTATTGGCCCGGGCAGTCTGATATTTGCGGCTTGTGTCCAGTAAAAAACCCAGAAAATTCTGTTTTTGTCGGACAGAAGGCTGCTTGAGACATTCTTCCCCTTTTGCGTCTGGTGGGGGCGGGAAGAGCGTGGGGATTTAAAGACTCTTTTTTTGTGGGGGTGCGATTGGCCTGTTGACCTTGTCCCCAGCCTTTCTATTAACTTCAGTGGCCTTTGAATAAGGGCCTTCAGATACATTATATTATACAGGGATATAACCCTATATATTACATTTTGAGAGAAATTGTTTGGTTTAATATAGCAATTACTTGAGCATTCCTTGAGTGAACTGCTAAGCACCAGATCAAAACCCAGTGCCTCTTATCTTGAATGACACTGTTTGTTTGCTATATTAAGTTTTTAATATAGAGTAGGCCTCTGAAAATGTAAACTATCTGCTTTAAAGTGCTTTAAGCATTTGTGACTCTTATCAAATAATCTGGCTTAATGAGAACATGTATATTCATAAATTTGAATTTTTAATTATATTTAAATATTTAAAGTGAATTTAAATGCACTGGAAGTCACAGGACCCTGAGGACCCTAAAGGCTCCAGTAAACTTGGCTACATACCACTAGCGTTGCTTTTTTCTTATTTAAAAGTAAGTAACTATTGAAGTTAAACTGAGCAATAAGTAAAGAGGGGGAAGCTTTAAAGGAATAAAAAATTAATAATAATGCTGTTTTTAGTTTCAAGAGAATCTTCCTTCTTAGCTTAGTCATTTTCAAAGAAATATTAAGGAAACAGTAGCTCAGCTTGCACCATGTGCCAGAAGCAAATTCAGTGAGCTACTAAAGGCTATAAGAACCTCAGGGTCCTGAGTCCAGCACTATAAACTTGCCAGCATTTTCTTCCTTTCTTATCCTCGTAGATTTGCAGCACTAATCTCTTTCACCTTCATGTTTTGCTTTATTTTTTGGGTTTGAATGTGTCCAAAGGTATTCCATCAATTATAAGGGTGAGATACATAGGAGAGGTGGTAAGAGATTGGTTTTTATGTCTGTACCCCATCACATGACATGTTTATACCACTGCTGTAATATTACACAGGCTTCTCAAATCTATGGCTTTTCTCAGTAGGCTACTTACTGCTTTTTATCCCTTTCTCCTGGGAAATCCACCCAATCTACTGCTTTTTCTGATTCCAGGATCACTGTGCGTGGGATTTTGTATTAAAGAGGGATTTGAGTGTGTTAAGAGAAAGCTCTGGCAGTAAGATGGCTAAAATCGCTAGTATCTCTGACTTTTCTCATCATTTAGATAATCCAAATTCCCCAGACACTCTTTTGAGACACAGTTCTAAGATTTTTTTTCCCCGGGGGGGGAATGATTTTGTTTTTAGTGTCCCTATTTCTCAGATTTTCTATTCATCTTTGAAATATGTTATGAGAACTTTAGGGGTATCTTAAAATAATTTAATTTATCTCTGGATCAGAATAAACATTACTGCAGGGGAAAAATCCAAATGTATTATTTTGAATCCTACAATTTCAATGTGCAACCTTTTTGGCGTTAGTTCTTTGTGTACTAGTACTGCAGAGATATAGTGGAGGTATTCTAACAAGGGTTACCATAAATTTTCTCTGTGACGAGTAGTGCATAACTTGAGTGTTTGTTAATTTAAACAAAACTCCTATCTCATTACAAAAGAAGTCAAAAGTGCCACTTGGCAAACATTAAGTGCCACATGCTGAAAATGTTTATACCTTGTTCTGGAAAAACTGCCTGCCTGTATTGACATTCTTGCACAGCATTCGATTTGTGAACTTTGACAATCAATTTGTGAGTCTAAACATATTCCCCCACTTTATTTTTTTAATACCTGCCAATAATTGTGTGTTCTACAAAATTATTTTATTTAGCCTTGGGTAGAAGACCTCTTTTACAGGGATGATTAGCCAATATTTGGGGAGGAAAGGGGAACTCCATCAGAGGTAAGGAAATCATTCCACACATTTGTACGGTTTGGAGGAAGAATTTTAACAAGTGTTTCTTGTGAACATTCTCTGGCATAGCTCTGCAATACAAAATTATTGAATATAGCTTGAAATTACAGCATTTTTTTGGACATTTCTGCGGTAATACCAAGGGGAGGTTTTCACTGGCATAAATTAGAAATTAGGCATTGAGCGTCTATTAACTTTCCCTACAGATTTTTTTCCAAAAAGTAGCCTTTTTTCCAAAAAACTTCACCTGCATCTAGGCTGTAGCCACGTTCTTTTGAAAGTAAATCGAAAGAACGTGCCAGTTTTTTCGATCACGGTAAACCTCATTTTACGAAGAATAACGCCTTTTTTCAAAAGTACTCTTTCGAAAAAAGGCGCTATTGAATGCAAACTGCTTTTTGAGAGAGAGCGTCTAGACTCTCTTTCAAAAAAGCGGCTTGCTGTTTCAAAAAATGTGCTTGTTGTCTAGACACTCTTTTTCGAAAGAGGCTTGTAGTCTAGACGTACGTCTACATAGTAGCGTTATTTTGGAATAACTGGCTTTATTTTGAAATAACATAGTGCGCATATACACAGCGAGCTGTTATTTTGATATAAAGTCGAGCTGCACAACTTCTTACTCCAACTCCTATAAGCCTCATTTCACGATGAATAAGGGAAGTCAAAGGAAGCGTCAGAGGACAATGCCAAAAGCCATATTTAGGTATTTCGACTTCAGCTACGCAATTGATGTAGCTGAAGTTATGTATCTTAATTCAACTTTTGCCCTGCTGTGTAGACGTACCCTAAGTGACTTAAATTATGGGCAGTGTTAAGAGGGACTTGTCCTAAGAAGGGATGTATGTGGGACATTTCACCACATTAGAAAATAGAAACAATAGTGAAAAATGGCATGGGAATCTGTTTATTTAGTTATATCCTGTTTCAAAATGTTTATATTATTAAAACAATTTTAAATGTCAAAATTGGAACAAACTCATCTTATGTTATTGAAACACAATGCTTTCATCAACCCCAAATTATTTTTTTCCAAAATTTCTTTTCACGTTTTTTTTTTTTTTTTGGAGGAGGGGATTTACAAACTTTGGAATTTTCTGCAAAATGGAAAATGTGGTTCCTGTCACATTCCAAGTGAATGGTGTTCTGGAGAACTACCTCTACCAAAAAAGGTCCCTATGTGGTGCTGGGGAAGTCGCATAAACCAAAACTTTTCACAGGTGGCTATTATTTGTGGGTTCCTTATTGTAATGGGAACCTGACTTGGGGGTCTGATTTTAAGAACTCACAGCTGCCAGCAAGTCAGTGGGAGCTTGGCTCTGAAAAATAAAGTACTAACAATGCTATGTACTCTGAAAAATCAGGCCCCTTGAAAGCTGAGCATTCAAATTAGTGATCACTTTTGATAACTTTGTCATTTATATCACTGTTCCTCAGTTCCCTGGGTATAAAACAAGGGAAATAATGCCATGTCATCTCCCAGGTTTTGCAAAGATACAGTTATTAATGTTTGTGAATCAAAGAGCAATAAGCACCATGGGAAAGCCCATGGGGAAAATAATTTTTCTGTACTCAGTGCAGAGTTTGGATAATATGCAGTAAATACTCTAGAGATGGAGTCCACAGTGATGAATACAAAAAGAAATATTGAATAGTTACACATTCAGTAATCACACTTCATCCTGTGCTGTGAATGAGGCAGTGGTCTCGTGGGGAAAAATAGGGATAGGTGACCACAAATTGTGTGCATTCATAGCAAGTTACAGTGCTCCTGGAGTCAGAAAGGGTCACTTGAGAGCATCCAGAAAGAGTCTTTCTCATTCTGAGAGCTAAGCACTTTGCTTCCGCAGCACTCCTTTATAGCCTCAGGAATATGGGACCATGCTCAGAATCCAAATTCACAGCTCCAGTATGGAAGCACAATCTGCTGGCTCTAAACAGATAGGCTTGAGCTGCAAAATTTTATACGCATTAAGAAAAGGGAGAACAAACCACATAGAGAAACTTTTTGTTTTCTTTCCCTTTGAAGGACATATCAGTGGTGTTTGGGAGTGATATTGTAACCCACACACCTACTGTGGTTACTGAGCAATGCAAGTGGTACCTAGACCACAGCAACAGTTAAGATCAAGAGACCGCTACAGGATGGGCTGGGAGCCAGCTGGCTTTTAGCTCAGAGGCTCTTATACTCTGCTTCAGAGGGCCCAGGTTCAAATCCACCTGGTGGCGGTTACAATATGACTACTATAAATAGTTCAAAACTCTCAAATTATAAGATATTTGGTTGGCTTGGAGGTGTTATAGCTGATTCGCTTCCCTTTTGTATTACCAAATACAGTCAGAGATTATGTCCAAAGATCATAGAGAATAAAACAGTCATTAATTTTACAATCAAACTAAACAACTGGGGAAAATTCTACTTCTAGCAATACTAGAATACTTGGCTACCCTCTGTAGCTTATCTACGGTCTCTCTTTCTTCTTCCTCCCCTCCTTCCCCCCCCCCCCCTTTCCCTTATTAATTCTTGGATCTGGACTTCTAACACTCCTGTCATCTGAAGAAGCGGGTTGTGCCCACAAAAGTGCATGATACTATCTACATGTTTTGTTAGTCTTTAAGGTGCCACTAGTCTATTTGTTGTTTATAAAGTTGTTTTTAGCAATATTAAGTTATAGATACATGCATACAGGAATCTTACACTCCAAATATACATGAAACTAAGCAACTATGGGGGGAGCAATGGGTTATGATAGACAGGACAGGGTCCCAAGTCTATGTACATACTTTCTCCTAACCTCAAGCTCAGTGGAGCTGCCTTTCTGATAACAGAAAAATGTCAAGCTGCAATTCCGTTGGGGTAGGTGAAAAAAACAATTTACATCTTCTTGTGACGCATATTTTTGCACGTGCTGGGAAGATGGTGCAGTAGCCCATCATGCTGGGATGAGTAAAAAGACTCATTTAATAAAATGCCAAAAATAAAATGCAGCTATTTAAAGGTGTAGTACAAACATCATGCTGCAAACTTTAGAAAGCACTAAAGAATAAAAGGAAAAAACAACTTCTATATATGTTTTGAGTAGAAAAAATATGTTCCAGATATACATTTGATAGTCGTTAAGGATTAACTGCAGTTCATGCCTACTGGGACTATTTGAGCATAGAATCTGAAAAGCATAGGTGGGCTGTAAGACAAACTAAATCAAGAGGGGAAAGTCTGCATTTTGTATTCAGTAAGACTATACTAACCTATATTATAATCATTTTTCTAATCATCATCTTAGATTTTCATGCTATCTGGTTTTTAGTTTAGCCACCTAGTCTTTAACAGGGAATATACACAGGAAACAGACCCAGATGATTTTACTATTCTATTCAAAATTACTGTAATCCCTGTATTAGAGATGTTAATATGCCATTCTCACCCCTAGGGGAAAGAAAGGTGTGTCTCAGTTGAAAGCATGAGATGTGATTATGGGAGAAATAGGATAATTATTTCTCAAGCACTGTGCTAAAAATATTGCCATCAACCCCACCCTTTCATGATGCTACAAGTAAAGGGTCTGTCAGCATTTCCATCTGAATTTCTTATTTTCAGGGGTTATAGTCATAAAAATTTGCTTGAGGCTCAGCTTAGGCATGAAAAAGTGCATATGATCCCTTTGATATGTGTACATGACTCCCACTGGAGATACAGAATAAGAAAAACAGGAAGGGCCAAGAGGACTGTTCACATCCTCTTGTAAATGCAGGAAATTGAGGGATATACTGACCTTATCTCTACCTTTTGCTCCAAAGGAATGGAAGGAGGAGAATAAAACTCCTGTCAACGTGTCCAGAAGAGAAATTCCTTTCCATCCCCCAGTTGGGAAATCAGGTTAAGTCTCTGTATTTCTGAAAGAATCATTATAGGTAAGCATCTCCTCCCATTTATATTTGTGTCCAAGTCAATCTAAACATTCCCAAAGAGCTAATTGAACCCATGGTTTCTGTAGATGAACAAAATATTATTTTATGAACAGAGTTTAAAATCTCTTTGGTCTATTTTGAATTATGTGAAAATGTTATGGTTTTGGGTGCTTTTTGTGCTGAGAGAAATTGAAAATAGCTGGGGGGGAGGTATTGTTCAGGGGGGTTTTAATAGAATTTTGCAGGTGATTGGTTCCAAGGGAAACTAATTGGTTTTCTTACTTTGGAAAATAAATTAAAATTGATCAGGTTACTTCACTTAGAAAAGCAGCTTCTGTTCATGCCCAATAACTTTATTTATTTATTTTTAATTGGGATGAGAAGCTGGCTTCTCAGTACATAGCATGAAGGCTAATACATGTCAGTTTGACACAATAAATCCTAATGGCTTGATAAGAGCTGTTACAGCCCATTGTGTCATTAATACTGGATTTAAAATATCCCCACCAAGGCCTTGATATGACCATTATATTGTACTGTGCAAGAGTGATCAACAAATTGTTTGGCTCTGAGAATCCTGATGTCAAAGGAAAGCTCTGCAAATAACTTATGTGTGAGGAGTTTTATAATACTGTGTCCTGAATAAATTTAAAGGGCTGATATTAGTAAAAGCAGAGTCTTTCAATCAAACTGTTCTTCTACATATGGTGTTTTGCTAGGCCCTATCCTAATGATATCAAAATAAGTTTACTGTACATTTGCTGCCTTGTCTACAAACTAAACATTTAAATCTATGTTATTCTCAGTCCAGTTTAGAAATGAGTTCAGGGAACACTGGTATAGATCATTCCTTAGGCAGGAATCACACATTTGACAAAACTCTCCTCTTCTACATATAGAATTTCCTCTGGGTTATTTCCTTAATGAACAGGGTCTGGTATTAGTATGGCCTAAACAGGTAGTTTCCCCCGGCCCCCTCACGATCTGGATGGAAGCCCTGTGTTTCTCCACTACATCAGAATTCCTTCATCTGCCTCCTCTTCTCCATGCAGCATAGAACCCGGGGCTCCACCCTGAGAGTCAAAACTCTGTGGAGAAATTGGAGTTTTGTAGAATCTTAGCATCAGAAAATACACCATAATATTCTCCTGTATTCTATTACATACACAGGGGAATTTAAAGAGTTGCAGTAGGGAACAAAAATTGACCCCCTAGAGCAGTTTATTTTTTCAAATAAAGAGTGATTTTTCTAGTCTTAAAAATCATCTGGATGAATAAAAAAAATGAAAAAGCCAGATTCTACCATCCTTATTCATCCTGAGAAGTATTTGCCAAAAGTTTGGACCAAAAACACAGTCACTTTTCATTTTAATATCCTATATGCTGTTTTATTTGATTCTGAGTCCATTTTGCATTGTTTATGGAATAGGAGAAAGACCTATCTGAAAAGATTCTGTTGTTGACCCCTGGGTGTCTGGCTGCTTTTTATCATCACCTAAATTAACATGGATTAAGGTGCTAAAAGGGACAATTGACATTTTGTTAATATATAAAGTGGCAAGAGGAAATGATAAATTTTCAAGTTTATAAACATTTTAGGAAGCCATACATCAAATGCAAGTTGGTGAAATGGTTGGCTCAGCACACAAGGGCAACGAGTATATCTCAGCATCACTGATTGAATTGGTGGTTTGGGACTGATTAGTCTGGACAATACGTTAGCAGATCTGAAAGAAATGAGTGATTTGTGACTTAGGGAAAGAGAGAGCTATCAATAATGCAATTCCTTAAAGAAAAAAAGTTAAAATATAGACAGAAACCCTATCATAAGCCTTATTTTTCTCCAGCACAGGCAATGTCATGGAACCACTACTTAAGTCTAGCCTACCACTGTTTGTCAAGATAAACACCCAACTATCAGGAAGAAAGACTGCAGCAGGTGTAATGGCACATGCCATCAAGTTAAAATGATGAGTCTTGCTCAAACTGAGATAATATACCAGTAACTTATGTTTATACCAGACAACAAATGTTCCTGTTTTGGAATGAAGCAAAACACACTTACTAAGTTAGTGAATTAGAAAAGCCTTGACAATAGGATTAAAAGTGAAAAGGGAAGAGATAAGCACAAAGATACGTTAATTAATGGTATGTCGTCTTCAGGATATATTACTTTTCTGCATCAGCATCATAAATAATTGAGCAACCTCTTGAGGCAATCATCCAGAGACTGTTTTTAACAGCAGCAATTTAAAAAAAATCTGAATAATCTATCATAGTAAGTGGACTAGCATGGATATGGAATTCTTCACCACAGACCCATGGAGATTAAGACAATGTAAGGGTCTGCCTTTCTGTTCCACTGTTTCAGAGGTGATATCACTATTATAAGGTCTTATGTTGCTCAGAGATTAAACCCTGACTTCCTCTCCCTGCCCCTCTAATTTTAGGTTTTAATGCCAAATTATATTTTTCTGTAAAAAAAAATCACACTGGAATTGGCAACAGTTAAGACAAACTGAAGTTCATTTCCATTGCTAGTGTACTAGTCATTCCCTTTGCATTAGCATATTGCATGGAAAGATTTTTCTCCAGATGTCAAAGACTTTAAACTGTGTTTATACTTAAAATGTCAAAACTCAAATTCAGATATCACTCCAAAAAACAGGATGGGTAATGTTTTGAATTGATAATGCTGTAGAAGACACTACGCAGTCTGGGCTATTAAAGCAAAAATAGGCAGAGGGAAAAAGTTTAGAAAAGTTTAGATAGGGTGATATTTAATTGGAGTATAGGTCAACTGGGGCCATGTTGCTATTCATTGATCAGCCATTAATAGAATGGGTAGTTCAGAAGATCTGGAAACAGAACTTGGATGAGGCCAATAAGACAGTTTCCACATAAAGACATTCTCTTGGTGCGCAAGAAAATGTGGAAGTCAGGGGCATTGGCTGGTCATATGATGCCATTTTTCAGCAAGATGGAAGATGTGTCAACCTTTGTGCCACTGACTCATTTCTCCAAGTAGTAAATCAGACAAGATCTTATCCAGAAAATTTTCACATGGTATGCACAACACATGGAACTTTCAGGGGTTCCAGACCAAAGTTCCTTTTCCCACAAAATTCCCACCCAGAGCAAGGTAACACCCACCCAGTGAGCAGTTCCCAAGTCTTACATGGGGGAGCCAGGGAAATTCCAGGAATGACAGACAATCACTGTGGAGCCATCCATGCTGCAGGCTGCAGGTGCTAGCCTCAGGACCTCACCACCTAAATCCATGCCAAGTCAGCTCCTCTTTCCAGGCCTGCCTGGCCAAGTGCTATGCCCTTGAGCAACATTGCAGCCACTGAGCATGCCTGGGAGAGCAGCAAAAGCGACTACCCACTCTAGCTCCACCCCTACTTTTGGTACCCAGTGTGTGTAACATGCACCCTGTGGGTGCCACTGGAACCACGTCACTGAGGGGCACACATTTTTATCACCACTTAGGGGAACCCTCTCTGACTGGCTGCTTTTCACACTTGCCACCCTACTGGGGAAGAGCAACTAACCAGAGGTGTTATAGAAAACAGACAGAGCTCTCTCCCACTTCCTTCTGGAATGGACACCATTCTCACAGGCTCAGAGAGGAAGCAGAAAGAGCCCAGCAGCTCAGGGTGGCTTCCTCCCTTCTCCCTATCCTTACTTGTTAGCACAGGGACCTTAGTTCCTCCCTCCCTGCAACACCCAGCCTTGGAAGAGAGAGATCCTGCTTCAACCACCCCAGGCTTGAGACAGGGGAGTGAAGAATCTCAGAATGAGCAAAAGTAAGACTAGATGGGCAGAACTGATGAAAGGGCAGCACTGAGTCAGGGATTGAGGGGACAGGACTGATTTGGGCTTTGGAGGACTGAGGTTAATTGCAGGCCAGAGGGACTGGCAGATGTGGGAGTGAAGAGAGACATGCCTCGATTCAGGGCATGCATATTTAAGCACTGGGCAACATATTTTAAATTGAAGTAGGGGAACCCAGCACCACTTGGTATAATAATCCAAGAGATCAAACAACCTGTGTGCCAGCACCCAGAATAAGAGAAATGAATCATGTAGGAGTAGAGCAGGTAGGAGGGAAAATGTGGCAATCTGTGCCATACTAAGAAAAACCAGGACAGTGATGAAGAGAAGCTGAAATCGAGACTTTCCTCTCCTGAGTAGGTCACAGCTCTTTTCTACTGGAACACAATGGAATGATCAGCCCCCAAAAACTATCATGGAAAATCTGGTAATCCTATTGCTGCTAAACCTCTCCTGCAGCTACTGCTATTTCCACTTTCACTTGGGTAATGGCCAGCAAAATGACACATGCTGAAGAAAAGCTTAGCAGTAGCATCGATTGCCAGACTAAAAAAACCCAAAGACACTGTTGAGTAATACAAACACTCTCTCTTTCTTTTTTCTCTCCCGCAGAACCAAATGAACTGGTTTTTAAAAACAGACCAAAACCACGCTGAGGAAATTGAAGTGCTAGAAAACTCTCAGGTATTACAAAATGGCAGCATTAAGCACTAGGATTACATCTTTCATAAACACAAAATCAGTGTGCAAAAAAAAATGTGGGTGATTAAGCAACTGGGACAAATTGCTGGTTAGTCCAGCAAAGCACTTAAGCATATACTTAACTTTGGGCATGTGAGTATTCCCACTGACTTTAATTTTTCTCAACTTCAGGATTCTCACAGGATTAAAAATAAGCATGTGCTTAAATGCGTCAGTAGGGCCTGGTCTGTACTCGACCAGGAAGGCCAGCTTAAAGTACGCAACTGCAGCTACACAAAATGCATAGCTAGAATTGGCTTATCTTAAGCCAAGCCATGGCAGCATCCACACAGTGAGAGGCTGATAGGAGCAAACGCTCCTGTCAGCTTCCTTTACTCCTTGTAGAAAAAGTAGTACCAGACACTGGTGGAGGCTGCCCTCAGTGTTTGATTTAGCAAGTCTATCCCACTAAATCAAACACTAGAAGATTGATCTCTGGAGTGTTGACGTGCCCTAAGTGACATATGCCACACTAGCATTTTACATGCTCGTTTGTCCTATTTGCATGTACACTGACAGAAGAAACTGTGCATGCAGTTGTAGGTGCAGGTTTGTTGTACATGGATTTTGCACCTCCACTTTTGAATATTTGATCATATGAGTTTGCACCTCCACTTTTGAATATTTGATCATATGAGTCAATCTAAAGAGAGCTGTATGAAGAATAGCAAAAGAAAAAGGGATAAAGTGAGAGAAGGGGGCACATACACTGCATGTGGTTAATAGTCAATTGAATCTCAGGTTTCTTTCTCACTCCCCTCCATACCCCCAAACATACCTTCAAGATCCCCAACATAATTCAGATTGTTTCTGGATATCTGGCACCTAAAAAGTTTTTATCTGTTAAATATTTGTTATAGCATGTCATATGCCCATGAAAGTGTTTTATTACAGCGATCTCTTAAAGAACTCTTTAATGGCCTTTAATGAACTCTTCTCTTACAAGTCTCTTGTGTTTCTAGGGAGCTTGTCTGTTGTTCTATGGTGTGGCATTAGTTCTGAATGTTTTAAGGCAATTGGTTCAGTTTCAGGAAGTCATGCTGTAAAATGTGAAAATGGTGTGACAAGTACATTTTGCACTCCTCTTGTTTCAGGCTGGTGAGTGCAAATTAAATTTTTGCACTATCCTGCTCAAAGCAGTTAGCACACAATTTGTATCTCAGGATTTAAGGTGATGGCAGTAAAAATATATTACTTCAATTTGTGCAATGTGCAAATATAACAAAACTGTTCTTTACCATTATCAGAAGACACTGCCTTTCTATTAATACCCAATAGATAGCAAAAAAAGTGTAACCTAATGTCTCATAGCATATAGAATTTTTAATCCAGTAAGAACCTATTGCAATGGCAGAGAACAGAAGATTCCATGAGATTTGTTAGCCCCGGTTTACACTAGGGAGTTATTTCTAAATAACCTCCCTTATTTCGAAATAATAAATGGAGCCTCCACACTACCAAGCCTGTTATTTCAAAATAATGGGCTGGTTATTTTGAAATCTGTACTCCTGCTTTCCTTGGGGAATAATGCTTATTTTGAAATAGCATTAGTGTGGACGCTCCCCAGATGCTATAACTACTCCCCATAGTAATTCCAAGTAATTACTCACCAGTACTTCCTAAGCTAAGTCGGGGTAGCACATCTACAATAACGGAGTCTGCCTCGAACTAATTTTGAGGCTCCCCTGTAGTGGGGACATGCTATTTTGATTTTGTTATTTCAGGAATTATTATTTCAAATGTAGTTATTTCAAAATAATTTCCTAGTGTAGACATGCCCTTAGATAGCTAGGTATGAGGCAGCCTGAATTAGTAGTTCATGCACAGGCCAGGGAATAGGAAACATCTAAATTCTACTCCTGCTTCTGCCATACACCAGCTGAGTGGTTTGAATACATCTGTATTAATGTTCCTTATTTGTAAAGTGATGACGCGTGACTTACAAAGTTAAGTATTAACCCCAGATCCCCTTTGTCTCAGTGAATGGCCAGAACCTAGAGCAAAACGCTATTTTTCCATGTATGACCAGAACACTTGAACTGCTTTTTAAAAAATATATATCTATATGGGGGAAATGACAGCCTGTGGGCTGTCATATTTCAGATGCTTAAAAAGATTATTTTGTAACAGGATTCATTTTTATCAACTGGATGTCCTTACCATACTGAGCTATCACTTCTGAAGGTAACAAGCCTATCAATATTATTATAGACTCTGAAACAACCATTAATCCCAATTATGGCACACCTAATAGTATGGATGGGTGGTCTGCAAACAGATGAAGCAGCTGCATAGTGCAGTCGTTCATGCTTGGGGGAGGCCAATGGACAGTACAACCACACCTTTCCCTTATATTTTACCTGGGGAGCTTCATTTATATTCAGGAGTCCCCAACAGATGTGCAGAATCAGTTCATTGTCTTTCCTCAGAGTTTATTGGCTGGCTCTTCCCATTTTGTAGATAACATCTGCCTGTTACTGGTGCCCCAGCATTATTGGAGTTGTGGGCAGCTTATGCCACTTCAAACACTATATTTTGGATACCCCAAAATAAATGCATCATGATTTTGGGACTCTTGGATTTAAAATTTGCACAGAAGGTTAGAGAAATATGCTTAATCAGACAACTTTTCTTCAGGAAAAACCTGTTTTAGCAGTGTTCCCCATTTGTCAAAAGGCAAGTAGGGACTGTTTCATAGTCCCAAAATATCCCTTGGGCCACTATGGGAGAGTCCCATAATCAGCACTGTATGATCACACTGAAAATAAAACAGGTTTGTAAGATATTTAGTAAAATTCACTTTCTGAAAATCAAGAAAAGCACATATGCTTTGAATGGCAGTCCAGAATCAGCAGCTTTTGAATTTCACTCACTTATACTAAAAACAAAAAATTACTATAAACAACTTGTAGATTTCATTCTTTATTACAAAAGAAAAATTACAATGACAAAGCACTTGGCTGAAGAAACAACTTGTAAATTTACCTCTGTATTGTAAAGAACCAGCAGTTACAGTGCATGGTTCATACACCTCAGTGCTCCTTCTCTGTCATCTCTCCTGTTTGAATGGCCTAACTTGTCTCACATGGACAAACAAGGGAAGGGTATGATACTTGGACTTGCCTAGTGTATATGGGATAATGCCCTTATTTCAATCATAGTAAACTCATCAAGTTTATATTGCTTCAAGAGTTTAGTTGCAGCCATGGGTGAGAAATAGTTAAAAATAGTGAAAGCATAAAGAATAAGTAATTTACAATGAGGGAGTGCACAGAATTACAGTATGTATAATTACGACCAAGAAACAAAATACCCTTCTTGACTCTTGTTCCAAACCCATCTATATGTGATTGTTGTCTTCCCTGCTCTATAAAAAGAGAATTTTAGCACTGCTACCTAGTTTTTTTTTTAATTTAAGCTTTTGTGAAAAGAAAAAGAAGCATGAAAGTCTTAAGAATAGCAGATCATGATCACTTGCATAACTTGTTTTTTTTTAAAGGAATAAAAGGCTCAAACCTAATCAGTAACCTGCAATGTAAAGTAGAAATGTCTCCTATTGTTCATTCACAACTGTTTCTGCTGTAATTAAGCATCTAATGCTCCAGATGTCTACGCATTCAAAATTTGTAAATTTCAGCTCTGCTGAATACTTTATTTCAAAATGTGCAAAATATTTCCCAGAAGCTTTTAGCAATGTTGGTAGTGAAAGTCTCAAAACACTGGAAAGCTTTATGGCATCTGTCACATTGGGCATGGATGCAATATTCTTACTGAAACTTCATGCATTAAATGATTCAAGCAAACTTTCTTCACTGATGGTTCTAAAGAGCTTGATCCATGCAGAGCAGCAACTCTACTAGTGCTCAGTGCTCATCCCTGCTAACCAATACCTGTCCTATAGGTGAAATGTGAAGGCCTAGACTGTGACATTAGGCACAATTCTGAGCACATTACTGTGCCAAATCAGTTGCATAGGCAAGCAAGTGGAGGAGTGTGGAGTCCTGGCTTCGCTCATTGATGACTGTCAACCCACGCTCTTCTTGCCCTGTGGAGGGAGTAAATAGTACCTGGCACTCTTTTTTTATCCCATACCACTAGAGAGACAATCCAGTTAGCCTATATATGGGCTAATGGGTGAGGGTGAGGTTGTGGGTATTCCCCTACAAAGGTGTGTAGTACAAGACACAACCCAGTTATTAATGTGCAAACCTCTATATGAACATCTATTGGCTAGTATGCTGCCCTTAGAAACAAAAAAGTACTGTATAAAAATGTATCTAATCCTGTGTACACCCTTTTCCTACAAGCGGCACGGGTGGACATACACCTTAACAGACTAAGAATGATTCATTTTAGATCGAAATTTCCCCCTCCTCCCTTACAAAACCAGTCTTGTCAGTCAATCTATTGCTGTAAAAGCAGAACAAAGGGCAAATTATGATATTAACATTATAGAAACATTATTGCACAGCACATTGAAAAAATAATCCTACCTAATTTCAAGCTTCCTTCTCTGCTCGCTTGTACTGAGTCACTCATTTGTGTTCTTTGTTTATGCATTTCATAGGTCATGAAATGTCAAAAATTTAATCTTGATGCAGTGAGTTACTTATTCTTTATTACTTGTTAAGACAATATGTTTAGCATTATACGCTACCCAAAAATACAGTCCCTTCCCAAAGTACTTAGAATTTAAAAGGAAAGGGCTCAGGGAAATCCAGAGGTCAGGCAGATATAGACATGTTTTTATTATTAAAATTACTTATTGAAAGCCTCATGAGATAAGTTGGCTTTTAAAGTCTTAAATTCAGTGAAGGAAATGAAAGACATCAACCATCAAAGTGTCCTGTAGGAACATATTAAGCCATGACCTCACCCCCCCCCCAAAAAAAAATAATCAGTACATTGACTGATTCTGGGGATGTTTGGTCTGATTACCACTCATTTTTTTCTGGAAGGACAGTGAGCACAATCAGAGGTGCCAACTCTGGGAAAGTGGTGTCAAGCTTCTCCACTCTAGCCCCTTTTCCCCATGCCTTTCGTGCACCGGTGGCCCACTTACCTACTCCTCCCCCATCCTCCCAGTGCTTTGAAGTTCCACAAAGAGCTGATTTGAGGTATTCAGGAAGCTCTGAGAGGGCAGGGAAACGTGGGAATGGGGTGCACTCAGGGGAGGAGGCAGGGCAGGGCTGCGAAGAGGTGGGGCAGAGTTGAAGGCTTGGGGGGGAAGAGAGCAGGGTAGAGCAAAGGCAGGGAGGGGGGAAGGGGTGAAATGAGGGTAGAGCCTGGGACAGAGCGTGGGTTTTTTAGCACCCCCAAGCTGGAGGGGGTGCCTCTGAGCACAAAAATTAGTACAGATGTCTTTGAGAACAACGCTTTGCTGGGACATGAACAGTTACTTTAATTCCTGTGACTCTAATTTTATGACGTGGAATGATCAGCAATAGCTTATATTAAGAAGAAAAAAAATGTATTCTCTAGAATAAAGAGCCTGGTTCAGATTCTGGACTGAGTCTAACCTGTGCTCAGCACCACCCAATCAATACAGGTGCTGACTGACTGCTTGGCCAGTACTGAGAGCAGGGAAAAGCTGCTTCACAGCTCTTTACCTTATGCCAGCTTCTAGTGGCTCCCATAAGCCATTCGGGCGACCCAGACGTGCCTCTTACCCCCCTCACTACACACTTCTGTCCCAGAAAATGGGAAAAGGGGGCACCAAAGGAGTTGTTAGGCCAGCCCCATATCACCTGTGAATTGCCCTTTCAGGAAGGAACTCTCCACTGGTGGAATCTGTAGGACTTGTGGCTCCCATATGCTGGTCTGTCAGCCTGAAGCAGCCACAGTACAGCCAAGAATCTGGGTCTCCATCTGACTTTTGGTACATTTTTAAATTAAGTGCCTGTTTACTGTCTGACTGATCCAACTATTAAGTTAATTTGGCCTCTGGCCTCTTTAGTATACTAAATGTTTTCACATGCAGTTATATGTATTAAGCCTAGTTTAGCACGTTACCTTCTTTTTTCCCCCACAAAAGTACCTGTCTCTCAAGTCTGCAAATAAGCTTACCCTACATATTGGAAGCTATAAATAACAGTACCATCAAAGGGGTAATTTGATTTAAATTTAAAGCTATGGTGAGATTTCCTTCAAACTCTAAATAGGCCTCTCAAAGGTCTTTTAAAAAACATAGCCAAGGCCCTGACATACATGTACCTGTTGGACTCTTGTCTGGCTTGTAAAAGTCTGTGCTTCAAAGAAAATGATTCTTTCTGAAGTTGTGGCCCTCATAGTGGCGCCAGTAAGACAATCAAGCAAATAATGGTCTCTCTGGCTGGTAATTAGAGAGCCTCAGATGCTGGGTGTTTGCAGAAACAGTGAGAGTGAGGATAGTGTGGGGGCAGAGTAGGAGGACCTTTTGGCTGGGAAGGAAAAATAAGAGGAAATAGTATTGGCAATAGTTTGATACTAGAGTAGAAAAGCAAATCTGTAAAGGATCCCCCTCACATCTGCCAACAAAGCTGCTGAATCCAAAGGGAAAGAAGACAAGCAAGGAGACAGATACTCCATTAATAATAGTGATGACTAAGAATACCGGGCAATAATATAGGGCTTGGCACTTTCAAACAGAGAAATCTTCACAGCAGGCCCTGTGAGATTTAATTATTGTCCCAGTTTTACAGAGCGGCAGTCTGAGTCACAGGCAGGTGAGTTTACCCAGGATCACACAGCAAGTCAATGCCATTGCAGTGATAACAACACGGATGTTCCTGTCTCCCACTCTCATGCTCTGTTCGCCAACCACTGGAGCATACACAGGGCTTCTGCCATTACAAAAATCAATACAGCTGATAAGCGGGTAAAACTTGCAAGTTTGCGTACAATGTAGTCTATGTATGACATAACTGCACAGATTGACTATACTGCACACACTGCACACATGTACTCATGGTATCCATGTGCTAAATTCCATCTGTTTTTCACCTTTTGCCTCCTCACCTGCACTCTGTCCATTGATCAATTGGAATTTGTTTGTGATTTTATTCTGAGTTTAGTATAGATTTTGACATAGGCCCCATAACATTCTCATAAACAAAGTAGGGAAACGTGGTCAAGTTATAATTGCAGGTTGTGCCTCCCTTAATTGGGACTCTCTGGTCTGGCAACAGCCGTGGTCCAGCATGGGCCACAGATGTTCCTGGACCACAGAGCCCAGGAACAGGGAGGTCTGGCGGTGGGGCAGGAGCACCATAGGAGGCTCCGATGACTTAGCCGGGGGGGAATAGGCAACATGGCAGGGAGTTCTAGCCCCAGCAGAGTTCCCTGGTCCTAACGGCCATGAAGTTCTAGTCTGGCAGCAGCCATGGAGTTCCAGCCACAGCCAGGGAGCTCCAACCCCAGCAGCAGCCAGGGATCCCTGGCCCTGGCCCTGATCCCAGCCACAGAGCTCCAGCCCCATTCTGGCTCCAGTAGCTGGGGAACTCCAGCCCAGCCGTGGAGCCAGGTGGCTGCAGAGTCTGGCCCAGGCCGTGGAGCTCTGGCCCAATCCCTCTCCCCGGCTGCGGAGCTCCGGCCCCAGCCGTGGAGCCAGGTGGCTGCAGAGCTCTGCCCTGGTTGCGCATCTCTGGCCATGGCACTCTGGCCCTGGCAGTAGCAGGGCCAGTGGCACCTAGAGAACCCTGGGGGGAAGGGGAAAGTTTGGGGCAGCAGTGGGGGCAGGCTGCAGTCCTAGCCCAGTGGCATCATGGGCCATGAGGAGAGGGACCTTCCCTGGTCGTTCAGGACCAGTCAGGTCCCAAGAGTTCTGGACCAATGAGGACCAACCTATACTATAAAGTGGGTACACAGCTGGTTGAAAAAACATATATTGAGAGTATACATCAGTGTTTCACAGTCAAAATGAGAAGAAGAATCAAGAATCCCATATGGGTTTGGTACCATTATATATTTTCATTAGTGGATTCGGTAATGGAATGACAAGTATACTTATAAAATTTGAGGATTATACCAATCTTCAGGGTTTGGGGAGTTCAAGCACTTTGATAGACAGAATTAGAATTCTAATGGACCTTGATAAATTGGAGAGTTATTCTGAAATCAACAAGATGAAATTCAATAAATACAAGTGCAAAATACTATACTTGGGTCGGTTTTAGAGGTCTCCAGGAAGTGTCGCACAATGTCTTAATGTAACTGTCTGGTCAACATTTTGAACTCTGCTGCCCAGCGGCCAGGTACACAGGTACATGCCCTTCATCTTTTAATGTGCTGCAAATTTTTGCTCACCTAGCAATGGGCCGTGCTTGCTCCACATTACAGATGCTCCTGCCTAGAGTACGCAGGAGGTGTTGGATCTCCTGGGTCTGTGGGGAGAAGAGTCTATGCAGACAGCCATAGAAACATAGATAACTTCAAGCAGTTGGCTCCTGGCATGGTGGAGAAGGGCAACAAGAGGCATGAGCAACAGGGACTGAAAATCAAGGAGCAGTGGCATGTATGTACCAGAAGATAAGGAAGGGTAACAGTTGCTCTGATGCAGAGTCGCAGACATGCTGCTTTTATAAAGAGCTGCATGCCATCCTTAGTGGCGACCCCCACACTTTAGAGTCCCTTGGATACTTCAGGTGAGCTGGAGTTATAGCCCCTGAAGTGAACAATGAGGAGGAAGTGTTGGATGAGGAAAAGGCAGAGGAGTATGGGGGAAAGGCAAAGTAATTGTTCCACTTTACTCGGCACTGGAGATGCCTCAGATGTAGTATTGTTTTCAGTTTTAGGTTCCACACGTTAAGAAAGATGTGGACACATTGGAGAAAGACCAAAGGACCACAATGAAAATGATAAGGGGTTTAGAAAACCTGAGAAGAATGATTAAGGGGAACTATGCATGTTTGATCTGGGGAAAAGAAGACACAGAGAATACTAATGACAATTTTCATGTAAGTTAGGGGCTGTTATAAAGAGGACCATGATCAATTGTTCTTAATGTCTGCTGAAAGTAAGACAAGAAGTAATCAGCTTTATCTGCAGCAAGAGAGATTTACCTTAGATGTTAAGAAAAGCTTCATAACAATATAGGGATAGTTAAGTGCTGCAATAAGTTACCAAAGTAGACTCTGGAATTCCCACCACTGAAAGTACAGGTTACACAAACACCTGGCAGAGATGATGGAGGTATATTTGTCCCTGCCTCACTGCAGATGGTAGACTAGATGATCTCACAAGGTATTTTCTATACCTACTTTTTTGTGATAGTAAAATTCAAACATCTGGGCAATTTAAAGCTACAGTGGTTGGTCAAAAGAACCAAGCAACATCTTCATTTCCCCCAAGATGTGGAATATCTCTTTTTTTCCTCTTCCCCAAGCTGATTAAAAAAAAATCTTAATCATACACCTCCTGAAATTTGAAACTAGTCTGACTTTTTAAACCATTACAGCTAGAAACATGTACCTAATTATTCTTCTGTGGAGCTGAAATTCCATGCTGAGCAGTGATTGGATTCTAGCCCTGGTCCATCAGGAGATAATGAAGCTATTTCATATCACTTTTAGAATTTAAAATATTATTGTATACTTTTCCTCCCTCTGTCTCTACAGTTCCTTTATACTGAGTGCTAATGTACTTTGCTTTACAAGTGGAGGGATAAAAAAAATAAAACCAACATGTTTTAACTCCCTAAACATTTCAAAAACAACTTCTTTTAAAAGTATGACAAAATAATTAATGCTGTGAGGCAACTAATTTATCAATACTAATTTGAATGACCTTTATAGCTCAATTACAGCATCCATTTTATGTGGAATGCAATCATCCTAAATTCAGGCTTTTCTGGTTTATACGTAGGGAGGGGTTCAGTCAATGGCTCCTTCCCTCCTGAGATATCTTGAACCCAAGGAGTACGCAGCGGGTATAGTCCTGGTATTCTAGGAAACACAGGGACTGTTAATGCTGTTAATGTGCCCTACTGCCAATCAGAGTCACATGACAGAATCACTTTGTGCCCTTCTCCAGTCTGGAGCACCCACAGAACAGCATGACGTAGTCTGGCTGAAGGACGATCCAGGGAACTATAGGCCGGTCAGTCTTACCTTGGTTCCTGGAAAAGTCATGGAAGGGATCCTTAAGGAATCTATTTTGAGGCACTTGGAAGAGAGGAAAGTGATTAGGAATAGTCAGCATGGATTCACAAAGGGCAAGTCGTGCCTGACCAATCTGATTAGCTTCTATGATGAGGTAACTGGCTCTGTGGACCTGGGTAAGTCAGTGGATGTGATATACCTTGACTTTAGCAAGGCTTTTGATACTGTCTCCCACAGTATTCTTGCCAGCAAGTTAAAGGAATGTAGATTGGATAAATGGACAGTAAGATGGATAGAAAACTGGCTAGAAGGCCGGGCCCAGTGGGTAGTGATCAACGGCTCGATGTCAGGATGGCGGTCGGTTTCTAGCGGAGTGCCCCAAGGTTCGGTTCTAGGACCGGTTTTGTTCAATATCTTTATTAATGACCTGGATGAGGGGATGGATTGCACCCTCAGCAAGTTTGCAGATTACACTAAGCTAGGGGGAGAGGTAGATACGCTTGAGGGCAGAGATAGAGTCCAGAGTGACTTAGACAAATTGGAGGATTGGGCCACAAGAAATCTGATGAGGTTCAACAAGGACAAGTGCAGAGTCCTGCACTTGGGATGGAAGAATCCCAAGCATTGTTACAGGCTGGGAACCAACCAGCTAAGTAGTAGTTCTGCAGAAAGGACCTGGGGTTACAGTGGATGAGAAGCTGGATATGAGTCAACAGTGTGCCCTTGTAGCCAAGAAGGCTAATGGCATATTAGGTTGCATTAAGAGGAGCATTGCCAGCAGATCCAGAGATGTCATTATTCCCCTTTATTCGGCTTTGGTGAGGCCACATCTGGAATATTGTGTCCAGTTCTGGACCCCCCACTACAAAAAGGATGTGGACGCATTGGAGAGGGTCCAGCGGAGGGCAACCAAAATGATTAGGGGGTTGGAGCACATGACCTATGAGGAGAGGCTGAGGGAGTTGGGTCTGTTTAGTCTGCAGAAGCAAAGAGTGAGGGGGGATTTGATAACAGCCTTCAACTTCCTGAAGGGAGGTTCCAAATAGGATGGAGAAAGGCTGTTCTCAGCAGTGACAGATGGCAGAACAAGGAGCAATGGTCTCAAGTTGGGGTGGGAGAGGTCCAGGTTGGATATTAGGAAAAACTATTTCACTAGGAGAGTGGTGAAGCACTGGAATGGGTTACCTAGGGAAGTAGTGGAGTCTCTATCCTAGAGGTGTTTAAGTCTCGGCTTGACAAAGCCCTGGCTGGGTTGATTTAGTTGGGATTGGTCCTGCCTAGAGCAGGGGGCTGGACTTGATGACCTTCTGAGGTCTTTTCCAGCTCTACAGTTCTATGATTCTATGAACAAGACATGAGGATAAATTGGACTGAGAAGACATGCAAGGCACAATGCATTTGCACTCAGTCTGTGAGTGCTCAAGAGCATCTTAAGTAGAGCTGGTTGGAATTTTTTTTCCCTCCCACAAAACATTTTGCAATCGTATAAAACTTTTAAAAAAGGACATTTCATTTCATTCTGAAATGGTGAAATAAGACTGTGACAGGTTCAAATTGTTTTCCCAATTTTTTAAAAACAAAATTTTGTCAAAATATAAATTCATGGAAAAAATCATTTTATTCAAAATGGCATTTTGAATCTATTTTGATGTAGCTCTTCTCTACAGTATCTTTTACGTTTCTAGTATTTTCACTCTCCTGTCACAATCTGTGTGACACCTGTCTCTTCCCTTTAAAGTTCTGTGTGATAAGTAAAAATAAATAGATGGGAAGGGATGTCCTTTATGGATTTCTAAACAGCCTTCTGGCATTGAATCTTTGGGTCGTAAAGAGGTCTCCATTAACATTTCAGTGTGCACTTTGGTGCATCATATGACAAAATTAGTTTTCTTCATACTTTCCAGGAGCTAACTGCAGTGTTCTCCATCTTTGTCTCTAGTTCCAATAACCAATTTGTACATCTAACCCCAACCTGGGTAAGTTTCCTATTCAGGCAACAAATAGTTTTTAATGTAATATTTAATTCAGGCAGAAGCAAATAAGAAAATCCATGGCTACTCTAAAACAGAGGTAATCAACTGTCTCCTTCAACCAGTTTTAATTCAGGCAGAAGCAAATAAGAAAATCCATGGCTACTCTAAAACAGAGGTAATCAACTGTCTCCTTCCAATTGAGTCAAAGAAAGCAAGAATAGTTTATTCCAGCCAAATATTTGTCTCTCATTATGAACACTTTTTATTTTCAGTTCATAGTCACATGTACCCAAAGTGTCTTCAAGATCTATGAAATTGTATTGGCTACTGTATTTGAGCAAATTAAAAAGAGAGAGGGAATATTTGAGGGTTGTGAAAATTTCTATATCTCCTGTCACTCCTGGACATTTATTCTTGAAACACTTAAAGGAAAATGCCATTGTTTTTCATCTACTCCAGAATCACTTTATTTTAAACACAACTATAAACCAGCACTTTAAAAATAATTCTATTGTATTTAACATAAAAACATAAGCAAATAATATTAAAGAAACTAGAGGCTGATATTTTGGCAGGACTTGGCTTAAAAGAGGACAGAAAGCAATTGATTGAGCACTTCAATGAGTGCTGCAGAAAAAGGAGACTTTGAAGTTTGTTTTCAGCTAACTTTAATCCATTTGTCCCTGCAGATTGTGTCCAGGTTTTTTTTTAATAGACAAATGTGAAGATTTATGGATTTGGTGCAGCAATCTGATACTTAAGCCACTGCTAGTGTGCAGCTCAACAATATGTGTACCTAATAGCAGCAGCACAGGGAGAAAGAAGGGGGTCCCTTCAGAGTACTCTGATTTTCTTAGTATTAAAAACTTAAAAACTTGGACAGTCTAAGCAAAGATAGGGCCCAAACCTGACCATCTTATTTCACATGATCATCATCATGCCTTGGCCTTACTTTATGTCAGTGAAATTGCTTGTTTGAGTAAGAAAGCTTCAGAAGGGTAACTGAGTTAGTCTGTAACAGGAAAAACTTCAAAAACAACAAATAGTCTAGCAGCACCTTAAAGAACTAAATAGTTACAAGAGGCTGATAAGAGCCATTAGTTACACTTGGAAAGGAAGATAATCAATACCAGATTCTACACAGACATTAAGAACCATTAGCACCTTCATTGTTTGGTTGGTTGATAATGTGGGAACCATTCATACCATTTGCATGAGAATTAAACTTGTGAATGAATGTATAAGAGACTGAAGAATTGGCCCAACCTTGTTTTCTACATCTGAGATGTTCAGAAAAGTGGAACGAGTGCACATTTTGAATAAGACAAAGTGAAATGATATATACCACAATTCTCAAAGTACCAAGTACTCAACTCCCACTGAAGTCCACCATTTTGCAGGATCAGGCTTGGCTCTTATGAAGCAACAAATGCAAAGAGTGATGACAAAAAAAAATCCCATATCCAGTAGGTAGGCCAGGAGCTTGCTGACTCAGCCTGTCCCCCCCATTAACAATACTATTTTAGGAGGGAAGATCCTTTTAGGAGTAGCTGCCTGCTTCAGCTGAAACCCAGGACTACAGAAAACAATAAAAGACTATGACTGCGTTTCTGAATAGACAGAAAGATGAGTTACAGAGAAATGGATGGTTTTAAGTGGCAGGAATCCAGACGATGTTTATATTCTGAGCAAATTAAAAGAACTAAAAGTTCAGATTGAGTGAAATTGCATTAAATTATCCTAACAATAAATAATGATTTGAAAAGACAAGATTTTTTGTCTTAATTCAGTGAAAGTTCTTTCAAGAATAATTTTTTGCTACCACCAGGGTAGTACCAAAACTCCAGAAACAGATAGAAATACCTGATAAACATATCTCAAGTGTCATATGAAACAGATTTTATATTATTATTACATTTATTATGATTTATTATTATTTATTTGTATTGCACTAATGCGTAGGAGTTCCATTCCTGCCCCAGGATCTCATTGTGCATGCCATTACAGCTCATGAAGAAAAATGGACATCAAGCCTTGATTAAGGTGCTGTTATGTTTTTTTGGAACTTTCACAAGGTACAGAGAAGTAGCTGAGTTAGTCTGTAACTGGAAAAACTTAAAAAAACAACAAATAGTCTAGCAGCACCTTAAAGACTAAAAAAACATGTAGATGAGCTTTTGTGGCCACAACCCACTTTCTTCAGATGAATGGAGTATTAAAAGTCCAGGATATCAGGAAAGGCAACACACAGAAACCTGTTGGAGAACACTTTAACCTGCCTGGCCACTCATTAATGGATCTCAAAGTCACCATGTTGTTTCAGGCCAATTCCACAAACCAAATACACAGGGAAGCTTTGGAACTTAACTTCATTTACAAGTTTGGGGCCTATCACAAAGGTATGAATAAAGACATTACCAATAAAGATAATGGGTACTTAAGAACAATTTGCACCTTCTCTATCAGTTTTATGTAACATAAACACTCTAATTCACTTTTTTTCTTTTCCCTCTCTCCCCCCTCCCCCATTTATTTTGGAACTGGACTTTTAATACTCTATTCATCTGAAGAAGTGGGTTGTACCCACGAAAGCTCATGATACCATCTACATTTTTTGTTAGTCTTTAAGGTGCTTCTGGACTATGAGTTTTTTAAGTTTTCACAAGGTAGCTAACCCTTGTGAGTAGATTGGACTCAGCATTCCTGTGTTAGAGTAGGTGAAACCAATTCAACCAATCCAACCAATGAATTGGACTTAGTCACCCCTGATCTTATAACAGCTTTTCATTTTTAGTGGAATTACTTAGTGTATTCTCCAGCTATATACATCTGTATTTGCATCTTAATACCTCTGGAATAGTCCCCTCCTTATAACAACTGTCACAGAAGTGGAGGTGGGAAAGAGCTTTCAAAAACTGAGTCTCTTGACATGTCTTGTGCCTGGCAGCTTCCTTCAGATCTGATGCTAGCTGATGATAGCCTCAGGAAAGAGGCAGGGTAGTTTAAGTGAGGAGTCTGTTGAAAAAATTAGGCCCAAACCACAAATGCTCCATAAGCCCAAAAGTGGTGTCAGACAGATCTTGGCCTCGGGGGTCCAGCTCCCACCCCATGCAGCCATAGACTCCCCTATGCTGTTGTATAATGTAGTCCCCACTGTGGTAAATGAATGATAGAGTAAGAGAATTAATTCTAACCCAACTAACATTGTCTGCTACAACCTTCCATAGAGACAGCATCCACTATCTAGTCTGACCTATTCAACTGACAATGCTTTTGCCTCAAGCACCACCACCACTGGAGATTGAGATTCAGAATTGCTGTGCAGCTACAGCTCCAGTACAAGTGGAGGTGGGGGTGCTCGGCATCCCTGAAAATCAGGTCTTCAGGGTCAAGGGGCTACTATAGATAAGGGGAGGTTGCATGATAGAGAATCACAGCTTCCCATCCCTTCAGATCTGCTGCTGCCCCTTCTTACCCTGCATTACACATTAGTTCCCTATGTGAGCAGGGCCGTCCTTACCCATGCACAGAATGTGCACTTGTATGGAGCACCTGAAAATCTGAGGCACCACTGAGTCTTAATGACCGCCCATCTGCCTGTTCCTATCTGTGTTCTATGGCTTTGCTTACTCCCAGAGAGGCTCTAGTTAAGTGGAAAAATCCTGCCAGACCTATTAGCAGAACACTGAACCTGTGAAAGAGCCATTCAAGTCATAATGAAGCCATTTAACAGGCATTTGACAAACCCCAGATACATATTGTCAGTTTCTGAATTTACTGAGTTAGTCTGCAGGACCTTCATTTAAAATGTACTTAAAAAAATATTTCATTAGTATGTTGCTGAAGATTATAAAATCACACCTCTAAAAAATCATACACCCCCCCCCCTTCAGCTGCCACTGTGCATAGGAGCAATTTAATAGTACTGCGTAAGGCCCCATAAATCCTAAGGACATCCCTGTATATGAGCACACAGGGAAGGAGAGCAGAAAGTCCATGAAAACTCAGCTGTGATGAATTTCTACTTTTCAGTCTGTCACACTAAAATCTACAACAACTAGAAATCAGTATGTTGCTTTATCCTTTTTTTGTTAAATAATTGCATAGTTTTATGCTTGGATTCAAGTGTAGATATACTGCCTGCTTCTCATTTTTTTTATTCTAATTTATGTGCAAAAACTCTTAACCAAATGTAAATGCAAATGAACAATTTTTCAATAGTGATAGAAATTAATCTACAATGGCTTAAATGGAAATGAAATTCATACATGATGTAATAAAAGTATAACTGCAATAATTCTGAACCTGTTTCCTTAGAAAGAGAAAACAGTGTAACACCCAAGATCTCCCAGAGATAGGATAAAAAAAACTATGTAGCCATGTGGCTGATATGCCTAACTGAATCTACACACTCTCATAACAAATATAGTATAATCAGTTAAAAAATAATTAAGAAATGAAATGTAAGAACTACACAGCTCTAACAAAGTTATTCCCTAATTCATATCAAGATCTAAATACATAGAACATTTTATGGAAGTAATAATGTGTTTCTCTTGAACAAAAATGTTTGAAGATTTTTATGAAGGGACAAATCTTAGTCCAATTTAAGCCAATGGAAATTTAGCTACTGACTTTGATGGAAGCAAAGTTTGGCTCTTAATAGCCTATTTTGACATAATAAAATATTGTTTGACACAAGGAAGCATAGCTATGGAAAGTCTTGTGAAAACACAGCTGCCCCAGTTGTAATAGCTTTGAGATATATAGATATATATGGTCATTTTATCCATGAGGCTGCTCAGTAATGCACAATTAATTACCTTTTTATATGGTAGGAGCTGTTTTTATTTTCAGTGGAATTATTTAGTATATTCTCCAGCCATATATACATTTGTATCTGCATCTTAATACATCTGGAATGGTACCCCCTCCAGCAACTGTACCAAATAGTCTGTTGTCATTGTACAAGAAAATATTGAAAATTGGAGGGAAATGTAATAAGTCAGAGAGAAGTTCTGGGTTCAATTAAAGAACATTCCTTAGTTTGTTCCTCTCAAAGTTAGTCTGTGTTTTACTTCATTAGAAAAATTGAAATGGAAATGAAGAATAATTTCCCAACATTTTAAGCTATAAATATTTCCAGAAAGGAGGCCCTAATTAAAATGACCGTGGCCTGGAGAGCAATTGGGTCTGTGCAAAATCATTGAAAGGATAAAGTTTAAGGACTTATTTAATGTTTATATGATGAGTAATCTATCTACCTGTAGGAATATATTAAGCTCTCACTTTCTAGGTTTTTCAACAAGATCCCCGAAGTTGCCCAAATGTATCAGGATAAACTTATTCATATGAAAAGTAGCATGGGCAATTTTAATGTCCAGAAATGGAGATCTGAGCCTGGCTTTTCAAGTCTTATCTGAAAGATTTCTCCCTCTACCCCCAAAGAAAATTGTAAGGCACAAAGCACAGTCTATCTTGGAAAAACAAAGAGCAAAGCCAATGGTGCCATTGTGTTCTAGGGTTTTCTATAATCTGAGCATTGGACTACAAAGCCATGGAGCACTCCAATCAACACATTTTCCAGCAAGGTTCATCCGGTACAGAAGGTAGTATTAAACCTCTTTCTAAATTAGATCAACCATTACCATAAACAGACTGACCTTCAGTAGCTGATGCCAACTGCTGATGACTACCTGTTGTGGTCAGATGTTTGACTGCGGGTGTTTGTTCTCCCTGTGGGCTGTCTCAGGTCTGCACAAACAATTGATACAAAGGACATCGAGTGAACTGCCCAGTGACACTCAGCCAGGTTTATTGTCAACAAAGCATGATAATAGCACCTAGCAGATTCTACCAGGATACTAAGAACTGTATGCCCATGACAATAGATACAGCTCAGTCAGTGGTGGAACTTTCCACTCTCCCTTAGATTGGCCAAAGATACTCCCTCTGAGATACATTTTTATACCCTGTTATAAACAAGCTATACTGTCATCCTGACCTATTTTTTAAGATGGGTCTATGTGTTTTTATTAATCTTGGAGAATGTTTTTGTACCATCTTTGATACTGGGATGTTTTGACACCACTCAATATGGTGTTTGTGTGAGCACTCTGTACTTGGCGCTTCTTAGGAATGTGTATTTTTGTAATATCAGCCCTGTTCTTGCTAGATTCTGTGAGCAGGTTTTGCCCCATACCAGGCCTCTGATACAAGGGCTTATGTCTCAGGCTGTTTCCCTACTTGAAGCTAGTGTCATGCTCTCTGGAGTGGCTCACAACCATGAATGCCAACCTCAAGGTAGATTGTCAAAAAAAAAAAAACAGGACAGATGCTCTAAACTGGTTTTATGTTCTATAATTGGATTTGTACCAACCCAGAAACAAATGTGAACACTTGAAGAACTGTAAAAGTCTTACCATGGGGACAGACTGTCCCACTGAGCACTTCAGTCTATCGTGCAAACTGGACTTAGTGACAGCTGTTTGCTGTATACAAAAGATCACAAAATAATCATGTTGTTTCCGATCCCAAGAGACTAGTCATTTGTCCTAGGTCAGTTTGCACCTCTCTAAATCTTCTCATTTCACTCTCTGACAGCCTGATCATTCTGGCCTTATACAGGTGGAATTAATTTCACTCAAGATGATTATTATGGTGTCATTACTCAGGACTAGAATTATGATGATTGTTCACATTCAAAAGGCTAAACTAGGGCACTGCAGCTGATCACCTCCCAAAGATAAATCACTAGAGTATCAGTACTTAGTGGCAGAGTTCCTGTTACCTTCCTGTCTTGTCTGTATGATATTCATATAGATCAATGATAAACACATAGCTAGATGGACAAGCACTAACTAGACCTCAGTCTTACATGCAGCACTAGTTAAAATAAGGAATAGGGAATTAAAGACACCTGGTCCATATAGGATGAGACCTTTATTCAATGACTCACATGAAATTAAGTTTAAAATTTCAGGGCCTGATTCTGTAGCCCTTAATGCTTTTAAGTAGTACTTGCCCACATAAGTAGTTCCATTTATCTCAATGGGACTCCTTGTGAGTATAAGAACTACTTAGTCACATGGTTGAAGAAACTGGCCCTTAAGCAGTAAGACTTCATATTTCATTCCCTACTAGTAAACTACTGATACGCTTCCTGTCTTAGTGGAATATTCTTAGTGAATTTAAGGGCAAGAGAGAGGAGAAAGTAACCTACAGATAAGGGAAAAGCACAATGAAACCAAAACAGTACATCCACAAAAGTGTATATTCAACAGCATGTCTGGATTTGTAATCCAAACATGAGCTTAGAGTATTAAAAAAGAAAGCAAGGATGTAGTTTTAGCAGGTGAGCTATTGCAGAGACTTGGGAAGAAGAGACATTATCTAAAATCCTCATGATGGCTCTGATCCTGTGAAGTTCTGAAATTCTTTGCTTCCAGTGAAGCCAATGAGAAAAAAGGGTGCTCAGTCTTCACAGGACAGGACATCCTCACATTTGGGTCCTATCCACAAGCAGGGTGCAAATTGTCTGATCTACTGATTAGAGTCAGGCTGTCTCTAGACTATACCTCTCTGTCGACAGAGAGATGTAGATTAGGCACATCGAAATTGCTAATGAAGCAGGGATTTAAATATCCCGTGCTTCATTAGCATAAACATGGTCACCCGCTTTTTTCCCCGAAACGGAGCTTTTTCGAAAAAAACGGCAGTCTAGACACGGACCTGTCAAAAATAAACCCTTTTTTGACAGATCCTGTATTCCTCAAAAAATGAGGTTTACAGGATCTGTCGAAAAAGGGTTTATTTTCGACAGATTTGCAACTAGACTGCTGTTTTTTCGAAAAAACTCAGTTTCGGAAAAAAAGCAGCAGCCATGTTTATGCTAATGAAGCGTGGGATATTTAAATCCCTGCTTCATTAGCAATTTCAGCATGCCTAATCTACATCTCTCTGTCGACAGAGAGGTGTAGTCTAGACGTACCCTCAGAATCCTGCCTAGAGCTTAGAGCCAGAGCCAGGGCCAGGAACCAGGAGCTGGAACCAAATGTCTGAGCCAGAATCAGAAGCCAGTAGGTGGAACCAAAGCTCGGAGCTAGAACCAGGAGCCAGCCTGAAGCAAGGCTGGAAACAAAGCAAGCATAGCTATGATTGCAACTGCGGTGGAAATAACTAAGGGACTAGTAGTGATCTGCTTCTTCTGGGCTTTTGAGCACACCTGATAATTTCCTGCTGGAAATCAGGGGAGTTGGCCAACCAGGAAGTTTTGCTGTAGGTCATCTGTGTTTATTAGTCTGCCTGGAAACTGAGCTAGCTAGTCTTATGCAAGCCCTGGCTGCTGACAGTTGTCAAGGGCTAGCTTAGCTAGCTAGTCTTATGCAAGCCCTGGCTGCTGACAGTTGTCAAGGCCTAGCTTATAATTATTACTGATGCTTTCATTCTTCTGCTACTTTAGACATGCAGTCCTCAGCTGAGCTGACTTGACCCTTGGCAAGGGCTGATGGGAATTGGAGAAATAGGACTTTAAGCCACATGTGGCCAGACAAGGGGACAGCACAGACCTTGATATAAGTTTCTATAAATTGCGCCAGCTCTATTTTGCCAGACAATTCTTCTTTGTCAGGACTTGAGGAATCCTCTACTTCCTTTTAAGGGCAGCTTTACAGCTGCTCTGCCCTGCATCCAGGACTGGGGACTGCGCCCTAGCTAATTGGACTGGTATACAAATCTGTCAAACAAGTAAGACACACAGCACAAGTTCCCTGTCGCAAGGGGAAAAAATCCTTCATCGCCAGAGAAATTCACATGGTGGGAAAGGATGTCAGAGTGGTAGAGAATAATGCCCATAACCCTGTGATGCTCTTGAGAAGACTGAGAAGTTGATGGCAAGGAGTGCCATGTGACCACCTCAATAACAGCATAAGTAATGCAGCTCTAACGTCTGTGCAAGCTAGATTGTTACTTGATTTTAAATATAGCCAAAATTCTTAAATGCTTGAAGTTTAAAAAAAACAACCAATTCCTTCTCATTTGTTGATAGCCCTGGGTCAATTGTATGTTTGTGTGGGAGGTCACGCGCTTGTGTTGCAGAAAGAAGCTAAAGTTCTGGCTATCTGAATAGAACAATTGCATTCTAAACATTTGGCAATAGAAGGAATTCACCATTTGATGAAACTGTTTACTCTAACATTTTAGCTAGGAATAGCCAATAGTTAAGTAAGGCTATATTTCACTAGAGTATAATCTATGGAAATGAACATAGCATCCCATGAATACTAAATAAATTCATTATGATCAGCAGTATATCCAGTGAATCTATAATGATGGAGCCCTTAAATTAAATAGTCTCTCTCAATTTTTCAGTGTAATCAAGTTCACAAACACATTTCTTTTTTTCCCTTTATTTAAGACATCCATTTCTTAGATTCCTCAAGATATATAGCACTCCTTTGGCTGTCCAGACCAAGACCAAGAGGGAAGGAAGTAAAGGAAAATATTATCCTTTGCATTAGGGATGTAATAGTGTAATCGATTAACTGATAAGCGAAAGCTTATCAGTTAATGCTATAGACTACATGCATTTCTCCCCCCACGCTCCCACCTGCCAGTACATTTTTTAGCAAGCTGTCCAGCTGCCCAGCTCAGTCCTGGCTCGTGCCAGGTCTGGGACCTACCCCCACTGTGGCTCTACATTTCAAGTGTATTAGGAGCCAGGCAGGCAGACAGCCCAGTTGAGTTCCAGCTTGTGCTGGGTCTGGGAGTTGAGCCCCTCCCCTGGACAAGGGCTACTAACACCCTGTGCTGCTGCCTCTGTATTGGAGGCAGCAGCGTGGGGCAACAGGCAGCCGGTCCGTAAGGGGGGCAGGTTTTTAAACTGGCTTCCCTTGTGGACCAGCTCCTGCATGGCACCTCACACTGCTGCCTCTGATACAGAGGCAGCAGCGTGAAGTGGCAAGGAGCTCCTTAGGATTGGGGTCGGAGCACACTGGCTTCTGGCCCCACCCCCAGGGACTATAGAATAGTCAACTAACTGATAAGAATTCATGAGGTTAATTGACTACTTTGCATCACGGATCACTTTATTCTTGATTTTAAACACATACACACTCACCCAAAGACTTAAACAACACAACATAAAGCATACATTATGATAAAGCAAAGTCTATAACAGTATTCAGAAAAGAACTGGAGGATAGATTCATCAGTAGGGATAGTGTCCTTATCCTCTGTCTGCCAGCAGCTGGGAATGGGGATTGCCTGTTCTGGTCATTCCTTCTGGGGCACCTGGTACTGGCCACCATAAGACGATGGGACACTGGACTAGATGGATCTTTGATCTGACCCAAAATTTAACCGTTTTTATTTTCTTATCCCTGCTAGGGAAATTACAGGGACCAAATGTTCTATAACGTATCTTACAACTATACTATGGTAATATACTAGTCTTAAGAGTTTTCTCCTAGTAGCCATTGAACTCTTGCTTCTGATTTCAAACAATTGTTTCCTCCTGGACTGGACTGTTAACTTCCTGGGTAACTACAGAGCATTCTTTCTTTCTTTGGGTAATCTAGCTATCAGGGCTCTAGGCGTCCCAGCTGGATCCAAATTCTTTTATCTTTTTACCATAACCAGCAGGTCATCAAGTAAACAATGGAATTTTAACACAATCCGCCTCTATCCCAAGAAAACTTTTGACTTCCCTGAGTCAGTAGTAGGCTACTGGCATAATTTCATCTGAGCAGGGCTGGTCTCTGGTTGCATCATTTGCTCCAGTACTGCTTAGTAAACTGCACCTTGCTCAGCGATCAAGCTGAGGGTATTCATTCTTCACACGATAGTCTTTCTAAGCCCTTTTCTTCATCTTTTTGTTTCTTTCTCTCTGGTTTCGGTTGGTGTGGATCGCTGTCAGGACTCTTGCTTTTTATCTGATGCAGGAAATGCACACATAAAAACGTTAAGCTTTATTTGCTTTGTCTATTTTAAACAAGTCAGCCACCAAGCATGTATGTATCAAAGCTGAAAACGCCTCTGTCTGTAATATAGATGCTGAAACAATCTTTCGTTGGCAGAAAAAAGCAGCATTTATAAATTTTATTGCTTCAGCAAGTCCATATGATTTCAGCTCTTACCTGAGTGAACAAATTCCTAATGGTTTTTTTTATTCATTTGTCATAAATTCAATTAAGGGCCAATTTCATTCTCTTTACCCTTATACATATGTACAAATAAAAACTATGCATGCCTACCATATATCTGAATTTGATCTAAATAATAAGTTCATAATAATTTAATCAGCAAAACTTGCATTTTTTCACATTGCAATTGCAAATTGGCCATGAGCAGATTGTGATTTTTTTCTTCATCATTTATTCATTAATTGAAATTATTCACAAAATTTCTGTGAATAATTTTTAGTCTGTAGTTCATTTGCAAGCCCTTTGTTGAAAGAATTTGATATTCAAAATGTGCACTGTATAATTGGTCACCTGCATTTCTGCTCCTTGATTGGATGAGCTTGATTCTTAGAGTCTGATTTCCTGTATGAATTCTCTACAGAAAGGTAATTTAAAATGTGCTTCTCACACATAGTCACAAAATAGGCATGAACACAGTTGAAGTGAATGGCTTTAAAAAGGGAAGGGACTTATTCTCAGAGTATGTTTGCAATATTTGCCTAATGCTAGTAGAAGCATAAATACCTTACATCTATATTTACACCTCATACAGAAACATAGGAACATTGGATATGCAATTCTGAATCATATCAGAGGGCCAGCTACTTCAGTATTCTGTCTCTGACAGGGTGCAAGTGACCCTATACTTCACAGGAAGATGTAAGTACCCTGTGGTAGGCAAGTGTGGGGTAATCTGCCTCCCACATTAAGTCTTATACTGATCTCTAGTAGTTAAAGATTGGCTGAGGCCCTGAAGCATGCAATGTAATATCCCTTGTAATCATTACAGAGTTGAGTGAATCACACTATAGTTCAGATAATTCTGCCTCCCTACAAAGGAGCCATTACAAAATACTGGAAACCTGTCCATATTTCATGCTGCTAGAGGATGTCAAGTTAATTGCTTAACAAAAGGTTTTTAATGTGTCTGCAACATCACTGTGTAACCAATACCTGCTCGCTCCTAAGTTCACTGAATACCCTTCAAATGCTCGGGTTGTATATCTTTGATTTGTTTTAGTCTGTTGCATCTCCATGACAGAACTAATAGGATAAAAAGCACATCGTGCATTGTGTGACCTTTTCTCTTCACTGTGAAATGACAGTAGTAAACACATATTTACAGGAAGTGGGCAATGCAACAAGAGAGCACAAATAATTTATTGCAAATACAAGCCACTTTGTATAAATAATTCCCTCTTTCAATTGCGCTGTGAAATTCTGTTTCAACAACACTTAGGACCCTGCTCATCAACATATCACTCATGTGGGTGGATCTTCATTTTAACATTATTCTTCAATTTGGACAGATGGATGTGTTGGCAACACTATTTTCATCCCTTGAAATCCCAAAAATTATGGCAGCATAGCAGCAAGAGGGTTGGCCTGACCCTATACTTAGGCATGGATTTCTAATGTTGACAGGACTCTCTTTTTGATCACATAAAGCAGCAAAGCAAGTCTTAACAGATTTTATAATTTCAAATATTAATTACAAAGGGGCTGATCCAAACTCCATTTAAGTCAATGGAAGTCTGTCCATTAATTTCCATGACCATTGGCTCAGGAACCCAGTAATGTGATTCATCCTCTCTCTCAGCTCTTGTCTACGCTAGGGAGTTATTTTTAAATACCCCCCCTTATTTTGAAATAATAAGCAAAGCGTCCACACTACCAAGTCTGTTGTTTTGAAATAGCGGGCTGTTTTTTTGAAATCTGTACTTCTGCTTTCCTTGGGGAATAAGCTTATTTCAAAATAGTTATTTCAGGAGTTATTATTTTTGAATTTTATTATTTTGAAATAATTTCCTAGTATAGACATGCCCTAGTAGTGCTAGATAAAACAGATATGCTTCATATCACAGTCAAACTAGTTTGTGTTGATGTTTATAACTGGGGGAATAATAATAATTTGCATTACGGTAGTGCCTGGGTCTGCTCACTCTGGACAAAAATAGAGGAAGATACAGTCTGTGTTCCAACATACCTATCATATGCAAAAAGTTTCCCACAAATCTTCATTCACATTTTAAAATTAAATTGTATCAATGATGACTTGACCCCTTTAGGGTTTGTCTATGCTTGTGATTAAAAACCTGTGGCTATCTGGTATTAGCTGACTTGAACTTAAGCTCACTAGCTGCCTACTCAGCAGTGTACATGTATGGGCTCAGACTGGAGCCCAGATTCTGGGACCCCATGAATGGGCGAGGTCCCAGAGCTTGGCTTCTAGTCTGAGCCCAAATATCTATACTGCCAAAAAAAGCAGCTCCTTAGCCTAAGCCTCACAAATCCAATTCAGCTGACAAGAGCTAGCCACAGATGTTTAACTGCAGTGAAGACATACCCTTCACATTAGCTCCCTGCAAATACTCAAGCAATGAAGTTTTATTGACATGGATTATTTATGAAAAGGAAATTTCAAAGTCACATGTGTCGGTATTTACAGAAACGGAATTTAAAAATCACACACACAAATATTCAAATTTGAAGTCACTATATATTCAGAACAGAGGCAAATACCATGTGATTTGTCTGGCCAGCACATCTCAAGCAGCCAGTGTCAAATATCTGACCATATTATGGTATAGCAACCCTTTAGGCATGGACAAAATAAGAAACATTCAACAGAGACCAGTTCCGTTTTGAAAAACTGTGTGGTTATGAGGACAGTACAGTAGCTTCATTTGCCTCCTTTGCTTCTGAGAAAGATTTGCCATCAGAACTGAAGAAATTTCCTCATACTAACCCAAATGTGGGTCTCTGAGCCTGTAAGTTCCTGCTTTTTCAAATAAACTGAAGATGCACAAAACTTTCTAAAGGAGGAAGTCTTCAGAGACTGAGGGTATGTCTATACTACTGTCTATTTCAGCAACTTATGTCACTCAAGAATTTACAAATATTCCACTCCCTAAGATCCAGTGTAAGTGCTAGTATGCACAGCACTATGTCAGCAACATAGCTTCTCTCACCAACATCACTTATGCTGCTCACAGGGTTGTTTGTTGTTGATTTATGCTGACAGGAATGCTATCTCCCATCTGCATAGTGTTTTCCCCATTGCTGGTACAGCTATGCTGCTGCAGTGCTATAAGAGCAGACATGGCCTTACAGGTGAGCCCTAAAAGAAGTACTCAGAGAAACTGATAACACCAGCTTAAAAATCTGCCATTTCACTGAGGTCTTCCATATCTTTTAAACATAAAACCTAAAAATGAATTCACAATTACCCAGCTGTTTGCATGGGAAATCCCAAAGACCTAAAAATCACTGGATCTGGGTCTCACTTATACTAAGCTACTTTATACTGCTGGCAACATATTTAGAGACCTTAATGTAAATGAGAACCAGGCCTTGCAGTATTATTTGCAAAAATGCTTTTCTAACAAATACAGACTCAGGGAAAGCCTTCCTCAACATCCCCAGGCATTCCAATTGCAAGAGATTCCTAGCATTCTCCTTGAAATGACTACAGTGACAATGAAGTATAATGATATTGCTAATGATTGCACTACGCATTTTAACATTTTATCAAACCAGACAGATAGAATCATAGAACACTACAACTGGAAGGGACCTCAAGATGTCATCGAATCCATTTCCCTACCCTCACGGCAGAACCAAGCACTGTCTAGATCAGGGGTGGTCAATAATTTTTGCCCGAGGGCCACTTCAGAAAGGGTGGGGCCTAAGCAGGAAGGGGCAGGGCTAACCCACCCCCAGACCATAATTGGTCTGGGGGTGAGGGAGCCCCTTTGCGCCCCCTTCCCACTAGGCACCCATGCCCTGGAAGAGGCTTGGCACACTCCCCTAGCCCCAGGCCAATCAGGGCCTGGGGGCTGGGGAGCACCGGAAGCCTCTTCCTGCCCTGTGAGGAGCACATGGCACTATGAAATGCTGCAGGCTCCTCGCAGGGCTGGGGCAGGGCGAAGGAAGCTTCATGCAACTCCCCTGCCCACAGGCACTGATTGGCCTGCGGGCAGGGGAGCACGCGAAGCCTCCTCTGCCCTCCCCCCAGCCCTGCGAGCAGCACACGGCGCTTCAAAGCACCATGTGCTCCTGGCAGGGAAGGAGAAGGCTTTGCGCGCTCCCCCAAAGAATAGAGAAGGCTTTGGGGGCAGGAGAGCAGCAGAGTCTCAGTGGGCCAGATGCACCTGCTTGGTGGGCCAGATTCGGCCCGCGGAGGCCCTTTTGCCCACCCTTGTTCTAGATCATCCCTGACAGGTGCCTGTCTAACCTGTTCTTAAATATCTCCAGATTCTACAACCCCCCCTAGGCAATTTATTCCAGTGTTTAACCGCCCTGACAGGCAGGAGGTTTTTCCTGATGTCCAACCTAAACCTCCCTTGCTGCAATTTAAGCCCATTGCTTCTTGTCCTAGCCTCAGAGGCCCAGGAGAGCAATTTTCCTCCCTCTTCCTTATAACACCCTTTCAGATACTTGAAAACTGCTGTTATGTCCCCTCTCATTCTTCTCTTTTCTAAACTAAACAAGCCCAGTTCTTTCAGTCTTCCCTCATAGGTCATTTTTTCTAGATCTTTAATCATTCTTGTTGCTCTTCTCTGGACCTTCTCCAATTTCTCCACATCTTTCTTGAAATGTGATGCCCAGAATTGGATACAATATTCCAACTGAGGCCTAATCAGTGTAGAGTAGAGTGGAAGAATGACTTCTCGTGTCTTGCTCACGTCACTCCTATTAATGCACCACAAAATCATGTTTGCTTTTTTCTGTAACAGTGTCACACTGTTGAATCATGTTTAACTTGTCATCCACTATGAACCCTAAATCCCTTTCAGCAGTACTCCTTCCTAGACAATCACTTCCCATTCTGTATGTGTGAAACTGATCGTTCCTTCCTAAGTGCAGTACTTTGCATTTGTTCTTATTAAAATTAATCCTGTTTACCTCAGACCATTTCTCCAGTTTGTCCAGATCATTTTGAATTATAACCCTATGCTCCAAAGCAGTTGCAACCCCTCCCAGCTTGGTATTGTCTGCAAACTTAATAATTGTACACTCTATGCCATCATCTAAATCATTGATGAAGTTATTGAACAGAACTGACCCAAAACAGACCCCTGTGGAACCCCACTTGTTATGCCCTTCCAGTATGATTGCAAATCATTAATAACTACTATCTGAGAACAGTTATCCAGCCAGTTATGCACCCACATTATAGTAGCCCCATCTAGGTTGCATTTCCCTAGTTTATTGATAAGAAGGTCATGCAAGACCGTGTCAAATGCCTTACTAAAGTCTAGGTATACCATGTCCACCACTTCTCCCCTATCCACAAGACTTGTTATCCTATCAAAGAAATCTATCAGATTGGTTTGACATGATTTGTTCTTTACAAATCCATGCTGGCTGTTATCTGTCACCTTATTTTCTTCCAGATGTTTGCAGATGAATTCCTTAATTACTTGCTCCATTATCTTCCCTGGCACATAGACAGTATGAAAGTGGAAGCAATCAGCAAGTATTAGAATTGCATATCTGGACCTTCAGGGGGTAGCCAAGTTAGTCTGTACAGGATAAACTTAAAAAACAACAAATGGTCTGGTAGCATTTGATAGACTAACGATGATAGCAGCTACATGTTTTGTTAGTCTATCAAGTGCTACCAGATCATTTGTTGTTTTAAGTTTATATCTGGACCTGTTGAACTGATTGAGAGCTCTGGGGCTGTGTCTAGACTACACCTCTCTGTCAACAGAGAGATGTAGATAAGGTATATCGAAATTGCTAATGAAGCAGGGATTTAAATATCCCGTGCTTCATTAGCATAAACATGGCTGCCGCTTTTTTTCGACACAGAGCTTTTGGAAAAAAGGCAGTCTAGATGGGGATCTGTCAAAAAATAAACCCTTTTTCGACAGATCCTGTATTCCTCAAAAAATGAGGTTTACAGGATCTGTCGAAAAAGGGTTTATTTTTTTACAGATCCCTGTCTAGACTGCCGGAGGTTTTTTGAAAAAGCTCCATGTAAAAAAAAAGTGGCAGCCATGTTTATGCTAATGAAACGCAGGATATTTAAATCCCTGCTTCATTAGCAATTTCGACGTGCCTAATCTACATACATCTCTCTGTCGACGGAGAGGTGTAGTCTAGATGTACCCTGCTAATCTTTAAAAAGTCTATTTTGACTGCACATGTTGAATGTTTGTCATTTACAGGAAACAACACAGTATATGCAAAGGAGGAAAGCTGTTAAGTGACAATCCAGCCATTAGTTGTCACAGGCAGCTTTGTCCACATGTAAATGAAAACTAAGCTTACCCCTCATATGAGCTATTTATTAATAGGCCCTTAGATCTGATCCTACACACACTCTTAATTGTAAGCATCTGATGATCCCATTGACTTCAATTGGAGTAGTCAGCTGTGTAAAGTTAAACACATGATTAAATGTTTGCAGGACTAGTGTCTTTGGGGACTCCACATTTAAAAACAATTATTTAATCTCAGTTTCTAAAAAAAAACCTATACAAATACAGAGACTGCAATGCCTAAAATAGAGATTTCCTTCCTTTTTGAGCCAAGATGAGGCGGAGGGAGGATGAGATTTATTTCTAACTATGTGATCCGGGATAGAATGTGGAAAAGAATTAATCTTCACTCCGTCCCATTCCTCAGTTTAATGCCCTTTCTCTCTTCCTTCATACACATGTGTCTATAATGCTAGTCAGAGCAGTAATGGTGTAATTAAAGTCTCCACAATACAAAGTGCTACTAAAAATTCATGAATAATTTGCTCAATGTTTGAAGAGCCTGCATAGCTACCCGTTGTTATCCAAACATCTGTTTCTCTCTCTCCCACTAGTTCTGATAGCACATACGTAAAATCTAAAGGAAGCCACTTAATTATCCTGAAGGGATGAGCTACATAATGTGATAAATCTCACTGCATTCTCAAAGATATTAGCTTTGTAATTTTTGTTTTGACTAATAAAATAGAAAGAAACTCAATGGTCCCCCTCACCCATTGCTTTGAATGTCATATTATAGTGTGTTTTATCTTCATAAATATAAACATCTGTAGAATTAGCGCTTCCAGTTAATTTCTCATGAAATTAAAGCAGCCTTAGTCAATTTGTAACCCACCCATCAAATGCAGGAAAATTTCTAAGCAGCTTTTATTTGTTTTAGGGCTTTCACTAATATCTCCTGAAGAAACTTCGTCCCCTTCTACAGGATCCTTGTGCCAAGTGAGCCCCATTGCTCCATTAACTGTAGTAGCAAAAATGAAGCATGTGCACTAGGGATTTTCTGCAACCCTTAGGCTCTGAAGGCTTGGAATCAGCCAGCATAGAAGGGAGTGATATAGGTTGCAAACAGGCCCCTGGATTAGAGCATAGAATGAAATTCTTATTGGGAGTCCTAAAGGGCAGCAACCACAATCCTTGCCCAAAGTCTGAAACAATGGTTTCAGGGGGCTGTGCTGCAGCCTTATACCATGCAGCAGACTGAATAGAACCCTGGTGGAGGTGGCAGGAGGGGGTTGATACCATTCACTCTTCTCCCATCACCTGCTTAATTCACAGCACAAAATACATTGGGCTAGGTTCTGGGCGAGGAAGAGAATTTCACCATGTGAATAAATGAATGATAGCAGTCATCAACTAACCAAAGCTACTTAAAATCAATATTATGGGGATGATTTCATTTAGACCTGAGAAACTGAGGTCAACACGTGGCTAGTCACTATGGGTGCATCTATACAGCACCCTAAACTCGAAATAAGATACTCAATTTGCGCTATGCAAATTGCATATCTTATTTCTAAACTATTTCGAAATAGCTTATTTTGAAATTTGGTGTATCTACACAGTGCCAAATTTCAAAATAGCATGCTATTTTAAGCCATCCCTTATCCCTCGTGCAATGAGGTTTACCGGAATGGTGAAATAGTGCGCCCATTATTTTGAAAAATATTTCAAAATAATGGGCAGCTTGTGTAGATGCTGGGTAGCTATTTTGGGATACCTCTGGTATTCCAAAATAGCCATGCAGTATAGAAGTACCCTATGCTACCTTGATGTGAATAGTCACAGGCACTGGTATCCAAATACTGGCTGATACTGCCTACTATGGCAATAACTGTTATAACCTTTGTCATTGCCTTGGGATGTCATGTTATCTAGCATTTCAAGTTGCATGAAACTGCAGACAGATTTTTAAGACATCTTTCTTCCTGACAAAGTGGCAATGGTTTTGAACTGTTTTAAACTGACACACTCTTATTTCAGTATAAAAGAGGTTTATTTTGGGTTGGCTTAATCAAGCAGGGATTCGTTTCAGGCTAGCTAAAGCACTAAGGGTACGTTTTCACTCACTGCACTGGAGATGGATGTTCTGACATTAGATTTAGCGGGTCTAGTATGGACCCGTAAATTGAATGCTGAGGCCAGCTCTGGCCAGTGCCTGTTCTCCTCACAGTCATAAGGAGTAAGGGAAACCATCAGAAGTGTTTGCTCCTGGCAGCTTCCCGCAGTGGGAATGGTGTCAAGCTTAGCTTAAGGTAAGCTGACCCCAGCTATATATTCTACATAACTAGAGTTGCATAACTTAAGTCAACCTTTCAGGTCTAGTGTATAGACCTCGCCTAAGTGAGCCCCTCTTAAATCCCTCTTGTGGACACTTTCATTTCAGTTTAACTAAACCAGTTTAAAAACCAATTAAAGTTAAAGCAGTGTAACTTTCTTATGTAAACACAATCCACTTTATCCCGTGTAATAGTTTCCCAAGGAATGTACATAATGGTACTATATATTCTTCATGCACCAAGTAATAACTTCACTGCACTGCACCATTTTCATTAAAACTAGTATACTCCTACTAATATAAGCTATCACTACTGCATGATTGTATGCATTTTTTCTTGATCTACTGAGTCAAAAATACCTGAAATTCCACTCTCATATACTACATTTGTACTAAAAATATAAATTGGTGCATATGAAAGGATATTTGTATGAACAAAGTAACACATAAGTGCACAATTAACTCCTTTTACATTCAGAAATACCCCTTTTGTGCACAAAGTCAGACTGGGCACAAAGCAATGTGGTTTTAAAGTTTGAAATACTATACTACACATTTAAAGGAATACCTGTGCCTCACAGCTTCTGGTCTCTTTTCACTGTGTGGGATTCTTGGAACTACGAAGGGGATTTAAACCACAAAGTGTGTACCATTAGCATACAAATACAGAATTTGAGAGTGACTGAGAAGAACTGCTGCACTGATAAAAACGGAGACAATTCTGGGTTTAATCCTATGAGGTACCAAATGCCTCTTAAGGGCTACGTCTACACTTCATCCCTCTTGCTTAAAAGCCTATGCAAATGAAGCACGGATTAGCATATTGCCAAGCTTCATTTGCATAATTAATTATGGCTGGTTTTGCGCGCAAGAGGCTTTTGCACAAAAAGGAGCCGTCTACACAGCTCCTTTTTGCGCAAAAACCCCCTCTTGCGCAAGAGCCGTTCTTCCGCATTTTTTTCAGGATGAACAGCTTTTACACAAGCGGGGGGGGGGGGTGTGTGCAAAAACAGAGCCTCGTTAATTATGCAAATGAGGCTCAGCGATATTCCACGCTGAGCCTCATTTGCATACTTCTTGCGTAAAATGGGCACAGTATAGACATAGCCCTATTGTCTTCAGGAAGTGCTCAGAATCTTGCTGAATTGAATCCATCATTTTCTAAACTGGTTATCCATCAGTGACATTTCAGTTAGCTGTCAGTTTATTCCACATAGTGTAACCAGTTTCCAGCAAGCCAGGAAACAACTGTGTATTGTTTCTGATAATGCTAATAAAATATCAAGGGGGATTTTAAAGGCTTTTTAGGCAACAGTACTGTCTGGCTCTTTTTAGTTCTAGATCTGTCTATCTGATCCTCAGATGGGGGAAGGGTCTTTCTTGTGGCAGCTGTCTTTACCCTCAAATACTGACCACCTCTGTAAATCACTCTAAGATCTAAAAAGATCTAAATAAAAAGCTAGATTAATAAAATTAAATCATTATTTATCTAAAATGTTTAATTTTAAATTAATTGTTTAAATTAATTTTTCTTTCAGAGTATTCATTCCTCTCGCTTCTCTTCAAGACATATTTTATTCTCGGTGCATCTACACAGCACCTGAAACTCAAAATAAGATATGCAATTTGCACTACACAAATTGCAAAGCTTATATCAAGTCTATTTCAAAATAGCTTATTTCGTCATTTGGCGCTGTCTACGCAGCACCAAATTTCAAAATACAGTGCTATTTCAAGCCATCCCTTACGCCTCGTACTATGAGGTTTACAGGAATGGCGAAATAGTGTATCTGCTATATTTCGAAATAGCGGATGCATTCAAAAGACACGGGATAGCTATTTTGGGATACCAGAGGTATCCCAAAATAACTTTGCTGTATAGACATATCCTATGAGTTTTGCCTTGCCCTTCAACTGCTTCTTTTCCTCTCTCTGCTTAGTTTCCCTTCATTATTTTTCCCTTCCTTATTATATGCAAGCTTTTGATTTAATTTAGGGGGTGGATCCATGGCCCATATCCCCTACTTAATGGGGGGCTTACAGTGGCTGAAGAAACTACAATATCCCCTTGGTTGCAGACCCAGCAACTCCAGTAGCACTTAATAGCCCGGGGAAGAGGATTTGTTCTCCCTCATCTGTGACTCCCCGAAGAATCTCTACATACAGAGCTTTTAATGCAAGCTTTACACAGTGAGGAGTAATTTGGTCCTATCTCCTCTAGAACTTCACTGAATCAAGGATAATTTGAATAATATGCAGCACCATTTCTGCATCCTGTTTTCATAATGTACCAAATCTGCTGCCTGAAGAAGTAGAATAAAATAACTGAACTTTAGCCTAAATGTTGAATTTCTAGACTATTATCAGCTTAAATCAGACCCAATCCCTACCTATTTAAAGCATCATGCAAGATTTTTAGCTATGTGATACCCATTAAAGTCATCAGAAGTGAATGGTTAAACTTTATCCCTTATAAAGGTAAGTGCTACTGCTGCTTTAACTTTTTTTTTCCATGATTGAATAATAACACATATGCTGAACACTGGGCTGCAGGGATAAACATCTCTCAGCATTTTTACACATTTCATTCAGCCCCTTTTTGCAGCATAGTGTTGGAAAAAGAAAAGACATTAGAAGGTCGTGCTTCCAAAGAGCAAACTTTCCATTGTTCTTTGAATAAGAGATTGTATTAGAGTACAGAGCTTTGCATAAGAATTAGTTCTTTTCCTTGTATGAAGTCAGCTATTTTCAGCTCAGTGCAGCAATCTTCGATTTCTTGGTTGTAACTATGGCAATACGATTAGACCGCATTCAATAAAATTCGTTTTACAAATTAGCATGGGGAGGAGGAGCCCCTAACATGGATAGAGGAACAATGCAAAAAACACTATGGAATGAGATTGAAATGGAATTAGGATTCACAATATTCCTCATACTAATGACCGTCAGATTCATCTAGCACCATCTGTCAGTTTGTGAGTGATGTACAGTACCCCACAATAAACACAATAGGATCAATGTGCATGGAATTTATTTCCTACTTTTTTTTATAGCACCACACTTTACCATTTTGAAAGTATATTTTAACCCCATTTTGGGGTGTTTGCTGATTTCTTTGATCTGGTACTTTTAAAACGTGAGCAGTCAAATCATTTTCAAACACTTTCATTGTGGTACAAAGCTCATTATGTTCTGAAGCAAAAAAAGTTTTGCTCTAGGCCTTGGGCCATGTTATAATGAGGATAAGAATGAACACTGGTGTGCCTCTCTACCTTTCCACTAAATGGAACACTCCTCACCAGTTCAATGGAATGGCAGTCCTCGGTTTGCATGCACTAATGATGACTTCCTCAACATTTGAATCATTTGTAATAAATCTGGTTTTGATCATATTTCATTATAAATGAGTCTTCTATGCATTTTATAGCCCTTTCTTTTTTTAATGATACATGCAAAAACAAAGTCAGAGGAAGGAGATTTTCAAACATTTAACATATTTTATCCCCCAATTTGTTTCTTCAAAGGACATTTTTCTTTAAAAACAAAGCCATCATAAAATAATTTACTTTAAAAAAATCTTTGTTAAGATTTTGCTTTACAACTGTACTGATTTCCACTACGCACCCCTACTAAAAACCCCACAGTGGAACATTTTCCTTTACAAATATTTTTCCTTGATCTTTCTGGTTCTGTTTTGTACATTGTTTAATCAGTGGGACCAATCCTGCAGTCCATGGGCATACTGGATGAACTTGTAAGCCTATTCACTGTTCATATCCCAAATGAGTGCTTAAGTAGTGAATAAGGCTTGTGCTGAGCCTCTGCACAGAGGTGAATGGCACTCATGGAACTCCTGTGGGAGGTTTTGCCTGCATAAATGCATTCATAGGAGTTTTGTCTCCATAAATAATTTTCTACAGCTCTCCTTCACATGGTGAATAGCTAAATGGGATAGCTCACATGACTAAGGACTATAGGATCACGAGGAAAGTAGCAGATCATGTAACCCCACCCAGCCGTACTGGTAATGTCACCTTCAGAAACTTAAGTCTGATTGTTTAGCAGTTTTGGGACTCAGACCTGAAGTCAAGAAGAATTGTAGGTATCTACCGGTTTGATCTCATGAGTCACGACTAGCATGTGAATTGGATTTAAGTGAGAGAAAGCTATGCAGTTTCTCCCTCACTCTCTCATCCAGGCTAGTCTGAATCCAGTGGCACAATGATGTCAAAATGTCTAGAGACAGGTTTGGATGCAATGGGAGGCCATCAAATCCTACTGCTCCTATACTGATGCCCTCAGCTGCCCACACAACTCTTATTATCCACCTTCACAGCTGGGGAAATAAGTATATCTGATTGATTGCTTCGTCCAGCAGAGACACCTTTTTTGAGGGAGCCAGGTGTATCTGTCCACTCTGATCAGCAGCTGCAGTTAATACTGTGTGCTATTACTTATGGTAGCAGGCATAGCTTGACCTGTCTTGAGAAGGTTGGACTGCACTTCATCTGGAACCGCATGTCAAACCTGTTCACGAAGGGTGGGTCTAACAGGAGTAAAAGACTCCAAATGTTATAGTTCTGAGTGTCATTGGGATACATTATCCTTTTCACTAAAAGAAGGTAAAAGCTGAAGGCATAGAGTATGGGCTATTTCTCTTCAACTTGTGACACATTTTTGATCTCACAATCAACATCAAGAAGACTGAAATGATGTACCAGCCTGCATCAGGAAAGCCTTATATAGAACTGTTATCACAGTGAATGGCCAAAACCCTCCTGACAATGGACAAGTTCACCTACTTTTCTAATACGCTGTCAGGTGCAGTTCTCATCAACAACTTAACCAATGCCACAATTGCCAAAGCAAGTGTGGCCTATGGCAGACTACATGCAAATGTGTAAGAATTCAGAGGCATCAGTCAACAAACATTACTAAAGGTCTACAAAGCCATTGTGTTGCCAGATCCGATTAATGCATGCGAAACCGGGATGGGGAACTGATGCCATGTTAAGAAGCTGAATCATTTTCAAACGGGCTGTCTGAGGAGAAGGAGAAGGTGTTAAAACAAGTTTCTGGATACTGAGGTTCTCATACAGGCAGGCATTCCAAGCAAGCATTCTATACTCTGCTGATGATTGAATCACAGATGAGATGGGCAGGCCATGTCACCAGAATGTCGGATGAGCAACTGCCAAAGAACATCTTTTTTATGATCTCTAAAGGAGGGAAAGCTTTCTCAATGAGGCCAGAAGAAATGCGTCAAGGACTCCCTCATGTTATCTTGAGGTATTTCAACACTGAGCCAGCGTTTTAGGAATGCTGGGACGATCTCGCTCATGAGCATTCTACTGAATGCAATCTTACCCATAATGGAGCTACAGTGTGTGAGCACAGAACTTCTAATCCTGAGCAAAAATACCTCCAGTGTAAATCTTATGAGAGCAGCATGTCCACTGTTAATCAACTAACTCATAATAGCAGCTCTTGTTCAGAATGCCACAGACCATTCAAAGCTCAAATTGGCCTGACCAGCCACTCAAGCATTCACAGAAACCAAACTATTCAGTGGTATCATGGTCATCTTTGGACTCAAAGGATGAACAAGGTGCCCAGCACTTTTCAGGATTAAACCATTGCTGCCTGAGTGACCATCCACACTGACACCGGCGTTCATCCAGCAAATAAATGTTTTACTATTTGCTAAATTTACCCTTCAATACTTTCCTCCAAAGTTAATTAATTATAAATCCTCTTTGAAAGCCAGGAAGAGAAAAATTACTTCAGTAGACACATAATGAATTATCAAAATTGCTTGAGTTCCTTTTCAGGTAGAAACACAAACTATTGAGGTGGAAATTGACTTGCTTTCACTACTGGTTATCTAAAATAATTGTGTACAGTTCTGAATGAAAACAAATTAATGTTTGCATATAAATGACCATAACCTGTTCTCTTGCCAGCAAAGCATACTCTAGTTGGCGGCATAGGGAGCACTAGTTACACAGTAGCTTTGAAACTGCTCGGCCTCTTTTTAAATGGCTTGTTATGTGACTTTTTTTAATGCCGCATAAGCAAGAGATAGCTGTCACCATGTTAAACTTGCCGCTCTCGTGCAGAACAGTATTCAGTGGTGTGTTCAGTTAACTGTTAATCTGTGAAAATGATACATACTCTAACCAGGGTGGGGGTGGGGGATAATGCACTGTGACAGCAAAGTGATAATGGCACACATACCACCTTACTGAAATCTGTCTATCTGGTTCCTATGTTATTCCAGTGCAGAGAGTGGAAATGAAGCTGAGCAGTGGGAAACCTGAAATCTGATCCTGTAATTTAGCAGGTGATGTGACATCAGCCCTGGTTTCAAATGTAAGATATTAAAGGATTGGGTAGAACTATGAAGCCCCTCTCTTTTTCACTTAGAAAGAACCTCATGCTTGAGCATGCTTCAAAATACAAGAAGTTTGTGTGGAGGAGGTTGAACCAGTGCTGACATACGTATACAGTAGCTATTAAATACTTGACATTTGCCAATAACTCCCACACAGTTACCACAGACTTGGATCACCCCTCCCAGTAGGAGGAGGGGCTCTCGTGCATTCCCTCATGAAATTTTCACTGAATCATTACGTCATGGAAGGGAGACTTGCACTCTCCAAATCAGGAGCAGTTCAGCCCCCAAGGCTTAGGGCTTCTTCAGGAGACCGTATCCATATACCTAGAAGGGCTGTTTCTCTGCAGTACTTCTGGGGCCCTCCTGCTCCTGGGCACCACATATCCATTCAAACAGGATTACTAGGGGCTCCTAAACCACTAGCTACCCCAAAAGCCACATTCTAGGGAATCTCCCAGGCACAGAGTGCAATTGTGAAGGTTTTCTATCTAATTTCTCAGCTTCCCTCTCCCCAGCCAGTCACAGTTTGCCAGCTTAATGGATCACTTCTACTTCATCCCTATGGGACAAGAGCAAGCCATGAGGAGAATCTTTTGTGCAGCTCTTGGGGAGATAATGAGGGAGTTATTTCACAGAGGGGAATTGTGGTATCTCAGATGAAAGTGTGGGGTAATCAGTGGTAAATGGTGAGCAGTGTGATCCTAGGTACTGGGAAATCACAGTGACTCAGCCACAATGTGTGCTCCTATTTCTCTGGCTGGTCTGTGTAGTATAAAGGTGATGCATGCACTCTGAGTGGTCTATTGAACACAAAAAGTTTCACCTGCTATTGATGTCTCTGATCTTTTAGGGGAGTATAAATGTCATTAGCAACATTAGGTTGCAAAATAACATACTCTGTCTGCCTTAGGAAAACGTGCAGGTAATGCTTACAAAAAAAGGGGGATGGGACCAAACTTAAAATAAAAAATAGTTTCCAGTCACTAACATGGCTTACAGGCCCACTTAATACATTTCTCTCCTAAATTTGCTTGTGGTTTTTTTTTAAGCCAAATGAATGTTCCAATAAAGCCTTGACGTTTAAGGGGACAATCAAATGGGTGTATCAAGAGCCTATGTAAATGTTGACTGTTTCTCTCCTTTTAATTTGTGAATGCACTAACTGTGTTTCATAATGCCTGCCTCTGATTGAGGAGAATGTCTAAGTGTAACAGGAGCCTGTGGATAAGGTTTACTCTCCTGTTGTCTTCAGCATTGCCAGAACAATGCACAAAATGAGTCATTACTTAGCTGACAATATAGCAAATCAGAAGTAGCTGATACTTATCTATGATTGGGAAGGCATCACTATAGTTCTTTTTACCTGAGCAATTTAAAACCTTTCCTTTAATCAGACAGAAAGGGAGCTCTGCTGTTTTATTGAGTGAAGGATATTCTTAGAGTTACTGAATACCGTAAGATCAGAATTTCCACCTGTCCTTGAAACAGCTTCAAGTTTTCCTGTTCTTGTGTGCTAGAATTTCTTGTACTAACGAAATTGTTCTCAATTAAGCCTGTCCATTCTATACTTTGTTTTTATATAGATCTCCTGGGAAATGAAAAATGTATAGATAATGGAGGTGCAACTATGTGGGGCAAAAGGAAATGGGTGATGATTTCTGCCCCTATATGGATAAATACATTCTGACAACCTAAATTCCTCTGCCACATTAATTGGGGAAGATATTTCTACATTTCTTGTCTATAAGTAATAGAGTATTGCAGGAGATGTTATAACTGCTGCCACCTCTTGGGTCACCAACCTTGTAATATTTAAAAAGTGGACATTCCAGCAGGTGTGCCAATATTTCTTGCACCTCACCTCTTTCCCCCCTAAGTCCCTGTCATCCATTCACTCTTCTTCCTCCATCTCCTCCGCCATCATTCACTGCTTTCTCCCTCTCCCTGTCCCTCCTCTCTGCCTGGGTCCAGAGGGACGTGTCTGTGGAACTGAGGCTGTGAGTTGCAGACACTGGACACAGGGAAGAGGCAGTTCCAGCTTAACAGGGGATGATGTCAGTCAAGGGTGGGCAATAATTTTTGCAGGAGGGCCACTTCATGAATGTTGGTTGTGGTCACAGGCTGGCTCCTCCCCCAAAAAGGGCAGGGCCTTGGGTGGAAGGGACAGGGCCTCAGGCAGAAAGGGCAGTTTCTCTAGGTACCCCATGCCCCTGGCAGGGGAGGAGACTTTGCATACTTCCCCAAAGTGCACAAAGTCATTCACTCTTCAAAATGGCTGGTGGCTCCTTCTAGGTGCCACACGCCCCTAGCAAGGCTCAGGGGGAGCCACCAGCCACTTTGAACAGCAAATGACTTTGTGTACTCCTACACCCTGAGGTCTCGATTGGCCTGAGCATGGGGGAGCAGCAGGGCAGGTTGTGGGCTGGATCAAATGGCCTGGTGGGCAAGATCCGGCTGGATCTTGCCCATACGCGATGGTGATGCCCGGCACCTCCCTGACACCCTTACCTGCAATAACCAGACTTTGGGTGTTTAGTCAATAGATCTGAGTAGACTTTTCTCTTTTCACCAAACAATCAATAATTACTCTTTAAGAACGAGTAGTCCTGTGGCACCATCATGAGTTTTCCTGGGCAAAACCCACTTCATCAGGTAAAACTGCCTGATCTTCTGAACTCTGGTCCCTTAGATTTTCTTCCCATAGGAACCTAACTACAAATTCTCTGCTTTTGCTGAAGTCTCAAGTCCATTGTCCTTATTCTACTGATCTCACTCCTTCCTTTCTTCAGAATCATGTAATCTATTATTTCATTCCCCTTATTGAGTTCCCTCTTGTGGCTTCAATGACCCTATTGAAATTTTCCAGGTCTCCTCCTGTTCACCACCATATGTTGGGCACTAATTGAACTGCCGTCTGTGGCTCTGAGCAAATCACCAGTTGTGTCAGCATGCTTAAAGAGGAGGCATGTTCATCCCAGAGTTGAGATTGGCTTCATACAGAGCTAGGGTTGCCAGATGGTTTAACCAAAAATACCGAACACCCCCCCTCCAAAAAAAAAACACCGGGGAAAAAATTCTGAGGAAAAAAAAGGGGGGAAACCAAAGTTGTTGAGCAAAAAAAAATTAAAAAATAATGAAAAAACAGTGTGGCCCCTTTAAGAAACATTTTAGCACTAAGAGGCTGCGGGTGGCCATCCGCCATCTTGTCACCCTGCTCCGGGCTGGACAGCTCCCCTGCGGAACCAGGTAAGCACCTGGGATTTTCGCCTCCTGGCCGGGAAAAAATCAGAAAATACCGGACATTTTAGGTGCCTGGTATTTTCTGTTTTTTTTTTTTACTGGACAGGAGGCGACAGGACAGTTCCACAGCATCATCCCCATGACAGCTGCATAGAGATGAGAGTCTAGGCCTTCAGTCCTGCACCTCTGCTCCTGTTAATTCAATGGAAGAGCTCCTGGTGAGGACACACACCACTGACAGAGGGAGGCCAGCGTGGACATAAACAACTGAAGTGGCTGCAAGTTGATCTAACTTAGGTCAAATTAAGTTTGTAGTGTAGACAAGCCCTAAGAAACAATGTGGTATATGGTGGGGGTTATGTTGACCTACTGTTTCTGTGTGCTCATTGTAAACTTGCTTTTGTGAATCCCTGTAAAAAGAAAAATAGAAAATAAGATACTTTAACACAAAATCATACAAACACTAAATTCAGTGGAAAGTAGGTTTTGGTATATTATCAAGCAAGAGAGTAACTTTCTCCTGGAAATGTGCAGAAAAGTCAAATGTTAGGGAAATAAAACTGTTTGGAACACAAGAAAAACATTTCATGCTGATTTCCCCACACAAATTGTCCCTTTTTGGTGCACTAAGTATGCAATCTACTCCTGCTCATAAGGTCCAGGCTCCACTTAGCTCCCACATAAGCCATTTTATGAGGATGTTAATGGGGTAGAGGGCTTTTCCACGTGGAAACTTAGTTCAAAAGAAGCTATATTGTGACTGCATATCATACTAATTTGTGTCCCTGCTATGGTGCACTAAAAATTTTGTAATGCACTTTGACATCCTGCTCCTTTGAAACAGCAATAAGTCAAAGCACGTTATGGAACTTTTAGTATGTGTTAGCAGATTTCACATGGCTAGTTAGGCCACAGCAGGCTCGAGCACTGTAGATTTGCAACCTGGCTTGTTGTGCACTAATTAACTATGTAGATAAACCCTTAAATAGTAGACAGCCATTGTGTGGGCCCTCTACATTGGAGAGAATTTCACTGTTAACCACCCCTCCTTCACAAAAATGCTTACTAATGGGTTCCAGTGAAATCTTCTAGTTTCTCCCCTGACTGCCACTAGAAATAGTCCCATGATGTAGGTCCAAGTATGAATTTTCTCAGATTTTAATATTTTGATTCAGGATTTTGTTTGGGTCAGTTTCTAACTGCAACAAAAAGGCAAGGGTTGAGTGGGCAATGAATCTTACCAGAGTGTATTTTGTCAGTCTGGCAATTGTCATTAGACTGCTGGAGAATGAGATCATTTTCTCTGAGAGGCAGTCAGCTCAGAAATGTCAACCAACTCTAAAAATTAATTCTTGCAGCTGCTTTATGTTGGCTTCTGCATATTGCTAAAGGAGATGGATAATATATATTATTGTGGGGGATCTGTTATAGATTGTGCTGATTTAAATATTACATTTTAGTCATCATCCAAACTGAATGCATTTTGTTTTTAGAATCATGGTGAATAAAATGTAATATTAGCTGAAGTGAAAGGCTAAAATGAAATCTTATCAAAAGCAATAACATTTTTGAGCCAAAATATTCTCATTTGAATCTTTTTGTTGTTCTGATTTATTGAATGACTTCTCTCATCTGAACTCTTTAATGGCATTAAACATTCACTGATGCATTCATAAATCAGTTGAAATTTAAGGAAAATGCTTTGCATTCATATGCTTGGGATACACTGTGGCTGCATTTCCCTGAATAGCATCTCAGAGAAATAGGATGGAAATTCTCTGTTGAGATGCACCCCATATTCACTAGTGAAAGTCTTCACCAGGACTTTTGACCCACTCTCCCATATGGAACAGGACTACTTCAAGGGCACATACCAGATTGCAGGGAAAATAGCCTCTCTTTTCCATGAATGAAAATTTATACTAAACACTAATCTCATGTAAAATAAGAGAAACAAGAGAAGATGTGAAAGTATTGTGGACATCATAGTCCAATGTAGATTAATAAATCAATAGCTAACATTCAAATGGGTAACAATTTTTACTATCCAGAAGAATTGTGGGTATCACACTAGGCCAAAATTTAGGCAAATGTAATTTAGCAGACTAGTGACTTCAGTAACTGTAAGCCAATTTATTCTAGTAGAGAACTTCAAAAGGGTGTGTGTACAGATAGATTAAAAAATATAAAACATTGAGATTATCTCCCACCTTGCATACTGTGTAGTCATTCACACCTACTCAGAGAAGGTGCAAAATGCTACCACTGATCAGAGTGAGTGGAGAATTTGCACTTGATAGCATTTTATGCTAATTTTGCATAGATGTAAATCACAGTGTGGCACCAGGCAGCGAAGCATCAAACCTACTCAACAGATGTATGTTACCTTTATTACATTCATTCATACATAATATTATATAAACAGAAAATGTACTTTCTACCAATTTCTCTTGCAAAAGGTAATTTTGATGCATGAAACCGTAAGAAGAAATTGTCTCCTATCTAAGCTTTTTGCACCTCTCCTCATTCATCTTGCTGTAGTCTTTCTGTGCCAGTCTGTTTTTACTCTTATGATGTGAAATATTTTTTCTTATCCTCTACTAGAATGTAATCACATCTTCTTTTGGAAAATCCTCTTTTTCATTTGATTTTCCAGGGTACCTTGAATCCAACATATGATTTTCCTACGTAGAACACATTTATTCTCCAAAGGCAATGAAATAAAATGCAGTGATTTTTTTCCAATAGATATTTGTATAGTTTGTGTCAACCAAATTAATTTCTATTTTTGATTTCACTCAATATTGACATTAGAGGCAGCGTACATGTTGATGATGATGATACTTCCTTTTTATTTATCTTTTGAGGAAACTGTGTATGAACATATTATCAGATTTAGCTTACTAAGTACAAATGAAAAGCAACTAATTAGTTTCCTATGCCATTGGTTATAAATATCCTCCAGTAACAATCATTAATGTCCACTCTGAAATTTGCCAATCTTGTTTCCTCTTCTATGACATGAAAAATTTCACTGGAAGTACCATTGCCTTATCTCAGACTCCAAGCCATTTATCATCAAGAACCATGGCTTTAATTAGCCAACCTTAATAGCCATTGGCTTTGTTACAAGCAGTAGGTATATACCTTCCATCTTCAAGTGCTTGACTTAACATTCTCCAATTAGACAGAAAGAGTAGCAATTTCCATAATGAAGGAAAAACTATATGAAAGATTTTGAACTCCTGTTCCAGAAAAGTTGTTTATCTAGCATGCACATATAAAAAAAAAAAGACTTACTGTCCTTGAATAACTTTGGCTTTTCTTTCATGATGTTTGTATTAATATATACCGTGCAATACCTGTTGAAATAGATTATTTATATTAAGATAGCAGCTAGTGACCTCAGGAAAGAACAGAGCCCCTTTGCGATAGGTTATATAAAATACAAAGTAAGAAATCGTCTCTACCGACGAAGAGACTACAACTGAAATAGACAAGGCAGACAAAGAATGGGAGAAAGGAAGCATTATTATTATTATTATTCATGTTGTAGAAACTGACATAGAGTGGTAAATTCTATCCTGGGTCAGAACTCTGTTCAGCGCCTGGCTATAAGAAGCAAGGTGTCAGGAAGTTCTGGATCCTTGATCTTGAGGCCCACAGCCAGTCACAGCTCCACTTAAAGAGTTGATGCTAAGCAGCTCTAAGATATCTCCTGGCATAGGGTCCTCAGTGCTATGGAGAAACATTTCTTCCTTCCACGCTGCCTATTTCTGTATATTGTAAGCAGGGCCTTATATCCACAGATCTGTACTTTTCTCTTTGTTTAATTTAGGCCTGATGACAATATAAAACCTGGAAAGACACCAAAATGTCCTAAAAATTCAATCATAAACTCAAGTGTGCGTATTATAGTATTTATAGATAGGTATAGATATAGCTATATGTATAGATATACAGAGGGAGAGACAGATGTACTTAAATCCTAATTCCAACACAGGCTAGTTTTGTATTTAATCATATAAATATGTGTATTCTATTTAAAGGAGCACAGACAGATCTGACCTTTCTTATTCTTATTGAAATTTCCATCCAGTGTTAACATAGCTCTTTCTTTGGTTCATATAAAATAGCTGTTACTAAAATTAGACTTCTTAATAACAATAATGAATATGAGCTTTATTCTGCATGCAGCTCAATAGTTTTATCCTGATAACGTGCTAAATTGGGAACTTTTCATGCGTTGTAATTTGGGAAGTTGTTCCTGGGCAATCACACACCAGGGTGAATGTAATCTTTCTTCCTCAGGATGGGAGATTCTTTCCTGCTGCTGAAGTAGGGACTATGGTTTCCTTTTCCAGGATACTGATTTTTACCGATAGCAACTAACCTACTCCTTAAAACATGCAATATGCATGATTCTGCCAGGGCTTTGGATGTGTGACCTGCCCTCTTGATGCAGAGCATCCTGTACGTAAAACTATTGTATTCCACAGCATGTGTGTGCGTGGGGACTGCTGTGGGTGTAGGTAATGTGCGTATGAAGAGAGAGAAAGCCTCTTTCAGAGGTATCTGCAAACTGCCAACTGGAACAGCAGACGTAAGCAAAAAATAAACTAAAGTCAAGGGAAGAAACAGGAAAAGAAGTTTGGCAGAAACTAGGCTAAAAACAAACACTTTTTTACTGACTCTAGCAAGAAAAACACTGACATGAATCATTTGAAAGAGAAGTAGCATGCTCCCCTAACCAAATGCTCCTTCTGGCCTCAAATCTTGACTGCCCTGCACACTTTGTAGTCCTTTACCCCAGGTGTAAATCTAACAAACCAAAATGTTCACCTCACTCCAGGGTTATTCATTTCCCTTGCATTCACTCAGTACAGGAGGCTAGATTGAATCACATCTATAAAATATTTGTATTACATAATCTTAATCTAATTTGCTACATTCTCCCTGTGGAATAAGAGACTAACTTTGAATATTATTTTATATCAGTATAAGTGAGAGCAGAATCAGGCCCAATGTATATCTCAAGTACCCCCGGAAAACTATGTCAGAAAGGTTGGAAAGTCAAAGTTTCAAAAATAGGAAATGCTAAACTTGTTGCCTGTGCATTTCTCCAGGTATCATTTATTTGCCTTAACCAGGTGACCATCCTATCTCTCCCTGCACTCTCCTGGCTCATTCACTAGACAGCTTGAAAATTCTACAACAAAGGCAGAGGCCCTACAGATGACATACTACTTCACTATATGACTTTGATTCATATCCACGGTGGGTCCATCCTGAAGCAGGTAGGGACCTGTGAAAACAACTGTGATCCTGTAATAAAAGTATATATTAATACATATACACTGACAATCATGATGTTGACATTCCCTAACTTTTGAATGCTTAACTTAGACATTTTACAATTCTTTTAATGTAGGGTTTTTTTAAAACACAATTTTCTAGGTTTTAGAAAAGCAAAGAGAAATGTCATTATGTGGCATCATATTGATACTCATCCTGGTCATCAGCAGGATTGGAACCTTTAGTTCCACTCCTCAGACCTCCTCTACCTAGCTAATGGCAGTATTGACAACCTCAAGTGTTCACAAAGTATGAATCAGGGCCCAGGAAATCCTGAGATTGTCTTAAAATCAAGAGATTTTTAAAAAAAAAATTTCATTTGACATCTGTATTCTGAGCCTTTAGAGTGCAGTCAGATCGTGTTCCCAAGCTTTTCTGTATGACCAGGAGGGCAAGCCACATCATTTTTTTCAAGTGAAAGATGAGATTCTTAGGCAATGCCATGGCTAGTGTCTCAGGCTTTAACAAAATGACAAGTATCACAGCTCAAGATAAAATCACGAGTTGGAAGCAGTGTAACAAAGTAATTGATAGCAGAAGAAATTGATTGTCATCCTCTGTGTGGACCAGCCACTGGACGGGCATGAGACACACAGTTTGACAGTGTATTTCATCAATATTAGCTTCCAGCTGAGCAACGATAAGAGGAATCTTAGTTTCCATTCCAGGTTCAAGACTAGAGGGAAATGTTCTTTCATAATCAGAGACCCTTGCATCCTTGTTCCATTCAGCCTGTTCTTGTCCCATTCCTGTCTCTTCCCCTCTCCCCAAATGGCTCCTCATGCCAGACCAGATCCCAGTACCCTCACCTAGCCAGTCCCAGTCACCATCCCACAGGCTGCTTATTCCAGTTTGACTCTCCTTGCCCAACCAGTCCTATTCTTCCTTCAGCGCTCCCTTCTGAAACTCAATCTTCTTCTTACCCTGGCTTCGTATTCCAGTCTACAGCCTCAATATCCTCATCACAGTCTGCCCCCCCTTCCAAATACCCTCCCTCCGTGTTCCAGTTTCCTTGCCCAGCCAGTCCAAGTCTCACCCAGCCCACCACTCAGGCTCCTTGTCCTGTCTCCCCTGCCCTGATATCTTTGACCCTACTTCTTCACTAGGATCCTTCTCCCAGTCTCCTATCCCACCCTGTCTCATTCTCCTCCTCCTCTGACCCCAGAGCAGTCCTCCTCCAATCTTAGCCTTCCTAACCACTGTTCTCATACCCCTTGGCTCTCATGCCCACTCTCCACCCAAAACCCACCTGCTCTCAGTCCTAGTTTCTCCCCGACAAGAGCTGAATCAGGCTGCTTCCTCCTCCCTGATGGGGTACCAGCAATGGGAGCACTGAGAGACAGCCTGGCTGGCCTGAGTCCTGGTGCCCAGTGCCATAGTGGCTGCTAGGAACAGCAGTTGCACAGGGTGCTGTGCTGCTTAGCCCCTGCAGCCCTGGGCTGGAGCTCATTCAGCATAGATGGAATCTTCCAACAATTTAACTGCCAAACCCTAAACAGTCTCTGCTGAGCATATGTGAACTGTGATTTTTCAAAGGCTTTTAACTTGTCTATATTTAGGCAAGTTTTCACAGAAACAGCAAAAGGCACCAGGGGCACCATCCTGCCAAATTTCAAGTCCTTGCTCCAAAGCACAGCATCACTGCAGTTTATCAATCAAAGTATTATAAAAACAAAATGTTAACATGGGCAAAATAGCATTTTTTTCACTATTCGCATTTTCAGAAATGTCTGGATTTTTTTTTTTTTTAACTGAAACTTTCAAAAAAAATTAAAACACCCCAGCATGGAAAATGCCAGGCTATTGCCAGGTGGCTGATCCCTTTAAAAGATGTCAGGGCCCAGTCTACCTGTGAGAGACTAAATTAAGAGGATCAAGCACATCTTGCCCCCACTTAAACTAAGTAGCTGATTGGCAGTTAATTGAAAAACAAGCACCTGGACCTATTTAACAGCAGCAGAGCTCAGTTAAGGGAGAGAGGATTCTAGGGAATCTAGAGATTTATTTCCCCTGCTAAGTTAGCAGGCAAAAAGAGTGAGTAAAATGAGGCTAGCTAGGGAGTAGCTGAGTGGGGTGAAACATGTTCTGAAACATAATTCAGTTCTGGGTACTCAAGGTTATTATGGAGAGTAAGACCCAGGAAGAAAGGGGGAGAAAATGAGCTGTATTGAAGACACTATTGTAACTCATGGTAGAATCTGGGACTTTTTTGTGCAAACACAGAAACAGCTGAAAATCACTTGGCTTATGTGCTTCTTCTAAATTTAGTTGTGTGTATGTGTGTTCTCCTGCCTATTACTTTGTGTAGCATAACACAAAATATTTAAGGTATTTGTATTAAGTCTCTCCAGTTAGAATTGTTACAGCTGATACCCTGTCTATGTTTCAGTTAATTATGACTTCTAACTGAGCTACTGCTATTTCTCTGTGCATAGTTATGGGAGTACTTTAGAGTCACAGTGAAGACGGATGGCAACCAGCCTAGGCTGCCTGCCATTGATGCCTTGCATAACCTAAGACAAAAAAAAAAATCAATCATGCAATTAGGCAATATATTAATAATGAGGAAAGATACTGGAAAACCAAAAGATGTCCCCTGCACTTCTAATAAACAAACACATATTAAACATCAATGTGGCAGATCACTGTAGCCAAGCAGATATTCTCCAGGTCTGAAGATATTGCTAAATATATTGGCAATTTTGCATTTGAAAAAGGTAATATTTCAGATTAAAGTGGATACTTATGTAGTTAGTTTCAATCATAGATAGTGGGTTTAAGGTGAAGCAATAAACTACTTTATTCAATTATAACTTGAAAGGAGAAGGGCATTTCCCAGAAAATACACAGTGACTCTTCATTCTGCACTATAGTCAAATACAAGTAGCAAATGCCATTTGTTAACAAGCCTCCCTGTCCTCTTCCCACTATGTACTTCAAGTATGTCTGTTACACTCTCAGTTGCTTGCCATGATACCCACAAGAAATGAGTCAACAAAAGCATTCATTTTAGATAATCTTATTTTTAAAAATGTGTTCTATCATGCTAGCTTCTGTTAACCTTGTTCCTTTAGCTCCTAGATTTCCTCCCACAACTCCTTTGCACCATTTTGTGTCCCTCCACTGCCTCTTGTCTGTAACACTTCCGAATTTTGCAATCTAATCCAAAAAGGCTGACCCATGCACAGTCCTAATGATTTCAGTGAGGTTCTATGTAGGCACAGGTATCTATCCACCTGGGTCAAACTGCAATTTTGTGTGCTTTAGATTGTAGATATACCTAAGAAATTTACATAAGAAATGCTACAGCAGCTATGCTGTAGTTGCATTGCTGCAGTGTAAACATTGCAGCAATGGAAGAAGTTCTTTTGTCATTGTAGTAAATCCACCTCTTCTTCTGCCAAACTTGCAATGTCTATACACTGGGGCTTAGGATCTCTTGTTTACATCTCACAGGGTGTGAAACTTTTCACAGCCCTGAGTGACCTATTTAAGTTGATCTAACTTTGTAGTGTAACCAGCATTTTGGGGCAGGGACTGTATCTTATTTGTATTGTGTCCACAAGGATGCTGTAGTAGTTATAACAACTTCCGACACAAAATCGCAGAATTCAAAATTCTTCAGAACACTCAAAACACTTTCAGCTTGTTTACCAGTCTTTTTTGTTTTGTTTTGTTTTGTTTTGTTTTGTTGTTTTGTAATATAAGACAGTCTGTTCAAAGGTAGACTGCATTATTAGAAAAAATCCCAGACCATATAGTTTATATAAATTGAAGTCTTTGCTATGTTTTAGAGTAGCCTCCCACCCTTAATTCTCAAGTAAAAATTTTGAACCTACAGTATTAAAGAGGGTTCAAAATCAGGCAACATGAGTGCTTAACCTGCCCAGAATCAGCTGTGCCCAAAGGATAATATAAGGTTGTATTTTGATCAAGGAATTTTAGTGGCAAAATAAGCCACAAGAATGAACCTTGGTGGTTTCAAAATGTCACTAGAAATCCTGATCTGAAAATGCCTATGAACACTGTTTATGCAGTTTAGGTGAGGTCTGTTATTTATATTAGTCTGGGAACATCAAAACCCACAGACAAAAAACATTTACATTTTGAAAGCATAGTGTGAGCTCAATCATGTGACTCTCATTGACTTTATCGGAGTCATGCAGTTAAAACTCCACAGCAGTACTTTGAATGTGTAGGGATAATTGTAATCTTTTGTATCTATTCAGTACCTTAGTTCCAGTTTGATAGCCCCTATCTGATTCATACTGAGTGGATATTTATAGCATGTTAGCTAGGGCTGTACATTTCCATTTCTACTTTGAAGGTTCCCCAGCATCCTGTTTAATAGTAGCAGCATAAATAAATGGTTAGTTAAGAGCATAACATTTAATGTTTCTAAAATAAACATGCTTTCTATTACTTTTCCCCCTACAGCTCCTCTTAGTAATATAACTGATACTCCAGTTAACAGTAACTAGTTAACTGTAGCCAGATCACATTTACACCCAATTAGTTTTTAGTTAATTTATTTGATTATCTGGTAAAAATCCAGTTATTTTACCACCAGTAATAAACCCAATGGACTCAGAGGAGGTTTCCTTTAGACAACCCAAAAAAACTGATTTTACAACTGCTTCAGGGGGTTGCTAAGTTAGTCTGTACAGGATAAACTTAAAAAACAGCAAATGGTCTGGTAGTACTTTAGGGTACGTCTAGACTACATGCCTCCGTCGACGGAGGCATGTAGATTAGACAGATCGGCATAGGGAAATGAAGCCACGATTTAAATAATCGCGGCTTCATTTAAATTTAAATAGCTGCCCGCTCTGCCAATCAGCTGTTTGTCGGCAGATTGGGACAGTCTGGGCGCCGCCACGATGCGACAAGGAAGCCTTTGTCGACCGGGTATGCCTCGTGAAAACAGGTTTACCTGCGCCGATCGACAAAGGCTTCCTTGTCGACCACGCACGTCAGACTGCCCCGATCTGCCGACAAACAGCTGATCGGGCAGAGCGGGCAGCCATTTATTTAAATGAAGCCGCGATTATTTAAATCGCGCTTCATTTCCCTATGCCGATCTGTCTAATCTACATGCCTCCGTCGACGGAGGCATGTAGTCTAGACGTACCCTTATAGACTAACAAAACATGTAGGTGGTATCATGAGCTTTCGTGGGCACAGCCCACTTCTTCAGATAACCAGAGTTTTGAGTTTAGGATGTGCAGACCCAAAATAAATAGGGGAGAAAGGGAGAGGGTGAAGGAAAAAAAGAGGGGGGCGGGAAACGAGGAGCAGAGGGTATGGAAATATCAAAGGGAAAAACAGGAAGGTAGAACTGGGAATCAGTAAGCACCTAAAGATTGGGTAGTTAAAACGAAGCAGATAAGAATTAAAGGCAATAGATAGGAAGGGTACTAACACAGGAATCTACACAAAGAGCTGTTTGCACCTTCATTGAATGTTAGGTTGATAGTGTCCCAACCATCCCTCATCACAATTGAGGCCATGAGCATGAGAATTGAACATTACAACTTTATTGGTGGTGTTTAGTATTAGCTAAAAGGTGGAAATAAACAAAATTCCCTTCAGTTAATCTATCATATGGAAGACAATAGGACATTATAAAGATCAGAAAAAGACTGACAACAGAAAAGTCTGCTTTGCAATAGCCTTCTTATGTCACCTTGCACCTGATCTTCAAAGATTTTTAGGCTGCTAACTTCCTCTGATATCAGTCAAAGCTAGGGGAACATCTACACAGCAATTAAACACATATGGGTGCCCTGGGTCAACTGACAGACTCGTGGGGCTAAAGGACTATAAAACATTTGTGTAAACCTTGGATTGGAGCCTGACTTCTGGGATCTTACCTCTGGGTATTAGAGCCCAGGCTCCAGTCTGGTCCCAAATGTCTACACACCAATTTTTAGACCTATGAGCTGTGGCCATGCCAGTTCTTTTCCAGTACAGACATACCCTAGATATGTAGACACAGTTAAATACCTTTGATTATCTGGGCATTAGCCTCTCTGTGTCTCATTCCCTCCTTTGTAACCCTTACCTCTCAGGGATGTTGTGACGATAGAGAATGTGAGGTGCTCAGATACAACATTCATGGGGGTACTAGAGCAACAAATATCTAAAATCCTTGGGACCAAACAAATTATCCCCCCTTCAAATAGCTGGATTACTTTCAGCCACTTTTCTTTTGTGTCTATACTCATTTCCATCCTGAATATGTTCAATTATATCATACTCACAGACTTACCCCACATTGCCCGAGTCCTTCCAGGCAGGGGGCTGCTGGTGTGTGGGATGCAGGAGTCAGGGCAGGGCCTTGGGGATGGGGGGGAGGGGAAGTTCAGGAGGCTGCAGAAACAGAGGGATGGATGCTGGAGTGAGGGCTGGGGAGTAAGGAAGGGCTCAGGGCAGAGGGTTCCATCTAGCATGCCCTTCCCCCCACTCCCACCCCCACCTCCACCCCTCAGTAACCATGGGGGCCCAAAGCCCTTTTACTCCCTGCACACCACCCCCATCTGCCAGTGGGCCCTTTTTCCTACCCATCCCTCCTGGCCACCAGAGGCTCCGTTTCTCCCTCAAGCACCTCTCCTGGCTTTCAGGGTGCCCCCACCCCATTCCAGTGCAGCTAGGATGGGATGGGGAGAAAGGATTTGGGGCAGATGGGCTACTTACAGGTGTACTGGCTGTCAAGATGGCAGAATGCCAGCCTTGCTGGCCACTCCCTCGGTGGTATGGCTGCCCCCAGTGGACACTCTGCAGGATAGCTCTCCCTTGTGGACACACTCATAATTCATATTGTGTCCTTCTGAACAGCAGTCCCTCCATTTGCATGTTCTGGAAAACAGTCCTGTTCCTGGCACTTCCCATTTTCTCAGCACTGCCAAACCCTGATCTTACTTTAAGTTTTGGTAAGAGGAAGCTGCAAATCAAATTTGGTGGTCCTAGCTCTTATCATTTAGAAGGAGTTCTTGAACAAACACACACACAGAAACACACACAGAAACACACACACACTCTAAACCAGGACTGCTCAACTTTGGAAGCCCCGGGGGCCACAATGATACTCTCAGCACATGCTGAGGGCTTCAACTTAAGTGTGGTTGCACATACATGCAAATATATATTGAAATATATGCAAATAGCTTATTTCACACTGACAGCCATGAATACAAATATTAAGGCAAGACTACACAACATGCAGGCCCCATTTAAGCCAGTTCTGATTATATAAATAAAATGCAATATTTACCCGATTTCCACCCATATGACAGCACTTTTAATGAGCAATGACAGTCCAGGAATTTAACTACTAAAACGTATATCAACAGAAGACCATTCTATTGAGCCCCACATAAATCTAAACCACACCACGGGCACAAACAAATGGGCCACGTGCCGCATGTTGAGTAGTCCTGCTCAGATAGATAGATAGATAGAATTAGTTGTAGCCATGTCAGTCCTGGGACTTCTAGACTGTAAGGTCAGAAGGGATGATCATGGTTTTCCAGTCCAATTTACTGCACTTTGCGAGCCACAGAACCTCCCTCCAACCTCTGGCTGAGTTACTTCAGGTTACAGAGAAGTTACCATTGATATTAGTTTAAATCTGCAAGGGACCCATGCCCTATGCTGCAGAGGAAGGGAGAAAAACAAGATCTGCCACCTGGAAGAAAATTCCTTCCTGAACCAAAGTATGGCAATCAGTTAGGGTATGTCTACACATCAAAGTTAATTTGAAATAATAGCCGTTATTTCAAATTAACTTTACTAGCGTCTACACAGCCAAACCGCTATTTCGAAATAAATTCGAAATAGTGGAGCACTTATTTTGAATTTGGTAAACCTCATTCTATGAGGAATAACGCCAAATTCGAAATAGCTAATTTGAAATAAGTGCTGTGTAGACTCTTATTTCGAATTAGGGGGCCTCCAGCCTTTCCAGGGTGCCCTGGTGGCCACTCCAGCCTCAAACAAAAACACTCCTCACCCTCTCCCCATCCCCAGAGCCCTTAAAGGGGTTGACTCTGGCCACAGTGCCTGTGCCAGCTCCAAGCCTGCCAGCCCAGAGCCAGCAGTCACTGCCCCGACCCAGTGGCCCCAAAACATGAGCCAGCAAGCCACTGGCAGCCAGCCCTCCACCGCTCCCCAGGAGCAGTCTGCCAGCTCCCAGGAGCCTGCCAGGGCCTGGAGAAGGCGGGCGTCTTCCTGGTCCAGGGTGGAGATCAGGGTGGACCTTACTCAGGTTTGGGAGGATGCCCCCAACGTCCATGATCTCCTCACTAGATGGAGGAATGCGGCTGTCTATGGCAGGATAGCTGCCAGCCTGGCCGCCAAAGGCCACATGCGAACCCAGGAGCAGGTTCGCATAAAAATCAAGTTGGTCCGGCGAGACCCCCAACCTTGAGCCCTGAGCTTCCCCTCCCCCTTCTTCCCCTTGCTTCCCCCTTCCAGCTCCCTCCTCCCAGGTTTCCCCCTCCCCTCTCCCACCCTCTCTCCTCCACTCTCCTGCCTCCTTTCTCCAGTCTCACCAGTTTCATCCCCCCTTCCTCCAGTTTTGTTAAATAAAGAGAGTTTGTGTTTATGAAAATACATGTATTTTATTTGACATCAGGAAGGGAGGTTCGGGGGGGAGGGAGTAAGTGGAAGGACATGAGGGAGGAATGAGGCACAAGCCCCCAGTGGGGCAGACCAGGGAGGCTCTTAGTGCTCCTCAGGGTGGAAGCTCTCCCACAGGGCCTCCTGGATACTGACAGCCCCTCAATGAACCTCCCGGATGGCAGCCTGCAGAAAGTGTAGCCAGGCTCGCAGCAACGCGTTCACGAGAAGCACCAGAGTGCCCAGGGGCAGCTCTGGCTCCATGTTGCAGAGTGCTGTGGTGTCCAAGTGAGGGCAACCAGAGCACACTGAGACACAAATGCTTTGCTGTCCCTCATCGAGGTAGGCAAGCAAGCAGGGAAACCTGAGAACTGTCTGCCCGGGGATGGGGGGATCTCTTTAAGCACAAGGTTCAAATAGCCTCAGGCAGCAGCCACACAAATAAACTCCTGACCTGATGCCCTGCCGGACCTGGTTCCGGCTGGCCTTTAATTCGATTCAGCGTCCACTCAGTGTGGACGCGCTATTTTGAAATAGCAAAACGCTATTTCGAAATGCATTTTGTGTGTAGATGTGTTCTTTTGAAATAAGCTATTTCAAAAGAGGGAAATAGGGGGCTGGAGCATATGACTTATGAGGAGAGGCTGAGGGAGTTGGGTCTGTTTAGTCTGCAGAAGCGAAGAGTGAGGGGGGATTTGATAGCAGCCTTCAACTTCCTGAAGGGAGGTTCCAAAGAGGATGGAGAGAGGCTGTTCTCAGTAGTGACAGATGGTAGAACAAGGAGCAATGGTCTCAAGTTGTGGTGGGAGAGGTCCAGGTTGGATATTAGGAAAAACTATTTCACTAGGAGGGTAGTGAAGCACTGGAATGGGTTACCTAGGGAAGTAGTGGAATCTCTATCCCTGGAGGTGTTTAAGTCTCGGCTTGACCAAGCCCTGGCTGGGTTGATTTAGTTGGGATTGGTCCTGCCTAGAGCAGGGGGTTGGACTTGATGACCTTCTGAGGTCTCTTCCAGCTCTATGATTCTATGATTCTATGAAATAACACTGTAGTGTAGACATACCCTTAGACCCTGACCACATGGTCGAGACCCACTAACCAGATACCTGGGAAAGAATGCTCCATAGTAACTGAGAGCCCTTCCCATTTAGTATCCCATGAGCCAAAGGTTTGCCTCCCTCACCAACAGAAAGCTCAAGCAGGTTATTTTGAGCTGAAGGTAAAGATAAATATAAAGGAAGGATGGCTTACTGGGTGGCTTGATAGGAAAGAACTTAAAAAACAACAAATGGTGTGGTAGCACTTTATAGATTAACAAAACATGTAGATGGAATCATGAGCTTTTGTGGGCACAGCTATATCATGATTCCATCTATATGTTTTGTTAGTGTATAAAGTGCTACTAGACCATATGTTGTTTTTTAAGTTTATCCTGTACAGACTAACTTGGTTACCCCCTGCAGCTTTTGATAGGAAAGGTAAGAGGGAAAGGTAAGAGTTTAGGGAGGGGAAGTTGTCTGGATGGCGATGAGGAAGAATGCAACTGGGACCCTGATGATAGCAGAGGGGGAGGGGCTAGGTTATCAGACGCCTTTCTTTTATTGTAGTGATCTCCACGGCTGTGTCTACACTGCCCCCGTTTTGCACAAAAAATTTGCATAATTAATGAGGCTCTGTTTCCGTTTGAAAAAAATGCGGAAGAACGGCTCTTGTGCAAGAGGTGGGTTTTGCGCAAAAAGGAGCTGTGTAGACTCTTGCACAAAAGCCTCTTGCACAAAAACAGAGCCTCATTAATTATGCAAATGAGGCGCGGCAATATTCCACACTTTGCCTCATTTGCATATTTTTTGTGCAAAATCGGAGCAGTGTAGACATAGCCCAACCTTTTGAAGCATGAGATCACTTTTTTTAATTTAAATTCAATCCAAGATCTACCTCAAACCCAAATACTATTGCCCCAACTCCTTTGTTCCCTATCTCCAATGCACTGCCCCTGCTCACTCCACCCTCCCTCCCTCCATCCCCCCATCCTTCCTCCCTTTCATCAGGCAGGAGCAGAGGGCTGGGGTGCAGGCTCTGGTCTTGGGTTAAGGGGTTTGAAGTGTGAGGGGCTCTGAGCTGAGCCTGGGGCATGGAGTTGGGGTGTAGGAGGGGGTTCAGGGTATAGGCTCTGTAAGGGAGTTTGGGTCTAGGGGGGGGGCTCAGGACAAGGGCAGGGGCCTGGGGTGCAGGAGGTGGTTTAAGACTGGGGCAAGGGTTCAAGATGCAGGCTCCAGCTGGACACTGCTTACCACAGATGGCATAGTAGGGCTAAGGCAGGCTCACTCCTGCCCTGGCCCTGAACCACTCTCAAAAGCAGCCAGCAAGCTTCCTCCATCCCAAGCCTGCTGTGCCCCCCTCCGTTCTGTGGAGATAGAATACAGGGTGGGAGAGGGCTTACCCTGACATCAGCGCCCCCTCCTCTTCCTTCCCTGTCCTTCCCAGCAAGCGGGAGTGGGGGCACAGCTCCAAGGCAATGGGCAGGAGGTGCACAGCAGTGGGGGGGAGGGGCAGCTGAAGTGCCAGCATTTGATAGCCTCTTGGCCAAGCCAGTCAAGATCACCTGTCAGAGGCTCCAAGATCTACCAGTAGATCCCGATCTACTGGTTGGTGACCGCTATTTAATTGTATTAAAGCTGCCAGGAAAAAACACAGGGGGTTCACTTTAAAATTTTCACAAACAAAAAGAACAGTCTCCTAATTGAGCTAATTCTCCTACCAGTAAAGATCACATTGGTTTTAAATGTATTTTTATTTGTTATATATTCTTGATGTTTTCCTTCTCTACTTCACACTAAGGAAAATCCAAGTACTGTACTTCTGAAGATATTTTCCTGCAGTTCAGTATACTTGGGTGTCATATTGAAAAATGAATAGATATTACTTATCCTTTCATTTACTCACAACCACTTTACTTTGTTTGCAGTATGCAGTAAGTCTCCTCCAGCTTAGACAGCATGGGACTACTGACTTTAAAGAGGCATCATGCAAAGATACATGTTTCTGAGTTTATTTTTAGGGATAAGGTTTGCAGTCGTCTGTGAAATTAACTATTTTCTCTTCCCCTCCTCCAGCTAAAGTACTGCATCCCGGATGGTGGTCTGACAGCATATAAACAGTGACAGAAATTCTCAGTTCTGTATTATAGTTAATTTCTTCTCTCCCAGCTCTGCAGTATGCATTGGAAATGAAAACTTGCTACAAGGGACGATAGACAGTCCTGCTGTGCATAACTAACAGGTGTCATGCAGATAGATTTCACTGTCCATGCCTGTTGTGTTATTGTAGACAATCTCAACTCAAGCTGTCACTCAGTCTTGTCTTCTTCCTTTTTTAAGTGCTTTATAAGACCACAGGAACACATGTGCAACACTTGTGCTGCCAGAAGGGAGAGGAAGGTGTCATCAGAAGGTCTATTTAAATGACTTTGCCTTCAAATTAAATTTGCCAAATTCTGCTCTCATTTCTATGTGTGAAAAACTAGAGTAACAGCATTTACTTCAACTGAGTTAAGTCTAGACTTACACGAATGTCACTGAAAGTCAAGTTTGACTTCCATACAAATCTGGGCATTTATTTTTCCTGATATAATACTGAAAATCATGGGTATAAGCCTGGCAAATACCGAGGGAGGGGGACAGAATGGTGACAAGTTGGAAATGATTGTTTTCTCTATATATGCTAGTCAAGTGGGTTCTTACTACTGGAACTGTAAAGATGAAAAACAATGAATAAGCTTCAGCATATCTCGAATATCTTTTCTTGCACACAAAGATTTAAAAACATGGGAAATAATTTTATTTCTTTATTGTTTTACAGTCAATCTAAATCTTCTGTGTGAAAAAAATATCCAGTTTTTTCTGACCTTTCCACCCCTGCATGGGCTCCATGAATCTGAAAAAATTGTTATTCTCTCTCTTGGATTTATGGTGGAACATTAATGCATGGTCTGTGTGCACACAATTAAAAAATAAAAATTGTTATTAGTAATACACATAATTGCATGTGGGTGAGTTTGGGTGAGCATCAAAGATTCAGTGAACTGTTCACCTCCATAGCAAACTGTAGAGAACAATGCTGTCAACGTTCACAAACTAAATTCTATTTTCCCATGAAGAAAACATCTTAATCACAAAGCTTGAATGTGCCTGTTAGGATAATAAAGAGGATGGGTCTATAGAGGATGGGTCTATAAAGAAACTTCCTTGCCAACAGCTGGTTCCAAGTGCTTTACTGAAACACACTAACATAGACATTGAGTACCAGATTTTTAAATGGGCCTCTAAACTTATATACCCAACTATTTGACTGGATAAATATGTAATATTTGGTGGAGCAGCTTTAGAAGCCTACTTGAACATGCCTTGATGCACGAGAAATTATCTCTAATACAATTTTAACTTCTTCATATGTTCCAAGGTCAGATGGGGACCATTTTGATCATCTAACAAGACCATAGAATTTCACCCAAATAATTCCTTGAGCAGATCTCTTAGAAACACATTGAATCTTGGTTTAAAAATTGTCAGTGATGGAGAATCTACCCCAACCCTGATTAAATTGTTCCAAGAGTAAATTACCTTGACTGTTAAAAATTAAGATCTTATCACCAGTGTGTAGCTTCAGATTCCAGCCATTGGATTATGGTACATCTTTCTCTACTAGATTGAAAAGCTCAATATCAGATATTTGTTCCCCATGTAGATACTGATGGACTTTAAGTCATCCCTTAACCATCTTTTTGCTAAGTTCAATAAACTGAGCTCCTTGAGTCTGTCACTAGAAGGCATGTTTTCTATACCTTTTATCATTCTCATGGCTCTTCTCTGAACAATCTCCAACTCGGCTCTTCTCAGAACCATCTCCCACTCATCAACACATCAACAACAGCAATCAACAACAACAACAACGCCAAATGCAGAGATAAAAGAACATTTCCACCTCTACCTGATAAGTCCCTGTTTAGGTATCCAGGATCATATTAGCTTTTTTGGCCACAGTGTCACATGGGGAACTTCTGTTTAGCTAATTATCCACCATGATCCCCACATCTTTTTCACAGGTGGAGGCGGCTATTTCCTGGAGGACTACTTCTCTATAGCAACAGAAAAGTAAACTTCTGTCATGGGGGCCTGACTGTGAGTCTCTCTTACCTCCTAGACGTTCTGCAAGTGGGAAGAAGAATCATGGACAGGGTTTCAAGAAGGCCACAGGCGTCAACTCTAGTTATGGGAGGTGGAAATAAAAACTCTTAAGTCCATTTTGGTCACACCCCAAGATGAGATGCATGGGTGGTAGGAAATGGCCCATGGAAATGTGACCAAGTAGCTCAGCTGATCTTAAGCTAATGTATACAGATTCACTTTCAGGGCTCCAGGCCAGGACCTGATCCAGAGGAGGGGCTCTGGATGTCTTCTATCTACCCTAGAGCTAGAGCCCTGACAGCAAGGAGTAAAGGGCTGTGACAGGAATGGGCAAAACACAGTGGCAGTTAATCAGAGTTAGCTCCTGACAGGCCACCATCACTACATTTACCAGCACAGCCACAGGGATCAGCAAGCACCGTTCCCATTGGCCGTGGATCACCATTCCTAGCCAAGGGGAGCTGTGGGAAGTAGCACAGACTGGGGCACCACTTCATACAGCTCCCATTGGCTGAGAATGGAGATCCAGTACCTATGGCTATGCAGGTAAATACAGTGGTGGGACCCTGCCAGGAGCTCACCCTGGCAGATTGGATGGGTTACAGATTACTATCAAAGAGACCAATTCATGTAAGAGGGTGGGGACACCATGAACCTATAGACTGGAGATGGAGGCCCAGACCAATTGACCTTCTGACCACCCAAACCACTCCACTGCAGACTAATACAAGGGCAAGAGTCAGAGCTCTGGGCCTGCCAGCTGACTAAGCCACCCTGTGACAAACTGACAGAGAGACTGGAGTCAGGCCTGGAATCCTAGGTCTGCTGATTGAATAAACCATCCTGCTATAAAGACAAACATGGGGAAAAAGCAACTGCCAACAGGAAATGGCTATGCTGGGGAGCCAACAGAAAATTCAGGTTTTCATAGTTAAGAGTGATAAAAATCTTCTTTATGATTATTCTGGGCATTTTAATCTTTGTGCTGTACATGGCAAACTTATATGAGCTTACATGTACATGGCAGTCTTAGTAAACTATTTGTTTTTGGTAGAAAGAAAGAGAAATTTCACTAAGATTAGCTCAATCCCTTCAGGCCAAACATTTTAGGCCTTGTCTCCACTGCTTGGGTAACTACCTGTGGGAGCTATTCAAACATAAAAAACACAGTGAAGACCAGACGCTTAAGTTTTATTGTGATTTAAAAAGCCCACTATCCCTGCACAGGTTGACATCAATGAATTTACCCCTTGGTAAAACTAAATTGTCTGGTTTTCATTGTGTGTGTCTCATGTATATTTTTTACCTCAGGGTAAATGATATGAACCTTTTTATCAGGGCAGGCTAGCCTTTGTAGGACATATTATGTGTGGGATAGAGTGAGTGATGCTCAAACACTACAGACAGGTGGTCTATTGACCATTTATAAGGATGAAAAGAAGCCCACTTGTAAGCACTTTGATGGCCAAAAAGACTGAACCATGTTATCCACCCAGCTAAAGCTGCTCCCAAGGGGCAGATAAGGACACCCCAGACAATGTGGAACAAGTCCATTTCCCTCTGAAGTCATCTGTCATTATGTTTGCCTCCTCCTAAAGAAGCTATCAAAAGCTGGCATAACTGACTGTATGTAATCTCTACTGCCTCCACCACTCTCAAGATGTCAGGGCCACTCAGGGGCAACTGGGTGTTTTCGGGGTGAGAAAAGAGGCAGACTTGAATCATAATGTGTTCCACACAACCATGGCTAGTGAAACAGTCTCTGGCAGTCTTTTCTATCTGGCTGATGTATGTTAGAATGGCCTAGTGGATTGCATCAAGGGAGGTTTAATCACCACCAGCACTAGTGTTAGGGGAGCTGTAGAGGCAATGTAGAGTCCCTTCCAGCCCTTCTCATTTGAGGATTGTGCCCTGCAAGTAGGATCTAAACTAGAAATGACAGAACACCATGAAAGAGCCCCACATTTTCTATGAAAGGATTTTTCTTTTCATTTTAACATGTCAAAACTTTTCATGCTTATATCTACTTAGAATCACTAGCCCAGAGAAACTCACAGGCTGTGTCTACATTGGCACCCCTTTCCGGAAAAGGGATGCTAATGAGACACTTGAATTACAAATCATGCGGGATTTAAATATCCCCGCGGCATTTATGAACATAACTGCCGCTTTTTCCGGCTCGGGGTTTTGCGGAGAAAAGCGCCAGTCTAAACAGCGATCTTGCGGAAAATAAAGCCCTTTTCGGAAGATCTCTTATTCCTACTTTCAAGTAGGAATAAGAGATCTTCGGAAGGGTTTATTTCGCAAGATCGCGATCTCTGGCGCTTTTCTCGGCAAAACCGAGCGAGCGCAGCCATGTTCATGCAAATGCGCGGGGATATTTAAATCCCTTCTTACCCTCGTTTTACCTCAACAGGTTCACTACTGATCTAGAGCAACATACAGAAGGTGAAAAACACCCATAGTATGCAGTGTTTGAGGAATAAGATTTGCAGAGAAAGAGATCAGATCATGCTTGAATGCATTTGAGAAAACCATATAGTTTCTTGCCATTCCCATTGTTTTCAGAATTCCTTGAAATTTCTGCTGCTGAGAGAAACATGCAAAGCTGAACGCAGTTAACAAGTAATTGTGCAAAATAACATAGGCAAGACAAAGCACCAAAAAGACAGACTTAGAGCACTGGGCAAAAATATTTCTATGAAATACCTTTATCTTCATTTAATTACCTTTTTAGAACACTTGAACAGGCACTGCTCAAAGCATCCACAGACAAGAATTCAGATCTGCAGCCTGTCCTAACTGTTGCTTTCTATTGTTTCTAAGGAACGCACCTCTAGACTGCATCCCTCTGTCGACAGAGGGGATGAAAATCAAGTACATCGAAATTGCTAATGAAGCAGGGATTTAAATATCCTGTGCTTCATTAGCATAAACATGGCTGCTGCTTTTTTTTCGACACAGAGCTTTTTCGAAAAAAGCGGCAGTCTAGACACGGATCTGTCGAAAATAAACCCTTTTTTGACAGATCCTGTATTCCTCAAAAAATGAGGTTTACAGGATCTGTCAAAAAAGGGTTTATTTTTGACAGATCCGCGTCTAGACTGCCGCTCCATTAAAAAAAAAAAAAAAGCGGTGGCCATGTTTATGCTAATGAAGTGCGGGATATTTAAATCCCTGCTTCATTAGCAATTTAGATGTGCCTAATCTACATCTCTCTGTTGACAGAAAAGTGTAGTCTAGACACAGCTTAAGATTCCTGATGATTTTGCTCTGCCTCATTGCCAGTCTGAAAAACACCTGTATCAGTTTGGGTCCTTGCAGTCCAAACCTAAAGAAGCCCAGCTGTAGAACTCAGAGGAATCATTATAAAAGTCATTGAACATTGCTATCCTGCAGAGTAATGTTTAATATTAGATCGTCATGTTGTGCTACACGTATGCATTGGCATTCTGTATATAACTGAACTATTTCGATTTTGGGCTTCACTCTGCTGCCTTTATGATTATACCTTAATGCAATGTGACCTTTTGCAGAATAAGGGACTTCTCCGTATGAGCAAGTGTAGTAGAATTGAGCCTTTAGTCCTCTCTCAAGGACATTGCAGACTCTATGAAATATATTGTATTGTCTGAGACAATACTGTAGCATTTAGCCACTGCTCTGCCTTGCAGGCAGTGTATGGGAGGAATGGCGTCAGGCATTCTATCTCTGAGAGCTTTCCCAGTGTGTGAGAGGAGTGCACAGATTACCACACTTTTTTAAGGGTTACTTGGTATTATACAGCTCACATTGGAGGAACAGAGATATTGCACTGCCTGTTTCTTGATTTTCTCCATGTCTTCCTGCTCCCTTCTAGTTGAGTCATGGGAATATCTAGACAGCCCTTCCTTGAACATGGGGGCTTCAATTCTAGCTGACCTTTACAACAGCCATGCTAGTGGGGTGGGAAGTTCCTTACTCAGTCCCTTCCCCACTACATGGCCATGCAAAGGCCAGCCATCTGCTCATATCTCGCACACATATCATAGAATCATAGAATACTAGGGACTGGAAGGGACCTCGAGAGGTCATCGAGTCCAGTCCCCTGCCCTCATTGCAGTACTGTCTAGACCATCCCTGCTAGACATTTATCTAACCTACTCTTAAATATCTCCAGAGATGGAGATTCCACAGCCTCCCTAGGCAATTTACTCCAGTGTTTAACCACCCTGACAGTTAGGAACTTTTTCCTAATGTCCAACCTAAACCTCCCTTGCTGCAGTTTAAGCCCATTGCTTCTTGTTCTATCTTCAGAGGCTAGGAAGAACAAGTTTTCTCCCTCCTCCTTGTGACACCCTTTTAGATACCTGAAAACCGCTATCATGTCCCCTCTCAATCTTCTCTTTTCCAAACTAAACAAGCTCAATTCTTTCAGTCTTCCTTCATAGGTCATGTTCTTTAGACCTTTAATCATTCTTGTTGCTCTTCTCTGGACGTTCTCCAATTTCTCCACATCTTTCTTGAAATGTGGCGCCCAGAACTGGACACAATACTCCTACTGAGGCCTTCTCAATGCAGAGTAGAGCGGAAGAATGACTTCTCATGTCTTGCTCACAACACACCTGTTAATACATCCTAGAATCATGTTGGCTTTTTTGGAACAGCATCATACTGTTGACTCATGTTTACCTTGTGGCCCACTATAACCCCTAGATCCCTTTCTACCATACTCCTTCCTAGGCAGTCGCTTCCCATTCTGTATGAGTGAAACTGATTGTTCCTTCCTAAGTGGAGCACTTTGCATTTGTCCTTATTAAACTTCATCCTGTTTACCTCAGACCATTTCTCCAATTTGTCCAGATCATTTTGAAGTATGATCCTATCCTCCAAAGCAGTTGCAATCCCTCCAAGCTTGGTATCATCTGCAAACTGAATAAGCGTATTCTCTATGCAGATGTCTAAATCGTTGATGAAGATATTGAACAGAACCGGTACCAAAACAGACCCTTGTGGAGCGCTACTTGTTACTCCTTTCCAGCAGGATTGTGAACCATTAATAACTACTCTCAGGGAACGGTTATTCAGCCAGTTATGCACCCACCTTATAGTAGCCCCATCTAAGTTGTATTTGCCTAATTTATTGATAAGAATATCATGCGAGACCATATGAAATGCCTTGCTAAAGTCTAGGTATACCACGTCCACCACTTCTCCCATATCCACAAGACTCGTTATCCTATCAAAGAAAGCTATCAGATTGGTTTGACATGATTTGTTCTTTACAAATCCATGCTGGCTGTTCCCTATCACCTTATTACCTTCCAAGTGTTTGCAGATGATTTCCTTAATTACTTGCTCCATTATCTTTCCTGGCACAGAAGTTAAACTGACTGGTCTGTAGTTTCCTGGGTTGTTCTTATTTCCCTTTTTATAGATGGGCACTATATTTCCTCTTTTCCAATCTTCTGGAATCTCTCCTGTCTTCCATGATTTTCCAAAGATGATAGCTAAAGGCTCAGATACCTCCTCTATCAACTCCTTGAGTATTCTAGGATGTATTTCATCAGGCCCTGGTGACTTGCAGACATCTAACGTTTCTAAGTGATTTTTAACTTTTTTTTTTATTTTATCTTCTAAACCTACCCCCTTCCCACTAGCATTCACTATGTCAGACATTCCTTCATCAGACTTCTCGGTGAAGACCGAAACAAAGAAGTCATTAAGCATCTCTTCCATTTCCAAGTTTCCTGTCACTGTTTCCCCCTCCTCACTGATGAATGGGCCTACCCTGTCCTTGGTCTTCCTCTATATTTATAGAATGTCTTCTTGTTTCCCTTTATGCCTGTAGCTAGTTTGAGCTCATTTTGTGCCTTTGCCTTTCTAACCTCCCCCTGCATTCCTGTATTGTTTGCCTATATTCATCCTTTGTAATTTGTCCTAGTTTCCATTTTTTATATAACTCCTTTTTTATTTTTAGATCATGCAAGATCTCCTGGTTGATCCAAGGCAGTCTTTTGCCATATTTTCTATCTGTCCTATGCAGCGGAATAGCTTTCTTTTGAGCCCTTAACAATGTCCCTTTGAAAAACTGCCAACTCTCTTCAGTTGTTTTTCCCCTCAGTCTTGCCTCCCATGGGACCTTATCTACCAGCTCTCTGAGCTTACCAAAATCTGCCTTCCTGAAATCCATTGTCTCTAATTTGCCGTTCTCCCTTCTATCATACCTTAGAATCATGAACTCTATGATTTCATGATCACTTTCACCCAAGCTGCCTTCCACTTTCAAATTCTCAACCAGTTCCTCCCTATTTGTTAAAATCAAGTCTAGAACAGCTTCCCCCCAGTAGCTTTTTCAACCTTCTGAAATAAAAAGTTGTCTTCAATGCAGTTCAAGAACTTTTTGGATAGTCTGTGCCCAGCTGTGTTAGTTTCTCAACATATATCTGGATAATTGAAGTCCCCCATCACCACCAAATCCTGCGCTTTGGATGATTTTGTTAGTTGTTTAAAAAAAGCCTCATCCTCCTCTTCCGCCTGGGTAGGTGGCCTGTAGTAGACCCCTAGCATGACATCACCCTTGTTTTTTACCCCTTTTAGCCTAACCCAGAGACTCTCAACATGCACGTCTCGCACACATATCTCGCCCTTTGCATTCCAAACATGTAACAAGTGCAGAATGTGAAATGTATGGTCACACTGCTGCTACCTTTAAAATGAACTAAACAGGTTAAAAAAAAAAACTGCAGAGAACAGCAGTCTCCCACTTTAATTTACCTTTCTTCACTCTAGCTTAGCATCTGGCAGTAGATACAGTGACTTTGTACCATGGCATTTCATCGTGAGGATAAGGAGTGCAGACAAACAAGATGAGTGGGAAGTTATCTAGGAGTCAGTGATGAGCCAACTTTTTCACAACCTCTTCTTGTTTAACACCCAGAAACACTGTCTCTCTGCAAAACTGCTTTCAGAAAGTTGCTGAAGAGCAAGGACTATGATGATAATTAGACCTCTGCCAATTGTAGTGGGGTGAAGAACATATTTGTGGTACTAGTATTGAATGCAGTTTTACCAGTCCATTTATTTTACTCTTTTTTGAATCATCTTGCCCAAAGGCTTGCCATGTTCTTGCTCTGAGATTACAAAGCACCAAACAATACACTAAGGTTTGCTTCACCGAGGAAGTTATAACTTCTGGATCAATACTATCAGAAAAAAAGTCATTAAGTATCACAGCTATCAAATGGAGATCCAAAGAGGAGCAATGAAGCCATTATAGATTCAAAACTGAGAATTATACAGGGAAAAGTTGAAACTCACCAGTACTTAATCATGTGTCTAGTTCAAGAGTCTATGGGTACATTTACACAGCAGTGTTATTTCAGAATAACTGACATTATTCCAAAATAACATAGTGTGACAGGGTCAGGCCAGGGAGCTGCTGCAGAGAGGGGAAAAGGCAGCCCAAAAGGGAAAAACCCCTGTGAGAGAAGCAGAGAACTGCAGCCCAATTAGATGCAGCTGGGAGGAGCTGGCTCAGGCTAATTGGGGCCAGCTGACTTCTCTGCTGTCTGGCTGAGGGCCTTTAAAAGCCTCAGCAGTTGGAGGCTGGAGAGGAGAGGAGAGGACAAAGGAAGGTGGTGGAGAGGCAGAGAGAAGAAACCAGAGAGAACAATTTTGACCGGCATTAGGTAAAGGCAGCTAAGGAGGGAGCCTGTGGGCACGTGGCCCGGGCTCCCTACCATTGAGACCGCTGCAAAACCCTAACTGGGGGCTAAGGAGGAGGCCTCCCAGTAGTGGCTTGGGAAGAGGGCCCTTGCCACACGTGGTGCCAGGAGTGGGATCGTGGCTGTGAGGCCTCACAGCAACCCAAATCTAGCCAAGTTGACCCCTCGCAAAGCAAAAGTACCCATGGAGGACCTGGTAAAAGCACTGGTGCAGGCCACAGCTGCCCAACAAGAGGCTACTCGGGTGCAAGCAGCTGCCCAGCAGGAGTCGGTGCGGATCCAACAAGAAACCAACCAGTTGTTGATGAGCCAGGTAGCCCAGGACAGGGCCACCCTGCAGGAGGTGGTGAACCAGCTGAAAGCCCTGACAGTCCAGTGCGTGATCAAGATGGGGCCCGACCCTTACGGGCCAATTTCTACTTACAGAAAATGACAAAAGGCGATGAGGTTGAGGCCTATCTCTTGGCCTTGAAAGGACAGCTTTGCGGGAGGCCTGGCCTCAAGCTCAGTGGGCCAGCATTTTGGCCCCTTTTCTGAGCGGGAAGCCCAGAAGGCATACCTTGACATGGCAGAGGAAGCTGCATCCGACTACCCCAGCTGAAAGCTGAGATCCTGTCACGGGCTGGGGTCACGGTCACAGTGAGAGCCCAGAGATTTCACGACTGGCGATATCGAGATGACCAGGGCCCCAGAACTCAGTTGTTTGATCTGGACCATCTGGCCCGGAAGTGGCTGCGGCCCGACATCCACAGCCCGAAAAGATTATCGAGGTGATCGTTCTTGACCGGTACATGAGGTTTACCCCAGACCTTCGGGAATGGGTGGGCCAGAATGACTGACGTTTGATGAGCTGGTGGCTCGTTGAGAGACGATTGACAGCTAAGGGACTTTCCCGCAGCCCCAGAGTCGGCGCAGCAGAGCAGAAGGTCCGCCTTCACCCCAAGGACCCGTGCCCCTGAAGTTTCTGACCGAGTCCAGACAGGAAGAAAGGAGGCGGAAGAAGCGACCGGGACGGGCAAAAGACCTTGGGGTCTGGACAGGAGAGGGCCAGGGATCAAGACCCAACAGCCCAAAAGAAAGGGGCTGTCCCGCCCAGGTTATAGGTGTTATGCCTGCGGGAGATAGGGCATATTGCGGTTCAGTGCCCTAACATAGACGAGCCTATGCAATGTGACCTGGGGAACCTACAAAGTGTCCTAGTCAACCTCGTTGGGGTAGCAGTGGGCCCCCATCAGTATACCCAGCCCGTGAAAATGAATGGGGTAGAAACCACTGCCTTAGTAGATTCCGGGAGTGCAGTTACGTTGGTCTCAGGGAAGCTAGTGGGGCAAGATCAGCTGACTCAAGCCAAGTACACTGGGGTATCTTGTGTACACGGGGATACTAATTATTACCCCACCATCCCTGTGGAGATAGAAGTACAAGGCGGGTTACAGAGGTAACTGTGGGGTGGTCCCAAGGCTCCCCTACCCGGTGGTCATTGGGCGAGACTTCCCGGGTTTAGTGACCTGCTACCACGGGACTGGGGAGGAGGATAGCTCCCTCCCGGCCTTCCATGAGTTTTCCCAGGACCTGTTCTCGATTCCTGGGAACCCGGAAAACCCGACGGGAGAGGAGGGCCGCAAAAAAATTGGGGACCAGGATCTTGACCCAAGGTCGGAAGCAGGCACTGGTAGAGGGGAGGCCTACCCAACTACTAGAGCAGAAGCCCTGGGACAGGATGAGCCTGAAGCAGGACCCAGCTCATCAGGGGAGGAAAGGGGCTAGGTTCCCTGGAGCCTGAGCAGGTGAGATCCCCAAGTGAGACCTTTGGGCAGGATCAAGCCAATGATCCAATATATCAGAATATCCGTAAGGAGGTGGTTGAAGTTAATGGGGTCCCAGTGGAGGGGAGGAACAAGGGCACGGGGCCCTACTATATAATCAAGGGGAGCTTCTATATAGGGTAGCTCATATACAGGGCCAAGAGGTGGAACAACTCTTGGTACCCAGCACCGGAGGGCAGTACTGGAATTGGCACACAGTCATCTATTTGGAGGACATCTAGGGGTGGATAAGACCCTGGACCGCATTCTTCGGAGGTTCTTTTGGCCTGGGATCTATGTAGAAGTCCAGAGGTATTGTGCTTCCTGCCCGGAGTGCCAACTACATGGGCCCGACCACACCTGAGGGCCCCATTAGTACCCCTACCAATCATTGAAATCCCCTTTGAGCAGATTGCTATGGACATAGTTGGCCCACTAGAGAAGTCTGCCGGGGCCACCAGAGCATACTAGTTGTAGTGGACTATGCTACTCAATACCCAGAGCCAGTGCCCCTCGCCTATCCAAGACCATTGCTAAGGAACTAATTCAAATCTTTTCTAGGGTAGGGATTCCTAAAGAAATCCTAACGGACCAAGGGACCCCCTTTGTGTCCAAGCTTATGAAAGACTTGTGTACCTTGCTCCATACGGGCCCTGCGGACCTCGGTATACCATCCTCAAACCGACGGTCTAGTTGAGCAGTTTAACAAGACCCTAAAAAGTATGCTTAAGAAAGTAGTAAGTCGGGATGGCAAAGATTGGGATATGCTACTGCCCTACCTCATGTTAGCGGTAAGGGAAGTTCCCCAAGCTTCGACTGGCTTCTCCCCATTTGAACTTTTGTATGGGCGTAACCCACGGGGCATACTAGACCTTGCTAAAGAGGCCTGGGAGGAACAACCCAACCTGGGGAGAAATGTAGTTGATCATGTGCTCCAAATGAGGACAGGATTGCCAGAGTCACCCCCATAGTGCGGGAGCACCTAGAAAAGGCACAGGAAGCCCAACAGGTCTATTACAACCGGCGAGCAACCTCCCGGAAGTTCCAGGTGGGAGACCGGGTGATGGTGCTAGTGCCGGCGGAGAGTAAGCTCCTAGCCCAATGGCAGGGGCCATATGAAATAATAGAAGCAGTGGGAGAGGTAAACTATAAGGTTCGCCAGCCTGGCGAAAGCCTGAGCAAGTATATCACGTCAACCTGCTGAAACCCTGGCGAGACAGAGAAGTGGCCTTGGTTGTGCTGGGGCCACCACCCCAAGGAAAACCCACCAAGGCAGGTGGGAATATCTCCTGAGCTGACTCGGACCAACAGGCGAAGCAGCCGACATGATTGAGCGGAATCAGGATGTGTTTTACAGAACCGGGTAGAACTATGGAGGTTTACCATGACATCGTCACAGACCCCAGGGTGAAAGTGCACGTTAAGCCATACCGGATACCCGAGGCAAAACGAAAAGAGGTCCAAGCTGAAGTTGAAAAAATGCTGAAGCTCGAGTCATTGAAGAGTCCCATAGCCAGTGGTCTAGCCCTATTGTTATGGTGCCCAAGCCAGATGGAAGCCTACGCTTTTGCAATGACTTTCGAAAGTTAAGCGAAGTATCCAAATTCGATGCCTATCCCATGCCAAGGGTGGATGAACTCATTGACCAACTGGGCAAGGCCCGATTTCTATCCACCCTTGATTTGACCAAGGGTACTGCCAGATCCCCTAGCACCAGGGGCCAAAGAAAAGACAGCCTTTTCGACTCCAGAGGGTCTCTTTCAATACACGGTCCTCCCTTTTGGTTTGCATGGGGCTCCTGCAACGTTTCAAAGGCTCATGGACAAGCTGTTGCGGCCCCATGCCAAATGCGCAGCTGCCTATTTGGATGATGTTGTTGTCCACAGTCCTGACTGGGACACACACATTGAAAAAGTTGAGGCAGTATTGGAGACATTAAGGAGAGCGGGACTTACGGCGAACCCTGCAAAGTGTACGATTGGGCTGGGCGAGGCCAAATATCTCGGGTATATCGTGGGAAGGGGGATAGTGAGGCCCCAGCTCAACAAAGTGGATGCAATACAGAATTGGCCCCGACCAACCCGGAAAAAGCAGGTCAGGGCATTCTTAGGGTTGGTTGGATATTACCGCAGATTCATCCCCAACTTTGCCTCCAGGGCCTGCCCTCTGACCAACCTGACTAGAGCACGTGGTCCCGACATTGTAAAGTGGACCATGGAGACGGAAGAAGCTTTTAAAGATCTCAAGAATGCCATCTGCGGTGATCCAGTTCTCATAGCCCCTGATTTTAAGAAGGAGTTTATCTTGCAGACCGATGCCTCCGAGGTAGGACTGGGAGCGGTATTGTCTCAAATGGTTGGAGAAGAGGAGCACCCAATCCTGTACCTCAGCAGGAAGCTTCTGCCGAGGCGAAACTACGCCGTGGTAGAAAGGGAATGTCTCGCGGTAAAGTGGGCCATGGAAAGCCTTCGCTACTACCTTCTTGGGCGGAAGTTTACCCTGGTCACCGATCATGCACCTCTGCAGTGGATGCACGAAACAAGGACAGAAATTCGAGGTTACCCGGTGGTTCCTGTCCTGCAGCCCTTCCACTTCCATGTGCAACACAGATCAGGAACCCAGCATGGGAATGCAGACGGGTTGTCAAGGGTGCATTGTTGTCCGACCAAGTAACCCAACCCCATGGGGTTGAGCAGAGGGGATGTGTGACAGGGTCAGGCCAGGAGCTGCTGCAGAGAGGGGAAAAGGCAGCCCAAAGGAAAAACCCTGTGAGAGAAGCAGAGAACTGCAGCCCAATTAGATGCAGCTGGGAGGGAGCTGGCTCAAGCTAATTGGGGCCAGCTGACTTCTCTGCTGTCTGGCTGAGGGCCTTTAAAAGCCTCAGCAGTTGGAGGCTGGAGAGGAGAGGAGAGGACAAAAGGAAGGTGGTGGAGAGGCAGAGAGAAGAAACCAGAGAGAACAATTTTGACCGGCATTAGGTAAAGGCAGCTAAGGAGGAGCCTGTGGGCACGTGGCCCGGGCTCCCTACCATTGAGACCCGCTGCAAAACCCCTAACTGGGGGGGGCTAAGGGGAGGAGGCCTCCCCAGTAGTGGCTTGGGGAAGAGGGGCCCTTGCCACAATAGTTTGCATCTACACTACAAGCAATTATTTCGACATAATGTCAAAATAATGTTCAGCTGGAGGACTTCTTACTCTGACTCCTGTAACCTTCATTTTATGAGGAGTAAGGGAAGTCAGAAGAAGAGTTCTCTTGTAGACAGAACCAAAAGCCGAAATAAGTTATTTTGATTTAAGCTAAGCAATTGACGTAGTTGAAGTTGTGTAGCTTATTTTAGCTTTAGCCCTGCTGTGTAGATGTGCCCAATGTTTCTTTCCTCCATCAGCTTCTCTTCAGTCTTATCTAGAATAAGCCTATATCCAGAATGAGTCTACATCAGTTTATTTTCATCCACATCCATACCTCTGTCAAAAACTGGGAAAAGAAAGAGTGTATAACATCTAGACTTTTGGAAGTTTGTATAAATTGAACACAAGCTATGGACATTTTGGCTGTGTCTACACTATAGCCTCTTGCGCAAAAAAATATTAAAATGAGGCGAAGCGTGGAATATAACCATGCCTCATTTGCATAATTAATGAGGCTCCATTTTTGTGCAAAAACCCCCTCTTGCGCAAGAGCCATTCTTCCTGAAATGCGGAAGAATGGCTCTTGTGCCAGAGGGGGGGTTTTGCGCAAAAATGGAGCCTCATTAATTATGCAAATTAGGTGTGGCAATATTCCATGCTTCGCCTCATTTGCATATGTTTTTGTGCAAGAGGCTATAGTGTAGACATAGGCTTTGGAATTTTGGCCATCACTACTGTTTTAGGTCATATATAAAACAGATTAATTAACTACAGAAAGATAGATTTTGAGTGATTATAAGTACAGTGGAGTCTGGATTAACCGACACCCGGTAATCCGACACTCCGCTTTATCCGACCCTGCAGCTCCTGGGGACTTTGTCCCGGGAGCTGCAGGGTCGGATACAGTGCGGCCCGGGAGAACGGCCCCGCTTGCTGCCTCGTCGCTCTCTAGAAGCAGTTGCTGCCGTTCCTGCCGGGGATGAAGTGGCCCCGGCAGGAGCGGCAGCAGCTTCTCCTAGAGAGCAATGGAACAGCTGATGCCGCTCCTGCCAGAGACGTCCCCCCCAGGAGCGACATCAGTTGTTCCGTTGCTCTCTTGGAGCAGCTGCTGCCGCTGCTGTCGGGACACTTCCAGGCAGGAGCAGCAGCAGCTTCTCCTAGAGAGCAACCGAACAGCTGATGCCGCTCTGCCGGGGACGCTTCCTCTGCGGCAGGAGCGGCATTAGCTGTTCTGTTGCTCTCTACAGTAGAGTCCGTATCATCCGACATATTTGGTAATCCGACCATGTGTCGGTCCCGTTTAGGTCGGATGATAGGGACTCTACTGTAGTGGGCAGAAAAGGTCAAAGATAGTTACCAAAGAAAATAAAAGGTTAAGTGCAGTCTAAACCTTATTAGATAGACAGTATTTGGACCAAGCAGTTTTCTTACTTGACTAGATGTTATAGTCCTTAATACACAGGCGTCCTTCCCCTCTAATCCTGGAACCAGTCTCTCCATTCAAGTTTTTGTCTTCCAGCATTCTTGTTGCTTCCAGCATAGGCGGGGGGAGGAGAAAGGCCAAAGCATGATGCCTCTGTCCCCTATTTTATATCTTCAATCCATATGCTGGAAAACACTAGTCCAGAGATGTCCTGGTGAGCTTTGTTGAGCCACAGAGTTGAGCAGTCCCCCATCGTGTAATGCTTGTGCAGTCCTCTTGCAGTGCTATAAATCCCTTGTTTACAACTCCAATGAAGAAGTAATGGTCACATAACACACCTCTGGAGTTAATCACAACAAAGCAGTAGAGACTCTTAAACTTGCAACATATTTCAATAAACAACCATATTGCAAAATCTCATAACGTCATACATTCATGAAATATGTGCATAAGATATGTAGGTATGTGGGAGAAATGGATAATTGGGGCAGGGGCTGATGGTAACTTTGACAAGCAGTTATATTTGTGACACAAGCAGTTATTATGGGTTGTGACTTATGAAGTAAAATTAGCCATCTATGACAGGAAAAACTTAAAAAACAACAAATAGTCTAGTAGCACTTTAAAGACTAACTAAACATGTAGATGGTATCATGAGCTTTTGTGGGCACAACCCACTTCTTCAGATGACTGGAGTGTTGGAAGTCATCTATGACAGAAACCTTCCACTCCACAGCTTTGGTGTTGGCGACAGCAGAAATTGCTGATGAATATGTCGAGTCAAGGGCTCAGAAGAGGCACAAACCTCAGGGGAATTTTAGTCTCTCTGTTCCCTATATTAAAAGGGATGAAAGATTTAAGAATAAACCTAGCCCCAGTTTTGTTTAAAAACCTCAGGGGAGCCCAGATTTTTAAAACCTCTTATCCTAAGGGAAGACAGATAATCTGCCATCACTATGGGGCTGCTGGCCATATAAAACCAAATTGCCGCAAATTTAGTCACCCACAATCTGCAACCCCAATCCTTACCATAAGTGCCAGTACTAGCACCATGACTGCTAATGCTACTTCCTGGATCCCAGAGGACTCTGTGGAGTAGAAGATAAGCCTCATAAGCTTGATTACAATCGCATCTTGGCATGGTAATAAAAAAATAGTGACTGAAGAATAAATTAAGATTAAATGGCATTGAGTGTACTGGGTGGAGGGGCACTGCATTGCACATCACCTTGGTTACGGAAACTTTTGTGAAGGAAGAGGACAAACTACCAGGAAAAAGTCTGAATATTTTAGCTTTGCCTGGATTCTCTCTGACTGTTCCTCTAGCTAAAGTCCACCTTGAATGGGAAGATTTTAAGGGTGATGGTTGTAATTGGCATTTGAAATTTACTACCCGCTGTTATTTTAAAGGTAGTTACATTTTAGCTACATCTGAGTATATTCATGTTATAATGAGGTCTCAGAGAAAGTATGGTTCTGAAACACGTCTGTGGTCTTTGAAGAAGGCTGTAAAGAGGAGGGAAATCCCTTCAAGCCTCTATCTCTTTAGAATAGCAGTTTCCTGCTGAGAAGGCATTTTAAAGTTATTCTGTTGTGCCAGAATTTGCTCTGGGCTTAAGTGAAGCACAAAAAAATATTTGTCTGCTCAACAAACTCATCCTACTTTGGACATGGGAGATTTGCAGAGAAGAATAATACCCCATCTGGGGAAGGAAAGACTAAGAGGGGTTTTGGTTTTGGTTTTGTTTAAATGCGAGAAAGTTTGCTGTATGGGGAAGCCCTTGCGCGGAAGAAGCAGCATCCTGGTGAGATGTGCAAGCAGTAGTTATACTTGAAAGATAAATGAGAGAATTGCTTCAATTGTTCCTCCATTTGCAGAGCATCTGGGAGTGGAAAAAACCTGTGACAGGTTGAAGCAGAATTTCTGTTAGACTCATAGGCTACGTCTAGACTGGCATGATTTTCCGCAAATGCTTTTAACAGAAAAGTTTTTCCGTTAAAAGCATTTGAGGAAAAGAGCGTCTAGATTGGCACAGATGCTTTTGCACAAAAGCACTTTTTGCGGAAAAGCGTCCGTGCCAATCTAGACGCGGTTTTGCGCAAGAAAGCCCCGATTGCCGTTTTCGCCATCGGGGCTTTTTTGCGCAAAACACTTTTTAGCTGTTTACGCTGGCAAATACATTTGCGCAAGAGGGCTTTTGCCCGAACGGGAACGTCATTGTATTTGCGCAAGAAGCACTGATTTTGTACATTACAAAGTCAGTGCTCTTGCACAAATTCAAGCGGCCAGTGTAGACAGCTGGCAAGTTTTTGCGCAAAAGCGACCGCTTTTGTGCAAAAACTTGCCAGTCTAGACACAGCCATAGATTCATAGAATCATAGAATAGTAGAACTGGAAAGGACTTCAAGAGATCATCAAGTCCAGTCCCCTGCCCTCATGGCAGGACCAAGCATGGTCTATATCATCCCTGACAGATGTCTGTCTAACCTGTTCTTAAATATCTCTAGAGATGGAGATTCCACAGCCTCCCTAGGCAATTTATTCCAGTCTTTTACCACCCTGACAGTTAGAAAGTTTTTCCTAATGTCCAACCTAAACCTCCCTTGCTGCAGTTTAAGCCCAGTGCTTTTTGTCCTATCATCAGATGCCAAAGAAAACAATTCCCCCCCCTCTTCTCTGTGACACTCTTTTAGATACCTGAAAACTGCTATCATGTCCCCTCTCCGTCTTCTCTTTTCCAAACTAAACAAGCCCAATTCCTTCAGCCTTTCCTCATGGCTCATGTTTTCTAGACCTTTAATCATTTTTGTTGCTCTTCTCTGGACCTTCTCCAATTTCTCCACATCTTTCTTGAAATATGGTGTCCAGATCTGGACACAATACTCCAACTGAAGCCTAATCAGCACAGAGTAGAACAGAAGAATGACTTCTCATGTCTTGCTCACAACACTCCAGTTAATGCATCCCAGAATCATGTTTGCTTTTTTTGCAACAGTGTCACTCGTATACCTGAAATAGTAAAAAATATAGCAAAAGTTGTGATTTATGTGTAAGGATTTTAAAGGACCTTGCAAGTCATCTCTGTGACCTTTGCCCACTATTAAAGAGGCATTTATCAGAGTATTTGTGCACATGATGCATATCAATAGATTGAAAGCCATGAAAGGGAGATATCGGTAAACATGATATGTTATGGTGATGATTTAGCTGGTGTTGGTCCTGCTTCGAGCAGTGAGTTGTCTAGATGACCTCCTGAGGTGTCTTCCATACATAATCTTCTATGATTCTATGAGGAAACTGACCCCCTCTGAACAAACTTATGCTGTCATTGAGAAAAAAGTGTTATGCCATTGCCTGAGTTTAAGTGGCTTAAACTTTATTTGTGTAAACAAATATTGTTTTATATTATTATGCTCCCTTAGCATGACTACACCAAGCTAAAGGAACCAATTCTAAATTACTTTATTGGAATCTAGCCCTGTAATTCTGGAATCTAGTACTTTGACCAGAACATAATCCAAATTAGAGTAGTTAAAATGGTTAACTAGTTAACTTAGGGCCTGCCGCCTGGCCCACCAGTGGGATCCAGCTTCAGCTGAGAGGTCCTGTCACCAGTCTGGCTGCAGCCACAAAGTCCCACTGCCCAGCCCACCAGCTCCACCACAACAGGGACTGCGCCAACCCAGCATGACTAGCCACCACCAGGGTTCACCAGCAAGAACAGGTTAATCAAACTGGTTAATTAGTAAACATACTGCTAAGCCTCATACTCACCAGTATGCTTAACGGTTAACCAGTTAACATCATATTAAGGTAAAGAAAAAGGCTGATGCCTTGTCCTGAATGGGGGAACTCTGAGGTATGTTTAGATTACATGCCTCTGCCGACAGAGGCATGTAAAATAGGCTACCCGACATAGTCAATGAAGCGGGGATTTAAATATCCCTGGCTTCATTAAAATAAAAATGGCCACCGCATTGTGCCGGCTCAGCTGATCGTCGGCACAGCGCGCGAGGCAAGACACGGATCAGTCGACAAGGGAAGCCTTTGTCGACCGCTCCTTTAAACCTCATTTCACGAGGCATAAGGGAGTAGTCGACAAAGGCTTCCCCTGTCGACCGATCCGTGTCTTGACTCACGTGCTGTGCCGACGATCAGCTGAGCCAGCACAGCGCGGCAGCCATTTTTATTTTAATGAAGCCGGGGATATTTAAATCCCTGCTTCATTGACTATGTCGGGTAGCCTATTTTACATGCCTCTGTCAGCAGAGGCATGTAGTCTAGACATACCCCTGATGTCTAACTGTATGTAGTTAAAAAATAAATATTTGTCTATTATCTTTCAAAAAGTGGGAGGTCAGAACTCTTAGTCATAATGCTGGTTTTATGCCAAGAAGCATGATTTCTTCATGGTCTGTTATAACATCATGCTATTTAACTAGCAAGAAGGGACGAGAGAAGTCTAGGTTCATTTCCCCCCTAAATGATGATCTTCTTCCAGAAGACTCTTCCCTATGATCTAGTGTCACACTCTGTTCTGCCTGATATAAATAATTGCACTAGGTTAGTATGGTTAATGCTAGAGAGTCATTGAACCGCATCCAAAAATCTGTCGTCAAAGCAAACTACACTGATGAATTAATTAGCAAAATACAAATCTCCTTTTATGTGGGATATATGCCACCATTATTCCAAAACAGTGTCAGTGTCTAAGCAGTTTCAGCTTATGAATTTCAGAATATGACATGGAAACAAGGATAATGCAAATGAACAATCTGGCACCAACATTCAGATCCTACAGAACAGAGATCAGCATGGGACCCAAAGGAGAAAGAGGGCAAGGGTAGTTATTCACCAGCCATCCCATATTCATGAGAGCAGGGGAGTCATGATTGTAACCTATTTCTCCTTTTGAAGTGTGTACTATCATTCATCTGGAGCAAAGTGAGAAGTGGAACACAGGGATGATGACTAGGAATAGCAGATGTGGATGAATTTGTGGATATTACATTTATTATGATCAAATAATGCTAGAAACCCATTGTGTAAAGTTTTTCACAGACAAAACCTTAATGGATATAATTATGGCTGGGAAAAATTGTTGTTTCCTTTCCACTGGGTTCAATTCATTTTTTTTCCAGTTCAAAAGTACCCAACTATTTTTAATTTTAAATTCACAGCATTTAAGGCCAAAAGGGACTGTTTTTACATCTAGTGTGACTCTCTTCATAAAACAGGCCTGAGAACCTCACCCACTCATTTCTGCACTAAGTCAATAACTTCTGTTTGAGCTAGAACACATTTTTAGAAAGAAATGAGATCTTCATGTAAAGAATTCGGGCAACAAAAAAATATACCATATTCCTAGGTAAATCGTTGCAATATTTGATGGTCCTCACGGTTAATATGATCTTCAATCCCATTATTTTTATTTGATTGTATTGTATTAAGTTAGCCAATACCACCGTGTTTTTCATAGGTTTTATCCTACACAGCACCCCTGACCAGGATACAGCAGAACTCTTCCTGACCCTCAAAAGGACAAGAGTTGAGAGATCACAAGTACCTAGATAGTCTCCAGATTGTAGCCATCACTGGCAGCTTGCTGGTACCAGCAGGGATTGTTGGCTTGTAGACCCTAGCATATGAGACACTGCTTATGAAGCTTGTAATTGGAGGAGACATCCAGCTTCTCTGTCTCAGAAGAAGGAACAGTAAATTGTCTGAGCAACTAGGTAAATTTCTGTCTGACTTCTACATTGGACTCTGCTTTCTTTCCTGACTCTCTAGACAAGCCTTGTTCCTGATTTCTTCTTCCAATTCTGTTCTCTTCCTGGTTCCTGCATCCTGTGCTCCTACCTTGTTTCAGATCTGTGTTTCTATGCCCTACCCCTGGCCTTGACTCCCTGCCTCCAGTTCCTGGTTCCCAACTCCTACTTTGACTGATGCTGCTTTACCACTAAGTCTGACCACCTACATCTTACAATTCACAATATGGGGTGAGAAGATTTGAGTCACAAGTCTCATTCCTTTCTTCTTACCTTTTGACATTTTCTCAGTAGGCAGGCTCAGTTGTCTACTACCTGTTAAAGCTGAGAAACCAGTAGAAGCTGGGATCTTAGACTGGCTATGTCTAAATCAAACCAAGTGAAACTGACCTCTTTTCCTGTATGGACCTGGTGTGAAACTCCACATACCTTGCTTAATAGTTAGTACAAGTTCAGTAGGCCTTTTGGTGAAACCCAGCAAAATCTACTTTCACAATAAAAAGCAGAAGTTCCTTTACCAAAGATTTTTGCACAATCCTGTGCAGTGTATAATCTGACATAGTTGCTTGTGGATTTATTCACATAAATCTCCACTAATCAAATTAAACATTTACCTTTAAATATTTATCAGTTTCTACAGAATTTAGTTAGCTATTTTGATTTGTAAACCTGTTAATCATTCAATCAATAAAACTCATTAATGTCCTGGGCACCTTTATTGACCATTTACATTTTCATTCTCATCTAAAATACTAATAGATATCACAGAGTAACATGCTAGAAGAGAAGAAAATAGACAAGTTTTATATGGTGTCTTAAGCTGCTCTCCAAAGAGATGAGTTAAATATTCAAGGCCTTTTTACTTGTTTACTGGTACATAAATGAGGTGTACCACAGATTACTTCTATGAAGTTAAGTCACTGTACGCTGCTGAAAGTGAGATCAGAATTAGGCCTTAAGAGTGCAGTGACTATGTAAGCAAAACTCAGAAGCCATTATGCACTCAACAATAGCTCACACATTAGGCACTGAAATTAGAAACTGCTTTTATTGAGAGAAAGAACGTTGGCCAGGGTTTTGGTGCTGTCACCAGTCCATTTAGAAAATAGCAATTGGATCTTTGTCTTCCAACTGACAAGCACCACAGATGAGCAGACAGGGCCTTAAAGTATGCATCCCATTAACTGTGTGGCAGAGCCAAGGGAAACTGCAGGGCATATCATTATCAGTAATAAAACATTTTTGCAAAGCTAAATATCTTTAAAACACTTCACAAACAATGGATTAATCCTTACAGAGAGCCAAACTGTGAAACCCTTGCTTCCCAAAGGGAATGATTATTCCCACAGTGAGTCATTTAAACTTCAGTAGGACTACTTACAGGCAAGAGAGTAAAAGGGGTTCATAGTTGGGCCCCAAACCTCTGAGATTAAGTATACCTTATCTGTTTTACGGACGGTGAAACTAGGATAGAGAAGGGCTGGTATTTTTAATGTGCTATAGAGGTCAAAGATGCATTGGAACTTATGTTTTCACATATAGTTAACATAGCTGAATGTATTTACACTAGTGATGTTAAGAAGGCAGTATTTAACTAATTGAATAGTCAATAGAATTTGTATTGACTACTTGATTAGTCGATAGGCTGCCAACGCAGTCCCGGCTCACACTGGATCCAGGACCAAACCCTGCTGCAGTTCTTCAATTTAAAATGCAGTAGCAGCCAGGGGACAGGCTGCCCAGCTCCTACTGCCTTTTAAATTTCAGAGCTGCAGCGGGGTTTGGTCCCAGACCCAGCGGAAGCCAAGACTGGGCCAGGCTGCCTGCCCAGATGGCAGTAGCCACTGTGTGCAGGAGGTCCCAGCAGGGAGTTGGGATCCCCGTGGACAGGGGCTGCTTTGTGGCAGCAGCCCTCCCTCATTCCCACTGCTGCCTCTGATAGAGGCAGCAGCAAGGGGGAAGAGGGGTCAGGTGGCAGTGCAGAGACAGTGCTAGGGTGAACCAGCTTTTAAGCCGGCTCCCCTCCAGCACCAGCTCCTGCTCCCTCCCCCACTTGCTGCCTCTGATAGGGAGGCAGCAAGGGGTGGAGAATGTAAGTAGTCAACTCGACTCCCCAATAAGCCTAGGCTTATCGGGTAGTCAACTATTCGACTACTCCCTCATATCCCTAATTTACATGTTCAAAGGGTTATTAAACACTTAAATCCCAATGTGCAAATATAAATATATGTGCTACTGCAGTACACATTGGACCTCGCTGATCCAGCATCCTCAGGTCCCCTAACTGGTCCCAAACGAGGGGATTTGCTGAACCAGGGGAGGTCCCTCTCCTCGCCTGTGCTGCCACTGGGTTAGGGCACCAGCCTGACTGGACTGCTGCCCCAGTGCCCTAGGGCTGTCTAGATGCCACCAGCCCTGCTGCTGCCAGGGCTGGAGCACCACAGCCTGAGCTCCACAGCCAGTGCAGAGCTCCACAGCTGCCTGGCTCCGTGGCTGGGGCCAGAGCTGCACAGCCAGGGCCGGGGTGGAGGGCCAGGGCCGGAGCTCCCTGGATGTTGCTGGGGCTGGGGCGCCCCGATTGCTGGAGCCAGAACAGGGCTGGGGTTAGAGCTCCCAGGCTGGGACCAGAGCTCTCTTGCTGCCGCCAAGACTGGAGCTCCACAGCTGCCACTGGGGCCAGAATTCCCCACCATGCCACCCGTCCACCCCACCCCAACACTGGGCTCCTGGCTGAGTTGCTGGTGCCCCCCTGCAGAAATCCTGTCTTGTGGTCCAGGAACAGCAGTGATCCATGCCAGGACAGAGATGTTGCTGGACCAGGCAGTCCCAAGTACCTTATGCTAATACACAGAGCTAATATACAGAGCTCCCCTGAGAATTCTTCAGCAAGCTGTGAAACCATATTTTTGTTGTCTGTCTCTCTAAATATAACTCCTGCCTGTCCACCATTATCTTAGTGCTATGTACTAGAATAAACTAACACTTATGCAGGGAATCAGTGAGATGATTCTTCAGAGATAGATACCACAGTTAACTGAGCCATCTTATAGCCAGTGTGCATGTGCATGGAATCTTTAGGTCCCCCTCTTCCTCCTGATGAAAAATAGGGGCAAGTTATTGTTCTTTCAGCCCTCATAATTGGCATAAATCAGTTTAATCTGACTTGCATTTTCCGGGTTATCTTTGCAAAGCCTAAAGTTAGTTCCTAAATCTATATTTAAGCACCTGTATAAATTATCATCTAACATTACCATTGACTTCAGTCCATTTCTAGCTTCCCCAGATCTTGCTGACTATCTTGAATGCATAGGTGATTTCTTCAGTAAACTTTGTTGTCCTTTTTCCACAAAGAGCTTGGCTCCCCTGTAGTACTGTAGGGCAGTGTAAACACTAGATATGAACCCAAATCTTGTTATGCAACCTATCACATCCAGGGGCAGAAGGCATACAGTCATGCTCACACCTATTTTGTATTGCCAACAAAAAACAATTTAACAATGAATCATGTTTTTAAGAGATACGTATAAATTAAATATATGGTAGTGCACCCAAATTTTAGTAAAATCAGTGTTTGCTGACTTGTATAAAGCTGGCTGCATATATTGCCTAAAGTGAAAGAAATCAACTAATAGAGATTGCATTCATCATGCACTTTTAAGGAGGCACAACTGTATGTTAAATGTGTTCTCACAATGAGCATCTATTTCACTTTGGAGGAGACATTAAACCATCTCAGGGGGATTATCCTTTTTGCAGGTGCTGTGGGGCCTGCTTTGTTGGTCCACTGGTTTATTCACACTAAAGTGCCGAGAAGCTCAAAAGGTCTTTTAATTGTTCATTTTCCACCCCACATGTTGACTTATGGTAACCTCTTCATTGTTCCAGTCCCTTATCTGCTCAGAGAAGCTGGGACTGATTGACTTTCGGGTAGGGATATTTGTGCAGGTGGGGTGATATGAGTGAAATTGGAGAATTTAAAACATTTAACTGTTTGCCTTCCATTCCTTTTAAAAATGTGTTCCAAGAGCTGGTTGTAAACATTCCTTGAGATAATTATACAAAGTGTGAAAAGGGGATGGAATATTCATCTTACAAAGGGGAGTGCTTTGAAAATAATCATTTGCTTAGTGTCTAAATGGAGGGGATGGTATTCAATAACAATAGGTCTGTTTCTAATGAAGAAGAATACATATATGGATTCAAAGGGTTTGTTTTGACAGACCATGGTGTCTTCTTTTCTAAAATTCCCATTACTGAATGAAACTGAGGTTCATTAATTGACTTCTAGCTAAGTTTAGGTTTCCAGTTTGCTTTTACGTTAATTAATGTATTTAGGCAGCTGGGGTTTACATTTAAAAGGAAATGTGTTGTAAGTATAAAAACTAGAACATCACCTAGTTATTCCTAGTGTGTAAACAGACACATATTAGAGAATGGATAGAGTACATGGGAGAAAATCCAAGCAAAAGGTATCTCAGACTAATTCATTTTGGGATGTATTAATTTGAAGCCAAACAGTGAGCAAGTCAGTTGAAAGAGTTATATTGATGACAATTTACCTAAGTGAGAGTTTCTCTGGAGTTTCATCTTGATTAGCCAATTCATTACTCTGAAGGTTTTCAGCTGCTAGTTAATTGGGTATGGCTGGTCACAGCATATCCTGAGAAAGCTTTGTACAATATTGGCATGTCTTCGGAGCGTGCACAGGACCAAAAGTTGCCAAAAAGCCTTCTCAAATAAGTCTGCCAAGTTTGATAAGCTTCCACAGAAAGGGATTACGCATGAAATATAGTACTGAGTGAGAAAATTAAATTGCCATGCAGAATACACAATGCAGTAAAATGGAAAGGAGTCACAGTCTGTGCCTGATGCTGATACATGAGTTTATGTGGCTGTTTATTGCTGAGTGCACTCTTATAGCCTCTTTCCAACAGCGAGAAGAAATAGAAAGACCAAAGACAGAGCACACTCCGGCCAACACAATGGTCATCATGGGTTTTTTGCTTTTTTTTTTTTTTTACTTTCTCATTTGGGGAATTAACTCAGAATGGGAAACAGGCTAAAGAAGAACTCATCTTAGTAAAGAGAGTCAACATCTAAACATAAAGAATCTGGGGGCATGGTAAAGGGACTTTCAACTAAAAAGTTAAAAAGCCTGCCAGTCATGATGCCCTCCTTTTGTGAGAAGGGAGGTTTTTTAAGTATTCCCAAAATCAATGAATGGGTCCTAGCACTAGCTTCTAGCATGTCAAACCCTTTCTCTTTTGCTCTAGCAGTGCCTGTATGTATTTTGATTACTTGTATAGAGGGCAAGAGCACAGTTCACATGCACACATGTGAACTGGTGTGCACATGGTGTGCACGTGTGCAGTTGGTTATACTCTTTCCCTCTATGCAATACCTTTTCCTCATTAGTGCAAAGGAAAATAATTGCTCATTTGGTTTGTGTGCACTGCTGCACTAATTCACTTTTTCATATATATAACCTATAAAAAGAAAAGTAGAATAGTAGCACATACCTTTTGCTAATCAAATAAGCAATATTGTCCTTTGCTGTAATGAAGAAAATGATCTAGAAAATCCAATTTTTGAATCTTTAAAATAAAGGATGAGGGATTTGTTCCAAACTGTCCAGTTAAGTTAAGTAGGGGAAGAAGGCTTTGTTTATTCTCTCACATGTTCGGGGAGAGGAAGGGGGGGTGAAATTATACTGAACAGTGAAAACATAAGGTTTGGTGATGACATTTTTGCTGCATCAGTTGATTCCATTAATCTTTGAACAGTAGCACAGGTGGCCAGGAGGGTATACCCCCCAGCCAGCATGCTCATTAGGCTTTTGATGCAAGTGCAGGAGCATCAGCGTCAGAACACAATAATCTGTTCCTGCTTATCCTCTTGAAATTGTTGCCTTTGTGAGGAGATTTCATTGTCATGATTCAGCTACTTTGTGACAGATGAAGTCCTTAGGAATGCAAACATATAAAAGCTCTACAGTTTCAAAAGTGAATACTAATTTTGGATGCCAACATTTTGGGGGGCTCGATTTGAGACATCATAAAAAGTCCTGATTGTTTCCTGTGGATAGGTTATTTGGTACTTTCTGAAAATTAGATTACTTTAATGTGTCTCAATCTGAGCCTGCAAAATTACTATCATTGTGTCCTATGCACAAATCCCAAATAGCAGTGTTCATTTCACACCATATTAAATGTTCCCTATGTAGTATGTCAGCTCTTCATTTTTTTCCTATTGCATAAACTTTGCACTAGTGAAAAGTGCCACACCCTTTGTTTGAAGTAGTTTCCATCATATAAGGGGTTTACAGTTTAATTCAATGGATCTCAGCACCCCCACTATAAATATTGTTCCAGCTTTTCCATCCACCTTTTTTGGGGGCTTGGCCTTTAGAATTTCAGCAGTTAAGAACATAAGAGCTTCCATGCCAGCCAATTATTTATCCTATCTGGTATCCTGTGTCCAAGCAAGGTTGATACCAGATGCTTTAGGAAAAGGTGAGACAGACAATAATGTGTCAGTGAGGAAATCTATGCGTCCGAAGCCTGATCTCATATGTTTGACATTCTAAAGGAAGAGAACTGATTATACTTATTATTTTTGCCCCAACTAATGTAAGTGTGGATATTATTTCTTACATATAAATGTCTGCTTTTTTAATGCCTGCCAAGTTCTTTGTCTGCATTGGATAAAGTTGCACAAACACTACAAAAAAAATTTCTTTAAATAAACCCTGCAGATTCATTTTGATTAAATATACATCCCCATGCTTTTTGCTGATAGGACCACACACATGTGACTACTACAGTACATAAAAAGATGGTAGTGAATGGGGATAGGAAATGGAGGTCAGTTATTCAGTCACTGCCCTTAACAGGAATTCTCCATTGTTGTGGAGTGGGGATAGAACACAACACACCAGTTCTGCCCCAGAAACAGTTCCTGGGACAAAGTCTCAACCCAGAGGGAACAATTAGGAGTCCTGTGGCACCTTAGAAACTAACAGATTTATTAGGGCATAGGTTTTGTGGGTAAAACTCACTTAATCAGATGAACTGGACAATTCATTTGATGAAGTGATCCTCATTGCTTTTTTCACATACAGACTAACACAGTTATGCCTCTGAGACAACTCAGAGAGAGATATAGTGAGCTGCAGTGCATGCTTGCAAATAAGATTATGCACACACAAACACAATGCAATTACTTGGTATGTGACAAGAGAAAATGTAAATATTAAAAATGAATCTGCTTATCGATCAGCATAAATAAGTTTATATCTCTCCCATAGTAAGAAAGGAATCCAAGTATATTAAAATGAAGACTTCAAATAAGCAACCAAATATTATAGCTTCAAAATGGAAAAAATGGATGATGAAGGTTTTAATATTTCCTAAAATCCCCAAGTCTTATCTCCTCCCCCATCTTTCTCTATCTTCTTGAAGTTCTCCCAACTTTCCCTTCAAAGTCCTGGTAAGCAGAGCAGGCTGATGCCTTTCTGATAAAGTTAGTTAATCTAACTAGGGAACAAAAGCACAGTATCATTTAAGTTAATCAAGTCCAAAGCATTAAGGATAATTTAAGTAGTATAGGCCTAGGTCATTGACCCTGGATATTGGCTGGAGACCACAGAACTCCTTTCATAAAAGTTACCAACAACCAATACTCAGTCCCTCTAATTTAGCCTGAAAGTGACCCCAAGTCTTTATGGTGAAAGACTATATAGTCCATTTTCAGTCTCCTGGACTATACTGTCCAATACTCCTAAGGCTGTGTCTACATTGGCACCCTTTTCCGGAAAAGGGATGCTAATGAGACAAGTCGGAATTGCAAATGCCGCGCGGGGATTTAAATTTTCCCCGCGCCATTTGCATGAACATGGCTGCTGCTTTTTTCCGGCTTGGGGCTTTGACGGAAAAAAGCACCAGTCTAGACGCGGCTCTTGCGGCAAATAAAGCTTTTTCCGGAAGATCCCTTATTCCTGATTTTAATCAGGATGGTTTAATTATTAATTACTGGATGGTTTAATTATTAATTATTATGAAAAGGATAAATAAGATGAGTAAGAAATTTTTCACCTTCCTCATTTTTACAAATAGAAGACGTTTCTATTTCCTATCGCCAGATCCTAAGAAACTTGCCTGGTACAAGTCCTGCAACTCTTACTCAGCACACAACTCAGTCCCAATGGGACCGTTTCTCAGGCAACCCCTCATATAAGTAAGGAATAACCGTGGAACTCAGGCTTATAGACTTGGACCCCAAGCCTAGAAGCCAGAGATCAATATGAAAGATGGGAATTCCACCAGCTGAGTTCAGAGGCAATGGAAAACTCCAACTTCTGGGAAAGGAACACTGGGATTCTCACCAGACGCCTGTCCTGACTTTGCCCAGAGACTTCATCTAATGTATTAGTTTCAATGAATAATGTCTGATCACATGTTCTGTCTTCCCCCATGCTTCCTTGGCTGCCTGGAAGGGCAATGAACTTTCTGTCACTCCTTGCCCCCTGCAGGAAAGCTGGCGTCTGAACCTCTCAGATTTCTGTCTCATGGCTACTGTTCCCAGTGCTTATAGTATGGGAGGGGTGGAGAAAGAGGATGTTGAAGGGGGTTGAAAACCTGGAGCAAAGGAGCCTTGTTAATCAAGCTAGGAGTGCACTTTGGGAAAACAATACTTAATATCATTGCTCCCAGATTGTGAAAGGATCTGCCTTATATACTTACTGCATTTTAAGAACTGGCTGTACATTCACCTTCCCCCACAACTCTCTCTCACACTTCTCGAGGATGTAAAAAGGGGGCAGAATTTGGTCATCTCTTCTGGCTTCTTGGAAGAAGGAGAGTTCTCCCTATCATCTTTGCAACCCCCTATGCCCACTGTTTGTCTCCAGGCTGTAGGATGCCACTCTCCTCAGCTCAGAGAGTGCAATTCTGCTTGCTTCTTTCACAGAGTGTTTATAGGGACAGATGTCCCCTTGCAACATCCTCACTCCATGCCACTTTCAGTGCACTCACAATCTGGCCTTAAGTATTAGAAAACAGAAACATCCATCTGTTCTCCCTCTGATCAGACCCACCTAGTAGGTAAGCTGTGCAATTAGATGTGCTCTTTAAATGCTGATTATACAAATACACTGTAAATGCCACTGTGCTCACATCTTGCTTGTTATCACCTCCTCTGAAATTTTTAAAGTTCATTTGCAAATTCCTTCTCAGAAGAATCGCAGGTTAGTTCACTGCTATTGAGATATACCACAGTCTCAGCTACAGGAAACTCTAGTAATCACTATTACACATAGTGTCTGATCTTTATTATCGGGTGACACTTAGTATTATGAACAAACACAGGGGCAAAACGGGACCCTGCCTGCATTGCTGTGGAAAAGAATACATGGGCTTTAAGAATCACTTCATTCCCCTGCATAGGCTTCTTGTATTGTGAGTGGTAATGTAGTGGGAAAAGGAGTTGCCTCTGGGCTGCTAAGTCTCACCCTGAACAGATGAGCAGTGAGTGGGAGAGCAGGGGTTTGCACCATCCCTACCACACTACCCTATGCAGCTGAGACAAGTAACAGAAGGAAGTAAGCTGGGCCAGGAAAGGAGCTTGTGTAATGTCCTTCTCTTCTGGAGTACGGCTGAAGCTGAGGTTGAAGTGTGACTACGCCTGTTTTGTTTGGGGCAGTACAACAATGCACTCAGGATTGATGATCAGGTAGGGGCCAGATTTCTAAAGGTATTTAGGTGACTCTGACATAGTGAACTTTAGCATGAGGATGAGGAAGAGAAAAACCAATCCCCAAGCTGCTGATTTCAATTAGCCCATCTTCTCAGAGGCTGCTAGGAATGGGAGGATTCTGAAACTATATAAGCCAGTCCCACCCCATTTTAAGGAGAGAGAACAAGAGAAAGTAACACTCAAGAAAACTGGGAAGTTTAAGAAGTATGAAAGGGGATAGCTTCAGGAAGGGGAATGCCATGGGGTAGAGCTACTGAGTTTACAGAAGGAGGGACATCAAGTGGGACCTGCTTCCTGTGGGGAAATGAGATTAAGACTGTGTGTAGATGATGATAAACAAAAAAAAATATGATCTTTTATAAGTATTGCTACCTTCTCTCTTGCTCCTATTTTTCCTTCCTTCCACCATCTTTTTTAACTACAGTGATCAGGTCATCCTGTCCCATGTAATATCTTGGTGACTGTGCTTGAAGGTAGGGAGAGGCATCTACTGCTATGTTCAAATTAGCCTACACCAGGGCTACTCAACACGTTGCCCGTGGGCCACATGTGGCCCACAGCCTGTTTGTTTGCGGCCTGTGGTGCGATTTGGGTTTATGCGTGCTCAATATGTGGCCCGCAGGTGGGATCTTTTGAACGTGGCCTCCACTGGGAACAAGCTCCACAACATCGAGGCATCTCCAAGGTGGGGCGAGCATTGAAAGATGCAAGCAGACGGGCTGGCTGGAACATACAGGTACAGGATGTCAGCGTTTCTAGTCCCTGGAGAGGAGGTGCTGGGAGTGCTGGGGCATTGTGGGAAGTGCTTTGTATTCATGCTCATCAGTGTGAAAGAAGCTATTTGCATATATTTGCATATATATTTGCATGTATATGCAACCACAGTTAAGTTGCAGCCCTTGGCATGTGAGTATCATTGTGGCCCCAGGGCTTCCAAAGTTGAGTAGCCCTGGCCTACACACATGGTGGTACTCTTGAAAATTCCACTAAAGGCCTTTCAGAATTTTAGGCATCTAAAATCCATGGGTTATTTCCTGAATATTTCTCATTCTAGATAGATGAGAGACAAACAACTTACATGCAAAATGTTATGTACAACCTTTGTCACATGTTTGTGGGGAAGGAGTGTTTTATTTTCTATTTCTAGCCTTCTGTAGTTATTGTTTTGTATCAGATTGTACAAAAAAATTAAACACCACTTTGGTTAATGTAAAAATGGGAACTATGACTCTGAAATCTCAGTGGCCCTATCAAGGAATGATTTTGAGCATATTTTCATTACTGCATCACTACCAGCTTTTCTGAAAGCATTCTTATGTCACTAAATGCATCTTCACCAAGCCTCTGGAGTGGAAAAACAATGAAAGAGAACAGGTTCTAAAAACATCCTGACTATTCACTTCAGGCTTCATAAAGAATGCCTGCCTGTACAGCAGCAATTAAAAGAATGGTGTGAAAATAGGGTGAACATTTTTTTTCCTGTCAGCTGTATAAACGTATAAACTCAGAATCATTTACAAGCAGGTGCTCAATGTTTCCAGAAAGCAAATGGGAGAAGAGAGATACAGGCATCTTTATTGTGTTCTAGGATTTGTACTTACTACATTAAAATTAGAAGGTTCAGTCATTTGTCACACAATGATTCTCCTGGCCATCTTCTCAGAAACCACTTGGTTGGGAATGGAACAATGTTCTGTCTTGTCTTGCTGCCAAGTCTCCTGTTTTGGAGACATGGCTTTTAGGGTTTCCCATAAAAAGCTGAAGGAGCAGCAAAAATATGTTTTACCACAACCATTATTGCTGAAAAATCCCTCCTAAACCACCAGCCATGGAACTTCCTGCTTTTACTATTCAACTTTGGCCTGCAGTAAAACAGCATTAGTGTTACTGCTTAGCTCCAATTAGCATTGTCATTTATTTGTATTGTAATGCTTAGAGGCCTCAGTGAAGGTGTGAGGCCACACTGTGCTAAGCACTTCACACATATGAAATATAAACAGTCGCTGACCCCCAAATTGCCACACACGGTTGATAACACATACTCTCTTTCCCTTCTGCTGAGCTATGCAGCTTCATGTTGCTATTCCTATTCTGTATCTATAATTAAGCTTGGGAAAAGCTGCTGAATGTTGTCTGGTTTAGCTCTGCACACAGCTAATTAATTCATGGTTATGCCTCTCATGGTTTCCTGTGCTCACACCATTACAGCCATGGCACTGCAGAAGGTGCCGTGCTGTTCCATACGGTATGGGAAAACAGTGTTTGCTTTGATTCCTGTAGCACCTCTGCACAATAGGCAAAGAAACAGAAACAACCTATAACTATAAGCATCCTGCCTTGCACAGAATGTGTGTAAGGCTGTTTCACTGCTTTATTTTGGGGCCGAGTCTGACCTGTGATCATGCTCAGTAGCATTCCACTTGTTGCAAGTAACCCCATTATAAGGATAGTATTATCTGGTCTTTTGTGTCTAGTTTCATTCGGGAAAGGAGCAAGGGCTATCCAAAAGAAACAGAAAGGAAAATTGTCCTTAAGACAGAGTATGGCACCTTATCACAAACAACATTATCCCCACATTGAGAATTCATGGCTTCAATTTTAAAGAAGCGTATGACACTTGAACACATTCTGATTTCTTTATTGGCATAAAGACAGAGTAACTCCACTGTCTTCAGTGCATTTATTCCAGAGCTACATCAGTATAATGAATTCAGCATCAAACCCCCTCACGTGGAATTCCCTGGCGTGCAACATGGACTGTGGGACTGCTGAGTCTTCCAACCCCACAAACCTGGATTGACTCTCTTACAGCGTTGCTGATGTCAAGCATTGCACTTACACAGATATCCTCAGGGATGAACACACCCATGAATGATCTCCCCACCACTCATGCATAATCAATATGGAAACTCCAGCTAATTCCCTTGAATCCCCCAGCCTTGCACCCAGAACTGTAGTCTTGCACTGATCAGAAGCCTGGCCAATGTAAGCTCATTAGCTAATTAGCCACTTCTTCAAGGAATGTGGATATGTACCAGCCTTTATAAACTGACCAAGCACTTCAAAATAGTTTTACATAAAATATAAAACAGAGTTATTAACTACAGAAAGATAGATTTTAAATGATTATAAGTAGCAACTGTAGAGCCTATACTTGGATAAGTAAGAAATAAAAATAAATTCAATCTAAATTCTACAAATTAAATAGGATTTGAATTGAGCAATGTCTCATCCTGACACATGGTACAAACAGGTTGCGGTTCTTCGATACGCAGACTAAGACTCTTTTTTCCAACCTAGGACCAGTTCAAAGTCTTTTTTTCTTTCAGACGTGTTTCCAGGTGCTGAGATTGGGGAGGCAGGGAGTAAGACCAATTGATGATCTCTCTCTCTCTCTCTCTCTCACTCTGTCATAGTTTCTTCCAGCTTGCTAGAAAGATATTTGCTATTTGATACTATTTGCTATTTGATACTATTTGATCTGAGGAAGTGGGTCTGGCCCACGAAAGCTCATCATCTAATAAACCACCTTGTTAGTCTTTAAAGTCCTACATAGTCCTGTATTTTGTTTCAGCTACACCAGACTAACACGGCTACATTTCTATCACTATTTGCTATGTGGGCACCACGCAGTCCCCATTGGTCAGGCAGTCTTCATTGTATGCAGGCTCTCTCTGAGAAGTCGTGAGATGGCCATTGAGAGTATGGATTCCCTCTTAATGAGCCATCAGCACGTCTGGCTACTTCTTTTTTGCAATTGAAAAGTTGGTTGTGGACATCTCCCAACCTCACTGAATATTTCAGTAGTGTATATATAATGCATCATAAATTCACATATAATGACAGCCCATACAATCCAACAGGATATTAATGTTTAACAGATCAAGACTTAAAATAACTCAAGGAATACTTTGTACAAAACAGCACAATAATATGTGAACAATGAATACAGAGGTTCTAGGGTGCTACTTTGAGGTACAGAGTACACACTTAGTATTTACTCTACATATTAATGTTTTATTCATATTTTGAAATGTAATAAAACAGGCAAATATGCAAACAGAGGCAAAACACAAGAACACAAAAGTAGAATGTTCCAAATCTTTCCCAAAAAGCTGCTTATGGAAACAGCATGTACAATAATTGCTTCAGAGACCTTAACAATGCTGATTATATGCTGTTTGGGCCTGAAAGTGACACACCCGCACCTGGGTTTGTGAAGGAGGGAACCTCTTCAGCACTTCCATGAATCCACATGAGCCAGCCATAGCTGCAATTCCTAGGGAACTGTTTCTTCAATGTATCTTATGGGGTGCGTGGCACCCCACAGGTTGCAATAAAAGGAAGGGGGAAAGTTGTACCAGAGGACTTGGGACAATGTGGCAATGCACTATTCCTTATTTATAGCAGAGGCAAAATGTCACAGATTCACCCTTTCCATTTCAAAATGTAGAACTTTTTTGTATCTATGATGTACACAAACTACAATAGCACTATTAATTATTGCAATATCAAGCACTCTACCCTTAGGAAAAAATAGGATTACGGTTATACTCTCAATAGCTGAGACTGGATGACTGGATGGTTTGCTAAAAATTGCCCTGTTCAGTTCATTCCCTCTGAAACATCTGACACATGGCCTTTGTCCGAGACAGGATATTGGGATTGATGGACCATTGGTCTGACCCTATCTGGCCATTCTGATCTTTTCAACCTTAATTCAGCTCCTTGTGTATGTGCATTAGGATACATTGTTTAATTATAGGATCATGTACTATATTATTTTTCCACAGAAGTCTTGCCTCTTTCCATGCAGGCAATGGATGGTGCTGAATTAATGAAAAGCTAATCAATATTTTGTTTTCTGTTCATTATTCCACCTGTGGCCCTCCTCCCTGTACCTTATTTACTGCACATGATTGAAACCCTAATATGAAGAGAGAATTTCTATCGAGCATCAAGATGAATTATAAACTAATTTATTTTCACAATACTCCTGTGATGTAGGAGGTATTTCTCCATTTTGCAGATGGGGAATGGAGGCAGAGAGATTAAGGTTGAAAGTATCCACTAACTAATCTTGGGCACCCAACTGGAGGTGACCAGGATCTGAGTACTTAGCATTATATTACATTTCATACGTTCAAAGCGCTGCTCCCACTTGAATTCAGTTACAGCTGAGAGTGCCAATAAGGCATTGAGAAAACGGAGACATGCAGTTAGTGATCACTTCTCAAAACTTTGTCAGTGGCAGGAATAGAATCCAATTCTCTGAAGACTCTGAGCTATCCTTCATTTGTGTAATAAACCCAAGGCCATCTTTTCCCTTCCTGCATTTCCCTGTGGCCTGTATCTATATCTTGCACACAGAAGATTACATGTGACTTCCCAATCACCTAAAAGTCAATCCACAGTCTGGTAAGTGCTAGGAGGTGTGAGGGTTAGAAGAGGTTCAGTAAGGATGAAAACTTCTGAGGTTTTAGTTACTAAACTCTGCCTCGGGTGAACATGTATAAACTAATTTTTTTTCAATGGCCAAATTTGGAAGGATTTTCACAGAAACAGCAAAAGTTCCATCTTGGATCCAAAGGCCAATTTCTTTTGCAAATTTCAGGTCCCTGACTCAATTAATGGGGGGTGATAGAACTTCTCAAAGTAAAGGTTGCCAGACTTGTTTTATATATGGCAAGATAGCATATTTTTCTTTAAGAATCTCAGAAATGGCTGAATTGATTGGACTGAAACATTCCAAAAAATATTCAGACTGAGGGAGACATCCAGCATGGAAACTTTCAGCCTATACAGTAAAAGGTATAAGCAAATGAAAATGATAAATTTTAATGGGGAGTTCAGAAATCTTAGGTGCTTCCTGTTTCACCTCTGATATTTAAATCCATTGCCTATAACTCACTTCCATTATTTCCTCTCAATTCTTAACTTCCATTGGGTGTAATACTGCTTTGGGTGTAATAACTTCCATCGGGTGTAATAAACAGTTCCATTGAGAAAGGGTGGCAGAATTAGACTAGTTGTAAATAGGTGAACTGATAGTCCTCCTAAAAAGAGTTATTGATCCATAGCAGATTTCTATACTAAGGTAGCTCAACTGATTATTTTGGTCTGAAAATACTCAGAGGCAACAGTGTATATTTTGGACTGACAGCTTATATTCTACACTCAGACCTAAATCCTGAAATTCACTGCTTACTACTGAATGGCTTTGCCCATGAGCAATGAATTCAGTATTAAGGCCTCAGATTCTGGGAAGAAAGTTGCTCAAGGTGCTTTCCAGCCTCTTTAGAAGTATAAACGTGTATTTATATACTTTGCAGAATGTGCAGTCAACCAGCAGCAAAAACTATAACTGGGTTCAGAAAAGTGTTAGATAAATTCTTGGAGGGTAAGGTCCTTCAATGCTTATAAGCCAAATTGGGCAGGGATGAAACGTCATAATCTGTGCGTCCCTAAACTTCTATTAGAAGCTGTGACTGGATGATAGGATGGATCACTCAATAATTACCTTATTCTGTTCATTTTCTCTGAAGCATGTGGCTCTGGGCATTGCTGGAACACCAGACACTGGTCTAGATGGACTACTGGTCTGCCCCAGTATATCTGTTGTTATTTCAGATTCTAAATCACATAACAATGTTTAGTGCCCTTCCCTCATCCACCAACAGCCAATCAAAACTACATCTAACAAAAAAATTTAAAACCTACTGCACAGAAATTTTAGACAGATTTTAGCTTTATAGATGAGTTTATAACCCTGAAAAACAGAGCTTAGAGAAATGAAAGAACAAAGGATTAATTTGTTCCCATGTTACATTTGCTAAATGTGCCATCAGATGGCATTGCAAAGTAGGGGGGAAATCATGGATCTTAGATGAAAATCTAACAGAAGCTACAACAAAAGAGGGAGCAAGGAAGAGCTACTGCTACAAGGTTAACCTTCCATTTAAAAAACTCATTATCAGTTGTCCTTTACTGTCCTGCTCCCCTTCATTGTGTGAGTTGTTTTGCAGCATGGCAGGTTTCCAGAGCCATTTTTCAGATGCTTTGCAGCAGATGTGATAATTACAAGATACACCATCAAAGGATTTTGGCATTTATCTGTTTTCCGTAATTTCATTTTTTACTACCTTTCCTTTAAAGACAGCAAGATATAGACTGAGGCCATAAACTGTCAGATTTTGTATCTTATGAAGCTACTAATATCCTGACATGCAAGATGATTTAAATTTCCAATCAAATGGACAGAAATGAGAAATTCAGCACAATTCCAGTGGTGGTAGTAATGGCTCCCAAGTGGATTTTCCCCCCTCTAATCTTTATAATTCCAGTATTAACACAAAATTACAGATTGTAGAAGATTTTCACAGTGCACTCTGGTTAATAAGAATTGGATTCTAAATCACTGAGTGTAAGTTGTTCAACTTTGCCATTTCCTTGGTGAATATAGGTATCCCCAAAGGAGTCAGGTTATTCAGGATGAGACTACAATAATTGTTCTTGTCATGAAACAAGATGATTGTGTCACATGATAACTAGAATGAAAAGAAAAAATAAGCTGTAAAATAGGAGTTGCTTTGCTTTGAAATTGCATTTTTCTTTATCTAAAATATAAATATTAATAAATTATAAAGAAATTATATTGAAGAGGAGAGTATGCACTCAGTGGACAAAGTAGCAGATGTTGCTATTCTCTTCTGGTAAGAAAAAAAAGATCTTGAATTAAGGCTTTAAGCTGCCCTTCCCCCACTCTCTATTTCATATATACATGCGCATGTGCATGCACACACACCTCACCATGGAAGCTGGTGGGCATTAGCCAAATCAAGCAAACTGATCATTGGTCATAGCAGAAAGTGCTGAATGTAACCTGTGAAGCAAAAGGGAAGTAGAGTTAAGGACATATGGTGATGTTTCACTGTGCTTGCTATTGTTTTGAGATGAAAAGGAACTCTGCAGGAGGATTTGCAATGCCCATCAAGCATGCAAAAGGGAGCTTTCAGCTAAGCAGTTCTGATAGCATTCAGTGGCTAACAGGCATGGAAAAGTGAAGGCCACCTGGGATCACAGGATAATTAAATGCAATCCTTGTTGGCTTTTTTTTTTTTCTTGTTTTTCTTTTTTCTTTTTTTTCCACACAGTGGAAAAACATGAGCTCTAACCCCTGGAAAACACACAAATTGCAGTTATTCTCTTCTCATTAATTACTGTGTCTGGTTAACTTTATTTGCAAGCATAAGGGCTTTTATAGCATTTTCACATCTCTGTGCAAGGTGTGGTAGCATAATTAAAACCCAGGGGTGAAAGTGAGATGGGGAGGAAGGAGAGAGGAAGTCGATCCCCCACCTGAGATGCTGTAACCACTCACTCGGGTGGTCCTTGTCCAATTATTTTGCATCAAAGCTATATTAGCAATGTGAAGTGTCAAGAAGGCACAGGATCATCTGGCTGGGGATGATGGTTGTACCGTTCTGCATTCTGGGATAGCACACAACCAAACTGCCAGGACAAAAGGAACACAGTATTAAGCCTACCCTGAAATTAATTACCTTCCCAACATTCAGCTTGTAGCATGAAGGCTTTTTGGACTTTGTAAGCTTTACAAGTTCCTCCTTATTGAGCTGGGAACTATTTTTTTACTGCGCTGCTCACACATAGTAGCCAACACACTTTTTTATGGGCTAGTGGAGCTGATGTAGAAAAGAACTTCTGATGACACAAATGCAGAGTACTTGCCTTGGCAACTACCTCCTTTTATACAAGCCTTACAGTAATGCTTTATATTTACATAAGACTTCTACCGTTTGTTACAAGGGACTATTATGGGGGCAGGCATTTTGCTTATTAAACTATTAAGCACCTTTCAAGCTGATCCCATTTGGTTCACATTTAACGTAGAGATTTGAGGCTTTTGGAAGCTCTTTCTCACAAGAAGATTGCTATAATAATAATCCTTATCATTTATAGCATCATCTTTCTTTAATTAATCCTGTTATTGGATCAACTTCTGTTGGCGAGAGACAAATTTTGGAGGTTACACAGTGCTACTTTTCACAGACTTCACAGAAGAGCTCTATGTAAACTCAAAAGCTCACCCAGCCTGTCTCTCTAATAACCTGGGACCATCCTACAACTACACTGCATATATTAATCTCTGTCAGTTAGGCGAGGTCTACACTACAACTTTTTTTCTGAAAAAGCTACGCAAAATGTGCTCCGCATTTTGCATAGCTTTTTCCGATATTTTTTTCAGAAGAGGTTTTCCGAAATTTGGCCCGTCTACACTGGGCCAAATTTCTGAAAATCTCCCTCTTTCGGAAGATCCCTTCTTCCTCATGGAATGAGGAAGACAGGGCTTCTGAAAAAGCGCGTTTGCACTTCTGCAAAAAAAAGCAGAAGAACAAATGCGTTCCCTGGATGCGGGCGGAGTTTTTCAAACCCCACAGTGTAGACGTACCCTTAGAGGGGTAAGTGTTACATTTCACAGATTAAGAAACTGAGGTAGAACCCTTATGTTTTCTTACCTTAGCTATTCAAAATCTCTCTTCTCCAATATTTCCACTGACCATCATGTGGTGAATTGCTTCAAGTGGCTTTTTCACTTGTGCAAGCAAGCATGACCATATGAATCCCATCTCCTGACATCTTTATTGGCTTCTCATTCATTGCAGGATACAATACAATATATTCCTATTTAACTGACAGGGTGAGGGGAATTTCTAGTCCTTCACTCTACTTTTCTTCCATGTCCCATAGGTTTACCATTGGCCTCCCCTGTGTCACTATATAATCTGGCCGCTAGTGCAAGAGCCTTTGCTTCTGCATCTCTTGTCATTTGAGAATCCTTTCTTTATTTTTATTAAGAGGAATTTATTTGTATTGATGCTGCATGTAGGGATGCAAACCATTGACTGTGGCCCCGTTTTGCTAGGGACTAAATAAATGTAACAAAAAAGATAGTCACTGCCCCAAGGTGCTCATAATCTAAGTATATCTCAACCTTATTAACCCCAAGGGCAGTTGCCATACAAACTAAAAGTGTATTTTAAAACTGATTTTGTTACGCCAGTGCAAGTTTATGTGGAGACACTCATTTTATGTTGACTGGTTTAAATTAACAAATTAAAGTCTGTGACAGGTTTTTTCAATCAAGGAGATCACTTTTAAATTGGCTTCTGTACTGATTAAGCTAAACTAAACTAAACTATTTTTAAACTGAAGAAAGAGTATTCACGTACAAATTAGTGCCAGATTAATCAAATCAGTTGAATTTAGGAACTGTCACACTGGTTCAGACTCACGTGCCACCTAGTCCAATGTTTGTGTTTATTAATAGATTGGAGCTAAGAGAAAACAGCATGGTATAGAGCAATACAAAATCAGAAACAGAAACTCCACCGGAAAAAAAAAAAGAGACACAAAATCACAGTCAGAAATACCATTGGAAATGAAAAGCAAGAAAGAAATGCAACAGCAAGCAGTGCTCCAGTTCCGACACTAAACACAGAGTTCAACACCTCTCAGCTACCCTTAAAAATTCCCTCGCCACCAGGGGACAAAGACAAGCCAGATAGAATCAAAATTCTTCTTGATCCCAAAGCCCAGCTCATCCCTGCCACCACTCAACTGGGGTATGTCTACACTGCATTCCTCTTTCGAGAGAGGAATGCAAATGCAGCCAAGCAAAATTGCAAAAGAAGCGCAGATTTGAATTTCCCGTGCTTCATTTGCATAATGGCATCCGGGCACTTTTTCAAAATGCCCTGTTTAAAAAAAAATGCTGGGGGTTATTTCAGGGGAAAAAAGCCCTTCTTTCCAAATAACCCTTAAACCTCATTTTTAAGGATTAAGGGTTATTTTGAAAGAAGGTTTTTTTCAAAATAACCCCGTCTACACAGCGGGGGTTTTTTTTCGAAATAGGGCATTTTGAAAAAGCGCCCGGATACCATTATGCAAATGAAGCACGAGAAATTCAAATCTGCGCTTCATTTGCAATTTCGCTCAGCTGCATTTGCATTCCTCTCTCAAAAGAGGAATGCGGTGTAGACATACCCCTGGTGTCCTGACACTGACAATACCTAGCACCAGATGCCTCAGAAAGGTGCAGAACCTTGCAGCAGGAAACCCTGGGATAACCTGCCCCATCATGGACTTCCATGTACTTTTAGCTGAGACTTGTAAATCTTCTTCCTTCTATAAGTGCCTATAACGCTTCATTTCTTTCCCCCTTTGGTACTATGTATCTCTGTAATTGATTTATTGAATTTGCAGTCATTGGGAGATATAATTCCTATTAATGACACTTGAGAAAGTAGAGCTGTATTTCACTGTAATGTTCTGTGAAAATATGGCCTGATCCAAAGCCTATGAAATCAAGGGAAAGATTCCTATTGACTTCAAAAAGCTCTGGTTTGGGCTCTTCACCAAGATTACTGGAATGGGGGTGGGGGGTGTTTGTTTTGTGTTGTTACCATGTTATTTCAGATATCAACAATGCTCATCAACATCTTTTCCTTAGTGAAACAAATGTCAAATATACGTATGTCAATATGAAACAAAACATGTGGGAACACATTACTTGTGGCAGAACTCCACATTGAGCCAGCCCAAGGCATGCCATTACATCCTGTAATACACAATGCCTCATGAAATGAGATCAAAAAGTTGGTCTATCCCATGCAGGCAATCGGGCCGGTATGGTTAAAGCCACCAGTACACAAAGGAATAACCTGGCTGACACCAGGTCTGATTCCTCTAATCCAATGGATCCAGTACCCATTTACAGCAGGAAAGGCTGGTGACAATCTTTCAGCATGAGATCAGTAATGCTTGAACCCACAACACTCAGGATTGCACACAAGCACCTGAACCACTCAGCTGTCGCACCTCCTATTAATGTGAGGTAAGGGACCATAAATTATTGGAAGGTTGCAATGTTATAACACAGTGTACAGTAAAGATTTATAATCATTTATTTATTTGATTGTTCAAGCAAGTATTTGCTCCTTGCTCAGCTAGTGACCCTTTAATTAGTAGTATTCCCTTTGGCAGTCTCAAACAAAGGCCCAGCGTTCTTGGCAAGCAAGACATTTTCAACTGCTCATGAATTGTAAACTGCTATGCTTGCCCCACACACAGCACATTCTAGTCTTAAATCCCTGCTGCAATCCAAAGCACATGGCATAGGCTGTGTGGGCCATACAGTTGCATGAAGAGACAAGGCCATTGTTTGGACCACAGTGAATGAATGAAAACTGAGAAATCAGCCAAGAAACCTGTTTCTGCATCTTTCCCTTAATGTATTGTTAAATGCTGTGCCAGCCAGGGTGAGGGCAACACATTTTATTAGGAGTCACAGCTATGGTATGAAGTGTTTTCAAGATGTCTTTCACATGCCCTTGCAGCTACTGTAATAAATAGAGGTCACAGAATTTGTTTGTTTCCCTCCATTCCTAAAAGTCTGGTTGCTATTTTGACAAAGATAAAAATAAATTAATAGAGTGATTTCATCTTAAAACCCTTCTTGTGCCATTAGTTCTAAAACATGCCTTTCAAAATTAGGGCGATGTTGTGTGTATGTAGGACTCTATTAGTTCTCCTCCATTTGACATAAGTGGTTAACATTCAATGAAGAAGTTCTTTCTATTGTATATTGGTCTTTTCTAAAACAGATAGCTATTGTCTTTTAAATTTATGGGGGTGAAAAACACTATATAGTTCTGAAGTACATAGAGAAAGGAAAACACAATGCAAAAAGAAATATACCCAGCAACAATCAGATATTTAAATCCTGACTTGGATTACAATATACAGTTAGTTGTGAAGACAGAAAAAATGACACTCTATGATGGGACATTTTCAGTCCCTCCCCCTCCCCCCTTTTTTTTCAAGGCTTGATTTATAGCCATTCAAATAGGAGATAGACTAACAAAAGTACTAGTGACGGACACCTTGCTGTAGGCTTGATTCTCAACATGCTGAGAATGCAGCTGGCAGGGAAGGGGATCCTACCTGTCATATGAGTCTTTTCTCTCACCTTATATATTATAAATTAGCTGACTATAAAGATGCACTAAAAATGCTTCCTGTAATATCTTCTCTCTTTTTGAGTCCAACAGCATATAATTGAACTTCAGTGACTATGTGATATGGCATTATAGTACTATAGGCAATGGTCACTACTCTTTAATTAGCCAGTAACTTTCATACCTGCACTTCCTAGAAATGGTGAATTTATTTAGGATTACAATACAATTCGGTGTAAATTCTGTGCAATCCTAATTCTGCAGAATGTTGATAATACTTGATTATGGATTATAGTTATTAATATAATCTTTCTGGGCCCAATTCTGCCAGCCTTACTCAAACTGAGGAGTAACTTACTATGTCAGTAGTTCTGTTGACTTCCACCTAACTACTCGTGAGTACTAGTGACAACAATGGGCCTTCAAATCCCGCAGATAATGCTTTCTGTTGTTCCCTTCTATCAATATTTAAGCAGCTAAAGAGGTAGAAGAACAAAATCCAGTACTTTTAGAGAAGCTTTCATTTGTCACAAACTCAGCAAAATAACTTCATGGTGCTGGTGAGGAGTGCTCATTCTTGCCCCTGTAGTTGAATTGTGGGAGGAAATTGAACCTACCACTGAAATGCAAGAATAAATTAGAGAAACTGTTCCTCTACCCTACCTAGTTATAGGCCTAGCTCAGGTAATGAGAAGTAGGAGTGTTCTGATAGCTGCTCAGCTACTGCTTATGGGAACCAGAGTTTCAAAGAAGTACATTATTAGATTTTCAAGACATCAGCCTCCATAATCAAGCCCAGATTTTCAGAAAGGCTCAGCTATGAATGAGGCACCAAAACGGGTCCAATTTTCAAAAGTACCCAACAGCAAGCAGTGTCCATGGTTATTCTGAGTTGAGTTCAGTCTCCAACACAATCACCTCTTATGAAAATTGTGTCCCAATCTGGGGGTGCTCCGCTCTTTGGAAAACATTGGCCTTGGGGAAACACTTTCTCACAGCCAAGAAAGCAGACAGCATTACTTGGCCAATACATGTGAAGGTGCCAGCTTTCTAAAGGCCCAGCCTCTCTTCTATGGGAGCAATTTGATCTTGCCTTATCTGACTCCATTGTTTGCCCCATAGTTGAATTGTGAGAGGAAATTGGACTTGCCACTGAATGCAAGAGCAAATTAGGGAAACTGTTCCTCTGCCTACCTAGTTACAGGCCTAATTCAGGTAGTGAGAGATAGGAGTGTTCTGGTAGCTGCTCAATGAACAATTTTCACACACGGTTGCAGGGTGACTGGCCCCTTTAAGAGGGGTGGTGAAAATTATCACAGCCACATGACAGGTAAGTCATTGGCTTATTAGTCTAGGCCTTGCACTAAAAAAGCTCCAAGAAAGTCAACCGGGAGAAAGTGAGCAGGTAGTTTGAAAGAGGCCTGTCTAGGAAGAAGGAAAGAATTAAAACAGATCAGCTCTCAGAGAAGCTGATCCAGGAGCTTCAGCCAGCCTGAGTTATCCATATGTACCAATGAAGAAGGATGGTAAAGCTCCTGCTTAAGGGGAATTGAATCTATTTGAAGTATCACACAGATGTAGAAGGTGGGTTGTAGGAGCTCTGAATCCAGGGACAAATGGGATGAACACAAGGGGCAAAGGATGAACAGATATGGAGTAGGAGACTTTATGAATGAGAGACCCCCCACAAGAGGAATTCTGACCAGGAAGTGACATCTCACATGGGGGAATAGAGTGCAGTGCATTGGAAGGGCCACAACATATCACAACGGGACGTTCTGAGGGACAGTTGCCTGTCACACCAAATACAACATTTCTAAAAATCTGACCCTGAGCATCACATTCTGGAAAGGGCTGTGCTTTAGTCCTGAAAGATATACTGAGTATATTGCACTTGTGAAATTAAGAGAATGGGTTGAATGAAAAGCTCATACGAGGCACTGGGTGTATTATACCCAATGAAATACTTGGAAAAATACCTGCCATTTGGAAAAACCTGATCCATCCCACATATTATTAGCCCCAGAGCAATCCTTAGCAAAGATAAGTTAGTAGTAACTGAAAATAATTCCCTGTTAGAGTCAGGGAAACTGACCATGGAAATTTCACCCTTAATAGGGAGGTGGGTGGCATTTTAGTAAGGGGCCTTAAAGAGCCTGAGATCCTTCTTCAGCATATCATTGTTTTAGCAGAGGAGTAGTTAGGCAATGGAAGGACAGCAAAAGGAATGTTGAAACAATCATTGGTGGAAATGTTCCTATCAAGACCCTCTAATCAGCTGATCTAGATGATTTAAGGGATATTAAGATCCTGTAACAAAGTTGGGAATGAGCTAGTTTTTCAGAGGTCTCTTTAATGTCATATGAGAGTCCGTAGGCCTTATTCATCTCTCACTTGGTCTAGTTTTGTGCTGGTGTAACCGTCTTGACTTCAGCCAGTGGAATTACAGGAGCATGAAATGAGTTACTCACTGGTGAATTAGGCCTTATGATTCTATGCTGCTTTTCAGCTCAGTTGTGTCTGCTAAATTGGGCTATGGCTGACTTGTTGCTAATTTTACATGAACATTTATTTTTAATTGCTTTCAACTATGTGTCTCTAAAACAATTAATGAAATAAGAATAAGCATCTTCTAGCACAATATATTGTGAAGAATGGACAAAAATGAATTAGGGCCTATGAACCTCCTGTTAATCAGGCTGACTATTTAGCTTTTTTTCAGATCCACTCCTTCTGTGAAGAGTACACAGAATTATAATGCTGTAATCATCATTTTGGTGGGAGGCAGTAAGTTATAGCTCATGCAAATTGGTTTTGCCAAAACACAGTATGTAGGCCTTGAATATCAGAGGTGCTGAGTACCTACAACTCCTGATGAAGTCAGTGGGAACTATGGTTTTAGCACTTCTGAAAATCAGGCTAACAATGTTTTTAAAAGTATTTAATGCATATAAAATGTGGGTACACATATAGATTGTATCTTGCCCACCAATCTTGTTGTCTCTCTTCTTAGACTTCAGTGCCACAATCAGATACATATGGGCCAATTACTGTGTGCAGATAGAGTTCCACTGAAGTCAAGGACCCTACCCACAGAAGCAAAAGTCCATTCTTGCAGACTACAGACTGTGACCTTAGACTATAAACCATTTGGCACGTGGATTGTATCTTCTGGTGGGGGTGGAAAATATCAAGGCCATTTTGAGCGTTATAAACAAATAATAAGCCAGATCTTCAGCTAGTGCAAACTGGCATAGGTCATTGGCTTCAGTAAGCTACATTAGTTTACACCAACAGAGATCTGGTTCATTCATAATAAATCTACTGTCACTATAAAAGGCTTCATATAAACTTCAAGGATCCCTGCAGCTTTAAAGTTGTAAGGGTGAAATGCAATGCAAAATAAGGGTTTTTTTCCTTCTTCCTTTATTTCTTTAACATGTATACAGGCCACACAAATTAGAGGGGGTTTTTTAAAGCAAACATTTTTCTGTTTGCATTACCCATGAGAAATAGTTGATCTGCATTTCTCTGTCTGCTGGAAGTATTCTGGAAATTTCTTGGAACTGTTCATAGTGATGTCACATAAAGCTGTAATCGCCTCCCCATTCCGGTAACTAAAGAGATGGGATGCTGACTCCCAGAATCATCAGAACATTCACTGTGTGGGAGACTGTTGGCCAGTTGTGGCTTTATAAACACATATTTGCCAGTCTGCCTAAGGAAGCAGAACTGCTATAGGAGGCATGATGGGGCTGCTTTTAGGTGAGAGGTAAAATAGAGGTCTTGAACACTTGCGGTCACTTAAAATGTCACAGCAATTTTGACAAAAGTTGAGACTTTCATTCTCATACCATAGTAAAATTCCAGTTTGGGTAATTATGTTCTGCCCACCTTCAGCAAAATTCCCCTCTGAAATTTTAAAAGGATATGGTGTTCTTCATTTCTTGTCCACCGATAAGGAGCAGCATTGCTTTGGACCTGATCTAAAACCCAGTTTCAGTCAATAGGAGTCAGAGCCAGCATCCCATGGGCTGATGCATTTTGCCCCAGAGATGTCTACATTTAAGTGCTTCCGTCAGACAGAAGTTTGGAATGCTCTTTGGGCTCTCTACCATTGGATTTTAATTTCCACAAGTAATCAAGATCATAGTTTCATAACTCATAAAAAAATGAACACAATTGTGTCAGCTGCAGGGGTTCTGCTTTTCCAGAACTGGCAAATGCTAAATCTGATCCTTGATCCTGCTCCCACCCAGTAACACAACAGAGTCAGAAAGTTATTCTGCACAAATAAGCATTTTGCAGTAGTCCCTATATGGCATGTCTTGGGCATATAAGCAAGAGGAAAGGGATTGTGGCAGGGACATCACTGGTCTCTGGCAAACCCCACCTGATAAGATCAGCCTCGAGGCTGGTAAAACTGCTTCACATGTGGACAGAGTAGAACCAGCTGCAGGATCAGAGAACAACAAAAATTACCTTTACAGCTCCCTTCCTGGGGTGTGTCCAGGTCTGACTAGGTGCAGCTGAGAACTGAGCTTAGGGTATGAAACATCCACAAACAGGTACTAAATAGCTATTGAACCTTTTGTTAACCTGTTCACTCTAGCCAGCCTTGATGCTTCCAACCACCTCTCAGGAAGACTCCTACTGAGTCACTTGCATCACTTCCAGTCACTACTGTGTTTCTCCTAGAAGTTGTTCCCATCCAAACATTTACCTGGCTTGAGTGTGCTTGGGTTGAAACCTAACAAGCCTGATACTTGTGAGGTATGTCTGGCTGCATATAGGTATAGAAGTATGTTGGAAAATTAATTGCAAATCACTCAGTCATATTAAAACTTCCCTGAATTACTACTGGCTCTGCAAGGTTGTTATTTTTAAACGAATAAGCGTGATGTAGATAGCTTTGTAATTGTGTTCATCTAATTGTTTAAAGATTTATCCCTTCATCCTCCCACTTCCCTGGTCCTTCTCTCATGAACAGAGAACAGAAATACCCAAAGTTCAGAGGTGCAAACAATTCTATGTTTATTCAAGTTAGATTCCAGAAAGCATGAATCCAGTTTCCTTTTCTTTTTCCCACTCTCTTCCTGATTGTTCTTTACATATATATATATATTTCAGGTATACCTTACCCAATCATTCTACTCAAATGTAATTAACCAATCCTAACATATTGTAACTTGATTATCTAACCAATTATATCCCACCACCTTAATTTGTTTACACCCAGCAAAATTAATTATATAGGAGACAGAAATAATCAAAGAACCAGACAGAGATGATAGATTAGATGGCCTTTCTAACAGCCCCAAATTGCCTTATTTCAATATGACAGGTTTGGAATGTGCCTTATTTCAATATGCTGAGCCAAAACCTTTAAGTTAAGAACAAGGCTTTAGACCATCACACACTAATATATGGTGATTTTGATTCTTTTTTCTTACTCCCCTGTAAGAATATACCTAAATTCTTTATGCTGCACTCTGGATATAAATCTGGATATCTAAAAGTATAGGCTAGGGGTGGCCAACCCATTTAACAAGGAGAGCCGAAACAGCGGCGGAAAAAATGCGAAGAGCTCCCCGAGAATTGTCAAACAACAACAACAAAAAAGAGGCTGCCCCTTTAAGAAACAAGCTTAGGCTTTTTGCCCATATCAGGCTCCTGTCAACAGCCACCATCTTGGGCGCCATTTTGAATGGTGAGCACAGGGGAGCCAGGGGCTGGGGGGGTGGGGAGAGGCGGGGGCCATTGGGGGGAGGAGCGGCTTCACGAGCCACACTTTTGGGGGAGAAGAGCCGCATGCAGCTCACGAGCCGTGGGTTGGCCATATGAGGCAAGCCTGAATATCTAGATCCTAATACTCCACCCTTTTTTTGTTTCTTCTTGGATCCTCCTGCTCAGATATCATTGGAATACATAGGATGTATGATACCATACTTCTGGATTGGGCCAGGCATCAAGGTGGAAGGCATCGATACTCCATCTGTGCTACTGTCCTTTGTGTAGGCATGTGGGAATACTACACCTATTCCAATTAGTGTCCCAGACTTCCCATTATAATGGGCCAGAGAAGGTTGGGTCCAGATTGTCTAGTGCACTGGAGGGGAAGGTAAAGTATATTACTTATAGGTTATATTTAACGGCTGTTCTTTAGAGTTGTTCCCCTCCTATCTGTTTCCATACACAGCATAACACAAGTACACTTAACAATACACAGCCGCCCTGATAATCTGTGGCAACACAGAGAGTCCTGCTCACTTAACTTAGCCACGTAGGCTACGTCTAGACTGCAAGCCTCTTTCAAAAGAGGCTTTTTCAAAAGTATCTTTCGAAAAAGCCTCTTTTGAAAGAGCATCTAGACAACAAGAAGATTTTTTGAAAAAGCAGCTCACTTTTTCAAAAGAGAGTCTAAATGCTCTCTTTCAAAAAAGCCCTCTTTTCATGCAATAGTGCCTTTTTTCGAAAGATGACTTTCAAAAAAAGGCGTTATTCCTCGTAGAATGAGGTTTACCGCCATCGACAAGACCACTGCTTTCTTTCAATTTACTGTTGACAGAACACGGCTGTAGTCTAGACGCAAGTACAGTTTTTTCAAAAAAAGGCCACTTTTTTCGGAAAAACTCTGTAGTCTAGACACACCCTTAGTATGGAATTAGGCAATGTGCATTGGTTCAATAAATCACAGCAGTAAGTTTCACAAATCCATTTGTGTACCAAATGTAGAGTGCAGCATGAAGAGGTATATAGTTTGGTCATGCAAATTCTCAGCAAAATATCCCTTATGCCATGCCCATTACACCCAATTGTCCACCACTTGCCATAGGCCATTTGGGGTACGTCTACACAGCAACATTATTTCACAATAATGAGCATTATTTTAAAATAACTTAGTCCATGTCTACACAGCAGGCAGTTATTTCAAAATAATGTTGAAATACTGTCAAGCTGGAGGACTTCTTACTCCGATTCCTGTAACCCTCATTGTATGAGAAGGGTTCAGAATAAGTGCTGTGTAGATGCTCCCAATTTAGAAATAAGCTATTTTAAAATAAGCTATGCAATTGACGTAGCTCAGTTTGTGTAGCTTATTTGGAGTTAAGTCCTGCTGTGTAGACTCATCTTTGGTGTGCTCCTCCATGACCATTGGAGAAGGGCATATCTAAATATTTTGTCTGGATAAACAATTATTTGGCTGAATTATTGTGCAATATACACCATTCTACCCCCTCCATTTATTCCCCAGTGGTTCCCAGTGAGCTCCTCCCCTTCTACATATTCCCATGGGCTTTATGGGGACCCCCCTTATTTCAAGGTGTCATGGTAACTATACATAGCATATAGTTCTTTATATATGGTGCTAGTCCCTTAGTTGAACATTTTTGCGTTCTCATACACTTCCGCTCCTAGGTTAGCCTTTTGAAACCATCCATCACCCTAACACTAATGTGGACCCAGTTGCAGAGAAGATACATACAGAGACTTTAGCCCTGAGCCTCAGCTGATATATGGTGAGGTTGCTCCACTTGGTCCATCTTGTTTTGTTGTTTCGCTTTAGTCTGAGAAAAATGGCATTCTGAGTAAAAGTACATAGTAATTCCTTGTGTCTGGAAAACCCAACAATTAGAAGCATATCTGTACAACTAAGATGAATGAGAAGGGAGGGTAGAAGAAGCAAGACCTCTGTGCTCACCTTAAAGAAAGCCCATTATTTCCTGAAATGGTATCATACTGTACAGATATCAGTTCAAGCTACTGTGGGAAAGTGTCCTGGTTAATAAAGCTCTAAGATATTAACCTATAATTTATTCCATATTATCTCATATTAATTACATAACTCTTGTACTTTAAAATGAAATGGTAGCATCTTAATTATATATAATTGTATACTATAATGTATGTGAATTATGAAGGAACTTTTTATAATTATCCTGACAGTAATGACACGTCCCTGTCATCTAATGCATGGGTGCCCTAATTGAGGAAGAGGATTAAAGGGGCCACTTTCCATCTACACCAGCTCTAGTCAGCAACGTATCAGGTTTACAATCAAATACTAGGGAGAGAGAGAGTGAGAGAGTGGCTACTGCCCGGCTAGTGGACCCAGGTGTTTGACAGGGTGTGGTACCAGCTCCCCTGCATGCATATTATTGTGTGCAGCAAACACTAGGCACGTGCACACACTGATTATTTTTAAAGGTAAGCTGTACTTCACAGTATTGGCTACCTCCCCATCTCCCTTCCCCCGCCTTTGTAATTCCCAGCTTTGGCACTCAGTGACATATAGTGACTGCTCTGCACAGGAAAAATGGTTTTGAGATCTAACAAGTAGCCAGGACTACGGATGTTAAACTGTGTTTAATCAGCTAATCGAGTAGTGGATGGAATTTCCACTCCTGGACCCGGGAGCTAACCCTGCTAGACTCTTAAAAGGTAGAGGTATAGCAGGGGGACTGGGTGCGAGCCGGGAATCAGGAACTAACCCTGCTGCGGCTCTGCAGTTTCCCCCCTTATTCAATAATCAAGTAGTCAATGGAAATTCCTGATGGTTCTTCATACACTTAAAAAACAGAGATGTCTGGGACTGGGCACCAGCCAGGACAGCTGATTCCTGGCTCATACCTGGTCTCCCACCACTATGCCTCTGCGCCCTCTCCCCGAGGAAATGGTGCCTGGGGGAGACGGCTTTTAAGCCGGGTCCCCCCAGCACTGGCTCCTTCTCCCCCCTCCTTATTGATTCTCTCTGATAGAGTCAGCAAGGGTGGGGAAGCAACTAGTTGAATCACTAACTGATAAGCATCTGCTTATCGGATAGCCGACTAGCCACTTACATCTCTAGCCAGCACTGGTCCATTCCTCAATCTAAAGTCCACACATGTTTTTTTCATTATATACAGTACAGTCCCCGAGTTACGAATGGTCGATTTATGACCAAACCTCCCATTAAGCGGTTGTAAAGGTGGTCCCCGAGTTACAAACGTGACCCGCGCTTACGTTCAGTGCGGTTGCAGTGTAACTCAATGGGGTCCGACTTACGAACATTTTGAGTTACGGCCAAGTGTTTGGTCCATAACCCATTCGTAATTTGGGGACCGGCTGTAATAATACATAAAATTGCCACTTAACAAAACATACGAAATCTAAATTAACACACAAAGATGACCTAGATAACCCATTTTCATTTGGAAAACACATCCTAAAGGAATATTAAAGCCCTAGGTGCACTGAAGCTGCAGCTAAACAAAATAACAACCAAATACATATGAACCAGAAAAAAAATAGCACTCCATTTCGCTAACAGAAACTCAAACAATAAATACTGTGTGTGACTGGAGAGCTTTCATTGTTGTGGCATAAAATACATCTTGTTAATTCTGCAGCACTCAGTGCTTGGTGAGACCACTTAGCTCTCCCTCCTCCATTCTTCTCATATTTACACAAAATGAGTTTGCTTGTTTGTTTTTGCATGTTACATTTGCTAATTCAATTTATTGATTGAAAAAAGAAAGCTCTGTCATTTCTACTGATTCTGTAAATAAATATGAAATCCTGCAAAAAGAAATCAAATCCTACCACTGAAAACAGCAGAGGAAAATATACTTTTAGTAAACTTGATTTTTAACTTTCAGCGGTAGTTATTATTAATACATAAAGGCTTACAGTCTTATGTGAAGAACTTGGTACAGGATTTTTTTTCTTGTACTTCTCAGTAGAAGAATATAAAGAATACTCTTCTTTGTGGGCGCCTTCAGTCTGGCCTGTAAGTGTGACTTCTAGGTAAAGCTATGAGTGATGTACTGTCAGGTTTCTGTGTGGAGAGTATCAGTGGAATTGTTTCTTCTCTTTTAATTCTGGTGGGTTTAAAACTAACTTTAAAGTTCACGGCTAAATACTGTCATAGTGTCAACTTTCCATAAAACCAGTGCTTTTTTTGTTAAAAAAAAAAAAAAAAAAAAGGTGCCGCTACCCCAGCCGACTGTTGGACATTTGTGTACAGAGGTGCCGGTATGCTCCGTTCTTTCCAGGTAAGCTCTGACTGGAGGTGCCGGTACTGCATCTGGAGGTGCCAGTACTGCATACCAGGCAGTACCATCACAAAAAAAACACTGCATAAAACTATAACTCAGGCCAGATTTGCTCAAACTTCCCAGACTTTCACTTGATACCAAGCAGGGGCAGCCCGTGACTACAGGGGCCTCGGCCGCCGCCTAGGGCGCCTCCGCCCGGGCCACCCCATGATGACGTCACGGGGCGCCCGAAGATGACGTCAGTCAGTTGATGGCCCTGCAGGAGGGGGCGCCAATCGCGCGTTCCGCCTGGGGCGCCAGCTGCTGCAGCCGGCCTCGGGTCGCTCCTGATACTAAGCCCCACACAGTCCCTTTTATCAGATGGGAATCATTACTGCTCTTAGTGAGAGGCTAAAGATTTTCCCCAGCCCCCAACATAGTGGCAGTGCTGGATAGGGGTTAAAACATAGATGGAGGGTGTTGTGTTCAAGGAGTCTCTGCCAGCATGACAGTCCTCGAGGGAATAGTGCAAGATGGCACAATTCAGAGCAGCCCTGATATGGCTGATATCACTCACAGCTACCCTCAATACTGGACAGAAAGGTGATGATAAGCCCTGTCTTACTGCTTGGTCCTGTACTTCCCAATGCATTTTACAGATTCAACCCTAAAAGTTTGTAAACCTTAACAAATCTTTCAATAGGCCTAATCCATGTTTCCATTTTAGTAATACTGAGATTTTATATAATTGAGATTTTATAATGTTACATGTTCACAGCACTCTACAAACAATGGGACCGATTGTGATGTGAGGCATATATTGTAAATACTGAGCTTGTTTTCTGAAACCAATAGAATTAGTAAGTTTTGCACTGGGTTTAAATCTGCCCCTTAAAAAGCCCTCCGTTTATAGCCTATATCTGTATAAGATGGTGGCAAAATATATAAAGGAATCACAATCTTAGTTTCTCAGTTTTCCTTCAAGGTTTCGTAATTTCCCTTTTGGCTCTTGCTCGCCTTTTAATGACACAAAGCTCTAAAATGCACAATCCATGCTGGATAGTTTTGAAATGATTTTGGTATTTGGTTCTGCTTCCATTAATTTGCTTGTGTTGCTTATAGATTTGCTGATCATTTTCTTTCCATGTTTACATAATCAGCCTTTAACACAGTTGATTATAGTGGGTAGTCTAAACCATGCACAGTGAGTAGAGAAATAATATGCAGCCTCAGTTATTTTAGCTTCAGGATTATTGGTGAGAATATCATTATTTCCTCAACTGTATTTGTAGTTCACAATATTTTCTACATTAAAAAAAAACCTTTATTGTTCTGTCTCCACTGATACAGTGTCAGCAATATATTCTGCATGAATGTGCATGCAAAACAAACTCAGAACGTACTATAAACATGGCCAACATTTAGTTCATTGAAAAAAGTCTAGCAGATATTCACAAATATGGGTCTGAGGTTATTTACCTACATTTAATGGAGATAAGTTTTTTTCTACTGGCGTTTTCTTGTTTATTTCAAATGCAGCTGGCCAGCACAAGTATGTGACCCTTGTATTTCTAAACACCCATTCTCTCAACCTTCTCCCTGGTCAGAGGAGCATAATTATTCTCATGTGACTTTTTTACTGAAGAAAATTCTGAGCCTCTGAGATCTGAAAATAGCAGCGAGGATGTGTACTGTTCATTTAAAGCTGTAACACAAAGCTAGTGAGGAAGAAGCTGGGGAAAGTTCTAAGCAGATGATGTATAGTGAAGCAGACAGAGCCTGAGTAAGAGCAATTACACTGCTTTTTGTTTCGTTAGTCTAATCAAATTCCTTCTTCAGCATTCGATGGGAGTAGCATTTGGTGACTCTGTAACACTATCACATGATGTAGTCTCCTCTGGGCCAGCTGCTATCAGATTTGTTCAGATGCTGCAATGGAAGGTGCAGGATATCTGCACAAGTAGAGTTGTCATGGAAAGAGTAGAGCTTTTCTAGCATAGAGTTATACATACCCAAACACCAGTCCAGTAAGAACATTCAAAAAGATCTGGGCTTGAACGGCTGATTCTTATTTTTCCCACTTCCTACAAATAGGGGGACTGATAGAAACAATGTATTGAATATGATCAGATTCTTATTTCTGCTACTTAAAAAATGGTCAAAATTGTGCTGCAGACTGTTCTATCTGATTTGTCACTCACAGATTTCAGCTGGAATTTAGCCAATTCTGTCTTCACAGACTGATGTAGTGCACGTGTCTGTGATCTCTTAAAAATAGACTATTGTGCTTCTTTACTTTATGGCTTTCCTGAGAAAATGCTGCTGTCACTAATCTTGAGGGAGCTGCACTGGCTCTTTCTCGAACATCGAATTGATTTTAAAATTGCTGTGGTGACTTATATAGTTAGGAAACAGTTTTGGGCCTATGTGTTTCTCTGTATGAGTCTCATCACAGTATAAGGTCACTGGGAGCTGGTTCATTGCCATACCAAAAATATAGGTAAAAGTCTTATGTTTATATCCTTCTAGTTGCTGTGCACCTCAAATTGGAGAAAAAACTGGCTAAAGTATTTTTGAAAGTCAAACTAATTTAAAATTTAACTTCTATTTTATATTTTTCTTTTTAAAGTCCTTTTTAACAGGGCACCTGCCACTGCATTTTTTAAATTAAGCTTATATTTATGCAGTATATAATTTTAGTTAATATTGTGTATGTAAGAAGAAAAAAAGACCAAGACAAAATTGTAGCTTTGTCTGCACATTAAAATCATGCTCCTTTTTCTACACTTGCTATTATACTACTATAACAGCACTTGTACCTACACAGGTTATTCTCATAAGGGAAGGAGTATAACCTATACCAGCATAAAGCACTTTTTTACCCATGTAATTGTGCCCATACTAGGGGATGTATTGATTTCAGCTAGTTCAGTAGATAATCACCTCCCTAACTTGTTCAAATTACTGCAAAAACTGTGAGTAGACGAGGCCTGAAATAAAACAATACTCAAACCGCTAGTTAAATTTATCTTAATGCGTGTGCTAGTCAGCAGTGGGAATGGTTCTCTCCTTTTTTTTTGTTTTTGTTTTTTTGTTTCAAATTATGTACTCAAAGAAAAGGGGGAAAAGTCACTTTACTATTGAACTGGAAAGATTCTTTTCAAGCAAGAACTGAGTATTAAAAATTCAGAAACTAAAGACCAAGAAAAAATCTGAACCAGAGATCATCATGAATTGCTAAGCTTTCTACATTATTTGTAAATTTGGTAATTAGGTGAAATTAGGAAGGAAGAAAGTAGGTCAGAAACATGATAGTCTGAAAACTACTCTTGCTGTACTTCTTGAACCAACATGATTTAAAAGTAGGGATCTGTCTCTATTATAGTCTCAATTTAATAGAGAGGCAAAAAGCACCAGACCCTGAGACATATTTGATGGATTAAACTAAAATCTAGCATGGACTATCCATTATATAGCGGCATGTGTGCACAAACATGTGTTTAGGGAACAGTGCATGATGGAGGGACTGGAGGGGTCCAGGAATGGGTAGTGGGATACAAAGCCTTTTACCTAATAGTACTAAATTTCAGACAGTATCTGTGGCTGTCTGGTGGCTTATAGTATGTGAAATGAAGTGGTAGCTTTTTCTTTACAGTCTTGGCAGAAATAAGGACAGAAATTAGACTGAAGCTGAACCCTCAGCCCCAAAGGTGGTTCCTCCAGAGTAGATGTCAGCACATTAGTGGGGGCAATATGAAGAAGTTTGCACTGACAATGTCCATACTGGATAAATAAAATTTAAGGGGACCAACATTTCAGCTGGGAATTGGCCCATCTAGCTCTGTTGAAGTCAAGAGACTTAAGCAAACATACACAATACACAAAATACGTGCCTCTGCAGACATCCCACATTCCCTCCATGTCCAAAGCTGTCAGGCTGGTTGCTTACAAGCCACTACACTGAAAAGAAAAGAAACCAACTTCAACATATACTAGGTCTGATTCAGCACTGCATTACTCATGCTTTATGATGGTGTAATTCCATTGACTTCAGTGGAGTTATTCTGGCATAAAATTCAAGTAAGCCAAGGGTGAACAAGGTCCAATATGTTTATTCAGCACTAAGAAACAGATTCTGACACCCTTACTGAGAGTGTTTCCCTTCTCCTCGAGAAGTCAGGTTGCAATCTGTGGTGTGTTTCACAGAACAAGGTACAATGTAGTGTGAGTACGACTAACAGAATCTGGCCCTATGTGATTAGCTTAATAGAGAAGGACATTCAATTGACCATAACTAGCTGACTTCTTAGCTGCAGTCTTTCACAGAAATGGAAGAGGTGAGTTAGATGTTGGCATTTTTTAATTACAAAATCTCTCTAGTTCTTTCATGACACACCTAGCAATCATTCCCTGGAGAGTGCAAATTAAAAAAAGAAGCAGTTAAATTAATGCATTGCCGCATTGACACATCCTTAGGTATCTGAAGCACAGTAAATATATACTGATCTTGTAAGTGCTTAAGACCATCAAATAGGAAAATCGGAGAATTTTTTTTTGAGAGAGAGAGAGACAGAGTATCTCAGAGAAACAAATATTCCCTGGACACACAGTGGGGCCAAAAATAGTCAAAGGAGGAAAAACCCAACATTTTAACAGGGTAAAACTATAAGGTCCCAATTAGAGGCCTTCGAGTATTAACAAAACTCAAGGGTCTCAGAGGGGAAGCTACGTTAGTCTGTAACTTTAGCACTGGCACTACAATTGATAGATATTTCCCCCCCCCCCTTCCCTCTGCCTTCTTTTTCTATTATAAATTCTGAGTCCTCCTTTTTTTCTCCACTCAAGCTCATCTGAAAGCTCATGTTACTGTGTATATATATATTTGTTAGTCATTAAGGTGCCATGAGACTACTTGTTTTTAAACTCAAGAGGTGCATTAATGAGCTGTATATACGGTTATATATATACAGCTTATATATACGGTTCACACTGCACACTGCTATAGTTAAGATGAGGCCAATAGTTTTATTTATAAAGCCATATTTTCAAAGAATATAGATCAGATTCTCTCTGGCTTCTGGCTTATATTGAACACAATAGATAAGGGGGACTATGATGGAGCTGGTTATTACCCCTTGATTCTCTCCTTAGCCCCAGACACAGGTATAAGTAGCCATTCATCCTTCCAGCCTCCAGAATCCCCCTCCATACACCCCACATTCCCTCAGTAATGAGTGCGGGAGGATGGGAGGAAGGCACAGGAACCAGTTATGCTGGATCACTATGTGCAGCTGTCATCCTCAGCTGCCACAGTGTCTCCATCTGAAGAAGTGGGTTGTGCCCATGAAAGCTCATGATACCATCTACATGTTCTGTTAGTGTCTAGGTGCTGTAGGACCATTAGTTGTTTTTTAAGTTTTTCCAGTTACAGACTAACACAGCTACCCCTCTGAGATTTCCCAGCTGGAGTGTTACAGTCCGTGTCTGCACCCCTGGTGGCACCACCTGAGCACTACAAACGGAGCAGACCAATGGCAAACAATTTGTTCTTGTGAGTTTAACAAAATAGGCTTGAGTCTCTTCCCTAAAGCCAATGGACTTACTCTAGCATAAAACCAAGTGAAAGGAGAATTAGGCCTAATCTGTAGGTATTCATATGAACCTGATTTCCCCCTCATTTAAATTGGGTTTTACATCTGTGTACCTTGATTAATGTCAGTAACCGCTGACTTATGTCAGAATTGTGAGAGGAGACTCAAGTCCATAGTATGACAAAACTGTGCGCTCTTCAAAGCACTCTTAGGCCACACACTCTCAGCATAAATAATTACTCTGGTAGATCAGAAGCACTATCAAAGCATTATGAATACATGAGAATGCCACTGGCTGTTAGTGGTTTAATCTTTTTTTTGGTTCATATTCATTAAAACTGCTGTATAATAGAATTTTTAAAAAATATTCCCCCAGATTTGTGAGGTGTGCATAAAAAAAACATAATATCTGTATAACAAGGCAGGGCTCACTCAATATGCAACTGCCTTCAGTTTGAGAACTATCCTAGAAACCAATTAAGGCTTTTGCAGAGGACACTAAGCTAGGGGGACAGCTAGATATGTTGGAGGGCAGAGATAGGATCCAGAGTGACCTAGACAAATTGGAGGATTGGGCAAAAAGAAATCTGATGAGGTTCAACAAGGACAAGTGCAAAGTCCTGCACTTGGGACAGAAGAATCCTAAGCATTGTTACAGGCTGGGGACAGAGTGGCTAAGCAGCAGTTCAGCAGAAAAGGACCTGGGGATAACAGTGGATGAGAAGCTGGATATGAGTCAACAGTGTGCCCTTGTAGCCAGGAAGGCTAATGGCATATTAGGGTGCATTAGGAGGAGCATTTCCAGCAGATCTGGAGAAGTTATTATTCCTCTTTATTCAGTAGTGGTGAGGCCACATCTGGAGTATTGTGTCTTGGTCTGGGGCCCCCACTGTAGAAAGGATGTGGACGCATTGGACAGCGTCCAGCGGAGGACAACCAAAATAATTAGGGGGCTGGTGCACATGACCTATGAGGAGAGACTGAGGGGTTTGGACTTATTTAGTCTGCAGAAGAGAAGAGTGAGGGGGGATTTGATAGCAGCCTTCAACTTAAATGAATGGAGATTGCCTATCTCCTAGAACTGGAAGGGACCTTGAAAGGTCATTGAGTCCAGTCCCCTGCCTTCACAGCAGGACCAAGTACCATCCCTGACAGATTTTTGCCCCAAATGGCCTCCTTAAGGACTGAACTCACAACCCTGGGCTCAGCAAGCCCATGCTCAAACCACTGAGCTAGCCCTCCCACAGTCCCCAGCCCTCTCCCAGAGCCAGCATCCCCTCCTGCACCCCATCTCAACCCTGACACTCCTTCCTGAACCAGCACCCCATGCCCCTTCCTACCCCCACACTAACTCCTGTATCCCAAGCACCTGCCCCAGCCCTGATCACCCCTCTCAGAGCCAATGCCATCTTCCTCCTCTTGCACCTCAACCCCCTGCCATAACTCTGACCCACTCCTTCACCCCAAACCTCCTCCTGTACCCCAGCTCTGAACCCCTACCCAGAGCCACCCATACTCTGCCTAAGAACATAAGAACGGCCATACTGGGTCAGACCAAATGTCCATCTAGCCCATTGTCCTGTCTGCTGACAGTGGCCAATACTAGATGCTCCAGAGGGAGGGAACACAACAGGTAATCATCACATGATCCCTCTCCTGTCATCCATTTCCAGACAAACAGATGCTAGGGACACCATTCCTACCCATCCTGGCTAATAGCCATTGATGGACCCAACCTCCATGAATCTATTTAGTTCCTTTTTAAGCCCTGTTAAAGTCCTAGTCTTCACAACACCCTCTGGCAAGGAATTCCACAAGTTGACTGTGCACTGAGTGAAGAAAAACGTCCTTTTGATGCCTGCACCCCAACCCCTCTCCTGAACCCCAAACCCCTATTCCAAGCCAATAAAAGTGTGTGAAGGTGGGGAAGAATGAGTGACCAAAGGGGGAGGGGGCATGGAGTGAGAAGTGCAGGTCTTTGCAGAAGGGGCAGGTCCTCTAGGAAGGAGTAAGGTAAATGTTGGATTGCCCTTAAGTTCAGAAAGTGATCTTGGGCATTAACTACACACTAGCTGGGTACCACTGTATTAGACAGTATTTCCTGGTGAGGCATACATAAAAATATCACTTCACAACAAATTGGCAACCAACCAGAGCGCTCTAAAGCACATGACAGTGCAATTAATGCAGTCTTACATTCATTGTAATTGCTGTTTGGTAAAAACCATCTAGTCCTTCCATTACCAAGTGCTTATCTGCCCCCCCCCCCATCTCTCCCTCTCCTCCTCTCCACATACGCTGAAAGTCAGGTGTATGACAAATTTTTATAAATCTGATTCCTCTGGAATGCTCTACTTAACACTTTCAAATATACATACAGGCAGAGTTCACAGAAGAGCTGCACTTCTGAATTAGGTTGTATTTTAAGCTTGTACAAACACTGCCTATTCAAAGAACCTTCTGCTTTACGAAATCAACTGTTGATATAGGTTTCCAATCAACAAATGGCAATCTAAGTGGCCTTTAAAATTCCATCTATTTTGGCTTCTGTATTGCTATAGGATTTTTTCCCCCCAAATTTGTATCCGAAGCAAGGCACTTAGGAGGCTGAGCCATAGACCACTGGTGTCAACCGAAGTTTTTCCACTGACTTCAGTGGGTTCTGGATCAAGCCATAAAAAGTTTACTGATGGTGTGCTGTTAACCAATTCTTTCCTAGAACTATACCAGTCAACTGCAATTTGCATTTGCACCATTGTGCAATATGCAGTGAATTCTGCTCCACAAAGAAAACAATGAAATAGCCCGGAGGATTTCTATAATTTACTCATGCCTTCATTCGAGTGTAGGGAACTGATGAGGAAAAAACAGGACAAAATCAATCTTTTGGAAAATGTGGGCTCTAAAGCAGAGTACAGTTCATAAAGTAAAATTCCTGCAAGGCATATCAGTTGATTGGTTTTTAATGGAGTGCTGACTTTAATCCAGTTAAAAACCAAGTTACACCTAAATCAATTTAGGATCCCTCTAGCTGACTTCAGGAAAGGAATGTATTACAAAGCAACTTGTTTGTTATTGCTTTCATAATAGAACTACTCCAGTATATAATGGATGTGGTGATGGTAGAGGGTGCATAAGAAATATGGTAGCTGCATATATGTCAGTTTTTGTGTAATTAGTGAATGGACCTATCATGGTTTTCACCAGCATCCATTGCCATCTGGCATTCAGAAGGCAAAAGTTTCTGTGTTCTCTGAGTTGCCCATCATTTGTTTATTTACATTGAACTTTATGAGCATACACCTTTTGCATTTAATTGATATGTCATCCAACCCACCCATAAACAAATACTCAAGCAAACATATGAGCCCTGTACCATACGTTAATAAACGCAGACTTTGGTGAGCCATGAAAAGCAAGTGGATTTTCTATTGCGTATGTCTGGCCTCCAAATCCCCAGAGTCTGATTCAAGGATGATCAACAGAAGCACATACACGTATCTCAGTTGTAGAAATGGCACGTAGGGAAAGGAGTGAATTTCTTATTAGCCTGAATCTTAGTGGCCTCATATACATACAACATTTAAGTTCACCTAGCTATATTCCTCAGGGCTCTGAAAATGTAATGCCCCTTGCAGTCTAGTTTCATCAGCCTAACCTCTGCTATAAATGAAGCTAGATCAATGGAAGAACCCTTCTGTTAATCTAACTATAGCCTCTGAGAGGTGAATTTACTACTGTGAATGAAAAGGTCTTTGTCATTTTTGCACTTGTAGTCCAGGATGAGCCTCCCAAATCTGGAACTCTCTGATCCGGCAACATCTGTGGTCTGGCAGGGCCACAGATGTTGCTTGACCAAGGAGCTGGGGATCCAGGAGCAGCAGCCAGCCGTGAGAATGCTTCAGTAGCTGGGCCAGGCAGTGGAGCCCCAGCCTGGCTAGAGAATCTCTGAGGTCAGAGGGACTTGGGGGTGAAGAGATGCACCCCCACCCAGGAACCCCTGAAATCAGTGGGGCCAGGTGGTGAATGGGGAGCTCCTGCCCTGGCCAGGGAACCTCTAGTGACATCAGGGCCAGGTGGCGGCCAGGTGCTCCTTGGCCAAGGAACCTCAGGGAACCCCTAGCAGGAGCAGGACTAGCCCCAGCAGTGGTGCTGGCAGCAGCCAGGTGGCCCCGGACTGGGGAACCCCGGGAAGTCCCCAACAGCAGCCCTGGCTGAGGAATCTGGTTTCCCCAATAGCAGCAGGGCTGGGGTGACCAAATGGCCCTGGCAAGGGAACCTCGGGTGAGAGCGGGGCCTGGTGGCGGCAGAGTAGAGTTGGCTGGGGAGCCTCGGGAACCCCTAGTGGCAGCGAGGCCAGCAGGGACCAGGTGTCCCAGCCAGAATCCTGGGGAACTCTGGTGGCATCATGTGGGCTGAAGGGTGGGAGCCCAGCCTTGGGAGCTCCAGGGAGAAGAACCTGGAAGCGGGGCAGCCAGCAGGGGAACACTGACCTCCCCTGATCAGGCAAACTCCCTGGTTTGGTATTCCTCCAGTCCTGAGGGTGCAGGCCTAGGGAGGTCCAACCTGTATAGACATACCCACAGGCTTTTGTAGATTAAAGCCAGCACTAGGAAAAGCACTCAGAAGCAAATAAAAAGCAAGTGGAACAACATGTTCACACTGCTGAGCAGCTGAAAATGTCCAGTTTTCTCCAGTGTCACTCCAAGTTGAATTGTATTGCAGTAGTCAAACTTGGCGATAACAAGAGCTTGGCTGCTTCCACAGAGAAGTAATAAGCTCTGTTTTGAGCGGGCTGTGTTTTGGTAGCACAGATTGATCAATCAACTGTTGTATTGGTCTGAAAACTTTTTTTCCTTGTTTCTCAGGAATACATTATAGCAGGTCACCCTGAGGTTGGTATTACACTATAGACAATTATCTGAATTGTAATCACAATGGTTTCCACATAGCTACAGAGACTGTCCCTTTAAAACAGCAGTAAGTGTATCATCTCTCCTCTTCCTCTGTCCCCCATCCTCTCTTTTTGTCTAGAAGTAATAGCATAGCTGAAATTCTAATTTATAATAATTCTTTGCAATTATATGGCATTTTACATTTTCAAAGACCTTCCGAGACACTGAGAAACCCTAATAGCACTCAATGACTTTCTTTGAGTGTGCATCATGAATAACCATAATGTATACCTAGTGAAAGAGAAGAGGCTGCTTTCTTGGGGCCACCTTGATCTGGGGCTGGCTGTTTGCTTTCAGTCATGCATGCTGTGCTACCAAACACAATTTCTCATCCAAGCTATGTTGGGAGACAAAGTGGTTTTGGTGGAGTATGTACATGAGCTTACAATCACAACCGGCTGCTAAGTTGCCCAATCTTTTGTTAGACCAATTACAGCATGCTGTGCATTTTCTGATAGAAAGTTGCTGTTTTCAGGGAGAGACGGGTGTTTCCTTGGATACAAAAGGAGGACATTTCTTTAAACATGTAAGACTGGGGGAGGGTAGAGTTGATAGGTGAATATTAAATGCCTCAAAGGAATGCTGCCCTCTCTCTCCCCCCTTATAGTGCATTCATTGTTGATCAAGGCTGTCTTCCCTTTGTTTGTGTTCATTGTGGAGTGAAATGCACTAGTTATTTACTGGTGAAAATGAGATGGTAGTAACAAGCAATGGAAGACAGTGTTGTTTTTCATTTTGCATTGAAGCCCCTCTACAAAGGCATGCATTTCTCACATTAATCTTCTCAAAGCCTTTATTGTCCTAGCTTCCTGTTACAAATCAAGCTAGTGATGGCAGCCCCATGAAATCCCATTAGAATACTGAAAGTAGTGTATTACAGTACCAGGCAATAGAGTAAATACAGAACAATAAGTATAATAGGGAGCGTATTAACCCAAAATGAAATGGAGGCACTGTATTGCATGCCAACACCACTAAGGTGCCTTTGCTGCTGTTTGAAAACAAATAAACAGAGTATTTGGGGTTCAGCCTCACAGCCAAGTAAAGGCTGAGAAGTTCAAATGACAGAAAGAGATAAGCATTAAAAACTTGACTGCTCTGATGCTTCTGCCTGGTCTCCCTAACTGTTCATGGACTCTCATTTGAATCTCCCTGAAAAAAGATTGACTTGCAGGGCATAAAAAGCTGTGTACATTTGATCTCAGGAACTGCAGAGGTGATTGGAGCCTGCAAACAGATTAACTCATTTTGGAGACTTTTTCTTTCGCTTCTCTGGTATCTGATGCAGCTCATGTGATCATTTGCCTTCAGGAGAGATGCTATCTTTAAAAGTGGCAGGGTTGATTTTCAGTGTCAGCCCCTGATGGATAGACTGCAAGGAAAGCTGCAAGTTAGTAGCCAGGGGTGCAGCAGCCTGGGAGGAATATATTGATATGGGTGAATGGAAAGACAGCTGGGTCTTCAGCATATGCCAGCACAGCAACTATACTGCCAGTTTCCCAGGGGAAGACTTGTATATGTCTTCTCTATTGGTGGTCTTAATGGTCTTGCAATTAAGGCATATACACATGCAACTGCAAGTCACCTGTGAGTGCCAATGTATTTTTGCACTAGCAACAAATTGAAATCCAGTTTAGAGACCATGCTAAAAAGGAATTAACATTTATCCCTCTCTGGAAAGGGCAAACCTTTATAAAACCTCTGAAACCCAGACCAAAACTGTACATTCCCACTGCCTTTCCTTCCCCCAAATATCCATGTACTGGAAGGGTGAAAAATCAGACTACTGTACATAGCTTCATAATGACAGGAATCATCAACCAAAAAAGATTTTTAAAAAGAAGGGTCAAAGTGGCTTTTTCATGTGTTTATTGTACTTAGCTAGCGTCATTTAAAAACCCCACGTACACATCATGATTTCTGTATCAGCAAGTCAGTGCAGTGTTTACATGTGGACATACTTTTTTGCTTCAGCACTGGTTTTACATGCTGACCCACGAGGCCAGTGGGCTCAGGGATCTGTATACACATATCAGTTTCCAAAGTCAGCAGAATTATATTCACCCTAAAAACGCCATAGTACCCCAGCACAAGGAAAAAAAATTGTCAAGCAGTTGAAATCTGGAAAGGCATCTGGCAGTGACGTGATCCCATCTGGGATTTATAAAGCTGATGGTGGCCAGGTGATTCGCCATCTCACCTGTTTATTTATCACTGTTTGGGAGAAAGATCGAGTCCCCCGGGACTTCAAAGATGCCCTGATTGTATACGTATATAAGAGAAAAGGTGACCATGCATGCTGTGATTACCACTTCGGCATCCCACTGCTGTCTTTAGCTGGTAAGATCCTGGCTCATGCTCTATAATCAGCTGTCATCATATGTGTTCACAAATGGCATCATTCCTGAAAGTGTGGATTTCGTTCTAGTTAAGGCACTGCTGACATGATAGTCACAGCCAGACAAATACAAGAAAAATGCAGACAGCAACACCCAGGATCTCTATGTGATTTTCATCGACCTAACCAAGACATTTGCCACGGTCAATAGAAATGGGGTTTGGAAAAAACTTGGGTGAATTGGCTATCCTGAAAAAATTATCAATATAGTTCAGTCCTTTCATGATGGTTGCATCCTTAATGAAGAGACATCAGCACCTTTTGACGTATCAAATGGTATAAAGCAAGAATGTGTCCTTGCTCCTCTCCTGTTCAGCATCTACTTTTCAATTATGCTGTTAGTTGCTTTCAAGGATTGAACATTGGGCATACCTATTCAATTCCGAATGGATGGTAGCATTTTCAACCTCTGAAGACTTCAGGATTACACCTAAGTGTTCACTACAACTCTCTGTGACCTCCTGTTTGCTGATGACTGTGCTCATTCAGTTGAGGATGCACAGGAACTTTTTGATTGTTTTACTATTTCTGCTCACCATTTTGGATTTGCTATGAGCCTCAAGAAAACAGAGATTATGTCTCAGTCTGTTCTGAAAGAGCCCAGTACTCCAGTGATAACAGCTGCTGATACTGTCCTGAAGGCTATTGATAAGTTTCAGTACCTTGAAAGTATATTGTTCTCCAACATAAACACTGATGAATCTTGATGATGTATTTGCTTGCCTAGCCAAAGCCAGCACTGCCTTCAGAAGATTGACCAAACAATTATGGAATGAGTATGATATTAAACTCGATAGGAAGGTAAGAGTCTATCAGGCAGATATCCTGCTGTATGACTCGGAGTCATAGATCATATATCACTATTAGAGTTTCAAAACATATCTGTTCCATATGCACTGCATCAGGAAGGTTACCCATGTGATCTGGTGGGACAAAATTCCTAACATGGAGATCCTTAAGCCTCCTTAAGTCATAAGCATGGAAGCAATACTTGTGAATCAACCCATTTCACTGGATTGATCATGTTATGAGGATGGATGATACACAGATACCAAAGATGGTCTTCTTTGGTTTGTTCGTGCAAAGTTCTCTATTGGTGGTCAGTGTAAGCACTGTAAAAATATCTTAAAGGCCAATGTGAATGCAGCATATCTCCCAGTGACCTGGAAATCATAGCTCAGGACAGATTGTTCTGGCAGCAAACTATTGTTCAGACTCTCAAACACTTCAAAAGTCAAAATATCCAGAGATTACAAGAAAAGTGTAGGATTCAAAAAGAATGTGCAACACCCACAGATGGTGAATGTTTATGTGACCTCTGTAATTGGATTTACTGATCAAGGATTGGTTTTGTTGCTCACCATTGGCGTAATAGAAGATGAGATCCATCAAATTGTGACATTGAACTTGTGCGGGAAATCTCATAAAAGATATCTATGTGAGTGTCTGCATTTTCTAGTTTGAAACAAGTTAAATGATCTAGGCTCAGACAAAGGTAGTGTTTACAAGCAGCAGCATTTAAAAACAAAAGCCAAAAGGGGGGAAATCCTAATTAAATACCTTTTGAATCTTGCAAAAAATTCCATTCAGGCTAAATGTAGGTTCTGGATAAAGATTTAGTTTGGAAGATAGAGAGAGCCCATCCCCAACTTTAATGGAGCCATTCCTACAGTTAGACTCCTTTCCTATGGCAGCAGGGCCAGCAGCAGCTGGAGAGGCCTGGGAGTGGAGGCCAGTGGTGGCTGGAAAGTCCAGGCATGTGGGACTGGGATCCAGGACCAAGGTTCCCTCTAAGCTGGGTTACAGCATGGCCTGCAGCTGCTTAATGAGCCCCACCTAGGGGCTCAAGGCTGCTGCCCATGGAGCTGCCTGGCTGGGGGAGGGGCACTTCTCCATCAACTACAGTGGCAGCTCCCTGATGAGGACAGAGCAGCGCATCTGTTCCAGCCATTAGAGAGGGGATGCCTACTCTGTTAATTCCTCTGACACAGGGCCATGATCCTAGTGACACAGTAAGGTACTGTGGCCTCACTCTGACCCACAGTGGGAGGTACTACCATGACATCACCACAGTCCCACTGTGCTGAACTCTGTACATATTTACACATTGTAAGAGAGTCCCTGATCTGATGAGCCTACAGTCAAAAGACACAAAGGATGGGAGAAGAGACATTTTTAAGTGATTTGCTGATATCATATAAGAAGTCTGTGGCATTAGTGGGAATTGAATCTAAAAGTTCTGAGCCCCAGAACAGTGCCTTAGGGCCAGAGTCAGCAAAGTACCTACCTTTTTACTTAAATGCTCGATGAATAAGATGATCCTTCCATTCTAAAATCTAATTGGTATACTTTGAAAGATATGAGGGAAGGATAGTGAAATTTATTTTCAGTGATTTATACTCAGAGCACTCTATCAGCTACATCAATCCACATTACTTTGCAAATTTCCTGTTAGTGTTAGCATGCTGCCCTCATTCCCAATAATCAGTGAGGCATCAATTCCAAGCATTGGAAGGGATTTGTTTGATTTCCTTTGATATTTTCAAAAGGATAAAAAGACTTGAAACTTTTTGGAATGCCACTGATGCACACATTAGAGATTGTGAAAGTCAGATGGAGCCAGTCACATCCTGACAAAAACTTTTAAAAGTCTAGCAGAATTCCTCTGTCCTTGCAAGAGGCCATCTTGCTTCTATGTATGATCTGATTCAGAGATGTTACAGCCCTTATGGACCTGCATTTAGGATTTGGTTATAACAATCAAATTGAGGTTAGATCCCTATTACAGAATTCCCCTGAAAGTTGCTTCACCAAGTTATAGTTTAAGGTATGGGAAAGAGGAGCTTGACTGAATAGAAAACTGCCTTCGGCTACAAAATTTGAACTGAACATAAACCAATTTCAGAAATATTAAGCTAGGTTGATGATTACTTTTTCTGTTAATTCCCGCTAGGGTACCCAGCATTGGTCATTGTTGGAAGAAGACCCGATACTCTGATAGATGGAGCTTTGGTCTGACCCAATATGGCCATTCTTATGTTACTTTTTTAATTTATATGTACCTCTGGTGTTCCTGCTTTCAGCCAAGGTCAAATGTGAATATATTACAAAAAGCAATAAATGTGTTACCTGAAATTCTGTATTATGGAACTTCCAGCCCAGTTTCTTCTCCAAATGTATGTCTCTGTTTAGGTAAGTTTGGTTAAACTTTTAAATAAACACCCCAAACTTGAAACTAAACTTGACCTCTCTGCCATTTGGGATTAATTTCTAATCTATTTAAATTAATTATCTGCCACCAAGACATGACTAATACATTTGAAAATTTCATCTGTTCTAGTGTAGTTCCATTGACTTCATTCCAGTTAAATTTGACTTTCACTGGAATAAGCGAGATCAGAATCAGATCCCAAAGTATTTTCTACTCTGGAGCCAGATCCTTCCATCTGTTTATAAGAATTTCCTCACAGAGATTGACACACACAGAAAGGTCATGGAGCCCATCCATTGATCCCAGGGAAGCTTCCTGGCACTCCTGTGCCTACGTATCAGCCAGAACCCTCAGCTACTTCCATCCCTTAATTCCCTAGAAGCAATATTATTCTCAGGAAGTAGGACTGGATATCTTTAGAAAAGACAATTCAGCCCCACACTATATTACTATTTATAAGGAATAATCATGAGGCTGAAGAAAGGGTGATATGTGTCTCTCCTCTGGGGTCTCCACTTCTCTCCCAGTCTTGTTGTCTCCAGTCTTTAACCTTTCCTCACTCAAGAGACTGGACGCACAGACTGCTGTCCAGAGGGGAGAGATGTTGCCATAGAGATGGCTGAGATCTCCTTCCACTGAAAAGGGAAAGACCTACACATGTAAAGCATCCTCATTACATGGATTGAAGGGGAACAATCCATCCCCTGATTTGTAAATGAATTAGGGTTTCTAAAATGTATAAGGTTTTTTGTTGAAATAATTTAAAGACATGAGCAAAATATTAGTGAAGCTGAATAAAACTGCTAAGTGTTACCATTTGTTTCCATGATAAATGAAACTATGTGCATAAGAAAAAAAGAATAGCCATACTATGACTGATGAGTGGTCCATCTATCCCATTATAACATCTTTCAAGAGTGGCCTGTGTGAAATGTCTCAGAGGTAATGAAAAAAAACCAGAGTAATTATTGAGTGATCTGTCCCCTAATATCTAGCGCCAGCTTCTGGCACTCAGAGTTTTAGGGACACCCAGAGCATGGGGGTCGCATCCCTGACCATCTTGGCTAATAGCCAGTGATAGACCCACCTCTAAGAACTTAATTCTCTCTCTCTATTTTTTTTAATAGTTGTTATTTTGGCCTTCACTACATTCCTGGGCAACAAATTTCATGGGTGGACTGTGTATTCTCTGAAGTAGCACTTCCTTTTATTGATTATATTGGTGACAAGAAAATATGATTGAAAAGTGTAATACTATTGTAAAAAAAAGGAGGGGGGACTTCATGCTAGAATATATTAGCAGGAGTGTTGTAAGCAAGACACAAGAAGTAATTTTTCCACTCTACTCCACACTAATTAGGCCTCAGCAGGAGTATTGTGTCCAGGTCTGGGAGTCACATTTCAGGAAAGATGTGGCTATATTGGAGAGAGTTCAGAGAAGAATAAAAAAAATGATTAAAGGTCTAGAAAACATGACCTATGAGAAAAGATACAAATTGGTTTTGTTTTGCTTTGGGTGTTTTTTGGTTTTTGGTGTGGTGGTTTTTTTTTTTGGTCTGGAGAAGAGAAGACTGGGAGGGGACATAAGAGTTTTCAAGTACATAAAAGATTATTAAAAGGAAGAAGGAGAAAGATTGTTCTCCTTAACCTCTAAGGATAAGATAAAAGGCAATGGGCTTAAATTAGAGCCAGGATAGTTTAGGCTGGACATTAGAAAAGCTTCCTGTTAGGGTAGTTTAACACTGGAATAAATTGTCTAGAGAGGTTGTGGGATCTCCATCACTGGAGATTTTTAGACAAACTCCTGTCAGGGATAGTCTAGATAATATTTAGTCCTGCCATGACAGCAGGGGCCTGGAAAAGATGATCTATTAAGGTCCTTTCCAGTCTATGATTTTATGTTTGTTTTAAACTTACTGTGTGTTAATTTCCCAGAGTGATCTCTGGTTCTTGTGTTATGTGAAGGGGTAAATAACACTTACTTTCTCAATACTACTCATGATTTTATACATCTTTATCATATGCCCTCTTAAACATATATTTTTATGCTAACAGTCTGTCTTTTTCATCTCTCATACAAAGGCTGATCTATTCCCCTAATCATTTTGTTGCTCTTCTCTGTACCTCTTCCAATTCCAATATATCTTTTTTGAGATGAGGTGATCAGAATAACATACAGTATTCATGGTGTGTGTTTATCATTGATTTCCATAGTGGTATTTTGATATTAACTATCTGGAATAATTTTGTATCATTTGCACTTAGCCACCCTACGTTTATCCCTTTTTCCAGATCATTTGTGAGCAGCACTGGCCCTAGCACAGACACTTGGGGAATCTTGCTGTTTACCTTTCTCCACTGTGAAAAATAGTCATATATTTCTACTCTTTGTAACTTTCTTTTTGCTCAGTTGAAGGGCAAATAGTTACAACAGAAATCCCCATTTTTTTCTTCTGAGTCCCATTCAACTTTCTTCTGGATGATGTAGAATAACAGTCAGCTAGGTTTTGAACACCCCATTCTCCTGTAGTGTACCCAACATAATGAAATATACTTTTGTGAGCCAGAGATGAAACTGGAGAGGGTTATTTGTTGTTCTCTTAGGGGTGCATCTACATAGCACCCTAAACTCAAAATAAGATACACAATTTGCATAGCACTAATTGTGTATCTTATTTCGAATCTATTTAGAAATATGCTATTTTGAAATTTGGTGCATCTATACAGCACCACATTTTGAAATAACGTGCTATTTTGAACCGTTCCTTATCCCTCGTGCAATGAGGTTTACCAGGATGGCGAAATAGCGCGCCCATTATTTAGAAAAATATTTTGAAATAAGAGGCGGCTTGTGTAGATGCGAGGTAGCTATTTTAGGATTCCGGTATCCAAAATAGCCGTGCAGTGTAGACATACCCTTAAACACAGAAAATCTCAGAAGTCTGTCAATTCCCAGTCTTCTTAGTGAAGGCTCTTAAAGAATGAAATGTATTGTTTTAGTTCTGTTGTCAGCAACCTTCATTGGACCTTCAAATTGTCCACAACTTTCAATTTCAAACTATAGAAATGTCTAGAAATCAAAACTATACATTATGACAAAAGAAAATCTATGAATAGTTTTTCAATACTTAAATCATTTAGGAAACTAGATACTTTAATTCCTTTTATTCTTAGAACTACAGTAATATTGCTACAGTTGAGAGAGGCAGCACAAATAAACCCTAGACACAATACAATTATGTTGTTTGGATTTTTTTGTTTTGTTTATTTATTTATTTATTTTCATAATCCACATTTTCTCTGAAAGTGAAATCGAGTGGCTTGTCCTTCTTTTAACCTAGCAGATTAGAATAATCTTTTAAAACCTCATTCTCAGAAACTGCAAAGAGGTGTTTTACCAAGGCCTAGTCAGGGCATTTTACTGGCTATGGTATCCTAGAAAATGAATCAGAATTCCCACAGTTCTTTCAGAATTCTACCAGGACTTAGCTGCTAATTGCAGAAATAATGTGTCTTCACTTCAGCAGCCTTTCTTTATTTAAAGGACATTTTTCATCAACTTTAAGAGATTTTTCTCTTTGAAATGCCACATAATTTAATGCTCCCCATCTGGAAAGTTAATAATGTACATTAAGAAAGAAAAGGGGAAAAACAGAACTTAAAAAAAAAAGGTCTTTGACTCCTGTGTCAGTGGAACCAATTAGCTGCATCAGTTTCCAGCTGTTTGAGCAGAAGAAGAGGTCAACAGCTGCATCCTTTCAGGGAGGCAGCTGACAAAGCCACCAAAAGCCCCCTGCCCCTCTCAATATTACAGGTATCAAATCAACCAGGCTTTGTGCGCTAGCATTGAAAACTCAAATGTAAATTGAAAAAAACACTCATTTTTTCTTTTGCAGTGAAATCCTTTTGCGTGTTCATTTGTATAATTGGTTTTGGTTTCTATTTTATTTTCTGGGAGTTGGATTGAACAACATAATCCCATATGCGTGCAAATGTATGGGTTTTCTAGTCTGCCCATCAATAAGTGCGCCAGAACAATGTTAAAAATTACAGGGGAATCAATGAGTTCCTTTGGCACAGTCTAACTATGCAATTAATTGGTAATATGTATTGTGCTAGGTGGTTTTAACTTAACCTATTTCTTTGCTTAAAGAAATAACTACACTTAGCAATAGTCTCCGTTTATACCATGAAAATCAAATTATTTCTCACATTTAAAGGGTGCTGTACTTTTCTTTTGAAAAATAGGGGCATGTTTACTCTAGGGATTGGTAAACCTCAATGAGTTCATAGTCCAGGCATAGCTCAGATAAGCAACTTAAGGTTTTAGTGTTTGTTCAAAGTTCATCAGAAACTTTTGTTAGTCTGCAAGACAAAGCTGAAAATTTCAAGGAAATAGGCTTTCTTGCAATATTTTTGGCACTTTTGACCTGGCTGGAAATATTGTGTATACAGCATTTTTCGTATTTTAATGTTTCCATTTACAAGCCCTGCCATAAATAACAAGTGAAAAAAAATCACTTTTCTGCACATTTCAGAATTTTTTTTTTCAGTTTGGGATTGGTTCTAAAACAGAGTAAAGTGTTTGGAAAAGAGCTAGCAAAACTTTTTGAGCAAATGGTTTATTTGGCAAAAATAACTGCTTTGATTGACTCAAAACTATTTGCAACTGTGACACAAATCATTTCAACCATTCACAAAATGGCCAGAGGAAGAGATAATACTGATGATGACAATGCTACCCCCTCCCTGTAACATTTAACCCAGCAATTAGGGTGCTCAAGGAGAAAGTCAGAGACTTGGTTTTTCAATTCACCCAATAAAATTGAAAAGCTTCAGATTCGGTTCAACACAAACCATTCCGCCCTCCACCCCCAGTTTTATGGAACTGCCACTTAAGAGAAAAAGCAGTTATTTGCCCAACAGTTTAGCATCTGTCCTATTTCATCCAGATCAGTTTGTCCATTGTTAATTTCATTACAAAAAGAGACAAAACCAAAGCAAACTATTCATAGTGAATGAAGTTAAACCTTTTTCTGTTTTTACATTATTCATGTATTTTATATTCATTATAATATCTGCTATGCGTTCAGCTCCATTGTGAGGTTAGATAGTTTAATCATGTGGTACTATTTCTGGATCCTGACTGGTTGGGTAACATTAATGAAGAACAGGGAGGATGTGGCCTATTCTCTGGATCATTCTTTATGTCAAAAACTGCTGGTGTTTCTGAATTTGGGAAGCTCTAGGCTAACAAGATTAGTACTTTTCTTTCCAGGTTACCTGAATAGGCCTTGCCTGACAAATCACTGGTAGAAAAATTGAACTATTGTAATATTATTAATTTGTGTGAGTCAGAATTAAAATTAAACTTTGTCTCGGCATATTTACACAAAACAACTGAGCAGAAATATTCATGCACAGTTCTGCCTATGCAATTTGTGAGCAAATTCTAGCAAGATTTACTTAAATGTCTCTCTTTGAGGACTCTGAGCCAGGGCACCTGTGCGTTTTCCTGGAGGCCTCTTATTTCGAAAAAACATTCTCTTCCACATCCCCACACACCTTTTTCTGAAAAAGCTTTTTTGGAAAAAGGCTTCTCCCTCATAGTAAGAGGTGTACTGCTGTTGGAAAAACCTCTCCGTTCTTTCGATTTTCTGTCAAAAGAATACAATAGCAGTGTGGATGTAAGTATAATTTTTCCAGAAAAACAGCCATTTTTCCAGAAAAAACTGCAGTGTAGACATACCCTGACTTTTCCCCCACTTTAAAAAAAAACATTTTCTTTTAATGTCCATACTTGGAATTAACTAAGGCCAGGATCCTTAAAAAAGATGTGTGTATGTGCGTAAAGTTAAGCATGTGCTTAAATCTTTGCAGGATAGGGTTGCCAGGTGTCCGGTTTTGAACCGGACAGTCCGGTATTTGAGCTTTCTGTCCGGGAAACAAATTGAGAAAATACCGGACATATAAATGTCCGGTATTTTCTAAGTATGCTTTATTATTATCATGAGTATCAGTACGTAGTTGCGTACTGCCTGGCTGGTAGACACGCTGACACTGCGTCAGCATGTCCACCAGACAGGCAGTACGCAACTACACAGTAGAAAGGAGCGGGGCGGGGCCGGGGCGGGATGGAGTCCCTGGGACTGGACTCGCCTGTGCACCCCGCCAGGACCGTGAGCAGGACGGGCAGCACCCCGGGATCTGTGTGCACCTGGGCTAGCCCTGCTCCCCACCGGCTGGTTCCCCCTCCAGCCAGTCCCGCTCCCCCTGACCCCCTCCCTGACAGCCCTGCTTTTTGCCAGCCGGTTCCCCCTCTCCCCAATCTCCCCCAGCCAGCCCTACTCCCCCAAACCACTCCTGGCTAGCCCTGCTTCCCACCGGCCAGTTCCACTCCCCGCATCTCCCGGCCAGCCCCGCTCCCCCGACCCCTCCCGGCCAGCCCTGCTTTCCACCAGCCATTCCTCCCCCTCCCCTCATGGCTGCCCTCCCTCCCCCATCTGAGATCAAGTGTGTCCGGTATTTTTTTGAAATCATCTGGTAACCCTACTGCAGGATGAAAGCCCAAAAGTATTGTCTTTTTAGATGGTCATAGTACCTAAAGTTCTGTGTAAGCATGAGAGTGGTTTATGACAATTACTTATTTCTGAAGTAGTTCAAGCCTCAAATTACCAGTATCTTCTCATTATGTATTTCTATTATTATAGTAGCCAAAATTATGTTAAAAGAACATTGTCAAAAATTTGAATGTTAGGAAATGTAAACATTGAGGTGCAATCCTTAATTCAGCAATTTTGTGCCTCTGGAGGCTAGAAGGAGCAATTTCAGTCAGGGCCGGATTAAGGGGGGAGCTAGCTGGGCAGCTGCCCGGGGCGCCAACCTATGGGGGGGCGCCTGATGGCAGCTGTAAGGGGTGCCACGTGCCCAGCCGCGCAGCGACCCTTAGAGCTGCAATCAGGTGCCGTGTGCCTGATTGCAGCTGTAAGGTGCACCGGGGGGCAGGGCCGCGCATGCGCCGTGCACCTGGGGGCAGAGTCGCGCATGCGTCGCGCGCCCGCTGCCCGGGGCACAGGAATGGCTCGAGCCGGCCCTGATTTCAGGGAAATCCTGTTCAGGTCCTGCAATCCTAGAACAGAACATGCTGAGTCATTCTGTAGAGCTGACATATGTGCAGTCTGGTCAGCACATCTGTGAGGGGAAGAAGCATGTTCATCACAGCTAGAAGCTTCAGAGGCTATGTCTAGACTGCAGGTTTCTTTCAGAAGAAGCTTTTCCAGAAGAGATCTTATGAAAAAACTTCCGAAAAAGAGCATCTACACAGCAAAAGTGCATCGAAAAAGCGATCTGCTTTTTTGAAAGATGGCATCCACACCGAAGGGACGCTATCTCACATTTAAGCTGTGATTACTATGAACAGAGTGGCCATCATTGCACTTGTGCTTTTTCCTCTTCCCTCGAAAGAACTCCCTCTTCCCCGTCCACTCACGCCTTTTTCCGAAAGAGCCTCTTTCGGAAAAAGGCTTCTTCCTCGTAGAAAGAGGTTTACCAATGTCGGAAAAAAACCCTGTTGACTTTCCATATTTTTTCAAAAGAACACAATTGCAGTATGGATGTAGGTGAAGGTTTTTTTCAGAAAAACAGCTGGTTTTCTGAAAAAACTCTGCAGTATAGACATACCCAGCGTATTTAGCTGCCAAATGCTAATAAGTCTTCACTAAGCATATACAAACTGTCATTAATTTTATTTGTAATTTTTTTTTTAATTTGGGCAAATTTTCATAGGGACTGCAGAAGATGCTTTCCCAACATTAGGTGAACACTCTACCAAATATCAAATCCTTTTTGATATTTTTAAATTTTTAAAAATTCAATCTAAAGCACATCTCTGAAAATTTCTGCCCAAACAGTTTAAGTTTGACAAACTTATAAACAACTGAAAAAGGCTCTTATAATGAAAAGTGTCAGGGAGCCTTCAATACAGGCATTGCTACCTTCACCACCTATAATTATTTATTTATGCATTACTTATTATTTTTAAAATAGCACAGCAGAAGCAACAACTAAAATTGTAATGATTTTTTTTAAAATCGAATACAAAATGAAGAACTTTATTGGCAATGAATTTCTAAGATAAAGCAATGCATGCAAAACCAGAGTGTAGTACAAGAGAGCTTTTAAGTTCATTCAATATTTTGAGTCCTCAAAGGTTCATATATCTTTGAAGGATAATGACTTTTTTTATATAAAAATCACTACCTTACGATGACAATATCTGATGTTAAAACTGCCTCTGTTAACATATGTTTCAAGCTGAAAAATATTTCTTATCTCATGGCTAAGAGGTTTTAAAATGACTGAATCTTGGATCTTGAATCACTAGGCTATTGTGTTTCAAACGCTTCTTCTGAAGTATAATGTTTCTCATAAGTATATGGTTTACCAATACCTTCTCTCTTCATTTCTGTCCTTCTGTTCTACTTTCCTCTTTGTCAATTACCCCCAACAATAAGTATTTCTTGACAATATTACCCTTTGTATCCAAGAACACCAAAGATCATAATAAGAGATTCTGCAATTAGCTGTTGGAAATGAGATAAAATATCCATAAATCAGAGATTAAGCTACATTGGCTAATTATATTTTCTTTATTATTGAAGCTATTTGTAGAAGGCTTATTCTCAATTTGCATTCAATCTCTTCTAAACTTACTTTTAGTGTAGCCAGCTGATGCTCCAAAGATTTATAGAAGGTGTCTCGCCATCAATAAAATCAGCTTCAGATTTTAGACTTTCCAAAGTCTTCACCTACATAGGAAGTTATCTGCTCCAACTTACCCAGTATAAATGCCTAACAAACAGCTAAATTGTATTACTCTCCACTCAGAGTACAGACTTTATAAGATTCGTTTATGATGTCAAAATCTCTGAGAGAGTTGAATGTACTAGGTAGTCTCACCTTATTACCCTTGTTATCACAGTACCTCTTGAGAACAACTTGGCTCCTGAGAATGGTCTTATATTGTACAAAGGGTTCATTATCCGTATAGCATATATCATATATCTCTAGATCAAGGAATGGAGAAGAAAAGAGAGGGATAATGGACCAGAGCCCCTGCTTTATAATGGCTAAGGACCTGGCCCAGTGAATCCCAAGTGTTTTCCTGATCAAAGTAACAGAAAAATATGTAATTATGCCTGGTAAAAATGGTGAACATTTTTTAGATTAGAAGATTGAAATGGGAAAAGGAGCAATCAAACTCCTGTCTGCAGAAAGCAGAAGGATTCTGAGCCCATTAATATGTACTAGGTTTTATTTCTTTATTTCTTTAGAAAACCATAACATTTCCAATCTTAAGCACTGAGAATTTTACCTAATTTTAAAATTTCACAATAGGAAGCATAAATCAATACACATTTGTAGATACAACATACCATGTTTCTTAATCCACTAATACACAGATTGTTGTTACTGTTATTCCAATGGTCCTAAGGCTCTTTGTGATGCTGTACTAATATGCAACTAAAATACAATCTCTGACCTTAATACAGGCATCTCAAACTCAATTTACCTCTGGGCCAGTGTCAGTTCTCAAATCCTCCTCGCTGCCCAATAATGTCACTGAAGATGGTGCTTGGGGGGAAAAAGTGTCTCGTATTTTGTATTCTGAATTTCTTAGAAATAAAAAAACTCATACAATTGTATACAATTCTTCACCTGGCAGAGAGTTTTTAGTGTTTGCCAGACTGTGATTTCAAGAAGCCATTCTATTTTTGGGCTTGGGATGGGGGATGATTCATGAGTTTTGAACTCTTGGGGTTTACAATACAGTACATACAAGTTGACAGCATCTCTTCATGTGACCAGGAGCCTAGTCAGAGACCTGCAGAAGACATGAAACTGAGTCCTCACCTTGAAACCATTACTAACATCTATGTCATTACAGTGGGATCCTGCCTGCCCCTCTCCTCCCCACAGCTGCTAACAGTCATGTCCTTGTGCTGGAATCATCTGCCCCGGATAACTGAACGTGAAACCCACTGGCCCCGCCCCACTGGCTGCAGAAGTGCATCAGCTCAGGTGTCTCACTGGCCACTCCAGTGTGGTTTGCATTGCAGCGGAACCAGCCAGTGTGGCTTCCCAGACCAAGTGGTGCCCTCTGCAGCCAGGACTATGTGGGTGTTGGGGTATAGGGTGTTGCTGGGAGTCATGTGCACAGGTAAGTCCCTACATGCTGCAGGATTCTCATCCTTCCCCTTGGGCCAGCAGACATGAGGGCTGGACTAAATAACTTTTTCAAAATATTTCATAGCTATATTAGGGAAGTGCTTGGACTGTAGGTGGTTCGCAGGCCAGAAGTTTGAGATGCTTGTCCTAATTGTTCACAATTTACTTCAAGACTAGCAGTAACAACAGGAAGGCCGTGTAAAGGTTAATGAGGGAAGCCAATAGTGCAATAATTTACTTGCACACTTTATAAATATGGGGAACAAAAGCTTGACAAGGGAGTCTTTAGTTTAGCAGGTCAAGGTCTAACTAAATCCAAAGGCTAAAATCTGAAGCTGGACAAATTTGGACTAGAAATAAAGTACATATTTATAAAGTTTATACTTCATAACAGTGAAGGGTAATTAACCATTGGAATAGTTTATGTTTTATGGTGGATTTCCCATTACGCACTATTTTTTATATCACATTTGGATGAAGGTGAGCAAGGGGAAAGTCAGGTATTAGGCTAGATTTAGGCAAGGGGAAGAGGAGGAAATAGTGAAATTGTTGAAGATGGATGGGGCATTTGGTAAGTTCAGGAGGAACTGTGGTGGGGAGGGGACACAATTTACTAACTGTAAATGGTCACAAGGAGACCAACCCTGAAGCTAAGTGTCAGCTTGAAAAATGTTGGCTACAATGTTAGGAGTCTCTGATGTGCCCTGCTGCTGCTCTCAAGACATCCACTCCATTCCCTCCCACAGATTTGCAAGATGTCTGGAAGGCTAACACATTCAGACTCTGGTGGAACAATGGGTGTGGAAAAAAATTCTAAAGTCTATGCATCCTCACAGACTATGCCCCCCTTGGAAACTTCATTTACTTCATAGGAGCATACAGTTGAGCACCTCCAATCATCCCAGTGACATTGCCCAGTATTGTACACTGGTAGATGTGGTCTTTTGGGTATGTAGGTGTGAAAAAGACATAGTCATCAACAAAGGGTCATAACGTTGAACTAAGCAGACTTGTGTCACTTCCTCAGGAAAGGCTTTCATAGTTTTATTATCATATTTTCATACTGTACATTTTCGTAAGAAGTCTGGATGGATTACACTCGGTGACTCAATTTCAAATGCTACAGAATAAAACAAAGGAAAGGGAAAAGAATTCTCAATGGAAATAAAACACATTTCATGTTAGTCAACCAACAACATCTTCTTGCTTGTCCTGTATGAATTATTCTACTTGTTCAAGTTTTCATAGGTTTCCTTTTTTTTTCTTTTCTGGTGTTGCAATTATTATAGAGGTGAAATCACAGCTATAAATGAATTTGTGCTGCTGCTTATATTAAAGCAGCAGTAGCCCAAGCGTGCCTTACTAGTTACGTGAAAATGACAAACAACAGGAAGAGGTCAAGTTAATTAAAAAGTGATGATAACTTGAATCAATTGTTTTTCCCAGTTGTATTATGTCCATATAACCCCATATGCTCTTTCTTGATGTTATGTTGCCATGTGAAAAATGATATAGTTGCTTGAATCATTTTCCTAATTTTCTTTAAGTCTACTGTACACTCCCACCTATAACAACATTCATTTAGACAAATACATTGTCCCATTGGATTTACCACAAGACTCTTCTGGTAAACAAACTCACATTTATAAAAAAAAAAATATTGTCAAGCATTCAAGCTTAAGAAGAGCTTCTTTAACATCACTAGTAAAATCAAATCACTAGTGAAATCAAAAGTCTGAAAAATGAAGGCAGCAAAACACAGAAGAAGGGACAGCAGAGAGAATTTAAAAACATAATGGATCAAATTCAGAGATGGTGCTAAGCAAATCTCAATTCATGTGCAGAAAGTCCACTTGATGCAACTTAGACCTACTTCTAGAATCCTAAGTGTATATATTCTACAAATTATGGCCCCACTCCTACAAAATCCTGGGATTTCTCACAGGATGTGTAGATTAACCTGAATAGATAAATGGCTATACGGATTTCCTGAACATCTCACAACTCTGTTTCTACCAGAATCTCTCCCCAACCTTTTTCTCCAACTACCTAGCAGTTGATTGGGTCTAGCTATCATGGCTTCACCACTATGCTTTGTGCTTCCTTGTACAACACTTGCTGCAAGTTGTTTATTCATTGACATGTCTACAAAAAACTTTTAGCTGTTTATTTTAATCACAGAAAGGGATTGTCTCAGAATAACATCACTAATATATTGTTGTACTTAAGGAAATTGCCCATGGCTAAACAGCTCCCCAAACACACCAAATTCAATAACGGCACAGTAAGTATCAAAATAGGTTTAACAATATTTTACCTTTTTAAGGGTATCACATGCCTACACTTTGAGCAGGAGGTGTAAATTCAAGCTCAAAGAGATGCATTAGACTTAGCGTTGATGGAGTTAGTGTCCTAAAAATAGAATGCAGCCATGGCTGCCCTGAGCAAGTGCCTTGTGTCTCGGATGAATCCATACAGGGTAACAAGCCTCTCCCATGGCTTGTGCTGCCACAGCTACGCTTCTATTTTTAGCACACCAGCTCAATCAGAGCTAAAGCGAATATGTATCACCTAACTGGAATTTACATCCCCAGTTCAGAGTGCAGCAGCGGCTGATACTCTACCAGTTGTAGATCCTGTGCAAGTGTCTTGGCAGTCACCACATCTATTAGTTGAACTTGCCAATGGGAAATCTTTCTCATTTCCCCTGGACTCATGGCTCAGCTATGATACTAGAGACTGAGTTGGATGAGATTTATTTTAGACTTTTGCACAAACAGAGATAAGGAGCAGTATTGCACTGTTGAAAACACCAATGATTTTTTCTATGGTGCTCTTTGGCGCTAGAGTACTGACTGATCACTCAGTCCTTAAGCTGCTGTCTTGTGCTTCACTTTATTCTGTGTTGGTTCCATTTGGCTGTGCAGAATAATACATTAGACCTTCACAATAACGTCCTCAAACTGATGGGAAGCAGAGCCCGAAAGGGCACAGTCCCCAATAGCATTATGCATGTTGTTATTCAATAAATATTTATATTCGCTATAAAAGGTTAATTTTCAAATTTTCTGTTTTTACGAAATACTTGCCTCTATTTCAGTAGCTCCCTTCAGTGAATGGAATATTTATTTTACTCTGTGGAACCTACTGAATGCTAAAACATGTTTCCAGTTAAGATGGTTTCTAACATGGTTAGATCAGATGGGTGTTAGACAATACTGATTCTGTCACTTTTGATCCCATATCCACGTTGGTTAGCCAAAACATATTAGAAACCTGTGTAGGTAGAACTGCATCTAAAGCAAGTGTAGATGGCAAGCCCTTTCACGCCTGTCTTCCTTGATAACCTTTCAAAAATAGAAAAAAAAATTGTACTAGTCATTGTGAATGTAGATGATTTTGCAACTCTGTGAAATGGCTATAAATAGTGCATGATGGAAAATAAAACATCAATAGTGAGCATTGTCAAATCTGATGTTCTATTTGACATAGCAAGAGATGCATAATATTCCTCTTTCAGAGTCCCAGTCACAAAATGTGGCCCCTCAGAAAAGATTTCCAAAGATGAGCAAAAAAACCCACCCAAACATGTTTTTTAACTTTTTTTCTTTCCATTTCTATGCTTTATATGTGGTCTACCATGTAAAATATTATCTACAGCCGGTGGAGAAAACCATTCTCTATGGAGCAATATCCTTTTTTGATAACCTTGCCCTCAAAATCAGAACCTTTAATATAATTTTCAAATAACAGTATTACAGGGAATTATGTCTTAGAAATGCTGAAGAAACAAGCTATGTCCCTGATTAATTCAGATAAAAAATGTTCATGCATAACAGAGTTTTATTCCCATGAATCATCCCATCAGACAAAAAGGGTGAAATCTTACCCCAATGAAGTCAGTGGGAGATTTGCCATTTATTTCAGTGGGGCCAGGATTTCAGCCAAAGAGCTTACTCATGTGAATAAAGTTAGTCACATGAGATAAATCTTCACAGGACAGCACTTTAAGGCAAGATCCTTATGCCTCAAAAAAGGAGGTATACTGATCTTGCGCAAAAGGTTTTTTTTGCACAAAATGGATCCGTCTACACTGCTAGTTTTTGCGCAAAAACCTCTTGCACAAAAAGCCTCAGGCAGAGATTATGCAAATGAAGCATAAGAAGTTGCTAATGAGCGTTTCATTAGCATACTTTCTGCTGGCAAAAGCCAGCAGTGTAGATATAGCCTAACTGCTGAGTAACAAATATATTTCTTCTGAGTTTAATGGATGAAAAGGGGTTGAGATGAGGACTTGTTCAAATCCCTGGCAAACAGCTTGCTTCTGCAATTCTATTTATTAATTCTGCAGTGGGTGTTTTATATACACCACACAATGCCATTGAAGGTTAGCACAGTTAAACAGCAACATAAATGAGTACTACAAAGTGATTGGCAGTTTATTTTAATTCAGCTGGGAAAACTGACTTGTGTTTTTATCATCCTTTGTATTTGGCAAAGGTGAAGGGCTATCTCAGTTTCACAAGATGCCAAGCTGTTGAGCAGATCCTGCCATTGTCTCAGTGAACTCGGAGTTGAATATTAAATCCAGGATCTAAGCCTCAAAAGGTAAAAGTGTAACATGGCCCAGATGGAGTTAGATGGGATTATTTCATTTAACAACCACATTAATCTGATTTTTAATGTTTCCTGCAGAAATATTACTGACTCCTTCGAGTGTTTGACTATAATTTGCTACTACTTGTGGCTTAAAATGAACTACTGTAGGCCAAGCCATTAGTGCAGCATGATTATCTTGTAATACCATTGAAATGGCCCAGATTTGGCAACAACCTCAGAGTTCCTGCTCTCAGGGCCCCTGGAGACTAAGTACATCATGGAGATGAAACACATGATCTTCTAGGCAATATATTGATGACACAATGCTGAGTGCATATCCTTGGTTGGCCAACAAAGGAATAGTCAAGAACAGAGACTTCATAATTCACCTTTCCACGGGTGGAAGATTGTGGAGAGCAATCACAACAGCTGAGGGAGGAGTGCTAGGAGTGGAAAGTGAAATAGCCTCTGTTTGCTGGTAGTTGGTAATGGGAAACGGGGGATGAATTATTTGATGATTACCTATTCTGTTCATTCCATCTGAGACATTGGCAGTGGCATTGGCCACTGTCAGAAGGCAGGATACTAAGGCTACGTCTACACTATGAGTTTTTGTGGCAGAAAATATGCTAATGAGGGGCTAATTAGCATAAGTTGTGATCTCATTTGCATATTTTCTGCTGATCCATTTTTTTGCCAGGGGTTTTTGCGCAAAAACAAGCACTGTGGATGTTTCCTTTTTGCACAAAAAACCCTTTTTGCACAAGATCAGTATACCTCCTTTTTTGAGGCATAAGGCTCTTGCGCAAAAAGGGGGTTTTGCACAAAAAGGAAACATCCACACTGCTTGTTTTTGTGCAGAAACCCCTAGCGAAAAAACAGATCAGCAGAAAACATGCAAATGAGATCGTGACTTATGCTAACGAGTCCCCTCATTAGCATATTTTCTGCCACAAAAACTCATAGTGTAGATGTAGCCTAAGTTAGGTGGGCTACTGGTCTGACCCAGTGTGGCTGTTCTTATGTTCTTAACAGGCAAGAATCATGACTCACTTGATAGCTAATCAGTTATGTTGCCACATTTTAACATTTGACAGACTATGTCCTAAATCAATCACCTACAGCTAATTTGTATAGTCTAAATCCAAATCTGATGTTAAAGAAATGGGAAAATGTGTTCGAGAAAATAATCTTCAGAGGAAAAAGCCATAATTTAAAATTGAAGTAAAGTATTATTTGCAATTTATCCAAATGCTTAGAAGTGACTTACACTGATTCCAGGTCTAACAAAATAATGTTTTAGTAGTTTTTTTCTAGATAAATTATGATTTCCAAAAAAAAAGTACCTCATTGACAAAATGGGCACTCAGAAGAGCTTTAGGGTGGAAGGAAACTGTAACAAGCAAGGAAATATGAAGAAGTGGACAGTTAATGTACTGAAGTTTCCTTCATGTTATATAAAGGAGATCCTGGGCCTATTCTTATTCTCTGCTGGGAACAGTTTTTCTTGCTTTTTCTAACACAGAATATTCAAACTTCTGTAATCATGAACAAAACCTAAAGAAAATGACAGGTTTGCTTTTCTCTTTAATTTTTGACTTGTCCAGGAAGTTTTGGCTGGAATCTTCAAAAGGACCTAGTAGAGTTAGGCACCCAACTCTGTTGAACAGTAATGGGAGAGCAGCACCCAACTCTCTTACAAATCCCACCCTTTACGTTTGCATTATGGAACAGAAGGCTAAGAGCTGGGAAGAAATTCATCTCCAACTTCCATTCTTTTATTTCCCCATGCACCCTGATTGACACAGCTCCTTCACATGATTCATTTTCAGGCAACTATTGTGATGTGAATGTAACCCTGACAAATGCACACACACCCCCACAAATATATATAGTGCCATGCACACACCTCCCCACAATACACACACACACACAGTATACCACAGTATGGTGGTACACATTGGACCTGCTTGGTCTGGGACCTGACCCATCCTGAATGAGGGAATTTGCCAGATCAGGGGAGGTTCCCTGCCACCAGTCTCCCGGTTCATTGCTCCTCCCTCCTGCTGGCTCCGCTCTAGCCCTGCTGCTCCTGGACTTGGGCTTGGCTCCAGACCGCTGCTCCACACCCGGCCAGGGCTTCCTGGGGAATGGGCTCTGGGCTGCCTCGTTTCTGTCCCACCCAGCCAGGGCTTCCAAAGGACTAGGCTCCGTGGCTGCCCTGCTGCTGCCATGCCAAGTTGGGGTTCCCTGGCTGCCCCACTGTGCAGAGCCCATCTGGGGCTCCCCGGGACAGGGCTTGCCAGTCCTGATGGTGGTGCTCCCCACCACTGGACTCCTGACCAGCTCTCACTCCCAGGTGCTAGGGGTCTCTGGTCTGGCAACATGAATGATCCTGTTGGAATAAAGGATGTTGCCAGACCACAGTGTCCCGGATTTAGGAGATTCAATCTGTACTATTCCTATGCTTCAGGAAAAGATGTAGTACTTTATCTATCTACATTTTCGGAGGTGACTTGCATGAAAAAGTTGATTGCTCCCCCTTTTTCAAATAGGGTCAAATTCTGCAGATGGAGTTTGGAAAAAGATGGATCATTTTATCACTATTGCTAACATTTGCAGTATGCACACTGAGATACTAAAGGTAATCAAATCTCCTGTGTCACAATGTAAACTGGTCTGCTGCAGGAGTCAGGAAAGAATATTTCTTCCAGGGAGGTTTTAGTGCATTGTTGGGACTTTGGCTGCCTTCTGAGAACTGCTGGAGGCAGAGTAAATTGGTCACTGTTTATAGCAACTGATGGTAATGATGATTTTTTTTAAAGTGCTGTTTATGATGACAACCAAACCTTCCTTACTTCTCCAAAGCACACCCCCCACCCCCAATTCTATATTGATGGCTACAAGGGTAATTGTTGGCATATTTTAACTTTTTAATGGCAGTCACTCATCTGTGTCAGTATAATGAATGCTACTGTCTGTTCCCAAATCTCAGAGGTAAGTAAGTTTCCTATCTCAGGTCAAATTTAAATTACTGTTTAGAGGACTCAGCCAATTTTTTTTTCACTTTGACTATGTGTGGAGCAATGTATGCAGCAGAAAACTTTCTAACCCTCTGCTTCTATTGTATTTGCTTCCAAAGATGCGCTCTAAGGGATTTTTTTCCTTTTTCTTTTTGGATGAATATCCTATATGTTCTTTCTTCACTACTCATGCATACCATATAACAGAGTTTGAACTTTATAGTATAGTGTGGTTCACTTTCTTATGTGAAAGAGAGGAAATACTGTTGTACTTCACATCAAAATCAGCCAGTTTGTAGCTGCTGGGACTTTTAATGATTGATGAGAACTTTGGCATAGTTTCTATTTGGAAAGGGTAGCTTTGAACTGATGGATGAAATGCGAAAGGAAGAGACTTAGATAATGGGCCCATCTCCCCCTAATCTCCTCACTAAAGAATACTCAAGGAAGAAAAACAAGGAGTCCCTTGTAACCCATGCAATGACAAGTGCCTTGTTTAATGTATTCAGTTACTTATTAGTAGACCAATATAAATCTAGCAGAACTGTGCGCAAAGTCAGCAGGGGGTCTGAATCCTGATGTTATTTTTCCCACCACTGAATAAATGATTCCTATCACCAGATTCAGAAGCTCCTCCTCATTAGTATGTATTAAATGAGTGGAATAAGCACTGGAAGATTTATACTGTTCTATATGCAATTTAATTAATAAAAGGCAGTGCTGATTTCTGGGGGAAAGAGGCAATGTCCATAGATTCCGCTGCACCTTTCATTGTAATTAGTGATATAAATCTATCACAGCATGGAGACCTTAAAAAAGTGCCCTCATCATTTCCTTATCCTACTGATATTCATTAACCAGACCTTTCAGCAACCTGCATATTATAATGTGCTACCATCATTAAGGTGGCAGCAGAGTTTTTATTACAAGCCCCCTACTTGCAGGGGTTTATAGCTCTACTGGAAAATTAAGGCTGGAAGTGTGTCAGCTAAGAAACATTTTTAATACAGTCTTTGCAGCAATAGTAGTAGGACTAATTTTAAATTCTAGACAGGCAAAAACCAAAAAGGGGGAGGGGAGACACTGGCCACCCTAGTTATTGGCAGAGCCTTGCAAATCTGCGGATATCTATTTTATATACATGGGTATCTGCATCCATGGATGTGGATGCAGTTATCCTCAGCTCATTTTTTTGGATACAGAAGCAGATGTGGATACAACATTTTGTATCTGTGCAGGGCTTTAGCTATTGGTTTCCAATGCAGCTTTGAGCCCATATAATGATTTTTAAATGTGATCTTTTGCAGGCCACTCCTACCTATTGGCCATCTGCCTTGCAAAGTCTTGAGGGGGACACTGAAAATGCCTACTTGTTGCGGCTTGAACAGTGACTAATAAACAGGAACAGCCATTTCTTTCTACAAAAATAATTTCAGAAGTTCACTATCCAAACCCCTATCTCCTCACATGTGGAGGTTCCCCAGGCACTGAAATCTGTGCAGTTCTGCTGCACCTAGTGACTGATTGTGTCAGGGAGGTTCTTATTAGTGCACGTACTCCTTTTGTGGCATAGACTACCCTCCACAGAATGGACATTATGGAGCCTTGGGGATCACACAAGATTCCAATGGGCTGGAGTAGACTATGCATTCCATTAGCATAAGGTAGGCTGTGGGAGAAAAGGATGTAAAATTCCTCCCTGCCTGTCTCTCTTTCTCTGTGGCTGCGTCTAGACTGGCATGATTTTGTGGAAATACTTTTAATGGAAAAGTTTTTCCGTTAAAAGTATTACCGCAAAAGCGCGTCTAGATTGGCACGGATGCTTTTGCGCAAAAAGTGCTTTTGCGCAAAAGCATCCATGGCCAGTCTAGACGCGGTTTTGCGCAAGAAAGCCCCATCGCCATTTTAGCCATCGGGGCTTTTTTGCGCAAAACAGTCCTCCCCTGTCTACACTGGCCCTCTTGCTCAAGTATTCTTGCGCAAGAGGGCTTTTTCCCGAGCGGGAGCGTGAAAGTATTTGCGCAAGAAGCACTGATTTTGTACATTACAAAGTCAGTGCTCTTGCGCAAATTCAAGTGGCCAGTGTAGACAGCTGGCAAGTTTTTGCGCAAAAGCGACTGCTTTTTGCGCAAAATCTTGCCAGTCTAGACGCAGCCTCCATGTGTACCCCAGACCCAGCCAGAGTGCTTGGTGCTAGGGTCTGTGTTTGTACCTATGGCCAATTTCTTGTTGTACTCAAGTCAATGCCAGTTTTGCCATTGGCTTCCGTGGGACCAGGATTTGGGCTGGACTTTTTAGTTCTATTCATATTGTACTACATATCACAAAGTTTAGGAAAATAATCTCTCTGATGCTCTGCAATCCCAGAGTTTAAAAGAAAGGGTCAAAACTGATTTATGCAAAGAATTTTGAGAATCATGGTTGAAATCCAAGCTCCTATGGAGTCAATGGCAAACCTGCTAGGCCCTAATTCACAAAGGGATAGAGGGAATACATACATTTCAATAAAACATCCACGGTACAACCATGGTTGGCACTGGTCAGCTGACTAGGATTCATTGGACTCAGACTGTGGGGCTACAAAATTGCAGTGTAAATGATCAAGCTCAGTCTGGAGCCTGGGCTCTGAGACACTGTGAAAGGGGAGAGTCCCAGACTGCAGGGTTCAGCCTGAGCCCAAATGTCTCCACTGCAATTTTTAGCCTCACAGCCCTCACCAGCACAAGTCAGCTGACCTGGTCTCTGAGATTTGGTGCCATGGGGACTTGTACCATAATGTAGACATACGCCTTAGTTCATTTAGGCCTCCAGAAAAATCAGTGGAAGAGCAATGGGATACAAAAAGCCAGAGTTAGGTGCCAAAGGTCCTTATACAATGCACAGGGAAAGACATGTGCCTGAAAGCTTGTCTCCACTACACCTGGAGATCGATGTTGAACTGATCGATCCACAGGCTGTAGATTTATTGCTTCTGCTTAGATGCAATAAATCAATTTCCAAGCAATCTCCTGTCCCACCAGGATGAGAAGAATAGCCGGCATCGACAGGAGAACATCCCATGCCAACCTTACCACATGCAAGATGCCACAGTGAGTATGTCAACTTCAGCTACACTATTTGCTATTTGAGTAGCTGAAGTAGGTCAATGCAGGAGTGAGTGTAGACTAGGCCTTAGAAAGCAACTCTAGAAAGTCAGCGTATTTGGCAGCTCCCCATCTAAACTAGCCAATGAGAGATACTGACTAGAGCAGGGGAGGGCCAGATGCAGCCCCCTGGCTTGCCTGGATCTGGACCCTGAGGCTCAGCCCCCGCCCTCTCCCCCCCCAGCATTGAGGAGCATGTGCTGGCACTCCAGACCCCCCACTGCCCTACCATGGAGCTAGAACACACAAAATCTACTAGGCTGGGCCCCCCTAGGGTCTGGTGTGTGAGAGGGGAATGTGGGCAGTGTCTTTCTCCTCAGCTGGGGCCATGCCAGTGAGAGGGTTTTTTTGTTGGGTTTTTTGGTTCTCACTTGTGTTTAGCCCCAACTGATTTTTCTGTGAGTCGGTGGCCCCCAAGCCAAAAAGGATTCTCCACCCCTAGATTAGAGAGTTGTGTCCTAAGTCCAAGCTTTAGGGAGATGCCTAACTTTTCATAGAGAGCCACAACCACAAACCACTTTTGTGGAGTCAAGCACCTAACAAGATTTTTAATGAGACCTAATACATTGGCAGCCTCTGGGCAAACCCATTGGATTAGACTCCAGGTGCGAAATTAGTGAGAAGACTTGGTGCTTGTGAGGCTTAGGCAAGGTAAACATCTAGGCACTAGAGTTAAGCAGCAGTGTGCGTGCTGAGAGGTGGAAATTTAGGTCATTAAGGATCTTCTACTATAAAAAATTATGCACTGAGTTTAGCTGCCTGCAGGGTTAGGCTGCAGCCAAGCTGGGCTTTTGCAAAGCACAGTGGCACCTAAAAATGGTGCCTAAGTTCCTGTGCGTATCCAGGCCCCAATGACTTTACTGGGGGGAAAACGTGATTTGACACCACATATTCTCACCCATAGGAAAATATAGGTAATTTATTACAGTAGATTTGTCCTTTGTGTCGTTAAAAATAAAAAGAGGTAACTTTAACAGTGAAAATTCACTACCGGGGCCCTTGCAATGTCTGTGCACTGCTTAAATTCACTCATGGCATGCCTTCAAAATAGGGCTTAAGAGGTATGTAGACCCTTGGGTTGTCTGTGTGTGAACCTAATGCATATTCTATGCAGAAAACTATGTGAAATACACATGGCCACCACAGGAAGTCACAGCAGTGAAGGAAGGTTGCTGGCTTCAGTGTATCATGAGTAAAAGAGCCAGTCATCAATAATGTTATAAATGATGCTGTTGAGAATACTTTTCAGAGAATGGAGTTTCATAAATATTAACACACATATTTAATATGATGTTTATTTCATGAAATTTAATGTTTTTCCACATTTCCTCTCTGCTATATATAATCTGTTTAGTTCTATTGTTTCCATGTATTTGTGCATAGATAGACATATAGATATACTTTAACATAAGCAATAATGTCAATATTAGCAATACAGGATGCATTCTTATGTGTGTGCTTGGTGAGATGGATTAGGATAACTCAGAAATCAAAGTTTGTGCCCATTAATAGCTGGAAAATTCCCATTTGTATAACGACTCAAACAGGCTTCTGTTCCTACATTGTTTCCTGACCACTTTGTTGGTTTAATGAAAAATGTTCAAACTGGCTGGCCTCTCTGAAGTGTATTTCACTTCCTTTCCCATTTTGTTATAACAGCGTTGGCCTCAGGGGAATAACTAGAAACTGTGACAGATATGGCAATTTCCTGCAATATCTTTGGGAGATCTTACTGTATTAACTTTTATGTATCATTGTAGGTCAGAGATTGCATGTAATTGTATGGGGGAAGGTAACTATAGCCCCCGCAGGATCTAAGAACAGTCAGAGCCATCCTGTGCCGCCCCAGGACCTCTGCTCAAGGGGATGGGGGCATGGCAGCTGCCTCAACTGTCATATGAAGGGGACCCGTGGGATTACCTGGGGGAGCATGGTGTGGGATGGCAACAGGAGACACCCCCCTCACCATCATGGCAGGAGCTGGAGTGACTTGGCAGCCTACTCTGCCCCACTGCCCTCTCCCAGCTTGCTGCGCTCCACTTCACTGTTGTGACAGGAAGCAGAGAGCCCTGTTCTCATCCCCAGGGTATTCCGCTTCCCGCCACCATGGTGAAATGGAACATAGTGGGCTAGGGAGAAGGCTGTGGAGTGGACTGGAGTGGAGTAAGCTGTTGGGTTGCTTCGGTTTCAGCCACTGTGGTGAGTGGAGGGGGGGGCATCCCATGCCAGGGCCCCCAGTAATTCCCCAACTTGTGTTGCTCAGGGAGGGGTCTTCAGACAAGGGGGTGGAGCAGGGTTGGGATTTGAGAGAAGGGGTGGAGTGGGGTTGGGGGGGGCTATGGCAGGGGTTTGTCCTGAGCCCCACACCTGGGGCACTGGTGTGGGGGACTGTTCCAAGCCCCACGCCTGGGACACTAGGGTAGGGGGAGTTGCTCTGTGAACAGTAGAATGGGATTAGGTAAATTCACTCAGATTATAACACCTTCAGAGATGTATCACCTCCAGGGGAAGCATATACTAGTTCAAACTGGAGTCTGCAAAGGACTTTTGGATAAATAGCCTTAGTTTAAACTGACTCAGGGTCTTTCTGATCTAGCAAATGGACAGCATCTTCTATCCAAGGGAGGTGGATAGTGCTTAATTTGTGTCCACCCCTGCCAGGGCTGAGCCCGACACCTCTAGGCAGCCATGCTGACAGAGGGAGGGGGGTTGTCAAAGGAGGCAGTTGCCCTGAGGCCTGGCGATTCAAAGGAGCCCTGAGCCCTTTAAATCATCACCAGAGTGCCACACCTTGCTCTCTGCACAGCTCTGAGGGCTGGAGGGGGGGCCATTGCTATGATCCAGGTAATGCTGAGGGCTGGCTGTCCCAGCTCCACATGTTCTGCCCAAGGTCCCATTCCTTCTGGAGGCACAGAGCCAGCTTCCCCCTCTCCCTCCCCCCCCCCCCCCCGGGGGGCCCACAGAAGCAGTCACCCCTGTGCCTCTAAGGCACTGGATGTGAGGATGCAATCCTTAGAGAAGGGCTGGAAGGACTGATACCTGCCCTACCCCAAGGTTGGAGTTGGGGGGTGAACTATGCCAGGCTTGTTAGCATTTTTCTGTAATGTTTTCACTTGAAAAATAAATGTGCTTGCTTAGAAAACACTGTGTGATAATTAACTGTGGGCAATTATGCTGTTTATATTGTCTGGGGAGAAGGTAAAGCAGGCCTAACGAGGCAGGCTGACTTGCTGAAGATTTTATAGTGTAAGCAGGAATTTACAGGCACCCTGAAATACCCACCTCAGAAAAGAAAGAGAGATTTCTCTACCAAAGAGAGGTGATGGCTAAAGAGCCAGAAGCCTGAGAGTAGATTCCCTTGGTGAACAATTGAGGTGGAATACAAGTGCAATTGCTCTGAACTGTGACAGAACCTACTTAAACAACCCAAGAATTTTCCAGCTGGGATTTACCTGTGCCTGAGTGAGAGAGATTAGCTAAGGGATGATTCCAAGGAAATGAACAGACATGCTAGTTCTCTCTCTGGTGATAGGGCAGGCTTCATTAGCAAATGCTTTTCAGCTCTAATAATCACCAGTAAGTCCCAGACTAGCATGTCTTCTCTTGTGTAAATGCAAGCTGGTTACTTCCCTAGTCAGCCAAGATGTTAAAATGATGTTTGCAGAGTGCAATACTAATTTCTCATAATTAGTCTGAAGGGAATTTAATGTCCATTACTGGCATTTAAATTCCACCAAGGCAATGTCTTTTTTTTCAGTTACAATAAGGCAGAGAGTGGTCTACTCAGTGTAGCAGTTAACTAGTAGTGAAATCCTGACTCCAGTGAACTGAATGGCAAAATTCCCATTGATATCAATGGGGCCAGGACTTTTACTCCAGGGCTATGTCTACACAGCGCATTGTTGCACAATAAGATATGCAAATGAGGCATGGGGATGAATATCGCCACGTCTCATTTGCATACTTAATGAGCTGCCATTTTTGCGGCACGGGCTTTTGCTCAAGAAGGAGTTGTCTACACTGCTCCTTCTTGCACAAAAAAATCCCTCTTGTGCAGAGTCGTTCCACCGCTTATTTTCAAGAAGAACGGCTCTGCACAAGAGGGGTTTTTTGTGCAAGAAGGAGCAGTGTAGACAGCTCCTTCTTGCACAAAAGCCCATGCTGCAAAATGGCGGCTTATTAGATATGCAAATGAGGCACAGCGATATTCATCCCCCACACCTCATTTGCATATCTTATTGCGCAACAATGCGCAGTGTAGACATAGCCCAGGAGATGGGGTTCCTGACACTCTTCCAGACTTTGCCACTGATTCAAGCTGCAGGACAAGTTACATCGTATCTCAATTTGTCCATTAGTTTCCTGGGCAATATTCTTTTAGCTCACAGGAGTCTTGAGAGGGTTGCTTAGTTAGGGCCAAATTTTGCCCAATTTATTTCAGCAAAAGGTTAAATTTAAAGAACATGTGAAGGATTATTCAATAAAGCAACAATTATGTTCCTCAGCAGCTTAATTTTAGCATAACTGATTCAGCATTATGTTTCTGAGTTCATCATATAAACAGTTTTCCCTCTAATTATATCAGGCATGCATTCTAATTATCAGATATGCCCTCTAATTATATCAGGTATGCATTCTATAATGCCAAAAGAATACATCTCCTAGATATAACCCATAGACTACACACACACACATATCTATTTCTATATCCTATATGTTATACCAGTTCTTTAACGTTTTCTGGATCCCAGAATTCTCTACATTGGTTGGGCTGTGTTTGGGAAATGATCTTGAAAGTTGGGGCAGCACTGGAATAAAATGCCTATGGATAGGGCAGGATTAAGACCTTTAGAGGCCCTAAGCAATGAAAAGATTATGGTGCCCCCCCATATGTAATTCAAAATAAAAACAATACTATACCATAAAATCTCATTTTTTTTGGTGCTCCTGATTTGCTGGTGCCCTAAGCACGTGCTTAGTCTGCCTATTGGGTAATCTAGCCCTGCCTATGAAGGTTGTGAAATCTCCATCATTGGAGATGTTTAAGAACTGTTTAGACCATATCTGTCAGGGATGATCTACATGATACTTGGTTCTGCTGTGAGTACAGGGGATTGGACTTGATGACTTTTCAAAGGTCCTTTCCAGTTCTAGTGTTCTATGATTCTCCTTACAGAGTATGAAAGGGCATTGTAAGACAGAATGTGATTCTGATCTCACACCAATGTATAACAGGAGTAGTTTCTGATGTCACTGGAGATAAATTGATCTAAGAAAGATCAGAATCAACACAGAAGCAAGGTGTATAAGTGACAGTGATGGTTGTCATCATCATTATACAGGCCCAGATTCCATCAGATATATTTACACCAAGTAGTACCTTAGTCCATGACTAGCCCTATTAACTTCAATGGAACCATATGTGGAATAAAGTGTTAGTAAACATAGGTAACATTGGCAGGCTCTAGTCTCATAGTTATTTTAGTCTTTTAGTGTCTCAACACTGTTAATATATACTTCCTGATATAGGTTGAACCTCTCTAGTCCAGCACCCTCAGGACCTGACTGGTGCTGAACCAGAAAATTTGCCAAACCATGGAAAGTCAATATTGACTAGCAGCGTTACCAACGCTTTCACTGCTTACTGGGCTATTAGAAGACATTTAGAAGTCAATTAGATCTAAATAACAGCACCAAACACTGAGAGCCAGTACTGGCAGCTGTAAACAAACTTTATGAGATTGAGGAAAACTTGGTCACACCCATGATAAGCAGATAACTGGCTAACTAAAATCATGCTGGACCACAGATGTTGCTGGAGCAGAGAGTGTCGGACTAGAGAGGTTCAACCTGTAGTCACACCAGAAAAGTGTGAAAGAAAAACCTCCATATTCAGATATGTTGAACTGGTTTGGAACTCCATACCTATGGGCTACGTCTACATTGGCAAGATTTTGCACAAATACTTTTAACGCAAGAGTTTTTGCATTAAAGTATTTGCGCAAGAGAGCGTCTACACTGGCATGTGCTTTTGCACAAAAGCATCTGTGCCAGTGTAAACGCTCTCTTGCGCAAGAAAGCTCCGATGGCCATTTTAGCCATCGGAGCTTTCTTGTGCAAGAAATTCATGTTGCCTGTCTGCACTGGCCTCTTGCACAAGAACAGTTGCGCAAGAGGGCTTATTCCTGAGCGGGAGCATCATAGTTCTTGCGCAAGAAGCACTGATTTCACACATTAGAACGTCAGTGTTCTTGCGCAAGAACTCCCCTGCCAGTGTAGACAGGCAGCATGTTTTTGCGCAAAAGCACGCGCTTTTGCGCAAAATCATGCCAATGTAGACACAGCCGTAGATTTTTGCCTTTAAAAGATAATGGTTAAAAAAAAACCCTGAACAAGCAGAACCATGAAAATGTCTTTTTTTTTTGGTCTTGTTCTTAGGTACTATCTCTGTAAAATAAAGGATACTCAAAAAATCACCAGAAAGACCTGCATCTATTACCTTTTTATTCTACCTGGGCTGCAGTCACAATTCTCATGCTCTGCCTTAATCTGGGGGAGGAGTAAATTTTCAGCATTCCCTACAAGATGTAGAATACTAACCCTCTTACAGCAGCTTGACTGTACTACCTGATGCAATAGAAGGGTGTGGACTTGAGGCCCACTCTCTTTTAATTTTCTCCCAGACCAAGAGTTAACAGCCTAGTGAAACCTGCTCTCCTCTAGCACCTTGAGTTGCAATCTGGGTAAACCATGCACAGAGTGATACAGCCTCATGCTCTTTCTAACTTCATTAGTCTTAACTACACTCTGAACCAGGGGTGGCCAATAAAACAGTGGCAGTTCACCAGGATTAGCCCCTGGTGAGCTGCTGCCACTATATTCATCTGTGCCTCCACAGGTGCAGGTTGTGATCCCCTGTATCTGCGGAGGCACAGGTTAATACAGCAGCATGGGGGCCCACTAGGAGCTAACCCTGGCAGACCAGATCCGGCCTGTGGGCTGGTATTTGCTCACCCCTCTCTGGAGTTACATTCATAGTATCTGCAAATCATGAGTTATTTTGACCTTATTTTGCGTGCATGAAAAATTGCATATCAGACATCATTGTGAGTTGACTCACACAGATGAATGCTGATCAGTCAAAATGGAGACATACTTTTTTCTTTTCAATCATTTGGCCATAATGTGCTTGACATAAATTTCTCCATTAATTTAAAAGTATTATGCTGTTTCAGAACACATGCAAACACGGAAGAACTCAGGATCCCCTTTTCTAAGCACCCTTTGTTTATTCTGCACTCCCACGAGATAGGAGGAGAAAATCTGATTTGTATGATCAGTTTTCATCAGTTTCTCTCATTTTTCAGGGACCAACAGTGATTGGCCAATCACATTTGTCCTACATTCTCATCCTATGACCTACTAATACTTTGCTAGGCATCAGCCTTTTTCTCAGCTTTTTCTTTGTTAGCTTCCTAACTCTCTCTCACACACATCTTTCTTGCTCCTTAGTTCTCTCTGTTTCCCCCACATACACATACACCTCTGCTATTTTTTCAGTCTGTTCTAATCTCAGCAAAGTCTTCTCAGCTGGAGCCTTCCTCTCCTCTCTCGCTTGCTCTCCCCTTTCATCCCCTCCAAATCCTTTTATTTCTTCCAATGCCATCAACTCCAAGGATTTTTAAAGTCAGCTGCATGAGATTTAATGTTGTGAATTAAAGTGGGGGGAGGGGAGTGAATAAAGCCTCTTTCTTTTCAGCTACTGAAACCATTAAAGATTTCTCTTTTGGTAATATTGTATTGCCTAGCAATTCAAAACACTGAGTGTTCCTAAGGGCTTAGTTCAGCTGAAAGGACACTGAAAGCAATGATTTTTACTTATTTAACTAACTACTTTTTATTATTTTAAATTGGATTTGCTCTCAGTTTGATGCTATAATTGTATTTAAAACATTTTATTATATCGACCTCTTTCAACACTGACTTTTCAATTATGATAATTTTACACTTTTCTTGCCCCCCTCCACTAGATCTGAACTGTTCATTGCTATTTTGGGAACTGCAATAATGGTCTGCTTTGGGACACATTCATCTGCAGTAAGAACACAGACAAAGCCAAAATAAATCTACACTTCCCTCACCACCTTCCCTAAGCTCTTGATTGATGCCCTGATTTTATCAAGTCCTGCTGAGAACACCTTGAAAAATGCTTAAACTGGCTTGACTCTCCAGTTCAGATATTTTTGCACATTCTCGGAGTGCTTTTTTTTCACCCCTAAACAACACCATGGGGTTAGCTTCAAACCTTGATCGTATAAACAGGACCAGCAACTGAAAATCTATGAATTTTATTATCTTTGGCTCATAGCTGTACTCAGAAAGGATGTAATGGCAATGAAGAAAGCTTGAAAGAGCTAAAGAAAAAAAAAACTTGGGAAATGGTGAATAAAAAAAGTAAAGCGCAATGCTACTAACTAAGCTACTCTATAAATGCTAACTAAAGAGCATATTGTACCTTCCCACAGAAAAACCCTTGGGAAGGGCAGTCTAAAAACCCCACACAATTCACCTCATATAGTTTTTGCTAATTTTTTTCATCAAGTGGGAAAGTGTTTTGGCTTTGTAGGAGACAGATATTACCAGGCTTTTTGGATTTTGAAGGTTTCATGTGTGAAGAAAAGAAGCTCCCCTTATGGAAAATCCTGTACAATTTAATAGCAACAAATGACTTTTCTAAAGATTTTTGGGACTGATAGAATGCAGTAAAAACTTGTATCCTTGCTATGGAATTCTATAGGATGGTTAAAAAACTATATACAAAATGAACAATTCTCAATTAAATTCTATCAGCCAGATCCTCAGGCGCTGAAAATCATCTGCAGTGGGAGCAGCTTATTCTTCTTTCATATGGCAAGAGAGGTAATTAGCAACATTCAACCAAGTCTAGATTAGTAAGCCAGTGTATAGCTTTGGAAGTGGCTATGTGTTGTCTGAGATACCCACCACCAAAGGACTGAAGCGAGCAATGTGGTCTGCAATTTGCAACTAGTGTCAACGCTTGCATTGTCTCTTATGTTCCTAAAATGACAGCATCTGATACATGATGTTGTGAGGTGGGTCAATGAAGATCATTGCTTCTTGGATAAGCTGAAGTTCTCCTATGGGGTCAACAACCAGGTCAGTATTTGAATGAGGAGGGGAAGCATCAGCAACCAGGTGTTCATGTGGGATATTAGCATTATCCCAGAATTATTTCAGATGTGTACCAGGATTCATTGAGGATGTTTTAAGAGCTTTAGCCTGATCCCCAAAGGGCTTGCAAGATTTCAGTCTTTTGGAAGGTTCTATGATAAGACCAAGCTGGCTATGAATTGGTAACATTAAATTGTTCTTGTGAGGTGTGTGTGTGTGTTTTCAGATTTAGAGTGGAGTTATGTGCCAGAATGGGGGTTGACATTAATATTCAGTTTAGGATTCTCATTGCAGCATTAAACTGTGCATCCTGAGATTTGGTATGTGAGCTGCAATATTGGTACATAATATTCAGTGGTAGAGCATACCAGGGTTAGAGTTGCTGTTTGAAATGTGTGTGCACTTTGGCACCCAAGGTTGTGCCCACAAGTTTTGAGGTGAGGCTAGTCCTTGCTTTTACTTTTCTTCATATATTTTTTTCCAGGTGAGCCTTAAAAGTCAAACTTCTGTTCAAGGTTGCATGCTGGTGCTTTGAATAGGGCTCTCATTTCAGACCACAAAAGATGATACTGTGTGATTCTTTGATGCCTTTTTGTTTAGGTCATAGGTTATTACCAAGAATGTGAAGGCATTCGGAGGAACTTCCAATATTAAAATTATTCTGCCATTATCTTGAGGTTGGTGGAGAGGCTGTTGCCAATAATGGCAAGATCTTTGCTTCGTGCTCCAAGAGCCATGTCATTAGCATAAATTAATGTATGCAAAATTTTATTAGGTAAGTAACTAATATAGATGTTGAATAGTCAAGGAGCCAACATGAAACTCTAAGATAGACCATCACTGAGCGTGAATCCTTCCCTGATCTGTCAGTTCAAATGACATAGTATCTTATGATTGCTCACTGTGGCCAAGAGTTGCATTTTGCTATGGGCATCTGATGCCCACCAAGCATTGAGCAATAGTTCATAACTACATATCGTGTTGGAATTCAAAAAGTAAATCTGTAAGTGCTGTTCCAGCATAGTCTGAAATCCAGAAGCCAGCCTCAGTGAGACTAGTAATTGTGAGTATCTGGTTGCAGCAGCATCATCGCAGCCTAAAATCCTTTAAGAATGGCTTCAAAGATAGTGGTAAAGGGGGGCACCTTCATTGACTGGAGAGGAGTAATATTGGACATTAGCTAGTGACATCAGTAGGTGATTTCCCATGTTTGCGAAGGGCAATGACTATCTCCTCACATCAACTTTGTGGGATATTCCCTACAAATAAATAGGGCTTCCAACCATGCTTGTCCCTTTGGTAGAACTCTTAAGCAATTTGGGATACATGAGGTAGCCTCTATTTTTATTTAAAGTTAATTTAAATTGTTATATTACACCATCAAGAGTTTAGCTCTGGTGGCTACTATCCTGGTTTCAACAAAGTTATAGACCTAGAGCTCATGGGAACACAGGAAACCAGAGGCAAGTAACAAGATCACAGTCTATACAATCACAAGAATAGGTCTACTATTTCTATCTATGTTATTAAAGTTATGAACATACACAGCACATACAACGTATAGATCTAGCTATGCACCAGTTATAATTACAGAAACATCCTCCTAGATCAGGGGTGGGCAATAATTTTTTGCCAGGGGCCACTTCAAAAATTTTGAAGGGGTGGGGCCTCAAATGGAAGGGGTGGGGCTAGGATGCTTCTGGGTTTCCCCACCCACAGATCAATCATGATCTGGAGGTGGGGGAGCCCCTTTGCCTCCCTTTGCCACTAAGCACCCATGCCCCTGGTGGTGGGAGGAGACTTCCCATGCTCCCCCAACCCCAGGCCAATCAGGCCAACTCCACCTCACAGGGTGGGGGCAGGATGGAGGAAACTTTGCATACTTCCCCTGCCCCCAGGCTCTAATTGGCCTGGGGGCAGGGGATTCAACCCACGGAGGTCCTTTTGCCCACCCCTGTCCTAGATGGTGTTAGGGTCTGACGGGTCACTCATGGACTGATCAGCAGCAGACGAGTGACTCCTGCTGGAGCTTTCTCAGGGGTATCACTCTGGGTACCCCTTTTTAATAAGGTGATTCTGCATATAGCTACCTTCTGGGCATGTAGAAAAGAGCGTAAAGAAGTTATGTAAATGGACATGGATGCAATTCAGGAATTGTATCCACCTGCTGTTGAGCTGGTATTTGACCTCCTTGAGACAATGTGTGACATTAAAACAAAGTTGGAGACTATTAGTCATACCTTTGTCAGGCTGCACTTTGTCCTACTTCCTTGATGAGTTGTAAAAGCTCATCCTGGCACTCCAGATGTTCCTCTTGTGTCTCTGTTGCCAAACAAATGTCATCTTCATATTGAAATAAAACACATGGTTTGGAAAGTCTAGAAAGAACTTACTTCATTTGTCCACGGAAGGCAGACAGGCTCTTATGGGATCCTTGGGGCAAGACTTGGCAAGGGTACTGACCCCCTTCCCCATGAAAATCAGACTTTCTTTAAATCGGGTGCTGACCAATAGCCATTGGCAATATCAATGGTAGAAAAACGTTGTGCTTTGGGAATTAAATGTATTTAGATAGAGCATTTTGGCTTCAACAGCTGCACAAGCTGGAGTCACTTCATTTAATTTTCAATGATCAAGAGTAAGATGCTGTGACCCCTCTGGTTTTTGTACTGGCCGAACTGGAGAATTGCATGCAGAAGTACTCTGATGAATTATTCTCATTGCAGCAAAAATTCAATGAATCTTGCCTAATCTGGAAAAGGATACTGTTGCTGTGAGGGAAAAAAATCTCCTCTTGCAATTTCAACAGTTACTTCCATCCTTTCACATGCTTGTGTTTAGCAAAAGCATCAACATGTTTAGCCACTAATGTCTACATATCAGCTCTCCCTTCTTCAGTGTTTTCTAGAGTACACATGCTTCGTTTTGCTATTGTTGAAACAATGTCACATATGGGAATGACAGCAGGCTGATTGTCTGATGTCTGTGCAATTGCAAGCGATTGGTCAAAACTATAATGTGCCCATGTTTTTGTCTTTTCAAAAAAATCTGCTCCCAGTAAATTGTAGAGTTCCTTCAGATTTGCAAATGAATGTGTCCTCTTCGCGTGTCCTATTTATAATGCCATTCTTTTAAATAACACTGTTGTGATCTGGTTACTTGCAAATATTGCAAATGTGTTACTAGCACCCTTGATTGCTCTGATGATAAAGAGGATAATTTTGCATTTTTATAATTGATTATGCTAATTGATGCCTCAGTATCAGTAATAAATCATTATTGCTGATACTGTGGATCTCCCTTTTACATTTCTTCCCAAAGGCCTACAGCACTACATGGGGCCACCTGGCATCATGTTCTCGGTCCTTGTCAATCCATGTGCTCCCTCTCTTCCTGGCTTTTATACAATATATGAGAAGTTGCAATCCAGGACAATGGTCCAATAACTGCGAAAGATTGAGGTGGAATGTCAATATCATGGAGTTCATTTGCTATTGTATTTCTTGCTTTTCAGCCTTCCTCACTTATTACTGAATATATAATTATTCTTTCTAAGTACTGATGAATTTTATATTTCTATAATACTACAACTTAATTCTACTTCACACATTTGCTATATATAACATGACATACTAATTCAGGGATGGGCAAATAATTTTTTGCCAGGGGCCGCACCGGAAGGGGCAGGGCCAGGATGCTTCTGGGCTTCCCCACCCACAGATCATGAGTGGTCTGGGAGTGGGGAAGTCCCTTTTCCCCCTCCCCAGGCACCCATGCTCCTGGTGGTGGGAGGAGACTTCCCGTGCTCTCCCACCCCCAGGCCAATCACTTTGAAGCACCACATGCTTCTGGCAGGGCAGAGGAAACTTTGTGCGCTTCCGCCCCTCACCCTACCCCCAGGCTCTAATTGGCTTGGGGGCAGGGGAGCAGCAGGGCCTCCATGGGCCAAATCAACCCACTTGGCAGGCCAGATCCGACCCGTGGAGGCCTTTTTGCCCACCCCTGTACTAATTAGTCATAGCATCACACAATAAATGAATAATAAACTAAAATCATTAACTACAATGTCATCCTTGTTAGTAGTTTTTCCATGTTTAGTGACCATGAGGGCTTTGTTCCTATTGTGACAGACCGAAGCCAGCAGCCTGTCACACTCTTGTGGAAGGCAGGTATACAGGGCACTGGATAAGTGGTTTTCTCTTTCCAGAATAAACTACTAGAGCCTGCTGCAATAAAATGAAGGCAGGAAAAACACCTAGGGCTAATTAACTAGATTACTCCCTCAGGCAAGTCACTCAACTCCTGCAGCCAATTACAGCCAGTGGAGTTGCTTTAAAAGGCCTCCCCTAGGTCAGGTGAGGGGGAAGATGAAGAGTAACAGACTGGAAGGAGAACAAGAAGAAGAAGAAGAACAACAAGAAGCTGTGTGAGAGCTGGTTAACAGGTACCAGAGGGAGACATTTTGGAGGGGTTGTTTGGGGAAGTGGCCCAGGGAAAAAGCTGCCAAGTTGTAAGCTAAACAACCTTGACTGCTGCTGCTACTTTTGGGTCCCTGGGCTGGAACCTGGTGTAGTGGGTGGGTTTGGGTTCCCCCTAAACCTTCCCCCATGCCATCCCAGAGCCTGTCCCAAGAAGGGAGACCAGGACTACTGTGGGGGTTTCATCCCAAAACCATGAAGTATCCTTTGATGAGTATAGCTCTCTAAGCTGTGGACTCTGCCTCCCGTAAAGAGAAAGGGGTTGTGTATAGGACCACAGTGAGTCTCTGAGGCTAATATTATCTACCAGTAGGTGAGACCCAAGGAGCATGGCCAGAACTTTGCCACATTATCTTCTGTAGTATATGGAGATAATAGCAGGGAAGTGGTGGGACTTTGTCAGGTAGAAAGAGCTCTTATGGTCTTGTGTTCTGTCACTTTGTTAACTTTGGTCTGAGTTACAGAGAAGGTGTAAAGCAATGGCATTGGCCATCACTTTTGTTTGATAGGGTTTTACTGGAAGTACCCAGGATTTGCAATTGGAAAGAGTGAAGTCAAGACCCTCCACAGTCTCATTCCATCTCTTTGGGAGGGCAGAATTCAATGACTCTATTAGTGCTCTTGCTGTGTTTGGATCCCTGCTCTTATCATACTGTTTGAAGAGTGCTTATCTCTGGCTGTCAGCAAAGCTTGCAATAGCTGCAGAGAATGTGTTTCAGAACAGCTTTGATAAGAAAATGAACAAAGTGGTCATAGTATTTGGGGATCAACTTGGTAGAGTATTCTGTTTTCAGTACCAGCAGTAGTATATGAACCCCAGTTCACTTTGTGGAAATTCTGATGAAATTTTGGTGTTGATTCAATTAGTGAAACTCCAAAGACAAAATGCAGAATATGTTGTTGAAAGTTTCCTGGTACTGTTTGTGAAGCACACAAAGGAATGCCACTATTGTCTTTCATCAGAATGCACAGAGCTGAATTGTGTTCACTGTTCCATCTGGCTAAGTCCCTGATTGGGCCTTTTTTTATCCCAATCTGCGAGTTTGTCACTAGCTGCATCATTTCTGCTATAACCCTGTTGTGAATGGTAAGCATAAAGGTCACCATTGTACATGGCACGATGAAGAAAAGATGGATAAAGAAAAAGATTTGGAGGCTTGTTGATATTCGTTATGGTCAGTTGTCTGATTCTTGTTGTCTTGGATTCCTCCAGGATAAACCTCTATAAGACTATGCCAGGTATAGATGGCAAGGTCATATGTTCCAGAATTCACAGTGGCAATTAGATCATAGCCCTGAATTTAATATCTTGCAGCTTGCTCATTCACTGAACCATGTGATTTTTGTAGAACTATAACATCAGCTTTGTACACTTTGAGAACTCTTTAAAGACACTCACACTTGGCATGTGACAGGCCTCCTACATGACACACAGAATGCATCCTACAGTTCTTCTGCACTGCCCCAGATGACTTTTAATACAATTTTAGCTATGTGAAATGTGTTAAGTAGAAGAGACACAAATGCACATACAAACGTGAGTATGTGTACGTGTACAGTCAGTGCTCAAAGAGAAAAAGGAAGAGCTGGAAAGCCCCCATCCTAGAAGGAGAGATGCATAGTCAGCAGCCAGCATTAACATGTTTTTACTTTCAATATTCTTACTTTGCTCTAGTTGTTTTTCTTCTCCCTTCCCTGTGACAGGTTGGATCACAAAAATCAGCTTGGGTTGTTCCCCGGTGTGGTAATCAAGCCACTGACGGCAGCCTTCCAGCCATCTGGCGCTCCCTCCCCACCACTCTGTCCTGCTGAGCCAGAAGCTCTGGTCTCCGCCCTCCCGCCCCCAGCCAAGGCACAGAGTTGGGGTTACTGCCCCCCTGCAGATCAACACAGACACTAAATGAGCTCAACTCTGGGAGGACTCAACTGTAAGGTATGTGAGGGAGAAGGGCTGACACTCCCATCCCCCAATATTTATCCAAGCAACTGTGAAGTTAATTTTTGCACTGATTTTTTCACTTATTTTTTCATAGTAACTAATAAATTCCTGAGAAAATTGAAATAAAATAAAAACCAGAAAGGAAAGGTCAACATAACATGTAACAGGAGTGCCATATGGAGACTGTCATCTTAGGAGCTGCACTGATGTCAATATAATGACACTTTATATCAAATGAGGATCAAACTTATACGTGTTATATAATAGGGTTCTGCTATGAAATAGCTATAGAATTCTACTTGTTTAACATCTGTTCAGTTCTACAATTCTGTTCCATAGTGTGGTCCCCATACCTGGAGCCTTTGTATAAGTGGCCAGTCACCCTGCTCTTCTGACACCAGGCAGGATTTTCTCGGGAATTCTGCTTTCACTACCTAGTTTGACCAGGCCTGTGCACCACTCCCTCTCAGTGGGAAGCAGATGACATGTGAGCAGTTATTGTTTGTCCTACAATAGCATGAGTTTCTGCTGATTTTCCTGGCAGAAATACAACTGGTTGACCAGGGCAGCATCTTGCATAAAACAGCTGTTCCCTGGCCCTGTTTCCCTTCTATCATTCCCCACAGCTGTGCACACCCAATTGCATGGAGTTGGCACAAAGTTCTCTGTGGACTCCTGGAGGAGGGGGGACATATCATGCAGTGAAGTCCTGATGTGGATTATGAACTCTTTTGTTTACTCCCTTGAGCATATTGCACAGGGCCATCCTGCTCTTACCTTGATTTCAGTTCACTTCAATATATCTGAAATGTCAAAAGCTTATAGTCCTAAATCATGGGCTTCATTCGATAGCCCTTCTTCAGGCAAAATGTCCAATCATTCCTTGCCCAAGGAAGACGTTCAGGATCAGCCCCCTATAAGTTAACTATTCACCCAGCTGCTTCTTCCTGCCGGTAATGGTGTGAGCAAGAATGATTATCTACTGATCTAATGTCAAGCTGCTTTTAAACATACTTGGAACACAGCTGAATTTTGAGAATTCCTCTGATGCGATTAACAGAAGGATCTTATCTTCTCTGTGTAGGAGTAATTACTTTGCTAGGCATTCAACAATGTTGTCTTGACAGAAATCATATTTACAGTTTAGGCATTCCTTGTTGCTGTAAGATTAGAAAAAGAATGAAAACATATCTGTATTAAGATGTCTTTTTGCTCAGTGTTCTATTCTTGCATTTTAACATAATTGTATCCCGCAACTTTAATGTCATCTTGACCTGGATGCACAAAAGAATGGCACCTGGAAAATCACTGCGATTAAATAGCCTGAGTAAGGCTTCTAAACAATGAATGGGGAGAGGTGCCTTAGACTACAATTTGCAAAAGCTAGCATACTAGGCAGTGAGCCTCCTAAGCTAGCAACTGGGAGATGCCAGCTACTAGGCCCCACACCTATCTCTGCTAGCAATTCACAGCCAGGAATCCCCCTTGGAGCTAGGAGCCTATACCATCCTTGAAAGGAGTGACATAAAATCAACAGAAGCTTCAGGGGGTAGCCGAGTTAGTCTATAAAGTGCTACCAGACCATTTGTTGTTTTTTCTGTAGAGACTAACAAAACATGTAGATGGTATACCTGTTAAATGGTTGAACAACTGGCTGGCTAATAGGTCTCAAATGATAATTGCAAACAGGTAATCCTCATCAAGCAGGTGCATTTCCAATGGAGTCCCATAGGGATCTGTTCTAAGCAAATATTAATAATGGGCTCTTCAATGCAGCAAAGAAAAGTATAACACGATCCAGTGGCTAGAAGCTGAAGCTAGGCAAATTCAGACTGGAAATAATGTGCACATTTTTTTTTTATACCAAGAGCAATTAACCATTGGCCCAATTTACCAAGGATCATGATGGATTCTTCATTACTTACCATTTTAAAATCAACATTAGATGTTTTTTCTAAAAGACCCATTGCAGGAATTATTTTGGGGAAGTTATACAGAAAGTCAGACTAGATGATCACAATGGTCCCCTTTGGCCTTCGTATTTAGGAACTTCCTCAATACTCTTGGCCCAGTGCTTAGGGCACTTACCTGGGATATAGGAGACCCCCATTTCAGGTTACTCCTCCATTTAAGAGGGAGAAGGGATTTGAACAGGGATCTGCCATCTTGCAATTGAATGCCCTAACAGGTGGGCAATGGGATATTCCACTACAGGCCCGCCTCACTTTCTCCTGTTGAAGCCATGGGACTGTGGATAATACATTCAAAAAGTCATTGGAGCAGGCCTGGGTTTCCCAAATCAGTGCTCTAAACACCAGGCTTTAGAGTCATTCTCTTCCGTGTGTGTGCGCACATCAGAGCTGGCCCAAGGTACGGGCCAACCGGGCTACCGCCCGGGGCGCCGCACAGGGCTGCCGCGCATGCACCAGGGGCGGGGCTGCGCATGCACAGAGTGCTCGGGGGCGGGGGGTGCGCTCCCGGGGTCTGGGGTGCATGAAAGGCTCGGGCCGGCCCTGGCGTGCGCACACACTCTCCTTCCTTCCCTGTTTTGATGTGGGGCTCCCTTGGGGTATGTCTAGACTGCAATGCTATTTCGGGATACCGGAGGTATTCCACATCTTTTGAACCAGTCCATTATTTCAAAATAAAGTTTGAAATAATGGGTGTGCTATTCCAACATCCCTGTAACCCCTCATTCCACTAGGGTTACTGGGACGGTTTGGAATAAAGTTTATTTTGAAATTTGGTACTGTGTAGACAGCTCTAAATTTCAAAATAAGATACATAATTTGAGCTATGCAAATTGTGTATCTTATTTTGACTTACAGGTGCAGTGTAGATGTACCCTTGATCTTTCCCACTAAAGCTGTTGAACTCTGGATTTAAAAAAAAAAATCCAGAGACAGAGACAGAGTATGAGAGTGACAGTGACTCTTTAGACTTATCTGGGAGGTGGGAGACCCAGGATCCAGACCCCTACCCCAGTGACTCCTTTTGTTATTCACAGTGCAACAGCTTCAACAGGAGAGACTTTAGAGTGCCCCACATCAGAATATCTCATAGCCCAGTGGTTTGGATACATACCTCAGAGGTTGTAGATCCTAGTTCACAATCCCATCTCCTCAGATGGAGGGGGTATTTGACCTAGGCATCTCCCACATCCCAGGTTACTACCCTAACCACTAGGCAAAAAAGGAGCTTGTCCTTTTCCCCCCATTTTGTCTAAAGCATGCCTATAGGGGGACCTGATCCAGAAGGCAAGGTTTGAGTACACTTATTGAATTAGGTCCTGCATGGAGGAATGCCTATCTTCCCCCAGTTTATGCATCACTCTGGGTTTTAAGTGTCTGGATGTCTCCTGTAAAATGCCTAGGGAATTTTTCTGCAAAAATGTAAGTGCTGAGCAAGTTTGAGCACCCATGGGGTTCTGCACTAGAGCAGGAGGGTTGTGAATCTAAGGGTACGCCTACACAGCAGGGCTAAAGTCGAATTAAGCTATTCAACATCAGCTACCTCAAATGCATAGCTTAAGTCGAAATAGCTTAACTCTGCTTTTGGCGCTGTCTACACAGCAGGAAGTTGAAGGAAGAACACTCTTCCTTCTCCTTCCCTTACTCCTTGTGAAATGAGTAATCATGAGTCGGAGTAAGAAGTCCTCCAGCTCGACATTATTTTGGAATAAAGGCTTGTAGTGTAGACATGCATTTTGTTGTTTCGGAATAATGTCAGTCTTTCCAAAATAACGCTGCTGTGTAGATGTACCCTTAGCGGCCTGATGCTGGGATTTAGGCATGTTTAGTGGCAATTAGGCACATAAGTTGTGAATTTAACCAGTACCTTTACCCTACAATAAAAAGTAGGCTAAAGGGTCCAAATCCTCCTCCACCTCATATTCCTGTTCATAGGCCCAGCAAGTTACTTGTTAAGGTGAACAGGATTTGTCTCAGTTTTCAGAAGATCAGACCCCACCACAAAATAAAGAGTGTGAAGGCTGATGTTACACTATTAAAAATAGCACAAAATGCTCTCAAAGGTAGAAGAAACAAAGGAGAAAAATGTTTCACTGGGTTGGGTATTGAGAGAGAGCAAAAATAGAGATGTTTAAAGCAGTGAAGATGCAAATAGGTAATTCTGCAGACTGGCTCTAGTCAGCTGAGAGTGGAGGTGTGCAGTAAGGGGAGAATCCAAAGCTGAAGCAGAAAGTTTTTTGAATGTGAGATTTGAAAGAGAAATACATGAGTGCAGATTGGAAGGAGAGAAATGAAGGAAACAGAAAATGGTTGGATGGGAAGCAGTTTTACAAAAGAGTTTAGATATAACATCACTAATAATAATGTTTAGTAAATAAGGAAATAGGTTTCTCAGCTGCATTTTCTTGCAAAGCCTTTTGAAATCTAAAAATCTGGTCTGCATTCATGAGAATAAGTTAAAATACCCCACCCACCTCCATTTGAGAGTCTTTTCTATGCTGAAGAGAGGAGAGCAAGTGTGAGAGCATTTCTGAAGTTTTGGTGAAGAGCACGAAGTATACAGTGCAGGCTGGATCTTGTTGTACTTCCCTTTCAAACTTCCAAGGAAGTCAATGGAATTTTGGGTGCCCAAGCAATACAGAATCTAATGTAAATATTGCATATTGTTGAGTAGATGGCCTCCATCTGTGGGGATGGGTGGCGGGAGACATTATTTCAGTTTTTCTATTTCTGGTGACTTAGGCCTTGTTTGCATTTACCAGGAGACTGAGGCTACAGAGATTGATCTCCCAGGGGTTGATTTAGTAGGTAAGGAAACACTAAATCAACCACTGATCATGCTCCCATCAACTTCAGTACTTCACTGGGTCATGAGGAGTAAGGGAAGTTGATAGAGTTTCTCCTGTTGACCTTCCACAGTGGGGACACCACTGTAAGTTGAAGTAAGGCACACTGACTCCACCTACACTGTTCATATAGGTGGAGTTGCATACTTAAGTTCGACTTTGCTCCCTGGTGTAGAATTGGACTTAAAGAAATAGCACTATCAGTCTTTAGGGAAATGGGGCTAGGGCACTTGTCAAATCGTGTCCCATTCATCTGGCTTCCCATTCATCTGACACTGTATTTGATACCCAAATAATAGGTACTGTACTACTTCAGTTTCTCTAATTTCAGATTTAGGGTAACATTGTTTAGGGTAACTTTTTTAAAATTTATCCATCTTCAGAAATGATTCTGCTTGGTGCAGAGCTGTCTTGCTTTACATTTCCAGTGAAAAGATATATTAAATATATAAAGTCTCTGTTTCTTTGGTTAGAAAATTACTCTAAGCATATATTCGACTTAAACTGTTGCGGGTGGAGGGAGAAAATATGCTTGATACCAGAGAAGTCTTTTTCCTTGTAATCTAACAACTAGAAATTGAATGAATTTGTGTGTAACTTTATATCCTAAAATAAATGCCACAGCAAAGCCAATTTCTAGCAGTCCTTTCATTATCTAAAAGTAAAAGGCAGAAAAACAGTTGTCATAAAGAAGTAATTATTTTAATGCCATGCTTCTTATGGCCAAATAGTAAATCCCTTAGCTGTAAACAGTACTCCATCATTTAACTTATCTGGTTCTGAAATGTATTACTTGAGGCTGTTATTGCAACGTGGGGCAGTTGAGAACTTGAAGATAGAAATTACCCTGGATTTTTCTAATCTGATATTTTATTTTATTCTGTTCCAGTATTTTTTTTTAATTTTCCCAAACAATAATTTGATATAAAAGAGAATGGAGCTAAAGATTCAATGCAGTACAGTAGAATTATTGTTGAAAGAAAGGACAGCAGTGCTGTGGATCTATTCATGGGGCACATATACAGTAAAAGTACTGTTAGGAAACATTCACACACTAGTTAGATCAAAACAAGAGGTGGTGGTTTTGCATTGCCCTCCGCCTCCTTCCCCCCCAAATGAATTCAGGTTATAGTTTAGTTCCGTCCCAGCCAGTTAAAGGTTGTTTCATATCCAGATTTAAGATCCTTGAGAAATCTCCATGTGCTACACTGAGCTGCATTTCATTCACTGTAAAGAGATTCCACAGTGGTTTGCATCCCTCCCACATCCCAAACAGTGCTTTGTTTCAAACTGGAGACCAAGTGGGATTGAGTACTCTGAACGTCAATACTGTCTATGAGCACCGGCATTTTGACCATATAACCCCTAGGTTTTAGCTGCAGCAGTCAGAGAAGACGGAACAGCCTGAAATCGGCAAAGGGGAAAAGGAGCGTCTTTTCCTTTTATTCCCCCGTTCCGTCCTTTGCTGTCAAAAAGGCCCTGGTAAAAGAGCGCTAGAGAGCCAAGCCAGCGGCTTTACACGTGGCTTCCGCTACAGTTTCATCTCATAATCGAAATCCAAAGGGTTTTTAAATGAGAGCTGTGTAATTGGAGCGTAATGCAGCCACCTTTGGAAAATTCTAAGGGCGCAGCTTTCTTTAGTGAGAGGCTACGAAAAAAGGTAAGCAAGCAATTATAAAGCGGTGTACTACTGGTTGGTGTGTGCAAAAAGAAGCAACAGAAATATCCTGCCCCTTGAACAGCTCTGAAATAAAATAATAAACATTAATATTCAAAACAGCGATACATCCTGCGAAAGAAAACCCCGCCCCGCCCTCTCTAGAAAAGCAACGTGTCTCACATTTCAACGATATCCATAAAGCAAACAAGACAGCTTAATTGTTTGTTTCTCTAAGGGAAGGAGCTAAACCTGGAATTAATTTGGTTCAGCCTGTGAAACAATCCGTTTGCTCTGCCTAATTCCGCCAATTAAAGAAGTTTTCCCAGACACAATTAACATGTAAATCAGCCGCGGAGTGTAGGGCTGGAGCAGCTACCGCCGGAGACAAGAGTGAAAGACGGCTCCGGCTCTGTTCCTTCTCCGTACCCGAGCCTGGGGGCGCTAGAGCTGCTACTCGCCGGAATAGCGGCATTGACTGGCAGCAGCATCAGAGAGAGCAGGGTTCCCGGGCGGGGGGGTTGGGAAACCGGAGGATTAATCTATTAGCTCTGCTCTTGCTCCTCTCTGGACTGATTGGCAGCGAGGCACGGACGGATTAACCCAGCCAGCAACTAGCAAACTGGGAGTGGTAGCGTGGGGGGAAGAAACGGGGACTGATCTGCCAAACAGGACCAGCCGTATTTCCCTAGAGGCCATCGGATTGATGTCATCATGGTACTTCAGATTAGTGCCCTCCGGGTAATGTCAGTAATATACGATTAGGTTACACAATAGAATGGGATACTTCAAAATGGGGAACTGTATGGAGGTAGCTAGCGGCATACGTAGCATGGGTCTCCTGTACGGGAACTGGGGAGGGAGATGTCCGTGTATCTATGCACACACAAACCGAAAAGCATGAGACGTCTGTAAATCCATACTAGCACGAGTGGAGGCAGGGAAGCTCCAGCCGGGCTAATACTAGCGCAACTCAAACGTCCGATCAAGCTGCCAGTGAAGTTAGTGGTGGTTTTGCAGTCGCCTTCAAAGGAAGCCGGATCAGGCAGCAACTTTGCAAATGTAATCAATCCATGGGTTGTTCGCACAGGCGAATTAGTGCAGCGGCCCCTTCTGGAACACAGGAAAAGAGCAAGAGACAGAGCCGAGACGTCGTTTTCTCTGGGCTGACCCCCTTCAAACTAGGTAAAGCTATTGTGTGCGTGCATGTTCTTAATCATAACAACATCTTATACGCACGCAGACTGTACTTACACACCATACATGCCTATATTGAATCTATTCCGTAGCACATAGGTTTCGGAGGTAGAAGTTAGACCACCTGAGTGAATTTTTCATTGTCATATTTTCAGCTTTTTTTCTGCAGATCTTTACACGCAAGTATATCTCCCTTCTATTTTGCTGCTTCTCACTACCTTAAAACGAAACATTGCTACTGGTATGGAAACCGGTTTAGTGGACTCGGAACAATCGCGACGCTGGAAATTTCGATTGTCAGCATCTTCAGCGTTTATGGTTACCTCAAATCAAATTTGGTGTAAACATAAGCATATACATATGGCAGAGAAATAAGGATATGCCTTGGGAATCCAGAGGAGAGGGGATGTACTGGCCTTTGGGAAGTTTCCTTTAAAAATGTCTTCTTTTTTTTTTTTTTTTTTTTTTTAACGTGGGCGACTGATGGAGGTTGGGTCTTGGCAATTTAAGGTTTTTAGAAGAATGGTTCTTTCTTTTCCTCTTTTCATGCATCCGCATAAAATAAATCTAATACTTAAAATGTGCTTGTGCACGTAGTCCATGTTTTTTATTGGCACTGCATTTCCTTTAATAAGGATTTAAATAAAAAATTCTCATTACATGTAAATACAAAATTTCAAACACAATGTTCAGACTACCATAGCAGTTCTGTTAGCTTATTGGCATATATTTTTCTTTAAAGAGCTGTTATACCTACATATTTGTACAAGACTACTGTCCAAGAATACTGTGTACTGAACAGTTATTTTACATATATTTACATACCTTGTAGTCAATTCGATTTGTGTGTAGGATGCTTATTGCTCTAGGAAGTGAGAACTGGAACTGTTCGCAGAATTAGAAAGTCTAAACAATTCACTTACCCTCATCCTTTAAAACTTTTCCATTTAAGAAAATCGATGAGCAAGTCCTTTCTTGTATTTGTATCTCGTCTCCTGGAGTACTTCTTCCTTGCCTTTTTAAAAAGTCAAGGATCAGTAATACTTCTCCCATCACTGCTTCATTCCCAGTCATGATTGCAAACACAATGCACTGTACATTAATACAGTATTTGGGATAAGCGCTTTTTCAGCTCTTCACTTTCGTTATCTCCTTGTTTGTATATATCTGGGGGGGGAAGGGAGATTATCCACTTGGAAGCTTGCCATGCCCTCACCCTATCCTCTACCCATTGCACATGCTCATCCTTGTTCGGTATAGCAAGGAACTGGAGAGGAAGGGTGGGTGGAATCAAGTGAGTCCAGCTGGAGAGATCCAGTCCGGGATTTGACTCCGCCCGCACCAAGCTGCCTTCCTTTGACAGAGGAGTTGGGACTCGGAGACTACCAGTGGGAAGAGAGGCAGGGCACTGGGAGAGAGGTTGCTCTGAACTCCTCTCCAAACACAGTTCAATGACCAGGAGCTTTGGGCTAAAGCGACCGCTCTTTCCTGCCGTGGCGCACTGAGTGCCGCCTGCCTAGGAGTGTTCCTGAAGCAGCCTCTACACCTGGCGCACTTTTGGTAGAAAGGGAGCAGGACAAGACCCTGAAATGACTTATCTCCTAAGATTCGACTGAAGGGGACTTCCTGGAGTGGAATCCTAGTGGAATTTGGGTTTGGAGAGGAGTTGTTGCTAAACCTTTTTTTTTTCCTCTTCCCCCTTTTCTCTCCCGTCATTGGAAATGAGCAAATTGCATTTGCATTCCAGAAAGTAGCAACATTAAACATCCCATCCCCCAAAGAAGCACACATGTAGTAATGACAAAGGATTGCAAAGGAGAGAGTGGATCCAGTTTCCCAGAGAGATCCCCTTAAATGGATTACTAAATGGGACACTACATCAGCTAGTTCTGTCCTCTAGCTGCCCAGATACATGCACCGAAAAGGTACGGTACTCCCCTCTCCATATCTCTGTCTAAGCCTTTGGGTTGCTTGCAAAGGAAGGCTCCTCCTGGTTTGCACTGGCAGGTCCGGGAGGAGCGTGTTCGGTGTGTGGTTAAGGCTGGCTTCTGGTTTCTAGCTCGGCAGCGTTTGCAGCGCTTCGGCAAGGCGGAGGAGAGCCGCCTGCCCTGGCGCACGTTGTGCGGTTGCCCCTGCCGGGTCAGGTTGCGGTTTGGGGGCTGCCTTTTTGACCAGCCTGGCGCTTCAGCCCGCAGGCAAACAGGGGCGCCCCTCGGGGGCTCGCGCGCTACCGGGCTGACCGCGTTTGTCCTCGCGCCTCACTCCGCCCGCTTGTGAGCAGCGGACGCGGAGCTGGAGCTGCTTTGCCCCGCCGCTGGGCGTGCGCGCCGCTTGCGCTGCAGGGCGCCCCGTGTGACAGCTCCAAAGCGGGCCGGGCCGGGCGCAGGCTCTGGGACGCCCATCCCCCGCCTTTAGCTGCTCGCCCCAGGGCTGCAGGGCGACCGGCGGGGGGAGAGTCTTTGTTGTAGGGACAATGTGGGCGCCTTGCACGTGCGCAATCCCTGGCGCTGCTCTTTAGCCCGGGTGCCGAGGCTGCAGTTACTGGCAGGGGCGCTGGGTGTGGAACAAAGGAGCCGCCTGCCGGCTTGGAGCCCCCCACGCTCTGCCCTGCGCCCGCCGTGCCCATCCCGGTCCCTGGGTGTGGACGCGCGCTGCTGCCTGGTTGCCTGGCTTTGTTCGCCAGCGTGGGGCTGGAGCTCCGGGCTGAGCGCCCCCTCCCAGCCGCGGGCTCCTGTCATTACTCTGCCTGGAGAGGGGCTCTGGTGCTGCCTCCCCCCACGCTCCTAGCTGGGGTGTGCATGTGTCGGGGGCCATGCAGCGCCAGTCGGCTCCGGGCGGCTCTCGGGCAGGACCGGTCCCCGCCCCCTCTTGCCGCTGCTGTCAGCTCCATTGGGGCTGGAGGCGGCTCAGGCGCTCGCTCCCCCCGCCCCGGGCTTCTTTCTGCCCCACTAGAGGGGCCAGGAGCTGAACCCAGGCCTGAAGGGAGGGGAGTCTCGGAACGCTCCTCTCTTGCCAGCTGTCCGCATTGGCCCGAGTATGAAGGAGCCACAACACGGTCCTTGGGGGAACCAAACTCCCCGCCTTTCCTTCCCCTGAGCCCTTGCCCTCCTGCGCGCCCCTGCCCCCCTCCCGACAGTGAAGATCCCGGGGAGCCAGGCAAAGTTTGTCTAAAAGGAACTAACAGGGCTGGACCGCACAATGAAGCGTTTGTTCCGAGCTCCCTCCGAAAAGTGCTGCCTGGGTGAAAAAATAGAGGGGGGGGGGAAGGGAGGACTCCCAGTTGTAGGGAATAAGAAGGGAAGGAATCGAGATGGCGATAAGACCCTTGTCCTCCGGACTACTTCAGACAGAGGGCGTTAGATCTGAAGGGGCCCGAGGGCTTTCCGCCCCCATCCGCACCCCTAGTCAGCAGCAGGGGGCGGAGAGGGATGATGGTGGCAGGGAGGATGCTGCTGGTGGGAGGGTGTGTGTGTGTGTAGGAGCATGAAAAGCTCTCAGTTGAGAGTAATGTGCATTAAGTGCTCTGGCTGTGAATTTGCATGAGCGAAAGTGGGAGCCTGAGCCTGCAAATCCCCATGAGTTGTTTTCCTGCCTGCTAGTGTATTGGAAAAGTGGAGCAGAACTGAGACAGCCCGGGGGAAGGTTGGGGACTGGTGCCTGCTGGCCTCCTACAAGCAATTACAGAAGTAACAATTGTTAGATAAATCAGTCCGGGTCACGGGATTGTTGGCTCCGGGACCAGAGAAGCCATTTGGGGCGTTCTTGTGGCTCGGGAAATGTTAGTGAAAGTTTTATCTTAGGTATGAAAAGACATCTGGTTTGGCCTGCACGGAGCGCTCTGTGCCAAAGATTTTTGCTTTGCTCCTCGCTTGTGATGACAGGAGGGGGAATCGGTGCTGACGACTGACATCCAGAGGAAGGGTTAAATGTAACAATCACAGCTTTTCCTGTCCCTTTGAAGCTAGACTCCCACCAGCTTTGACGAAGTTTAGGAAGTAGGACTTTTTAAACCACAGTCACAGGATTTCTCAGGAATGACTGTTTCATGGCTACTTGTGATATGGTAATTATTGGGTTCTTCCTACACGTCTACTTTGATAAATCCTGACCTCTTGTTTAGAAGGAAATTTGTTCTTCTCTTTTTTTTTCTTTCATAAAATAATTGCTGGTTTTCAGGTATCTTTGTAAACTTACATACTTATGCCAGTGTTTATACATTTCAGACCTCCTTTAAACTGATACAGAATGAAGATCATGAAGTTCAATGCAGATACAGAAACAGTGGCTTTAATTAACTCTGCTATAAATAAAAAATGGAAATTCCTAATGCGGGGGGGGGGGGGCAGAGGATGTTTGGCTTTGTAAATACATAACAGAGGAGTTAAATCATCCCAAACACCTTTTTTTTTTAATCTCTGGTCTGCACATCTTATAGTATTGTTTGAAATATACCCTGATAACTTCTGTTTAATATAATCCAGAACTAACATTAATTATTAACCCAACCTTAAATATAGTGGCAAAATCATGTCTCCAGCTATTATCTTGTCTTTGTAATTTCAATGACTGTGGTTTACACATTCTTATTTACTTTGGACCCCATTCTGCAACCATTCCTCATGTGAATAATCCTTACCCACAGGAGTAAATTCATTGACTTCCCAATAGGACTTTTCCAGCGGGTAAAAATTACTTGCACAAGAAAGGCTTGCAGGATCAGGCCCTTTGTGCTGATCTCGACCAAATTTATTCGACTGGTTTAAATTATGCATAAATATTACTGACTTTAGAGTTTGGTTTGAGGATTTCAGAACAAACAGTGAAAAAGAAAAATGACCTTGTTTTGGTTAACTGATCTTGTTTAATGGGTCTGGCCAGGGTATTTTGAAAAATAGTGGGTCATTGCCAGCAAATCCTTCCTTATAGTAGTAGTCCCACATGACTTTGAATGGAACTACTGGCATGAGTAACAAAACCAAACCACCAAAATCACCTACAGTGCCAATGTGTTTCTCTGTTTATACAGTTTTCTTTAGAATATTAAACATCCCATTTTTATATTGGTAACTATTTATAAAAGACCCAAAGACAGTAAGACAAAGGGAGTATTCTTTTGGTATAAAACCAAGCACACCCTAAATATAAAAAAAGATGGATTCAGATTCAGTTCTATACTCCTTGCTCAGGAAAATCTTCCACGGAGTTCAATGGAACTGCATATCAAGCCCTACCTGTGTAAATGCTAAACTTATGTTTTATAAGAACTAGTGCAGTGTTTCTCAATCAGTGGTACGAGAAGTCTGAGTGGTATGTCAACACAACTGAAATTTGGAGAAAAGTGAATTTTTGTTTTAAGTTTTACAGCATTTTATTATTTTTGTACTTTTTTACACCCAAAAATCGCCTGCCTGGCTACGATTAAGTTGCTTAAACAAAAGTGTTGCAATGGTAGAAAAAATTGTGTCTCGGAAAACTATAGATACTGGGGGTACTTTTTTTTTAAAGGGGTACTTTATAAAAAAAAAAAAGACTGAGAAACACTGAACTAGTGAGCTCTGCTCTTGCTTGCTACTCTCTGGCCACTTTTGCTTTCATGGCCAGAGAGCGTGAAAGCATGATGATGTCATTCTGGCGTGAAAATGTGATGTCATTCTGTCACCCTGCAGGAAAAACTTTTTTTATATAGAGCGATAATTAATTTCATGCCATACAAGACATTTGCTACATTTGCTTTTCATATAATAGAAATCAGAGAAGATATAAAAATGAGTGTACAGTTTTGAGTGAAAAGAATAATACAGTCCCAGATGTTCTGCATATTTGCAATTAGTTTACATGAGAACTGTGTATTTTTCTTATGACTGCATAATCTACCTTATCAGCTAAACCAGTGCTGCAAGGGGGGAAGGAGCTAATAAAATTTACAAGGAACAGTGTATTTAACATCTCTTAACTACTTGAAGATAAAAGTAGATGTTAGCTATGGCTCCTTTTTAATATATGTAATTTGAGGAAGGCAGCTATTACAATTGGAGTCAAAAGAAGGAGGTTGCTGGGGTAAAGACAAGGAGCTGTTTTCATTGATTTTTTTTTAAAAGGAGCAAATTAATGACCTGTGAAAAATCCAAAATAGAACTGTTTGCATTTAAAAGGAAATAGGTGATTGTGAACCTGTTTGTGTGTGTGTTTTTGTAAGGAAAGAGGAAATTTGTCATTTTGTTTTGAAGGGCAAGAAGATACATAAAAACATCTGAAAGGAATTCACACAGTTTACAGAAGGGAAGACATAAAATGTTTTATGATTAAATTGGCCTGTGATAACACATGGATTGCAGCCGACTTGTTTGCAGGAACACCTTGTTATGCAACCCAAACAAATGTTTTGTACATGGTACATGACTACCATCTATTATAATAAAATACTCAAAAATCTTACAGAATAAAATCTGGAAAGTAATATTAATTCTGATTTTTCATATATATTTTGGCATACCATATGTAGGGAGAAAGGTTAATGGTACTAAAATAGAAATCTTGTATTCCTGAATAGGTATGCGTGCTGCTTTCTTTTACCTTTTTTTCCCCATGTGATCTCACATTCCAATTCCAATTGGACAATTCCAGACCAGGATCTTCAAAATGTGACTCTCATGAATAATCCTTATTCCTCTGAATAGCTTCATTAAAGTAAAATGGGATCATGTAAGCATGGATTACTCTGGTGAGCAAGAGTTTACAAGATAAAATCCCTACACTGGATATTCTATCCTATGATAAGAAATGATCCTTAGTCCACGGCCTGATGTCGTGAGGTGTTGAGAACATCCTTGTAGGGTGAAACCCTTAAAGTTAATTTTGCACTAAGTCTCTGTATCAATGGTCTGATATGAGTGATATCCAAATCAGGTCCATAATAAATTGTGCTGAACTGCATATCTTTCAATTACCAGTTACACCCACCACCATACCTGGTAATTCTTAAAGTATTTTTTAACAACCATTAACCAGTTATCCCACATTGTATTACAATGAGGTATGCATGGGATATATGGAGATCACTTTGACAGAGAAATGTGACCACCTCTGGTACAAAGAGGAGTTATTGTTCAAAAACAAACAGCAGCAGCAACACAATTGTCAAGATAGGAAGTAAACAGCAGAGAAAATTGGTTCCTGATCTGTGAACTCTTAGGTAAATGAGTAACTTTACTTGATCTCAGTGGGACCATTCACATGATTAAAGTCACTTAGAAGTCAATTCATGGCTTAAATCTGGACCACCAGACACTTTTGAACAGACTGGGAAATCTTTTTCTTTCTTTCTTTCTTTCTTATTATTATCATCATCATCATCATTATGTTTTGTATTATTTGCTCTGGAGTCTGGACCTTGACCAAAAATAGTTAATTACCCCAGTGTAGGTTTTTGCAGCGCCGGGCAAGCAGAATGCAATTTGCAGCTGGAATTTGGTCTGTCGGCTGAATTAATTCAGTATTCCTGATGTTGGAAATAATTGAGCACTAAACTTTACAGTTTTATGAGATCTTTAATTACCTTTATCACAAGTGGTCAAGAATTTGGTATAGGACTCATCCAAAGAGTGGCACTGATAGAAGGACAGTGCCTCCAAGCACTAAACGGGTATTTGATGTAGCATTTTAGAGTGAAGAGTACCCCCCTGTCAATTGCCATTTATTGCAGATCCTAGATTTCTTCTGAAGATCTTCAAAGCACAAACTAATATAGCCTGTCCCTTTATAGCAACAGTGAGATCAAAGGGTCAAAGCAACAGGGGAAATGTAAAGAACTTTAGAATTAAAGACATGTATAGTTAAGAAATCAAATACAGTATTGAGAAAGTCATAGTTTATTTTAAAAATATACCCATAGAAGGACTAATTATTTTTGACATTTCAGAAGCAGAAAAGTTGCTAATGGTTAATGAAGGGGACACAGGATATAGAGAAGGGAAGTGATACTTTGGAAATCTCCTGCTCCCACCTCCCCCTCTCCAAAATCAGCTTATTCTTGGTGTTTGTCACCAGATGAACAGAAATAACTCTGCCAGCCTAGTGTGTTTTGAAATTTAAAGTTTGACTCAAGTTATAGTTTTATAATTGAAAGTAGATATAACTTTGTGTAAACAACTTTTTAAAAAGCAAGAACTACAAGAAAAGAACCACAACCACATTATCCCATAATTCACTGCAAAACCCCATGAAAATTCAAACTTCCCGGAGTCTTCCACAGTATGGAATTATAGTTATTTATCAGCCAAAAAAGAGGGGTATATAATACAGTATATGAAATACAAAAATGTTCTTGTATGAAAGTTTTTTTTTTTAAGTTCCCAAAGTATATCTGTAGTGGTTGAAACAGAGATGTAAAATGAAGTAGATAAACCAGCTATTAAGGGAACTGCCAGTTGCTATATCTCAAGAGTGAAGACATATGGTAATTCATGCATTCATGATCTTTCTTTTAAAAGTATTGTTAGTAATAGCTATTTCTATATACAGTGTTTTAGAGCAGATACTTGGAATTCATGTTTAATATGCTGCCTTCTCCTATTTCTTTTCAGTGGTTAAATCATCCTCTTCCCCTGCTACTCGGGATTTCTTCAACAATATTTTTAAATGTTAATGCCATATTGAAATTAATAAGAGTTTTGCCTGAATGAAAGATTGCAAAATTGGGCCCTTCATGGTAGGTTAAAAAGGAAGTATGTCCCAATATTTTTGGGTTTTCTGAATTTAATTGCCTTCAGTGGACGCAAAATGTTTATGGAAGCAGAAGGAAGTGAAGAGTGTTTTTTGTTATGGGTTTTTAGGTTAGCCTGAGACCAGCAGATAGACCAGGAGCGGCCCGAGGCCGGCTGCGGCAGCTGGAGCCCCAGGCAGAAGGCGCGATCGGCGCCCCCTCCTGCACGGCTGTCAATGGCTGTGACGTAATCACGGGGCGCCCTAGCGCCCCGTGATGTTATCCTCAGGCGCCCGGGCCGGCAGCGCCCTAGGCAACTGCCTAGTTTGCCTAGCCTCACGGGCCGCCCCTGAGATAGACATTATGTATCAGAAGTTTTCCTAGAGGGGATAGTGAACTTCTGACTTACTTACTGATTTACTGATGCATTTTAGTAAGAATTCCAGGACTTTCATCAATGTTGTAGTGACCATGGTCTACAGCAGTGAAAATGACAGTATCCTGATGCTGCTGATGAAAAGGAATGTACCTTTTATGAATGCCAGTCCCAAAAAGCTGCATCCCACCATACTCCTAATCCAGGAAACATTACCCCCATTTCTTTATGTCCAGTCATGAAGCCTCAATTGGATGATTCCAATAGTAGATATGCTTGTGTTTAGCTTTGAAACATCCATGTAGGAAACTGGCTGTATCACTCCCTTCATCTGGCGGATTTTTATCTGTCAGTTGCATGGCAGATACCCATCTTTTCAGTGTGATATACATAAGTATCTAAACAATAGTCAGCACTTTGTACTGTTTTTAGGTGAACAAAAGCACAGTCTTCTTGATGCCTCTCAAAATCTACTTTTTATTGGTAGTTTGAGATAAATTCTATGCTAATTTCTCCCGTGTTCTTGAATTATGGCCTACCTAGACACTGTCGCTGGGATCTTCATCTATTAATCATGGAAGCTGCTTTCTTATTCGGTTGCCATAGTTTCAGTGTCTCAGATAGTGTTGGGGTGCCTTGGGAAAGGCTTGAGATATACTAGGACTTGCAAACCTTGCAGTTATTTTGGCAGTAGTAGAGCTCTAAAAGAATAGAAAACAGCTTCCAACATAATTCAGTGTTGGATTAAAAGAGGCAACTCCTAGATGTGTCTCTCTGGACCTTGTTATGTGAACATACAGCTGATTTTTTACTCCCAAGATTTGCTTCTTGCTAAGTCTTGCTGCTAAAAATGTACAGTTCAGAGAGTAATGGCTACTTTTATCTAGTGCAAGAGTAGGAAAGGACTGTTGATAAATGGTTGGGTAAATTAGGGCATTTAGGGCTTACTAAGCAATCCAGGTAATTTGTTTTAGAGTCTGTTGAACTTAGGTACATGACATCATGTGTTTAACAGAGTAAACATTTGTTTAGTTTCCATCATTAGCTTAATTTAACCTTTCCTTTTTGGGGAGGGAGATCTCTGTTCAGTGTGAGGTAACATTTTACTGGTTACTGTGGCCATTTGAGTTACTTGGCAGGAAAAAAAAGGAAGTAAACTTTTGGCATTCAGTACTAGTGCTCTTTCAGCGCTGTATGAGAACATGCATTTACTTTTCCTTAAGGTTGTAATATCTGTTTTTCATTCTATTAAAACATTTGTAGTTTTATATAGGCAGAACTAGAAGCAAATACTAGTAGCTCACCTGTAAAATGGTGTTTTGTTTGACAGTGGAGAAAAAAGTGGAAGAGTACTGATCTGGTATAGCTAGAAACACTAACAATATATATTTATCAGTCTAATTATTTATGTGTGTCGTATGCAATGTAAAATATTGTACAGCTTTCATTTGGCACACAAATTATGGATCTGCTTCTTCCCATGGAAGCAAAATTTCCATTGATTTCAGCGTGGGTGGGAATGATCCATTCGTTTTAGCAAATATTTCAGTCCCGTTTCTGTTAGATTTTATTTCCAATTTTTCAAACAGGAATCCAGTGTTTCTCTCCAGTTTTAATAATGAGGTTTTGTTATCATATAGTCTATGTCTAGACTGCTGCCTTTTTTTGGCAAAAGGTAGGCAAATTGCGCTCTGAAATTTGCGTACCTTTTTCCGATAGTTTTGTTGGCAGAGGCTTTTCTAAAATTTGGCCTGTCTACACTAGGACAAATTTTGGAAAAACCTCCTCTTTCGGAAGAGCCATTCTTCCTCGTGGAATGAGGAAGATAGGACTTCTGAAAGAGCATGTCCGATATTCCGCAAACAGAAAAAAACTCCATAGACATAGCCATAGATAAACTTGACCAGTATTTTTCTTTCAAGAAAAAACCTGTAAAATTCCTATCAAGCAAGGCATCATACTAAAAGCTGTGCAGTGAGATTAAAGAAAGCTTGACTTCATTATAAATGGAACTAATCTGAAAAATTAGCCTCTTTTTACCGTAAAATTATTAGATTTCATTCAAAGATGAGCTTATGAGCTTCAATTTGGAATTTCACTACACCAGCTTATCCGTTTTCCAAAAAGATCAACAAATAGTTTTAGTACATGTGCTACTACATGTACCCATCCCTCATGAATTATACCTAATGACTGATTTTAAAGTCTTAACAATTTAAAGTAAATTAGAGGGGATGGTAAGGCTTTAATTGCTGCTAGCTTTGGCAGATTTCTGGGCCCAGAAGTTAATATAGTATATTTTGTACTTTCAAATGACATCAAAGTTTTTGATTCTGTGGTGTGACTTTCTCCTACATTGCAGTTAGGTCTCCCGACCCCCAAATCTTTTCCATTAACCAGAGAAAGCATAGAGTCCTCACAACAGGACCAAGCACCATCTAGATCATCCCTGACAGGTGTTTGTCTAACCTACTCTTAAATATGTCCAATGAGGGAGATTCCACAACCTCCATAGGCAGTTTATTCTAGTGCTTTACCACCTGGACAGTAAGGAAGTTTTTCCTAATGTCAAACTTAAACTTCCCTTGCTGCAATTTAAGACCATTGCTTCTTATCCTATTATCAGAGGTTAAGGGAAATAATTTTCTTCCTCCAACAGCCTATTAGGTGCTTGAAAGCTGTATCATGTCCCCTCTCAGTCTTCTCTTTTCCAAACTAAACAAACCCAATTCTTTCAGTCTTCCCTTATAGGTCATGTTTTCTAGACCTTAAATAATTTTTTGTATCTCTTCTTTGGACTTTCTCCAATTTGTCCATATCTTTCCTGAAGTGTGGCACCTAGAACTGGACACAATACTCTGGCTGAGGCCTAATCAGTGCAGGGGAGAAGAATTACTTCCCGTGTCTTGCTCACAACATTTTATTAATGCATCCCAGAATTGTTTGCTTTTTTTTTTTTTTGCAAGTGTTACGCTATTGATTCATACTTAGCTTGTAGTCCACTATGACCCCTAGATCACTTCCCATTTTGTATTTGTGAAACTGACTGTTCCTCCCTAGCTTGTAGTCCACTATGACCGCTAGATGACTTCCCATTTTGTATTTGTGAAACTGATTGTTCCTCCCTAGCTTGTAGTCCACTATGACCCCTAGATGACTTCCCATTTTGTATTTGTGAAACTGATTGTTCCTCCCTAAGTGAAGTACTTTGCATTTGTCCTTATTGAACTTCATCCTGTTTACCCTCGGACTAGGGATGTAAAAGAGCAGTCAAATAGTTGACTACCCAGTAAGCCTAGGCTTATTGGGTAGTCGAGTCGACTACTCTCATTTCCTCCTCACCTCCCCCCACTGCCTCTATATCAGAGGCAGCAAGGGGAGGGGAAGCAGGAGCCAGTGCTGGGGGAGCCAGCTTAAAAGCCGGAGCAAGTCGCCAGGCTCTTACTACATTTAAAAGGCAGAGCCACAGCAGGGTTAGCTCCTGGGCTGGCGTAAGCCAGGACTGCTTAGTTTCAACTCACACCACCCCTGGGAACTAGCCCCGCTGTGGCTCTGAAGTTTAAATGTAATAGGAGCTGGGCTGCTGCACTACATTTAAACTGTAGAGGCCCATCGGGGGTAGCAAGCATCCCGACTAATCAAGTGGTTGATGGACTGCTCGATTAGCTGATTAATCGCAATTTAACATCCCTACCTCAGACAATATATTCAGTTTGTCTAGAATATTTTGAATTATGATCCTATCCTCTAAAAAACTTGCAATGCCTTCCAGCATGGTATCATTTCTAAACTTTATAATCATACTCTCTATACCATCATCTAAATTGTTGTCGAAAATATTGAATAGAACTGGTCTCAAAACTGATCCTTGTGGAACCCCACTTGTTATGACCTTCCAGCATAACTGTGAACCACTGATAACTACTTTCTGAAAACTGTTATTCAACCAGTTATGCACCCACCTAAGAGTAGCGCTATCTATTTTGTATTTCCCTAGTTTATTTATCAGAAAGTAATGTGAATGTAATAAATGCTTTACTAAAGCCTAGGAATATTACATCTACCACTTCCTCCTTATCCACCAGACTGGATATCTTATCAAAGAAAGCCATCAGGCTGGTCTGGCATGATTTGTTCTTGACAAACCCATGCTGACTATTACTTATCACCTTATTATCTTCCAGAGGTTTGCAGATGGATTATTTAATTATTTGTTCCATTATCTTTCCTGGTACAGAAGTTAAGCTGACTGATCCATAGTTTTCTGGGTTGTTCTTATTTCCCTTTTCATATATATATTTGCCCTTTTCCACTCTTATGGACTCCCTCCCATCTTTCATGACTTTTCAAAGATGATGGCTAATGGCTCAGATACCTCCTCAATCAGCTCCTTAAGTATTCTAGGATTCATTTAATCCAGCCCTAGCAATTTGAATACATCTAACTTTTCTAAGTAACCAGGTGACATGGTCCAGGGGTGCCGGAGTCAGGGCCACTGTGGCGCAGCTGGAACCAGGGCTGCGGAAGCCAGGGCTACAGTGCAGCTAGGAACTGGGTCCGGTGCTGCTGGGGAATTGCTGGGTCCAGGACTGGTGCGGCTGGGTCTGGGAGATGGAACCACTGCCAGGAGCCAGGGCTGGGGCTGCTGTGACATGGTCAGAAGCTACAGCTGTGGGATCCAGGGCTGCAGAGTGGCCAGAGGCTGGTGCTGCTGTGGCCACTGGGATTGTGGTTTGGCTGGGAGCTGATGCCATGGTAGCTGGGGCTGCTGGCATGGCCACGTCTGGGACCACTTGGTGTGAGGCCAAGTCTGGCGCTGGTGCTGTTGTGGGTAGACCCACCAGGGTCAACTGGGCTGGGATATGTGGGCCACTGCAGTGTGGCCAGGACCTGCCTGCCTGCCATGTGGTCCCATCAGCCACCATGACCTTATCAGGTTCCTGCCAGCTGGCACCACATGGCTGGCAATCCAATTAACTGGTTACCAAATAAGCATTCCAGAAAGCCTAATGCTTAATGGTTAATCAGTTAACCTTTTACATCCCTACTTAGGGGACATTGCTATTTACTTCTCTCCAATCTGGCAACCGACCATTGCTTCCTACCCTTTGTTTCCTATATGTTCACCATTTACTGATTCATGAAAGGATTTTTTCTCTTATCCAATGTCTGATTACCTGGACCTTAAGTCTGGGCAACATCAATAAAATGGGTGCTAGGCACCCATTGCTTCCTTCTAAGAGTAGGGGGTAGGGAGAAGTGATGGGAAGAATAGCTGGAGCCATTTCTGTACTTCTCCAGTGCTCCGGTACAATTGAGATATTGTAGGCAGTGGTTAAGGGTAGTAGTGGAACAGGCCAGCAGCAGAGTACCATCTTCCATAACACATGCCAGAGGAGCTATGTGTCACTCCATGCACAAGTCTTATTCCAAAGTAATGATTTTAGGAGTTACAGAGGCCTCTCCATGGAGTGAGCTACTACCCAATGACAAAAAATGGTTTAGAATTTTAACACCTTTTTCATTAACTGGTACTTCAGAGCAGACCTCAACCTATTAATTATAATCTTGAAGCCTGGTTAATGAATCATCTAATCAAAGTCTGGCTATCTTTTAATAGTGCTTTGCTTCTAAGAATAGCTTTATACTGAAAATAGGGTATAATATGTTAGAGTTTTAAATTAAAGTTCTGTGTGTGAACAATAAATTTGTAGCTTACATAAAGTTTTAGTAGCAGTCAACTAATCAATTTTAGAGTAATTTGTACTTATTAATTATAAATTCTCAGATTTTGCATTTATGACTAACTGATCCTTAACCATCTTACTAAGAAAGGAACTAAATTAAATTGAATTTTAATATTTGCTGTAATGTGTTCTAGGAATGTGATTACATAACATGACTTTTCCAAACTGTATTAGTCTAATAAGATTTCCTCTCATATAAGTAAATTCATGCAATAGATTTTACGGATTTTTCATGGGGCAGTAACTAGAGTGGGGAGGGAAAAGTAATTTTATTTTTTTGCAAACAAGTAATAAGACTTCTTTTTAGTGGCTCTTTTGGGTCCCAGTATTGCAGTGCAGGCAAAAACAAAAAAACCCTTTGAATTCCATAGGCATTTTTCCTAAGTAAAGCCTACAGCATCTGGCCCTTAAAAATATTATTTGAATGGGAAGGACTTTTGCATAAGCTATTACACTTTTTAAATTATCTTCAAGGTGTTTCCTTTTAGTTCAGAGGAAGGGAAGTTCAGTGTTTTCAAATACTCTGATTAATTCCCTCCCCACAAGCATATATCGTAGGGTGGTGTCGTCTTTTCTCAACTTTTATCCTGTTCTGAACATAAGACCTGGAGATATTGCCAGAACACTTCCTTTCCCAAGGAAGAGGGAGAAAAGGCACTGTTCTTGTTTAACAGACCAAATGGATAGTTAGCCAACTTGGAGCTAACAGTTTGAAAACAGGGATAAAAGGTGACTGGATGACTGACAACTTGAATAACACAGTTCTTTCATTGACAAAATATGTTTCCAAGTACTGTATATAATTTAAATATGCTTATAATAAAAAATTGACTATAATTGGAAAAAGTGTTTAAAATAAAAATCTAGTCTATGTAATAATTAGACTATGTTCTCAGACACCAATATTCTATTTCCTTTTTAACAACTGCTTTACATTTTTAACAGATATATGTTTATGCAATAGTTATATTTATCTGTGTTTATTATGTCTTAAGATATCTTGTGTAACTGAGATGGTGGAGATGACATCACTTGCAAAATCATAAATAGCACCTAACAAGTGTTGTTTGTAACATTGTGCTGCAAGTAAATGCTGCTGATGTACTGAAGAGGGAATGAAAATGTAGAATGAGTAATGACCGTTAATGTCAGAGAAGGGATCTGTAAGAATGCATGCATTGATTTACCTTGAATAGCAAATCAATTCTTTTAGACATTTTAAAAAAATGGTCAGTAACGAGTGTTAGTTTAAAACAGAAGGAAACACTGATTGTCATTGCAGTCCAAGAATCCTAAGAATTTGCAGACTCTACATCTAGTCCTGTAGTATTTTCTGAGTACATGGTACTTTATCAGGGCCTAATTCTACAGTCCTGATTCATGCTGAACCTGAGGGTGCAAGTCCTGGGGCCCAGTGCTGCAAATCCTTTTTAGGCAAGTAGTCCTTACTAGGGATGTTAAAGACTAATCAACTAGTCGACTATCCGATAAGCATTTGCTTATCGGATAGTCTGTCGACTAGTCAACTAGTTGATTTCCCCGGCCCCCTTGCTGCCTCTATGAGATAGAGGCGGTGAAGGGAGGGGAAGGGCTGCTTCAAAGTAGCGTTTCAAAGGGGCAGCCACTGCACAACTGATCCATGGATCAGCTGTGCAGCAGCTGCCCCTTTAAAACGCTGCCTCTGGCGTTTCAAAGGGGCAGCTGCCGTGGACCCTGGGGTCAGCTGGGGACTGCCCAGCTGATCCCGGGCTCCCCATGGCATTTCCACAGAACCCGGGATCCTCCGGGGAGTCCCCAGCTGGCCCCAGGCTCCTAGCGGCATGCACGTAGCATGGAGCCTGGGGTCAGCAAGGGACTCTGTGTCCCCTGCTGACCCTGGGCTCTATGTCTTTAAAATGCACAAGAGCGCCCGCTGGGGACTCTTGTACATTTCAAAGCAGACACCTTCATGCAGCCCAGATTCAGTGGGACTTCCTGCTGGCCACGGGCTGTACTCGGAGTTCCGCATTCCTCCTTTGAAATGTACAAGAGCCCCAGCGGGGGCTCTTGTACATTTCAAAGGAGGAATGCAGAAGTGCCTATCGACTAGTCAAATAGTTGATGGAAATTTCATCGACTAGTTGACTAGTCAGTTAACTGTATTTTAACATCCCTAGTCCTTACCTATGTGAATCATCTCATGAAAACCAATTAGACTGCTCATGCAAGTAAGAACTAGTTGAATGACTACTCATCAAGTTTTTGAGACTACTTACAAGAATAAGGGTTAAAAGGCTGTAGCATTCAATCTACTTACACCTAATTGACAAAACTAAGGACCAATCTTATTTCAAGATCCCTGTTTATTTCATTGGGAACAGGATCGGTCTTTAGGGATCCAATCTGATTCCCACTCAAATCAATGGAAGGACTCCTACAGATTTCAGTGGGAGATGGACTGGACCCTCAACCTGGAGATTTTCAACTCTCTAAAGAAACAAATAGAAAAATTCCATGACATTCAACCCATCCAGAAGTGCCTTCGTTCTCTACATATATAAACATGTAAGACTTAGATAGTAGTTGTTTTGAAGAAGTTATTTCTTTTAGAGTGCCTGTGGCAAAAAGAGTTTTAAAAGTGAACTCTTTAAAAAAGTTAAATTTGGAAAAGCCTGATATTTAGTGAACAAGACTGAACCCTCCCCCCTCTTCCAGGTCACAATTGTATTTACTTTTAATAGCCAAATATGAGCTGCTGTATAAATGTCTTATGAGATGAAGACCGCTGCAAAGATGAGTGCAATACACTTACACCCTAAACTGTGTCTTGTTCTGCATGCAGAATTTACTTGGAGATGATATGTCACATTATCATTAGTTGGTACAGAAAAAAATAGTACAAAACAAGCAGCTTTCCTTGGTGTTATGTAGTAGCTTCAGAAAATGCTTGAAATTTCAAGCAAAAAAGCTTGTCACTTGATAACACAGCTAATTTTAAAATTAAATCTTCTGTAAAACTACCACTATCATTAAGGGAACAAAGAAGGGCTTAGCCTGACATTTTTCTTTGTTGACAATGAAAAATATTTATCTTTTAAACTTAAAGTATTGGGTTTTTTTTAATCTCAGCTATTTACATTTTAAAAACTAATAGAAAAATATGCTTTTCTTTCTGTTTTTCTTTTCATGTTACATATAGTCTGCCCTCTTGTGTTTATTAATCTCAGTGCGGACATTCTTGCCAGCCAGAGTTTAGCATGGGGAGTGAAAACATTAAATAGAAATAGGAAAAGACCCAAAAATCACTTTTGAAATGCTCTGTAGCTTTTATGTTTGTGTGTTGTCTTGCTGTTTACAAGTAATATAAGATGCAATGTAGTTGATAGCTTTCTGCAGTAGAGCCTGGTGATATCTCAAAGTGGGTTAGTGAAACTGACAAAAACATGCACTCAGAGCCAATTTACAGCAGTGAGTAAAGGCCATAATGTGTCTGATTCAAATGAGATTCACTGCTGCCCTGAGGAACCATGGCTTGGATTAACATGCACTTTTAGGGCCCAAGCCTGTTTATAATCAAAGTACTGGTGAAATTCCTGTTTAATTTCAAGGGTAGTAGGAATGTCAGGATATACAAGTGTTAATAAACTTAGACATGAAATAATAGATTTTTTCCTTTCTCGAGGCCATGGCTGTTCATTTTGGCAATACGTCATCTTACGTTAATATTAAAATAGCGCAGTCTAGGTTTAGTTCTAAATTATTTGGTTTTCTGATTATCATGCAAAGGGGATTCTTAAAATGGTAGATTAACTTCAAACAAATTAGCTGGATTTTCCTACAAAGAAAGGAAGGAAGCAGCTAACAAAGATTTCACAGCTTTTAAACAATCTTTCCTCCACTGGTGAAACAAGAGTAAAAATTGCTCCAAATTATTAAATAATTTCTGGCAATTGTCCCAACTCAGATGAAGTATATTTTTAATGATATCAGAGTATTTATCCCTTGATTTATGTTGTAAAGAAATGCAATTATTTTGAAATGTAAATAAGTATTTGGAGGGTACAGAAAAATAGGCTGCCACAGTTCTATATTAAGCGAGTGCTCAGCAGCATAAATAAAATCAAGGTAATTTGCTGTTTTTATTGAAAAACATGTTCATAATTCAGCTGGGGTGGTCTCATGAGCCTTAGCATCCAAATCTGACCTTTCTTAGAGTTTGGTGGATCTGCAATTTTGGTTCTGATTAGGGTGACTATCTGCCCCATTTTTAATGGGGCAATCCTTTTTTTAAACCTCCTTGATGGTGTCTTGAATTTTTTTTTTAAAAGAGCAAATTATCTCATATTTTCCTCTCCGATGTGCCCCATGCTGATCAGTCACAGTCAGCACAGCTGCAGCAGCCTCCTCTTTGTGGCTGGCACATGAATGTGGGTAGGTGGTGCTCTCAGGCAGTGTCCAGAGGCAGAAAGATACAAAGCCAGTAGGAGGAGAGGCAGCCTGTGTGTGCTAGGGTGGTAAGGTCCAGGTGGAAGGTGAGTGAGAGAGGTGTGTTACCCTTTCCTGAGTGCACTCTAAAACAGGGTTTCTCATGGGGGCTACCAGCCCTTTCAGTCTGCGGAGCTGGAGCCCCGATTCCTGACAGCCCCTGCAGGGCTGAAGCCCCAATTCCTGGTGCTACCCCCCACTGAATTCTCAGCACCCCACTAGGCTGAAGCCCTGATCTGTGGAGCCCCCTCTGAATTCTGAGCAACCTCCGCCCCCCGGCTGAAGCCCCAATCTCTGGTACTCAAGTCCATCCCCTGATCTAAAAGCCTTGATCTCTGGAATGCCCCTTCCTCCCATCAATGCAGCTGGGATCTGTGGAGCTGAATGCCCAAGCCCTGGCAACCCATGCAGGGGTGAGGAATTGAAGCTGGGGGTGGCAGAGCTGGATCCTGGATCCCTGGTGCTCCCCATGCAGCAGAAGCCCCCTGAACTCCTGGGCAGAGCTGGGGGGAGGACTGGGGATGTTGCCCTCCAAAGTTTCTGTCGAACCGCAGGGCAGTCCCAGGGACAGACCAACCACTCCTCTTTGCCTGTCTCCTGGCTAGTTTGGAGGTGGGATGCCCGAGCCAGGCAGTGTGGGGCAGCTGCTCCTTTGGCTGGTGCCAGGGCACAGGCAATGGGGGTGCAGGGGATTCAAGTTTCCCCTCTGCTCCCAGCCCCCTTTTCTCACAGAGCTAGTTAGAGCTGTGGCTCCATGACTCTTAGGCTATGTCTACACTCGCAGCTTCTTGTGGCAGAAATATGCAAATAAGGCTAAGCGTGGAATATTGCCGAGCCTCATTTGCATACCTAATGAGCTGCCATTTTTGCAGAAGAGGCTTTTGTGCCAGAAGGAGCTGTCTGCACTGCCCCTTCTTGCGCAAGAAAACCCCTCTTGTGCAATGCCGTTATTCCTGAAAATAATTGGCATAACGGCATTGCACAAGAGGGGGTTTCTTGCACAAGAAGGGGCAGTGCAGACAGCTCCTTCTGGCGCAAGAGCCTCTTCTGCAAAAATGGCAGCTCATTAGGTATGCAAATGGGGCTCGGTGATATTCCACACTTAGCCTTGTTTGCATATTTCTGCCACAAGAAGCCACGAGTGTAGACCATAGCCTTAGAGCCCTCAGGGAACAGGGGCCACAGGGCACACAGCCTCTAGCTACTCCTGGCCACACACAGCCCCTAGGTACTCCTTGCCTGCCCCTGTGCTACCTCCCACCTGCACAAATACCCTTGCTACTCCTCTATCTTCACCCTGAGCAACCTCCTCCCTGTACCCTGAGCTATTTTCAAACCTTTTGAAATGAGCCTCCCCACTTCGAATTATAATTTTTGATTGAGCCTCCCTCCACCACAACCAAGACAGGCTGAGTGCCCTGTTGGGGTGAATCGGGGTTGAGGTGGTGTTGCCTCCCTGATCCTGCCATATGGAGCTACTTGAGCCTGCTGCCCCCTGCTCCCAAAATAGAAGTCATACTATACCTATAGTTGAGCCTCCCCTCCCCTTTGCTCTACCCAGACCTACATGGCCCCCTTTCTTTGCTGGGTCTTGGAGTTTTTATAGCATGGGTTATTTTTGGTGTGGGAGGGAGACCACATAGGTCTGATTGATTGCCACTGAACTTTTTTGCATTCAAGCATATTTACCAGTTGTCCTGTATTCACCGTAGTGAAATATGGTCATCCTAGTCCATTTTAAAAACATTGCATTTGCATTGTGATGAAACAGGGCTCAAAAACTTTTTTGTACAATTTATTGCTTTGAAAGTTTTTAAATTTGGAACAGGAAAAAGATAATTTTAGTAGTATTTTTAACCATCTTTAATTAAACTGCTGCCTGATTGTCAGCATTTAGCATCTAATTCTGAGCTTGGTTAAGTCCGTTGGTGTCAGAGGGTGCTATTTCAGACTTTTCTCCAGATCATTTTTCTTGGGGATGAGGTTTATGTGTATGGAGTGAATGAAGTCCCATGCAGGTCCTTTGAGATCCATGAAGATCTCAAGAAATCTGCAGAAGGACAACAAAGTCATCTGCTTAGAGGCCCTGTGCCAGCAGGTTCCTAGCCCTCTTGTCTCAGGATGGTGTCACCATCGAGTGCATCCTGCCAGGGCATACTCATCTAGCATTTACCCCAGACCACTCTGTGGAGGGGGATTACTCATTTAGAATCATAGAACTTGAAGGAAACTCAAGAGGTCATCAACTCCAGCCCTCTGTACTCATGGCAGGACCAAGCATCATGGAGAGAAGTGGAAAAAACGTTAAGGTGAACAGACGCTGCATTACTGTGTGGATTCTCTGCTCTCTTGCTTTTTCCTCAGACCCATACCCTCCACATTTTCTCTGCCCCACTCCCCAGTCACAGATTTATAATGTTACACAGGCCCTCTGGGGAGGCAGTTAACCTCTGTTTCCATGGGAAAGGAAAAGGATTGTTGCACAAAGGATTCCCTCAGCACGCCAATCTGAGCGGGGATGATTAGGTCTTTTTTGTTTGTTTAAATGATGTTCCTTTATTACTGTGAATGTATATAATATGTTTCAGCCCCAAATGTTTCAGGAACTCACAATACGAATAGCATAAAATTCACATGGGACTAAAACGAGGAAATTAGGCAAATATAAAGCTTTTGTCTTTCTGGGTATGTCATGGAAGTGAGGTAACAATGCTCAGTTGTGTGAATGAGACGATTATGCTTGATTTTACTGGTAGGTTGGAGGCACCGGTGAAGTAATCAGCCTTTCCAGTCAAGCCATTATTTATTAGGATTGATAAGAGGTGCTAGTTGTTAATTTTTTAGCACATGTAAAAAATCAGATACATAATTAAACTGTCTGTATTTTAGTTTAGTTTCAACCAAAGACTCTCCAGACATGTACTTCAAAATCCCAATCGACAGCCCTCTGCCATTAAAGAGCTTGGCAAAATAAGTGGGCCTTGCAGTAAATCCTGAGGTTGTCAAAGATGGAGTCTGTCTGACACAGACAGGGTGGAGTGAGGTGAGCAAATGAGTTCCAAAGGAAAAGATATCTTGTTGAGAACACCTGCTCACCAATCCCATCTTTTAAATCAATATGTTAACTCTCAGGGTATATCTAGACTACATGCCTCTGTCGCCAGAGGCATGTAGATTAGGCTACCCGACATAGGCAAAGAAGCGGGGACTTAAATAATCCCCACTTCATTAAAATAAACATGGCTGCCGCGCTGTGCCGATGATCAGCTGATCCAGCACAGCGTGGTAGTCTAGATGCGGATCGGTCGGCTGGGGAAGCCTTTGCTGACTGATCCTGTAAACCTTGTTTCACAAGGCATAAGGGATCGGTTGGCAAAGGCTTCCCCAGCCGACCGAGCCGTGTCTAGATTACCGCGCTGTGCCTGATCAGCTGATCGTCGACACAGTGCGGCGGCCATGTTTATTTTAATGAAGCAGGGATTGTTTAAATCCCCGCTTCTTTGCCTCTGCCGGGTAACCTAATCTACATGCCTCTGGTGCCAGAGGCATGTAGTCTAGACATACCCTCACTGTGTAACTGCCACACAGTCAAACAACAAAAGAGGTGAACTCTAGGGTAATGCCATTGCCTACACTATTGTGGGTGTGGCTAGGAAGAAGATCTGTTTAATAAAGAGGAGGACCACATTGGGGATATTGTCAGAACTGGATTTTCTGTTGGAGGTAGGAACCATAAAATTGTGGACAAGCTTAAATGTCTGGGATGGCCTACTATCTCCTTACATACAAAAAATTGTGTTAAAACACAATCTTAGAACATATGATTTCCTTGAACTGTGCACAGTACTTCTATTGATATCAGTGGGGGTTCAGCATACAAAACAAGCAGTATTTTTGGTAGCAGTAATTTAATCTAACAAAGGCAAGAAAATTCAAAATTAAGGCTGTCACTCTGTGGTTTAAACTTATTTCATTCTGACTCTACATTACAGTACACAATACAAAAGAGCAAACATGGTCTTAGGAGCATGTACTCAATGGAAAGTTAAGGATGGAACGACTCTGTTAAATACATTTCTTTGCTTTCCTTGACTGAAATGAAATCCTTAACATTCTTTAACAAAGTATTTTATCTCTAATGCACATTTTTAGCTCTATTAACCTTCACTTGGCTAATGTAGTGGTAGGAAAATGTGGCCTCCTGGTTCAGCATACATCTTAGAGCACTAAATAATACATTGGTTACCTAGTAAGGATATGAATTGTTATCCAGTTAACTGGTAAGCATCGCCCTTACAGGTTATATTGAACCACTGCCTGGGCTGGAGCAACCTGCCGTGCTGTGGGTGGGGGTGCTGCAGCCCCTGGAGCAACGTTTAACCAGTTAACTAATTACATGGGATTTTACATCCCTATTACCTAGGGGTTACACCTGTCAGTTACTCAAGAGGGTTTTAGAAACATATTTGGAAATTAAATAATGTTTTAAAAATAGTTTCTATGACAAGCTGATATCTACCATGTATGTTAAGTACAAGTTTCCAAGCTCAAGAAGATTCTTCCGGATATCCTTGTACTTGATCACCTTAGAAGTTTTGCTGTGCAAAAGGCTATCTACCTTGTCTGCATTTTCTTTGGGTGGAGTTTCACCCCATATGAATTAAATGGACAGTGCTGTATTGATTGTAAATCTACTGCACATATAACCCCTTCAGTAAACTGAAATGAATACGGCAGGAATACATCAGTGATCTGCATATATATTACCTTTCAAGAGTATGTATGTATTTTTGTATGTAGAAAGAAAAAAAGAAGAAAGTTATAACTTAGTAAATTCAGAGTTAAGGTCCAGCTCACAAGAAGTTGCAGTGTAGGTAGCTATTGGTTCTTGGCATGTAGCCTGCCATCCTTAATGTTGGAACATTAGTGGAGGGAGAATATGACATTTCCCAGGTACAACCTGGGTTCTTCAACAGCTGTATCCTCCTCCCTCATCCTGTTCTCCAACCTAAGCTGCCTCTTACACTGCTCTACTGTGGCTACGTCTACACTGCAAGTATTTGTCGGCAGAGAGTATGCTAATGAAGCGCTCATTAGCATTTGTTGCGCTCTCATTTGCATATCTCTGCTGATGCTTTTTGTGCATCAAAAAAGGTCCTCAAAAAAGGAGACATACAGGATCTTGCTCAAAAGGGGTTTTTTGCGCAAAACCGGCCCGTCTACACTGCTTGGTTTTGCCCAAAAACCTCTTCCGCAAAAAGCATCAGCAGAGATATGCAAATGACAGCGTAACAAATGCTAATGAATGCTTCAGTGGCATACTCTCTGCCGACAAATACCTGCAGTGTAGACGTAGCCAACTGTGAGAACAGCCACTCCTAGCCAGTTAACACAGCCTCCTGCATGTAACTTGATCCCAGTTACATGGTATGGCATGCTCCCGAGCTAGCCATTTATGAATTAAACTGTGGAGCAACACCAGCAACTTCTGTAGTCCCAGACATGTGCATCTTGTATTGCTCAATGCACGGCTGAATAAGGCTGTGAAAGGTTAACCGGCAAGCATTACCCATTAAGGCAAGGATGGGGAACCTTTTTTTGGTTTGGGGGCCACTGACCAACAGAGATATCAGTCGGGGGGATGCATACAAGTGAGAGAAGCACAAAAACAAAACAAAACAAAACAAAACAAAACCAAATCCTCACCAACATAGCCCCTGACTGAGAAGGAGAAAGACACTCCGCACATTTCCCTCAAATACCAGAGCCTAGTGGGGCCATGACTAGTAGATTTTGTGTGCTCCCCAATGCTGGACAGGAGCCCTGAGCCTCAGGGGCTAGATCTATGCAAGCCAGGGGCCACATCTGGCCCCCAGACCTTAGGTTTCCCATCCCTGCGTTAAGGTGCTTATTGTTTCTGGTTAACTGGTGGGGGCTGGAGCAGCAACCTGACCCCCACAGGCAGGAGGCTTCTCCAGCCCTGTGGAGCCCACCGCAGACAGGGATGCTCCAGCCCAGCTGGAGCAGCCTCTGTCCATGCTGAGCCTTAGTGCACCACATCTAGGGGCTGCTCCAGCCAAGCTGGGGAGGGGAGCCGGCACTCCAGCCTGGCCACAGCAGGCGCACCTGCCCTCCTTTTAATTGGTTAACTCATTAAATGCTACGTTTAAGTGGTTAACCAATTAAACAGGGTTTTACAACCCTCCTGTTGAAAAATGCAAGCTTATATAAGGCTGTCATTTCATCCATGGAAAATGATATGCCCCAACCTTGCTATGCCAAATGGAGCTTGCCACACACTGGTTAAGATAAAACAGTAAAATAAGTTTATTAACTACAAAAAAATAAGAAAGATCTTAAGTGAATTACAAAAAAATGTGGCATAAAAGTCAGGATAGGTTACAAAAAAAAATTAAACAAAATTTAAGCTGATGGCTAACTTAACAAATGAACAGAATTCAAAGCAAAGACCCTTCTCTCACAACTCGCTGTGGTATATTTCACAGGCTAGGTCTCTTTCCAGCCTGAGATCATCCCTATTAGTTCAGTGTCCTTCAGGTATCCATTGATGTCATGAGCACAGAAATAGGAGGAAGATGAGTGAAGTCAAGCATGTTCTTCCCCTTTTTATAATTCAAATTCTTGTGAGGGAAACATTCTTGCTAACTCATGGTAACAGAAAGTCTCTTGTGGGCATGAGATTTGAACTGTCCCTATGTACATTTGGAATGGAATGTACATTTCTTGTTTACCCTCTTCCTCTTCCTGGAGAGAATATTTAAGTAGGTAGTACCCCTTTAATACCAGCGAGAATGCCAGTGTGACTTTCTTTGAAAAATAGGTTTGGGCCTGCTTTTCTTAACCCTGGAGTATAACAGCGTCATACAGTAGAATCTTGTAACATTACATAAAATGTTGCACACATATTTTATCTAGACAATAATGTTCAGCAGATTATGAGTTTTCAAGTGATCTCACACAAGGCATACTTTGTACAATATATCATAACCTTATAAAAGGGTGAACATGGGGTACAGGGAGGCATTCAGGGAACATTTGAGGAAGAGGGAAGCTGGAAGGAACAGGTCTCTAGGGCTATGTCTGCACTGTTCCATGTCTTTTGAGTGCGCCCGTTATTTCAAAATATAATGGACTCACTATTCTGATGTCCCTGTAAATCTCATTCCATGAGGAGTAAGGGACATTTCACAATAGCGATCTATTTCGAAATAAGTGCTGTGTAGACAGCACCAAATTTTGAAATAAGCTATTTCAAAATTAACTTGAAATAAACTATGCAATTTGTTTAGCTCAAATTGCGTAGCTTATTTCAAGCTATAAGTGCAGTGTAGATGCACATTAGGTGAGGAACAGGCAAACTTCAACTAGCAGAGGAGTTGAGATAGGAAGGTGTGTATTGGGGGAAGTTAAGAGATGGAGAGGAAGTACTAGCACCTTTCCAGTCTCCTCTGCCTTATAAATCTGTGGTTTACACCAGTGAGATTTCTTTCTGATGAACCATTCCACCAAATGACCTCAGGAGGTCAAAGTGAGTGGGGGAAGTCAGAGAAAACAGTAGGGTAGGGAAAAGATCATGTTCCTATAGAACTCCTGAGCTTCATAGTTGGGGAAAAATAGAACCCCCCCACTTATCTTCTTTTTCCTGCAAAGTCTTAGAGACTCCCTGACCTTCTTGCCTCCTCCTTGGAAGCCTGTGATGGAAAAATTCTCTTTTCATCCTTAACAAGTGATTGGATTAGAACTGGAGGCCTGCCTCTGCAGGAACAAGCACGTAATACTTTCAGAGAAAGAAGATTTGCCCTCCAGCTAGGGTTGCCAGGTGTCCGGTTTTCACCCGGATAGTTCGGTATTTTGGCCTTCCATCCGGTAAAAAAAAAAAAACAGAGAATACCGGACATGTAAAATGTAGAGTATTTTCTGTTTTCCTCGGACAGATGGCCGGCAGCATCTGCAAGGGCAGGGGGAGTGAGGAGCATGGTAATTTAAAGGTGCAGCAACTTTTTGTTGTTGTTTTTTTTCCTTAACAAGTTTGGCCTTTTTTTTGCTCAACCAATTTTTCCCTGCCTGTTTGGGATTTTTTGTGAAGGTATCTGGCAACCCTATCTCCAGCAGCCATTTAGCATGCTACATGAGGTTCACCAAAGCCAGCACTGACACTCTTGATTCAAAAGCACATAGGTTTTTAAATTGGACTTGAAATTTTGGTTCAGAACAGCTAAAGGACAGTAAGGTAAATTTTATTCTTCTTCTGTTTGTTTACTTTCTTTGTAACAAAGTGGAAAAAATATATATGTATATATAGAAGACTTTTTGAACTCTAGTGAAACCCTATATTTCATTGGAGTGTCCAAAATTAGGAAGGCAATTCACTCAAACTTTGGATCTTGGTAGAAAATTTCTACTTTGACTTCATGACTAACCTATCAAACACTGCCTAGCAGACTCTTTTAATGGATTTGACTGAAGGTATCAATTTGCAGCCTGTAATGGTAGCTCTCTTTTAACCTTAAATACACAATAGTTGTAATGAGGCTCTTCCAAGCACTGGTCCTAGAGCAGTTATAACAACGAAAACATGTTGATCCTTGCTGACTCATCTATAGAGGGTTAGACCAAGGTTGCAGCATTTGGCAGGACTTGCATTGCTGCTGTCCATGATCTACCTCTTCTATGATGGTCTGGGGATTATCAAACTGTCATTGTTGTAAGACTTAAAAAAATGTAATGGGAAAGAACCTGTATATTGCAAAAAATATATTGCAGTGAATTTCCAAACCCCAAGTTTTAATGGAAATATTCCTTCAGATAGTCAAAATACTGGACTTTAAAATGTGTGCTTTATAAAAATTATTAATTCCTATCTTGATTATGAATCTTGCCAGAGGAGCTTGTTCATGTTATTCTTTTGAATGTAATTGATTAGTAACAGCTGTGATTTTTTTCCAAATATTTTGATTTTCTTTAAAAAGACTGATTTTTAAAAATTCTACTTTAGTTCAAACCAGGTTTTTCAAAGCTAAAAGTGCTTGACAATGTCTCATTAATAATTAGATGGACTAGCTCCTACTTGGATAGGCTGCAATTAACTGTCTTTGGTTCAAACAGACACACTGTCTTTTCAGTTCCTGGAGCGCTTTGTGAATGTTTTTAGTATTGGTTGCCTGAGTGTTTTAAGAACCTGGCTAGAACCTGGCTTTATTACACACAGTTTTGTTTTATGCCAAACTATTTTGAACCCAGCAGAAACCTGTCATAGATACATTATAAATTAAATTACACATGTATGTGTACCATTTATATTTTCTAATGGTAGCATTTTTTATGACCCATGTCTGAATTGGTGTATTCATGGTGCAGTGCTCCATGGAACGTGACAGCATTCAGAATGTAAGGACCTTGATTGTCTTCCTTCCCTCCTACCCATCCCCCCCTCTGCATGGAAAGTAGCCCTGATTAAAGGAGCCAGAACATACTCAATCGGTAGTGCTGTGTGCTATTGAATCCATTGTTTTATTCTTCCAGTAAGAAGCCAAATCTCATTTTATAGCACAATGTGTTGTAGAATTTTCACTTCATTAGGACTACAGGCTTCCCTATGTCTCTGGTTTTCCCATTTATTGCTACTGCTGACAGTACTGTACTGTTTTCTGCAAGTGTGATTATAACCTACTTCTCTGAAAATTTGGTCCTTAATATTAACAAGGAATACAGACATAATATATTATATCATTTGTAAACTAATGAGCTTGTGTACTAATGAGAAGAAGAGACAAAGATGGCAGTGTCTCTGATATTAGTATAGCGTTTTGGACTTGTTTGGAGTTTCAGGGTGGTCTTGGGGGAAGTTTGGATAAGCACTTGTTGTGTGTGTATTAGCACTTGTTAATAGTGAAATAAACGCATTAAGGTATTAATTCATTGTAACACCAAAAAGCTTGAAACGTAAAAATTGGGTTAGATGATATAAATAAAAATACTACAGGGAAACAAAAATATTTGAAATTATATGCCACCTACATGTGGTACCTATGGGATGAATGGCAGAGCCACATGTTAAATAGCATTTGTTATGTACCTTTGGCCGTCTCACCTGCATTTTTCCCATTAATACATCCATCCTTGGATTAGTTACAATATTCCAAACTTAGGAGTACATTCAAACAGCAGCAAGTTTCTTCATCAAATACCCCAGCAGAAAAATATGATACTGACTTACCCAATAAATGAAGAAGTATTTGCTCAAAACTACACTTTGCCCAAAGTCAAAGACATTAATCAGTCACGCCTGCAATGAGAAGTTTAGGGGTTGATACCTTCTAACCTATCTTCAGGGTTAGAGAAGGATGGTCAGATCTCAGCTGGTATAAATTGGCATACAGCTGAGTATCAAACTCTAAGATGATGGAAAAAGGACATCTGTATACTGTCAGCTGGACACAAGGCACTTGATTCCAGGGCCTTTTTAGGCACCAGAATTTAGAATGTTGACATTTTTATGTTTCGAAAAATCTAAACTGGATTATTTTGAGGTTTTCAGTGTTGTCTTGTTCATACTTTTCCCGCTTCTGATTTCCGTACACTTGGATGCTAAACAGCTGAAACAGGAGGCTCAGGCTTTATCTGCACTGTCAGGTTATTTCAAAATAATAACTCCCAAAATAACTATTTCAAAATGAGCTCATTCCTCTTCACAAGCATGAGTTACTATTTTGAAATAACAAGCCCATTATTTCAAAATAACAGGCTTGGTAGTGTGGATGCTTGCCTTGTTATTTCGAAATAAGGGGAATTATTTTGAAATAACTCCCCAGTGTAGACATGCTCTCAGGTATTAACAAAGGGATAGAAATATAATACCAAAGCATGTACTTTAGCATTGTTATTGCTAGCAGTTTTCAACAATAATGTGAATAGGGCCTTCATTTCACATCATAGTTGCATATTCTTGCGCTGCTATTATCTTATTTTGAAATATTATGTAAAACAGATTTTTAATGGGAAATAGAGGAGATTTTGAATGCCGATTCAAATGATAGACATATTCTGGCTTTCTGCAGCGCTTCTCAGACTGACTCAACAAATGGAGGTAAAGGATGAGAGAACTATGGAGCCACATTGGTAACAAAATACCGCTATCAGAGAGCTTCTGTAAAGCAAATGATTGTTAACATTAGCAAATTTGCTAAGTTATTTCACAGTGCTGATTTCAAACCCCAGAACTGGAGCACTGAAGCTCTGCCTGTATCAAGTAACATTTGAGATAACTCTTTCTGTAACCTTTTTGCAATCCATATAAACATTGCTGACACTGTAAAATTTGTAGCAGACCTTCAGGCTCAAAGTGCAGTTCAGTTGCACTCACAACAGAAAACAAGTGTTACTTATGGTTTTGTCTGTTGTATGAGAGAATCACAGGTTTAGGGAATTGACATTGGGAGCAGATTGCATTAAAGCAGATGTCAAAAATCTGCAGACCTCTGAAAAAATATGCAAGAAATGTGTTAATAAGGGATGGATGCATCTTATACAAAATGATCTTTCAGAGTACGGCTCGGTAGCTCATTAACATTCAATATGTACCAGAAGAGATATAGGCCTTGTAAAGTAAAATAGAAATACGGCTAGATAATCTCATTTTGTATGGATTCTATAGAAGAGGTATTTGACTTAATTATCATAGACCTATTTACATGCTGCCTGTGAGAGAAAAGAGGGTTGGCCTCATAGTCAAAACACAGTCTGTGGAGTTAAACTATTTTCATAATCCCTATTCAGATTCAGACTTTTATATGACCTTGGGGTAGTCACTAAATATTTTCTGCCTTAGTTTCCTTCCATCTGTAAAATGAGGATAGGTTAAATTTATCTGTCAAGGGTATTACAGTGTTTAATTAATTAATTAATGTTTAAGTGCAACGATTCTTCATTTATTTAATAATGCAAATATTATTAAAACAAATGTCTTATTACAAGTTAATATGACAATTTTCCATTTATTATGAATGAAGGGATTTTTTTTTTCTCCAGAGTTTTGCTTTCATGTTTTATATTCCTCACTCATTTTTTGCAGCTGTTAAGAAAGATATCTGGCCTGACTTCTAGACTTGCTGGAAAACCAGCAATGACTGTTGCAAGGGCTCCCTATCTCTTCGATCAGAGCACTAGGTCTTTACTTTCAGCCCCCACGGTAAGTAACATTGGTATTATCTTGAGCCAGATCCCACAGATCGTTTTACGCAAATCTCCCATTGACCTCTGTATGAGTCGCACATGCTTAAGGGCTGCAAGATCGAGTCCTTAACCGATCAGCTGACATGAAGGTACATAACAAAAGCAACCGGATCTTCTTGCCATTTTCCCAGAAAGATTATGAAGAATATCATTGCAACACACCAAGTTTTCATTAGCGGAGTCCATTCCCAAATCCTAAGTGCACTAAAATGTGTCACTGGATAAACTATTTCTAGTCAAAATGAAAACAAGACATAGTTCTCAGCACTGTTCCCTCTAATCTTTTCCATCCCTGTGCAGAATAAATTGTGTTGTGTGCACTGAGACGGGTGCGGATGTGGACCACCAGGAGAAAAACAAACCTAGTTATGAGTGCTTTGCCAATCAGCTGGGTGACATTGGAATATCTCCTGAGCGCATGCACAAGTGAACATTGAAACATTGGTTCACAGTATTATTACAGGGAACATTGGTTCTCAAGAAAGTTTTTAACTTTTTGAGTTCCTCAGAATTTCAAATACATACAGTATTGCTGCCTATAACTACTCAAAAATCACGAGTCAGGACCCCCAAAAACCACATGAAGGTTGACTTCTGAATCATGAAATAAAAAAAAAACTTTAATGTTGCGATCTCCTTATTATCTTCTGGTATTTGTGTCTTTGAAATTCACATTTTCTGTCTTTTTCTCTTTACCTATGTGGGCTAGAACATAGGGGCTATGTCTACACTATGAGTCTTCTCGGCAAAAAATATGCTAATGAGGGACTCATTTGCATGAGTCGTGATCTCATTTGCATATTTTCTGCTGAGCCGTTTTTACGATGGGGTTTTTGCACAAAAACCTGAGTGCAAAAACGGATCAGCAGAAAATATGCAAATGAGATCGTGACTCATGTAAATGAGACCCTCATTAGCATATTTTTTGCCAAGAAGGCTCGTAGTGTAGACGTAGCCAGGGGGCTTTTTAAAATAGACACTGAGATTCTCATATAATCACATGATTCCAGACGCAGAAAGTTTAAGAGAAACACTCCATGTAATGTGGCTCTGAATAAAACAGAAAGACTGCAAATAAAATGTAAAGAGTTAGGAATAATGGGATGATAAAAAATAAGTTGGTTTAAAAATGTAAAACAGCAAATTGCATTTCCTGACAGCTGTTCCTCTGGGTCAGTCTGTTTGCAAACAATATTTATGGTTGTCACCTGTCAGCACAAAAGATACCATGAGTAATAAAGAAATAAAGTTTTACTAAATAGTTACATCATTCACTCATTGTCAGTTACGATAGTGTTAACAAGATAACCACACCACAGTAAATAACCACTTTGTGAAACTAATGCTATTCCTGTAGATTTGGGGATTTCATTGGTTTGGTCATGGATTGTTTGTGAATCAACTGTTGGATATACAGTATAGTTTAAACAGGATTTCTCACACAATAAAGGGCTAGTCAGCATGAGTAAGTATGGCAAAATCTGGCACCTGGTGATTAATGCAGAAGAAAGAGTAGTATGGGAGAAACAGCTGGGCAGTTCTTAATATGGACATTAAGTCTTAATTTTTTACAGGTTGTAAATGTATATTTTTATGAATGAGAGAAAGATGAGTATAATTTCAAACCATATCAAGAGTCTAGTGTGGGATACATATCCAGATAAAGGTGACTCTCTAGGGGGAGGTAGTCAGGATAGTATGTGAAAAAATATGATGCATAAGTATGTTGAACTTTATTCCTTGAGCATCACATAGAAAGTTTATCCTTTCATGACCAGTGAGATTTTATTGAAAAAAAAAAAAAAGCCATGTGCAGTGAAAGTTATTTTATTAACCACAAAAGTCATCAGCACTTGAATTTAATGGTTGGTATATGATTGGCACACCAATTTTATTTGAAATCAGGAATTAAATTTCCTTAATCAAGGCTTGAAACAGAAAAAAAAAATGTTCAAGAGGGCAAAATTACTGTAAATTGGCCAGTTCCTTGGTCACCAGCTACAACCACAGTGGAAGAATATGCCAGAAAGCAGGGAGGAGGTCCAATATCTCTGTTAAAAATATATTCCATAGCTGAATGTCTAGATCGTGTAGTTGGCCAAAATCATCTGTAGTTGCAGGAGCTAGTTTCTATGTTATAACTGATACAGGATAAGAAAAACAAAGGAAGAATGTTCTTCACCTCTATTTGTGGTCCAAAGCCACAGTAGAACAAGCACAATGATTTACTTTAGCAAGCATCCCTTTCAGTGTTATTCGTGAATTCTGCATAATTTCCCATGGCAGGAATATTTCTGTAAAAGTGACTTACTTTCTCCAGTAGTTCACTGTTTCTACTAACAGTTGAGCCAAAAACCAAATTTATTGGAGTATCTACAAGAGCAAGCAACACTGGAACATAAAAACAGAAAGAGCATTTGTTTCAAAATTTACAGGTATATTTTGCAGGACTTACTCAGCTCTAGTGAGGAAAGAATCAAATAGATTCCTAAAAGTTAAGGATGAAGACATACTAGATTACTCAGGACATCCCCTCACAAAAACAAGATATTGTCAGCTGGCAAGAGAACACACCAGATGTTAAACTGACATAACATCTGTTCTTAGCCAAAAGGCCAATAGCATATCAAGTACTCATAAATTGAAAAGCCCATTTGCAACTCTGATGGGAACCAATAAACAGCATAAAAAAGTTTGTGAAAGAAATAAAACTAATTCAGAAAGCAAAGTGATATATTAAGTTGAACATTGCATATTTGAATATTATTTATTAATAGGTTATAAGGAGTTTTAGATTACTGAATCTATTGTTATGATACCTTAGCACCTTCAACATAAAATCATTTAGTAGCTGTGAAGTTCTTGTTGGACTTCATAGAGGTTACAAGTATTATTCACTTACATATCCCATATTTTTAATGTTCAGTTAATGGAAATTCTATGTGTTAGTATTGCTGTTCTATAATTTTCATATTTTGAGAGAAAAAAAATCATAAGCCTTCACCACATATTCTGTATATAAGAAAAGCTCCCCTTGACTTGAATGGTCTGTAAAATAAGTGATAATTGCAGGACATATACATATTATGTACGGAGCCTGTCATCACTTTGACACAGATGGTCTTATTCTGGATTGTGATGAAGAGTACATCACAACTCATGGGGAAGTTTTGTGGAAGTTGTGCCAAGTGTCAGAGACTCCAAAGGGCCATTCTAGTAAGTGGAAATCAGTAGAGCATAAAGGTACTTTAGTTTCATCCTCTTTCTCCTGGCCTCTTCCCTTCTGAGGATGGCTTGGACAACAGTAGTGCAGGCATGACTGTAGCAGATCTATGCCCTCAGAAGAACTCCTTACCAAAGAGAGTCCTCAAATAGTTGAATCTAATAGGCATATGTCAGTTTTACACTGGCGGAATGGGACAAATAAGATGCTGGAGTATGAGAGATGGAAAACCATTTCCAGTTACTTGTCTGAATAATGATAGTACTTACAAAGTCCAAAAAACATCCACAAAGAATGAAAACCCAAAGAATATGACACAGCAGCTCTTTGTCATAAACAACGAGGGTCTTGGAAATGTTTTTTGTTGAGCCTTGCAACTCCTTTTAATTGGAGAACATGATTATATTTTTGTTAGTCATTATACTTTAAACATATAAAACTGCCAAACTTTGTCAGAAAACTAATTAAACTAGACCTCAACATTTTGCATGCCTTATGGAACACAGCACCTGCACTATAGAGGATAGAATTCTTAGCTGATATGACTGGAGCCATATTCTATCAGGGTAAACAGAGACTGTAGACTTTACTGACTGGATTTGCTAGAGGAATTACCCTAGTTTAGACTGCTGTTTGGATTAGTTTAATCCTTATCACAGGCTGTGTCTACATTGGCACCCTTTTCTGGAAAAGGGATGCTAATGAGACAAGTCAGAATTGCAAATGCCGCGGGGATTTAAATATCCCCTGCGGCATTTGCATAACATAACTGCGCTTTTTCCGTCTCGGGCTTTGCTGGAAAGTCCCAGTCTAGACAGGATCTTGCGGAAAATAAAGCCTTCCGGAAGATCCCTTATTCTTCTTAAAATCAGGAATAAGGGATCTTCCAGAAAAGGCTTTATTTTCCGCAAGATCCTGTCTAGACTGGCGCTTTTTCGGCAAAGCCCGAGCCGGAAAAAGCGGCAGTTATGTTCATGCAAATGCCGGGGATATTTAAATCCCCGCGGCATTTGCAATTCCGACTTGTCTCATTAGCATCCCTTTTCCGGAAAAGGGTGCCAATGTAGACACAGCCACAGTGTTCAACAACAGTGAGATGGAGAAAGGGACTTTATTTTATTTATTCAGTGAGTCACTGTAGTTTATAGTTGAAGTGAAATTCAGAATGCTTTTGTATGAAATAATGGGACCAAACAGCTGGAATGTATAGATGTGTCATATTGTACAGGACTACTCGTTGTAAAACAATAGTTTGTAAATCACCACCGGTGACCAAAGGTCAAGGTGAATAGGGAAATGTGTTTGCATGAGATGCAAAAGGCCAGTTTGTGGCAAAGTTCTGCTGTCTTAGCTGCAGCCTTGATAGTTATTAAATAATAGGAGCAGCGAGGACAGAACATGCTGTGCTTTTGTTTGAAATATGTTCTACTTACAGTATTTCCAGTAGTTATGCCCGGGGCATTCAGCTGATTAAGTGGATCAGCATGTAGTGCCTTACATGGAAAATGTCTGTGATGGACAAGAGACTGACTTGGGTAATACCTTGCTATGAACCCAGGAGAATCTTTTAAGATCCTGCAAGCAACACAGATGTTAAATGCTACATATACCACTGTGGAAACACTGTCTACAAATAGTGAAAGTCAAATCTCAGAAACCATAAATCATCATAGATCTGAATGTCATCTAAACCTTCCACCTTTCTCCACAGCTTGTCCCATGGCATGTTTATCAGGGAATGCTCAGGAAATTTAAGCTGAGTTAAGTAAAGGTGTGAATTTCAGGTGCAGTATTTAATACTCATTAAAGCCCCATGAAGACACTCTTATTCAGAAGCAAAGTGTTCTTAGTTGGATTTAGCTTAATTCACTTTGGAAGTTTAATGCACTTGAACTAAATATATTTAAATTCATATCTTTAGTTAATGTAACAACATTGCCACATGTCCTCATGTAGATAACACCATAGTATTCTTCCCAACTCAACCTGAACCCTTCTCCCAAACTATGCTATCCAGATCCAGATTCTTTTTCCTACCCTCACTTTGTATGCGGTCAACTCTTAGTAATTCCCCCAGCCCTACAATTTGATTGGGATGATGCCTTTTACTCATTAGTTTTCTTTCTTTCTTCCTTTTTTGTCTCCCTAGTTCCTAGTCTTATCCTCTTATCTTTCTTATTGCCCCAAAATCTCCAGCAGCATCTCTGCATATCTCTAATTTCAGTGCTTTCCCAATTCATAGGCATCCAACAATATATTGCACATTGCATTCCTGAGGAAACTTTGGAGTACCTGTGATCTGGAGATAACATTCAAGCCAGTAGAGACTTCTGCACCTGCTGATCCCCATATGATTGAGCGGGGTGGGTAAGATTTGGCCCACAGCCCGTTTTAGCCCATGAAGCCACGGGATCCAACCTGTGGGCCGCCCCACCAGGACCCTCCAGCAGAGAGCAACACCATCTGCTCCCTGTGGCGCTCTGCTCCAGGCATGTGAGGAGGAGGAGATTTCACGTGCTGCCTCCATCCTCAGCACAATTCTCATCTCCCGTTTGCCAGAGAGCAGCCATTAGGAGCTGAGAGATTGTACTGATAGTAGGGGCAGCACACGAAGCCTTCCTCAACCCCTTCCCCCCCCGGTACCTGAAGCAGAGAGCCACAGGAAGCAGCCAGCCACTTTGAGTGGCCTGGGGCTGCTGTCAAGTAGGGAGCATGCCTTGAGGTCCTTCAGGACTGCTGGCAGGGAGCTGCCTAGGTAAGAGATTCCCGGCCCAGAGGCATCCCAGCCCCTCCCACACCCCTTCCCTAGGTCACCACCCAAACCCTCTATATTCCCCCAAGTCACAACTCCCAGACCCTGCCCCCCCCCAAGCCCTTCCCTGAGCCCAGAATCTTCTCTTGCACCCATACCCAGAGCTGGCCCAAGCTACAGGCTAACCGGGCTACCACCCGGGGCGCCCCATTGTAGGGGGCACCATGTGGGGCTGCTGGGCTGGGCGGGGGCGGCACCACACATGCTCCGTGTGCCCGGGGCGGCACCACACATGCGCTGGGCGCCCGGGGGCGGGGCCACGCATGCGTCGCATGCCCGGGGTGGGGCAGCGCATGCGCTAGGCTCCCGGGGATGGGGGGGCACCACGCGCCTGGGGGTGGGGCCGCGCATGCGTTGCACTCCCAGGGGCAGCACTGTGCTCCCGGGGCGCAGGGCGCACGAATTGCTCGGGCCGGCCCTGCTCATACCCCCTCCTGGACCCTGCACTGCAACCCCCCCTTCCCCAGAGCACAATCCTCTCCTTCACCCAAACTCCTTCTCAGACTCTATACCCTCTCCTACACCCCAGTCCACTCCACGAGCTCCCTTCTGCACAACCTCTGTCTCAAACTCCACACCCCGCCTTAGAAGAATGCAGCCCTTGACCATTTACCAATCTTGAGTGGCCCCCGATCAAAAATTATTGCCCATCTATGTGATAGAGACTGATATTATTCTTAATAACCAGGAGGTCCTGACAGTTACATCAATAATTACTTACCCAAATCTTTAGAAAGATCAAGTTTTCATTTAATGTCTTGGCTGAGCTTTCAGTTTGTAGTCTTTTGTCCCTAAACAAATGAACCCACCCCTGAGTAAAATCAATGATTTAATGTTTCATTAAAGGAGACTTGGGTCTACTTTTATTTATTGTTGTTTATACCTGTTACGTGAACACAGATTCAGAGCTACTATTAGGAATAGCACTCCGGAACTACTAGCTTTTAGCATTGCTCATTCGCTAAGGAATGGTATGAAAGGTGCGGACCCCAACTCATATCTAATCACCAAGTTGTCTATTCTCAGAGAGAAATGTGGACGCGCAAATAAAAACTTAACGATTTAGATAAAATTTAAAACAACAGGACTATATTGTTTACAAGTAAATTTAGAAAACAAAACACTTAATATCTCGATTGGACATAGGAGGACAGTCCCCCCAATATCCCCTATACTATACCAGAGTCAACGACGCATAGCTGTTGGTGGAGTTGCTGGTGACCTCAAGCCTTTGGTTAATTTAAAACCTCGGGTGAGGAGCGACCAGGCGTCCCTCGATGGATGATCCGAAGCTGTTGACCTTCAATCCCTTGGCTCTTTCCAAGCCACAGGAGTCCCACGAAGTGCTGATTGAGTGCGAAGACGGCCGCTCCACCTTCTGCGAAGTCGTCTAGGTCCTCGGTTCTCTTCCCACACTTCGGCGTGGCTGGAACGACGATTGATGCTAAAACTCTGATACTATCCTAACCCTAACCTTAAATAAAACCCTAATTAATCACCGACGCGCCCGCCGGACAAACTCGATGACGGCCGATAAGCGAACCGCGACGCAGCCTGCCGTACAAACACAACGACGACGAAACTAACCTGTCTAAATACTAAACTACCTAACTAAACTAAGATTTAATAGAGTAAAACTATAGGCCTTCCGCCTAGTTTTACACTTTAATACACTTAATACATTAGGTTATCCTACTGGTGTAAAACCCGAACCAAGCCAGCCTATGGCTAACGCGGCACCCCAACGCAACAAAACAGAAACTAAGCCTATGCCTAACCCGACGAACAGAACGAACTGCTGCGTGGCACAGACTTATATCACCTGGGCTCATACATATTCATGAGTTCACAGGTTTGAATTGATTGGCTCAAGAAGGATGCCATTCCGGCATACTTTTAAAATGATTGGTCAACTGACAATAACACTTGCATATCATTAATTTTGAATCTTAACAGGTATGTTATGGTACGTGTGCCACGTGACATATCCTCATGCACTAATGGAAGTCACTTTGATTGACATATGCTTATGCCTCTTAGGTTGACTTCCATGATTGACATATGTGTTTCACATACATATAGTCTATTACATAAATCATATACAGAGATATGGAAACTAGGATATTTGTATAGTTCTATTACGGACATTTTCTTGTTAAGATTGTTACATTTGCATCCAAATATGGTTACAATTACTTTTAAAATTGACACATGCACATTTTCTACAATTCTGGTTACATACCTTGATCAACATGAATCCCTTGCTAACACAAATCAAATCATTGCTATCAAAGCTCTTTGTAATAATTAAATCATTTTTCTTTATTACTGAAACGGGGGCTGTAGAAAGTGCTAGTTATAGTGTGCTTTGGAATGGATATCCTAGAGAATCGGTGGACTGAATCTGTGAACCTGTACACGATTGACTGTATTGATCATAATTTTTTTAAAACCCTTTTGTTTAGTTGACACTATCAGATAATGAATCTGTGTCCAAAACAGATGGAAAAATTATCGGCTAAATGTTGATTTCAGTAGAAGCAAAACAGGGCCTTAGAAAATCAGGGATGAAATAGGGATGTAAGCAACTAGCCAAGTAGTCGAGTCACTACTCAACTAGTTGCTTTCACAGCAAGGGGGGGGAGCAGGAGATGCAGAGGTACAGTGGGGGACTGGGCACAAGCTGGGAAACATTCTCTCGGCTCGCGCCCAGTCCCCCGCTTTGCTTCTGCCTTTGAAATGTAGCAAGAGCCATGGGCTACACCCCCAGCTCTTGCTACATTTCAAAAGCAGAGGCGCAACTTCTGGGACCAGGTGCGAGTGGGGACTGCGAATAGCAAGCACCTTCCCCCCCCCCATTTATCAACTAATCAAGTAGTCAATGAAAATTCTATCAAATACTTGATAATCTGATTAATCGAAATTTAACATCCCTAGTATGAAATCCTAGCTCCTTAGAATTCCGTGACAAAACTCCCACTGACTTCCATGGATCATGAGTTCACTCCAGATTCTCAAAGGCTTTTCAGAAAGCTGTAATTCAGAAAGATAGTAATGTAGCCTAGATCTGTTTATCTGTGAGGATATTGTGTGCTGGTGAAAAGTCTGTGCAATAGTTATAACATTTTTATAGTGACTTTAGTTGACAAAGAGCTAGAAATGTGTCTTGTTGAGTTTAGTTAAAGACAAGGGGGATATAACAGTGGAGGTACTTCCTTGCTTGAAAGTAATCTCTAAAAAAAGGAGAAAAATAGAATGGGGAGAAAAGAGTATAAAAACTGGGAAAAGAGAGACCACTTTTCTTGTATCATGTTCAGTTTTTCTACAGATTATATGAGTATTTAATTCCATATTCCCAAAGACTGAAAGCTTTTTTATATTATAAGGAGGAATGAATCTGAAGAACAGTTGACGAACTCTGGCTAAGTTAAACAAAAGCCAAACACAAGTCTTTTACTTTTTAAAGGTGCACTAGTTGCAGCTGGCACTTAGTCAAAACTGTCATCACCTCCATTGTCTTTGAATGAAGACAATTTAGAAGACATTTTTCAGTAAAAGGTAGAAAAATACGTCTCCCCTCTTGTTTTGTCTATACAACTGTTTTTGATCTTCAGCCACAAGAAATGCAGCCTACATGCAAACTGATCTCCATTCACAACATCTTAATTTATGGAAGCTCATGTTTATTAGCTTGCTTTAACATGATGGTCATTAATTACAAGCAGAGACAACAAATGTGAAAGAGAAAAGGGTGGAAGATCTTGTATCTGTGGTTACTATAAACTTTTTAAGCAGCATAGTATAAAGATCAAAAACAAAGAAATGAAACTGAAAATCCATCTACTCTGGGAATTCCATAAAATATGGAACTACTCCCATTTTAATATGATTCTTGGAAAGTATCTTTACATTTTAAATTGTGCATCTTTCCTGGGCATTTATAAACTGGACTTTTCAGTGTATGCTTAGATCTGAAGAGAGAAAATGAAAAAGAAGCAGGAATGTGAAGGGCAGAAAGAAAAATGCTGATTACTCTTTGGAAGTTATTTCAGTGACACTGCCCATACCTCTGAATTAGACAAACATATTATTAAAGATTTCAAAGGGTAAAGTGTGTAATTTCTAATGATAACCTTAGAGCAGGGCTACTCAACACGTGGCCCGCGAGCTACATGCGGCCCGCGGCCTGTTTGTTTGCTGCCCGTGGTACAGTTTGGGTTTATGCGGGGCTCAACACACGGCCCACGGATGGGAGCCAAAACAAAAAAGTATTCAATATAATGGTCTTCTGATGATATGCTGTTTAGTAGTTAAATTCCTGGACTGTCATTACTCATTAAAAGTGCAGTCATATGGATGGAAATCGGGTAAATATTGCATTTTATTAATATCAGCAGAACTGACTTAAATGAGGCCTACATGTTGTGTAGTCTTGCCTTAATCTTTGTATTCATGCCCGTCAGTGTGAAATGTGAGACAGGTTGCTTTTCTAGAGAGGGCAGGGTGGGGTTTTCTTTCGCAGGATGTATCGCTGTTTTGAGTATTAATGTTTATTATTTTATTTCAGAGCCGTTCAAGGGGGAGGATATTTCTGTTGCTTCTTTTGCACAATCCAACCAGTAGTACACTGATTTATAATTGCTTGCTTACCTTTTTCATAGCCTCTCACTAAAGAAAGCTGCACCCCTAGAATTTTCCAAATCTTGCTGCATTACGATCCAATTACACAGCTATCACTTAAAAACACTTTGGATTTTGATTATGAGATGAAACTGTAGTGGAAGCCATGTGTAAATCTGCTGGCTTGGAGCTCTAGCGCTCTTTTACCAGTGCCTTTTTGACAGCAAGGGAAGGAACAGGGGGAATAAAAGGAAAAGACGCTCCTTTCCCCTTTTGCCAATTTCAGGCTGTTCCTGTGTTCTCTGGCTGCTGCAGCTAAAACCTAGGGGTTCTATGGTCAAAATCCCAATGCTCATAGACAGGACTGATGTTCAGAGTGCTCAATCCCACTTGGCCTCCAGTTTGAAACAAAGCACTGTTTGGGATGTGGGAGGGATGCAGACCACTGTGGAATCTCTTTACAGTGAGTGTAATGCAGCTCAGTGTAGCACAGGGCTACTCAACACATTTCTTTGTGGACCTCAGTGCAGTTTGGGTTTACGCGAGGCTCAACACACTGCCCACGGGTGGGAGTCAAAACAAAAAAATAGTCAATATAATGGTCTTCTGTTGATATGCATTTTACTAGTTAAATTCCTGGACTGTCATTGCTCATTAGAAGTGCTGTCATATGGATGGAAATCGGGTGAATATTGCATTTTATTAATATCGGCAGACTTAAATAGGGCCTGTGTGTTGTGTAGTCTTGCCTTAATCTTTGTATTCATGCCAGTCAATGTGAAAGAAGCTATTTGCATATATTTGCAAATGTATTTGCATGTATATGCAACTATACTTAAGTTGAGGCCCTCGGGATGTGCTTTGAGTATCATTGTGGCCCCCAGGGCTTCCAAAGTTGAATAGCCCTGCCTTGGAGTATTACATGAGCTGTACAGCAATCAATTCCATTATTGTAAAAAAAAAAAGTCATACCTCATTCTGCTTTTACACAGACGTAAATCAAGAATAACTCCATTGAAGCCAATCAGTAAGGCCAGGTCAACTTAACGTATGCAACTCCAGCTATACAAAACAAGTAGTTGGAGTCGGCTTAATTTAAGTCAAGCCATAGCAGCGTCCACACAGCAGGAGGAGGTTTGCTCCCATTGGTTTCCCTTACTCCTCACAGGAAGAGCACCAGATGCCGACAGGGGCTGCCCTTAGTGTTGGATGTATGGGTCTACAGTAGACCTGCTAAATCGAATGCTAGAAGATTTGACCTCCAGAGTGTTGATCTTGTGCTAAGTATAGATGTGCCCTAATTTATGGAATATGAGTAAACATGGTGTAACTAAGATCAGCATCTTTAAATTGCTCTTTGCCTGGATATTTTTTTCTTTTCTTTTTTTTTTTTTTTGCAAAGCATACCTCAGTCTGCTAAACTTCATGTCAGATCCTCAACATTACATCTATGGTACCAGGGCAAGTATGATAAACTTCAAGTTGATGTAAGCAAGACAAGTAGTTTGATTTGTTAGCTAAAAACAATACACCACCACAAAGCAAATGAATGTTTGTGAAGCTGGAGATTTGTCTTCATTGCTTCTGAATTTCTCATCAGCATTCCTCCAGTATGTTTTGCAGTGCTCTGAGACTGAAGAAGAGCTGGTTATGCACCTTTAATTGTCCTTTCCCTTTTTAAATAGAAGTGTATTTTATAAGACCTGGCTGCAGTGACATAACTCACTGAAAGAAAATGGGACTAATTTAGAGATGATTAATGCAGGAAAACAAAGATGCAAACTAAGATGTAATATATTAGAACATGAGGCTTCTCATTTTCATGGATCAAATTTCTTTAAGGCTTGCAGAATTTAGGGGTTTCTCCTGTCCTGAATATCCATTCATGTGTAAGATATGACTAAGTGCACTGGGTTTACTATTGTATGCTTTGGAATCAGCATTTGAACAGTGATGACAATAATGTGAGTTCAGTATCGACAGTCAAAAGGTGTGTGGGTGGACTATTAGCAGCAGCATATTTTAATTAATCCTTTGCTCTGTCCATGGTATTCCTTAGTTTCCAGCAGAGTTGTTTGCAATTATAGTATTATATAATTTTCCATTCAAAGCCATCATCACCTTTAGAAGTGAGAAATCATTGTACAGTTTTAAAGTATCTCTTCTTCCTAAATTAATCATTTTAGTTTCTGAAAACTGATGGACAGGAGGATTGTGGTGTTAATTTCATTTCTACAAAATCAGAATTTTTAGACTACCAATTAATTATTGCCAATTAGCAGTTTGTCTCAGCAAAGCCAGCATGTAATTCAAGCATTCCACAAAGTCTGGGCTTTCTGTCTCCTAGAATAGTGTGCATAAATGTTCATAAGGAGATTCAGCCTCGAGTATATATGGAACTAATCCAGTTGTTGACCTTCAGCTACTTTGTCTTCTTTGAGAGATCTCTATGAAGAACCATTGCAACAGGGATAAGAGAACTCAATTATATGTCACTGTCAGTATGACTTGTTATAATTCCTATAGTTTACAGTGAAAACTCTGACATTGACTTAACTTTGCTTGTGGAAATTATATTTGCCAAGGATTCCTGGCCTGAATTTAGGGACAACAATAAGATGTAGCCCAAGGACTGAGAGAGATTAAAAATGAAGCAGGGAAAAGAGGGAACTATGCCAACTGGAAAAGGAAGAACGGCCAAAGAATAATACTATCATGCACTGTATTGCATGTTTTATTTGAGGATCTTAAAAGTGCATTACAGGTACTGAGACCCATAATATCCCTGTGAGGTAGCTATCACTGTACAAATTTTACAGACAGACAAATTGAGGTATACAGTCATAAAAAGTAAGTGGAAGAGCTGAAAGGGGGAGCAAAGAGTGACTAGTCTACATTTGTCCTGGGAGACAATGGAGTGAAAATGATAAATAAACTACTTGCACAGTATCTGATCTTTGGACGAATAAAAGGCTCAATCTTAGAATTACTGGACATCTTTCACCTGGAAAACATGGACTTGAAACATGTAGGGTACGTCTAGACTACAGGCTTTTGTCAACAGAAGTTTTGTCGACAGATACTGTCGACAAAGCTTCTGTCGACAAAGAGCGTCTAGACTACATTCAGTTCTGTCGACAAAGCAAGCTGCTTTGTCGACATGGCAGTGTAGACGCAAAGGACAGTTTAGATGCAATTACGCCTTCTGTCGACAGAATTCTGTCGACAAAAGGCGTTATTCCTCGTAAAATGAGGTTTACCCGTGTCGACAAAACTGCTGAGTTCTGCCGACGTTATGTCGACAGAACTCAGCGGTAGTGTAGACGCAGGTATAGTTTTGTCGACAAAAGTCCACTTTTGTCGACAAAACCCTGTAGTCTAGACACACCCTAAGAGGAAACAGAAAATGTGCATTAAAAACAGATGGGGGAAATGAAGGCAAAAATAGGACCTCAGAATGTATTCCCTTTATATTGCCACTATCAACCATCACTTGCCTTCCCTGCCTTTTGGCACATTGTCCTCCTGGAATCTTTTTATGATGTTTCTCTTCTTGTTATTTCAGTTAAAATCGGATAATTAGGAGCCAGTAATAAATATTTACAGTTTGGTGAATTTATGACACTAGTTAACATCCTCGAGTCTAAAAGGAATTTTCCATCTCTAATTTCTATTACTATGATTTATTTTGTCAGGGAGGATCTAGTTTTTGTTTTTTGTTTTTTTGGGGGGAAAAGCCAACCTTTTTTCATCTACCGCAGGGCTAATATATAATGACAATGGTATGTCTTTTATTCTTACCTCTGCTGGAAAACACAACCATTCAGTGGAAAATGCTCCATTTTTACCTCACTGTGTAGAATGGGCATGAGTGGCACTGTGACACAGCGATTGATCACTGTATGCCAAAATAACTGCCTTATAATTGACATAAAAGTTGCTCCTGGCTTGGTATTTAGGATATTAATGCTGCTCTTAGCACAGGTCTGGCTTCCAGAATAAAGCATATTCCCTTTTCTCGTGCATATTAATTCATTGTCCTTCTTCCTTTTTCTAATAGCCCATGAGATTTGAACTTGGAGTCAGCAAAGTACAGGCTTTGTGATGCACAAAAGAACACCAGGTTTTTATCACACTATGCCTGTATTAAAAAAAAGCTGTTCAACCATTCAGTTGCTGCTTGTATTGTGCAGCTGTTATTTTACTGCTGAGAACATCTTGCTGTTGACAATGTAGTACCTGAAGAAAACACTAGCACACTGAGCTTTTCAGGAGGATCTGGGATTGGGATTTTGCCAATTCACTCTCTGGAAGGTTAAGGCTTTTTCTTTTCTTCTTCCCCCCATCCTAAAATCTTTGTAAATAAGTTACATTTTTTACTTGCTTGCCAGTATTTGCTCCAAGATTTTTTCGCAATGACGTCTTCTCAACATGTTGGCAGTCACTGTGTTTTAAGTCCACCTCACTAAAACTTTTTCATTGGTCATAGTCCACTCACAGTTTGCAATACATCATTGTGTTGACTGAGTTCCCATGAGTGTGAATTCCTGGGACAATGTCCCTTTCTTCACTAAAGGGACAGTCAATATCTGGTCAGTCTCATCTATTTAAAGTCAGCCAAGCAGGAATCCCAGGGCTCATGGAGAGGAGTCTTTGTTTGCTTACAAGTTAACAGGAGATTCAACTGTTCCTAATTAAAATTAAATAGAAACAACTGTGTTAAAACAACACTAAGGGGCTGATTTAAACTTACAAACCCAGGAAATCAGAGAGAACTTCAGCCTTATATAGCTGGTAGATTAAACTCTGCTTCTGGCAGTGGGGTTGCAATTCTCATTGCAGTCTATGGCCCAAATCCTTCTTGTCTGACTAATACAGAGAGCCACATATTTTAGCAGAAACTTTTTCCCATACATGAATGCATCATTCTTGTCGCAAGATAGTGTGAGGCTGAATTTGTGTATTATGATTTAGAGTGTACAATAAAGTCTACAACAAGACACAACCTATCATTCTAAGTACAGAATACAAATTCCATCTTGCTACCCTCCAGCCGGCTACCCTTCTATTCACTTAATCAAATTCAATGGCAGGTTGTCAGGAGCAGGCCAGTAGTTTAAATGTATGGCAATGACTGTACAACTAATGCTATGATAGCGTCTAAAGCCCTGACCTTTGCACTACCTAGAATGCTGAAAGTTTGTCCAGTAAAAGCAAACTCAATAAAATAAAATGGTATTTTAGTAAAACCTGTGAAAAATTGTCTGCTGCACTCTAACAATCATGATGTGTTGCATAAAAACAGGAGAACTAATGGATTTTGGTGTGTGCTGTAAACCAAGTTCAAAAAACTATTGTATGTACTCAGGAGATATTTTTCAAACAAAAATATCTGTAGTTTGTCTGATTTTTTTTTTCCAGAAAATGACCAAAGTACCTTGTATATGTTACTGATCCATTCCCATTAAATTTAATGAGGCTCTTTCCATTGACTATAATGGGAAGTTGAACCGGCCCTATAAGCCTATCATTAAAGCCCCCCAGAAATGCTTAAACTGCCCCTCTTTCCCTTTAGGAACTGTGTACTAGGGATGCGAAAGTTAACTGGTTAAACACCCCTAATGGGTGAGGCTTACCAGTTCCAGTTAATCAGTGAGGGCTGAAGCAGCTTCACACCTGCTGCAGGCAGGGTGATGTTCCAGTGCCATGGGGCCCACCATAGATAGTGGCTGCTCCAGCCACCTGGGAACAGCCCCCGTCGGCAGCAGACCTTGGCGCGCTGCAGGCAGTGGCTCTTTCAGCTGCCCAGAGGAGCCTTGTCTGTGGCAAGCCCAGGCAATGTTTTAGGTTATTTGTACTCTTAAGGAAGAATTTTTTGGGGTGTTTCTGTAACAAGTCCACATGCATACACAAAAACATATAGGTTGCTGGACAAGAACCCAAATCCTTCACCTCTAAAACCACATTGCAAGGCTACGTCTACACTACACAATTATTTCAGAATAAGCTATTCCAGAAGAAATACTCTGAAATAGCTTGTTTAGAAATAGCGCATCTATACTACAGGGAAGCTTGGAAATTAGTCTGAGGTAGGCTCCCCTAATGTGAGCACGATACCTCAATTTAGAGCCCCAGGAAGCACTGGGGAGTAATTATTTTGAATGGCCTAGCAGAGGAGCTTTTTCAAAATAGCAGCAATGGAGCATCCACACTACTGCTATTCTGAAATAGCTATTTCGGAAAAGGTGTTATTCCTTGTGGAATGAGGTTTACAGACACCGAAGTAAGCTGCCCATAATTTCGAAATTATTTTGAAATAATGGGCTAACTGTGTAGACGCTCGCATAGTTATTTTGGAATAACGGACGTTATTCCGAAATAATGCTGCTGTGTACACGAACCCCTAGAGAATTCCTTAAGCACGGTAGTTCTGAAAATTTACTCAGTTTGAACCACATATGAATACAATGATTGTTTCAAGGACCATCAGCTTTTACTGTTCATGCACTGAGGGCTACCTCCCTACATGTGATCAAAATACATCCCTGAGGCAACTACTGTAATTGCTGATGTGGAAATGTGAGCATAGGGAAATATTTAATATATTTTGGCTGTCTTTTAATGTGATTTAATAGCTGGAAAAGAAGGGAAGAACCAGCAGCAAATAACCAGCCAGATATCCACAGAATGCTAAGGAAATGTGCCTCAGCCTACATACTACACTTTGAGAGCCTCAACTTTAGCTAGCAAGAGCGAGAACATAAGTATCCATTCTGTGGACCAAACACTAGGGCTACGTCTACACTGGCATGATTTTCCGGAAATGCTTAAAACGGAACAGTTTTCCGTTATAAGTATTTCCAGAAAAAGAGCGTCTACATTGGCAGGATGCTTTTCCGGAAAAGCCCTTTTTCCAGAAAAGCGTCCGTGGCCAATGTAGACGCTTTCGAGAAAAAGCCCGATCGCCATTTTCGCGATCGGGGCTTTTTGCGAAAAGACTACTGGGCTGTCTACACTGGCCCTTTTCGAAACAGTTTTCTGGAAAAAGGACTTTTGCCTGAGCGGGAGCAGCATAGTTTTCGGAAAAGCAGCTGATTTCTTACTGTAGATCGTCAGTGCTTTTCCGGAAATTCAAGGGGCCAGTGTAGACAGCTCGCAGCTTATTCCGGAAAAGCGGCTGATTTTCTGGAATAAGTGGCCCAGTGTAGACACAGCCTAGAGGTCAATATCATTAATTCCCTAATGTCTATACACATATATATATATACTTTGCTTTTATCCTTCGTCTACATAAGATTAAAAGGGTTAGTGAGATTTGTAAATTAAAAATGTATATCATATCCATGAAAGCCAGTAAAATATATAATAGTACCTTTATGAATGAAAATGAGTAAAATATATAATAGTACCTTTAAAGTTGGGGGGAAGCAGGTTTTATTTTTGCAGCTCACTTGTTTTCTTTCTTTATTTCTCTTTTTCTGCTGGGCCACTTTTCTCTAGCCCTCTTTTGCAATGATCCCTCATCTTTTCCTTTTCTTCCGCCTCTGATCTCATGATCCCTGTGATCTCATTTACTTCCTTCTAAAGATATCTCCACTTTTGGCCCCCTCTGCAATTCCCCTCCTGCCCCACAGAATCATTCTTCTTCCATGTACTTCCTTTTTGGAATGTTCCCCTGGTTTTCATTCCTTCATCCATCCTACTTACCTTCCCCAAAAAAACTTCCCTTCCTCCTTCCATGGAATGCTACCAATTCTCTCCCCCGCCCCTCCTTCTTCCTGCTTTCCCATTCTCTGACCTCTCTCCTTCTCCTGCATCCCCATTTCCAGAGACCCTCCTGGTCTCCACCCCCACTTTCTCTTTTCTCTGTTCCTTTTCCAGGTTCTCTTTGCTCTCACCTCAGAATAAATTCTACGTTCAGGTATTTCCATGATGTTGACTACAATGGGAAATGCTTGTAAAAATCTGAGGGCAGAATATCACTTCTGAGCCTAAAATGGCCAGAGCAGGGCAGGAATTATTTTGAGCTTTCCATTGGCACACCCCACTCCTTTGTTTCCTGTTGTTAAGAATTAGGCAGCCTGACTACTGCCCAGTCAGCAAGGGACAGATTGAGCAGCTGCTGCCTTGAATCCCAAGAGTTACTGTGTTCAATGTGTAGTAGTACTGCTGTAGAGCAGATCAGCCTGGCAACAGTGAATATGGAGGAAAAGAGAAGCCAGAGTCTGTAGCAAAGAGTTTTTGGAACCCTTGCATTGTGACACCTTTTTGAGTCTACATACATGTTCATCATTACAGTTTTTTCATATACCTTTTTATAGGTGTAACTGGTTACCTGGTAAGCATCACCCTTATTGGGTGATGCTTACCAGGTAACAATTAACCAGCAGCCAGGATCAGCTCACACCATGGGTGGAGCCAGGATCAGCTCACACAGGGCAGGGCAGGAGCCGAAAGCCCCACACAGAGCCAGGAGCCCCGGCGTGGCAGGAGGATCTGGGAGCCACGGGGACCAGGAGAGGAGGCAGCAGCCTCCCGGGCTGGGGGCTGCTCCAACTGGACTGGAGCTTCCCCTTCCAATCCCGCTTAATCGGTTAACCCGTTAAACCTAAGCTTTGACCAGTTAATTGATTAAATGGGATTTTACATCCCTAGTTTCCATGAGGCCTATCAATATTTACTCTCCTAATAGTATTACATATTCATAAAAAATTTAACTCCATATCACTGACTCTGTACTGTATTATTTGTAGCACTTAGTACCCACTTCTGCAATCACTTCCCACAGAGAATTCTCAGTGTAGTCAGTAGGAATTCCACATGGGGAATGGCTGCCAAACTGGGCTAAGATGAGATAAACTTACTGGGCACAGGGACTACATCCTCCTATAGAGAACTGAGTGTACAGTTGGGGCTCAATAAATAATAGATATATAGAAATAATAGTGAATGATTGGTCTTGTAGTACAGTTGAGATCATAAATCATTGTATAATCAGGAAAAATGCATTATGGTGGCACATTTTATTTTTTCCTTCAAGCTTTGAAGAATGCCATTTAGTATATATGGGGAAAACCCATTAAGACTTCCCCTATTTCAAGTGACAATGAGCGTGGGTATTTAATGCAATGTGATTAAACTCTCTGGGCACCAATAGTAGGCAGCCATTGAACAGATCGTGATGAGGGTGGATAGAATTACATTCACAGTGCATAGGTTATCTGCTTTGAAAGCCGAGGACACAAAGGATTATCGCCTTTAGATGTTGAGTTCTGGGCTGTCAGTAAAATACCCACAGATTTTTATGTAGTGTCAGTCATGTCTTAGACTGTTAACTGCTGCTGTTTGCTATTTGGAAGCTTTCCTATTTTTACGATTATGACTGAGGGATGTAAGATATGAGCCAAGGATGAGTAAAGGGTTCTAAATGGTCCAGCTATGATACTTCCAAAAGTGCTGTCATACTATTGCTCTAGTCATTAGCTGAATGGATAGTTGAGCCTAATCAATATCAAAGGGACGTACACGAAGTCGTCTATTTCATTAAGCTAATTTACATGACTCGGCTTACCCAAGAATCAAATTTTCATGCAGTGTCAGTCTTCCAATCAAGGAAAATAAAGGGAAGGGAAGGCCACAAGGCAAGGCCTGTGGATGTGCGCATTTCTTTAATCAGATACCCTCTAATCCACATTGCTTTTAGAAATGAGAAATAACTACCAGTAAGCTTTATCAAGCTTAATTTTAGTCACTTCATATTACAGGGGCTGACTTAGAAGGGAGAAATTACATTGCCAAAGTTGAAATTGTAGAACTGGTCTAAATTCTTCACTGCAAGATATGCTTGAAGGCATTAGCCACTCCTTGGATTAGAAATGAAAGTGTTGTTTTCAGAGAAGGGGATCTGAGGGTTAGAATAGTTTGCTCAAATAGACCTTCAAAGCTCCAGTGGTCCCTGAGAAACATCTGTGACGTTTGTATAATAGACTCACACAACAATGTGATCCTAGGGGAGTCATGGCTGCTATTTATATCATATAAGAGCTGGCTGTTACTTTAACAGAAAGCTGTAATGTGTTGTAATGTTTTCTTTCTTTACCCTGGTGGTCACTATACTATCTTTTGTAATCTGACTTAAAAAAAAAAACCCATAACAATATTTAGTATCATCCTTTTCATCATTGCAAGAACTGAGGCTTAAAAAAATTAACAACTCCTGAGTGAAACTTTATTCCATTAATTGGAACAGCTAGTAATTGTTTGTATGTTAAACCTTGATCTTATCTAAAGTGGTTGTTTCTGAATTTTGTTTTTAACTGAGAATTTGTGGTGATTACTGGAGTATCCTTGTTGAATACAGGTGCCAGTAATCATTACAATTAATTAAACTTTATTCATTTTACATGATAAAGGAAAACTGTTGTTGGATTTAAAAATGCTTCCTGAAAGCTCTTCCATAATTATTGGATCAAGAATGGGGTCGACTATCTGATCGATCTTCCAAGATTTCTAAACCTGCTCCAGCTTCTCTAATAATGATTTCATTGTTTATCCAATTGTTGCTCTATTTTTTATGGCAACTTTTCAGGATAGAGATTTCACAGCAGTCCTCTTGGTATTTATGTAGCTCTTGTCAGTGCACCTAAAAAGCGCAGCTCTGAGTGACCGCTCAATAATAAGAAAAACACCAAACAAAAACATTATTATGAATTGACTGTTACCAGAGAGATGAATCATCATGTTTGTGCTTCTTGAACTGGAAACTGTATTTTCAAGCCATGTCCCTGCTGAAACAGAAACCGTGCTAGCAATAACTCATCTTTTCTGGTGAACATTTCTATGTGCATGCTTAGGGTTTTGAAGGCCCTGTTACAGGACTGAGGTGCAGTAGTTGTATATATACATTTAACAGTGCTGGCCTTGGTTGGAGAGGCTGGGCTCAGAATTAAAACTGGTGATTTAAAAATCAAAATGACTAAATAAAACTACTTAGTTTAAACAGAACTGCAAGTGAGGAGTACTTTCAACATGCTTTATCAGTTTAGATGGACTGTAAGCTTTGCAGGGCAGTGACCTGTTTTCTTACACTTTGTAGAGCTCTATCACACTTTCAGGAGACATATATTAACAATTAAGGGTGGCATCCCGGATGGTTTGGCCTGGGGTAGCCAAGGCTTTTTATTTACTTTTTCTTTAAACAGTCTAGTTGATCCCATGGCACATATTAATCCCCAGCAGAGTTCTTGCACAGGGATGTAGCACAAGGGTTGTAATTTGTGTGTATGGCAGACACAAATTGGGTTACAACAGCCATGACTTTGTTTGAAAATGGTTCCAAACCCAGTTACAGGCACTGGGTTTGTAACTGGTGTGAACAGGGCCTCATGCTGTAATCTTTCCTTCAGCTGGCACAGTGTCACTAAAGCCTTTTAGGATATTGGTAACCCCTGGATAATGGTGTGTGGTTAGTTAGAAGCAAATCAGTAATCAAATTTCTAATGTATAGGTCACCGGAGTCAGAGAGGATGAGCCAGAGAGGGATGAAGCTGCTGTTGGATAAGCTGGGGGGATAGGTTTCCTGCCTTAACTCTTAAATAGCATCTGGTTTTGCTAATTAGGGCTGCTTTATTTCAGGCCTGTCATAAAGGAGAGCATACCTTTTGTCTGTGTTTATATTAGAAAGCTGCATATTGGAAATAAAAGGTTTTATATGGCTCTATGCATTTTTTTTCAAAGTTATAATCAATCCGTGTTTAAAAACAATCCAGAGAGAAGGAGAATACTGGCAAATGTTTGCATTTTTGAACCCATGGTATACATCTTATATTAGGCCAGCATTTTTTCTGATGTGATTAATTCTAGATATTTCTAAACATGCATAACATCAAACAAAGGTTGTGACTTGAAGAAACTGAAGTGGAAAATGTTACAAATTAGATTTTTGTCACCATTTGTATTTTCAGTCAGGCAGAATGCTGCTGGGCTATTGTGCCCATTTCTTGTAGCAGGGGGGCAGGACCTCATGCTACTCAGCTCTTCCACGAGAGAGAAGCAGCACATTCTACTCCCAAGGGGAAGCAGGTTGTGTTCCATGGAGGAGCAGACAGCAAACTTCATTCTGTGGGGAAGAAAGAGGTGAGGGGAGAAAGGGCGCTCACCTCCCAGAAAGGAGGCAGCTTCCTTTTCAGAACTCTCTCTCACTCCTGTAACCACATCTTTCTATTGCAATCTTTCATTAAAATATACCTCTTCTACAAGCCTATCTAGTGTTACCCACTAATAAGTGAATATTATAGTCCTGATTTACACAAATTCAAACCAAATAGTAGCTTCCAGTATTATGAAATAAGATTATTTTCTGATCATCCAGATCATGATGGTTATTAGAAGTACTGACAGTGCAGTTAGCAGTGTCCAAAAGACAGGAGAAGACGCCGTCTGTCCCTCAGAATTTGCACCCTAAATAGATGGAAGAGACAATTTGGAAATATCTGCTCTTGGGAGAGGTTGGAAGAGCTTGGAACTTCAAGAAAAGTGTGGGTGTGAGGTGGCAGGGTATTCAGTTACTCGTGTAAGGGAAGCAGCATCCTTAACTTTTATAGGCAAGTCATCATTATACCTTGCTCTTATGTTGGAGAGGAGACTGTGGGGCTGTGTCTAGACTGGCAAGTTTTTCCGCAAAAGCAGTTGCTTTTGTGGAAAAACTTGCCAGCTGTCTACACTGGCCGCTTGAATCTGCACAAGAACACTGACGATCTAATGTAAGATTGTCAGTGTTCTTGCGCAAATACTATGCTGCTCCCGTTCGGGGAAAAAGCCCTCTTGCACAAATGTATTTGCGCAAGAGGGCCAGTGTAGACAGCTAAAAACTGCTTTATAAGAAAGCCCGATGGCGAAAATGGCCATCGGGCTTTCTTGCAAGAAATCGCTGTTTAGATTGGCACGACGCTTTTCCGCAAAAAGTGCTTTTGCGCAAAAGCGTCCGTGCTAATCTAGACATTTTTCATAAATGCTTTTAACGGAAAAACTTTTCCGTTAAAAGTATTTGCGTAAAATCATGCCAGTCTAGACGTAGCCTGGAGGCTTTTGGAGGTTAAACAGAAAGTATGCTTGGTGTTTTCCTGCACAGTGCTATGTGCTCAGTAATAACTTTAGAGGACTCCATTCTTATTAAATTTAACTGGCTATTTATTAAAGCAATTTATGACGGCTCCACTTATAACTCAGTTTTCTTAATCATGTGCATACTCTGACTTCCTGGAGCCTATTCCAAATACTTCTCTCCTGCAACTCTTACTCGTCCCTTCAGTTTTCATTCAAGTTGCTGCAATCAGCTTCTGTGAGAGAGGAGGCTGCTTGCGCAGAACCTTAGTGAAAGGTGCACACTTGCTTGCTAGGGGAAATGCTCGCAGTTCTAGGGATAGACTGAGAAGCGCAGAGCAAGTGCTTGATTCCTGAAATTGGAGGTAAACTCAGGGCCTCAACAGAAGTGATAAGTACTAGGCAAATTTCAACCCTTTTTCTATTTGTGGATTCAATATTTTTAAAAATGTATTTGTTATTCAAGATAATTCATCAAAATATTTTGCAGTTTCATTTATTCTGTGGATGATTCTTTGAGCTGTGTTGCTTATCTGTGACTGGCCAAGTGGTGCTGTTTCTGGGGTGAACCTAACTCTTAAAATCAATTTACTGCTGGGCAGGTTTTCAAAACTGAATTCAAAATTTGCTTTCCATAGCTATTTACAAGTATGATGTCATCCAGGACCTGCTTCACTGATGATTCAGTTCTGTGATAGATATCCATGAAAAGTCACTCTTGAAGGTCAGGAGGTAGGAGCGACGTATAGATACCAGAAGTAGAGAGGTTCAACACTTCCAGAGCAAGGGATATAGACAATAAAAGTTTTAATTATTTTTTTCTCTCAGAACTGGTGAAAACACACGCAGAAACTGCATAAAAGAGAAAATAATGCAGGGCCTTCACGCTATCCTAATCCCAAATCGGAGAGAATCTCTGAAAATCTGCTCTAGGGGATACTGTGTCCTAGAATTTTGTACATATGCACACACATCCCTATATTAGTGCGAATCTTAAACTCTTGTGAATAACGTATTGGCTGTGCTGCATTTGAAGTTGAAAGCCTCTGAACTGAGCAACCATATACCATCACGTGGGTGATATTGATCCTGTTGTTCATGACATCAAAAGTTACCAATGTACATAATCACAGACATAGTAAACAAAGAGGTGTTCATAATCTGGGATGAAATATATGTAAGTGTGCATCAAATAAATAAATATTTACTTGGAGTCAAACTGGAACTTCCTTTGCTGATGTTTTCCAAAAAAGAAGAAACTCCATGGGAGTCTGTTCTGAATTAGTGAAAGGGAAATTTTCCAAAAAGAAATGGGTAACAGAAGAGAAACGTGACCGAAGTCTGCTACTTTGGTTACTGTAAGAAAGACACAGTGGAACTCAAACTCTCTGAAGGCTGATATTAGAAGGGAGATCCCTACTATATTTCATGGGGAGCTGAACTGCAATATGTGTCTTTTCTCATTTCACCAAAAAGAATGGGAGCAAGGACATTGGCCAATAAATCTGTACAAGGTCAGGAGAAGGTAGTTGATTCCTACGGGATTTATAAAAGAAGTATTGCAAAATCATCCATTCCGTGAGCCAAATGCTCAGAGCTGCTGAGCACCTATGACTTCTGCTGAAATCAGTGGGAGTTGTGGAGTATGCTTAATCCCATGGATGCCAATGTTAACATTTCCACTGATTTTATCTGAAGGCCCTTTATTTGTAACTGGTATTGGGGGCCAAAGAATCTAGCAAGCCAAAGAATCATTGCTCTAAAGCAGGGATGGGAAATCGAAGGGCCAGGGGCCGGATGCGGGCCGCAGCTTGCCTGGATCTAGCGCCTGTGGCTCAGGGCTCCCCTTCCCCCAGCATTGGGGTGCCTGTGCTGGTGCTCCAGCCCCTGCCACTCCCAAAATCTAGTAGGCTTGGCCCCGTAGGCCAGTGTTTCTTAAACTGTGTTCCGTGGCACACCGGTGTACCGCGAGGCAGTCGGAGGTGTGCTGCAGAGAACAACAGAGTTCAAAATAGCCGCCTTAAAGGGGCAGATGACTTTTTTTTTTTTTGGCTCAATAACTTTTCACCGGCCTCTTTTTTTTTCTCAACAAAAAATCCTTGGTGTTCCTCACAAAAAAAAAATTATTGTTTGGTGTTCCTCAGTCTTAAAAAGTTTAAGAAACACTGCCCTAGGCTCTGGTGCGCGATGGGAATGTGAAGAGTGTCTTTCTCCTTCTCAGCCAGGGGCCACATCAGTGAGGGCTTGATTTTGGTTTTTGGTGGTGGTGGTGGTGGGTTTTTTGGCTTTGTTTTTTGCTGTTCACTTGTGTGTGCCCCTCAACTGATTTTTCTGTAGGTCAGCAGGCCCCAGCCCAAAAAAGATTCCCTGTCATTGCTCTAAAGTAATGAGAAAATGTAAGAGTCAGTCCTTCAGCTTGTACTCAGGTATAGTCCTATAGATACCAGTGGGTTTATTCTCATGAGAGAGGGCTGGAAGACTGAGTCTGTTGCAAGTACGCAAAACCATCATGCCAGCAAAGATCTCTTCAGGCTTTTCAAGATACCATAGAACACACATCTACCCTGCAGTCTCATTAAAAAGCTATTTGAGTATTTGATCTAATTCCTTTTGTGCTTTTAAAAAAAATCTCTTCTCTCTCTGCTGGCGGAGATCCTTATCTTGGCTGTAGATCAACAAACCCTGGCAACTGACCAGTTGAACTTGCAGGTTATTGAGGCCCATCAAAAGTCATTGGAAATTGCTCTCAGCCATATTTGATACAGATGATATAACCAGCAGAGATGCAGCAGGAGAAACAACAGAGCAGCAACTACAATGTTCCTGGTTCTACACAGGAATTATACTTTTATCATACAATTTATGAAGTATTTATACAAGCCCAAAATACCCGACAATCATGCCAGCTAGAAAACAATAGTTATTCTTTAAAGCTGTAAAGTTATCAGACTCTCATGTAGAAAATCACAAATGTTCATTTAATGATTTTTTTCATGTGCCCTCTCCTCCTCCCCTTTGAAGGGTGAAGTCTGTGGACAGGGAGAAGAAAAACTCTTTGGTAATCTGAAAAAAAGGACTAAGTTTCAATTACAGCCAAATCAAACAATTATGTATCTCTAGAGTTAGTGAGTAGCCTATCCTGACAGTCAGCTGGTGGGTATAATTTCATAGTTTGGCAGAATGTTGATGTCTGTTGCTGTATGAATTTTTAACTCTACACAATTACTTGGAATATCTGTAATAATGTTTTCCACATCAGACTTAATTGTGTATGTGAGTCAAAGTTTTTTCCCTCTCCAATATATCTCATTATTATTTGTTGGAACACAAGTACAGTCAATCATTCCTAAAATAACTGTAGAAACATCAATGATATAGAAGTCTTTTTGTCTTATTGTTACTGCGGTGGGCCAAATAGCTTAGCCTGTCTTAGCTTGCTACCTGGAAACAGACTGCTGATTCATCCATGTGACATTCTTTATTTCCTTTGCAAAGACCCTGGCTAGGTTATTGAAAGGGCAGTGAATATTTCCTGAAGGAGAGGGAAACGACTTTGCTTTGTTCTACCAATTATCCTGAGAATGGATTAGAGGTTTCCCTTGTCGACAAGGAAACTAACCCATCATTTCAGTTCATGCATTTATATTCTGAAGACCTCTTTTCTCTCACTGCACTGGGCAGGCTCTTTTCCTCAGCCTTTCCAGAGATGTAAAGTACATAATAACAGAGCTATTACTCTTCTAACTTGTAATCTAGGCGGCTACCAATGTTGCTCTGACTCCCTTTTTATACTATTCTCATCCTCTCAAGAAACAATGAATACATATGGATGCTTATACTCTAGAGTAAATGGGTGAGGGCATGTCTACACCTACAGTGGTGCAGCAACACAGCTGTACCAGTGCAGTTGTGCCACTGTAGCACTTAGTGAAGACACTATCTATGCACAAGAGCTTTTCTCATTGACCAGAGAAGTGCTCCTGTCAGCATAGTGCTGTCTACACCAGGCATTACATCCACACCTGTGAGTGATGGAGTTCTCCTGACTTAAGTTTGGCTGCATGCATGCCTGCATAGAAATGTAGTGTGCCTGTTTGGTGCCACGTCTGAACTCTTTCTGAATTGGCACAATCTGTTTCCTGACTATCTATATGTCAGTTTTGTGCCTCCTTTTCACATCCCTTCTCATCAGATATTTTCACATTTCCTCTTGATACTGGTTTCTCAGTAATTAGAGTGATTGTGCAGTGTTCTATTTATTAAAGGAATTGTGATTTTATATTTAGGGATTAATTGGTAATATCTGCATATAACATTATCCTAAAATATATTAGATTACTGTAATTAACTTTGTGTCCAGGATAGCAGACAATAGGTGCTTGTATTAAGAGTACCCTGGAAGTAGGATCATTTAATACAACTGTTGGCTCCTTTAATTTACTTTTTTCCTATTACCAAAGTAGGTAAAATGAAGCTATAGATGAAATATATGCCATGTTGTCTCATCAGTGATTCTTTTCCCACAAAACAGTTTTTGAGGGTAGGATTCTCTCTTGTATCAATCTCTCTCCATAAAGTTGGCAAAGCTCTGGATGATGTGTAATTTGGTAATTTTCTGGGCATATATCCAGCCAGAGTTGAGCTCAGAGACTGCTACTTGCAACTAGCAATTACAGCAGAGTGCAGGAACTGGATGATTGGTAACTGCAAGCCTGGGGATCATCCCATTTTGGAAAAGTAAAACTAGATAGACATTCAGAATCCTTTAGGACTTTTGCCTGTTTATTTATAGACATACACACGTATGAAAAAATCTGAAAAGTATCCAATTCCAGAAATTACCAATGAAAATAAATAATTAAAGTAAAATAGAAATCTAGACAATCTATCTACATTTTACATATGCATTGCTTTGATATTTAAGCACCTGAAATAAAGTGTGCATGAAATGGTGGCGGCAATATTCCAGTTTCATTCTTGCTGCAGTGCTCTCAGTTTTGTTATCACCATTGACTTATGCTTACCTACAAGGTGCTTCTAAAATTTGCCTTAGGGATTACATCTGTTTTTCGACCATTATTCATTTTTACAGCAGTCTCCTTCTTGCCATTCCACAAGGTGGAGAGAAACTTGAGAAAATTGATTTCATACACAAATAAGGGAATAAATGTATAAACACAACTCTCCAAGAACTCTTTGCTTACCTGCAGTTTTTATCTGTCAGGGACATACATAAATTATCATGATGAAGTGGTTGCTTTCCAGGGGGAAAAAACCTGCCTTTGCTTTTCTGTTCTCCTTCAGAGTTGTGATGTACATTTATAAAAGTCTCCCTGCTTGAGTAGAATGTTGCTGTATTTCAGTTGGCAGTTTTTCAAGGATACATTATTAAGGGCACAAGAACAAACCATCCCACTACATAGGAAAGATAGGAAGCATGGCAAGAGATCACCCTGCCTTAACCAGGACATTTTCAATTATCTAAAAATCAAAAAAGAGTTATACAAAAAGTGGAAACTAGGTCAGATGGCAAAGGATAAATATAAACAAATAACACAAGGATGTAGAAACAAAATTAGAACAGCCAAGGCATGAAATGAGATCAAACTAACTAGAAACATAAAAGGGAAACATTCTACTAATACATAAGAAGTAAAAGAAAGTAAGACATAAAAGAAGTAAGAGAAGTAAAACCATGGATAGGATAGGCCTATTTTACTCCGGGGAATTGTATCAGAAAATGTTGTAGTCAGTAATTTTAGTTTTATTATTCATTTATTGTGTGATTAATCAATGTTATACTCTGTATACTCAATATATGTTAATGAAAAACAATGCATACCATTATAAAAATATAAAATTGGAAAAAGTATAAGAGAAAGCAGTATTTAAAGAAATAAGGTAATAGGTCAAACAAGCTGAAATACAAGAAAACTGTAAGCAAAAGTTTGCAAAATCTAGCTTTGCTATTTTAGTCCTTGAATACAAAAACAAGTAACCTAAAAATAACCCAAAACCCTAAAATTCAAAAAAGAAGGCAAAAACTGGTAATATTGCAAAAGCAAATATGGACAAGTTAAATTTAATTATAAAAGTGTTATAATAACAAAAATGTGTTTATAACATGTGCCTATATACATTCTAGAAAATGTGGGGTCCCTCGAGTCTTCAGAAAACAAAACAGTAAAAAAATATGCACAATGAAGGTATAAACAAAATCATTGTACAAAAAAGTGGTACCCAAAATAAACAAATTAAGCTTCCTACAAAAAACTCCAGCAAAACCCATTACCATGTTAATAATCAATCCATACAAGGGCCAAAAAACTCTAACATCACCCCAAAACGTAAGCATTTCTATAGTTATAGTTAGTGCATGGCACTTATCTTTTTTTTAATGGTTGTTGCATCTATAATTTTATTGACAACTTTAATGAAATTACTAAAACTAAATGTTCTTGTAATTGTATACCTTATGTGCCACAATTTTTTGTGTTCCTATGGGCTCCAAATCTAAAACCAATAAGAACAGCTCCATTAAACTTAAAACTGTACAAAGCAAACTCCCCCAAACTAAAATTACCTGTACATAAAATAAATGGCTACAATGTGGAAATGACAAAGGCAGTGTTCCCTCTAAGCTGCACCACAGCACAGCTTCATAGGTGATTAATCAGTCCCACCCAGTCAGTCAGCTCCATGTATGGAGCTCTGAGCCTCTGACTGGGCAGGGCTGATTAATCACCTGTGAAGCTGTGCTGCCCTGCAGCTTACAGGGAACACTGGATAGAGGTGCCTAATGACTTCTTTCAGTGTCAATCTATTAAAAAAAAGGAAAATTAGGACAACCCAGAAAATCATAGACCAGTCATCTTAACTTCTGTACCAGCAAAGATATGGGGACAAATAAATAAGCAATGAATTTGTACACATCTAGAAGCTAATAAGAACAAAATTTGTAGCTTTCTTTGACAAAGAATCAAACCTTGTGGATAGGGGTAAGTAGTAGTAAGTATCTTCACATTAGTAAGGCTTTTGATACTATCCTGCATTATCTTATCATAAACAAACTGAGGAAATACAATCCAGATTAAGCTACTATAAAGTGGCTGCATAACTGGTGGGAAAACCATTCCCACAGAGTAGCTGTCAATGGTTCATTGTCATGCTGGAACAGTGTAAGGAGTGGGGTCCTGCAGGGATCAGTTCTGTGTCCAATTCTGTTTAATATCTTCATCAATTATTTAGATAATGGCATAGAAAGTACACTTATAATATTTGCAGATGATGCCAAGATGGGAGGGGATGCAAGTACTTTGGAGGATAGGATTATTATTCAAAATGAACTGGACAAACTGGAGAATGTCTAAAATAAATAGGATGAAATTCAAGGACAAATGCAAAGTACTCCATTTAGGTACAATCAGTTGCACATATACAAAATGGGAAATGACTGCCTAGGAAGAAGTTCTGTGGAAAGGTATGTGGGGTTGGTTCATTGTGGCCCACAAGCTAAATATGTGTGAAAAGCATAACACTATTGCAGAAAAAACTTATGTCATTCTGGGATGTATTAGCAGTAAATATATAAGACATGAAAAATAATTCTTCCACTCTACTCCATACAGATTAGGCCTCAGCTGAAGTACTGTGTCCAGTGCTGGCCAACATATTGGAGGAAAGATGTGGACAAACAGGAAATAGTCCAGAAAAGAGCCACAAAAATGATTAAAGGTCTAGGAAAAAAAAACCTATGAGGGAAAATTGAAAAAACTTGGTGTGTTTAATCTGACAAAGAGAAGACTAAATAGGCATATAACAGTCCCTAAAAGGTTGTTACAAAGAGGAGGAAGACAAAAATGTTCCTTTTAACCTCTGATGATGGCACAAGAAGAAATGAGCTTACATTGTGGCAAGAGAGTGTTACGTTGGACATTAGGAAAAACTTCTTAACTATCAGGGCGGTTAACCACTGGAATAAATTGCCTAGGGAGGATTTTCATAATTGGAAATATTAATTTACAGGTTAGAGAGACACCTGTCAGGGATGATCTAGACCAGGGATCTCAAACTCCCAGCCCATGAGCCATCCCAGGCCAGAGTGATTGTGCAATCTGGTTTAGTACTCCCAGCAGGCCAGAGGAGAGCCTGTCTGTGATTGACTTCTAAGACCTGCCCCTTCCCACCATCACCCTGCCTACTTCCTCCCCACAACACCTCATTCCCGAGGACAGAGCTTCAGGATCATTGGGAGTGGTGGCTGGTCACACCCCCTGCACACCCCATGGAGCCACAGGTAAGCACTGGGCAATTGCACTCGCTTCACTGTGCTCTGCTTCCCCCATGACTCTTGCTGCTGTGGGGAGTGTGCAGAGAGGAGGACGTGACCACTGCTGCCACACGGGGAAGCCCCCCCTTCCTAGTGATCCCTGAAGCCACATTCTCAGGGATGGGATGCCATCGAGTGAGAGGTCAGGGTGATGGTGGGAAGGGGTGGGCTTGGGGGCTAGTAACAGACAGGCACCCGCTAGCCCTCCAGGAGTCCCAGGCCAGATTGTGCAATCACTCCCGCTGGTGATGGCCCATGGGCCGGAAGTTTGAAACTCCTGGTTTAGATAATACTTAGTCCTGCCATGAATGCAAGGGATTGAATCAGATGACCTCTTGAGGTCCCTCCCAGTCCTATGATTCTGTGATAGAAAATGAGCTTGAAATTTGGCCCAAATCCTGTTATTGACAAGTCTATACTGTGCTAGTATATATAATGGGTACTGGATTCTTATTAAGTTGACATTGTTGCTATGGAGGTAATGCACTTTCATGGGATATGGCACAAGTGATTAGATTAATCAAGCAATGATTTAAATTTTCAAAAGTGATTAGCGTTGTGGGATGGTTGCCATGAAGTTGATCCATATTCTGGGTTGTGGTATTTCAATCACTTTTGAGCTAAATTTGATTTTTTTTAAACATATACTGTAGAAAGTTGCTATTCTACTGAATGTAAATCAAGCCAGGTTAGTGATTCTTTTTTCTAAGTAAATTGCATTAATGTGCCCAACATTACATATCCATAATTGTTCAAAAGCTAGATGATGTGCTCTGATTACTCAACAGTTGACTTAAATGTGTTCTCTGCTGTTTCATGAAATTTAAAGGTGGGCATTTTCATTTCAAATAAATAAGAATGAGTTTCTTAAAGAAAGCAACCAAATGCCACAAATCAAGAGATAATATTTCATTTCTTGAGTCTAGTTTTGAATTTTAAACAAATATGCAAAAAATGATTTATGATTATGTAAAGCAGCAATCAGCCATTCCAAAACACAATGATATGTTATTTGGGATCCTAATTTTGGTCTGGAATAATGCTGTACTCTTTTTGTTGTGCAGACATAAATCAACTGTAAATTACTTTTTTTTCCCTTTGGGTGGGGGAGGAAATTGAAGAAAAGACTGGAACCTTTTTAAATATGCACCAACAACAATGAAAGGAGGCATATGCTGAGTAACTGAGGGAATCTGTCCCGAAGAGTTTAATGCATTAGAGGGATTATTTTAGGATTACTGCCTGATCCTGATGTTATGTTTACCGCAGACATGTAGCAGCTCAGAGGATGTCTGCAGGGCTTTGTCGAAGTTTTAATCAGTGGCAATTGGCAACAGTGTTTTGAAAACATACATGGTTTTATGTTTCACCGTTGCTGTTATTGATAACAAAAGAAAAAGGGAAGACCACATTTCATTTTCTCATACCTTTGAATCACATGGTACAGTGTAATTTTAATTCCATATACCGAAAGAGGGAATAGAAGGTCAATTGACTAGCACTGATATTTCCCAGGCAAAGTTACAGCCGGGAAAAATGATGTTGTCGCTGGTAGTGTATCTGTTTTCTATTAAGCTGAGATGAAACAGCAAAGTGTATATTAGAGATGGTGTTCTGTCTTGTCTAAAGGCAGTGTTATGTTTAGCTCTTACATCAGTTCAAAATCTTGACAGTGGTTTATTGAAGTTCACAAACAATCAATAGAGCTATTTTTATCTCTTACACAAGAGAAGTGTATTTAAAACAGGGATGTAAAATCCCAGTTAATCAGTTAACCCGTTAAATGCTAGTTAACCGGTTAAACATTAGATTAACCTAAGTGGGATCCAGGGCAGGGGTCCAGCTCCTGCTCCCAGCCCCACACTGGGCTGGCTGCCGGCTCCTAGTCCCAGCCTCGCTGCAGGACACAGGCGGGGGGCTGCTTCTGGGTAACCAGTTAATGGTTACCTGGTGGTAAGCATCACCTGGAGGGATTAGTCATTCACACCCCTAATTTAAAATAATAAAGACATTATTGTGATGACTGAAAGTTATTTCTGTTGCTCTATGTGTTTCTGGTAGTAAGAAGAGGAATAATCTGGGCACTGCCTTTGTTCTTTAATGCAGGGCTTATTGCCCCCAAAATAAAATTGAATAAGTTTCTAGCAATGATCCTCCAAGCACAAGTAGCTTTCTTGCCAGTTTTGGAACGCCTATTTTCAGTATAAAACTGAGTAGTTATAGAAAGTGAAATACTACTTGATATAATGCCACCAGCAGCTTCAAGGCAAAACATTTTCATTGTTTCTTTTGCCATGTGAGCAGGTTATTGCCACAGAATTACCCGTTTCTTTAAAATGTGTACCTCTGGTACCCTGACAAAGAGATAACCAGAGGAGTAGAAAGGAACAGATGCTTCAGCAAGCAACTGTGGCCATTTTTTCATTTGCATTGGCTTTGTATTTCAGTGCAAATATCACTTAACAGGGAGCTGGTAAGGTCCCTGTAGATTGCTTACAGTAAAGGTAACAACCCAAATCGATAGGCCTGAGATACTTCTAATTCTATCTGGGAGATGTTCATCTTCCATCTGATTGTTCCCTATCTGAACCATAGAATCCTATTAAATCTGTAGTCACTGGAACTGTGTCACTCAGGTCAGCAGAAGGTTCTTCCTGTTTAAGCCTTTATTTTTTTCTTTACATTTTCCTTTTGTACTATACTGGGGTGATTGGTAATAATGGTCTATACAAGATAGGTTGCCAGCACTTCCTACAGACATGACACCTTCTTCAGGAAGGGATTCATCAGTTCTGCCTGGCTTTTTCCAAATCTGTTCAGCTTATCAGTTACTGAATCAGGAGGAAGATATTATACAACAGACCTGACATGGCTGTGCATGATCTATTGCCAGTGTAATGCTGCAAATGATTACTTACTTTTACACAAACATCAACATGCTGCAAAAGAACAAATCTCTCTTGAAACTTTTTTGATAAATATTTGCATTTTGAGTTGAAAATTGATTTTGAGTTGCTCTGGTTTTACTGGAAAGCTGCATCCACCCTTGAATAGATGATTATGTAGTATCTGCGTGTACTTGTGTGATAGATTTTTTTATTATTCTCTTCAGTAAAGGTATATGCTGTCACTTGCTATATAAATCAGAATATATCCTATGTTTCACCACCGTGTATCCCCTAGCCCAGTCGTTATATCTGGCATGTAGCCTGCAGCAGGTGGAAAATGAGTAAGCAATGCTAAATCCAACTACAATGGTAGTATAGTGCATATATCTGAGGATGGCTATCTATTTCCCCTATGTGTGGGGCGCACTTGGAGATATGCGTAATCAATGTGCATAGAATTTATATGCACGTGTATTATGTATTTATTTATTTTATTTTTATTGTGGTAGTATCCACAGAGTCAAATCATAGATAAGGAGGTCATTGTACCAAGCACTATATAAACACCTACAAAATGGTCAGACCTTGCTCCAAGAAACTTATAAATCATAGAGGGTGTAGTCAGCAGGAAAGGGCTTCGCTGCACACCAACCTGGACCACATGGCATTGTCTGCGCCCTAGTCATGTGCATGTGGGAGAAGTCCCAATCAGTGTGCAAACTGAAGTAGCCCAGGTGGCTACTATACAATCAAGGTCAGATACCTGGACTGTTTGAGACGTGTGGCCACAGAAATAAGATGGGCAGCTGTAGAAACAACAGGAGCAGGACAAGAGGGGGGGAAGATGAATGATAGAAGCACAGTGGGGCACAGAGTGATGTTGATGGTTGGTGGCTATGGTGGAAGAGGGACTTGGCATGAGTAGTTACAGCCACCTGCACCCAGGTGTCTGATTATCATCAGAGGAAAAATAGAATTGGCCTTCCCAGACATCATTTTGCTGTGTGCCAATTCAGTGCTAATGCCTGGCACTCCAAACAGTTTCCTGATGATTACCACTGTGTCACCTGCATTGTAGTGATTGTTCATTTCTGCAAGCACCCTTGAGCTTTCCATTGCTTCTGTTAATTCCTTTTTGTCTGCTTGCCTATGGCATCGTTCCATCCCCCAGTGGTCATCAGAACATTGTGTGTGATTGTTTTCACTGCCACACTCAGCCATATCTGAGTGGTCCCTGGGTGGCAGATGTAACCATTACAAAACAGAACTGCTATCCAAAAATCACATCTAGCAATAGGATGGTTTTCCTGGATACCTCCCTTTGCTGATTGCATCTGTCTATCTTTCCTCTTTTCACAGGGCTAGTGGATTGCAGGCTACATTCTTATTATTGCTGTTTTATTTCTAGCCTCTTTTTCTGGCTTGCATAGAGCCATGACTTTCTCTGTCTGGGTACTGTGAATTTAGAAGTGGTAAACAATAATAATAGTGATACTCTGAATTTATACTAGGATTTCCAAAGATTTCTCCAGCTGGAGGTAGGGGAAGTTATAGTGTAGTCAATTAACCAATAAGCAAAAGCTTATAGGTTAATGCTATAGACTACAGGCATCCCCTCCCCCTTGCCAGTAAATTTTTTAACAGGCTGACCAGCAGCCCAGCTCATTCCTGGCACCCTGTGCTGCTGCCTCTGATACAGAGGCAGCAGCGTGGAGTGGCAGAGGGCTCCTCAGGAATGGGGCCAGGGTGCACTGGCTGCCAGCCTCACCCCCCACGGACTATAGAATAGTTGAATAACCAATAAGAATTCATGAGGTTAATTACTATTCAGTTAACAACCCTAGCTGGAGGCAGTGGGGTTTAAATGAGCTGACCATCATCACACAGCAAGGCTGTAGTAGAATGGGAGATAGAATGCAGGGTGGGCAATTGAGTCACATAGCTTGTTTTTACCATTAGGAAGCACTCTCCTTATATAAAGTGAGAGAGACATATACACACATGTGCTTTCAATTAGGGTCCTAAATATCTAAGTCACTTTTGAAAATGGGACTTAGGCTCCTAAATCATTTATCAAAATTTTATACAGAGAGGCGAGCAAACAAATTTAGGCAAACCTGCCTTTTAGAACTTTTAGATGTTTTTATGTTGTCTAATTCCTCTTCCTATCCCTTCATTAATTTTCATATTACCTGAAAGTGATGAGAGAACCTTTTCTCCAGGTATTTATGGATCCCCCTGGATTCTGGCAGGTTTTATTGTCTCCGCTATTCTTTTCTCTGGGAGGAAGGTATGTTTTGAACACTTGAATTTCTCATTCATAGATTCTTCAGAACGTTTTTTCCCACACATTCCAAAACTTGCTTGCAGAAAGGTAGATTGTCTCCTTTAGTTTGTATGAATATATATGTATTCTTCTCATTATTAGTCATAGAGTTTTATGGTCATTAACAGGGCTCGACAAATCACTGAATCTACTCACCCGTGGTGAGTAGATTTCAGCCGGTTGCCCCGTTCACCGGCGGTGTGCGCAAGCGCATTGCGGGTCTTGCTCATGCGCAGTGTGGCGCTGGCGAGTAGGTTTCACCGCCATTTGTCAAGCCCTGGTCATTAAGATCACTTAGGGTATGTCTATATAGCCAGCAGTTATTTCAAAATAATGTCGAAATACTGTCAAGCTGGAGGACTTCTTATTCTGACTCCTGTAACCCTCATTGTACGAGGAGTAAGGGAAGTCAGAGGAAGATGCTCTACTTCGAAATAAGTGCTATGCAGACGCTCCCAATTTCGAAATAAACTACGCAATTGACGTAGCTCAATTTGCATAGATTATTTCAAGTTAAGCCCTGCTTTGTAGACTCACCCTAAGTCTAACAAGGGCCATTAGATTTCCCCAGGTGCTCAACAGTGTGTGGATTGAATTACAGTATATTCTTCGGAAAGATATCTAGCCTTGATTTCAAGTATGATATGTGTGAATCCAGCAAAAGCTGTGCAAGACTGATCATGATTGGAGACCAACAGAAAAACCCCAGCATTGTTCTGTATTCTGACTTTTAGTTAGAATTACACCTGATTAACTGAGGGTACAGCTGAGCTCAAAAGTTAAACGGGACTTTCTCCGACAAGGAAGATTGTAGCTCTTCAGGACTAAGCACTACTGGACTATGCCTTTGTTCTCAGGATCCAAACTAGCTTTCAGTTTTCATAGATTCTATCAGGAAATTGGTGCTTCATTTTTACATATTACATGTAATATCTGCAGAGTAAAGTTAAACCCTTCTTATAAAGTCCAGACACAGTCACAAGGTAATAGGATATTGTGGCAGTAGCAATATATTCATTTCCTTAGCCAAAGGGTTATTTTGCATGCATTTCTGCCTTGAACCATCCCTCAGTAAACACTAAAAATGATCAGACAGCAGAAGGCTGATGTCATGCTGGTTCTTTTTCTTTGGCTCACAGAATCATAGGCTTCCTGAAGTTATATATTGCATTTGGCTCCAAAAAAATGAAACTATTCTTTTTATATCACAAGCCATATTGAGACAGGGATATTATTACCTCCTTATCTTCAACTACTCCTTGATGCCAGTAATTTGTTTTTTCCCAATGTGTAGGTTAGAGACTAATAATTACATAAACTTTATTTATTTATTGCTATTGAAGCACCTAAATGCCCTTATCAGGATCAGTGCCCCACCGTGCTGTACTCTTGCTTCCACGAGTTTACAATCTGAAACATTTCCCTATTTTCTCCCATAAAGGACTCAATTTGCATAGAAGACAAAAGAGGCTATGTCTACACTATAAGTTTTTGTGGCAGAGAGTATGCTAATGACGGACTCATTAGCATGTGTTGCGATGTCATTAGCATATTTTCTGCCGATGCTTTTTGTGCAAGGGGTTTTTGCACAAAGAGAAGCAGTGTGGCCGCTTCCGTTTTGTGCAAAAACCTCCTTTTGCGCCAGATCCTTATGCATCTCTTGGCTATATATAAAGAGAGGCATAAGGATCTTGAGCAAAAGAGGGTTTTTTGCGCAAAATGGCAGTGGCTACACTGCTTCTCTTTGCGCAAAAACCCCTTGCACAAAAAGCATCGGCAGAAAATATGCTAATGACATCGCGACTCATGCTAATGAGTCCGTCATTAGCATACTCTCTGCCACAAAAACCAAGCCAGATTATATGATTTCTTTGTATCTAATCATTGCAATGACAAAGAAAGGAAAATATATATTTACTTAGGAAATATCTCCTCTCCCTAACATCTGTGCTACCCCATTAATTTCAAGGAGATTGTTCAAGGCAAGACACTTTTGCATCTATGTATACCTTCATTAGTCTTAGGAACTCAAGAAACCAGATTCTTTGTTTGTGTCGCTCCAAACTCAGAAGAAAGTCATCCCCTTTCTCAAAACATCACTAGCTGAATGAGTTGTTGTAGAATTGAAATGGAATCTTTCATTCAGCTACTTCTTAAAGCATTTACCATGCTGTATCTCAGCAGTTTACAATTTAAAAAAACCCAGGCAAATAATAACCCTCTTGCCAAAATAAATACTTTTCTGTTGGTGCAATGTATGCTTTCTGAATAGGAATAATGGAAGTTCTTTGATACAGAGCCTTATCTGGTGTAAACGGGTGCAGCTATATTGAAGTAAATGGAGCCATATCAATTTACACCAGCTGAGGAGCTAAACCTGGATGATTACAAAGCCATTATTTGGAGATGATACCTCTATTCTGGCCATCACCATCTGGCTATTTGTGCTTCATCACATGCTGCTTATGGAAAGGCATTTGGTTAGGAAGTAGTTCCATCACACTTGTAAGTCAGGACACTTCTGTCATTCCCAGGAGCCCAACTAGAGTGGAGAGGACTTGATGAAAAGGGAATGTATAGTAGAAAGGCAGGTAACTATTTCTAACAACCATCTTTCTAAAATTTCACTGGAACTGATAAAAAAAACTTGCCCTACAGAAAGAATACACAAATTCATATTAAATCAGTATAATTACCTTCCAGAAAAAGTTGACATTGGCTGATAGAGTAATCTTGGACCCAGGTCTCCACTGCACTGCATTTACCACAGGAAAGAGTGGGTGTAATGTGATAACAGATCAGAATGGGAGAATTTTGTACTGGTGCTGACTACACAAAGTGTAAGTGTGGTACACAATCAGCCTCCATCTTCATTAGAAACAAATAAAACAGAGTATTTTGGCTTGAATTCACTAAACGAGTTAGGTGCCTAAGTCCCAGGTTTGGAACCACTGTGATGCACAAAACTCCTGCTGAATCCTGTGGGACCTAAACTCACATGACCCCTAAGTTTTTCTGGAGAAGTTCAGCGGGCACCTATATTTCAGTCTTTGAGCATGTTGCTACCTCCCTGTAGCTATTCACAAACCAGGGGAGCACTGGCATTTCCCTGCCTAACTTGGGTGTGTAGGGCCCAATCAGTAGGGGCCCTGCGAGCATGCCTATTGGATTAGGCACTTCAGAGGAGTTCTGAAACATTATGGGGGAAAAGATAGTGATCCCTCATAGCATTTAGCTCAGCAGTTAGGATGCTTACCTGGGAGCCCTCCATTTCAAGTTTCTTCCTGCACCTGAGGGGAGAAAGGATTTGAACAGGAATTTACCACCTCTTAGGTGAGTGCTCTCACCACTTGATGTGGGGTTCCCTCAGTCTCTCTCGATGAAACTTTTGCACTGCACTTAAATAAAGAGTCATTGGAGCAGGAAGACTGCTCCTGAGTTCCAGCAGGCTATAGAATCACACACATGAGTGTGCGCTCGCTCACTCTTGCGAAGTCATTTGGGCCAGAGAGTGCAAGTGAGTGAGCAAAAGCATGACTCTATTGCCAGGTGGTTAGAACGTACAGCTGGGACATGGAAGATGGAGAATCAGGTCCCCCTGCTCCAGTGATTTTTTAAAATTAGTTATCTAGAATGCTTCAGCTTCAACAGGAGAGACTGAGGGACACCTTGCTCTCACTTCCAAATATCCTATATCCCAATGATTAGAGCACTTATCTAATCTCAAAGAGAAAGAGAGGAATTTAATTGAGGGGAGGTTCCCCCACATCCCTAATCACTGGGCTAAAAACTCTGGAGTGTCTCTTCCCATCCAACTTCTTGCTAAAACGGTGAAGGCACATAACGCTAATGTAACCCACACACGGTATTGTTCACTGTCCCGTGTAAGCAGCACTTAAACACTTACAGAGAAAGAACGAATGAGTGTGCTCCTCAGTCTTAGCTGAGTGCCAGCTGGCTTTTAGCTCAAGCTGTAAAGAGGCTCATGAAGCTCCAGAGGTCACAGGTTTGGATCTGCCTTTTGGCGCCACGCTTAAGAGACGGTTTAAATCTGGAAATTACAAAGAGGGATGGGGCCTCCACTGCAGAAGGTTTAGCACACAGCCCTGTTGTTGGCATCTCTCATTGGCTAGCTTCGATGACACCCTGCTAGCAGGCTGGCTTTTGTGAATCACAGTCTAAGATGCCTATTCATTGTGTAGGAGCTTAGGTGCCTAACTAAGGCTTTGTGAATCACAGTGATCCACAAGGCACCTAAAAAAGTTAGTCGTTATGTCACTGATCATCACAACACTTCACTTCTTTTTGTGAAGTCTGGCCTTTGTGTATAAAAACAACTTTGCACTATTGAGCTGTTAGGCTACGTCTACACTGCGGAGCTATTTCGGGATACCTTCAGTATCCCAAAATAGCTAGTCCCCTTCTTAAGAGCAAGCCCATTATATCAAAATATAACAGGCTTGCTATTCCGACGGCCCTGTAAACCTCATTGCATGAGGATTAAGGAATGTTTCAGCATAGCGCCTTATTTTGAAATGTGGCTCTGTGTAGACAGCGCCAAATTTCGAAATAAGCTATTTCAAAATTACCTTGAAATAAGCTACACAATTTGCATACCGCAAATTCCATAGCTTATTTCGAGGTCAGGGTGCTGTGTAGACACACCCTTAGATGGCAGAACTGAAAGCTCCTTAGACTTCTCTTTGTGTTCATGTGAAGAAAAAATCTCAACTATAAAAAAAAGTATAGTTAAAAAAACTATACTTTAAATGACTCTGTGGTATAACAGAATTAATTAATCTGATGGGAGACCCTCTTGTCTACATGTTTACATAGAACAGTTCAGAAGGCTGAGTGACAAGAAGGGAGTAATATATCACAACCTTCTGTGAAAAAAAGTTTTTAAGGCTTTGCAGTGAAATGGCCAAGATTTATCAATGCTGGCTTAATGCTTTTCCACATATAATACATACATTGTTAGCTAGTTGATGATGTGCTGATAGAGAATAACATAAAGAAGCTATTCTTCTGTTGCAGAGTTCCACTGTAAGCCATATTAAGTTTGACTTATCAGCCTGCAGACTGGTAGTAGGTAAAAAGCTTTACATTGAAAAACTGAATTGCTTGTTAAATTTCTTCGAGATAAACTACTCTTCCTTTCCTGTACTTCAGAAAAGAGCTTTGCATTTGACCAAAGCATTTGCAACGAGGAAGGAATTGAAATTTATTGATATAGTAAAGCACTATACTTTGTCACCTTGCAATGCACTTGTAAGAGACAAAATAGGCACTTCATGCTGAATATGAAAAATGAGTCTTTAAAGGTAAAAAGCAAAACTGCACTTCAGAAGGCTTGTAAGAAGGAAGAAAATCAGCCCCTTCATTCTTTTTTCCTTTTAAATCCTGCTGAAATGCAAACCCTGGAGGAAAGTCTGATTTTGATTATTGCTGTTTGTTTGCTATTTCTGTTGTAGTAGTACGCAAGAACCTCAATCAAGAATTATTAAATTTGGCGCTATGCAAATAAACCATGCATATTCCCTGCCCCAGAGAGCTCACAATTGTCAATGATGAAGGAAGTGAGACAACAAGATAGCTACAGGGAGGCACAGTTGTCTCATTAGTCACAGGTGGCCACCAACCTAACCAGTTCCAGTCAGAATGGTTTCTCTTGAGACGCCTGTGCATTAGTCTCTCCCCATATATTTCCTCATGTAAAATATAATAGCAGCCAGTTTCTGTTTTATGTGATATTGTACTTTCACCATTCTTCAAATGCTGCATGGCAGCCAAGGAGTCAGTTAATCAAAGTGGCTCACATCAAAGTTTATTTTCTGTGGGTTCAAACATTGGTTAATAAAAATACAGAAGCAGCCAAGTTTTCAAGTTTGTGTGTGTGAACAATAATAGGGAAACATGGAGTATAATAAATCATCTAGTTATTGCCCTGAGGGATCACAGTGCCCTTCAACAGAGTTTCCATCTAAAGTTAAGTTATAAGAGCTGGGCTTTTCATTAAAAGCACATATTAGAAAAGGCAAATTAATTAGTGTGATGTTTCCAATTGAATAAATGATTGGGAACCAACTGTGTCAGTGAAATTACAAGTAAAAATGCAGTACTCAGAACTTGTTAATGCTTTTTTTGGCATGGAAAAGGAGACATAGGTATCTAATATTAAATGGTGTTTGACTCCTGTACATAAATCTTGAATGATTGACAGACTACTGTAAAATAGCTTTGTTCAGAAAGATAATCTTTGTCAGGTAGCATCAATGGGATGAGAAGGGATGAAAAGAAAACTCCGCATTTAGACTGATTGCCCCCGCTGACCAGCACCTCTGTAAAATTAGTCTCGGAGTTATGAGCTATTTACTGTATTATAATGCATTTTTTTCACTGTATGCACAGGAACCTTTAGTTCTTTTTATCTCCAAGATTTGGGGGTTTATTTATTTATTTACTTATCAGATGAAATGTTAATGAGTGAATACACTGATGGAACATGAAGGGAAAAAACCTGATGTTAGCTAGTTCTATTCACCTTTATTGTATTGCACGTTAGATTGTTGATTTTATGGTACTTAAACTGATGGGTACATATTTTTATGGTAAAGCTCAATGACATGTTCAGAGTGCTCCATCAAACTCTCTCTGTTTCTGTGTTTGATTCACAACTCTGCAGGGTATGAATCAGTCTCCCAGTATAACCCTTAATCACTTTTTTTAAAACCTAAATAATGTAGTGCAGCTTTTATTTATGGCCTGAGTCATCATCTAATTATGTAAACCTACCCAAAGAAACACCAGATGGAGTATTTCCCTAAAAACTCTTGTCAGCTATACGTTGACTCAGAAGATGAAGTTTCTTTACTGGGTCCAATCAGCAGAGACAGAAAATGCACAGGCAGCACACGGCATATTTAAATCCGGTCAAAGTCAAGCTGTAGGTGCCACTGATACGGGCAAGTGAGGCTTATTGTAGGGCAAGAATGAAAGAGAAGGGGCCAAAAGGGCAGGCCCTTTTAAAAATTACACTTGACAATGAGAATCCCCTTTGTTACCTGTTGACCATTCAAGCCCTACTTTCTGTGTGCAGCTGTTAAAAGAGAATGGACAGAAAGTTCTTACACTCTTGTTTGTTTTCCGCAGGGTGAAGTGAAGAAGTAAAGACTCCCAGCTGAACTACTATGAGGTCAGAAGCCTTGCTGCTATATTTCACACTGCTACACTTTGCTGGGGCTGGTTTCCCAGAAGATTCTGAGCCAATCAGTATTTCGCATGGCAACTGTAAGTATGAAAGGCCTGCTGCCTGCTTTCCTCTCTCCCCTATGCTTCAAAAGGGAATGTATTGATCACTGAACTTCCTACTTACACAGTTTTAGCTGATCTGAAGTGAACAATATTTTTTTGTTTCTTGATGGCTCTTCAGATCAGCCAGGTGATTACACTAGAGCAGAACACTTCCACCAGGACCTGTTTACAGAGCTGATGTGCTACTTGCTACTCTAATGCCATAACCTATAACAGTGGTTCCCAGCTTTTTTGATACCAGGGACCTGCAACCCCATTCACAAACTTTTGGTGTACTGGTAACATTTTATGTACAGGTTTGCGTATTCATTATGCACGTGATGAATATGCAAATGTGCAAATAAAACATTACCAGTCCCCCAAAAGCCCAGCCCCCAGAACCCCCAGTGCCAGCCCTAACCCCTCCACTACCCCCAGTGCCGGCCACTGGCCCCAGAGTCTCCTGCACCCAACGCCCCCCCCCAATGCCAGCCTCACGCCTTAAAAACTCCCCAGTGCCAGCCCACCATCCCAAATGCCTCAGTGCTAGCTCCCTGCCCCTTAGCACCATACCCCCCTGGACCAGCCTCCTGTTTCCAGAGCCCCACAGCACCCAACTCTCCCAGAGCCTGCCCCATGCCAGCCCCCAATATTAGCCCCATCCCTAGAGCCCCCCAGTGCCAGCCCTGCCCCCATAACTCCCCCACTATTAGCTCAGCCTCCAGAGCCTCCCAACACTAGCCCTGCCCCTGGAGCCCCCAGTGCCTGCTCTGTCCCCCTCACCTAGCCCTGTGCTGCTGCCTGCATTGTGGTGGTTCTGGGGGTAGGGGTTGGGGTACACTGCCCAGAGCCTTCCCTCCTACCATGGCTGTTGGGAGAGGCATGTCCTGCCACACCTCTCAGCGAACCAGCACCGGGTAGGGACAGGGTCTCCTCCCAGCTGCAGAAGAGCAGTTTACTGCGTGGCTGGCTCTGCATGGCCCTCAGGCCGTACAGGGAAGCACTTTTCTGCAGCCAGGAGGAGACCTTGCCCCTGCCCAGCACTGGTTGGCTAAGAGGTGGGGCAGGACAGGCCTCTCTCAACAGTTGCGGCAAGAGCGATGTACCCCATCTCCAGTCCCCAGAGCCACCATGGCCCAGCAGCCAGAGGTTGGGCCACAGCCCAGTGGTTGGAAACTGCTGACCTGGAGTTTCTGCAGTGCAGCTAGTCTGCAGTTTCCCATGCAACCCACAACAAATGAGCAAAGCTTGTTTTTCATGAGCAGAAAGTTTCTTACCTGACACCCAAAAGCAAAGTTCTGGTGCTAGTAGCTCACTAATGGAACTGTGTTGAGGATATACCATTGAAATGATTGACTAGAACTACACAAATGACCAGATTTGGTTGCTCAGTCTCTGAGGAATCTCTATCCCACTTCACCACTTAGCATTTAGATTTTTACAAAACAACATTTCAGTGACAAGCCATATTTTTTTGCCACAAATATTCTCCATTTTCTGACCTGCATTAATGGGGAGTCTCTCTGAGACTTGACTAGCACAGGACACTGCAAGTCAGGATCAAAATGGATTAGCTCGACTTTATAGGAAAGCATTCACTGCATTTGACTACCTGGCTCAGGCCCTCAGTTTAAGTGCCTCTTTATCATGGTTACCACAGCCCAATCACAATTATGCCAAAAAGCCCTCTGAGGACTAAATTCATATGGGGGAGTTAGGCATCTCACAGCCCCTTTAGTAGCCTAGGTACAACAAGCAGATTTAATTGGTATTTACAGAATCACACTTAGCTGCCTTGTAACTCTGGAGTTACCTAGGCATCAAAGTTTCCACTTGTGAAGTTTAGGAGGTGCCTAAATTTATGCCATGAAATCTTACATTGCCCAGCAGCCTGGCATCCAGTTCACACTGGTGCCCTTGTGAGTTTACAAAGTAGGCATTCTCCCCACCAGTATGGCAATCCACTTCCGTAGTGTCCAGCATGCTAGCCACTAACCATGTGTGGCTATTTGGCTGGTTGAGTGTGGCTAGTTGGCTTGAACAATGTGGCTATTTGGTCAGCTGAGTGTGATTAGTTTGCTATAGTGATTAGTTTACTATAGTGGCTACAGCTTCAGAACTGGTTTGTCACCACGGCATTAGACATAGTCATAGAACGGACAAAGGACAGTTGGAGAACAAGGTAGTGCCCCACCTGTCCCTTTAACCTGTAGCCATGACCAGGCCTGCCAGGGCCCAGAAATTCTAAAGGGCCTGGGGTTCCCTGCCACCACTGCTGTTACTATAGCTACTGTGGCGCTGAGAGCTTTGGGCTCCTTAAATCACCGCTGGAGCCCTGCAGGCATGCTCCAGGTGGCTCTAAGGACTGGAGAGGCAGCATGGAATGCTCCAGCAGTGCTGAGGGCTGGCTGCCCCGGCTCCACCCCTTCTGCCCAAAGCCCTTTCCCTTCTGGGAGCATGGAGCTGGCCCCTTCCCACCTTGCCCAGAGGCCTGATGTGTCTGTCAGCTCCCCTGACCATGGCTTTCTCTGCCTGATGTGAGGCAGGGGTTTAAACACAGAGGTCCTCCTCACAGATGAGAGCTGTAATTTCTGGGCTTTCCCTCTCTCCTGATGGAGCTATTGTACTTTGTATAAATAATTCAGTATTCATTAGTGCAGATATTTGAACTTGAGTCTCCCACATTCCAGGTGAGTGCATTCACCTATAACGTCATTGCCACTCTCTCATGTCTCTGAGTATGATATTATTTTATACAAATTGGAACAATGTCAACAGGAGAGTGAGAGACATCACACTGGTTAGGGCACTCTCCTGGAAAGTGTGAAGCCTGCATTCAAATTCCCCGCTGTCTGGTGTGGAGGAGAGATTTAAACTGAGGCCTCCCATCTCCTAAGTGAATGCTCTAGTCCCAGGACTATTGGATAAAAGCGCAAGATGCCATCTGCAGCTCAGTTTTTCTTGGGAAAGGGTTGACTTGACTTAGGATTCATAGCTATGAACCCTCTCATGGAGCTAGGTACCTGAGAGGAAACAGGCATTTCCCTCTTGCTCAGACTAAGGCCATGTCTACACTAGGAAAATTTCAAAATTAGTAAATTCACCTTAACTCCTGATTTAATAAATTCTAACTAACGGGTCCATATTACATAGAATTCTTGATATTAGTCCGAAGCAGGCTCCCTTAATGTGGATGCACTACCTTAACTTAGAGCTCCAGGAAGCACTGGGGTGCAATTAGTTCAAATTACTCTGGGGAGTAATTATTTCAAAATAGTGGCACCGGAACATCCACACTAATGCTATTTTGAAATAACTATTTTGGATTGAATGTTACTCCCAATGGAAAAGAGTACAGATTTTGAATTCCTCAGCCCATTGTTTTGAAACAATGGGCTTCGTAGAGTGGACATTCCACCTATAAATTCGACTTTGTGAGGATTATGTCTAAATGAAGTCCTAGTGTAGACCTGCGCTTAGGCACCTTTTGAGAGGCAGGGCTTGGGCCCTTCTGCTCAGCATTTCCTGCTGGCTATCTTAGCTGGCAGCCTGCTCAGCTTACTGGAGACTGTGAATCCCATATTTAGGTGCCTAATTCTCCCCACACACTGTAGGAATCCTGGGTGCCTCACTTGGAGCTGTGAATTCCATTAGATAGCAGGGCACCTTGAAGCTGGATAGCACAGCAACTACATCTAGCTCTGGATGCTCTGCAGCAATAAGGAAGTGTTCAGCACCTGTCAGGATTGTCCCCTGCATCTGTAAAAGTGTGGTAAGGAATGGCAAGTCAGCAATCTTAACCCCTTTGCAAAGGAAAACATGGGAAAGGTCTATTTCTATGTTATGAATGTCAGATGGCTGCAAACATATAGGCCCCAATTCACACAAGGTCCGTCAGTTACAAAGGAAGCAGTGTTGGACAGAGGAAAGCTGGAATGTTAAAAATTATTATCTCTCAAGTAAATCTTGGTCAGAAAGATTAACCTTCTGAACCCAAATCCTCAGTGAGTTTGGTTAATTTATTTACCCAGGAATGCTCAGATCAAATGCAGCATCTGGTTTACAGGGAAGTTCCGGTTTCTACCCAGTTTTATAACTATGCTGATTAAAACACAGGGGGACTTGCCCAAGCCTGGACAGTGAATCAGTAACTCCATCATGATTAGAGCTGCGAAAGTTTATGGTGAAAATTAGAGTATCTATAATAATAGCCCCTTACGGTAGCTTTATTTGTTTGGAGCCAATAGATTTTTGGGAAAGGGCTTAATGCTTGATTTGATGCCAGTCAACTGCATTCTGTGACTGTGCAGGAATTCTGCCTTCTGATGCTGCTTCTACTTACAGTCTCCTTTTCTTTCTGTCTTCTGCATGTCTTTCTGATTGCTTTCCTGGGAGCTGGCTAGTTGACTGCCTTTTGCAGACAGACAGATAGAAACTCTGTCAGAAATGTTTTCTGGGTGGCTATTATAGGATCTACAGACGGATTGTATATAGACCTCATCAGTGCACATTGTCTTTCCAGCAATGAGAGCACTGGCATATAATGACTCATTGACTGTCAGAGTTAGGGAAAAGACTGAGTGGCTACTGGCGCAGACTTTCAATCAGCATTATCATCTGGCTGCCAGGAAAAGTGATGTATCAGACAGGGTGCCAAAAATAAATAAATACGGCCAAAAACATTCAAATAAATAAATGTCAATTAATGGGTCCCCACAGCTTATAGAAAAAATACACACAGCTGCCTTGCAGTGACAGCCCAATTCTGCAGGAAACCCATGGAGTTGGCAATTTTGTATCTAGTAGTGCCAAGTCCTTTGCTCTGCCCACTAGCCAGCATAGCCACTGCAGTGCCAGGTTATTAAAAAACAGTGACCCTCTTTTATTTGCGGACTCATAAAACATTTAAATGGAGATCTGGACTTTTTAGACATAGTCTGTGGACCCTCCAGGAGTCCATGGAGCATAGATTGAAAACCAATGTACTATGGTAGTGACAATCTTTTGCAGATCCCTTAGACATAGTCTGTGGACCTCCAGTTGTCTTCAGACCTCAGAATGAAAACCACTGCGTATTATACATAAAATAGCTTTGTCCTGAAATATAAACGTTGGCAGGCAGCATCCAGCATTTAAATCACTGCAGGGAATGAAAAGAAAACTGTGTGAAAGTGCTAAGTACCTTTATGCCAAGAGGTCTCAGAGCAGTTTTATGCTCTCAGGAATTACAGTTTTTCATTTCTAAAAACATAATGGCTTTCTTCTTGACAATTGCAAGCAAAGATTATAACCTTGATGAGCTATGCAATCCATTGTGCTGTTACTTCAGTACCCCAGGTTATGTTGTGGGAAGGGACAGCAGGAGCAGGAACTAAAGATTTTGGCTGTGGATTTGGTGATAGGTTATTCCATGACTTCATAATGTGACCGTCTCTCTGTCGTTTGCTTTCTTTCTTCCCATCCCTTCCCCTTCTTACAGATACAAAACAGTATCCGGTGTTTGTGGGGCACAAGCCAGGACGCAACGCCACACAAAGGCACAGGCTAGACATCCAGCTGATCATGATAATGAACAGAACTCTCTACATCGCTGCTAGGTCAGTAGTGTTTTCCTCATTCTCTTCTACCTTCTCCTAGAAAAAAAATGATGTTCTGTGTTCATATCTGCCAGACATTTATTTTAGGATTTTATCACATACATTGGTCTTTATAGTTTGTGACACATCTTAAAAGCCACATTCATCTGTCACCTTGGGTTCAATCCTGCAAGGAGTTGAGCAACTTCTAGAGGTGCTGGGACCTGCAGCCACCATGAAAGCCAATGGAGGTTGAAATGACTTACAAGAGCTTGCAATATAGAGCCAGAACCAATATTTCCTTACAGGAGTTTGTGATTTTTTTTTTTGAGCAACAATTAATTATATATATTTTTGGAGAACAAATACAAATGATCCATTCTGTGCACGCATTCATATTTGAATACGAGTAATTAATCTTTAATGTTGCTGTTCTAGACATTTTGTAGTAAAAAACAAAAAAAAGCAGACTAAGTATGCTTACTGTTTGTCTTTTGATGTACTGCAAGAGATTAATTGAATGTCTTTTCTGGATCTTTTAGCTAGACAGATATATTTTTAAATACACAAACACATGCATTCATATGAGAGGCTTATTAGGCCAGCTCCTTAATTGGTGTAAATTGGCATAGCTCTGGCAATTTCAATGGAGCTACACCAATTCACACCCGTTGCAGATCTGGAGCATATTATATGTAAAGACTAATTCTCCCATAAATTGTTGGCTTTTTAATACTAACTTAATGTTATCATATAAGTGTCACAGAATCATACCTAAATACCATGCTGATTGGCACATAAGAAAGAATACATTCAGGAAGCAGATGTGTTAGAGTCACTGATTGATGGATTGATTGATATGCCAAGGAACAGAATTGTTGAGTAAGAAGGTGCCATTTTTACACCATAATTGCACTTCCAAAGTGCTTCTCATTATGTCTAGACAGTGGAGGAATCTGAAGAATTCACTGCAAAGCTCACTTTCTGACAAACTCTTCAAATATAGGCTTGCATTCCCCACATGCCTTGGAGATTTTGCGTCCCCAGTCCTCTTCTTGTTTCCTATGATCTTTCCTTTCCTTAGCAAATACTCTTCAAGACCAGCAGTCCCTAGAAAAGGATGCAGTTTTGGAACTGCAACAGAGTAGGAAGTACTGTTTTAAGCTAAGAGCATATATTTTCAAAACAAAGCCATTTTGTCTTTCCCCCCTTACCCTTTCCTCAGACCCTACTCAAACATCATTGTGCTGATCCCCGTGCATACTCCAGCCTGTTCTCAAGTATTGCATGCCATGTTTTTGTAACATCTCCAATTCCTCTCCAAAAGGCACTAAAGGATGATCAAGTCTCAAAATCAGGTATTCTGCATTGCAACCTGTAGCACTCACTAAAGGACTAGCCAGGCTGGCCTTTAATTTTCATTAGGGGCCAAATTCTGGGAAAGAGGGAAAGTGTTACTCCAAATAAATAGATCGGGGTGGGCAATAAGGTGTCCTGGTCCGTGCTGCTTCCTGCAGCTCCCATTGACTGGGAATAGTGATCTGCGGCCAATGGGAGCTTCTAGCAGTCATACTTGTGGATGTACAAGTAAATAATTGCCAGTGCCCCACCAGGGGCTAGCCCTGATGAACTACATCTGGCTTGTGGGCCAGCTATTGCCCACCGCTGAACTAGATAGTTGTACAGCACAGGTGGAGGACTGGAATCCTCAGCTTTAGCCTCTATAGCACTGCTATAGCACCCACCACACTGCCCAAACAGTTGACAGCTACTACTACTGGTTTTGGAATAGGAAGCAACGGATGTGATTTATGGTGCCCCAGGTAGTATTCTGAGCAACAGGATCCATGCTGTGCATGTACCTACTGGCTGGGTATCCCATTGTATAACTTCACCTGCAATTAGTCTTCAACGAACAAGTATGAATCTTGGCTTGTTAACAACAGAGGCTGTGGAGAGTCTCTCAGGGAGGGTGCTCCACTCTTTGCCTTCTCATGGAAATATATCACCGGTGTGGTTAGGTGCATGGGGTGGGGGGAGGACAGAGAAAGAGTGGTGGCAGGATTTCCTCAATATGTTTTTTTTCATGGGTGAATTCTATTTTCTGTATTCATGTTTGTTAAATTGGTAGATTATTTTCCCACATGACAATTAGAACTGAGACTCACTAATGCAAATCTGCTTGGTGGATTAAACTAGACAAACTAAAAATATTTAAAATATTAGTCTAAGTATGTGTAATATATATATAATATTTGGGTATAAATGTGTGTATTTTATTTAAATACAGAAGGGCTTCAACATTACTGGGGACAAATGACCTGCCAAAAAACAGAAAGAATCAATTTTTACTTATATGAGCACAAAAAATTTTCTTACACTTTTCTTTGCTCCAGTAACTTAAAAACTGTTAAGTAGTTTATTTTCCTCCTCAGAACATTACTGGGGAAAAAATCCCTGCTAAGTTGAAAAGCCTATGTGATAAAAGTTAAAATTCAAAGGGTCATTTTTATCTTCAAGTGATAAACTTTCAAACATGAGTAATCTTTCCATAATTAGCGTGAATGAAAGTTTATATCTGTAACACTAATGGTGGCAATAAACTGAGAAACTGAAGCAAATGTGAACTCAATTGAAAGTGTTTATCAAAGAGCTTCATAACAGGATTAATTGAAACTGTATTTAGCATAAATCCCTTAGCTACCATATCAGATGCTTCTTTTAAGTTGTTTTTAGGCGTCTAAATATAGTGATACTAAGTTTACATTTGTACCCAATTATCTGAAAAGCAACCAAAACAAATGATTAAACAGTGAGGTTTTTGAGAAAATCCAGTGCTCACTGTTCGCTTTGGAGTTAATTTTCTTGGGAAAAAGGACAAACTGATTTCAGAGACAGCTAGCAATTTATTACTAGATGTCTGGCATACAAGAAAATTCTGTTTGTCAATTGCTTATTTGTTAAATACGATATGAGGATGTATATAAGAATTATGTACCATTATTAAATATTTTTGTGGCTTTGGAAAGATTGCAGTGCAAATTATGGGCTGTCTATTCAGCTGATGTAAGTTAGCAAAGGCTATGTCTACACTGCAGAGTTTCTGGTATCCCGGAAAAACTCTGCTGCGCCCAGGGAATGCATCTGCTCTACCAAACATTTTTTCCGGAAGAGCAGACGCACTTTTTCAGCATCCCTGTAAACCTCATTTTACGAGGAAGAAGGGATGTTCCAAAAAAGGGTTTTTTTCTGACATTTGGAGCAGTGTAGATGGGCCAAATGTCGGAAAAGCCTCTTCTGAAAAAAGAAGAGGAAAAAGCTATGCAAATGGTGGTTCGCAATTTGCGTAGCTTTTTCTGGAAGAACAGTGCAGTGTAGACATACCCACGCTTCACTGAAGTCAACACGGCTAGAGCAGTACACCCATTTGCATCAGCTGAGCATCTGTCCCAGGGTATCATTCACTTTTGGGCAAGCAGAGTAGTTTCCCCTCCAGACCATAGTTTGCTTCACTAGGACTTTTTATAGGCTTATGCTATTTTATATTTTCCACTTTTTGGCCCCTCTCCCAACTTTGTAGGGTACAAATTGTGTTCTATAATAGGGATGTAAGCGACTAGTTGAGTGATTACTTCACTACTCGCTATCCCCCCACCCTTGCTGCCTCCTGTTTCAGAGGCAGCAAGGGGGAGGTAAAAGCAGGAGCTGGTGCTGGGGAGAGCCAGTTTAAAAACCAAGTCTCCCCAGTACCATCTTCGCAGTGCGCGGGAGAAGTGGGGGAGGCAGAGCCGCAGCGGTCCCGGAGGCAGCACGAGCTGGGACTGCTCAGCCCTGGCTCATGCCAGCTCCAGGAGCTACCCCCAATGCAGCTCTGCAGTTTAAATGTAGCAGGAGCCGGGCTGCCTGCACACCCGGCTCCTATTACATTTAAATTCCAGATCCACAAGGGGGATAGCTCCTGGATCCGACGCGAGCCAGGACTGAGCAGCTCCCCTTATCGACTAATTGTGTAGTCAATACAAATTGTTTTCTAGAAGCTGTCATGACTTTTTCTGCCTCTTCCCCCAGCAGAGTTTTTTTTTTGAAATGTTGCCCCTGAGCTGTCCCTCTGCATATGTGACAGAATAGCAGTATTTCCTTCTTCCCTCAGACAGTACAGGTTTGCACACACCTTTCCTGAAGTTTACTGTTCAGTGCTGTCCTATTTGGTGGTTGCTTTTGTTCCCATGATCTGTCACCTCCCATATGTATGTTCAGAATGGTTCACTGAGCCCCTGCAGTACCAGAGTGCAGTTACACATTTCCAGACACTGCACTGAGTGGCCAAGGGTCATGCACAGCCAGCAGCATTATTTAAATTCCCTTCCTCCACAAGAGTATACCATGGCAACAAAATTCAGCTCTACTGACTGGAGGTGGGAAAACGGAAGCAGTAGGATTAAGTCAGTTTGTGTTAGAATTACTTAATTAGCAGCGAACTGTTCACATGCCACAGCCAGTAGACAGTATTGGGGAAGAGAGGGAAAAACAGTCCCTTAATATCTATAGTGCCTTTCACTGGACAGATCTTTTAATTTTTGCCAACATTGTGAGCAACTGTGCATTAGATACAGCATGTGGAAATGGTTTTAATTATCCAGAAATCAAATTTCATAGAGGTAATTCCACAACTTGGTATATGAATTCTCCTAGGACACTTTGGCAAGACAAAAAGTAAGTTGCTTACTCACTTAAGTCTCTCAGAAGAGCCATGGTTTGAGTGATACTAAGTGACCCAAGCCTCTCTTGGAATCTCACCCCTTTACTTCTACTGGATTTTTGTTGTTGTTACTTAATCTTTTACAAAGAAACCCACAATCCTAAAATGATCATTAACATAAAGAGCTGTACCAGAAGGAGACCAATCAGAATAGTTTTTCAGGTGTTTCCAATGCATAATTATCAGTCCATTTACAATTCAGATTATTGGTTTCCACTGTTACATAGTAGCACCAACTACTATAAAGCTGATATTAATTTTGTAATTTTATTCTGATACTGACCGTGACCAAAAAAAAAATCTCTTCACTTTGGCATGAAGCAAACTGCCTCAACTGCAGTGGCAGACACATTTTTTTTTAAAAGCTAGTTTCTATTAGCAGTGCTGTCCCTTTTCTCCAGGTGACAGAAGTGTTGCTTATTTTCATTTTACAGCAAAGAGTGTTTTCTATCTGCTTTAGTCAGAACCTAATATTGTTTCTCTCAAACTCAATAAAATGAAGCTAATCTTGACAGCAGAGGCTTTTAAAATGGAAGTGGTCTGTATCCTACTTTCAGCAAACTCCTATATAGCCCCCTTTTAAAGCTCTAGATCATTTTCTAGTCACAAAACTTCCTGTATTTTTGAAAAATCATTGCTATTTCAAGGAATATGAGATCTAAGGTGTTTTTCACCTCTCTTGCCCAATTTGTTGTGGCTTCTTCAGGTGTTTTGTTTTGTTTTTAATTCTGTGCCCCAGTTAGGGTTGCCAGGTGTCCAGTATTCACCCGGACAGTCCGGTATTTTCTCCTCCTGTCTGGTAAAAAAAATCAGAAAATACAGGACACCTAAGATGTCCGGTATTTTCTGATTTTTTTCCCCAGCCAGGAGGCGAAAATGCCGGGCACCTGGCAACCCTACAAACAGTCAGCCCATGGCCTCCCACCTGAATCCCCAGTCCCCTGACCCCAGACCCCATGCTTACATGGTTCCGCAAGTCTGTCGGCACAAAATGGCTGCCGGCAAAAAGACCAAGGGGAAGCAATGACTCCCCTGGGTCTTAGTGCTCAACCGCTCCCCTGTTCCTATCCCTGCACTCACTCTTAAAGGGAACATGCTGTTTTAATGCTGTTTTATTTTAAATTTTTTGGGGTGGGGGGCCGGTGTTCGGTATTTTTGTTTCAACCATCTGGCAACCTTAGCCCCAGTCAACAATATCTCTGTGCTCCAGTCACTCATAAGGGAACTGCTTAAAAATAACCCCTCACCAGACTTTCTAAGTCTGTTTCCCCTTGCTCAGGGAAGATTGGCAGTTAATTGTAAAAAAACCCAGGTTCTCAGCAAAACAGGAAGGCAAGCACAGGAGAGACATGTAAACTTTTTTTGAGGATGAATTTTAGAGCTTGATTTGGCCATCAGTGTGTGAAGAGTAGAATAATTTCTGGAAACAATTTTGTTGCTGTCAATTTTTTCCCTTCCATATTGTCAATCAAATCATTATTGCTGAGGCTGGAGGTGTAACTTTAAAAAAAAGGCATTAACCTCTTTCACCCTGAAGGACTAAGAATGGCATACTGAATAACATCCCAGAAAGCTGGTAAAGGTTGCCTAAGTAGGATTGCAGCTGATATAAAGGCGCACAAAAACATATGCCCACCCCAGAGGATATAGAATTAGCCCCTTTTCCTAAACCTTGTTCATACAAGTAAGCTGTTACTAGGAAGAATCTTGAGTTGGTTTTTTTTTTAATTTTATTTTATTTTGTTTTGTTTTTAGAATTACTCTTCATATTGAAAAGCAAAACACTTTGGCTATGTCTACACTCATGGCTTCTTGCGCGAGTAATATGCAAATGAGGCTGAGCCTCATTTGCATACCTAATGAGCCATCATTTTTTTCAGAAGAGGCTCTTGCGCAAGAAGGAGCGTCTACATTGCCCCTTCTTGCGCAAGAAAAACCCTCTTGCGCAATGCCGTTCTTCCTGAAAAGTAACAGGTGTAACGGCATCGCGCAAGAGGGTTTGCCTTGCGCAAGAAGGGGCAGTGTAGACGCTCCTCCTTGTGCAAGAGCCTCTTCTGAAAAAAATGGTGGCTCATTAGGTATGCAAATGAGGCTCGGCGATATTCCACGCTTAGCCTCATTTGCATATTACTCGCGCAAGAAGCCGCGAGTGTAGACATAGCCTTTATGTATTATGGCACATTCTCAGAAAAAGCAATCCAGTCAATCATTAATGTTCTCTTGTATAGTGTCTGTTCTTTTTTTTTAATTGTATAAAATAAATTGACTACTGCTTTTGACTTTGCATTCATTTATGTTTGTTTACAGGGACCATATTTATACTGTTGATATGGACACATCACATACAGAAGAAATTTATTTTAGTAAAGTAAGTTACTTTTTAATCATCCTGAAACCAAAGACACTAGAAAAAAAACCCAGAATAAATAGAAAGTGGATATTGTTTCAATCAGCTTACCAGCACTGCTGTAAAAACTGCATTAATCAAATAAGGTGGAATTGCTAGTCATGTATGGGGAAAACTGGAATAGCAGTCATGACCTCTATGAATTCCTGATAAGTGATTTAGGTAGCCTGATAAGCAGCCAGTACTGAAATACATTGAGGTCCCTATAACCCATCAAACACCTATTCACTGATATTATGTAGCTTTCTATAATTACTATACTGTACCAATTAAGAGTACTAAAACTCATCATCAAAGGAATAGGACTACTTACGTATTTTTATATTATGGATGTAAAATCCTGTTCAACTAGTTAACCAATTAAACATTATGTTTAACCAGTTAACCAATAAAACCGGGCAAATAAGCAAGGGTGGGCTGCCATGTCCAGGCTGTAGTGATCCCCCCCACAGATAGCAGCTGCTCTGGCTGGGCTGGAGTGTCCACTACCAGTGGCAGGCCCCTCAGGACTGGAATTTAACTAGCTAAACATTCACATCCCTATTTCATACACAAACTTTTAGTCAGTCATGCAAGTAAGCAATAAATAAAATCTTATTATAATATCATGCTCTAGAGTGTTGTAAGAAAATCCACATTGCGTACATGGGAAATTTATATCCAAAATGGGAATAGTTTTGCTTGCATTGCTCTCCTGTATATTAGCATGAATGTTGCTAGAAATAACCTCCAACAAACTTTATTATACTGATTGCATACTGCATATCCTATGTATATGTGGTATTCATAGAACACCGGGGTGAATTTTAGCCTAGGAAAGGAAAAATGGATGTGTTAAATCCATGTTATGGATGAGCTTATGACAGGATATTCATACTAAAATGATGTCACTGAGAAGCCGAGGAAACAAAAACTAGTGTTACATCCATGAAAAATGTTTTAGTGAAGGACTCTTAATGAATGAGCACTAACTCAATTCATTCAGTGGAAATGTTGTCAGGTATAAAGGTGTTAGTATTTTAAACTAGGGAATTTTTAATGAAGTTTTACTATAATTATTCAAATCAACTACACTCACTCCATGGCCTAATTGATGACTATATGTGGAGTCAGGATCTTCAGGGTTTTTACCTTCCTCTGCAGTGAAATGTGGGGGCCATCTACAGGGATCAGTCAGGTGTATCACACTTAATCAATTTCCTACCCTGGCATGGGGCCCTAGGGGCACTTCATCTCTCATGTCTCCCATTCGCTGTCTCTGGCACATCATATTCTAGTCTTTTGTGGGCTTTAATTTCTGGTGTTAGGTTAAGGTGTGGATGCTGAGGTGGTGTAGATGGCCTGTGATATACAGGCAGTCAGATTAGATGATTTGATGGTCCCTTCTGGCCTTAAACTCTATAACTCTGTAACTTGGCCACTTGGAAGGCTTAAGATTTGCTAAATTTATAAGATGGTATATGTAGATTCTAGTTCAGGGGTGGGCAAGATACAGCCCGTAGGCTGGATCCAGCCCCCCAAGCTGTTTGATCTGGCCTGCAGCCTGCCCTGCTATGCCCCGCCCCCAGGCCAATCAGGGTCTTAGGGCAGGGGAGTTTGTACCAGAGGGAACCGCCAGCTTTTCAGAATGTCTGGTGGTTCCCTCTGGGTGCCATGTGCCCCTGTCATGGCAGGGGTGGGAGCTGAAAGACTTTGTGTGCTCCCCTGCCTGTCAGGGGAGTGTGCGAAGTCTCCTTTCCCCCCTCACTCTCAGGGGCACATGGTGCCTAAGGGGAACCGCCCCTTCTGCCTAAGGCCCCACCCCTTCTGGGCAGAGCCAGCCTGAGACCACTACCAAAATTGGTGAAGTGGCCTCCCTACAAAAATTATTGCCCACCCCTGTTCTAGTTCACAGAGGAATGAAAATGAAAATTGGGATTTACCTGTAATCATTCCAGAGGAACAATATTAGCAGATAAAACCTGTTGTATTTTGATATACAAAGGATCTCTGAGCCTGTTAGCTAATGTGTGGTTAAAGAGAATAATGTGAATTGGGTTTCCTTGTTCATCTGAACTAGACTGTGCCAATGTGTAAGTTTTGGTTTGATAACTAATGAGTTTATAGTCCATTTACAACAATTTGCTTTTTAAAAACAACATCAAATTAAAAGAAATGAGAAAAGAAAAGAGTTTTTAAAAAGTGACTATATTTTTAAAAATTGACCGGTTGTTAAGTTCACATGTTTCCAGGTGTTAAAAGGTGAGAGAGGTTCTGGTTTAAAGAATAGATAGCAACAGAAAATTAAGTGAATGTTCTGCATCACTGAACTTTCATTGTTATGGTGAATTAATCATGGAGAAAGGGTGCAGAAAGCTTTCAATAAATATATGTTCAGCAGCTAGTCTCCCCTAGGGAACTCTTACTTCTGAAATCAAATGCAACAACCTCTGGGCTCTAATTGATTTCTTTCTTGATCTTTGCAGAAACTGACATGGAAATCTAGACAGGGTGATGTAGACACATGCAGAATGAAGGGGAAACATAAGGTAGGCAATTTTCATTTCTCCTGAAGCTGCCACTTTAGTTTAGTTTCTTAACTATTATCTCAGACTGCTCTCTGTGATGTGGAATGGATCATGCCATTCACTTCTTTGTTAGTAATTGCATTTTCCATCAACTTATTGAAGTCTTTAATTTGCAAAAATAGTTTGCTTTTAATGTGATGAAACATTACGACAGCAGCTGCAGTAACATCATGAAATACTTAGAAGCAGTGGGAATTATGGACACAGTGCTAGATGTACTGATATTGCTTAATGCAGCCTTGTATAGCTAAACACTGCTGTCCATTCTCCATTGGGAGTTTACTGAAAAATCTCATAAAAAGGCTTAATACAAAGTGTGCGTTTGTAGACGCAGAGGAACTGATTCTGGTCTAATCCCAATGTTACATTACTGCAAACCATGACTAACACTAGTCAAATCACATTCAGACCCAGAGTTTCTGGACCTGATTTCCATCAGTTTTACTCTAATGCATTCCACTGAATTAATTCATGATACTGTTGTCTTACAGCCATGTATCTGAAATGTCCTCCGTCTTGAGTAAAGCAACAAAATTCTTGAACAATAATGAAGTCCGAACTGTAATGTAAATAAAATGTCCTCACTTCCAAGCAACGGTGTTAAAACAAACAGAATGAAAATTCATTGTCTTGTTCACTGCCAGTTAAAACATTGTGGAACAAAAGCTCAGAATATCACAGTGTCAACTAGCCAGTTTCATTTTATCCCTGACAATAAAAAAAGCATGGCACAAGAATAAAGCCAAAGCATCTGTACTATATTGGGTAAAATACTTATTATTTTTCCTCAGGACGAGTGTCATAATTTTATTAAGGTCCTCCTGAAACGAAATGATGATACCTTGTTTATCTGTGGAACAAATGCCTTCAACCCTTCTTGCAGGAACTACAAGGTAAGTTTTGTGTTCAGGAGCTTGCAGCTTTGCTCTTAGAAATTTGACAATTTATTTTTACTGTGTGGTTGGCAGCATAAAAGGTGTCAGTATACGTTATATAGTTTATCCTCATTTGTTTGACTTTTTCAGCATTCTACATGTGGAATCTTGACTGGGTTTCTGCAGTTTGCCTGCAACCCTTACACATCAAAGTATATTGCTTCTTTATCTTATCCTTCACAGTTGTCTTGAACAATAACTTCTAACTGCAAAAACATGGACTAGTCCTCTGAATTTTCTTAAATAAAAAAGTTTACTAATGATACACCTCAAAGTACAAGCCTGTTGCTGAGAGTTCTCATCCATAAAACATTCTGAATCTGGCTATTGTGTTGTACCCAATGCCAAAGACGCTTGCCTAGACACTAATGGGCTTAGCATAGTAGAAACTGTGCATTTTTTTCTGTACTGTTATTTGGGGAACGCTATTAGTAGGGAACATGTGCAGGATGCTACACACTTCTTCATTCTGTGAAAGTGATTTCAGCAGCAGACTGCTCCAGTGAAATGCAGAGGAGGAGAAGAAATGGGGTATCTACAAGGTCAAAACTTCACACAGAAATTAGGAACAGGCTTCACTAAAGAGCTACCCATCTGTCTGTTGCTAAAGCATACGGTGGAGTTGAAGGTCTTGAGCTGGACCCCACAGAAATCTATGGGTATTTTTCCAGTTGCCTGAATGATAGCTCAGGGCCTTAGAATTCAGCCTAAGAGCAGTGCACTCTTTTAGAATCTGCCTTTGTCACCAGGTCGATTCCTAACCCTTTCTTTTGTGGGGGGAGGGAGGGGAGGAAGAAGATCCAGTTACTACTGATAAAAAGCATATACCTGCTCGCATAATAGTCAATGGCAAACCTCCCATTACTTCAAGGTACAGAATCAGGCTGAGAGTTATTGTAAGAAGTGTCCTGAAAACAAACTTAAGATATAAACAGCCAGGAAAGCATCTTCAACATTGACACACAGTATGACCCTGCCTCTCACCATCCTTCCTCTGCCATGGTAGTTCAGCACCTGCAATAGCTTTAGCCTGGGAGGAACATCTGTGCATGTGCAGAGCAGCAGCATAGTCTTATCTATTGGTCTGGGAAAGAAACTTCTTCAGAGAGACACTCATTTCCAGTCAATTCAGGTTATTGCAGATACCTGATAAATGGCGAATTGAAGTTAGACTAACTGGTCTGGTAAAAAAAAAAAAAAAAAAAAAAAAGTTTTTTTTCTTCCCTTATCCCCAACCTCTGATCTGTGTCATAGAGCCAGGTTTCCTGTTTTCAATCCTAAGTTTAGTTTGCTGTTTGTCATTGCTTGGTGTACAGTACAGTTAATGCTGATGACAAATCCCAAGGAGTCACCTTGTTGGAAAGCTATTTCTTCGTACAGATGCAGATTTTCTTGGCATCCTAATGTGAGGATCCTTTCTGCAGATGTTTCATTCCCCTTGATATATGGCCCATGCTGATTCCCTCACCTGTTGCCATGCTCTGAGAGCCTGCACGGTGATGTCTCTTGCGGCCTATAGAAGGTCATTCTGACACCTGCACATACTTTCACTGACTGTATTTCAGGGATTTCAGATGGCACCAGGGCACTTGAGACATGCCAAACTGAAGATAAGGCCATCCCTCAGCACCGTAAAGTGAATGTGCAGATGACCCTGGAATGTTGTGCTCCTTGGAGAGGGAAGGAGCTCCTGAGCATGGCTCATTTCCCTTCACCATCACTTGAAATGCTTTCCCATCCTAGAGTAAATGCAACTGCTTCCCTTCAGAAGGTCTTGACAGAAAAGATACATGGCAAGAAACAACTGATGGCAAAGCATCCATTGACTGACTTTGATTTCATTATATATGAGCTTAAAGTTGATTATGGTAGCATGATGGTGGCTAGATGGGTTATTTTTCATGGTCTATGATTCTGAACTCTGCATTAGAGCTATACAGTCTGTACTGCTGAAGTAGTTAAATATGCTAGAAGGATTTTGCTCCAACATAAAAGTTATTGATGTAACTTGAGCCTTTTTAATGGCTAATAATAAATGTATTGATTGCCTATTAATACTAATTAATGAGTGGGGTGGTGGGAAATAGGATTCTCATCCCAGAATCAGGCTCCACAGAATTAAAACTGACAAGTTCATATCTTAAAGAGGACCAAGGCTGGCCTTAGGCCGATTTGCCCGATTCCCCTGAAGCGGGCCCCGTGCCTAAAGGGGCCCCACGCCCTGAACCCAGAAGTGTGCCGGGCGCCATGGGCGGCCAGTTAATATTCAGAGCTGGGGGCCCTGGTTCAGCAATATTTAGAGCTGGGTCTCTCCCCCGGCTGGAGCAGTCCCCGGGCCCCACCTGCCGGCCCCCCCACGCGTCCTCCCATTCTGGCCCCAGAGTGTCCCCGTCGGCCTTGGCCCCAACCCGTCCCTGCTGTGCATGGCTTTCAGTGCGGCTCCCCCTTGTCGGCTGCTGCTGCCGCCGCTGCCATGCACAGCGTTTGCAGGTGAGTGGGGAAGGACACCCGGGCGTGACATGATGTCACGGCCCGGGACTTTAAAACTACAGGCAGTCCCCGAGTTACGTGGATCCGACTTGTGTCGGATCCCTACATACGAACGGGGCTTTTCTCGCTGTGGAGGACGCGGGCAGCGGGACAGCCCAGACGCGCCGTGGTCCCGCTGCCCGCGTCCTCCGCGGCGAGAAAAGCTGCTCCGCATCTCCCTGGTCTGCTGGGGGGGGGGCGCAGCTAGTGCGCCCCAGTAGACCAGGCTTTCTCGCCACGGAGGACGCGGGCGGCGGGACCGTGGCGCGCCTGGGCAGTCCCACCGCCCGCGCCCTCCGCGGCGAGAAAAGCCGCTCCGCGTCTCCCTGGTCTGCTGGTGGGGGCCCCCAGCAGACCAGGGAGACGCGGAGCAAAGCCGCGGAGGACGCGGGCGGCGGGACCGCGCGCTGCCTCGGCGGTCCCACCGCCCGCGTCTCCCTGGTCTGCTGGGGCCCCCAGCAGACCAGGCTTTTATCGCCGACACCTGGGGTAGAGCAGCTGGGGCGCTGCCGGGTTGGTCCTGCAGCGCCGCTCCTCGGCGCTACTGGACCAACCCGGCAGCACCCCAGCTGCTCTGCCCCAGGCATCCTGATTCAGCCACTGCTGGTCAGTTTCAGCAGTGGCTGAATCAGGACGCCTGGGGTAGAGCAGCTGGGGTGCTGCTGGGTTGGTCCAGTAGCGCCAAGGAGCGGCGCTACTGGACCAACCCGGCAGCACCCCAGCTGCTCTGCCCCAGGCATCCCCAAGTCAGCCGCTGCTGAAACTGACCAGCGGCTGACTACAGGAAGCCCGAGGCAGAGTTGCTCTGCCCCGGGCTTCCTGGAATCAGCCGCTGATCAGTTTCAGCAGCAGCTGACTTAGGGACACCTGGGGTAGAGCAGCTGGGGTGCTGCCGGGTTGGTCCCCGCAGTGCCGAGGTGCGGCGCTGCAGGGACCTACCCGCAGCGCACCAGCTGCTCTGTCCCAGGCGTCCAGATTCAGCCGCTGTTGAAACTGATCAGCGGCTGATTCCAGGAAGCCCGGGCAGAGCAACTCTGCCTCGGGCTTCCTGTAGTCAGCCGCTGGTCAGTTTCAGCAGCGGCTGAATCTGGGCGCCAGTTCCGACTTACATACAAATTCAACGTAAGAACAAACCTACAGTCCCTATCTTGTACGTAACCCGGGGACTGCCTGTACTTGGCCTAGCTCCGGGTTCAGAGTCCAGGGCCCAAGCACAGACTCCGGCCCCGCAAAGTGGAAGGCAGAAGGTAGGGGAGGGGCTTGTGCAGAGAGGGGAGGGGCGGGAGAGGAAGGGGCTTGTGTGGGGTGAGGAAGGGGCTTGTGCGAGGGGACGGGCGGAAGAGGAAGGGGCTTGTGCGGATGGGGAGGGAGAAGAAAGGGGAAGGCACCAAGGCACAGGGTGGAGGAGAGACAAATGCCAGGGAGCCAAGTGCAGACAATGAGGAGAAGGACAGGAGGGGAGGTGACAGTGGGAGGGGGGAGAGGGTGATGCTGGGAGAGGAGAGGAGAGGGTAAGGGCATTGGGGGCTAGAAGGGGGAGGGGAAGGTCCTGGGAGAAGGCTTGAAAAAAGGGGTGGGCATGAGAAAGGTGGGCATGGAGAAAGTCATGTGTGAGGGCACAGAGGGGCAGGAGGGGAACACGGGCAGAGAGTGGTGAGGGGGTGGGCATCAGGGAAAAAGAGGGCAAAGGGGGCAGGGGCAGTAAGGGAGGAGGCACCAGGAGGGTGCAGGGCTAAGGAAGGTGCAGGTGCCAGGGATTATGGGGTGAAGCAGAAGGGCAGACACCTGCAGGGGAGGGACCAGCACCAGAGGAGAGAGGCAGGACAGGTGTATAGAGGGAGGTGTTAGGAGAGGGGATGAGGAGGGGTAGCTCACATGATCACAGTGGGGCTATTGGAGGAGTGGGCACAGGGGAGAGAAGGGCTGGTGGAGGGGGCAGGTCACAGGAGGGCTGAGGGCAGTGAGAAGGGCAGGAGTCAGGACAGCAGAGGAGGGTAAGGGGTTGGGGGGGGGGGACAGCAGGCACCAGGGAAGCTGATGGAGCAAGGGGAGGAGACAGGGCAGCAGAGAGAAAGGTAAAGGTTTATAAAATATTTATTAATAACTTGGGTGCCACAGTGGCACATCCAAACAAGCCACATGAACTCAGTACTGGTGCACAACACAAAATCCATTCTGCTCATGGGAGGAAACTCTTAGGCTATGTCTACACTGGCGGCTACTTGCACAAGAACATCTTGCGCAAGGGTTCTTATGCAAGGAGTCTTGTGCAAGAACACGTCCACACTACCATGTGCGAGCTGTGCTTTTGTGCAAGAGCATCCATGGCAGTGTGGATGCTCTCTTGCGCAAGAAAGCTCCAATGGCCATCTTAGCCATAGAGGTTTCTTGCGCAAGAAATCCCTGCCGAGGATCCACACTGCCCTCTTGCGCAAGAGAGTTTACGCCTGTTAGAAAATAGCATAGCTCTTGCGCAAGACACCCTCTCTTACCACGCCATACTGTAAATTTGCTTGCACAAGAGCAGGCGGGCAGTGTGGCTGCTCTGTGGGTACTTGCGCAAGAAGCCGTGAGTGTAGACATAGCCTTAGAGGGAACACTTCCCCCAGCCTCTCTGCCCCCGAGTTAATATCACACACATTGGGTTAATGCAATTGCAGGATAGTTGCATGAGGGGGGGTTTGGTGGGGGCCAAACTAATCCCTGTTGGTAGGAGGATGGTGGGAAAAGTCCTTCGAGAGGGGTGACATGACACCTTTTACTTCTGGTCATGTGTCCATCTTGCCCTAAGCGTGTCACCTCCAGAGGTCTAGTTAACGGGGGTCAGGGAGTGTGGCTAATGGGGGTCGGGGCGTGGTTAACGGGGGTCAGAGGGTGTGGCTAATGGGGCACCACCAAAAATTATACAAATCTACTGCCCCTGCCGACCCCGGAGGAGGAGTGTGTCCGCTGCCTGTGCTGCAGGAGAGGGGTGTGTGGGTGGATTTTGTGCTGGGGGGTTTTTTTTTGTTCAATCCAAAAAATTCCTCCCCGCCCCCGTTGAGATTATTGTGTGGCTTTTTTTGTTTTTTTGCTCAACCAAAATTGCTGCGGGGCCCCGTCAAAATTGTTCGAATTGGGCCCCACACTTCCTAAAGCCGGCCCTGAAGAAGACCTCAGGGTGATTGGCAAAGGCATTCACACAGAGGATAAAGCAAAGCCTAGCTATCTTTTTTTAAAACAAACAATACAAACAAAAAAGTGCCAAACCACATAAATAAATAGCTATAATATACAATATTAGTGCTGTCTTTGGTGTCATTCCCTGCGTATGCTCATATTCTTATATTCAACCCTTCTGGGGACCTGGGGGTGAGACACAAAGAACCAGCCTTGTCTCTGGCATGTCAGCTGAATCCAGTGGTCCAGAACCTCAACACCCAAAGATCAGTGCTAGCTAACAATGAAGAGCTGAAGGATGGAAAGCTAGCCCCTGCAACATGGTGGCTTAGCCTATTTAAGGACCTGGGCACTATCACAAATATTCACTCTGATGCCAACTTTCCATGTTTAAATCTAACTTACTCAGCCTCATAATAGTAGGTGCATGTATCCTATAGGTTAACATATTAATGCCATTTAGCTCTTCATCATATGCATTACCATTGCTCAAGCAAGTTAGCGGTTAGACCAGGCCCAGTATTCAGTGTTCCTGCAGTTGCCTGGTATTGTTATATACCAGCTTCCTCTCTTGAGCAAGCTATTCCCGGTTCCCCAAAATCTAGGATAACTGTCAGTCCAATTTTTCTATGCTAAGGATCATAGGCCTACTTTACTTTAATTTTCTTAAGCCAATGCTTTACAGAAAACAGGCCTGTAGGTTCCTTGCATTACTGAAAAGTAAAATAAAAGGCTAAGCTAGCTCTACATTGCTAGATAATCTTACTAGTTGTAATATATTAATCTTAAACATGTGGGATCTGCACCTTTCCCTGTAGTTTACTAAAACCTCTTGAACTTCTGCATAAGGTTGAGCTGATTATTTGTATAATTACTGTACCTGATGGTGAATTAATTTCCCAGGGGTTACACTTAAGTCTAAGATTCTAGCCCTACCACACAGATTAATTCTTGCTTGATGGTAAGAGTGTTTCTGTATACCATGTGCTCAATCATTGCATTAACACTTGGAAAGTGGTCCTTTCCAAAGTGCACTCAGAAAAGAGAATAGCAGAGTTTTGACTACCCCAGATAGTGTCCCAGTTTAAGAAGGGGGGAAAAAGGCACACGTACAAAATTACCTTGTGCTTTCCTTCCCACTTGTCTGAATTGCAGGCTATTGCTCTGGATAATAGCACTACTGTTGCATCATTTTGAGGATACCATTTGCATATTTTCCAGAACCACAGATCGTATAACCTATTACACTTCAACAGGAAGCTTATGCAGAGATAAAATATCAGCTGAAGACCTTTGTAAAATGTAGTGGGGATGAGTACAAGAAGCTTTAAAGATGTTTGACTTATTGGATGCTCTTTCCTAGATTGATTTTATGTAATGTTATTATTTTGCACTGTTCTTAACTCTGAGCAGAACCTCTGCTACAAAAAAGGACCTTCTTCTCTGCTCTGACATGAATAGTTCATAGGTTTTATCTTGGTTTTTTTTCTGAATATATTCCATTTTTTATTTTTTATTTTTATTTTTTTCAGATGGATACATTGGATTTCCTAGGAGATGAGTTCAGTGGAATGGCCAGGTGCCCTTATGATGCAAAACATGCCAATGTTGCATTGTTCGCAGGTAAATAAAGGAAAAATGAGAATATCTCACTCCTTCCCTTCTTGCAGGTCCTGCTTCCTATGATACAGTATCCATCCCCATAAAATGACACATTTAAAATGTGAGAGACAAGATGGGTGAGGTAATATCTTTTATTAGACTAACTTCTATTAGGGAGAGAGACAAGCTTTCTAGCTTACACAGCTTCCTCAAGTCTCATTTAAAATGTGGCACAGTAAGGGAATAAAGACTCAAAATAGGGGCCACGAGGTATCATTAGTGCAGGAAACTTCTCAAGCTGCAGGATTAACTTCAATACCATAAACAACATTGTTTACAGCTTGTTTTCTGATTCATGTTTACTGGATCCATGCTAATAGAAGTGATATAATATAATGCCAGATCAGTGTGAGACAGAAATCCTGACCCTGTTCTGCTTCTATGAAAGCAAAGGACAAAACTCATATTGACTTTAGCAGGAACAGGCTATGGCCCTATATTTGGTTAAAATTGAGGTATCTTTCATAAGGAAGGTCAGTTCAGAGATGTTTAAAAATATCTGTGAATGCACTCCTCTCTGCATCAACAAAGGAAGCAGAAGTGCTGTGTTTTTTTAAAGTAGAAACATCTTGACAGATCACTCCCAGCTGTGGCAGGGGAAGGCGAGAAATCTGTTGGTTTAATAATGATTTATGCTGCATGTAACAGAATGCAGTTAACTAGTGTTTTTCACAGTAATTTAAAATGTGAGTGCATATTAATGGGGTTAATTTAAGCCAATGATTATACAATGATATTTTAGTACTTCTCCCCTTTTACATATTTCTGATTATATTGTTTAATTATTGCACTTGTGTTAGTAAGAACCCTGGTGACCACATCTTTGGTTTGGCTGTAACATAGATGGTAAATTATGCTAGCCACATAGGATAACATTACTGCTCTTTTTGAGCAAGTATCTTGCTGTTACATAGAAAATGGTGATTAGATACTTACTCAAAAATAAGTTAGAAATTCACTTGAGAACACAGCAGTTTATAAGCAGATCAGCCAATAAATGGAGATCATTGCTGTAACCAAGAAGACATAGTACCATCTACAGTGTCTGAATTGACATGCTGTCTTTTACAAAGATGAGATTCTCTAGGAAGATGCAGCATGCCCTCACTTAGCATAGTATAAATTAATAGTGCCATCTAATTTAAAAATACTAAGGAATAATTCATTAATTATAGTAAGGAGAAAATTAGAGAGATTTTTCTAGAAGTTGGAGAGTGGCCTTCTTTTTGCTGACTTCTCTTTTTAATCCAAAATAAGTTTAATGCTTCTGAGGAAGAGGGTTTTAAGAAATAGCATCCACTAATATAAGTGTATTACATAAGCAGGTGAAGTAAATTAGGCACCATTCCCATGTCATAGGTGCACGTCACACATTCTTACAGTACACTTAGACTGGTTCCTAGGAGTAAGATACAGTGCATGTTATCACAAAAATTAGATAATTGAATAATGAGGTTCTGTGTATCTGGACTACTGCCTCTCAGTTCAAGATGTAAAGTTTGTCAAATAAATCGTTACAGAATAGATCAAGTAAACTCACCTAGCTTTAGTAAAAACATTCTGTGGTTGATGGATTATAAAGTCTGATCCCCTAGGAAAACCTTTTGTAGTAGCCAGCATCTTAGGGAGCTAGCCCACCGGATTTATCTGCAGGATATTCTTATATGTATAAGACCTTTTGTGCAGCTATTGTAGCTAGTGTGTGTGAAGCGTGATTGGTCACAAGACCTATTGGGATGAGGCAAGTATTAGTATTAAGCTTTAACATCCACAGTTGAAAAGTTCAGCCTTTTACTGTTTGCTTTTAAAACATTTATTTTTGCCTAAGAAAGTGGACCTGTTTTTAAACAGCCAAAATCTGATATTTGTTGTGTGGTGCAGAAGTTAGATTACTGCCCTATTAATGAAAAGATTTAATCTGGTTTTTTTAAATCTTGAGAGGACATGAAATGCTGTCTGTTTCTGTTAGTTGGAAATTATCAGAGGTAGGACAAAAGGGTTGAGAAATCTCTGAACAAGGGAACACCCATTTTGTCATATAAATTCCAGCCTAATACCAGTGTAGATCCCAATGAGTGGTGCAGCTCATACCTACTTCATTTAAACACGACAAAGACTTGAGTTACTGGAGCTGCATAACGTTCTATTGTTTGTGTTACTATAAATTATCATGGATGAAAGACATTTCTTATACCCTAAAATAACCCTACAGTACTAGGAGCAGATTTTGCAGTTGCTATCAAATTAAACTTGGTTAGAGTTCCTGTTTAACTTGTTATGTTTTGCCTCATCTATTGTCCTTTCTGTGCCTTTGTAGCACATTCTCAGCTCTCCTCCTCCTATGCGCCTTAAGAGGTAAACATACCTACGCATAGATCAGATGCCCAAAAGGATAGGGAGCCTTCATCCCCTACATTAGTGTGTTTTCAGATGAGACCTTAAAGGAAGGGAGTTTTTTACACATGAAAGACCAAAAAGAAAGAAATAAAATAAGTGTCAATTAGCTAGCATGACAAAATCAAGGAACAAGGCTCTCTAGAAGTATCTAGTTTGACAAACTTGTGAAAAACTAGTCTCTTGGTCTCCCTCATATCCATTTATTTTGCTGGGATCTATGGATAACAGCCCCATCTTTTCCTGCCACTGTTCCAGTCACATTAGATTACCTAAGGTATTGTGGTAGTGGAGTCGACAATGAAGCCGGGCAGGACATTTCAGTCTCAATTTATGTGATCTAGTAAAACAGGACATTTTCTAGGAATACCCTTTTTTGCAGTTCACTCTTCTGAAATTGCCATTTCATTTAAAAAATGAGGAATATTTCAGCATGCCTGTGATTCCAGTTATCCACTGAGAATTTTCATTCCCAAGAGATTGAGATGATTTCATTTGTCCCATCTCATATGATTGATGAAGGCAAATAATTATATTATTTCTCCCCCCTTCTTATTTTTTCTTTTTCCTTCCTACTCTGCAAGAGGGAAAGCTATATTCTGCCACAGTGACTGACTTCCTTGCAATAGATGCAGTCATTTACCGGAGCCTTGGAGACAGCCCAACCCTGAGGACAGTCAAACACGACTCAAAATGGTTAAAAGGTGAGTAGTTTAAAAAAAATAAATAAATAAAAAAAAGGAGTAGTATCTCTGATTAGAGTCTTGTATCGCTGACAGACCTTGCCACAGTTTCATTTCAGCAATGCTTTCCATCAGATAGAAGAAACTAAATTACATCTTTTACTACACTGATTTACTTACCTTCTCCCCCCACTTCCCCTACCAGTTACTGGATACTGAAAGAAACTACAAGTACCATCACAGCAAACTACATTTCCAAGCCTGAATCTTTCATTTTATAGCTATTGTGTAAAAAAGATGGAATTTTCAGAGCTGGGAGAGGAGACAAAGGTTCTTGGGCTGTGCCTAAACCAACTCCTTTCCTAGGATTGTGGTAGGTAATAATTAGGCTTTTATGAGATATAATTTGTTCTGCAACACTATGGTTGATCAGTATAAATACAATTCTTACACAAAGCCTTATTTTTGTAGTAGTATTTAGGTACTGTATGGCTTTGCTGCTGAATTAGGCAATTTCTAAATACCCTCTTTGTTAAGAGAGTTATTGCTTCACCTCACAAAGGCATCGTTAATGGCAGTGAGACAAGCTGAGGTATAAGGGCTTGGCTTGCATGCAAAAATGCAGAAGAAACCATTGTGTGTGTGTGTGTGTGTGTGTGTGTGTGTGTGAGAGAGAGAGAGAAAGAGAGAGCGAGCGAGCCATATGTACTACTGCTATTGCTAAGTCTGGGGAACATCATGTTGCATGTTTTGTTGTTCTCTCCACACAGGAGATTTTGGCCATAAGGATCTACCCATGCACTAGCTAGCTATGCCCATATTTGAAAGTGTCACCATCCTCACCTTTCCTCATTCTTCTGCAGAAATCCACAGGGAGAGGTCATTTCAGTGGCATGCATGCAAATGCATAACTGCTTTTCATTGGTTCTCCACTGCATTGCCTTCAGCCACTGCCTCCAGTCAAAATTCATTGTTTCCTATGTGATAAGGGTGAAAGGTTTGAAAACTGAGCTTTACCCCCTCTGCAAAAGTAAAGGAAATTATATGCATTGTGTGCCTTGGGTAGATACATAATGTGCGTTGTCCAGGACGAGAGTAGAGCCATGTGCCCTGGCTGCTGGTTTCTCCCCAGGACATCCCAGAGTAGGGAGGTCGACCTGGGGGTGGGGAGGGCCGCATAGGCCTCCCACTGGCACTCCCGAGGCCCAGGGGGCCCGCACAGGCCATCCGCTGGCACTGCCTAGCCCAGGAACAATGGGGGCCGGCAGCTGCACCCGAAGGCAGGCTGAGGTGTCAGCTGCTGCCAGGCTAGTAGCGCCTCTGTGCTCATTCCTTTCAATAACTCCCTCCTATCAGATCCCTTCCTTTCCATTTTATGAGAAACTATCAAATTCCAGGCACATCTCATTGTCCTGGCACAACCAAACCCTGACAAGGTTTTATGATGGGATAAGAGGAAGCTGCATCCCAAATTTGGTGGTCCTAGTTCCTATTGTTTAGGAGGAGTTCTTCAACCAACAGACTCACAAACAGACAGACAGACACACATTTTAAAAATATATCTATTATGTAATGTACTCTTCATCAGAATGTGTTGTTTGTTTACAGAACCTTACTTTGTCCAGGCGGTGGATTATGGTGACTACATCTACTTCTTCTTTCGGGAAATTGCGGTGGAGTACAACAGTATGGGAAAGGTAAGAAAATTGCCTTGAATTGTTTTGTAATATTCAGGGGAAAAAAACCCAAACCCTGCTCTTGGACCAGTGCTGTTAGGAATGACCTTGAAATGAGAACCATAAATCACAATGACAAGGTCATCGTTTTGAGAGGATCCTGCTGCTCAGGCCAAAAGGTTGGTTGGAGTGAAAGATTGCAGTGTCTGGATACACAACATGATGGTGGCAATATGTGCGGGAAGCTCTTTTATTTTCCTAATTCGGCAAAGTAAATGGCAAATTCACTTAATTCATCATATTAAATTGTAGTAGTTAAATTTTTACTTTAAAGAGGCCAGCTGTACTCAGGAGATGAGAATCAGGAGCATTAAGTAAACAAGGCAGCAATTTTGTTCTTTGCCATATTGTAAAGAACAATTGAACACTTACTGAATAACATTTTTTGATATTTCCACAAAAGGCTTCCGACTAAGCAGACAAAAAAGCTGACCAGGGTCACAAAGGTGCAGGATATGAATACAAGCCCAGCGAGGTTTGCATAGTTTTGAGTGCCGAAGATATGAGACCCAGAGGCTGGCAGCGTGGGTTGCAGGGATTGTGAATATAAAGTGCTTTTGTTTGGGGAAATAGAAAGCTAAGCAGCCTGTATGGAAATGAGTTTATATGGGCTGAGAACTGATCTGCTGGAGGATTTATGGTTGGGTATTAAATGCCACAGCCTTATCTTTTATAGCACACTCTTCCAAAGCTGAATTTTCCTTTGTTTTGGTTTGTCACAGATTATGGAAACATGGGATTAAATTAAGCACCCCACTGTGTCATTTTTATTTTTTTAAGGCAGGCTTCCAATAAAGTTTCTCTGATCAAAGACATATTTCATTTTCTCTTTTTTTTTTCTTACCTTCGCTGCAGGTAGTTTTCCCACGAGTGGCTCAGGTTTGCAAGAATGATATGGGAGGATCTCAGAGAGTTCTGGAAAAACAGTGGACTTCCTTTCTCAAGGCTCGCCTGAACTGCTCAGTTCCTGGCGATTCACACTTCTATTTTAACATACTGCAGGCAGTTACAGATGTTATCCATATCAATGGCCATGATATTGTCTTGGCAACCTTTTCCACCCCCTATAACAGGTAACCAGTGCAATTGCCTTTTGGCTTATGCTTCCTATGTACCATGTGTTTGCCTTTTTATTGCAGTTTCTTTTTACACTTTAAAACAACAAGAAGCAGTAGCTACTAAAATATAATTTTTTATTTAGCATGTACATGTGGGTACTAATTTTCCATTTTTAAATACTCTGTTACTGTTTATTAAATTATATGACTTGTTTGAGGTGAGCTTTAAATCATGTGCTATATGGGCACCTGCATTAGGTTCATTGTCTTGTATGATGCAATAACTTTACATAGGAACAGGAAACTCTGCAACATCCAGCTAGCAGAGTTTTGCACTCTTTCTGTTGTCAGAGCATGATTGGACTCTCCCAGCTCTCTAAAGAAGGTGTGGGTTCCAGCCTGGTTACCCCTGGGCCCCTTAATATCCATACACATGTCCCTGGTCTGCCACCTCACCCCACCAACTCCTGCTGGCCTCTTGCAGTCTGTCTTCTTGAACGGCTGTGCTCTTCAGTTCTTGACCCGGTTGCCAACACACCCACAATAAATGGCTCCAAAGTGTGGCGAAGATACTAGTGGAAGTTAACAGAACCTCATGTTGTGTCAATTTCTGTATCTCTCACCATGAGTTTGTAAGGGAGAATCTGGAAGACTCCAGATCTTGTTTCCTACTGTCCAACCCTTTCTAAGTCAATGGAACGGCAACCCCCAGGTCTGGATGTAAGCAACTAGTCAACTATCTAATAAGCTTATGGTTATCCAATATTCAAGTAGTGACTTGACTAATCGCTTCCCCCCCACCCTTGCTGCCTCTATCAGAGGCAGTGAGTGGTGGAGGGGGAAGCAGGAGTCAGTGCTGGGGGGAACTGGCTTAAAAGCACAGTCTCTACGGGAGGCAGAGGAGGCAAAGGCATAGTGGGGGATCAGACGCGAGCCAAGAATCAGCTGTCCTAGCTCGCATCTGGTCCCAGACCCCGCACTTCAGCCTTTTAAATGTATTAAGAGCTTGGCAGCGCAGTTTCTCCCCTTATCAACTAATCGACGGAAATTCCATCAACTAGTCCATTAGTTGATTAAATGCAATTTAACATCTCTACCCCCAGGATGCTGTGTTAAAGACAATTCTGTAATGTGAGAGGAAAGCAGGGGGCGTGCCAAGTGAGAAGAGGTCTTCCCATCTCATGGGTGCAGAATCCCTCTCTGCACAGACATGTCTTCCTATGCGTTTGTACAGAACCTGGCACAACAGAGACCTGTTCTTGTTAAGGGCACTGCCACAACACAAGCAATAAATAATAATGGAATCCATTGTTCTAACACCTGGATTTTATAGTTGAGTATATAAAGGCATCTGTTTAGCATTTGTTACCAGTATATATTATAACATGCTGTTCCATAAGTTATTAAAACACATAACTGCATCTAATTACTGAGGTCTCAGGAAAAGTTAAAAAAATGTTCTAATTAAAGAAAAAATGCTGCAGGGCCCCAGGGGTCTGTTTCTTTTCCCCTGTTATAAGGGACATTGGGGTTGCAACATGAACTTTATTGCTGGAGTTCATCTGCGCTGGTTGTACATTTCCCACTTACAGTCAAAGGGTGACCCCTCTGAGGTCAATGACAAAACTCCCACTGATTTAGAACGGGAGCAAACGCAGGCCTCCGATGTATAATTACTGCTTCTGACAACAAAATTGGAGTAGTCGCTGTGGAATAATTATGCCACAAATGCAGGACATGACTTCAAACAAAAACAAAGCAACAGGAGCAAATGACCCTGATTTCATAAAAATCACCTTAATAAAACAATAACCAATTTAAAAAATCAAAAGAAAGCCCTGGAGAGTGAGGTATGTCATTAGAATTGTCTCTAAATGGAAAGTTTTCCAGTGGTTTCCATGCTGTGCTGTTGGTAATCATTAAGGTATCTACTACTGTGACCATGAGCCCTGAGACCCACCTCCCTGCAGCTGAAGCCTGGAGCCTTGCTACCCTGCAGGGCAGAAGCCCTGAGCTCCCCTCTCTAGCCCAACAGCCAAGCCCCCCCACCCCTAGGTTGGTGGGGCTCTGGGAAATATTATATGAGACTTTAAGCCCCAGCAACCATCATGTAAAATGTAAAGCATTATTCCTGTGGGCATAGTCATTTTTGCAGGGGCAAAAGGGTGGTATATTCTGGCTGGAGACACTGCAACAACAGTTCTGTGCATGGAGTGGCTATAGCTAATTTCTTATCCATTGAGCTGGGTCTTGTAAAATGTCTTTGTTCACAGGAATTAAAAGGGGCTAGTAGGAAAGGAGTCCTCACTCCCAGCCTAGAAATAGGTGATGGGTCTGGGTCAAGCTGGTACTGGGTTATGGGAAATATTGGATATGGCTTGCTGTTCTCCCGCTGTGCTAGTTGGTGGCTAAGTGGATTCCACTGCTGTGAACCTCAATAGCCAGACCTTTGGCCTGCCCATATCCATCTCCACCAGAATGTCTTCACTATGCAGGGAGTGCAGAGTTACACGCTGGAGGTGTTTTTGTTCTCCATACCAAACCTCCTGCAGTTAAATTGCTTTTGGCCCTTCGTTAGGAGCTTAATTCAATAAAGTGCTGAACTCCTCCATCTCCAGTGGGATTTCACTGGGAACTGAAGGTACTCAGCACTTGCAGGGATTGCTCTTCTCCTTTCAGGATTGAGCCCCAAATATTCAAGGCATCCCTCAGTTAGACTCTAAGGACCAAATTTATCCTGGTGTAGCTCCATCAAAGTTACCCCAAGATGAACTTGGCTCTTTCTCTTTAAAATATTTCAGAACGTAAACTCACATTAATAACCTTAGCACTTTGTCTACTTCCATGAGACAACCCAGCCTTTAGAGAGCTAACCAACTCCCTTTGTTTCAAATAGAGCTAGTGAGAGTCCCCTATTTGTTTCATTTACTGACCTTTGGATGTTGCGTTTTGAAATTAAAATGACAAACTCTCATTAATTTTAGAAAACTATTTTCATATTAATGTATGTTCCCTCTCATAGTTTTCTTCCCACTTTCAAAGGCCAAGGTGCAAAGTTATTTTCAGTGGTGTGTAATAGTCTACTAGCTAAAAAGCCTGATTATAAATCTTGGCCAACTGGTGCTCAGTATTTATCTGATCAAAATCAAGCAGCAGAAGTCAGACACAAATGCAAGAGTTCATGTGTAAACAATAAAGGTAGATAAATGAATAATTCATAACTTAAGTCATTGAGCAAGAGGAACCTCTAAACCCTGCTGGTAGTGTTTGTGTAAGGATGTAATTATATTTGGACATGGTTACTAGCCGGATACATGCTAATAATCAGAAAGCCTTAATTGAACTGTTTAGTGGCTATAAGCAATGTTGTATTAATTCCCTGCAAACTTTTTACAGTTGCTGAAGTTAACTGTGCGTCAGAAGTCAATAAAAATGTATAGAAAAACCTGATGGAGATCTGAACCTGAAAGCATGGTGTGGTACTGTTCAACTCTCAGGCTTAATGGGATCCTTCAGCACAGAGATGCATCAGCTCCAACTTCCAAATTATCTCCAGATTATATTTTTGGGGCCCAGCAAGAACTGTGAGAATCAATATTGAGAGTGTATTATACATTACAGGAACTTGATTTTCAAAGTGCTGGACACTAAATTGGCTAGCCTGTGATGCTTAATACCTCACCAATGGCAGGCATCATTTCCCAGATTCATTTCCCTCTTCACGATTACTGAAATTCATTCTTTCTGTAGAGGCTTTTGAGGCAAGTTGTGCTGACAGGCATGGACTACCCATTGATACTTTTTCAAACTTTTCCATGGGGCAGCCTTTTACTGTCAATACCCAGAGGTTAGAAAGTTCAGGAATGATTAGCCTGTGACAGGAAGACTTCTATGCAGCATGTTTTTCAGTCAAAATTTTATGCATAACTGCATAATGAGTAACAATTTCTGGGAAATGTCATGTTGCAGCATCCCGGGCTCTGCAGTCTGTGCCTATGACATGCTTGACATTGCCAATGTATTTACTGGGAGATTCAAAGAACAAAAGTCTCCAGATTCTACATGGACCCCAGTTCCTGATGAACGAGTGCCGAAACCCAGGTATGCATTGATATGCTGTGTAGTAATGAATTGTGTGTTGATGCACACACGTGTGACAGTTTGAGCAGCAATGTGAAATACAAATGTAATGGGAAATGCATATTTTAAGTGAAATAAGAATTCAGTCTGATTCTGATCTAAGTTATGGTGACATAAATCAGGAGTAGTCTGTTGAAGTCAGCTTTAATACAGGATAAGTCAGATGAGGATCATACCCATTAGGTCAAAGTCGGGGGTTGCTTAAAGGCTGTGTAAGTGACACATTGTCAGGAAATGAATGGCACCAATTTGCCATTCATAGGGGAACATAACAAATATAATTAATGTGCCAAGTATGAGGAAATAAGGGGGAAGAAGGAAAAGCAACTAACCAGAGAATGTAAGAGAAAATAGGGGATCTGCTTTAATACCCCCTATTCATTGCTTCCCATATGTCCCCTTCCCTTAGAACGTTCATTGCACTCATTGTGTGGACCAAATGAATAACAGTTCAGTGCATGTTACGTAACCTTGCTCCCTACACCCATTTTTTGACTCACTCAGTCACACTCAGGGCAAGATTCCATTTAATAGTATACTATTGTAAATCTGGAATAATTCTATATATGTCAACAGAGTTATACCACTGGCCCCAAATCCATAAGGCATCCCTCCCCCTGCAACTGTTAATGTCATCATTTAATTTGCTCCAAAAGACCTACATGGGGGTTGCACCCAGTTACACCAAGTCTGAATTTGGCCCATTATGTTTTAGACACTTACTGAACCTACCATTTTGATTTCATTACTAGGTCTGAGGTTACCTATCTTCAACTTGATTTGTAAGTTGTTCCCTGGATAGGAAGCTTGAAATGACCCTGCAAGATCTTAAAAGTCTCAGATGGGTAGTCGTGTTAGTCTGGCACCTTAGAGACTAACCTTATAGTATATATATAGTATCATGAGCTTTCGTGGGCAAAAACCCACTTCTTCAAATGAGATGATCTTGAGATCTCTTCACCATAGTGTCTCAGTACCTATGTTCCCCTCCCCCTCTATCCATTAGCTTAGCTAGCCTTCATGATACTATCTACTCATAGGAGTAGACAGTGAAGATTTTGTTACCATAGGGCATCTTTGTATTGTCAGCCATTGCACATTAACATACTAAGCTGCCTCTTTGGTTCAAGGCAGCACAAGCACTCTAAGTTCATTTATTTGAAGTGTTCGTTCATATAAAGGATATTGCGGAGAGGTGCACCACTGTTAGATTTTATAAGTGAACATCCATTTCAGTGGTTATATGGGGTCACACAGCAGGTAAAGCTGCATCACAAGAATTGAGGCTGAGCCAGTATTTACCAAACAAATATGTCAAGCATTAATATTTTAATGCTTCTTTTGAGCCAATGCCAAACAACATGACCTCTGCCAAGGGATGAACTGGCAGAAGGAATTCAGATATTTGGCCTCTGCAACTGATATTTAGCACTATTGATTAATTCTAAGTCACATTGAAGTCCATGAGAGCTGGGGGCACTAGGCTTCTCTAAAAAATAAGGTCACTTCTATTTAAGTGCTTACATACGGTTTCAATTTTAGGACCCTTATTTGAAAAGTTACCTAAATCTTGAGGCTATATACTATGTAGGGCCAGTGTCACGGTGAAAATGGGGCTAATGCAACTGACTTCCATGGAGCTATTCATATATGTTCATAAAGAGTTGAGGGGACTTTTACTCTTTTGTTGTCCCATCGTACTGCAGCTGAAGAATTAAGTGGAAAGAGGAAGAGGCTGAGCAGTTTGTTGCAGGAAGTAGTGATGAAGAAAACCTGATTTTGCTATGCTGTGTAGCTGGATTTGGCTTACCTTAAGCTGAGCTTGATGGCTCCACACTATGGGAGGCCAACGGGAGCATACACTCCCTCCAGCTTCCCTTGCTCCTTGCAGAAGAAGGAGTACCGGACGCCGGCCGGGGCTGCCCTGAGCATTTGATTTATGGGTCTACATTAGACCCGCTTAATCGAACGCTATAAAATCAACCTCCAGAGGGTTGATCTTCTCTGCAGCGTAGACCTGCCCTGATTGCTCTGGTCAGGCTAAAATGTGAGATTATCTTAGGGGGCAAGAGGAATTTCCAGGAATAAGATGAGCAAGTTTGGATTGCAATTATCCAAGAACACTCAGACTGCATCTCAGTCTAACTGCTGGGCAAATTCATCCATGCCAACAGTATTGGATGTCACTGTTCAGGGCAGCTACATCAGTATTCATCTCTATGGCACATCAAGGGCCCGCACTCTCAGGTTTCCAGCTCCCTCGCAGTTACCTCACTTGGGTGGAGCCCTCCCTCCTTCCAGACCAAGGTATCTTCACACTGTCCAGTTCTCTGACTATACTGTGATTTTCCCAGGAAAACAGTCTGCCTCAACAGGCCTGCTTACTTCTCCTCTTGGAGTGTAATTGCCCAGCACTGCCTGTGCAGGCCTCTTTTATTCTTAAGGAAAAAGCACTACAAAGGACACATACTAGAACAATAAAAGAACCTACTCTCATGCTAATAAGTTTACCAGATTTCATCCCAACCTTAAGATGAGGTCCAGGAGAAGCAGTGCTTCGTGCCCCCACCCCAGAGGTTTTCTTGTGGTTTTAGATGCAGATGTGGTCATCCCAGCTCAAAAAAGATATATTGAAATTGGGAGGCTATGAAGACCAAGACTATAACAAGGTTCAAAAAAGAACTAGAGAAATTCATGGAGAATAAATCTATTGATGGCTATTAGCCACAATGGTTAGGGATGGTGACCTTAGCCTTTTTTAGAAGAGGCTGGGAATGAGTGACAGGGGATGGATTGCTCGATTTATCTGTTTTGTTCATTCCCTCTGGGGCATCTGGCATTGGCTGCTTTTGGAATACAGGATATTGGGCTAGCTGGATCTTTGGTCTTACCCAGAATGGCCATTCTTATATATTTGTAGATCACAGATTCAGCTCAGAACAAGCATAGTCATATGAAAAGATTAGCTAATCCTTTATACAGGGATCTTTGATCTGAAGTACTTAGTTAGGAGACAATGGGTGTTTGCTAGGACATTGCTGTCAAAGGCCTCCCAACTACCTCCTAGGATACACACTTCACACATATTCTCCCAAACTTATTTGAAGTTCCTAACATTTACATGAGTCAAGTCCCTAGAAAAGTTGCATACAATCCTACAGTAACATGTAAAAAGATGCAGTTGTAATACAATGGACCCCAAAGATACTAAAACCTAATTCAAAAAAGTTTAACTTCATTCATTAAAGTTTATCTTAATTCAGTGAGATTTGCTCAGGATATTGCCAAGCTGGGGTTCTTATACTTGTCAGAAACAAAGTGAAATCACAATAAATAAGGTGTTCATATTGATGCTAGTTCCCCCCTCCCCATTTGGAACAGCTTATTTCAAACTTGTAAAAAAACAACTTTTCTCTTGTAAATTAAATGGAGTGCACTTATTCCATATGAAAGCGCTACAGTTGTGGGGCCAGTTAAAACTAGGAGAGTGCCTTGTCCCTATACAGGATCTTGCCAAATAAGTCTGCACATTTATATAAACTCCATGTGGCTGGATGTACTGCAGACTCATGTATTTTCAGCTTCATGATCTGCTTGTTTGGGTGGCAATAAATCAAAGTATTCCTGAGACAGGCAGAACAGGGTCCTGAACATTCACTAAGGTCTGAGTGGGCCCAAAGGAAATCTAACAGTACTTCATTTGGTGGCATTCTGAGTTGTTCAGCACAGAAACTTTGGCACAGTCTTGCCTAGTGCCAGATGCTTAGAAAAGCAGTTCACTTAGAAGATTTGCCTTCAGGCACTAAATAAGCACTACTCCCCCGCCCTTTTGTTGTTGTTTTTTTAGGCCAGGTTGCTGTGCTGGCTCTGTGTCATTAGAAAAGTACATAACCTCCAATGAGTTCCCAGACGATACTCTAAACTTCATCAAAACACACCCTCTCATGGATGAGGCTGTTCCTTCAATTGTCAACAGGCCCTGGTTCCTGAGGACGATGGTCAGGTAAATAACTAACTTCCAAATGGATTTTCCTCGCCCGCTTAACATGTTGTTGGGATGTGTTAATGAACTAGGCTTAGGAATACTTTGAAATTCTAATAATAATTTCTGCTGTGCTGGGCATGAATCCAGCTATGAATGATGACAGTGCTGAGTAGATGCTATGGAACTCTCAGAGTGGCTTTCAAGGCTGGAAAAGCTTTCAGTACTTTTCAACCAAGATGCACTTGAAACCAGATTGCAGAGGAAATGGAGAGCAGGGAACATTGCCCTGCATGTTAGCTTATGGGTCAGTATTTGAAACAGTTCTGTAGAAAACTTTGGGTAAAGTTCAACAGATGGCCAGGGACTGTATCCACAGGATATAAAGATGCCTGTCAGGATATGTTCACAGGATACAAAGATGTCTGTCAGGATATGTGCTGCTGTGTTTCAGTGTTTACACAAGTGTAAAAAAAGAAATAATAATATAACCTCCATCTGTTCTATGACAACGAGAAAAGCAATAATAATACAGAGATTTGTACAAAGGCACGTAAATCAACAATCCTCAGAATCTGTCACCCCCACCTATTGGGAAACACATTTCTATTCTATCCTGTAAAGGTTCTTAAACTGCTCTCATCATGATAATATCTAAGCGCCCTCGAGTAGCACATTAAGTGAAGTGACTAACATCTGCCTCATGTAGTTTATTCTCTTGGTCTCATTCTCTCCCATGGGGGAGAATTGTGTGTGCAGTGTGGTTTTTAGTTTGGGTTGGGTTTTGTTTAAAGGAGGAGGGTTTTTTTAAATGTCCATGTTGCTCTGTGTTTGTTAGAGAAGATAAGGTCAAATAGGACACCTAGCACTTGCAGAAGAAGGTGATGAGGTTTGTGGTGGTCTGTGAAAGTTTATTCCACAGTCTTGTACTGGCCTCAAGAAAGTTTTGTCTTGCACATAGATGAGCTTTATCCTTATTGTAGAAAATTCCAGATGTATCAAGCTTTAGATGGTCTTGTAGACACCGGGGGGCCCAGGCCATTGACAGCTTTGAAGATGAAGACTGGGACCTGGCCCGTGATTAAATATTCTATTGGAAGCCAGGGTAGAGAGTGGAGGATAGATCTGATTTATTTGTGGCAGACAATGTTGTTGAGAAGATGTGCTGCAACATGCTTGTATTAGCTAGAGTTTCCTCAGAGCTGGAGGCTTCGTGGCTGGGAGTATTGCCATACTACTGTCCAGATATAGGCGATGCAGGTATGTGTAAGGAATGTATAACCAAGGATTGGAGTCTTTGGTATTTCTCATCCTACCAGAGAAGACTGAAAACTGTTATGTGTGCATCAGCAAATAGTCAAGGTGCACTCCTAAACTATGAACCAAATTTATCAATTGTGTGTGAGTGTTCCTTCAACTAAAGGAGACAATGGCTACAAACTCCTCTAAGGTTTTCTTCTACCCACTAGCATCACCTTTGTCTTGCTCAGGTTCAGCTTCAACAAAGCTGTTTTTCATCATGAGCTGATGTTGTCCTATCCCTGGGCTATCTGATGGTAGTGGTATGGTCATATGTGGTGAAGTATAAGTTCAGCTGATTTAGCTTTCAGCTTTTCAATATTGTGCTGACACAGCTTTTACTATCTAAAAGATGAATATGGATATGCCATCACTATTGCTTTTTATAACAGAATATGACATTTTAAACATTTCCATGTGCTAATTTTCTTTCCCTGCTCATAGAAGTCATCAGACTAGCACTTTGCTTCTGATTAGAAAGGTAATTGTTAAGTGGTTTCAGACACTTATGCACCTCTTCAGATGGCTGCTTGAGCTTTGCTGCTGCAAACACTTTTGCTAGCTGTGTAACATACATATTCACAGACAAAACAGCATCTTTTTGGTGCCCAACTAGTGCTCTGTGTGTGAACTTATAAGGTCAGTTTCACTGAAAAAATAGCTTCTATTTCTTATATAATTACTAGAAAGCTATGAACTATTATTTGAAATGGAAAAAGTGATAACATTAATGATAGACTAACTCAAGTAATGACAGATGCTATGTTGTCCTGCTAGATACCGTCTGACCAAAATTGCAGTAGACACTGCTGCTGGGCCACATCAGAATCAAACAGTGGTTTTCCTGGGCTCAGAGAAAGGAATCATATTGAAGTTCTTGGCCCGGACAGGAAACAGCGGTTTCCTAAATGATAGCCTTTTCCTGGAGGAGATGAACATTTACAATCCTGAAAAGTGCGTATCTGGTTCTTTGTACTCATTTATAGGGCAACATTGACACATCTGAATTTTCATGGTGAAGGTAGTCCCAAGAAAAAAGGAATGGCCACTGGAAATTTTAGAGTCATTTTGAATGTTTCTTTTGTGTTTGCTTCCCTCTGATTTTCATTTATTTTAGTTTCAACACATATAGACAATTGCCCATCAAAGGCAGCTCTTAAACATCCCTGACAATACAGTCCAACAAAGACAAACAGAGCAGTAGCTAACCAACAAAAATGAACTCTCCACCCGCAAAATGCTGATTCCCCTCAAAAACCCACACACAAAATAAGACCTTGCAACCTTCAGCCCTTATCAAATATAAAAAGAATAGTTTTGCAGCCTATCATAAAGGTTAAGGAGGGAAGTGAATTCAAAAGGGGCCACATGGAGTCTTCCTTGCTGAGAACTCCCCCTTGTATATATCCATTTTAATAGTTGTTTATATACCTTAGTAACATGACTTCAATGGATCTCCTGTATTCTTTTCCCCTGGCCTGATCATTTCTCCCTTCTGTAACTCACTCAAATTAAAAAGTCATTATGCCATAATTAAATTTGCCTAGAGAACCCATTTATAACATTATCCTATTCTATCAAATCAGGTGCAGCTATGATGGAGTAGAAGACAAGAGGATTATGGGAATGCAGCTTGACAAACAAAGCAGTTCTCTATATGTAGCATTCTCTACCTGTGTGATAAAGATTCCCCTGGGACGATGTGAGCGTCATGGCAAGTGCAAAAAGTAAGTGTTTTGTGGTAGGGTTTCTCTCCACATTTCAAACCCTTTTGCATGCCATAATGTGCATTAGAGATCTGAAGAAGAAAAAATTCCAGAATACTTCATGATCTTTTCTTTCTTAAGGGCCTGTATAGCCTCCAGAGACCCATACTGTGGCTGGGTGAAGGAAGGTGGGGTATGCACACAGCTGCTAGCTGGTGTAAAGTAAGTAACCACTGACTTCAGATACACAAAGTAAAAATTAGTGGCTTTTGCAATTATGCAAATCAGATATTACTTTTGGACACAAGTGTTCAAAAAAAATCCAGCAGGAGCTCTTGGGAAAAAGAATGTGAAAAATGTTTGTTTTCATCCCATTTGCATTGTATGGAATTCCAGAGAATAATTTGATGCAAACTCTCCACTGATTATTTACCCTTAGGTAAAGAGGAGAAGACAGATACATAGTAAATCCCATGCATTGCTCAAAGAGGGAGAGCTGAGTGAGCACGTCAGGACCACACTGGTGTCATCATAGTTGATTAAAAGAGACAAAATTCCAAATTAAATTACTGAAGCAGTTTGACCACCAAAAATGAAACCAGACTTCCTAATTTACTAAGATGAATCACAGAGCACTAAAGTACACTAAAGGAATTGGTGGGTCTCTCATGCTTAACAGTGGAATTTTAGTACTTCATGACAACACTTTGGGACTCTAAAAGCCTGTTTAAATACATTTATAAATGCCTCCTTGCAGGCAACAGACCCACCTGATATTTTGGCCAGATCTGACACACACCAGTCTTGCTCACTTTAAGCCTTGGCTGTACTTCAGGTTCTGAGTACAGGTGTATTGTTGATAATCAGGTACCCACTGTATTCCTGCTGACAGCCTTGCTTAGTCCTGCTTCCTTATAAGGTCTTCAATAAATACATAACTGCTGTTATTTTTATATATATTACTTTACAATGATTTTTTAAAGATTCTCTGTAGATTTGTGTTAACTATAAGTGTCCTATTGCATTCTCTTCATTACAACAACGTAAATTGTGCCTCAGACGGCCATTTGGTAGAATAGTATTAAAGGATATAGTGTTGACATTTATCTCTGCATCTATGAAATTTCTGTAGTATTTATTATCATAGTTCCTAGGCTCAGTACCTACATACTGGTTTAATGTATTGTTCTTGTCAAAATATCAGTGCACCGGCTGCAGAGTACAAGCAAGCTGAGATAGAATCATAATTGCTTGCTGATCACTTCATTGTTTGTTTTAGACTTATCACTTTATTCGCAGATGTTCTCCCATTTTTCATAAAGATATGTATCTGTTTGCCTGATTTAACAATACAAGAGGTAGTAGATTTTGCAGAAAAATATGTCAATGCATCTTCTGCACCCAAAAGAAACCATTAAGAGGTGAAAATAACTCACTTTGTCTCTGCTTGCATTTTGCAAGTTTCCCAGTAGCGTAATAAAGAAATGACCAGTTTCTCTCTGTATCTTTATTTCATTTTAGAGGGTATGACTTCTTTCCGGTGAGGCCTATGAGTGTTGTTATTCACACCATTATGTTTCTATCTGTTGTTTAGGTTGGCATTTGAGCAGGACGTAGAGCATGGCAATACAGATGGTCTGGGTGACTGCCAAAGTAAGCAAAGCTTTTACTCTCTGTTCATCTTGTCTCAGAGAATCTTTCTCACTTTCCAAAATCACCATTACCTGCCCAGAGCTCTACTGGTAGCAAAGAAACACATAACAATAGCAGCATCCACGCTTAAAGTAACCAGTCCAAGAAAAGCATTTGTGTGTCTGTTTAAAGAAAACACTTACCATTTTGGCTTATACAAACAGTGGCACTCGTCTTAATGTCAGTTGAGTTCTGGGACAAATCCAGCATTAAAGGATATTAATTATAGCAGATATACAATTGTATAGTACTGTATCCTCATTGCTGTTATAAACTCACGGGTGGGTGAAGGGCTTGATTGGTTTATGTGTGATCTTGCATGCAGGGTCTCAGCTGTGCAATGCAAAATGAACATTTGTTGTTTACAAATGTTGGGTGAGATTGTGACTCGGTCTGTGTTCCCATACATGACAGTGAGAGCTCCTTTGCTCTCTTTTCTCAGACCTTGAGTCCCAGCCCACAGGGGTAAGCAAGGCTACCCTCCCTGGAACAGCAGTGACTTGAGGAGTGGTGAGGAGTGTCCATAGTCTTGTTTCCCTCCACTACCTACTCACTGGCCAACACAGCTGAGACAGCATGTAGTGGGAGGCAGTAATTTGCAACTGGATGGCCAGAGGTAACCCCTCAGCAGTAAGGGGCAGCATAGAGGGAAGTGCAGCTCCTGGAGAGACAAGTGCTGACTTGGGATGCTTCTGGGGCAGTGCAGTGACCCATCATCATTTTTATGGGCTGCGTCATGTGCCAAAAAGTTCATGTGCCAAAAGTTCTTTTAGATTAAGCATATTTAAGTTTAGACTTTAGGAAAATATAATTTTGCACATAATAAGCCAAATCCTTTATTATTTGTGCATCTAGAGCTCTAGGGATGAAATCTAGACTCCACATAGATCAGTGGGCATTTTGACCTTGATAGTAATGGTGTCAGGAATTCATCCTTGTTGCCTACATCCAGGGGCGGCCTGAGGCGGGCTGCCGGCAGCTGGCACCCCAGGCAGAATGTGCGATCAGTGCCCCCGCCTCCACAGCCCTCAATGGCGTGACGTCATCATTGGGTGCCCCATTTAATGCGGTGCCCTAGGCGACGGCCAAGTCGGCCTATACGCACGGGCCACTCCTGCCTACATCATTGGGCTTGTTTATGTTATGGAGTTCTTTTCTGATTTTCTTGATTTATGCACATTTACTAACGGGGACAATGTAGGCAATGAGTTAGAATGAACACTAATCACTAGGGGCCATAGTACGATCATATGAGTTTACCACGAGCACCTAAAGTATTCACATTGAAGTCCAAAGCACTGTGGTCAAGTAAGGTGCTAGTCAACATAATGAACATGGGCTCAGAAAATGTGGCCTTTTGGACTGTACATGTGAAGTGATTTTTTTTAAATGACCCTTTAAATCTGCCTCTCTGTGCTAATTCCATGAGGGACATTTTAAAAACCCATGCCAAAAATCCTTTTAATAACTACTCCCATGGCATGGCTTTACACAAAATACTTATTTCAAAATTTGTTCTGCAGTGCTTACGGATACATTGAGCTCCATTTGACATACTTAACATACCTTAATATCCTTAAAGAGCCTAAGCTCTTTTAATTGGAGAGAGATTTAATACACAAATACCACATATAACTTTACAAGGTAAATTTCTAGTGTGGCAAAAGTACAGGATTTCACCCCATCATTCCCAGCAATGGAATTCTGCAGCACAATCCCTGTATGACATTTTGGAAAATATGCCTCTTTGTACCTTGGAAATTCAGAGTGAAAGCTGTCACTCAGTCTTTAAAGAGTCTGGCTCTCAGGGACTGCAGCACATGTCACATGCAGTGAAACCTTATGTGCTGAGTGGAGACCCCAGAAATACCTCGGGCTGCATTCAAGACAGCCATCATTCTTATTCTTGCCTATGTTGGATTAATTCAGAACCTGGATGTTATTTTAAACCCATGAAACCATGAACCCAATTCCTCACAAAACAATTTCCACTGCTGCCTGTGGCCACAATAAGACTGCTGGAGCTCAGGAGTTAATGTAGAGTGAGCCAACACTTATGGAATAAATAACAATGAAGCATGCCGACTGAAGGCCAGAATGTGCCTGACTCCTGCACAGGCACACTGCAGAGAATGCCAGGACCTCTTTCTCTTTATACAGCCATTTCTTATTGCAGACACTCTGGTTGGGAGAGCTTGGGATTTAATCTTTTGGGACAGATGTACTTAGATTTTCAGAAGGCCTTTGACAAGTTTCCTCACCAAAGGCTCTTAAGCAAAGTAAGTTGTCATGGGGAAAAAGAGAAGGTACTTTCATCGATTGGTAACTGGTTAAAAGATAGGAAACAAAGGATAGGAATAAATAAGTTTTTCAGAATGGAAATTTACAAATAGCGGTGTCCCCCAGAGGTCTGTATTAGGATGAATACTAGTCAACTTATTCATAAATAAGCTGAAAAAAGAGGTAAACAATGAGGTGGCAAAATTTGGAGATGCTACGAAATTATTGAAGGTTAAGTCAAGTCCAAATCAGACTGCAAAGAGCTTCAAAGGGATCTCACAAAACTGGCTAACTGGGCAACAAAATGGCAGATAAAATTCAATGTTGGTAAATGCAAAGTAAAACTCATTGGGAAAAAAAATCCCAACTATACATATAAAATGATGGGGTCTAAAAATTAGCTCTTACCACTCAAGAGAGATCTTGGTGTCCTCATTGTGGATAGTTTTCTGAAAATATTCACTCAATGTGCAGTGCCTATCAAAAAAGATTAAAAAAATGTTAGGAATCATTAAAAAAGGGATATAGAATAAGACAAAAACTATCATATTGCCTCTATATATCCATGGTATGCTCACATCTTGAAAACTATGTGCATATGTGGTTGCCCCAGCTCAAAAAAGGTATATTGTAATTGGAAAAGATTCAGAAAAGGGCAACAAAAATGACTAGGGGTATGGAATGGCTTCTATACAAGGAGAGATTAATAAAATTGGGTGTTTTCAGTGTGGAAAAGAGATGAGTAAAGGGAGAGATGATAGAGGTCTATAAAATCATGACTAGTGTGGAGAAAGTATATAAAGAAGTGAGATTTACTCCTCATAACACAAGAACCAGGGGTCACCAAAATAAATTAATGGGCAATAGGTTTAAAACAAACAAAAGAAAATATTTCTTGATACAATGTGCACTCAATCTGTAGTGCTCTTTGCCAGAAGTTGTTGGGAGGCCAAAACTATAACAGAATCCCGAAAAGAACTAGATAAATTCATGGAGGATAGATCCATCGATGGCTATTAGACAGGATGGTCTTCCTAGCCACTGTTTGCTAGAAGGTGGGATTGGATGACCGGGGATAGATCACTTGATGATTATCTGTTCTTTTTATCACCTCTGGGGCACCTGACGTTGGTTACTGATGGAAGACAGGATACTCGGCTAGATGATCCAGTATGGCTATTCTTATGTTCTTATGTATGTTCTCATCTTAGTCCCACATCAGTCTGACTCATGGGTGAGGAGGACAGGGTACACTGTAATCTGGGTTACTAGAAAGCTTTAATACACATTCCTGCAGTGCTTCCCATGGCATCTCTCTCAGAACAGTATTTAAATGGCCCTTATTGTGTATGGGCTCAGTCTCACTTTTCTTAAAGTCTTTGTGAGTTTTTGTCATTACCTGCAATAGCAGCAGGATCAAGCCTATTTTTATATTTACTCTGTAAAAAGTTTTAGTTGAAACAGAGAATTCCATAGCATCCTTCACCACATACCACTGTGCCATGTACATAGAGATACCAAGGGCCATCTCACTCTAGGTTTAGTCTTCCGTAAAATATCAAATACCTCCAAAACTCAGCTTGAGACATGGAAAAGTCAGAGTGGGGATTTCTCCACATTTCTCCGTAAGCAAACACTGAATGACTTGAACACAATCAGACAGCCAGCACTTGCAGAGTTTAAAGTAAGTGTAAGTTGAGGCTTTAACTAAATGTTTGATAACTAATGGTCTGTGAGGTAACTGTCCCTCCTTGGGACCTTTTTCTGCTGCAATGATTATAAGAAATGGGCCAAATAGGTTGAAAGGCAGTGGGGTGATATTTGAGGTCAATTAACTATAAAATAAAGATGAGAAATTATTCAGAATCAAGCTATGTGCGCTGGGGACTTGATCTTACAAAGAGAGCCATACGATAGCTGGGGTCTGCTTGCATTGTTGTCTCTAAAGGAGTGAGGCTTTAGTGTGTACGTTCTTTGGGGCAGATCCTGTGTCATCTTCTATGTTTGTGAAGCACCTAGCACAGCTGATTTTCATTGGGACCTATGGGCACAACCACAGTACATTAAATAACAGACGCACAAGAGGTTTTGTTAGTAGCAAATACTTAGTATGTCTGAGAAACAATGATTTTTACCTCTTGTTTTTGTTTTTCTTTCAGATTCCTTTGTAGCACTGAATGGTAAGGAAGTTCTTAGTCACATCATTACCTATCTGTTTTGCTCAATTTTGGAGGGCTTATCTTACTAACCTTTTAAATATTGTCATGCCTTGATTTTTGTAAATGCTTTTTCTTAATTTATTTATTTTTTCATAGCTATTTCAACTCCTTCACCAGCTCATGAAATATCTTACAACACAGTGTATGGTTAGTTTATTGATATTTTTAAAAAGTCTCCCCCAGATCCTTGTGTTAGCTAGTAAATGCCATTCCCCAGTAGAAATTGTCTTTTTTGTTTTATTGGGCCTGATTCACTAATTTTAGGATTATTTGTTCTTTTTGACATACAATTTTCTGACTTCCCCCCAAAATTACTTAATTGAGCTAAAATAATTTATGACCAGTGTTAGTGGCAGTCCAAATGTGGAGCTTTTAACCAAGCTGACCCAAGCATATTTCACCAGAACCCCAAGAAAGAGTAAATATTGTCTATTTACTAAGGAAAAGAAGGCAGGAAAATAGGTCCATCTAGTCAAGTATCCTGTCACTGACATCATCCAGTACCAGATGCTGTAGGCAAAGGAGCAACAAACCCTGCTTCAGGCAGTTATGGAGTAGCCTAGTCATAAGGAAAATTACGTTGCAAGCCTCACTAGTTAGAATTTGGCTCATGCCCTGAAACATGAAGGTTTCAGTTGCTTCCAAACTTTTGGGTCATCTTATTCTTGTTGCTGCTTTCATTCTCCCGAACTTTGTGGTGCTTCCACATCCCAGCAAGCCATCTACAGGCAAATGGCATCACACAGAAAGTTCTGATTTTCAGAGCCAAAGGATTAGTCATTGTTTCTGTAATGGGTTGGATCACAAAATCCCCTTGAGGTTGTCCCCTAGTGCGCTGATCAAACCACTGATGCCAGCCTTCCTGCCCTTGGGGGCAGGACACTCTAATCTTCCCTAGCCAAGGCACAGAGTTGGGATTACTCTTCCTCCCCCCAACAGAGCAACACAGACACTGAACTAGCTCTGCTCTGGGAGAGCTTGGTTATAAGGGCTCAAAACCCAGGAACACAGACTCTCCAAACCTCACATAAGTCTGTGTTATCCTGTGTAAAAGTTTTACACAGCGAAAGCTCATAAGGTCAGCTGCCTTTATCAGTGAAACAGAGATGTGCACAGTTGTTGTTCCTAACTCTCCCCCCCCCCAACAGTTATTTACACTAGGCTTGCTAATAAACAAAAGTGTTTTTATCAAGTATAACAAGTAGGATTTAAGTGATTGCAAATGAAAACAGACAGCTCAAAGTAAGTTACTATGTTTCAATAAACAATGCCAGCTAGTTCTAATCCATTAAGAAACTTGTTACATGCAAATTCTTACCCAAAACAGCTGTTCTTATCTCAGGTAAAAAACTTCAAGGCAGACTTGATCTTTACTCTGGCCTGGGTATACAGAAGGGATTTCAAACTCCCAGTCCACAGGCCATCCCCGGCCAGAACAGTTGTGCAATCTGGGAGTGGAAAGAGGGCTATTGGTTTCCATTCCCCAAACCCTACCCCTTCCCCTCACCACCTACTCCTCTTCCCCCGCCCCATGGCACCCCATCCCACAGGGTGTGTCTTTAGGGATTACCCAGGGGAGCAGCGGTCAAACTCTCCCTCCCCCTCCACGGTGGCAGGAGCCATGGGGAAGCAAATCTGTGTGCCTGCCAAGTGTGCTCCACTTCCTCGCGGCGCTCCTTATTTATGGCAGTGTAAGTGAGAAGAGAATCAAGCCCTTAATCTTTGTATTCTTGGCATCAGGGTACTCCTGAATTTGGCATATGGGGCAGCCTCACATGATCATCTATAATCAAGTGATAAAGTGGAAAGCCCACATAAATGACTCTTCATTCGTGCACATTCATTTTTCCACACCCATGAAGAAAGCCACTCTGTGAAAGTCAGATACATATGGACTAAAAGCCACATATTTCAATGACAGGCTAGGACTCTTACCTTACAGCAAGCTTTCCCCTCTGCAAAACTGTATGCAACTTAATTCTTTTTGAACCATCAATTTTTAGTGAATTGGGCCCTTATTTTACCCCTCCTAGCTACGTTCCTTTCCCCTGTTGTAGTATTGATTTAGCTTTTCCCTCTAATTGTCTAATTAGGTTGCTACAGTTGTTAATAGTATAGTGTGTGGAGCATCTTAATCTCTGGAGTCTTAACACCTTCCACATATTAGAACAGCTATTAAATCCACATTGCATCCCTGACTTTGTGTTAAAGCTAAAAAGATCATCTTTGTTTCATAAGAACATGGTAAGAATAAACTGTAGTTATAGAAGTACAGTTCTTCTGACTCATCAGCAGTGCTCACAGACACTAACCATATTACCGCTTCCAACTTCCTCAATGTGCACTATTCTAGTTACATCTGATTGCTTGTTCTTGCTGTATTATTGTGATTACAGACTTGCAAACGAAAAGCTTCACAAATTAATCACTAAATCACTTTTTTTCCAAACAGCATGCATCCTGAAACGTCTGCTTTCAAAATCAGAGCTTTAGGAGTACTATAAATCCATAGTTATTCAAATGGGGGTAGTTTAAAACAACAGCACAATCTTAATGAGGTAGTAACTGTAGACATTTTAAAACATAAGCCATGTTAAAATAGAGCTATTGGGCCTGGTTCCTATTTATGATAAGTCATTTTACATTGTTGTAGTTGTGTACCAGGGTTTTTAAGTGGGTGTGAATATAACTTAAGGCCACTTTATTCAGGCAGAGTGGTATAAAGTAGCCTTAGTATACTTGAGAGAAAGTCATGTTATGTTACATTGCATATAACAAGCATTGCTGAGGAACAATAATCACTATGGGCGAAAGTCACCCCTGCACTGTGGGCAGCACTAAGCCTATGAAGCATTTTTAACCCTTATTTTCATTGCTTAAGTAGCACGTATGCCTAAGCAGTGCACCATCATAAATCTGAATTTCACAAGGGAGCGATGGTGTCGACACTCATAGGGTACAGTGAGCCTACCAAGGGGAACAAACTATGTGTCCAGCAGTGTTTTCAGGATCTATCCTGAACCCAAATGGGAAAGGTTACTATTTCTAATCTGCTGCTGCCCCGCACTCAGGTAAATCAGATGTAAGCAAGTGTACCTCAGTTACATATAGAAAGTCAAATCTCAATGTGTTTGAGAGAATAGATTGAGTTCTTACATTTGTGTGAAACATTTCTCTACCTAACTGCCATCTGGTACACATTAATATCATCATATATCCATAGCTTTCCATTACCAAGGAGTTCTCCATGCATTTGTAGCATATGGGTCAGGAAATCTTTTTGTAAAGAATGTGTCCTTTAGGCATATCTTTCCCCTATATTACTGTATGAAGCAATGTTTTTTTCTTTAACTATACTTACTTCATTACCATAAAATTTCCCCTTGAACACAGCTAAATTGAAAGTGTCTGCATGGAGATGGAGGACACAAAATGCATATCAAATGCAGGTATAAATTATGCCTGCTTTTTGACAGTGTTTTCTCTTAATTCCTTATTAAGCTAGAACTAACTGCTTTCTTATGTTGAGTGTAGCATTATATGTAGGGCTGATCAAATACTGTACAGTATTGCAGTTGGTGAATGGGTGTCAAGTTGTAGTCTGGAGCCTTATGAATACTGGCAGTGGTTTTGTATTTAGGGAAAAGAAGGCAGAGAAAGCCCATAACTTTCACTTTAGGGTGCATCTACAATGCACCGTTTTTCCGGAATAACAGCCATTATTCCAGAAAAACAATACTAACGTCCACACTGCAATTGCGTTATTTCGACAGAAAGTCAAAATAACGGATGGCTTTTTCCAACGGCAGTAAACCTCATTCCATGAGGAATAAGCCCTATTCTGAAAAAGCTTTTTCGGAAGAGGGTGAGTGTAGACGCTCCACTGCTGCTATGTCAAAATAGCTCTCCTCCAGGGCCATTCTAACGTTATTCCTCCCCAGTGCCTCCAAGTCGAGATAGTGCGTCCACATTAGGGGAGCCTGCCTCAGACTAATTTTGAGGCTTCCCTGTAGTGTGGATGCTCTATTTTGAAATAAGCTTTTCCAGAAGATGTCTTCTGGAAAAACTTATTCCGAAAGAAGCTTGCAGTGTAGATGTACCCTAAGTTGTTTCTGTCCTGTTGCTTCTGTTATTTCTTTGGCACAAGCACAGGAGTTGATAGGCATAAGTAAGTAAGGTAGAAAAGCCGTGCAGCTACAGTATAGTCCTAGTTTAGGAAGTCACATGTTTTCAGTAACTGGATCTGTACTAGTCCCTTTAGAAAAGAGGCTTTTGGAATTCCTGGAGACAACGGTTACATTGATGGATTCTAAACCGAATTTGCTAACAGTATTTCTAGCAATGCTCTTGGTTTTTCAGAGGTCTTTAGACATGTATAACCACTTGGCTTCTCTTTATTGAAGCAAAATTTTAAAAATGCTCTATTTAAACAAAATGCAGCCTCTAATTTGCAGTACTTTAGAAAGACTGATAATGGAACCACACTTCCTGTCATGCTAGATTAAAGAAAAATACAGTACCCTTGTCAGTATCATCCTTCAGCCTGGGGTACAGAGCTAAATTAATCTTGTTAATGATTAGCTGTAGCATCTCAAGATTGGATCCATGGTAAAAACACTGGAGCTGACCTCCTTTCCTGAAAATTGTATCAGTTATATACAGGAGACAGCTTCATGCATGTCTTGTGTTAAATATTGTTCAAAGTGCTGCCGCATGTAAATTTGTGTGATGACTCAAAAGTATATGGACGCACAAAAGCATTTTCTTTTTCTCTACAATAATGAACCTCTAAATGAACCTCTAAATCGGGGGTGGATCTGGCTTACAGAGGCCCTGCTGCTCCCCCACCTCCAATTAGTTCGGGCGGGAAGGGGAGAGGAGTGCGCAAAGTTTCCTCCGCTCTGTCAGGGCCTGGAGGTGGAAGAGCGTGCGACGTTTTCCTCGGCCCTGGCCCCGCCCTGTGAGAAGCATGCAGCACTTACAAGTGCCAAGTGCTCCTGGCAGGGTGGAAGATGATTTTGCGCGCTCCCCCGTCCCCAGGCCCTCATTGGCCTGAGGGCGGGGGAGTGCATGAAGCCTCCTTCTGCCCTGCCAGGAGCGTGTGGCACTTTTAAGCACCGTGCAGGGCGGGGCCAGAGTGGAGGAAACTTCACACGCTCCCCTGCCCCTGCCTGGGCACCTAAGGGAAAAAGGGGTAGTGGGTGGGGGTGGCGGGTGCGCAAAGGCACTCCCCCACCCCTAGACCAATCATGGTCTGGAGGTGGGGAACCCAGACGTATCCCAGCCATGCCCTTTCCACTTGAGGCCCCGCCCCTTCCGGTGTGGCCCAGACCCACTTCAGAAATTTTTGCAGTGGCTCCCCAGCAAAAAATTATTGCCCATCCTTGCTCTAAATCATAGCAGCAACTTAATAAAAGCTTCTGCCTTTTCACAGAGTTCATTTGCAACTCAGTCTTGTGAAGTGGTATAAGGACCACTGAAACCACAGAGATCAGTTCAATACCATGGCAGTTTCCCCAGCTAAAGTCCACTTCACGAGAAAACTGCCTTGTGCCTGGCTGACATACCTCATGAACATGTTAGTTAATCTGAACTATGTCAAAGGTGATTGCCACAACCTCTATAGTTAAAAACAGCAATAATGATTGCAGAATTGTTATAAAACTCCATGGAAAAAACCTATAAACCTTAACAGTATGTCTCCTGTAGTGCATGCTAAATTGCAACAGCCTCCATAGAAAACACAAAGTGGTTTGCAGTCAAATAAACAGCCTGGAAAAAAAAACCCTTTTCTTAAGCCAGAACTAATTAAGGCTTGAAGGGGCCTGGATTGATTAAAAAAACTAGCATTCTACACTAAGGCAGTTGGCAGACAAATCTCACCTGGACCTTGCTGTGGTGGCCACTGCAGTCTGATAGAGGCATGGTCATGAGACAAGGGCATTGACGTTTGTGATCCTGATCTAGATCAGGTGAATAGAGCCAGGACCTAATAAGCTGGTTCTTGACAGCTCTCCTTATACTCCTAGAATAGGGACCCCTTTTCTTCACACTAATACATCCATTTGGCTGTAAACCACTCCAAAGCATTAAAGCAGTCTAAGCCATTCCCAGAGCTTGTGGTTTTTCAAAACATCAGTGCCATCATGGGAACATTGTCAGGCCCCAGACTCTCTCCTGCCCCTGAGAGCATGAGACAGGAATCAGTTGACTTCTCTCTGCCACAGTTAATGTAATTCTCCTTAAGAATGTCTATATGAAACTTTTTCCAGTTTAACTTTCAGTTGGTTTTAAAAATCAATTAAATTAAACCAGTCCGAAACTATGTGGACATGCTTAATTCAGTGTAAACCAGGTTCATCTTGGTTTAGTTCAATGCCTTACAGACTTACGCTGGCTGAACTAAAATTGTAGAAAGAGTGAACCAAGCCATGTTTTGCACGAGGGATGTTAAATACTGAGTAACTGACTAATCAAATAGTCGATGTATTTTGCATCAACTATTCAATTAGTCGATAGGGCGCCTCTCCCTTTGAACTTGAAAGGCAAAAGCGCTGCATGGAGCCCGGGGTCAGCAGGGGACTCCCCCGCTGACCTCAGGGTCCATGTGGCGCTGCCACTTTGAAATGCTGTAGGGAGCCCAGCATCAGGCTCCTTGCAGCATTTCAAAGTGGCAGGACCCCATGGAGCCCGGGATCAGCTGGGGACTCCCCCACTGACCCCAGGCTCTGTGCGGCTCTGCTGCTTTGAAATGCTGCGGGGAGCCTGGTGGGACTGCCGCTTTGAAGTACCCCTTTCTTTCCCCTCTCCCCTTCCTGCCTCTTTCTGATAGAGGCAGCAAGGGGGGAAGCGACTAGTCAACTAGTCGTTCACATCCCTATTTTGCACCAGTTCAAACCAAAACCTTTAGGTAAACCGGTGAAACTTTGATTATAACCAAGGCCCATGTCTCCCACTGATATAGGCATACACATGCCCACTCTAATTAGTTTCTCACAACACTAACAAATTCATAATCTGTATTTCCTTTGGGCAGTGTTGAAAAAGGCTTTTAAAGGATTGCTTGGTCTCAAGAAACCCTTCCAGCATTCATGAAACGCGCTGATTATTTTATGCTCCTAAGTGTGAGACAACATAGTGAGTGACTAATGTTGTGGTGTCTTCCCTAACTGTATTTGCAATGTAAAAACAGGCCACGCCAGTTCACTAGTTCCAAGTACCACCACTTCTGACTCTCCGGCTCAAGAGGGTTATGATACTAGGGGACGTATGCTGGATTGGAAGGATCCGGTTGGCTCATCTGAAAACACAGATCCATATGCGGCAGTCTCATCCCATAATCACCAAGACAAGAAGGGTAAGGCCTTGGAAATGAATCCATGTGGTGGAGGGGGAGGACGGGGTGACTACAGTGTAACTACTTCCAGCTGGATCATGGTATCATGCAATAAAGCTCCTTCACTATAATTAAAAGCTTATCAAAAAGGCAGAAACAAAACAGCCAGTCTAGGATTTAGTTCTCAATAGTCACTGACTAAAGAACCCACACAAAACAAATGTAAACAAAGCTGTGGAAGTGGGGCTTTAACCCTGTGTAAGCTTGATCTTCATGAGTTAATGATGAACCACTTCTACTGCTTTACAATACCATTAACACTCTGAGCTACAGTTTTTCCATCTGAGGGCTGGAAAGTGTTCAGCATACTGAAATTAATTTAGCCTCATGCCCCTGTAAGTTAGATAGAGAAACTGAGAGACATGGAAATGTATTGGATAAGTTTATAAAGGTATATATGCATCGAAAAGAGATGCCAGATTGAATTTTCAAGAGCACTTATGGCTAGATCTGGAAAGAGACTTTGGGCAGTAGGCACTTTGCCAAATAGTAGAATCCACAGCTCTGAGGCAGGTGCCCAGGTTTCTTATACAATGCATAGGAAGTGATAGGCACCTAAGAAGAGGATTTTCAGAAGCCAATAAGCTGAGTGGAGAGTTGCCTAATCTAGTCAACAGGAAATGCTGAGAAGGAATGGAACTTGGGCCTTGCCATTCAAAGTTGGGCAGCTAACTCTGGACCAGAGGAAACCACTTATCTCCACTTAGGATTGCAGGTAAACACTCTCTTGAAGTTAGAAACCTCAGCCAGACTCATTCTTTTCTCATGGAAAAAACAGAGAAAGAACCCCACACAGATTTATAGCAATAACCTAATGATTAGGGCACACACCAAGGTCCGATTCCCAGTCCCTGCTTCAAATCAGTCAGAGTGGGAATCTGAAAACAGATCGCTTGCATCACCTGTGAGCAGTGCCTGGATATCCTAGAACACTCTCATTAACCAGCCTGCCCCAAATATTCTTGATTGGGTTGTGCCCGGCTGTCATTTATGTGAGGCTTGATCCAGTAGGCATGATCTGAGAATGCCCTTGGGTTGGATAGATAGGGGAACACCTCACTTTTCATCCCACCATGGCTCACCATGGACTGGGATACCACTTCGCACAGCTCCCATTGGCTGGGAACGGTGATCCGTGGCCAACAATCACCTGTGGCTGTGAAGGAAAATATAGCAAGAAGGGGGGCACTAGAAGCTAACCCTGGCAGACTGGATCTAGCCCATGAACCAGTATTTGCCCACCCCTGGTCAAATATCAAAGTGTGGGATTATTCTGAAGTGGACCCCCTTGATAAGTGGCAATAGTAATCCTCCTTGAGCCTGCAAGCTTCTCCTACTTTGCTGCTGGGCCCTTTGATTTATTGTAAAAGCAATTAGCTCTTGCTATGGTAACAGCTGCAGGAATGTTTGCTTTTCTGTCTGTCATGTACTTACAGAAAGGAAAACAAAATGACTCAATGATAATGCATGATTTACCTGTAATCCTTAATTCCTCTGGTCAATAAGTCTGGCACACTGTAAATGGCAGCTAAGTAATTGGTTTGTTTTTGTCATCTATCTCTTGATAATACACACGATTTTGAGCAAGTATTTCTGTCCCTTCTCACTACACCACCCTCAAAAGAAAGTGTTGGCTGCCGCCTCCTCCCATCCACTTAAATAGATGTGTTTAAAGTAGGCCTGCATCTGTAATTTGGAAGGACAGATCCTGGGGGTTAGCCAGCCTCTCAGCTGGTGGACATTGTTGTAGCTCTAGCAATATCTATGGAGATACAATGAATTACACCAGTGGAGTATTTGGTCATAAATATGCCACGAATGCAAAGGTTTATTTTAATGCCATTTGTTATGTGTGGTTCTTTGCTTCATAACTGTTTTGTACAGCAGTGCTCTTAATGGCCAGAAGGCTACATCTTAAATGCATCTTATTTGCCGGGCACAAGCAGCTTTCAGAAGAGCACACAGTGAAAATATTATTAAAAATGTATTGTATTTTTGGATTGTAAGACTTTTTGGTTCAAGTTACTGAATGAAGAGGTTGCTTGCTCTGTGAGTGATGGTTAACAAAAAATCTTATTGGCACTAGACAAGGTCATTTAAATAACATGCATTCATTGGGGCTTAATTATGAATACTGACAAAGCTGGAAGTAGTCTACACACAAACAATGGTGGCAGAGGTGACTGCATGGTTGTTTACCATTACCATGTACTTGTGTGCTGTTACTCCTTGCTTTGCCCAGTCAGACCCTGGTTGGTTCCAAAATTACTTTTGAGTCAATATTTTTTTAAAGGGCAAAGGAATGAGTTGTTATGCGATATTAAACTGATCAAGGTTAAGCTTAATATTCTTTTATAAATTTTTTTGTTTTCACTTTCACTGTGGACATTTTTCCCTTCACTCGTTTACGAAAAAACCCCGCAAAATCTCTTTTATGTTTTTAAACATTTTCCCTTTGTTTTGCAAAGTGCTGTGTGGGTGTTCTTTAGTGGTTGTGTTTATTCTTTTAGAAGGTGTTTTCTTTCTTTTCCTGCACTCAGAAACAACTTCACTCTAATTCTACTGAAACCACTTGCTACTTTATTTTCTGTGACATTGATGCCTTGATGATGTCACATCCATATGCTCAGCTTTTAATTCAGCACAGGCATGTTGGGGAATATCTGCGGGGGTGCAACGAGGGGGTTCTTTAAATGCGTTGACTCATGGAAATGTGACATTTGTGTGCCACAGCTTTGGTAGCTAAATATACTCTGGAATTGTTGTTTCTGAGATACCTCACATTTCTTGCCAAAATGAAAATGTGTAATGAACTTCATAGTGTAGGAGCAATTTGTTGCTATCTCATTGGCCTTTTCATTTAGGCCACTGAATAATCTGTTGTTGATATTGCAGAATGAAAAATCAATTGCAATTGGCAAACTCAGCCATTTTTTTATTTTCCCAGCCTTCTCCAAAAAGAACACATTTCCAGAGTGTGCTTTTGTTTTTTCTTGCTGTGTTTTAATTTAATTCTTTGTGTTTCTCACCTCTGTCAAAACAGTAGCTCCTCACCTTCCCGTCTAACCTTTCCTTCTGCTGCCATTGTATTTAGCCTCCCTCCCATTAGTAATAAAACCAAGCTCCTTGTGTGGAATGTTCCAAGGCTTTACCCTGTACTCTTTGAATAGTACAACAGTGCTGTATATATGTATGGTCCTACTAACAAAATGGTGAGTAGATACATAAATCTACTAGCAGGTATAAATGAAGAAAATGAAGTAATTTTCTTCAACCATAACTGACCTTGCCCTTCATTATCCCTACTGGCCATTGTCTACTGTCTTCTGTCCTTGCTGCCTTTCTTTAGAAATGCCTGATATCTTTCAAGTCCTGAATTCATTAATGCACACACAGCCAACCTCTCGGTTTTCTCTCTCACTTGCTAGAGGGCTGGAGCCTGCCCTCTTATTCACTGTGTTTGAAAATTAGATGCAGCCATAGTTTTCGCTTTCTTGGGTTTTGCCACAGTTTTTATTATGTCTAATTCAAGCAACAGAGGGGTTAGCTGCGTATTCCACTGAAAGATAAAAGTCCAAGAGGTTGTTTTTAGCAGTTTTAATATGTCTTTTGCATTGTTAGGTGACCCTTCACGCCCTTCCTTTCTTTTTTTCAATTTCTTCAACACAATAATATATAGCTGATTCAAAATAAGAGGTGAGGTGTACAAATAACAAAAGTAGCCAGTGAATTAATTAGGATGTCAGGGATGCAAATGTCAATATTATATAATGGAACCTCCTTTTTCTCAGCTTCTTTTAATAATATGTGCAACTCTGGCCCTGTTACAATTTCTATGCACCAGTGTGAAGCAGTCAGCTAAGGTAGTGTCTACACTGACAACTGAACAACAAAAGTTTTGTTGTTCAGAAGTGTTAAAAAACACATGCCCTGAAATACACAAATTTTTTGAGGAGTAACGTTAGTTCGAACCAAGGGCTTTGGTTCGAACTAACGCGTCCCGGCGCGCACTTCCTGGTTCGAATCAGCTATAATTCAAACTAGTGCACCGGGCAAGATCTTGCTAATGAAGCACGAGATATTTAAATCCCCGCTTCATTAGCTATTTCGCTACACTACATTTGCATCCCTAGTCCGAACTAGGGAGCAAATATAGATGTACCCTTAGATACTATCATAATAGGGGATTGAGAGGATAGAAATCCATCTTTGATTTTAACGGTTATTTACCAAAGTCTTGTTCACATTAAATTGAAATAAAAACAATAACAGCCTACAATAAAGATGGGGGGCACCGTTTCATTTTGCATAATTTGAAGCTAATGGTTCTGTATCCCTTCATGGCATGAGCAAATTTGGCCCAGAGAGTACATTTAAGTTTGCTCTATTTTTACATGAATTTATTTTGATTTATTCAAGATATGGAAGGATTCAAAGCATATTTACAGACGCACTCTAGAGGAAATTCATTATGATCCTGCTGCCATTTTGTAATAGCTTAAATTGATTCTGTGTAGCACAGAATTTGTGCAGATCATCCTTTGAGTTCTATGTTATCTGTTCAATCTCCAAGGTCAACAAAATTGTCTGTAGCCAATCATACTCATGGGAATGTGCGAAGGGACTGCCCCGTACTAAGTTTAATGAAAGAAGTAGCTGTATGCACAGTCAGTTCCAGGCCAGGAAAGAGGCTTGTACCCAAGATACATAGATGTCTGGAGTAAGTTATACCTGTCTTCATTATCCCAGATCCAAACCAAACTATTGTCCATACAATATAAAGAGGAGGGTCGGCTATATCAATTTCATAACATTTCTAAGTACTAAAGTACAGAACCTAGATTCTGGAAAAGCAGTGAAAATAGAGTCATTGCTGAACCTTTGATTTGTTACTCTGCTGGTGGAAATCTATTGCCTGCAATTCAGTTAAAACAGAGATAATAAAACTGTGTTACAGAGTGGAGAATCGGCCCTGACACTCTGGGTATCTCCACTGCTTTTCTAGATCTAGCAGTAGTTTGTGGGGAGAGGTTTGAAAGTTAGTGGTAATCCAGATAATACCATATTTCATACTAGAGTTTCAGTAAAGCAACTTGAGATGGTGCAGTGTATAGTCTATTTAAACCTTTTATGTATTCCATGGAGAGTAAAACATGATGATTTTTCACATTTCAATTAAATAGATTAATCTATTCCTAACAAAACCCAACAGATTTCTTTTACTTAAAAATGTTCTCAGGTGAATTAGCAATAAATTGTTGTAAATGTACTTGTTTATAAAAGGAATAGCATTCATGTTTGTTTTTAAAGGTAATTTCTTACAGTGCTTGTGGAGACAATCAAATGCTTCTCTGGAATAGTCCTGATCAGTGGCTCATCTCATGGAATTGGATAGTTAGGGATTTGGCAATGGTAGTCAAAGCTTTTCAATTCTAGGGCTATGACTACACTCGCGCGGCTGCTTATGCAAGAAATATGCAAATGAGGCTAAGCGTGGAATAGCACCAAGCCTCATTTACATACCTAATGAGCCGCCATTTTTGCAGAAGAGGCTCTTGCGCCAGAAGGAGCTGTCTACACTGCCCCTTCTTGCGCAAGAAAAACCCTCTTGCGCAATGCCATTATTCCTGAAAATGATTGGCATAGCGGCATTGCGCAAGAGGGTTTTTCTTGCGCAAGAAAGGGCAGTGTAGACAGCTCCTTCTGGCGCAAGAGCCTCTTCTGCAAAAATGATGGCTCATTAGGTATGCAAATGAGGCTAAGCGTGGAATATCACCGAGCCTCATTTGCATATTTCTCACGCAAGACGCCACGAGTGTAGACATAGCCTAGGACTCCAGTTTGACTGCAGACCAGGTCAGCATTAACAATATAATGGAATTAATAGTCTCAGTGCAATTCCTAATGGATAGGTATCCTCATTGCAAAAGCCACCACCCTAATGGGCAGTCACAGCAAAAAGACTGCCAGCTAATTATCCTGATGTTTTGAGAAGTGGTCCTTATGGCTCAGTTTTAGGCACAGTGGCAGAGTGGTGTGGAGATGCTATTACTGATGACACCTCTGCTGTATCATCTCCCTACCTCCAAAGCTATGCAATGTAACTTTTTCTCCTGATGCAGCTTTCATTCCAAGTCTAACCTGGACCAAAACATATTAGAATAAAATAGGCAGTAATAATTAATAACAAGACACAGAAATTAAGGGGTATAGGTGAGAGCGGAAATGAAACCTTTTCAGATGAAAATGGAAATTAAATGGGAAATTGCTGTAACAGTGAGATGCAGGAAGGCTGTTCCAGACAAACTGTCTTAAGACTTTATTTCAGTAACACTTTCTTAACACTGTATATGACAGACAGTAAAAAAGGGCAAGAGAGAAGGCTACTTGGCAAGGTAAATGGAGAGAAACAAGATCCATGGATAAGTTTTAAAAGAAAGAGCGAGGAGGTCAACGTAATGCCAGGTAGCAGTTTAGTAGCATCTGTTATCAGCTCCAGGCTGAATCTTTTCTAGAACTTTATTTGAATCACAAAACAATTGACTCCCCAACTGATTCAGTCAAAAAGCTTTCTAACCAATATGCGTAAAGAGAGAAGGCAAAACTCACAGTGCTAAAAGATGGGCGAAGATCAAGAAAACAGTTGAGAGGAGAGAGCCATGCTTTCTGCAAAATGCAGCCAAGATCACACATGGGATTGCCTTATACTTGACCACAGTAATTAATTTTAAATCAAAACAGCTCTACAATTCTTCTTAGACCAATTAGCTGGCAGGGTGGATGGATTTCATAATTAGCTAGCAGCTGAGGAACCATCAGTAACAGTGTATGAATCAGTTCAAACAGCAACAGAAACCAGTCAGCCTACTCTGAGGATAAAGATGAAGATACTCAATACAGAAGCTGCCAACTTAACATTTGACTTCTGAGTCTCCCTGGAAGAATGGAAAACCCTGTTCCAAAATGGTTGTTGGGTTGTTTTTTTTTACATCAGAAAGAACATCCAAGCTACTGGATATACAAGTAAAAAGGGTATATGTTAAAAACAAAGCTCATCAGGTGTCAAAAGTGGAGTCAGGAGACGTATTCACCCCCAGCCTGTAATTATCCACTTACATAGCTTTAAAAGCCTGCAATCCATCAAAGCTACATTTGACAACTGACAAGCTCTATTTTTAGTGTTTTCCCTTTTTTATTGTAGATCCAATAACTTGGGTGTCCATTCAGAAAAAAAGCTCTTTGAATTAGAATTTTCTGCTCTTTCAAGGAGTAAGAAATAAAGATCTCACTCCAACAGGGAAAAACTGCTATTGCCACAGGACTTTTCCCCATTTTTGTAGCAAAAGAGGCTGTATCCAATTCAGCAAGAATCAGGGTATCAGATATACTTCCTTATGGACGACATTCGGCAGCTGCCCTCTCCTATAGGGGCGGGCGGCTGCATGGTGGAGCACAAAGGGTTTGACTTTCTGATTCGTGCAGCCTGTTCTACACTAATCCTAAAATATTTTCAGACTGGGAATGGCTGTAAAGTGCATTATCCAGTTGTGGTCCCACAGTCATCACAATATCTGAAAATAGAACAGTTGGAGGCAGTGATGTAAGTGCTGGCTACACCATCTCTATGATAATTACAGTGGCTTTATGCTAATTAGGGTAGTTATCAGGCCCCACAAATAGGTCAAGTCTCCAAGAGAGAATTTAGCCTTTTCAACTTAAAAACCATGAAAAGGCTCTGAAATTTGAAGACACTTTAGAGCAAATAACATAACTCTAAAAAAGAGTCTTATAGCATCTTTTTGCATTAAATTAATGCCAGTGTATAATTAAAATGGCAATACTTCATTAAAGTTATCTGAATAATTCATAGTTCTTATAAGTTATATAGTATGTGCTTAGATTCAATGATTATATTAATTAATAGGGAACATCTTCTGTAATAATTTGACACCTAAGTGTTGATTGAGAGCAGCCTGCAATTTCCAGTTAGTCTATAGATTATTTGCTAATTGCAAGATCCTGTATGAAATACCACTTCCATTCTTTTTATGTGGATAAACTTTCCCTGACTATTTTCAATATCCTTTCTCTGGTGATATTCCAAGCTATTGATCCTCATACTTGATGAGGATTGTAAAAAAAAGAGAGATTTAGATACTTCTTTCACTCAAGGGTATATCTTAGTTGACTGATTAATGACTGACACACTTAATTATGATAGTTTAAGTAGCATAATTCAGATTTTTCCCTGGTTTATTTTATTTAATATTAAATGCAGGAAGCCAAATGCATTGCACGTGAAACATAATCTCTCCTACAAAGGTCCTTGATATAGCAAGATACTTCAGGCTGCAGGGACTGAACAGGATTTTCTCTGCAATTGTTCCTGGTGGGTATCAGGGGTGGCTGTGGTATTGAATGGCACAACTGAGAGCCAAGAGACTGTCTGTCATATGCACTCAAAGCCCCTCTCTGCGTCTCTCCCCCCCAATGGAGGAGAAGAAAGAAGCAACAGCTTAACTGAACTGCAGCGGGATGAGGAGCCTGTGCAGTTTAATTCAGCCATCTTGTGATTATGCACTATAATTATTATATTATTTAGAAATGTAATTTAATCTGTTTACAATAGATTAACCATCCACTAGCTCACCCATTGTATATAGTAGAGATTATTTATCCAAGAATACCTTTGCTACAGCCATGACACAAAATATAGCCTCCCACCACAACTCTCCTCTGGTCATTAAAATTCTGTATTTGGACTATTAAAAGCATTAACCACCTAATAAAATGTAAGTTCTCTGCTAAATTGAGGCAATACATCAAAATATCTTTCTAGATAATAAAGCAGATCCTCAACTATTATAATCCCAAGAAAGTTAAAAAAGATGGATGGAATTAAGTACTTGCTACATCCTGGCAACTCCTTGTCAGAGCATTCCAATATCCGCCCATAAACTATTTATCTTTACCCTGAACACATCAGTCATTGTAGCTGAAAAAGGATGTGATCGCTAGTCTTCTGGCACTCATCTTACTATGTATCCCCCCAGTATTCAACTGTGGCAGAGGAGCAGACAGCATAACTCAGGAGAAAGTTGTAAAGCCACCATAGCACTCCCTGGATCTCAGACATGGCTGTGTGTTGGACCACACCTGCTTGAAGATTGCAATTACTTAGGCCAGGTCTACACTATGGGATAATTTCAAATAAAGATATGCAACTCTCCGTATATTGATACATTAAGATACGTTAATTGCGTAGCTGGAGTCAACGTATCTTGGATTTGAACATTGGCACTATCCCCACACCAGGAAGTTGATGGGGAAAATGCTCCCGTCGACTTCCCTTACTCCTCACAAGGAGTAGGAGTACCAGCATCGATGAGGGTGCACTCAACATTTGACTTAGCAGGTTCTTACTAGCCCCGCTAAATTGAACATCGGTCTGCGGGTAAGTATAGATGTGGCCTCATACTAGGTGGCCAGTGACCCAAAGGACTCTTACCACTAGTCAAGGAAACTGTCCTCCATGTTGACTGCAAAGGATATAGCATTTTTCCAGTAAATATGTTGGAGCAGAGCTTCAGCTAGTGAAAATTGTCACGTGGATCTAAATTTTAAAATAAATGGCAGTTCACAACAGTCTTCTCAAGAGGATGTTTTGTTTTTTGGGGGAAAGCTTTTAAAGTATATATTAGAAGCTATGACACAGCTATTTTAACATCACAGTCACGCTTGGATAAGAAACTACTCCTTTCATGAACAACTGAGAATTAGTATTTTCCAAGAAACAAAAGCTCAAATGGAAACGCAACTTGACAACATTATCACATTTAAGGCACAGGTGGTTCTTTTGTATGCCCAACAATGATTTTTTAAAAAATCTGATAAAGGCCATTGAATGCTTGCAAAAATATGCCATCTCATTAATGGTTTGCCCATGATACTTACAGTTGTGACTAAAGAAACAACTGGCAGATACTCCCATGTACTCTTACAAAAGGACAAAGATGTAGTAAAATTCCCACAATTACTGAAGAACAAGTGGTATCATTTGAAGCAGCACTATCAATATGTATGAGAAAGGTGTAAGGGACCTCTCTCCTGGCAACTGTATCAAGTCCAACAGCTTCGGCAACAAGTTCCATAAATCTGTTCTGGAGCTTTAAATGTAGAATACTTCAGTTGTTTTATCCCTCTCCGGACAAGGGAATGTTATCCCTTTCCAGTTTGGAAGTCAGTATAGCTATTCTCCTGCGGGATAAACATTCAGAATATTATCATTCACATCAATTAATATAATAATAAAATACTGGTAAAAGTGTCTTTTAAAAAGGCATAAGCTACCTCTACCCCTATTAATTCATACTGATCATTCTGGCTATAAGTACAGGTGTGGCCACAAGTCACAATATTTGATAAACAATAAACAACATTCGTCACATCAAACTAACAAACATTGTAGCATTAGCTGCCCTAGAATTACATAGTCCCATAGAACCGATCTGTTTGTAGTACTGGCAAAATCTAATTGCTAACATCATTTTACAGCCTCCATCATGTTCTTCATGTGTATTCTTTATTTGAATAACATTCAATCAGAGTCTCTCAAAGAGGGGAACAACACAAGTGTGTCCTCAGTTACTTCTTCAGTATGCTCTCACCATTGAGCCACTCACAGGCTCTACAGAGACTCTTGAGAGATTTAGGGACTCAGAATCCATAATAAAAAACATAGCTGTTTTGCAGATGACATCCTGCTTTATCATCACAACACACTAGTCTCCATTCAGTGCCTTAAATAGGTCTTGAAAGCCTACAGCAGTCTTTATACTTTTTGCTAAATATGGCCAAGTCAAAGGTGATGTGCTTAGGCACCCATTCAGCAAGATGCTAATTAATTTTCCATAGCAGTGGTCCTCTGAGGCATTCATATGCCACAGGGTACAGATCTCACCCAATTTAACTAAGCTAATATTGCTAAAGCTGCAAGCCCATGTTAATACTTGACATCAAGACTTTCATAGATGAAATAACTTTGCATTATCTGTGTTTGGCTGAGATAATTTAATAAAAATGAATAGCTTTCCCCAAATGATATATTGTATTACATGTCCATTGCATACTTCCACCTACATAGCATTAAAAAGAACTAAACAGAATATGCAGCAATTTTATATGGCATGAAAAGAGACCAATAAACAACTTTATTAAGAATATAGCTGTAGGCATATATTATTGACCACCTGATCAGGACAGTGATAGTGACTATGAAATACTACGGAAGATTATCAAAATAAAAAACTCAGTAATAGTAGGGGATTTCAGCTATCCCCATATTGACTGGGTACACATCACCTCAGTACAAGATGCAGTGATAAAATGTCTTGATACCTTAAATGACTGCTTCTTGGAGCAGCTGGTTCTGAAACCCACAAGGGGAGAGGCTATTCTTGATTTAGTCCTAAGTGGAGCACAGGATCTGGTACAAGAGGTAACTATAACTGGACCACTTGGAAATAGTGACCATAATGTAATAACATTTAACATCCCTGTGGTGGGAAAAACACCTCCACAGCCCAACACTGTGGCATTTAATTTCAGAAAGTAGAACTATGCAAAAATGAGGAGGCTAATTAAACAGAAATTAAAAGGTACAGTGACAAAAGTAAAATCTCAGTTGCATGGAAACTTTTCAAAGACACCATAATAGAGGCCCAACTTAAATGTATACCCCACATTAAAAAACACAGTAAGACAACCAAAAAAGTGCTACTGTGGCTTAACAACCAAGTAAAAAAAAGAAGTGACAGATTAAAAGACATCTTTTAAAAAGTGGAAGTCAAATCCTAGTGAGGAAAATAGAAAGGAGCATACGTTTTGTCAAATTAAGTATAAAAATATAGTAAGAAAAGCCAGAAAGGAGTTTGAAGAACAGCTATCCAAAAACTCAAAAAGAGATAGCAAATTTTTTTTAAATACACAGAAGCAGGAAGTCTGCTAAACAGCCAGGGGGGCCCTTGGACGATCGAGACGCTAACGGAGCACTCAAAAATGATATATTTGTTGCGGAGAAGCTAAATGAATTCTTTGCTTCAGTCTTCATGGCTGAGGATATTGGGGAGATTCCCAAATGTGAGCCATTCTTTTTAGGTGACAAATCTGAGGAATTATCCCAGATTGAGGTGTTGTTAGAGGACGTTTTGGAACAAATTGATAAACTTAACAGTAACAAGTCACCGGGCACAGATGGCATTCACCTAATAGTTCTGAAAGAATTCAAATGTGAAATTGTGGAACTATTAACTGTGGTTTGTAACTATCCTTTAAATCCGCTTCCATAACTTATGACTGGAATATAGCTAATGTGATGCCAATATTTATAAGAGGCTCTAGAGGTGATCCTAGCAATTACAAACCAGCAAGTCTAACGTCAGTACCAGGCAAATTAGTTAAAACTATAGTAAAGAATAAAATTGTCAGACATAGAGATACATAATTTGTTGGGGGAAAGTCAACATGTTTTCTGTAAAGGGAAATCATGCCTTACTAATTTACTAGAGTTCTTTGAGGGGGTCAACAAACATGTGGACAAGGGGGATCCAGTGGATATAGTATACTTAGATTTCCAGAAAGCCTTTGACAAGGCCCCTGACCAAAGTCTCTTCAGTAAAATAAGTTGTCAGGGGAGAAGAGGGAATGTTCTTTCATGAATTGATACCTGGTTAAAATACAGGAAACAAAGAGCAGGAATAAATGGTAAGTTTTCAGAGTGGAAAGAGGTAACTAGTGGCGTCCCCCAAGGGTCTGTCCTGGGACCAATCTATTCAACTTATTTATAAATGATCTAGAGAAAGGGACAAACAGTGATGTGGCAAAATTTGCAGATGATACCAAACTGCTCAAGATAGTTAAGACCAAAGCAGATTGTGAAGAGATTAAAAAAGATCTCACCAAATTGAGTGATTGGGCAACAAAATGGCAAGTGAAAGTTAATGTTGATAAATGCAAAGTAATGCACATTCAAAAAAATAATCTCAACTATACATACAATATGATGGGGACTAATTTAACTACTCAAGAGAGAGATCTTGGAGTCATTGTGGATAGTTCTCTGAAAACATCCATTCAGTGTGCAGCAGCAGTCAAAAAAGCAAATGGAATGTTAGGAATAATTAAAAATGGGATAGAGAATAAGACAGAGAAGATCTTATTGCCTCTACATAAAACCATGGTATGCCCACATCTTGAATACTATGTACAGATGTGGTCGCCTCATCTCAAAAAAGATACATTGGCACTGGAAAAGGTTCAGGAAAGGGCAACAAAAATCATCAGGGGTTTGGAATGGGTCCCATATGAAGAGAGATTAAAAAGACGTGGACTTTTCAGCTTAGAAAAGAGGAGACTAAGGGGGGATATGATATAAGTCTATAAAATCATGGTGGGTGTGGAAAAAGTGAATAAGGAAAAGTTATTTACTTATTCTCACAACATAAGAATTAGGGGTCACTAAATGAAATTAATAAGCAACAGGTTTCAAAGAAACAAAAGGGAGTTTTTCTTCACTCAGTGCACAGTCAACCTGTGGAACTCCTTGCCAGAGGATGTTGTGAAGACTAGGACTTTATCGGGGTTCAAAAAAGAGCTAGATAAATTCATGGAGGTTAGGTCCATAAATGGCTATTAGCCAGGATGGGTAGGAATGGTGTCCCTAGCCTCTGTTTATCTGGAAATGAGTGACAGGAGAGGGATCACATGAGGACTACCTGTTGTGTTCCCTCCCTCTGGGGCATATTGTATTGGCCACTGTTGGCAGACAGGATACTGGGCTAGGCGGACCTTTGGTCTGACCCACTATGGCTGTTCTTATGGAAGCTCCCAAGAAAAAAAAATCCTCTCCATTGAAAATTCTAAAACAGTAGATCCTAAGGAACATGCTACAAATATGCAAAAAGCCAACTAAGTACCTTGCTATAACACCATCATTCTCATTGATTTCAAATCCAAAAAGGAAAATTTGAAATGGATCCTGAAATGAATTAGAACCCAGGGAAGCTGTATGTGGATGAAGATTGAGTGCATACTGCATATAACAGAGTCTGGAGACCAGGGACTGGAGAGGAGACCATAGAAAAGTAAAGAGCAAGAGTCAAGTTGAGAGGCGTGAAAGGCATAGCTTTTCATTAGAGGTACAGTTAGATAGTGACCTACAGTGATGAAAAGAGAATTGGAAATGGGTGATCTAGGAAAATTAAGAATCAACATTATAATCAATAGAAAGCAAAAATGTCTGACTCATGGAGTAGGATCAAGAATATCAAGTTGTGCTTGTATTTGGGACTCTTGCCAACAGAAATATTGTTCTTCTTGAAGCATTTGATAAAATAATGCTGGATCAAAGGCAAAATTTACCTGATAAGGCAGCTAGAGAGTATGAAGTCTCTGAAAGTATTAAAAGATATAAGTAAGCAATTATCATCAGGATAAATATGGTGGATAAGTTTAAAGGTAGTGAGAATGTGAACAGTAGAAATATGCAGAGGACCAGGAATTTGACTTTATGGAGTTCCACAGGTGGAAGAGTTTCAGTGTGCAAAAGGAACCACCAGCACAGTTAGAGAGCAAAGTTGGAGATAGATGAGAGTAATACTATGACAGGATGTCCAACAGAGAAAATGTTCAGTTACATACCTGTACTGTACATGCCTAAGAGACAGAGAATGCACCTGTAATGCTCTCTGTTACTCCACTCTTTAGAGTTACTCCCAATTTGAATTGGTATAACTGAGAATAGAAATCAGTTTCTGGTCTTCTATTTTGAGGTGGAAATGGAAGCATAGATATAAAGGGGTCTGCCTGTAGCAGGGACATTGCCTCAAATTCAAAATGATTTATTGAATCTATTCAAGGTCATAGTAAAACTAGGAAGTGCAATAAGGGCAGAAAAATAACAATCACAATATCACCTATAAACCAACTATTTTTTCCTCTCTACCTGCTTGTTTCAGTCCCCCAATTATTTCTAAGGCACAGTCATCCAATCTTCCTTTTTACTGAACAATAGCTAGGAAAATATGTTTTTATTCATATCTTTAGAGTAAAGCTTTAGAGTAAAGCTTTGAGACCAGATATTTTACCATTAGTGTAGAAGTAACTAAAATTTCAACAACTGTATTTGCTTTTTATCGCCAACTACGTGATAAATATTGTGATTTTTAATAATATGATGGATTCACAGACGTCTCACCGATTTTCAAATAGTTTCCCCCTGTAATAGTTCAGCTGAAGTCACTAGGACAATTCCCATGAGCAAAGGGCTGCTTCCTTGCATGAGTAAAGGTTGCAGGATCAGTCATTTAGTTCTTTGACAGCTTAATAGCACTTTTGATGGACCTCAGAGGATATGATGTACAGGGCATACTCTTATTAATTAAACATCTGGGTATTCAACAGATACTTCATTAATTAGTTCAGCTGTGCTCTCTTCATTCACACTAGTAGCTTACTTTCATGTTTTGTCTTGAGAAGAAGAATTGATTTACGTTTTTGGGACACACATGATGATGAAAAATTAACCCTGATTTGTCCTCAAGTGTGCTAGTCAGAGAAGCTTCCAGTTTCACAGAGCCATGCAGAGCTGCTTAAATTGACACTTAGCAAACTTGAGTTTTCCCCACTGTGCAGAGAGGTCATAGATCAGACTAGGCTGTATGGAAAGAGAAGAAGCACCAGAGAATTTGTCAATGACGGCTTCTCTTTTCTTGACACTGCACATAAGAACTGCCTCGGGAATGGCACAAGGCTGCCCGGAATACATAATGCCTACTGCTGCCTTCAGAGAAAAAAAACCTCAATTTGTTCTGTGCCATGAGAGGAGTAAGATGCAATGAAATGGGAACAGCTAAGATGAGCGATGCATATTGCAGGCTACAACAATTACTCTGGAGCCCTGAAATCATACATATTCACATGAACATATGTAAATCTAGTTCAACCCAGCTGTGAGATGATCCCCTGAAGTAAACTAATAAAGAGCAGCTAACTATGTTTAAGCTCATCTCAAGCACTATCAAAAGATCCTAAAATGTGTGGAGATTCTTTTACATCAGAAGAAATGTAAAAGATTTTAAAGAGGCTTTCCTTTTGAAAACGCAAGGCAGCTTAAACTTTCAGAGAAAAAGCTACTAAGGAATTAATTTTCTTTGACATTTGGATTTTATTATATAGCTTGTTGTATCCTCTGCAAACTCACATTTTATTTTTTCCATAAGAAACACAATTGTTATGCCTTTTCTTATTACACACAAATCTTATCTTTGTTCATTGTGAAGGGTGAAAGGGGAGAAACAAGAACACTAATGAAATCAGTGAAGTTTACAATGAACAGCCACTGAATACCATTTGTCATTGGGGGAAATACGGTCAGGCAGCTTCTACTGCAGGGACTTGCTTTACGTCTAACCTTTGGGACAAATTAAAGCGTGCAGATTTCAGAGCTGCAGTTTCTATCACTCCTAAATAATAGATGCAGTGGAATATGCACTTTGAACCTAACATCATGTTTAAAAAAAAAAATCAATACTTTAGTTCATTTATGGAGGCACCACTCAAAAACATAATAAAAAAAATCCAGTTCTTTGATTTCAGTGGAAGGTTTGCCTGAATAAGAACTACAGGATTGGGCCTTTCATAACTACATTACATGCTTTTTAAGAGAGAAATTATTTATAAAAATATTTATCCTTGATACTGTATCTTCAGTGCTGTACAGCCAATAGATCCAACTCATGCTTTAGGATTTATGTGGCTAATATAATGCACACTAAACGTGGACTGCATGCCTCTCATTGAACTAAAGACTTTACATTGATATCACTCCTAAAGAAGCTTTTTTAGGTCAACATACCAGCTGTCTGACCTGGAACCTTTAGAAAGCTCCTCAGGGAGAGGTTTCTTTACATTTGACGCTTACATTAGATTTGTTTTCTTCTCTTTATAAGCAGACATGCATGTGCAGCTTCTCTTCTTGTAGGACACAATCACCTTTTTTTATAGAGAGTTAGGCTGAAAGTCATTCATCAGGAGGAGAAGGGGTAATTTAATTTGGATCTATTGGAAGAAGGAACAAAACACCTTCAAAAAAACAGTAGATAAGCCCTTCTTGGATAGACCACTAGTGGAATTAGGGATCAAAAATCACTGACTCTTTTATGTTTGATCAGGAACTCTGGTGCTTTTCAGGTTGTACTACGTGTTAGTAAAGATACATAGTCACTGGATTTTTTCACAGTTTTGTGGCCCTTTCTGATTGTGGAATCTACACATCAATGAAATATAGCTCTCCTCATAGTTGTTTATAAAACTCTCTTGGAAAATTTATAACTGCAAACTAACCTCATTCTTCCCTCCAGCATATGTGCACACTGTTTTGATATTGCAGAAATTCCTCAAATTCTGAGCTGCTGGTATAGATTGTTCAAAGAGAGAAAAACTCAGTCACATGAAAATTGCATTTGCAAAGCTTATGAAAACAAGGCAGTGGTCCCCATTAAAAATGTATCCTTTGCCAGCAGTTTTAACAAGAGTGTTTTAACTGTTGGTCAATAGTGACATTTTAAATGGTAAGATGGGCAGGCCCCGAAGAATGGCTACTGGGTAAAACCACAATGGGCCAGTAGAACAGGAGTAGGAGGTGGGAAGTAGGTTTCTTACTTGTCTCTATGACCCGGGAATCCTGCCAGAGTGGGCTGCATGACCTTGAAAATGCTCCTTCAAGCAAAGAAAATTTTCAAAGACCATGGATATTCCTGTGTCTGCCATCAGCTCTGATTTGGATGTGCAGTTCAACTTCAGCCAATTCTTTTCTGACATATCTATTTAGGGAAATTAAAAAAAAAAAAGCTTTCCAGACCTGAAATAGAATTTATCAGTACATGAATGTATGTAAGTACACCACTAGCACTTGAATACACATATTGAAACCCCATTTTCTATCCAAAATTTATATTTTAAAGCCTATAAACACAAACATTCATAATGAACCAATACCACCACCCTCTGCAGTGCTAATTAAGTCTAATGCAGCACGAGGAGCACAAACGATAAACAAAAAGCTGATGGTAAAGAAAAATGCGAACAGCAGGTTTTCCTCTTTATTCAGGCTCACCTTGCCCAACATGATCAAGTGATTTGAAAGGTGGGGGAGGAATGGATGTGGTCTGAATCCCATTCAACCACGGAGCGTATCATGTCAAGATGTGCAGCTCAAAATAGCTTCAATGTGTACAACTCATTTGCTGCCCCTTTGCCATGATGCAGTTAGTCACTGGAACATTATACTCAGTAGTTTCCCTTCATCCCTGCCAAAATATCATATATCAAATACCATCTCGAAGTTCCTTTTCCATGTATGCCATTGCCACTGGTTAGGGTTAGTACTCTGCCATCTGGTCCACATTATATTGGAAAACATAAAGATGATAGCTTCCTGCTGAGAAAACCACAGAGCACTCTCATTTCACTTTTGGTGTGGTCATCCTGTTTGTCCTGCTCAGAATATAGAGATGTCTTTTAACACTGAGTACAGCTATCAAGGGTATTGAAATGAAATTGTCTGTGTTGACAGGTAACTCATGTGTTCTAGTGATGGAGCAGATTCTGCCTTCCATTTCACATGTGACCTCCACAGGCTTCAGTGGCATTACATGTGAGGCAAGGAGGTCAGAAGTCAGTCCCTTGTATTTCTGGAATGGTTTCTCAATAAGTCATTCAAACCAGAAAAAATGAGTTGGTTCATTTTCATTCACCAAAGCAGTGGTGATGAGTACACTGAAATTTCAGAATTGCCTTCACCAAAAAGCAAACTCCAGAATCTATTTTTAGACAACTCTGACTCTAGGGCTTTTCTTGATGTTTTGCCATCTTTAGCTGTGATCGCAGACAAGACAAACAAACTCGAGATTGTATATGGGAGACTTTTTTGTCTTTTTTGACTAGATGTAATAAAAAAGAATACAGAGAGTTTTTGTTGGCTCTATGGTCACTGGGTCTGCGCTCCACAGATGCCTATTAATCACTTCGCTATGGAGACAGACACATCCATCATATCATAACAGCCTTGAAACAAGAAAGCTGGCGAACTGATCGCAAGCCCTCCACTCCCCCCCCCAAAAAAGGGAGAACCATCACATTTTACATTATGTCTTAGGCTTTCCTTGTTCCAAATTATGATTTGGCTTTGGTTCTTAGTACAACAAAATTGAACATTCTGATTTATGACACTGATTGTTTCTTAAGAGGTGTTTCTATTGATTTCGGTGGGATCAAGCCCTTGAAACACAGCTTAGCAATGGTAGCTTATGTGTTCTTTTGTATAATGTAGAAGACTTGTTAATTAGGCTTCAGAAGACACAGTTTCCAGAGCCCAAGGTCACACAATACAACTACTGTTTAGTCTTGAAGATATTAGACCTATGGATAATTATTATCACACCTGTAATTGGACTAGTGCAGATAAAATAAGAATTTTATTTCATCTACACTTTGTCCATCCCTCATTTCAGAGCTGAAACATTTTTTTTAAAATCCCCATAAAAAAATCATCCATCCACTAACTACCTTTGTAGCATGTTCTCAAGTGGGAGTGAAGATGGGCCACGATTCCTGTTTCTATCCTCCCAACCCTGGGTCTCTTGAATGCAATTTGCTATCATGGTGAAGCATACAGAACCAAGATATCCTTCTGATAGATCTCTAAAGCTCACCCCTTCACATTTAAATGGCACTTTGGGGGTTCCTCATAATTTATGCATGATTGAATATACAGTAGAACGATAAATCCCAGAGAATGAGAGGTCACTCCCTAGTCATATAAGCAGCTCCAATGGAAAAATAGAAAGAGATGATCTTGCATGCTCAAAGATTTTACAGTCTCAAAGTCCTGGGCATAAATTCTGAGAATTCATGCAATTCTTTTACGTATTTTAAATTAGTAAGATCAACAGCCCCAAAAATGTATACCAGAGACAATTGCACTGGCTAAGGGGAAGTGGAAAAACTTTAAAAACAATGAATAGTCTTGCAGCACCTTAAAGACTAACAAAACATGTAGATGGTATGATGAGCTTTAGTGGGCACAACCAACTTCTTCAGATGAATGGAGCATTAAAAGCCCAGATCCAAGAATAAATAAGGGAAGGGGGGGAGAAAGGGAAGTGGAAGAGGTTCCTTTAAACAAGGAGGAGGAGAAGGAAAAGACCAGGATGATTAATATCTCCATAAAGCAGAACACCCCCCAAAAAAGTGGGACATCAGATGACTAAACTGCCCCTCAGTCTCTCAAGAGGATAGTACAGCTGTTACGAAAAAGCAGAGCAAAGGCTTGTTATGGAAAAGAGGATATATTAGGGAAGTAGAGTGCTAAGATGGCTCAAGGATCCCAAGAGGTTTTTTTTAAGTATCAACACGATTAGATTATTAGTTACATGCAGGTCCTGATCCCTAGAGGTGCTGAGCACTCATATCTTCAAACATGTTCTCTGAAGCTTTCTGTGGTTTACCTCCACCATTATCCAGCATACTTTCTCCTAAGATTTATTTGAATCTATTCTGTAAATAACACAAACCTGTCCAGGGAATGGTTTATTGTCATTTATGGAGATCAACCTTCATATACTACATGAAAATTGTATGAACGTGTTTGAAGGATGTGCTTGTGAGTATACCTGAAGATAAAGTTGAGTTTGAAACAAAAGAAAACCCCTTCTAATGCACTAATAACCACATACAATACAATAATCAATCAATGGTCATATTTAGAAAGTTTTAATCAATGAAGACCTACTCAGGTGATTTTAAAAGTAGCAAATAATGTTTTGTATAAGACATCTGTTATGGTATTGTGTATTATACAATTAGCAAAACTCATGGCCAGAACATTTTCTAATCTTGTTTTTAAAAAAACCCTCAATAATTAAGTGTACCAACACATTATGTTATTACTAGGTTTTTAGATAAAACAAGGATTCAAGCCTTTTCAATACAATGAACTCATTACAGTTTATTGGCTGTTTCTCTAAAGGTATAGCTTGGATGATGATTTGAACCCCTTATATGCTCCAAATTTTCAAGAGTGTAGGTTCTATATTTTTGTCCATTGGTCTGCCTATGTTAATATTTTGAATGATTACTGTTCATAAATGCCCTGGAAATTGCCATTCTCTCAACAGCCACTGGACAAGGACTGCATGGGCAGCAGCAGGGTCTCCTCCCAATCTGCAGCCAATGTCTTTCTACTAGAGCGATTGTAGCTTAGAATCAGGAGATAGTTTAGACCCATTCACTCAGCCCTTGTCTCTTGGGACTGCTGCCAATGGTGCTAAATACTTGAGATGTGCATTGGTAATGGATTGAAATCATCTCATTCCAGATAAGGTTTTGGTGGGGTTCCTTCATAATAACAGGATGCAATACAGTCCTAGCCACTACTTTTTAGTGCTTTTTACTTTATCTGTGCCCTGAAATGCATTTAATTTGTAGTCAAATCCTGCCCACTTTAAATCATATGATTAAATCTGACATTGTTGGGATTAGTCAAGTAAGGAAGGTCAGTTGGATTAGACCTATGATCCATATAACTCATTAACACAACATTGCAGCCATACAAGCCACACATCTAGAACAAAGCTACAGAAACTGACATGTGGCTCTCTTATGACTAAGTTTTCTTTTAGAGTTCATGAAATTTTGGGCAGAATTTAGAGCTCATGGAAGTGAAGCTCAAATGGTACTGGCTCAAGTCAGGTTGCTGCAGGGTTCCTGATTAATTTCTGCCAGTGAAGAAAAAATTCTGACCTCCAGCACCATTACTACTCAGCTACAGCTCTCAAAAGCACATATGGCCACTCATTCCAAACTGTCACGTAGTTTTGTAATAGCAAGCTGTAATGATTCAGCATCCATTTGTAATACGCTAGTGATAGCAGGGTCCCATACGGTTTTCGGATACACTAGCAAGGGCTCACTATGTCACAGTGTCCAAAGTTTCTACCAATCCAAACAGTATCAAAATTGTCATATCAATGGAAGAATTTGAAACAATTATTTAATCTTTATTGAATCTGTTTATTCCGTTTTCTTACTTTTTGAGCAAACTCAGGTGAAAGAAGCCCAGTAAATCAATATCAGAGTTTTAACTTGAGCTGATAAAAGCAAGAAAATGTAGGTTATGGGCCCAGTTGCTTTGTGTCCCAAGTTCCAGTGGTCTGATCTGGATAGGCACCCATGAAATTGGATCCTCAGGGCTGAAGGCAACCTTAACTCATCCCATAGTGCCTACCAGCATATATGTGTATGTAACCTAACATATTTATGACCAGTTTTGCAACACCAAAGCAATACATTGCATTTAAAATACTTTCCAATTCTCAGCCTCCCTCTGAGGAGATGAATGCACTTTATAAATATAAATGAATTTGGCCAGATACACCCTTCTAGGGTAAGTAAATATCCACTTTTTACAGTTGAGGAAATGAACCCCAGAGAGTATAAGGTCAAGTCTAAACTTTTAAAATTACTAAATTTGACTTAAGAACTCCCGATTTAACAAATTCGAACTAGCATGTCCTCACTATGGGGAAGCATCAAAATTAGTCTGAGGCAGTGTCCATTAATGTGGATGCACTACCTCAGACTTAAAGCCCCAGGAAGAACCCTGGGGAGCTGCGGGAGGCCTCCTGGAGACCAATAAGTTCACATTAGCAGCACCGGAGCATCTACAGTATTTTGAAATTACTATTTTGGAATTAGTATTACTCCTCATGAAAAGCAAAAGTACAGAGTTCGAATTCCATGGCCCGTTATTTTGAAATAATGGGGTTGGTAGCATGGACGCACCACTTATAAATTTGAACTTGGGAGGGTTATTTCAGAATAAGGTGCTAGTGTAGACCCAGGCTAATGGATTTGTCCACAATCACAACAGGAAAGGTGCAACAGAGCAAGCAATGTCCAGATGTCCTCATTTCAAATCCCATGCCAACAGAGCCAGATGTCCTCATTTCAAATCCCATGCCTTAATCACTAGCCCATGCTTCCTCTTAAGTAAGGTTCAAAAGAATTTGCATTTTGGCTAAAACTTTAACGCTAAACTTTCATGCTATTGTTGTTCTAAGCTCAACTATCAGGCCAGATTCTACCATATTCACATCAAGTAATCCTTTTGGAGAAACGGTGGTAAAATCTGCCCCTTAAAAAGATTCCGGGGCTTCTTTCATTTAATTTAAAAATAGTTTCTCCTTGCACATTGTTTTCCCTTTGGGAATTACTTCCATGTTCTTTTATTACTAAGGACATCCACATGAATTCAGGATATTTGCTTCTTAAGGGATAACAGCCCTCTACTTTTTTGTTCCTCACTTGAAATCGTAATCCTCTGTCACAAAACAGTAATTTCCATGGCAACCAATTGTGATGTCACAAACAGGAGATTATGATTTCAAGAGCAGTTCAGCTTTTACAAATCCTGGTTTGTATTCAAATATCATTTGTCCACTTACACACACTAATTAAAATGGGGACAATTTAAGTATAAAAGTAGAATTGTATCTAGACAGAGTGCTTATCGAAGCTTTCTATGAGGCAAAAGCAGCATTTCAATGTTATCCTGAAATTGTTTGCTGGATGGGGTTTTTTTGGGTTTTTTGTTTGTGTTTGTTTTTTTGCACTTGGTTCTAATTTGGACCATAGCTATCCACCTACCAAATACATAAAACCTGTTGATTTATGACATGAAAGATTGGTATCTTCACAAACTCTTATGAGGCCCTTTGAGGTACATTTTCTCTCGCTCATAATAAGAACATTGTTTATGTTTCCTCGGAGTATGCTTTTAATGCACTTGCATTTGCATGCTCTCAGGGAGAAGAGAATGGGGTATTTGAGATTTTTTTTTAAACTACTTTGTCAGGCACTTATGATCTGACAGTTGTGACTCCTTCTCACTTAACATTAAAAAAACCAACTGGCTCCACACTTGCATTTGATTAGCGTATGCAGGCTTGGTGCACAACTAAGTAGGCAAAGGAAAAGCAATGCTCTTTAGATATGCAATATCTTGGTTAATGTTCTGTAAGATTGTTGACTGATTCAGTCACATCATTTTTATTAGGCTAAGGATATTAACTCTGCTGAAGAAGCCTACAATGACAGCAAACTTTAGCAGCAAAAATAAGACCTGACATCTCTAAGCACAGTGTAATGTCGTGTGTGTGTGTGTGTGTACGCGCGCGCACACACACTTTTTACCAAGACAGCAAAGAGTATACAGCATATTTACCTGTTCAGAACAAGAGAGATTAAAAAAAAAAAAATTAGCAATGACACAAAATCTGGAGGTATTTTTAAACTTGTTCTGTCTCAATGTATTTCAGTGTTGGCCTCTCACTCTCTGTCTCTATGACATCCCAGCTGCAGTCCAAACATATGACACTGGCTTCCAAACTTTGTGACAAAGACAACAAATAAATAGCACGGCAGAAAGCTTGAAAGGATTTGAGAATGATTTATGTAACGTACATAAAGCTTCTGACTCCTCAGCTTTTTCAGTGTCAGTAATTTACAGAAATAAAATATGAAACAACATAAAGTGGGGGAGAGATGGTTTTGAGGAGTGGGTGAAGAAATATGTGCTATTTCTCAGCCTGAGAAACAACCTTAACTAAAAACCGAGGGGGAAATCTCAGCCCTGCTCAAGTCAATGGGAGTTTTGCAATTAACTTCAATAGGCCCAGGATTTCATCTCCTGGTCTAAATACCATGGAATTTCAGAACTTGTTCTGAAAGCTGATCTCTGATATAGACCAAATTCAGCAAATGGGCTTCTCTTTGTAAAGAATGAATTTATACCCTGAACACACCGCTTCCCTCCCCCTACCCTCAACTCTTTATTGTTCAAGCCTGACTCTGAATTCAACAGCTTAAGCGCAACTTTGCTCAAAGCAAGGTCAGCCAGCAGGTACAGTATGGATGTGCATTTGGGATAGTTAACAAAAAGCTGAGCACAAATAAAATCCCCAGTTAATGCCTTTGAATGGACTAGATACATTAAGAAGCTTTTCCTGTTAGTTATTTTGCTTATGACTGTATGATGTTTGTTGCAGGAGTGATTCGTGAGAGCTATCTCAAAGGCCACGATCAGCTGGTGCCGGTCACCCTCCTGGCCATTGCAGTCATTCTTGCTTTTGTCATGGGGGCTGTCTTCTCGGGAATCATAGTTTACTGCATCTGTGACCATCGCCGCAGAGACGTGGCTGTTGTCCAGAGGAAGGAGAAGGAGCTGTCCCACTCCCGCCGTGGCTCCATGAGTAGTGTTACCAAGCTGAGCGGTCTCTTTGGGGACACACAGTCCAAGGAGCCAAAACCAGAAGCTATTCTCACACCTTTGATGCACAATGGCAAACTCGCTACCCCGGGCAGCACTGCCAAAATGCTAATCAAGGCTGACCAGCACCATCTGGACTTGGCTGCTCTGCCAACCCCTGAGTCTACCCCAACCCTGCAACAGAAAAGGAAGCCCAGCCGTGGCAGCAGGGAATGGGAAAGAAACCAGAACCTTATCAATGCCTGCACAAAAGATATCCCCCCAATGGCATCTCCTGTGATTCCAACTGACCTGCCTCTCAGGGCTTCTCCCAGCCACATCCCAAGTGTTGTGGTCTTGCCCATCTCTCAGCAAGGCTATCAGCATGAGTATGTTGATCAGCCAAAAATGAGTGACATGGCACATATGGCTATGGAGGACCAGAATGCGACACTTGAGTACAAAACCATAAAGGAGCATCTCAGCAGCAAAAGTCCCAACCATGGGGTTAACCTGGTGGAAAATCTGGATAACATGCCACCAAAAGTACCTCAGAGGGAAGCCTCGCTGGGTCCTCCTGGCTCCTCTCTAGCTCAGAGTGGTCTGGGCAAACGATTAGAAATGCATTCCTCTGCTTACAATGTGGACTACAAGAGAAACTACCCTACGAACTCACTCACGAGAAATCATCAGACATCAACCCTCAAAAGAAACAATACTAACTCCTCTAATTCCTCCCACCTCTCTCGAAATCAGAGCTTTGGCAGGGGAGACAACCCTCCGCCTGCCCCACAGAGAGTGGACTCTATACAAGTCCATGCTGCTCAGGCACAGGCTGTGACTGTATCTAGGCAGCCTAGTCTCACCGCGTACAACTCGCTGACAAGATCCGGGTTGAAACGCACACCCTCGCTAAAACCGGATGTACCCCCCAAACCTTCCTTTGCCCCGCTTTCGACATCCATGAAGCCCAATGATGCGTGCACATAATCACAGTGGTGTGGGGGGGACAGAAATTAAACCGAGTTTGCCCTTTAAAGCCAGTGTTCTGCAACTGCATCACTAGTTCCACTTGACAAGAAGGCTGTTGTTACACCGAGGATGCATTGATCCTGCTCTCTGGGAAAAGTGGAATTTTTTTTAAACCAAGCCATCTGATCCATGGTGAAGGTTTGCAACTGCAGGACTCACCCCCACTACCTGACAGTTCTTTACTCAAAACACTAACTTAACATCACAAACGTTGAGCCAAAAGCACACAGGTGAATGATGACTGTGACATTTCACCCCTCTGCCCCATTGCACAGTGCATTCCTGAACTGGGAAAGAGTGCTCTGAAAGCAAAGCAAATAAAAGAACTTAAAAATTAAATACAAAATAAAAAAAATCATTGATAAAGCTAACTCTGACTTAACAATGGCAGACGTTTACTCTGTGCAGGTACTGTGAAATGCCCATCAGTGTTACAGCCATTTGGTTATAGCAGATAAATGCCACGTTGGGCAAAACTATGTCATAGATTTCTGCTACTCTTCTCTTTTAATGAATAACATGTGACTGTTAACGCAAATAACGCCTATTATTTATTGTTCATCTTTTGTTTTTCCTAAGGAAATGACTTCTGCATATCATCCTATGAGCAGCTCTTCAGAAAAAAAAATACGTTGAAAATTATACCTATTTAACGTGAAACCCATTAACTGGAGTAATTAAAACTCTTTTATTTTTCCAATAAATTCACTGAGTTAAATAAGTTGGAGCTGGAATTCTGAACTTTGTGTTTGGACTGTTTGATCTCTAGCTGAAAAAGGGGGAATATTTATTTAAATCTGTTAGTTAATTTGCTGGCTGGGCCTCTGCTCTATGACAGGCAAACAAATAAAATCCCCTGAATTCATAACTCCTAAAGCAACTGTAAAAGGAACTCTTTAAAAACTGCACATTTGTGCACCATTGCTGTCAACATGGCTTTGTCAGTCATTAATACTTTCTGTGAAGGCACCAGCTTGTGATGTGCCATCTCATTTCACCTTGCATGTGAGATGGCAAACAAAATCCACAAACAGTGTGAACTAATTAATATGCCGGCTGTTACCATGCATAAATTATGGTCTTATCACACGGGTTTTTCTTGGGAATACATCTGTGAATAGCCTGTTTTCTTCCACATGTAAATTTGTGCCTTACACCCTCAGTTGTGTATATTTGTGAGCTGTAGTATGTAAAACCTTCCCCCAAACACACCCTTTGAATAAATGCAAATATTTATTTACTTTCTCTCCACTAAGCCCCATGAAGAATTGGAGTAAAGAAATTCAAAGAAGAATGTAGTGATTATTGTAACACCACCATATCCATCAAGAAACTAGAGTAGTGCTATACCCTTCAATTCAGTTTGACTTTCTAGTTGTGCCAATTCTGCCCTCAGACCACCTCTAAGCTATGCTGGCAGCATAGACACCGTATTGTGGTTGGCAATTTCCTCCCGCTTATACTTTCATATCATTTCAGTATACAGAGAAATGAGTAATGTACTGTTTCCAAGTCTGGTTTATCCACTAGATAGAGACAAGCACTGTGTGTGACTGGCCAGCCACCGGAAGCAAGCACCAACGACACATTCTGCCATGTGCATACCGAGTATATGAAATGAAATGGAAGTAGGATGAGGCAGGCTGGCTCCTGCTGTAACTGAATAACTGCTACAATAAGGCCATCCAGAACAATGCAGCATATAAAACCTTTGGGGAGGGAATTAATTTTTATTTTTATTTTTTCCTTTCATGTGACTCTGCATGTGGCCTAAGTGTGCCCATGCCCACGTGTAAGGTATTTTATAATGTTTTAGTTATTCATGCACAAAGATAGATTTATTTTTAACCTGTTATAAAAACTCTGTCGACATACTGTAAACAATAAGGGAAGGCCATTTTTATCTACTGGGCAGTATATTTGAGGAGGTTGTTTTCATTGGGAATTTTATAATTAATTTGTTTTGCAGAGTTTTGGTTTTGTTTCTGAACAATCAAAAAGAGAGTTCAAGTCAGCTAGCGTGTAGATGGTATTTAGAAAGTCTGGATGGTCTAGACCAAAGTGTGTAACAAGGGTGCTTGCATGTAATCTTTCATTCCATCACTGCTTTTTTTTTTATTAAACTGACTTGTTCACCATTAGTGAACTATGCAGACTGCTGTAGATAGATCTGTATCCAAAGCAATTTTTTTATTTAAACCCTTTCAGAACAGTATGTAGCAGCAAAGTCTTTTTTTCTTAAAAAACAAAACAAAAAGTAGCAGTAGAAACTTACAGCCTTTCCCCCCCGCCCCCGCCCCCCCAAACTCCAACCCCTTGAGTACCAAATGTGCAGTGCCCATTGCTATTATTAAGCAAAGCATTCTGACATCATGTAAAAATGAATAATCACTGCAACAGCCTTGTACAGAGATATGCCTTTGTAGTATACATCACATCAGTTACCAGGTTGACCTTGAAATGCTCATTTTGTACTCAGTGGGTCTTCTGTTTTAATCCTTCTACACCGAATCTCCTGGCACCCCTCACTTAGAGGGGTACATAAACCTAAGTGTGCCTTTGCTTTCCACCCTTGATATACACTGGTAGATGCAACAAATTCAGACTCTCATTTGTTGTAAAGTTGTAAAATATTGTGATGTCACTGACTTTTCCTTCATCTCCACATCCCCCTAACATCTGATTCACAACTTAATGTATGTTGTAAAAAAAAAAAACAAAACAAACTAAAAACCCAGAAAGAACGGGGAAAATAAGGGGAAAAGGGAAAGGAAAAAAGCTCTTGATTGCATAAGGTAATAAAACTAGACTGTTCTACCATAGTCTGTGTGTCCTGTTATTTTGTTTGTGATGATTTGTCTCCTCACTAGAGCTCTAAACTGATATGTGATGCTGATTGTTTAAAGAAGCTTACAGTAAGAGAGGAAATTGTAGGTTATTTTCTTCCTCTTATGGAAGATGAACTTGACTTTAGCATGAGACACTAGTAATTAAAAATTGAATTACATATTTGCTCACCCTCTATTCATATTCTGCATTTTTCTTTTTATGGGCTTGTTCATCATCAAATATTTATGGCAGACTTGATAGTTTAAGAGAGCAAGGCTGTGATTTTAATCATGCATGGTCCACCCAAAATAGATAATTATACAGATGAGACTTCAGTTCCTTGTTTTATATATGAATAAATGGGGAGGTCACATTTTTTACATGGCAGGCATAAAACTATTAAACTTCATAGGCATGATTTACAGCATGTTATAACATACTAAACTTTAATTTTGCAAGGAAATACTATAAACTGTTAAAGAATAAATGAGTTTATTTATCGATTCCTGGGTGTTATTAAAATTACCTGCATATTCTACTCCAAATTGTATAACAGAATTCCATAAATCTGGACTACGCTTTTTTTTTTTAAATAGCCATTAAACAAACTTTCCATTACATACTATTTTAACAGTTTTCTAATATGAATTTACAACAAATGGATGTGAGGAATACACTGTAATAACTGAAGTTAGACATTGTGCAGGCCATGCACACACTTTCCTAAATAGTTCTTGTAATGCCACTCACTCCTGACCTGCAACATTGTCTAGATAGATCCCCATATATCTACCATTATCTCTCTGCCCCATTTTACATATGGGGCATTGGCCCATAGAATGCTTAAAAATCTGATCCACTATCCATTGAAGTCAATGGGAACAGTCTCATTGGCTTCAGTGGGCTTTAAATCATCCTTTAAGTTCACACAAGAAGTCTGTGGCCAAGGCATGAATTCAGGTCTCTTGACCTTTAGGCCAGTGTCTCTCCCACAAAACTATGCTTGCCTATTTCCTGTCAGACCTAGGGTTTTCTTGAACAGAATTTGCCAATCATGCTGAATTTTAGATAGGGCATGGATGCACATTTAATGACGACAAAGGTGAGTCCACCACATTAATTTTCATTTGATTCAACCCTGTGTCTGATTCCACCAGAGGTTGCTTTCCCTCTCTGGGAGCTGAGGGCACTCAGAACTTCTCAAGAAGTGTTCAAAACCTTGCATAATCTATTCCTAGAAGTTCCAAAAAAAATCAGAGTGCAGAAATGGAAAAGGTCTATAGAGTTCAACATATCCATCTTCTGGTAACGTATGAATATTCTCTCTGCTATGTTTTCTCCAGCCTCGTCTTGAATGTGCCAAATCATTCAAGCTAAATGAGCTCACTAGCAAGAACTTTTCCCTAATATTCAGTCTAAGGCTTCCCCTTCAGTCTATTACTCATGGTTATCGTTTATATTAAATAATGCCTCCTTTAGTGTTTTTCCCTTCAGATACGGTAGCTGTGAATTGTAATCACATCCTGTCTGGCTACAGGTTAAACCTCTCTAGTCCGGCTCTTTCTGGTCCAGCAACATCTGTGGTCCGGCATGATATTAATTAGCTGGATGGTCACTTTTCATGGGTTTCCCACAGACCTATAAAGTTTGTTTACAGCCACCAATCTTGGGTCTCAATGTTCTTTGCTGTTATTTAGCTCTGTTTTACTTCTAAATGTCTTCTAAGAGCCCAGTAATCAATGGAAGTGCTGGTAATGCTGCTAGACTATATTCACCTCCAATGGTTTGGCAAATTCTCTAGTTTGGCATCAATCCGGTCCTGAGAGTGACAGACTAGAGAGGTTCAATCTGTACTTAGCTGGGTTAGACATATTTAACTCTTTTCTCTTCCTCAGTTGTTCCAGCACTTTAATCAGCTCTGCTGTTTTCTCAGCTGCCTCCAGTTGTGAATAGCTTTCCAGCAATGGGACAACACCCAACACTGAACATAAAGTTCTAGGTAGGTTTGCATTAGTCTATATAGGCAGGGAATATTGTCTAGCTAGGTACATACACTATGCTAGTCACTGTACTATCCATGTATACCACGCAAAATGGCATTTACCTTTCTGCTCCTGTAACACATTGAAACTCATGTCTAATTTGATGTCCATTGTCACTCCTAAATCCCTTTCAACATTATTGTTTTCCATGTTTCAACTTCCTATTGACATTTTGGATTATTTTCTCCAGATGTTAGCATTAGCAGCTATTCCACTTAAATTATTCTAGGCTAGCCCTAGCCTCATTAACCTTTGGAGCAGAATGGGAGGAGGACTGAGCATTCGCTGGCGTAGTTTGATATATTTAATTTTCACTTGATGAAAGATTCTGTATCGAACAGTATTCCAAAGCTAAGGGAAGAAAAAGAGGAGGCCAGCTGAAAAACCCTGTGCTACCAGGGAAGTTCTCAGATTGAGTATTGCTAAGTTTTTAGACTGCTCAGCCCTGAGAACAGAGAACACTTCAGACCTAGTGGGTTTAAGATTAGGAATGAACGACTTCTTTGGGAAGCTCACCCTGCTGTTTTCAGCAGAACAACAGTAATTGCAAACCAAGGTCTTGATCAAGAGGGTGCAAAAGCAGAGATTGTCTGTGGAAGACCATTGGAGGATCTGTAAATAATCTGCCTGTAAGAAAAAAGCATCTCTTTCTGGGATAAGGTGTAAACCTCAAAGCTACTTTTTCTCTCAATCACCTGCTTTAAAGGCTGTCTCTACAGCAGCATTAACAGTCTGTAAAGGCAGTCATTCATCCTGCTAATGTGCTGCAGTAATGGCCTAGTCGAGGAGGAATAAATGAGGAAGAAAAATGTGCATCATGAAATGAGAGACATTTTTCATTTGCTGTTTAAAAAAAATTGAAGATGTCATTGAAAAAATTAATTAGTGGATATCATATAGCAGAAATTCCTCTGGTTTGGATGGGTCAAGCAAGAAAGTGTCAGAAGAAAGCAATGGAGCTTTGAGCACTTTAATCAATTTAATGTCACAGTATTCATCACAATGACCTCATTTAGCATGTTGTTATGTGTGAAAGCTCATTGCAAATCAGCATTAATTTGCATAAATATTTTGCACAAAATCAAACATACTCTCCTAAATGAATTTTAAAAAGTGAATTTTATAGATAAAGGCTTGTTCACTGGAGTCATTTTTACAGCGGTTAGCACTTATTGTGAAGGTGGAATGAGGTACTGCTGAGCCCTCTGTCTTTTACCAACCTGGAATCCCTCTCACACTGATTCTATAGCAAACTGCAAATCCCTGTTGGCCCTGCACTTGTAGAGTCATCCACAGGCAAGGACACATCCAACTGAGTTACATGAATGCTTTTGCCAGACACTCATGAACCAACAATAGACAAGCTCCAGTCAATTTCCCACAGCTCTCCAGCTTAGGTCCTGGACAGACACCTGACCAGTGTAAGTTTATTACCCAGTCCACTCCTCCCTCAATTTGGAGTAGATATGTCACTTTCCCTCCTATATAGGTTCTTCCAGTTTGCTGGAAAGATCTTTTGCTACAATGTGAGTCAAGCAGTGTCCATTGTCTTATGTGCTCCATCCCAGAATTCCGCAGTACACACACACACACACACACACACACACACACACACACAGCAAAACTGCACATACAATGATAGCCTATACAATTTAACAGGATATCAATGGTAAACAGGTCAAGACTTTTAAAATTATACCTCACAAGACACACTTTGTATTAAACATTATAATCATATCACCATGGAAAATATGGGGGTGCCCGTATGTTGCTTTGGGATATAGTGTCTCACTCACCTAAGCTGCTCCACTAAATCAACAGACCTACTTGTATGAGTAAATGCTCATCATCCAGAGGGGTTGTACTGCCAGGACAATGATGATCAATTCATACAAAGAAGCCTAACCTCACAGCACAGAGTGAGACATCAAAACATTTCTACCTGAGAAAATGCAGGTTTTGTACTATCTCTAGACTCACACCCACTGTAGTCCTACGTCGTGACACAGGGACCTCTAACATCAGCAAATCCACCAGAGCAGCAGGGCTGCCATCTCCTCTACTGCCAAAAAGGAGCCAACACAACTTGCAGTTGGATGACTCTGGTCAGGCAAAAGGTTTATCTAAGCGGGTTTTGAGATGAAAAGACTCAGTTTTTGTCTAAACTCATACTTTTGCTCAAGGTGGTTGAAATTGCCCCCAGGAAGGAGCCTGAATAGACCATGCACTACAAAAGCCTTGCAGCAGTGATGGTGCAAGCAGAGCAGGCACACCAAGGAGCTTCTGCACCACTGACAGCTTCACCACTGACTTCAGTAGGCATAGGGTTAAGCACATCCTGAACTCAGAGTATCAGAGGGGAATTTTGCGCCAGCTCCAGAGAGTGTGGAACTTAATGGGTAGGTCAGGAGGAACAATGGCCACAACAGCTGGGCGCCACAACAGCTGGGCAAGACCACATGCAAATGAACAGTAGCTTCTATTTCAACCAGAAATGGCAGCTGCAGCAAAGTGCCACTGAAGCTCTGTAGCTTGCCCAAGGGTTGAGGTGATTCTATCCCTGCAAATCCTGCTTTATTCACTCCACAAAAACCATGTGCTCTAGCTTTTAATGGGGAGGAGCAAATTTTATGCAGTGGGAGACAGATCAAAAATGCAATAGAAACCGACTTCAAAAGCAAAAGATAACTCCTCCAACCAAAGTGTGTGTCAAAAGAACACACTGTGTTGTGTAACAGTCCTATGCTTCTTGCTGATGAGAATGTCTGCTAGTGAGTCTCTCAGTAGTTTTTAGTTTTCTTTTTTTAAAGAATAAAGTTACCTCTATTTCCCAAATAAATGCTAAGACCATTATCATATGCTTTGAACAGAAAAAGGACAATGTGTTAGACTTATCTGTATGAATAGAAACAGGTAAATAGTCATCCATCCTTCTGACTTTGTAATTTAAACAGTGTAAGTCAGTAGGGAAAGGCTATAATTGGAGTCAAAATAAGTGAGGTGAAAATTGCTAGGTGGCAGTGCCATCTGCATCTCATTTTAATTAGGAAAGCTTATTACCTGTATTTAAAATTTTCTGTTTTTCACATTTTTGGCTTTTTCTAACCAACAGTCCAAAGGGATTGTTCCATGTCTAGGTACATGTGATTACTGATCAGCAAATGAGAGTTACCCTTCAAAATGGTCTGGATAACAGTTAACATGTCTGAAAGTATGGACAAAAATATGATTACCCAGGATCACTGTCACATCTGCTTAGTGTTTCATGACAGTCTATTAAGCATAACAGCACCATTGTTAAATCACTTAGATCAATGTTTTCTTTTGCTGGCCATGATGCATTTGGAAGTTCAACAACTGTGTGCACAATGTTGCTTTAACTCCACTGGACAGAATAATAGCATCATAAATAATAGAATAAAAATAGAGATCATAAAAAAATACAGTATCATAGAACTGGAAGGAAACTCGAGATGTTATCAAGTCTAGTCTCCTGCACTCATGGCAGGACCAAGCACCATCTAGATCATCGCTGCCAGGTGTTTGCCTAGCCTGCTCTTAAAAATCTCCAGTGATGGAGATTCCACAACCTCCCTGGACAATTTATTTTAGTGCTTAATCACCCTGATAGTTAGGAAGCTAATGTCCAACCTCCCTTGCTCAGGAGTTACTGAGAATAATTTTTCTCCCTCTTCCTTGTAACAACATTTTAGATACTTGAAAGCTGTTATGTCCCCTCTCAATCATCTCTTCTCTGGAATACACAAACACGGTTCTTTCATCTTCCCACCTATGTCCCTTTTTTTAGACCTTTAATCATTTTTGTTGTTCTCCTCTGGACCTTCTCCAGTTTGTCCACATCTTTCCTGAAATGTGACACCCAAAACTGGACACAATACTCTAGTTGAGGCCTAATCAGTAAATAGAGTAGAGTGGAATAATTATGTTTCTTATCTTGCTTACAACACTCCTGTTAATATATCCCACAATGATGTTTGCTTTTTTGCAACAGTGTCATACTGTTGACTTATATTTAGTTTGTGGTCCACCGTGCCCCCAGATCTCTTTCCACAATGCTTCTTCCTAAGTAGTCATTTCCCATTTTGTATGTGTGCAACTGATTGTTCCTTCCTAACAGCATTTTCTAACCAACTTATTGAATTTCAACCTATTTACCTCAGGCCTTTTCTCCAGTTTGCAGATACCAAACTGGGAGGGGTTGCAAGGGCTGGGGAGGATAGGGTTATAATTCAAAATGATCTAGGCAAACATTACACACACACTCTCCATGTAAATGTTTTTCAAACTTGGGTTGCAGGGCCACCAGGGTAATTCACTGGCGGGTCTGCACCACTTTGTTTACTTACCGTGCCCGTAGCCACAGAGCCTCGCAGCTCCCATTGGCTGTGGTTCACCATTTCCAGCCTAGGGGAGCTGCAGCCCACATTCCTGAAGCCCACCGCTCCCCTTGGCTGGAAATGGCAAACAGCAGCCAATGGGAGCTGTGAGGCTTCATGCCTCTGGACACAGTAAAAAAGTGGTGCATGTCTGCCAGCAGCTTACCCTGCTCTATGCAATTATCTAAATCCCCAGTGAAGATATTACACAGACAGAACTGGTCCCAAAAATGAACCCTGCAGAACCCCAGCTTGTTATGCTGTTCCAACATGACTGTGTACCACAGAAAAGTACTCCCTGGGAATGGGTTTCCAACATGCTATGTATCCACCTTATAGTAGCTCTGCTGAGGTTCTATTTCCCTAGTTTATTAATGAAATAATGTACAGCAGGGCTAACAGCCTCGTCAATAAGGGGGAAGGGGACTGCTCTGTGCCCCCAGAAGGAGCGGGGTCTTGGATGGAAGGGACAGGGCTGGGTTCAGCCGGCCCTCAGTGCCACCCGGACCGGGGTGCACCCCTCTCAGTTCTTAGTGCTGCCTGGAGCACACCGCGCGGCACTCCAGCAGTGATTTAAAGGGTTCGGGGCTTGTAACGGGGTGTCCCAGGGGGAGGGCGAGAGGGTCCACGTCCCGTCCCTTCAGTGTCCGCTCCGCCCACCCTGTCACCTACTTTCCCCGTGCCGGACCCCCAAGTTCTACGGTCCCGGCGCGTTGGGGGTTGCCCCTTTCTTGAGAAGGGGCAGAGGGGGGCCCGGGCCCGCCCTCACTCACAGGCCCCAGCCCAGGGCCCTAAGGACTCAGACCTCTCTAGGTCCGGTCCAGCTGGCGGGGCTCCCCGCTGAAACTCGCCAGCCCACCAACCCAGTCGGGTTCTGCCCTGGGCTGCTTCCTCTCCCCTCCTCTGTGTCTACCCACCGACCACCTGGGTCAGGGCCTACCAGGTCTCCGGCAGAAAAGCCTCCGGTTTGGGTCCTTGGGGCAGCATTCTCCTCGGGCTGCTTCCAGGTCCTTGCCTTGCCCGATCCGCCGTCTGTCCCCCTGGCTCCCTGCAGCTTTTGTGCCTAGGAGACCTCCTTGGGCGCGTTGCTCCTTGCTGTGTCCCCGTTTCTCTGCCTCCTCCCTGCTGCCGGCTCCCCCGCCGCCTCCCGAGTGCCTGTGGCCATCAGGCTCCTCGCCGCCTGCGAGTAGCCTGCGCACGGCCGGTGTCAAGTCCCCGGCTCAGCGCACAAGGCACGCGCGGCCGGGGCTCCGGTGCGGGGCGTGTGCACCCTGTCACAGGGGCACTGGCTGCTGCCACTGTTGTAGTAACAGCAGTGGCAGCTAGGAGCTCTGGGCCCTTTTATATCACCAGGCCCCAGGGCAGTTGCCCGCTTTCCCTTTTCCTTCACACTCCTCCTGTTGGCAGACTTGATCATGCAAGACTATCAAATGCCTGACTACAGTCTAGATATATCACTTCTACCACTTCCCCCTTATCTACAAGGCTACTGCTGAAATACATGATGAGCAGGTTGGGATATTATAACAATTGTATATGAGAGAATCTGGGACTGGAGCAGATCCATTAGGTCACCTGTAAGTGAAGTGCAGTAGACACAAAGGCCAATCTACCTGCCTCGGTAAGTCATCAAGTTGCTCAGAACTGACAGTCTATAAAATGGAAATTCTAAAGCCAACACTAAACTAACTTTAAAATTAGAACAAACAAACCAAAAAAATTATGCACCTCAGAACTGTGTGATCCCAGAATCCTACATCCTTCAGGATTAGAAAGCATGGAAGCTCTTCTTCACTATTGAGCATTACTGGTGAAATCCATGCCAGTGCAGAGATTACAGATGCCCTATGGATAGTAACACTTTAAACTAGCTTGCACAGATCCTCATCCAGTTTAAATTTTCATAGTTCCTAGGTCAATTTACACCAGCTGATGATTTACCCCTTAATACAAGCTGCTTGCACTGCGGGGAAGCTCATTCCGCTGTAATAAAAGACACAAACGACTTTGGCCGAACATTCTTTAGCTCCTACCTGCTGAACCATTTATCTCAGATGGGAACCCATAAATCAGCATGCACATTGCTCCTTAAAATAAAAACACTGAATAAAACCCAATGTCTATGGAAATCTTGTTCAAGCCTCTTCAATGTTTAGCAAGAAGTAAATGTGTATTTCTCTCTCAAACAATAGTCTAGCATGGAAATGCTGATAAGAGCCCCTACAAATGATTTCAGGGTTTGTTTGTTTTTTAAATGCTGCCTTGGGACACAGAAAAAGACTTATCCACCAACTGCCCCCCCCCCAAAAAAAACCAAAAACACCCAGATATGCACAGCAAAGATTTTATTTCAGAGACTCTTCAGAAATAATAGCATAATCTTATCAATTTTCAACAAATATAATCTAAAGCATGTAAGCTTCTGATAAAGGTATCACCTCTATTGATGCCACAAACTGCAGATTAAGCTTTTTTTAATGCTGCTTAAATTGCTTGGGAAGAAATCTTTTATGAGATGTGATGGTTCAAACAATTTTGCGAAGAACAGGAGACAAAGAATTTGTTTTACGCTAAACTGGTTTCCTAGGAAACTGTGAAAAAATAATACAATATCTCTTGCGGTATTTCAAGGAGCAAAATGTGTGTGTCTCACTCCATTTTTGTTTGTTTGGGGATTTTGGTAGCATGTACTATCTGCCTCTAACTTTCTCTTTAAAGGAAACCCACAATAACAGAACAAGTTTGTAATACCACAGCTCTGAATCTGAAGGACATCCTTATCGGTGATAATCATGAGGCTCTTATGAATAGAAAAGAAAAACTTTGAGCCACACCAAGACATCTTCATTTGTAGCACTTTGGATCCCCAATCAGGAAAGTCAAGGACTGAAAGCTCTTAGAGCAAAATTTCAGCTCTAATTTTAGGATAATCCTCATGATTGAGCTTGATTATTTTGCCATTTGTATGGGCTCGATGCTGCACTACAAATCAATGGAAAGTAAGGGATCTATAAGCATAGAATGCCCAATGTCAGTTACAGAGCTTGTAGCGTAAGGATACAGAATATCAGTCTATACTCTGTCCAGTGGCCAGACATTTGCCCTTCTTTTATGTAAAATTAGCGTGCCCCCAGGAAAATATAATTTGTAATTCAAAAAAGTCTGCTATTCCTCTAACCAAATAAGTACCTGAGTCTATCTGAATTCATGTCTCTTTTAATTACATTATCAATGCATTTGGATAATTATATACTGTATTTGCAATAGTTAACAGCAATACATGGGGTATTAAGGGTATTAACCTAATTAACGCTAAAAGACTTTAAATACATTAACATGTCTCCCACCATGCCAGGGCCCAAAAAAGGGACAAAAACCTAGAGCTAGATTCACAGGTATGCTCTGGCTCCTTTGAATCTACTGATATTAAACTCCTGTAAATCTAAAACATGTGACCAGTTAAACTGGTTTTATGATTGCTTTGCACAGCTTCAGTGGCACCAAGCAGCTGGAGTATACCATTGTTGCTATCGCCTAAACTGAACGATATGAAAAATAACAACGTGGGATCTATTTTGTTAGTAAAAATTAGGGCTATCAATTAATCACAATTAACTCAAGCAATGAAATCAAAACAAATTACCTAGATAAAAATTAATTATGATTAATTACAGTTTTAATTGCACTGTTAAATAATAACAGAATACCAATTTAAAATTATAAATATTTTTGGATTTTTTCTACATTTTCAAATATATTTATTTCAATTATAACGCAGAATACAATGTGTACAGTGTTCAATTAGTATTATTACTTTTGATTACAAATATTTGCACTGTAAAAAAAGATAAAGAAATAGTATTTTTCAATTCACCTCACAGAAATACTGTAGAACAGTCTCCTTATCATGAAACTGCAACTTAAAAATATATTTTTTCACACACCTGAACTCAAAAAGGAAACAATAAAAAACAATGAAAAATTTTAGAACCTACAAATCCACTTGCTCCCACTTCTTGTTCAGCCAATCCCTAAAACAAAGAATTTTACATTTACAAGAGATAATGCTGCCTACTGCTTATTAACAATGTCATCTGAAGAAAGTGAGAACAGACATTCACAAGACACTGTTGTAGTCAGTGCTGCAGTGTATTTTCATGCCAGATGTGCTAAATGTTCATATGCCCCTTCATGCTTCAACTTGTAGCTTCACTCTCAACTTTTTTTTACCATGCAAATATTTATAATCAATGGGTATGTCTACACAGCAAAGTTATTTCGAAATAACTTTCCTAACGTCTACACAAGCCAACTGCTATTTCAAAAATAATTCAAAATAGAGGAGGGCTTATTTCGAAATTGGTAAACCTCATTCCACGAGGAATAGCGCCAATTTCGAAATTGCTATTTCAAAATAAGCACTGTGTAGATGCTTATTTCAAAATAGGGGGCCTCCAGCCCTTCCCAGAGTGCCCTGCTGGCCGCCCTGGCCACAAGGTAACTTCTGACCCGATGCTCTGCCGGAATCAGTTCCGGCTGGCCTTAAATGCGATTCAGCATCCAATCAGTGTGGATGCGCTATTTCAAAATAGCAAAAAGCTATTTCGAAATGCATTTTGTGTGTAGACATGTTATTTTGAAATAAGATAACTTGAAATAACTATTTTGAAATTAGATATTTCGAAATAACGCTGTAGTGTAGACATAACTTACTTTATATTATTATTATTGGGTATGTACACTTTGTATTCCATGTTATAATTGAAATCAATATATTTGAAAATATATAAAAACATTCACAAATATTTATAATAAATTGAAATTGATATTTTATTGTTGTTTAACAGTGCAATTAAAACTGATTTTTTTGAGTCACAATTAATTTATCTTCTTAAAAAAAATATTTCACAGCCTTAATAAAAATAATAATATGTCACATATCCTCAATTTGGTTCATAGATTGTAAGGTCGGTAGGGACCATTTGTCGTCTTCTAGATTGACGTCCTGTATAACATAGGCCACAGGACTTCCCTGAATTCCTATTTAAACTAGAGAATGTCCTTTAGAAAACCATCCAATCTTGATTTTACATGTTCCACCACAACTCAAGGTAAATTATTCCATTTTGGCAAATCTGATGATCCATTATTTCTGATTTAGGGAGTTCTATGATGGTAGCAAGCTGTAAAGTACATTCTAATTAATATGAATCTGATGCATTCGCTAGCATGACAGGACCCAAACATACAATTGCAAATGGAATTAAAATAATGAAAATAACCTGCTGCCATCAGGAAACAACACAACAAACTCCTCAGATCTTAGTCCTTATTTATATCTGTGCAAAACTCATGGAGAAAAAAAGACAATGGACCAAGTTTCACTTTCAAGTGTAAATGCTCTGGAGTAGCTACTGAATTTATGGGTGTGATACTGGAGTAAATCACTGGTTTAAAACAAAAATAAGGAAGTTTTTCTTCACGCAGCACACAGTCAACCTGTGGAACTTGCCAGAGGTTGCGGTGAAGGCTAGAACTTTCCCAGGGTTCAAAAAAGAGCTAGATAGATTCATGGAGGTTAGGTCCATCAATGGCTATTAGCCAGGATAGGTAGACATGGTATCCCTAGCCTCTAGAGGTGGGTGACAGGGGAGGGATCATATGAGGATTACCTGTTGTGATCCCTTCCTCTGGGGCATCTGATATAGGCCACTGTCGGCAGACAGGATACTGGGCTAGATGGACCTTTGGTCTGACACAGTATGGCCGTTCTTATGTTCTTATGAGTAGAATCTGGCCCAAAGTGCCCAGGTACCCTGAAAAAAGATTGAAAGAATTGCTGCTGGCAGCACAATTAGGCTGTAATCCTGCAAAATATTTAAGAACGTATGTAATTTTAAGCCTGACTTCAATACTACTGGATCCCATTCTTAAAGATAAGCAAAAACTTTAATGCTTTTGTGAACTGTGACCATAATGAACAGAACATACTGGCCAAATTAAGAAAAGTTCTATCCTCCTTACAAACCATTCTACAGCAGATTGCCATGAATCCTCAGTACTAATAATCATTGCTAATGCAAACAATCATCAAAGAATGATCTAACTGCATTAAACATGCAGAAAACTATACTGTGCCACAGACAGTAAACAGCTTATCTCTAAAAATTATTCAGACTCTCAATCTGGCAACCTTGCTCACATAAGTAGTCCTATTAATTTAATATGTGAATATTAATCACTGTACATTAGAAATACTAGATTGAGAAATATGGTTGGGCCCACATGGCAAAATCCTACTTACTTTATAGGCAAAATTACAGATTTTTAAAATTGTCAGTGCTTCAAATCAACCTGCAATCAGAAAGGCTATGTCTACATTGCAGCGCTATTTCAGATATCCCAAAATAGCTATCCCACATCTTAACAGCAAACCCATTATTTCAAAATATAATGGGCTCGCTATTCCGATGTCCCTGTAAACCTCGTTCCACAAGGAGTAAGGGACATTTTGGAATAGTGGCTTATTTTGAAATTTTGCACTGTATAGACAGCGCCAAATGACAAAATAAGCTATTTTAAAATTAACTCAAAATAAGCTACGCAATTTGTGTAGCTCAAATTGCAGAACTTATTTCGAGCTATGGGTGCAGTGCAGATGCACCCAAAACCAAGTAGGGTTCTTTCTGCTTAATGCATGAAAAATAATGATTCTGCAACTGGAACTTGCTTGACAATGCTGATGATATATGTGACACACAATAGAATCTAGTTTGTTCTTCCTTTTCTGTATTGGCTGTGCTAATACAAACAAGATATAATAGACTTATTTTAATCATCAATGTTAGCAAATAAATACGCATAGCAAGCAAGTGCTACTATTATATATTCACCTTTTCAGAGTAGAAACCTCCAGTTCAATAGCATTTCACATACTTCACTAGATTCCAGAAAAATTAAATGGGTTTAGTTTTAATCATTGTTTTAATTTAAATGTGAATCTATATTGTAATTTTGATATCTAAATGTCTTGGAACTATGCTGAATTTGTATTTGATTTTTAAAAGGCCCCTAAAATACATTGCTGATAGAAATAATTAAAATAAGTCAACACAATTAAATCTGATTTTAAGATGGGGGTTATCTTTAGATATCTATCATAATGAAGAGTTGGTACAAATACAGATCAGGAGAGTGACACTTGAGTTGCAGCTTGCACTGCGTTCTAATTTGAAATAGGATTCCATTTACATCTTTAATATTAGCATTTTCCGAAGCAAACGTGACCATGAACACACTTTTAGCAGGATCTTTTGTAGTACTCAAAACCACAGTGCAAAATGTAATCTGTTGAGTGACAGAGCACTAAGTAGTCTCGAGTATTTCCTTTTCAAAAAACATAACTAGTCCAATTCAGTAAGCTCCCCAGCTGATCCCAGGTTCCATGGAAAAACCGCATGAAGTCCCCAGCTGACCCCGGCTCCGCACAGCATTTCAAAGCGGCAACGTCGCATGGAACCCGGGGTCAGTGGGGGACTCAGAAATGCTTCTGCTCTGAAATGCACAAGAGCTTCCGTGGGGGACTCTTCTACATTTCAAAGCTGGCATGCCATGTGCAGCCCTAGCTCTTGTGTATTTCAAAGCAGAAGCGCCGGCGTGGAGCCCGGAGTCAGCAGGACTTCCCGCTGGCCCTGGGCTACATGAGGAGTTCCAACTTGGAAATGCGGAAGTGCCTATTGACTAGTCAAGTAGTTGATGGAAATTCCATCAATTACTCGAGTAGTAAATTAATCAATATTTAACATCTTTATTATGTTAGTGGATGTGCAGGTGGATGAGCCCCTGATGGTGTATGGCTTATGTGCTTAGGTCCTGTGATGGTGTCACTTGTAGAGATATGTGGATGGGTAGAGTACTGAGATGTTCAGCTTGGGATACACAACAGATATAAATCCCATATCCAGGATTGGGTTTCCACTAAGTAGCATACTTGAGTACTTGGAGGTTGGGTTAGGGTTTCCCTGGCTAAGACACTTAGGGTACATCTACACTGCATGCTTATTTCGAAGTAAGCTATTCCAGAACAGTTATTCCAAAATAGCTTATTCCACAATAGCATGTCTACACTGCAGGAAAGCCTCAAAATTAGTCCGAGGCAGGCTTCCCTAATGTGGACATGCTATCTCGATTTAGAGCCTCAGGAGGCACTGGGGAGGAATAACTTAGAATGGCCCTGGTGAGGGGCTATTTCGAAATAGCAAAGTGGAGCATCCACTCACCTTATTTCTAAATAGCTATTTTGGAATAGGTGTTATTCCTCATAGAATGAGGTTTACAGATTTCAGAATAAGCCGTCCGTTATTCTGAAATTATTTCAAAACAACAGAAGGGCTGTGAAGACGCTTGCATTGTTATTTTGAAATAACACTAGTTATCTCAAAATAAAAGTGCAGTGTAGACGCATCCTTAGACTAGCATTAAGGTTCCTAAGGGTAGGGATCTTGGAGGTGATTTAGGATTCCTCTGCATAGGTAACTGAAGGTAAATTCAGGGTTACAATGGGAACTTATGCAGCTAATTAAAGTTCTTTCCTATATTACAAGCATAACAATAAAAATAAAGACAATTCTAGACTCCACTCCATTTGGGTGAGTCAGAGAAATCTGCAGATCCAGCTCAGACTATTTCCCCATCTGCCTATGGACATGACATACTGCAGTCAGCCAAATGCTGCAACAGAGATCTAAAAAAGTGCAGCTTTCTCCCCATTCCAGTCACATCCACTGAGAGCAGTTTCCAGTGAGCGAAGTCTTCTGTCACAGTCATCAGATCTAATCAGTGCTTTTTTTGTGACAGTACTGCCTAGTACGCAGTACCGGCACTTCCAGACGCAGTACCAGCCGCTCCAGTCAGAGCTTAACAACTTTTCCCCTAGAGTACCTGCACCTTTTTTTTTTCCCTACAAAAAAAGCACTGGATCTAACAATGATACTTTATTGTCTTGATTTAGCTTCTATGTATATTTTAATCAAAGGGTTTATATTAATGTATTTTAAAGTATTGCCTGTTGCTGTTAGCGTTCAGACAGGAGAAAGGCTGCCTATTAAATACAATTATTATTACAGTAAAACTCCAATAGTCCGGCATCCAATAGTCCGGCACTCCTGATAGTCCGGCATCAAAATGGCAAGAGCCTAGTGAGTGAGCTTCGGCAAAAAATGAGTCACAAGGTAACAGCGGCAGCAGCTGAACTGAGCAAAAGGGTAAAAAGGCTTAAAAACTAAAACATTACAGTATACTGTATACAGTATGTACAATAAAAAGGGTTAAGAACACTTTATATACAGTATATAATGCATACAGTATATATATAACCTGCTTATAGTACCTCCTGATAGTCCGGCATATCTGATAATCCGGCACCACCTAAGTCCCATAGGTTCCGGATTATCGGAAGTCTACTGAACTACTACTACTACCTGTGACAGGCTACTGGCTAAGCCAAAGCTCTGCCACCACAGCATGGCTGAAAAGGGCAATGGAAGCCAACTGAGCAAGCCTGTGCCTGAGGGGCTAATGGGAAGCGGCTGTGGGCCTCATTAGCCAGGGACTAGATAAGGCTGACAGAGGTGAAGTGGAAGGGAAGGAGCCAGAGAGTGGCTGAGTGTGTGCCCCAGCCAGCTAGGCTAGGTCTAGACTGCAACATTTCTATGGAAAAAGCATTTTGCGTAGCTTTTTTCCGCTTTTTTTTTTTTTTCCGGAAGAGGCTAGATCGGGTCAAATGACGGGAAAGTCTCCTCTTTCGGAGGAGCCCTTATGCCTTGTGAAATGAGATAGACAGGGCTCCCCGGAAAAGTGTGTTTGCTCTTCCGTGAAAAAAAGCAGCGGGGGTTTTATGGGATACTGGGTAGTCTAGATGTAGTCCTAGAGAGGGTAGCTGAGTTAGCTGCTGGAAAACCAAAGCTCTGTAAATAGAAGGTGGTGGGATGTTGGCACAGACAATAAAAAGGCATGGGTGACTGCAAAAGATAGGGTCTCCAGGTGATTTGTGACCAAAGGGTGATTTGTGGGCAAGGGGCCTGAGCGAGGACCTTGCCACATACCTAGTTTCCAGTTCTCCATTCTTACTTGCTTGTTTGCCCCCAGGTAGAGTTCGTTAGGAAAGTCCTCCTCTTTGGAACTTATTAGATAAAGTGTCACATGGCTAGCTGCAGTATATTCATTTTATATATTGCTTTCTTTTCTTGTTACTTTAGATTTAAGCAGCAGGCAGTACCTGGCTTATCTGTGTCCTATGGACCCTGAGAGAGAAGGCTCCTGAATACTAGAAAATCATGGATAGTCTTCATACTAGGTTCTTTTTATCCCCTCCTCTTTCCCCTCTCATTCAGTAGACCTGCTATACTTAAAGAGAGAAGAAAAGCTATAGCATACTTATTGCAGTATATCCCTCATTCAACTCCATCCTATTTCCCTTGCTCATCCATGATCAGGAACTTGTGCCCTGCACTGCCTTCACCAGTCAGAAGTGTACTGAGGGTAATTCCAAAGCATAGTCTTCTGGTCCGCATCATTTTCTTATTATGTCTATAGAATCCAAATGTGCTCAATGTGTTACTGGGAAACAACAGACGAAGTTCCTCCCAATGTTACTTGTCTAAATAACATGATCAAGACAGGAAGACAACAGGAGAAGGGGTAAGAGTAAGGAGAACATGCGATTATACAGTAGGGCTACGTCTAGACTACATTTAGACTACTACTCTGTCGGCAGAGGGATGTAAATGAAGCACTTTGAAAGTGCAAATGAAGCGGGGATTTAAATATCCTGCACGTCATTTGCATAATCACATAATGGCGCTCTTTGGAAAAAGTGTCATTTTGAAAGTAAAACCGCGGTCTAGAGGCAGTTCTTTCGAAAATGGCAGGGTTTTTCGAAAGATCCTGTACACCTCAAAAAATGAGGTGTACAGGATCTTTCAAAAAAGCACCCCATTTTCGAAAGAACCGAGTCTAGACCGCGGTTTTACTTTCGAAATGGCGCTTTTTCGAAAGAGCACTATTATGCGATTATGCAAATGAAGCGCAGGATATTTAAATCCCTGCTTCATTTGAGCTTTTGAAGTGCTTCATTTACATCCCTCTGTCAACAGAGGGTTGTAGTCTAGACGTAGCCTAGGAGTATGTGGTTATTGTGCTGCCTTCTGTAGTGTAAACCATGCTTACACCATATAGCTCTCTGATGCCCCTCTAGTTTTACTCCACATACACAGATTTAAGAGCCTGCTACAAGAGCACTGTGAAATTTAGCTCAGGCAGTAGACATTCATGCTTGTAGATGTAGACTGGATTCAATCCCTGCTGGCAGCAATCCATCAAAAGGCATATTATACATACACTTTGGCATTATGCCTATACACAAATACACCACATTATATGTACTTACAAAAGCAATGTTGAAAGAACAGTAAGGTTACAAAGACTAGCACTCAAAATTAAAAGGTCAGAATTAAAGTTATCCACACAACTTTAACTCAGCCTCCTTGTGCTTTAGTACACAAACTTTAATTACATGATCACATACCACTTTTCCCACAAGATCACTGAATGGGTAGCTATTTAATACTCCCTCCTCCCCCATCATTCAGTTTCCATTACACACACACACACACACCTCCGCAAATGAGATATTTTCTGAGTGGATTCCATGTTTATTTAGTTCACAAGAGGAATCTTGTAACTTAGGAATCCTGGGTTCAATGCAAGGTGCAAGGTTCTAGAGAGTAGTGTGCTCTACCCCCTACAGACTCCTGCTTCTAGCCTACTTCCACCTGTCCTGTTTTCTGCTGTACCCATCCTCTTTGCTTCTATTCACCTCCATGGTTGTCCTGCAGCACACACCTGCCCTTGTCACTGCTAGCACAAGAAAAAAGTCTGCATGATCCCAGACCAGCCACCTCCTGCTGTCAGAAAAAGCAATTTCAGAAAAAGGCCAGATGAGTTTCAGACTGGAACATGCTCAGTGATCTCTGTGGATGATGAAAAATGCTTAGTGTGTATTGCATAGGGCTTTGTGCGCATGATGAACAAGGACTCCTTGGAGAATTTACCTCTGCCGAGCATGTGCAAACAGTGATTTTCAGAGGGTTATACTGCAGCCAAATTTGGATGGATTTTCATAGGGACAGCCAAAGGCACCTTCCTGGCTGCAGGGTGACTTTTCTGACAAGCATCAAAGCAAGGAAGCACTAGAAATTCTTGTTGAAAGGGTTTTTTAACTAGCAAATGAATCGATTTCTTGACTTTGTTCTCAAAAAAGTCTAATTCATTTTCTGAAACTTTCGGAGGCGGCTAACTGGCATAAGTAATTTCAGTCTCAACCCAATAAAGTTTGTCAAAATTGTAAGTACTTGTAAACAGGTACTTATAATAGAAAACGTTAAGTAACCTTACCTATAGTGTAGCTGTACCGTATTCCATCAATCCAGGTGATATAATCACAATCAGAACACTCCCATTTCCCAATGGTTATTACAGAGTGTCATTAGACATACCTCAGTTTCCTCCTGTATTTGGAACAGGATGTAACTAAAGTGTCTCATTAGCAACCAGTGCTTTTTAAAATGATGAAAAATACAGGCATTCTGATTTGCAGCTCTTTGTGTGTCAAATGATTTTTCCTCTTCATAGTTTCACGTAATGCCTGTGCTTTCAATCTAGCTAGTTTAATCCATGATGAAGATGTACAGAGATTGCTTTTATCCTCCTAGGAAGTAAAGGATTGGTGCAAAGCAACCTCAGGATTGCACAGATGGTCACTAAGGGGGTGTCTACACTGCATCCTTACTTCAAAACAAGCTACGCAATTTGCACTACGCAAATTGTGTAGCTTATTTTGAGGTAATTTCGAAATAAAGCACTATTTCAAAATGTCCCTTAACCCTCATTCCACGAGAGTAACAGGACGCTGGAATAGTGTGCCCGTTATTTCAAAATCTATTTTGAAATAACAGGATGCTTTAAACACACAGAATGGCTATTTTAGGATACTTCCGGTATCCTGAAATAGCTCTGCAGTATAGACATAACCTAGGATTGCTTTTTAAACCTTTCCTGAGTTCACACACACAGCAGGTGGATACTGCAGAACAACATGATGAACTCCTATTGTGGCTGCCATCAGTTAAAGGATATTTCTATAGAGTACAAAGGCTCTGAGTGAACAAATCTGATAGTTATGTGCTGCATACACTGCTTCCATAATCTTTGTAACTGTCAGACTTTAACCTCATTCCTCTCTATTATTGAACCAAATATATTTGGAAGAAATGTTGGCTTCAATTAAAGAAGCCACTTTTAAATATATATTTTAAACAATGAGCTCTTTAAAACAATTTCAGTTTCAAATAGAACTGAGAATGTCTGCAACTATCACTTGCCATATATTTGAGGAATAAAGAGTGTACTGAAAATGCTATTTACCAGTAAAATATTTCCAAATGAAACTAATCACAGAAGTAAAGGTTCCATATTTCTGCCTAACAAAGAGGGCCATCCTGCTGGTAGAACAACAAATAACAGCTCAAAAACCAACTGTGTGTGTGAGGCTTTGGGCCCTTAGCAACTTTCATGAATAGTGTAAATCCATCAGGTATTTGGTAAAGTACAGTGTTTTTCTGTCCAAATATAAGAATTTCTGCAGGATGGTTTCTGGGAAGAGATGTAGCCTTGCACAGAATGGGAGACTGAAAATCAGGATTCCTGGTTCTAATCAAGTCACTCTTTGGTATTAGATAAATCACTTTACATCTTGTACCTCCATTTCCTCATTTTAAAATGGGGATTATAACACCATCTCTACCTCAGAGCGTTGTTGTGAGGCTTAATTAATTAATGCCCATGAAATACTTTGAGAACCTTAAATGGAAGGCATTGTAGAAATGCAAAGTAGCTTATTATTAATAAGCTTATTATTAATATAATGTCTTCACATCTCTAAAGTGCTTTAAGAATTATGGATAAAGGTGCAATGGACATGCCAAGTATTATTAATCATTCTTTCAATTTTGTCTGTTTACTTGATCTACATTTTGTCTGTTGAGACCAGATGTTAATATAAGATGAATGCAAGGCCATGAACAAATTTGTTTTGGCTTATTATTTTGTCTGTCTTGCTCATGGATGTGGCTGCATGGAAAACCAACCTAAGAAAACATACCTAATTCTGCAAGCTGCAATGAAGGAACTTTTCAAGTTCATATGAAATCTCCAGTTCTTTAAAAAAAAGTTGCAATCAACAAAGTTATTTGAAAGATCGAAAATGGGAAAAAAAGTTGGTTTGCATAGTTAAAACACTTGCAGCTTCATTCCTTCAGAACACCCTCACACATAAATGGAAGATGAGGAAATTATAGATAAGTAGGAAATGGGTCACATAGAAAAACAGATCAGAACAAACAATAAAGAGGTCTGTGGTGGGGTCCAGGTAAATCTGTTGCTGCTGATGGGCATTTTAAATGTATATCAACAGGCTGTCAGTCTAAGATATAAACTTTTTTTTTTTTTTTTTTAAACAAACTAGCTAATTCCGTCATCTAGCTATGACAGGCCTGACTATGACAGATTTAGCAAACACTTTCATGGAGTGTGATACATAAGCACAGATATACCAGACAATCAAAATTTGTGCCATGTTTTTGGTCCAAATGATCAACAGTGCGGGCAACTATGCTTTAAGTTTAAGATAAATGGTAAAGGGTTGCACTTTTTAGTTCTTTTCTTTTATGTTGCCTGTAGGATTCCAAGTGGGTTTATTTCCAAGCATTCTTCAGATTCATTTATAGCTTCTATCCAATTCTGCCTGCACAGATACCCTATCAATTATAAAATGATGCAGTGTTGCCTTGCTAGTCCTGTCCAGAAATGAGTATAATGTATTTTGTATGCACAGCTCATTACAATATGCTAAGAGCAATGAAACAGAACAATATTCAAACAGGGCCGACCTGACCATGGCTCTCATTGATTGATATTGTTTATATTACAGTAGCACCCACCAAGATCAGGACCCCCAAAAGGGTGAGAGGGGAAACAGAAATTAAGTGACTTGCCCAAGGTCTCACCTCAAGTCACTGGCCAAACCAAGAAATGAACCCACATCTCTCAGTCTAGTGCCTTATTCACTAGACCTTGCTGCCTCTCCATTTGTAACACAGTTCAGTGCATTTGACCTTGTCGCAGACTAGCACTGTGAAAATGCTAATTTAACTTAGAATAAGACTTCATTTAACATAGTTCAATAAACCTACCGAACGCTACACTTACCTTCATGCCTCTAGCTTCCATCCCAGACACATTTCTCAATCTATTGTATACAGCCAAGCTGTGTCTAGACTACATCCCTCTTTCGACAGAGGGATGGATGTAAATTAGTCATGTTGAAATTGCAAATGAAGCCGGGATTTAAATATCCCGTGCTTCATTTTCATAATCGAGTAATGGTGCTGTTTCAAAAAAATCACCATTTCGAAAGTAAAACCTCAGTCTAGACACAGTTCTTTCGAAAATGGAAGGCTTTTTCAAAAGATCCTGTAAAACTTATTTTTAAGGAGTACAGGATCTTTCGAAAAAGACTGCCGTTTTCGAAAGAACCGCGTCTAGACCGCAGTTTTACTTTCGAAATGGCGCTTTTCGAAAGAGCGCCATTATGCCATTATGCAAATGAAGCGCGGTATATTTAAATCCCCGCTTCATTTGGAATTTTGACATATCTAATTTACATCCCTCTGTCGAAAGAGGGATGTAGTCTAAATACAGTGTAAGATACAATCGGAATTGCTCCAATCCCACAGAAAGAGACAAACACTTAAGGGATCTATATAGAGCATTCTTAAAACTGAAATACTCACATGGAGAAATGAAAAAATTGACAGAGCCAAAAAAGTACCCAGACATGAACTACTTCAAGACAGGTCCACTTGTCATTACCTACACTCCACAACTAAAACCCCTCCAACACATTATCAACAATCTACAACCTACCCTGGAAAATGACTCCTCACTCTCAGAGACCTTGGGGGAAAGGCCAATTCTTGCTTACAGACAACCCCCTAACCTCAAACAAATTCTTTGCAGTCAATACATCTCCATCATAATCATCCAGGAATCCACCTCTACAATTATCCCCAGTGCCAACTCTGCCCACACATCTACACAAGCAATTTCATCACTGGACCCAATCATACTTCCTTCTGCCTGCTGCCTTCCTGCGCGTGGGGGAGCAGGGGGGCAGAGAAAGTGGGAGTGCCGAGTACGCGCCAGCTCCAACTGCTCAAGCAGCACGCGGGGAGGCGTATGCTGCCTGAGCAGTTGGAGCTGGTGCGTACCCGGGATTCCCTCCCCCCCCCACGCAGAAAGGCAGCAGGTAGAAGGAAGTTGCTGGTACACAACAGACCCGGCTTTTCAGGAAGTACACCGGCTGTTTGGGGAGGGGAAGCAGCGCACATGCTTCCTGAGATGCCGGCTCTGGCCTGCAGCTGCAGGACTTACCCCCCGCTCACTGCAGGAAGCTGGTGCTACCTCCATTTTTGCAGGAGGTAACGTCAGCGCGGGCTCTTTCTTGGGGAAGGGGGATTGACTGGGGGGGCTGGGTCGCCTCGTGCCCCCCCTGGAATTTCTTCCTCCCCCCAAGGGGGCGTGCCCCCCATTTGGGAACCTATGTACTAGACTATTTGTTATTTTTTAAGTTTTTCCTGTTAGGGTATGTCTACACTACAGCGTTATTTCGAAATGTCTAATTTCGAAATAGCTAATTCGAAATAAGATATTTCGAAATAACACGTTTACACACAAAATGCATTTCAAAATAGCATTTTGCTATTTCGAAATAGCGCATCCACACTGAGTGGATGCTGAATCGTATTTAAGGCTGGCCGGAACCAGTTCCGGCAGGGCATCAGGTCAGGAGTTTATTTGTGTGGCTGCTGCCTGAGACTATCTGAGGCCTGTGCTTAAAGGGACCTCACCTGGACAGCCAGTTCTCAGGTTCCCCTGCTTGCTTGCCTACCTCGATAAGGGACAGCAAAGCATTTTTTTTCTCTGCCTGCTCTGGTTGCCCTCACTCGGGATACCGTAGCACTCTGCAACAGAGGCAGAGCTGCCCCTGGGCACTCTGGTGCTTCTCTTGGACGCGTTGCTGTGAGCCTGGCTGCACTTTCTGCAGGCTGCCATCCGGGAGGTCCATCGGGGTGGGGGCTGTCAGTATCCAGGAGGCCCTGCGGGAGAGCTTCCACCCTGAGGAGCACTAACAGTCTCCTTGGTCTGCCCCACTGGGGGCTTGTGCCTCATTCCTCCCTCACGTCTTTCACTTACCCCTCTCTAACCCCCCTTCCTGATGTAAAATAAAATACACGTATTTTCATGCACACAAACTGTCTTTATTTAACAAAACTGGGGTGGGGGAGAGAATGAAACTCTGGTGAGACTGGGGAAAAGAGGCGGGAGAAGGGAGGAGAGAGAGTGGGAGAGGGAAGGGGATATCTGGGAGGAGGGAGCTGGAAGGGGGAGAGGAAGCTCAGGGTTGGGGGTCTCACCGGGCCAACTGTCTCCCAGCACCGCAGGTGCAGGAGCCTTGGCATCCCTGGGGGGATGGGGAGGGGATGGAAGGTGGGAAGGGTGTGGAGGGAGAAGCAGAAGTGGGAGAAGGAGCGGTAGCTGGGGAGGCAGCAGGCACTGGAGCAGCAGGAGGCAGCAATCTGTGCAGCAGGGTCTGCAGGTGGTCGCAGATGGCATGGCCCTGGGCAAGCTGCTCCCACCAGAGCTGAAGGTCTTCTTGCACTCAGTGCTGGAGGGTGCAATGCAGGGCTTGCAATGCCCCCAAGTGCTCCTGTTGGTACCCCTCCACTGCACGGGTGGTCCTGTGGAGCCCTCGGGTGCGGGAGGATGTCCCGGGCAAGGTGGTGCGCCCTGCACGTGCAGCTGGTGTGGCTGTGAAGAAACAAGAAAAGTGGTCAGTTATCCCTGGGGACACAGTGGGTGAAGCCCAGCCCCCACCTGCAAGGTAAGGATGACCGTGCCCTGCACCATCAGAGCCGATATGCTTGCACAGAGGCCATGTTCGGAATGTCCTGCTAGTCCCGGGAGTGGGAGCTGCCCTGAGACCACGCCCATGCCCCTGTGCTGTGTATAGTGTGTGAGTGCGGGGGGAAGGGGAAGAGATGTCCCCTGCCTCTATGTAGAGGGGCCTTGTGGAGGGAGGGCATCCTACTGTGTCCCACCCCGGGGTCAGGAGCATGTCATGCCTCTTCACACACGCGTGTGGCTAACAGGGTAAGGCCCATGCGTGGCAGCCAGCTGGGGCCACATGCCCACGGGTGGCATGGCACATGCACAGGTTGCTGCGTGATCCTGTGGACAGCAAGGCCCACACGCGCAGTCGCTGGTTTCCGTTCCACACACACCCCCGCATAAGGGGACAGTGATGGCACTCATCTGTTGTTGCCTCCCTGGCCTCGGATGACACCGGCGACAGGTCCACTGGGGCAGCTCGGGGGTCCTGGCTGCTCAGCATGCTCCATCTGGTCTGCTGTAGCTCCTGGCTCTCCTCCTCCTCAATGCCTTGGTCAGGGCCCTCTGCCCCAGGGTTGATGACCACCTGGGGGGCACAGACCGTCCCGCCCCCCAGGATGCAGTCCAGGGCATCGAAATAGGGGCAGCTTGGTGTGTCTGCCCCTGGTTGGGAGCTGCCCCCTGTGGCCCTGGCATATGCCTACCAAAGCTCTTTTATTTTCATCCGCACCTGCTCCTGGGTGCGGATGTGGCCTTTTCTGGCCATGCTGGCAGCTATCCTGCCATAGACAGATGCATTCCTTTGTCTAGTGCAGAGATCATGGACGTCGGGGGCATCCCCCTAAACCTGAATGAGGTCCATGATCTCCGCCCTGGACCAGGAATGAGCCCGCCTTTTCCAGCCCCTGGCAGGCTCCTGGGAGCTGGGGGATTGGTCCTGGGGAGCGGAGGAGGGCTGGCTGCCAGTGGCTTGCTGGCTCATGTTGGGGCCACAGGGTCAGGGGCAGTGAATACTGGCTCTGGGCTAGCAGGCCTGGAGCTGGCAGAGATACTGTGGCCAGACTCTACCCCTTTAAGGGCTCTGGGGAGCAGGGGAGGGAGAGGAGTTTTCTTGGTTGAGGCCAGTGTGGCCAGCAGGGCACCCTGGGAAAGGCTGGAGGCCCCCTATTTCGAAATAAGTGTCTACACAGTGCTTATTTTGAAATAGCCATTTCGAAATTGGCGCTATTCCTCGTGAAATGAGGTTTACCAATTTCGAAATTAGCCCTCTGCTATTTTGAACTAATTTCGAAATAGCGGTTGGCTTGTGTAGACACTAGTAAAGTTATTTTGAAATAATAGCTGTTATTTTGAAATAACTTTGCTGCGTAGACATACCCTTACAGACTAACTTGGCTACCCCTCTGAAGCTACTGCTAATAGTTGTTAGCTACTAGTAAGACAACACTCCGAGATTATACTGCAAAAAGGAAGTTCTGTTTTGTTTTGTTTTTAAATGAAAGCTGTGAAACTGCAGAACCCAAGAAAAAAGCCAATGGAAACACATGGGAAGACTTTGGGAATCCGTGATTTTTCTGCCTGCCCATGTGCCTACTGTACCATGTCCTGGCCTTTTAATGAATGTCTAATTTACAGAAGGCATGTGTTCAATCTTGGGGGAAGAGAGAGACAGAATACAATCTTTTAGCTCATCCCTGTATGCCCTATGGCTATGGTAGTAGCTATTAACAAGAAACTCTAAATTAAAAGAGAAAATAGGAACTCAGCAGTGTTCCCTCTAACCCAGTGGTGTTCCGCAGGGTTCCGCACTAAGTGAAAATAAGGGTTCCACGAGAAAATTCCATTACAATAACATTTAGGATTTAAAAAATAGTAATTAATATTTAAGCATTTATGAATTTTATTGAAAACAATTTTCATTTTTGTTTGCCACGATAAGTGTCCTTGTGTAATGCCAGCTTAGCCAGAGAGCGGGGACGATAATGTCACTACTCAGCGCTGCACGTAGTCAGTCACCGGTGCAATCGCCTGTTATATACCACCATAAATCCCCGTACTCACGCTCAGGGAGCATGGATCACGTGAATGCCGCGCCAGATATGCAAATCCAACTTTCCAGTATTAAACCAAATATAAAAAGAATTTGCCAAGAAAAGAAGAAAAACCACTCTTCACATTGAAAACTGCCACTATAATGCATATTAGTTTTTGAACTTTATTTTTTGTACACATTAAATGTGATTTTTGTTTTTAAATATGTGCAATTAAACTAAATGTTGATCTCATGACCTTGTTTAGCATTTGTTTATTATTATCCTTGTGGTCTACTTTTTCAGCTCCATATATAAGACTGTTATTGGGGTTCCGCAAAATTCTTTCGAGTTTAAAAGGGTTCCGTGGCCAAATAAAATTGGGAAACACTGCTCTAACCTGTGCAGCAGCACAGCTTCATGGGTGATTAATCAGCCCCACTCAGTCAGCTCCCTGCATGGAGCCCTGAGCCTCTGACTGGGTGGGGCTGATTAATCCCTGTGAAGCAGTGCTGCTGCACAGGTAAGACGGAATACTGCTTCTCAGGGTATTAAAAAAACAAATGCACCATTGAATATGAACTCCCAGTTATTGATTCAGGCTATGGCAAGTCTACTGGTAGGAAATAGAGCAGCAGTAGTAAAGATTCAGCTTCAAAGCAGGTGTGTGTGTGAGGAGGGAGGGGAGGAGCAGGAGAAGAGGAGCATTAAAGCCAGTCAGTCAATGCTGTGTGCCTCAGCAACAGTTACAGTTACAGCGGTGCTCCATAGTGGATATAGAAAAGAAGACAGCTGGAAATGGTAGATCTACACAGACAAAGCTCAGCATCTGAACTGGACTTCCAGGCAGACAGCTAGTGTTGTGATAATTTTCTAAAGATCTATAGATATTGCTAATAATTTAGTAAATGTTTTAAAATTTGCATTGCACATTCACAATGTGCTCCATGTTGTTTGGTGCCTTAGTTCTGCCCTCACTTAACCCTTACAAGTGTAATGCGCTTCCTTACACTTGTGTTTAAGTGACACATAATAAATGTTCTGTACTTTTTACCATCCATTTCCTATAAAGAAAGTATCTTACCACAAAGTATCTTAAACTTACAAAACAGAACGAGCACCCAGCTAAAAGGGCTGAGAGCACATAAAAAGTTACTATCTCAAGGAAGCAAAATTATCCATGTTATCCTCTTTCTGAAACAAATAACTGTTCCCCCCCAGTCCCCCCCAAAAAACCCAGCCCCAACAACAAAAAACTAGAGGCATAAGTTAGAAGTGATTGTAGACAACTTTAAGGTACACGTTAATCCTGGGCTTAGATATTTTCATATACATATAAAATAAAAAATTACACGGCTACACGAACATCCTCCCTTTCCTCATCAGCCACTTATGCCTTCTTCTGAAGAATATTAATATTACATAGCTCTGAAATGAGACAAGTGTGACATCCTTTAAGGAAGCCCTAAAATATACTGGCAAATATCACACACATACTAAAGCTGAGTTCATTAAAATAATCCATTAGAGAAACAGCATTCAAATAGGCTAGAAAAAGTGCTTCTGATCCCTCAGTCATGTGTGAGCACTGACAGCAAAGGTATCAGAAAGAACAGATAATACAGATCTCTACACCAGTTACTGTTAATGACAAAATTCTGGATAGAAATCATATTGCATTCTTTGTCTATACCAAGGAAAACTGTAATTCTCAGTCCTCTCTCAAAACAGAGAAAAATTGTTCTCCTTTGTTTTCAAATTGACAGTATATTAATTTATCATTAACATCTTATACTTAGAAAACAGTAATAAACTGGCAATAAACATGATTGTAGAGATCCATATGTTGGATTATTCATTATACCCAACCAAATAATTATAACTAAAATATTTTAAAACTATGATGGATCACTTTTCCAGGATTACCCACAAGATCAGGGCAGGGCAAGATGCAGCCCCGAGGCTAGATCCAGCCTGCCTAACACTTGGATCCTGCCCATGGACTGCATCTGGCCACTTTCTATTTATATCCTGCTGCCTGTGCCACCAAATTTCCAGGAAGTGGCTCAGGCAGCAGGATCCTACTTAAAAGGCTTGTGGCTCTGGGGTATGGCATTATCCCACCAGGGGTCAGAGCAGCGAGCCCTTTAAATAGCCGCAGCAACCCCAGGTGATTACCAGGCACTGTGGTACCAGTGGGGTGGTGTTTATAATTCAAAGCCTTTGGCCCCAGACAACTCTGATGGGAGGCTAGCCCCTAACCCCGCCCCTTCTGGTGGTGGAGCCAGCCCATGACCACATACCAAAATTCATTAAGTGGGCCCCCCTGCGAAAATTATTGCTCACCCATGCACAAGATCATAGTCCACTTTATAATGCAGATTCTATCACAATGCTTTCTCAAGTTCATTTCACACACAAAAAGGCTTTTATTTACCTATTATCTTTTCAAATGATTGTGTTGTTTGTAACAGAAGGAACAAGAATAATTATTATTAATGAATGATATTTAAAAATTGAGATTGCAGTAATCGTTAAAGACCACAGCCATGATTTACTTGATCCAATTATGATAGCATTTAAAATAAAAAGTCAGACGGTCAGCATATATGGCCAATTATATTGAGATCAGTGGGTGTTTGCTAGAGTAAAGATTACATAAGAATCTAGCCTCGGTGTAGGAAGAAGGGGTCTAGGGGGTACTACAGCACCTCTTCAAATTTTGCACCCTGCACTGGAGTCCCAGCCGCCAGTCCATACCTGGGGGCTCTGATGCCACCCAGAGTTCTGGCTGCCAGCCCCGCTGCCATTGAGGGGTCCTAGATACTCTGCTGCAGACCCCAGTACCCTGACAGTAGGCCCCGCACTCAAGACTCCTCATCTGCCCCCAGGTGTGGTGCTGACCTGGGGCAGTGAGGGGTGTGGACAGAGTAAAGTGGGGGTGGGGTGCAACACTCCCACCATAAAAAGTGCTTCAGTGCCACTGGAATCAAGAAAGGCTCACAGGAGTTACAGGTTGTACCTCCCTTAACTGGGACTCCCTGGTCCGGCAACATCTGTGGTCCGGCATGACCACGGATGTTCCTGGACCACAGAGCCCAGGAACAGGGAGGTCTGGTAGCTAGATAGGAGTGCCGTAGGAGGCACCAGTAACTAAGCTTGGAGCCCAGTTTGTGTGTGTGGGGGGGGGGGGAGGAGGGACTGGCGGCATAGCAGGGAGCTCTGGCCCCAGCCTCAGCGTCAGCCAGGGAGCTCCAGCCCTGCTATGGAGCTCTGGCCCTCTGCCCCAGCCCTGGCTGCACAGCTCTAGCCCCAACCATGGAGCCAGGCAGCTGCGGAGCTTCTGCCCTGAGTGTATAACTCTAGCCCCAGCTATGGAGCCAGATGGCTGGGGAGCTCTGCCCTGGTTGCAAAGCTCCAGCCATGGCACTCTGGCCCCAGCAGCAGCAGGGCTGACGGCATCTAGAGAGCCCTGGGGAGTAGGGGCAGCAGAGGGAACAGGGTGAAGCCCTAATGGCAGCACGGGGCAAGTGGTGAGGGACCTTCCCTGGTCCAGCAAATCCCCTCATTTGGAACCAGTCAGGTCCTGAGGGTGCCGGATCAGCGAGGTCCCATCTGTATTCCATTTCCTTAACAGATTCCCTAACCCTTTCAAATCCTCTAGAGCAAAGATATGGAAGTAAACGTAAAGGATTGAAAACGTTTTGTGACTGGATAAAAGGGGAAGATTTCTTTATGCCTCCTATATTCTAGACAGAATTGCGGAAAGTGCCTATCCTAAACTGCCTGACTTATTGTTCATTGGTTTGAGCCAACCTACCAAATTACAGTCTGGTGCCAGATGTGATCAGGGACCACCTCAAAACCATGAATTAGTTTACTTTGGTATCCAGGCATGTTGTGGAACCAGTTGTCTCTTGCATTGGAAATTAGGTGAATCTAGGGTTAGAGTGTTTGGAATTTTATTGTGAGGAAAAAAGAATCAGCAGCTCTGAAGCACTAGCTGCTCTTTCCCCATTAAATAGTGAGTATGGATCAGGATAACCAGTGACATCAGTCTCATAATATAGCAATAGTTCATGCTAAAATGATGCCTGTCACAGAATACATGATCCGGAGACGGTAGTAAGTGGGGAAGCCAGTGCATGGGGAAGGCAATTTAATTGACAAGCGAAGGACCTGCAAGGTCATGCAAAAAGGATCAAAAGTTCCTTTAACCATGCACAGCCTTTTTGGAAAAAAAAATCCTTCACAGAAGCAATTACTCTATGTGTAGAATAGCTATCTCTGTACTGAATTATTCTGGAAGAAGCTCTTTGCACTAGAGCAGTGCTGTTAATGGATGTTGTAATCATTGTGCTTTCCCTCCTTACATTCTCAGGGATTGGGAAGAGAGACAGAGACACAAGACATAGGAATCTGCATTTATACTGAAATGAAAAACCTGTAGAGTATTCAATGCAAAAGAATTAATTGTTGGCCTGTTTCTGTGCAAACTGATCTCTGACCGGAGATCTTCCCTGCCACACTTAACCTGGACTAGAACAAAGGAATAAAGCAGTCGCTGGAAGCAAACACTTTGTATTTTGGGGGAGTGGGAAAATATATCCAGTCATTCTTGAGCTTTAAACACTACAAAACCCCACAGCTCAGAATAGCTCCTCTTCTAAAATGATTCTCCTGTAGCACTCCAAAACCACTGTTAGATTGCAAATCAGGTGAGGTAAATGAAGGGTAAACAACAATAGATACGAAGTAGATAAGTAATTTATCTTGTTTTGAGGCAGCCTTCATCCTACTGAAAAGACTAAACTGAGGATGGGTTATTGAGGAAATGTCCATAACTCAAGCAGCTGAAGTGCTCAAAGCCAAATGCAACTAATTACCTCAGGCACAACTCAGCATATCCACAGCACTATCATCCCATCAGAGACTGACAGGACAATGGAGCAAAGAGAATCCAATAAGTTGTGTTTGCTATTGTCAAACACAAGTTATTGGGTTCAACGTAGGAATGACTGGTTTAAATTCTCGGGCTTGTGTTATATAGAACATTTGACTAGATGATCTAATGGTCACTTCTGGCTTTAGAATAAGACGCCTTCCACATACAATCTAAATCATGGGTTCCCAAACTGGGGGGCGTGAAGAAATTCCAGGGGGGGCGCGAGGCGACCCAGCCTCCCCCCCCCATTAAGTTTTACTGCCCTGTTCAGTTCCTTTTTTCACTCAACAAGTTTTGCTGCTATTTGGGGGGGGAACGGGGGGACGTGAGGATTTTTCAAAAATCAAAAAGGGGGGCGTGATGCCAAAAAGATTGGGAACCACTGATCTAAATGAACATTTAGAAGATGAAGGAGTAGGTGGCTCCATTCTAGAACCGGAAGAAAGCATTTTGTCTAAAACCTGTTTTTTAATTAATACCTTTTCAATGGGATGAAACATCTTCACAGACATTTTTCAATTTTTTTCCAAAACTTTTCTTTCATTTCAGTGGGGGAAATAACACTTTTTCTCAGTGTAAACAAAAAGCGGGAAAAGTTTCTTGAAGTGTTTTCTCTCTCCAAATAAAACTTTTCAAAAATAATCAAAATTTTTACTAACATTTTTTAATAAAATTAAAACTTTATTTCCTTCAAAATATCTGAGAAATACATTGTTTTGACCAGCTCTCTATTCCAGGCAAGTATCTACAATGATTCAATAATACATATTTGTTATCCCAAAAGCTATGCAGTAAAGATGTTCATCTTTTCTGTAAATCAGCTACCCTTTATTCAATATTAAAGATAGCAAAAAAAATTCAAGTGTCTTCTCAAAAAGAGCATGTGGATGCCTTAATTGTTTTAAAATGGATTTCACATAGCCTCAAGTAGTCTGGGTTCATATGAAAATCTAATGTGGTATAGCTACCTGTAATCTATAGTCTGACTCTTGTCTGTCTCCATCCAGAATATATGGGATATACATTTATACAGACCTGCAAATCTTTGCTTGAGTGGAAGTGACAAAAAACTGTCTTCTACTAACTTTTCTGACTTATGTCTCCTTACACTGTAATTAACACAGATTTGAAAATAAAGACAACTAAATTTGTCTCAGAGATATAAAATGGTTAAGTTGAAAGGGTCTCCTCACTGCTTACGAACGTAAGAACGGCCATACTGGGTCGGACCAAAGATCTATCTAGCCCAGTATTTTGTCATCTGATAGTGGGCAACGCCAGATTCCCCAGAGGGAATGAACAGAACAGGTAATCATCAGCTTCAGCAGTGAGATTGCAACTTCTCCCTACCTGCAGGACTTGAGTATTTCAACTCAGTTTTTCCATGATTGGGATGTAGTATTCATCTTTCAGAGAGACCGGCTGTGCCAGAGAGATTGGGGAGAAAGGATGTTAAACAGCTGACCTCTCTGAATGAGTCAGTGCACTGGTTAAAAAAAAGGAAGTCTTCTGGTTAAAAAAAAAAAAAAAAAAAAAAAAAGTTTCTAGTCTAAGGTATATCTGGTTTTTTTCCTGCCTATTCAAGGATGCCCTTTTCTCTCTCGCTTAGTATTGAAGTATCTTGACCAATTTCTAATATTAACTGACCACACGATGCAGAGTGATGTACTTTGATTGCTGGTGAGTCACGCACCTTGGCAAGGGTGATAGCATGTGGTTTTGATGATCTGTGGCCTAAAGGAGAAAATCTGCTAACTGGAAAAGATTCTTCTGGAGCATAAGATGCTTTATAAAGATTAAAGAATACATTTACATGCCTCATTGACTCTCCGTCTCTTTTCAAATCTCATCTGAAAACATCTCTTTTCTTCTTCAGCTATGCCTCCTAATTTCCCACTCCCTCGCATATTATTTATTATTTCACCCTGCAGCTGTATTATTTAACCGTAAAGAAATGTAAGATGCAGTCTGAATGAAAGAAGCTATACACGATAAAGTCATATTGTATATATTACTCTAAGACGTTATGTTAGTCATACATGGAGTATCATATTACTCTAAGATAAGGTTAGACATGATCATGTAATATGTGCATCAAATCTTACTGTTTAGTTTGGTGCATATTGTTTTCTATTAATAAATGACTGACTTCATATGGGCTTGTGTTGTCCGGGAGGGTGCTGGCTAGTGCAAGATGCACATTTCTGGGGGAAAAAGTCTGTGACTGGAAGTTTGCTGGTGTTGCCCTGTAATGTAAGTTATGTGTGGCTGGCTATAGCATTTACATAATACTGCTGGAGTTGATGCTGTCCCAGTAAAGCAGGGTGAAGAAATAAGGAGACATCCCTGGATAATGTCACAGAAGGTCTATTGCTGGATTTCTCAATCCCCTTGGCTGTCTTTACTGATAACTCTGCCTTCCCATTGCTTTGTGGGTACACTGGCTTTTATTTTTCCCTGAGGGTGCTCCACCCTCATTCCACTCCTGTCTGTCTAACCCACTTTTACATATCTTTAGTGATGGCGATTCCACAATCTCCCTAGGCAACTTATTTCAGTGTTTAACCACCCTGACACTTAGGACATTTTTCCTAATGTCCAACCTAAACCTCTCTTGCTGCAGTTTAAGCCCATTGCTTCTTGTCCTATCCTCAGAGGACAAGGAGAACAATTTTCCCCACTCCTTCCTGTGACGCCCTTTTAGATACCTGAAAACCGCTAATATGTCCCCTCTCAGTTTTCTTTTCAAAACTAAACAAGCCCAATTCCTTCAGCCTTGCCTCATAGCTCATGTTTTCTAGATCTTTAATAATTTTTGTTGCTCTTTCCTGGACCTTCTCCAATTTTTCTTGAAATGAGGTGCCCAGAACTGGACACAATACTTCAATTGAGGCCTAACCAGCACAGAGTAGAGCAGAAGAATGACTTCTCATGTCTTGCTCACAACACTCCTGTAAATGCAGCCCAGAATCAGGTTTGTTTTTTTAGCAACAGAGTCAGACCGTTGACTCATATTTAGCTTGTGGTCCACTATGACCCCTAGATCCCTTTCTGCAGTACTCCTCCTTAGACAGTCGCTTCCCATTCTGTATGTGAAACACATTGTTCCTTCCTAAATAGAGTACTTTGCATTTGTCCTTATTAAACTAGCTCAACACACACGTTGGGGTCTGTTTCTAAATTGTGCTTGCCTTATAAGTGTCCATCTCCTTAAAAGATGTTTTTGTATTCTGTTAGAATGCTGGTCAAGGCCAGGTGACTGTTCTCCTTCCTCACCCACACTGAGAATATTCTGGTTCTGAGCATGGCTTTCTCTGTCCTGTCACCTAGCAGAGGGTTGTACTCCTATGTGTCAGCTACTACAAACTCCAAATGGTGATGTGTCTCCAAATGGTGTGTGGGGTTTTTTGTTTTTTTTTTAAATCAGTAGCCTTCTTTTGCCCATTAGCCTCAGAATGGTTTTATGGTACATCATCAGCACCTGATCCCATTTCTCCAACTGAATACAGCTGTTTATCAGTGTTACTGTGATTCCATGATAGCTGACTCTACATAACTGTAGATAGATAACTGGATCTATGTACATTAGATAACTGGATTATCTATTTTGATAATCCAATTGAAATCAAATTAGTTATGGAACTAATATCATAGTTACAAATATGGAATTAGTACAGCCAGCAGCCACCTTCTGCAGTGTGTGTATGTTGAGACGCTATGGCTCTACTGAAGTCACCCTGTAGCTTTCCTTCTCTTCCTTGTAAGTTTCTACATTCCCACCAATCTCTGTAGGTCCTGCTGCTTTATTCTTCCTGTCATAGGTGCAAGCATTAGGACATGAAGTGGTTCAATCTCCCACACTCTTTACACAGTTGTACATAGGCTGAAGATTTTTCTTTCTGCCTTTCCTGTTGCTTTCCATTCAGCATTCTGGCTATGTCTACACTACAGAGTTTTATCGGGAAAATGGCCGGTTTTCCGACAAAACTTGAGGAACATCCACACTGCAATTATGTTATTCCACAAGAAAATTGAAAGAACAGAGGAGTTTTTCCGACATTGGTAATCCTCATTCTACGAGGAAGAAGCCTTTTTCCGAAAGAGCGCTTTAGCAAAAAGGCGTGTATGGACAGGGAAGAAGGAGTTCTTTTGGAAGAAGCAGGAAGAGGAAAAAGCACAGGTGCTCTGGTGGCCATTCCGTCCATAGCAATCACAGCTTATATGCGAGAGAGCATCCATTCAGTCTGGACACTCTCTTTCGAAAAAAGCAGATCACCTTTTCGATGAGCTTTGGCAGTGTGGACACTCTCTTTTGGAAGACTTTTTGGAAGATCTCTTCCGAAAAAAGCTTCTGCTGAAAGAAGCCTGCAGTCTAGACGTAGCCTCTGTGCTGGCCAGTCCTACTCCTTTGGTTGCTTTTGGTTGAGCCTGTGAATTTGTTCTGTGTTAGTGGGTGTTTGGGTCCTTTTTCTGGACAGTCCACATGCCTTTGATATTTGAAGCCTTTTCTTCTCTTAGGTTAGATCTGCTTGTCTCAACAAACCGGAGTCACATATCAACAAATGACCCTGTCTCTAATTAGGGAATCTGTAAAATCTCCACATAAGGATTCCAGAGTTCTCAGTTCTCTAACTTATCTATTTCTCTCTTTGCTTTTCAGTTTTAGGTAAAAACCAGTATCTCATTAGTATCTGATTGTGTCGGTGGTCACAGTAGTCAAACACCTTTATCAGCTCTGACAGTATTTTGGGTGTTGTTACTGGTAACAGTGCTTCACTCATTACTTGTCCTCGCCCTCACATCCAGTGCCCTAGTGAAGAAGCTTTACCTTCAATTTCATATCTTTATTTCCCAAGATCATCTCTTTATAGATACAGTTCTTGTTTCTACTGCTTCCATGCTTGCCTGATGGTTTTTTGGGAAGTGGAGGGGTCTGGAAATCAAGCATTTCTCTTGGATTGAGTCCCTCCATGCTGCTGGTTTGCTTTGTTTCTAGGTGGTGCTTTGTTTGCCTATTAGTCACTCTCTCCCAGCTTGCTGGGTAATACATGAGAGGTCTCCATGCCTGTAAAACTAAACTGGTATTATTCTGAGATTTACAGAGATGCTGGAACTGCAGCTGGTCTTCTAGTCATGTACGTAGAGGTTGCTGGTGCCTTCTCTAAACTATTTCCTCTTCAGTCTGTGCTCCTCCCTCCAACTTCCATGCACTTTACTACACACCTGAACAGCTCAATGAGAAACAGGATCTGCTCTGTGGATCCACTTGTGAGACTGAGATCTTAGGGATCAATTCTGTCCTCATTGCAGTCAAGAGCAAAATCCCCCTGCAACCAGTAGGAGTTGGGTCAGGCCCATAATTTGGTTAAAGAAATTTAGTCTGATCATTTCACCTTAACTGAATATATCCTAATATAATATTTGGTTTGCATCTCATAACACAGCGCTTGCTAAATATACAAGGCAAAGATATATACACAATGAGTCATCTGAGTGTGTAAACTGAGAATACTGGCTTCCGAATGAAATATGAAGGGTATAGTCTATTAAGTGAAACACAGGGAAACTACGAAGTAAAGGTGCAACTCCAGATGGTATAAACAACAAATATTCAGTCCTGTTAAATTATGATCCCAAGGCATGACACCAAAATCTGTTTGCTTTATAAACATTGTGCCATAAATAAGGATTTCTTCTGGAGATTCTCTCTCAACCCCTTGCTGTTACTGCAGCCATTTCAGCATCTTTCTCTGCTGATGCTGATATTGCTGCTGGGTGACTTACTGTTGCTTCTACATCTGCTGCTAGCATATCAGGAGAAGGGGGGAATGAAATGCTACAGATTGTTTCCTCTGCTTCCAAGAGGAGAAAAGAAAAGCGTTGGCAGGGAAATACAGAAAGGGTGATTAGCAGAGAAAATGACCACGCATTACAGCCTCATTTGGGTCCCAGTTAAACAAGGTGCTTAAAGTTAGCCAGGTGCCTAAGAACTTTGCTGAGCAGGGGTCTTGTATGACAGGCCCACTAACGACAGATGCTGAAAACAAAACAAATGTATAAAAAAAGCTCAGCTTCCATCAGCTCTTGAGTAAGCTGGATACACGACATGGCATCACTAACACATTGTAAATAAGTAATTAAGATGCCTAATGTAGCTGAATAACATGAGAAATAGTGGCAATAAAAATTAATTGCAAAATATTTCTGTTCTTCAGAGAAATGCACAGGTATGCAAAAAGGACTTACTGGTATATATTACTGCATTTATGGGAGACTGTATTCATCACAAAGACAGAAAGAACTCTTAGGTAATGTAATTCAACTTGCTGCCAATGCAGATTTGTTTCCTACAATACATTTCCCAGTATTTCGTTACAAGGGCTATGGAAAAGCATATGAAATAGATACTTTATAGACATATGGCCCAGATCCTCAGCTTGTTTGAACTGGCATAGCTCCATTGAAGTCAAAGGATTTATAGCAGCTGAAGATCTGGCCTCTGGGTAGTTATAATCATGTAGGGCAGGATTCTGCTACATTTACTCACGATGAGTAGTACTTTACTTCATTAATAGCCCCATAGATTTTGGAGGATGTTTAAATGGACAGGGTAGATCAACTAATGCTTATTGTGCTAGGTTGGGATTTGGGAGGCCAAAGTTCAATCTCCACCTCCACCCCAGTGTTCCTGGATGGTACCCTGGTTAGTCTCTCCAAGTCTCTGTTCCCCATTTGAGTTAAATGGAAATAATAGAACCACTATTTTGAGCTGTCCAGATATTAGTGATGGTGGTTACATAATTACCTAAAAATGCACAGATTTGACGTCAAAGGGCTACTCATGGAGTAAGGTGTTACTCACTGTAAGGGTTAGGGATGTCAACGTGTAGTCGACTATACGATTAACTGACAAGCCTGGGCTTATTGGTTAATATTGTTGACTGTATCAGAGGCAGCAAGGGTGGGGGAGAATGGGAGTTGTTGCCCATGAGGAGCTAGCTTAAAAGCTGGCTCCCCATGAACACCAGATCTGCTTGCTCACCTTCACTCGAGTCCTGCTGCCTCTTAGAGAGGCAGAAGCATGGAAGGTGAGTGGGGTGGGTTGGCATAAATATGTGCGGGAAGCCGGCTTTCAAACCAATTCTCCACATGTATCGGCTCCACGGTGCTGCTGCACCTCCTCCCCCGCACTATCAGAGGCAGTAGCACATGGGTGTGGGGGCAAGGAAGGCTGCCATGGAGCAGCCTCTGTCCATGGGGAGCTTGGATCCCACCCACGAACAGGGGCTGCTGCCACCCTGCACTGATGCCTCTGTATCAGAGGCAGCAGCATACAGCTGCAGGCAGCCAGTCTGTGCAAAAAGCTGGGCTCTCTGTGCGGACCAGCTCCACCTGCCACCCTGCACTGCTTGCTGCCTTTGATAAAGAGGCAGCAGCACAGGGTAGTAGGGGGCTCCCTGGGAGTGGGGCTGGGAGCACACTGGCTGCTGCCCCTACCCCCAGGGACTATTGAATAGTCATGTAACCGACAATATTTTGTGCGGTTACATGACTATTCAATTACTCAATATCTAACATCCCTAGTAAGGGTGCCAGAATCTGCCCACCATGTTCTGTTATGGTTTTTGTGAATATTTTAATATCTTTCTTATAGATTTTAAAATTACTGTCCATATGTAATATGAACTCAGTGCATATATATAGCGATAAAAGGAAAACTTAGCACACTTGCAAAACTGCACAGCTCTGGGGGTTGTACGAAGGTGGAGAAAAGTAAAAGTCAGTGCCTATGTCCCTGGGCACCCACAAAGCAATGGGAAAGCAGAGTTATCAGGAAAGATAGCAAAGGGACTGATTGGTAAATCCAGCAATAGACCTTCTGAGACATTACCCAGGGTACAAGCAGTACCGATGGACAGCTATGTCTCCTCAATTCTTCAATGTGGGGGCCTTTCACCCTGCTTTGCTGGAAGAGTATCCAACTCCACCAGTCATACCATATGAATGCTATAGCCAGCCACACAACTGACATTATAGGGCAACACCAGCAAACTCCCAGAAATTTGCATCTTGCACTGCCCAGCAGCCTCCTGGACAACACTAGCCCATACGAAGTCAGTCATTTATTAATAGAAAACTATATGCACCAATCTTGTTATCTCAAATGGAGTTTCCCAACCCCTTCAATCCAAATACTCTGCTTTAGATAAAATCTATTGTTCTGTTTTTAATAAACTTGTTTTGTTGTTTTAAGTGACTATAGGTAATGAGGCACGTAAGCCAGAATTGTTTATACGAAGATAAAGGTAAAATGCTACTTACATCTAACTAAGCAAGCTAAATGAATACAAAACAAAGATCTTGCTCACCAGGTTTTCCAGCAGTCTTGCTAGATAATCCTTTGTGTGTCAGGATCTCTCACATTCCCCAGTCCAATGCTGCTTCCTTGGTTCTTCAGGGGTGGTTGGTGCCATGGTAGACAGTAGGGAAGAGATGGTCTGGGGAAACTGCCATCTCCACTTACAGACCTTTCCCTTGGTCAAGAACCATCTCCAGCTGATGTTCAGGAGACACAAAGTCTGCATGGCTAGGAATCTTAAGCTGCTGTTTTGTCAAAAAGCAGATTTTTTTTGGCCCCACACTTTCTTCTTCCACTTAATTATGTGATGGTCAATTTAATTTCTTTAATCCCTGGCTCAGCCATTAGCTAGCGTTTTGTTTTGGAAGAACCTGTTTATGACTGCCCTCCAGAACATGTTGGAACATGTCTTGGCAACATTATACTGTGGAATCTTAAAGCTCTACATATAATGTTGCTAAACATTTTATCAGCAAATCATGAGTTTTCAAATGATGTCTTACAAATTTCATACAAAATTTAACAGTCTTGTACAGGGGACAAGCATAGGGGTAGAGACTATGGCACCTTCACAGGCATTAGCATAGCATGGGACGGATTGCTTGGAGAAACATGGAGGGAACAGCTTGCTGCAGCCCAGCAGGAGTACAATGGCCACAACAGAGGAATAGTGAGTGGACCCCAAGATAAGTAGGCAGCCTATTAAAAGAAGAAGCCAAAAACCCAACACTACTACAGGTGAGCCAGTCTGGGGCTAATTACCAAAATAACCTCACAAAGCAATGGAAAAAAGGAAACAGTCCAAGCTGCAGAGGGGCATAGGTCAGATGAGGTAGCTATAGACTGGAACCAACGTTAAAGAGGACACCAAAGGCAACAGTGGAGTAGAAGCTGATAGCTAGGACAGACAGGGGCTAAGGCCAGGAGCAAGAGGACATAAAAAGAGCTTGAACTATCAGCTGGCCAGATAAGGGAAGATCAGACATGAACAATGTACAAGCCCAATTGAACGAAGGCAGCAACAAGGTAGAAGTCGGTCCCCCATCAACAGCAACAACACAAACAAAAGCTGGGAGGTCATGAGGCCTCGTAAAGTAAGGGCTGCAATGGTAAGGTGGTTAAGTCCCTGGCCCTAATGCAGGGTATGTACAAATAACCTTTGGCCCCAACAAGTCAGCAAATTGTTACCCAAAAGGCTACAAAAATTCTAAAAAGGAAAGATGTAGCAGACTGCATGAAACTTGAAGGGAGGAGCATAGACTGTTAGAAGAGATTGATGGTCTGTATGTACATAGCTAGAATGCTAGTTGCAGATGCATCATCTCTACATATTTCTCTTAATAAAAAATCAGTTTAGTTTCACAAATATGGAATCCTTTAGCATTATTTGCCTAACAGACGATACATGAAACAAGGAGCACAGAGCTTTTTGGGGGTTGTGTGTTTTAAATTCTCTAAATGTGCCGAAGGGAAAAATGTAAAACAAGGACTTTGCGGTGAACACCTACAGAGAGCTGGAAATGTGAAGACATTCTGGAAACATGAGTATTAAATTTAACATAAATCTACAGAAACCACTATTATTTCATTATGCATTTTTACACAGTGAAGATGATTTGATTGGTGAAAGAACTAATTTGAGATTCATTCAAATCCTGTGTACACAGTAAAACCCTATCACGTGCTGCCAAAAGAATAACACATTAAAATGAGGAAACACCTTCCCCACTTTGCATCTATGTATGCAAAGCTGCATGTAAGCATAAAGCAAACCCCTTTAAAATCCCATATATTGTAGATGCTGAAAATAAATCCATGCTAGTGAACATAATTGCATGCTCCAACAGTAAAATATAACTATCAGCTTAGTAAGAAAATAAATATCAACTGAGCTTTAATTTATACTGATGCCACAGAAAATTCTAATTTGACAAATGCCTGCTACAGGATTACAATGTACTTAAAAGGTCTCCAATTTAACATGCACCAGAGAAGTGTGGAAAATTCAGAGCAAACTGACATGTTTGATTTATTCTTCAAAGATCTCTGGAGCTCTGACAACTTATCACAATTAATTCCAAAAGCAAAAGGAGTTTAATAATGTTTGTGTGGGGGAAGAAACAGGTTGATATTTCTGACTACAGAATATTTAAGGTAACTATTTGAGGTGTTTCTTCTCTTTGTTGTGACAGAGAAGCAGAGCTCACCATCACAAGATGCCTACTCTCACCTTTATTTTTTAAACCATCAGCAAATTGAAGAGGAGATTACAAAGATTTTTTTCTCCTCCTCTCCGTAAACTGAGGAAGCTCCAGGAAACCAGGAGTTGTTCCTCCATATGGTTGGAGCATTGTTACTCCACACTAGGAGCAGACTCAAACACTCACAGATTCTAAGCTTGTTCATGTTGCACAGAACACTCTTAGACTACGTCTACACTGTAGGCTTTTTGCACAAGAACGGCCGTTCTTGCGCAAAAACTTGCAGAGCATCTACACTACACGTGTTCTTGCGCAAGTAAATTTACAATAAAGCGTCAGAACAGATGGCATCTTGCGCAAGAGTTATTCCTCTCCCCATGAGGAATAAGCCCTCTTGTGCAAGATGGCAGTGTGGACGGGCAACAGGGGTTACTTGTGCAAGAAATCCCTATGGCTAAAATGGCCATCAAAGCTTTCTTGCGCAAAAGCACATGGCAGTGTGGATGCGCTCTTGCGCAAGTCCTTTTGCACAAGAACTCTTGCGCAAAACAGTTCTTGCACAAGAAGCCTGAAATGTAGACGTAGCCATAGGTTTTTGAATAATGTAGGCAAAATATGTAGGTAGTATGTGGCTTTCTCTTTTCAAATTATTTAGTGTCAGCCTTATCACTACCAAATCTTGGGGCAGATCTAAAAAATCATGGCCAGGAAGGAATCAGTGCTGGTAGCAATAGAGGAATTGGCCCAAAGACGTTCCACTTATTGCCTGCATTTTGGGGGGTAGAAAACATACTGGATGTGTAACAAAGCAGTCAGTAGCTTTAATTTGCCTGACTGCTACTCAGACAGGAAATCACTGCAGACCTCACTGACCTTGGCAATATTACAGGGATTTTTTTTTAAACAAGAATTAATTATTCCTGTGCAATTTCTCCAATATATTCAATCTAATCTAAACAGGCTTTTCTTCAAATTAGGCACGTGGGTCTTCTCTGACCACTCCTTTTGCTTCTGGAGAAATTTCCCTTGCAATTCCTACATTGTGGTCACAGCAGAGAAAGTTTCTCAGTCCATTAATATTTGTTTGGGTTCATATTAGAATAGCTTGGGGGCAGAGATGAAGTACGGGAGCTTGATCTTGCATTTGTTAACACTCCAATACCACAAAAAAACCTGTGCAAAGGCTTGATATTGATTTACCTTCATCCTCTCTCACAAAAAAACCATGTTATTATTTTGTCACACGGATAAGGAGACTGCACTTTGAGAAATCAAAGGTAGCAGGCTCTACATGACTAAACTGAATTGAGACATTTCTAGCCCTGCAACTCTCCCATAAATACAAATTATTCCAATACATTACCCACAGCTAGGACTGCTTCCTAATGATACGACAAGAATTCACATGATTCCAGATGGCTAGATGGTGCAATGGACTGTCCTTCTGCTTGCCTGTGTACACAGAGGGGCGAGACTATTTTTTAAGCCTCTGTCTTCACTCTAAGGCTAGGAGGAGTGTTCCTGAAGTAAGCATCATGTGTCTGGTTCTATTCTTGCACTTTGGCATTGTAACTACAATAGGTCCAATGACTCTAGTAATGTAGCAGCACAGACCTCAGTGCTTCCTACCACACACTTTTACCCATGCACTCCCCACACTCCAGCCCACCTATAAAAATTTGCACATATTCCATTTACTGCCATTAACAATTGGTCTTACCACTACTCCAGACATATCGATACAAAGCAGCAGATTAATCTTTTCTGCTATGTAAATGTATAGTAACAAATAAAACAAAACAAAACAGAATAAGTACTTAGGGTAATTTTTGTTGCCAGCTGTATTTGTTTCTAAGTAAGCTGATTTGAGTACTCCAGGAAGAGCAAGCACCAGGACTGAATTTGCTTTGCTCAGAACAAGTACCATTCAGTTTGGCAGAACAATTTTCTCATCTTCATTTGTCAGTATTTCTAATATCATGCTCTATAAGGACTACATGAAGGAGCAAAAGGATCAACTGTTTCCCCAATTGGTGCTCTTTCAGTCTTTGCCTATCCAGAAATTGCCGAACAACTACTGATATTGTTTGGGATGTAGTCACCTATCCACTTACGCATGGGCTAATACCACCAACTCATTTCATTTAATTGGTAATCTAGCCTGAAATGAAACCAATGACATATATTGATTGCTTAAGACAGTGTTTCTCAAACTGTGCTCCGCAGAGCCCCAGGGCTCCACGAGACATCTCCAGGGGCTCCACAAGGTTGACAAACTGGAAACATCGATAGGTACAACACATACAATCAGTGGACCGCTGGGGCTCCGCATAAATTTTTTACGCATGTAAAGGGCTCCAGAGCCCAAAAAGTTTGAGAACCACTGGCTTAAGACCATCCATTCACATTATTGGCCATAAAGATACCTGTGATGGGATGGTTGCCCTGCACTGGCCCATAATGAGTTAAAAGAGCCCTGGGAGAAGGCTGGGACCCAAGCAGAAGAGGGCTAATGGCAGCCAATTAGGGCCTGGGTAGGCCCTATAAGAAGGGCTCCTGGAGAGGAGCAGCATGCACTCCAGTTGTGGAGTAGGAAGTACTTGGCTGCATGGTAGGCTAGAGAGGGTACCTAAAACAGAGGAGTGCTGGGGAAGGGTAGGCAGAGCTGGGGAGCTCTGGCTAGGCAAATCCCCAAGCTGAGGCCTTGCTTTCAAGGCCTGTGGGGTACTAGAGCTGCAGAGAGGCAGCCAGGGCAGAAGAAGGCAGCAGATCTGTACCCCCTAGCCAATGGGGAGTGCCCATTTCAGATGGCAGTTTGCCCCAAGGCAGGGGCTAGGTGATGACTTGCAGTGGGTCATTGATGCAAAGTGGGTTTAGGGGCTTGGAGTTCCCTGGAAGGTGAGGACCCCAGCATGTGAGGGCACTAATGTGGGGTAGTACTGCAGAGGAAGAGGCACTGTGGACTAAGAGGGGCATGGGACCTGGCAAGTGGTGGCAACACTAGCAGGAGGGAGGAAGTGGAGGGTACTCCAAGACCAAGGAAGAGCTGATTCTCAGATTGGCCAGCAGGAGATGCCGTAGTGGTGAGTCACAAACTGCTACATTACCCCAAAGTTGTGAAATGTTTGGAATATATTAGAAAGCTGCCTTTTGTAATGTTATTGTTCATTAATTTTTAAGACCCTTAAGCTTCACCCTGAAAATTTTTCATGAGATCGTTCTGAGATCATCTCAGAATAAATATAAATCTACATTTTTGAATACATGCATTTATCTATCCTACATCTTCAGAACATGAAACTAACTATCCTGCCAATAGGTCATGAACTTGTATGTTGTCAATGTGATTTTTATTAACCCTTTTAATGTACAACTTTATACTTAGGGCATTTCACACACAAGAAAATATTGACTAAGGAAGGGAATTCTGAAATCAACGAATGTAGGTTAAATTAGTGACAATTTCTGAAAACATATTGGGTAAAATGTATCTCTGGTGTAACTCAGAATTACATCAGGGAGGCCTCCATAGAAATGGACTAAAAGACAGGGTAGTTGAGGGCACGTCTACACTAGGAAATTTTGAAATAACTAAATCTGAAATATCTCCTGAAATAAAAAAATCAAAATAGTGTGTCCCCACTATGGGGGAGCCTCAAAATTAGTCCAAGGCAGGCTCCATTATCGTGGACACGTTACTTTGACTTAGAGGCCTAGGAAGTACTGGGAAGTAATTACTGCGTATTACTCCTGGGAGTAGTTATTTCAAAATAGCAGAGTGTCCACACTAACGCTATTTCCAAATAACTATTTCAAAATAAGCGTTATTCCCCAAGGAAAGCAGGCGTACAGATTTCAAAATAACCAACCCGTTATTTTGAAATAACAGGCTTGTTAGTGTGGATGCTCCGCTTATTATTTTGACATAAGGGAGGTTATTTCGAAATAACTCTCTAGTGTAAGACCAGGGCTGAGATAGGAGACAGACAAAATTAGAAAGGTACATGCACAAATGTGGACTAACACAGAAAGAGAAGTTGACTTACAGTCCAGGTGTGCTTTTCAGAGTACTGACTGCAATCCAGTGTACTTCTAGTTCTCTTACAATGAAGAGTACTATCTAAAAAGGAAAAATAAACATGTCGGTTGTATTTGATGCCAAAAACTTACCATCAATTAGGTTTAATGTTCCAGTGAGTACTTGTAAGGGTTAAGGTCAGCTTAACCTGACATGCATAACACTTCAGAGTAAAGAATATCAGTGATTTGGGGGATTTATATAATTACCTAAACCTATGTAAATGCCATCTAGAACATGGAATAATTATCTTAACCCTTCTTCTACCAGAAAGATTGTGCAGCATTTTATATTGGATCAGAAAAGTTGGGGGACGGGGGAAAAGCACTCAGTTTTATTTTAAATTCACAGGCAATGATTTACTTATTACACATTTCTAAAAGGCTTAGTCCTTATAGGGCTAATGGGAGTGGCAAGTGCTTTCTACCTCTCAAGATTCAGACATTGTGAATTGCTTGCACATAAGCAATGATTATTTGGCAGTACAGTAATTTCGAAAATATACCCCGCACCCGAATATACCCCACGGTTTTTTCTATTTGAGTAAAAAAAATCTTGTATACCCTGCGCACGAATATAACCCGTGGGGTATACAAGACTTTTCTGTGCCGGGGGTATATTTACGGTGCGGGGGGAGGAGGATTAGCCATTCACTGACCCAGGTTCCAACGCAGCCTCCAGCCTCTGGGCAGGGGAGCGCTCATCCCACAGGTTCCTCCGCAGCTGCAGGAAGGGGCGGGGGAGCAGGACCCACCAGCCTCCGGGCGGGGGAGCGCTCACTGCCCAGTTCCTGCGCAGCCGCAGGAAGGGGCAGGGGGATGAGCGCTCCACCGCCCCTTCCTGCGGCTGCGCAGGAACTGGGGGCTGAGCATTCCTCCGCCTGGAGGCTGGCAGCTGCGCAGCCACAGGAAGAGGCGACGGAGAGCTCACCACCTGGTGAGTAAAAAAAATTCTGTATACCCCGCGCCCGAGTATACCCCGCGGGGGGGTGGGGGGTGGGGGTGCGGGGTTTGTAAAAATGAATATAACCCGCGGGTTATATTCGCTAAATTACGGTAAATATGTTAATTAACATAACTACTTTTGTTTGATTTTGAGTCAGGTCAAGGTAAATCATACTTGAAAATAAAGCCAAATTCCTTCCTGGTATGATTCCATTACAAAGAGGTAACCATGGAAGCCAAGGAAGGATGAAAGCAGACTCTTTTTTAAAAAACCTATTCCGGTGATATCGAACCAAAATGATAAAAGACTCATGAATTCTCTTTCCTAATCTCCTGCACATTTCTGACTAGGATAAATTTGTGACATATCAAAACGCAAGTAGAAACTGCATTTAATTTCCTGGCCCGTGTCACGTGATCTAGGTCAGGACTACAAAGACTAATACCCATGTCACATGACAAGGAATTCCACAGATTACAGTGGCTGCTCACTTTTTAATGTAGCCACATCTCTTCCACATTCAATGGGGATGAACTTGAGCTACTTATAGCAGCTTGCTGGGCCAATACTACTGGAACATGGCATGTCATAGGCTCCCACACAATTCTACCTGTTCTGGGGAATCAGTGGGATGCACATAACTATGCCTTTTTCATACTGCCTGGAGACTAACCTCTGCAAGGAGGTGCTGTAGATTTAAATCAGTTGTCCACTCATTTATGCTACATAAGAGAGAGAATAGTGCTAAAGATCTGGTCAGAAATATCTCCATGACTTTTGTTTTATATTTGCTTCATACCCTGTAGACAGAGTCCAGGCTGCTGTAAAGTGTGCAAGGACTAGTCTAGGCTCTGGTTGCCCCTTCATTTCTTTAACTTTGTGTTTTCCTTTTCAATGTCACTCTCTCGTGTGTGCAATACACACACACACTCACTGTCTTTTTCTCTCTAATCTATTTCACCAACCTGCAGATAAGGAAGATAGAATGATATACTATTATTGCATTTGTTTTGAAATATCTGGGAAAAGCTAAGACAATATGCTAATGGAGTTCATGTAAGATACAACTAGAACAGAGGTTTTCAACTTGTTTCAGTCCACAGACCACCAGGCCAATCAAAAAATTTTCGTGGACCACCTCCTTTTTGAATCACAATAAAAAAGAGCAGACAACAAACATTTTGGTTTGAAATTTATTTCTTACTAACAGATTTTTGGATTCTCTTCTCACTGACAAGCTTTTCAATGTTTGGAGTGGTACTTGATAATGCACAACAAATATTGCTTTCCACTGCAAGCCGATTCCTCTGTTTGGACTTAACGTGCAACAAACACGAAAATCCAGTCTCACACATATAAGTTGATGCAAATGGCAAAAGAAATCTGACTGCGTGTGCTGACAGATTTGGGTAACTCCCGGTCACACTGGCCCAAAATTTCTCTATGGTAGACTGCTGGTACACATCTTGAGCCGTAAAATCATTTTTCAGATCCAAGGATTCCTCCTGCAGATCCTCTGGAACACGATTAACATCTGTTGTAAATGGATTCCTGATGAAAGATAATCCATCCCTTGTCCTGTCCACCTCCGGAAAGTATCGTTGGAATTCGTCTCGTAGCTTCCGTAAATGATCGAGAATTTGCGTCCGAATGGCTTCCTTTTCCCCGAGCATGGCGTCCACACATGGAAATTGAACCAAATTATTGCCTTCGACTCTTACGATCCAGAGTTCCAATTTGTCAAGAAAAGCCTTGATGATGCTTTGGTGAGAGAACAGATTTGCAGCTTTCCCTTGCAGCTGAAGATTCAGTTTGTTCAAGATTCCAAAAATATCGACAAGATACGCAAGTTCTAAATTTCATTGGCCAGCACATTTCGAATTCCTCTTTCCCTTGAGCCTGGAGAAATAAATCCAACTCCTCTCTCAATTGAAAAACTCTGTTGAGTACGTTCCCTGCTGACAACCACCGTACAGAAGTGTAGAACAGTAACACATCAAAGTCAGAACCCATGTCTAGGCAAAATCTTTTGAACAGCCTGGTGTTCAGGGCCGATGATTTGATGTGATTCACCACTTTCAGCAACCCTTTGAAAACGGCGTTCAGTTGATCAGGCAATGTTTTTGATGCAGAAGCTTCCCTATGAATGAAGCAATGAACTCCGGTTACTATTGAAGTGCGCTGTTTCACCAGCGTTTGGAAGCCTGATCTTGAGCCCAGCATGGCAGGTGCACCATCAGTGGTGACATCCACAAGATTTACCCAATCCGGACCATGTACTTCAAAGAAATTGTTAACAATTTCCATCACATCCTGAGCCTTTGTGGTGGTATCAAGAGTCTTATAAAAAAAGAAACTCCTCTTTGAAGTCTCCCTCAACCACGTATTGTGTGAACACCAATAGCTGAGAGCACAATGCGACGTCGGTCGGTCGATTCATCCAATTCTATGGCAAACAATGGAGACTTCTTTATTTCATCCACAACTTGTTCACTGATGTTCTGTGATATCTCATTTATCTGTCTCGATACCGTGTCGTTAGAGACAGATATATCATTCAGCTTCCTTGCTGCTTCCTCGCCAAGAGCAAGCCACACCATCTGTTTTGCACAGGGGAGCACAAGTTGCTCTACAATGGTATGAGGCTTCTTGGCCTGTGCAATTTTGTATGCAACAATGTAGGACGCGCACACTGCATTGCTTGTCTTATTGTAGAATGCACTTGTTGAGTCGAGGCGCTGCCGTTTCAGACCTGATAACCGCTGCTCAAAATAATCTTCATCCTTTTGCAACAAGTTGGGGTGACACTTTTCGAGATGGAGTTTCAGCTTAGCTGGCTTCATCGAGTTATTCCCCAAGACTTTGAAACAAACAACACATTGTGGCAAATCCACGCCTTCTTTTTCTTGAAAAGTGAAGCCGAATTTGATGTAGTCCTCCGAATACTTCCACTTGACATTTCTTCCTGTCATTGCCATTATAAACAAACTACACCACACCTGTAAAACAGCACATGTAGCACAGGATGAACGACACAGCAACCGCTCAGCACAACGGCAGCAGCTACACTGACGCTCAGAGCCTCAGACGGAAGTTACTGGCAACACAATGCGGTTGAGTCCTAGGTGATGCAATGGATGATGCGCTGAGTGCTTGTGAACACGGCGTAAAACAGCCTAACAGTGGCGCCTGCTCACGCCATGTGACTTTGGACAATGTTCCTGTGGATTACCGAAAAAGTCACCATGGACCACCAATGGTCCATGGACCACCAGTTGAAAACCACAGAACTAGACCAAGAGACAGAAAGAAACCGATTAATTTGACATAGCTATTGCCACAAAGTAAGCAGAAGGAACCACTATTTCAACTACAGAAATACCGAAACTTCCACAAGTATTGCCTTTCTTTATTAAATATTTGTATAAATGTTTATATATAAATACCCACAATCCTCAATCATGCCCAGAAAAGACATACATATTTAAATATAGAAAGCTATCATGAGCATAGATGTAAACACACAGGGAAAGTATAATCTCTCTGACACGGGTGTAAATTAAGAGTAACTACTGAAATCAATGGTGCTACAATGGTGTAAAACTGACATGAGATCAGAATATGCCCCAAAAGGTTTTTATATTTATTTTCATCTATTTATTTCTAGAAATAATTCTCTATCACCACAGCATTTCCTAGAAAAACCACTGGCATTTTAAATGTAAAGCGTCAAGAATTTTACCCTTAGGTATCTGACTTTTTCCTTCATTCTCTGGACTTGTCGATGATTTTAGCATTCTTCTGGTATTACCCGAAGAAATACTTTGATAATGCACTTGTGCGCTAGAAGAATGACAGCTCCCTGGAAATGCCTTCACCAGAAACATTTAGACACACAGAAAATAAATATACAATAAAAAGGAAAGAAACATGATGTTCTAATTGATCTGAAGTTAGCAATTTCCCACCAGAGACTACAAGTGTGCAAGCGTCTAAAGTGAGATATGGCATATCACATTGTAGACCTATCTTTGAAAGGGCTTGGATGCTTCAATAGATTGAAAAAATATTATCAAGTAGCCTCAGGGAAAAAAAAAGGTAGTACATTGAGTATTCCATGTTATGTGTAAAATCTAGTTATGAAAGAAATGATGTATAACAATACCCACTAGAGGCAACATAAAGAATTCATTGGAAGGATGACAATTGCCGAATTTTAAAGACCTGTGAGAGGATGCTGGGAGGAGAGAGCCCTTTTGGCTGCTTGACTTTTCTTAGAGGTATGTGACTGAAACTTGAAATAGGTTAGAAAGTTGCATTAGTGGACAGAGCACTGGACTGGGATTCAAAAGGCCTGGCTTCAAGCCACAACTCAGATTTAGGCTTCATGTATGATCCAGAGCAAGTTAATTATCTAACCTGTGACTCAGTTCCCTACTTTCAGGGGTCCTGTGAGGTCCCCCAGAACAGAGGACCACCTTCGCCTAGGTTACCATCCCCCTGACGGCTGGACTAGCCAATGGACAATTTGCAGGATGGTTCTAGATTTTGAAAAGAAAAATGTGTATTTAAGATTAGCTTGAGACAAATGGTAAGCGTGGAGTAAGGCAGCAAAATAACTAGGGGGAAAAAGCCGAAACCTCTAGGGATGAGGCAGAAGCAGAGGCTGCCCAGCAGTATCAAAGTCAATTTAATCCCAGTGGTATCTTTTTAAAATCAAATTAGTCTCCTGTCAGCTGGTAGCTTGATCCCATTTAGTCCACACAAATATCAGACTATTTTGTTTCTAAACAGAAGAGTGAGAACTATTATGCAAATCTTACTTATCCTAATGAACAGGCAAATTATCAAATTAGAATGACAGAATTAGATGCTAATTCATCAATGTGATATTGAACTGAAATACCAATCTGACAATTTCTGATCTCCTAGTGAACCATGTTCAAGTATAGCATATTCCCTTACTGCAGAAAAATGATGTACTCTGGTGCTGGTGTGGGGCAAGTGGCAGCACTGACCTCGCTCCGGTTGGCTGAAAACCAGTTTTGTGGGCACCACATCTTTTATATCCTTTAAACCTTGCTCCCTATTAGCATACTGAGCAGAGGATGTCCCTACTTGAGACTTCTGCCATGTCTGGGAATTTCTGATTGGGTGCCCTTTATGGTGCCCTTGCTCATTTCCTGATGCAATTAAATTAGCTTGATGCACCATAGTAAGGCTAATGCTGCATCATAAACTAGCTCTCATAAAGACCACCCCCAGCAGTTGTCTCCGAAAGGTATACAGCAGGCATTCATGTTCATGAATATAGGGACAGCTCTGCTGAATTAACAGAATGTAACATCCTATTCCATATTCCGTATTTCTAACAAGGAATTCCTTTTTGTATTCTAGCACCTTAGGAAATGGCAAATCCTATAATTTTACACCAGTGATAAACTCCTAGAACCATAAAAACTGGGATTAAGATTTAAGGCAAATACTCTTGTCATTTGATCCTTTAACCTTCTTTTAGCTGTAGCAGCAGACAGTACAGACTGCTTTTTCATCTTCAACAAAAAAACAAAACAAACCACCACCACCCACGGAAGATGCTGATCATGATCAGTTAAAAGTACAGTAGAAGCAACCTCCGGCTCTGATACAGCAGTTCATGTCTGACACAGATTTGCTTTTGATCTCTGGATGCAATTAACTGCCAGCTATAGAGATACTTGTGGAGGAGAAAAAAAATCCCAAGCAACTTTAAAAGTGAGAAGGTTGGCTTCTTTACTTAAAATTGTATTTGCTTTAACATAAATATTGTACATGTCTTCACCCATCTTCTGTATAGCAACCCAGTGAAACTGCTGCTGCTTTTTGTTTAGTTTGGAACATGGTGCATGCGGACAACAGCTCAACAAGGGCTGAAAAAGTTTAATTTCCATTACTTATAAACTCACCACTCTTCTGTCTTGATCTTAAAGAGAAGCTACTAAGATAAAACTATTATATTGTTAACAGAAATTCTTATTTGATGCAATTTTCATGTCAAATTGTTAAAATAATTGTGAAAAAAGTCATTTAACGTGTATGTTCATTGTTCAAGTTTGCATTTTAACTTGTCTTGGACAATGAAACTATGGTCAATTGCTTAGTTTTACTTCCTCACAGACTAGGACAATGTTATAGTATTTGGATTCACAACACTGCTAGGGAATGTTTATATTGCAAGTAAATGTTTAACATTTTGTATTGGAAATATTGTATTCATTTTGGCTACTTTCTACCACTCTTAATGTCATTGTGTGGTACCTTATTCTGAGAGCAGTCTCATTTTAGTCAATGGAGCTGCTTTTTGCAGTAAATCTTTCTCAACAGGAGTATGTCAGGCAGAATCTGGCCTATGACATTTTATGAAACTTCTTGCTGTTAATATTAGTAGTAGTAGTATTGTTACCACAGAGTCCCTTTTACTTGAGAAGAGGGCATAAAAACATAGTTCCTCTTGTCTTCTACAGATATAAATTCTATGTCAACACAATCACAACCAAGGTTTCTTAGCAGAATTCTGCTAACAGAATTGTCGTCCGCCAATCCACTATAATGCCTAATGTGACACTGGGAAAATGATTAATATTTGTATCTTTAAAAATATAGTCAAGTATTTTGCTAAGTTTACTATGAAAATTTCCAAATAGGAATATTTTAATTATAAGTTTGTTCTGTGTACCAACTCCTGAACAGGGATAACATTATCAGAGATGTACTAAATTTAACTGGTACCTAGTCCATAACCACAATGTATAGATGCCAGTCACAATTCATCTTAGGGACAAATATTTTATAAGTTTGGAATAGTACATTTGTGTTAAATGCTCATTTAATCCCTGAAAATACTTAATAACAGAAAGAGTAACCAAATAGAACATGCCCTCTCCCTGGTTAAGCATAGTGTCTGTAAAGCCTTCTTTTCTGCAAGCAGTGCAGAGAAGATATGATGTTGCTTACACAAATTCATAACTAAGGTTCAGTATTCCAAGACAAAACATGTTAAAAGATGGTGCAGAATAAAAGAGATCACACTTGCATAATTCCTCCTATAAAATAAGCAATAAAGGTGTATACTTAATATCTACCGGGAGCCTATACAAATGAGAACTTGTAGATAAGGAGCTGTGCTTGTATTTCACTGAAAATGAAGAGCTACTGAAGCAATAGCAGTGAAAGGGAGAAATGATTCATAAGTGTAATGATTAATCTCTAGCCTTGTACAAGATCTGCACTGCATACTCGATTAAATATCCAAACTAGGAGAACAGTATCTAACAACATAAAACCATGTCCTGTCACTTTCCCAAAACCTCATTCCTTGTCCCATAAAAGAGTTTTGAATTGCATTTTAGGGTCTTTCTTTCCATTAACATCTTTGGCAGAAATGATAGGGTCAGTGGGTAGGACAAAAGAGAAGAGTTTTCTTTCCCCATCAGTCTGGCTTCTCTTTTTTGTTCTATGTTTTACTTGGATCAATGGGTACAGGAAGGAATCCCAGGGTGCAGGAACACAATAGGGAAGTTAATTGAGATTTTGCTTTTAGATGAAATATCACTGTATATTCATCAGCATTGGGCATAACAGCACATAGCGATGTTCTTTCATCTGGATGTGGTTTGCATAATAAAATATCAACCCATGTTTGCAAAATAAAGTGTTTCCTTGAAGGTTCATCCGTTAGACTTCTTTGGCACACAGGTGAGGGGAGAGAATACAACAGAACTAAAATAGCACCACTTCATGTGGAAAGATACTAAAATTATGGCACATTGAATGGTGACAGACAGGATTCTTTTTAGCATGCCACTGAAGTGTACTTCTAGAATCTTACTTATTTCCACTCTTTTCTCCAGTTTTCCATCTATTTAAACATGCATATTTTTGAATATTTTACTTCTGTATGTTCATTTCCTACTCATCATAATTCCCTCTAATCATTAAGTGACAAGGAGTGCTGCTGCTATGTTTCTTTTCTCTTAACTTGATGCTGTCCTTCTCTATACTCTGCAGAAAGCCCTAAAGTAACCTTTAGAGAAAATGTTTAGCTTTTTTTTTTTTTTTCCAGGCACAAGCTTTTTAACACATTTTGGTAATCATGTCCTCCCCGCCCACCCCCTCCCCTCCCCCCCACATTCTTGTAACAATTCTGTGGTCCCATAGGAACTTCACTGTTGCTACAGTGCTGTAAGCCATGGCTTCTGAGAGTTTCATAGTAACAAAAGGAATGGGATGCAGAACCACTTTTTCTAAAACCACAGACCCTTGTCACTTCAGCTGAATTAAACTCTTTTGGTTATTAGCTGTATAGAGACTATGAATCACAGTATAGCAGTTCCAAGTCCATCCAGAAGAGGACAGTAGTAGATGTGTACATGCTGCTCAGGACCAGTTCACAAGAATATTTTAGAATGCAAGCATATAGATGATGTCATTATAATCCTTAGCTAATAGACTCCATCTCATTTTATACCCTGGTGCATAGTTTAGGTGAGACCATTATGATATGTAATCTCACCTCCTGCATAACACAGGCCATAGAATTTCACCCAGTAATAGCTGCATCAAACCTATCTGGGCATTTGTATGCAACATTTACATCAATAATATACTGTATGATGGCTGTAGTGTAAGACATGACAAAATACAGCTACATATTCATTAAACTTTATTCTGAAACAATCATTGATGTCATTTAACTATACAGATACACTCATACCACTTCCTAACATATTAATCACATTCCATATCAATGACAAGCAACATTTCATTTTCTGCTACAATTTAAATATAGATTTTTTTAAAAGGGTGTTTTAAGGGGTTGGACTTTGTCAACCAAGATTCTGGTTCAAGCCAATTTTTTCCAGTTGCTTATAAACTCCTTAAAATAGGTGTTTATATATAATCCTGTCATCTGAAGAAGCAGGTTGCGCCCACGAAAGCTCATGATACCACCTACATGTTGTTAGTCTTTAAGGTGCTACTAGTCTAATTGTTGTTGTTGAAGTTTTTCCTGTTACAGACTAACTCGGCTACCCCTCTGAACCTAATCCTTTTATGAGCATAGACAAGACAGATATGGTCCTAGTGGACACCTTTAAGATAACATGTTTCCTTTAGCTGTAATTAATGTTGAGGCATGCTTTGTCTCTCTCATCCTATGTTGTATTCCCTGATTTTCACACACTGCCAGTTATGTATTTCAGACCAACAGTTAATTCATTAAAACATCAGACCTTGCTTTCCTAAGCTCCCTGTCCTGTATTTGCTCGGCTAGAATTTGGTACCAATACATTGATAACTACCCCTCCTTCCTTGTACTACTTGTCCTCTTCTCCTTCCCCCGGCCCCAACATGAGCTATTGAGATTTTTTTTCATGATCTAATTGCTCCAGCTTAGCATGGATAGCAATTAATTTTAGCAGGAAAAATAGTAAGCCAAAATTTACTGGTGCAGAAAGAGAATTTCCAGTGAGGAAACAACAAATTTGCTTCCTTTGAAGTCTAATTCCTGGCATGTTTAATTTAAAATGAATATTTGTCCTGCTGTGTGGATAGTCAGTTTGAAATTTGAAATGAAATGATGTCAAGCTGCTCTGTGGTAATAAGTGGTAAATTTGCCTCAGCTTCCCTTCAAGAGGTATTTATTCTTGGTCTGAGAACTTGTGCAGTTATTTTAAATAGGGTTGTTAGACCAAACAACCATTAGTAACAGTAAAGATGTAGGGTTTTTTTCCTATAGACATGAGACAAACTAATGTTGTGCCTTTAATGGTGCAGCTATGACAGATTCCTTTTGATTGTTTCTCAGGCTAAAGTTTATTTCCCTGTGTGGTATTTACTCTCAGATGCATCCTGTGCTTTATTTACTCATCTTCTGGAGAAACACTGTAAAGAGAGCACAGTGGTCATTGCTCCAAATAAGGGTCTTAAATATTGGCCAAGATAAAGCAGTCATTTCACAGAGTTTTCTGCAAAGGAGGAGAAGGGTCATGAGCTCTTTCACAGCTGGGATTTTTTGTGATATTTCATTGTCCGTGTATTTGTGACATGGTTCGTATTTACCTTTTGTCCTTTGCTTATCATGGCAGTATCTGAGCACCTAAAAACAGGATGACTAAAGTCAAAAGTAAAGAATGATAGATACAGGTGTGATAGAGACAGAGCAAAATAATCTGTCAAAAAGAAATCATCAGCCTTTAGATAGGTATATCACATGGAAATGCTTCTAACAAAATCCCTGCCAGTGAATGTGACAGTTCAAAATGCCATCATGTTTGTCATCAGCATATGTAGGTTTAAAATATGTGTTTTAGATCAACAAAAGTAATCCATTTTAGTGTTGAGATTCTATTTGTAGTTTAAAATAATTCTCAGGGGGTAGACATGTTAGTCTGTAGCTTAAAAAAAACCAGTGGTCCTGTAGCACCTTAGGGTATGTCTATACTACGGGATAAGGTTGAATTAAGATACGAAACTTCAGCTATGTTAATTACGTAGCTGAAGTCAAAATATCTTACCTCGACTTTTGGCACAGTCCACATTGCAGGAAGTCAAAGGGAGCACACTCTTCCTTCGACTTCCCTTACTCCTCATGGAACAGGACTACCGGCATCAACCGGAGTACCCCTCTCAGTTCGAATTAGCTGTCTTAACTAGACCCGCTAATTCAAACCCTAGAAGATCGACAGCAGCCGCTTTGATCTTCTCTGTAGTGTAGACATGTCCTTAGAGACTAACAAAAGAATATAGATAGTATCATGAGCTTTTGTGGAGCACTAATCTGAAAATGCGTGTTGTGCCCACTAAAGCTCATGATACTATCTATATTTTTTTTGTTAGCCTCTAAGGTGCTACAGGACCACTCTTTTTTTTGTTTAAGTCATTCTGTTTGGGGATCAGAAAGTAAGTGATTTATAATGCATCACAGATAAATTTCCAGGTATCTGGATAATCTTGAAGTTACCAACTTTCAGAAAGCATACATTGAAAAGGTAATATATTACACTTCATATGAGGGAATTTAGGGTTTTTTTTCCAAAGGATACTAGGACAAGTACTCTGATTTATAAGGCATTAACTAATCCAGATTGGGTAAATTAAGCAAAAGGCATAATTTTGTGTGTGCACATATGTGCAGTATAAGCAATAGCACATATATAGCAGGAAGTTCTGGTTGACTATTCCCTCAGGCTATGTCTACACTGTGGAGATATTTCAGGATACCGGAAGTATCCCAAAATAGCTATTCCACGTCTTTTGAGCAAGTCTGTTATTTCAAAATATAACAGGCTCGCTATTCCAACGTCCCTATAAACCTCGTTCCACAAGGGTTAAGGGACGATTCAGAATAGCATTTTTTTTTTGAAGTTTGGCACTGTGTAGACAGCGCCAAATTTCGAAATAAGCTATTCAAAATTACCTCAAAATAAGCAAATTATGTCGCTTATTTAAAGGTAAGGGAGCAGTGTAGATGCACCCTCAGAGTCACCAGCTAAGACCATTTTCCCAAGCAGCAAAGGATGTTCATGGGCAAAAATAGGGAAAACACTCCTGCTCCAGTTAGTATTAGATTGAGAATAAAGTCTCCATAGCCACAGTGCAGTAGCTTAGGAAACCTATGGAAGTCACTAGCAAACTGATGTGGCTTTGTATGGAGTGGGGCTGATTGAAACTTAGCTTAGCCTAGTCATTGAAATGGAAGGGCTAGTAACCCTACTATGCACCATATTTTACCATCCTTACTCACACTGAGTAGTACCTTACTTCTTGAGGAGGACCATTGAAATGAAATGAACTATTCAAGGAGACAGGTACTAAACATACGAAGGGATGGCAGAATCTGATTTAAAAGTGCTATTTCTGTAAAGAGAGAATATAGTGCCCATAATAACCAAAAACCAAGACAGCAGTATGGTACAGTAGTTGTGCTAAGACTTTCATAGTAATAGCTTTACTGGCTTTTTTACATTACAGGATATATATTGCAGACTGACTAGATCAGAGCAGGAGAAAGGGGTGGACTCCTGGATCTTGTCATATCTTTTATGACCCAGATGTATATCAGTTGCTACTCACAAAGACTACATAGTCCCTTTGTGCTGTCCCTGTGACAGAAAGGGGGTCACAAAGCTGCACAACTGGGCAGTTAAGCATGTCCCTGGTGTGCACAAATTCCTATTTGGTCTACAGCAGATGTAAGACATTCCTTCAGCATAGGGACTATGTTGGGGGTAGGCCATGAAGGGAGAGGCATAGAATAGTTGCTGTGCTCCAATTATCTCTAGCTGGCATAAAGGTCACCCAAGGTGACCCAGATAAGTTAAAGTGCAAGGTTGGCATAAAACCACATGTTTTCTCGCTTTCCCTGGCAGTTTGCCTGCATGCAAGGACTGAGGCTGAGCTGTTTTGGATTAACAGGTGGTGAATATCCCATACCTGAGAACCCATTAAATTCCTTAGCAGCTGTCCTCTTTTTGTTTTAATGGTAACTTGTCCATGAGTACTATTTCCCTGATTTTTTCTATAACCAGACAGTTGTTAAACCTGGGGGAGGAAGTATGGATCCTTTCCTCTAAACATTTAGCAGCTACTAGGTGGTGAGAAATTAAAGTGCAGTTCTACTCTGAAAATTGACTGCAGAAATGACACCTTCTCACATAACAGCTCTGCTCCCTCTGTGTATTCAATCACAGTTGCCGACTTCAATGGCTAACATACATTTTTACTGCTTTTACTTGTTAGCCCAGATGAGCCAACAGCTTATGAGGTTTGACCCAACAGCTCAAGATGGAATGGCTATTGGTGTATTGAGTTTACAGGGAGAATGAGAAAAGTTTGAATGCTTAACTAATAGGGTATGGGCAAAAGAGAGAAATTCTAGGAAAGTGAGATGCAGCACTGTCACTGTTGAGTGACAGGTTTGTTCAGTGTAGGTACTTAGTCTTAGTTACAACAATCTTATACTGTGGTACCTGTCTCCTGGGATAGGATAGTTTTTAGAATCGCACTTGCGTTTTTAGAATTGAGGGGTGTGCCAATTGAACCATAGCAGTGCTATGATTGGATGCAAAGGGAGTGCATGGCTCTCACAGTCAATGTTGTGTGCAATAAGCTCACACCTCACTTCATGTACCATTGCTTTATGTACCTGTCACTTGAGTAATATCAGTAGGAAAAAACTATGTGGAGAGAAACTGGTGGACTATGGCAAAACTGCATGGGTAATGACGACCAAAATGTCCCGTGGGCCACACACAGAACCCCCATGGGCTATATGTGGTCCTCAGGCAACAGGTTGCCTACCACTGAATCAGAGCTCTGCTCTCCCAGTCAGACAGTCATTTCAATACCAGTATGGATTCCCTGGCCTCTCGGCATGACAGGGATGAATACCACTGCTGTCCACCAGCTCAGATAACGCGTCATGCAATATAGCACAGGCCTCCTTAGCTAAGGAAGGGAAGTACTGCCACTCCACTTTGGGATGGCTGAGGGGAGGTGTGCTAACTCCACCATATCCCAACCAAGGGCCCACCCACAGGGTCAGCGAGAATCCACCCACAACACGGTGACCCAGGTTCAGACTCAGGTGACCAGATTACCATCTGGCTCCCCTGGATTACTTGCATCAATCCTCCTCCAGGGTATCTGTACCCGCTGCCTCCTCTGGGTGCACTGCCAAAGGCACCAATGCTCCCTAGAAGGTCAGGTCAATCCCTGGGGCAACCGTGGCCCTCCCTGGTGCTTGCCTCCAGACATGGTGCAGAAGTGTCTTGCCTCCAGCCACTTCTCCTCAACTGAGCAGCAAGGCTGGCCATTTATGCTTCCACTTCCTGTCCCGCCCCTCTGCTTCTGGCAGGTAAGTTGTGGCCCTCCTAGTTCCATCACCAGGCAGCTGCAGGGCATGTTACCAAACTCTGCCACTGAGGGGGATCGCACCTCCTCACTACATTGATATGTATGGACTTACAGGAGGTAACTTAGTCTTTTTCCAAATTTCTAAACAGGTAAATTATATAAAGAAAACATTCAGACTTTAAAATCCCAAAGGGAAATCTGATCTTATTTAATATGTAATAAAATCAGTCTTCAGAGACCACAAACTCTAAGGGTTTTTTTAAGTTCTGTGATGTTGGCTGATTAATTATGTAACTAAATGTGCGTGTAGATGAACTTCCTATGATTTAGTTTCTTTCTTGTTATGAAATACAAGGTTGATAACCTCTTGAGAAAAATATAGTGAAGTCAGAAAACATCAGGTTTGTATAAACACCATTTCCCACTTGTATTCTTTCTTTAAGTATTATTAATATTTGATAAAAACAACTCAGAAATAATACTGCTGTATAACAGTTTTCTTTCCCAGCTGTATTTACAGACTAGTGAAGTGTTAAAAAAAATAAAATGAAACACTTTGCCAATACATTACATGCTAAATATACCATCTACCAAAAACCTTATGCTGAAGCAAACTGACGTAATTCTTTTAAAGCAAAGAAAGAGGGAGGTAGAAATTTAGGTCAAATAAACAAGAGGATATTTAAGAGGCAAATCAACTATATTTACTTGTATTTTGTAAACTTAGTTAAAACTAGAACATTACTTAAGTTATAAAGTAATTATGTTCTTAATTTGATTACTTTTGAGGTTTTCAGAATTTAAAATATTTTAAAGTTAAGAACTAAAATCTGGCAGTATGGCCAAGTGGATAGGGTTCTGGTTTAATTATTACTTCGTTAACTTGCTGTGCAACCACAGGCAAATCCTATAATTTCACTGTCTACCTCACTTTCTTCATCTGTAAAATGGAGTTTGTTGTGCTTACCCACTTTCATAAAGTGCTTTGTGGTATACTGATAAAGAGATCTATAAAAGTGATTATTATTATATGAACTTTAAAATACCAGTCATTAATTGCAAAAATAGCAGATGGGACTGGCCCCTTGATTTCAAGATAGAGTTAAAATTACCAATCAAGATACTCGGCTTGGAACTTTCAGAAATTATCTCACATGGCTAAAGAAGCAATAAACAGAAGCCCTACAAAGGCTGAATTCTTGGACCCAGTGGAAAAGATGAACCTTAAGTTGCTCACATGGCTAGCAGTGGCATTAATAGTCCAAGAATATAGGTCTGATCCAATGTCAATTAAAGACTATGGAATGACACCCACTGATTCTAGTGGGCACTGGGCCTTGTAAGAGGAAATAATACGGACTAGTGAAATTGCAGATATAGTTCCTTTTGACACTGTCAAAAAGTTCCATATTTCACAACTTATGATATTTTTTCCTCCTTGACTTGAAAGTGTTCCTAGTTGAGGGAGCACAGTCAAGGACCATGAAGATTCATAACAAAACACATCTGTATGGAATTGGGGAAATTAGTGCAGCAGCAGGAGGAGGAGGATGTGTGAACACATATAGAGACTAAACAAAAAGCAACAGGAGCATGTAGCAAAATATGCAGGATCCCACAACATCTGCTACATATTTATGCAGTGAGTGTATTTTAGATGCAAGTGGTAAGATAAGCATTTAGCTAAGATGTTAGGAAAGCTTCTTAGCAGTACAAACTAGCTGACAACAGACTGCCTGGTTTAGCAATTGAGGCTGTATCATTACAGGCATTCAATAATGGGCCTGATAGACATCTAGAAGAATCTGTGTGGTGGGAAATCACATGTGATGCAATTGGTAAAACTAAATAAATATGAGCTTTCCTTCCTACCCTTTCATTTATGAATTGTGGTGTCTCTTTAGATACCTTATAGTCTTGATATTTCCCTTCCTTTTATTCTGCCTTCCCTTTTTCTTCCTCTTCCCACAATCCACATTCTCCCAATGCATTTTCTCTCTTTTTTTATTCCACTCTATATTCCAGATGGCAGCAGAATGAAACTGACCAGAGCTGTGATTCCTGGCACATCTGTAAATGTTGCTTAAAAGTTTACTGTTCCCTTCATTGCCAGCAAATCACCAAAAGGACAAACATGACGAACTAAAACTGCAAACCATCAAGACCAGGGGTTGGCAATAATTTTTAAAGGGGGGCCACTCCAAGATGTTGTTACCTGGCCAAGGGCTGCACTTCCAGGGAGGAGGCATGGGGTCTGAGACAGTGGGTGGGGTGTAGAAGGGAGTTTGGGGGAAGGAGGGTATTATGATCTGAGTCAGGGGCTTGGGATGCAAGGTCCAGAAGGGGTTATGGGTACAGAAGAGGATTCTGGCCTGAGTGAGGGATGTAGGGTCTTCAGGGAGTTGTGATCTGGGAGAAGGAGGGAACGGGGGTGCAGAGGGTTTGGGTGGTGACATAGAATACTAGGACTGGAAGGGACCTCGAGAGATCATCAAGTCCAGTCCCCTGCCTGCATAGCAGGACCCAGTACTGTCTAGACCACCCCTGATAGACATTTATCTTATCTACTCTTAAGTATCTCCAATGACATGGGGCAGAGGAATGGGGGGCAGGGGCAGGGAAGGATTCTGGCCGGTGGGAGGGGTGTAGGAGGAAGTGCAGGGTCTGGGAGGGAATTGTGACCTTGGGGACAGGGGATACAGAGGGTTTGGGTGGTGGCCTGAGGTGGGGGGGAAGAGTAGAGGGGAGCCAGAGGCAGGCTCTGGCTGGGAGGCGCTTACCTAGACAACAGCTCTGCAGGAACCCTGCCTGTGTGCTTGCCCGGCTGCGCCCCGCGCCTGGTGAGGAGGCTTCGTTCGCTGGCAGCAAATTTTCTCATCTCCTATTGGCCAGAACCTGGCCAATGGGAGCTTGGGAATTGTTTGGGAGCAGTTAGCAGCCGGCTGTTGAAAGCGGGAGCAGCTGCTCTAGGGAAAGGTGGGTGCGGGCGAGGCGGCGGTTGGGGACCGGCTCTGTCAGCTTGGCGGGCTGAATTCGGCCTGCGAGCCGCCTCGTGCCCACCCCCGATCACGACGCTTTCTGCCAGCACAGGGGGTCGGCAACCCCGGCACGTGAGCCACAAGCGGCAGCTCTGCCCCTGCCCCTGCCCCGCCCCTGCCCCCGGCCCCTGCCCCGTGCTGTGGCTCCAGCCTCAGTGTGTAGCTGCCACGCTAGCTCCGGCTGGGGGGGCCAGAGAGGCGCCCACGCAGCCCTGGCGCTGGCGCTGCCCCTGCCCAGGCTGGGCCAGCAGCTCCCGGGAGTTAACCCCCCTCACGCTACGGGTTTCCTGCTTGAGGGAGGTGCTGGGCCTGCTCCACCGAGCCGGGGCTGGGCGGCTGGCACACGTGGCGCATGGGAGCCGGGGCTGCTCCCTGCGGTCCGTGTGCAGGGGTGGGGAGCCACTCCCCCAGCGCCCCTCTGCACTCAGCCAGGCTGGAGCCAGCCCTGGGAGCTGCCTGCTCCAGCCCCAGAGCCAGCAGGCAAATGGCTAGGCAGGGAAGAGACTCTGCCACTCCCCCCTCATTCCAGCGCTGCTGTCCTGCCCGTGAGTAATGGGGGGCACAGGGATGTGGAAGTAGGAGGGGGGTAGGGGAGGATGCGGGGGCAGGGGTTGCACTGAGGGGCAAGGGGCGATGCGGGGCTCATGCAGCTGAGAGGGGTAAGGCTGGAGCAGAGGGAAGATGTGAGAGGGGGGATAGAATTTTACTTTGCCGAAGTTGCACTTTCCTTTACTCCCCACTTCTTTGCCTCCCTCCCCAACCAGTTATTTGCCTGTATTCTCACCTTTCCTGTGTTATTCCCCCAAACCCATCCTGTCCCCAACCTCTCTCTCATAGCCTCCCCCCCCCCCCGCCACCAAACTCCCTTCTAGACCCTGCCCTCCTCACCCCGTCCTGCATCCCTATTCCACTCACTGGCAGCCCTGTCCTGTGCATTAAACCCTTCATTTTTGTTCCCACCTCAGAGCCTAAGAGGGTTCACAAAATCCACTAACTCTGGAACCCCAGAAAAGTAAATCTGGCCTGTGGGAAGCTCTGGCACTCCAGCCCCCATGGTGTGAGAGGCTGAGGTTCAGAAGAATGAGGTGTCTCAGTTGGCGGCCACATCAGTGAGGGTTGGAGGCTTTTGGGGGAGATTTTTTTGCTTCTCACATGTGGTCCCCAATTGATTTCTCTGTGGGTCAGTTACTCCTGACCCAAAAAAGGTTCCCCACGCCTATCATAACGAAAACATTGAAACCTTTTTGTTGGATATAATTTACTTTATTTAAAATGAAGTTTGATAAACTAACATGAGTTAAAATGCTTAGTCTGTTTAATAATTTAAATTAAAGCATTCTCCCCAGCTGCAGCACTAGCAAAATGGCTGGTGTGTAATTATGTAATTAACAGTGAGTTTCCATTAGCAACTGGTGCTCCATGGAAAGGTTTGCATTCAGCTGGTTGGTCCATGTGGTGCACAGTGGAGACAGCCCCTCCTCGGAGAGCGGCATGGCCCAGGGCAGGAGGGTTAAATCTTGGCATGCCACTTCAGAAAGGTTGCTGACCCCTGTGCCAGCACTTCAAGGGTCAGGATTCTAGTTGACTTCACTGCTGGTCATCCAAAATAAAAAGGGAGGATCTGATACAAAATTGTCTCTCATTTGTTCATTTTCTTGTCTGGTGCTGCCTGTTGTGTATTATTAACATGAGGTCTGATAGCTATAATTTCAGAGAGAACTCAAGTTTCCTATCACTTTCACTGCAGAAGAGAGACGTGAACAGCACACACATCAGCATTTTCAATATGCTAGATCTAGAGACAGGATCCAAAAAAGATTTTAAACTTTTTTGTTTATTGTAAATCAAAGCAGTTTTGACAATTCTGATTGGGCCCCAATTCAGCAATGTATTTAAACATCTGCCTAATTTTAAGTATGTGAATAATCCCACTGAAGTCGTATTTGCTGAATGTGGCCTGAAAACCAGACTTTCTAAACCTTCTTCCTGAGACTGCTTACTCTATACAAGTCATACTAAAGTATAATTAACCCTCCCACACTACTTATGTCTCAGAAGCACAATTTCAATGTACAGAAACATAGAACAAATGGAGAAAGATAAATGCTACCAGGGCCAAGATGGAAACACACTGAATCATAGCTTACATTTGTGAGTTTTTCCAACTGACTTCAGCAAGACCACTTGTGTATATTTTGATGGGAGTAGGCAAATTAAAACCAAACTAAGCAGGCTAAGAACATTTGTTACAACCCATGCTCCAGAGTCCTCCTGTAGTATGTTGAAAAGGGGGCTCATAGAAAAACAGCTTGGTAAGCTGCTAAGCTTCTTCTAACCTTGTCTAGCTGAACCCATTCCTTGTGTTCAAACTTATGCAGCCTTTGTGCATGGCACAATTAATAGGAGTAACTCAGTACATCAAAAAAAAAAAAGTCAAAATATGCTGAATGGTTTAGTGTATAGGTGAAATGTTTTCCCCTATTTGCAATGTGCATTTTTGATTTTCCATCCACACTTGTGACTCAAACTCTTCCAGAAGAGAGCGTCTACACTGGCATGTGCTTTTGCGCAAGAGCATCCATGCCAGTGTAGACACTCCCTTGCGCAAGAAAGCTCTGATGGCCATTTTAACCATAGGGCTTTCTTGCGCAAGAAATTCATGTTGCCTGTTTACACTGGCCTCTTGCTCAAGAACAGTTGTGCAAATATACAGTATTCCAGATTTTATCCATATGATTTTAGAAGTGACATGAGTAATACAAATAAATCTAAAAGCTGGATCTTATAAACTGGTCATGTGAATACCAAAGATGTGGAACAGCAGAGAAGTGGAGTGTATGAAAGTTGGGCTTCAGCTTCACTTCCTCCCCACCGCCATAATTTTTTTTTCAGATAACAATGATGCTTATTCTAGTCCAGTAACTGATTTGGAAAGAAATAGGTTGGAATGGAACTGCCCTCTGATAATTCTGGAACTGCCAGACCAACTTGAGTCCAATAAAGAACTCTAAGCTTGTGGATCTTTATATTCTATGAAGGAAAACAGTTAAAATAGAATGAAAAAAGTGTTTTTATAGAACAGTTCATACACATAGCATTCAAATGAGCATAGAAATGTAGTGAACTGAAACAACAGAGTAACATCCTTCTTGACTAAACTGTCAGTCTGGGTTGCAATTTTGAAGGGAATTCCCATGAGAGCTGTTGCAGTATAGTTCTTGTAAAATGACTGATTTAGAAACTAATGAACTTGAATAAATGACAATCGAATTTGTAACTAAACTGATTAGTATAATACCAAATATCTTTTAACATTGTCATCTACTCAGGAATATTTCTTCTCATGGCCAAGGTAGGGAATGTAAGTGACTAGTCAACTAGTTGAATATCTGATGAGCATAAGCTGATCAGATAGTCGACTAGTGATGCAACTAGTTGCTTCCCCCCACACTTGCTGCCTCTATCAGAGAGAGGCAGCAAGGGGGGGGGGGAGAGCAGGAGCTGTGGGGAGCCAGCTTAAAAGCCAGTTCCCTTGAGCACCATCTCTGCAGGGGACAGAGGTGGTAGAGGCACAGCGGGAAACAACACAAACTGGGACTGAAGCAGTCTCTGCTCACGCCATTCTGCTGTGATTCTGCTTTTGAAATGTACAAGAGCCCCTCCAGGGCTCTTATACATTTCAAAAGCAGAAGCCCCACAGAGAGCACAGGGCCAGCAGGGGAATCCCGCTGGCCCCACACTCCCTGTGGGGCTTTCTTTTGAAATGTACAAGAGTCCCACTGGGGCTCTTGAACATTTCAAAAGCTGAGACACCACAGGGAGCACGGGGCCAGCAGGGGAGACCCTGCTGGGCCCACACTCCCTGCAGGGCTTCTGCTTTTGAAATGTACAAGAGCCCTGGAGGGGCTCTTGTACATTTCAAAGGCTCAGGCACCCTAGGGCCAGTGGGAATCTGCTGGGCTTCTACTTTTGAACTGTAGCAAGAGCTCTACCGGGCTCAAAGGCAGAGGAACTCTGATCAACTAACTGAATAATCGATTAGTTAATCTAAATTTAACATCCCTAGGCCAAGGTAGTTCTTCTCCATCTTATCACTGGGGTAAGCAGTACAGATTAATGCTCTCTCTCATTTGTGTCACGTTCAGACCGCTGGACAAAGATGAATGATGGAACATGTATCAATGCATGCCTCTAATAAAAGTTCTTGTAAGAATCAGTAAGCACCATTATAGGTACGTCTAAACTACATCCCTCTTTCAAAAGAGGGATGTAAGTTAGACATATCGAAATTGCAAATGAAGTCAGGATTTGAATTTCCGATGCTTCATCTGCATAATCACATCACAATGTTTTCGAAAAATGCTATTTTGAAAGTGAAACCGCAGTCTAGATGCGGTTCTTTCAAAAAGAAAAGCCTTTTTGGAAAGATTCTGTAAACCTCATTTCTGTAGACTGCGGTTTCACTTTCAAAATAGTGTTTTTTGAAAGAACGCCGTGACACGATTATGCAAATGAAGCATGGGAAATTCAAATCCCCGTCTTCATTTGCAATTTCAATATGTCTAATTTACATCCCTCTTTCGAAAGAGGGATGTAGTCTAGACATAGCCTATGTGACTGAATTCAACATAATTTAGAAGGCATATACTTCTGCATTACTTCACACAAGTTCAACACACACGTCCCTCTCCAGCTAAATACTGGCTAAACTATAGACACAGTAGAGTTAAGAGTCAAGTAAGAATGGGAAGAAATAAAGCCACTATTCCTCCTATTAAAGATCAACATAAATATGTGAGAGAACAAACCATAAAGAACCTGGGCTAAAAGCGATTAACTAGAAATAACAGCATGGAATCTTTTATTTGCAAAAGTTGAATTCCTCAAATCTTGAAGGTTTATATTATAATGCCCTATAAAATATGAATATTAAAACAGGTAACTTTCAGATTCCCTCTGTAAAAGAGCTTGCTTTGTCTTCCTAGTAGTGTGTGCTTTGATCACATCTGGTGGAGATTAGCAGGCTTCAGATATTCAGCTTTTAAGTCGCCTAGTTAGAATGGTTTTTAATATTTTCCTAACCTTGTATCTAGGTGGTAAGATACAGAGTTTGCAAAAGTCTAAAATCTAGTTCTCTTTAGGTAAATTTTTAATTCTCTCCTCAGGGTCTTCTGACACTAAACCTATGACAGTTTTTCTTTGCTATGTGTAGGTTCTGGACAGAATGACAAAAACACTATGATTAGATCTATGAAAACAGAATTAATCTTGATGAATGCTGCAGACCGAATTTCACTGTTCTTTCTTCTGATATTTTCCTTCATAAAGATCTAACTTAACTGAAATGAAATAAGGAGTTATTTCATTATGTTGTAATATCACCCAAGCCCATGGCTGGATATGGACCTCATTGAACCAGGCACTGTACAAAGCACCCCTGCCCACAAAAAGGTAGTCTGAGAGAGATGTTAAAATTTAGATTAATTGGCTAATTAAATAGTCGATGCAATTTGCATTGACTATTCGATTAGTCGATAAGGGCACCTCCGCCCTTTGAAGTGTAGCAACAGCCCAGGGCTGTTGCTATACTTCAAAGATGAAAGCGCTGCGGGGAGCATGGGGCCAGCGGGACATTCAAGCAGTCCCCTGCAGACCCCATGCTCCTTGTGGCATTTCAAAGTGGCAGCACTGCATGGAGCCAAGAGTCAGCTGACCCTGGGCTCCACGCAGAGCTTCTGCTTTGAAAGGCCGGGGGACCAGCTGGAGAGTCCCCAGGCTGTATGAGGTGTTTCAAAGCAGCAGTACCACATGGAGTCTGTGATCAGTGGGGGGAGACCCTGGACTCCATCAGCCGCTGTTTCTTTGAAACGCTGCGGGGAGCACAGGGCCAGTGAGGGACTGCCCCTCTGGTCCCGTGCTCCCCACAGTGCTTTTGCCTTTGAAGTGTACCAGCAAATTGCATTGACTATTCGATTAGTCATTTAATCGAAATTTAACATCCCCAGTTTCTGTCCAGCTGAGCATCATCTAATTAACACTTGCTCCTTGGCTTTTCCTCCTTCAGGTACAGCTTAGGTGTTAAATGTCCTCCCCAACTCACTTTAACCCCTTCAGGCCTTGTGTGGGGTAGATACCCATCAAAATATGTTATATATTTTGCAGGGGGAGGGGGGGGAACCTAATTTAGAAATATTCTGGAGGTTTTTTTTAAAAAGTATTGATGTTTGATTTTTCTTATGACTGAAATGCCAGGCTACCTTTGAATGATGATTCCAGGCAGCCTCAGAATGAGAGAAAACTGCTAACAAATTTTGTAAACCTCTAAAAGAAATCTAAAACAGGTTTACTATTTGGGATAATGTTGCAGTTTTAAGATCCAATATCTTTCAATCCACAATGGATAAAGCAAGTTACTTACACTGTTACAAACAGGGGATTCCAGTCTATCAAGATATTAGACTTTGTACACCACTCACTGTTCTATATTTGATCACCATACAAACACTCCTTTTGCTAATTTGATGGTATAAGGCTTCTGTTTTTAACTCCAAGTTGTCAGCAAATATCATACATGCATCACATCATTGTCTGAATATCCCTTCCCTGTAAAGCTCTGCCTTTCAGAATTTAAGCTCCCTTTGTTAGGCTAATTGTATCTGACTGACATAATGATCATTAGAGAAATAGATCCTTTTATATTGATATGCTCAATGAAACAACTCAGTCTTAGCTGAGTTCAAATGCTGTTCCAGGAATTCTCAAAACTGCATTGCACTGTGGGCTCCTTCTGACAACAGAAATTACTAAATGAATCCGAGAGAGGACCACCTGAATCTTGCTGCCCCTGATGGGGGGACCAAAGCTGAAGCCCAGAGGCGCCTGAAACCTGAGCCCTATCATCCAGGCAGACCCAACCTTACCTACACACGGAATATGCAGTTGCGTATTGTCTTACTAATCTATTAGAGTTCTTTGAAGGGGGATCCAGTAGATATAGTATACTTAGATTTTCAGAAAGCCTTTGACAAAGTCCCTCACCAAAGGCTCTTGTGTAAATTACATTGTCATGGGATAAGGGGGAAGGTCCTTTCATGGATTGAGAACTGGTTAAAAGACAGGAAACAAAGGGTAGGAATAAATGGTAAATTTTCAGAATGGACAGGGGTAACTAGTGGTGTCCCCCAAGGGTCAGTCCTAGGACCAATCCTATTCAACTTATTCATAAAAGATCTAGAGAAAGGGGCAAGCAGTGAAGTAGTAAAGTTTGCGGATGATACTAAACTGTGTAAGATAGTCAAGACAGAAGCAGACTGTGAAGAACTTCAAAAAGATCTCACAAAATTGAGTGATTGGGCAACAAAATGGCAAATGAAGTTTAATGTGGATAAGTGTAAAGTAATGCACGTTGGAAAAAATAACCCCAACTATACATATAATATGATGGGGCTAATTTGGCTCGACAAATCAGGAAAGAGATCTTGGAGTTATCGTGGATAGTTCTCTGAAAACGTCCACACAGTGTGCTGCGGAAGTCAAAAAGGCAAGTAGAATGTTAGGAATTATTAAGAAAGGGATAGAAAATAAGACATTGAATATCTTACTGCCCCTGTATAAAACTATGGTACGCCCACATCTTGAGTACTGTGTACAGATGTGGTCTCCTCACCTCAAAAAAGATATTTTGGCCTTGGAAAGGGTTCAGAAAAGGGCAACTAAAATGATCAGGGGTTTGGAACAGATCCCATATGAGGAGAGGCTAAAGCGACTGGGACTTTTCAGTTTAGAAAAGAGGAGACTGAGGGGGGATATGATAGTGGTATATAAAATCATGAGTGGTGTGGAGAGGGTAAATGAAGAAAAGTTATTCATAATATAAGGACTAGAGGACACCAAATGAAATTAATGGGTAGCAGGTTTAAAACTAATAAAAGAAAGTTCTTCTTCACACAGCGCATAGTCAACTTGTGGAACTCCTTGCCAGAGGAGGCTGTGAAGGCTAGAACTATAACAGAGTTTAAAGAGAAGCTAGATAAATTCATGGAGGTTAGGTCCATAAAAGGCTATTAGCCAGGGGGTAGGAATGGTGTCCCTGGCCTCTGTTTGTCAGAGGCTGGAGACGGATGGCACGAGACAAATTGCTTGATCATTGTCTTCGGTCCACCCCCTCCGGGGCACCTGGTGCTGGCTACTGGCGGCAGACAGGCTACTGGGCTAGATGGACCTTTGATCTGACCCAGTACGGCCATTGTTATGTTCTTATGTAGGACACCCAAAAATTCGGGGCACCACTGGGTCTTAATGTCCACCCATCTGCCTCTTCCTAGCTCTGTTCTGTAGCTTTGCTTCCTCAGGAAAGGATCTAGTTAACTTAGAAGTGACACAGCCTGCCAGCCCTATTAGCAGAACATCAAACCTGTGAAAGAGCCATTCAAGTGTTAAAGAAGCCATTTAACAAGCATTTGCTAGCCCCAGATATATATATACTGTCAGTTTCTGAATTTACGGTGTTCGTCTAAAGGATCTTAGTTTAAAATTTGTTTTCAAAATATTTCAACTAGTGTATTGCTGAAGATTATAAAATCATATCTCTAAAAAAATCATCCCTTCCCCCGGCTGCCATCAGGCATAGGGACACCAGTTTAATAGTACTGCCTAAGGCCCCATAAATCCTAGGGATGGCCCTGTATCCAAGGCTACAGTGGGGCTCAGGCTTTGGCCCTAGCCCCCAGCAAGTGTATTGTGAGCTCTGGTGACCCCATTAAAGGGGAGTCCTGGCTCAACTGTGGTACTATAGCATGATCTTCATGGTAATTTTGTCACTATTACTTTCATATTGCAAACTTCACTTAATTGTTTTTGTAGAGTCAGAGGATTAAAGACATTAAAGGAAAGGCATAATTTTTAAGAGTAGCAAGTATATCTGGGACTATTGCTATTGGCTTTCATGCTCTACTATAGAAGTGAAGCAAATGCAAACAGGTTTATTTTGCTAACAGAGATTATCCACGTGGAAGCCTGTTGATTTAGGCTCTGTTTTATCTGCTGAACTAGAGAGTGATGTAGTCATTTATTTCTATGGACCAAAGAGCAAGTATTGCCCAATGTACTAGTCTCTGTCTGAAGGCAATAAAGTTAGCAGTGCACTGTTTTATTGCCTTTAAACTGAGAATAGTGCTACTTGTTCCACTTTGCCTATGTTGTGGCAAAGGCATTTGAAAGGCATTTTGATATATTAATATAGCTACTCTGAAATCATCCAACTCTAGGAAACATTTTTTCCTTTCTGCTTTTATACTCTGATAAGGATTTTTCTTTGATCTGATAGGGGACCTGTGTGAGTGTCTCATCCATCTGAACTGACATAATGCCTTCACTATGGATCCTGACAGTGTTAGTAGAGACAATCCCTAAAGAATTTAGTTTCCTATCCACCCAATTATTTTTCTGTTGCCATTTTAGAGATTAGCAAACAAGTTCTTCTCGGTGCTCTCTGCACATAGTTGTCCACCAGATAACTTTACGGTGTTTGCAGGGGTAAACTCAGCGCAAATAAAAATCTCTATTCCGGGGCTGGGAGGGGGGGGACAGTTAGAACTAGAACTAAGGTTGTAAAGATTTGACTTGAAAGGGGGGAATCTTAATTGAACATGCTAGATTAAAAAGAAGGAAAGACCCAAAACCCCCAGTCCTCAGACCCAAGAACATCTGAATACATGGATATGAAAAACTGAAATCTGCATCCAGAGTGTATCCAGACCCTCCTTCATATGAGTAAGTTAATTCTTATCTTACTAGAGGTTCTTTGAGATGAGTGATCTGTCTGTATTCCACTGTGGGTGAGCATGTGTTTCATGCATCCAGACAGATTTTACAGGATACATTAGTTCAAACAGGTATCCTTGTTCCTCAACCAAAGAGTATAAAGGGAGGAATGGAACAAATGCCTCTCCAGTTCCTTCTCTATTACAAATCCAAGAGTGAGATGAAGCAGAGGAAAATGAGAGCAGGTAATGAAATACAGATGGGGACCACATATCTTGAAGAACCTCCAGTTACTATATGGTAAGTAATTTATTCTTCTTCAAGTGCTGGTCCCTAAGTATATTCCAAAGTGTGTAACTGATGAACAGTAAACTCAACTAGGAGAAAAATTCAAGGTTGAAGGTGATAGAGCCATCTCAATGATGGCTGTTCCAAAGGATGTGTCAGCGGTGGAGTCCTGTACTACAGCATAATGTCTCATGAACATGCAGTTGAAATTTCACATGGCTGCCATGAAAATGTGAAGCCAAGGTATTTTCTGAAGTGGTGCTATTCATATGGCTTGTACTCATGCAGAATGAGCCCTTATTTTATGAAAGGGAAGAAAATGTTACAGCTGGTATGAAACAACAGAGCTCCAGAGAGAAATCTTCTGGGTAGATATAACTTAACCTTGGAGTCATTTTACTATGGGAAGAAACCGTCTAGGTGATTTTCTGATGGCTTTTGTCCTTTGTAGGTTTTTTTAAAAAAAAAAAGGCTCATTACACATCGAGATAATAAACTCTTTTCTCTGGTTTCAGAAAAAACAGGTAATTGTATTCACTGGCTTAAGCTGCACTCTGAAAGTACCTTGAGGTGAACTTCAAGTGCAGTCATAATGAAATTTCATCCTTATGGAATATAGTTGAAACTATAATTCTGTAACAGAAGTCATGGATTCCCCTGTTAGATCAGTAGCAAGGCTAGGGCAACGCCAAGCCCCAGCAGCACTCTGTCTCCAACTTTCAGTAAAAATCTGGGACAGGTCACAGGCTTCTATGAATTTTTTGCCCCACAACCTGTCCATGAATTTTACTAAAAATAAGCATGACAAAATCTTAGCTTTAAATATAGTGTATGATGGATCTGACATTAGGGCTTATCTATCTTGGCTGTGGTGATGACCACAAGGAATATAATTGTCACTGATAGATGATAATTAGAACATATGGCTAGAAGTTCAAAGGGAGACTTAAGAAGTGCTGAAAGTACAAGGTCAAATTCCAGAACTGGCAAGAAGATTCCGATTCAGCCTTTCAAGATTGAAAATTGAGTAACCATCTGATGGTAGATGGTAAGCACTGTCAGCTGCAAGGTGAACTCATACAGAGCTGAGGGAGAGCCCAGTCATTTTGAAAGGAATAAGGGGACTGTCAGCTGACACAGGACATACTTGTTTCAAGTGTGCCTAGATGGAAAAATGCTTCCATTGGCTGAATAGCATTTCCTAGTGGACTTTTTAATGCTTTTATTAAGTATGGTTTGTATGGCTACAAGGAGGAACACTGTAGGACTCCAGTCTTGGGCTTTAAGTAGTCTTGTCTTTAAATAATTCGCCCCTCAGCAGTGTCCCCATCATATTACACAGCTCACAATCCTTCTCTACCAGGGGGTAAGGAAACAGCTCTGGCTGTTCCCTCAGGGGGGAATGGTGGAGTGACTCCCTAGCAGAGTACATAGGCTCTGCATATCTGGTATACAAATCTAATTTTCCCTATTATAACCTATAAGTGGATCAGGAGGGAGTTTTGGAGAGCCCCAAGACATGATAGATGCCACTGCTTCTGAGGAAATGCTAATGTGCAGAAGGTTCTGGATCACCTATATGGCAATTTCTTGTAGGATGTCATGATGGTTTTTTGGAGGTCTGAATTTCTCTGGAGAAAGAGAAAAATGGGCCTGGATTCATCAGCAGTACTGTTGGTTCAGATTGACGAAAAGTGAGGCTGCGAAGAGGAAAGAAAGGATAGACTTGTGTCATAGCCAACATCCCCTGGTGGAGTTAAGACCTCTCTAACAAGAGAAGATCCTGGTGATGGGGGGAAACTGAGGGTCGGGATGAGGAAATGACATCTGGTATAATATAAATCCTTGTCCTCCCTGGAGAGTGAGGTGTCTGACCTGTTTGTACTGACAGGGTCAAAGGAGGGAGGCTGTGTTGGACAGTGATGGTACCATCAGAGATTGATGCTCTGCTGTGGTGTTCCTTCCTGGAAACAACTAATTCCAATATTTTGTCATGGGCAGTATCGATGGAATTGATGTTGCCAGTATGGGGTCTGATACCAATAAAGTATCAGTTTTATGGACTTGTGTGTCATAACCCTGGGACTTGTTTTAAGTCCTTATGGGATGATCAAGCATACTTGCTTGATTTAGGCATTACCATCACTGCAGAATTAGATGGAGGCTCTTATGCTTGTAAGAGTTCTGTCTTCCCAGTGAGACCACAATTGAGGGTGATTGAGTTCCCTTCCTCCAGAGTTTGACCTTGTGGTAGGAGGCACACTAGCAGCATTCATGGCCATCACTGACCAGGAACAAGGGTAGGAAACACAGTTTTTGAAGCCTGGAGTTCTGGGCATAGTTCAATACCTGTAAGGAGGTATGAGCAAGGAGGGAATCTAACTAGAAGAACTCCAATAAACCATACAGTTATTAAAACTATTAAGAAGTATGTAAAAATGTACTATAGACAAACTGTTAAATATTCACAGATCAAAGAATGATGACAAAGCAGCTGCTCTGGACAATGGTGATTCCAGTTCCAGGCCCTGTGGTGGTAAAAAGAAACTGGAGAGGCGGTTCATTTGTTTCTGCTCTTTTTATATTGGAGACATGAGGAGAGCAAGGGAATATGTGCACTCACAATTCAATACATCTTGGGGCCACCAATGAAGAAATGAGACTTCTCCCACACTGACACTTCAGCAGACATATGCTTCTTGCATGTTTTCATCAGAAAAGGGATTGAAGATAGCAATTAGTGACATCTACTTTCTCCCTCAGTGAGAGAGATCTCTGGATTCTGCAGCTTCATGTCCCGGCAGCTTGCAGATCAACTCTTTGATTTCCCTTCAGGCTACTGTGGTGAAGGAGTCAAATGTCTTTGAGTCTGAGACATGGTCTGGCTCACCTCAACAGCGCTAGTAGTCTCTAACCCCACTCATAAAATAAGTCATTTTGTGCCCCTGCAAAAGTTGGCACTAGCTGTGCAGTGTCCCTGCAGATACTTCTTGCTGAGACAGAAGACCCAACAGATTTGTTAGCCCAAAAGACATCTGTCTTGGCAGTATGCAGAGCATTTGAAGTTATCCTTCTTCTTAGTGTCATCCATTCTAATATGAGATGTTGACATAGAAACTGAATTGAGATCAATGGATATAGGAGCTGACCCCTGGGACCTTGAAAAGCCATAAAAACAACTATCAGCTATCTGAAACACTAAGAATAAAAAATCAGTTTAATGCTAAACCCAGGAACTAGTCCAAGAAAAATGCCAAATGTAGACAAAGAGAAATCAAGAAAGAAAAAATTCCAATTTCACAGCTTTGACAGTTGAAAACAACTGTTATGACATGTTTAGATGAATGTTGAGATCTGAGAGGGTGGCTACTAAGCCCCTAAGATTCATTGCTTTCCAAAGCACTGAGAACTTCTGGGCCAAGGGATGTGCATATTCTAGAAGCTGCCTCTACATGGCCAATATTCAGAGAAAAAAAATCAAATGTACCTAGCAGATACATTTTTAAAACACAAAATTGGAGTACTATGCTGCAAGCCTCACAATGCCAAGACTTCATGAAGGCTCTCCTGCATTCTTCTTCCATACTAGAAAAATCTGAGATCAAACAATGTAGTTTCCTGAGAAGAAATTCTCTCCGAAAATTTGAGATGTCCATGTAAATAAATTCACAAGAATGTAACAAAATACAAGATAAAGAAACAATACAGAAAAAGAAAAACTAATGTACTAAATTATATGCTTCAAGTGAGAGTGCTCTAAAATGTAAACTGCCCTCAAAGTGAAAACAGAACTTTCAGTAGAGGACAGGTGGTTTTACGGGAAAAGGTCCTACAGTCATTGCATAAATTAAAAGGCTTCAGCAGTGTTCAGGCTGGAAGATAGCTGGAAAGTAGCTGAGTCCCCAGCCAACTCTTCAGTTCCATCCTTTCTTCCTTCCTTTCCCATATAGCTTCTCCTTTCTTCTACTAGCAGCCAACCCTTCTTCCCTCTCCTATTGGCAGCTTGAGAGGATAGGGTAGAAAGAGCAGCTTACCAAGTCGAAGCAGGGTGACATCCCCAATTCACAGCAAATGTTCTTTGTGTGTGTAGAAAGCTTAAAAGAGAGAGACTACTGTGTTCAACAAGCCATTGGTTATACATAATATAAATATTTAGAACTCATATTTTATGTATAATATTTAGGTCATTAGTTTATGGCTTGTTAAATCCTTCAGCCAGAGGTTAGGGCTTAGATTTCAATTCGTACAAATAAAGTCCTACCTGAGGATGACAAAACACTTGGAAGCAGCATCACGTGAATGTCTATAAGACTGTATGAATTCTAGCTACTGTAGTCACAGGCTATTTGTTTCTAACACAACTTGCTTCTCAAAGATGATAAACTACCATACTGAAACATTTCACCTCTTGAATATATGCACTAGCTAATGCACAGTAAAATAAAGCACACTCCACAAGCCCCTCATAGAGGTATTTGTATTATAAAGAGCAGGACTGAGCTTCCAGCTATATGGAGTAAATTTGTAAAGCAGACTAAGAGTCACTTTATTCTGAGTACTATCCCCTTAAAAAGCAGTAAGATGAAACTTCACTGTCCTAGATGACAGTGTTCTGGTTTAGAGGTGTTCACTGAAAACTCTACCGCTAGTACCTATGCTAGGAGCCTTAGCCAAACAAATACACCACTATATGTAAATCAACAAAGTACTGTAGACTGTATCCTATATACATGGGGTAAAGTACACAGTACATATAGTCTGAATAGAGTATCCCATGCATGTTCTCTCTTGTAAGAGTGACTATAATGGGTATTCATTGCATCATAATGGGGACAATGATAATGATTTATTTGAGCTGGAGATGTTTGGATGAATAACACTATATAGGAATTATGTAGTAGTATTACTGTAAGTTAATGGCAAGTTTAGCCAACTGATTTGTATTACCTACAACTTGCTGATTTCTAACTGCTCCTACTGTTTTGCATTCAGACACAGTTACCACTTACCAGAATAATGTACATGAAGTAAAAATCTTCAAAACAATGGCAGAGCCCAAGACTCGGTATGATTGAAAGCCTATTACAAAAATACAAACACCACAATATCAAGAGATTAATGCTCCAACATTCAGAGATGCAGAGCACCCACAAATCCCTTGAGAACACCAAGTTATTTTAAATGTTAAGTATAACTTTTCTTTGGTTTAAAATATTCAAGAATTCTCTGAACAACAAACCCAAGCTTTCATAAGATTATTTAGCAGCCTTATATATTGCTATCAGCAGCTGGGCAGTGGTGTAAGTATGAATATTCTAGTTCAATTCTGCACATTTATTATAACATGGAATAGCTTGTACCATAGAACTCAAAAACATTTTGTACCCTTATTATTTGCTGCTGAGGGTAATCATACAAATATCACATACTCAGCAACTAGAATGTATGTGTATCTTTGCTCTGAGCATGAACCATAGCTTAGCAGGAAATTAAAATCTGACCATGTAATAAGACCAAATTCATGCTTTAAAAACATATCAATGAAAATCCAACTAATGTCTTTTCAAGGGACTTAACTTGACCATGTTGCATTAATCACCTCTGAAGTACAGAAAGGACTCAATCATTTTTTCAATCTGTGCTGATCTTGTGCTTACTTTTTTAGTTCCACAGGAAAGTCTGAATCAGCACCACTGTCATAAATCCCCATATTGCTGTGGTGTGTAAGTTTTATTCGTTTTGTTACACATTAACTATTTCCTTATGATGACAATCTGGTTAAATTTAAGTGAGTTTTTAAGCACCAGACAATTGAGAACTAGTATGAACCAACAGTTAAATAAATGGATCACATTCACCGCTAACAAACAAAAAGAAAAACAAATAAAAATTTCTTGTATGATCAAGGAACCAGCAACAAATTGGTTTCTTAACAGATGTGGTCTTCTAACATAGATGGAGCAGAAATGTTGCCGCTATTTTTGGAGATACAGTGGCAATGATCTCACAAGCTAGGTTTCCAAATAAGATCACTCTTGAACAGGTTTCATTGTATTATTGTTTCCTTGTCTTGTTTGTTTATTTATTTTTTCCATTTTTTTCAGCCTGCATGTAAGATCAGTCAGGAATGACCCTGGGCAACAAACGTATGAATAATGCATGTGTAGACACTTAAATCCATACAGGAAATAATTTTTTCGTAGCTTGTGATCTTTTTTGAGCCCTTCAGAATAAATGAATACTCACCAACACATACCCCCAAGTTCATTAATATACAGTAAACATTTATGGGAACTTTGGACATTAATTTTCAATTTAATTAGCAGGAAAAGGGACAAAAGGCAGCACAATCTCCTAATTATGTTGAAAACTAGTGGGACAGATAAGTCCAAAGAAGGAAGCAAGCATAACAGAATGTTAAACATTTTCATTCTGTTAACCTTCACATGAAGAATGGGAAGATTTATCTACGCTCACCTGAAAATAAGGTCCACAGACACCTTACAATGGGTGTGTCAGCCAGTTGCAGCTTGGAGGCAGAACCATCAGAGGAATGTCCTAACTTCTGAAGTTCTATTCAGTTGAGAGCATCTCTTCAGCCCGACTGATTCAGATCTATTTTTCTAAATTGTAGTTTGTATTATGAGAAGCTCAGCCATTTTTACTATATACAGCAAGAAAGGACATACGGTGTCAGACCAAAGGTCCATCTACCCCAGCATCCTGTCTTCCAACAGTGGCCAATGCCAGGTGCCCCAGAGGGAATGAACAGAACAGGTAATCATCAAGTGATCCATCCCTGTTGCCCATTCCTAGCTTCTGACAAACAGAGACTAGGGACACCATTCCTGCGTGTCCTGCTAATAGCCATGAATGGACCTAACCTCCATAAATTTATCTAGCTCTTTTCTGAATCCTGTTAAAGTCCTGGCCTTCACTACATCTGGCAAGGAGATACACAGGTGGACTATGTGTTATATTAAGAAATACTTCCTTTTGTTTGTTTTAACCTGTTTATTAATTTCATTTGGTGACCCCCTAGTTCTTGTGTTATGGTAGCAAGTAAATAACTTTTCCTTATTTACTTTCTCCACACCACTCATGATTTTACAGCCCTCTCCCATATCCCCCCCTAGTTTTTTCTTGTCTAAGCTGAGAAGTTCCAGTCTTCTTAATTGCTCTTCATATGGCAGCCATTCCAAACTTCTAACCATTTATGTTGCCCTTTTCTGAACTTTTTCCAAAGCCAAGATTTCTTTTTTTAGATGAGGAGATAAGTCGTCAAGATATGGGCATACCATGGATTTATCATGGCAAATTCCATTAAAAGACAGTAAATCCAAATCCTTCCATGTCAGTTTTCATCCCAATACTGGATGCTCTATTTTCCCTGCCAGAACTGCAGATGTTATTACCTGAATAAAGGAATTTTTCAGGTAAACACAGAAAAATTTTCTTATACTTCATGCTAAAGCAAATACATCGGCTATGATGGGATTTTTATGGGAGCAGTTTACCTACAGAATGGGATCATTCTTTAAATCTGGACATCCAAAATGGGGGAGATTACATTAGAACATCAATCTTCCATTGGATACTGAGGAGTGGCTAAGACTTCTACCAAAGATAGAACATGGCATTAGCATAAGTTAAAATTTGTTTAACTTATGTATTGATGGTCCCATGTCCACCTAGCAGATCTCAATACAGGAAACATGACTCTCTGCCTTGAAATTTCCATCAGTTCTAAGTATTGGATTTTAATGTTTCACCCAAGAAGGAATATTTCTTGAATTTATTAGGGAATAAATGTTATGACAGTTGTAAGGACTTCTTGTTTGAATTAAAAGTAGAACATGGATTGTTTTAGAGAAAGCTGCCACGTTCAAATAAAGTACTCATCTGATTGGAAATAGTAACCAGGAGGGCTACTCTAAGTGACAGGAAGTACTGTGACACCTCCTGCAGATATTTAATCTCAGCAATGATGTAGGGCGAAGAATGAGATTCCAAGATCATATTCCATGATCTCCAGGGCTGGATTAAAGTTGATCCTATAAGGAATCATTTAGTGCTTTTTCTTGAACATGATGAAGGCATTTATATCACAGATACCCAATCTCTTTGCTTGGAGACTCATACATTCAGATTAAGGCCATCATGGGCCCAAGGTCATGTTTCACTGGTTTAATATGGCAGTTAAACTCAGAACTTTGCATCAGTCAGTAGAATAAATTATATTCACTTCTCTTTTGAGATCCATGAACACAATAACTACTTTATCCAAGTATTCATTCTGAACCTGCTTGGGCCCAGATGGAGGACTAGTTTTGCAACAGCAGACCTTTTCTGTGAGGTAAAAACATCTGAAGAGCCAACACCAGGTCAACCAACCTCAAGTACCATAGTCCTTTCAGTCAGAAAGGAAGAAAGAGTATCACTGCCACTCTTACATTCCTGTGTTTTATACTCTCCTGAGGAGCAGTGAAAAAGGCATATAGCAGAAACACCACCTAACTTTGCAAGGTATTATTCACCACCTCACGTTCTGGGTCCTGACACATGAAAGCCACGGGACACTTTATTTAACTGTTTCCAGGGGCAAAGACATTCCAGACAACCAAATTAAATTAGGATAAATGAGATATTTTTGGATGAAGGAGCACCTCTGCTAATCTGATTTCTGCCATGTAAATCTTAGTCTCAATTTCCTCATTAGTGGGCAGTGCACAGAAAAAGGCAATTGTTCCATCCAGAACTGGAGATGTCTCTGAGGTAAGGCCAAATCCAATCATGTTCTTCCCAGTAATTGAGAAGCCTATCAGACATAACAACTGTTATCCATGGACGGAGCAGAGCTCTGAGACATAAATGAATCACGATGTTCTCAGCTAGTGGATGCCATTTCTCTTTCTAGTACTCATTCCCTGAACTGAACTGAGAAGATCCCTTCAAAATAAAATCTGAGGGCATATCTACATTGGAGAGTTACTTCGAAATAACTCCCCTTATTTCAAAATAACAAGGCAGGTGTCCATACTACCAACCCTGTTGTTTTGAAATAATGGGTTTGTTATTTTGAAATATTCCTCTTCACAAGCAGGAATTAAGCTTATTTCGAAATAACCTAGTAGTGTAGACATAGCCTGATTCTCAGAATTCAGCAGTTGAGGGAGTGAATAATATACAATGGAAATTAGATCTCTACCAAGAGCTGAAATGTAAAGGGTATACCTGGACATGCATCATGAGTTCTAAATCACTGAAATGTGCCTGTGTAGGTGATTAGAATTTCCAACAGGTTCAATAAGAATGAGATTTTTGTTTGTCACATTTGATTTGCATTTTCATTTTCTGTAAATAATTACCTGGGTTGGGCCTTGTACTTGATAGTATTCATCTTTAGTCCAAGCCTATTACTGACTTCTCTGGAATGGTGAGTCTGTGTTTATCATGAATCCAAGGTACTCTTAGAACTGTATCACTCTGTTTTAGCTTTCTCTGTGTACAGAAACCGGAACACAAAAATTGTCTGGGAAGAGATTAGATGAATGTCCTTCTTCTCGAAAGCAGTATTTTTGTTACCATGATACTAGGAGCACATGTTAAGAGCAATCATAATGATCAAAGTAGGGGCAAATCGATGGGATTATTTTCCTTTCAAAACATAAGAACAGTCTGAGGATGGTGAAATGAGAATGCTTTGAAGACAAGCTTCTTTCAGAAACTTATTTAGATGTTCCAGACAGACACCTGCTCTGTTTGTCCCCAATCCTTGGAGGCTAGAAATAGGATGGGGACTAGGTTGCAAAGCTCTGACCTATTAGTAATAGGATAAAACTGTTCTTATCTTTCACAGCTCCATAGAATATCCTCCTCTGGTAAATGTAATGTGATCTTATTTGATCAAGGCTACAGGTAGCCCTTTTACTTCCAAATTCAAAGAGCCTGACACTCACTAGGATTTAACTCCACAGAAGGCTGGCTGGGAAGCTCCGAGACAACAAAGGGCAGCTGAGACCATCCACTTATTCTAGCTAGCACTTGTATAGATGTATTTTCTCCTGGGCTGTGTCTACATTGGCACCCTTTTCCGGAAAAGGGATGCTAATGAGACAAGTCGGAATTGCAAATGCCGCGGGGATTTAAATTTTCCCGCGGCATTTGTATGCATAACTGCCGCTTTTCCGGCTCGGGGCTTTGACGGAAAACGCCAGTCTAGACGCGGCTCTTGCGGAAAATAAAGCCTTTCCGGAAGATCCCTTATTCCTGATTTTAAGAGGAATAAGGGATCTTCCGGAAAAGGCTTTATTTTCTGCAAGATCCCTGTCTAGACTGGCACTTTTTTCCGTCAAAGCCCCGAGCCGGAAAAGCGCGGCAGCCATGTTCATGCAAATGCCGCGGGGAAAATTTAAATCCCCGCGGCATTTGCAATTCCGACTTGTCTCATTAGCATCCCTTTTCCGGAAAAGGGTGCCAATGTAGACACAGCCCTGATGTATTTCACAGACTGCTTCAGCTTGCCCTATAACCTGTATTCCCTTCTATACAATCTAGCAGAAGCCCGGATTGTAAGTCAACTTTTCTGATGATTGAATAGTCTTGGCTTTCCATAAAGTTTTCCACCGTATCACTGAGATTGCTGGGAACCGATTTGTCTGAGCATCTGATCCCAAATACCAAAGCCCCATACACCTGATAACCATTATTTTATTTTGCTCTCTCCCAGGGAGAAGCTGTTAGGCTGTGTGATTTTCAGACTGAGAAGGCCCACATTTGCAAATTTTGCTCATCCACATTAGAATTGCTTGTGAAGGCATGTGAAAGCTCTGACTGTATCAGATGACAATTCATATTGGATTGGGTGTTTATTTTTGTTGGTCTGATGCCACCTGAGATATAGCATGTTAGAGGGGAACATTGAAATGCCACCTGCTTAGAGCTGCTCATGAGTAGTGAGAAGGCTACTTTTTCAGGTAAAAATTTCCCTCAGTTAGAAATGCTGCGGTCCTGAGGTACCAAGCATAAAATAGTTTATGTTTAATAGTGATGATAATGTTAAATTTTGACTGGTGCACACTGAGAACTTATTGGAATTACTGAATGGAGACTGGTGGGAAGGGAAAGCAGGGGGGAAAAAAAGAAAAGTAGAAAAATGGCAAGTCAAGAGGCTCCTTACAGCCTCCTGGAGTCAAAACTGATTATGATGCAAAGAGAAGTGCTAGCAAAGAATGCATTCAGCTGAAGCAGAGACATCAATTTTGTTTTAAGATACAGCTAGATACAACTAAGCATATTATGTAAGATAAAGATAGGTCAATCTACTCATTTAATTTTGGCGTTTTGTATCAATGCTGATGTTCAAAATGTTTGTTTTCTGCCCCATAAAAATAATACTGATTCAGTATGCTTCAAATATACAATCTTTTTCTTTTATTATCATTGCACTGATGGTATCACACTATACTGCAAGTATGATGGTATGTTATCAGTATCATGACATTCTGTGACCTCTGCAATAGCTGGTGTGGCTGATCGGGCAGCCCCTGCGCCAGCCGCACCAACTGAAGCAGGAGCAGTTTGGGTGTGAGAAGAGGCTCAGAGCTGGGGCAGGGAATTGGGGTGTAGGGTGGTACTTACCTAGGGGGACTCACTAGAAGCAGCTGGTATGTCCCTGAAGCTCTAGGAGGAAGGCAGGCTCCTCTGTGTGCTACTCCTGCCACAAGCCCTGTAGCTCCCATTGGCGGCAATTTCCAGCCAATGGAAGCTGCACAAAGATGGAACTCATGCCAGGGCCAACGTGCGGAGGACCCCCCTTGACCTTCCTTCCCCCTAAGAGCTGTAGAGATATGTTGGCTGCTTCTGGAGAGTTGTACAAAGCTGGATAGGTGAGCCTGCTAGCCCCCAGCACCAAGAGGAACCCCGGATGTAGGGATGTTAAATTTAGATGAATTAACTAATAAAATAATCTATAAGGGCGCCTCCGCCTTTGAACTGTAGGAAGAGCCCTACCGGGGCTCTTGTACATTTCAAATCCCATTGGGACTCTTGTACATTTCAAAAGGCAGCCCTGCAGGGAATGCAGGGCTAGCGGTAAGGCCCCACACTTCCTGTGGCACCTGAGCCTTTGAAATATACAAGAGCACCGACGGGTGATCTCAAAAGCAGAAGCCCCACAGGGAGTGCGGGGGATTCCAAAAGCAGAATCACAGCAGAAGAAGTGCGAGCAGAGACTGCTCCAATCCCCGCTCATGCCATTTCCCATTGTGCCTCTACCTCCCTTACCCTCTGCCGAGACGGTGCTGGGGAGAACCAGCTTTTAAGCTGGCTCCCCCCAACACCGGCTCCTGCTCCACCCCCCCCCCCCCGTCCCCTCGCTGTCTCTCTCCGATAGAGGCAGCAAGGGGGGAAGCAACTAGTCACATCACTAGTTGCTTACATCGCTACCCAGGCCATGTGCCGCTACTCAGTGCCCCCCAGCACCAGAGGGGCCCTGGGCCACCTCCTTAGCACCAGCAGCACACTAAACTGCCCCCCCTTCCCCAGAGCACCTGCAGCACTCTGGCCCAAGTTTTAGTTAGGGGTGTATAGTATGAGCCATGTACAAGTCATGACCCATGACCTATGTAAAACTTTTACTAAAAATACTCATGAGTAAAACGTAGCTTTAGTTATCAGCAATTAAAATATTCCTTCAGTAGATATGTTTGCCCAAAGACACTGGGCCTATTGGTTGTGATCTCTCAGGTGCCCTTTACTCATTCTTTCTTCTACTTAAACAAAAGACAGAACTATGTAGCACTTTAAAGACTAACAAGATGGTTTAATAGGTGATGAGCTTTCGTGGGCCAGGCCCACTTCCTCAGATCAATATGTGGGTCTGGCCCACGAAAGCTCATCACCTATTAAACCATCTTGTTAGTCTTTAAAGTGCTACATAGTTCTGTCTTTTGTTTCAGCTACACCAGACTAACACGGCTGCGTCTCTATCACTTTTCTTCTACTTAGGCTGCTGTTCTCAAAACCTTTCCTCTAATCTTACAGTCACTGAAGAGTTCACTCCTCTTTTTTGAAATTTTGAAACAGCTGACAATATCCCTCCTAAAAACAAAGTGAGTTGGTGATCTGCTCTACAATATATGCCACAAATTAGACACCAGGGGAACCACATCGCAGCTACTCAAAGACTGTTTTTGGTGATACTTAAAACTCATGCCATTCACAAACTGTGATATCAAGAGAACTATGAAATGCTACACTGAGAGTACGTCTAGACTACAAGCCTCTTCGAAAGAGGCTTTTTCGAAAGATTCTTTCGAAAAAAAGCATCTAGACTACAAGCAGATTTTTTGAAAAAGCGGTTCATTTTTTCGAAAGAGTCTAGACGCTCTTTCGAAAAATCACAGTTTGCATTCAATAGCGCCTTTTTTCGAAAGTACTTTCGAAAAAAGGCGTTATTCCTCGTAAAATGAGGTTTACCGCGATCAAAAAAACTGCCGCGTTCTTTCAATTTATTTTCGAATGAATGCGGCTGTAGTCTAGATGCAGGTGAAATTTTTTTGAAAAAAGGCAACTTTTTTCGAAAAAAACCTGTAGTCTAGACACACCCCTGAGTGTTAACCTGGCCCACTGTAGGATTTGGAAGTGAAAGTGCAAAGCCTTGTTCCCAGAACTGCTTAGCTAAAAAAGGCATGTTAACATCTTGAATTTATATCTCTTTTCACTTTCCAGAGTGGAAGATTCACTTATCTTTCCTATTATAAAGATAATGTATTGACAGTGCATGTATGTTTTCTGTCAGTGACAGGCAAAAAGAGGTCTTCTAGCCCTCTAACAGAATCAAGTGCTCCTGGACTTGAATTCATACTGCAAAAATGTGAACATATTAACAACTTGGATTTTGAGGCGTTTCACTCTACGAAAATCTTCACTTATATTGATAAAAACAGATAATATTAGGAAGGATCAATGAATGGCTTTCAGGAATTTGGTCACATGACTATTTCAGTGTTGTTGATAATCTACTGTCAGTACTTCAATCTCCCTTTTTATACTCAATTATTATTATTTCTTATCTGTACTACTGCAGTGTCTAAAGGCCCTAGTTAATCCCAAGGTCAAGAGCAAATATTCAAAGCAGTGACATTGTGATAATCAAGAACAAAAATAAACATTAATGCTATTAAATCAAATTAAATGACCCAAACAAAGAGAACCCACTTTCTTCATTTTTTATTTATGTAAATTGGCTAATCTGCAATAAACATTAGCCACTGTAGGAGGAGAGGGAGAAGGAATGAATTCAAATGGCTGGAGAAAATTCTATTTACTAACTACTACTTCTAATGTTGCTCCTTAAGTTTTGTATTCTTTTAACAACTTTGATACGGATTTTATTCCAATCCCTCACTAGCGAGTGAATTGCAATCAGACATGTAATGGATCAAACAACACAGGTAATAAAGCAGAAAAGAACTATAAATCAACACTACGATAGTCTCTTTTTTTCCCCTCAAGTAAAACTGTTTTTAACAAATGCTGTTGGTTCAGAAAATAAGAGAAAGTCAATTAGAAGCTCAGAACTCTTAACAATGGTTTCCCTTAGCTAATGTTACTGGTCTAAGAGGAGATAAGACATAATTTTACAGGAAGCAACCCATTGAATTAATCAGCACACACAGCTTGGCAATCTATCTTCAATTCAAAATAATGAGGTGGCAGGAGTAGGATGGAGAAACAAGTCTTCAAAAACATCATGTAAGGGAATCCAGCTGTGCTTGTATAGTCTCCAGCTATTTAAAGGAACAACAAAAAAAGAATTTATATAAAATGTTGTGTAGAAACATGGAAACAGACAAGAAATAACTGTATCTTCAACTATGGATATTAAATCTATTCATATAGCAATAAAAATTCCTACTCATGAATATTTGTTTTTACATGAAGCTATTAGAATTCATTTCAGCAGTTTAAATATTCAAATTTTAAAGAAACAGTTGTCTAAATACTTCCTTTTTTACACACACAGCTGTTTTGCTGTGAATTTCCAATGCATAATAACAAAGTAAAAAAACAATAGAATTTATTTTGACTGGATTACAAGCCTAGCATTTTGGCCTAAAGACAACACACATTCAAAGATGCTCCTTCCAGGCTGCTTCTCACTGTTAGTTCTCAGTGCCTCTGCTAGATTTAACCAAGATACGGTTAAGAATGACTAAACCATTGTATTCACATTTATTTTAACATTTAATTCAGTCATGATTTTTGAAAATGCTTTAAATTACAAACTAACAAATTCAGTTGTTCAATAAAATTGTTTCTATTTTGTTCTGGTTTCATCAGATTGTATTCATAGAGGCAATGATTCCTCCTCAGAAGCATAAGCTGTTTGCAAAGGAAGTTAAGTTCAAGCATTTCTTTATTAAAGTGAATCAGCGATGCAGGAATATTTAGCATGAGAATTATCAGTGTGGAATGAAAGTTATTAAAATATTTTAAAATTATTAAAATATTAGAAAATGGTAACTAAAAACTGGACCTTGTTATAGAAATCAAACAGCTCCTGATGACTGAATTCCACAAAAACTTTCTCCAGGTTCTAAGAAGAAAAAATTAAAAGGAGGGAATTAGTATGTTCAGTGAATTTATTTTTATTTTCTTACTCTCCAGTTATATCAGAATGTTAATTTTTCACTGACTTTTCGGTTTAATTTTAGCTGTATGGAATCTACAACACCTGCACCAGAAACTCTTAATTGTTTCTAAAGATCACAATGTCCCTAGTAAATATAAATTCCATTTTAGCAAAGAACTGAGACGTACAATTTCCTCTGGTTTTTTTTTTAAAGTGATTCCACAAGTCATAATAAAATACATGCTAGGAAGAGAATGATTTCATTATCTATTTTTTTAAGTCGCAGATAAAATAGAAGATTATGTTTCACTTTTCTCAGCAGTCCGTTTGAGACCAAGTAAATACCATTATACAGAGACACTGGAGGCAATGTATTTGATTGAACTTACACATCCATTAATGCAATACGCCAGCATAGAAATAATACCTCTATCATTAATCTAACAGTTATGATCTTAACATGCTGAGACTGCTATCGTCATTTACGCTCAGTCTCAGCCAAAGTTAACAATACAACAGCTTCAAAGTAGTGCATAAATACCAAAAAAAAAACCCCCAAAATAACACAGCTGATAGAAACTACTGTGGATAAAGCAGATGGTAGGCAATAATCCTGTACATGCATGTGCTAATGTATGGAAGGGGGTTAAATTAAAAAATCTATCCTCCTTTACTTGTTTACACAAAACAGGTAGTTTAATGCTTGCCACTGATTTCAATTATATAACTGATCTGGCAAATGTATTCCCACTTTAATACATTGCTACTTTGGTGGTTTCAAAGAAAAGTGGCAGGAGGGTGTGTGAAAAAATGCCAAGGACTGCACAGTATTATTAGCAATGTGCATTGCTGTAGCATCCACAGACACCGATGTGCTGGGATGTACAACCACAAGGACACACTTGCTGGCTGAAGTGTTTACATCTAGATTTAAACAAAAGGAAAATAAGTGGCTGAAGCAGACAAAGGTAACAATGCGAACAATAAGTTTGCACAGACCAGTTATGGGGGAGGGAATGTGTACACGTGCACTTTTTAAAATACACCAGAGATATTAATGCATCTGTATGCATCACTTTAAGTTTCTCTTGTTGGCACTGTTTACATTGAAGAGAGTCATAATAAAGAGGAACATATAAAAAGGAGGAAAAATGAGTTCTATTGGTCTTAGCATCTCATGTTTCTATTATTATCCACATCTATTTTTTTTAGCTGACCATATCACTTTCTTATCTTCTTGTCACTAAATCTATAATTATTACTCCATATGTTATGTCAATGTTTTACTTTCTAGGATTTGTACGTGTTCTGCATGATAACAATGGATTTTCCACAAAGGCCAGTTAGGACTTTGTACACAAACTGTGTCAATGGTCTTAGCAATACACAAAAATTGCACCAATTTAACAAAATTAGTTTAAAAACTGATCTAGTTAAAATGGTGCCAATTCCTTATGTGTATTCTTTTAAAATAATTTAAGAGTTCATGAAATTAATATCTTAAATTAGTAAGGAAACCTTTGCATGTACCAAGGACTATGGGCCACTTTTTGTTCTTCATTACGATGATGTAAATCTGGAATTAACTCAGTTTACACTGGCCCAATGATATCACAGAAATAGCTGGAGAACTGAGCACACAAGGTAAGTAATGTCTCATAGTACTCCCAAAATGAGATATTAAAAGCAATAAAATTACTGGGGCCAGCCTGTTGCTCCAATGCCACCTCCCCTTCTCTACAGAGAGGGCTTCCTTCCAACCATTTCAGGAAGGTTACAAAGACCCAGAAATAGACCATTAATTTGTATGAGAGACAAGTCTTCCCCCAGTGAGAGAGAACAAGGCAATTCTGGGAAGAGGATGGCAAATAAAAAAAAAATTAAATTACTAGAACAGTGGTTCTTTTCGCCATAATTCCAGCTGATCCTCTCTCCAGAGAGCATAATACACAGACGTGAAAGTAAAAGTGTTTGTAAGAAAGCAGCTAAGAAACCAAGAGAAAACAAACAAGTGGTTTCTGGAGAAGCAAAAAAAAAAAAAAAAAAATCCCACACAGTAGGAAATGGATCTGTCATTCAGGCCTTCAGATTTAGCATTTGCTGTTTTAGTGCTTTAAAAAAAAAACCAAGGAACAACACATAGAAAATATGAAAAGTAAAGGAGCAAAGTAAAAGAAAGATATTATATCACTTACAGTTTATTGGTCATGTTAAATAAAGTTTGGGTCAGCTTGTGTAGATATTGATCAAGATTTGGCATCATCCGTTACTGTTCATAAATAACCAAGTTATGGGCAGCTTCACATACAACAGTTACACTGAAAAGATTTTCTTCGAGTGGTTGCTCATGTCCATTTGAATCAGGTGTGCGCACCGCGTGCACCGCGTCTTCCGGAGCGTTTTCCCTAGCGGTACCCGTAGCGCCGGCAGGGCACCCTCTGGAGTGGCACCCCCATAGCGGGGCATAAGTACCCCTGCCGGCGCTCCCCCACCTCAGTTCCTTCTTACCGCCCTTGACGGTTGTTGGAGCGTGTCTCTCTCTTACATTAGTTAATGGTTCCTGCTTTCTCTTAGCATTGTAAATAGTTCATTTAGTTAGGTAGTTAGTGTTTACTTCTTTGTTCTTCCTCTCTTCGGGGTGAGGAATGCCAGGGCCACAAGGCTTCAAGGCGTGCGCTGTCTGTGCGAAGTTTATGCCCAAAGGGGACCCGCACGACAGCTGTCTAAAGTGTCTGGGTGAGAGCCATCTTACGGACGCCTGTAAGATCTGTAAGTCTTTCAAGCCGCGCACTAAAAGGGAGAGAGTTTCTCGCCTAAAACTCCTCCTCATGGAGACGGCTTTACAGCCGGCACCGGCAGGGCACCCTGCGGTACACAGTGCACCGGCGTCCACGCACGATGCTCTGCCCCAGGCCCGGGCCCCGGCGTCGAGGACTCGGCACCGGTCTCACTCTCCGGCATCGAAGAGGTCGAAAAAGGCTCGCGGGAGGTCCCCGTCTCGAAAAATCATGCCGGGCCTGCACCATGGTACCGACTCACCGGTGCACACGTCCTCTGTGGTGCGCTGTAAGCGAGCAGAACGTCGCTCTAGTCCAGAGCAATTGCTCCCGCACCGCCCGTCCACGCCGGACACGTCTGAGGCAGCGCAGGACCTTATGAGTCTCACCACCTCCCCTCCGTCGTCGGTTGAGGCGGAAGGATCGAGGTCGCCTTCACCAGAGGCCGTGTTGGCTCTGGCTTTGCCTCCGCACCAGCAAGACCGGCAGGCTCAGGCCACTTATGCGACGGCACCGCCCCTCATTGGACCAGTACCGCTTGCCTCGGCATCGATGATGTTCTCGATGCCGGCCCCCAAGCTTTACTCGGCACCCGACTGGGTTCGGCCTACCTCTGTGTTGGGATCTCTCCCAGCCCCCCTTTTGGCTGCACCGGTGCCGTACCACCCTAGCCTTGTGGCAACGTCTGCGGCACCGTCATCTTCGACACCGGCTCAGAGTACTCTTCCGACTGTCCTTCTCGTGGTCGGCACCGGCTCTTCAGCACCGACGCGACGCCATGGCACCGCCGCACCCGCACCGACCATGTGGACCTTGCTGGTGCCCCAGCCAACGGTGATGTCAACCTCTTCGGGGTTCGTCTCAGCACCATCATGCTCCGCACCGGAGATGCAACCGGCACCGGGACCTCCGGTACCTCTTTCGGCACCAATAACGCTTTCGGCACCAATAACCGGGTCCCCCAGTGCCGCAACAGCCATTGGTGCTCCCAGTACCGCAACCCTCGGTACCGCAACACACTTTTGTTCCCCCGGCGCCACAGCAGCCACCGGCACCGGCACGTCCCCACCATGCCCATGCGGGCAAGCCTGAGTCCATGGCCAGGTTTGCTCCTCCGTCGGCTACAGGTCACTCCTCGTCGGCAGCTCCGTGGCCCGACTCCGATTATTCGTCGGATTCCGATGCGACATCACTCAGGTCCGGATCCTCAGGAGCCTCTTCCGCCCACAGATCCCGTTCACGGCACCGACGTGACCATTCACAGGTGCAGCAGACATGGCCGCCTCATCCGCAGTGGCCTTTCTGGACACCTTGGGCTTACCACCAGTGGCAAGGGCCCGTGCCCCCCTCTGTGGCATCAGGAGCTTCGGGTCGCCAAACGCAACCATCGGCGTCGTTGTCGCAACCTCCTCCTTCCCCACAGAGGCTGCCTACTTCGGACCCTGTAGCACAGGCACAGGCCTCGGTGCCGGAGCCGTGTCCACCGGCGGTACTGTGTGCCCAACCGGTGCCGCACGCGGCTCCTGCGCTCCATCCAGCACCCATACAGGAGTCGTCGTCATCATCATCTCCTGATGAAGCCTTGGTGGATCCTGCACCGGCGCTGCCTACTATGGATGCCCGAGCGCATCAGGAGCTGCTCAGGCGTCTGGCTTCCAACCTGGGTGTCCTGGTGGAGCCGGTCGTGGAGGACACGGATCCTATGATCGATATTCTTTCAGATGACGCGCCCGCCCGTTTGGCTTTGCCGCTTAATAAAACGGTGGCAAAAATTACCAATGCCCTGTGGCAAACACCGCGACCCTGACCCCTACCTCAAAGGGTGTCGAGAGGCGCTACTATGTTCCCAGTTGGGGCACGAGCACTTGTACTCCCAGCCTGTCCCTGGGTCCTTGGTCGTCCAGGCAGCGGCCCAAAGGGAAAACTCCCCAGCCGGGCTGTCCCTCGAAGCTAGGGAGCCCAAGCGCCTTGACTTAATGGGCCGGAAAGTGTACGCCACTGGTGGGGTGCAACTCCGCATCGCTAACCAACAAGCGATGCTAAGTCGTTACGCTTTTAATACATGGCAGGCCATGGATAAGTTCAAAGATAAGCTCCTTGCCGAGACCCATCAGGAGTTTCTGGCCATGACCTCTGAGGGTAAGGCCATCGCCCACACAGCCCTCCAGGCTTCCCTCGATGCGGTTGACTCTGCAGCCCGCACCATGGCGTCAGGAGTAGTTATGCGCCGTGGTGCATGGCTGCAAGTCTCTGGAATACCTCCTGATGTTCAGTCTACTATCCAAGATCTGCCTTTCGACGGCAAGGCGTTATTCTCAGAGCATACGGACTCGAGGCTCCATACCCTCAAGGATACGAGGTCTACCCTTCGATCCTTGGGGATCCACACACTGGCTCCTCAGCATCGTCAGTTGCCCTACAGACAGCAGGGGAGACTGCAGTCCCAGATCCCCCGTGGGGATTACTGGAGATGCCGTCCTCGTGCTTCCGGTGGGAGTACGGGGGCGGCTGTGGGTCCATCATCCTCAAGGGGGCATAGGCGTCGCCCGAGAGGAGACAACCCCCGTGGGGGTGGCCAAGGTCCCTCCCAACAGCAGAAACATCAGTTTTGACAGGCTCCCAGAGAGTTGCGCACCAGCCTCCCACCCTGGCCCCCCCGTTTGGGGCCAGGTTATCCCGGTTTGCTCAAGCCTGGGCAAAAATCACAAACGACGCCTGGGTTCTGAACATAGTCAGGAGTGGCTATACCATCCCCTTTTGCCCGCCCTTCCAACTCTCCATCCCCGTCCCTTTCAGGGACACCTCACGAAGGCACCCTCCGCCAGGAGGTACTGGCGCCTCCAAAAGGGAGCGGTAGAGAGGGTTCCTTCGCACCTGGAGGGCAAGGGTTTTTACTCCCGATATTTCATAGTCCCCAAACCCAAGGGCGGTGTCCGTCCCATATTAGACCTAAGGGATCTCAACAAGGCGGTCGTGAAATCCAAATTCAGAATGGTAACCCTGGCTTCTGTCATTCCCGTTCTACAGTTAGGAGACTGGTACGCTACTCTCGATCTCAGGGATGCTTACTTCCATGTGGCAATAAGACCCTGCCACAGGAGGTTCCTCTGTTTCATTGTCTCCCGGTGCCATTTCCAGTTTACTGTGCTCCCATTTGGCCTTTCTACAGCACCCAGGGTTTTTACGAAATGCATGGCAGTCGTGGCAGCTTTCCTCCGCAAATCAGGGGTACACGTGGTCCCGTACCTGGACTACTGGCTAATCCGTGGTCGTTCCTACGAACAAGTAGAGGCCCACGTGTCCCTCACAAGGGCCCTCTTCGTAAGGCTGGGACTCATGCTGAATGAGGAAAAGTCATCGTTGACCCCCTCTCAGCGCATTGAATTTGTGGGTGCCCTCTTGGATGCCAGGTTGGCGAGGGCGTTTCCCCCCAGAGCCAGGTTCCTGGCCATAGTGGAGCTGGTCTCCGAACTGACTCGGTCCCCTATCACGACCGCCTGGGTCTGCTCAAGGTTGCTGGGGCACATGGTGGCGTGCACGTACGTGGTACGCCATGCTCGGATGAGACTCAGAACTCTGCAGGCTTGGTTGGCAAGGGCATTCAACCAATCCAGGGGCCTCTGGGACACGGTTCTTACGGTGCCCCCGGAGGTAATACTTTCGCTACAATGGTGGACCCTGGACTCTGTGGTGGGCAGCGGGATCCCCTTCTCCGTGCCTCCTCCCTCGCTCACTCTGGCCACAGACGCTTCGGACCTGGGTTGGGGAGCACACCTGGGATGCCACAGGACCCAGGGTCTCTGATATCCTGCAGAGCGGGCCCTTCACATAAATGTACGGGAGCTCAGAGCAGTCAGGAGAGTGTGCGAGACCTTCCTGTCCAAGCTCTCTCGCCGCTCCGTTCTAGTCCGCCTGGACAACACGGCAGCTGTATTTTACATCAACAGGCGGGGGTGCCCGGTCGCCTCCCCTCTGTCACGAGGTCCGACGCCTCTGGGACCTGTGTGTGCAGCACAACATAGCTTTGCAGGCAGAATACCTACCGGGGTGCAAAAATTTGCTGGCCGATGCTCTGAGCAGGTCCTTCGGAGCCCACGAGTGGTCTCTCAAGGACTCTGTTCTTCACCAGGTCTTCCACAGGTGGGGCTATCCCCTACTAGACCTGTTTGCCTCGGAACACAATACCAAGTGCCAGAATTATTGCTCCCTGCTGGGGCTCGGGGAACACTCCTGGGGGGATGCCATGACAGTGCCATGGCCGGCGGGCACCCTTTATGCTTTCCCACCGTTTCCCCTAATTCCCAGGGTCCTGACCAGGACCAGGACATTCGGGTCCACACTTGTCCTGATAGCCCCCCGTTGGCCCAGGCAATTCTGGTTCCCCATACTGGTGGACATGCTCACCAAGGAGCCTATAACGCTCCCGCCAGCCCGGGATCTCTTGACCCAACCGTGGGACGGGGGGACCATGGTTCACCCGAATCTCCAGTCTCTACACCTAACGGCCTGGTTTATCCGTGGTTGACTCTACCTGAAAGGGAATGTTCCCAGGAAGTACAGATGGTGCTCCTAAGTAGTAGAAAACCATCTACCAGACGGTCGTACACTGCCAAGTGGCGGCGCTTCTCGTCTTGGGCATCCCGAAGGGGAGTGCACCCGTCCAGTGCACCGGTCCCGTCCATTCTGGACTACCTTTTTGAACTTCGGCCTAGTGGCCTCTCTACCTCCTCTATTAAAGTCCATGTGGCATCTCTCTCCGCCTTCCATGTTGGTTCGGCAGGAGAGTCTCTGTTCTCTGACCCTGTGGTCAAAAGGTTCCTTAAGGGTTTGGATATGTTGTATCCCTCGGTTAGACCCCCTCTTCCCACGTGGGACCTTAACCTCGTTTTGTCTAGACTTGTGTCGCCCCCCTTTGAGCCGCTGGCCACTTGTTCCTTGAAGCACCTCTCCATGAAGGTTGCATTCATTGTGGCCATTACATCGGCTCGCAGGGTCTCTGAGCTGAGGGCCTTAATGGTAAATCCGCCCTACCTGGTGTTCTCCGATCATAATGTGAGGCTCCACCCTCACCCAGCTTTCCTCCCTAAGGTGGTGTCACCATTTCACTTGTCCCAAGAGATCTACCTCCCGGTATTCTTCCCAAAGCCCCATGCCTCCCCTAAGGAGCAAGTGCTACGTTCCCTGGATGCTAGGCATGCACTAGCTTTTTATATCGATAGGACTAAACCCTTTCGCAAATCCACACAATTGTTTATTGCTGTCGCTGACAGAATGAAAGGGCTCCCCATATTGACCCAGAGGTTGTCCAACTGGGTTGCAGGGTGTATCAGGGAGTGTTATGCCTTGGCTGGTAAGGTCCCGACCCGGGTTACAGCACATTCCACCAGGGCGCAGGCGTCCTCTGTAGCTTTTGGGGCGCAGGTTCCAATTACTGAAATCTGCAGGGCAGCCACGTGGTCGTCACTCCATACCTTTACGGCACACTACGCGCTGGCACAGCAGGCTAGGGAGGATGCAAGCGTGGGCGCTGCAGTCCTCAGCTCTGTTTTGTAAATATGCCATTTCCTGTACTGTTACACTTTCACGTTTTATGCTGTTCGCTTAGTTGAATAAATTTGTTGGATTGTTCAACTCTTGTGGACATCTCTCTTCAGTGCTCGAACCCTCCTCCTCTGAGTGGGTTGGCTTGGAAGTCATCTGATTGAATGGACATGAGCAACCACGAAGAAGAAAAGAACGGTTACTTACCTGTAACTGTTGTTCTTCGAGATGTGTTGCTCATGTCCATTCGATTCCCCCCCTACCTCCCCTTCGTCGGAGTGTCCGGCAAGAAGGAACTGAGGTGGGGGAGCGCCGGCAGGGGTACTTATGCCCCGCCAGGGCGGCGCCACTCCAGGGGGTGCCCTGCCGGCGCTACGGGTACCGCTAGGGAAAACGCTCCGGAAGACGCGGTGCACGCGGTGCGCACACCTGATTCGAATGGACATGAGCAACACATCTCGAAGAACAACAGTTACAGGTAAGTAACCGTTCTTTTCTTAATACTCTTCTTTAAGTATACAAGCTAATAAAATGTTACAACTGAGACACAAGTCAATTAAAAGAAAAAAATTGAGCTGACCTGCAAGTCTGCTTAACTTCGTTTTGTTTTACACTTAAAAAATAATGTCTTTGCATGCTGGGTGGGACCTCCTCATTATTATTTACTATTTATACTCTGACAGCACACACAGAAAGTTCAATAAAGATTAGATTCCACGAATCTTCTGGAAGGCAATGTACAAATATCTGTGAAGACCCAAAGGCTTAATCTAAAAGCAAGCATGTTGTCTAAGAAATCTAACATATTTTAGTTATATCAGATGGGAATATTTTTGTTGGGGGCATGGAGGGAAAAGGGGGGTTAAACACAATACAACCAGAGCCTATATCAACCATTGTGCTATCTCCACCAGCTACTCTGCCTAAGCATACTTGCATTAGTGCATTCTGGGAAAATGCAGGCAAGTTTGTCATAGTGCCTTAGCAAAGGATTGTATGACTAGCATACAAGGTGGCACCAACAAAATACTTGACAGTGCACACAATGTGATGACCATTACAGAGTAGTGAGAGGAAAAAACAACTAGTCTAATTATAATGGCATGATTAGAAGTCTGTCTGCGTTGCAAAAAAAGCATCATAAGCAGGTCATACAAATATAATTCTATGCCAGCCCAGGCTTCTGGCAAGGATGGCACATTAGTGGTTACCATGATGATTATCTCTTTATTACCTATATTCTGTGTGAACACAAACTATGTTTACCGCCAATCACAATTAAACTATAACTGAGTTAGGAGGCCAGTTAGAACCAGCAGAATATAATTAAAATCTACAGCCTGGATGAGACCCAAAAATTAGGTTAAAGCTCGGCTTGTCCAAGGCTTTTGCTCAGGTGCAAGGTTCCATTTAGGTCCGGCCTGCACTAAATCTTCTACATATGTTGTGACTCAGACAAGGAACAAAAATAACGTAGCCACAACCTATTGATTTGGTTGTCACATTAGAGTATATAGTCTTACCTGGTGTTTCTATGTCTTTTATCCATTCATTTAGGTTTTTATAAGAGAGCTCATCACCATAGTATCTGAAAGTCTCCCAAGATACTAATATAGAAAAACCTGTCTTATCTCTGAAGAGAGATGACTTATCACAAGCAGCTTATTTGCAGAGGACTTTACTCTGTAGTCTCATTTTTATTGGCACTAAATTCTCCCTAATGTTTGACATTGGTGTTTTTGGGGGGGTTTGTACTGGGGTTTTTTTTACAGAATAAAATTCTATAATTGGAAACATAATTCATCTATATTAGGTTACAAACATATGCTGGCTGGTGCTCATCAGTTCTGAAAATGACCAATTACCTATGCACACTGTTACTCAATGCATAATGTCATTCCACCCCAAAATTAACAGGTGCATCCCTATATTTACAGTAATCACTAAGTAATTCATACCAGGTCACAAAAGCAGAACATAAGAATGACAATACTAGGTCAGACCAAAGGTCCATCTAGCCCACTATCCTGTCTTCTAACAGTGGCAAATGTCAGATACCGCAGAGGGAATGAACAGAAACAGGTAATCGTTACGTGATCCCTCTCCTGTCATCAATTTCCAGCCCCTGACAAACAGAGGCTAGGGACACCATTCCTACCCATTTTGGCTAATAAGTATCGATGAACCTAACCTCCATGAATTCTTTTTGAACCCTGTTAAAGTCCTGGTCTTCACAACAACCTCTGGCAAGGAGTTCCACAGGTTGACTGTGCACTGTGTGAAGAAAAACTTCCTTTTGTTTGTTTTAAATCTGCTACCTATTAATTTCATTTGGCGACCCCCTAGTTCTTATGTTATGGAAACAAGCAGTGCCAGGTAGAGGACACTACCGAAACATACTGTACTCTAGTTCACTATTAAAATGGTCTTTCAAAGGTTCCCTGAGCTGCAGAACTCTACATTGAGCTCTGCTAACAACTCTTGTATCTGGCTGTTCAAATTGAGCAGGTAGCTGCTCCACCTCTCCTCCACTCCAGTAATAATATTTTCCCCTTTGCATGACAGACATTATATAGGACATAGCAGGCAGCTCTAACCATTGGGATATTACTCACTAAGGTACAATCTTGTGATTAACTATGCCAGCATCCCTTCAAATGAGAAAATGCACATTCAGCTGTCATTCTGTATGTGCTGAGCCAGTAGATGAAGCATACCTGGGTCCTGTTGAGGTGGCAGAGGTATGTATCGCCAGGGGAGCAAGGAGTACACTGGGTCACCCAGGATCACTGTTGGCATTTCAGCAGAAATTCTCTGCTTACAGCTTTCTGAACCATGCTATGTTCTAAAAGACTTTGAGTGTCATGCACATTTCCTGATTAGCCCACACTGACATCAGTGAAGCTGGTGTCGCCCACCACCAACTGCTCGAGGGATGGAGCTGGTACCCCTGGATCATAGGAAGGATAAGGGGGTTCCTGAAGATAGGGAAGTTGGGGAACTCCTCCAGTGGCATAGAGGATGTACGTTTGCATAATCATAGAAAATCAGTTCATTCTGTTAATGTACTCTGAGACAAGGTGGTTTGGTGCCAAGAGCAGGATGTGTGCCCTCTATTGCTCCCCTGCAGCTTAGGAACCTTGTTAAGGCAAATCCATCCACTACAACCTGCATATTGAAGAGAGTCACAGTCCTGCATATTAGGAGGTGATTAATGTCCCCACACACTTGCATGACAATGGTCCTCACAGTAATTTTCCAACTCCAAAATGATTCCCAACTGACTAGCAGCAATTTGGTGTTGCTTATTTCCACAGTGAAATTACCATATTTTTCTTCACTGTCACTGTGGCTCTCACTTGGTGTACCTCTGCTGGAGAATTGGGGCAAGCTTGGCATACAGATCCAGGAATGTGGCCTGGCCCATTTTAGAGTTCTGCAGCCAGTGCTCATCATTCCAAACTTGCATTATTATGCAATCCCACCAATTAATGCTAGTCTCTTAGGCCCAGAAGAGGAACTCCACCATTTGCAGCTGCTCCATGAACATCACCACCAATCTTTAATCAGTTCTCACTATGTCTCAGAGCAATCCATTCTTCAAGGAATTATCATGTTCCCCATGACTCTTCTTGCTGCTCTACAAATATTGTAGGGTTAAGCACCCAATCATGTTAATGTTAGTGACAATCGTGCAGAGCTGTGCAGGCTTCATGCTTCTGTTGGAAATAGTGGACAGTGAGGAGAGCCATGTGGATTTGTGGGATTTTGAAAAAAAGGCATGAAAATTGTGGGAAACATGACATTACAGAATGGAGACAGTTGCAAACTGGGAAGTTGACTATGCTCACAGTCACATTTGTGCAATATGTTTCAGCCCCCGCAAGCACTGCCAAAACGTCTCAAAAGACTGCACTGGATAGTAATGCATTACACAATGGGATACTCACTCATGGTGAATGGATATAGCCGTGCATGGATACAGCCACTCCCACTCAACATGCACATCATTGACACAGGGAGCCAAGTATGCAGAGACACAAGAGATGCACTAATTGTAGGAGCTGTATGATGATGGTTCTTGAGTTGACACAAGTTTCTTAAATAGACATGGCCTTGATCAATTAATGCCAAGTACTTCAAGGCAACAGATAGAGACACAGGTTGGCTTGTATTTATAAGTATTCACCGATGACAATAACACGTTATGTATTAATTTTTGTTGTAGCTGTGCTGATCCCAAGATATTAGAGAAACAAGATGGCTGAGGTAATATCTTTATTACTTCAGCTGGTCCAATAAAAAGATATTACTTCACCCACATTGTCGCTCTAATATACTGGGGCCAACATGTCTAAACAATGGAAGATATTGAACTTTGCCATGTGAAATGTTAACTCTACAACATAAAGAAAAAAGAAAGCAAAATGTAAGTGTGACATCATCTTCCGGAGCAAATGCAAGAAACAAACCAACATCCTCATAGGTCTCACCCTCTTTATCCCTCTGACCACTACATACAACTCCAAATATAATGAACAGCTCTGCAGAAGAACTTAAAAAAAACCCAAGGAACCATTTACTGCACTCATAACCCCCCCAAAAATCATCACATGCACCCACACACTGGAAGAAAAATAATAATAATCAGGAAATTTACTTAGAAATCATGCAAGAAACCCGAGCCAACTACAGAACTAGTCCAATAAAGATATTTCCTGTCTCTGTAAAATGCTGTGTAGCTTTTAATTCATGTAAAATATTCAGTATATTCAGTGCAATCTGTTAAGAGCAACTAAACAGAGCAAACACAAACTCAATATATTCTTCATAATCCTAGGTTTAATGCTATTTTGAGCCACTTCAGAATTATGCTCATTTAATATGTGAATTTTTCCACAGCTACTTTTCAAGCTCCAGTTTACTTTGATAAGGTTCTATTAAAATCTCTAATATGTTGAAATGGTTAGGATAACCCAATCAAGAAATTTAGCACCAAACTCAGATGCAATTTTAAATGAACATCGATGCTCAGTATTCTACACCTCTCTTTGGACCTCTCAGCATATTTTTTTGCATCAAATCAGAGCTGGACCACTACTTTTCAGTACATATCTTATGCCCCTCACCCTTTGTATATTGTCACTGAATCTAGGGGAGTTTAAATTCATGCACCTCATTCTGAGAATATACAGAAGAGGCTGCAGCATAGCAAGAAGGTATAAGAATTATAAATTAAAGTACACCAATCCTCACTTTCACCTTCACCTTTTCCCCCTCTCTGAAGTTAGATTACACTAATTAGGACTCATACTAACAGAGCAAACTGAGTATGATGGAGTCCAACTGACTGGAAGAGGTTATAATTTCCCCACCCTTCCACACCATGGTCAAATCTGAGAGTTACTCTTCAGGCTTTTCCAAATTTTGTATCTCCTTGTGATAACTTTTTTTTTTTTTTAAAGAAAAATCCAAGTCTTCCATTGTCCAAGCCACTTACTTATATCTACCTAGATTTTTGCAGTCTTAATATGTAACCATTGTAAAACAAAATCTAGGATGTGAAATGAAAAGAACATTTTTTATTCTAAAAGTAATTCATTTCCCTCATCTATATTTTTAGGTTTCAGAGGGGTAGCCATGTTAGTTTGTAACTGGAAAAAACAATTAATAGTCTTGCAGTACCTTCGAGACTAATACAAAAATGTAGATGGTATCACGAGCTTTTGTGGGCACAACCCACTTCAGATTAATTTTTATGTTCAGTTTGTAAGTATATAACATTCCTTTATTTTAAGGTATGTTCCCATTTAAGCAAATGTATAGTTAATGAAGTAAAATTGTTTATGATCTTTAAAAAGAATCAGCAGAACCACAATGGTATTTTGCTCCATTCTGCAGTGCACTAGTACAGCTTTCCATTCATCTGCATGAGTTGTTTTCTCTTTAACAAGTCTGCCTGGAAATGATGACTCCTGTATTTAAGAAGAGGTTGATTTTCAATAGCTTTTATTTCTGAAAATTAAAAATTGGTGTTTTACATGCTGCTTGGTATGAAAATAGAGAGATGGCCTGAAAATTCCAACATTATTTCTTGAAACTATTAAGCAAGCAGAGAGAAAACTTTGCAGAGATAGTGTAATTTGCCATTTAAACTGTGAAATTTTCTCTCTTTCTGTATATGATTATTCTTAAAATTTCCCTATCCAAGTAAATACTTTGTTGGCAAAGAGCTTTATTCCCAGAGTTGAATGAGTACTCTAGTATCAACAATATTTTGTCATTTAGTCACACTCGCTGGTTGGGGAAAGAAGTTTTAAATATTGTTTTATTGAAATTTCTAGTCAAGTCCCTCATTTTTGGTCACATGAATATCTGTTGCTGATTCATTAAAATTCTACAGTGGTAACAACAATGATAATATTAACCCAAATGCAAATAAGTCTCCTAAATGGTGAATCTCTTGTGTTAATTCAAACATGTCCCAAGACCTAACAGACATGCTCCTGAAAACAGATGCATTCAAAGATACATGGCACTAAGCCCACTCCAATATGTTCAGGTCCAACAGTGTGTATTCTCACAGAATTTCCATTACAACTCATTGCCCAGTATGATAAGGAAACCACAAACTCCCCAGAGACCTTCAGAAATGGCTAGTCTATTTCCAAAAACAGTGAATGTAAATAGCAAACTGTTTGCAATTTCTGTCCCCAAAAAGACCGACAAGATGCTCAGCTATCAAAGTGATAAACAGGGTATAAATATCTACACAAACTGATGAAATTAACAGGGCTTTAGAGGCAGGATTGGTCTCTTCACACTGAGAGAACTATCATGATATAAAATCCTAGTGCAGATAAGGCACACTAGGTTCTTCTTCAATGCTAAGGTTAACCCAAAATGAGGGGCAGTGCATCAACTAGATATACTGAGGTAAAGACTACCTGGCCCATGTTTCCATTTAGAATTAACTCCTAGAGAACTATTTCAAAGTAAAAACCATACTTTTTTGCAGTAGAGACATAGTCTAGATTAGAAGATGAAGAAATCAGGAGTTTTCAGGTTTGTGAAAAAATACATGTAACATAATATATAGGATTTTGTAAAACATGATTAACTACTTATGTTGTACAATGAATTACTAACTACATTGACTTAATACTTGAAATAGTTATAACTAGGGATGTTACGTAGCAGTTAATTGGCTAATTACGTAGTCTATGGAATTTCCATCAACTACTCAATTAGTCGATAAGGAGGGACAGTTTCAGCTCTCACTCCCAGCTCGCGCTGAGTCTCAGAACAACCCCTCGCTGCCACTCTGCATTATTAAAGGGACAGGGAAGCTGGTGCAAGAGGACGCTGGCTGAATCCCTGGTCCCACAGGTCTCAGCACAATCCCACTGCTGAGCTCTGCACTATTAAAGGAACAGGGGAGCTAGTGGGAGGGTTGTGCTGAGACCCGTGGGACCAGAGAGTCAGCCAGCGTCCTCTCGTGCCGGTTTCCCTGTCCCTTTAATAGTGCAGAGCAATAGAGGAGGAGGAGGGTGAGCGAGCAGTCAATAGTGCTACCCAGTAAGCTCCTGCTTATCGGATAGTCGACTATTCATTTACATCCTTATTATGAACTGAAAGAGCTTTAATGGCAGGTAAAGTGTCTTGCTGCATCTTTTCCCCTCCTCCCTTGCCCCCTGCTGGAAAAAGCCCAACGAAGACTTATTGTGATTAGACAAGGGTTGCTTTCTTTCCATGCCTGCTCCCTAGCCCCCTCCCATGTTCTTTCCTTTTTTGAACAATATGTACTGTACAAATAGGTTATTGACTCTCTGCCAGTTGCAATACAGCATTCACTAAATGTAATAAAAAGCGTGTGTGTGTGCAGATGTGTCACTATAATTTTAAGACTCAACAGGACAGCTTAGCTGTGGCTGCCAAATATAATATATAAGAAAGGTCTTCGAAAATTATTAGCATCACTTTCTCATATTACTTTTCACCATTTAAGAGTACTCCACTGATTAAGACAAGGAACTGTGACAAGGTGTATTAGGCACTTTGAGGCACCCTACCAGAGGTCTCGCATTCCTGCTCCAGTTCCCCACACTTAAAATGCCTTACTCCTGGGACATCACTCTTCTTGGACCCAGGCTGTACTTTATCAGCTCTCTTCTCTACCATTGGAGCCTCTGGAATGTGACCCAAACATCTCCAGGTTTCGCAGTACTCTGCACTTGCCAATAATCCCTCTTATCTCACTTACCCTGGGAGCAAATTCAGCTTGCATGCCCCCTTGTCCACAATACCTGAATCCACTTAGTGGGCCTGTCTAACTCTTTCCCTTTGGCATCTGTAAAAGCCAGGTTTATTTGGCTGCTGTCATGGCTGAGCTCCCTGCCAAGCCCAATAATGGCGATGCTGGAGTTGTTATAGCTGATGTAGCTGAAGTGCCTCCAAAAGTACATCCTGCTGTTGTTGGGAAGCCAGCTGAGTCCTGTGTTGTCCTTCTGCTAGTACCCTCTGGGTTTCAGCACAATTGGCAGTCAGTTGCACAGTTAGCAGTCTTATTAACTTCTCCATTTTCCCCTGGTTTTCAGGGGCTGGTCTAAAAAGATCCGACTTCTGTTGCCAACTTGTGACAGAGGCCACTAACCTCTCATGGGCCCCTCTCATCAGTCAGGTGCAAACCTGCACTCACTCTCTCTTGCTCCCAACCCCCTTTAGGTTACTAACCTTGCTGGTAGATTTTCAGTGTCACAGCCCTCTGTGTGTGAATGCCAAACCTCTCCTGGGGTAAAAGGTCCAACAAAGGGTGTCTCTTTGTCTTTGGTAACATTGTTAGCCCTGTCTCTGGGCCCAGTTCTTAAAGGTTCACCAGGTCCTGAAGCAGTGCCCTTGTCCTGCCTCTGGGCTAAGTTCTCAGGCCCCTCTGGTCTGTCTCTAACTCTGCTCCTGTCTTGTGATAGAACAGTGACCCCAGGGCTTCTTCTCTGGAAACTCTTTCCCCTCAGCAATTCTCATGGACCCAGTCCTGCAGCCAGGTCACCTCCCACATTCAGTCCCCCACTGGGAGTAACAAAGTTCAACAAATAGTTGGTTCTCTGATGTCTTCAGCCAAGTTCTCAAGCCCTTTAAACTCTATCCCTATTCTTGGGCTTTTAAACCATTCCTATCCCCTTTGTGGTACTTGGCCACTCTGCCAGCAGGGGAACCAGGGCCCTGACCAACCCAGGGACCCTACAAATAATAACCCTATGTTGCTTCTTTAACTCCATTGCTATTCCCTGGGTCACTTCCCACATAGCCCCCTTCCTCTTCACCCTTATTCTAGGGCTGAAGTTTTCTGTTCCCTCCCTGAGCAAGGTTTCTCCCAGGCCTCCTCACCTGGACAGCGTCACAGACTTCCAGTCATTCCTAAACCTTCTGTCCCAGCCAGCAACTGATCTGCTCATCTCTGTGGCTCCTTTTAACTGACCCATTGATGTTTGATTGGCTGCTTCCCTCCAGCCTTTTGAGGCAGGCCTTCACTGCTCCATGAGACCTCCGGGGGCCTGGTACACCACCTCACAGGAACCAATACCAATCTTCTGCATTATTTGTTAATTTATTCTGCAAATTATATCTTATTCCTATTACTACACTAAGTACTCTTAAGAGTCATAAACCTGGTTAGAAATGTAAAGCAGCTGTATTCCTCTTCCTACCAAAATATACTGTAACATATACAGCTAAGGGGTCCCTGAGGTATGATACACATACCTTTATCATTTCAAATCGCTCACTCCATGTAGAGACACAAAACGAATGTATCAAAGGGGTAGCCATGTTAGTTTGTAACTTTAAAAACCAACAAGTAGACCTGTGGCACCTTAGAGTATGTCTAGACAGAGGCACTATTTTGGGATATGTCCGGTATCCCAAAATAGTGTTTTCCATGTCTTAACAGCATGCCCGTTATTTCGAAATGCAATCAAAATACTGGGCTTGCTATTCTAATGTTCCTCGAGGATTAAGGGACGTATCGGAATAGCGGTCTATTTTGAAATTTGGCACTGTATAGACAGTGCCAAATTTCAAAATAGACTCTCTCAAAATAAGCTATGCAATTTGCATAGTTCAAATTGCATAGCGTATTTTGAGCTAGCGCCACTATGTAGATGCACAATTAGAGACTAATAGAGAAGAATGTAAACATTTATTTTCCCTTTCTCAATTAGGATCACTACTTCAGCCACTTAGCATATTATTCATAGATAGAAATTAACTTTTTATGTTCTTTCAGACTATAAGCAGTACATATTTTGCACAGTAATTAAATTATTTGCAATGCAAAGGGAAAAGGCCATTAAAAATGTAAGTTTATGTTTAATTTATTTTCATCACGTTGTCATGATATTCTTCAAAAATCAAAGTAGTTAATACATGCTAAGTGAGTGCTAATTTCAAAATTTAGTTACAATTTACACTTTGGATTCGTACAGGTAATTTAAAGTCCTCTTTTTGTCAAATGAAAACATGGAGAAACTACAGATTTCACTTATCTTTCTGAAACAGAGATTGACAGAAGCTGGCACACGGTTATTAAATTACATCTTTGCACTAGAAAAGAAAGGCAATTCATCTTCTATGTCCACACTTGCTATAAGAGAGCAGTTTTTAAAACCTGCCTGATGTTGAAAGATGCTGTGAGGATTCCCTGAAACATGGCTACCATGGTCATAGCTTGTCCCCAGTTAACACTGCATTTTTTAGGCTTTGATGGTCCCCTACAGTTTCCTGAGTTTGGGCTACTTTATCATCTCACTCCAGTCAGTTTTCTGTTCCTGGTACTTCTGAGTGTAGGGTTGGCAGAAGCCAACATAAATGCCAGGGTCAATTTACCCTAATATCTGGAATCTGAAAATGAATAGCACATTAAGCCATTAATTATTAAAGGGTAAATATTACAGCTTGCAGAAGTGTCATGAAAGTCAGAGATGTGGAGGTTCTCCTCTGAAGAATCACAAAACAGAATGATATAGATGTGATGTAGATTCAGCTGCTAAAACTCTCTACTAACGGCTTTGCTGGTTGCTCAGCTACCTAGGTAGGGAACATTTTGTCTTTATGGAACCTCACAACGAACCTCTCTGTAAAACCACCTTAGAGCTGACCTGGTTAACAATGTATTACAAATACTTTCATTGCTAGTGTGTACAAATCAGAGATAAGCCTGACCCTAGTCATGAACTTTGAGGAAGTTCAGATCCTGGTCCAAACCTTGTGCCTGCCAATCTGTCTGAACTAAGAGGCAAACTTTTAGGAAGGAAGTTTGGATCTGATCAGAACTTGGTGACTTAGGTCTCTCTCTAGCACATCTGCTTTGGTATTACTTTTATATAGAACAGCCATCCAAATAAAGGGAACATCAAGACATGTCTGAAAACTGCAGCAGACTTAAATGAATGGAGGAAGTTTAGATCTTTTTGTGGAATTAAAGTGTCCCTCAGATTCAGCAAAATATTGAAATAGTGCAATACATCACACCCCTTATCAGTTAGAAAACTGGTCTCGCAACTTTGATAAGCTGTGAAGTTGCACAATTGCATAATAATATTGGTTATCCTGTGAAATGTGCAGTACAAGTACTTCCCAAGTTACAGACATCCGACTTGCGCACATCTGCACGTACAAACAAACACTCACCTGCGGTCTCATGGGAGCAGGCAAGAGGCACAGGTTGCAGTGAGTGCTGGCCAAAGGACAACAGAGGAGCAGGGGGCGGTTGCTTTGAAGAGGAAACTGCTGCTTCTCTCCAGTCGCCAGCTGCACAGCCACCCACTGCTTCTCCAAAGTCCTCCGGCCTGTGCTCATGCCGCTTCCTGGTGAGATGGGGCTGGGTGGCCAGGGGATAAGGCAGGGTGGGCAATAATTTTTGATGGGGGGGGGCCACGCCAAGATTTTGGAAAGTGGTCGAGGGCCGCACTCTTCCATGATATTAATGGAGATGCAGGATCTGGAATGGAGATTGGGTGCAGAAGAGAGCTTGGGTAAGGGACTGGGGTGCAGGGGGGAGAATGGAGTCTGGGAGGGAGTTGGGATGAAGCAGGCAGTTGTGACCTAGGGCAGGGAACTGGAGTTTAGGGGTTTGGGATGTGACCTTGTGTAGGAGGGTATTGTGATCTGGGGCAGGAGATTGGGGTGCCAGATCTGGGAGGGGGGTATATGGGTGTAAGAGGGGGACACAGGGTTTGGGTATGTTGAGTGAGTGGGAGGGGGTAGAGAGTTGGAGCAGGAAAGGGCTGGGGTGCCAGATGCAGGCTGTGGCCAAGAGAGATTTACTTGTCAGCTGCCAAAATAGCCTGCCTGTAGAGCTTAAAATGTTTCCCAGCCAGCCAGCCCACTTGCCTGGCCACATGCTTCATAAATAACTGAGCCCAGGAGAGGGGGCGTGATTCTTAGCTGCCTGTTATTCCAACAAGAAGCTCGCATTGGCTGGTTTCTGCCAGAAACTGGCCAATGGGAATGTGCTGGGGGTGCGGCGGCTCCTAAAACTCCCCCTCCACTTTCAAAACAGAAACTGAGCCCTGCAGCCGCTTTTCTGCACGGCATGCGGGGCAAGCTGGGGAGCCTGCCTGGGGCTCCCCGCTGCCTCCGCGGGCCGGATCCGGTGACTTGGCAGGCCGAATGCGGCCCGTGGGCTATATTTTGCCCAGGCCTGGGATAAGGGCTGCTGGAGCTGAGCCTGTGGCAGGGGACAGCCAGAGGATGTTATTTATTAGTTCCCTAAATAGAAGAACTAGAGGACACCAAATGAAATTAATGGGTAGCAGGTTTAAAAATAATAAAAGAAAGTTCTTCTTCACACAGCGTGTAGTCAGCCTGTGGAACTCCTTGCCAGAGGAGGCTGTGAAGGCTAGGACTATAATAGAGTTTAAAGAGAAGCTAGATAATTTCATGGAGGTTAGGTCCATAAAGGCTATTAGCCAGGGGATAAAATGGTGTCCTTGGCCTCTGTTTGTCAGAGGCTGGAGAGGACGGCAGGAGACAAATCGCTTGATCATTGTCTTCGGTCTACCCTCTCTGGGGCACCTGGTGCTGGCCACTGTTGGCAGACAGGCTACTGGGCTAGATGGACCTTTGGTCTGACCCAGTACGGCCGTTCTTATGTTCTTATGTTATGTAGGATGCCTACAAGTCCCCTTCAGAATCATCTACTTCTCCATTAAACCTGCCTTTCCTCAAGCACCAGCATTCAAGGCTAAATAAGACACTTATTTCTACTATTTTTCATTGCAAATATACAGGATTTCAGCTACATTATGGGGTAAACTGACTTTTGTGGCCTAGCCTGGGAACCTATCATTTCTAACACTGTTTCTATGGGAAAATGCATTTCAAGTTCCAAACTACCAGCTTACAAACTTTTGGAACACAACATGTTCGTAAGTCAGGGACTTCATATATTTGAACTTGCATATAGAAGCGGCAAGTTATTTGCCTTTTTGCATTTTTAGTGTTTGTTTCTTTATGAAAAAAATATTAATTGTAAAAGTGGCAGCAGCGACACTGAATGGTGATAATTTAAAAACTGGCTATTTTGTTTAGCAAACCTATACTTGAGCATAAATATTCATCTAGCTACTTTGAAATACCTGGATTATTTACTTTAACCTATAGAAATAGGAAGTGTTTAAAACAATTGCAACTTCTAGAGAACTACACAGGATCAGGAAGAAAAGATTTCACCCCTCAGGATACCATGTGACAATGGACTGTGTTCTGTGGATGTTACACTACCTAGAGAAACTAGAGAAATCTTTGCAGACTTAAGTCTTTATTTCTACAAGCTATGTTGTGTGCAGGCAGTCCTGAAGTCAGTGGAGTTTTGTATTGGGCACAAAATTCCACAGAATGTTTTCAGGATTGGGGACCAAAGGTCCATATTTAATGGAGGGAAAGGATCAGAAGATTCATGCTATGCTGTTCTTGCCATCTTCCGTGCATTGTACTTCCCCCTCACTTATGCAGTGAAATTATGCTTGTCCTGATGCCAAAAAACTTTCTTCACACGACATTTTTTTCCTCATGGCAAAAAAAAAAAAAAAAAAAAAAAAATTTGGTAAGCTTGGAAAAAAGGGGATGGTACTAAAAAAATCCACTTCAGTTTAGTGGGTGTTCCTGCCTATTCATTGTGTGACAATAAAACATTTGGTATTCTTATTTGTATCAGAGTAGAATATTACTACAAATATCAGCTAAATATCTTATAAATATCAGTATCCTGCAAAGCATAGGGACCTTATCCCACGTCCATGGAAATTTTTAATTGATTAATATGGTATAGGTTCAGGACCATTATATGTGAACTAGACCAGTGTTTCTCAACCAGTGGTACGAGGACCCTTAGGGGTACATCAACACAACTAAAATTTGGAGAAAATGGAATTGTTGTTGTAAGTTGTACAGTGCTTTATTATTTTTGTACTTTTTACACCTAAAAATTTAATCGCCCACCTGGCTACGATTAAGTTGTTTAAACAAATGTGTTGCAATGGTAGAAAAAAATGTAGTGTGTCTGAAAATTCTAGGTACTGGAGGTACTTATTTTTTTTTTGGAAAAGGGGTACCTTTTTGAAAAAGGGGCACTATAAAAAAAAGATTGAGAAACACTGAACTAAACAAAGTGAGGAAATACAGAAAAATATTCCAAGTGTTTTCTTACACAATGAAAAAGTAATCACACAGTTCATGGGAAATCTAACTAGAGGATAAATGTAGATATGTAGCTAATATCTAACTGTGAGAGAAACTATTTTTGCTTAATGCAGATAATTTGGGAAATTAACTTCTTAAATGGCATTATTACGTGTCAATCGTGTCCCTGTCCTTACATGAAGATTAACATTTTAAAATGAAAAAAGTTTAAGAAACATATTTATATGTCAGACTTGTATTTTTAATGGAAAAATAAGGGTTTATGGAGTCATTTTGCAAAAATCTATTTCATCTTTATGAGAGAGGAGGAAATGTCGTACAGCTTTATGGAATTACTAGGCTGCTCAGCTTTATTTTATTATATCTTGAATATACGGAGATACTAAATTGCTTTTCTGCCTGAAGTGGCTCAAACGATATTGAATCCATGCAATTTGTTAAATGTTTTGTCTACGCTGATTATTAAAGATGTTAAAAGTGTAAAGAATAAGTCTGTCATTAATATTAGTTTTGTAACTTGGCAAGAAGATAGAAACTTTAAAATAATAATCTAACAAATGTCCCCATTATGAATTCATTAATAATTCTAAACTTCCAGACATTTTTAATGTTCTTTTTTATTTATGGGAGAAGAGAATTAAAGGGCATTAATGTCTTTTTCCATTTTAAAGGAAAATATAAAATTCTAGCAGATATATTTAAATATTTACTTTTAAAATATTATTTAAGTGCTACAACTGGAAAGGAATTACTAAAACTTGGTCATTTTGAAGGAAAACATTGATAAGAAAGGGTATGAATTATATATACAGGTTGAAACTCTTAACCGGGACTCTCTGGTCCAGCAACATCCACGGTCCAGTAGGACCCCGGATGTTCCAGGACCAGAGTCTCCCAGCGGAGGGCTAGCACCTGGGAACCCTGCAAGCTGGCAGGGCAGCAGGGCTTCCTGGCAGAGGCTGCCCGGAGCGGCACTGAGAACCCAGTGTGCAAAGGCAGCAGGGCTCCCGGGCACTGCCGCAAGAGCCAGTGCGCGCTCAGGTGGTCAGGCTGCCTCGCGCAGCAGTGGAAGCCCAGTGAGCAGAGGCAGCAGGCCTGCCTAGCAGCAGGAGCTGGATGCGACAGTAGAAGCCCAGTGTGAAGAAGCGGCAGGGCTGTCCAATAGGGCAGCAGTGGCTGAAGGGCAGCGGGGCCAGCGGTCAGGACAAGGCTGGAGGGGCTGGTGGCAGGGAGTCCAGAACTAACCACCCCGATCCCGCAAAATCTCTCATTTGTGACCGGTCAAGTCCCAATGGTGCCGGACCAGGGAGATTCGACCTGTATAGATGTTTTTATTTACAGGTCATGCGAGACTAAAAGAGCGACAGATCAGTGAAACACAGAATTGTATTTGGATTATTCTACAGATGATTAGAATAAAGTATTTGGGCAGGTTAGAACAGTCTATTAATAACAAAATATGTTTTTTATGCACCTTCTAGCACTCAGGCTATTTAACTTGGAAATTATTGTTTCCACCTTTTCAAGTAATGTAAAAGTGATGGAGTAGAAGGAGAAACAGAAAGGGAAGTTATCAGAATGTTGAAATATTACTAATTTTTACCAAGAAATGACTAACTTAATATCCTGCATGTATAATGCCTGTTTGTATGTACATTATGGTGGTTTTTTGCTTTTTATCTTTGTAAAGCAAACATTAGAAGAAATTTTGTTACTGGTTAATAGACAATAAGATAATGAAAGAAAGACAGTGTATGAATGGCTTTCAGAATTGTTATTTTAGCAGGATTGAAGAGGAGTAGCATTTCTTTAGAAAGATACAGTTATGATCTTATTTTTGTAAAGGACATTTGTGTCTAGTTCTGCAGAATTTTATTTTGTCATCCCTTTTGTTCAATAAGCACGTATATCTTCTAGGTAAGATAGTGAAAAGTTCTGGCCTGAAGCATCACCAATCCACAAAATGACACTTAGCTCTACATTGCTTTTTTAATGAGATGAAAATCTGCGATTCTGTGTTTTCCAGTCCCTGACAGAAATAGGGAAATGAATGAGATCAAACTGATTAAATTCAATTCAGACAAGATAGATTAGGAACCAAAGACTAAAAGCATGGTCTGAACATCTGTAATTCTGCCTCCTCATTTATCATGCCATTTTCTTCTATTGCAAAGACATTGTCAAGGCAAGTCATCCTTGTATTGTGCCACTCAGTGATCATCCCTCTATCATCAAATGGCTCCCTTTCCCTGCCCCTCCTCCCCCGCCAGCACCACGGTAAATGCAGATAATCTGCAGCAATACCATGATCTGAATTCTGATACATTATAACTGATTAATATATCATTAGTCAATGGGGCATTTTCCAGTTAACTGAACCATTTCTCTTCTTTAATAGATCAAAACTTTATGACTCCAAAGCAGACTGCTCAATTGACTCAACTGGGAATTGGCAAGAAGGGATGGATCACTTGATGATTACTTATTCTGTTAATTCCCTCTGAAGCACCTGGCATTGGCCACTGTAAGGAGACAGGATACTGGGCTAGATGGACCTTTGGTCTGATCAAGTATTTGTCGTGAAATATAAGAATGGCCAGAGGTGATTGTTGTTCAACTGCTAACACTGCAAACTCACACTGGTCTCTGAAAACTATGCTTAGTAAAGTGGGTAGGAAAGCCAAGCAGTATTAGGATGAAAATGAGACCCTTTGAAGTATTTCACAAAAAACAAGAGAGACACCCACCCTAGATTAGCCCAGTGAGAATGGCAGAGAAGGGACTTGAAACTGGGTTTCCCACATAAGTGCCCTGATCAGTGAGCAACATGAATCAGTCTCTTCCTCTCTTCTGGGCTTGACCAGAAATTCCATCCTGGACCTGAGAAAGCTTTCCTTAAGATAACTAGTATTTTCCCCTGAAAAGAAAAAAGCTTGCCTTTTTTATATATCAGTATATTTTAATAAAAAAAATTTAGTCGGAAAATTTCCAACTAGCTCTTATGCTGAGTACTCACTGGCTCCCATATCACCAGCAGTATAATATTACAAGAACTTAAGTTTTTGCACATGCACAAGTCAGAAATATTCTAGTTCATTCACCTATAATCATACTAGGTCTAAATTTTACAGGAGTTAAAATTTGCAAGAAAGTGCAAGAAAATTTTGCAAGCAAAAGATCTTTTGGATAAGATGGTGTGATGTTTAGTCATTTATTACTATAATATTTCAAAATACTCGTTGTCATGACTGCGTGGCACACATTTGAAAAGTAAGTTATGCTGCTAGATTTAGTTTCATCTTAGTGTACAAACCTATTTAAAGTATTTATAGATTAACTGAATAATTGTTTACAGACTGGTATGTGATAATGTTACTAGGCAAACAAGAGACTGAAGAGCTACAGACAAAAATCTAAACCGATTTGCAAATCACTTTGTGGAAAGCTTGTTACATACCAAGAAGCTCTTTGGAACATGTCACCTCCCTGAAGCAATATCAAAGAGGACTGCCAAGAGGGGTATTTTGATAATAATATTTTTAGAAAACATAGGTAAAATGTAGAGATACAGCATTATGGCATTTTCTTGACACTTTCTTTTCTGTGCCGCACAGTTTACTGAAACTATTTAGAGAAAACAAAAACAATGCTAGTAGTCCATGATGTACAATTACAGTATTTAACAGTCAAACTATGCAGACTACTGTTTTCCATATTAATCTGCCAAAGTAAATGAAACTTTAAAATGAGACAATAATACTGTACATGTCTATGTGTCTCAGGTTCATGGTTACCCAAAGTATTTACATCTCCAGGGAACATCTCCTACAGAACTAACAATGTAAAGTGGCTTTTAAAATAAAAAATGACCACAAATTAAATACGGCCACTTTCAAACAAGTTTGGGCCTAAAATGACAGCATGATCATGGTGGTTCCACGGCAAGAAGACTTGATATTTGGTTAGCCTGCATCCACATTGCTCCATGGAGTGAACTGGGATATTATGGAAGGTGATAGAGCTGGTGGATCTATCACTACAATCTCCAATGGACATTCATCCTGGACCTGACAAAGGAACACAAAAGAAGAGGCTGAGTAATGCTTGAAGATCAGTTCTGCTGCTGCTCTCCAAACTAGAACCGTGGTGTCCAACCAGTTCTGAAGCTATAGCAAACTAGCCATTCTCAACCAGCCAAATAGCCACATTGTTCAAGCCAACTAGACACACTCATCCGGCCAAATAGCCACACATGGCTAGTGGCTAGTGTGTTGCACACCACAAACATAGGAGCTTGGAAAGAAGGGAATTTCTTCCCTACTTATCCTTGTCAAACACTGCATAGCTCAGTTATTAGCTCTATGATCTGTGATAGAGCTTTGGCCTGTGTAAATTATGTCTCTGGTAGTGCAGGTAATATGAGTAAGGAATCTCAATCCAGTTCCAGTAAAGCTGTATAAACAATATCAAAGGCACAATCATAATTAGAATATTTTGGTTACCTGAGTGTAAATCTCAAGACATGAAAGAGTGCAGAGAATGAAATACCCTCTCACTCCTAGAGGTAATCATTCCAGAGTCCTGGACAGGTATATGAGTACTTCTGTTCCAATCGCAATGTCTGTTCTGTGAATAAGGTGCAGTTCTTTAGACTTATTGATCCATAAGCTACCTCAAGGTAAAATCCTCCACAGCGACATGCTCCCACCAACACATGGGAGTGGGGGATACTAAGCACAGTAAAACTGCAGTGGTTCTACTACTTTATAGGAAAGGGAGGTTGCAGGCACACCTTAGAGAAGGGCCACTCAATACGTAGCCCACGGGCCACATGCGGCCCACAGCCCGTTTGTTTGCAGCCCACAGTGCAATTTGGGTTTAAGAGGGGCTCAACACGCGGCCTGAGGGTGGGAGCCAAAACAAAGGAGTAGTCAATATAATGATCTTCTGTTGATATGCCTTTTAGTAGTAAAATTCTTGGACTGTCATTGCTCATTAAAAGTGCTGTCATATGGATGGAAATCGGGTAAATATTGCATTTTATTAATATCAGCAGAACTGACTTAAATGGAGCCTGTGTGTTGTGTGGTCTTGCCTTAATCTTTGTATTCATGCCCATCAGTGTGAAAGAAGCTATTTGCATATATTTGCATGCATATGCAACCACATTTAAGTTGAGGCCCTTAGCATGCGCCGTGAGTATCATTGTGGCCCCTGGGGCTTCCAAAGTTGAGTAGCCCTGCCTTACAGTACTTTCGGAGCAGCTCTCCCCACAGCAATGTGAGGGTGGGAATGTGGGCAAAAGAGAAAGTAGGGTTTAGCCCATGGAGAGGATGAGAGTCTGGCCATGAAATAGAAGGGGAAAAGATTTTTTCCTACATCCCCAAAGAAAATCCCTATATAAAGCCAGGTTACTCAAATTCTGAGCACTGGGCAAAGACTTTGGCACAAGTGGTACATTAATCAAGTATACATGAGAAAAATGAGATTTTTTTAAAAAGTGCATTTTGGAGTGGTAAAAGCCATTCTGCCCCCTCAGTCAAATAATGTCATTAATTGCCTTCTACTATAAGGCTTGTAGGAATGCATCATTTTATCAAAATGTCTGGTTTTCTTGCAAATACAGCTAGTTGCCAGTGAGCTACAATTAATTTGCACTTATTGTGCATTCTGGGTGGTGGTGTTTGTTGGTTTTTCTATAGACCAGCCTATTTATCCAATTTCAGAAACTGTCCTCTATACTCCCTTAACTGTGCCTGGAAAATCTAATATTCATAGTAAAATCCCTTGGGAACTTTGTGGTGAAATATCTGGGGCACATTTGCAGCATCTATTATGTAAGCTACTGTACCCTGGCCTTTAAAACTGAAGTTGTTTTAGAGCAACTTTTATAGGAGAAAAGTATTTGAAATAAGTCAAACGGCTACTAGGTGGTTTGTTTTTTACAAGGAAAAAACCCTCCTGGGGAGATACCATTCATGCCAGAGTTTAGCTTAGAGCAAGTTTACTATTGCCAAGTTATTAGCCCCTGGAAAGGAAAAAAAGGTTTATAATGGAAGTGCTGACAGAATCTTAGCTGCAGTAGAATAAAAGGTCCATGGTGATAAATGAATGGCAGTTTATAAAAAAATGCTGTTGAGCTAACTCACTTAAGAATTCAACAAATACTTATTACCTTTGTTAGTAGATTTCTATAGCATCTACATTATAATATGAGAATAGTTTGGCTTTATAGTGCATTACTTTCTTAATATCTTTCCAGACATCGTTGGTATGTTCAGTTTTTCTTTTCCTTGAAACACAAAATGGATTACAATGTTTTCTTGTTTTTTAATTTCCGTTTAGCCATATTATTATAAAGGTAAAGTTTAAAAAATTTTGGAGGCGTGAAAAAGGTGAAGAGAATTTCAAGGGTTAACTTGTCCTGGATGAACAGATTTTCATCTGCATTTTATATTATTTTAGTTTACAATGAGTACTGAGGGTTTGTGAAAAGGAGAACTAAATTAAGCTCTCACCTATGACAGGGAAAGGTACCAACCACTAGCCTATGAAGACAGTTTGTTTTTCCACCACAGATGAATAAAAGAGAGCCCATGTACATGAGCTTGTTTACGTTTTTATATACATTAAATCAGAGCTAGTTTTGCACTTCCATAAGAATAAAGTGTAAATCACATTGAAGACACATTTTCTGACACTTTCATGCATACCTTCCCTCAGAAAAATCAACTGCTTTCAGAATGTAAATGGCATTACAAAAAATTGAAGCCTAAAATCTCATTTGAAAAGGTATTCATTTTTCAAAAATCCAATTAACATGAAGGTTTTAAACAAATCCATCTGTCCATTCCCACAGACAATTAATTTCTTTGCCCAGATTAGCAATTCCTCTTCATGGACACAGGACTGACACTCAATTCACTCTGTACCATCCTGCTACAGGCAAGATGTAGAGGAATTCTTTCATAAACACTATTAAAATGTATAAGAATTTTTTTATTTTGGAAAATTTAATTTTTTTAATCCATAACCCTTAAATGTCATGACATTTTATAAACCAACATGCATTCTAGACAAAACAGGTCAGTACCAGACAGCATACATTAATAGTAACCAGGCTATTAGCATGGAATCAAAATGCAGGTCTTAACATGAATAGATCACATGCTTTGCTAGTTGAGTGACAATTTTCTTAACATGCCAACCGCCTACCATCAGACTGTTCCACAGTAACCATGGATATATCTTTACATAGTGCATTATGATAAAGTAAAAAAATGACATTACTCTAGACCAGTGGTTCTCAAAGTGGAGTCCGCAGCAGGTGGTCCGCAGCACGAGCTCAATTCCTGCTTAGTCCCCCCACAGTGGGGAGCCCTCGCTGGTGCTCCAACCTCGCCCTCACCCCCAGCAAAGCTGAAGTGCCAGGACGGGTTTCCTGCTAGAGGGAGTGTGGGAGAAAAGAAAGCCCTGAGCCTTACTGTGTGATCTGGCTTATGAGGAAGAAGCAGCTCCACATGCTGCTGATCCCCTCCCCCTTCCCCAGCTGGGGGAACAGCAAGGTATGGGATGCACTGGCTGGAGGCTTTCCCTGCTGCGGTCAGTGGGAGGTAGTGTTACATGATGCGCCTCCTTCCCCTCATGCCCAGACCCTGCGTCCCGTCCCCCCTCACATACCTTACCACCGAGATCCTGCACCCCTAGCCCACTCCTGCCCCCTCCCCATGGGCCAGATAGCCTATCCCCACCCTGCACCTGACCCCTTCCCCCTTGCCAGACATCCTTCTCCCAGCCTGCTTCTGTACCCTACCTCCCACCCAGACCTTGTACCCTCACTCCCTCCAGCACCCACCTCCTGGCCAGATCCTGCACCATCATCCCACTTGCAGTCCTGTTCCACACACTGAACCCCCTCATTTTGGCCTCACCCCAGAGCTCGGGGATCCACAGAATCTACTTACCCCAGAAGAGTTAATCTGGCCTATGGAAAGCCCTGAACCTCAGTCCTCCCTGTCCCTTCCTCTCCCTCATGGTGCTGAAGTGCTAGGGGAGTGAGATGTCTCAGTTGGGACCACATTAGTAAGGGTTAAGGGGTTTTGGAGGGTTGGGGTTGTTTTTGTTTTGTTTTTTATTCTCACTTGTGTGGTTCCTGACTGATTTTTCTGTGGGTCAGTGGCTCCTGATCCACCCGTGCCATAAATAAAGACAATGTTGAAACCTTTTGTTTTGGTCATAAATTAATATTTTACTTCATTTAAAATGAAGTTTGATAAACTAATATGAGAAAGTTAAAGAGCTTCATCTGTTTAATAATTTCAATTGATATTTACATTATTTCTGGTTAAATTAAATCATTCTTCCTAGCTACAGTGTTAGCAAAATGGCTTGGGCATAATTATATAATTAACAGCAAGTTTCCATTAGCAGCTGATAGTCCATGGAAAGGTTTGTGTTGAGCTGGACGGGCCAAAAAGTTTGAGAATCACCTCTCTAGACATACACACACTTTTAATTGTCATTAACTAGGAGGGAGAAGTCTCTGGCAGTCAAAAAAAAAAATGCCAGCTGCAATTACTTGCACCTTAGAAGATTTTTAAAGATATATTATGCAAAAAAAAGTACAATAGCTTTGTATAACTCTGGAACAGTATCAATGGCAAGTCTGTTACAATAATCAACAAAATCAAAGCATTCCAAACTTTTATGTATTTCTAATTAGAGATATGCAGAAAACAGAGATGCCAGAAAATGCTGTAAAGAGGTTATGCTGGACCCTGCTGCTGACACAGAAAGCCTCCAAAGCTGAAGAGCCTCTCTACTCACCTCCTTTTTGAAGGGAAGAGCAGCTGAAGCTGCCAGAAAGAATTATCTTTGACATTTCAGTAATCAGAAACTTCAGCACCATCTGACTGAGTTTGCTTTGTTTTCATATATAGGTTTCCCCAAGAGGTTTCTGAGGTAGCTGTGCCAGAAATGCAAAAGGGTTCTCAGTACCCAGAGCCAGTTGTCTAGTTTTATGGGCACAGGATCATCCCAGATGTCCCAGGGTTTTTTGTACCTATATAATCCTATATAAATATGCCCTCTGACACTGGACCAGAATTTATTGTGAACACAGAAGGAACATTTGGTCAGTGATGGTGCTGTCTGGGACACCTAGGAGAGCAATTATACTTTTGTAAAAATACAAAACAAAATAAAATATAATCCATAAGACAAATACCTTGCATAATTTGCATAATCAGTATTTGATGCTTTTTATTTATTGTCTTTTTAAATTGCCACCATCTCAGGAAAAGTCCTCATCTTTCTTTGTACTCATATAGCCCCTTCCTCCCAAACTGACTGCATAGGTCCACAGTACAAATAAATACATCAGAATAAGTAATAAGCGATTTCAACTGCATGCAGTTTGGTTTTCATTCCTATCTGATAGGCTGCTCCAGAGCCAGGAAGCCTAGGCTGCTGAGACGCTTAGAACTCTCTAAGCAACCAGGTTCCCGGCTGCTGTCAACCTACCAGGTGGCCTAGTGCAGAGCTTCAGGAAATCCAGGCTCTTTGTTAGTCCAGCAGGGAGGCTGCTGAAGAGCAGAGCTAGCAAGCAGGGGGAAAAACCAGGTAAGCCTCCACTGGAAACCTGTACGATTTCCATCAGAATTTTGTTAAAATTGCCATGGGCCCTCCTGCGGAATGTTTTGATTTTGACAAACAGACAAATTCTGGCAAAATGGTATGGAGAAAGTGAATAAGAAAGTGTTATTTCTCCTTCATATAGCATAAGCACCATAGGTCACCCAATGAAATTATTGGGCAGCAGGTGTAAAAACAAATGAAAGGAAGTACTTCACATAGCACATAGTCAATATGTGGTACAGGAGGCCCCCAATTTGCTTCCCCAGGAATGGATCGTGTCGCGTCACAAGTCGGGGGCATCATAACTCAAGCCCTCATTTACGATAGGCACCGTGCACTGTCGTAAATGCAGGCCAAGGACATAAGTTGGGATTTCCGGCCCCTTTTGCACTTACAAAAATGGTTGTAAGTGAAGGGGGGCAGGAACTCGGGCAGTTGCATGTCGCGGGCCTCCTGTACTTGTTGCTGACTAGTTCAGATAACACTGCAAAAACCCAGGACCAGTGAAGGACTAAAACAACATATAAAACTAAAATTGATTATGGTCAAGTGAAAAGTAAACATATCTTCTTGAATTTTATGGCTCAGCTGGGTACAGTCAATGCACGTCACACAGGTCCTTGAAGTCTAAACTTTGAATTACCTTCATATCTAGGGTTGCTAACTCTGACTCAATCTATTCTGGGAGATTCTCCCCCCCCCGCCAACATGACAGTATCATTTTCTTAAAATATCTTAATAAAATCTCCAGAATTTATTTCAACAGTCACCAGGAAATTGATGCTGATTCAGGGAGACTCCAGATCAATCCTAGAGCATTGGCAACCCTATTCATACCAGTAACAATTTCCTTTTAAAGCGCAAAGGTACATTCCTGAGCTGGAAAACTACCTGCCTTCTTTTTCTGACTCAGAATTTGACTGTGCTCACGTATATAGCACATGGAGTGTTCCTTACTGGTAATAGGTTTGATAGAAGCTGCAACGCCTTATTACTCCCTATATGCAAAGAGATACTGGGCTACTGAATCCATGTAATCCTTCCCCTCATATTCACTCAACCCTCAATTCAGGTCTATTTGAAGCCAGGAGAGAGGCCTGCATCCCTGGCACACAGAAGGGCCAATGATAGGTTTGGTGATAGATTCAATTCCTTCATCCTTCCCTAAGTTGAGAGCCAAAGATAATCTAATTAGGGAAGTTGGGGGTGAGGAAGAGAATTTCATCTTATAGTAAAATCAGAACTATGAAAAACATTAAAACCAAAACCAAAAAATGAAGTCCTCAGTGACATTTGGTAAGGAACTTGGCCTGAGAGATTAAGGAAAAATTTGGGGTTTTTTGAATGAGCATACCCTACATTCCCCATAGGTTCTAAGAAAAAAAATGATACAGCTTAAAACACATCCAGAGTTTGCTCTGGTTTCAAACATGGTAGTTTAACTCTGTTCTAGATTCATTTCAGTAATTATGAACCACGAACAACAAGAAATGTTAAACTTACTGCAAACTGAAACCACTTAGTCCTACACCGATCCATTTCTATATTCTCTGAAGCATTTTGTTCAAGCTTGTTGTCTCCACTTACCTGTTTATATTTAAGTATTCCAACTGTTTTGTATTTAGAGTGGTTTGGTATCATTGTTTCAGTACCCTACGATTTTGTCTAGTGAAACATGGTGTTTGGTTTTCAGAAGGCATCAATGAAAACCCCATTTCAAAAAATCAAAACCACAACACATCAAACACACTTACTTGTGTTTCTGTTAGTGAACTATTAAAATAATATGGTTCAGAATATTTTATCTTTATTATTGAAATCTTCAGTTGATTTGGACAAGGTTAAATAATCTCTCCCTAATGTTAAATTTAGGCACACAGGAATAGTGAGAGAAACACAGAGTCATTGTGGAACAAAGAACTAGAATAGAAAAAAAGATAAGGCAAAGTTTTCTTGAAGATACGTTTATTTATCCATACCTGCCATGTTCAAGATATTTAATGTGAAGAGGACAAACATATAAAAAAAGGAGGTGTATATCATACTAAGGAGCTTGTTTCTTCAAAGTTCATGTCTCTTCTTTCTGAGGACAGACTGAATTTCATCTGGAGAAAATTTAACATAGAAATCTAAACAGATTAGTAAAATGTCTTTGTAACATTCTTCCCATTTCTCTGTGATCATTCTGAAATTGCTGATCTCCTGGGTATTTGTATAATGTCAAAACAGGACCTTAGTTTTGATAAAAGCTACTTACTGGCATATTGGATTACTTTATATCCTGATGTGATTTTGATACAGTCATGTTACTAACCCAAATAATTTTGTTTCTGCCTGAAACTGTCAAACAGTTCAAGTGTCAGGTTGAGAGGAAGATGTTAAAACACTATTAAAGGGGCTATACTGAACTTCATCTGCTCTGATTTAGAATATATATATTTTACAATGTAATAGTAAGTAATCTTCTATAGCCTAATTCCCAGTTACCACTCAAACCATCTTGTCTGCCAGCACAGCTTCCCTCTACCTCTTGTTCTGAATCTCATTACTGAATCAATTTACCCCCTCTATGTAAAAGTAATGATCTGAGAGATAATTTTACTTCCTTTCATGAAATAGGGAACACTTGGTTGAGCAACAGGTGAATTTGGATTAGGGAAAACACATTTTTAAAATAACATTTTCCTTCTATATTAATATCATTAATAATTATTATCACTGATATATAATTATTGAAATCCCCAATGGTTCTGTATAAGACAAGGAAATCCAGTCCCTGCCCTTATATGTTTGTAGCCTATGTAAGTTAGCACTAGTGGCTAAACCAGAGAAAAAAATATTTTTGCAAAACGTAAAGAAGGTAAATATTTTAGTTCTTTTCATGCTGATTTTTCTCCATGAAGAAAGGAAGTTTTCAGAGTCAAAATGTATTTTCCCCACTTGATCATATGAATGTCTTGTCTGTCCGGCAAAATTGCATCATTTTGTCACATGCATTTGAGAATTTCAAAGCACTTTAAAAGCAATAAACTGAGCCAATCAACAACTAGTGAGGTAGGTTAGTGTTATTCCACATATTTATTAAAATGGAGCACAAAAGAGTTTAGGCATCCAATCCTGTTCACAGAGAAGTTAAGGTAAATTTTTCAAATAAATGAAATGGCAGAAGGAGTTGGCCTAATTAACAAGTGTAAGGATCAAAGAGTCAGATAGTGACAGACTGGTAACAGAATTAATCAAAGTCCTCTGTGCTAACCAATAGACTACTTTCTCTTTGTGCAAAATCCCTATGCAAGAACAGAGGCCCAAAGAACATGATCTGGTTTTGTCCCCAATTTCCTAGTAATTTAGTAGGGTGCCCTGCAGCCTGTACAAGCAGCTACAATAGACTGCTCAAATCTATGTTCTAAAATATGCTTCTGAAGGTTTCTGTATTAACCTCTGATTAATACAGTAAAAGCCTTGTTATCAGGTGGTTTGGGAGCATCGGGAGAGGGGTGCCAGTTAAATATTTTGGTTAACTTCAGAGTTAACCAGAATAAGTGTGGGAGCGGTGAGGTCTCTGGCTGGGGGTGCAGGCTCTGGGTTGGAGCCCGATATGAGGTTTTGGAGGGCAGGAAGGGGCTCTGGGCTGGGGCGGAGGAGGGACATGCCCTTGCTGCTCCAAGCTGAAGGCGCAGTGAATGGGAGCTACAGAGCCAGTGCTCAGGGTGGGGTGGAGTTGGAGCAGTGCACATGTAACTGCCTCCAGGCGGATTTGAACCTGGGACCTCTGATGTGGAGTATAGGAGCCTCTACCCTAAGAACATAAGAACATAAGAATGGCCATACTGGGTCAGACGAAAGGTCCATCTAGCCCAGTAGCCTGTCTGCCGACAGTGGCCAGTGCCAAGTGCCCCGGAGGGGGTGGACTGAAGACAATGATCAAGCGATTTGTCTTGTGCCATCCATCTCCAGCCTCTGACAGACAGAGGCCAGGGACACCATTCCTACCCCCTGGCTAATAGCTTTTTATGGACCTAACCTTCATGAATTTATCTAGCTTCTCTTTAAACTCTGTTATAGTTCTAGCCTTCACAGCCTCCTCTGGCAAGGAGTTCCACAGGTTGGCTATGCGCTGTGTGAAGAAGAACTTTTGCTTATTAGTTTTAAACCTGCTACCCATTAATTTCATTTGGTGTCCTCTAGTCCTTATATTATGGGAACTAATGAATAACTTTTCTTTATTCACCCTCTCCATGCCACTCATGATTTTATATACCTCTATCATATCCCCCCTCAGTCTCCTCTTTTCCAAATTGAAAAGTCCCAGTCGCTTTAGCCTCTCTTCATATGGGACCCGTTCCAAACCCCTAATCATTTTAGTTGCCCTTTTCTGAACCCTTTCCAAGGCCAAAATATCTTTTTTGAGGTGAGGAGACCACATCTGTACACAGTATTCAAGATGTGGGCGTACCATAGTTTTATACAGGGCAGTAAGATATTCCATTATTTTATTTTCTATCCCTTTCTTAATAATTCCTAACATTCTATTTGCCCTTTTGACCGCCGCAGCACACTGTGTGGACGTTTTCAGAGAACTATCCACGATAACTCCAAGATCTCTTTCCTGATTTGTCATAGCCAAATTAGCCCCCATCATACTATATGTATAGCTGGGTTATCTTTTCCAACATGCATTACTTTACACTTATCCACATTAAACTTCATTTGCCATTTTGTTGCCCAATCACTTAGTTTTGTGAGATCTTTTTGAAGTTCTTCACAGTCTGCTTCTGGTCTTGACTATCTTAAACAGTTTAGTATCATCTGCAAACTTTACTACCTCACTGCTTGCCCCTTTCTCTAGATCGTTTATGAATAAGTTGAATAGGATTGGTCCTAGGACTGACCCTTGGGGGACACCACTAGTTACCCCTGTCCATTCTGAAAATTTACCATTTATTCCTACCCTTTGTTTCCTGTCTTTTAACCAGTTCTCAATCCATGAAAGAACCTTCCCTCTTATCCCATGACAATGTAATTTACACAAGAGCCTTTGGTGAGGGACTTTGTCAAAGGCTTTCTGAAAATCTAAGTATACTATATCTACTGGATCCCCCTTGTCTGCATGTTTGTTAACCCCTTCAAAGAACTCTAATGGATTAGTAAGACATGATTACCTTGTGAGCTAAAAGCCAGCTGGCTCCCAGCCCATGCTGTAGTGGTCTCTTGATCTTAACTGTTGCTGTGGTCTAGGTACCACTTGCATTGCTCAGTAACCACACTAGGTGTGTGGGTTACATACTTTCCCTAGGGGAAGAAGCACATCCCGAGCTTCAGAGACCCATATGAGATCCCAGACAAGCCCCCACTTGTAACCACCTCCGGGTGGATTTGAACCGGGAAACTCTGAAGCAGAGTATAGACACCTCTACCCTCTGAGCTAACAGCCAGCTGGCTCCTAGCCCATGCTGTAGAGGTCTCTTGATCTTAACTGTTGCTGTGGTCTAGGTACCACTTGCATTGCTCAGTAACCACACTAGGGCTATGTCTACACTGGCGGCTTCTTGTGCAAGAACATCTTGCGCAAGGGTTCTTGTGCAAAAAGTCTTGCGCAAGAACACGTCCACACTGCCACGTGCGAGCTGTGCTTTTGCGCAAGAGCGCCCATGGCTGTGTGGATGCTCTCTTGAGCAAGAAAGCTCTGATGGCCATTTAAACCATAGGGGTTTCTTGCACAAGAAATCCCTGCCGAGCGTCCACACTGCCCTCTTGTGCAAGAGCTCCTGCACAAGAGGGCTTACACCTGATAAAAAAAGAGCGTAGTGCTTGCGCAAGAAGCCCTCTCTTACCACGCCGTACTGTAAATTTCCTTGCGCAAGAGCGGGCGGGCAGTGTGGACGCTCTGCGGATTCTTGCGCAAGAACAGCTGTACTTGCGCAAGAAGCCGCGAGTGCAGACATAGCCCATGTGTGTGGGTTACACACAGAGCCCTCATTGCTGTTCTTCTGCCTAGGAGCAGCAAGAACATGTCACTGCTTCCCACAGAGCCAGACAGGGAGCCTGCTAGCCCCAACCAGACAGTAAACCAGACTGTCCAAGAAAATCAGAAATGCCAGATTAGAGAGCTTTTTGGATGGTGAAATGCCAGATAAAACAGCTTTTACTGTAGTCCACTATATTAATGTCCAAAGAGTTAGAATCCAGACAAGCCTGGTAATAAATAAAAATGGCTGGCATCTGTTCATGGATTACGTTAAATGAGTGGGTGATTTCAGTCTATTTCCAAGATCTCAGGTATGCACACCTGAAAAACTATATTATATCAACTGGCACCACACCACCTGTTGGTAGTCTCAGTAAAGACCATTCTGGAATGGAGGCTAGAACAACTTATTTCCCCAAAACTGAGTTTCTCAGAATAGTGGTCTGTAAATATGGAATTGCAATCTAAATAGATCCCAGTCATCTGACATAATAAAATATGCTTTTTAAAAAAACAAGACCTTTTTAATGCTTGATGAATGCTGAGAAAAAAGGGGAGCAGATGCTGAAATAAATTTCTAGTATTGCTTAAAGGTAGATGTTGACTTATACATCATAATGATTTAGTCTCAACTAATTATTACAATGTCTGTATATTGCTGAATGTCAAGAAGAGAAAGTTATGTCCTAAGCACTTAAATTAAAAAGTCAACCTACTATACAATGGTTTCCCTTGTGAGTTTTCTTCTACCAAGCCTGTAAGTACAGATTCTGTAAGAAAGTGACTGGCTCTTTTCTAAAAGGCAATGATTTTAATATGGTATTAATAAGTCTATAGTTATAAGCATTTATAAAAAGTCCAAGAGCTGCTTCTGCCTCAGCATGCCACAGCTGTTACACCCAATCCCTCCATGGCAAAAGCCGTCAGTCCCATCACCCAGAAGCCCCGAGCTCCCACTCCCTTGCCCAATTTGGTAGGCAGAGAAAGTGGGGTGAATGGGGAGGTCCAGAAGTTACACTTTAACTGTAAAAGAGTTGCATGCAGCTCACAAGCCAGTTTGGCCAGGTTTAGTTTAGATGATTGTGTGAGTCTGGCTCTTTGGCTCACTCTTAAACCTCTGTCAAATATCCAAATTCATATGAGACAACGTGATGATAGAAATTTACTTCAGACTATATCTCCAATTTGAATTTTAATCCTATCCTCCAAAGTACTTGCAACCCTTCCAGCTTGGTATCATTCACAAACTTTATAAGTGTTCTCCATGTCATTATATAAATCATTGATGAAGATGCTGTCGTTAGTCGAGGACTGGTCTGCCTCCCTACAGACAATGTCCCAACCTGAAGAAAATACTCACTAGCAGCCACACATCACCACCCAAGTCCTTGTTTTAGATGATTTTCTTAGCTGTTTATAATTTGTTTCCTCCACCTACTCTTCCTGGGTAGACATCACTTTTGTTTTTTACCATTTTTATCTTTACCCAGTCTTTTCATTAAGACTGCCTCTTATTTCCAGCTCAAACTCAGTCAAATTGTATGTGTAGGTAGGTATAAAGACAAAATCTCTTCCCTTTGTTTCCCTACCTATCCTTCCTGAGCAAACGGTACCCTTCTGTACCAATATTTCAATCATGTTTATTATTCCACCTTGTCTCTGTGATGCCAAGTATGTTGCAGCTGTTTATTAACTAGTTATTCCAGTTAATTCCCCATACTTCTTGTGTTAGTATACAGACATCTAAGATACTGTTTTGACTGGACTGTTTTTCATCCTAGAAAACAACAACAGTTCTTGGGCAGTTAACTGAAGGAGGAAGCTCTTGATCCACAGTAGTCTTTATGCCTTCTTCCATGCTATTCTCTTAGGACGGGAAGAGTCTCCCAGTTATGCAAGAAATGACCAAATCCCTGTTCATCCAAATTATTCCATAACAGGCATTTCTGTGAAGCCTTTGGTGTTAGATTTCTGGTGTTCTAAAACACAATAGAAACTGAATTAAAAATAATGGACCCAGATTTTTCTCTTGGGCCTTCAACTTGCCACTTGGCTATCTTGCCAACTTATCTGATCTGTATAGTCTGTCTACTTTAGAGTATGTCTCCCTTTAGGCATTGTAGAGTGTCAAACACACTGACAGCAATCATAAAAAACCTAATACTTTTTAGGTAATTGAGAAATGGTAGTTAATCTCTTAATTGATTAAGTAATTTTAGAGGGATATCATATATAATTCTGATTTCTAAATAAAGAAATCAATTTTAAAAGCAGGTATGTGGTGATGTCCAACTGCAGGTTAGAAGAGAGAAGGAAGGGAGTAATAAAAAAATCAGGGACAGGGTCTTTTGTATATTTCTGTGGGGGATATATTTGCATGGTCATGATCTGATGTCCGAGTATAAGAATGTGGCAAAATTCACATTTTAATTAAATATATCAAGAAGGATACACACTATGTAAAAATGTAACATAATAAACACATTCCGATAACTGTAATTTACTTTTCTGATCCTGATGCATTGTTCACATAAAGAGTCTAATCAAATATTAAGTTAATATTGTGATAAAAAAAGCTAAGCCCGGCAGTTTAATGACACCACAGCACAGAATTAAGCCAAAAATGTTTTTAAAAGTAATGTAAAACAGGAAGAACATTCTAATCACAATGCACACACATCACACATCCTCAACCATCACCAAAAGACACTGACATTTAAAAGAAAAGATGAAATATCTAATTATTCAGCTTATTCAGATATAAAGTAGAAACAGAGTGCATGAGAACATGGATTCTCTAATAATGTGGAACAACAGAAAGCATGATGGCAGTAAATTTTATTTTCCACACAGGACTTTAAAAATTATCAACATAAGACCACAATTTATAGCTGCATGAACTCCTGAGTAGGTCTCAAAATAACCAAACAACAATTACCTCCTGCTTTCATACTGCAGTTACTCCTGAAAGGTTTACAAAATATAATACACTAGAAGATTTATCCAGTATTGTTTGGATCATTAACTCAAATAAGTTTTGTTTTTCTTCATTTAAATCATTGCCCTGGGGTGGAGCTGTTCATGAGGGCTTCGGTATGCAGGCTGCCCCAGGGAGAGAAGACAACCCCAGGCCTCTCTCACCACAGCAGCTTGGGGTCAGGTGGGAAGTGCTTGACCATGGTCACGGCAGCTGCAGTGAGCCTCAGCCAGACGGACAGACAGACACACAGACAAACTTTGAAATATACAGTTGATAGCTGTCCCTTTCTCCACCCCTTTCCCCTGCCAGCCCAATGTGGTTATAGCTGTCCTGGTCCCCATCTTTGGCCCCTTGCTGCCTCCTGCGGTCATTCTGCAGTATAAATGTCCCTTATGCCAGACCCCTGCCTTTCCATTTTATGAGAAAACTAGATTCCAGGCACATTCCACTGTCCTAGCACAACCAAACCCTGACCTTGTTTTAAGTTACAAAAGAAAGCTACATACCAAATTTGGTGATGCTAGCTCAGGTATTATGAAGCGCACCAGAATATCCTGGCTACATAACTCAACAATGGTGGCCTTTTTTGCCCCTCCACTTCCTTTCCCCTCTAACCTACCCCATATAATAATTTAGGAGCTGCTGGGAGAGGAGAGGCAAGGCTTCCAGGAGGGACTGACATGGTCACCCATCTACAGAATGAGACAGAATGGGGAGGCAGATAAAAAAAAAAATCATTTTCCAGAAATGGAATTTTTTCAATCTTTCCCTCCCCTGACATATGGGAAGGTCACTCACCCGGACAGTAACTGGAGTTCTTCGAGATGGTTGTCCCCGTGGGTGCTCCACCTTAGGGGCTTCAATGCCACTGAGCCCGCAATCAGAGATTTGTGACAGCAGTGTCTATGGCTGGCTATGTGCGCAAGGAGCCGGTGTGTGTTCTAAGGAGGCTATTGCGTATGCGCAGCCACCCCCTCTCCTTCCCCCAGGATCTTCTCTGACCCAGACAAATTCTATTCCAAAGCAGAGGAGAGGAGGGTGGGTGGTGGAGCACCCACAGGGACAACCACCTTGAAGAACTCCAGTTACTGTCCAGGTGAGTAACCTTCCCTTATTCTTTGAGGAGTGTCCCCGTGGGTGCTCCACCTGAGGTGATTACGGAGCAGTATTCGTAGTAGGAGGTGGGAACTTCTGCTGCTGAGCTTGTGTGACCGAAAGTATTGTTTGGCCAAATCTTGTTTCTGCCTCAGCAAATTTCTGGATTGCATAATGCTGCATGAAGATATGTGTTGAAGCCCATGGGGTGGCCCTGCATATGTGTTCTGTGGACACACCCTGTAGGAATGCCATTGTAGTTGCCATGGCCCTTGTTGAGTGAGACCGCACGGTGGGTGAGGGCTCTCTCTGTACCAGGGTATACGCTAGTTTAATGCAGCTGGATATCCAGTTCGATAGTCTTTGTTTAGAAATGGGCAATCCCTGTGATCTCTCTGTAGATGAAACGAACAGTCAGGGGAGTCTTTCGGAATGGTTTTGTTCATTGTAGGTAGAAGGCAAGCCCCCTGCGGACATCCAGAGTATGGAAAGCTGTTTCTTTGTTGTCATTATGGGGCTTCAGGAAGAAGACTGGTAAGTATATAGGTTCATTACAGTGGAACGAGGTGAGTACTTCTGGGAGGAATCTGGGGTGAGTCCGTAGAGTTCCTTGTCCTTATGGAATATTGTGTATGGGGGGGGGGGGGGTCTGCCATTAAGGCTGCTATGTCACCCACTCGTCTGGCAGAAGTGATCGCTACAAGGCAAGCTACCTTCATTGATAAGTGTAGTAGCGAGCAGGTGGTGAGAGGCTCAAAAAGGTTTACCCATAAGGGCTTTTAGCACTAGGTTCAGGTCCCATGCAGGGATTGGGTCCTTGCATGGAGGTAACATGTTGTGGAGACCCCACAGAAAACGTTTGACAGATGGGTGCGTGAAGATTGAGTGTCCTTGTATGGAGGCATGAAGAGCGGAGATGGAGGCAAGGTGTACCCTTATGGAGCTCAGGGATAGGCCTGCGTTGTGTAGTTCTAATAGGTACTGTAGAATCTGTGAGAGTCCTGTGAGGGCAGGTTCATAGGTATAGATTGCACACCAGGCTGTGAACCTTCTCCATTTTTGGACATATGTCTTTCTTGTTGTAGGTTTTCTGGAGTTTATGAGGAGGAGCTGCACTGCTTCCAGGAAGGATCTTTCCATGGTGCTTAGCCAATTAGCATCCAGGCCTGGAGATATAACTTGTGGATGTCTGGATGGAGAATCTGGCCGTTTTGCTGTGTGAGAAGAGATGCGACTGGTGGGAACCGATACGGTGGCTGGTCGGTCATCTGTAGCAGGTACGGATACCATGTTTGTCTGGGCCAGTTCAGTATTATTAGTATCACACTGGCTCTGCCATCTGATCTTGAGGAGTACCCGTTGTATGAGGGGAAATGGTGGAAATACATATGCGAGGTGTGCCTTCCATTGTATACTGAAGGCATCCCCCAAGGAGTGAAGACCTATGCCCGCTCTGGAGCAGTATAGTGAGCAACGAACATTGCTGTGTGTAGCGAATAGGTCCACTGTTGGAAATCCCCATTTTTGACAAGATGGGTGAACACTGAGTGGTTTATCTCCCACTCGTGGTTCTATGGGAATTGTCTGCTTAGGTTGCCTGCTAATGTGTTGTCTTTGCCTGGGAGGTAAGTTGCAACCAGATGTATGTTCCTTGGGATACATCATTCCCAGAGGCGAAAAGCCTCCCGACATAACTGGTGTGAGCGTGCTCCTCCCTGTCTGATGACGTAGTACATCATGGTGATGATGTCTGTCAGGATTTGGACTGTTCTGTTCTGAATTAGAGGAAGAAAGTGTCTGCAGGCATTTCTTACTGCTCTTAGCTCTAATAAGTTTATGTGGCTCTAATAAGTTTATGTGGTTTCGTCGTGGGTCCACTGACCCTGCACAAGCTTGTGATGCAGATGTGCCCCTAAGCCTAGGAGCAAGGCATCTGTCATTACTGTGATTGATGGTCGATTGCACTGGAAGGGCACTCCTATGCATACGTTGTTGTGCAGTGTCCACCATGTGAGGGAGGATTTTATCTTGCTCAGCTTAGTGAGGCGTTTGCTCATTGGGTGGGTCCCTGGCCGGTAGGTTGTGTGTAGCCAAGCCTGTAATGGTCTCGTACGTAGTTGAGCGTGGGGTACTATGAACATGGCCACTGTCATGTGTCCCAGTATTTATAGGCATAGTCATGCTGTTATGATTGGACTGGTCTGTGCTGTTGCTATCAGGTTCTTGATAGTGATCCCTCTGTGGTGAGGTAAGTAAGCTCTGGCCTTTGTGCAGTCTAGATGTGCCCCTATGAATTCCAGGGTTTGAGTTGGAATCAAAGTGAACTCTGCAGTGTTTATCAGGAGCCTGAGAGTGTCGAAAAGTGATCTCACTATTGAGACAGCATGGTGTGTGTCCTGCTGTGTGTGTGTCTCGTTAATAGACAGCCATCTAGGTACGGAAATATTGAAATACTGTTTTTGTGCAAATGTGTGGCTACTACTGCCAGTATCTTTGAGAATACTCTTGGGGTTGTTGAGAGTCTGAATGGTAGTACTCTGTACTGGAAGTGTATGTCTTTTATTATAAAAGGAAAGAACCTCCTGTGTGTTGGATGTATTGATATGTGAAAATAAGCATCCCGGAGGTCGACAGTAGACAATCATGCTCCTTTTTCCAAGGCAGAGACGATAGTGGCTAGAGTGACCATCTTGAATCGTTGGTAACTGACAAAACGGTTAAGCTTGCGAAGGTTTAAGATAGGTCTTCAGCCACCCGACTTTTTGGTGGTGAGGAAATAATGAGAGTAAAACCCTTTGCCCCTGTGTTATTTTGGTACTACTTCTACGGCACCGAGACTTAGGAGATGTTCCGCCTCTTGTAGGAGCAATTTCTCATGAGAGGGATCCCTGAAAAGGGACACGAAAGGAAGGTGGGGTGGGGGGATAGCTATGAACGGGATGCAGTATCCTGTTTTCACAATTTCCAATACCCACTTGTCGGTGGTAATGGCTGACCAAGCTGGATAAAAGTTGATTAGCCTGTTGCCAAATACTGTGGATGATGTGCATTGCTGCCTCGGAAATTTCAGGGTTGTCAGACCCTCGACCAGGACTTCAAAACTGTTGCCTGAATTTTGATGGTTGTTGAGTGGAGGATTGATCTGAGGGCTGTCTCCATCTGTTTTGCCTTGATCAGCCTCTATTGTCATACAGTCATTGTTGTTGATTAAATGGTGTATGTCTGTATCTTTGGTGGAATGATTTGTTTTGTTTTCTTTTCTTTTCTTCTTCTAACAGGTACCTGAATGCCTGAAGTCTTGAGTGTGGCCCTAGACTCCTTCAGGGTATGCAAGAAAGTGTTTGTGGACTCTGCAAAGAGTTTTGTGCCCTCGAATGGGAGGTCCTCTATGGTGGATTGGACCTCTCTCGGAAGGCCCGAAAGTTGAAGTCAGGAAGCTCATCTCATTACCACAGCTGAAGCCAGGGATCTGGCTGTTGTGTCCGCTGAGTCGAGCGCAGCCTGTAGGGCTGTACGGGATATTAATGTGCCCTCCTTGATGTTCACTTTAAACTGTTCTCTTTTATTGTCTGAGAGGGAATCAATAAAAGATGTTAGTTGATCAAAAATATGGGGTGTGTACTTTGCTAATAATGCAGTATAGTTAGCAATTCTGATTTGCAGACTTGCTGACGAATATGCCTTTCTCCCCATTGAATTCAGCCTCTTCCAATCCCTATCATAGGGAGTTATATGTGTAGCTTGTTGTTTCCCTCTGATTCACAGCGTCTACTATAAGGGAGTTTGGTTCTCCCTTGGGAGAGACATAGTATTTTCTGTCCACTCGTTTGGATGATGCAGGGATTGTGGCTGGCACGTGCCTATATTCTTGGCGGGGTCCATGAGTGCCTCGTTCATGGGGATGGCCAATTTTGCATGGGGAGATGTGTACAGAATGTTTGTAAACTTGTGTTGCGTCTGTGGCATATCTGATAGCGAGATCTCTAAGGTGTCAGCCACTTTCTTGAAAAGGTCTTGGAACAACTTAAAATCATCCCTCATAGTTGACGGTGTGGGCATGATTGTATTGTCTGGGGATGTGGATGAATTATGTGTGGGTGGAGAAAATGGTGATCTCTGTTCTTTCCCGGTAAAGTCCACAGCCTGTTTTCTTCTGAGTCCGAGCTGTATTGTTCTATGGCCTGCATCACATTGGTGCCTGAGACCTTGGTGTTGGATGTGTCTGCTGTGGCTGTGCAAACTGTTGTTTTCTATAAGCCACCCAGGGGTCCCAGTATGGCCAGTTAGTCATGATCAGGAGTGGGAGCCACTGTGGGAGTTGCCATTGCTGATTTTGTTGTTGTAACTTATGGGAGGAGTGTCGCGATAAGTGTGGAGGTTTGGACACTACGTCTTCGTTGTCACTGAATAGAGGCAACTGAACTGGCAGGCGTGGCTGGAAAAGTGCACCTTGAGATGTTCGGGGGTACAGCCGGTGCTGAGGAGAGGCATCCCCGGTACCGAGTTGACTGAGAGTGCCACTGCCGTTGTGAAATGTGGTAGCAGCTGAGGAGCAGGTAGCAGCGGGGGGCATGTGGAGTATGCAGTGGCGTTAAGTGGAACGTCGGCTGCTTTGTATGTGAAGCCGGTGCCAAGTAGTTTTATGGTGCCAGTGGTCCTACCTCCGTTAAATTGGTTGCACTCAGTGCCGCCTGCAAGCGGTGTCTTTTTTGAGTTGAGGACAGTGCCGTGGGCATTTGAGTTGGTGCCGCTGATGAGGCTTTGCATTTTGCCTCTGATGGTGTCGTCTCTGAGGCACGTTGTGAGTGCTTCGGGTTCCAGCTTTTTTCCTTGCCGGTCCCGCTGGCGTGCTGCTTATCAGACCCCATTTGTGGTGGAGTTGGGGTTGCAGCATTTTTTGTGGGGAGCACGCTTCCTCAGGGGAGACTCAGTCCCTGAAGAGGAATAGGATCTTTTCATTGTTTTCCCGCTCCTTAGGGCTCGACCCCATGTGAGCCGCTGTTTCCGACTCCGTCCCAGGTGATTTGTGCCTGGGAGGAGTAGATTGCTCAAGGTCGGAAGCCAACTGAGCCTTTTTCTCCATCTGCAGCATTCTCAGTTGTAGTTCTCTCGATCTCCTGGATTGGGTTGTTAGTTTCTGACAATGTGGGCAATGTTCTGAGGCATGCTATTCACCAAGACAGTGAACACACTCTGCGTGCCCATCAGAAATTGAAATGGGTAGCCTGAAGCCCATACACCTTTTAAATCCAAATGCACCCGGCATATCCTAGAGAGCCGGCAATAAGTGCGGGGTTAGTATGTCCCTTGTCCGGCAATGGTTGGTTGTTTTTTTCCCATGACGACTAAGAAGGAGAGTCAGGAGGAATAAAGTAGGAAGGGTTTCTGAGGTAAACTATGTACAGGTAAGTAAGTAACGGATGAGGTAAAGAGAGACTGCTGATCCATGACTGCAACAGGCACTGACTGAGAAGGAACTAGGGGCAGGGGCAGCTGAGCATGCGCAATAGCCGTCTCAGAACACACACTGGCTCTTCGTATGCGGTCGGCCACAGACACTGCTGTCACAAATCTCCAATCGTGGGCTCAGCAGCACTGAAGCACCCAAGGTGGAGCACCCACAGGGACACTCCTCGAAGAAGAATTTAAATTTTTGACCTTTCATTACAATTCAGGATGACTTTTTTTTTTTTCTTAAAAATTTGAAACGATTCATGGGAGGGTAAAACTGTTTTCTGCTCTACTTACAAAGTTGCACCCCCAAAACCACAAATGCATGAATCTTCACTAAGATTAAATTCAGGACACAAGTAGTTATTCATTGTTGAAACATTTTAAATAACAAGGATTATATTTGCTATAATGTTTCTAGTAATACTTCTTGTTTGTCCACTAACAGAAACCCACTGGTTTTACTCCTAGAGAAATCAAACTGCACTGTACCTTTTTAAGTGCATGTATATCTGCAGCTCTCTCTCAACATTTAGCTGTCTGCCTCTCCTACACCAAATGTCTATTTTTCCTGGGTTCTACATCTACTCTCAGTGGCAGCTGTGGAATAGTGTACTTCTGAACATTCAAAACCTAATCTTAGAAGTTACTTCCATGGCAATCTCTAGGCCAAAGAACATTAGCAAATTACTCTGTCTAAAAACTCTCTCGTTTTTAGTCATATAATTGGGAGGACAAACTCATACTCCCAAACTACTGGCAGGCCCTTCCAAAAACTCATTTAAGTGATTCTCTCCTGCATTCATCATAAATGGATACACTCCCGCCCTCCCCAGCAAAAAAAAATTTCTCCTCTCATCTCCTCTCATCTGTGTGGCTCAATATTTGAACTGCCATGAGTGATACTCTCTCACTTTGGCTGATGATTAGGATCAATCAAAAAATGGAAAAAGACTCCTACATTAGTCAGCAGCTTTGGTGGGGCCATTTCAGGGCAGCCGAATGCATTCTGAAACCCTCTTGCCTCACCATTATGGTCATGCTAGGCGGGGTACAGCTAAACACTATTCATTATTAGTATCTGTATTATCACAGTACCTACTCATACATCAGGAACCCAGCACTGTGTATGAAGACAGATCAAAAAGAGGGTCCCTGAACTTACTAAGTGAGAAAAAATAAACGTATTAAGACAAGATCTGAACCCAGCTTTTCCAACATCACAATAAGATCATCAATCTAGAATTCTGCCTCTCTCAGTCCTTCCCTGTTAAGCCTGAACAATTACTAGTTCCAATCTCTGTCCCTGCACTTCCCAATGAGGGGAAGATACCGTCTAGAAGCTTTGACTGCAAAGGCAATATAAATGCCTTCACGTGAGTTAAGATGAATAGTTATTTTATTCTTTTCAATAGGGAAATATTAAATGGAGGAAAGTATGGGAAAGTGTTCCTTCATTCCAATTTTCTTCATGCTAAAATCCATATAACATGACCGATTTAGGGAGTTTTCTCCTTCCAGATTCTCATGGCTCCTTCCCCACTCTGGCACGATAAATGCAGGAGTGGGGGCCAGAAAAAGTACCCCAAAACCTTATCTACCAGGCTTTGGTATAAAACTTCCCCCCAAAATCTTAACAACCTAGATTTTGGGGATAAAATCTCCACTGCCACCACCCAAATATTAATAAAGCAACCAGGGAGCGACTACTTGGGAAATCTCACCCCTAAAGTACAAACCAGGACACAAAAATTAACCAATACCAGGTTAATAAAAAGAAAAGAGAAAGAACTTTTATTATCACCACAATATTCCTGTTGCAAGCATAATGACTAGATGGAAGAGTAACAAAATAATATACTCATGGAGGAGAAATTTACCATGGGCCAGGAACTTAGTTACAAAGGAGAGCAAAACCTATTTTTAAATGCACAGACACTGGATCCCATTTCCCAAACCATAAAACAATAAAACGGATTTATCTAAACTTTACCCTACTTACAGACTGTGAAGAGTATTTTCTTAGAGGGAACAAAAGACAGAACTACGTAGCACTTTAAAGACTAACAAGATGGTTTATTAGGTGATGAGATTTCGTGGGCCAGACCCACTTCCTCAGATCAATATGTGGAAGAAAATCGGCACAACCATATATACCAAAGCGATTGTATACAATCACTTTGGTATATATGGTTGTGCCGATTTTCTTCCACATATTGATCTGAGGAAGTGGGTCTGGCCCACGAAATCTCATCACCTAATAAACCATCTTGTTAGTCTTTAAAGTGCTACGTAGTTCTGTCTTTTGTTTCAGCTACACCAGACTAACACGGCTGCATCTCTATCACTATTCTTAGAGGGAGACATCCTGTCCCCTTCAATAGCTGGAGAGAGGAAAAAAAACTACCCAGAGACCAAAGGAGGGAAACCCAAAAATTCCTTTCTCCTAGTTTGAAATTCCTATCTACATTCCTATTGGCCAACTCTACCTGAGTTAGGTACAGTTAACCCCTTAGTTCCCAGGCTGCTGGCTAACCCTCATGATCATGACACAGATGGACTTGAGATCCTATCTGTGCAACATTTTAGGTTGTTTCATTATTGTGACATCACCAAAGAGGCACTAGTGATCAATCAAAACCTGGCTTCAAATAATCAGTTCCGAAACCAGAACCACATTCACACTGTTGTTAACTCACATTTGAGATAGCAAAATGCACAGGGACTTATATAATAATGTATATGTCAAGACATACGTATATGTCAAGAGACAACGTATACAGAAATCCTGACCCATTTTTAGGGCCCTATCAAATTCATAACCAAAAAAATTGCATCACAGACCATGAAATCTGGTCTTCTCCTGTGAAATCTGGACTTTTGTGTGTTTTTATCCTGTAGTATTCAGATTTCACAGGGAAGAGAAGTTGGGAGTCCTGACCTGATAGGGAACTGCAGGGGTCTGCAAGGTTATTGGGGGGGGGGGGGGAGGCAAGGTATCCACACCCTTACTTCTGCACTACCTTTAGAGCGGGGCAGCTGGAGAGCAGAGGCAGTTGGGTGGATGCCCAGTTCTGAAGTCAGCATTCCCCCCAGCAACAGTGAAGAAGTAAGGGTGGCAATATCATACCATGCCATTCTTACTTCTGGGCTGCTGCCTTAGCAGCTGGGTGGCCAGAAAGTTGCAGCTGCTGAGGGCCCAGATCTGCAGGCAGCTGTGCAGAAGTAAGGGCGGCAATACTATACCTTGCCACCCTTACTCTGTGCTGCTGCTAGCAGTGGCTGTGCCTTCAAAGCTGGGCTCCTGGCCAGCAGCCACCTCTCTCCAGCTCTAAAGGCAATGCTGTCACCAGCAGCAGCACAGAAATAACCTTGCGAGACCCCACCCATCTAACGCCTTTTTGGGTTAGGACCCCTACAATTATAACACCATGATATGTTATACTTAAAAGGCTGAAATGAAATTTATGATCTTTAAAAATCCTATGGCCAAGAAATTGACAAAAATGGACCTTGAATTTGGTAACCCATTATGCATAAAATACTTAGCAAAGGTTCTAGATTAAAAAATAACAACAAGTGAACATAATCTGCTAAACAAATGATTCCTTTCATCAAATAGGAAATAGGATCATATAAATAGAAAAAAAGCATTAATAGTGCAATCATTAAATACTATGGCAATAACAATATACTGTAAATGGTTTCAAACATTAGTAAAATCCTTACCTGAGCACAACCAGTAAAATAATATTTGACATGAAGTAAAGGTACACAGTGATGAAATGGATGAAGCTGATGAGGTGTCCAGTAATGATGCATTTAAATAAGATACTTGGCATGAATGTGCACTCATCTATAAATAATGCATGAGATTTAGGAAAGCAGCTTCAAAAGTGAGAGCTGGCTAAAAACCATATTAAATACCTTTATAGTGATAAAACTCAAGTTTGACTTTCATCTCTCACCTCACCCTTCAGTCCATATACCTCAAGTACATAACTGTGGATCAATGCAAAAAATTCCCAGCCAGCTCTACTTACAATACTAATTGTGCATTGAGAGTATACCAATATATAGTGTTAGGACACAGTAAAATGAGAAGAGGGCAATGAAATAGGTTAAAAGTATGTGGTTAGAGAACACCAAACGTCACCATTGTCATGTGTCTGAATGATTTCACATGACCACAGCACAATATGACAGTGGTAGGCAACCTGCGGCCCATCAGGGTTCCAAGTGAGACATTTTGTTTACTGTTGCCCATGCTTTTGCTCGTTTCCATCCATATAGTTTTTTCCCTACTATTACTAAAATGACACTGAATTAAAGAAAGGGCACAGGAAGTGAGATCAAGCCAACTGCACACAAAACTGAGGGAGAACCATCCGCCCACTCTGCATTCAGAGTGGCTGAATATGGTTCAGTCGGCACATTCTGCAAATTCTAGGTATGCAGGCACAATTAGCAAAACTAAATCCAATCCTAGGAGACTGTCTTGGTTACAACGATCTTGCAGCTCACTGAGATGAAGGAGCCCACTCACTAGCCTAGATTGCCCATTGCTGACATGAGATCTTGCGAGGACAGTCTTAGGCTGTTGAGAAAATACAGGTTGGACCTCACTGGTCCGGCATCCTCAGAACCAGAGGGGTCTCGAACCAGGGAGTTTGCCGGATCAGGGAGGTCAATGATCCCCTGCTGGCTGCCCGACTCCCAGGCTCCTCTCCCTGGAGCTCCCAAGCCTGGGTTCATACCTTGCTGCCTGCTCGCTGCTGCCAGAGCTCCCCCAGGATTCTAGCCGGGACACCTGGCCACTGCTGGCCCCACTGCCCCTGGGGGTTCCCTGGGCTTCTGCTGGCCCCACTGCTACTGGGGGTTTCCCAGTTTCCCTGGTCAGGACTCCAGGCCAACTGGCCCTGTTCCTGTTGGGGGTTTCCCAGAGTTTGCCCAGGCAAGAAGCACATACTCCCGCTGCCGCTGGGGGTTCCCTGGCCAGGGCAAGGGTTCGCTGTTCAGCGCCTGGCCCCGCTGATTCCAGGGGTTCCCCAGTGGGGGCAGGACCTCCCCCCCTCCTCCCCAGTTCCATTTACACCAGGGATTCCCTACCCTGGCCAGGGATCCGCTGCCTGGTCTGGCCGCTGCAGCGTTCTCACAACTGGCTCCCACTCCTGGCCTCCGGAGCTTGTTGGTCCAGCAACATCCATGGCCCTGCTGGATCACAGATATTGCCGGACCATAGAGTCCCGGATTTGGGAAGCTTATCCTGTAGTCTGATTTCCCTTTCATTATTCTGAAAAGCAACTGTTTATTAAAGAGAAATAAAGCAAATGGAGAAGAAACTTGTGATCCTAATAATGAACAAAAAATAGGCTCACATGCAGTAGAAACTGTTCAGAACAGCTTGTCTTTGTGAAACGTGATCCTTGTTATAATGCTGAAGTTGGTGAGACTCAGGCTGTGTTTGTACTAGAAAGAATCAATGTTAGCTGTCCCCATTTTTCAAAACAATTGCAGTCTAACAGGTGTAGAATTCTTTGTCTAGTCAGGAAGGAAACAGGGTAAGACAGTCTCAGCAACAGCGTCTGAGCTAATCCCAAGGCAAGACAGAAACAGTCTGAACACAGTTCATGCTCAAATGGTTTACACATGGCTTGCCTCGCCAGACAAGCATGACAATTTAAAATGTGTGTTTAAAATTATTTTCTTGAGCACATTATTAGGAGCAAAGAATATTTTCAGGCATCATTTTTTTAAAACCTGGTTTAAATAAGGGCTAATACTATTGATATGTCAGTGTAAAAGGGCCAACAGGAGAGGGTAGAATGTTGAAAAACCAGAATCATCTCATGTCAATGTCCCTCCACTACTGGTATTAAAATGCTATATTTGCATATATGCTTATGTTGCAGTTTTAAGAGAGTGAAGAACAAAAAAGGAAATAGAAACTAACACAATAATAATGGGTACATAGATCATGAGTTAATTCCATTAAAATTGTGAACAGAATTGTGTCAAAATGAAGTATAACATTGAATGCAGACTGCCTTTGTCATCCTTGTTAAGTGAATTAATATCTCTCTCATATTTTCACTTGAGGCTTGAGCATCGATTCAATGTGTCTAAACCAGGTCAGAACAAATTTTTCTGCAGCTGTTCCATATTATTTCTTTTTGTGAAATATTTCAGGTGAGAGGAGGACACTAAAGAAAAATATATATCTGCCAAACAAAATCTTCTGAATTTCATTAGCTGAGAGAAGCCATATATATTTCAAGATTATTTCTGGGTCATAGGACAGATATCCCAGCACATGTCTGAAGAAAGGGCATTTAAAATTTACCATTAGATTCATTGTTATATGCAGGTCTGCATAAATTAAGCTAGATTTACACTACAGACCTTACAGCAGCACAGCTGTACTAATGCAACTGCGTTGCATCAATGCAGCTGTGCTGCTATCAGATGTCTTGTGTAGCTGCTCTATGTTGACAGGAGAGAGCCCTCCCATCAACATAATTAAACCACTCAAATGAGCGGCTGTAGCTGTGTTGAAGGGAGAAGCTCTCTAGGGGTACGTCTAGACTACAACTCTAGATTAGGCACGTCGAAATTGCTAACAAAGCAGGGATTTAAATATCCCGTGCTTCATTAGCATAAACACGGCCGCTGCTTTTTTTCCCCGAAATGGAGCTTTTTCGGAAAAAACGGCAGTCTAGACGCGGATCTGTCGAAAAATAAACCCTTTTTCGAAAGATCCTGTAAACCTCATTTTTGAGAATACAGGATCTTCAAAAGGGTTTATTTTCGACAGATCGCTTCAGACTGACGCTGGTTTTTTTCAAAAGCTCTGTTTCAAGAAAAAGCGGCAGCCATGTTTATGTTAATGAAGCACGGGATATTTAATTCCCTGCTTCATTAGCAATTTCGACTGCCTAATATACATCTCTCTGTCGACAGAGAGGTGTACTCTAGACAAAGCCTAGGAAGATTAATGATTAACCCAGAGAGATGAATAGACAATACCACCTCCTTTCAGTGCCTCGGAACCTGCATGGGGCATAGCAAAAGCATCTTTTGGATGAGACGCTTTTCCCCAGGACAACTTAGAGTCTGGGAAAGAAGGAATCTGGGAAGCGAAGCGCAGCTGCAACTGGCCTGGGTCTCCTCTGGGCAGATGGGGAAGGGTTTGGGCCTTCCACTGGCCTGCAGCTCCTGGGGGGTGGGGGGAGGAATGTCAGGGCTCTGGCCTCAGAAGGGGAAGGGGATATAGGGCTCTGGCCATGGGGGTGAGGGTTTTTTGGGTCTCCTGTTATATAAGAGGAAGGGGCAGAACCAGGACTCTACCTGCTGCCGATGCTTAAATGAAGGGTTAAGATATACACCGCCTCAAAAATACAACACTGTCCCCAGCAAGCTAGCAATAGTGCCTGGGAATGATTCAGTATTGAAGGTACAAAGATTAAACTCTCAACAGAAATGGTGGATTCTCCAATTCTTGAGATCTTCGAATCTACCTGTGTGCTTTTCTGGAAGTTGTTTTAGTTAAAAACAAGTTAGTAGTTTCATTACAGAAGTAACCAGATGATATTCTCTGGCTTGTGTTATCCAGGAGGTTAGACTAGATGATCTACATGATCCCTTCTGATCTTAAAATTTATAAATCTACTAGCACAGTTACCCGGTATTGCTGGGATCCTTAAGGAGGGGTTCCGGGCAGGGAGCTGGGGAGTGCCGGAGTCAGGGTTGGGGTGAGGACGGACTCTGGGCAAGGGACTCTGTGTGTGTGAGAAGTGAGTCCAGGGGGGCAAATTCCCTCCTCCCCCCAATTGATATCAGGGCTGCTTGCTCTTCCCCTTTCAGTACCTGTCAGGGAGTGAGAGCAAAGTGCACAGTTTGTCTGAGCCCTGTGCTCCCCAGCTAGAGTGAGGACTACAGCAAATTGCACTTTCCCCTCACTTCCTGACAAAAGGGGAACAGCCAGTAATGTCCCCATACGAATTGGGGTGGGAGGGAGGTTCTGGCCCCCCCCCCCCCCGGCCCGGTCCTCCTTAAAGAATGCCTTTGGGAAGGGAAGCTTGGGGCAGGGGCAGTCCTGGGCAGGGGGATGTGCCCCCCCCTCCAGTCAGCCCCTTTCACCTGTCTGGTGATTCTGTCTTTTTTCTGTATAGTTTTATGAGAAGTAACCCCATCCCAGGCACATCGCATATTCCTGGCACAACCAAACCCATACATTGCTTTAAGTTACAATTAGAGAAAGCTGTATGCAGAATTTGATGGTCTAGTTCTTACTGTTTAGGAGGAGTTCTTGAACAAACAGACAAACTCTCTTAAATATATATTAGCTAATAAGCAGATATGAACTATGAGAACTTGCTTTTAGTGCTATATGTTTTGCTGTGTTCCACAGATTTGAATTCCAGAATTCATCTGCAGCACTCTGGCTGCATTCGCTGTGCTAGATGCACCTGCACTGAACAGTAGAGAGATTACTTGGAGCAGCTTGGCAGTGTTGTGAATGTGATTATGGAAAAGTATTGCATCATGTACCTTGAGGGATCAAGTATGGTTCATTTTCAGTACTGAATTATGGAGGCTGTTTCAACAGAAGAGCATAAGTGTGTTTTCCTACCCTGGGGATTCCTAGCAGTCTCATGGGATACAAGTAATCTCTCAGATTTAGGGTATATCTACCCAGCAATGGGAAAGGTGCTTCCCAGTATGGCTGGACATACACATGCTAGCTCTGAGCTAGCAGGTTAAAATATCAGTATGCTCACTGTGACATGGGCATGGCTTGGGGGCTAGCTGCCCAAGTACAAACCCATCCAACACCAGGAATGGCCCTCCCATACCTTCAACTAGTATAAATTCCTCTTTACAGAAGCTGTCTAGGAAGGAGTAATGCTGAAAGGGGTCATAGTGGACAACAAGTTAAACATGAGTCAACAGTGTGACACTATTGCAAAAAAAGCAAACATGATTCTGGGGTGCTTTAACAGGAGTGTTTTAACAGGAGTGTGGTGACCAAGACATGCTCTACTCTGCGCTGATAAGGCCTCAACTGGAGTACTGTGCCCAGTTCTGGGCACCACATTTCAAGAAAGATGCGGGGAAATTGGAGAAGTTCCAGAGAAGAACAACAAAAATGATTAAAGGTCTAGAAAACATGACCTATGAGGGAAGATTGAAAGAAATGGACTTGTTTAGTTTAGAAAAGAGAAGACTGAGAGGGTAGACGATAGCAGTTTTCAAGTATCTAAAAGGGTGTTATAAGGAGGAGGGAGAAAAATTGTTCTCCTTGGCCTCTGAGGATAGGACAAGAACCAATGGGCTTAAATTGCAGCAAGGGAGGTTTAGGTTGGACATTAGGAAAAACTTCCTGTCAGGGTGGTTAAACACTGAAATAAATTGCCTAGGGAGGTTGTAGAATCTCCATCTCTAGAGATATTTAAGAGCTGGTTAGACAGACACCTGTTAGGGATGATCTAGAACAGTGCTTGGTCCTGACGTGAGGGCAGGGGACTGGACTCAATGACCTCTCGAAGTCCCTTCCAGTTCTATGATTATAAGCTCTTAGCCACTCGCTGTCACAGTTACCGAACTATAAAATTAAACTAATACCACTTTTCTACCTCACACCAGATACTGTATGGATGACCACGTGAAAGATTATGACACACTCAGATACCACAGTGAGAGGGGCCTATTATTAATTGATTGGTGGTTGTAGAATTTTTGCAGGCGAACAGAGATGAAGGTTCTCCCCACATAACACCCTACCATTCCACTCTTCCCTGTGCTGTTCCTTTACTCCACCTGAGTGCTGACCCCACCATATTCTCTTCAACTACTCAGACTCCCCTTCCACTGCCCCAACTTCTCCACGTTCCCTCCACCATACCTATTCCTCTGAACTCCCTCCCTGCTTAAAGGCCACATACTCCTCACACATCCTCTGCAATTTTGAATCTCACCCCACACACTACCTCTAGCGCTCTCTTGGGCATTTTATGCCCCATAGCTGTGAGGAATGCGTGTACCACTGTAGGCAAGAAGGGGCAGTAAAGTGAAGATGCAGAGTCCCTACTCCATATCTGGTCCTAGTGTATGGAAAAACACAGCAGGCTCAAAGACGTAAGAGCAAATCTATTCATCTCAAAGTGTGATGTTCTCAACTGAACAAGAGCACCCTATGAAGATGAGCACAGCCTGAAACAGTAATATGAGATGTGTGAAATGCTCCATGAATCTCAATGGGCGATTTCATCCACGCTCCCAAATGTACGTGATTGTGAGCCTGTGACATGCACCAAGCATGCCAGTTGCCAGCTTCTAACCTTGGTCTTAGCACTGCATGTTGGGAACATGATCAAAGCCTGCCTGTTTTCAGTTTCCTATTCAGAGGGGCAGTCCCCACATCTCCACGCCCTGTCTGACATGGAAGAAGGTCAGGGACTCAGACCCAGTTTTCTGCTCACAGAAGGTGGGGAGACGGAGGGACTCAGACTCCATCAGCCAGCTCACATAGGGGAACAGGCAAGGAGTGCAGAGCCCTCTAAAGGGCTCTCATGCAGGGAGAGGGAGAAGGGCTCAGGTTTATGAGCAGCTCACATTATAGGGGTTCTTTATCAGGAATTACTGATCAAGTGAACCTGCAACTTGCTGGCCTTTCATCATACACACTTCCTTTGTGCAGGAAACATGAGTGGAAACATGAGTGTATAATTCAGTCTCTTGTCTAGTCATTGCTAACTTCCTTGATAATCTAAAGTAAAATCAGAATTTGCATGCAGATTAGAGTGCACTTTACAATATTGCTCTTAACCCAGAAATTTTTGTTTTAGGCAAAATGTTCAAAAGGAGCAGAATGCAGGCAGACAGCAAGGAATACTCACAAGGCACATGCCAAGGACACAGTGAAGAGTAATATTGTTAGAATTAATTATAGGACCTTTTAAATTAGCTGTGCTATACAAGGCTACTTTTCCACCAGTGTAAATCTTTATCCTACAGATGGAAAAGTAGCAACTTGACCAGCAATCACTCTCACATAGCTGAGTAAAGAATGTGTAATTTATTATCTTTAAGGAAATAGGGCCCTTTCTAAAGCAACGGTACGAATCAGGGGACATTTTTCTGGCGCAGAGACAGATAACAGCAACAGCCCACCAATCCATTCTCATATTTCTGCCAAAAGCAGAGCTTGAACTCAAAGTGCAGCTCAGCTTCAATGAACACAACATGACCTTTTGAGCCACCCAGTTACTGTGACAACAGTTTGCCTGGAAGCCTTCTTGCTTCAATAGAGTTCTAGTCTTGCTGCACATGTGCACTTCAAGTTTGGCAGGAACTCCGAGTATCATTAGCTGAAGAGAATGGTTTGAGCCCCAGATGTGAGCAAAACAATGTTAAAAAAATGAACTCATTTTGTAAAATGCTGGTATCTTGGGAACCCCTTGCTCCTAAGTGACAGAATTTGGACCACAAACACTATCCAAAAAGCCCGTGGGGCATAGCAAATTTCATTTCAAGTAAAAGCATGCAGATTTTATAGCACATAGGGCTTGTCTACATGAACATTTAGTCCACAGGAAAACAAGGGTATACCCAACACTAGCTTCTTTCAAAAGTTTACCACTGAACATTGACTTAATACAGCTTTGAAACTTTACAATGCAGAAGAAAAATGCTGCTTTTACCAATCTTAATTAGACTGAAACAAGTACAGAAACTGTGTCAAATCTTTTTTAAAAAACTTTTTTTAGTAGTTTAACGTGGCACTGTATTGTATTTGCTTCCTTCTCCCTCTCCCCGATTTTGTCTCTGCCGCTGCCTGATTGTGCACTTCCAGTTCCAAATGATGCATGTGGCTGACTGGTCAGTTTGTAACTCTGGTGTTGGTCACTCCAAGGTTCTACTGTAGTTTCATTTCAAAGTGGGTAAATCAAAGTGCTCTAGAGAACTGTCAGTTGATGGCAGCAGCATCCACATGGATACTCTGTGCACAGCAGGCTAGTGTGGGGTCGATTTGCATTCCATCTTGCTGTAAACTAAATGTATGTGTATACCAGGCCTACTCAACACGCAGCCCATGGGCTGCATGCATCCTGCAGCCCATTTGTTTGTGGCCCACGATGCAGTTTGGGTTTATGCGGGGCTCAACACGCGGCCCGCAGGTGGGATCCTTTGAACATGGCCTCCACTGGGAACACACTATGCAATGGCGAAGCGTCTCCCAGGCGGGGTGAGCACTAAAGGATGCAAGTGGACGGGCTGGCTGGAACAGATGGGTACAGGGTGTCGTCATTTCTAGCCCCCAGGGAGGCGCTGGGAGCACTGGGGCATTGTGGGAAGTGCTGGCTGCCTAGACTTGTGGGCAGAGCCTGACAGGTGCTGACTGACTCACACTAGCCATGTTTGGGTCCAGCGCCACGGCTTAATCTTTGTATTCATGCCCATCAGTGTGAAAGAAGCTATTTGCATATATATGCAACCAAACTTAAGTTGAGGCCCTCAACATGTGCTGTGAGTATCATTGTGGCCCCTGAGGCTTCCAAAGTTGAATAGCCTGGTGTAGACAAATCCTTAGAATAGTTGACCTTCAAATAAAGCGATGCTCAACTTTACCTCTAGCAGAGCTGCAGTTCTGCTATAAGAATTACTGCAATGAGACAAGTACCTTAGATCGCTTGAAGACATAAAAACAAGATGCATCATTTCTTTCATAATTCAAATTACTGTTATGTTTCATCATGTCTGATTTTGCACTGATTTTTTAAATCATATAATCAACCCACTTAGGGCAAAGGATACAGATCAAAGATTTTCTGCTGCTGCTTCACCTCCAGAATGAAGAATACTAGCATTTTAACAATGCCAGCAGAAGCAATGGGAATCAGACCAAATGGCAGCAGGATTTGCAACAGACAAAATTTATTGCATGAAGTTAATCTTGGTCAATCTTAACAAATAATCCAATTAAAGGGAGAAAACAAAATACAAACAATCTTAATACCAACTCTGCTACTGTGTGAGGATATTATATTCTTCCTGTTTTGTATGGATTAATAATGTCTGGAAATCAATATGGCTCAAGTAATAAACAAGTACTGAAAATAGTAACACCTAATGGCTCAGCAGGATGCAACATCCTTGAACTTTCCATACAGCCTCACATAAAAGGGTTTTTCCTGTAAGATTTGGCACTTCTGTACAAACTACTACTTTAGGACTGTTTCCAAAAATATTTATACTTACCATTATAAAATGACATTGGGAAATCCTGCATTCCAGTTGGTTTGTACATGCGATACAACCCTGGCAATTAAAACTACAGGTAAAACCTTTTGTTTACTGAATACTATTCTTTGCTAATGTCACTGTGCTTCCCCCAGTTATACAGTAACTATTTAAAAGTGAAAAATCACAGATTTTCTGAAGATGTGCTGCATTATTTAAAACAAAATCAAATTAATTTACACGCTCCACCTTCCTCTAACTGTCATATGATTTTAGGAGTTTTTCCTACTCCAGTCATGCTTTTCTTCTATCTAACTGCTTCACTTATTCTCTAGATCCATCTACTGTATATAGATTTCATCTATCTCATTTATTTCCAACTCACTTTCCTTACTTTCCTACCTACAGTCCTCTTAACTCTCTACCATTTCTCAATGTCCTGCAATCTTCAGAAGACTTAGCTGAGTCCCCTAATTCACTGGTACTCATGATAGGGGCTTCAGAGCTGCACTGTAAGCAGGGGATGGTGACTAGTCACCGAGGCGTGCCCCCCTCCAACTCAGCAGAGGCAGGGATTGTCTTACACATATGATGTTCTGCCCCTCCACACAGCTCTAACAGCCCTACCACATTCTTAGTTAGCTCTGCTCCACCATGTGTCCCAGTGCAATTAGTGAAGTCCTTTTTCAGAAGGTCAGTAGCAGACAGAGTGAACTCCATATTATGCTGAACATAACAGGCACTGATGCATGATGGGCTTGTCACACAGAAATTTCCATGGTAGGCAGGGGATGTTCCTGCTGAGCGTGACTGGCTCTCTCTTCTACTTCTATTTTGTCTCCCAAAACCCACCTGGAGTTCCCGTCTCACAGAGCATCTGTGAAGGGACATCCATAGGCTCCAGGAGACAATGGAGTATGATACCATACACATTCCTTCTATCCAGGCAAATTCCCCTACACCGATATAAAGAGAGTGCATGATCTGCATCCATTCTCTTTTTTGGCCCCATGATCAACAGGACATATTTTTCAGCAATATATTTTAGTGAACTTCATCCACTGCTCTGGTTCTGGTTTCTGCAATATTACACAACACACCAATGGAAGGGACATCACCCAATGATCAATTCAGCTTAACATCAAACTTAAATAAAATGAAACCTCTCACTATGGGCATTGGGTTGCCTAAGCTTGCTGAGACGCAGAAGAGACTCAATGTTAGAGGTTGGGGCACTTAACATCAGCCATCAAAAACAAAAGTAGCTTAATTCAAATGTAATTATGTGAGCCAAATTCTCAAGTTGGCGTAAAATGCTTTAGCTCCATTGACGTCAATAAAGCTACGATGGTTTACATTTGACCGATAACTGTTTTAATCTCTAATATTTTTCTAATGCTTTCTTAAAGTATGAAGCTAGTTGTATGTGGTATCAGGTATTTTTAATACCAATGTTTCACCATTTTATTTCCTTTTAAATAACTGTACTATACTTGTGAATCACTTTTTTAATCTCTAATATTTTTCTAATGCTTTCTTAAAGCATGAAGCTAGTTGTATGTGGTATCAGGTATTTTTAATACCAACGTTTCACCATTTTATTTCTTTTTAAATAACTGTACTATACTTGTGAATAACTTTTTTCACAATAAGAGTAGGCACATGTCCTGAGACAGTGCTACTGCTATAGCAGCTGCAGCACTTTACTTTTAGCCTCATGATTAACAGACTCCAACCATGACGATAATCTAGCAAGCCACAGTCCCTGATGTGTGTGTATGCGTATCATTGAAATAGAATTCTCGTAATACTATTGTTCGACATTTGTTCACCTCAGTTACGTTGCCAACGCTATTTACTGTACATATTTTCTGAACTCTGAAAATAGCCTCCTTTGAGTGTTCTTCAAGGAAATAACTTTAGTCACGTCATATTAATAGTTTTGTTTTCATTAGTCCAGTCGCCTGATATATTAAGTGGATCTTTTACATTCTTATCTGATTATAATTCTAAAGCAAATTCATCTGTGTCACTCATTCATAAGTTTCCACAGAAAATATCTGTGTTTGGGATCTTATGAACAAAGCTTTTAAGTTTGCACACTCCCACAGCTTAAAGGGCAGGAGGTTTGTTGTGTATACAAACTTAACTTTAAGGTAAATCTTGAAGGAACAGTGTGTAATACTAATGCTTTCCACAAGATTTTATTGAAATGTGCCATAAGTGCGATGTCAGGGCTCTATAGACACAATTTCTGTTTCAGCAATACCGTTATGAAGAAGCTCCAACTCTTAAAAGTATCTCTATGACACAATGCAGTTAATGAATTGTTTTTGTGATTTACAAATACAGATCTTCTTAAAATAGTCAGTTGTTTAGATGAACAATTTGGCTGATCTTAAATTGCTTTGAAGTTTATGAATTTAGCTACTCAAGTCTCTCCTAATTCTTTCCTAGAAGTGATCAATGAGTTACTTAACTCTCAGCTGTTTAATGAAATATAGAAGATTCAAATTGTTTAACAGTAAACTTAAATTCTCACACAATTTCCAGTAAAATGTAGAACACTGAATCTTTTGTTCCATATGGCCCTGATCCAACAAAACATTTAGAAACATGCTTACCTGTAAACAAATGAGTAGTCCCACTGAAGTCAATGAAACTACCCTCATTGTTAAAGATAAGCACAAGTATATATGAGACAACAAAACAGTTTATTGCATTTTTTGATAAACAGGCATTTTACATTCAGCACGACAATGTGTACTGAAAAATTACTAAAATGTTACTCTGTAAATATACTAATTTATTGTTGCCATTGATTAAATTCAAGAGGGGTTTTTAAATAAAAACATATTCCATCAATGCCCTAAAACATTAATCGAAAGAAACTACAATTTCATTATCTGATTGGCATCTAATAATCCTGAATGCTAAGTCAGAGTTGCAATAACCTCAGGGGGAGTTGGACTGGATCTTTAAAAATGAAAATCTGACTTTAATGAGTGATGGGAACACACACACACACACAAACACTATTGCTTTTTTTTGTGGGAGAGGGAGAAAAAATTAGAGGTTTGCTCACATCCAGAAGCAAAATAAAATTTATTGTTTCCATGCATCACTTTTTAAAACCAGGCTTCAGAGCACGAACACATGGCACTGAACAATGTTACTAAAAATTATGACTTTTATTTTAAGTCTAGTAAATCAGTACGTGTAAGCTACATATCCAGTATCTGTATATCATCCAACTCTCCCCCACTGCAATTATGCTGTTTATGCAGAAAAGCTGGACTACTTCCTATAGATCCACTATTGAATAAGCTACAGTGACTTTGAGAACTGAAAAAATAAGATTTTCAACAAAATAGCAAAGTGTCTCAAAATGAAACCACAAGAGTAGTAGCTATCATGGTAAAACTGCACAAGAAATCCCTTAGCGGCATGTTTCTGAGGAGAATTACTAGCTTTCAAATGTCCAACATTTGGCTAGTAATCTCAACGGATCCTATTACACACTTTCAACTACTCCCTTTCTTTACTTTGTGTAAAAGTTTCACTATTTTATAATAATTATTTAGTTTATTTGCATATAAGTAGTTGGTAACAGAAATAACCAGTAGCCCTTAAGTCGAAGATGGAGGCTAAATTTGTTCTTTGTGGTTCCTGGTGCCATCATTTATACACATCATACATGATGGAGCACTGGATGCTAATCTATAATACAATCAAAGGACAACAAATAAATATTATGAGATGTATCAATTATTGGTAAATTGATATGCTAAAATAAAAGGAATATAACAGTGTTGTGCCTCTGGATACATTAATGTGGAATGCTAAATTCTAATCAATATTACTGGTCTCTGAACTGTGCTCAAGCCATTAAAATATCCCTTCTTTGATGATGTTCCATCGGAGCTGTTCCTTACAACTTAAAGACATTGCAATATGCTACATTTGTATTTCAGAACAAAAATATAACAGTCAAAATGTCACACTCTTGCCAGCATTAGTGGTGCAATGCAATTATTTTCTCTTCTTTTGCAACTGTTGGCATGTCTATATAAAAGAGGAGTAACTACACAACTGAAACATCACTACTTGCAATAAAAGCATAATAAAATTTAATGTCTGATAATGTGGTTTGCTGTTTTAGATGTTAGCACTCAAGAAACCAATTCAACTAGTAATCAATCACAGATTAAATTCCAAAAATTAATATTATATATCTATAGCTACAGTAAGAGGATGTTTCTTAAAGGAGGGGGCAATGTCTATGAGTGTACGCACACACATATGCACACACAAGCTGGAGCGGAAACATGACAAGGTGACCTTACCACAATGAATTGTGTGTATCTACCCCTTCAGGCCAGGAGGCTTTCATGGCTCTGAATGAACAAGCATGAATGTTCAAGGGAAAAAACAGCTTGTCCCATTTATAGTTTCTGAAAAGTACCACTTTAGCCATATAACAACTGTAATAATTTTCTCTCAATGAAAAAAGTCACTGCAACGTTGTTGTTAGATGAAAGTACATCTTGGCTGATTAGAACTGGAGATAAAGTTCTTAGGGTATAACTATTACTCTGAAAAGTAAATATCTTCCAACTGATACTGTGTTGGAAGTCTGCTCCTCCATTACCTTTGGATGAAACTGTTCCCTGAATTAGCTTCCCAGAATGTGACAGTGGCATCGATTTGTTCCACCAACCCTCTCCACTTTGTATATACTCTGGCCCTCTGAGTACCCCTTTGCAACATAGAATCATAGAATACTAGGACTGGAAGGGACCTCGGGAGGTCATCGAGTCCAGTTCCCTGCCCCCATGGCAGGACCAAATACTGTCTAGACCATCCCTGATAGACATTTATCTAACCTACTCTTAAATATCTCCAGAGATGGGGATTCCACAACCCCCCTGGGAAATTTATTCCAGTGTTTAACTACCCTGAGAGTTAGGAACTTTTTCCTAATGTCCAACCTAAACCTTCCTTGCTGCAGTTTACGCCCATTGCTTCTTGTTCTATCCTCAGAGGCCAAGATGAACAAGTTTTCTCCCTCCTCCTTATGACACCCTTTTAGATACCTGAAAACAGCTATCATGTTCCCCCTCAGTCTTCTCTTTTCTAAACTAAACAAACCCAATTCTTTCAGCCTTCCAACATGACAAGGAAGGGCACAGATGATAGATTCTGTGAAATTCAAGAAATTAGGAAACTTCTAGAGTGGACTCATGTGGAAATTCACTCAGTAATATATATTGGTAAAATGGACCAAGTATCACAGGTTGACTGCCTCCTTTAAGGGGATACAGAACTGGTCCTATCTGTGTCAAAATTAATTTGCTGCCCGAGGGGCCAAAATTAAGTAGGGTTGAAGAAGTTGAGGTTAGTAACCCCTCTATCTTTGGAATGCTTTGTGCTCTAGAAATAGTAAATTCCTAAGCTGCCTTGATGTCTGGGATATCAACTACAGCAGTTTTTAAGAGGACATATTGAAGTCTTCATACTTTAGAGTTTCAGCTGATTGGAAGAATAGGATGTCATTAACCTTGGTGTAGGAGTTGAATTTAAGGGACAGCTGGGCCTTATAAAAAGGCTGAGAGAGATCAGTCTAGACAGGGGAACCACAAGTTGTGGGCAGGTTTCTCATAAGGCCTTGAGCCAGGGCCTGTAGAGAGCTGTGTACTCAAAGGGAAACAATCTGAAAACTCCTTAGATCTTAGTCCATCCTGTGCTTTTCAGCACATTGGGCTACCCACATTCTCCATGCTTGCTTATCAGCTGCCATGTGACCTAAGTCCTCCCTTTTCAAATTAATTTTTTCTATGTTGTTGATAATCATACTCTTCCAAGTCATCCTATGTTGTTGATTTTTAAGGCTTTCAACTGAGAGCCCTAACTGGTAATGGGTTATGATCTATTCATAATACATACTCTACGCCATTGATGTCTTCTCTTACAAATCATTTGTGATAGAGACCTCGCTTTTGACATTTTTCTGATCTCATTGTTTGGTTTTTCTTTCCTCATAACTCACTCCTAATATTCTCCTCAAGCATTTATGATGAGACATCTAACTTCTGAGCATCTGTTTTCTGAAGTTGCCAGGTTTCACTGCTGTAGGTTGCTATAGCTACTATGACGGTTTAATTCATTTTAATTTTAATTTCTTAATTTTGTATGTAAGGACACAGTATTAAGTTTCCAAATGTACCTAAGTTTACTGAAGGCTGTGTTCACTTTGATGATCCTTATTCTTATTTCCTCAAAGCATGTACCATCTTGGCTTATTGTGCATCCAAGGTATTTGAATCAATCTACCCTCTCTAGCCGTTCAGCGTCAATTTTGATGTTTAAATCCATATCTCCAATTACCATGGTTTTATATTTGGGAGACAAAGGAAATGCAGAAGGTAGGCTCAGAGGATGCTTAAGCAGGGCAAAAACTCTCTCCACTGTGGGACAAAGTGCTGGCTCCCAGAATTTTTCCCTGGAGTTCCTTTCAGTCTCAGCCCATCTGAGCTACCTTTCAGTCTCCCTGCAATAGGAGAGAATGCAGACTCCCAGAGTACTTTCCTAGAGCCTATTTTAGGGCTTTTCACCCTATTATAGTATTAAAGTTTGAACTTTTTTTTGGCTCCCAAAAGGGAACTGAGCCACATGAATCTGCAAGAGACACAAAACCTGGGTGAGGAGAAACTGAGATTGGGAGAACCTGTGGTGCCATGTTCAAACAGCAGGGGCACTACGGTGCAGTCACACTCTACAACACCATTTTTCTTCTTAGTTTCTGAACCTAGTCTTGATAGAAATAGTTCTGTGGACGTTGATAGCTATGATAACTCTTGTAAATACTACTACATTCGTGGAATCATTTGGTTCTTGGTAGTGTTGACAAATCCATATTATTCCAGAAAACAACATGAATCCACAATGGCTGTTGTGTGGCCTTTTTACAGGGAGGGTACTCTGAAGAGCTGGCCATTTTAGAGGGAGTATAGATTCTGCCCAAGGAAAAAAAAATTAACTAATATTTTGGGAGTCTCTCTCAGAGAGGAAGATGGGCCAAAAGAATTTAGGGTTTCTTCTTCCAGAAGAATCAGTTCAAGAAGTTGAGGTTAGGCACCCCTCTGTCTCTGGAATGCTTTGTGCTCTAAAAACAAGCTGGAGTAAATTCCTAAGCCTTCCTGTTGTCTGGGAGATCAACTACTGCAGTTTTAAGACGATATACTGCAGTCTTCATACTCTGGAGTTTCAGCTGATTGAAGAATAGGATGTCATTAACCTTGGTTTAGGGGTTGCATTTAAGCTTAAGGTGTAAGTTAGGCTGGCGCTCTCTGCCTCAGGTTTATTTCTCTCATGTAGTAGTGATCCCACACTTCAACACCTTCTGCCACTAGTCCCCATTCAGGGAACTACATTATGTAGTCAGGCTGTAGTTCTGTATGTTTGAAGGTCGGAGGTTTTTCTGCAGTATCCCTTCTGTCTCTCATGTCACTTAGAGTGTTCAATCAGCTAATGGATGTTCTGCATAAAAGTGTCATTTGAATCAAAGAGTGCCAAGACACACAGGAGAGTCTATATTTCCATTTGAGCTAAAAGGACTCCTTACGTTGTTTTTTTTTTAATTAACTAACTGAAAAGAGGTTTCCAGGGCAGCACAACCTACTGAATCACCAAAGAGCCTGCCCCCTGGGATATTTAGCAGTAAATAGTAGCTATTTTGCCAGTGAACTGGCTTTCTATGGCCTTAGGTGGAGCTGATGTTGTGATAGAGTTTTTATTTTTATAATAATACTAGCAGACTTACACAGCATTGCCTGGGTGCAGACCAGTGGAGAGGGAGGGCATGTGCAGGCCTCCCACTGGCGCTTCCCGGGCCAGTCCAGGGTTAGGGGGTGGTGATCTGGTGCTTAGGGAAGCAGCCAAAGAGCTGGGGGCGGGGGGGGAAGTGCGTTTGGGTAGGGCTGGGGTTTGGGAGGAGACCAGCCCAGGACCAGGAGTTGGTGGAAGGGGCCAGAGATGGAGAAGGGAGCTCAGGCCAGGGGTGGGGTCAGCACATGCCTCCCCCGCCAGATGGGGGAGGGAAAGGGGGGGGCGCATGCAGGCCTCCCCACCGCCAGCCCTCCCTGGGCCCGGCCCAGGGAGTAGAAGGAAAAGGGGGGGAGGGGTCACACAGACCTCTGTGAGGATTGCATTCCTCCTCTCTCTGCTCCCTCCCTTTCCATGTTATGGAATACAATCAAATTCCCAGGTGCATCCCATTTTCCTGGCACAACCAAACCCTGACCTCGCTTTAAGTTCTGCATACCAAATTTGGTGATCCTAGCCCTTATCATTTAGGACATGGCTGGGCAAAATAAGGCCCGGGGGCTGGATCCAGCCCGCGGACTCCCCTGCAGGGACCCTCAGACACATGCAGCTGCTGCAGTTTAAAACACAGTCCCTGCAGCTCTCTGCGCTGCAGGGAGGGGAAGGTTTTGTACGATCTCCCTGCCCGCAGCCCAATCCTTAGCTCCTATTGGCCAGAAACAACTGGCCAATAAGAACTGACTTCAGCCAATCTCTCAGCTACTATTGGCTGGAAACAACCAGACAATCGGAGCTGAGAGATTGGCCTGAGAGACTGGGGTAGTGCAAGCCTCTTCCACCACTCAGAGTGGAGAGTCACGTGAAGGGAACAGGCTGTATTTTCAAGCAGGCTGGGGCAGAATCCTCTCCTGCACCTACACTCCGTCTCTGACCCTATACCCCAATCCCCTGACCCAAGTCACAACCCCCTCCTCCACCCAAACATCCTCTCAGACCCCACACTGTCTCCTGCACCCAAGTCCCTTAACCTATGCGCCCTTCTGCACCCAACCTCCAACCTAGACCCTGCATCCCCTCCACAGAAAAGTGTGGCCCTTGACCACTTTCCAAAATTTTTGGAGTGGTCCCCGACCAAAAATTATTGCCCACCCCGATTTAGGAGGAATTCTTAAACAGACTCACAGACAGACAGACACAGATGGAATCACAGATGCACAAATCTCTTTATATATACATATAACAATATAATAATAAATAAATAAATCATAAAGTTCTGTCATGACACCATGATGTGTACATGTATCATTGCTCTTAGACTATTAAGGATGGAGAAAGGGGTATTTCCCACAGCAGCCACTGATAATAAAGTCTCTCTTTAAAAGGCACCCAGTTCAGAAGATTTTTCTGATCTTGAATGGTACAACAGGCAATAGGAAGTATGATCTATATCTGTGGTTCTAATATAAGACATGAAAGCAGCAGATGCAGTACAGGTTGAAACTCTATAAACTGGGATTCTCTGGTCCAGCAACATCCGTGGTCTGACACAGAGATTGCAAGACCAGAGAGTCCTGATTGAGGGCCAGTAGCAGGGAGCCCTGCGGGGCTAGTAGGGCAGCGAGCAGCCCTGAACGAGCTGCCAGTGGGGCCACCCAGTGCACAGCAGCGGGGATGCCCAGTGGGGCTAGAAGACCTGGCATGTGACTGTCTGGCAGGGCTGGGAGCAATAGCGGCAGCCTGTTGAGGCCCGGATATATGGCACACAGTTGCCTAGTGGGGTCGGAAGCCCCAGCCCACAGCTGCCCAGTAGGGTCGCGAGCCCCGGCACGCAGCTGCCCAGTGAGGCCAGGAGCCCCAGTGCGCCGCTACCCAGTGGGGCCGGGAGCTGCGGCAGTGGCAGGCGTCTAGGGAAATCGGCAGTAGGTAGGGAGCTGAAAGGGATGCTGGTGCGCCGGGCCAGGGCTTGGGGAGCCAGTGCAGGTGGGCCAGAAATGATCTGCCTTGGTCTGGCAAAATCCCACTTCCAGGACCCGTCAGGTCCCAAGGGTGCCAGACCAGGGAGGTCCAACCTGTATTCTTTTAAACAAACACTTTGGAGAAATATAAACCAGGAGATATTTAGTCTTTTTTCAGGATCACTGCCAAGTGAAAGCTCTCTGGAGGGAGTTAAGGAGTTCTTCCTGGTGTTTACCACTAGCACATTTGTAATGCACATCGTTTCAGACATTTCAAAGAGGGAAAATCTTTGCTACCTTTGTACTACTAGAACATTTTCCCAGTTTTACTCAGGTCCTTAACTCAATAAGTTTTGATTTTCTTCCTTTAAATCGTGGTTCTGAGGTGGGGTTGGGGATGAGGGGTTCAGTATGCAGGCTGCCCTAAGGAGAGAGGACAACATTAGCCCTCTCTCACTGCAGCAGGGTAAGGCCAGGTGAGAAGTGCCAGCAGGCACAGTCATGTCCTCTAGCTGGGAGACAGACAGACAGACACTCAGACAAACAGACACGCAAACAGACAAACTCTCTGAAATGTATAGTAGATAGCTGTCCCTTTGTCCACCCTGCCCCCTGTTGGCCTCTCTCTGGCCCCTTGCTGCCCCCCTGTGGTCATTCTGCAATATAACTCCCTCCTGCCACAACACTCCCTTTCCATTTTATGAGAAACAATCAAATTCCATGTACATCCCATTATTCTGGCACAACCAAACCCTGCCATTACTTTAAGTAAATATAAAAGGAAGCGGCATACTATCTTTGGTGGTCCTAGCTCTTACCATTTAGGAGGAGTTCTTGAACAAACAGAATCACAGAGTGACAGAGAGGCATATTTCTAAAATATATAGTAAGGTGTCCTGCTCAAAGTCTGACTCCTAAAGCAACTCTTCCTCAGTGAGGGAAGAAGTGTTTGAGTCAGAGGATAAATACCTCTTAGTGTTTTTTTGTATTTTCTTTTTTTGGGTTCACTTTGAAGTCGTCAGTCTTTTATGGCTTGCTTTATGCAGCACCTTGAGTCCTCTGGATACATCTCCCTCAGCATCCTACCCTTTGGGTCCATCTTCCTGTGACTAGATTATGTGGTTTCATTGTCAGACTTCCCTAAAATGATTTGGGAAAAGTATGAGCCCTGGTTCTCTCCCCAGGCAATTTAGGATCCATTTTAATATTTTTGGGGAAAAGGAACACACACATGCCCTGGTGCCTGGGTCTTATTGCTCCAAAAAAACAGACAACAAATCTGGCAAAGAAAAGTTGAGAGCAAAGTGAACCACTACTTGACTGCTGCTATTAAGGCAGAAGATCAGATCAAAGATAGGGACAGGCCTAGCATCGATTGTGATACAGATTTGAACTGCCTTCAAAAACTGCAGACAGGTGAGGAAATACCCATATATATCACCACTGTGGGAGATGCTGAGTTGCAGAAAAATCTGTATTACCGTGAACTTCCCAGCACCTCTTGCTACTTGTTTCACTGGGGAAACTGAGCCTTAGAAATTTCTCTCTCTGCAGGAGTGACCCCTGCAATCAGAATCTGTAGCATCCTTCCCCGATTCCTTCTCCAATTTCTCAGATTTTGGGGAAGGCAGGGAAAAGAAGGGATGAAGAAAGGAGAGAGAAAGTAATCTCTAAGAGCTCTAACACTAAGGGCACCTTACTCTAATCTTACAGGCTTCCTCCCCATCTTTGTAGGAAACAAGGAAAGTGGCATCCATGTTTTAAAATAGGATATTACAGAAGAAGGAAGTGAAGTGAAAGTTTGCACCTGCAGCTTGCACGGGGTCCAGGGGTACCATTTTAGATTTTGGGGAGGGGAGCGACTTGCACATACTGTGATGGGAGGGAGAGTGAGCGCATGGGGAGGCAGACAGAGGACAGTGGCTTCAGCAGTGTTACAAGCCAAGCACCAAATGGAGGAAACCAATTCCTTCTGCCCTCCACCACTCCCCCCTGCATCATCTCTATCCCAGGGCTACTAAGAAACTGGAAAACTCTGCTTTTTTCGCAGACAACTTTACAGTTAGCAAGAGCTATCTGTATCTAATTCCTATATAAAAGAAAATAAGTAAATATCAGACCAACTCAGCTCTAACACTAATGTATTCTGACATCTTGTGGCAAGTCACTTAAGGGACACTAGTTAGCCTTAAAATGTTAATGTATATTCTTATTTTGTTACGAACTGGGGAGAGAGAGAGAGAGGGGCCCCGTCAGGACTCCTGGGCTCTCTCTCAGCTCTGAAAGGGAAGTGGGGTCTAGTGGGGCAGATACATTTTAACTCTATATAAGAAAATCAGAATGGCCTTTCCACCATCTCCTCCTGACAAAGAGTTGCACAAGTTGGCCATGAAAAAATAATTTATTTTGTTTTAAGTCTGCTGCCTATAAATGTAATTGGGTCATCTTCTTGTGTTATGTTAGTGAGGGAATGAATAACATTTCCTTATTCTATTTTTCCACACCATTCATGATTTTCTAAGCCTCTAACATACCCTCCCCCGTAATTTTTTTTTCCAAGATGAAAAGTCCCAGTCTTGTTAAAACCTCCTCTTCCCCTCCCCATGGGCAATATTTTGCACTTATCAACACTGAATTTCCATCTGCCTTTGTGTTGCCCAATCACCCAATTTTATGAGATCCCTTTGTAACTCTTTGCACTCAGTTTTGGATTAGTCATTGTTTACCCCTTTTTCAAGAGCTTCAGATCTGGACTCCAGTCATCTGAAAAAGCGGGTTGTACCCACAAAAGCTCATACCACCATCTACATGTTTTGTTAGTCTTTAAGGTGCTGCTACACTATTTGTTGTTTAAGTTTTTCCCTTTTTCAAGAACATTTATGAGAAGTTTAATAGCAGTGATCCAAAAGAAGATCCCTCCAGCACAACACTTTCCCCCCTATCTTTTAAGTGGGGTACCAGGCAAAGTTTTCATGATGATTTAACGATCCTTCAATAACCAGCCATTTGTTATTCTCAATCACCCTGCCCCTCCCTCTTTTCATAACAAACTCCCCTGCTCTACAGGTAAAGCTGCAAGTAGCCCGAACTGTTGCATTTAAGAACTGTCTCTGGAGTCAGGGCATGGGCTTTAAGCAGACCTCAAGCATGAAATCCAGGGGTTCAAACTCAGAAGGGGGGGCTACTGCCCCCCTACCCTCCCTTAAATGGCGCCCCGACAGGGTCCCGCAGGCCCAGCAGATAGGGCGGGGCGGAGCCAAGCTACAATATGAGTGGAATCTGGTTATCCCAAGCATTTTTGCACCCTTTCCTGCCTGCTTCTCTATTCCTCTGGTTGCCAATGAGGTCTCCCTGTCAGAGGGGCCCACCTGAACATGCTGCACTAGTAGCTGGAGCAGACCATCACCTCAGTATCGAACTGGAATTTCTACCAACCTTGTCACAGAGATCCTGAGATTAACTAAGAGTTCAGTTATGCTTAGATTCCCATAAACTGAATGTTAAGAATAAGGAGGATTCCTTTTTGGTGGTTTTCATTTGTTGACTTATTGTGCTAAGCAGGAGATCTGGCAAATCCTCCCTGCAGCTGCTGAAGGCAGATTGTCTTGCTGGGTCTTCTCAAGTATGACCACTCCCAGTCTGCCAGGACCAATAATTTTCTTTCCTCTCCAAACAAAAATCCAACAAGAAGCACTACCACAAGATATACAGCCCTCTCGCATGTTTTCCTCACTGAGGTAAATTCAGGGACATCCAAAATATAGTCCACATTAAGGATGTTAAAATGCAGTTACTTTCCTAATTGAGTAGTCAATAGATTTTTTTTTTTTTTTAACAACAACCCGATTAGGATCGCCAGTCTGGCTTGAGCCAGGTCCCTTATAATGCAGCGCGGAATCAGAGGAGGCTATGAGGGCTGACCCATCACCCTTGGGAGCAGAGAATGAACCAGCGTCTTTGCACGCCAGCTCCCGTCTCTTAATATTGCAGAGCTGCAGCTGGGGAGATGGGGGGAATGCAACTAGTTGATAGTGCTAATTGATAAGCTCCTGCTTATCTGTTAGTCAACTAGTCACTTACATCACTAGTCCACATACGATTTCAACTACTTCAAGAAACAGCAGCCATGCGGTTCAGTTTAAAATTATAGAAAAATACAATGCATACTGAAGACAGTACATACATATTTCTTCTCAACAAAGTGTGCTTCAATCCCACCCCTTCTGAGGAATGAAGGTGTAAAAGAATTCGGAACCAAAACAACCACAACTGAAACCATCCAACAAGCCCATATGCAGAGCTAATCTACAATCAGTCTGTGCTTCCACTGACTTACCCCCAAAGTCTGGTCATCCCTTCTAAGCATAGGTGCTGACTCCATGGGTACTCAGACTGGGGCTCAAGTACCCATGAGGAAAACAACAGTAGGTCTCAGCACCCAGGAGCCAGAGCGTGAGTGTGGAATGTGATGAGTTCTGTGCTGCGAACAACTTCTGCTCTTGGGGCAGGGAGTTAGTTTACCAAGAGAAGCACGGTAATTTAGATGATAAAATACTTGTCTTACATTAAATTAAGGATTGTTAAAATGATCCTGAAAGTATTCCCAAGCACTAAAGTTACAAGATAGGCATGAGCTTCAGCTGGGGGGAGGAAAGCTGAAGCCCCACCCCTTCTGCCCAAAGCCACACCTCTTCCCCCTGTGACCATGCCCCTTCAGCAACTCCCCCCCTCCCAGCCAAGCTCCATCCAACCCCAGGCCTCAAGCCCAATCCTTCCTGGCCACCCAGAGGGTGGGGCTGCCATGCTATGGGCCCAGGCATACCCGGCAGCTGGGGAGCCAGGCTGCCACGCCTCATGCCCAGCTGTCCTGGCAGTGCAATTTAGGCAGTCTTGGGAAGGCAATGCCTACATTACCTATTGCCCATGAAGATAGGAAACAAAGGGTCAGAACAAAGATCCATTTTCAGAATGGAGAGAAGGAAAGCTTGGTAGCTCCAAGGAGCTCGTACTGGAACTAGTGATGTTCAATATATTAATAATTGAATAAATAATTTGCAAAAAGGGGTAATGAGTGAGGTGGCAAAATTTGCAGATGATAAAAAATGTACTCAAGATAGTTAAGGCCAAAATAGAATGCAAATATTTACAAAGAGATTTCATAAAGCTGGGTGACTTGGCTATAAAACAGGAGATGAAATTCAATGTAAAATGGAAAGTAATGCACATGGCAAAATATAATCCTCACTATTCATACAAAATAGTGATGCCTAAATTAGCTGTTACCCATCAAGAAAGAGATCTTGGTGTCATTTGCTACTCTGGAAGCCCTATGTTTCCAGAGTACTGCAAATTTATAAGAATCCTTCACACTGTGCCTGTGTCACCCTGAACTCATTCTCCAGCTTCTGACGACTTAAAAATTAATCTCCATTCATCAATGGGATGCAACTGAATAATGTAACTGTTCTTAACATACATCAATACCAGGGAATGAGATGTAAATAAGATTGCTGACAGTTTCATTCAGACAGCTATAGTGAGACAATGTCTTTGAACTGGGATGATACTGAAGATAGCTTGTAGGTGACTGCAATAATTTTAATATGCTGTAACTATAATGTAATTAAGTAGTTCATAATTTAATTATTAAAAAAATTAAAGATACCAATGACAAATTCAATAACCAGACTAGGAAAGGAGTATATAAATATACTGAAAATAGCCTGCCCCCCCCCGCCCAAAAAATCCCCCTGCCCTTCCCATCCACTCCCAACACATATACCTCTCCAAAAGCACTCACCGGGAAAACCAAAAAAAGTCATCACCTATGCTTCTAGCACGGGCTTATCTAGCTGGCAAGCTACTTCAGCCTCTGGGCGGCAACAAGAATTCTTTCAAATCAAGAGCAACAGCGCTGTTTTTCTTCCCTGGTCAGCCCTGGACCAGGCTCCTTTTAACTTCCCTCTCCATGCCTGACATTTGATGCAGGGATAGCAGTTTGGGGCCATCTGGAGCCTCAGCCTATCCTTAATCCTCTCTTTGTTGGCATGGGACCTATATGCTTCATTAATGCCTTTGTTGCCAGGGTTGAGCTTATATGTAATACCACAGTGATTAAATAAATGCTTTTTCCAAAACCTAGAGACTGTGTCTGATAACTTTTTACTTAATGGAGACATGTATTGAGTTTTAACTGTTTAACTGTTAAGCATTAGGCTTACCAGAATGTTTACTAGGTAACCGGTTAACCAGACAGGCAGCCCCACCACACACCCACAGTAGCCCCAGTCCTGCTGTGCGCCAAGTGGCGACAGGACCCCAGCAGCCCTGGCCCGGCAGTGCCCATAGCCCCAGACCTGGCTGTGCTGCAGTGGTAGCCCCTGCCCTGGCAGCAACTGCAGCCCTGGCCCCAGATGGGGGCCGGCAGCTCCCTGGCAGCCCCAACCCCGCCACACCCCAGACCCAGCCTCACTATGGCTCTGGATGCCCTGCCCACAACTGCAAACCAGCCACACCAGCAGCTCCAGCCCCATGCAGAAGCAATTGGGACCCCAGCCCCGGTCGCATTGCAGTGGCAGCGCTTGCCCCAAGAGGGGCTAGGCAAGACCCTGGCCCCCACCCTGGCCACACCAGCAGCCCTAGCCCTGGCTCTGTGGCAGGTGGGGACAGGTGAGACCGTGGCTTTCAGCCGCACTGCAATGGCCTTGGGCTGAGGCCAGTCTGAACCCAGCCATGGCACGATGGCCACACCACACTTGCCCACAGCTCCGTGAGACTCTTGCCACCTCACACCAGCCCACTAATGGTTAACCAGCTAAACAATATAATTTTAATCATTTAACCAGTTCATTGTTTTGAAAGATATTTACATCCCTAGTCTTCACTGTCAGCAACTGTATTTTAAATGTCTTTATTAAATAAAATATACATGTGAAGCCACAGAAAAGAATTTCAAACAAATTAACTCAAAGTAGTGATCCGGAGTACTCACGAAAGGCTGAGCAAATGCAAAAGGTATAGAGTGCAGTAGCACCAGAAATGTTATGACAGAGGGTCACTCTCCAATAACATATTTATGCCTTTTTAGATATGTAGCCACAAACCTCAAATCCTACTTTACACTTGTGACTCAAAAAGTCTAAATTCAGCCTTGTTTGTCCAAAAAACAAACAGACACACTGTGGGGGAAAGGGTTGCACAGGCATTTTATCACACGTGTGCAGATATAATTTTAGAGAAAGATCTTGCTTCATCTGTAATCTTCTTTTTAGCTATGTATCATTCTACAGAAGTTACTGCAATGAATAGCCATACAATAAAGAAAACAAAATAATAAACAAACAGGTAGTGTTTATTAAAACTGATTTTATATTCAAGTAATATTTTACTTGTTGTAGCCTCAAATCGAATTCTGGTACAAGTTGCAAACTACTGTATAAAATGACTGTATGCAGAACTTTTGGATTGTCATTTAACTTGTCTCATGTTAATGACATTATTTCCATAGTAAATAAACTGCTTAAAGAAACTGAGCCAAAAAATAAAAAAAAAAAGAGAAAATGTTAATTGAAGTGGAGGGACAACAATTTTAAAAGGATCTAAATGCATTAGGAGTTTATGTATCATTTTGAAAAATTACTTAAGCACTTAAGATTCATAGGTGCTTATGTTGCCTATGAAAATGTGATTTAGGCACTATAAAATTTTTATCTAAGGTTATTAGCAAAAAACAAAAACCAAAAACCACCTCCCCCATACACCCACTATTGCCCATTAGATATAAAAGTGATTTGCAGAAAAATACCACTCAGTTGCAGGATGATAGTCCCTCTGTCAACCCAAGGGAGTACCATTTTTTTCTGGTAGGAAAATGGGATATGCCTGGAATGGGATTGTTTCTCTTAAAACCCTACAGAAAAAGAGACAATCACCAGGCAGGTGAAAGGGGCTGGCTGGCAGCCACTGGCGATGCAGGGTCACAGTTCCAATCAGGCTTGCTCAACTGCTCCTCGGTCATGAAAGAGGGGCAGTTGGGCCGAGTCTAAGCAATGCTACAACCTCATACATCAGGTCACCAGTTATTACTCAGATGTAGCCCACACTGCGTGAAGGCAGGGCAGGCGATGGGATTGAGCTGAGCCATTGGGAAACACTGTTGGCTGGAGCTGCCTACCTCAAGTGGGGCCAGTGAGTGGTCAGGAAAAAGAGCAGGGTGATGAGTTGTTGATGAGCAGGGAGTGCTGGGGATCTGCAGAGTGAGGGGTTAGGAGCAGGTAGGGGCAGTGCAGTGAGCTGTGGGAGGAATGAAAAGTGCTGGGAGGCAATGGGATAGAGTTGGGAGCTAAGATGTTGGGGGCTGTGACCAGTGGGGCTGAGGCATTGGGGTGCTCAGATCTCAAAATCAGGAAGGGAGCCTAACCTATTCTTGCACTAGGGATCTCTGGGGCCTTGTTACGCAATTTCAAATGCGCAGAGTTTTAACAAAGACATTGTTAGTCACTGAAATAAAAAAATATATAAACAAACATACACCAAAAACAGACCAAAATTTCCAAAATGTGTGTCTAAAGTTAGGCTCCTAAATTCATATTTAAATGAAGAGATAAATAAGTGGCCAGATTTTCTAGAAGTTGATCACTCAATAGCTCTCCCTCAAGTCATTCAAAGATGTAGAGAATACAGTGAAACACATTGAATACAATGTAAAAAAGCCTTCTTATGTGTCATTATACCTGAACATACTGTTTTTAACAAGGCAGATGCATTGATAGAAAATTATTATGAAAAAATGCTTAATGTGAATCTAAATATGCATTTCACAAAAAACACAATCAGAGCTGTGTTATGACATTAACTGATAAGCAGATGGTCACAGAGATGTACAGTATATAATAGGCAATGCTATAATTAGCCCAAGAGAAAAAGGATAAAAAAAATGTACCTGATCTTCACTCACATTCAAAAAGTATTTGTATTCCTAGGAATTCGTTCATTAAAAATGAACCATGTCTGTATCTTTCCGTTTCACTGAAGCCTAGTAGCAATATGATGGATTTTTTCAGTTTGCTTTTTAAAAATGATAGGAAATTACAACCCCTTCCCCACACACACACCTCACAAAACTTACTTTTAAAGAGTAATATGAAGGTATTAAAATCAAGAACTCTAAAGTTATGAAATGCCAGAATTAAGATTGCCTTTGCATAGGGTTGCCAGATGGTTTAACCAAAAATACCGAACTCTCCCCCCACACCCCCAAAAAAAATACCAGGAAAAAAATTTGTTGAGAAAAAAAAAGGGGGGGAGACCAAAGTTGTTGAGGGGAAAAAAAGGAATCTGACAGCAGTTATTAAGCAAAATAAAAAATAAAAAAATAAAAAATCAGCATGGCCCCTTTAAGAAGAGGCTTTTTTGCTGGTGGCCATTTTGTTTTTCTTTCCAGCCACAAGACAAGTCCCTGTGGAACCAGGTAAGCGGGGGGTGGCAGGGTATCCGGGGGGATCTGGCGGGGGTCTGAGGGGCCCAGCAGGAGGTCCAGGGGCTGGGCCCGGTTTCTGAGCCCTGTGTTGTAGTGTTGCCAGGTGTCCGGTATTTTCACCTCCTGGCAGGGGAAAAAAAAAATCAGAAAATACCAGACATTTTAGGTATCCGGTATTTTCTGATTTTTTTTTTACCGGACAGGAGGCGAAAATACCAGACTCTCCGGGTCAATACCGGACACTTGGCAACCCTACCTTTGCATAATAATAATTTATACAGTTGTTGATTACATAATCACACACCTTTTTTTTTTCCCTCTACAGGAACCCTATGTTTGCAGTGCACAGGATGGACCAGCTCTGAGGATGAATCAGAGTTTGTAGTGAAGGAGACTTGCATAACCCTGCTTTATTTGTTGCACAAATTGAAAAGGGTGAACAAGAATAGGATTGCAGGAAGAGAAATGATGGTCTCAGGATTTAGGCAGTTAAGTGTTGCCCTGAGAAGTAGATTATATATATCTGGCTCTGCCACAGAGTTTCTATGTGGTGCTAAGCAAATCTCTTAAATCCAGCTTTTCACAGGAGGTCACTAATTTTGAATTTTTCATTTCCTGGGGGCCTGAACTGAGTCACTGGTGACTCACGTGCAGATATGCTGAGCACTCACAACTGCAACTGAAATGAACGGGATCTGTGCTTTGAAAGTATAAGTGCTATAAAATGGTATGTACTTTGAAAAATCAGATCTTAGATGGCTCAAACTAAGCACTCAAAAGAAGCAGAAATTTCTGACCATCTCTCTGTGCTTAAGTTCCCCATCTATATATATGACAAAGTGGCAACTAAGAAAACGACTTATACATACAGGGAAACAAATCTATAATTGTGTTACCCATATAAACTTTTAAAGAACATTTATGCACATATGTTTCTTTCAAATGGCATATTACCTTCTCTCTTGCCTTTTTGCCAAAGAATGTTTGGCTGAAATTACCATGGTGAAAAAGTATCTTGAGTTTGATCAATAATTTTGCCTAGATATGATGTCTGGCTCCCAACAATACGCAAGTACCAATGTTGTTGGGTGAAGAAAAATGGCAATTCTTTCTTCTTGTGTTTTTGAGAGAAGAGATATTCCACAATGGACAATAAACCTTCATTTCTAAATTGAAAGGCAGTAATAGTAGTGAAGGCTCTGCATCACCAGCTTATTGAAATATGTACCAACAAGCTCTGGTGAGCATCATAATATTATACAAAATGTCACAAATGAGGCTACAAAATACAAGACAAACTAGTTTACATGCATTAATATAAATATGATAAATCTCTTTCACCTTTAAGCCTGTCACACCCTTATTTGGTAACTAATCTAATATCCTTGAGGCTAGATTTTTCCAAACATGTTTAGACTCTAAATATATTTCGCTAGAGCTGTATTTAGCCACCCTGTTGTTGCACTCACAAAACAAGATAGACTTGATAAAATTATTGCATTCACGTTAAAAAATGTTTAAAAAACTGATAGACATGAAAGCTGTTTTAAAGAAGAGACATACATGCCCATGTTGTGCATAAATGATAGAGCTAATCAGTAAACAATTTTAAGAGACTTTTAAGACTTAAAGGAATCACAACAAATATTTAAGACTATTTTTAAATCATCTTAATAAAAGACCATTTTAAGAAAAATATAACTGCCAGCATATGTGAAATAAGATAAGTTACTTCCTAAAGTGAAGAATGACAAAAAACATACCACTCACTATTGTCTCTCTGTACATAAACTAAACCATTTCCCAAATAATTTAAAAACACACACTTTCAAAATGGGCACACTAAAACAAAGCTTTCAAACCCCCCTAAAGTCAAACATGGAACTATTTTCAGGTATTCGAATGCTGTAATGAACAAAATTAAAGTCTCAGAGGGGCAGCCGTGTTAGTCTGTAACTTTAAAAACAACAAGCAGCTCTGTGGCACCTTAGAGACTAACAAATATATATCATGAGCTTTCGTTGGTAAAACAAAGCCATTAACGGTATCTATTCCTGTGACAAAAAGATGAAATTACATCATTACCAGTAACACAAACCAGTTGTAGGCAGTAATCTGTGACTAACTTTCCAGTACACTGGGGGTTTAGTAACACGTAACTAAACTCATATGAATAATTTAATGAGCAGATTTTGCAAGCTAGATGCTTATCTACGATATATTTTAGAGAGATTGTGCATCTGTCTGTCCATGTGTCCATCTGTTACTCCATTTTTTCAAGAACTATTCCTAAACAGTAAGAGCTAGGACAACCAAATTTGGTATACACCTTCCTTCTATAACTTAAAGCAAGGTCAGGGTTTGGTTGTGCCTGGACAGTTGGATGTCCCTTGAATTCAACTGTTTCACAGCAAACAGAGAGGGAGGGATGTGACAGCAGGGATAGTTGTACTCACAAAGGACCACAGAGGGGCAGCAAGCATCCCAGCCCCAGGGAGAGCCATTGGCCAGTAGCATGGCCCCTCGCCACCCTGGGCTGCCCCCAGGGAGCAGCCACCCAACTCTGCTGCGCAGCCCCCATCACTCTGAGCCAGCTCCAGGCAACTCCAGGTCATTCTAGTCTTGGAATATTTAACAATGTCTGTTTCATTGTAATGTACCTGATCTAGTAGAGAACATGCTCATTTGAAGTTGTACAATATTTGCTTGTAACATTGTTTGGCTGTTGCCCACTAACAGGTGGAGGTTTGGAACCAGGATGGGCCAGCAATTCTCCTCCACCAACCCCAGTGCCTCCTGCCCACTGGAAGGTCCCATAGATGAGCTACTCCTTCCTGCGCCTCCCATTCACAGCAATCTGCTGTTTGGCAATATTCAAGAGGCTCTGGAGGAGAGGAGGGAGGGAGGAGGAGCAAGGATGTGGCATGCAGACTCCCTCCTCCCTCCTGCAGCAATCTGCTGTTTTGCAGCATTCAGGAGGTTGGAGGAGAGTGAGGACACATTCCGGAGAGGGAGCGGCGGAGTGCTGGTGATCATGGGGCAGAGCCAGAGGTTGGACACCCTTTGGCACTTTGGAAAGTCAGTGCCTGTGTAGCCATGCACTCCAGCAGGTTAGCATGGGTTCATCATCACATTTAGTTTCTGCAGGGAAGAGTTTGCAGCCACAGCCGTGCATCTATTGTATCTCCTCCATCCCGCCTCCCTCAGTTCTGCCTTATACAGTGAGAGGCGATATTAACAATGTGTTAACCCATGAGGGCTCAGCCAAGTACTAGTTCATCATTTAGCAGCAATGCATTCCCTGGGAAATATTCCACCTGATATTAACACAGTTGCTTCAGAAGAAGCTCATGGAACTCATGAGTAAGTTCCCACACAATCCTGTAATTAGTGACTGTATATAATCCCTGACAAAAAAAAAATTCCTTTGAACAATTTACATTAATTGTTATGGTGCAAATGAATTCACTTAACATCAGCATTTCTTAAACTGTGTTCTGGGGCACATCGGTGTGCTGCGACAGAGTCTGAGGTATGCCGCGGAGATATGGTGACCATACATCCCTTTTTTTCCGGGACAGTCCCGGATTTAAAGACACCCAGCGCTAGCGCAGCACAGCAGCAACTCCCCGCCTCCACCCAGCATGTAAGCAGCTCCCGTGGTGCCTTGTGCAGTCAGCCAGGGATGCTGCCAGTGGCGTGCAGTGTCCAGAGCGCCAAGCTCATGTGCAGCACGCGCAGCTGTCTGGCAAGCCCCTTCCCCCACCACGTGGCCCTTCCCTCCCGCTGCGGGACTGCCTCTGCTGTGCACCGCCAGCCCGGCCTCCTCCATCCGCAAGCGGCCACCACTGCTGCCGGAGGGGAAGGAGAGCTGGTTGCAGCCAGTGAGCCACTCCTGGGAGCAGCCACCAGAGTTCCAGCAGAGACCTGGAGCGCTGCAGAGCGGGATACGTTCAGGCTCTGCTGGTGCGCTCTGTGCACGGCCCTTCCTACCCCCGCCCCTTCCCACTCTGCTGGGGGAAGTGACAGTGCATGGACCTGCTCGCTCTGCCGTGCTGCGCAAGCTAGATCTGGGAGGATAGGGCCTTTTCCGCCCCCTCCCAGTGTTCTTCCTAATGGGAGCCAAAGCTGGTGTGGGGACTGGAATGCTGCACTAACATTAGCACTGCTAATGGTCCTGCCTTGGAAGCAGCTGGGGCCAGGGCTGTGGGGATTTCTGGGGCCCGACTACAGGCTCCAGCCTCGCAAACTGGAAGGCAAATGGTGGGGGGAGGGACTCGGAGAGAACTAGGGGGAAGGAGGCTGGGAGAGGAAGGGGCTTGTGCTGAGGGGAGTGGGGCAGGGCAGGAGAAGAAAGGGGAAGAGACCAAGGGACAGGGTGGAGGAGAGACAAATGCCAGCAGGCCAAGTGGAGACAATGAGGAAAAGGGCAAAAGGAGGGAGGATGGAGGGGACAGGGTGATGCTGGGAGAGGAGAGGGGAAGGGCATTGGGGGCAAGAGGAAGCAAGGGGAGGGGGAGGTGCTGGGAGAAGGGTTGAAAGGAAGGGTGAGCATGAGGAAGGCAGGGATGGAGCAAGTCATGTGTGAGGGCATAGAGGGGCATGAGAGGAACTGGGGCAGAGGGTGGTGAGGGGATGGGCATCAGGCAGAAAGAGGGGAAAAGGGGCAGGGGCAGTGAGGGAAGGAGGAAGAACCAGGAGGGTGCAGAGGTAAGGGAAGGTGCAGGTGCCAGGGGTTTCTGGGGGTGAAGCAGAAAGGCAGACACCTGCAGGGGAGAGACCAGCACCACAGGAGAGAGGTTTTTGTGGGGGCCAAACTCATCCCCTATGGGTAGGAGGGTGGTGGGAAAAGTTCTTAGAGGGGGTTACTTTTACTTCTGGTTATGTGTCCATCTTGACCTCGAGAGTCAGGGGCATAGTAAACAGAGGTCAGGGGGTGTAGATAATGTGTCCCTAATTTTGGTTCAGAAAATATGGTCACCATACACAGAGAAAACAGAATTCAAATGGCCGTTCTTTCCCCCCAACAAAAATCCTTGGTGTTCCCCATAAAAAAAATATATTATTTGGTGTTCCTCGGTCTTAAAAAGTTTAAGAAACACTGCTTAACATTGTTTGCTTGAAGTCGCATCTTTCAAGAACATAAGTACAACATTAAGTGAGGAGTTACTGTAAGCAAAGTGTCTAAAACATACAGTACTAATGAATGTTTGAACCATATGGTCAGTTCAAAATTTATGTGTAAATGTAGTTACAACACATCAACAGTAACTAAATATGAAATGCATTACTGCTAGACTCTTTTCCCTTTAAACCATTACCTTCAATATTTGTCTTCTCAATATTGGATGAAATTTAGCAACTATTAAACTTGGATGATTTTAAAAAACGCACACAAACACAGTCATGACCCATGCAGGAAACTTATATTCTTAACACTTAAAGACTAGATTCCAGCAACAATTTATTTTCTTAAATATCCAGTAAAAGGAGAAAACATTAAATGTCATGAATACAAAAATAAAAAAAGAAGACAGATGTTACACTGTTTAACACCATTTCCTTCTATCAGATTTTATGACTACTTTTAGTCGGGCCAATCAACTATTGTGCTCCAATTCCAAGATGGAGCAGACAGGAATATACTTAATTTCTTTTTCCTTATCTCCGTACAAATTATAAGAACATAAGAATGGCCATACTGGTTCAGACCAAAGGTCCATTCAGCCCAGTACCCTGTCTACCGACAGTGGCCAATGCCAGGTGTCCCAGAAGGAGTGAATCGAACAGGTAATGATCAAGCGATCTCTCTCCTGCCATCCATCTCCACCCTCTGACAAAGAGGCTAGGGACACCATTCCTTACACAAAGTGGCTAATAGCCATTTATGGACTTAACTTCCATGAATTTATCTAGTTCTCTTTTAAACCCTGTTATAGTCTTAGCCTTCACAACCTTCTCAGGCAAGGAGTTCCACAGATTGACTATGCGCTGTGTGAAGAAGAACTTTCTTTTATTTATTTTAAACCTGTTGCCCATTAGTTTCATTTGGTGGCCCCTAGTTCTTATATTATGAGAACAAGTAAATAACTTTTCCTTATTCACTTTCTCCACACCACTCATGATTTTATATACCTCTATCATATCCCCCCTTAGTCTCCTCTTTTCTAAGCTGAAAAGTCCCAGTCTCTTTAATCTCTCCTCATATGGGACCCATTCCAAACCCCTAATCATTTTAGTTGCCCTTCTCTGAACCTTTTCTAATGCCAGTATATCTTTTTTGAGATGAGGAGACCACATCTGTACACAGTATTCAAGATGTGGGTGTACCATGGATTTATATAAGGGCAATAAGATATTCTCCGTCTTATTCTCTATCCCTTTAATGATTCCTAACATCTTGTTTGCTTTTTTGACTGCCGCTGCACACGGCGTGGACGTCTTCAGAGAACTATCCACGATGACTCCAAGATCTCTTTCCTGATTAGTTGTAGCTAAATTAGCCCCCATCATATTATATGTATAACTGGGGTTATTTTTTCCAATGTGCATTACTTTACATTTATCCACATTAAATTTCATTTGCCATTTTGTTGCCCAGTCACTTAATTTGATGAGATCTTTTTGAAGTTCTTCACAGTCTGCTTTGGTCTTAACTACCTTGAGCAGTTTAGTATCGTCTGCAAACTTTGCCACCTCACTGTTTACCCCTTTCTCCAGATCATTTATGAATATGTTGAATAGGATTGGTCCTAGGACTGACCCTTGGGGAACACCACTAGTTACCCCTCTCCATTCTGAAAATTTACCATTTATTCCTACCCTTTGTTTCCTGTCTTTTAACCAGTTCTCAGTCCATGAAAGGATCTTCCCTCTTATCCCATGACAACTTAATTTACGTAAGAGCCTTTGGTGAGGGACCTTGTCAAGGGCTTTCTGGAAATCTAAGTACACTATATCTACTGGATCCCCCTTGTCCATATGTTTGTTGACCCCTTCAAAGAACTCTAATAGATTAGTAAGACATGATTTCCCTTTACAGAAACCATGTTGACTTTTGCCCAACAAATTATGTTCTTCACTATGTGTCTGACAATTTTATTCTTTACTATTGTTTCAACTAATTTGCCCGGTACTGACGTTAGACTTACCGGTCTGTAATTGCCAGGATCGCCTCTAGAGCCCTTTTAAATATTGGCATTACATTAGCTATCTTCCAGTCTTTGGGTACAGAAGCTGATTTAAAGGATAGGTTACAAACCAGAGTTAATAGTTCCGTAATTTCACATTTGAGAACTCTTGGGTGAATGCCATCTGGTCCAGGTGACTTGTTACTGTTAAGTTTATCAATTAATTCCAAAACCTTCTCTAATGACATTTCAATCTGTGACAAGTCCTCAGATTTGTCACCTACAAAGGATGGGTCAGGTTTGGGAATCTCCCTAACATCCACATCCTCAGCCGTGAAGACTGAAGCAAAGAATGCATTTAGTTTCTCCGCAATGACTTTATCGTCTTTAGTGAATAGTGAATTAGTTTTTCAAATGGAATTTTTATCTTGCAGAAAAAACATCCATTGGGCCTGAGTCTTCTCTCATTTGTAACAGTACAATTCAAAACTAAATCTAATAAGGCCTGGTCTACACTAAAATTTTAATTGACAAAATTAAAATAATTAATAATGAATAGGTTGCTCAAAAGGATGAAAAATTCACTGACCTGAGTGCCCCAGCTATGATTGATTTTTCATCCCCAACTGACAAAGCTGTGCTGACATAACATCTGTGGCTAGGTCAATGGAAAAATATTTCTGTGGAGCTAGCTATCACTGCTCAGGGAGGCAGAGTTCCTACAGTGATGGAAAAATTCCTTCCTTCCTTCCACCAATACTGGGGCTACAGTGATGCTGCTGTGCTCCCTGAAATGTAGACAAGCCCTCAGTTAATGGAGTTTCACCAGTGTGAAACTCATGTGAGAGGAAAAATGTATCTAAGTCTGAGTAATCACATGTCCTAGTTTACCTTGTTGTCACTCTCTTGAATTACTGCTGCAGTGGCCATATCACCTTAGTTGAACCCAATTTTGTCTCTATTTCAGTAGAATCATGTAGGCCGCACTGATGTCTCTTGCTCTAGTCTCTTCTTAGCTCCTGTCTTGGCATTCTGTCCTGTAGGGTGCCAGGTGTCTATAACTCCTATTAAAATCAATGGGAACTCAGAATACACAATACCTCATGGTTTTACTGGACTCTTACCAGTGAAGTCAGGGTCAACAGCCTGATATTTCACTCTCCAGCCTCACTTGCTCTGAGCCTCATTATCCTTTTCCTCTGCTTGGATTCTGTTGCACTACTGAGAGGAAACCTGAAGCAAAATATGAAATGGTATCCCATCTGAATCAGAGGGAAGGGAGGAAGTGGATCAGAAAGAAAAGCAGGTTGGTGAACAACAGGTTAGGCGAGGCTAAGTGCAGGTACTGTGGCCAGCTACAGCAAAAAAGTAGGAGGAAACTGGAGTTGCAGTGGGAAGTAGGGATATAAGTGACTAGTCACTCAACTAGTCGCTTCCCCCCCTTACTGCCTCTATCAGAGAGGCGGCAAGGGAAGGGAGCAGGAGCCGGTGCTAGGGTGGGGAGACGGCTGAAAAGCTGGTTCCTCCCAGCACCGTCTCCATAGGTGGCAGGGGAGGCAGGCGTGGGGCGGGAACTGGGCGCGAGCCGGGACAGCTGATTCCCGGCTCACTCTTGGTCACCTCCCACCCCCGTCTCCCTCCCCCCACTGCACCTCTTTCTTTCCACCAGGCTCCTAATACATTTAAAAGGCACAGCCACAGCGGGGTTAGCTCATGGGGCCGGGAGCTCACCTTGCTAAGGCTCTGCAGTTTCCCCCCTTATCGACTAATCAAGTAGTGATGGAAATTCCATCAAGTACTCAATTAGCTGATTAAACGCAATTTAACATCCCCAGTGGGTTGGGGTGGAAAATTTAACATATCATCATCTGGTATGTGGTGTGTTCCCCACCCAAACAAACTTTATTCTGCTTCATCCCTGCCCTGAGCTCTCTTCTCATATCCCCCTGCCCTGAGTCTCTCATACACCCCAACCTGACTCCTGCATCCCTGTCCCCAGCCTAACTCCTGCACCCCACATACACCCAAAACCTCTGCCCTGTGCCTCCCGTCACTCCACCCCACACTTAAATTTCTTACAAATACTGTTGTATGGCCAACACTTCCCCACACCCTTAGCCCTCTCCCCCCACAAAGTGGGGAGTAGGTTATGATAAGACAGTACCTGTAAGACATTTAAGTTACTTTCACCCTAGCTACATCTAAATGATTTAGGAGCAAAAGCCTCATTTTCAAAAAGAATATAGGCACTTATAAGCTTAAATCAATGGGATCTGGGATTCTAAGTGTGTACTCAGTGTTCCCTTTAAGCTGCGCAGTGGGGCTGATTAATCACCTGTGAGGCTGTACTGCGGCGCAGCTTAAAGGCAGGGCCGGATTAAGGGGGAGGGGGCTAGCAGGGCAGCTTCCCGGGGCGCCAGCCTATGGGGGGAGCCTGATTGAAGTAGTAAGGGGCGCCGCGCGCCTGGGGGCAGGGCCACGCATGTGCCGACCGCCTGGGTGTGCAGCGCCCCTTACCACTTCAATCAGGCACCCTACCCATGGGTTGGCGCCCGTGGGCAGGGCTGCGCATGTGCCGCTCGCCCGTGGGTACGGTGCCCCTTACCATGTCAATCAGGTGCCACGCGCCCGGGGCGGGGGCGCGAATGTGCCGCGCGCCCGCTGTGTGGGATGCAAGTATGGCTCGGTCCGGCACTGCTTAGAGGGAACACTGATGTGCACATTTCTAAATGAGGCTTAGGTACCTGCAGCAGTGAGCAAAGCAATCTTTGTGAAAAGCTGTGATATTTGCTTCATGAGCATCTGAAGTAGAACAAGGAAAAGAGCCAAATAAAGGATTATTTCGGGCACTCTCTGACACATTGTATCCTAGATCTAGGTGACTGCCTGATGCCACTACCAGATTTCTCTTTTCTTTTCCAGCTCAAAATCAAGGTGGATCGTAGCTAGAAAATCAGCACTACTTAGCAATTTTCAGTATTTCCAAACCTAGACACAGAAACATCCTTTTTTGCTCTCCAATCCACATAAAACTCAGCTTAGACATGACACTCTTGCCTTGGGAACTAGAATCTCATTTTATCCTCTACCTTTGGTTTCCAACACCACAGTGCTCACCATTAAATAGGACAGTCTAGCATATAAAGCAGTGGTCCCCAATGCGGTGCCCGCGGGCACCATGGCGCCCGCCGGAGCATTTATGTGCGCCCGCCGAGTGACCAGGGCCGGCCCAAACCATTCTTGCACCCCGGATCCCAGGCACGTGGCGCATGCGCGGCCCCGCCCCCCGGGTGCTCGACAGCCCCAAAAGGTTGGGGACCGCTGATATAAAGGCTTGAATATGCCAGTTGGAGAGGTTTATTAAGGCACATTGTCTGTAAAAGTTTATTGAAATAAATATTTCTGGTCTAATTTATATTACAATTCTGCATGTTCCTATTAAATGAAATTTCAGGTTGAGTAGATTTCCAAATTAATCTATTAAAATTCAATTCAAATGGCTAAAACTAATGCCTCTTAAGATATGTTTGGGTTATCTCACTTCCTTCTACACTTGAGAGTATTTTCATGAAAGCGGGGTTAGCAGTGGAAGTTAAATGGAACTTGAATGCCCCAGAAGAGAGTCTGGTGTTATCACAATGCCTTCCCTATTATCCACTGAGCCCAATATCCCATGAAAGAATTAGTAGTTTTATTTTATTTCATTGTGTTTTGTACTCACTGACTACTGCATTGAGGTATCACAGTCTAATCCTGGTGAAGGGAGAAGATTAGCTACCTAAAGACCTTCTGACACAAGACAAAACACACACACACACACACACACACACACACACACACACCAACCACCCACCCCACACACCGAACAAAAACACTGCTGGGGGAGAGCTTTTTGCTTTTCTATATTTTCTGCCCTAGTTTTTCATTGCAAAAATTGCATACACATTTAATCTCTGCCCCATATGGTTTTGTATTCATTTAATATTATATCAGTATAAGTCAACCACCAATATGTTATTGAAAACTATTATGTACACACGCAGAGCACAGTCAACCTGAGGAACTCCTTGTCAGAGGATATTGTGAAGACCAGGACTTGAACAGGGTTCAAAAAGAACTAGAGAAATTCATGGAGATTAGGTCCATCAATGGCTATTAGCCCGGATGGGTAGGAATGGTGTCCCTAGCCTCTGTTTTCAGAGGCTGGAAATGGATGACAGGAGAGAGATCACTTGATGATTAACTGTTCTGTTCACCCCCTCTGGCATTGGCCACTGTTGGAAGACAGGATACTGGGCTAGATGGACCATTGGTCTGACCCAGTATGGCTGTTCTTATGTTCTTACACATATATTGTTGTAATATTTATAATTTTAAAAGTTTGTAATAACAAAATATTTATCAAGAATTTATCTGTTTCTGCTTCCAGATATTCATCTAAAGAAAGAATGTGCCTTTTGTTACATCAAAGTCATTTCCAGAGCAACCAATTATGAAGTCACAAAAAACAGAAATTGCATTAAATTGAAGAAAACACATGAAGGATAAATAAACCTGTAGGGACATCCATGAAGACAGAATGTTTGTTTTCAATATTAAGAACAGGAGAGGAGAAATGGAAAAAATATATAAATTATATCTGAAATGTTGTTTCCTATATTGAATGGTTTTTAAAACCGATCCATGAGATATTAAAATGCCTCTAAGGAAAAGAAACATGAAGGACAACCAGAATGTAGACACCTTTTCACTAGTGGAAGAAAAAGAAGAATATATGAGGCAGGGGTGAAAGAATTTAAAAATCTTGCCAGTACAGAAGCCCGCCCCTGGACATACCAGGGCCTCAGGAGCAAGAGGCAGGGCTGGGGGCCAGCTTCCTCCATTCAGCTCTTCAGCACTGCATGGTGTGCATCACCCAGAGCTCTGGTGGCGATTTAAAGAGCCAGCAGCTCCGGCTGCTGCTGTGGTAATGGTAGCAGCAACTGGGAGTCTTCCAGGATCTTTTAAATTGCCAGGTTTTCCCTGGGGCAGGTGTTCCCACCCCATTAAAAACCCACTTCTGCACCTTTTGCCCACCCCCACTGGCAGCCTGGGGGGAGAGAGGGAGGGAGAGCAAAGGGGGCAGTGATTTCAAGTCAGCTTTATATCGGCCCATATCAGCAGCCACTTTTTCCCCAACATACTATACCTGCCCACTTTCAACTCTGATAGGAGATGAGCTTATAATGGGGAAGAAAAGAAATGGTTCCATCACAAATCCTATTTCTTCCCTTTTTACTTATTTCAATACCATCACAAGCAGTGTCTAGTTGGGACCCGATTCCCCACACTTCTTACCCAGGTGAATTCACTATTGATTTCAATAGAAGTGTTGACTGTAAAAGGAACAGAATACTAGACATTGTTAGCATAACAGAACTACTGTCATTTAACAGCTGTGGAATAACCAAAAGCAGGAAAGAGTTTGCTCTGCAGGGTACAGGAATTATCAGTAATGAGCAAGCAATTCTCTATATTACATCACACCTTCTGCAAGAGTCCTTTTAGTCTCCTTATTACCCTCGATCAGAAGACACTCACTTCCCTCTACAATTAATCTGATGTTTTCACCCCATGTTTTCAGACCAAGAACTGGACACGGTTATTTATGCATGAAAGAACCTGACTTAATTCTAACATCGCCTCTAAATTCATATAAAAATCAAATTACAAGTTTTCAGTAATTTGCTTAAATGTTTAAAAAACAGAGAGACTTTTTCTTCACAATGATCATGTATAAAGAACAACATTTTTAAATCAGAAAAGTTCAGGGGCCAGATCCACAGAAATCTTTATGAACTAACCAAAATGCCTCATGACACTTCAGGAATTCATCCTGAAGGAAGAGTTTCCAAAGCCATTTTCCGCTGGTGACCCTGTTAGAACATTCTGCTCTACTTGATGGCCAGGGCTCCAATGGCAAGGGCTGCTGAAGTGATGCAGTAAATAAGACCACATCTTCTCCACATCCCATTTTCAGCCAGCATCACATACTTTTTCAGCTGCCTTGCCTCTATGGGCACGTAGACACAGCGGCTAGAAGGGTGCTTTACAGTGCAGAAAGACAGATGTGCGCTAACTCTGTTCACGCTAGTATGCTAAAATAGAAGTATTACTTGGAGCAATACTGGCAGGTCTACAGATACAATTCCATCCAATTATTTTTGTACATACTTGGGCAGCTAACCCATGTGACTATGGCCATATTGCTATTTTTAGTAGATTAGCTCAAGCAGAGCTAATGCATGTCTGTCTACCCATATTGGGAAGCACAATCACAACCACTGGACTAGACACAGCCTATGTTCCACTGCCTCTTTCCCTTACTCTTAATGTACAGGAGAGATTGTAGTCGATTTCCCCTGTAGCATCCCCACCCTGAGGAAATGCCAACCTAAGGGTATGTCCAAATCTCCCGCGCTTCATTTGAATAAAAATGGCCACCGAGTCAGCAGTTTGTCGGCAAAAAGCGGATGTCAAGACAGGGATCGGGCGACAAAGAAAGCCTTTGTCGGCCAGTCCTGTAAACCTCGTTTTACGAGGCATAAGGGATCGGGCGACAAAGGCTTTCTTTGTCGCCCGATCCCCATCTTGACAGCTGCTTTTTGCCAACAAACTGCTGACTCAGCAAAATGCGGCAGCCATTTTTATTCAAATGAAGCATGGGAGATTTAAATCCCTGCTTCATTTGCAATGTTGGTATGTCTAATTTACATCCCCTCTGGCGACAGAGGGATGTTGTCTAGACATACCCTCAAGGTTCTCGATCAGCATTTACCACACTGACATTAACCAGTATCATCACTAGGAGAATTTGGAGCTCTAACAATAATTTTCTCAGACTCTTCTTCTTAAAAAAATTAATCCTTTCAATTTGTACAATTGATCATCGTGAGAAGAGTTGAAATGAAGGCTTAACATATATTACACTGCTCCACATAATTAACTAGTTTTCAAATTCTTACACTTCTTCTGCCTCTACTGTATAATCCCAAAGAAAGTCGGTTATAAACTAACAACTGTTTCCTGATGTATTATGAAACAAACCTAAATCAACCAATGCAGCATTTTTAACATTTAATATATATTCCACTCAAAAGCATCAACATTTTTACTTATATTACTTATTTACAGACCCCAATAATCACAGAAAAGTTGTAGGTGGCTACCACTTTATTAAAAACTGCTTATTAAACAAAAATCCCAATACACCAACAAGGCTGAAAATTTAAACTACAAAAGGTCATTAAACTCAAACTATAGTTCCCACTGAAATGTAAATTTAGCTAAATTGTACACCTATACTATAGTAATTTTGATTAATATTAAATTTATACTTTAGTATTTTCCTTTCCTCATTGAACCACACTGTGTTTTTGTTATTTTGTAATACAGAAAATACCCATTTGATTCCCTGTGCTCTTATCGCAACACGTAAGCACTGAAACAATCATTGGCATGGAACTAGTCTCACACTGAATTAATTAAGTGCTATATTTCAATGTCTAATCATGATTTTTTTTTTAAAAAAATACAACACTTAAATAACAAGTCCTGAAAAAGGAGAGAAAGAGGTACATCTTGAATCCTCAGCAGTCTCAGTTTTGCTGATTATTTGACATAAAAAACCTGAGATTACACTCTACAAGGGAATCAGAAGAAATATAATCTAATTTTATCACCCTATAAAGCTGTACAGAGCAGGGCCTCTTGACAGTGAGACCTACTCACAATTCTTGTTCATTGGAATTCTGGACTAGGGATGTTAAATATCGGTTAATTGAATAGTCGAGTAACTTCAAGAATTCTCATTGATTAGTTGACTAGTCTATAGTCCCTGGGGGCAGGGGCAGCAGCCAATGTGCTCCAGCCTCACTCCTGAGGAGCCCCCTGCCACTCCATGCAGCGTGCCAGGTGGGAGTGGCCGCGAGGGGAGCAAGTTTAAAAATCAGCTCCCCTTGCGGACCAGCTGCCTGTCGCCCTGTGCTGCTACCTCTGATAAAGAGGCAGCAGTGCAGGGTGGCAGCAGCCCTGGTCTAGGAGGGGGTCTGAGCTCCCGGACCTGGTGCCAGCCAGAACTGAGCTGGGCTGCCTGCCCACCTGGCTTCTAATACACTTTAAATGCAGAGCTGCAGTGGGGGTATGTCCCGGACTAGTTTCAAGCCTGGACTGAGCCAGCCTGCTGGCCACGCTGCTAAAAAAATTACTGGCAATTGGGGGGAGGAAGGGAAATGCATTTAGTCTATTGCATTAACCTATAAACTTTTGCTTATCAGTTAATCGGTTAATCGACTACCCTATTACATCCCTATTCTGGACCAGTGGTAAATCAAAATTAATATGGAAGGTCCTCTTTTTCACAGCTTATCTACTCCCTGTTAGTAAAGTTCTATTTCCTGTAATTGCTGAGGTGATTAATCCCTTTAAGAATAGGATTAATTCCCTTTTACTACATGTTACGTTCATGTCCAATCACTGACAAATTCAACTATAGTTCTTTTTTGTGTGCACACTTCCAAATGCACACATATTTGTATATACATACTTATAAAATGCATTTGGGGCACACATGCTATCTGTGAAATGTATAGTGCATGTTGCATTTTATTCATCTTTTAAAAGACTTTGAATTTTTTTTCCAATGTTAACAAAACATATTTTTCTCATTGACTGCCAGCGAATATGGCAAATTTGTTATATCAAAGAGAAGCCACCACTGATGTCCCAAAAGTGCAGTCACCACTGTCAAGACATTGTGCTGACACAAGGGGCAGTGAACATACCAAATGGTTGATTCCTACACAAGTTTTTTTCTGTGATGTAGCCCTCCAGAATGTAGGAAGCTCATCAGCCTGAAAGCCTGGAAAACTTTACTAGAAGTCACTGTTGAGGAACAAGCCCCTTCAAACATGCAATACAAGGCTACAAAAGGGAGCATGGCTCCCTACCTCAGTTCCTTTATGCCACTCAAGTTCATTTAAACATAGAATCTAAATTTATTTTATCCTCTTACATTGCTGTATTGGTGAATTTAACAGAGGAGTAAGAGAGATGGTTTTTCCCTTTGAGTCAGTACTAAACTAATGAATAGGCTTTCTATTGGGAGTGCTGTGATGTTGGACAGGTCATCTTTCAAATGAGATGAGAAACACAAAGGTCTGAACCGTTCATGAAAGATTCTATATCATTTTTCACAAGTATTCTGACTTGGGTAATTACAGTCTGTGTACTTAAATTCCCTTGTTACTCACTTCTAATTAAATCCATTCAAATGCTGGTAAATCACACCTTGCCCTCTGCACCACTTGTGTCTTAGTTGGTCCAGCAAAAAGGGCTTTAATAAGGTGAATTTCACTTGTCTTGAATAAAATATGTAGAAAGTAACAATTAATATGCATTTCAGCAGTGGACAAAGTGTGTGTACAGCATAAATAAAGGCACATTAAATGAATATGAGAGACAGAGAAAAAAAATCTCCATCAGAATGAAAGACACTATAAATGCAAGATGATTTCATAGTAAAGAACTGGTACATTGCTTCTAAGTGAAGGATACTGAAGACATCTTACTAAAAATTGTTTTATAGCTACTATTCTAAGAATAGATACAGTTGCAACAATGTGCATGGATTTTATTGATTTAGAGATTCTTTTTGTAATGGCCATCTAATGCTACAATTACATTGAGAGGAATTGTTTTGGATTCTATAGGTACACAACTCTCCATATACAACTTACATGTTTGATATGATAGTGAAACTCACTTTTTTACCTGGTGATTTCACCTAACCACAAAAAATGAAATGTTATTCTTTGCTTAAACATTTCTTCAGTTTCCCTCTAAATGTTAGAGGGAATAATCTTTGTAGTACTTATAATGTTTTACCTAATTTACAAAATCATTCTTACAAAAAAAAATCTGATAATTATTGGGTTTATTTGATAAAAGATGAGAGGTTTGGTGATAGCAACTGAGAAATTTACACACACACCTCCAAAAAAAAAAATCAACGGCAATTTCAAGTAACAGTATTATAAATATCAACATTTTAAAGTGACAAAAAGATCAGAAGTCTTTTCAATGACAGCACTGATTTTTTTTATTGTTTGCCACAGTTGGGCTGGGGAGGAAGAGTATCATAAATTTAACAAAAGGGCAGCATACTGTTCTTGTGTTTTGCGAATATAAAAAGAAACCAAAAAAAGCTTAAATACTAATTTTCTAAATTCAATGTGACATTATTAGAAAATATTAAATATATTAAGGTAACTGTTTCTTCAATTCCAATACCAATTCAGGTTTTTAGGCAGATACTATGAACAGCAAAAATTATTGACATGAAAAAATAAACCAAAATTTGATAATATATGAAGAGACGCCACAAAGCTAACGGTAGAATTTTCAAAAGCACTTAAAATCAACAAGGTAAGTGCTTTAGAAAATCCTATCTATGGGAACAAAGAAAAATGGTCAAAATACAGAATAAGTTGATTCAGTGCCTTCTGGAAGCAAATCCAGGAGCACACACAGGGGCCGGGTTATCGTTCCTGAATAGTAGAGCAACCTCCGTCTGTTCCACTCTCAAATAATTTGTATATGCAACTCGGTTTCATAGTGCTGTGGGCATTTTACATTACAAATATAAGATGGTTTCACAGATATACACTACTACATTTAGTAATAACCCAAACTGTAACTAATCACTGGATAGCTAACGAGAAATGTTTTGGATTTCTCAATGTAGTCTCAGTCCAGTTTCCAGTTCACATCAAGATGGCCATTACAACTGGCATCCTTGTGTAGTTCCAGCAAATTCAGGGGCTGAATGGACATGGAGACTGAATTACACTCTCCCCCTAAGTCATCCCTCTATGTCACATTTAAAGCACATTGGGAGTGAGTTGTGATGTAACTTGCATTTAAGGACTATTTCACTCAAAAGCATCTTTCATAATCCCTAAACTTTCCAAAATTTAAAGAGAAATTCTGGAAAAATTTTCAGGCCCTGAAATATGAGCAGTAACAGAGACTTTCTCCTCTAAAAACTCATTACCATGACTATAACTTTCTTACCAATTTTGCTAGAAAATCTGAAACAGCTGAAACGAACAGAGAATCAATAGGAAACTCTAAACTAGAATAAAATGTAAACTAGTGGCATTAGAAAAAAAAGCAATACAATGACTTGATAGAGATTCTGAAGAGAAGTTTTTTTTGTTTTATAATAGCCAAGAAAAAAAACTTGCTTGAAGAAAAGTAGAAATAATGTAGAAGCCAAGTGTCTAATATTACAAATGCTTACTCCCAAAACTTTAAGCAGAAGGCAAGTTTAGACTGCTGAATGTATAAAACTAAAAAAGGACAGATAAAACTTTATGAAACTTTTATTGCCATTCTGCAGATGCCATGAAAAATTCAAAGCAGTGTGAACACTAAGGGTATGTCTACACAACAGCGTTAAATAACATAGTCTGCATCTACACAGCAAGCAATTATTTTGACATAAATGTCAAAATAATGTCGAGCTAGAGGACTTCTTACTCCGACTCCTGTAACCCTCATTTTACGAGGAATAAGAGAAGTCGGAGGAAAAGTGCTCTTTCTTGGGCTTCCTGCTGTGTAGACAGCACCAGAAGCCAAAATAAGCTATTTCAACTTAAGCTACACAATTGATATAGCACAAGTTGTGTAGCTTATTTTAGCTTTAGCCCTGCTGTGTAAATGTGCCCTAAGATGGAAAGGGAATAAACCTGTCTTTCAAAATAGACTGCCAAAACTAATCAAGTACAGTAGAAGATGCTGTAACAGAGGAAACTAGATGAACCTAGAGCGATTTTTTGGTTGTTGTTCTTTTTGTTTCTTACTGATTGCACTGTGGAAGAACAATTTTTCACATACTAACCAACGCTTAAGGCCTTTTAGTAAAATTGTTAGAGTAATTAGAAGAATTAAGAAGGCCATGGCTGCACATATTTGTGGCAGCCACAGAGCGAAGAAGCTAAAGTATGTTGATAATATTTTCTGAAAGGAAGTTTCCTTCATATTTTGTTTTTTCTACAGTAGGTGATTTTTTCCCACACGCACTGAAGGTTTGTACTGTGATAATAAGCAATTTTTAATTAGGTTGAACAAATTTTAAAACAGGAATATTTTAAAATTTAATATTTTATCCTTCAAGTTACTATTTTGAGAGATGAAGACATGTATAGTACAGTACTAACATTTGCATTCCAATGGCCCCAAGAGTTCCTATGAAGACTTTGCCCTTTTGAACTTGGTGTTGTACAAACCTACAAGCAGAGACAGTCCCTGCCCAGAACAGCTTGCAAGCATAAACCCCAATTCTGTAATATACACTGTGCAAACAGACTGGGCCCAACTGAAGTCAACAGAGCTCTGCATAAATGCAGCAGTCTGCCTAAACTGGCAGTGAAGACCAGCCTTAAGACTTTTCAGGAAGTAAAATCAATGTAACTTATGCTGCTCACGGATGTGAAAACAACACTTCCCTTGAAATCTGAGTGATATAAGTTACAATGACTTAAAGTGGTGTTTACTGTGCACTATGTCAGTGAGAAACACTCTCCCACCGACATTGCTTCAGCCTTTCATTGAGATGGAGTTTCTATGTAGAAAGGAGAATGTTCTTTTGTTGACAGATGTGCTACATTGGATGCAGCTGAGCCAATGTAACATGGTAGTGAAGAAAAGCCCTTAAATTCAAGCATGTGTAGTCCTACTGACATTAAACATATCACATGCTAAGTTTTTGCAAGACTAAGGTCTAATAAAGACAAAAACCAGAATAACAAACAGTAGGAAAGAAAAGGATGAGGACAGTTAACATATTTGATGGGTAGCTATGTATATTTTTGTGGGATTGTGATTGTTTTACTACCTCTTTCTACTTTTTTAAAATGTTAACATTCCTATTTTTTCATTAATATTGATTTTACATTCAATGTTTGAGTTATCCATTTTTAAAGTAATGTGTTTCTTTTTAAATGAGAGCACTACCCTGATGTAACATATTTTTGTGCATGGAATATTTACACTGTAAAACGTTTTACATGAAGCTGGAACTTAAAATAAATTAATGATTAAATACTTTCATGCCAAGCCTGTATGAAAAAGTTTCAGGAGGTCAATACTGTCCAAACGTTATTTAAATAAATAATTTACCCAGTTTTAAAATGTCATACACACACACACACACACACACACACACACACACACACACACACACACACACACACACACACACACACACACACTTACACTTCTAAAAACTTGCATCTGTAGGTACTGTAGATTGTTGAGAATACCAGATCCCAGCTTTACTATCTTTGGATAAGTCAGACTAGATTCTGGAGCAGATTTCATCATGCAGACCCATGATCCTATACCTTTCCATAAAAACATTTTGTTAGTCGCTGGCATAACACTGTTCGTCAGTGACCTCTTTAGTGTTGAAGGGCCAAAATCCCAGTAATATGTATGTAAGGGTATGTCTACACTACAGTGTTATTTCGAAATAGCTTATTTCGAAATAACACATCTACACACAAAATGCATTTCGAAATAGCGTTTTGCGGTTTCAAAATAGCATGTCTACACTGAGTGGACACTGAATTGCATTGAAGGACGGCTGGAACCAGGTCCAGCAGGGCATCAGGTCAGGAGTTTATTTGTGTGGCTGCTGCCTGAGGCTATCTGAGGCTTGTGCTTAAAGGGAACCCCACCCCGGGCAGCCGGTTCTCAGCTTTTCCCTGCTTGCTTGCCTACCTCAATGAGGGACAGCAAAGCATTTGTGTCTCTGCATGCTCTGGTTGCCCTCACTCGGGACACCACAGCACTCTGCAACATGGAGCCGGAGCTGCCCCTGGGCACTCTGGTGCTTCTCATGGACACGTTGATGCGAGCCTAGCTGCACTTACTGCAGGCTGCCATCCAGGAGGTCCATCGGGGGGCTGTCAGTATCCAAGAGGCCCTGCGGGAGAGCTTCCACCCTGAGGAGCACTAAGAGCCTCCCTGGTCTGCTCCACGGGCTTGTGCTTCATTCCTCCCCCACATCTTTCCACTTACCCTCCCAGCCCCCCTTCCTGATGTCAAATAAAATACACGTATTTTCATGAACACAAAACTCTCTTTATTTAACAAAACTGGGGGAGGGGGATGAAACTGGTGAGACTGGAGAAAGGAGGTGGGACAGGGGAAGGAGAAACCTGGAAGGAGGGAGCTGGAAGAGGGAAGCAAGGGGAAGAAGGGAGAGGGGAAGCTCAGGGCTCAGGGTTGGGGGTCTCGCCGCACCAACTTGATTTTCATGCGAACCTGCTCCTGGGTTCGCATGTGGCCTTTGGTGGCCAGGCTGGCAGCTATCCTGCCATAGATGGCCACATTCCTCCGTCTAGTGCAGAGATCATGGACATTGGGGGCATCCCCCCCAAACCTAAGTAAGGTCCGCCCTGATCTCCACCCTGGATCAGGAAGGCACCCACCTTCTCCAGGCCCTGGCAGGCTCCTGGGAGCTGGCAGACTGCTCCTGGGGAGCGGCGGAGGGCTGGCTGCCAGTGGCTTGCTGGCTCATGTTTTGGGGCCACTGGGTCAGGGGCAGTAACTGCTGGCTCTGGGCTGGCAGGCTTGGAGCTGGCACAGGCACTGTGGCTCCGGGGAGGGAGAGGAGGGTTCTTGTTTGAGGCTGGAGTGGCCACCAGGGCACCCTGGGAAGGCTGGAGGCCCCCTATTTCGAAGTAAGTGTCTACACAGCACTTATTTTGAATTAGCTGTTTCTAATTTGGCGTTATTCCTCGTAGAATGAGGTTTACCAAATTCGAAATAAGTGCTCCACTATTTCGAATTTATTTCGAAATAGCGGTTTGGCTGTGTAGACGCTAGTAAAGTTATTTAGAAATAATGGCTGTTATTTCAAATTAACTTTGATGTGTAGACATACCCTAATATCTTGACCACAGTTTTTGTTAAGAATCTTTCACATATGCCCACACTTTACAGGCCTGGTCGGAGCCTGAGGCCTAGATAACAATGAACAAAACATGGCTAAAAGGGGAACAGAGATAAGCGAAGACAGGCCTTGTTTGTACAACAAGACATGAAACAAGTTGAGACAGCATAACCGCAGGTGCAGGGCAGTAGTTGGGGCCTTATCGTAAATTATAGACATATAACTCTTTGAGAGTGGCCTCGAAAGTATGCCTGACAAGTTCAGGAGGAGATAGCAGTGTATCCTCCCCACATACCAGTTTGGGGAGGGGAGATGGCCAGCATGCTAGCATGAGTAATAATACCTGTCCCTCATAGATGCCAATCCAGTCCAAAGGGCTGTGATCGATAAACCAATTGCCAATGCTGTGTATTGTTTACTGTTCTCTTTGTTTTAAGACCACAGAGGGATGTGCCTGCAAGCAAACCTGTCTTGGAGATGCCACCCATCATTTCTATGGACCTGAAATCAGGATTTAATCTATTTACTGCAAAATGACACTTAAGCCATAACACCTGTCTATTAGCATACATGTAAACCTGAGCTATGGGCGGAGCAATTATGTAATCTTTTAGACTATTGGCTTATTGTGCTAATTTTGTCTTGCTGCTAGAACCTATCCAGGGGCTCGGGAATTCCCACCTCGTCACTTCTCTCTGCCCATTGGCACCCTATATAATCTATAGTAATCCACTGTTTGGTAGTCTCACTGAGCCTAACAAGCGAAGTGATACTCCGCCAGTGCTGTGCGTAATAAACCCTCATGATTGGATCCATACGGTGTCAAACTTCTGTAGAACTTCTGTGTCTACCAAGCTGAACTTCAATTAGAAAGATACCTGAGACAATCAAGCAGATTCTTCCATTTTGGTATAATAGCCAGAACAAGTTGTGTCATTTTTTACTGACTGTTACTGAAGGGCATTTGAGGCCCAATCCAGAAAATCATTTAAGCATATGCTTAACTATAAGCATTAGCTGTCTGAAGTCAATGAGAACACTCATGCACACAAAGTTAAATCATTGCCTTGCTGAATCAGAGTCTTAATGGACTACCTACTGTCTTTACTTTGTGGGTGACTGGCCCCTTTTCAAATTCTCTGAGATGTGCTCAGCTAGTTTTCTTACTCCTTTTGTCAATTCTTCGGACGTGAAGGAAGCAATGCAGGCTTGGTTCCCCCGTGAATCTCAAATAGGATCTGAGGCTCAAAGTATTCCCAATAGGGCAAATGGACTACAAAGCATTTCTCAGGTCCAAAGTGAAGTAAAGGTCTCTCATTTTTTAATTAAGAGCATGGATACATTTACGTGTTAAAATTTAATATTCTTAAATTTTGCCATGTAAAATTTACTTAAAGCTAGTAAGAAGACTGAAGTATTTATTCAACTCAGCATAATGAATTTAAAACTGAGACTTTTCAACTTAACTCAGAGCTATATGTAAAGACGGTCTATTTGTGGGGGGTTTAAAACTTCATTTCACATTGTTTTTTTCCAAACATTACTCAAGTAAGTTTTATTGCCTGTAATAAAATCAACAACTGTTATTTGGCCCCAGTTGTGCATTTGTCCCTTTTACCTTGAAATTTCTTGCTTCTCTAGGTTCAGGTAATTACAATTAAGTAACTTCTAAAGTATGCACTGTGAACACATTTAACATTTATGACAAGGAAAATGGTAAGGAGGGGGTTGTGTCTTATGACCTTAAATGATGGTGCTCAATAATGAACGGTGTTTTACAATGCAGCTTTAGTGCTAGCAGATTTGTTGACTACCACCACATTCCTAATAAAGTATTATTTTACATGCTTCCTAGGGAAAAAAAATGAAAAACGCCAGTGCCCATGAAAGCTTATAGCCAAATAAATCTGTTAGTCTTTAAGGTGCCACAGGACTCCTCTTTGTTAGGAGTGATAATTAAAGACAACCTCTGATTTGATACTTGGTAATGGGACAATAAAAGTCCTTTTTTAACATTTTCAATCTGGTAATACTAGATTATTAGGAATTTGTAATGGACTCTTATTAAAAGGGGCACAGTCAACCTGGTTCACCAAGCTTACACACAAAATCATTTCCTTAAGTTGGCTTTCCTTGCAGATGTGAAAGATCAAAATGTTCTAAAAAAAAATCAGTCATCTAACAGGAGACTAACTAAAAAAGAAATAAACATTTTATTTTTTTAAGGAATTATTATAAAACTCCCATATTTCACAGAATCAAAAATTTAGCATTTTGGGGTAATTATGCTATCAGGGAAGAAATATGTAGGCAAACTCCCAGTGACATTTTAATCTAAGAATCTTGATAGAATCTACCCAAAAAGCCTATGTTTTACCCCCTGACTTCTTACTACAATTTCTGCAGCATACACTGAAGTGCCTTTGGCTATAACAGATGGCCTTTGGTTTCATCTGACAGACTTGCTAGCCCTGACAGAGAAAACAACAAAGCTAAATGTTCCATATGCAGAAAAGGTTGGCCCCAAGATGAGGGCACAATCAATTTTTCATCATCTGAATAACTTCTGCTTTGCATGCATCCCCCCTTAACCTTTCATTCTACAGTCACCATTCAAGTTTCCTGTTCTTTCCTTTTGGTAGTCCTAAAGAATATGATCCTACTTCTTAATTATCAAAACTCCCTTTAGTTTAGAAGCCTGCATAAGGTTCTTTTAACTTATTAAGATCCAATACAATCTTGTGTAAGAAGAACACAGAGGAAACAATCATGTAAGGATGATCTTTGCACCCATGCCACAAAAGGGGAATTTCTACTGGCTTCCATTGAGTGGAAGTACCTTACCACAGATATCAGGTGAATTTCATTCCTATCTGCACAAAACCTGGTTATTTTGGGTTTGCGTGGGAAGAAGTATTTGAAATGATTTGAGAGAGAGAGAAGTTTTTTACATCTAGAAGGGAGAAAACAATCCCAGAAGATAGACCATTAAGCTTGGAAACAAAGCTCATTTTATAAAGAAGTCATAATTAAGTCTGACAAATCAAATGCCGTTCAAGAAACCGTCATCAAACCCTAAACAAATTAAAAACTTAAAAAACAACAAATAGTCTAGTAGCACCTATAGTAGCACCTTAAAGACTAACAAAACATGTAGATGGTATCATGAGCTTTCGTGGACACAACCCACTTCTTCAGATGACAGGAGTGTTGGACATCAGGTTGTGCCCACGAAAGCTCGTGATACCATCTACATGTTTTGTTAGTCTTTAAGGTGCTACTGGACTATTTGTTGTTTTTTAAGTTTTTCCTGTTACAGACTAACTCGGCTACCTCTCTGAAGCTTCTAAACAAATTAGTTCAGATCAAAAAATATAAAAAGACAAATACTGAAAAAGAATAGAAATCATAATTAGTTTCTCAATAGAATCAGATTTACTTATGTCATCATGTTTTGCTTAACCTCAAGGACAGAATAAGAAGAATCATTTAGCCTCAAGATCATAACATATATTTCAACAAATTTCATACCAGAATAAAGCTTTTCTGGGTTATTTCCAGCACATCAGAAGGTTTCAAGGATATTTCACAAAGGACTTATTTTTAAGTATATAGAATTCATTTTTGTACTGATCACCCATCACCTCTGCAAGCATGTTTGAGGTGGGCATTCAATATGTAAAACTGGGATTAATTCTTTACTTTCGCTCCATATTGAGTGCAGGATTAATAAAAAAACATGGGCCTACAACCACCGAATCAATGTTAGTAAAAAGACCTAATCAAGGAAAGTAAATATTCCCCCTTTATTTTTAAAAGAACACATTTTCCTCCTAACGATACAATCACCAGAACAATATTCTTTTTTACAAAATGAGACTTGGTAAACTACACAGAAAACACTGGCCATTGGAAAGCCGACGTTTCATCAAGCAACATGCTCAGCTAGTAATTTCAGGAAGTCCACAGAAATTCTGACTACCAGGAAGTCTGGAAATACTCATTAGGGTGCCTATATTAACCTGAGTACCATTCAATTTTCAACCAGGCGCCACAGACCACTCCCCTCTACCATTATCCCAGGGAAGTATGTAAACTGTGACTCCCACCTATTAGGTGGGGACGGGAGGTTTGGAGATGTAGCTTCCTCCATTACCTGGATATTAAGCTGATCCAAAGTCCACTTAACTCAATGGCAACCTATTCATTGAGTTCAATGGTCTTTGAATCAGTTTATGATGATTTATACTAGACATTCTGCTTTCCATTATTCTCATTTTGGTTTACTTGAGGGTTTGTTTTCTTTAAGTATCACTGGATTCCCTGATCTGAGAACTTAAAAAATTGTGATGTTCCAATCATGCTGCTACAAATTAAAAAGACTGCTTTTGAAATATAATCCAGATGATATGGTTTGTTTAACTTTTGGGGGGAATGGGAGGAATTTTTTTACAGCCAAAAATTCAATGAAAACAGAAAAACACTGGGGAAATCATGGACTTTATAACCAAAAAAACCAACCAATTACTGTAAGTCATTTTGGTGGGCAGGAAGAGATAGGAGGGTGTCAAACTAGCATTTTCATAGCCTTAAACCATGAAAGTAGTGGATATATGTCATCTTGGCATGAAAGAATGTTTGACTGACAATACAGTACTGCTGTTTGGGAATGCTGTAGTAGGGACCACAAAGTGTCACTAAGCACAAGCAATTGCCAATGCAGAAAGTAGAGAAAGCTATCCATAGTATGTTCTTGTAGTCTAAATTAAAATGCAGAGGAAATGGTTTTTTATTCTATTGGAACAATATTAAAATAGTCCATTGCAACAGAGCCTATTTAACCTTTTACTTCCTTAACTTTACTTATCTAAAAAATTCAATCCTTTTGATTTGATTTTCCTAAAGTTATCCTTTAGTACCACTGGAGCAGCCATTAGGAGACCCTTCCTCCTTCACCAAACTCTTTGTTTTATTGTACACATTGAACAATAAAGCTTTTCATGTTTTAATCAATATGGGGTTTGACCTGTCATGAACTGTCCCTTTGTATTGCTTAATGAAGTTAAAAAAAATACAAAAAATTCTGCAGCACTTTGGCAGCCTCACGGCCTGGGAAGGTTCATTATGTAAGAGATGGCACATTTTACTGTTCACCTTTGACTACTAAATTAATGAAGTTAACAGAAGGTTTACCATAGGAGGTAGTGAGAGATTAGACCACGGCTACTTAACTTTGGAAGCCCGGGGGACCACAATGATACTCACAGCACATGCCGAGGGCCGCAACTTAAGTGTGGTTGCATATACATGCAAATATATACGCAAATATATGCAAATAGCTTCTTTCACACTGACAGGCATGAATACAAAGATTAAGGCAAGACTACGCAACACGCAGGCCCCATTTAAGTCAGTTCTGCTGATATTAATAAAATGCAATATTTACCCGATTTCCACCCACGTGACAGCACTTTTAATGAGCAATGACAGTCCAGGAATTTAACTACTAAAACGCATATCAACAGAAGACCATTATATTGACTACTTTTTTGTTTTGGCTCCCACTCGGGGGCCGCGTGTTGAGCCCCACATAAACCCAAACTGCACTGTTGGCTGCAAAGGGGCCACATGTGGCTCACGGACTACGTGTTGAGTAGCCCTGGATTAGACAATATCCTAAATTCACTCTTCCAGTAAAATAACATGTGGTTACTACAACTAGTATGGGAATATGGAAGCTCATCAGATACACAGTTCTCCCTGAATTTGTTCTTTAACCTTTTATGCTACCATCCAAGGAAAAACAGGTGGTGTGCTGTTTGTGCCCAGAAGCAGTAAAACAAAACACAAATTGGGAAAAAATAATATGATAAAATATTAAATGCAGTCTTTGTCTCTAAATTGCAGCATCTGATTAAGGAAGAGTCTCTACGTGTGCTTTTTAGTATTGAATTTCTGTTGATTTTCACACATTCTGTAACTGCAGCTGAAATGGAGAGGCCACAGTCAAGGGTTAAACAAGAGACAACTGTTTTCTTTTGAGTCATTGTGGCTTATAATTTATTCTGTTCAATGTCTTAGAGGTATCTTTGGGTATGTCCACTGTGAAAATAAATTCTGTTCTTGCCTAGCTGCATTTATCGTCTTTTGACAATGAAAATCAGAAAGGACTTACATGCACAGAAAACTTTCAAACAATTACTTTAAAGTTTAACCCAATGATCTATCATGTTTTCATAGTTTTCCTCAACCATTCAGGCAAAGTTCAGGGATATTCATGAAAACAAGCATTTGCTCACTCATTTTACAATGGTCACATTTTAACATTTGTAACTTTATCCTCCAGGGTAAAGTTGAAGTTTCACAACGCAGCATTATGTCATGTCCAAAAATATTTTAGGACAACTGCAGACTCCTGTAGGACAGTCCATCATAAATCGATTCTAGACCAGCTGCACCTCCTCCATCATTCTACAGAAAAATCAAATTCAGTTTTTGACATTATATGCATATTCATTACCAAATACTGACATCACAAACACAGAATGAGCACTTCACACTGGATTATAAAAAATCAGCAGTGCCGTGAGGATAAACAAAAATATTGGTTAACTATACTAAGATTCTCTATCTGTCCCCGTTGACTATTTATATATGAAAATATTTCTTTAAAAATATTTAAAGTAATTTCAGAGGATAGACAAGGGCATAAGATGTTTATGACTATGTCAGAGTTGTGGGTATCATTAACTTGTTTTAATGGTCTTAGTTAAACACTGGAGATGAATCAGGCTATTTATGATATAGATGTTAATAGTAAAAAACCTAGCCTTTTGTTGGCAATGAACAGTGGCAGGATAATATTGCTTAAGGAAGAAAACTGCCAAAAAACCTGGTTGTAGTCATAAAAGAAAATACTAGAAGCATGTTAAGTATAGGAGTCCATTTTGGGTCCTTGACAAATTTATAATTAACTAAAACGGAGGATATAAAAATAAAGCTACTGAAGAAAGCAACCAACTAAGTAGGATATATTTAACAAATACCTCTGTCGCCTAGATCAGTGGCTCCCAACCTTTTCATAAAGAGGACCGGCAAACTCATTCAAAAACTGTTGGCGGACCAGCACTGAAACATTTACATATTTATTATGGTAATTAATTTATTTGCATATTTGCATATTCATTATGGTAATTTTAGCCCATGGTATATAAGGCAAATCAAAGGAGGGAGGACATGATGGTTAACAAGAATTTGAAAAACTGCTGCGCAGACACATTTTAAAAAGCCAATAAAATAGTTTCTAATACTTGTTAAAGAGTATTTTCCAGTATTCTACATTTGGCCTCAATTGCACCAGAATTAGAGGGGCAGTAGTTCTGACGGGTGCTGATACATTCTGCATATTCATATTTTCCTATGCACTTAATAATGCATAATAATAATGTGTGCATGCGCTGGCTGGGAGCAGCTGGAGGTCAGGGGGTGGTTCCTGCCAAGGGGGGGGAAGGAGGAGAATGGGGTGGCAATGGCAGCCAACCTTCATGCAGCGCTTGGCCCCAGCGGCTGGGGCAGCTACCCTCGACTCTGGTAGCAGCAGCGGGGAAAGGAGCACACCTCCTCCACTGCCTGTATTGCTCCCAGGCACAGCCTCCCAGAGGGCAGGGGGAAGCTTGGAGCCTCCACTTCCAAGCCAAAGACAAGTTGGTGGTAAGAACTACCACTTCCCCAGCAGATGCCCAGGAGTAGCTTGAGGAACAGGAAGTATGGGAGGGAGTGCAGGCATGAGCCAAGGATATAGGAAGTAGAGAATGACCCCCATGAGAACAGTCCTTTCAGAACGGATAATGAGAAGGAGGTAGCATGTTTGAGCTACTGACTCAAAAGAGCCATTTCACCATTGGATACTTTTGCCTAGTTTCTGATGGATTTCTAATGGGAATTCCTGTTCCTTGAGCAATTACATAGTGGAGACCAGAGAATGTACAAGTATCCCTCTATCACATCTATCTGGTCCCTTGCATACTATGGTGTGCAGCACAGTGACAGCCAAGACTCTTCTAGCTGATCTGTTGTTACTGAGTTAAGTTTCTAATAGACTTCAATTTGCATTTTTCGTAATTTCAGCTGACAATCAATATTAATGTTTAGCCCTTTTTATTTTTATTAATTTAAATTTTTATGGATGTGAAAAAGTATGATTTTAAACTTTTTTATTTTTATTGATTTAAATGTTCACAAATTCAGGAAATCTGGGGCTCAGACGGTGGGGAGAGTCGGACAATTTAAATACAGCAGAAACTGAGATTGAAAAAGTTAAAGCTTTATAACCATTAAAACACAAATTGTCTACATCACGTGGGGGCAAAATATGCAAAGTGAATATCTAATAATCCAACACTAATAAGCTGTCAAGTAGCCTTTGTCTTACTCTGACGAGCTCTCCATTCCAGTCCAATCATTATCATTGGAAATATTTTTGTTCATTTGTGTGTGAACAGGGAATTTGATGTTTATCAACATTTACCAATAAAAATTACATCCTTCTAAGCCTAAGTACTGTAGTATACTTCTTACCTTCCTACATGTCTGGCTTATCTCTGTTAAAAGCATTTCCTCCGGTGAGATAAACAGACCATTTATCAGTTCTGCTGCATATAAATCTACGCGTGTGTGGGGCTATTACTAGAAAGATAACCTGCCCACCAGCAGGGCAAATCTGGTGGTACAGTACAGAACACCGCACCAGCAAGCTGCTTATAGCTGGTACTGTGTACCAGAAAGAGAGACAGCAGAATGTAGAGCTGCTGGATGGCCCCATGCTGACAGTTCCAGCCCTTCCACATAGGGTCTCCTTTGTCTGTACAGCAGCCAGCCCTGCCAGGGGACAGGGCAGAGGAGTAGGGCTAGGAGCAGTGTGGCCATGCCAGAAGAGTTGTGGGCACATGGCCATCCAGTTGCTCCATTTTCTGATCCTTTCCCTGCTGTGGTTCCTGGGTCCTGAGAACTGCAGCAGGAAAAGGAGCAAAATCCCCAGCCCTATCTCCTGCTCTTGCACAGAGCTGCATCTGCTCGAGCTCTTAGCTGCAGCCCTGCTGTGAAGGGCTGGGAGCAGTGCAGGCTGGAGGAACTGCAGGTGTCCTCCTTTCCCCACTGCTCTTCCCAGGCAGCCGGGGCAGCCACTCTCCACATGGCACCTGGCCCAGGCAGCAGGGGCAGCTGCTCTCCATGCAGTGCTTGGCCCTTATGGCCGGGGCAGCCACTCAACATGTGGTCCCAGCCGTTGGAGCTGGAACCAGGGCCACGGTGAGGCTGCCCCAGTAGGGACAGCCTTATCGCGATCTGGCTCCAGCCGCAGCACACCCGTCTGCCTGCCCCCCACCGCTGCTGCATGAGGAAGTGGGCGGGAAGAGAACTTTTTGTGCGCGCGCAGGCATACACCTTATGGGGAAGCCCAGCAGGCAGGGCTCATTAGCAACTAGGGACGTGGCCTGGCAACATGCTGTGATCCAGCAGGCAGAGGATTGCAGTCTGCCGCTGGTCTGTGGTTGGGAACCGCTGGCCTAGATATCCTGATTCACTAATTTGAAATAATTTACAATAATAAGTGAGACATTTCTAGATTTATGAAATGGATATTTGGTGTGTAATGGGAGATACTTAAAAGGCAGAAGTATTATACATTGTTAAAAATGTATACAGTGAACTAGGGTTCACCTCTTCATCTATTTTATAGCAAAATCATGTTTTGATCTTATCACCCTTCATCATACAAGATCTATGAGAATTCATTCCTAAAATGTATCATGTTTGGAACCACTTAAATCATTTTTCACTGTATCCTCATTTTAAAATAACATATGGATGAACAGATGCAAATGTGTATATGGTTTCATTTATACTGTTTTTAATCTCAGTTTTACTGTGCACCATAGATAATATGATAACCTAAAAGCCACTTGCCCGCTAACCAGTCTGTCATATATGCCTTTTGTCTCAGAATAAGTACTACCGTATGCCTTCCATTCAGATCATCTTTCATTACAGTGTATGGTTTCAACTTTTTAGATGTATTTGCTTTTGTATACATACATACTCAGCCTGCCTTTCAAAAGGCCTACAAGTTATGACATACTTAAGACAAAAACATTAATGAACTAAGAACAAAAGTTCAGTATAGAAATGTATAACTGATTTAAGCCAGTATTAATGAAATGAATCATATCAGGGTAGATTTCTGGTTGTGAGTGAATGGTGACGTTTCAGACTTATGTTAGCAGACAGAATACCAGAAAACACCCGTACAATACCAGAAAACAAAATCATTAAAATTGTAGCTCCTATTATGTTACCTATTCCAACATGAGTATGAACGTTAACATTGTTAACCAAAAATGTTAACATTGTTAGGTGGAAAATGAAAAGAAGAATGAACTTTTTGCAACTTGTTGTTTTCTCACCCTTCTCCCTCATAAAAAGATAACAGATGAACCAAAAAAAAATAATTCAAATGCACATTAAAATAGTGCAGCACTTACTTCTAACAGCAGGTGTCATTCTAATTTAAATTTTATCAGAATTAAGATATTTTGCATAATAGTCTAGTAGTCAGCGCTTCACTCTATTCCTAGGCTCACCAATGACTTTCTGTATGATCTTAAGCAAGTCAATTCACTCCCATTTGCAGTTTCTCTATCTGTAAAGCAAATATAAAGATACTTCTTTCCTTTACAAGAACTTGGCAATCTACAGGTGAAACTGCCTGTGTATCAACTCAGAATGGTTATTAGTTGAATAAATTTATTTTTAAGAGTACTGTCACCTAAGAAATCAAAGCTCCTTTTCTTTTGTATACATCATTTGTTCTTATAAACTCATCTGGTCTTTGATATCAGTTAGAAACAAAAGATCCATTCCAGGTCTCTGCTTCAGGGCAATATCAATACAGGATGAGCCTCCCAAATCTGGGACTCTCTTGTCCGGCAACATCCACAGATGTTGCTAGACCAACAAGCTTAGAAGGCCAGGAGTGGGAGCCAGTTGTGAGAACACCGCAACAGCTGGGCCAGACAGAGGAGCTCCAGCCAGGCTAGGGAATTCCTGGCATCAGTGGGACTTCTGGGGTGGGGAGCCCCGCCCCCCACTGCAGAAAGCCCCAGAATCAGTGGGGCCAGGTGGCAGCCAGGCACTCCCAGGCCAGGGAGCCCCGGTGGGAGCCCCGGCAGTGGGCTGGTGGCAGCCCGATGGCCCTGGACCAGGGAACCCTGGGAAACACCCAGCAGGAGCCCCAGCCAGGAAATCCAGCAGCTAGCAGAGGAACATTGACCTTCCCTGACCTGGCAAATTTCCTGGTTCAGGACCCCTCAGGTCCTGAGGGTGCCAGACCAGGGAGCTCCAACCTGTACTCCAATATGATAAGGAAAAGGCAAGCACCCATTTCTGGGCAGAGTTTTCCAAAACCTTAATCAATATGTGAGTGTGAAATAAACCTGAATCTCTGAAATAGAGTACTGTAACCAGGAAAGGGGCACTGTACTGTGTGATTTTTGTAATGAAAAAGCTAAATGCTCAACAAATTAAGAAGAATTCAAGTTTTTCTACTTCAATTATATTCTACAATGATCATAGTTAGTTATACCAATGCTATGGGTAAGGACTGGGCCATACCTAGCACTGGAAGAATACAATTGTGTAAAACACCACTATGTTGGCAAAGCACAGTTGCCAGGTGTGGATTGCTAGTAAACGGTTAATACAGATTTGAATTTTTTAAACGTTTATAAAATGTTATTTCATCGCCCAGATATTTTCTTTTAGTCCCTCAAATATATTGAGAACTAAATATAATTACAGTCCATCACTATCTTCATTTGGATTTTCATAAAAGCTTCATATTCTGAGCATATTAAAAATATCATCCCCACATTGTTTTCTCCAACAGCTAGCTTTTTCCTTGTCAGCCAAATTAGCCAGCAACAGCTTCAAAAAGCAATGCTGCATGACTCCAGAAGTGCAGCCATCCTACTTATTCAACTTTCCCCGGCACTCAGGTCTACCCTATATAGATTCTTATCGCACCCTGGTAACCATACTCCCAGAATGCCTCACCTCCCAACTCTCCCTGGCCACCAGCTGTACCTCTTCAACATCTTCCCACCAACTTCAGCTGCTCCACCCCATCAGACTCCCTAGCTAGATTGCAGAGATCCCCTGCTCTCTCTTCCCAGCTATTAAAACCCTTCCACTTCTTTTCCTTCCCTCTTTATCCCCCAGAACTCCCACTTCCCTATTTAGTGCCATCACAGTTCCCCTCCCTTCACTATCCCCCAGATTCTACCTCACACCCACTGCTGCACCTCTCCCTTGCAGAGCCCCTCTGCTTCTCCTTCCGTTTCACACTCATAGTCTTTCCACCCATCTACTGCGATGAGGAGAGGAACTTGCTGAGGTGGATGGGGAAACACTATGTGTGAGAGATGGAGGGACAGAGGAGAGAAAGAGTGCACTCTCAGCTGAGAGGGTACTTAAAAAGAGTGGCATGCAGCCTTCCTAAGAGTGACAGAGGTACACAGAGTTCAAGGAAAATGTAGAATTAATATAATACTATTTACATAGATAGAACTTCAGTTCTTCTCTATGAAGTATAAGCACTACACTGAGACTAATAGCTAAAGAAAGCATCACAAAATTACAGCACATTTTCAGTAACAGACTAGAATATTAATAAGATTGTGATATGAAAGTCAAAGACAAGAATTGCTGCTCTGACACTGTAATAAATAGTTTCTGGTAGCAGTTTGCAATTGTGGTGGGAAGTGTACTTCAATAAAGCAAAATGGATTTTGGCTGCAGGGAATTTATACTTTGCAACCTTATTCAAATCTTAGGTATGTGAAGCAACTAGTTAGAGAAAGTCCTCTACTGATTTCATTCCTTCTTAGGGGAAATTATTTATAACTTCTTCCTATTACCACAAATACAGATACTACTCCTGGGAGAGTTTACAGAATCATAGAACCATAGAATACTAGAACCGGAAGGGACCTCGAGGGGTCATCAAGTCCAGTCCCCTGCCCTCGTGGCAGGACCATCCACCATCTAGGTAATCCCTGACAGATATTTATGTAACCTGCTCTTAAATATCTTCCAAATGTCTTATTATCTTCAAGATGTTTGTAGGTAGATTCCTTAAATATTTGCTCCATTATCTTTCCTGGTACAGAAGTTAAGCTTACTGGTCTGTAGTCTCCTGGGTTGTCCTTGTTGACCTTTTTATAGATTGGCACTATAGTTGCTCTTTTCCAGTCTTCTGGAATCTTTTCCCATCTTCCATGACTTTTCAAAGATAATAGCTAATGACTCAGAGACCTCTTCAATCAGCTTCTTGAGTATTCTAGAATGCACTGCATCAGGCACTAGTGACTTGAAGACATCTAGCTTTTCTAAATAATTTTTAACTTGTTCTTTTCCTATTTTAACTTCTGAATCTACCTCCTTTTCTCCTGCATTCACTAATGAAGGCATCCAATTACCAACAACCTTCTTTGTGAACATCAAAACAAAGTTATTAAGAACCTCTGCCATTTCCAAATTTTCTGTTATTGTTTTCCCTCTTTGCTGAGTAATGCACCTACCCACTCTTTGGTTCTCCTCTTGCTTCTAATATATTTGTAGAATGTTTTCTTGTTACCCTATATGTCTCTAGCTAGACTGAGCTTATTTTGTGCTTTTGCCTTTCTAATTTTGCCCCGACATATTTGTGTTATTTGTTTATATTCACTCTTTGTACTTTGACCTAGTTTCTACTTTTTATGGGATTCCTTTTTGATTTTTAGATCATTCAAGACCTCCTGGATAAGCCAGGGTGATCTCTTGCCATACTTCCTATCTTTTCTAGGCAGCAGAGTAGTGTGCTCTTTTGTTCCCTTAATGTCCTTTTTAAAAACTGCCAAAAGTCTTCAGTTTTTCCCCTTATTCCTGCTTCCCATGGGACCTTACCTACCAGCTTCCCTAAGTTTATTAATGACTGTGCATCACTGCACATTTGCAGAATTGATGATCCCTGCAGATTTCTTTGCTTCCCCACAAAAAAGTGACATCTCACAGGGAAGCAAAGGAATGCCACAAGAGCAGTCAAGTGCCCCCTCCCTGGAAGCATACACAGATAGATTTGGAAGCTCAGAGCAGCTGGTAAGGGGGATGGGGAGCTGGGCAGTTGTGTGTACAAGATGGAGAGAAACACTGTCCCTCTCTCTTGGTGGCACAGTTGGATTTTGGGGTGTTTCTGAGGTGGTAAGTGAGAAGCAGCTCTGGCCCCTCAGAGCAGAATGTAGCAGCCTGCCTGCCTTAGTGAATTGTTTCCATTATCTTTGTGATCCCCCGCCCCCGGCCCAGGAGTACAAAGCAGGTGTAAAAGTTTTAAGGCTTCTTTACATTACCAGAGAGGTGTAAAGGACAGTATGGCATCATAAATACTTTAGAGATTATTTTACATTTTTGGTCTGAAGGGGTTTCCTATCAAAATTTGCTCCATGAACTGTTTATGACAGACCTTTCTGGAGATAGTCAATAGCCAATATAAATCATAAGCTTGAGTCCTCAATTTTCACTTGCTCTTCAGTTGCCTATAACTTGAAGGAAAGGGTCAATACTATCTATATTACTACTACAGAGGAGGTTTGGAGATTTCCTCTAATGCTCGCCACTCCTGTTCTCTACCCATTGTACTGTAGTTTAAATACATTACAGAAATAATTGAAACTGGTGTGATTATGAAATATACAGAATTTTGAACTATTTTAAAATATTGTGCATACAGTAGACTTTAATTTTTTGGTGCGAATTTTTAACGGTTCAGTGCAGAATTCCCCTTGGAGGAAGATACTGCACATTCCCTTCAGTCATAGTAAAAACAAATTAAGTTCATCATGCAAAATAAGAAAACTTTTCAAAGACATGCATAATTAATTGCTTTTAATATGAAGCATTTATCTTCTTTGGTTTACCAAATTTCAAATTTTGTGAACCAGTAAAATGTAGGGGAGACAGATTAAGCAAGGTTTCACAAACTGGGTCAGAACCCATTTTAATGGGATCACTAGTGCTAGTTTAAGACTTGCTGGGGCCAAGGGCCAATGCCCGAGCCCCACCACCCTGGGCAGCAGGGTTCAGGTTACAGGTCCCCTGCCTGGGGCTGAAGCCCTTCATCTTTGCACTGGCCTACTGCCAGCAGTGAAAGTGAGGGTGAGGAAGAGTGAGCAATGGAGGGAGGAGAGATGGAGCAAGTGGGGATGAGGTCTTGGAGAAGGGGCAAAACTTGGGTGGGGCTTCATGGCAAGGCATGGGCAGAGCAGAAGTGTTCAGTTTTGTGGGATAAGAAAGTCGGTGTACATCTATTAAAAAAATAGAGTTAACAATTACAAAACTTGGCAAAGGGTCAGAACCCAGGTCCACTGTAGTACTTACCTACACAGTAAATCCATGCAAACAAGAACAAACACTCTAATTTATGTGTTCACGCTATTTTAATAACCAGTGTCAAAGTGGAATTCCACAAAATGAAAGTGTCATGAACAGTGATATTATTACCATCTGATGCTTTGTACTTCTCATTAAACTACCTGGCTTTAGTACTTTTACTTCTACATCTCTACCAAATAGTTCCTTATTATTCTGTAAGCATGACATAATGAATATAATACCAGGTTATACAAAGTATTGTAATTCTTTTAAACATCTGATATACGTCTATGTCTGCAAAGCGCTCAACTTACTATTTCACAGTAACTTGTGAAGGTGCTTAATGTCTTTAACGAGGGTTGGTTAGTTCTCCTCCTAGTGCTGTAGTACTTCTTTTTTCATGTCTAACGTTAGCAAAACTATTAATGAATGCTCACTAGGACAGCTTAACATAATGCCCCAGAAAGTAAAATTGTGACAAGCTGTCTAAAACTGTTTAAATTTGCAGGGTTTATGGAATGTGCTGAAGTACATTAGTTTCTAGGAGAAAATGTAAATGCAATTCTGTCTAAAAAAAGTTATTTTCTGTCATTAATTTTCATTATTCTACAGTTTTCTTCCTTTTTCCTTTCTTAAAGGCTGTCCTTATGTTTGATGCTTTTTAGTGTGTTAGAATATCCTTGATGCTAAGGAAGTGTGGTGGTAACAAACAGAACAGACCACAAACATGTAATTTTTAATTAGGCTATTAAGATTTTTTCAGGTTTCTGGGGTGTAATCTAACTGACCCCAGAATCTTTTAAAACACATAAATTTTACTTTAGATTGATGTGAAGAGAAGCAATAGCATCACCAAGTACTAGTGAAAGAAAATCTTCACAGGAATGAGATACATGGGTTTGTAGCTGAAAAGTTTTTAAACGAGCTCTAAGTGTTTACATAGAGTTAGATGGTTTAAAACCTTTTCAGCTACAAACCCATGTATCTCATTCCTGTGAAGATTTTCTTTCACTAGTACTTGGTGATGCTATTGCTTCTCTTCACATCAATCTATAACATTTCTGTATTTAATGCCAAATTGTTTTTGTTCTTCCTGGACAAACTTTATTTCAGTCTCTGTTTTGTTTGGCATCCAGTTTTATTCCCCTTTCAGCTTTCTTCCATAACTTTCTTTATTCCTTTTATATTTTGCAACATTACATATACTTCACACAGCTTCTTTTACTTCTAAGACTTCCTTAGTTAGCCACATTGTTTTTCCTAACTTCTATTAATATTTTTAAGAGTTACACTAATTCCCCCAGCTTAGGCTATGTTTTCTTCTATGGCCTTTCATTTCCTTTTTTAAGTCAGTATTGCACAGTCTGTATTCCTGTTGACCCTTTTACCTAACCCTTAGCTTCCTTATTATATTTGGTGATTTCACCTTTTCCTTTATCAATATACATATTAACACTAGAAAATGGCTCATATTGCAATTTTAATTGCTTACTGTAGTAAGATGAAGGCCTAAAACATAAGCTCATGCAGCATAGGTATGGTCTGACACCTGAGGCCTAGCTATCAATGGACAAAACATGGTTAACATAAAGCAAAGCTAAGCTGTGAGCAAGAGGCAGGCCCCTGCTCACAGAACTTGGCACAAACAAGGCTGAGAGTGCACAACACTAATTGGTAATAGGTCCAGGTGCAGAACAATAATTGATACTGGTCCTAAGTTGAAATCACATGGTACCACCAGCTCATTTAAAAAGACCTTGGTACCCACTTCTCACAGATACGGACCCAGGTTCAGGAAAGGGTCTAAAATGAGAGCATGATGGGCAGAGATGATCTAATCAAACCACGAGGTACAGGGTGATGGGCAGTATCTAAGTAACGTCAGAGGGTGGCAACCTGATACATCAGCAGTAATGTGTGATTTGTTTGTACCTGTATATAAAGTGGTTTCTTGTGGGACAGTCTTTGTATGACCTAAGGGGCAGTGGAAATTTCCTACTGATTGAGTCATTCCACTGTAGTGGTTCAGTAGAATCTACTGACAACTGTTACTGTACTTCACTTAATAAACCTGGCCTGGCACCTTCGATCCTTATCTGGTTTGTGGTCTTTGGGGGCCCTCTCAGGGTCTGCTGAGGTCCATGGGCCGACATCATTGAGCACACATGCAAGCAGCCTTCTGGGTATCATCATCAAAGAAGCCAGAGACCTGTGAGGACACCACGGCAGTAAATCCTCCTTACTACACTTACTTCCATCCCATTCCCATTTTCTCCTTTGAGGATCCAAAGTGATTAAAATCAGACACATTTTTGCTTTTATTTTAGTCTAATTCTTTTATATATAGTATCCAGAAGCTGGCTCTATGTACCACATCTATGAATCACACTTTCTTGATCTGTTTTAGGGTGTCCCCCCAGTCTATGACTTGGTTGTCAGTCCCCTCTATTACTTAAGGTTTGTTATACATTTTATTCATCCTCCATGTCCTTTTGTGGACCATAATTTCCTTCTCTTTCTCCCCCCAAAAGAGAGACCATATAAATTGATTTTTAAAATAGCTACAACTGCTATGAGATTGATTCTTCAATCTGTGTACCTATGTGTGTGAACTGTACTGTGTGTCAGATCTAGATGGTAAACTTGTTCGGATAGGGACTGTATATTTCTTTATGTTTCTTTAAGGTGAAGCATGCTGATGACGTTCAGTAATAGTAATAGGCTGAAGTTGATCAAATATCTCATAACCATATCTCAAAAAATGTAGACAAATTTCCTGTATTCAAAACTTTTAGGAATTCCTAAAACATTTAATTCTCGACTCCCCCCATCCACTTCCTTCCCCCTCCCCCCCATAGATTTAATTAACAAGAGATTTATACTTTATTGATCTGAAGGGGCACTTTTCTCTCTGCCTCTGGACACTGATTTTATGTTCATAACCTTACTATAATCTGTATGAATTTATTATTAGCTGATAACATCAATTCTTCTGAAATGCCCAGATGTTTAATATAGGAGATCCTTGCTTTTTCTTACCTTGTCTTAAGATCATTATGCTTGTCTTGAGTCTAGGGATGTGAAATGTAAATGTGTACATGGTTAACCAATGAGCCTCGGCTCATCAGTTAACCATCATGGTTATGCGGGGGGAGGGGTCGGCAGACAGGAGCTGCCTCTCCTATATGTAAATGTGTAACCACTGAAATTTTCAGCAGTTCCATGCTTACTTTAATAATCGCATTTTAATAACCCTACTTGAGACTTCCATTATGATATACAGAAAAAGGAAAGCTGCAACCTCTGAAAGCATGAATATATTTTACAGAGTTTGTCTGAGTGAGTCTGTCTGTCTGTCCATTTTTTCAAAAACACTTCCTAATGGTAAGAGCTAGTACCACCACATTTGGTATGCAGCTTCTTTGTATTATAACTTAAAGCAAGATCACGGTTTGGTTGTGCAAGGATAATGGGATGTGCTATGATTTTCATAACACAGAAGGAGGGGGGCTTCTAGCAGGGACAGTTATGCTGTGTAATGACCACAGAGGGGCAGCAGGGAACCAGAGATGGGGACCAGGACAATTATCACCCCATTGGGGCAGCAGGGGGCAGGGAAGGAGGACAGCTTCTTACGTGCCACTTGGGCAGTGGCCCCCAATGCAGCCAATCCTGGAGACCCACTACCCAGGCAGCACAGCCCCCACCAGGCCCTGCAACCACACACCTCCAGCCCCCTGTCGTGAGCCCCTCCTCACCCCCCAACCCTGACTTCAGCATCCTCCGCACAATAACCCCCTGCCCTGAGACCCTCCTCACCCCAACCCTGACTCTTAGCCCCCTGCCCTGAGCCCCTACTTATCCCCAAACACTGACTCCTACACCCCCACCACACCCCATGCCCCTGGCCCTGTGTCCTCCCCACCCCAAAACCCTGACTCCTGAAACCCTGACTTCTGCACCTCCACACACACTCTTCACCCCTTCCCTTCCCCTCTTCCCACCCCCCGGCTGAGCCCTCCACATCCCTAAGCTCCTGCCCTGACTCCTGCACCCTCACACACTGCTCCCTGCCCTGAAGGACCCAAACAATGCTGGGTAAATCTTCTAGTACGTTCTAAAAGATGCCAGGTTTTTTTATATTAGCAGCCTAGATGTAAATTCATGCCTGAAGAGAAGAAAGAGTGGCTTCCCTGCCCAAGAGATCTCTTAGTATTGACTGATTTACTGATTTGATCATTTATCCTGAATTTAAATTTTGTTTAATTACAGAAGCCTCTGTATGACAACAACCACCAATAATTTGTCAAAGGGTTGAAATAGATATTCTCAGACAAGTTTTACATATATGTTTTTCCTTCTGGAAGACAGAATGTTTCTGCTGGGCAACAGAATGACATCATCACGTCGTCAGCGTCAACAGGGTCTCTCGGCAAAGGGAAAGCAGACAGAGGGGTAGATGACCATAGCGAGCAGAGGACACAGCTCCCTAGTGTGTGTGTATGTACACATACACACAAACTTAAAATGCTGATTGGTGTTATAACTGATACTACATATCAGTGACTTAAAGGTAAAAATCCTGATAAAAATGTAGTAATTAACAAAAACACACAAATTATTTTTAAAAACCATGAAATTCAATCCTACAACAACTCTACACAAATACAGCCTGCTTTACTTGCCCCAATTCCCCCTTTGGCATTGAGCTTGATTCTACTTGGACATTCCACATACCTTTCTCCACGGACTCTCAGGCTCCATAATGTCAGCAACCATGGTAATGGAACTTTAAGAAAAACAAGTTACTGTACTTACTGGTCACACGCGTACCCCCTCAATAGAACTTCTTGTATGGTTATTTCTGTTGGGTTAAAATTATGGTTTTATCAAACTTTCATATAATCACAGAACTTGCTGAAAAAGTTCTATTGATCACCTGGTCCATCCCTTCGCCAACTCATGATTGCTCCCTAACTTGTGCTTTCTAACACTTTATCCATTCCACTTTTTCAGATTTTACAACTTAACAGTGGCAGTGTCTCATTTAACCCTGTAAATAAGGAAATATCAGCCTTAAGATTGTCTACACAACTTTTGTTATGCTCCATTATGTGTACACATTATGATTATAGGATAAAATTTTCAGAGGTAAGTGACTTAGTGGCCTCACTCCCAATGATTTTTAAAGTACCTAAGTCACTTTTGAAAACTTAGCTTAAGCTGCTAAGGCACTTGGCCAATTTAGAAATTTTTACTAATTTACTGTAATATTTAGTGATAGGATAAATGGTGCTCATGTAAAGAGATAGATTTTCACTATTTATTTTTAGCCTCATCACACTCCAAACACTACACTGACTACTGAATTATTCATTTATTCATGATCTTTTCTAGGGAGCTAAGCTCAGCAATGTTTAAGTGATTCAACTATTAATGAATTCATCTCCCTTGTGAGATAAGGATATCTTCATCCCCATTTATGAAATGGGGAAAAGACAGAGACTTTTTGGGCCACACATTAAACCAATAACCGTTCGTGTTAGAACTTAGGGCTTTCTAACTCTCCATCCTATGCTGATTCCTGTAGACCACATTGTGTTACTGTCCAACTTCTGGAGCATCCACAAATCTCATTTATTGCAGTTGTGAGCAGTCAGCACTTCAGATTATCAGGCTATAGGACTCTCACAATTAGTATGCACTTACCAAAATTGTGTCAGAAGTGCCCTGATCAGCAACACAGAGCAGAGACAAATAGAACTGACTTTTCCTTTACAGTATTCAACTGCCCTACCATGGGACCATTCTTTGAAATCCTTTGCCCTCTTCACTACACACCTTCTGACTTCGGATTTTATATAGAAAAAAAATAAGAGAAATGGTACAAAAAATCTATTATGTGCAACTAGAACAAACCTTCCATTATGCAACATCAGCAGGATTTGAACCCTAGATATTTATCAGTGCAGAACAGGTTGAGCAATAGGATTAACTACACTAGCTGGCAGCAGCAGCAGGACATTATCCCATTTGAGAGGAGTGTAAGTTGCTGAAGCTATATGTTGGGTCTGGAATTGGTCAGGGGGAGACCAGCCCAGCTTTATATAAAATGGTAAGCTCCAGAGTGGTAGAAGATGGGCAGCTGGCTCATTATGCTGGATGCAGGAAGTGGCTGGGGGAACCCAGCCCTCTCCCTTCTCCAGCTACATCTGCTCCAGCAGCAACCATGCTATGTGCTCCCCAAGGTTCCTAGTGCAATTCCATCTGCTTCTGCTTTAGAAACAACAAGGGCCTTAGAGCAAAATATGCATATTGATTATTTTGACACACTGCCAAAATATTGACAACAAAGCAACTAGCAAAAAGGAAATTATGATTTTTAACAGTTTAAATTTTAAACTGGAATGTAATTTCCTGGGTCAAAGACAAGACAATTCCTTAGCCCAAAGACTTTTCCCCTTCCAAATTTCAAATAACTTCTGCATACAGTACAGAGGACAGAACTGTTCCACAAAACAGTGACAAGAATCTTTACAGTGGAAAGTATTAGGGCAACTAATATAGGTGTCACTACCAGCTCCCCACTATGATTAACCTAGGAGAAAATTTAGTCAAAAATCAGAGATGGATTGGGGGCAACCATATGTAACTATATTTTAAAGAAATTTCCTGTAGTCTGAAATAATTCACTTTTTTCCAAAGAATGAAATTCAAAAGTAAATTATTTTTCCTGCCTATGACATAGTATCAACGTTACACTGATTCAGTAAAAAAGATTAATTTAAAACTGCCCCAGATTCTCGTGGTCGAATAATATATTATTGGATATTTTTTCCAGTAGCAATAATAATCTGTAGCCATTGTAACAATACCCCATTTGCAAAGTGTTTGGAGGAATTAAACAAATCCATGCCACAGCTATACAATTCTTGAATTGTGGAGCACTGACAAATTTTTTATTGTTGAGACAACGTATGAAATTAATTCTGCATTTTTTTTTCAGTTGCAATGCTCTTTCTGCAATTTCAGAAGCTAACTCATGTTTGGTCCTTTATTCTTTCTCTCTTTTCTTTTTTTAGATACACTAAAAGAAAAGACTGGAAATCCTTAGTGTTCAAAGCAATAATAAAAAAAAAAGGGATAATTTTTGAAGCAGCATTGTTGTTAAAAAAACAGTAGTAGTATTTTAGGTTTTCAAATATTTGCAGTCCTATTAAAATAAAATAAAAAATAAAATAGTCCTATTAAAAATACAAGCTATAACTCAGGCAAATTGTTTTGTGTTGGTTTGGAAGCTTTCTAAATCTAATACTTTACTGAAAAAAATCAGAACGAGACAAGAATGTGTCAATTGAAAATCTAAATGTTTCACGGCAATACTTAAGCAGCAGCAAAGTCCTCTAATTATAAAGGAATAAAAAACACAAAGGTGGTGATGTCATGAGGTGCGCCTACTGCCAATCACCTGACAAGGAAGAGAGGTAGAGGAAGCTTTTTTTTAAACATAAGAGTTGGAAGAAATGGGGAACTTCAACTACCTAGAAATGTGCTGGGAAAACAATACAGAAGGCATAGACTATGCAAAACATTCTTTAAATTTATCAGAGACTACTTTTTTATTATAGCTGGCAGAAAAGCGACTAGAGGAAAGGCTAATCTAAATCTAATTTTGACAAATAAGGAGGAGCTAGGTAAGAATTTGATGATGGAAGGTAGATTGGAGGAAAATTACCATGAAATGACACCGTTCATAATTCTAAAGAAAGGCGAGAGGGAAAACAGAAGAATCAAGACAATAGACTTCAGGAAGGCAGGCTTTAGCAAACTCAGCGAACTGGAAGATAATATTCCATAGGAAACAAGACTAAAGGAAATAAAATGCAGGTGATAAGGCAGTTTTTTAAATAAACATTATTAAACTCATTAGAGCAAAATATCCCACTGTGTAGGAAAGAAAGTAAGTATAGCAAGAGTGTAGATTAACTAGGAGATTGTCAATTAACTTAAACTCAAAAGAGATTCATACAAAAAGTGGCAACTAGGTCAAATTATAAAGGATGAATATACACCACCACCAAAAAGCCGAATACAAGCATGTAGGCATAAAACTAAACTAGAAAGGTCAAGGCAAAAAAGATTAAATTAGCTAGGGACATAATGGGTAACATTTTATATCTACACAAGATGCAAGAGAAACACCTAGGACAGGGTAGGCCCAATACTCAATGAGAACGAATAGACAACAACAAAAATGGAGCAATACCCAATATGTTAAATGCCTTTTTTGGTTTCAGTTTTCACCAAAAAAAGCAGTGACTGGACAGCTAGCATAGCGAAGTCCATGTAATAGGATAGGATCGAAGGCTAAAATAGAAGAACACCATGTTAAGAATTATTTAAACCAGGGGTTCTCAAATGGTGGATCAGGACCCCAGGTTACTGGGATTGACAAGGCTCATGTTGGCCCTGGGCCGCAGCAAATCTCAAGCCAAAGCCCAAACCCCAGTGTCCAGGGCTAAGGTTATATAACCCCTGGCCAAGGTCAAAGACCTTTGGTTTCAGTTTTGCCTCCTGTCCCCCTGCCCAGGGCAGCAGCACTCTGACAGGCTTAGTCTTCAGTCCTCCCTGCTGGGGTCACGAAATGCAAGGGGTCAAGATGAAATGCATGTGAGAACTGCTGATTTAGACTAGTTAAATAGCTTCAGGCCTGAGAAAATACATCCCTAGAACACTTAAGGAGCTAGCTGAAGAGATCTCTGAGCCATTAGCAGCTATTTTGGGGTACTCATGGAGAATGGAAGAAATCCCAGAGGACTGGGAAAAAAAAGGAAATAAGGGCAATCCGGGAAACTATAAACCAATCTGTTTAATTTTGGTATCCAGAAAGATAATGGAGCAAATAATCAATTTCTAAGCACCTAAAATAAGGTGATAAGTAACCATAACTAAGGCTTTATCAAGAATAAATCCTGTCAAACCAACCTAGAATCCTCCTTTAACAGGTTATCAACAAGGCTTGATAGGGAGCAAGCCAATGATGCGGGGTCTCTCAACAGTATCAGAAACTTTACTTATGTCACACATGACCTTCTCATAAACAAACTAGAGAAAAATAGTCTAAAAGAACCTACTATAACATGGGTGCATATCTGGTTGGATAAGTGTACTCAAAATAGGTTTCAGAGAGGTAGCCATGTTAATCTTTTTCAGCAAAAATAATGAGTCCGGTGGCACCTTAAAGACTAACAATTTATTTGTTAGTCTTTAAGGTGCCACTAGACTCCTTGTTGTTTGTATTCAGAATAGTTATCCATGGTTCACAATCATGCTGAAAGGGCATATAAGTGGAGTTACAGACGGTCTTGGGTCCAGTTCAGTGGCCCATGTAAGCTATGCACCTGTGCGGTCAGTCAGGAGAGATTCAAATTCCACCTGGATGATTAGCAGAGCACCCATAGCTAGGCTTTGTGTTTCCGCTGGTGGTGCACATTTGCACATGCCTCAGTGTACATAAAAATGCATTGCACTCATGGATGGAAAAATCCGCACATAGATGGAAAAGATTAGAGGGAACAATAGTGCAGTTCTGTGCAAGATCTTCATAAATGATTGTATAATGGCACAGAGTACCTACTTTCGATATTTGCAGATTATACCAAGCTGGAAGGGGTTGCAATCTCTTTGGAAAACAGAATTAGTATTCAAAATCATCGTGAAAAATTGGAGAAATAGTCTGAAATAAAAAGGATGATATTCAATAAGAACAAATACAAAGTACTAGCCTAAAGAAACAATAATCAACTGCATAAATGTAAAATGGGAAATGACTGCATAGGAAGGAGTACTGTAAAAAAAAATGATATGTTTGTGATACAGTAGATCACAAACACACAGCCAATCTGTGGAACTCCTTGCCAGAGCATGTTGCGAAGTACAAGACTGTAACAGGGTTCAAAAAGAGAGCTAGATAAATTCATGGAGGGTAGATCCATCTATGGCTATTAACCACGATGGGCAGGTATGGTGTCCCTTGACTCTGTAAGTCAGAAGCTGGGCATGAGTGACAGGATGGATCACTCAATGATTACCTGTTGTGTTCATTCCCGCTAGGACACCGGGCATTAGCGACTGTCAGAAGACAGGATACTGGGCTAGCTGAACCTTTGGTCTGACCCAGTATGGCCATTCTTATGTTATATTAAATATGAATCAACAATCTAATATTGTTGCAAAAAAAGCAAACACTCTGGAATGTATTAGCAGGGAAACCATGAGCAAGACACAAGAAATAATTCTTTCACTAACTCAGCATGGATAAGGCCTCAGCTGGAGAACTATGTCCAGGTGTGGGCACAACACTTCAGGAAAGATGTGTACAAATTTAAGAAAGCCCAGAGGGAACTAGGGTTGCCAACTCTGAAGCTATTCTAGGAGATTTTTTTTTTTCTCTGCCATCATGGCATGTCATTTTCTCAAAATATCCCATTAAAATCTCCAGGATTGATTTCAATAGTCACCAAGAGATTGATACTGATTCTGGGAGACTCCCATCAATCCAGGAGGGTTAGCAACTCTATAGGGGAGAGCAACAAAAATTATTAAAGATCTAGAAAACATGACCTACAAGGAAAGATTGAGAAAAATGGTTTGTTTAATCTGGAGAAAAGAATACCAAGGAGTGGGGAGAGAGGAGGAATAAATTACATGAAAAGAATCTTCAAGTATCTGATAAAGTTGTTATAAAGAGAAGGATGACAAATTGTTCTCCTTAATCACCGAAGGCAGGATAGGAAGTAAGGGGCTTAAATTGAAACCAGGAGGATTCAGGCTAGACATTATAAAAAACTTTCTAACTGTAAAGGTAGTTAAGGACTGAAACAAATCATCTCAGGAAGCTGTGCTATCTCTAATACTGGAGGCTTTTAAAATTAGACCAACACCTGTAAGGAATGGTCTAAATAAAATTCAGTCCTGCTTCAGTGCAGGGGAATGGACTAGATGACCTACTGAAGTTCCTTCCAGTTCTACGTGTCTATGATACTATGATTTTCCTTACAGTGGCAGAAATATTTTGTCTTTCTACCTTGTAGGAACCAAGATGCTAAATTTATGTATGATTTGTATTTTTAAATGAAAATCAATCTTATTTCCTCCCTAAAAATATATCTGAAGTATATGCTATAGATGTTAGGTTCACTCTTTGATTGCTTGCCTCAACCTGACATTTGTCAGGGTCTCCTCTTCAGAGCACTAAAGCAACACATTTTCTTTGTCCCAGACATCTTAGATTAAAATGCTGCTCATTTTGGAATGAACAATAGCTCCAAGATCTTTGCGGCTCCCTCAAGACTACAGCAGTTTATACTGTGGCTTAAAAATGCTAACTTGATTTTTAAAATAATCTCACTAGTAACTACCCGAGTTTTTTACAGCTTCAAGTTGAACTCACAAGAGCTTGAGGAATTTTTTAGAATGATTCTCAAGCTCTGACAGAGTTAGCTGTCAGATTAAAAGGACCCAATAGTTAATCCTGCATAACAATTATCTTCCTATATATATGAATTTCAATTTTTTTTCCCTAGCTTGCAATTTAAATCTCTAGCAAAAATGTCTCAACTGTGTAGAACATTTCATTGACTTTTTTTTAAACTGTTAGTTACCTTACTGACTTTTTTTCTGGTTTAGTTTCATGCACTTCTATTCCTTGTTATAATGTTCTCAATTAAAAGCCACTAGGCCGCTTAAATGAATCTGTCTCACTATAGTACCGTTGGCAAAGCCAGTGCATTCCAGTGGAGAATCCTATTTGCCACCACTACCATGGGAAAGCAGCTCTTTTAAACCCTTAAAAGATCCTCCCCTCTCTTTTTATACAGCCTCTCAAAGAGGTGCACATTATTAAAGACATTTAATGATGCTGATCCCAATACTGACCTCTACAGCAGTAGCTGAACTCTCCTAATATCCACAACTGAGTTTGGTCTTCAATCAGCAGGATCTTTTTTAAAAAAACAAAAAAACCCCACTAATGTAACCTTGATGTAGGTTCAGGATGAGTAGGGCCGCATTTACACTACGAAGTTTTGCCGTCAGATCTATTTCAGTTAGGGATGTGAAAAAACGTCCCTAAATAACATATACTTGCAAATTCCCTCACCCGCTTGTGGATGCAGCTTATACTAGCAAAAGTCCTTCTGCAAGCACAGTCCCTGACTCCATGATAAATCAGAGCAGCCTCTTTACAGCTGCCAGTGGGCAGCTTCAAAACTCAACTCAGCTCCAAAGTCCAGAATAGCTATATTGCCACTAAGTGTTAACAGCTACTTCCCTTTCCATGGAATACTTCCACACTGGGAAAGCACAGGACCACTTATATAGACCCTATATTGCTCCTGTACCAAGGGTATATCTATAGGGACCAAAACAGCCCCAAGGCCTCTATACATTTCCAGAGTAGCTCACATGGACCAGAATCTGGTCCTTAAAACTAAGTAACTGTGTACCTGCCCACTCTTTTGTCCCCCTCCTTTTTAAATTCTTCTTTAGCACAGTTTGTCTTGCCCGCTCCTCTCCTTCACTCCATGCATTTTTCTTTTTGCTCTCTTGGTGGTAGGGAAGGAAGACAAAGCGAGAGGGAAAACAATATAACATTGCTATCCCTTTTTAAACATTTTTTTGCAAGCACTCATTAATTTCATGGCATTTCTTGCAGCTGCTGACTGAGAATTCTCTAACAAATCTTGATCATATACCACGGAAGACCCCTACACTAATCCACATACTCTGAAGCAAAGTGGCAACCTGAATTTACAAAGCCATTCCTATACTACTTTTATTATATTTATCACACTGCAGTGTGCTTTGTTCCTTTGGGAAAATACAGCAGCAACTTCAACAGGACAGCACTGTGCTGCAATTTATTTTTCATCTCAATCTATTTGGGGGGTTCTCTCTCACACTGGAGAGCAATAGCTTTAACTTTTAACTTCAAGGTCATATTCTGAAGAGAGCAGGAATCCTGATACAAGTTTCTCAAGAGTTCAGAAAAAAGAAACTGTTATGGTAACTTCTTCCTACATAAACACAACAAGACAGGAGAATGTTTCCATTAAACATTCTTAAATTATTTTATTCTTATATTGTTTCTGTAACAAAAGGTTTCAGAATGTATTCTTAGTAACATAGCTTGTCTCATTAGACAAGGGAGAAAAAATAGCATGTTTTCTTTCCTTTGAAGTCTCTTTCAATTACTGTCTTGGCAGGGCACTCTTAGAAAGATGTATATGTTATTTCATTAGTAGTGATTTTACACAATTGTACTTTTTCAGCAAGATTTGCTTGGGGCCGTACATTATGCTACATTGATGGCGTTTGTACTGTAAAAGAGGTCATTTTTCATGTATTCCACCACTGGAAAAGGTTGCTTGTCACTGCTGCTGTTAAACTTAGCTGAGTGTTAATGAAAGGCAAGTGGCACAAACTTAGATGCCAAAATAACTACAGATTATAGGTTCTTGACCGCTATAAATCAAACCAAACAAGGATGGATGAAAACTGCTGGGCTTGCAACTGATTGAGGTGATCACCTGTGCCATCCTATTCCTCATCATGACAGTAGAGGGTGCTGCAGAATTGTTACAGAGACTGTTCAGGGTCAAATGCACACATTATTGATAATGTCTGACAGCAGGTAAAATACTCTCAGTTCCTCAAGCAGGACAGATGTTAGCAAGATGAAAGATACAGACTAACTAGGCTACCCTGCTGAAACTCTATTTGTAGTCTTTTAAGAACATGTATTAATTCTTCAGGAAACCTGGTTTGGTGAGTCTGAGAAGTACCATGTATATAAAAACTCAACATTCTCATCAGGAGCAAGTGCCAAGAAAGTAGATCTAGGGATTTTGTAAACTGTCCAGAAAAAAATAGAGCCGTCAGAATTCGTTTGACGATTCAGAAAAATACCATTAACCTGCATGCTGGCTTAGATTTAACATTTTTTATCTCTGTGAAGATTAGCCTTTCACTTATAATTCTCCATAGAATCAGTGATTTGTCCAAAGTACACAAAGAAAAGAAGAATTAGTGGCAGAGGAATAGCACAAATTGTCATTTTATTAATATAATGATAAACTGCAGGTTATGTTGGCATTATGGATTAATTATTCTAACCAGTCTTAATCCATTTTGTCTCATACATAATATGCAATTAGTCTAGAATAGAACTGGTAATATAGATCAATGACTTGTGCTTTAGACTCACAGTAGAAACTTACCAAGGCTAAAAATGGCATTCCTTGCTAAGCTCCACATTTTCAATTATTAATATCTTTCAAAAAATACTTTGAGGATTGAAATTTCACATTTGGTCTTACCATAAAGGTGAATTCTTTCAAGAAGTCTTAACAAAAAATAAATCTAGTCAGCTATTTCTGAGGAAGTCAAGTGAAAAAGAATACTTTTGTTCTTTTAGTTTTCTGCTCAAATTCATAGAATCATAGGAAGATTAAGGTTGGAAGAGACCTCAGGAGGTCATTTAGTTCAACTCTCTGCTCATAGGCAGACCAGCCTCACTACTGAAAATATGAGAACAAACTGGAGAGAGTCCAGTGGAAGGCAACACAAATGATTAGGGGGCTGGAGTGCATGACTTATGAGGAGAGATTGAGGGAACTAGGCTTTGTGAAGGCTGGCCTTAAAAACCTCTAAGGATTGAGATTCCACCACCTCTCTAAGTAAGCCATTCTAGTGCTGTACCACCTTTGAAATGAAACAGTTTTCCATAATATCCATCGTAGACCTCCCCCACTGCAACTTGAGACAATTGCGCCTTGTTCTGTCATCTCCCACCACTAACAACATCCTAACTCTATACTCTTTGGAACACACTTTCTGGTAATTACAGGCTGTTATCAAATCTCCCCCTCACTTGTATCCTCTGCAGATTAAATAAGCCCAGCTTCCTCAGTCTCTCCTCATAAATCATGTGCCCAGCCCTCTAATAATTTTTGTTGCCCTCTGCTGGACTCTCTCCAACTTGTCCACATCCTTTCTATACTGGGGGGGCCAAAACTGTACGCAATACTCCACATGTGGCCTCACCAATGCCAAACAGATAATCAAACAAATTTCTTAGCATATGGCTAGTCATCACTTAGGCAGAGCAGCTTTCCTAAGTTTTAAAGAATCAGTCAATTTTAAAATAAAAGAAAATGTGATGGCAAACATTCCCCAATTTTCTATAACCTGTTTGCAATTAACCATCCTTTCACTGGTGTGGACACAGAAACAATGTCACACATTGTATGGTTAAATGAAGAAACCACAACTTTGAGATTAACCACCAATGGGGAATGCTTCAGCCTCAAACCTCTAGCGAAGTGTGGAATTCAACTGGGCACCAATGGCACCCAGATTCTACAAATATAAGTGTGAGTATGAGGACCATGTACCCTTTACACTTCCAGGCCTACCCAACGACCCATCTACAAGCCAGAATTCCAATCTATTCCTCTCCTTCATGCAGGAGGTAGGACATATGAGATGAGGGGAGCCACACTGTATAAGACAGAAGATCATACTCCCTCACCACGCAATGTGCTTGGAGCTAATGTCCAAGCAGCCAGCTGGGTTACAGGAATAGCTCCTCAGACTCTTTCTGAGCCCATCAAAATTGTGACACTGATACTTAGCTGAACAACAAATGGTAGCCACCCCCTCTTGTTCCAGGGTGCAAGAATCAAGTAGCTGCCTCCACATCAATGCATCAGTCCAATCAGGGCCGGCTTGAGCCATTCCTGCGCCCCGGGCAGCGGGCGTGTGACGCATGCACGGCTCCACCCCCGGGCGCACGGCGCATGCGCAGCCCCGCCCCCCGGCGCCTGATGGCAGCTCTAAGAGGTGCCACGCGGCTCCTGGCCCCAGGCGCGCAGCGCCTGATTGCAGCTCTAAGGGGCGCCACGTGGCTGGGCGCGCGGCACCCCTTACAGCTGCCATCAGGTGCCCCCCATAGGTTGGCGTCCCAGGCAGCTGCCCAGCTAGCCTCCCCCTTAACCCAGCCCTGAGTCCAATGGCACCAGTCATAGACAGGACAGGCACCAATACCCAGGGGCAGGTTGAGATAGCCTACACCCCCCTCCACACAGTACAGAGAAAGAGGAGAGGATAAAGGAATGAAGCACACACATGCACCCATGATGCAGGTCATCAGAAGAGAAAGCCAGAGAAGGCTGTGTAGCACTTGGTTCTGCTCTTGGTTAAGATCCCAAGGAGGGTATCTCAATTGATCATGGCCCCAGCCAACAAATTTTGGAAACTATCTTAGTTTCCATATCATACTGATACACTTGAGATCCTCCCAACTTCTCATTCCATGTGAAGAGATTACTTATTGAATTAAATGAGTGCTATGTCATGTACCCTTGGACGAATAAAGACACTGGAGAATTTCCAGAGGGAGAACACAACAACAGGCACTACATTCCAGAATTCATTAGTAAACTAGGAATTCACAGGAAAGCAACAAAGTTCATTATGTTGCTGGAAGAGTTAATTTAAGACGACATTTTAAATAGACTAAATATGGATAGTCCGGTTAAATGACAGCTGAGGAAAAGTGACTTACTGTTTATGATGAAAGAATTTCAAGCTAAAATAGTATGTGACAACCAAGGAACAAAAATATCAATGAAGAACCATGGGTTGGGAATCATCAGCCAAAATAGTCTAATGTAGTTCTTCCACAGGCTTGACTCCCTCACAAAGACACACATAAAGTATGGGTGGGTTCATACACATGGCCTTTGCCAGATGACAGTGAAAAACTATATTAATTACATTTAGATTAGTTTGAGATTCAGGTCATTCAAGAGCATATTGAACAGCAAGTGTCGGGAGATATCACAATCTTTTCATTGATCAACTTGAAAGAAAAATTGGAAAGATCATTATACAAAAAGTGATAATGTCTATCAACAGTACAAACCCAAATACAAAAGAGTACTGCAAGAAGTTCTTGAACTAAGGAACAGGTGTGAAGTCCAGACCCACATCCGTACCACACTTGACACTAGAATCCTCATGAAACTGAGAAAATTGTTCTATGAAGCTTGGGAAAACAGACCTCTTTTGATCTGCGGATAAATGGAATCATCACCAAAAAGATCTAAAATGGGTGATCCTACTGACTGTAATAACTGAAGTGAAATGTATTACAGTCTGTTGCAGGGAAGACCTTCCACAATGTGACACTACACATAATGAAAGAGACAGTGGATGCTAAGCTTAGAGAAGAACAGGCTGGACCTCAGGCCCAAGAGATCTTGTATAGATCAGATATTCACATTAAGGACTATTACAGAAGAATGTATCTAATGGCAAGCTTCCCGCACCATCAATTTTATTGATTTTTCAAAAGGCATTTGACAGCCTGCATACACATAATTATGGAATATTCTTCAGCTCTATGGAATCCCAATTGAAGTCATCATCAAGGTCAGACACAGAGATGCAAAGTGCTCCATAAGTGTAAATAGACAGAATGGGTCAACATGGATTCTGATGTGAAACAGGACTGAATTTAAAATCTCCACTTTTGTTTGCCATGCTTCAGATGGAATAATGAAATATATTAGCAACTCAAACACCACATAGCAATGAGATGATGGCAAACGCCAAGAAATGATGGTCTAGACAGTACTGGGTCCTGCCATGAGGACAGGGGACTGGACTCGATGACCTCTTGAGGTCCCTTCCAGTTCTAGTGTTCTATGTTCTATGATTCTAAGTCCTAGACTTTGCTGATGATAACATTCCACGAGATGACACCCTTTAAAAGTTATAAAGACAGAAAACATGGCAAAAACAATAGGCCAAGCAGAGCTCAAAATTAGTGATGCTAAAACAAATATCGTTGAAGCCCAAATGTCAAATAGTATTACATTAGAAGGAAAAACATCAAGAAAACAGAACCATTGCCCTACTTGCGCAGCACTATATTGGCCTACAGAAAGCTCAAGAAGGGAAGCACATCAAGATAGAGACATCAAGAAGGAAGGCAAATCTAAGATAGGAAAGGCACCCACAGCATTTACTAAACTTAATAGCATATACAAATCAAAGATGTACAACTCTAGAAGAAAACTGAGAATTTTCAAAATTCAAATGTAATTTTAGTGCTTGCCTATAACTGCAAGAGCTGAAGAGCAACCAAAAATTGTTAGAAAACTGGACAGTTTCAAACATAAGTGCCTATGAAAGATTCTGGACACTGGAAAGACATTATTCCACTGAAGAATTAGCAGAAATCACCCAAGAGCTCATTTCCACTAGAATTAGAAATCAGCCCTAGATATATTTTGGGTATAGCCAAATATGGGTAACAACAAAAAAATTTCTGCTTGACAGCTTCATGTAGGAACCAACTGGGGTAAGAAAATTAGTTCACCCAAGAAAGACCTTAAAAAGAATCCTCAGATGGAAAGACAACAGTTGATCTCAAAATGACAAAGCAGATAGAAGCAGCAGAGAATGACAGAGAATAATAGAAGATTCTAGTCTCTGTCCGATGTATCAGCATTGCCGTTGGAAGAACATATGCAGGTATATACATGTAACAAATATTTGTACACTATTGTAAAAATCAAGATGTTCCAAAAGGCTGAAATTTATCATGGAAAAACTGGAACGAATGCCAGAAAAAAGTGGCATGATTAGTACAGTGCAACATTCTCACAAGAAATTATAAAAGCTTCACCACAGAACAGGTTATTGATGACGTTGTAGAGAACAAGATGACATGTTATAGTAAGTCTTATCTATATCTAACTTCTATGATTTTATGACTTACTTTGTATTAATTTATTTAAAGAAAAATAAATGTCCAGAAAGGAATTTAGCGGTTAATTTTTAAACCAAAACTATGTTAATGAAACGTTAAGGTTGTAAACGTAAACACCAATAATAAGAAACAAAACATTAAATTTCTAATACTAATGCAGCGATGTGGCATGTACATATTCTGTCATACATTTAACATACAATCAGTAAGTTAACATACTAAACTGCAAGTCAAGTGTGCAACAGTGGGGAGTTAACATTTCTGTGAGAAGAAGGTTCCCTGCAAGCTCTGAAGTCACACAGCTGACTAATAAACCCTGGGCAGGTGGGCTCAGGGCTGCTGCACACTGACTTACGGTGAGAGAGAGGTGCGCTCCTCCAGCCCTAGCAGCAAGCCAGATTAAGAAAGGGGCTTTAGGGGCTGCAGCCAAGGGCCCCAGGCTGCAGCCCCTAAAGCCTGTGTTCTGGGCCATGAGCACTGCTCTTCCTCTCGCCCTCTCCCTCACCCCCGCAGGAGCTATGTTGTCACAAATGCCGGGAAGCTCTGTCCCTGCTAGGGATGTAAGCGACTAGTTGACTAGTCGACTATCCGATAAGCAAAAGCTTATCGGATAGTCAACTAGTCCCTCGACTAGTTACTTCCCCCCGCCTTGCTACCTCTATCAGAAGCAGCGGGGGAGGGACAGAGAAACAGGAGCCGGTGCTAGGGGAGCTGGCTCAAAAGCTGGTTCTCCCCAGCACAGTCTCCGTGAGGGGCAGGGAAGGCAGGGCAGTAGAGGGGACCAGGCGCAAGCCCTGGCAGCAAGCCAGATTAAGAAAGGGTGATTCCCTTAATTAAGAATCAGATGATTCCCGGCTCATGCCCAGTCCCAAACACTGCACCTCTGCTTTTTAAACATATTAAGAGCCTGCTAGCTCTTAATATATTTACAAATCAGAAGCGCAGCAGGGGGGACCCCTGATTCCAGGCTCTCACTGGTTCCCACTCCTTTCCCCTCCCCTCCCCCGGCTGCACTTTAGCCTTTCAGGTCTTACGTTTAAAAGGCTAAAGCACAGCAGGAAGGGCCAAACATGAGCTGGGATAGTTGATTCCCAGCTCGTGCAGGGTCCCCGTCCTCCGCTACGCACCAGCCTCTTCCATGTATTAAGAGCTTATTAAATACTGAACTACATATTTCTTCCTTAAAAAGAAATATGTAGTTCAGTATTCTTCCTTTGGTTCACCAGATTCTTCTCTCATTGAGATCAACAGCAAAATTCCCATCAATTTCCATGGGAGACAGATAGAGATATTTTTAGCAATTTCATAAAAACTTATAGCAGAATAGTACAATATATAATTTCTAGAACAGTGAATTGGACTGCCTAGAGTTACCATCAATGACAAGTAAAAAAGTTTTATGGGCTAAGATAAAGAAGGAATAAAGAGAAATTTACAGTAAAAAGCTTGCAATATGCCACTAATTTAGAATGAAGGTTATGGTAATTTTGTTCAGAAACTGTTAGAAAAGCTGACAAAACAAAACAAAATTCACAGGATCTAGAACTCATGGATGATCTTATCTGCCCAGGTATGAATTCTAAGACTAATACAGAAACACAGTTCTTAGATTGCACTGAACACTGCTGCCCATCATTCAAAAGTTATTTATGACTTGAAGATTTACCCAGCATTGCTCAAATCCTTAACTCAATTAATTGTTGGGTTTTTTTTAATAAAATGAAAATGTACATGCTGGATTTAAATGTGGTTGGAGATGAGGGGTTCAGTATGCAGGCTTCCCCTGAGGAGAGAGGACCACCCCAGCCCACTCTCACTTGGGGCCAGGTGAGAAACATCTATCCATGGCTGCTGCAGCTCCAGTGGGCACATTCAGGGGAGAAGTACATGTCCCCAGCTGGAGGACAGACAGACAAACATGCAGACAAAAAGACACACACATTCTCTGAAATACATAACAGATAGCTTTCTCCACACTTGCCCCCCTGCTTTCCCAATGGGGTTACAGCTGTCTCGGTCTCCATCTCTGGCCTCTTATTTCCCCCTTCCCCGGCCCCACCCGCCCCGCCCCTCACCGTGGTCATTCTGAAGTATAATTCCCTCCTGCAGATCCCATCCTTTCCATTTTATGAGAAAACAGAATTCCACGCACATCCCATTATCCTGACACAATCAAACCCTGACCTTGCTTTAAGGTATGATAAGAGGAATCTGCATATCAAATTTGGTGGTCCTAGCTATTATTGTTTAGGAGGAGTTCTTGAACTAATAGACTCACAGATGGACACAGACAGACAGATGCACATTTCTAAAATATATAGTAAGATTAATCTGTTTTTGGATGTAAAGCCCAATCCTGTAGACAAAATTCCCACACATTTATTTTGAAGTGAATTGCAGTTTAACCAGAGTAAAGACTATGGGGTTGAGCCTACAATGATTAGTTAAAACCCAAATTTTCAACCTATAAAAGAAAGAAAAAGCTAAAGTATATATACACCTTCAATCAGAACATGGTATTTCAAAAATATCAGGACATTTGAAAATGAGAAAATCTAGAGATACTAAACATTAAAGGCCTTAAATTTCCAAGAACAAGTTTAACTCTGTCCATATATCGCCACAGAGTAAATTACTGACTAACCCAATCTAAGTATTTCATCTATGTTTCCAATTATTAAAACTAAAAATGGAAAAATTATGTTCAGAGTTCACCTCTTTTCAAAAAAGGCAAGATTATAACAAGTTTTATACAGCAAATGAGGAAATGGCCAGAGTGGTATGCAGGTTATGGGAGGCAGTTTACTATTTCATTCTGTTTGCTCTGATGAGAGCTCCCCTCCAGTATCTCTGAGAAGTAAGGGGAGTCTGTTTTAATTGCTCTTTTTGAAAGAGCTGGAAGCTAAATTTACTCTTTTTCCCGTAGGCCTACTTTTACTACATGGGCCTCTGATAGAGTAAGAAGAGATCCCAATTTGATAGGGATGGTCCCAATATTTGGAGCTTTGTCTTATATAGGAGCCTATTACACTCCACTGCAACCCCCCCTCAGCCCTGTCTCGATTTTTCACACTGGCAGTTCATTCACCCAAGCCTCTTATCATTATGGGGAGTGTTCCAGCTGGACAGATCCTGTGTGCTAAAATCTAGCCTTAGAGACTACAACTCTGATGGGGAAAAAGGAAAGAGAACTCTGTCTTCAAGACTGTGCAGGGAAAACAGAGGTGGGTTCCATTTTAGAGGAGAGGAGCAACATTGCAGGTGTAGAGCTCTGTGTATACCAAGAGCTGCTGCTAGGAAGCCAGAAGCTGCTGCTGAGAGCCTGCTGGGACACTGATCAAGCTGGGAACTTCAGAGGCAGATGGTGGCTTCCCTGGAGCTATGGGGCAGACTCCGGCTGTGCCTAGAGCTGATTGAGGTGGGCCTACAGTGAAGGAACTGTGAATAAGTCCCACTGTTGTTTGGGAAAATGCTTGCAAGAGCAGGAGCTTGGCAGAGAGAGCTGTGGACATTTGGTGGGGCCAGCTCCAGTTGTCAGAGGGATTGCGCAGTTTGTTATCTTGGCGGGTCTGATGCACAGAACGCGGAGAGCGCGGACCACAGCTGCAGATCTTCAAGCGCACCAACGCAAGCAAGCATCTGTACACTCTGGGGTTGGGTATATGGCGGCAGTGTAAATGCCAGTTAGATACATTTCATTTATTTCAGCATCCTATATTTGTTAATAGATGTTATTTACGCTTCCCCTGTGCATTTCAATTAGTAGTGAAACTTTAAATCTGTTGTACCCAGTTCTTTAAGTTGTTCAGTAAAAGGTCTGTTAACTCTAATTTAACTATATTGGATATATGAGAGTTATCATTAGGATTTTTGAGCAACACCCATGCCCCAGTTTATGTATTATTATTATTATTCCTGGAGGTTCCCAAGGTATGCAATTGAATATGTACAGGGGCAAGCTAGGTGCAGACGCTGCCAATTTTCAGCTCCTTTAGGCATAAGAGACTGCAGCAGAGGAGTGGATAAAGGATTCCCACCTATCCAGCATCACCACTGGGATTCTCAGGATCTCTTAATGTCAACATCAGGTATCCAACCAAGCACACAGGCGACTGTTGTCTGCTCACTAGTAACCCAGAGAGGGAAGGGAGTGGGATTTATATTAGGAAGGGCTTTTTGAGAAAACAGTATCATGATAAGCCTTGCTCCCTGAGAAAGCGCCATGCTCTTAAGAAGAGTAAGAGGTTATCCCAGCTGTAAATTTGTCAGCCCTGCTTCCTGAATCTGGACTTCATCTGCCAAACTCTCTGGAGGGGAAACAAGATCCATCCTAGCTTCAAAGGCTATCACCATTAGCCACTGTTTCCCACTGTCAAGCCCAAGCTGCAGGCAAAACCCCCTTTCATGGAAAAGTTAAAAGGGAAACTTGATGAATTTTTCTTAAAGTGTGCTGAACTGCAGGTCATTTCTACCTAGATGGCATGAAGACCAGAAACTACATTTGCAGGCGTAGTCAGCAGACAGCATAGCTCAATGAGAAGGAAAGCACTATTTTTCTTGGTCTGCTCTACCTGCAACACAGGATGGAAGGAAATGTTAAGAACGGCAAACCTAATAAACAAAAAAGCATAACTTTGTGAAGATAAGAGAGCAAGCAGACAGGATCCGAAATTCTCAAGTCCATATTCTCACAGAAAATCAGGGATTGGGGGGAGCCACAAGACTGACAAGAAAAAAAAAAGCCTGTTCAAAATACTAGTTTGAGATCTTTATGGACCTTTATTTTCATGTCCCTGTGTGATGATTCATTGTATTTCTGCCTTGGTTTCAAGTACAGTAATGTTGCTTTATTGATTTTTAAAAAGTGATTAAAGGAAATCTGTTTAAAACATTTCTATTCCAACTTCTTCCCTTAAGAAGGTCAGTGGTGTTACTAAAGTCTGATGAAAATGACATAAGCATTAAAATAAACCTTCTATCTTAAAATTATATTTTAATATAATCTGTCAGAAAAAAATTGGCTACTTTTGAAAAATTGGAATCTTACCACTTTTGTTTTTCTATTGACAACTCTGCCAGAATCACTTCTGACAAGTTTGGGGAAGTAACAGGATACCCAAAGACTGAAATATACTACGAGATATTATCACATGAACACTATAGATAGCGATTCTAGTACAAAAGAAAAATATGAGCAAAAACAAAGAAAGCCAATGTGGCGACATGAAAAAGTACTTAAAGAGCCACAGGTCAAAAAGAAGTTGTACATGAAATGGAGAAGAGCAGAAAGCAACAAGCGGGGGAAGAAAATAAGCCAATGGAATAAGATTTAATTTAGATAACTACAAGGTAATACATTTGGAGAAAAATAATCCTAAACAGAATACAAATGCTAGCTAGGAAATGAGGATTTTCAGGTATGATACAGACAATATATGTCCAATCTCACTATAAATCATGTATTTTTTTTCCATTTTGTGTTGCCTGATCCTATTGGAATGGTGGCAGGAATGTCCAGTGGCTCTAAAGGAACCATGATACTTCAAGAATAAAGAGGGACACAGACCGAACAGGCCTCTAAACCCTTCCAGGAGCTCAAACACACTCTACCTTCAGGAAGCACTCTGTACAGCCATTAAGGTGTTATACTGAAGATCTCAAACTTTTCTAAGAGCTTCACCATACAAATGTCTGAGATGGCCCCAAAAGATTCAGGGGATAATTCTGAGCTTTTATTGAGGTTAGGGCGAGATGACTGCTGGAGATTTGTCATCTGTGATTTAGACATAACTGATGTCATAATCTGAAAGTGTGATACTGTACCAACCTCAATTTTACATACATAAATTATTATTTATACATTATGAAAATATATTTGTCTAGACAGGTATAAAATAAACACAGGGCTTTTTCTTCTGATTACTACTTTGTTTGAAAACTAGTATCATTCTTGGCCGCACAGCTATTGAAAAAAGAATTATTAAGTTGTATTTGCTTCACCGATTAACTGGTTCTACAACCAGGAAGACAGAAATACTATTAGGCCCTAGATAAATTATCAATTTTCTATAATTTCTCAAAAAAGTCAGAATGGTAATAATTTAAGGTGGGGAAAAAAGGAGCAACATTTTAGAACCAATAATATAGTCCCAATAAAATGATGCCACTCTTTCAGAACCTCTTTAACGAGAAAAAAATAATTAAAATCACACAAAGGACCATTTAACAGCAATATTCTTAAGAATTGTTATAGTAAACCTACCAACATAAGAAATGTTTTAAGTCATTTTCCATTAGATTTAGAAACGTAATTTAACATTTTTGATCCTCAAATGATATCAGCAGGTCTCACTTTGACTGCAAGTTACATTTTTTTTTCCATAAATAAAGCACCATCTGTAATCAGACTCCAATCCAATTTACCATAAGCTAAACGATGTTTTTGTTGTCAAGGTGATTTCATACCAGCTCCCCAGGAAAAGACAGATGAAACAAAAAGACTGAGGATAAATGAAGAATGAAGCTTGTAGCAAATAAGGATATAAATTTACCAAAATTCAGATAATTCTAGCTTAATTAATGCTAGTTATAGACAACATAGTTTCTTGGCAATTAACACACTGCAATTAATAATAGAAATTCACAGAAAAATTCAAAACTGAATATTTCCTTGGGCTGGTATTTTTTTTCCTGGTGTAATACTTTAAGTACTATAACTCTGAAAGTAATTTTATGCCTGCCAAAATTACTGCACTGAATACAAATCTAGGATATTGTGTATCCTTCAACTCATATTACCTGAGAACTACTTTAAATCTTAGCTGTAGAACAATACCACAGAAACATCCAAAGGCTTGATTTCCTCCCCAGAGAAATAATTTTAAGTACCAATTTTTAATGTTTGTTTCTGACAAAGGATCTCATATTTGATTGATCTTTAATTTAGTTAGTTGTAGTAAACATAAATGAATGTAATCATACTAATACAATTAGCAAAAATGAAAATAAAGGAAAATTACATTTACTTTGTTCTGTATATTTTTGATTAATAGGCATTAATTTTGTTAACGGATGCAACAGAACTCTATTGTTGTATACAGATTAGAAATGTAAACACTTATTTCCCACAACTACTGATTTCACAATTGATTTTTAATGTTATTTAAAAAAATAAGTGCTAGTGAAACATAATGAAGGGAAAGAGCAATACTGCCCCCTAATGAACTAATCTAGAAAGAAATTTCTGTAAATCATTTCACTCTCTCCTCTTCATGGAGCAACAACAGGCCATTACTTTCAAGTATGGAGGATAAATGGCATATATAAACAATTAGCCATTTTGAAATAGTTACTGGGATGCACATCAAAATTCTATACAAGATGCTGCTATTATTTCTTAGTATAAGTTTAGGGAGAAAATGAAAAAAAGCTATAGAACATTTAGGATGCTGAGATAAGTACTTAGCATATTCTATAGACAGATCCTTGATGAAAAGTACTTCACAAACATTAACTAATTAAGCCTCAACACTTTTACGAAGCAGGTAGATAAGTGCCTTTCTGTCTTAAAACTTGTCTTACACTGGATGTGATCAATAAGCCACAAGCCAGTTATGATTATTCTTCAGGTTGAGATAGATTTCTGAATTTCAGTGTTCAAAGCATTACAACATTTGTATGCTTTCGTTGTTGCACCATTCCAACTACTAAATACCAATTTCAGAGCTGTTATTCAAGGCTCATAGTAATTGCAAGAAAATCCAATTCCATTTGATTGCATCAATAAAGAGAAACAAAGAATCAACAGAAAGAGTTGAGGAACTGGATTGTGTTTATAAAGGAAATGTATCCAGGTGGGTTGAACAAAATAAATTGTCTTTTGATTAAAAAAACAAACCATATTATCTATTGGTACATGCCAATACGTCACTACACGTACAGGCTGCGGGGGAAAAAAGACACTTTTGATATCTATGGTTTGAGCTCACAATAGATGCATCATGCAGGCAGACTGGTTCCATAGGAATCTAATGTCAGTGAACAACTCAATGGATAAGGATTTTATCTGTACTGTATTTTTATAGCTGGAATATGTGCTACTAGCGCACTATGCTCTGCTTCACTGTGGCGGTGGGAAGCAGAGCACACCAGCCTGCTCCGCATTGCTCCCCCAAGCCCTGCATCACTCAGGGAAGTGGAGCATGCTGGGGCCAGGGCGCTCCACTTGCCGCTGCTGTGGTGAAGCACAGTATGGTGGACTGGGAGACGGGCAGCAGAGCAGTCTGCTGGGTGGCTTTCCCTCCCGCTGCCATGGTGAGTGCAGAGGAGCCCAACTCCTACTGCTGCTCCCTACCATACCCCACCCCCAGGTAATCCCCAAGGTCATATAGCCTGGGGAATGGGGTTTCATGGAAGGTATGTAACAGAGGCAGGAGGAAGGGAAGCAGGGGCAGAAAAAGGTGGGGCATGGCTTTGGGGGAGGGGTGGAGTGGAGGTGGGACCTGTGGGATGAGGGGTTGCCCCAGGCCCTACATCCCTCTAGGGATGGCTTAACTCAGCGGTTCTCAAACATTTTGGGCTCCGGAGCCCTTTACATGAGTAAAAATTTATGCGGAGCCCCAGAGGTCCACTGATTGTGTGTTGTACCTATCGATGTTTCCAGTTTGTCAACCTCGTGGAGCCCCTGGAGATGTCTCGCGGAGCCCTGGGCTCCACGGAGCACAGTTTGAGAAACACTGGCTTAACTGAATACTGAGTGCAGACACATTGCACAGTATCTGCCCTTTCAGACTGTAGCCTGCGGGACCTTATGTTGAAAGTATCCCTGTTTTACCACTCCCCCATCTTTCCCTCCTGTTTTCCTCTATTCATCCCTCTGTAAATAAATATTTCCCTTTCCTATATTCACTGTACTCTTCCAGGGTATGTGTGTTCACTCTGGGGAGTTTGGAACATGTACTTGGGATGGAAGGGACTTTCTCTGCTGCATTATTACACATGCCTTTGCTTGGTCAGAGCTATCTACAGAGCAGACTCCATCGTGGCCACAAGGGCACTAAAGTTACAAAAGGTAAAAAAAGTGATTGGTGAATTTTAATCTTGGATGGCATATACAGTGCTCTCTCAGTTGTAAACAGATCTGGTATGAAGTGAGTTGGTTTAAGGCCTAGTTTTGAATCAATCTTTTTGTGTAAAGTGAGTTATATGCTATGAAAAACAGCTTCATAGGGAGTGGTGTGTACACCTCCTTATCATATTGTGTTATTTTTTCTTCAGGCAATGAATTTGCTAAGTTTAGTTATTTGGTCTCCCTAAACATTTTTACTATCAAATCACAAGTGCAGTCAACCACTGTAACACTAATAACTGATAGTCTAACTATATAATCACTGCAGTCACCACTTAATTTCAGCCAATTGTGCAGTTGAACTCATTAGCTATAAAATATTTTAGGTCAAAAAATGAAAAAGAATATCGTTTCTTCTAAGAATATTCAAAAGGGAAGAATATAATTATGTAGGTCTGAATTTGGCTAGAACATAGCCTGATCACAAGAGTAGGTGGATAAGTGTTGTGGGATCTTTAATGATTACAAACATAGCCCTCGTTATACCTATCAATCAAAAATCGGCATATCTAAAAATTACATATCCAACAACACAGTGCTCCACAAAAATAAAACAGATGCTACCTCAAAAAGACCACCCCCTACTACTGCTTCACTAATACAAGTACCTGAAGCACTTGCATTTCACTTGGTGATCTCCCATCTCAAAGCGACCAAGCCTGACCCCATGTGACTTGAATACAATAACCATAGCTCAAGGTAGAACTGCTGGATGCATTAGGGTCCATTCTGTCTCTCTGCCATGATGTATGAAATGTTAATACATTCATTTCTTTTTAAAGAAGGGTTACATATTCATCACTGAAAGAAAAAGAAAGCTTCAAGAGAAACTATTAACAGGTAATATTCCTTTATGTCAGCATGTGCATGTTCTTCCAGTGCTTTCTTTTAGTCATTTTGTAGCTCAGTTTACATATATTGCTCATTATGAGTTGTATACAAAATGCTATCTGCTTTCAATATTAAGGTTTTAAAAATTCACCGACAGGTAATCTGTTTTTCTAAGAACAAAGTACTCTGTTACAGGCATTTTCTTAAGGCACCAAGAAGACCAAGAGCCCAAGTCTCCTTAGTTACTCCAATGTAAATTAGGAGTAACTCATCTCAAATTAGTGGAATTACTGTGGTTTAAAGATGGTCTGAGAGCAGAGCAGATGTCCTGAATCAAAATTCTCTCAATTTTTTTCATTTACTTTTTCATGAACACAAATTAAAGTAGTAATCTTAAGGGGTGGTTACTTTCCACTAACAAGGTAAGTTAATCCTATCCTAAAATATGCAAAACCCATAAATCTTACTATTTAAGCATAAACAAAAATTATTTGTATAACTTTGGGATTGTTTTAATTTACTTTCTACATTATTCCAACCTTGCCTGTATTGAGGCTTACCTGCCACTATGGATATGCCAATGCAATTTGATCCACTACCAAAAATGCAACACAAGTGTAATACAGTGATTTCCATTGATATAGCATGTCAGGTTCAAACTGCAGTAAGAAGCACCAATACAACCCAAGGTTCACATTGGTGCAGCATGTTTACATCAGCGGCTATCCCAGTTTAGCTACATGGTGACCAAAAAACATATGACAGACAGACCTGTATGATTAAATATTTAAAGACCTTGACTCTCCACTGCCATTAACACCTGTATAATGGTTTTAGAACACATGCGTAACTATTTGATATAATCTCAGCCCTATTTTGAAAAGTATAAATGCAAACAGTAAAAGGCAGAGGAAAACCAGGAGCAAAATGTGTAAGAATTACCCATCATGAGGTACATCATATAAAATAATTATACCCATGGCATGCCCAGTCAATAACTTTATAGCAGGAAGAACTGCTTATATGGCATAGAATATCAAAACCTATGTAATGGAAATTATATGCCAATTCTTTATTAATTTTAGTTGCCTGAATTAAATTACCTTTTAAAAAAAAATACGTGAAAACACTGCTGTCTAATTAGTGACAATCAGTAGAGCTAGTTATACTCTTAGAACCTTACAATAATTTTTTTTTTTAAATAGCATAAGATCACTCTGCCAGGCAGTAGCTTTCCTACCTTTGAATCTTCACTGCTCATTCCAAGTTCTAATACCGCTTGAGGAGATTTCAGTTTTGCTTGGGTGGACTGAGCCATCTGAAGGTTAAGCTGCCATCCAATTGTCTCAAGCTATAAAATACAAGTTCTGGTTAGAATCAGATGCTGCAAAAGCACTAAAAAGATGAGCTTCAACATTTCTCAGTCGTCTGTCTCAGTAAACAGGGATGACCAGGCTCTACATAAGCATTAGGGTTCCTATGCAAAGCATGTTCAGCAAATTCTCCCTCAGCTATAGAATGTAGCTTGTTTCAAATTAATCAGAAGAAACATTTAAATATTGTTTATCCATTTTAAATAAATAAACTTTTAAACATTGTTTATTCTAAGGGAATAATGACAAGCCATGAGGGTACAGCTCTGTTATTGTCACTGTGTTTCTAAAATTACAGAGGATAGTCTCTTACATTGATTTCCACACAATTAGGGAACAACTTATAAATCAAATCTAAAAAAAAAAAAATGAAATGAAAAAGACTGATTTTCAAAGGTGCTTACCCCCTAAGGTTCACGCTTACATTCTGTTTCATATTTAAATTTCCTTTCCAAAAATAGACTCCTAACAGAAAATGGTCTGCTTTGGAAAGTGACTAAACAAAAATGTCAAATTCTTAATCAGCAGATCTGCTCCCTGTGTAAATTCTATCATGCCTGACAATATTCATGACCAGATGTATTTTGTATTGCTTTCTATTCCTGTTACCACTGCAGAACCAAAACAGCTAAGAGTGTGACCTGCAAAGTCTATTCCTCCTTCAATTATAAGAAAATTGCACACAAAAAGAAATAGTATGCACTACATTAAGTTAAGAATCTAAAATGATTTACAAACGTTGGCCAATTATGCATCCCAATACCCCCTGTCAGGAAGGTATTAGTATGTAAGTAACAACTAAGGGGCTTGCAGGAAACAATTTCTCTAGCTATAGGAGAAGAGAAGAAAACTGAAGAGCTGTTACCTGCTGACAAGTTTAATTAGCATAATTATCACTCGCTTCAAATTAGTTTTATACATTTTAAAAATTCTATTATTTGGAATTTCTTGACATTTTGTTCATAGGAATGCATTTTAAATTGGTTATGTAACTAAACATATAAAATTGCAAGTTAACACAGAAACAACAAGTAGTCCTGCAATACCTTAGAGATTAACAAAAATATATAGTATCATTAGCTTTCGTGGGTAAAACCATCTGATGAAATGGGTTTTACCTATAAAAGCTCATGAAACTATATATTTTTGTTAATCTCTAAATTGCCACAGGACTAGTCATTTTTAAAGTTACAGACAAACATGGCTACCCCTCTGAAACAAGTTAACACAGAGTTACAGTTGTCCAGTAATAGCTTGTGCCCTTCCAGATTCAGCAAAACTAACTTATGGAAACAGGGAATACAGAATTAAGGTAAATACCCACACAACCTTAACTCTGCCCCTGGTGCCTCCAATAGTCATTAGGAACAGTCTGCATGCACTCCAGATACATTCACATTTAAGTGTAACTGTACTGAAAGGGGAGGAATACGTTGAAGCTTCTTGAAAGAACTGTGCTTGTTATAGAGTAAATGCAGTCTATTAAAAGTGAAAAATCAGAGTGGGACTATGTGTGTTACAGGCATTGTGAGACATTTCTTTAAAAGGGCAGTGTTAAGGTTGCACAGGATTTGTCTTAACCCTGTATTACCTGATTTTCAAAAGTTTGAGTTTTGCAGAACCTGATGTTCTGGAAAGGCATAAGGGTATGTCTACACTGCCACCCTAGTTCGAACTAGGGTGGCTAATGTAGGCATTCGAACTTGCAAATGAAGCCCGGGATTTAAATATCCCGGGCTTCATTTGCATGTTCCCGGGTGCCGCCATTTTTAAATGCCCCGTAGTTCGAACTACCTGCCCGTGGCTACACGCGGCACGGACTAGGTAGTTCAAATTAAAGCTCCTAATGCGAACTACCGTTATTCTTCCTGCAAGGAGCTAACAGTCATTTAGACAGTTCTATTTCTCCCCTAGGTTTGCAGCTGCTATACTACTGTGGCTATGTAATAATGAAAAGACAAGATTTTTTGTAGTTTTTTACCTCTAAGTATTTTACATCAGCATCTCCATAGCCCACTCTAAACCGTATGTCCGCAGTTTAAGTCTCAGCTGCTTTATAAGCCCTGTGCAGGGGGCTCAGGGCTGCCACACAGGGAGCGGCTGTGGCTGGGGGAGAGGCTCCTCTCGCCCAGACATAGCAGTTGCCAGCTGGGGCGGGAGGAAAGGTATACTCCTTTAGCTCCATCAGGCAACTGCCACAGCCAGGGGGAGAGGCACTTTCTCAAAGTTCTCCCTTCCACCCACACACCCACACCCACACCCACACCCACACCATCCCCAGCAGCATGGATTTGCCATAGCTGGGAGAGAGGAACCCCTCCCACAACCCAACCTAGCCTCACAGGAACTTCCACAGTGGGCAGAAAGGAGCTTCTCAGGTGGTCTGGAGCTGTTGTGGTGAGAGATGACAAGGGGGAACACTCTCTCCCGGGGAAGCCGGTACTCAAAATCCCTCTTCCCCAGCCCCAGCCCAGATCCCACAACCCCAGTCACAGTCTTCACCCCTGCACCCAAACCTTCTGCCCCAGCCTGAGCCCCCTCCCACACTCTGAACCCCTCAGCCCCATGAAAGATCATTTATGTGCTGATTGAATTGTGTTATGTACACCAATATGGGCATGACGTGTTTCAGTAACTTTATGTTTGTGAGAGATGACTGGCGACTGGTTAGGTAGCCTCAGCAGCACAGGGAGCTTGGCTCCTCATTCCTAGTACCCATCCCTAGCTGAAATTCCTGCCCCTGCTTTAACCAGGTTCCCCAGACATATTGCAAGTCCACCCAGCGTACTCCTCAAAACTGAGCACCTTCCATTTCGTCCCATACAAGAGGAGTGTGTATACTACACATTTTCTAGATTTCAGATGTTTACAGGTGTGTTTCCTTCAGGCCCCTCCCTGTATAACATGTATAACACCCTGGGCCTTGCATAGTTGTTGTACCTCTGCTGCTTCTTCAGAGGTATGTACATCCTGAGTGCCCTTAGAGTGCTGCAGGAGTCCTTCATGGAATGCAAGACCTCATCTGTCTTGCTAGCAAAAAAGTTAGTCATATCGAATAGGAGATCTTCAATCTTGAGTTGGAGCTCCCTAGGTATTCCCAATACTTGGAGCCATGATGCTCTGTGCATGACAATCACAGTGGCTGTGCTGAGGGCTGCGGTGTCCACAACATCCAAAGCTGATTGAAGTGCGGTATGGGCGATGGTATGACCCTCCTTAATAATGCTGTGGAGTTGAAGTTTTTTGCGCTCCGGGAGAACTGCGAAAGTTCCCGTCACTTAGAATAACTGGTATAGTTGTAGTTGGCCAGAAGTGCAGAATAGTTAGCAACACGCAATTGGAGGGTGGCCAAGGAATAGACTTTCCTGCCAAGGATGTCCAGACTTTTACTGTCCTGGTCCTGAGTAGTGAACCTATACTGTAGATGTTTTGCCCTGTGATGTACTGAGTCGACTACTAGGGGGATGAGAAAACAGAAAATCCATCCCCTTGGCCAGCACAAAATATTTTCTGTCTGCCTTATTTGTGGGTGAGACAGAGGTGGGTGTCTTGTCCATGGGAAGTGCTATTTTTGAGGACATCACTGGTTGCAGTATACGCAGAAGTCTATGCTGCTTCTTCTGTGCCTCCTGGAGGTCCAGCTCCTGTGCATTAGCCACTCTCAAACAACTCCTAAAATTGTTTTAGGTCATCCATTGGAGTTGGAGTGGTAGGAATTATGGCTTCATCAGGAGATCATGAGGAATTATGTGGGGTAGATCTGTCTTCTCCTTCGGACAGGGGAGTTTTCCTCCTCAGACTGGTGATGTTCTGGGGAGTTCAGTGCTGTGTCATAGGCCTGGTGTGGTAGAGGCTTAGGTGGCCTTCTGACTGATGTAGAAAGAGCAGCGTGTTGACTTCTGTGGGCCGGACCATGCGTCCCATGGGGGCCACTGTCCTGGGTATGGTGGTGGTGGATTAGGGATGTTAAATTTAAGTTAATTGGCTAATCAAATAGTCGATGCAATTTGCATTGACTATTCAATTATTCAATAAGGGTGCCTCTTCCTTTGAAGTGTAGCAACAACCCCAGGGCTGTTGCTACACTTCAAAGGTGAAAGTGCTACAGGGAGCAGAGGGCCAGCAGGGGACTCAAGAAGTCCCCCACTGGCCCCATGTTCCCTGTGGCGTTTCAAGCGGCAGCGCTGCATGGAGCCTGGCGTCAGCCCCCAGCTGCTCACGGGCTCCATGCTGCACTGCCACTTTGAAACACCGCGAGGAGTCCGGCGTCAGGCTCCACGCGGCAATTCAAAGCATCAGTGCCATATGGAGCCCAGGGTCAGTGGGGGAGTCTGGGGCATCCCATGCAGCCTGGAGCAGTGTTGACACTTTGAAGCACCCTCTTCCCCCTCCCCTCTTGCTGCCTCTTTCTCATAGAGGCGGGGGGGAGAGAGGGAGGGACTAATCGACTAATGTGTCAACTAGTCATTCACATCCCTATGGTGGGTACGGCCAGTGGTGACCATACCAACACAATGTGGGCTGAAAGCGCCAAGTGTGACTCCCAGGATGGACACCTCTGTGTGGACAAGGAGTTCTGGCAGAAGCAGCGGCTCTGTGGTCCTGTGTCTGCCTCACTGACAGAGATAGATGGAGCCAGGGAGCAAGGCGAATGTACAGAGTGTGCTGAATAAGCCAGTGACTGCAGTACCAACTGATATGCTTCGTCGGTGCCATGGTGTGTTTGGGAATTTCTTTATGCAGTACCATCTTGGTTGGTGCTGGTGGTGGTACCAATGGTGATGCAGATAGTATCGGTGTCGGAGTCATCAGGGTGGCATATCAGCATGGGCCAACCTCAATGCCATCTTCAGTGTCAACTTCTGTGTTTTGGGTTATGCATCAGACAATGGTGCAATGCCAATGACCTATGTCTGGGCTCAGAGTGCGCCTGTATATGTGGCACATTCTGTTTCCTTGCTGCGCTGCCAGGCCTGTCGGCCATGCTCACCCTTGAAGAACTTGGTACCAAGGGCAGGGACTTAGCCTGGGAGACCCTGGCTTTCATCTTTGTCCTGTCTGAGGAGGAAGGAAGGATGACTTTTGTTCGAACTGTGGACATTTTCCCTTTCCTTAGGCCGTGTTGACAGAGAAGAGTCCTCTTGAGCAGGTTGAAGCAACTTTTTGCAGTGAAAGTCTTCAGTCTGTTGACTCAGTCGTGCCTTACCTTCACGGTCAGGTTGGAGCAATGAGGTTATTTTTGGGCAAGGTATCCTTCTCCTAGGCACATAATACACGAAGAATGCCCATCAGAGACGGACATGGCATCTCTACATGAGTCACACCTCTTGAAGCCTGGTGAGCTAGGCATGTTGAAGCTGGGAAAAACAGGGGAGAACGAAGTGGGTTTTTTTTATAAATGAAAAAACTGGGGGGAAGTGTTCAAAAACTTGGAGAGCAGTAAAAACTGAAGAACTCTGAACTATTTTTGATAATTTAGATCAAGAAAGGGCGACTGCAAGGGAGCTCCGTCTGCTGCTGAGAATGGTAAAGAAGTAACTGAGTCACCGTGCAGTGTGCGCAACTAATGGACACCAACGGCACAAGGAGACACCAATGTGCTTGTGTGGTGAGACAGGGCACTGCTATAAAAAAATCTCCAGTTGCCAGCATGCAGACGCACCAGCACCTATGGTGGAGCTCTCAAGGGGACATCACTCGAAGAAGAACAAGGGGTTCAGCATGGAGAGAGGACTACCCAGGGGCAGTGGGTATAGTAGGCAGGGGAAGGCATTGCCTTCCCAACTACCATCCTGGCTCCTGTAGGCATACTGAGGGCAGATCATTGCTGCCCCCAAGTGCCCACCCTCCCCGTGCTCCAGGGCCAGGATGGCCTGGACGCCCGCTGGAGGCCCTCCCCATGTTCTGCGGCCAGGGAAGCTGGGGCTGCACGCTGCCCCACCTCCCCATAGTGCTGCATGGTAGTTTTACTCCCATGGGGCAGGGCTTGGGCAGAAAGGGCAAGGCTGGGGGTAGCACTGGGGGCTTGCTTCCCCCAGCTCTACCTTCACCCACCACCCATGGGACTACCCCAACCCTCTCTCAGTGCTTCAGCTTGGGGCAGGTGAGAAGCACCTCTCCATGGCTGCTGCAGATCCAGCCCACCCTAAAGGGCTCCTTAGGGGTGGGATGACTGGGGCAGTCCCGAAGGGGGGGGAAGGGCACACCCCTAGCAATCCCGTCTCACCTGCCTGGTGATTTTGTCTCTCTTCTGTATGGTTTTATGCAGCACCATATGCATTGGGGGTGGAGCTTTAGTACACACACACACACAACCCCTGATCTTGCTTTAAGTTACAATAAGAGGAAGCTGCATACCAAATTTGTTGGTACTAGCTCTTACCATTTAGTAGGAACTCTTGAACAGATGGACAGACTGACTCGCTCACAAACTCTCTCAAGTATAGAGTGGATTACTTGCACTCACTTAAATTCAATCTTCCCATAGTTAATACCTTTGTTTTGTCTTATCTAGACAAGCATACTTGGATTGATATGTTTTGGAAACCCCATTTGGGAAAACAAGAATTGTTCATATTTTCTATTAATAAATGATACACATTCTGTGAGCTTTTATTGTCCAGGAGGTTGCTGGCCAGTACAAGATGTACATTCAGGGGGAAAGTCTATGCTGGTGTTGCCCTGTAATATAATTCATGAGTAGCTGGCTATAGCATTCAGATAATATAATGGGGAGTGATAAACATGCTAGAGGCTATGTGTGAGCAGACCAGGAGTGATTGCTCTCATAGCAAAGACACATAAAAGGCACCCAGATTAGAGAATTGAAGATACAGAGCCCAGACTATACCCTGGGTAATGTCACAACTGTCAACCCCAAAGGGTTAAAAAAATGAGTCAGAATTCTAGACCGTGAGACAGGTTTAAAAGTTATGAGATTTAAAAATAGAAATACTGGGGTGAGGCAATGTTGCCTTCTGGTTTCTGAGCTTTAGAATCCACTCTGGTCACATGTTCAAACTTTTCTCCACCACCATGAAAACTAAAAATGTACTGTAAAAAACAAAACAGCAGCAACATGAAATCTGGGTTCACTTGATTCCAAGAGCTGCAGATTTAATATTATGAGTCTTGTAATAAAATCACAAAGGTTGACAATAGTGCCCTCCAGACTCTCACAAGCTGAGGTCAAGCTGAAAGTTTACACATTTTTACAGCATGAACAAGATGCTGAAGTACCAGCTAAACCACCCAAACCACGCACTGTTTTTCCTCTATGGACTTTTCACACTTCAGCATTTATTTGCAGAGCAGAAGGTGCCAGCTGCATTTACCCCCAAAGAAAGCAGTGGAGATAGTGATGACAATAAATAAGCAATACTTTTAAATTGTAACAAAGGCTGCACATTATAAGAGTGGCTGAAATCAATATTATCAGAATTTCTACAAAAGAAGCTTAGATAATGATGTGATAGCCAATCAACTAAAGCTTTAATAAACATATGATGAATACCCCAGTTGTTACACTGACTTTGTTGAAAAGATGTTCTTTGTTTAAAAACTATTAGCTTTTTACTAATATAGTACAAATTGCATTTTCCGTTTGTCTAAGATTCCCAGATGTGCAGCATTTTTTACTAGCTTTTCACTAAAAGGTAATACAAATCACACCTTTCATTTGTGCATGATTACACAATCTATGTATAATAACTATTAAATGTATTTATCAAAATATCTAATAAATTCAAGATTTTGATATTATCTGATATGGTTTAGAATACATATAGGATATTACAATTAAATCACATTTAGCCTATAATACTGTTTTATATTCATAGAGGACCTAGACATAGGAATGGTGTTGAATACCTTGTCATATCCATCATTAAATCTCTGCATAAACAAACACTACTCCTGTTTACATATAAAAGGATTTGAATGCTGACAGCTTTATCCTGGTGTGACAAAGTAGAAGAATAATTTACATTTCTCTCACATAAATACATTACAGATTCCTCCTAATTACAAAATCAGAAAAGCATAGCCTTCTGGACAGAATAGTTGTTAGCAGGTCTGACAGGGTGAAGGCAGAAGTTGTGCTAAATTGAGAGTGAGTGTTCTATAATTTTCTGTACATGGAAAAGAAAATTTAAAAAAGACCAGTGTAGGAAGGTAACATTTAGATCACACAAGCACGCTATGTACTTAAAGCATACACATACATACATCCCCAACAAAGTCAAAAGTGATTACTTACACATGGAAGTGTTTAAGGATCTGGTTCATATTAAATCAAAATGAATTTTTGAATAAGTTAGGTCTCTGATGGGAGTGGGACAAAATGGTACTTAAATTTATCACAGAACTATATCTAGCATGGAGCGTAATTAATGCTGGTTGGTCAAACAAAGTAAACTAAGTTTGTGCCAAAGGCCAAAACCACAGGCACCTTTCGTAGCCTCCTTTGAAACAGCTAGATGACATAATACAAATGCAACTACTAAGAAGAAAAATGTGTATCAAGGAAATTATAGTAACGATTAAATCTCTTAATGATCTACTTTATAATAAGCCCATCAATAGAGTCATATTGGCCCTTGTGATACAGTAACTGATTTTAGCATGACTGAAAATAAATATTAATATCCATTTTATAAATGTAAATCTTGGCACAGATCTGAGGCTACTTTCTAACATTAGCAACATCTACTCAAGCCACCAACATAGACCTGGACCTTTATGCATCTAGTTTCAGTTATTTACTAGGCTGTTAGTAAAGTGCTGATTCATATTTCTATAGAAGATATGTTAGATCCAAAGTTTCTTATTTATGGATGCATTAGCCCTTTTAAGTAAACTACTCACATTTAAAATTACTTTACTTTAGAGGTTGTTTGACAATTTGAAGATGCGCTGAAGCAGTATTCCTCTGACTCTTCATTAGTGACATATTTTGCCTTTCCCCTAATGGGCATATAAGGGATAACTGAGCCCATATATAGTGTGGTTCCAAGACATGTGGGCAAAACATGGGTACAGGTATGTGCATAGGGCAATCAGAGGTGTGACCGCAGCATGTGCACACATATCCAAGTCAATGTCTGAATGACTCTGGCAGCACAGACTTTAGTACCAGTTAGTCACCCGAGCAAATACCCAGGGGCCTGGATGAAGTCCATGTTGCCACAGCTTCACTACTACTGGTACCCAAACTGCCAGATTAAAGCTACTTTTGGTGTGCCTACATATGCTGCAATCACATACCTTGACTGCCCTCTAGAATCCGGCCATCATTTTCCCCACCCATGCACTACCTTTAAGCTGCAGCAGTGACTTGAGCACATCCTGGAGGACAAGGGATGGAAGATTCTTCTTTAGGTGACTCTTAGCATCAAGATTAACACAGGCTATGCACTGAATCCAGGATGTGGCTCTTAGTAAGGTTTTGGAACAGGTTGGCCAGGACATGTTCTTGGTGGCTAATTAGATCACTACCTTCTTTGTTAGACAGCATTTGTCTGTGCACCTGGTAGCATATTTCCCAGCTCAGGGAGACAGCCACATATTAGCTCTGCTCAAGCTAACGCACTAAAAATATCAGCATAGCAAGGGGAAGCATACATGGCAGTTTGGGTTAACCATACAAATACATACACAGAGAGTCTACATGGACATGGTCTCAGATAGCTAGCTCAAGCCTGAACTCAACTGCTATTTTTATCATGCTAGCTCAAATTATTGTTATTATTACCTATGTGTATGCCAAGGCTGGAGAAAAACTTCTCTGGGTACTTGGCAATGTGGGAGGGAACCTTGGCTCCAGATCCCCCAGAAGGGAGAGGGCCTCAGACAAAAGGAGCTAGACTAGAGGCTGACTTCCCCCAGCTAACCCTGAGACCCAGCAGTAATTTAAAGGGCCCAAGGCTCCAGCTGCTGCTTGCCGCCCATCAGTGGCCCTGGTGTATAGCTATCCAAGCAGGAAAACGTGCTCTCAATTAAAGTGAAACACACATCTTATGTTTAAGGATCAAAGAAAGGGCCACACATTTTGATCAAAAACTCTAACACCACAACATTTAAATTAAACTGATTGAAAACGGGTTAACGGAAATATTTTAGAATTTAAATGTAAATAGAAAATCATCATTAAATGGGCATGTTTCCACAGGGGTTCTGCAGAGTCATTTCTTGGCCCTATGCTATTTAATATTTTTATCAATACCCTGGTAGAAAAACAGTCATCACTGATAACATTTGAGGATGATATTAACAATGAAGAAGTGATAAACAACAAAGAGGACAAATCACTGATTCACAGCTACCTGAAATGCTTGGTAAGCTGATACAAGTGACAATGTGTATTTCAATTTGGCACTAGTGTAAGCACTACTGGAATACTACATCCACTTCTTGTGCACACAAGTCAAAAAGGGAGTTGATAAATAGGAGCGTATTCAAAGAAGAGCCACGAGAATGATTAAAGGATTGTAAAACATGCCTTACTATGATAGATTCAAGGAGATCAATCTATTTAGCTTAAAGAGAAAATTAAGGAGTGATTTGAAAACAGTTGAGGAGTACTTAAATTGAGAGCTAACATTTAACCATTGGTTCTTCATCCTGGAAGAGAAAGGTTTAGGTTAGGAAGATTGAGTGGGTCAAAACTTACACTAGACAAATCTAGACTAGAAATAAGATGCAAATGTGTTATAATGAAGGTCATTAATCACTGTAAAAATTTACCAAGAGTTGTGGTATATTCCCCATCACTGGCAAATTTTAAATCAAAATTGGGTACTTTTCTAAATGACACACTACAGTTCAAATAATAATTAATTCAACCAAGTCTTATAGCCTATGTTATGAAATCAGACCAGATGACCACAATGGTCCCTTCTGTCTTTTTAGTCTATTAATCTATGAAAACCTGAAAGGTTACAACATGCTTGCAGGTCAGCATTCATGATGAAGTATTCTCAGTTTTCAATCAGTGGTCCAGGCTCCTGGGAGTCTGCAGAGTATATCTAAGAGGTCTAGGAAGGTTGTTGTTGCCAATGACCAGTGATTTTCAACTTGTGATCGGCAGACGAACCCATGGGGCTCTGCAGAAGATGTCTAAAATTTCAAATGGCGTCTGGCCTCTGTATTTGACCCCAAATGGAAAAAGGTTGAAAACCACTGCTCTACAACAGTAACAAAGTGTGTACATATCAAATGGGGAAAAGTTATCAACAAGGAAACAGAATAAGAATGCTGAATTAGATCCACTGACTCTGCCTCGAGAATTTTCAGTTTAGGGCAGGGGTGGGGAATCTCTTTTGGGTCAGGGGACGCTGACCCACAGAAAAAAAATCAGTCGGGGGCCACACACCAGCAAGAAGAAAAGAACCCCTCACTGACGTGGCCCCCAACTGAGAAGAAAAAAGACACTCCTCACATTCCCCTTGCACACCAGAGCCTAGGCAGGCTCAGGCTAGTAGATTTTGTATGCTCTAGCCCCACAGGTAAATGGGGAGTGTGGGGGAGGGGGGGAGGGTGGAGTGCCAGCATGGCCTCTCCAGTGCTGAGGGGGAGACCAGAGCCTTGGGGGCCTGATCCAGGCAAGCCGAGGGCCGCATCCAGCTCTGAGGCCTTAGGTTCCCCACCCCTGATTTAGGGCTTCAATCCTATTCCCTACTTAAAGGGAACCTGTGCAGATGAAGGTGTTGATCTATGAGCATGGCATAGAAGAATCAAGTAATAAGTTAGATATGACATCGCATGTTTTCCCTATGTCATTTCACTAGACAGAAAAAAGAAGATTTACATACCACATTAATTTATTTTCTACATTGCTATGATCGATTTATATTTTAGTAGGCTGGTGTGGGAGTATGGCTCATTGCTGGAAACTTGCAGGCAGGAAACAGGATTTAGAACCAGGAAACAGAATGTGTGTAGTACATGCAAAGATATTGTATTCTTTTAACAGGTCTCTGTAAAGTAACTGTTCCTTCTATAGAAAAAAAACAAGAACCTGCAGTTTAATATCTTCTTTAGTTTACTGGACATGATATCATGTCACATTACCAGTTGTAGGGGATATGTAGCAGCTCCTATTGTACAAAAGATGGATTTTAAAACATACTTGTATGTTTTACCAGATTCTCCTTTGAGTACTATAAACACCAATTTTTCTGGTCAGTTTTCCTCTTCATTATTATGCAGCGAAATGACAAATACCTTTGAGCTAGACATTAAAAGGATACGCTTAAAAAAAAAAAAAAAAAAAAAAAAAAGAGACATAAGGAATTTATGTGTAGGTTTATAAAGCAACTGAAAAAGAGAGAGAGAGAGAGAGAGAGAGAGCTTCTAAGCCTTAATAGTTAATGATTATACATGTGCATGCATACACACAGGCAGATAAAACCACATGAATAAAAGTGGTGAAAAAATACAGTGAGAAACTGACGGGGGAAAAGGCTAGTGATGCTTACAGAAAAAGTGATGATAGCATTTGTTTGTGCCAGAAAGAAGAGACCAAACAGTAACTATTCATGACATTAAGAGAAAGTTGTTTAGGAGGAACAATAGACAGCATCAGCTACACATCTATATTTAATGTGTTAGCTCAGTCCAAAATGGTGCAGGGATGTCCACACCACCTGCTCCAGTGTAGACATCTCCTGTTTCTTCCTCCTCCTCCATGTTGCCTGAGTGCCAGCCAGAAGGACACTTATAGTACAAGGGAGTGTGTCCCCTCACATCCCCGCTCTGAGTTCTGTTGCCCAAAGCAATAGCAGACCATTGGAGCCAGGAGAAGCAATTGCAGGAAGAATCTCCAGGAGGAGGAGCAGCCAATTTCTATGTACAAGTTAGGAGGAGATGGGGCATAATCAGTGCAGCCAAAATCTTCATAAGAGATAGCTGCCTAATCTCAGAGAAATCTTTATTGAGCATTTGCAAACAGATTTTCCAGGGTCTTATAACATAGCCACATTTGGACAAAAGGCCCTCTCCCTGCTCATGGAGGAACTAGAGCTTCTCAATAAAAGAGATGATCTTTTTCCTAACATGGTCAGAACAACATATTTTCTCCTAAGTTCATGGAAGGAGATGAGCTAATTTTGTTTAAACTTAAAAAAAAAAAAATTAAGGCAGACCTGTAGCATGGAAAATTTCAGTACAAACCATTTAAGTTTGGCAAAGTTATTCTCAACTGAAAACATGGTCTATCAGGAAAAGTGTCAAACAACTTCAACTACAGGCATCACTATCTGTATTATAAGAAGAAATTTTACAATTTAAGACCAATAAAGAGTATGTAAATCCTAAGTGTTTTTAATTAAGTGGATTGTTTGGGTAATTGAAGAAATTCCCTATGAAGCACCAGAGCACTGTTAAATCTCATTAAGCTATCTATACCTAATGCTGAATGTATGAATATTTCATTTTTAAAAGTAATCAATAAACAGACTGTATCAAAAAGATTCATAAGTATGAGTATGAACAAACCCAAAAGCAGAAAAAAACATGTTAATGAAAGTGTACTTAAGCATAGCAATAGCGGTGCCCCATCAAGAGAACCTTATCTAGGAAGATGGGAAAAAACAGAATAAAGAATGAAGGTAGTAGTGACTAGGAGATTTAATTTTCAGAAGCATACAAAGTGCATGGGGGGGTATAGCAGAGACACAAACCCTCATGTTTTATTGCCCCTGGAGGAGACACTACTATAACTGGACAAACTCTTGACAGAAACTGAACTGGAGCCAATTATTTTGATGCATATGTAAGAAATAATAGCAATCACTACAGGCTGAACCTCTAAAATCTGGGACACTCTGGTCCAGCAACATCCATGGTCTGACGGGATGGGCTGGTGGTGGTGGTCAGGCGAGGGAAAGCACAGCCCTGGCCAAGGCTGGAGGCAAGAAGCGCAGCCCTATCCAGGGCTGAAGATAGTGGGGCCAGCGACCAGAAGCACACCCTGATTGGGGCTGGTGCTATGGAAAACACAGCCTCAGTCGGGCTGTGCAGGAGTCCCTGGCTGGGACTGAAGTCAGCTGGGCACGCAGCCCAGACCAGCGCCGTGGGGGGGAGAGAGGAGGGCGCACGGGTTAAAGGCAGTGGTGCCAGCCCCCGTCCAGGGCTGGCGCAGTGGGAAACGCAGCCCTGGACAGGCCTGGTACGGTGTGTGGGATTGGAGGTAGCGGCATGGAGTGCAGCCCCACCCAGAAGCAGAGTCTACAGCGGGTAGGGAGCCTTGACCGCCCCTTGTCTGGCAAACTCCACTGTTTGGGACCACTCAGGTGCCGAGGGTGCCGTACAAGGAAGGTCTAACCTGTAATGGAACAAAAGTCTTCAAATTAAAAAATAAATTAGAAAATAACCACAAAGGTTTTAAAAATATATATATCAGTGTCAGCATTTCATGTGGTGAATGACTCAAAGTAATTGTGAGAAACTTATTTTTCCTCATTATCATCTTTCAAGACCGTGCAATGCCAATCCATTGATGATGAATGACTTGCTCCCACTTGCGAGATATTGCAGCAAACAGTCTGCAGAGGTGACAACCAGTATCAGTATGTGCTGGAAACTGAAGCCAATCTAGAGAAGTGAGGTAACTCCAAAATTACTATTAAAAGTATTACAGTTCTGTAAAGTTTACAGCACTTATACCATACATAATACACCATGCCACATTTAAAAATCATTGGTCTTATCAAACCAACTTTAGAGACCCTGATGGTAGTCTCATTACAAACAGAAAACATCCAGAACTATCTAGCTTGAGATAACCATCCACACCAATCTACATTTTTTAGACTTCTAGAAAGAAAGTTGCAAGTCTAATGTGCCTGTTTAGTATGGGGCAGCCAGCAGAGTCCAAAAATACATACTTGGTTTCCTATATAAACATTCATGAAACAACACAGAAAATAACATTACTAAGGTATCAAAGTCAAAACTCTCAAGTTCAGAAATTCCAGAATTAAGGTTGCCTATGGGAAAGAGATCTCTGATAGATGGCTCTTTCATAGAATCATAGAATACTAGGATTGGAAGGGACCTCGATAGGTCTCGAGTCCAGTCCCCTGCCCTCATGGCAGGACCCAGTACTGTCTAGACCATCCCTGATAGACATTTATCTAACCTACTCTTAAATATCTCCACAGATATCTCCACAACCTCCCTGGGCAATTAATTCCAGTGTTTAACCACCCTGACAGTTAGGAACTTTTTCCTAATGTCCAACCTAAACCTCCCTTGCTGCAGTTTAAGCCCATTGCTTCTTGTTCTATCCTCAGAGGCCAGGATGAACAAGTTTTCTCCCTCCTCCTTATGACAGCCTTTTAGATACCTGAAAACTGCTATCATGTCCCCCCTCAATCTTCTCTTTTCCAAACTAAACAAACCCAATTATTTCAGCCTTCCTTCATAGGTCATGTTCTCTAGACCTTTAATCATTCTTGTTGCTCTTCTCTGGACCCTCTCCAATTTCTCCACATCTTTCTTGAAATGCGGTGCCCAGAACTAGACACAATACTCCAACTGAGGCCTAACCAGCGCAGAATAGAGTGGAAGAATGACTTCTCGTGTTTTGCTCACAACACACCTGTTAATGCATCCCAGAATCATGTTTGCTTTTTTTGCAACAACGTCACACTGTTGACTCATATTTAGCTTGTGGTCCACTATAACCCCTAGATCTCTTTCTGCAGTAATCCTTCCTAGACAGTTGCTTCCCATTCTGTATGTGTGAAACTGATTGTTCCTTCCTAAGTGGAGCACTTTGCATTTGTCTTTATTAAACTTCATCCTGTTTACCTCAGACCATTTCTCCAATTTGTCCAGATCATTTTGAATTATGACCCTACCCACCAAAGCAGTCGCAACCCCTCCCAGCTTGGTATCATCTGCAAACTTAATAAGCATACTTTCAATGCCAATATCTAAATTGTTGATGAAGATATTGAACAGAGCCGGTCCCAAAACAGACCCTCATGAACCCCACTTGTTATACCTTTCCAGCAGGATTGAGAACCATTAATAACTACTCTCTGAGTACGGTTATCCAGACAGTTATGCACCCACCTTATAGTAGCCCCATCTAAGTTGTATTTGCCTAGTTTATTGATGAGAATATCATGCGAGACCATAACAAACGCCTTACTAAAGTCTAGCTATACCACATCCACCGCTTCTCCCTTATCCACAAGACTCGTTGTCCTATTAAAGAAAGCTATCAGATTGCTTTGACACGATTTGTTCTTTACAAATCCATGCTGGCTGTTCCCTATCACCTTCCAAGTGTTTGCAGATGATTTCCTTAATTACTTGCTCCATGATCTTCCCTGGCACAGAAATTAAACTAACTGGTCTGTAGTTTCCTGGGTTGTTCTTATTTCCCTTTTTATAGATGGGCACTATATTTGCCCTTTTCCAGTCTTCTGGAATCTCTCCTGTCTCCCATGATTTTCCAAAGATGATAGCTAGAGGCTCAGATACCTCCTCTATCAGCTCGAGTACTCTAGGATGCATTTCATCAGGCCCTGGTGACTTGCAGGCATCTAACTTTTCTAAGTGATTTTTAACTTGTTCTTATTTTATTTTATCTTCTAAACCTACTCCCTTCCCACTAGCATTCACTATATTAGGCATTCCTTCATCAGACTTCTTGGTGAAGACCGAAACAAAGAAGTCATTAAGCATCTCTGCCATTTCCAAGTTTCCTGTTACTGTTTCTCCCTCCTCACTGAGCAGTGGGCCTACCCTGTCCTTGGTCTTCCTCTTGCTTCTAATGTATTTATAAAAAGTCTTCTTGTTTCCCTTTATTCCCTAATCTTGCCCCTGCATTCCTGTGTTGTTTGCCTATATTCATCCTTTGTAATTTCTCCTAGTTTCCATTTTTTATAGGACTCCTTTTTTATTTTTAGATCATGCAAGATCTTGTGGTTAAGCCAAGGTGGTCTTTTGCCATATTGTAACAAAAAAAAGTGGCATAATAAGATCCAGTGGCTGAAAGCTGAAGCTAAACAAATTTAGACTGGATATAGGACATGCATTTTTAACATTGAGAGTAATGAAGAATTGAAGTGACTTAATTTAGGAAATCCCTGTCACTTTAAATCTAAATAAATTTTGGACATCATTTTAAAAGATATGCTAGTGCCTAAATAGAAATTACTGGTTGAGGATCCATGTCCTGTGTTACATAAGAAATCAGATGTGATGATGATAATATTGCTCTCTAGCTTTAAAATCTGTTAATTTTGCTAAGTGGCGCAAACAAAGAAGTTAAGATATTTGAAGTGCATAACTGCATAGTCCCTTTTCTCCTATAACTCTTAAGCAGATGAAGGAGGTAGACGAACAGAAACTTCAGGAAAAAACCCACCTATCATAAGATGAACATGTGGTAGGGCCAGATGATATTCAAATACAAAAGTGGGAGAGAGAAAAGAGAAGATAGAAAAGTACAGCAGGCCTCAAACACTACTTAAGCACTGACTTCATCTTCTAGGCCTGAGTCTTACAACCACCCTTTTTTGGCCAGGACTGCTGATTGAGAAATGGACTCATGCAGCATTACACTTAGTAGCTGAACCATTTTGGCACTTACAGTATCATCTTTCCAGATGATTAACTGCCACCACCTCCTTTATATGGTAAAACCCAGTAGTTAGGTGACAACCAGAAGGAGAAAGAGAGCAGACAGTCTGGACAGGAGAAACATCAGGTCAGGAGAGAGGGTCCTGAGGTTCGGAACCATAATGGAGACTGGCAAGCTGAAGAAACCTACCGGAATCACAGTATAGCCCCAAGGAAAAGAGCTGGGGGCCCTAGAACCTAGGAGAAGGCATCTCCAATGACCAAGAAAGGCTCTGTGGAATGGTGCAGCAACCCAAATGCTTGTGGAGGGATGTGAAATCCTTTAACCAAGAGGAAAAAGTGAGAGTTCAGGGACCAGGTGAACACTTGTGCTAAAAACTCCAGCAAGACCATGGGCTGCAGTGAAATAAGCAGAGCTTCCTGGCTTAGAGGGAACCTGAAACAAGGGAGAATTGAAGGAACCCAAGTAAAGCCTCCCCACATCCAGCCAAGACTTTTCCATCCCTGAATCCTTTACACACCTCCCTGCATGACAGAAAAAAAAACCTACCCATAGTAGATGGGTGGGAAACAATAGACGGGTGGGAAACCGTTTTCCCATCTTATGAAACTATTTGTGATTTCAAGTGTTCCTGTTCTGCAACAGGACAAAACTGAGATGTTCTGAAGTTTGTTATGGAGAGAGGGAGACAGACAGAGACAGAGAGACTAAAACTCTTCCTGCTGCTTTCTCATACACAAAAAAGGAAAAACACACCACCCTACTCACACGTCTATTTTCAGAGGGAAAAAAAGGTTTGCTGAAAAATTCTCATCCCAGTTCCACACCTCATGTGTTCTAACCTTCCCACCTAAATCTGCCCATCCAAATTTGAAACTTATTTTAGTATGAGTCCATAAATGCTTAAGCTTATTAAGGTCTAAAATAAATACGTACAAAAGGATATATTTGTATTTGGCATATCAAATACCAATAGCTGAACCAATAAAGTTTGAGAATTACTGTGCTAAACCATCTAGTGCAGGCCGCAATCAGAAATAAGATATTGAACTAGATGGAACAATGGTCTGATCCAGTAAGGCAATTTCTATGCTCCTACCATCTGAATAATGTACATCTTAAGTGCTACCAAAATAATGTCACACTGGTACTAGATCTCACCTGACAGGCATAAGAGAAGAAAGAGCTCATCATGGAGCCAACCTCAGATGTAAGCAAAGCATTAGAAGATAATGAAAAATAGGCACCTTTTTTTTTTTTTTTTTACCTTTAAAGATCTTGTTGTTAGTGCCTCGATCATGACAGAAAAGGGTGGGAAATGTTTACAACTCATGTCACTAAAACTGAAATTATACAGTTCCTAATGCAGCAAGGAAAAGCACATAAGGCTGTTGAATCATTAGGCTTGGTCAATACTATAAATACCATACACTAGACTCTGTAAGAAGCTCATTGCACACAGAATGGTTGCCTGAATTCCCTCCATTCCCTCCCATAAGCTCCCTTCCCCTCTCCCTCCATTTCAATGACACCCGGATGCCCTTCTCTCCCATGCCAAGTGCCCCATGTCCCTCTGCAACCCACTCCCAGAGTTGCTGTGTGTGTCTCCTTTTTCTCCTCCTTCCAAACTACCTCCAGATTGGAAGGGACACAGCAGCCAACTGGTACCCTATTTTTGCCACTCTCCCACCATCATGGAACAGACTTTGGGGAGGCAGCACAGTAGGAGGGAGGAAAGAATGAAACCTACTTCACTTGTCTCTCCTTCTGGTTCTCCCCACTGGCTGAGCATTTGCCCTACAACTGTTAGGTGGCTTCCAGCACAAAGCACAAGAAATGTTTTAAGTGCAAATGGCTTTTTTTTCCAGCGCTCACCAAATTCAATAGATTGTTCTGCCTACTGATGCTTAGAACTTTCCCTGAAACTTTAGGAATTGACTGGAAGCAATGTTTAAAAGGAGGACATCCAGACACCCAGAAACCTGACAATAAAATGAGTGCAGTGTCCTGCTTTGCTAGGTCAAAAAGGACATTAAAAAGTGACTTGCAAAGATATGGTGTAAATTCCAGAATTGTTATATTAGTATGAGCTGAAACATCCCCCAAAACAAAAACAAAATAAAAGCATGGCCACCAAGAGAGAGCAAATCAGGCAACTAATCAGGCCAGTCATTTGAAGAAGTGGGCTGTGCCCACGAACGCTCATTATACCATCTTCATGTTTTGTTAGTCTTTAAGGTGCTACCATACTATTTGTTGTTTTTTTAAATAAAAATAGTCAGAGGAGCTCAGCACACTATTGAGTACCACTCAATGGGAATTGGTGTTGCTCAACAACACTTAACATCTAAACCTTTATTCAGGATTTGGGCATCCAAGTTTGAAATTTATGCCATAAGCTTTTGTGTGATAAAGTGCTGAATGCCTCTCTTTGAGCTTTTCTATGTTGACACACAGTTCGGCCTACATGGATGTGAATAGTAGCATGCATTGGTACTGTGTTATAATTCCCCCATGTAGAAACTGCAGACACTAACTAAAACATTCCTAAGTCTCCGAGGGGTAGCAGTGTTAGTCTACATCTGCAAAAACAACGAGGAGTCCTGTAGTACCTGAGAGCAGGGGTGGGCAAGATACAACCCCTGGGCTGGATCCAGCCTGCCAAGCCTTTTAATCCAGACTGCAGCCCGCCCCTGAATCAGGGAGCAGTGCCACTCAAAGCAGCTGGCTGCTCCCTGTTGCTCTCTGTGCTGTGGGGAGGGGTGGAGGTTCTACTCACTGCCCCTGCCTCCAGCAAAATCTCTCAGCTCCTATTGGCCAAAAGCCGGTCACTAGGAGTTGAAAGATTTTGTGGGGACAGGAACAGCGCATGAAGCCTCTCCCTGCAGTACAGAGAACAGTGAATGTGGTCTGGGACTGCTTGCAGGCAGGGAAACCTGCCTGAGTGTGCTGCTCTCCAGGAGTTGTTTAGATAAGTGTCTAGCACCCCATTCCCTCCCACAGCCCAACTCCCTCCTACATCCCTCCCTGTAGCCAGACAGGAACCCCCCTGTAACACCCATTTTTGCTTGCCTGGAGCACACAGGGCACACACAGAGCAGTAAAATCAGCATAGTCTTTGAAGCCTTGACAGGAGGCCCGGATATGCTAGCTCACAGTGACCCTGGACAACTGTAAGCAGAGATATGAGGATGATCGAGCTAATTGCTGACCAAGAGGCTGCAGAGGAGTGCCCTTGACTGAAACCCATATTGACACGATCACACACACTCGTCCGGGGGGAGGAATCTGCCAGTAAAGAATGTCCAGTACTCACAATTTAGTTATCTCTCTTGCAAGTGTAAATTAAGTTGAAACTCCCTTGTAAGAACTGGCGTCACAAAGACGGACCAGTACAATTTGGCATCTTAGATAAGAAAGAGGATACGGGCCCCTATGGGTATAAAGACGGGTCCAGCAGCACACTTACTCTGAGCATCAATCTACCATCTATCTGCTGGTCGGGTTAGGTGATTGGCCTCCCGAGGTTCCACGGGGACGCCCACCTCGTATTCGTCTTTCCTAGGAATTGAGGGACCGGCCCTGGCCTGATACGCTGGAGTCGAGAGGCACAGAAGGGGGTAAAAATTGTACCTGTATGTGTCCTTTGTTTAAGTATACATACATAGAATTAGAGCTCTTTAAAGATTAAGCTGTCACTTGGTACCATTATTATTCTTATTTTCTATCTTCTCTTTCCTTTGTAACCATTTTCCCTTTTAAGACCTGTATTTGTCAATAATGAAGAAGTAGAGCAATAGCCATTGTAACCATATGATTTATAAGCTTCTTTAATAAACCTGTAACTGTTTAAGCTTTAACCTGACTCCTTCAGTTGCTGTAACAGAACCAAGCACAATTTAAAAGAACTCCAGCCGGTCATAAGGGACAGATACAGGCAGAGCTGGGCATTTGGATCGTGTCGCTTCCAGGGGACAGATCCGTAGGGGCACCTCTCAGCCTTCCCTAGGCTGCCCGCTGCGAAGGGATCATGTATCCTAGCAGTCAAAGTCTGAGGTGTAATAAGCTCTCCCTGTAAACTCTGGGGCGTCTGTCAGCCTGTTGGCTGCCCGCCGCAAAGGGACCCCGGTACTAGCGGTCAAAGACACGGACGTAAAACTTCTCGGGGCGCCCGTCGGCCTCCCCTAAGGCTGCCCGCTGCGACAGGACCTTGTGTCCCAGCAGTTGAAGACTCAGGTGTATAACACACACACCACGCACTGCCCTGACCATCGGCTGACACTCCCCCAGGCCAGAATCCTCTCCTGCACCCATACCCCCTCACAGACTCTGCACCTCAATGCCCTGCCCCAGGTCACCACTCAAACCCTCTAGACCCTTCTCATCTATAAACAAATACATACATTTCCCGGCAGCATGTTAAAGTATTCTTTATGTATTAGTTTTGCATACAATATATTTTTTACTTCTATACCAATAAAAACACAATAAAATTATCAAATAATCACCTCTCATAGGAGTAGCCATTTTAGTTTATCTGCAAAAACAACGAGGAATCCTGTGGCACCTTAAAGACTAACTGATGTTGTTTTTACAAATAACCAACTGTTATCCTTAGGCCATGCCTACACTACAGGGGAAGGTCGAATTATGATATGCACTCTAGCTATGCTAATTAGTAGCTGGAGTTGATGTACCTTAATTCGAGTTTCCACGCCATCCCCACAGCGGGAGGTTGGCGGGAGCAAACACTCCCTTCAGCTTCCCTTACTCCTCACAAGGAGCAGTAGTAATAGCACTGATGAGGATGCCCTCTGAGTTCGATTTAGTGGGTTTTAAGTAGACCCGCTATATCGACCTCCAGAAGATTGACCGCGGTAGCATTGCTCTTCCACGTAGTGAAGACAAGCCCTAAGACAGACAAAACACATAAGCAGATTAGTTTTCTCCAATGTTGTCCAACCATTTTACAGTACTAATCATGGCATCTTGAAAAAAAGGGCCAGTCCAACATATATTTTCTACCAGGCAAAATGCTTACAATAATACAAACTTCTTTTAAAGTCAATGAGAATATGAATTATATCTTATCAAAAGCAGTTGTGGGTTCAGGCCCTACCAGAGTTAATGGAATAACAATGAGTAATACACTGGTCACTAAAAATAGGAGGAAAGAAACATATTTTTTAATAGGAGGGAAAAAACATATATTTAAAGCTACTGTCCTAAGTATATTAAGAACATAAGAACAGCCGTACTGGGTCAGACCAAAGGTCCATCTAGCCCAGTAGCCTGTCTGCCAACAGTAGCCAGCACCAGGTGTCCCAGAGAGGGTGGACCGAAGACAATGATCAAGTGATTTGTCTCCTGCCATCCTTTTCCAGCCTCTGACAAACAGAGGCCAGATACACCATTTCTATCCCCTGGCTAATAGCCTTTTATTGACCTAACCTCCATGAAATTATCTAGCTTCTCTTTAAACTCTGTTATAGTCCTAGCCTTCACAGCCTCCTCTGGCAAGGAGTTCCACAGGTTGACTACACGCTGTGTGAAGAAGAACTTTCTTTTATTAGTTTTAAACCTGCTACCCATTAATTTCATTTGGTGTCCTCTAGTTCTTCTATTATGGGAACTAATAAATAACTTTTCTTTATCTGCCCTCTCCACACCACTCATGATTTTATATACCTCTACCATATCCCCCCTCAGTCTCCTCTTTTCTAAACTGAAAAGTCCCAGTCGCTTTAACCTCTCTTCATATGGGACCCGTTCCAAACCCCTAATCATTTTAGTTGCCCTTTTCTGAACCCTTTCCAAGGCCAAAATATCTTTTTTGAGGTGAGGAGACCACATCTGTACACAGTATTCAAGATGTGGGCGTACCATAGTTTTATACAGGGGCAGTAAGATATTCTGGGTCTTATTTTCTATCCCTTTCTTAATAATTCCTAGCATCCTATTTGCCTTTTTGACCGCCACTGCACACTGTGTGGAAGTTTTCAGAGAACTGTCCACAATAACTCCAAGATCTCTTTCCTGATTTGTCATAGCCAAATTAGCCCCCATCATACTGTACGTATAGTTGGGGTTATTTTTCCCCGATGTGCATTACTTTACACTTATCCACATTAAATTTCATTTGTCATTTTGTTGCCCAATCACTCAGTTTGGTGAGATCTTTTGGGAGTCCCTCATAGTCTGCTTCTGTCTTGACTATCCTAAACAGTTTGGTATCATCCGCAAACTTTACCACCTCACTGCTTACCCCTTTCTCCAGATCATTTATGAATAAGTTGAAAAGGATTGGTCCCAGGACTGACCCTTGGGGGACAATACTAGTTACCCCTCTGCATTCTGAAAATTTACCATTTATTCCTACCCTTTGTTTCCTGTCTTTTAACCAGTTCTCAATCCAAGAAAGGACCTTCCCTCTTATCCCATGGCCATGTAATTTACACAAGAGCCTTTGGTGAGGGACCGTGTCAAAGGCTTTCTGAAAATCTAAGTATACTATATCTACTGGATCCCCCTTGTCTGCATGTTTGTTAACCCCTTCAAAGAACTCTAATAGATTAGAAAGACATGATTTTCCTTTACAGAAACCATGTTGACTTTTGTCCAACAAATTATGTTCTTCTACATGCCTCACAATTTTATTCTTTACTATTGTTTCAACTAATTTGCCCGGTACTGAAGTTAGACTTACTTATATTCTACTTAAATTACACAATATAGAAGGATCCATATACTGAGTATTTTATCTACTGTCACATTATTCTTTCATTGCTTCATATGCATTGTTGCAGGTCATACTCGAGCAGATTCTTATCTGCAGTACTACATTATCTTCAATGGCTTTATACGGATTTCTGATTTACACACTGTATAACTTAAGTAAAGAACAGAATTTAAAGTGCCCAAACCTATGACATACATTATATATAAAATTTCCTTACTGATATTTTAATTTATTGGCTGGTCAACAGAATTTGTTCTTACAGAACAAAAAAGGAATATTGTAATACTTGTGTCCTAATAACTTTTGTTTTAACTACTAGTTCCAATTAAACTAAAATCAACTGATACCTTTTGAGGGGCCAAAATCCTTTGCCTGAACTTTTCAATTGTATCTTGACCTGCAGCAGTCCAGGCACTGACAAATGCTTCTGCTTTGTCTTGATCAAGGTGAATGCTCTCCAGCTGCTGTTGCAGAATACCTGGTTTCAGATTATGATAGACTGCCTGTATAACAACAACAACAACAACAAAAAGAGTAAAATACACTTTGGTACAAGCAATTTCAGTACTTGATTAAGAAAACCTCTTTAGCATGTGCTTAAACTTATGCTTAAGTACTTTTCTAAAATAGGGATATTCTTCTCTATAGAGGTCTAAATGCTTTGTTTTTTCACTCTAAAATAAAGTACTCTATTAATGAAAAACAAAAGCATGCATTACATGATTACTATGAACCTGTGAGCCCCTTAATGCCAGCTGACAAACAGGGGCATTCCTAGGCAGCCATGCGTGCTTGTATGGTGGAGGACAGACATGACCATCTCTGCTAGTTCCTCTCTGGCCTCCCCGCAAGGCTGCTCTCACCTGTCCGCTGCAGAGGCTTCTGCCTGCCCCCTCGGCCCACCTCTTCTATGTGCTCCTCTCAAACAGCAGCAGCTAGCTGATTAAGGTTCCCTGCTATCAGACTGGAGGCAGAGAGGAACCCAGCCTCTGCAGCTCCAGGGAAGTCCCCGAGTCCTGGTAGAAGCTTCAGGGGAGGGAGTAGGAAGAAGCTTCAGGGGAGGGAGTAGAAATCCCCAGACTCCCAGCAGAAACTGCATGGGTGGGAGAAGGAAGCTCCAGGTCTCCAGTAGAAGCCACACAGGGAAAGAAGCCCCATGCCCCTGACAGAAGCTGCATTCGGGGGAGAGAAGGAGGGGAAGCCCCAGGTTCCCAGCAGAAGCCACTTGGGGGAGGAAGCACCTGAACCCAAGCAGAAGCTGTGTAGTGGAGGGTTCAGTTAAAGAAGGCCCCACAATTTGTAAGAATGGCCCTGCTGACAAAGGACCCACTATACTGTACCTTACACCATGCCTGGTACATCCATTATACCCAACATACTCTTGTCATCATATTATCTAAAAGGTGTCATGTAAGGAATCTTATGTAAACTGCTGACAAGCAGGTACCAAAAATCGTATGGTATAAATACATGTTGTGTACAAAGTTGCGTATTTGCTGGAAATATGGTCTTAAAATGTATCTGGGAGACAGTACATAAGTCCATCTTATCCTAAACAAAGGCATGTGCTTTCACCTGTCTGACTGGCTTGATTCCAGGCAGAGGACAACAGAAATACATTTACATTAAAGGTGAACAAAGCCATCAAGCTATCAAATGGGAGAAGACAGTGTAATAATCACACTAAGGAGACAGAATCTGCACCCCATGAAGCCTTCCTGGGGCTTGAGGCAGAGAAAATGGACATTGGGAAATATAAGGAGAGCAAAAAAGCCACTGGAGTTATCTATCTCTAGGGGACATAAGGTACAGCACCCTCTGACTCTGTGAAAATTAGATCACCTAATCCAAAGTCTAGGGATTTTGGTAACTTGATGTAAATAAGAAAACTGCTTAGTCAAAGATTGTAACTTGCTAAACTTAAGTTTTAGTCACTAAAAAACATGTTCTATTTTGGTTTGCTTATAATCAAACCTGTCTTTCCCTCTGGCTTAGCACCACTTAAATCTCTGTTTGTTTGTTTAATAAACTTAATCTTGTATTACTGCAAAAACATTTCATTGCTGCATATTAAAGCGAAGTGTGAGTCTTCAGCTAACCTAACTAGGTGGTACGTGTTCTGTTTCTTAGGAGGCAGAAAACTTAATTTCTATGAGTGTCCAGTGAGAAGAAATGGACACTCCAGAGCATGGTTTCCCAAACTGGGGGGCATGCCCCCTTGGGGGGTGTGAAAAAATTCCAGGGGGGACGCGAGGCGACCCAGCCTCCTCTCCCCCCCCCCCATCAAGTTTTGCTGCCCCACTCAGTTCCTTTTTTTTTTTTTTTGGCTCAACAAGTTTTGCTGCTATTTTTGGGGGGGGAGGGAGTGAGGGTTTTTCAAAAATCAAAAAGGGAGGCATGATGCCAAAAAAGTTTGGGAACCACTGCTCCAGAGAGACATTTCTGGAGGAATTCAGGTTCGCTAATTGTTATCTGCAACGCAGTTTGGACTAGAAAAGTCTTGAAGAGTTTGCTGGTAAGGCTCACAGGCTGGTGTGCCAGAGACTTGACATACAACTTAGCAACAGCAAAGCTCTAACTTTTTCTGGGGCAGAGGGATAACATAGGTGAGCTCACTTCTATTTCTCTAGAACAGGTAGGTATTATTATTAAAAAAGCAAAAGTAACAATGGCCAAATATCTATCTTTCCATCCATTTAAACGTAAGTATTGTATTCTTTATGGCCCAATATATCCCCGTGGCACTTCTTCATTGAAACAAAAAGGAAAGTAAGCAAAAAAACCTTTTTGACCTTTTCTTTCTTTCCCAAACTGATCTTTTCCTATTTTTTTATTTGAGTAAAGTACAATCCAGCACAGAAGCATTTTAACTGAATTCACTTACTGACAAATATTCATATTTTATAAGAACAATACTAAACACTTAGCTTAGAGATGCAATTTACCCAAAATGAATGCAAAGCAAGATTGAACCAAACTGCAAGTCCAAGCCTACAAATTTTTACTTACAAAAGTAGCCCCACTAACTTAAATGGATCAATCAGAGGCTCATTTAACTGCACATCCAGTAATGTGATCTATGCCATCAAATGCCAGCAATGCCCCACTGCAATATATTTTGGACAAACTGCTCAGTCCCTACGGGAAAGAATCAATGGAAACAAATCAGATATCCGTAAAGGGAACATACAGAAACCTGTTGGTGAACACTTTAATCTGCCTGGTCACTCATTAAGAGATCTTTAAGTTGCTGTTTAGTTACAGACCAGTTCCACAAGCCAAATACACAGGGAAGGGTTGGAACCGAACTACAATTCATTCACAAGTTTAATTCTCATGCCCATGGTCTGAATCAAGGTTCCAGATAGCTGGGACATTATCAACCAACTAACCAACGAAGGTGCCAATGGTTCTTTGTGTAGAATCTGGTGTTAGTACTCTTCCTCGCTAATTGCTAACTTATCTGCTTCTTTTAACTATCCAGGCTTTAGGTGCGTATAGGCTATCAGTTTTACATGTTACATACTGCTCGGCTTTCCCTTTGATTTATATACCCACTGCCCCCGGCCTTCCTTCCCTATTTATTTTTGGTTCTGCACATCCAACACTCTGGTCATCTGAAGAAGTGGGCTGTGCCCACGAAAGCTGATGATACCATCTACATGTTTTGTTAGTCTTTAAAATGCTACAAGACTTTTGAGGGTTTTTTAAGTTTATCCTGTACAGACTAATTCGGCTACCCCTCTGTAACTTAAATGGGTTACTCATCTGAATAAATACTGCTTTCATAAATAGAGGTTTACATGACTGATATCTTAAGTAATAAAGCTATCACAGAGCAACTTTGTACAATATAATATTTATCTACATCATCGGGGAAGAAATGTTTATCAGTTTTGCAAGTGAGCTTTATTATTGCTGTTTAAATATTGTATGTGCCTTTTAAAAATATGTCTCTGTATTTAGTGGCTTAGTTGTTTTGCTACACATAACAGCAAATATAAAAGCAGTTGAGCTTACCAAAGAAAAAGAACAAGTATGAAGTGATGTGACATGCTTCAGAAAGTTGGGGAGTAGGGCCCTTCAGACTGGCTCTGGTATTTAGGGCCAGATTCTGATACTTTTGATACATAGAACATTACTTCATGGGTTTAGGCTGCTAGGAAAGAGACTGAAATCCAGGGCCTCTATGGTGGCATTCTGAGAAATGCTTCCAGTTCCACGCGCAGGGCCAGGTAGGAAAGCAGAGCTTCAGAGTCTCAATGCATGGATGAGACGATGGTGTAAGGAGGAGGGGTTTAGCTTTATAAGGAACTGGGGGAAACTCTGGGATAGGGGGAGCCTATTCAGGAAGCATGGGCTCCACCTAAACCAAAGTGGATCTAGACTGCTGGCACTTAGAATTAAAAAGGTCGCAGAGCAGTTTTTAAAACTAAGAGATGGGGGAAAGCCAATTGGTGCAGAGGAGCACATGGATCGGACAAAGACGTCTCTTAGAGGAGAGTCTATTGATAGAGATTCTCTAGGTTTTAGTCAGGAGGAAAGGATGGAAGAGGATAAAGTATGGGCCAGATCAGACAAAAAACATTCACCTAAAAAAGAATCTGACACATCAGAAAAGGGCAGACAAATAAACAGTGACAAGTTTTTAAAGTGCTTGTACACAAATGCTAGAAGTCTAAAAAATAAGATGGGTGAATTAGAGTGCCTCGTGTTAAAGGAGGATACCGATATAACAGGCATCACAGAAACCTAGTGGAGTGAGGACAATCAATGGGACACAATCATTCCTGGGTACAAAATATATCGGAAGGACAAAACAGGTCGTGCGGGTGGAGGAGTGGCACTATATGTGAAAGAAAATTTAGAATCAAACGAAGTAAAAATCTTAAATGAATCACCATGTTCCACAGAATCGCTATGAATAGTAATTCCCTGCTCTTATAAGAATGTAACGGTAGGGATCTATTATTGACCGCCTGACCAGGACAATATAGTGACTATGAAATGCTAAGGGAGATTAGAGAGGCTATCAAAATAAAGAACTCAATAATGGGGTTTCAACTATCCCCATATTGACTGGGTAGATGTCACCTCAGGACGAGATGCAGAGACAAAATTTCTTGATACCTTAAATGACTGCTTCTTGGAGCAGTTGGTACAGGAACCCACGAGGGGAGAGGCAATTCTCGATTTAGTCCTGATTGGCGCGCAGGATCTGGTCCAAGAGGTAACAGGACTGCTTGGAAGTAGCGACCATAATATAATAACATTTAACATTCCTATGATGGGAAGAACACCTCAGCAGCCCAACACTGTGGCATTTAATTTCAAAAAGGGGAACTATGCAAAAATGAGGAGGTTAGTTAAACGGAAATTAAAAGGTACAGTGACTAAAGTAAAATCTCTGCAAGCTGCACGGACACTTTTCAAAGACACCATAATAAAGGCCCAACTTAAATGTATACCCCAAATTAAAAAACATAGTAGAAGAACTAATAAAGAGCCACCATGGCTTAACAACCATGTAAAAGAAGCAGTGAGAGATAAAAAGACATCTTTTAAAAAATGGAAATCAAATCCTAGTGAGGTAAACAGAAAGGAGCATAAACACTGCCAAATTAGGTGTAAAAATGTAATAAGAAAAGCCAAAAAGGAGTTTGAAAAGCAGCTAGCCAAAAACTCAAAAGGTAATAACAAAATGTTTTTTAAGTACATCAGAATCAGGAAGCCTGCTAAACAACCAGTGGGGCCCCTGGACAATCGAGATACAAAAGGAGCACTTGAAGACAATCAAGTCATTGCGGAGAAACTAAATGAATTCTTTGCTTCAGTCTTCACAGCTCAGGATGTTAGAGAGATTCCCAAACCTGACCCGTCCTTTGTAGATGACAAATCTGAGGACTTGTCACAGTCCTCAGGAAGTGTCATTAGAGGAGGTTTTGGAATTAATTGATAAACTTAACAGTAACAAGTCACTGGGACCAGATGGCATTCACCCAAGAGTTCTGAAAGAACTCAAATGTGAAATTGCAGAACTATTAACTATGGTTTGTAACCTATCCTTTAAATCAGCTTCTGTACCCAATGACTAGAAGATAGCTAATGTAATGCCAATATTTAAAAAGGGCTCTAGAGGCAATCCCGGCAATTACAGACTGATAAATCTAATGTCAGTACCGGGCAAATTAGTTGAAACAATAGTAAAGAATAAAATTGTCAGACACATAGAAGAACATAATTTGTTGGGCAAAAGTCAACGTGGTTTCTGTAAAGGGAAATCATGTCTTACTAATCTATTAGAGTTCTTTGAAGAGGTTAACAAACATGTGGACAAGGGGGATACTGTAGATATAGTGTACTTAGATTTCCAGAAAGCCTTTGACAAGGTCCCTCACCAAAGGCTCTTACGTAAATTAAGTTGTCATGGGATAAGAGGGAAGATCCTTTCATGGACTGAGAACTGGTTAAAAGACAGGAAACAAAGGGTAGGAATAAATGGTAAATTTTCCGAATGCAGAGGGGTAACTAGTAGTGTTCCCCAAGGGTCAGTTCTAGGACCAATCCTATTCAACTTATTCATAAATGATCTGGAGAAAGGGGTAAACAGTGAGGTGGCAAAGTTTGCAGACGATACTAAACTGCTCAAGGTAGTTAAGACTAAAGAAGACTGTGAAGAACTTCAAAAGGATCTCACCAAACTAAGTGACTGGGCAACAAAATGGCAAATGAAATTTAATGCAGATAAATGTAAAGTAATGCACACTGGAAAAAATAATCCCAATTATACATATAATATGATGGGGGCTAATTTAGCTACAACTAATCAGGAAAGAGATCTTGGAGTTATCGTGGATAGTTCTCTGAAGACGTCCACGCAGTGTGCAGCAGAAGTCAAAAAGCAAACAGGATGTTAGGAATCATTTAAAAAGGGATGGAGAATAAGACGGAGAATATCATATTGCCCTTATATAAATCCATGGTACGCCCACATCTTGAATACTGCATACAGATGTGGTCTCCTCATCTCAAAAAAGATATACTGGAATTAGAAAAGGTTCAGAGAATGGCAACTAAAATGATTAGGGGTTTAGAACGGGTCCCATATGAGGAGAGATTAAAGAGACTGGGACTTTTCAGCTTGGAAAAGAGGAGACTAAGGGGGGATATGATAGAGGTATATAAAATCATGAGTGGTGTGGAGAAAGTGAATAAGAAAAAGTTATTTACTTGTTCCCATAATATAAAAACTAGGGGCCACGAAATTAAACTAATGGGCAGCAGGTTTAAAACAAATAAAAGGAAGTTCTTCTTCACACAGCGCATAGCCAATCTGTGGAACTCCTTGCCTGAGGAGGTTGTGAAGGCTAGGACTATAACAGGGTTTAAAAGAGAACTAGATAAATTCACGGAGGTTAAGTCCATAAATGGCTATTAGCCAATATGGGTAAGGAATGGTGTCCCTAGCCTCTGTTTGTCAGAGGGTGGAGATGGATGGCAGGAGAGAGATCGCTTGATCATTACCTGTTCGATTCACTCCCTCTGGGACACCTGGCATTGGCCACTGTTGGCAGACAGGGTACTGGGCTGAATGGACCTTTGGTCTGACCCAGTATGGCCATTCTTATGTTCTCCCACTGACTTCAGCAGAAACAGGGTGTACTTGTGAAGTTTTATTCTGCTAAGTGAAAGGATCACAAGCTAGTTCTCAGAGATGTGTTGATAAGCACAGGATACAAACGGAGGGCAAGCTTCTACCCTCTTCACTCCCATTAAGTAGAGCCTTGTTCCTCAAGTGCAACTCTGACTTCAGTGAGACTACTTGCAAAGTAAGATACAGGTTGAGTATCTCCAGTCCTGCACTTTCTGGTCCAGCAATATCTGTGGTTCAGCACAATTTTAGTTAGTCGAAGGTCCACTTACCATGGGTGTGGGCAAGTTTCTTGTGGTCCGATAAAATGTGTTTACAGCCACCAGTCCTGGATCCAGTGTTCTGTGCTGTTATTTAGCTCTAATTTACCCCCAAAGGTCTTCTAAGAGTTTTGTAAGCAGTGAAAGTGTTGGTAATGTTGCTAGACAATATTGACCTCCCATGGTTTGGAAAATGTTAGGTGCGGGGGGTGCCGGACTAGAGAGGTTCAACCTGTACTAAGCAACTTGAGTATAGGACACAAGATCAGTCCTTCAATATATAAATAGCATGACCGCTACATTTATTTTCAGGAAATGTCTACCTCAACATGCTCTGGAGAATAATTTTTCTATCAAACAAGCATTGTGTTTCAAATATTTAACAATTCACATCGATATAAATGATACCTGTTCCAAAATAAATGATATTGTTTCAAGGACAAGATGAAGATCTTGCTTCTCCATTGAAAACGCAGCTTGAAGTTTTTCTTCCTCCTCTTCACTGAAACTGCTCTCAGCCTGAAGTATAAAAAAGGGATTATTACTGGTATTCCATCTGCCATCCAGAATTCGTTTTACAAAAGGCAAATTTTGTTAAAACATTAGAGTCAAGGGTTTTATTTGTTTTTAAATGGGAGAGGGAAAACAAATCTTGTTAGAGGAAAAATGTATCAGGATACCCAACTCCTCACCCAAATCCACTAACTTCAGTGGGAGCCTCTCCATTTCTTTTAATGGGCTTTTGATCAGACCTTTATGAAATATGCATACAACTGCACACTTTTTTCTCACTGTATATAAAAATATTCATGAAATTACTATTTAAAGACTCATCTTTTGACAACATATGATAATTCACTTTATGTAGAAAAAAATATATATTTATATTTGGCCATCCAAAAGAGCAACAATGGTATAATGTGCACTGGCTGGACTAGAAATAAAAGCACCAAAAAGGCAGTAAAGTATTACTGCAGTTAAATATGCTCCTCTTGGTTTGCTATTGACATTTCTCCAATCTGAGTGTATTTTCTTCAAGAAGACATAACAATAAAAGTCTATTTTGGGAAATTTAGAAAGATGTCTACAAAACGTCAAAAATCGATAACATGTCATATTAAAGGTCACTGAATGGAAAATCCTACTTAACTAATGTACTGCATGTTTAAGCACAAGGCAAATATTGTCATCTTTTAAAATAGAATGTTCTATATTTTAGACAAACAACATAGTTAGGACAAAGAGTAATCCAGTAACTGCACAGCTACTAAAAAAAAAAAAACAGTTGAACTGTTTGAGTAAAAATAATGTAATTATAAGGAGACCTAGATGGCCAAAAAATTTGTATCTCTAATAAGAATGCAAAAATGAAAATGGTAGTTTAATCTTTGTATGCAGTATTGTTGTATCCACGCTGGCCCAAGTATATTAAAGAGAGAAGATGGGTGAGGTAATAGCTTTCATTGAATCAACTTCTGTTGGTGAGAGACAAGCTTTCGAGTTCATACAGAACTTTTCTTCAGTCCTGAAGAAGAGCTCTGGAAAGCCTGTCTCAGTTTAGTCTTTAGCTTTTCAAAGGAAACATGCAGTTTTAAGTATCTTGGCTAATATAAGGAAGTTTATTTAAAATTGCCACCAATTCAGTGTTCCCTTTAGTTAGGCAGCTCATGGTTTGTGAAATTGGTAACATAATACTGTCTTTGAATCCAAGTCTATCATTCAAATCCAGTGCAGCTCAATAGTAACAAAAAAGTATTATGCTATATAATGGTCATTTAGTAGCTTAGGTAAAATTAAGTTAATAGCTTTTTTTCCCCGCTAGCAGGTAAATATCTTCATTAATTCATTCATAAATAAATCACAGTTACTATTACCAGACCCTTGTTAGTAATTTCAACAGAAAAATCAAGAATTGAATCAAACAGATTAAACAACCCTCAGAGTCCTAGATGTGATTCCACTTGAGCAGCTGGGGCAAGAAAAATACATTTGTATTTTCCCCCCACCGAGGCTGTGACTGTCCTACTTCAATTTCCAGTGCTATCAGTTTGACACCCTCTATAATTCTAAATTAAAAAAATACAAGGTTACATCCATCAAATACCGATACAACAATGACTAAGGTAAGTTGGAAACAAATTAGCAAATACATACCATGCACATGAAAGACTAGTGAGCTACTAAGTTTACTGTTAATATTGTTTTCACTATTATATATTTTGCTTTTCTGTTCTCTTACAACAAAAAGTAATACAAGATTTGCCACAAACGTAATTAATCTAGAAACTAGTCATCCTTTTCCATTTTATGAAGAGAACAAATGCAGGGTGTGTATAGGCTTGCTTCTATTCAATCTGACCCATCTAGAGCCATCCATTCCTAGCACCAAATATATAATTTCATAAAATCAAAAGAAAGCTTCCAACAAAAATAGCACTTGTTTGGATTAAAACATTTTCCTCTAGCTTTCCACTGGAACATTTTTCTGATTATTCTATTTTCATTGTCCAGACGAAAAGAAATGAAATACAGGCAACCATCATAAATGGTGAATCATTAATTATGGGCTTGATTCTTACCTCTAAATTCACAAGAGCAGAAGAGGGGAGAACCAGATCCACCCTTCCTCCCAAGCCAATGGAAGCCCCTCTGTGGAAGCTCCAAAATTGTCCAGATACACAAATAAAGAACCAGGTTCAAGAAGGGGCTTTGGACAGCAGAACCTATCACACAATACTGTGAAACCTACTGCAGAATCTACAATACTTTGTTAGGCACAGGGAAGGCAGAAAACTGTGTGGGAGAGATTCCTCTTGCCTCTGATAGATCCCTCAAGGTTCACATGTTGTAAGCGCCCGGCTTTACCTTGGAGAGACCAAGATAGAGTATGTGCAACAAGAAGAAAACTTATGGAAGAACTGCAAGGAAGTTTAATTACATGGCATTTTCAACTCCTGTGCAAACGTAACAGACATACAGGGAACCATGAATGCAAATTTTAAAAATGCTTTCAGTTTTAATAATCCTGAGCTGTGAGCACTAACACAAACACATTGTTTTTAAATAAGATTTGAAACTGATATGCCCTTTGAAAATATGCTGCATTGACATCTCTTGTTTGACAATATTTCATAACTTTTTTTTCCAAACAAAGGAGGTCAGAATTGCTCAATTTTGCTTCAGAATTCTAACACACCAGGAGACACACATGTTGACACACTTGTCAAACAAACAACATGACAATTTCCAATATGCAGAATAGCATAACAACAGTCATGACATCGTTTGTAATAAAAAGCAGAAGAGCTTTTGCAGATTACTGATTATGGAGCTGATCCATATCACATTCCATAATGATAATTTATTCATGAGTTGGCAGATTTCTGGGGTTTCATCCATGGTATTGTCCAGGGTCTGTCAACATTGACATGATGTACACGACAATAAGAGTTGCAGCCAAATGAAATTTTATATGATTTTAGGTATAATTTATTATTTCTAAATTATAATTTATAGCAACTGCATCTTTATACAAACACTCAAGCTTAAAGGCTTTTTGTGCCCAGTCTTTCCTTTATATGTCTACCAAAGATACTATTTCTTAGATCCGTTGTTTTATCTTGCATAGAGAGCAAGCAAAATCAAATCACAGGAAAAAATACACTTATTTCCCTCACCACAAAAAGTGCTGTCTTCCTCCACCAGAATGTATTCTAAATGCCACTCAGAACAGGATATACTTCTATAGAGGAAAAAAATGGTGTATTTTTTTTGTGATTTGAAATAATCTATATGTTAAATGTGCAAGACAAAATCTAAAGACTTAAGAAAACAGTATTTTATTACAGGATTTTAAAAAACATAAAATTCACAGAAACTGGTATGATGTATTCATAATAGAGCTTAAACATGTAAAAAAGGCAAGGAGTACACACCTTTAGATGAAGCTTTTGAAGTATGCGGGAGAGTAATCGAGGAAATTTGCCTGTGTCTATCATGTTAATGAGCAACACTGCTTTTTTGATGCTATATAAAATGAAAGAGATTGCGTAAGTTTCTTAACTTAAACATATTGGCTTTAAACAGTGTACTGCAAATATTTTTGTTTTCCTATGTTTCCCGCACCTGCAAGCACACTTGGGATACTGGCTTCTAATCTAAATGAGTTTGGATTAAACAGATTTTCTTGATACTTTAAACACAATTTATAAAAATTCACAGTGAGAATTACAGAGCCAGTCTCCAAGTGAGGAGCAAAACAGCGATACTCCCTCTCCCCCCTTCTCCAATTAAACCGGGCTGAGCTGACAACCGGGGTGCCCTAGCTCAGCCGGCTGTGTGATACTGACACGGTCACGCTGCCCCATTCGCGGAGAAACCCACATGCTGGAAACCGCGAGAGGGGGCAGTGCCGTAGGCACAGTGATCCCAGCCCGCTAGGAAACTGGGGTCCCAGCTTGGGGGGTCAGTGGGGACCTGGGGCGGGGTGGCCCAGAGTTTGGGGGACACTGAGGAGCTGGCGGTCCCAGGGGTGTCGGGTGGGGCGCTCTGGGCTCCATGCCGGGCCGGGGCTCCGGAGGCGCCGCTGGGCCGGGCGGTCCGTACCTGCCGCTCTCGGGGATGATGGGCGCTGCCATCCTGCCCGCCGCCGCCGCCCGGGTCCGCCCGCCGTCACTCACCCGGCCAGGGGCGGGGCGGACGGGAGCCTGGCAGGCTCAACCGGCCCCGCCCCCACCCGGGCGGAGCTACGCGGGGCGGCCCCGCCTCGCTCTCGGTAACTGCCTCGTGCTCCTGTGCCGCTTGCGTCTTCCCGGGTGGCTGAGACCGGGCGCCGCGCAGGGCAGGAGGGGCCAGGCAGCGCCGCGGGGAGAGCGGGGCCGGTGCAGCGTCAGAAACAGCTGCCCTCAAAATCTGCTCCAGGTAGCAATTACTGACATTCTAGTGCGTCAGGTTTGGCTTGTGTCCGTTTCTGCTACCCACGCGCGTCTCACTGGTCCAGGAGGAGCTAGACCTGACAGGTGGGGTTCACTTTGTCAGACTTTGCTGCCCATGCTCCCGTCACTGGTGTCTGTATTGGTCATGAACATTTCATTGCAAGTATTCACTGCTCAAAATTCCAGTTGTGCTCGTTAGTTTTCTGTGAATACAGAAATATAAAATTTGACCTATTACCTGACTGAATTATCATAACTCTTAGAATGAGGCTGCTAAAGTGTATTCTCACATTAACACTCCCTGTTTTCTTTCCTAGAATACTCAAACATACACGCCTAAAATTTGTTGTGAATTAGGAATATTTGTGAGATAAGAACTTGCACAGAAATTGAACAAGCATGAAGTAAATTCATTTAAAAGTTTGAATAGATATTCACAGACAAAAGTGCACTTTTGAAAAATGTGAACATACAGACATTTACAATATGGGTTAACGTTCCTTTTCTATGGTGAACATACAGATGTTAACCTTCTTCTATGGCAAAAAAGGAACTAGCTCAAATGTCTCTAAAATGTGAACAATTATTGGGAGAACTGATGATCTCTCCTTGAAGATTAGAAAAAGGAAATGTGATCCCAACACTGACAAAAAGAAAAGAATGGTCCTGAAAATTGTTGTCCATAAGGTATTTGTTAGAAACAATCAGATAATGGGACAAATATTGACAGAAAAAAACCTCTAGGGGCTTGTTTATAAAAGAAATTGACCAGAACAGGTATTGTGGAGTAAATTATTCTTCCGCAGCTATTGCAGAATAGTTCCACTTGTAGAGCCGGGATCCACGTAAGGGCAGAGTGAGGGCAGCAGCAACAGCAGCTTTTACTGAGCATGCTTGATTCCAGTGCGCATAATCAGTACACCCTAACAATGGAATTCTGAAGGCAGCTGCTGTGTGACGCTACACTGGCTGCATGTTTATGTGGTAGCACCTAAGCCACTGCCCGGCCCCACAGCGCACGGGCCTCGATGGGAAGCGGGCTCCCACAATAGCCTTTTGGGCTTGAAGGGGCACCTTGGGGGCTTTGCACCCTGTGGGCTTGCTTGGGATTGGTTAAGGGGTGCAGGCAGCTGTCAGGGACCATGCAAAATGTAAGGTGGCAGCTGTTACGGACACTTAGGGCAGGAGAAATTTACCCAGGAGCATTAAAAATCCCATGAAAATCCGGTATTTAAACAGCTAAGTGCTTGGCAACCCAGCGCCTCCTCCCCCTCAACAGTGCCCAAACTAAAGGGAAATTGACAATAGGGGTTTTCATTTACCAGTCTGAAGGAAATTAAAACAGAAAACAAAGAGACTACATCAGCCCCTACATTTGGAAAGGCAATTCATTTTTTTTTTAATTCTTTACACTGGTATAATCTAAAGGCTTGTTTAGATTAGGATTTTAAAGTATATTGATAGAACATATTAACTAATATCCTCTAATTAAACATACTTGAAAAGGTTAGACTCACCACTAGACTTTAATTCCGACAGCTGCATGTTTGTTACACACTAGGGGTATATCTACGCTGCACCCTAGTTCACTAATGTAGGCATTCGAACTTGCAAATGAAGCCCAGGATTTAAATATCCGGGGCTTCATTTGCATGTTCCCGGGCGCCGCCATTTTTAAATGCCCCGTAGTTCGAACTACCTGCCCGCAGCTACACGCGGCACAGACTAGGTAGTTCGAATTAAAGCTCCTAATTTGAACTACCATTATTCCTCCTGCAAGGAGGTTTAACGGTAGTTCGAATTAGGAGCTTTAATTTGAAATACCTAGTCCGTGCTACATGTAGCCGCGGGCAGGTAGTTCAACTACGGGCATTTAAAAATGGCAGCGCTGAACATGTAATGAAGCCCGGGATATTTAAATCCCGGCTTCATTTGCAAGTTCGAATGTTTACATTAGCCACCCTAGTTCGAACTAGGGTGGCAGTGTAGACATACCCTATCTTATCTATGGTAGACTATTCAAATGTGTTAGTTTAGAATGAAAGATGTGTTAAAATGTTTTAGTTAACTCACACATTTGAATAGTCTACCATAGATAAGATAGGGTATGTCTACACTGCCACCCTAGTTCGAACTAGGGTGGCAGTGTAGACATACCCTATCTTATCTATGGTAGACTATTCAAATGTGTTAGTTTAGAATGACAGATGTGTTAAAATGTTTTAGTTAACTAACACATTTGAATAGTCTACCATAGATAAGATAGGGTATGTCTACACTGCCACCCTAGTTCGAACTAGGGTGGCAGTGTAGACATACCCTATCTTATCTATGGTAGACTATTCAAATGTGTTAGTTAACTAAAACATTTTAACACATCTTTCATTCTAATCTAGGAATCCTGAGGCACCTTAAAGACTAACTGAATTATCTGGGTTTTATTTAATCTTTAAAGTGTTATAGGATTCCTTGTTTTTACAGATACAGACTAGAGATGTTAAATTTCGATTAATCAGCTAATTGAGTAGTCAATGGAATTACCATCGACTACTTGATTAGTCGATAAGGGGGAGGTGTGGCACTCGTTATCCCAGCTGCGTCTCTGCCTTTGAAATGTACCAAGAGCCCCGTGGGGCTCTTGGTACATTTCAAAGGCAGAGGCACAGCAATTGGGACCCGGCGCAAGCGAGAACTGCTTCAGTCTCCACTCATGCCGTTTACCCGCTGTGCCTCTGCCCCTGTGAAGACAGTGCCAGGGGGAACCGACTTTTAAGCTGGCTAGCCCTAGCACTGTCTCCTGACCACCCCCTCCCCCCCACCTTGCTGCCTCTCTCTGATAGAGGCAGCGGTGGGGAGGGGAAAGCAACCAGTTGAGTCACTACTTGACTACCCAATAAGCATATGCTTATTGGATAGTCAACTAGTCGCTTACATCCCTAATACAAACTAGTATGGCTACCCCTCTGAGTCTAGGTACAACCAAATTTGGTGTCCCAGTGTAAGTGTGAGAAAGCGTCTGAGGCCAGATCTACATTGGTGAGAAAATTGATGCAAGATACACAACTCCAGATAAAAAAAATAGCATAGCTGGTGTCAACATACCTTGCATCGATTTTTCTGGGGTGGCCCCACAGCGGGAGGTCAAAGGGAGAAACTCTCCCGTCTACTTTCCTACTCCTCATGACTGCAAGGTGTGCTAGCGTTGGAGGAGGCACCCTCAGTGCTCAAGTTAGTGGGTCCTTACTAGACCTGTTAAATCAAATGCCAGAAGAACGATTTTCAGAGTGCCGATCTTCCTGGAAGTGAAGATAAGCCCTGAGTCATCATACTTGAAATCCTGCTGAGGTGGTTTGGACATGCTTTGCCAATGTCAAGAAACTGTACTTAGCACTAGATAAGCCACATGGACACTCCTTGGCAACAATAAAAAGAACCGCACAATACATGTAACATAAGAACATAAGAACGGCCGTACGGGGTCAGACCAAAGGTCCATCTAGCCCCAGTAGCCTGTCTGCCGACAGTGGCCAGTACCAGGTGCCCCAGAGAGGGTGGACCGAAGACAATGATCAAGCGATTTGTCTCCTGCCATCCTTCTCCAGCCTCTGACAAACAGAGGCCAGGGACACCATTTCTATTCCCTGGCTAATAGCCTTTTATGGACCTAACCTCCATGAAATTATCTAGCTTCTCTTTAAACTCTGTTATAGTCAATATGTAAGAATCATTGACAAAGATGCTGCTGTCATAGAAACAAGGTATAGCAGTAAGGAACATAATATTATACTCATGGAGGTGAAAAGACTATTACCTTGTGTCAGAAGACACAAGAGCATCTAATAAATAATAAATAGTAAAGGATTATGGAATTGGGGTTATTGCAAGAAACCATGGTAGGTCCTGGAGTCAGATGGAGAGAAGTTGAGAACCCTTGATTAAAGGTAATAATAATTCATGTAAATAAGCGTGTCAATCATACAGAATGAAATCCTAGCCTGGTTGAAGTCAATGGAAATTTTGCCATTGACTTGAGGGGGCTAGATTTCATCTTGTATTTTTAAAATGATAGTGTCTATTTAAATTATTTGTTCAGAACAAAATTTATTATATACTTCACCTCAGAAAAAAGTCTGAGTAGCACCACGGACCTTACCCCAACAGAGGAATTGAATTCTAAAGTGGAGGACTTCAGGATGAAGGAATAACGAGTTGCATCAAATATATTAGCATGATCTGCATTCACAATCTCCTTTATAAAAGTTTTAACTTTGTTGCTCTACACATACTCCTGTAATCCTTAAAGTGAATGGGGCTGTGGTGAGGCTTTTTAATCCATCTACATAAATCTTTTGCAGGATCAGGGTCGTAGGCACTATGGCTGAGATTTTAGGGAATGTAGCTGAATTTAGCTAATGGACAGTGGGCTTCTAAATCCCTTGGGCAGCTTTTTATATCTCAGTCTCCATGACTGCCTTCACTTTACTGTTCTCAGGAGTAAAATCATATATTCTGCTCTATTGTAGTCTGTGATGCACAAGTACCAATAGAGCCTTAAATACTGTTTTTATGCCATTTGAACATAAATGTTTTACAGCTTGTTCTCATAGATCAACTTTTCATTTAGAATTCATGTAGGAATTTCCTTTGTAGTTTTTAATTTTGAAAATCTCCTACAGAAGCTAGTAGAAATGATGCATAATTAAAGAATTCTTTGAAAATGTCCATATTCAGCTCCTAAGTATCTTTTGGATCTGCCCTCCCATAATGTATTCTACTCATTGTCATTCTGTATTCCCTCACCTCCTTCTCTTTTCCTACCCCTATTTGTCTTTCATCACTTGCCCTCATCTGTCATTTTTCCTTATTTATAAAGCACAGTCTTGTATCCCTTATCTTGAACATGGTATGTATCTCTACTGCTCTGAATATAGAGACTGGAATTTACTGAGCTACTTAAAAATTGTTCTTAAGCTGCCATCTGTACAGTAGTCATGCTACTGACTCTAAAAGTTGTCTGTGCAATCATCCTGCTATTAAATAAAAATAAAATGTTTCACATTAACTTTTGCTTACTGCAAATAATTATGTAAATATTCAAATAGCTAGATGTTTTTGCATAAACTAACTATAAAGTTGTGAGGCAAGGGATGAAATAGCTACTAGGATTACCATGTTGTGGAACACATTTAATGATATATATTTGGAGTTAAAATCTAATTGGAAAAAAAACCTCTTCTAAAATACATCTTAAATATATCCTCATTTTGCCTGTGTACATCATAAACAATCATTCCCATTGTTGATTTCAGTTAGAATTCATGCAAGAATTTCCTTTATGGTTTTTAATTTTGAAAAACTCCTACAGAAGACAATAATAATTATACATAACTAAACTATATATTATTATGGACTAGAATCTTCTCCCTTTACACTGAGTCATACCCTACTCTCTAAATAAGTCCACTGAATTCAATTAGACTACTCACAGAGTAAGATACTACACAACATATAGTGCTAGAATGTTGCCATATGTAAATAATCACTTGATTACTAGGACTATGTTGTGCATCTTTTACTCATGCAGGTGTGCACTTACTCACATAAATAGACCCTTTGAAGCCACTAGGACTGTGATGAATAGGTTATTTTCTTTATTTTGGGGTTTGTGAGCTCCTCTGTGCTGAGCCCAAGTACCCCCAGCCCCGTACACTGTAACTTTTAATCTGAATCCCAGGGAAGCAATTCTCTTTTGTTTTAATCTGCCTTTTTCAGTTGCTCTGTAACATATAGCAACCAAATACGTCTTATTTGTTTTGTTAATAAAATCACCTTTTTAAGACAATGACCTAATTCCTGTGTCCTAGAAGGCAGCAGGTTCTGTGTAAATGTGCCTGAAACTGAAAGGTCAGCTCTTAAGACATTACAGTTTGTTTTCAAGCTCTGTCCAGAGGGAGGGTAAAAGATCTTGAGGGGTACCACACAGGAAGAAATTCCAAAGTGGGTGCTCCTAGGTTTTCAAAGGTGTTTTTGTATTTTAAAATCTCTTGCAAGCCTTCTACACTCAAAGTGCTAGAGTGGGGAACAGCCTTGACAGGAGCTACTCAAGTGAGTTAGTGCTTTACAGTGTAAGGTATGCATGTTCTAACCTTCTATAATCAAGAACAGTATCTGCCAACAATTATTTGTTCACAATGTGAATACACACACAAGGAATAATGGTGTTAAGGAACAAGTCCATACACTTCCCCCTGAATGGTGGTGGAAGCAGCTCAGTATCTGGCAGGATCTAGTTCTTAGAGAAAAATAAAATTATTCTTGTGGATGGAAAGAAAGGATAAAAACCTTTGCATGTTTCATGCCAAGGTCAAAATCAGAGTTAAGTGCCATTATTACATTGTAACAAATGTACAAAGACTGCAGTTGGCCCAAATTCCACACAGCTGCTTTCCAAGTGGAATGAGATCACATATAGGTTATTGAAGCACGCATAATGTATTTGAAAATGCTAATGATTATATCTAATGTGCCAAAGTGAGAATCTACAGACGAAGCATTGTGTTTGTTAAAAGATAAGACATTCAATAGAACTAGGATATTGTGCTTCCAGCAAAACTATTTAGCTGGGACATGTCTCAGATTGTACCAGTTTGAGGAGTCCTTAATCTGGTTTCAAAATAGTGCTTAAGATCAGTTTTGCTTTGTTACAAGGTTTTAAAGGGATCACAAGAGTTGCCTGAAAAAGGTTTCAAAGCATAGTATTTTTCCTTTTTTTTTCTAACTGCAGAATCTGGTGAGCATTCACTATAGAGTTATTTCCTCAAAAGATGCTGACATATATAAGTTCAATAACAGGATGGATTCATTTTTGTTTAAAAGGTGGAGTGGATCTGACTGGCTTCTTGCCAATACATAGAAGTTTATTTTAAGCCAGAAGGAATGGGTTAGTGGTCTAAACATAGGATTGAAATATCTAGACTCTCTGGAGCCATAGATTTAGATTCTCTCAAAGATGACAAGCCTTCATCCTTCTTAAGCACTGTAAATAAATTAAGTACCATACAATTTATGGGTGAGGATCTTTTGGACAAGACTAAAATTAGGTTCCATGTGGACAAGATCATATGACACTTTTCATATAAATAGGGAGGTCTCCATCACCTGTTGTTTTACAGTATGCTATAGGCCCATGGTGTCCAACCAGTTCTGAAGCAGTAGCCACTATAATGGCTACTGCTATAGCGAACTAGACACACTCAATCAGCCAAATAGCCACATGTGATTAGTGAGTAGCATGTTAGACACCATGGCTATAGGCCATTTGTTGGCTACCCTCCGTTGCAGAGGTGCTGGTATAAGTATAAAATGTGATTTTGAGTATTTTGGGGTCCTTTGGCTGGAAAGAATTACCTAAATAATAATAATAAGCTCCAATAAATAACTTTTCACCCAGAGATCTCAAAATTTTCCACAAAGAAAGATAAATATGATTCTCAGTTTTACAGATGGGAAAACTGAAGCACAAAGAAGTGAAGTGACTTGACCAAAGTCATATAATGAGTCAGTGGTGTTTTACATGAGTTGTCATGAGCATGCTTCTTTTTTTTTTTTTTTTGTCTTTTGTCTACTTCTCATTTTAGTTATGATTATATTTATAAAATTCAATGTGCCATATCTTCAGCTGGTATAAGTCATAGCCCCATTGGTTATAGTGGAGTTACAATGGTTTATGCTACAGCTCTGGCCATGTGATTAAACAGCACTTATATTCAATTGCTTCCTATCCTCTACTGAAATCTGATGGAGCATGATGAAAATGTGAATCTGAGACCCAGATAGAAACTGAATCACGCAATAACTCTATCTTAGGCTATGTCTAGACTACGGGGGAAGATTCAAAAGAGGATATGCAAATTCCGTGGGAATTTGCATATCTTCTTCTGATCTAACTTTCGAAAGCAGAGCTTTCGAAAGTGAAAGTAATCTAGACACTTATTTTTTGGCAACCCTCCCCCTTTTTTGAAAAGCCGCTTTTCCTCAAAAAATGAGGTTTACGCGGATTTTCGAAAAAGGGGCGGTTGCCAAAAAAAAACGTGTCTAGATTACTTTGAAAGTGAGATCAGAAGAGATATGAAAATTCCCGTTGAATTTGCATATCCTCTTTTGAATCTTCTCGGTTGTCTAGACGAGTCCTTACTCTCAGTTTTAAAAGGCATAAAGGATGAATGTTCCTTAGTTGGTTTTTGTAGTCAAATAGAGTCCAGACAACACAATGACCAAGCAAATGAGAAGTTAGGGGAGGAAAGTCTGTCGTGTGGCTGTGTTGTGGAGTTGGTACTCCCATCCTTCCCTAAAGGCGGGCCATGTACTTTAAGGCTCTATGGTTGGGCCCAGACTGGATTGTCACTCCACAGTCCCAGCTACCAGGACAACATGGCTGGGTAGTCGGTGTCCCTTGTCTTGCAGGGCAGTGCAGCCTAGTGGCCAAAAATAATAACTCCCCTCTTCCATCTAGGGTGGTGTGGCCTAGGGACCTGAGTTAATAATATCTTTCTCTCGCTGGGCAGTGTGGCCTAGTGGCAAGAATCAATAATATTGCCTCTCACTTGCAGGACAGGAAGCAATGGATGGCTGGTTGGACTGTATACAAAAAGATGGAAAACAGAAGGATCTTAGTGCTCTTTCAGACAGACAAAGATGGCAGATGCTCGTACAATGACCCAACCCCAACTGATGGGATATGAAAAAACTAGTGTGATGATATCTTAAGTTCAGCCTATATTTTTAAATATATCTGGATTTCCATTTTATTTTAGCCAAAGTGTGAATGCTTTGCAGCATTAGGAACAGTTTGTATATGGAATACATATCCTAAGTATATGATAGTATAACACACTTTGACTAATTTAAAGTAAGTGTGTGAAAGAAAGAGATAAAGTATGTGTGTGTGTGTGGACAGTTCTTGTGGGGTGGTCCATAGGTCTTCTTTGCCCTTGTGTTTTTTAAATTAACCTTCTAGAACAAAGTTGTTCCAAAAATCAAAATATTTGCTTTTTAAGAGTATTTTTCTGAAGCAAATACATGAATTAGTACTATCACAAGAGGGGGTGATTTTCTAGGGAAAAGGAAAATCATCCAAATCTTTCCTTTAAGTTGGTGACAGATTCTAACTAATGCTCACCTGCAAATCCCCTCAGACATAGCACTATTTGACAGTTAACTACACAAAGCCAATAGACAAGTCCCTAGATTTTGTTTCACTTTTGTTACTACTTGCTTCCTACATACATCAGTCACTGAGTTTCACTATCAATAAATAATACAGGCGTGACATTGTATAGTTTTGTTTTCTGCATTTGTGCCCATGTGAATTAAACTTGTGCAAGATCCCTCACCAAAGGCTCTTAAGTAAAGTAAGTTGTGATGGGATAAGAGGGAAGGTCCTTACATGGACCGATAACTGGTTAAAAGACAGGAAACAAAGGGTAGAAATAAATGGTAAGTTTTCAGAATGGAGAGAGGTAACTAATGGTATCCCCCGAGGGTCTGTCCTGGGACCAATCCTATTCAACTTATTTATAAATGATCTGGAGAAAGGGGTAAACAGTGAGGTGGCAAAATTTGCAGATGATACCAAACTGCTCAAGGCAGTTAAGACCAAAGCAGACTACGAAGAGCTTCAAAAAGATCTCACCAAACTAAGTGATGGGCAACAAAATGGCAAATAAAATGTAATATTGATAAATGTAAAGTAATGCACATTGGAAAAAATAATCCCAACTATCCATAAAATATGATGGGAACTAATTTGGCTACAACTACTCAAGAGAGAGATCTTGGTGTCATTGTGGATAGTTTTCTGAAAACATCCACTCAGTGTGCAATGCCAGTCAAAAACAAAACAAAACAAAACAAAACAGAATGTTAGGAATAATTTAAAAAGGGCTAGAGGATAAAGCAGAGAATATCTTAATATCTTATTGCCTCTATATAAAACCATGATACGCCAACATCTTGAATACTGCATACAGATGTGGTCGCCTCATCTCAAAAAAGATGTATTGGCATTGGAAAAGGTTCTGAGAAGGGCAACAAAAATTATTAGGGGTAATAGTTAGGTCCCATATGAAAAATAATAGTTAGGTCCCATATGAAAAGAGATTAAAAAGACTTGGACTTTTCAGCTTCGAAAAGAGGAGACTTAAGGGATAATATGATAGAGGTCTATAAAGTCATGACAGGTGGAAAAAGTGAATAAGTTATTTACTTGTTCCCATAATATAAGAACTAGGGGTCACCAAATGAAATTAATGGGTATTCTCTCACATGCATAGTTGACAACCACTTGTACCATATTCAAATTAGACTCCAGGCTTTTCATAACAGGAGCTGTTCTTCACTCAGTGTTTGTATATACTCAGGAGAATGGAGTCAAAATCCATTTTAGGATTTCAAATTGCTACCAGAAGACAAATAATGGGTAAATCACTTGCTTCAGGAATGTATTTATGAAGATTAATTTGTGTCTAGCTGAATCTGTCCAAGAGAATGTTAATTTTATTCCATGTCTCTGACAGAGCCCTACCATATAGACTGCCCCAGGGCTGAAAGCACCAGGTTTCCAGGGTCCCCCAATAGCAGCAGTGAAACTGACAAAAATCATGTCAATTTTAGTCAGCAGCTGGTAGGGTCCCAACAAGCATATTTCTTTTCAGTAGCACGGTGACTGGGAGTTTACAAAATAATTTTTTTTTAATTTCCAGTACATGGGAAATTTCCAAAAATAGTTTTATTCCAAATTGAACTGAAACCCAATTATAAAAATTTCCTACAAATTGGAAATTCCAACTTTTTGCCAGCATTACTTATATCACCCCATCATTGTACTATGGAGCCACACTTATGACCATCAATAAAATATTAAAAATAAAAACAATAATCTCTCTTCCTTCACATCCCATAGAACAGAGGCTCTGTGGTCTGCAGACCGATAGTGGTTTATGAAAGGCTGGCCATGGGCTTGGGGATCCCCTCACCACAGCGGGGAGCACATGCTGGCATTCCAGCCCCGGCTCCCCGTGAGGTTGGAGCACCACCACCAGCTTCCTGCTTGGGGGGGGAGGGGGAGGGGGAAGAGCCTCGCAGCCTTGTTCCAGCCTTCAGGGGAAGGAAGTGGCTTTGCACGCTGCTGCTCTCCCTTTCCCCAGCTGGGGGAATGGTAGTGTAGGAAACCGCTTGCCTGGAGGCTTTTCCCTGCTGCTCCCATTGGCTGGGGGCCAGTGCCTGAGAGCAACAGGAGGCACAGTAAGTGCCCCCTAACTTCCTGCTGCTGAGACCCTGCATCCCCATCCCACTCCTGCATCCTCCCTCCTGCCCAGAACTTGTACCCCCACCTGCACCCTTCCTCCTGCCCATATCCCCACCTGCAGCATGCTCGTGAGCCCAACCTCCCAGCCAGACCCTGCATCCCCACCGTACTCTTGCCCCCAACCTCCTGGCTAGTTCCCCACCTCCAGCCCACTCCTGCACCCATTTTGTCACCATGGCTTGCTGGCCAGTGGTCTGCAGAAAGGTCTGCATTAAGCAGAGTGAACCACGTGCCCAAAAGTTTGAGAACTACTGCCATAGAAGAAACAGCTTGATTAGTTTATAGGGATTTTGTTGGTGGTGATATTGCCATATGAAAAAGGACAGTTATTTACCCTCCAGTAACTATATCTTTGAGATATGCTGTCCATCTGTATTCCAGTTCTGGTATGCCTCTGCCCCGGGCACATTAATTTGGAATTGTTTTAAATAGCAGTGGCTGTTAGGATCATACCTGGATTTGCATGCTCTCCAGCACCCTGTAACCAAGAGTATAAAGGACCAGTTATCTCGCTAAAACAGACTCCAGCTGAAAAAGATCATAGTGTGGAAGGATGGAGGGTCATAAAATTCATGTGAACATCACATCTTGAAGACCCACAGTTATGTCAGGGTAAATATCCACTCCAAGTGATTATCAAAATCTAGTCTACTTCTTGTGACTCACATGCACTAATGCTAATTTTTCAAGGTGGGTAGACAGAGTCCAATGAATCAAAAATTGCAAGACAGCTCTGCAAAGCAAGCATCATTTCTGGCTTTCTCTAGCCAGGAGTAGAGGTGTGCAAAAATGTGAACTGACCCAAAAATCTCTAGGATTGGAATAACTTTTAGTGAAACTCTGAAGCTTCTTGAAATTTCATTGAAATTGCCCTGATCTGTGTACAGGGCCCAGGTGTCCAAGAGATGAGGAATGTGTCTGATAAGAGCCTTTGCTGGATTCCTTTCTGGAGCTCAACATGTGGCACTTTTTGTTTTGTTCTGGACCATGGCAAACAAGTCTATCCCTGGGTGTTCCCATTTGGGAGAGATGTCATGTAGAATTGAGTCTTTTACTGTCCCCTCATAATTGTCTGAGTATTGTCTGCTGAGTTGATGTACCAGGGTGTTTTACGATCCTAAAAGATATAGGGCCACATTATATCACTTTGATAAGTGGAACCTTGCTTTGGGCCATACAAAATGTCTAAAAGATCTTAGAGTATCACTGAAGTTTAAGATATGGACAGCTCTGGAACCAACAGCCTTTTTGTGAAGGCTAGTAATGTTGACGCTGGCTGCTTGTGTACTGCAAGGTCACCTGATACTATGAATCTCTTGGTTACCAAAGGTTACCAAGACAGTCAGTGTTAAGTGTTTTGGTGCTGGTGCATTGGTCTGAGTAGGGAGCCAAAAAGCCTCTTCACCTATCACCATGGTCATCTGGAGACTCTTTGGACCTGGCACTGCCTCCTACTCTGGATTTACCCAGTATTGCAGTGGGAGATCTGTGCTCCTGAGAATCATGTTCCTTCCTTCTTTCCTCTTCATAGTGTGGCAAGGGCCCCTCTTCCCCAAGCCACTACTGGGGAGGCCTCCTCCCAGTTAGGGGTTTTGCAGCGGGTCTCAATGGTAGGGAGCCCGGGCCACGTGCCCACAGGCTCCCTCCTTAGCTGCCTTTACCTAATGCTGGTCAAAATTGTTCTCTGGTTTCTTCCTCTCTGCCTCCACCACCTTCCTTTGTCCTCTCCTCTCCACTCCAGCCTCCAACTGCTGAGGCTTTTAAAGGCCCTCAGACAGACAGCAGAGAAGTCAGCTGGCCCCAATTAGCCTGAGCCAGCTCCCTCCCAGCTGCATCTAATTGGGCTGCAGTTCTCTGCTTCTCTCACAGGGGTTTTTCCCTTTGGGCTGCCTTTTCCCCTCTCTGCAGCAGCTCCTGGCCTGACCCTGTCACACATCCTCCTCTGCTCAACCCCATGGGGTTGGGTTACTTGGGTCGGACAACAATGCACCCTTGACAACCCGTCTGCATTCCCATGCTGGGTTCCTGATCTGTGTTGCACATGGAAGTGGAAGGGCTGCAGGGACAGGAACCACCGGGTAACCTCGAATTTCTGTCCTTGTTTCGTGCATCCACTGCAGAGGTGCATGATCAGTGACCAGGGTAAACTTCCGCCCAAGAAGGTAGTAGCTAAGGCTTTCCATGGCCCACTTTACCGCGAGACATTCCCTTTCTACCACGGCGTAGTTTCGCTCCTCGGCAGAAGCTTCCTGCTGAGGTACAGGATTGGGTGCTCCTCTTCTCCAACCATTTGAGATAATACCGCTCCCAGTCCTACCTCGGAGGCATCGGTCTGCAAGATAAACTCCTTCTTAAAATCAGGGGCTATGAGAACTGGATCACCGCAGATGGCATTCTTGAGATCTTTAAAAGCTTCTTCCGTCTCCATGGTCCACTTTACAATGTCGGGACCACGTGCTCTAGTCAGGTTGGTCAGAGGGCAGGCCCTGGAGGCAAAGTTGGGGATGAATCTGCGGTAATATCCAACCAACCCTAAGAATGCCCTGACCTGCTTTTTCCGGGTTGGTCGGGGCCAATTCTGTATTGCATCCACTTTGTTGAGCTGGGGCCTCACTATCCCCTCTTCCCACGATATACCCGAGATATTTGGCCTCGCCAGCCCAATCGTGACACTTTGCAGGGTTCGCCGTAAGTCCCGCCTCTCCTTAATGTCTCCAATACTGCCTCTACTTTTTCAATGTGTGTGTCCCAGTCAGGACTGTGGACAACAACATCATCCAAATAGGCAGCTGCGCATTTGGCATGGGGCCGCAACAGCTTGTCCATGAGCCTCTGAAACGTTGCAGGAGCCCCATGCAAACCAAAAGGAGGACCGTGTATTGAAAGAGACCTCTGGAGTCGAAAAGGCTGTCTTTTCTTTGGCCCCTGGTGCTAGGGGATCTGCCAGTACCCTTGGTCAAATCAAGGGTGGATAGAAATCGGCCTTGCCCAGTTGGTCAATGAGTTCATCCACCCTTGGCATGGGATAGGCATCGAATTTGGATACTTCGCTTAACTTTCAAAGTCATTGCAAAAGCGTAGGCTTCCATCTGGCTTGGGCACCATAACAATAGGGCTAGACCACTGGCTATGGGACTCTTCAATGACTCCGAGCTTCAGCATTTTTTCAACTTCAGCTTGACCTCTTTTCGCTTTTGCCTCAGGTATCCGGTATGGCTTAACGTGCACCTTCACCCTGGGGTCTGTGATGATGTCATGGTAAACCTCCGTAGTTCTACCCGGTTCTGTCGAAAACACATCCCGATTCCGCTCAATCATGTCGGCTGCTTCGCCTGTTGGTCCGGAGTCAGCTCAGGAGATATTCCCACCTGCCTTGGTGGGTTTTCCTTGGGGTGGTGGCCCCAGCACAACCAAGGCCACTTCTCTGTCTCGCCAGGGTTTCAGCAGGTTGACGTGATATACTTGCTCAGGCTTTCGCCGGCCAGGCTGGCGAACCTTATAGTTTACCTCTCCCACTGCTTCTATTATTTCATATGGCCCCTGCCATTGGGCTAGGAGCTTACTCTCCGCCGCCGGCACTAGCACCATCACCCGGTCTCCCACCTGGAACTTCCGGGAGGTTGCTCGCCGGTTGTAATAGACCTGTTGGGCTTCCTGTGCCTTTCTAGGTGCTCCCGCACTATGGGGTGACTCTGGCAATCCTGTCCTCATTTGGAGCACATGATCAACTACATTTCTCCCCAGGTTGGGTTGTTCCTCCCAGGCCTCTTTAGCAAGGTCTAGTATGCCCCGTGGGTTACGCCCATACAAAAGTTCAAATGGGGAGAAGCCAGTCAAGCTTGGGGAACTTCCTTACCGCGAACATGAGGTAGGGCAGTAGCATATCCCAATCTTTGCCATCCCGGCTTACTACTTTCTTAAGCATACTTTTTAGGGTCTTGTTAAACTGCTCAACTAGACCCGGTTTGAGGATGGTATACCGAGGTCCGCAGGGCCCGTGATGCGGAGCAAGGTACACAAGTCTTTCATAAGCTTGGACACAAAGGGGGTCCCTTGGTCCGTTAGGATTTCTTTAGGAATCCCTACCCTAGAAAAGATTTGAATTAGTTCCTTAGCGATGGTCTTGGATAGGGTGTTGCGAGGGGCACTGCCTCTGGGTATCGAGTAGCATAGTCCACTACAACTAGTATGCTCTGGTGGCCCCGGGCAGACTTCTCTAGTGGGCCAACTATGTCCATAGCAACTGCTCAAAGGATTTCAATGATTGGTAGGGGTACTAATGGGGCCCTCAGGTGTGGTCGGGGCCCATGTAGTTGGCACTCCGGGCAGGAAGCACAATACCTCTGGACTTCTACATAGATCCCAGGCCAAAAGAACCTCCAAGAATGCGGTCCAGGGTCTTATCCACCCCTAGATGTCCTCCAAATAGATGACTGTGTGCCAATTCCAGTACTGCCCTCCGGTGCTTTTGGGGTACCAAGAGTTGTTCCACCTCTTGGCCCTGTATATGAGCTACCCTATATAGAAGCTCCCCTTGATTATATAGTAGGGCCCCGTGCCCTTGTTCCTCCCCTCCACTGGGACCCCATTAACTTCAACCACCTCCTTACGGATATTCTGATATATTGGATCATTGGCTTGATCCTGCCCAAAGGTCTCACTTGGGGATCTCACCTGCTCAGGCTCCAGGGAACCTAGCCCCTTCCTCCCCTGATGAGCTGGGTCCTGCTTCAGGCTCATCCTGTCCCGGGCTTCTGCTCTAGTAGTTGGGCAGGCCTCCCCTCTACCAGTGCCTGCTTCCGACCTTGGGTCAAGATCCTGGTCCCCAATTTTTTGCGGCCCTCCTCTCCGTCGGGTTTTCCGGGTTCCCAGGCATCGAGAACAGGTCCTGGGAAAACTCATGGAAGGCCGGGAGGAGCTATCCTCCTCCCCAGTCCCGTGGTAGCAGGTCACTAAACCCGGGAAGTCTCCCAATGACCACCGGGTAGGGGAGCCTTGGGACCACCCCACAGTTACCTCTGTAACCCGCCCTTGTACTTCTATCTCCACAGGGATGGTGGGGTAATAATTAGTATCCCCGTGTACACAAGATACCCCAGTGTACTTGGCTTGAGTCAGCTGATCTTGCCCCACTAGCTTCCCTGAGACCAACGTAACTGCACTCCCGGAATCTACTAAGGCAGTGGTTTCTACCCCATTCATTTTCACGGGCTGGGTATACTGATGGGGGCCCACTGCTACCCCAACGAGGTTGACTAGGACACTTTGTAGGTTCCCCAGGTCACATTGCATAGGCTCGTCTATGTTAGGGCACTGAACCGCAATATGCCCTATCTCCCGCAGGCATAACACCTATAACCTGGGCGGGACAGCCCTTTCTTTTTGGGCTGTTGGGTCTTGATCCCTGGCCCTCTCCTGTCCAGACCCCAAGGTCTTTTGCCCGCCCCGGTCGCTTCTTCCGCCTCCTTTCTTCCTGTCTGACTCGGTCAGAAACTTCAGGGGCACGGGTCCTTGGGGTGAAGGCGACCTTCTGCTCTGCTGCGCCGACTCTGGGGCTGCGGGAAAGTCCCTTAGCTGTCAATCGCCTCTCAACGAGCCACAAGCTCATCAAACGTCGTGGTCATTCTGGCCCACCCATTCCCGAAGGTCTGGGGTAAACCTCATGTACCGGCCAAGAACGATCACCTCGATAATCTTTTCGGGCTGTGGATGTCGGGCCGCAGCCACTTCCGGGCCAGATGGACCAGATCAAACAACTGAGTTCTGGGGCCCTGGTCATCTCGATATCGCCAGTCGGAAATCTCTGGGCTCTCACTGTGACCGTGACCCCAGCCCGTGCCAGGATCTCAGCTTTCAGCTGGGGTAGTCGGATGCAGCTTCTCTGCCATGTCAAGGTATGCCTTCTGGGCTTCCCGCTCAGAAAAGGGGCCAAAATGTTGGCCCACTGAGCTTGAGGCCAGGCCTCCCGCAAAGCTGTCCTTTCAAGGCCAAGAGATAGGCCTCAACCTCATCGCCTTTTGTCATTTTCTGTAAGTAGAAATTGGCCCGTAAGGGTCGGGCCGCATCTTGATCACGCATCTGGACTGTCAGGGCTTTCAGCTGGTTCACCACCTCCTGCAGGGTGGCCCTGTCCTGGGCTACCTGGCTCATCAACAACTGGTTGGTTTCTTGTTGATCCGCACCGACTCCCGCTGGGCAGCTGCTTGCACCCGAGTAGCCTCTTGTTGGGCAGCCGTGGCCTGCACCAGTGCTTTACCAGGTCCTCCATGGGTACTTTTGCTTTGCGAGGGGTCAACTTGGCTAGATTTGGGTTGCTGTGAGGCCTCACAGCCACGATCCCACTCCTGGCACCACGTGTGGCAAGGGCCCCTCTTCCCAAGCCACTACTGGGGAGGCCTCCTCCCAGTTAGGGTTTTGCAGCTGGTCTCAATGGTAGGGAGCCCGGGCCACGTGCCCACAGGCTCCTCCTTAGCTGCCTTTACCTAATGCTGGTCAAAATTGTTCTCTCTGGTTTCTTCCTCTCTGCCTCTCCACCACCTTCCTTTTGTCCTCTCCCTCTCCACTCCAGCCTCCAACTGCTGAGGCTTTTAAAGGCCCTCAGACAGACAGCAGAGAAGTCAGCTGGCCCCAATTAGCCTGAGCCAGCTCCCTCCCAGCTGCATCTAATTGGGCTGCAGTTCTCTGCTTCTCTCACAGGGGTTTTTCCCTTTTGGGCTGCCTTTTCCCCTCTCTGCAGCAGCTCCCTGGCCTGACCCTGTCACAATAGGAAAGGGTGGACAAAGGGAGGGAAGCTCCCATTGACTCTGTCGTTGAGGAGCTGGAGGAGTGAGGTTTTCTTGCCTCCAAAATGAGCTCTGGAGCACAGGGTGGCTCTTCGGCTCACCAGAGCAAACACTAAGACAGTCTGGTCAGGCTAGGCAGTCTTTTCTTTAGAAACCAAAGAGCTCTATGTAGATCTCTCTAAGGGTATGTCTACACTAGCCCACTAGTTCGAACTAGGGAGGCTAATGAAGGTGACCGAAATTGCTAATGAAGCGCGGGATTTACCAGTTAAACCTCATTCCAAGTAAGGGGTTTATTTCGGAATCGCCCTTCTCTGCCACGTGTAGACGTGGGCAGTTCTTCCGGGCTAGTCAATTTCCAAAATGGCGACCACCCGGGAACATGCTAATGAAGCGCGGGATATTTAAATCCTGCGCTTCATTAGCAATTTCGGTCGCCTTCATTAGCCTCCCTAGTTCGAACTGGGGGGCTAGTGTAGACGTACCCTAAGAGGAAGAGCTTTGGATGGAATTCCCTCACTTTTGGGAGCCTTAAAAAGGAACAGCATGTAGAGCATTTGTGCAGTACATGTGTTTCAACAAGGCAGAAGATGAAGTGTGTCCATCACTGATGAGAATAACTACCCTAGTGGAAAGACAGGATGTGAATTATGGAAATTTCAAATCCACCACATCCCAAGGTATCCAGGGCTGGAGCATTTTCTGGACCTGAAAACTTCATTCTATTTTTTAATCTCTACCAGGCTTAAAAGTAGCAATGTAATTGTACTGACCTAGAGAATGTTCTATACCTAGACCACTAACTACTAACAAATAAACAAGGAAAGAATCACACGGTGAGCAGAAACACAGACGCTGCATGAATTTGTGAGAATTCTGTCTCACAAACACAAACAGTAAGAAGAAACTGAAGGGCAGTTGTGGCTGCACTGACATTTATGCCCTCAGCTATAGGGACCAGAGGGCATGCAAGGTGTACGTGCAGCCCAAAAAGACATTGCTATCTGCCCGCATGTAGTGCATGCACATCAGAAGCAAAATATAAGCAGAATCATTCAAAGAAGAATGGATGTGTCAAACATCTGTATATGTGCACATGTGAAAAAAAAATGAGGAAAAACGGAATCAAAACAATGTGATCCTATTTTCCAGAATAAAGGAAGTTGTCTGACTACAGTATTCCTATTGCCTATTCTGCCTTACTGTTTTTCCCTTTGATTAAGATCAAGTGTAGTGTCTGTTCTTATCAGTTCAACCAACAGGTACGTTAGTCAAGTCAATCCAGTCCCTTCCACAAAACCAAAATTCACTTTAATAAAAAGGTTAAAAAATTAAAAAGAATGAAAAGGTGAATCACTGTTCAGTTACAAAAGCTAGAAAAAAAAAACATCACTCTGGGACAAAAAATGGTAACATGCTGATCACTTCACCAGCTTCAGTCTCAATTCTGTCATAAACCCATTTTCTATTACAGCGACACTCTGGTCCACATTTGTTGGAATTGCATTTAGGGCACGGATAGAAGCAACCCAGGCAGTTCTTCTCCAGGCAGTCACACAAATCCATGTTATTACAAAGCAGCCTGCCATGTTTGTCATACTTCTTCATAGTTCTGTTAGAGAAAAAAAAATAGTGACCCTCAGAGACTATTTCAACATGTTCAATGACTGAACTAAGCTAATGAGGAAAAAAATCTGCACAGGAACAACTACAGGTTGGGACCTCCTTGGTCCAGCACCTTTGGAACCTGAGCAGTCCCGAAGGAGGGAGTTTGCCAGACCAAGGGAGGTCAGGCCTAGGGCTGTCCCAGGGATCCCTTTCTGGCTGCTGGCCCAGCAAGTGCCTCGCCCCTGGCCTGACGGTGGAGCTCCACTCACAGCTGCAGCTCTACTCAGACCGCTGTGGCTCTCTGCCCCCCGGCCAGCAGCAGCTTTGTGCCCCCAGCCACAGAGATTCCCTGCCCCCAGACAGCAGAGCTCTGCTTCCGGCAGCAGGGACACTCTGCTTCCGGATGGCAGTGGCTCTGCTCCCCCGACCAGCAGAGCTCCATCCCAGTTGCCAGGGCTCCATGGCTCTGGCCAGCACTGACTCTGCGGCTCCTGCAGGCAGCAGCTTCAGGGCTGGTGGGGCTCACCTCCTGGCTGGCTCCCTGCCCCCAGGCCACTGCCTCTGCAGGCTGCCTGAGCTCCAAGCCTCTGGCAACCTCTGTGGCTGGGGCTCTCTAGTCCAGCAACATCCTTCTGGACCACATATGTTGCTGGACCAGAGTGTCCCAGACAAAGAAAGTTCAACCTGTACTTCCTTCTGAACACTCTTGCAACATAATGAAATATCAATATAAAATTCTGATAATATTGGACACATTACATTATCAAGTAATGTGTGTGCCACAAAAATAAGTCAAACTTCTGTTAAACTAAACAAAGGAAGTCCACTTACTCTGTTAAAGAGTTACATTTTAACAAGGTCTATGAAAACATTTATTTTTATGCATGTTGAGTAAATGTCTCAATTTCAAAAGACATATCTAATAAATCAAATGCACCATCTTACTTGTGTTTATAAAAAAAATCTTGGTTCATCTTGGCCATACGCTCTTTCTTCTTCTGCTCTCTGGTTTCAGGGTTGAAGTCGGCTACCTGAGGTCCTGGGTTTTGAAATGCTAAGCATTTTAGTTGCCGCTCTATTTGTTGCTGTGAATGAACAAACACAAGAAAGTTTATAAATACCATAGGTTGCAAGAATGTGTTTTATTTACTGCCATATGTTTGCTGGTTTACCACAACAATTAATAATCTTCATAATGTAAATATTAAAAGGGCAGAGTGATTGGCACATACTGTAAAAACCTAAAGTAGTGATAGTACCATTTAAAAACAGTTCATCCATCTATTACATTTTTAATCAATTATGCCCAAAGCCCATTTTGTCAGCTAACAGAGAAGGGCATCGCCAGAAATCTCCAGTTTTATGCAGGTGTGAATGCACAGAAAGGAAGTGGCTAAGCACGACATGGCAGCTCCTAGGCCTAACAGCCTACCCTGCAACCCAAGCTGCAAAGTCCTCACTAAAAATAGCAAGTCTGTGAGCCAGGCCTGGGAAGCCCTCTCCCAGCAGCAGAATAGACATACCCAGAGAGCTCAGCTTGTAGTACAGGGGTGGGCAAGAGAGCCTCTGCGGGCCAGATCCACCCCGCCAAGCAGGTTGATCCAGCCTGCGGACGCCTTGCCGCTCCCCTGCCTGACGGAGGAACGTGCGAAGTCTCCTCCTGCCCTACAAGGGGCATGCATCGCTTAGAGTGAACCACCAGCTGTTCAGCAGGGAGCGAGAGCCTTCGCTTGTTCCTAGGGTTGCCAGATGGTTGAAACAAAAATACCGAACCCCCCCCCGCCTCCCAAAAAAAAACACTAGGAAAAAAGGGACTCCAAGACTTAAGCAAAAAAAAAATAAAAAAAAAAAATAAAACAGCATGTCCCCTTTCAGAGTGAGTGCAGGGATAGGAACAGGGGAGCGGTTGAGCACTAAGACCCCAGGGAAGCATTGCTTCTCCTTGGTCGGCAGCCATTTTGTGCCGGCAGCCTTGCGGAACCAGGTCAGCATGGGGTCTGGGGTCTGTTGGAAGCCAGGGAGGGGCTCGGGGGGGAGGCCGAGCGCTGAGTGTTTGTAGGGTTCCCAGGTGCCCCGCATTTTCGCCTCCTGGCCAGGGAAAAAAAATCAGAAAATACCAGACATTTTAGGTGTTCGGTATTCTCTGAATTTTTTTACCAGACAGGAGGCGAAAATACCGGACTGTCCAGGTGAATACTGGACACCTGGCAACCCTACTTGTTCCCCACGCTCCCAGGCCCTGATTTACCTGGGGCAGGGGAAGCGTGCAAAGTCTCTTTCCACCACCAGGGGCACTGGCACCTAGAGGGAACCACCAGTTGTTCAGAACAGCTGGCGGTTCTCTCCGAAGGGGGTTAGGGGCAAAGACTTCAGAAGCTCCACCACCCTCAGGCCAATCAAGGTCTGTGGGCAGAGGAGCACAGAAGTATCCTGGCCCTGCCCCTTCCACCCAAGGCTCTTCCGGGGTGGACCAGGGCCACTTCAAAAACTTGTTAAGTGGCCCCCCTTCTAAAATTATTGCCCACTTCTGCTGTAGTACCTCACCACAGAAATTACACTGGTGGTTTTTCTCTTGGCTTTTTCAGTTTTTGAAAAATTATCACCATTGGACACAGAATCACTCCCTTCTTGTAAAGGCCCTAGCCAGAGTGAATTCAAGACCAGGAAAGAGGGAGCTCAGCACGTGTGTTGCTGTCAGAGAGATTGGACCACATCATAAATGCCATCTAACTACGAAAGCAGGCATTGCATTTTCTAAATTATTTGCATTTATATAATGTTGCCATTGGCTATGTCTAGACTGTGCTCTCTTGTGCAAGAAAATATGCAGATGAGGCAATGTGGTGAATATCGCCACACCTCATTTACATACTTAATGAGCCATAATTTTTGCGCAAGGGGTTTTTGCACAAGAGCCGTTCTGCCTGAAAAACAGCAGCAGAATGGCTCTTACAGTTTAGATGGCTCCTTTTTGTGCAAAAACCCCTTGTGCAAAAATGGTGGCTCATTAAGTATGTAAATGAGGCACGGCGATATTCACCACTTCACCTCATTTGCATATTTTCTTGCGCAAGAGAGTGCAGTATAGACTTAGCCCTGGTGTTTTCTTTTAAATCTGAACAAGTTTCAGAACAGAAGTTCTAACAGAAATACAGTTGCTGAAAGATTATTTGACTTCTGCCTCTCAGTAATACACCCTTTCAAACTTTAATAGTTGGCTGGTCCGCCCCTTGCTTATGTCTATGGTGCTTGCTGTCCATAAACTGCCCATAAGTTAGGGTTACCATATTTGAACTTTCAAAAAAGAGGACACCTGGTGCCTGCCAGTGCTGCTGCAGAGGCGGCTGCTCCACTCGCATAGGAGGCCGGACTCAGGAGCTAGCAAACTCATCTCCGTGCACGCCAAGCTCAGGGCTCTGGCCACCGCCTTGCTACTGCCGCTGCCCCCACTGGCTGTCATGCTGCGAGGGGATGCTACATGCCAGGCCACTGCTTCCCCGCTGCACCACTCCAAGATCCGTGGCAGCGCGGGCTCCAGTGCGCCACCAATCAGCCAGCAGCCTGGGCTGCAGTGGGGCCAGGAAGAGAAAGTGGGGGGCCAGGGAGGCTGCTGGCTGGGGGCCGTCCTGGGGCATGAAGTTAAAGGCACCGAGGGGAGAAGTGGCATGGCTAGAAAAGGAACCCAGGAATCCTGTTTCCCAGAATCCCTTCCTTTCCCCTGCCCACCCAACCAAGCACCAGCTCCCACAGTCCTCACAGAGCTGAGACTGGAACCCTCAAATCTAACCAACAGACCCACTGCCCACCTACAGGAAAGGAAAGATGCCAGAAATTCTATCACCCAGTTCCCTGCTCTAACCCAGTGCCCCTGCCCTTTCCCAGAACCAGCCATCCCCTTAGCCTCTCCACTCTAACACGATGCTCTTTCCCTCCCCCAGAGCCAGGACCCCCCCAAGTCCCCCTGCTGTAACCCACCCCTTCCCCAGAGCCAGGCACCCCCAGGTACTCCCAGACCCCCTGCTCTAACCCAGTGCCCCACCCCTCCCTCAGAACCAGGCACTCCCCAGCCCTCTGCTCTAACCCAATGTCCCACCCCTCCCACAGAGCCAGGGACATAACCTACCAGGGTGGAGGGTAACACTGTGACTCCATGGGAGGAGCCAACCCAGCCACACACACACACTGGACCTGCTCTGAGTCTCACTGGAACTGCCGCAACTGGAGCCATGTGCTTTTCCTGCCAGGCGCTGGAGCACGTGTGCAGAGCAGCTGTTAATAGTCCAGGCACATGGCTCCGAATGTTCAATTTGACAGGCACGTGCCCCCGCCTCCTCTCCAATGCCCTTTGCAGGGCAAAATCCCAGACATTTTTAGCCATTTAAAAAACCTGGCCGGACGGAGATTTAAGAAGTGAAAAGGAGGACATGTCCGGGAAAAAACGGACGTATGGTAACCCTACCATAAGTTCTTCCCTGTGTTAAGCTAGTCTTTCTGACTGGTCCAGTCCCTCATCTATATGATATTAGCTCTTCTTCAAATTCTCCTAGTGAACCTAATTTTACATTCTTCAAGTTACAGTTTCTTAGACAGTTCTTACAATATGAATATACATCTCAACATCTGAAAAAACCCTTTAATAAAAATATTGCATAATTTTCAAAATTATTTTGAAAGTTACTATTTTATACTGAAGGAAGGAATTATTTCAACATTATACAATAAAATGAAGATCCACTAATGTATACAATGTACCTTTAAGGTAATAACTCTGTAGCCTACAATGGAATAGAAAATACTGTCATTGTCCTAATCTCATCTGAATCATTCCTTCTGTTCTCTTACCCGCCTCTGTTCCCTCAGCTCCCCAGGGCCTATCTCTCCAAGAAGAATCTGAGGGCAAGGAGAAGGTATGGATGATCATTAGTGCCAGAAAGAACTTGCAGGACTGATGAGTATGAAGAAAGGCATGGAGGGAGTAGAGGAGTCAAAGCAAACAATTCATAAAGAGTGGCAGAATTTTAGCAGGGTTCTTTTATTGATTTTTTTGCTGGAAATCTGGATTTACAGTCAAATGAAACTGTTTTGTGGGTTAAAAAGAACGGGCCTTATTTACCACTGTCCGAAATCTTGGATTTACATCTGTACAACTGTGAGTGAGCATAAAATGATACCGGTCAGAACAGTAGCATTTCACACCTATTTTTCACTCACTACACACATCACATAGTAAGAGATGACACGTTTCTTTGGGATTCTCAAGCGTTTGCTAAAAGTGGATTATTTCATTTATAAATTGTTGTTTTCTTCTCATATGTAAATTGATGTGAGTCAGCTTCCATCATCTTCACTGCAGATTCCATCATATTGTTTAAGTCACAATTTATATTAATTTAACAATGTGCTCCCAGAGGAGGCTTCCATCACTCCACACTGGTAGCAGAACTGGGAGCTTATGCAGATCTTCTCTTGTTGTGGCAAATGTCTAATAGCCAATTGAAGGCCTTTTATTTGCAAGCTGGCTGACATCACGTAGTGAAGATTAAAGCCGCTGCCCTTCTAATAATCATGGGACAATCTCATCAGCTGGCCACATGTAGACATTTAAATGTTGTGGTTAGAAATTGGGTTTTACTCTTAAAATACAGTCCCTGCTCATGTATTACAAACTTTCCGACTGGAACCAATGGAAGCTGACAACAATGGAAGCTGAAATATCAAACTCTAGGAATTCTTTCCAGAACTTAGAGTAAAATCAATTACAAAGATAACTTTCTGTTGAAAGGTCTGTCCCATTTCCCTTCAACATCCCTTGCTAGAATGCTGGAAACTCTGAACACTCCATTAAACACCTGCATTGCTGTCATTTTACTATTTGACTTTATTATAGTTGCACATTTGCTCTAGCACCCTGATCAGTAACAGTGTACTTCAGAAGTCCTACCAGTTGCTTCTGTGCTAGCTGACATCCCGTAGCTGGAGTGGCACAGGCTTCTGCAGGTTCCTCCTGAGCAAAAATGCTTTTCTCTGTAGTGTTTTCTTCCAAATGATCACTCATTTCAAGACACTAAAAAAAAAAAAAAAAACACAACAACCATCAAAAGAGAAATATACAGGTGGGACAACCACTGACTTATTACAGGGATCTTGTCAAACTTTTAAAATTGACCAGCTGGTATATATCTCAGACCCTCAGGCTACATCTACACTTGCATGCGTGTTCTTGCGCAAGTAAATTTACAATACAGCATCGGAAAATAGGGCTTCTTCCAGAAGAGTTATTCCTCTCCCCCACCAGGAATAAGCCCTCTTGCACAAGAGTTCTTCCACAAGAAGGCAGTGTAGAGAGGCAACATTAATATCTTGCGCAAGAAACCCTGATGGCTAAAATGGCCATCAGAGTTTTCTTGCGCAAGAGAGCGTCCACACTGCCATGGAAGCTCTTGTGCAAAAGCACACGGCAGTGTGGACGCGCGCTCTTGTGGAAGACCTTTTGCACAAGAACTCTTCCGCAAAACAGTTCTTGCGCAAGAAGCCTGCAGTGTAGACGTAGCCTCAGAGATTCTGTACCCACATTACTTACTCAAAGAAATGTGTCAGAATCAGGTTCTATTTTACAGATGTTGCTAAAACTTTAAAATGAATATAAAACCTAGAAACATATAGAAAGTAAGCTATTATTAATAAATTAACTAAAAATATAATGCTATCAAATCAGAATCAAATAAAGACCTAATCAGAAATCAAACAAGTTAGTCTAAACATTGGATTGAAGTTAGATCATCAAATTAATACCAAAATAATTAATCCTCATATAAATGTTAAGGTGTCTGAGAATGTGGTTATTCAGCCAGATATGTATCCCAACTTAAGAGTTTTATCATAGATTCAAATTACAGATTTGATTAATTGATTTAAAAGCCTAATATTGAAACAAAACTATTTCCAAATGTCTGAACCTCAATCTCAGAGCTATCACACAGCGTCTTCTCTTCACATGTAAAAGCTAAGCTTTCCTTCCCCAATGAAGATATTATTCTACAAACATTTAACAGAACACTCTCCATATGCAGACGTTTAACAACTCATATGTACTAAAAATTTCAGGTGATAATCTAAAGTCTTTCAACTTTTAAACACAGAGCACACTATAATGAGTGTCTTTATCAGAAAATATTTAGGTCTGTTTAAACATGGGAAATGTTTATTTCTGACATTTTCCCCCAGGATGGTTTTCTGGGTAGACATGTATGACACCCACAGGCAGAACTAAACCTGGGACCATGAGCCTGTCACTCATTCTTATCTCTCCTCTGTAAGTGGTCAAAGTGGCATTACATGGTACACTGAACCACACCCAGTAGGTGTATGGGATACACATGCTAGGGATGTTGAATATTGGCTAACTGAACAGTCAAGTAACCTCATCAATTCTTATTGGTTACTTGACTATTCTATAGTCCCCGTAGGTGGGGCTGGCACCAGTACGCTCTGGCTCCACTCCCGAGGAGCCCCCTGCCACTCCACACTGCTGCCTCTGAATCAGAGGCAGCAGCACGGGGTGCCAGGCAGCAGCTGATCTGCAAGCAGAGCCCGCTTAAAGAACAGCTCTGTGCTGCCGCCTCTGATAAAGAAGCAGCAGCATGGGGTGGCAGCAGCCCCTGTCTAAGGTGGGTCTGAGCTCTTGCACCCATCACAAGCCGGAACAGAGTGAGGCTGCCTGCCCGCCTGGCTCCTAATACACTTTAATGCAGAGCCGCAGTGGGGGTAGGTCCAGGACTGAGGCAGGCTGCTGGTCTGCCTGCTAAAAGATATAGTGGTGGGGCAGGGAGGGAAATGCGTGTAGTTTATAGGTTAATGCTATAGACGTCTGCTTATCGGTTAATCGACTACACTATTACATCCCTAACACATGCACACAGCCGCACTTTCATTTTCATGCCCTAAAAATATAGAAAATGAAAAAGCCAATTAATAAAAGCAAAAAATTAAAAAAATAGAAAAGGGAAAAAAAGACGACATTTAAAATGTTTGCAAACTCTTTGGCTCTCTCAGTCTTCCCGACTCTCTAAGAGCCTGGGTGCAGACAAGGAGACAATGATGCCAATCAAAAACACTTCTCATTAGCAGGCCTTTTTTAGGTGCTAGCAGAAGCTGAGCTGGTTTGTTCACTGATGCCATGACCTGCTCTCCCCAAAATGATCAGCCCTGAAGACTCTGAAACACCAGTTTCCTCTGACATCTTGTTAACCCAAAAAGACACAACTCTTCTTAGCCTTATCCCTAATTATCACAACTTTCGAGAGAAGGCTTCAGACAAATCACTCAAGGACTAGCTTGGTGCTATACAATATGATTCAATTAACTTTGTATTAGAATTCTGTTAGTAAGCATCAACTTGGGGAAAGTCTTATTTAAGCCAGCAATTTAAAAATATTCTGTATTTTCCATATTACAGAGAATGTTGGTCTGTGACGCACACGTGAAATATCAAAAATTCAGGCACCTAAAAGCACTATTGATGAAGCTAGCACAGTTTTACCTGGATTCAATGTCTCAAAAGAACATTAGGTCACCAGTTAATGGAAAATTCATTATAAATCTCTTATAAAAACAAATGGGGAAAACCTAGGCACCACACAACACAGCTGAGTTACTCAACAGTCCTTCCTCAGCAAAATACAGGTTGGACCTCACTGGGCCGGCACCCTTGGGACCTGAGTGGCCCTGAACTAGGGAGTTTGCTGGACCAAGGGAGGTCAATGCTCCCCTGCTAGCTGCCCCACTCCCAGGCTCCTCTCCCTGGAGCTCCCAAGGCTGGGCTCCCACCCTGCTGCCTGCTTGCTGCTGCCAGAGCTCCCTGGCACTTGGGGTTCCCTGGACTCCCCAGCCAACGCTCCCCTGCTGCCAGTGATTCTTGCTCCTGCCAAAGGTTCCCTTGCCAGGGCCATCTGGCCACTCCAACCCTGCTGCTAATGAGGATCCCCAGATTTCCCAGACAGGGCTCCTGGGGTGCCTGGCCCTGCTGCTTTTGAGGGTTCCATGGGGTTCCCTGATCTGGGAGTGCCTGGCTCCTGGGGCCCCTGCTGCTGGGGGTTCTCACTAATTCCGGGGGTTCCCTGGCATGGGCCAGACTCCCCAGCCTGGCTGAGGTTCCATTGCCTGGCCCAGCCACTGTGGTGTTCTCGCGGCTGGCTCCCACTCCTGGCTTCCTGAGCTCCTGGGTCCAGCAACATTCATGGCCCTGACCATGGATGGTGCCAGACCAGAGTCCCGGATTTGGGAGACTCATCTTGTATAAATTTAAATGTACAATAGATATCATCTCCTTGTTTTCCCCAATCTAATCTCAAAACAGACAATTGTTCTTATTCTCTTGCAAACAAAGCAATTACTACAATCTTCCTATTTTGGAACTAGTCTACAAGTGAGACAACTGATCTTCTGAAACCTAATTCTTGATACAAAAAATTACTCTTAACGCTCATCAAAGCTTCTAGAGATTCACATGATTTACTGACTTACATCAGTTTTTTCAGGTACAGATTGTTAACTTGCCATTAGATGTCACTGTTGTCCTACATATGTAACATAGTTCATGCAATTTCTTTAAAAAGCTTTCAGTGTAAGCAAATTAATTGGTATGCATGCTATAGTTTGTCATATTTTCATAGACCGCCAAAGGATATGCCATGATAATATATGCTGCAATGCTATCATTCCAGACAGCACCACAACAATTCACCAATGTACTAGAGGCTCTAAATGACAGCTAAGATGAAAACTCTTTGCCTGTTAAACCCACACCTTTCCATTTTACACTATTTTTGCTTATACTTGGAGTCTACTGTTATGATTAATGTAAAATGCATCACTCCCTCTGCTAATAAAACACCAGGAGATACCCATGGATATAATCAGCCAACCAATACACTTATTCACCATCGCCCCACTCCTTCATCACTCACTATCAGACAACTCTCCCCCCACAAGGATAAAGGGAGAACTGCATATGATGGATGCTGGTCTTGCCACTTAATGCACCTATGAAAGGGGCTTAGAAATCAAGGCGTAGGGCACAGTGTATGAATCTGAATCACCCATACAACACACGTTTTGCACCCACACACCCACCCACCATTCATTATTCTCCACCAAATTCCCATTCATTCCTCCATCCTGCACTTGCTGGGGAATCATCTCAGCGCTCTCCCCAGTGTGCTGCTAGGGTCTGTCTGCGCCTCACCTCCCCATAGGGGCATGAGGCTCCCCAGTCTGCTCATGGCTCTCCCAGAGTGCCCCACACTATGGGTCTCTCACACTGGGAGGGTTTTTAAGTCCTCTGTATGGCATGTCTCAGGCCATTTCCTCCTGATGGTGGACAGTCTCTCTGATTCCCCCCCAATCCTGCTGCAATAGTCTCGCAAGGATTCCCCCCCTTTCCCCCCGCCCGCTGTGGGGTGGCTGTCTCCACATTGCTTGAGCCGTCCCTCCCTTCCCCACACCCACACTGAAAAGATCTCTCTTGGGCCCCTTCTCTGGGGGCAGGCGTGGGAAGTGGTGCAGACAGGGACTGCTCTATTTTACCTGCCTTATTTTCCTTCTATAAGTGACTGCAGAGAGGTAGGGAGCTGACAGGCCCAGCCAAGAAGACAGATGCCTGCAGCTCCCTGCCTATAGCTCCCCCTGCAGGGCAAGAAGAAGAACTTGAGGCATGGCCCATAAAGCACTTGAGAGGCTTCCTTACAGAGAGGTGGAAGGGAGGTGAAAAAGAACAAAAGGAGCTGTCGCTTCTTTGCCAGATTTCTAACTCAGCGGTTCTAATCTCAGCTTTTTCCATACCAGGACCCTCTTTCCCCTTCCTCAGAACATCCCTCCAATCTTCCCAGGCCTCTGCCCATTGCCATTATGGGATATGTAGGATGGTTTCAATCCCCTGACATGCGTTCATACTCCCACCCCAGACTGAAAACCCATGCCGTCTAGATCAAAGAAAAGGTCAGCCCTTTGTTTATATTAGGGCTAGGATTCCCAGTCAGAATTCACCATGCTTCCCTTTAATTTCACCCCTTCATCCAAAGCACTTCACACAGGTAGATAAGTATTCTCCCTGTGTTATGGTGCATACTGAAATTAAAGTCAGAATTTTCACAAAATGGCCAGTAATTTTGGGTGCCCAACTTGAGAGACTATTGTCCTGATTTACAAAGTTGTTATGTATGCAGAGCTCCCAAAAACTTCTGCTGCAGTTATAGATGTGCAGCATCTTTGAAAATGGGGCTTTAATGGTTTCTCCTCATCCACCAAAAAACAGTACCCACTTGTTGAAACATTGGCCTAAGTTGAACAAGATAGCAATTCTCCATTTGTATTACTGATCTGCTCTGTGACTTTGGGTCAGAGCAAGCAATTCTCCACTCCACTAGTGACTATCTCATTCCATAAAGAAATACATTTTGGCATTTTTTTCACATCACTAAGAAAATGTCTTCTACAAAAAAGTACAAATCCCTGTGTCCTCTATTAATTCTAAAAATAAAAGTGCCAAATTGTACTGTGCAGCAGAGATATTCACAGAAGAGGCACAGAGGGACCAAGGAACTCTGAGGTTCATGGTCCTCAAGATTCACCACACTTAGTTTCCCTCAGATCATCCTTTAGAAGTGGGATAAGGGATACTGAGGCCTACATAGGACCGAGGATAAAAACTCTTGAGAAGCCATGCACTGCTGGAGTATTTGTCCTGTTCCTGTGAAGGTCTCTTCCTCTGCGTGTTCCAAACCCCTCTGCCCTTCTTTTGTACAGGCACAACTTTTTAGCACATCAAGCCAGAGTTAATGTTGATTCAGGGAGTATTAATGTCCCTTTGAATTTCCATTTTGAAATCTGTATGTACAAAGAAAGCTGTCAGTTGTATTCCACCTCCTATTATCCCACCTCCCTCTCAAAACATTGGTCTTGCATACAGCTTGATGTGAATAAGTATTTCTTCGCTGTGAACATGCATTTTATTTTGTAAGGTTGCCGCGTTTCATAGTGAAATTGCTTATTTACAAGATTCTTAACATTTCTTCATGTTCTGGTGTAAACCAGGACTGAATTTAGCCTAAACTATGTAAGCCTGAACACTCCTGTCATTGGACCAGTACAGAGGAGACCCTCCTCACAGATCTACCCCCATTCCACACAAATATAGATTAGACTCAGCTGTTTGTGTAACACCATCTTCCTCCTAGCCTCAAAACTGCAGAGAGCTCTGTGGGCCCAGGGATCAACAGCTGATGTCACACATACATCACACCTCTCAAACTCTACAGGAAATAGGACATACATTTAATCCAGCATGAGCATGAAATAACTTTTCCATAGCCTTCTTTGCACTTGGAAATGCTTTATGAGAGTGTGAAGGAAGGGGAGGTGTTCTGGGGGTGAGCTGCCATTTAGTGGTTCCCTGACAGCATAGTTCCAAATAGAGTTGTGTTTCCTGAGTCAAGGAGGGGCCTCCAGAGCCAGCGTGGAAGCAGAAAACATATGCAAGGGTTGCCCTGGCCTCCTGAAGGTCTGACAGTATCCAAAGAACCCATAAGATGTAGAGACAGAACAATGGCCCATTCTGTAGGAAGAGCAGGGAAAGCAACCCTTATCTCCCAACAGAACAACGAGGTGAGCACTCTGCAATAGGCTCCTTGTTGATATTTTGTCCCCATACATCCTTTCTCTGGTTATTTCTGCCATAGCAGGATGTGATAGGCCTTTTAATTAGGTTTGAATTCTGCAGGATGATCTGTATAATTATTCTGGGTTTCATTTAACAAAATAGGAGAGGCAAACTGCAGTTTGAAGGATTATGTTCCCAACTCAGAATAGTTACTGAGAGGGAAAAAAGGTTTTTCAAAAATTTAAAGTGTACTTACCAACCAAACAGCTTGACACACAGAAGAAAGATTACCCTAGGTTTACTGCTGCACAACTGCTCTGATAGTGAGATCCTGACATCAGCCCCAGAGTGACTGAAATAGTAGACCAAGCATCAAAATAATGGTCTCAGGAGGATAGCACTGAAGACAATGCCAGGTAAAAGTCTTAAAGGACCTCATCTTCACCTCATTATTTACAGTCCTTTTAAGTACTTAGCATACAACACATAAAACTGGGAAATCCATTTAAACTTGGATCTGATACTTCATTTCTTCATTTCATCACACTTTCATTTTTTGCTTTTGATTTATAGTTTAGTTTACAATTAAACCAAAAGAAACAATTCACGCTGATTTTGACACTTTCAGGAGTTTTTCAAATTTCCGGTATATTGAGATCAAGGATGATTTTTCCGACATTTTTCCGATCATTTTCCCCTATCACTTTGAAAGAACAAATTTAAGATGATGAAAACCTCATGAATTGTAAATACTGGTCATTACTCAGTGTACTGCTATCATGGTAAATTCTCATCTATGTGCAAACAAATAGTTATGGTAAATCCAGCATAATCTTCATTAGCTCAATCCATTCCCTCTTTAAGGCATTTACTACAGCTCAGCCTAAGAGCAAGTTAATTTAACCCCTTAAAGATATACAATATCCTATTTTATTTGTATATTATTTTCCTTTCTTCTGACCATTATTAAAATGAAATGCTGACATAAAATGTAGAGGAAATAGATTACCAAGCAGATTTAAAAGACACTATGTGAATAGTCTTGTTGTATTGCATTTGGGTTCCTTTGTTGTGAAAAATAAACCACAAATCCCTCTTGGGGAAAAATTATAAAATCTCTGAAGTGCTCATGACTGTAATTTAATCCTTGCTACAATAGCAGGAGAGAAAAGGAATTACAATGTGAATCTGTTGGTTTTATTCTCCATAATGAATACAATTAATTTGAGAGGAAAGCTGTCTCAAACTGAAAATTAAGATTTTTCTGTGAATGTAGAGTAGGAAGAAACAATGGTTATCAGGTTGATTAGTTCAACAATTAAAACCGAATTTAGTGTTTTATGTGTGAAACCTCAGACTGATCATTTTCCTCTAGGTCAGACTCTTCTGCTCCATTATTATTAAGTATACAGTGCCAGAGCACACAAGTCTTAACTTTTTGCAACAATGTAAGTGATCATGAATTATGACACCTGAATCACGGTAAGCAGCAACTTGCAATCTTGAAAATAACACAAGTATTTTCTTTGTGTCTGCATCAGCCTCTGAGCATGGTTGCATGTATACACAAATTAAAAACCTGGGTGAAATCCTAGCTCCATTGCTGCCAATTACAAAACTTCCTTTAAATTCAGGGGTGCCAGGATTCACCCCCTCTCCCATGCAAGCGCATGCAGGATTATGAAGATGTCTTGCATGATGTGATAAAGATGTCCTTAATAATAAAGAGCAAGGGAAGAAAGCGCATACACTATTTAATACATAAACAACAATATTTCTAAATAGCAGGTTGTTTAAAATTCTTTTAAGCTTCTTGGCTTTCCTCTAACAGCCACGGGGCTGCTCTTCTCTACTCCCATTTACCTATTTACAACCCCTCCCCCCAACCCCAGTCTCATTCTCTATGACATCCTCTGTCCCCTGGATTATTTAAGGAGACTTAGGCTTTCAGGGGACTCAGACAGCATAAGGTGGCAACTTTCCTTTCCTGGCTTGTGCTGGGACAGCCTAACCACCAAAATGCTCCAAGGCCTTTGGTTGGCCAGATCACTGATCTAACACCCAACCTTTTTGGAGGACCCATAGTCTAACCAGTCTTGTTGGGGCCATTTTCAGCAAGGGTAGATGGGAGTTTTGCAGGCTCATGACCCACCAAGTTAAGTTAAAGGATACAGAATATCCTGTTTTATTTTTGGAGCTATAATCTAAACATCATTCGGATGTGAAACTAGATTACTATCACCTCACTCTGCTTGTTTATGCATGTAGGTATGACTTTTAAAAAGATTCAGAAGGGTAGCCGAGTTATTCTGTACAGGATAAACATAAAAAACAACAAATAGTCTGGTAGCACTTTAAAGACTAACAAAACATGTAGATGGATGTTTACATTGCACTGGAAAGACTTTATTCTGAAGGTACATGGAACTATCTAATTTCTTCATGAGTTTGCCTCAGTCTTCCCCAATCCCAACACCCTCCCCAGTAAAATTAAACGAACATAAAAAATAACTTAGCTGTGGTGCTGAAACATTCTCATTGCTTCTGCTGCCTGAACAACAAGACACAACTGACTGGTATTTTGCCAATTAATGCCACTGGCGCAGCTGAGGTGTGCTTTAATAAGCATTGCTGCACAGTCTGCTATTCAGCGTTCCATAGCAATTAGCAAATGGGAATTGTAAGAAACTAAACAGCAGTTTTTAGTATTTAAAATTAGTTTGCAAGTTTCTTATCTCATTAACAAATAATCTATGAACTTATATTTTTCACATCCTGTAATGAAAGATATAACACTATGTGTAACATTCAAATTACATTCTCCGTGTTCTAATCTAGCCCTTTCCGTGTCTTCATTCCCTACTGCTCTAATTCCTCTCCCCCACATTTCTGGCTCCTAAGTTTTTCCTCTCAAATTAATGATGCTCATTATGGAGAGGAAAAAAAAAGAGGAGAAAAAATTGTAAGCACCTGTAGAGCCATGGGACAATTTTAATGAGCCTGATTTCAAAAACAAGAGACTGTATATGCCTTGTTGGAAATGCAGTGCAAAAAAATCCCAGGGACTGTTAATTCTGCTTACAAAAATCAGCTCAACATAAGGACATTTTTTCCTCTTGAAGGAACAACATTTAGAAGTGGGTTTGCACATCACAAATCAAAATTATTTTAGTGTGTCTTTCACTGAGACATAAGACAGCCAATAAGAAACACTGCTTCTCACCTGCCATCGATATCTTTAACAGTAGCCACAAACATCTTGTTTTTTTTTCCTTTTCATCAGACTCAGCCTTTCTGATGAAGACTCCTGCACCTTTCATCATGCACCATCTAAATATACTTTCATTTAAAACAAAAACCATCAAGAATTATTTCTGATCAACTGATTAATGTTCCAGTAACTTCAAGTCCAAGAGTTACACAAATAGTTACTGAAGCAACACAAAGATAGAAAGTGCAAGATTTGCACTGAGACAATAATACAGCAGCATAGTGTACAGCCACTTCTCTGGTGGCCTCAAGGGTAGGCCTAGAGTTTCATTTTTCATTGCAAAAATGGAACCTCTGGACTTCAGAGTTGCAAAAACTTTTCTAAATTAGCACCAACCACATGAGTCTAATAGACAGATTGAAGCAATAGCACCAAGATCGTTAGGAATGCACCATTTATTTCATTGACATGTCATATCCAAAATCCAAAGATAGTTCTTTGTGGATAGTTCTCTGAAAGCATCCACTCAGTGCGCAGCAGCAGTCAAAAAAAAAAAATAAATAAAATGTTAGGAATAATTTAAAAAGAAATAGAGAGTACCTTATTGCATCTTGAATACTGAGTACATATGTGGTCGCCTCATCTCAAAAAAAATATTGGCATTGGAAAAGGTTCAGAAAAGGGTAACAAAAATTATTAGGGGTTTGGAACGGGTCCCATATGAAGAGACATTAAAAATACTTGGACTTTTCATCTTAGAAAAGAGGAGATTAAGGGGGAATATGATATAAAATCATGACTGGTGTGGAAAAAGTGAATAAGGAAAAGTTATTTACTTATTCCCACAATATAAGAACTAGGGGTCACCAAATGAAATTAATAGGCAGCAGGTTTCAAACAAACAAAAGGAAGTTTTTCTTCACGCAGCGCAGTCAACCTGTGGAACTCCTTGCCAAAGGATGTGGTGAAGACTAGGACTTTAACAGGGTTCAAAAAAGAGCTAGATAAATTCATGGAGGTTAGGTCCATCAATGGCTATTAGCCAGGATAGGTAGGAATGGTGTCCCTAGCCTCTGTGTGGAAACGGGTGACAGGAGAGCGCTCACGTGAGGATTACCTGTTGTGTTCCCTCCCTCTGGGGCATCTGGTATTGGCCACTGTCAGGATACAGGATATTGAGCTGGATGGACCTTTGGTCTGACCCAGTATGGCCGTTCTTATGTTCTTAAAGATAACATTTTTTGCATGGAACTTAACTATTTCTCTGAATATCATTTTGGTAGAAACTCCTTTGGGATGGGGAGTAGATTTTGAGTAAGGAAACAGCCTGATATTCTTTATATGATGCTGGGTGAAAATTATGGTTAAGATGGTTCCTTCCTTATTCTGACTCCTACCATTTCTCACTTTCGCACACACGTACTCGCGCCTCCTCCCCCATCACTTTCCTCTTTCTTTCCTTTCAATACCCACATTTGTACTTAAATAATGAATTTCACAAGAAATCAGAAAGCACTTTAAAATCATTCAGAGCATATATTTGGGATTTATGCGATGGTATACTTAGAAGTGGTTATGTGGGAAGCAGAAAAAGATCTTTGATTTAATTTTATTAATACCCAGGAAAGCAATTTTGTTTTAAATGGACATTTAATTAAAAAGTAGTTTTTTCACTTGTTTAAATATCTATTTTAGATTAAGTATTGATAACCATCACTCACAATCAAATATTTACTGGCACAAGCTTGACTTACCTTAAAAGGTTGTTTATTAATGAACCATGATTGGACAAAATTGTCCTCCAGAATAGGGGAATAGATTTGATCCCAAAGTGAAGGACAAGTCAGAACAAATTAGCAGTTTTTGTGATACCTGCAATAAATCAAGACTTCAACAAAGTTAATCGACAGGATGTGGTCCCATATCCTCTGCAACACTGGGATTAATAACAGTGGCATGATTGCTTTGTAACTGGATAGCAAGCATGGTACATATTATAGCATAGGTAGGACTCATATCTTGCCCTCCCTCTGTGGATCCCTCTTCTTCTATCACTAACAGTTCTATTCTCCTCATAATCACTCTCATACTCCTCCCAGCTTCCTTTTTGGATCTCGTCTTTCTTCTGCAGTCTTTCATTCTCAGTGGCCTCAGCTGCCTGCTTCTGATTTTCTTCCTGGACTCACTTCCCCTAGGTCTTGATCTCACTCTCTGCCCTTTTTAGGTTCCTTTCTCTACAAATTCCCCATTTCTTTTTTTCTTTAGAAAATTGCTCCTCTTTCCACCTCCACTACTTTTCCTTCTTGTATCTACAACCATCTGCTCTTTGGCCCAGAGACCCCAAATAGCTATTTGACCCCGTTATATCCTTGCAGTCCATGCGCACACACAAATACATATTGCCTTGCCCCATCTGCCTCTGCAACCTGCACCCCAAGCACCTCCTGCTTAGCACACCCTCAGCCAGTCCAGAGCTCTCTCTTCTTGGCGTTTCCTCTGCTCATCTCTCTTTGCACTGAGAACAGGGAGAGGAGATCATTAGTATGTTATACAATAGAGCCTGCTGCTGCTGCTGCTGACTATAGTGAGGGAGAGGCAACAACCCAGAAACCCATGTTCGTGGGAGGCCAGAATAATAGATTCTGCCTTTCCTTTAGCTCTCCATTGCTGGAGTTGCAGATCTACTTTCTTCTCTGGTCTACCACCAAGAAGGCTGTTCTTCTGCCTTTTAACTTCTCCTTCAGCTGGTGCATTTTCTACAGGTGCAGCAAAGCAGGGCTGCCTGTGCCCAGGGTAATACCTTAATACTTGATTGCCCATTGTGGGGTTTGTACACCCCATCACATTGTCTTTCATAGTTCTTTGTCCCATTCTCCTCATCCCATTCTCTTACATCTCCCCTTTTTTCTGCAGTTCTTCTGCAGTCTCTTCCCTTTGGGTCCTATTCCTCATGCTTCTCTCTTCTGACCTCCCTTCCCTAATATCCCACCTCTTCTGAGCCTCTCTCCCCTTGCAATTCCTCCCAATCACTTCTGCCTTCAACTCTTCCTTCCTGCTCCCCCTGGCCATCTCCCCTTTAGCCACACCCACAGCAGTTTTGCTCACTCTGCCCCCTCCTCCCCCATCCACTGCTCTCTGAGACACTGAGAAGAAAGCAGCAACTCAGTAGTCTACATTTGTAAAACAATACTGCAGTAAAATCTGAGAAATGGACTTGAGGCAAAAAGTTGAGTTTGGAACAACTATAAAGAGCAAGTAAGCATGCCTGGGTCCATAATGGAATCAGTAATTTAGGCTTCTCTTTGTTTCATAGAAGATATTGGTTATGGCAGAAGGCTGAAAGGGCAGGGCTAGTATTAGAGAGACCATATTGTTATTTTCATCTTTGAACAAATGTAGGTAATTCTCTCCCTGCTATTCTGCCTCTACAGTTATTTCAAACAGAGTTAGCTGGAAAAGGGATACATTCTTAGACATGTTTTTGACTATCTATTCTCAGGGTACGTCTAGACTGCAGAGTTTGTCCAAGGAACGCATCTGCTTTTCCGAGAAAAATTTCAGAAAAGCAGATGCGTTTTTTCCGCAACCCTGTAAACCTCATTCTACAAGGAAGAAGAGATGTTCTGAAAGAGGCGTTTTCTCCAACATTTGGCCCAGTGTAGATGGTCCAATTGTTGGAAAAGCCTCTTTCAGAAGAAAAGCGGAAAAAGATACACAAATTGTGCTTTGCAATTTGCATACCTTTTTCCGATAGAGCTTTATAGTCTAGACATAGCCTCAAGCAAGAAGAAGCAGAACCAAGAGGTAAAAGATTTGCCTTCCCTTTCTTTGAGTGGCTGTCAACATTAGGCACCAGGTACTTTTGAGTCTTCCAGCTGTTTAGACTCAGGTATAAATCCTAGGAAAATCAATCACTATATTGTTGCTGTAAGGATATAAAGAATATGTTATTAAAGAAGCACACAAGTAATCAATAGTAATCTTTAAATATTTTCTTATTTACAATTGTTTTGTAAATATTTACACATTGATAATTTTAATTAAATATTTTATTCAGTAAAAAACCTAACATTTCTGTAAACAAGAAGAGGGGAGAATGGTTACAAATTGCTAGGAAAGACAATGGTTTGGATATGCTGAGTGTTGTAAATTAGGTATATAAATCCTGCAATGAGATTGTGGAGATGGTGGTATACGTGTCATGCCATTATCTTTCCATTTCATGTCAATCCTGCAGGCTGCTGGGGGCCAAATCAGTCCCTGCATCCATCTGAAGTATCCCTAAGTCATGCCAGAAAGAAGCTGCTTTGCTGTTCATCATCAATGTAACAGATTGCACACCATCCCCAATCCTCCCCATCCTGGAATGAGTGCTGGGGAAACCAGCAGTGTGTCTAGCATACAGGAGGGCTAGAACAATTTTTATAGTAGGGATGCTGAGGCCTATTGAACTAAACTGGAAACCCTATATATAATGGAAACCACTTCAAGCCAGGCGATGCTGCAGCTCCCCCACTCCCTTAGTTCCAGCACCTATGCTAGCATAGTGCAGGCTGCATCAGTAGATATGTCTCTCCCCTCCCCGCACTGTTGACAGACTCCCCCAGTACTGCCTGACAGCAGTTTTAATTACACTTTGTACCACTGGAGATGTGCAGAGGGGATTAAGGATCTTTGAGCTGGGGGTCTGATTCCCAGCTCCAGGAGACACTCCTGCACTAGTTCTGATCCAGCTAGTGTACTAAAAATAGAGTGTAGCCCCAGCCATGGGGGGGGGGGGAGGAGCTACCCACCCTGAGTACATACCCAAGACCAATAGGTACACACTCAGGCTGGGAATTGAACCCCAAGCTCCAAGTTTAGACATAGGCCTTCATTGAAGCTAAGCCTGTCAGTTTCCTTGTATATGCAGTAAGAACTCAACGAAGAATTTTCCACTTTGGAAACTCTGATTTTGAAATCCTAGATATTGTTCTCTTTTGTGCTCTTTATTTCCTTTATAACATTGCCTGTTAATTCCTCAATGCGTTTCCCTGGGGTAATGTAATATATATACTTTCTCTGACTACTGGAGAGGTCGTGCTACTTCATTTTTTCATAATTTATGTATTGTGCAAATGAACAAACTGCATGGTCTGAGGAGTTCATATTTGCTAAATCCACAAACTAATACATTTTAGCCAAAAAGCTAATATACTTGCTTTAAAGTTAATGGCCTCAGTTTAACTTGGCTGTAGGTCATCTCTATTATGCCTAATAATAGGCAAGAATAAAGCGAAACTTCTACAAATTCTTTAATGAAGAATTAAGTGTAGCTGAAAAAGCACCCAATATGTAATAAGTTTTCAATTCCTGTAGTGCTTTCCCTCCGAGGACCAAAAAGCATTTCACAAACATTCATTAATTTAAATTCCATAACACTGCTTTAAATTAAGTATTATTTCCCATTCTCATTTCAGAAATACAAAAACTGATGCTCAGTGTGATCAAATGACTTGCCTAAGGTCGCACCACAAGCCAGAGGCAGAACAGAGAATAAAACCCAACTCTTCTAATTCTCAGGCCTGTGTTTTAACCATACGGCTGATTCCTCCAATGTTTCTGTAGATTTTTCTTGACTTTATTTAAGAATAAGTCTTTCAAGCATCATGACATATGGAAAAAAGATAGATGTAATATGCAAAAAGTTTTATTGCATCTTTTCTGTAGAATTTTCTCCTTCCATTGTGAATCAGGTCAGCCCGGCTTCATGGCTAGAATCTTTGGTTTCGAAATCAAATGTTTAATTTCTTTATTAAATCATGAAACAGAATTAAAATGCTAGCAAGACATATTCTAATATAGGTAAGAAACAGATTTCAGAAGTCAGTCATCTATATTTTTTTGTAACCAATCAGCAAATCGGGCTATGACTTTTCTCCTTTCCTTATTTGTAAACTTTGCAAACTGCAATATTTCAGTAGTAGAAATCCTTAGATCCTCGTGCAGTGTAGTATTGTAAAAAAGCTGCAACTAAAAAAGAAAATACATAAAAGTTAGTCTACCGCATACATTGAGTGGAAAAATGTAATGCACTTTCTAAAGATGTCTTAGACAGACCTGTCTAGAAAAGAGCTTGTTTTTTACATTTGGGTTTAAATTTACATTTAGGGTGTAATCCTGAGCGCTCTGAACTCAATGGGAGTTTTGCCTTTGACTTCAATGGAGCCAGAATTTGACCTTAAAACGTGAGCTTAGGAAGGTGCTTGCTCTGCAAAGCTCTTATACTGTGACCTAAGTGTTCAAAAGTGAAAAGAGATTTTGAGGGCTCAGATTGGGATACCTTAAAGAGAATGATTTTCAGAATGGGAATGCCCAGCACTGCTGAAAACTGAGTCACTTAAAGACAGAAGCAGGAAGAGCTGCATATCTCAGATCGACTTTCGTCCCTCATGTAGATCTAGCCTTAGAGACAGTACAGTTCTGGGGTGAGAGTCTGTGTTGTGCAGCTAAGGTGGCTTTAAAGCACTTTGGTGCTCACCTGATCTTGGGTAAGTCTGTGGGTTGGTAAGGCAGCCAGTGTAACTTATAGGCTTGCCAAAAGAGGTGTCATTTTACTACAGGATAACTAATGCATGTCAGCTCTTCTGCTATAAAATCCTAGTGCAGACAAGGCACTGTAGTCTTACTAGTTGGTAAACTAGGCAAAGTTCACCAGAGGCAGGGGTATAGTGCTGACCTTGCCTAGTTCCTCATGGTAAACATTTAAGTGCCTTGCATCAAGGAAGATTTTACACTGGGCTAGCTAAAGAGCAAGTCATCCTACTATAACTCCCCACACACACAGCTTTGTTGCAGGGAAGACATAGCCTAGGTTATAGTAAAAGACAGTTACCTGTTCCCGTAACTGGTGTTCTTTGAGATGTGTTATTCATGTCCATTCCAATCAGGTGTACGTGCGCCATGTGCACGAGTGTCAGAAACTTTCCCCCCCAGCAGCTCCCGTAAGGTCAGCTGTGGAGACCCCTAGAGTGGCACCGCTGTATCAGCGCATATCTACCACAGCCGACCCTACCCTCCCTCAGTTCCTTCTTGCCAGCTACTCTGACAGTGGGGATGGAGGGTAGGTATTGGAATGGACATGAAGAACAGGTAACTGTCTTTTGTTCTTGGAGTGCTTGTTCACGTCAATTCTAATCAGGTGACTCCCAAGCTGCTACCTCATGGAGGTGGGGTCAGAGTTCAGAATCATTGATTGCAGCACTGCAGTACCAACAGCTACGTCTTCCCTGGAGAATTCATTGATCGCATAGTGGTCTGTGAACATATGAATCACGTTGATGAGGCTTGCGCTCTGATTGAGTGGCCTGTGACTGGTGGGGGAGGAACCCCTGCTAGGTCTTAACAGGTGCATATGCACCACACTATCCAGGAAGATATACACTGAGTAGAGACCAGGTCTCCTTTCATACACTCCACCAACACTACAAACAGCTGCGTGGACTTTCTAAATGGCCTAGTGTGATCTATGTAAAATGCTAATGCCCTTCTCAGATCCAATGTGTGCAGCACTCTCTGCCCAGCACTAGACCACGCTTGGGATAAAAAACTGGAAGGAAAACCTCTTGAGTCAGCTGGAACTAGGAGACCACTTTTGGTAGGAAGGATGGATGCAGCCTGAGCTGCACTATATCCATGTACGGTGGTTCTGAGGATAGGGCCCTCAACTCAGATGCTCTCCTTGCTGAGGTGATAGTGACCAGGAAGGCTACCTTCATAAAAGGATGAAGCAATGAACACTCAGCCATTGGCTCAAATGGTGGTCCCATGAGTTTATTGAGCACCAGGTTCATGTCTCACACAGGTACTGGTGGACGATAATATGGATAATAATCTGTTAAACCCTTTCCTAAAACACGTCACTATGGGGTGGCCGAACAGGGAACACAGAGCAACCTGGGTGAAAAACAGATACTGCCGCCCAGGTGAACTTTGACCAAAGAGGGTGCTAGGCCCTGTGACTGTAGGTGCAACAGGTACTCTGGCACCACTGAGATAGGCGCCCACCCAGGGGAAACATCCCGCGGTGCACATCAACTGGAGAACCTTTTCCATTTGGCCCAGTATGCCACCCTGGTAGAGGGCTTTCTGCTGCCCAAGAGGACCTCTTGTACCTGGGCCAAGCACTGAATCTCTAGCGAATTGAGCCATCCAGTTTCCATGCTGTCAGATGGAGCAAGCACAGATCTAGGTGTCTTGGATGCTGTATCAGGAGGTCTGGGTACAGGAGAAGTGTTATCGTGATTTCCGACAAGTTGAACAGAGTGGAGAACCAGTGTTGGCATGGCCGCTGGCGCTAACAAAATCAGATGGGCCTTGTCCCTGCAAGCTTTTAGCAGGACCTGATGTACCAAGGGAATTGGGGGAAATGCATACAGGAGGTGCGTTCTCCCTGCAGGGAAGAGTGAATGCGTCTCCCATGGAATCTGATAGTGATTCTGGAATGAGTAAAAGTCCAGGCACTGTTGTTCTCTGGGGTGGTGAACTGATCTAGATGGGGAGTCCTCTACCTGTGGAAGATTGATTGTATCACTTCTTCCCTGACTGACCACTTGTGGACGATAAAGGTCCTGCTGAGGGCATCCGCTAGTGTATTCTGTAGCCCCGGTAGATACTGGGCTTCCAAGTGGATTTTGTGCTTTACACAATAATGCCACAGTTTCTGTGCTTTGCTGCAGAACCAGGATGATCACGCGCCCCCATTTGTTTATATAAAATATTGCAGTGTGTACGGACAATATGACTGATACACACCGGCTCTGCATCTGGGGCTGGAATACCTGGCAAGCCTGTCTGACCACTCTTAGTTCTTTCACATTGACGTGAAGACTTGTGTCTGTAGGTGACCACAGTCCTTGGATTCTCAAGTTGCCTAGGTGGGTCCCCCGCCCCAGATCCAATGCATTAGTCACCAGCGTTAGGGTGGGGCTCAATGGGTCAAATTGCACCCCTTCTGACAGGTTTAATGGGTTCATTCACCACCCGAGAGACTCTATCACCCCAGGGAGGGTGGCCACTACCAAGTCCAGACTGTGGCGTGTCGGTATATAAACTGAGGCGAGCCAGCCCTGAAGGGGTCTTAGGTGTAGATGTGCGTATCTGATCACATGGCAACATGATGCCATGTGACCTAGAAGTCTGAGGCATGTCCTTACCATTGTGACCAGGTTCTGGGTGAGGGTGCCTATCAAGTCCTGAATGGTCTGGGACCACAATTCTGGCAATGATGCTTTCCCTTGGGTTGAGTCTAGTGTTGCCCCTATAAATTCTATTCTCTGCACTGGACTCAGGACCGACTTCTGCTTGTTGAGGAAGATGCCCAGAGTTTTGAACAGCTCTAACACGAGGTCAACTTGAACGAGAAACTGATCTCTGCAGGTTGCTTTTAGCAACCAATCATCCAGGTACAGGAAAACTTGGACCTCCCTCTTCCATAGAAAGGCCACTGTCACTGCTATACATTTGGTAAACACCCATGGGGCAGTAGAAAGGCCAAACAGTAGCACCACAAATTGGTAATGCTCGCCTGCTATCATGAATCTGAGGTAACACCTGTGACATGAAAGTATCAAAATGTGGAAATACGCATCCTTCATGTCGAGAGCAGCAAACCAGTCTCCCATATCCAGACAAGGGATAACGGTGGCCAGAGTGACCATCCTGAACTTTAGCTTCCGCATATAGTGGTTGAGGTTCCTTAGATGCAGAATTGGTCTGAGACCGCCTTTTGCTTTTGGTATTAGGAAATAGTTGGAATAGAAACCTTTGCCCCTGACTTCCCGAGGGACCTCTTGTATCGCACCTGTCTCAAGGAAAGACTAGACCTCCTGTTTCAGGAGATGCTCATGAAAGGGGTCCCTGAAGAGGGACGGGGAAGAGGGATGCACACTGCAGGGAGTACCCCACTCCAACTATGCAGAGGACCCAATGGTCTGATGTAATACTGGCCCACGCACAGCAGAATTGGGATAGCCTGGCTGAAAAACAGAGGGAATGGATCCAGTAGGTCTGGTGCTCTGCCCTTGGGTGCACCTTCAAAAGACCTGTTTGGGGCCTGGGGAGGCTTGGTCCACCAGTGCAGAGAACACACATCCTCTGTCCCAAGAGTGCAGAGATGGGTTGTGAACCTGCGCAAGCCACATCTGCAATAGGCGCATGCAAAGCCTGCTGTGTTGAATGATGTAGGTGCATGTGGCCATCAACCCCAGGAAGTGCACGCAAGACCTTGTCATGATTATCGGGAATGCCTGCATGCCCTGGATGGCTGCTTTGATCACCAGGAAGTGGGATCTGGGAAGGGAGGCTGTGGCCAACACAGAGTCCAGGTGGGCACCCACAAACTCTATAACCTGGGTGGGGACCAGGGTTGAATCAGCCATGTTCAGGAGTAGCCCCAGCTCTCAAAAAAGGTCTTGCACTAGAGCAATGTGGGCTAGCAGCTGATCCGAAGAAGAGCCTTGGAGAAGCCAGTTGTCCAGATAGGGAAATACCTGGACACCCCACTTTCTCAGTGCAGTGGCCACAATGGCATGCACTTCGTGAACACTCGAGGGGCTGTAGAAAGGCCAAAAGGGAGGGCTGTAAACTGACAGTGGTCCTGGCCTGCCGTAAAGTGAAAGAACCATCTGTGGTGTGGTGCAATAAAAACGTGGAAGAAGGCATCTTTTACATTGAGGGCAGCATACCAGTCTCCGGGACATGCAGGAGGGGATGACAAATGCCAGAGTCACCATCTTGAATTTGGCCTTGGCGATGAAGGCATTGAGTTCCTTGTGGTCTAGGATAGGCTGAAACCCTCCCTTGGCCTTGGAAACCAGGAAGTACTGGGAGTAAAAACCCCTGCCCAGGAAACCCTGGGTAACCACTTCGGATGTCCCTAGGATTAAGAGCTGCTGGACCTCCTCCCGGAGGAGATGCTCATGAGGGATCCCTGAAGAGGGACGGGGGAGGAGGCTGAGAGAGAGAAAGGTCAAAAGGAAGGGGATGGCGTACCCCCTTTCTACTATTTCCAAGACCCAATGGTCTGAAGTGATGGATTCCCAAGCCCAACAGAAAGGGAATAGGTGGTCCCTGAAAAGAAAAGGTGGGGCTGGTAAGCTGTCCTCGGGCATATCCTCAAAATCTTTGCTGAGGCCCTGTGGACTTGTTGGATGAGCCCTGGCCGTGGTCTAGGACCGGTCGGGACCAGCATCTGCTGTTCCTCCCATTACAGTTTCTCCTTCTGTGGTGGGAGAAATCAGGGAGGGTGCCCTTCTGAGAGGGCCTAGAGGCATTCATGCCCAACAGGGAATGCCATTGGTTAACCGGAGTATGGATTCCCAGGGACTTTAAGGTGGTCTGGATGTCCCCTGAGACCATGCAGGCGCTGGTCGGTCTACTCAAAGAAAAGAGATGAACCCTAAAACAGGAGGTCTTGAATAGCGGTCTAGTGCAGGTGGCTGCATCAGCTGTGTCCACAGTGGCCTGGAGAGCGGCTCGGGAGACCACCCTGCCTTCTTGCACCAGGGCTCCAAACTCAGGCCAAGAGTCCCTAGGGACCAGCTTGGCAAACTTGCTCATGTTCACCCAACCCTTATGTGCGTAGCAACTCAGCAGAACCTGCGGGTTTGCTATGCAAAGCTGAAGACCTCCAGAAGCGTAGACCTTTCTGCCCAAAAGGTCCACTTGCTTGGCATCCCTTCTCTTGGGAGTGGCACCCGACTAACCTCTCCCTCTGGTTTACCGCCTGAATAACCAGAGACCCCAGAGGTGGATGGGAAAAGAGGTGTTCGTTCCTGTGACGGGGTGCGCCAACCCCACACCGGTAGTGAAGGAGTTAACCAGGCTTGCTGGGCTGAGAAGGCCCCTCCCCCGCAGCCCTTCTGGGCATGCTCCAGCTGCAGGGTCAGTATAAAGATGAGTCAGGGCTGACCACTGATGGGGAAGGAGCTCTTGCCAAAGCTGAGGAGCAACCACCCCCATGGGATCAGCCGGAGCCGGAGCCGGAGCCGGAGCCGGAGCCGGAGCCGGAGCCGGAGCCGGGCCGGAGCCACTGCACCTGTCCTAGCTCTGACGCCAACCACTACGCCGCCAGCTACTGCTGTCGCTGGACCAAGCGCAGCCACTGGTGGGTTCACCAGCCCAGATGGGAACGGGGCCAGCCAGCAGGCGAGGGTAGGAAGCAGCCCAGGGCAGGGGGCAGGAGACCACCCGGTGAGCTCGGCGTGCTTTGGGGATGACTCCCTGCCGAGCCAGTGGTGGGAGCCACCCACCACTAATAAGGCCCTGGGCTGGGGCCTGGTGGAGAGGGATGGCCCGGGCTCCCCTACCCCGTACCCTGACACCCAAATGAGGGGCACCATTTGGAAGTAGTACAGACTCGGCCGCTAGGCCATATTGACCCTAGACCGGGGGCAGCACGGACTAAGCTGCTGGGCCATGTTGACCCCCCCCCAGACAGGTGGCCATACAGACTCGGCCACTAGGCCATATTGACCCCCAAACAGGAGGCAGTACAGACTAGGCCGCTGGGACATATTTTCCCCTGCCAGAGAGGTGTGGGGAGCGTGACCCCGTGACCGTTCCCTCTTGCAGTACAAAGTACCTCCGCTCAACCCTCTTGTCTGTCAGTGGGATAGAGGCTGGGGTCTGCTAGAGTGTATTTGTGATTTTCGTCATGGCCACTCTCATAGGGGTGTCGGCTTGTAGTATGTCAACTGTAGCATCCGAATCCATCGACACCTTCTCTGCCTGGACTCCCAAACTCTGAGTTGGGTGGCGAAGAAATCCTGATGGACCTTGAGTCCATGGATGTCATGGAAGGGAGAGAGCCACCAAGCACCTCATCTGGTGAGGAGGACGAGGACCCTTTCATGCCCACCGCCTCTGGACTGCGAGCTTGTGAGGAGGCCTGTGAAGCTGCAGAAGAGGCCACAGTAGCAGGCTGGGTGGTAGGGGACCCCATTTCTGGGTGATGCTCCAGGGAAGCCTGGCCAGATGTCAGGGAATGGGTCAGTGGGGTTGCCCTCAGCCCTGAGGAGACCGACTCAGGTCTGGATGGGCCCACCCTCTGGCTCTGGTGGTAGGCCCAAGGGGTTCAAAAAGGCCAATGAGTCAGAGCCTGCACTTGAGGTGGCCAGTGCTGCTATAACGCCAGCACTGGGGTAGGCTGAGGCCACTGCTGCTCGTGGTGCACCGAGGTGCTATGGTGCCACAAATGATGGCCGGAGAAGGACCAGCGCCTGGATCGAGACCTGGAGCCCTGGGATGACCAGACCGATTCTGCCTTGGAGTCTGTCAAATACTCCAAGGTTGAACATGTCAGTGCGGTGGCAGTAGCAGTTGGAGTGTACTGTGCCATCGACTCTGGTTTCCCCTGGTGCCGAGAAGGAGGTGGAGGCATGGTCGATGGCTGTGCTGATGCACCAGAAGGAGAAGGGACGATGGTCGCAGGACCCAGGGCTGTGGTCGGTGCTGCTCGAGGCCCCTGTGCCAGTGCTGACTCCGATGTTGGTGCATGGGAAAGGCTGGGGCTACAGCTGGTGCTGAGGATGGAGGTGGTGCCACACCCGGGACTAGGGTCGAGGCTACTGGCATCGGGGCAGGGCCACGGGGACCTCTTGCTTCCAGGGCTGGGGCACGAGGTACCAAGGCCTCAGGGTGGTGCCGTCAAGATCCTCACTCTTTGGCCAGGTCTGGTGCCGAGGTCAGGGAAGAGGTTAACTTCATCAAATATCTTGCTGCCTCAAAGGTATCTGGAGTGGAAGGCTCCAGGAAGATCCCCACCAGGCTGGTGTCTCTGGCACCGCTCTAGTCTGCGCAATCTGAGCGTTATGGTCTGGGTGCCATGCCCATCGGTGCTGTGTGCCCCACTTGAGGGCACATGCCTCAAGGGATACCTGCCCCTGCTTCTTCTAGGACACCGGGGACTGCGACCAGTGCCGAGGCCTGTGTGGTGCTAGGGAGGCACGCGAGTGGCTGAGTGCCTCCTGCACCGAAGCCAGTGCGCTCTGGGTTGCCAGTGCAGGATCAGATGCCGGTGTCTGGAGTAAGGCTGCCTCCATCATGATAATCTTCAAGTGAGACTCCCTTTCCCACTTGGTACGCGGCTTAAAGGCCTTGCAGATCTAACAGGCCACAGACAAGTGGGCCTCTGCAAGGCACTTAAGGCAGGCTGCGTGAAGGTCCCTGCAGCGCATAGGCTTCTAGCACTTCTCGCAGGGCTTGAAGCCTTGAGGCCCGGACATGCCCTGCCGAACGCACAGGGAAAGTGAAGCTAGCCCCATGCCTGGGTGCTTACGTAACACTAAATACAATGCTTAACAGCTACTAAAAACCTAGATAAGAACAATGAACTACTAAAACAGCAAGAAGAACTGCTAAGAAGTGCTTGCAGAGGCAGGTTCCACAAGCAGTAAGAAGGAACTGAGGAGATGGAGGGCCAGCAGAGGTATATATTCGCTCCAGGGGGCTCCCCTGCTGGCCCAATGGGTATTGCCAAGGGAAAAAACTTCCGACGACGCATGTGCATGCACCTACATGGAATGGACAGGAGCAGTCACTTGGAAAAGAATCAGCTTTCCAGCCATCTTCACAGTGTTTGTTCTGGGGGGAAATTTCCCCCAGGCTGGAACCAGAACTTTAAGGGTTTGTCCACACTGCATGTGGGAGCAAGCCCCTCAGTATGTAGGTACACTTGGGTTGAGTTAGTGCTCTAAAAAAATAGCAAAGTAGATATTGAAGCTTGGAGCCTCTGGGTCTGAGCTCAGAAGACTAGCTCTGGTCTCCACTGAAATCACAACACCCACACTGCTATTTAGCTGATGGCATATAATAGACTTACCTCTTGGATTTGTAAATCTGTATTGACAAAATTTTCCATACTTTTCAATAACTGCTGCAATATTCCATTTCTGTAGAGTAATATAATGCAAGAGAAGATTTTGATTATGTTGGTCAATATACTATCTATTATTATCCTGAAATTATTGTCTAAACGGAAATGTAATAGTCTTTGTGTTCTCTCCCTCCACCATCCTTATTTAAAGAAATATTCTCTGAGTAAAATTAGTGAGGCAGATTTTTATGCAGAATGAACAGTGTACTTTATAAGTAATTCTCCTGTAAAATATTTCTCTATGGCAGTGGTTCTCAAGCTTTTTGGCACATGGTCTACCTGATCAATACAAACCTATCTAAGGACCACCAGCCAACCACCCAGGATGACAAAATGGGTGCAGGAGGCAGGGGTGCAAGATAGGGTACAGGAGCAGTCTGGAGGTGTGGGCTCTGGGTGGAAGTTACACCCAGTGTAACTTACAGGTGCAGGAATGGACTGAGGGTGGGGAGTCTGGGAGAGAGGTAGGGTGCAGGAGTGGGCTGAGGGTGGGAGTGTCTGGCTGTGAGCCTCCCACCACTTCCGTTGGGTTCTTTAAAAACACAACCACTTATTTTGGTGCCTTAACTGAAGCTGAGTCTCTGATAATTCTAGCCTTTGTATATAGAAGTCATTTAAACCACAATGGAAATGCTGGTGCCTCTGAAGTGGAACATCTGCAATGGGGCTCTACAACTCAAACTTAAGGTACAGAAGAGAATCAGAAAAACAACTACAGAAATAAAGATGAATGACACCATTTGATTATTTGCCATACCTTTCATTTAAAAGTAGCCAGTTTTCTGTTACAAATTCCCATGCAATGCGGTGGCCAATTGCAGTAGCGGCTACATTTGAAATGATTATGGATGTGATATTCGACAATGAATTGTTAAGGGAGTACTGCAAATATCTGTTGGAAAAATACATTAAAACTGTTTAGAACATATACAAACATTGACCTTTTGAGCTGTCAGAATTGTTATAGGGTCGTGTTAAATATAAACGTTGACTGTCTCTTACTTATTGGGTTTACATTCTCAGTGTAGAAAGAGCATTGCACAGGGTAAGGACATATTCATGTTCCTTATCTTTACACTACTCAGAAAATATTAGGGACAAATTATCCTTTTCCCCCATGAAAAAATATCCATGGACTCTTAACTTCTATGGATTCATCCCGTCAAGAGCATGGTTGTCATCTGCCCTTCTGGCGAGGGAGTAGGAGCCTTTATGCTACAGTGAGGAATGTCAAGATATCCTGTAGATCTGTGGCATTTCTGTGAAATCCCTAGAGTTTAAGGAGTGCTTCCCTCCCTCCAGGACAACATGGCTACGAAAGCAGCTGTGTTCTCGGAGGCTTCCCACTGGTAGCTGCCACATGCATAAGGCAGATGCAGGTCACCTCAATTTTCTCTGGATGCATGCCACAGATAGGGTTGTTAACTAATTTCTAATTGCAGAATGTTTAGTTTGAGAGACAGAGAAGGCCCATTTTGACATTCTTCTAAGTGACTTTGTAGATTGTCATTTCGAAAAATGCATTGGCTTCTCGCTCTCTAAGACACAGGAAGGAGAGGAGTAGAGATGTAGCCGTGTTAGTCTGGCCTTGCTGAAACAAAAGACAGGACTATGCAGCACTTTAAAGACTAACAAGATGGTTTATTAGGTGATGAGCTTTCGTGGGCCAGACCCACTTCCTCAGATCAAATTGTGGAAGAAAATTGGCATGACCATATATACCAAGGGGATACAATTAAAAAAAAAAGTGAACACACATAAAATAGACAAATCAGATTTTAGAACAGAGGCGGGGATGAGCCGGGGAGGTTAACATCTATGAGGTGATAATTGGGGAAGCTATTTTTGTAATTGGTGAGATAATTAGCATCTTTGTTAAGGCCCATTCATAAAATGTCAAATTTAAACATGAATGACAGTTCAGAGGCTTCTCTTTGAAGTCTTGTGTTAAAGCCTCTTTGAAGCAGGATGCAGGTAGTAAGGTCATTGAGACAATGCCCAGGCTGATTGAAATGGCAAGAAACTGTTTTTTCTTTGTGAAACTGTCTGATGTCTGTTTTGTGTGCATTGATTCTTTGGCGAAGTGTCTTAGAAGTTTGTCCAATATACATAGCAGACAGACACTGTTGGCACATGATGGCATAAATTATATTTCTGGATGAGCAGGAATATGTGTTCTTGATCTTGTAACTGACATGGTTAGGCCCAATGATGGTGTCAGCAGAGTAAATATGTGGACAAAGCTGGCAACGGGGTTTGTTGCAAGGGAAAGTTCCAGGGTTGGTATTAGTGTGGTATGTCCTGTGGTTGTTGGTAAGAATCATCCTGAGGTTAGGTGGTTATCTATAGGAGACTATGGGTCTGTTTCCCAGAGCCTCTCGCAGTGTAGTATCCTGTTCCAGTATAGGTTGTAGGTTATTGATAATGCGTTAGACGGGTTTAAGTTGGGGGCTATAGGTGATGACAAGTGGTGTTCTATTGTTGGTTTTCTTGGGTCTGTCTTGAAGTAGATGGTTTCTGGGTATTTGTCTGGCTCTTTCAATTTGTTTGGATCTCTCGCTACATTGATGACATCTTTATGATCTGGACCCATGGCCAAGAAACACTGGATGCATTCCACAGAGACTTTAACAGCCTACACCCCACCATCAATCTCAGCCTGGACCATTCTACATGAGAGATCCATTTCCTGGACACCACAGTACAAATCAACAATGGTAAACTAGATACCACTCTCTACAGAAAACCCACTGACTCATACAGTTACCTACATGCCTCCAGCTCCCATCCAGAACACACCATACGATCCATCGTCTATAGCCAAGCCACCTCATAGACATTAACCTCCCTCCCCCCGCCCATCCCCTCTCTGTTCTAAAATCTGATTTGTCCATTTTATATGTGTTCTCTTTTTTGGATTGTATCCCTTTGGTATATATGGTCATGCCAATTTTCTTCCACAACTTGATCTGAGGAAGTGGGTCTGGCCCACAAAAGCTCATCACCTAATAAACCATCTTGTTAGTCTTTAAAGTGCTGCATAGTCCTGTCTTTTGTTTCAGGAAGGAGAGGGACACCAGGGAGGCAGGGGAAGCACCCAGAACATGCTGCCTGAGCAGGTTAGAGCTGGTGAGGACATACTCTATAAAAGTGTCAATGTCCTTAAATGACCACAGAACAGTGGAGCAGCAGCCCAGCAGTGCTCTGTTCTATCATGTCTTTTCTGTTCCCACCCCACCCTCTCCTACAATATACCCTTCCATCTCCTGACATGCCCCTTTGCCAGAGGAGTAGCTGCCACAGGAGGCAGCTATACAGCCTCTGCAAGCTTTATACCAATGAAGTTTACTCCAATAAAAGGGAGAGGCTCTGCTTGCATGTCTACCTTGTGCTTCTTAGTGGTGGAAAATGGACATAACAGATCACAGAATCCAGCCTCACTATAATTTTAATTATAAACTGCACAGATTTTTTTGAAGCCATTGAGAAATAGTAATTATGGGGATTATGGACTCAGTGATGCAATGTTTATAAAGCCATTTTTAAGACTAGGAATTGTGGATTTAACATTTATTTTTGCCCTTAACTGAGAAATTCTTGATTTACTGTTAAATGCATTAAAAATATAATTTGACCAAAGTCACCTTTGAAGCAACCATGACTCTCTGGTGCAACTCAGGGCAGAGAGCATTATGTTCTTATCTTGCTCTGTGGAATTATGATGATTATACATCTTCCATGCAAACTCCCATTCTCTCTCACTTCCCATTGCAACACCATAACAGCAGATAGTTCTTTTAATAGTGAGAGGAATCCTGTAAAATAAAATAACAGTAAATTGACACCATATTGCTCTCAGATGAAAACAAGTAGGTAAATTATGGCAGAAAATTATAATATTCACCAATTACAATGTAAAATAATCACAAAAGATCACTTACCAGAACAAAAATCTGAAAAGCAACCGGATTTGAGGACAGCACTTTTAGATTTATTGTTCAAGCAATACCACAACAGAGACGCTTGAAGGTGAACTTAACAGCTTTTTTAATATGACTGGGCAAACACTTCATATTCGCCAAAATAATCCTTATGTCAAGTGATGTCACGCATTTGCATGAAAGCACCACCTCAGAAAAGCCTTCTGGAAGCCTATCCCCACAATGGAGGTGATCAGAAAGCACGATCAACCTCAAGGAGAGAGCTGTATGTTTCAAGAAAGCAAGATGAGGAAACAGAATGGTCACCTACCCACGCAGCAGATTCTTTCCCTCTACTCACACTTTCATTTTTTGATGATGAATTTTGCAACAAAACCCAAATCCTAAACACCTGCAGGCTCACATTTTACATGCTGAGAGAAGAGTGAAAATATTTGTTTCTTCTGCAACGGTCAAAAGTGTCACTAAAACAGCACAGAGTGCCAAGTCTTTTTGGTGTTAGCAATATCAACTATTCTAGTGAAATATTTAATACATGTGAGGATCTCTATGCACTTTACCAGCACTTCAAATCAACTGGATTTTTGGTTGATTCCCTATGTCAAGAAGGAGCCCACTGTTATAAGACTCTGAACATTTTAATTTCCTAATGTCTTTGTGTTAAATTACTTACCATTAAAACTAGCATATGCTTTTTTATTTCATTCCTTGTTCTAAAGGAATAGGACTAAATGGAAAAAAGAAACACTATGGACAGGAAAATATCTGAGGAGAAACAAGGGGGCAGGCAACCAACTTCAGACATGATAGAATTGTATCATAATAAATAAGACCTTTGTTTCTTTGCACCAAGTTAACTCACAAGACAGCTCGTCTTTAACACGTCATATGTGGCCAGTCCTCGGTAAAGAATGGCTGTCATCTGGGGTATTTGAGAAACAAGTGCTATTATGAAGCTATAAGTGATTCAAGGGAGTTCATTAGTAAATTTTAAGGAGAGCAAATAAAGGGGGCAAGAAGACTCCCTAAATTTCAGCCAATGGATTTTTAACTCCAGATTGATTAACATCTATTGGGAGGCACAACCATTCCTTACTGAAGACTGGCCACCTATGAACAGGACTAAAGGTCAGAGGTAGGGGTAGGGATGCAGGCATGGGCCACAGGGCTGGGATGTAGAATTGGGGAGGGAGTCAGGGTGCTATTTTTTCTCCTTAAAATTTAATGGTGAACATATCTGAATCTTCACTTATAGATTCATTATATCACTTGTTTCTCAAATGCAGATGACAGCCATTCCTTACTCAGGACTGGCCACATGTAAAGTTTTAAAGACTAGCTGTCCTGTAAGTTAGCAGTGTGCAAAAAAAGGTCTTATTCATTATGACATCAGAGCAAGTATATTTTTTCTCTACCTTACTCAAAAATAGAAACTCAGGCTTTTAAAAGAAGTGTGATTTTGAACTTAAGACTACGCATGGAAAGTTTGACTGGAAGATGAATATTTTAAAAAACAGTAATAAGAAATAGATTGCCATACAGATGACAGAAATAATGAATTTGAATAAAGTCTGTGAAATTTTAGCAATTGCTATTAAAACAGATTTGATTACCGCCCTCACTTCTAGCTGAGTGACATTGTGACCTGATGTATGAGTTTCAGTGCCACTAGGTTTGACCTATCCAGTTCTTGTCTTCTGCTATAGAAGGGCAAAGCCTGAATAGTGTTGTAAGCCAGTGCACCAGATCACAATGTCTGAAATAGGAGGCAGGCTCAACCCTGAAGGACTGGAGTTCCATTGTAGGTTGATGGTGAGGTGGGCTCACTCTGAAATGTACCCTCAACCCTTAGTCTCACCTTTATTAATAACTAGAAGATTTATCCAATGTTCCTTATCTCAATTAATTTGTTTTTTGGAAAAATAAAATGGAAATATGCATGCTTCATTTAAATTATTTCTCTGGGGTGAGGCTAAGGATGAGGGTTCAGTATGTAGGCTGCCCCAGGGAGAGAGGACTAACCCAGCCCTTTCTAATGCTAGCCAGCATGAAGCCAAGCCTCTACATAGCCACTGCAGCTCCAGCGGGCACAGCTGTGGGAGGAGTACATGTCCCCCAGCTGGAACAGGTCCAGGTTCATCTACCTCCTGTGTTCCCCAGCCAAGAGGAATGCAGCAAACTGTGCACTTCCCCCTCACTTCCTAAAGAAGGGGAACAGCCAACAATGTTCCTATATGAATGGGGGGAGAAGAAGCTTCAGCACCCACCCCCCACTCTAACGGGGGCCTGGAGGTGAGGTGCTCAGGGCCAGAGCAGTCAATGAAAAGAGACAGCATCCACCAACCAACTCCTTTCACTTGTGTGGCAAGTGTCTCTTTTTGTGTATGGTTTTATGAGAAGCAATCCCATTCCAGCCACATCCCATTTTCCTGACACAGCCAACCCCTACCTTGTTTGAAATTATAATAAAATGAATTGATTTACTGAATTTGACAGTCCTAGCTCTTACCGTTTAGGAGTTTTTGATCAGACAAACTCTCTCAGCTATATAGTAGACAACAGCTGCTTTTGCTACTTAAAAGCTTTTGTGTAGGTGGATATAGCAAGAAGTAGGTTACTCAGTGATCCTTCCCTGATTTATTTTTCCCTCTACACCTCGGCTATGTCTACACTGGCAGCTTCTTGCGCAAGAACAACTGTTCTTGCACAAAAACTTGCCTGCTGTCAACACTGCACGCGAGTTCTTGCACAAGTAAATTTACAGTATAGTGTTGTAAAACAGGGCTTCTTCCAGAAAGAGTTATTCCTCTCCGCCCAAGGAATAAGCCCTCTTGCGCAAGAGCTCTTCCACAAGAGGGCAGTGTAGACAGGCAACATGAATTTCTTGCGCAAGAAGCCCCTATGGTTAAAATGGCCATCAGAGCTTTCTTGTGCATCCACACTGCCATGGATGCTCTTGCGCAAAAGCACATCTCTTGCGCAAAAGCACATGCCAGTGTAGACACGCTCTTGTAGAAGACTTTTTGTGCAAGAACTCTTCCACAAAACAGTTATTGTGCAAAAAGCTGCCAGTGTAGACGTAGCCCTCTGGTGTGAAATGTAGTAAAAATGTCTGTGCCAAAATCAGCCTTAATTAGGAACTGGAAAAAGAATGAAGAAAATCATCTTGCACCCTTAACTGAAGTACTTGCAACTGTCATTATACAATAAGAATATTCCATTTTGGATACAAAATAGTGTTTAACATTTTAAAGCTGTTCAGTTTACTTTTAAAAGAAATTTTTTGTGGTCAGTCATTAGAAAGCTACCTAACCCCCTCCCCTGAACTTTAGTATAAATATTATAGGCTCGGCTGACTTGGCCACTGATTTGTATGAACATAGATTCAAATAGCCAACATTTTTGTTCACATTTCATAACTATACTAGAACAGATAAAATACAAATATAAAAGTGATAATAAACAGAACAGAGACTCACCAGTGCCAAAACTATCACAATTGCATAGAAAAATAAGAAAAGAGAGAAGGAAAGAGAAGTGAGAATTAACATATGCCATATGGGCTTTTCTGCAATGGAAAATTCTAACATGCTTTTGTTGACAAATATAGGAGATCTTTAATTACATAAAAGTTCAACATTAGTTTTTTTATTTCCATTTGTGAAATCCATTTAGGTTGCTTCTGGGTATGTTCTAACTGTAGATTTATTTCTTTAACATGATCTACAGTCTTAATAAAAACCTACCAAAAATAAAACATTGTAACTGTCAAGTTTCCCCTCACAGCAATGCCATCTGCAATTGTAAAATTTCCCATGATGCCATATGTAACAGTTTACATTACTGCTGAAGCCATGAAAGTTATATTGTACCTTATGCAGTGTAACAGGGTTAATGTCCCTGTGGAAACCCTCTTTTTTTAATTCCCTGCCTTTTATTCATTTACATTCTCAACTGTAATGTTGTATAAGGGAATGGATGTCATGGCAGAATGGAAGTTCTACATTGCTTATTACAATTTTGCCGCAAACAGCTACCATGTGCTGCTTACACACCTTCTTAGAGAACCATTAAAATCAATGTGATGATTCCAATTTAGGATAACCCTTTGCCCAATCAGATCCTAGGTCAGTAATAACAGAAAGCTGTTAATTGTTAAGTAGCACATATGAATTGTTTTGGTATGGGCAAGTGCCTGTGTCACAAACCGCCACCGCCACCACCACAACTACAACTGGCAATGTTTGGCTCAGCTAATGCAGACAATATTCACAGGTGAGTATTGAGGCAATACTGTCTGGTGCTTAAACAGAGTTCAGTTTCCAGAGCAGACAATCTTCATCCTTCATGAAAGTCAAGTTTAGGTTTTTACAATTTGGCTGCGTCTAGACTGGCATGATTTTGCGGAAATACTTTTAACGGAAAAGTTTTTCCGTTAAAAGTATTTCCGCAAAAAGCGCGTCTAGATTGGCACGGATGCTTTTGCGCAAAAAGTGCTTTTGCGCAAAAGCATCCATGGCCAGTCTAGATGCGATTTTGTGCAAGAAAGGCCCGATCGCCATTTTAGCCATCGGGGCTTTTTTGCGCAAAACAGTTCTTCGCTGTCTACACTGGCCCTCTTGCGCAAGTATTCTTGCACAAGAAGGCTTTTTCCCGCCGAGCGGGAGCGTGAAAGTATTTGCGCAAGAAGCACTGATTTTGTACATTACAAAGTCAGTGCTCTTGCGGAAATTCAAGCGGCCAGTGTAGACAGCTGGCAAGTTTTTGCGCAAAATTTTGCCAGTCTAGATGCACCCTTTAGGTCTTGCCAATTTGTATAGGAAAAAAGCACACAAGGAGCCTCCCTACACTACCTGCCCCATGTAATATTAATATGTGGAGATATACCTCTCTCATAGAACTGGAAGGGACCTTGTGAGGTCATCAAGTCCAGTACCCTGCCCTTATGGCAGGACCAAGTACCATCCCTGACAGATTTGCCCCAGATCCCTAAATAGCCTCTGCAATGATTGAACTCACAACTCTGGGTTTAGCAGGCCAATGCTCAAACACTGAGCTATCCCTCCCCCCTTCAAATGGCCTATTTGATCTAAATCCTACATACACACATCTATAATATTATAGTATCATTCTTACTCATTGTCAGGGTTCTCCATCCACTTAGTGTAAAGTTCAGAAGATAGGTTTAAGCAGTCTTGGAGACCCAGCCAACATGCTGTATTAATAAGTTTTTCCAAATATATTCTTGAAGGGGAATAAAAAGAAAAAAAAGGACATTTTCCATTATACCAGTGAATAATTTTTAACTGTAACATGAGTTTATCAAATGATGTACCTTAGGAAACAGCAAGTAAAATAATAAAGACACAACCAAACAGCAGTCATGGTACAGAAATGTTTAAGTGTACTCTAGTCCCACCACAAACCTATCTGTCTATTGTGGCAAGGGTCCCTTTTTCCCTGGTCAGCAGCCTTCCCCTGTTGCCAGAGGTTGGGGCTTGCAGCTGGTTTCTGGGATAGGGATCCCAGTCATTACTTCTGGGACTCCCTCCCCTGCTGTTTCTAGCTCTAGAACTGCTATAGCTCTGTCTGTCTCTTTTTTATTTTATTCCCCCACTGGGGAGACTTTTAAAGGCCTCCAGCAAGCCTCTGACAGGCCTGAAGTGGAGTCAGCTGGCCCCAATCTGCTTGGGCCAGCTCCCTGCCAGCTGCTCCTAATTGCCCTGAAGCCCTCCGCCCCTAATTAGCTGGCTTTTTAGCCTTTATGGACTCCCTTTTCCCCATTCTGTAGGGCTGTGTCTAGACTGGCAAGTTTTTCCGCAAAATCAGCTGCTTTTGCGGAAAAACTTGCCAGCTGTCTACACTGGCCGCTTGAATTTCCGCAAGAACACCGACGAGCTCATGTAAGATTGTCAGTGTTCTTGCGGAAATACTATGCTGCTCCCGTGCTCGGGCAAAGTCCTTTGCGCAAAGCTTTGCGCAAAAGGGCCAGTGTAGACAGCTCAGATTTGTTTTAAAAAGCCCGATCGCTAAAATGGCGATCCGGGCTTTTGCTAAAGCGCTGCCTAGATTGGCATGGATGCTTTTCCGCAAAAGTGCTTTGCGGAAAAGCATCCGCGCTAATCTAGATGCTCTTTTCCACAAATGCTTTTAACGGAAAACTTTTCCGTTAAAAGCATTTCCGGAAAATCATGCCAGTCTAGACGTAGCCTAGTAGTTCTCTGGCCTGACCTTGTCACACCATGTATATATACTGCACTTGCCATTGTGTGAGCTGATTTCTATCACCGTAACAGTCATGTCTCAGCAGAGATATTACGGTTGAGTAGCCTTGCAAACTGAACTACACACTGATCTTTAAAAGTGGTCTAGTCAGGTTTGAGGCACAAAGAAGTAGAAGGACCTTCTTGACCTGATGCAAAAGTTCTATGAATAAATTAGGGATTTACAATGCTGCAGGGCTGTTAAATCACTATCACTCTTTAGTATTAAATTTACCAAAAAAACCCCAGTTCTGATAACAAAAAGAGAGTCAGCTCATCTTGCTGCTATTTCATTTTAAAATTCCCATATCATGCACATTTATAGTACTGTATTACAGGTTGGACCTCCCCGGTTCGGCGCCCGAGGGACTTGAGGGGTCCCAATCCAGGGAGTTTGCAATATAGTCCTTATCAAATCAAATAACTTCAAATTATATTAAAAATACTTACTGATCAAAATCATCTGCCAAAGCATTAAAATTTTGACGAATAATACTTGCATAATAATGGTATATCGGCAATATTCTCCTTAACAGATATTTCTTTTAAAAGAAGAGAAAAAGAAATTACTTTCATTTAGATATGATATTGCTGTATTCATTCATTCATTCAGATTATTTTAAAACTGGAACTCTGGGAACATACAAAAAAAGTAAATAAAACATGAAAACTGGAGTCAGTGTCCAAAATACAAAATTTTCACAGAACCGCTCACACAGTATTCCCACTACAGCTCCCTTAGTCCTAGAAGAAAAGATAGGTTTTGGAACTTGATAAGAAGGTTAAACTCAGATGCTGGAAGAACAAATAAGAAAGCAAGTCCCAGAAAGGAGAACCCTGGAAAAATTCCCTGCCTCCTCAATATTAAACATTCAGCAAAGTACTTAAACACATTTATCTTTAAACAAGTAATTTGTCCCATTGAAGTCAATGGCATTAGTCAAGAGTTTAATGTTATGCACATGCTTAAGTACTTGCTGAACTGTGGACTATATAAGGGAACCGTTAGCTCGATTTCCTTAAACAATCTCACCAGGTTACCGTGCAAGGAGAGTGGCAATGTGAAGTACCGGTATTTTGTACCTAAACTATATAGGACACGATAGTTAAAACAAGCTGGAAGCCATTACAGATCACATGTGTAAGGTGTTCTCTAGAAGCACTGCTATGCAAGTCAATATTTCCATTCTATACTACTGGTGGTGGTTGTTGCTGCATAGATTTAGGCCCCCATTTTGAAAAAGTGATGCACGTGCATATACTTTTGACTGATCAATATATCAAAAAAAGGCTGAGTAAAATTTCAATGGAAATGTGATGCACCTCATGGTACATAGTTGAGCTCTTATAAAGGACTCATGTTGGATATTGTCATTTAAACATCCTAGAGTCTTCAATATTAGGAAAACAAAGATGATACCTTTAAAAATGGATATAATTCATACTTGTTCACAATATTTTCCAATGGTTCAGGTATTAGGTATGACAATGCCGTATACCACACAAACAGTTGATCTTCTTTGGCAAGGTACTTTGTTAGTCCAAATGCAGACTCAATCTCAATATATCCAGCCCTATTTTTAAAAAAATACAGAACTGAACATATGTATTCAGATTAAGCACGTTTGAATTGCAGTCTATTTAGATAACTGATTAAAAACATCCCATCCAGATACTGTGGGATCTAGAAAAGAAGACAGCTAATGAGAATAAATATAATACAACAGTGACCAGTTTAAGAGTCTAATCCTGCAAACACATACTGCAGAGCCAAGGGCTTTTACTAAGAATCAATGAGACTACAAATGACATTAAGCACACTATACTAAATTGTGCTGGCAGGACGAGGCCCACATCCACTACCACCACATAACATCCTCATAAAATAAAGTGAAGATTCCCTCTATATTTTGAAGGTAATAGCATTTTAGAGATACGGTACATTTACTGACTTTTTGAAATAATCTAACAACAGCTTTTCATTATAAACGGCTTTGGGGTAATAAACATTACCCAAAATGCATGTAAATAATTAAATAGTAATTCAGGAATTTTTCAAATTGTTATTAATTACTGCAGAGTGGCACCAGTATACACTAGGATAAACTTCACTCTTTTGCAGACTGCCCACCTAAGGCCTTCCATAGGAAGCCCTGCCTTAATAACCCATATGTGAGAAGCACCATTCCACATAATTATAGTAAAATTCCTTATTATAGGTCGGACTGGGCCCTCTGGTGGGAAAACATACAGAAAGTGGTAGGGGAGTGGGAAATGCTATGGTTCCCCTCACAGAGTTCCCTCTGTGTTGTTGGGGTGCTTTGCCCACCTTTAGAACATGGTGATTCTGACACCTTTGTGGATTCAAGTATCCGTGGGAAGCGCATGGACAACCAAGGACTCCTGGGCTCCCTGCTGTTTTTCTTAGCTCCCTGGCAACATGGCTCCAGTGACACTGTTATGCCCCCACCTGCAGCAGGACTTGGATATCCAAAGAAGTTTTCCTGTGGGGCTGGTGTGTGGTTAGGGAGCTGTGCAGGTAACTTAAGTCATACTATGTTTTTCTGCAGAATTCCAACACTTGTCAATGCAAACCATTCCTCTGAGCTGTCTCTGTCCATGTCAATAAGGAAGGAGGGAAATGATAACCATCTACAGGCAGTTGGAAGCTTAATTATCAGGAACTGAAAGGAACTGTTGAATTCAAGAGGCTATAGCTTGCGACAATGGGATGAAGTAGGAAAAAGAAAATTTAGGCTTAACATCAAGAAATGTTCCTATTGGGGAGTCATAAGTGCTGAACACTCACCACCAGCCCTCGAATCAGCGCCTCACCCTCCCTCCCAGAGCTTCCTGCCTTCTGCAAATCAGCTGTTCTGCAGCATGCAGGAGGCTCTGGGAAGGTGTGAGGGCAAGGTGCACTCAGGGGAGGGAAGAGGCAGGGCAGGGATGGAGCAGAGTGAAAGGAGGCAGAGGGTGGGGTGGCGGGGGTGAGAACCTTGGAGGAAGGGGTGGAGCAATGGCACAGCCTGGGGCAAAGCTGGGGATTGAGCACTCCCTGGCACACTAGAGGTGGGTGCCTCTTTGGGGAGTTATAGCAAAATCTCCTGATGGAAGTTGTGGTAGCTCCCCTATTTGAAACATTTAATATGAGCTGGGACAAAGTGTTAGAAAAGATACTGAAAGGAACTATTCTGCCAGGGGATCGACTAGATGGCCTACTGGTTATTAAGCTGTCCCACAGTCTCCTACTGAGATCTGTCTTCTTTACAGGGTATTTGTGGAGACAAAGGAGCAAAGTCAAAATAGGAATGTGAAATATAGCAGTGTCATATCAAAGTACATTAATAATTTTCTATAAGAAATTAAAAATATACTCACTCTGCCAATGTAAAAGCATCATCTAGCAAATGCAATCTGTTGATGACTGGAATAGCCTGCAGAAAGCATTCATGTGGTGTTAGTAGATCAAACATATTTTGAGGAAAAGCATTTTTAATTATGTTTTGAAAGTCTGGGACAAAACCTGAAGTCTTCTCAAGCCAAACTTCAGTGCAAGCTTTTCCTGAGTGAGGACGATAGGATTTGGTTCTATATGTTGAGCTGAAATAATTTATTCCATGTAACTTTAAGAGTAATTATTTCTGTGTACATGGACTTAACACAATACTACATCTGATACTCATTTGCAACAGCTAGTGAACTGCTGAGCTTACAAAATCTTCTTAAGCATGTGCAATACTGCAAATTAAAATAAAGAAGCTCTACAGTATCCAAAATCAATCCTGATTTCTTCAGCTTGACATGGATTTTTTTTCCTTTTCAGATTCCAGTTCAGAATCAAGTACTCGTACTAATCTAGACTACAGTGCCTTATATTTGTTCTTAATTCTGAGTCATTCTGGCTACAAGAAATCATAGGCAGAACTCCAGTTAGTAATTTTGGTCTCCCTGGAATAAATCTACAGTCTGATCCTGCACTGGATTATATAGAGTGCAAAGATTATTTATGTTGTAATCAGAATGTGTAAAAATAACTATAGGTTCCTAGTACAAAACAGACTATGCACCTAGCAGCTGTAGAAAATGCACCTATCCTTCCATCATTTATGCATATTATGCAAATTCTGCACCCAGGAAGCAGAGTAGGAGTACAGCTTGCCCACCCTCTTACTATATGATTCTCCACTACACTAGTATTTTTCCTCCTCATTTCTATCTACCAGAGTAGCTTCCAGATGTTTAAAGTCTATAATATCTCTTAGCATAAACTTCATTGGGCCATTTTGTGGGTTAAACCTGTGAAATGGAATTAAATTGCAAATTTCTTTTACACTGTTCCTTTGGCAGAGTTTCTCCAACAACCTCAGAAGAACTTGCATGGAGGTGGGGGGTTGGTCCAAGGAATCTGTGGATTCCCGGCAATGCAGGTGAATCTAACATTAACCAGAGTCAAGGTCTATTGGTCTCAAACCCCAGTCCTCTAGTCTGACTCCTGGCCTCTGCTTCTCTCTCTCCTGCTGCCTGCATAGCAGTATGACTCTTTCAAGTTCCCAGAGATTCTCTCACTGACAAAAGCCAGTGGAGAATTCAAAGCATGGACTGGGAGCCCACGTAAATTTATGCTGACATTCAGAATGTACTTGTTCAGAAAATCCATACATGTTTGAAGGAAAGGAAAATAATGCAGCTTAGAGAGGCTGTACTCTCAACTCTGCTGTCTCCATGCTTGCCACACCCATGGATTGCAATTTCTACAGAGCAGTTTCCATAAAGTCAATAAAACAATACCAATAGGAGACATTTCCCCTTTCCATGCCTCTCCATTCCTCTAGCAATGTTGGCCATTATTTCCTTTACTTTGTAGCAGAATTTGTTTATTTGGCCATTTAAACCATTTTAAGTGGCCTGGTCTTTACATTTTCTAAAATTTGTAATTCAAAAGCACTCCATTTGGGTCCGACTACATCATGCAGCTCAGCTGAGGCAGAATGTAAAGGTGCCTTAAAGTTCATCTCTGTGCTCCCTTTCTCCTGAGCCTAGGCTGTGCTCTGCCAGTTCCCTGTGTTGTAAGTTAGAACACCATGAGACTGCTCTAAGTTATATTGATGTGAATTGTCTCAAGATGCTAAAATGACAACCAGGAATTTGCAGAACATTGGTGGAGGTCACTGGAAAGTGGAAATTTCCTCTGCAAAAAAACTGAAATTTTTCATGGGAGGAAAAATTCTGAACATAATTCCATTTTGAAGGAACCTCAATGAAAACTTTTTCAGCTTGTTTGTGGCTAACCCACTCCCAGGCTGCTGCCTTTTGAGGCTGCCCTAGTCCCCAGAGAACTAAGCAGATTCAGGAGTCCACTACCCAAGGAATCAGGGAGATTTTTGTCAGAAGTTTTGATGAAATCAACACATTCCGGTGGAATAAAAAAATTTCTGTCAGAATGTCTTCCATCAGCTGGAAGTGCAGGTAATCCCCAGCAACACCCACACACTGGTAAGGTTTTGCAATGGCTTGAAGTCATGGAACAACCTCCTTACATGGAGAGATCCTTCCACACTGGTGCAATGGTTTTATAGGTAGAATGTGCTCCTAACTTAATGACAATGTTTTCAGCACACACTTGAAAAGACAAGCTATTTTAGTCCCACTTTTGTTCCTACTAAACTCAAAGTGAATTTTGTCAATAACTTTAATGGTCATAGATCTGGCCCATTTGCATGTAATGCACTAGCTTTCAATTATCAATTAAAGTAACTACTAGTAATGATTGCAATAAGAAATTGATTGTATAGAATTTATTTATATCATTGATAAACAAGTTCTCACCTTTGGGTCTCTTTCAAGCAGTTGTGCTAATCTCTTCAAATATAATGGATCATAATTAACTCTATAGTACCCAATCGTATTCATATTTAACAAGATCCAGTCATCTCCTGAATCTGATATTTGCATTTCAGGAAACATTTCTGTGGGGACATTTAAAAATGGGAAGGTTATATCATATTAGCAATCACTAATGCAAATATGCAAAATGTAATACGCTGCTATGAAATATGGGCTCAGTTTTAACCTGAGATACATGCATGTGCATCACTTCATTAAAATATATTGCTATTTACAACTATGCACGAGGCAAAAAAGCTGAGCCAATTTCTCAAGATTTTATGAGCTGCAAGATCACAAGTGAGGCCAGATTGTGCCTGATCCAGTATACTGGGAGGACATAAGAAGAGCCCCAAACACAACATGACAATTGCACTCTTTGGGTGCATCTAACACAGCACTCTAAACTTGAAATACAAATGGCTTATTTGTCTACACAGCATCAAATTTCAAAATAACGTGCTATTTCGAGCCATCCCTTATCCCTCGAGTGATCCCTTATCCCAGGTTTACTGAGATGGCGAAATAGCATGCCCATTATTTAGAAAAATATTTCAAAAAAACGGGTGGCTTGTGTAGACGCAGGGTGGCTATTTTGGGATACCAGAGGTATCCCAAAATAGCAGTGCAGTGTAGATGTACCCTTTATGTGCTACAGAACGCAAAAACTTATCCCACTTCCCAAAGGAGGCAGGTGGAAGGCTCCTGCACTGACCAAGGAGCAGGCTGGCAGGTGGTATAGTGGAATGAATGATTCATCCTCCTAAAGGATGGAGACTTGCCTGTGTGCCAAAAATCTCTGGGAGAAACTATGTCCATGTGAGGCTCAATACATCCTGGATTTTTCACTGGAGAGTATGCTTCTACACTGCCCCACTGTGGGTCTCTATCCTTAAGCCATAACATGGCCCACAGTAATCTTAGATTAGAATTGCCTCCCTACCAGTGTTTAAATAATTCTAAGCAATTGTTGGGGACAGTTTATGCAACAGTAGCAAACATCCAACTAAATTCCTTTGTTGTAAATACAGAGCCCACTCCCTTCTGTCCTTATGCAGTCTGATCACTCATCAAGGGTCTGATTCTGCCATTGTTACTCCCCTGGCTTGTCTAGACTAGGAAAAAAGTGTGATTTTAAAATTGAGTTACCAAACTCTACTTAGCTAGCCAGAGTCTAGGGTAGACCCTGAGTAGCTAAAAGAATTTTAAAGGTATTAAAACTGCATCTACACAAGGTGCTTAAAATGTTTCAACTACAGTTAAACTAACCTGATTAAAAGAAACAACAACAAAAACAACAATAAAATCCAATCTAGAGAAGACCATGGAGTAGTACATATACAAGTAGTATCACAGTAAGCGCTACGCCCCCGGAATAAGGACTGCAGAATCAGGTTTTAAATGGGTGTTTTGGATGAGAGGGGACTACAGGGCTGAGCCCTAAACATTATCACTAAAGGTATGTCTACACACAATTTTTTATTTTGGGAGAAGGATGCAAATAGCGTTGTGCATTTGCATACTTCCTTCGTTTTTTCTTTTGGAAGACGCTCTTCCGGTATTTATCCGCATCTACACGCAGCCGAATTTCGAAATAAACCCCAAAAGACCCCTGTAAACCTCATTGTAGGAGGAATAAGAGGTCTTTTGAAATAGGGGTTTATTTCAAAATTCGGCCGCATGTAGATGTGGGTAACTACCAGAAGAGCATCTTCTGAAGAAAAAAAACTGGAGGAAGTATGCAAATGCGCGCAGCACTATTTGTATTCTTCTCCCGAAATAAAAATGTGTAGACATACCCTGTAAAACACAAAGAGAGGAAAGATGCGTGTGAACAGTTTTAGGAACAGGTTCCTAAGTCATGTAGGTGCTTTTTAAAAGTTTACTTCTAATGCATGGCTATACCACTACAGTAAACAGTGCTCCATTAAAGTTGAAACTGCACTTCCATCCCAAGCCCTTACTTTGACATGCATAAACCCAGAGGCCACTCTAACTATAGGCCACCTAGACAGCTGCCTGGGTGGCACATCTCTACAGAGTAGTGCCTGAGCCAAATTTGAGCAGCACTTTGACTACATGTCAGGTTGTATCAACACTTACTCAAATTTGCCCCCTTCTCTGTCATGCAGGGGGTGGCTGGGCCCAGGGCCCTCCCTACCTATATACAAAACACACAATCATATGGGGTACCATCAAATTTGGGGTATCAAATTGCTCCAAATTTCATGGTGCCCTATGCAGCTGAGTGCTACATATGGACTCTGGCAGCCTCCATCCCCATCCCCCATGAGCTGCACCTAGCCCTGCTTCACAAGCAGCGGTGCGCAGCACGAGTGTGGGCTGGAGGACTCAGAAGGAGCATGGGGTGGTTGCTCAGACAGCAGCTGGAGTGAAGCAGTAGTTCCCCCTTCAAAGTGCCACTTCTCTCCACCCAGCTGCACAGCCACCTTCTGCCTATTCTCCAGCCTATGCCCATGCTGCTCACCGCTCCCTGTGTCTTCTGCTTGCTCCCGAGGCTGCAGGTGGTACCAACTGACTGGACAAGATAGCCAGACACCAATGCAGCAAATGGCTTCTGGGAGAGGTAGCAGCCCTAGCTCTTTCCTATTCTGCCCCTACATGCAGTTGCTCCACCCACCCCACTCCCACAATGAAGCAGGATGGGGTGCTGCAGCTGGGCAGCATAGGGCACCAGCATTGTTAATGATGGGATAGCTGGGCCAAATCTGGGTATTGTTGGGAGCAGCACACACAAGTGTTGCCTAGGACTGCAGATTGTACTGAGTGGCCTCTGTCTAAACTGTTCCCAAAACCACTTTTGAGCTGAAATTTTTATCATTGGTCCCACCCAGAAGTGATTTCTATTTTAGGAGAATGAGTGCAGGAGCAATTCATGAAAATTAATTTAGCTATTTGAGTCATCTGTGCAAAAAAGGTTTTTTTAAGAAAATATTCAGTTGCCTTTTTTTGGGCTTGGGTAGAACAAATCAGAATGAGCTTTGTTTTGAAACTTCAGACTTCATGCGTAAGTAGCCGTGAATGAGGCCTACTGACAAATTAGAAGACGTATTTTTTTAAATACAAGGTTACAATATTTGTATATTGTACTCAATATGTGCAGGTTTTTTTTTCAGACAGACACTCCAAATGCCAGTACAAGGGGATTTTTCATCATTCTAAGGGCTGCACATGTGTGTGTGTGTGACAGGGTGGGGGAAGGATTGAAGCCTTTCTTTAATCCTACAAGTTTAGACTGTAGCACTGAACTCAGTATAGCTCCCTCAATGTGAGCACTGCTTAACACCCTTGTCCTGCAACAGCCCTGATCTGTTAACCTGTCACTCATGCGGTGGCTAATTGAATTTTAAATCAAAAAGTACAAGTGTATTCTGGGGTTAATGACCATTCTATTTATTTGCTTCTTCTACCCACCTGTGGTGAGATGGTCACTTTGATAGCTCTATCTCTCATTATGCAAAATAAATGTAACAACTTTTGACTTTGCCATGCCCACTCCAAAGAGAGGACAGAGGAGAACTGACATATTTATACAGAGAATTGACATATTTATACAGAGTATTATACCATCATTATTATGTACTGAAAAACTGAAAAAAGTATTTGAAGACATATGTGATGGCCTCATATTGAGAGTAAATAGTGGGACTGAGTACAGCATAGCATAAAGACTCTTTCTAGAACCTTAACTCAAAACTTCCAAACTTTCAAATGTTTAGGTTTTTAGAACTGCAGTTATCTAATAGCTTATTTTGGTTTAAAGCAGTGGTGATTATAGCTTTATCTCTGTCTAAATGTCTTTGTTTATTGGAGAATAGTTAAATGAGAAGGAACTGCACCTTTTTATGACTGAGGATGCATGTGCACTTTTTAACATTAATTTTAATTCTGCTCCTTCAAATTTATAAGAACAAATTAAATTATGCATTATTGAAACGGCACTTTTTCAGTTTCCTTAGATGTACAAAGGTGTTATTTTCAGTTACTCTGTATAGTTATTTAAAGTATTTAGGTGTCATATGATTATAACGCACTGATAATGGCCAAATCCCGAAGTCGATACTTAGTGCAGGAAAAAACTCCCACTGAAGTCAATGGAAGCAGCCTGACTACAAATGAGTAAAACCTGAAGAAGGACCTAAGAGTTGGTCCCTCTGTATAAAATGGCAGATTTTACATTGTTATGGCAATCTTGCTTCAGAACATCCATCCCATTGTGTGACTGAAAGAGTACTTTTATGGTTACAACAACAGATTTTTGCACATCATTTAAATGTACTTATTTTAACATGAGGTATAACTAAAGCAGAATAATATAGAATTTTATTTTGAGTTTTTATACTTTCTAATGTAATTTAAAATATCACTCATGTTTATATGCTTTTCTACATGTATGAACAAGAACATTACTTACTGCTGCTTGTATCAAGCCAGACTAACGGTTGTGCAGATCCATTTCTTATCCAAGAAATAGGAACAATCCATGTGTTACTTCACAAAAAACCAAAAATAAAAACCCCAAATTGGACAGTTTAATTTTTATAGTAAGAAAGCAATTTCTAAATTGATGTTGAATAAAATTGCAAGTGATTACTTAAAATTCCAGCTGTCCCTCTCCCTTCTCTGATGCACTGTACCTTTTCAGATGTTAATACACAAGTTGGGTCAGATAACAGAATCTTTCTCTGGGTATTTACTTTCCTTCTACAGTTATTTTATTCTCCTACATTCTCTCCTTTCATTACTGTTCATCCCCTTCCATACACTGTAAAACTTTTTCAGAAACCTGTTTGCTAAAAAGAGTTCTGTGCAGGCAAGAGACCCTAGGTGCTCATGAAGAAGCACACCAACCTTCTGCAACAGAGCACCAAAGCTACTGCTACTCAAGTTAGCCACCATTTTTAAAGATTTTGGTCTCTGTTTCTGCCTTTTGCAGCCACATAACTGCCTTGCACAGCTGTTATCCAGGCAGAAGTAGTCCCTTGCAAAAGGGAATCGCATGCAATGCTTCCTCAAACTCATGCCTCAAATGGATTTTTTTGGACAATTCTAGGAGGAAAAGAATAAATGGCTGTTCAAAACATACCATGCTAACTCAACATTTTTCAGTAATAAAAGGTAAGCTTATAAACTGATGCTCAAAATATGAACTAAACATACTTGTAAGCAGTACCGTTTTTTGTCCTTTTATTATAAAACTGTTTCTGACTGATAACGCCAGTGGACAGATTTAATGTTAAAATGGGAAATCCGTTTTGGCATGTCCAGGAGTCCATTATATTTTTCACTGATGCTGGCAACTGAACTTCATTCTGTGTATCTACAACCTTCAAGAAAAGGCTGAATTAGAAACATTTATGAAACATGTATTTATACTGGTCCTTGCAATACTCTGTGGATATAGTAACATATTTAAGAAATTATAACTGCTTAGTCTACATTCATGTGTATTTTATATTGGGAATCTTCGTAGCTAATCGAGGGTGGGGGAAGCATTATCGTCATTATCCTATAAAAAAAGACCCAACTCAATTGAGAAATCTAAAGTATTGAAATTACATTGCTAATGTCTTGTAACTTAATTCTTTTACCTTTCTCTTTACCCTGTATCTGCATGATTGGGTGATTAATGATAAACACAATTATTGTATGGGACATTGTTTATTCAATTCATGTAAACCATGTAGAATACAAGAGAGATACCATGAAAACTAACTAATAAAAATAATGTAACACCTGACAACTGAGTAGGGGCTGGATTCTCAATTAGTGGGAATTGGCAGAGCTCAATTGATTTCAGTACTTAACAATGTATGCCATAGGAGAATATGACCCTCTGTTCTGAAGGTAAGACTCTGTTCTAGCATGATGAACTCTTTCTCCACAATATCTTGGTACAGACATTATAATGAAAAGTCCATTATTAATATTTCAGGTATGATTGCAGTGAAACAAATATAATCATCAGGTTTCAGTTTATTCAGACTTTTGGTAAATATTACAAGTGCTGACGGTGGACAGTTTCCCTGAAGTGTTGGGCCCCCATTCTAATATACACAAATAAATCCTCACCCTTTAGTGAATTACGCTAAATAAACTAATTTTAAAATATTGTCTGAGCCAAAATATTTACTCTATAAAAGTGAAGTTATAAAAGGAAAGGCTATTAAAGCTACATACAGATAAAGCTGAGAAAAGGTTCTATGCAGTGCTGTTGTAACTGTGTTGGACCCAGGATATTAAAAAGACACAGTAACTGAGGTTATATCTTTTATTGGACTGGCTTCAGTTGGTGAGAGAAAAAAAGCTGGAGGTTGTTTATTGCAACAACTTATAACCCACTTAAACCCTCACTACCCAGTCCCCCCCTTTCCGCTTATGACTAGAAAGGTGTTGAGGCACTTTACCTTGAAAGGTCCTTTAAAACACATGTAGTCCTTTAGCACCTTAGAGACTAACGCTTAAAATACTTGTTTAATAATTATGACCAAAATATGTGTTTCACCTTGCATTTAGCTGTGATACTCTCAGTACATTTCCTACACCTGAAGAACTCCATGTCAGCCTGAAAGATCATCTCTCTCACCAACAGAAGGTCCAGGTCCAATGAAGGCTTACTTCACCCACCATGTCACTCCACTAGGACAGTTTATCCATTTAAATGGCCCAGGGAAAGAGGACAAAACTTATTCAGAGAAAGAACGATCTATGCAGGTTTGTGCAGGCGGAGGCAAGTGGCTGTAAGCACACAGACCTCCTCTTTGGTGCTTTCGGGTATGTCTATGCTGCAATTAAAACTCTGTAGTTGGACAGTGCCAGCTGACTTGGGCTCACAGAGCTCAGCTAAGGGGCAGTTTAACTACAGTGCAGACATTCAGGCTCAGGCTGGCACCCAGGTTCTAGGACCCTGCAAGGTGGGAGGGTCCAAGAGCTCAGACGATAACGTAAGCCCTAATGTGTATACCACAATTAAACAGTCTCTTAGCTCAAGCCCCACAAGCCCAAGTCAGCTGGCATAGGCCAGACAACTATACCCTTTGTCCCTCACCTCTCCCATCAAATCTCCTGCCACAGAAGGCCTGCAAAAATGAGTTTGGGGGATTGGTGGCAGGAGGAACTAGGCTAGGAACAGATACATTCCATTTCAAAGTTCCATAGTTGATATATGCCCGGAATTTGGCCCATCTCAGCCATTGAAGCAAAAAAACTAACAAGAAATGATAAGTACCATTTGTATATGAGTCCACAGATCATCTTGGCTAGAGCTTGAAAAGGAAAATGCTTTCAGGTACAACTGCAATGAAACAAATACAATAATCATTAAGGTTTAATAAAAAAAATCAGAAAGAGAGAAACTTGTTGCTGCTCATTGTTATTTTCAAATGGATAACCCCAGATGAAGAAGTTTACTTTCTAAACTCACATTGAGTGCTTTGAAAAACAACCGATCAGTCAGAAAGCTGGAAAGCATCCGGATAATGGAGGCCCCCTAAGGAATAAATAAGATGTTTGAACATATGAGTTATTTAAATAAACTTTAACCATTGAATTACTGATATTAAAGCCATATTCTTCATAAGTGACACTGATCTTTGACTATGAGTATTTGGGATAGATTGCAAATGCATTCATATTCATTGTTTCCTATAAATCAATAAATTTGCCATCCCCAATGTACTTGTGTGCATAATTAAACAAAAATTAGAACAAGGGAAATGAAGTCTTAGAAGAAAAGATAACTATTGTATGTTTTGCCATAAAATATTTTGCTAGTTCTTTTTAAATCTGTTTTACAAAGTTATTGGAATGTACCTAAAAGCAAAATATTTTCTTTTCTTTTTTACCTTGCTGTAAGTGAAGATATCAAATAGGCCAATTAATGAAAATGTTCCTTTGATGTTTTCTTCTCTCATTGATAACGACCGAGATTCTATTTCTTTATCTTCTCTTAACACAGGTTGTAACATGTGATAGTAAAAGATTTGATTCTGAAAATTAAAAAGACAAATTCTCATTTCAATTAATGCCAATTATATAAACCACTCAGACCACATACAAGCTGAAATTTTCCTATCAGGTCACAAAGGAAATTGGATATTTGTATCTGTAATCCAAGTTAATCCTCCCACTCCAAAAGGAACTAATTTTTATGCAAAATAAAGAGGGCAGAGGGCCTGATGCTGCAAATCCTCCACAGGTGGAACCTGTTGAGGGTAATGGGTATTCTGCACACAGATAGATGGCAGGTTCGGGTCTCATGAAAAGCACTAAAGTTTTATGATTTAAGAAAAAATGTAAAAATTGTTAAATGCAACAAAAATTGCAAAATATAAAAGTGAATGATGTATTTACATTTTGAGTACGATCAGTTCTTGCTTCACTTATCTGGCAAGACTCACATTCCATGTTTTCTCTTTCCTATGTTGAAAGACTAAACACCACAATAGCCATTTGAAGGAGAGCAGGGGCTTCCAATGTCTGTGGAGAGCCAGATTTTTGGCTGGTGTAAATCAGTTTTGTTCCCTTAACTTCAAGGAACTGGGACAGTTTACACCAGCTTTCCCCCCAGAGTCCTGAAGCCAAGGCTATGTCTACACTACACGGATCTATCAGAAAAAGGTATGCAAATTGCGCTCCGCAATTTGTGTACCTTTTTCGATAGTTTTTTCCGAACAGGCTTTTCTGAAATTTGGCCTGTCTACACTGGGTCAAATTTCGGAAAAGCCTCCTCTTTCAGAAGAGCCCTTCTTCCTTGTGGGAGGAGGAAGACAGGGCTTCCGAAAGAGGACATCTGCTCTTCTGCAAAAAAAGTGGAAGAGCAGACGCGTTCCCTGGACGTGGAGGAGTTTTTCTGGGATACCTCTGATATCCCAGAAAAACCCCATAGTGTAGACATAGCCCAAGTCTCATACTCAGGTAAGAAAAGAAGATACTGATGTTCATCTGGTTTGTTTGAACATGTATTTGTCATGCAGGATCAACTACTAACCTGGGATCTGCAAGTAGGTTTTTTGTTAAATTTAATGTGGGTCGCTTTGAGCAGCTGAACTGCCAGAGAGGAGGAGACAGGCTTTTAAAAGGTGCAAACTTATTTATTTGCAGATTGTTTTGTACTTTGCAAACAATTTTAGGACCCAAATTTTGAAATGTCACAGGTGCAATTTGTGCTGATAATTTTTACCTGCATCTGAATTGCATTGAAACCCATTAGTTCTTGTACCTGCCATTACCTGACTCCAGACGCAAATCTGTAGCTGTACACATAATTAATTATGTTAAATGCTCTGATTTGCCATATATTTTGGGTCACAAAGTTAGACACAGACTTTTACAAGGGCAAACTGTATCTACTAAAAACAAAAACGAAGCAAAGGCTTCTTTCTGAAAACTTAGCTCTTTACACATTCCTGTGGTATTAAATTCTACTTTATAGAGTATAAATAATCTGCGGTGGAAACCCAAAGTGACGCACTAGTAGATTCCATGGCTAAAAATCTGATTTGATCCTCCCAGGAGAAAATGCATTTTACAAACCTATAGTAGTTTCCAATTCAGCAAAGTAATAAGTGATTGCTTAACTTTAAGCAGAAGCTTAAAGATCAAGTGGCAATTTTGGTTATGATAAATGCTAATATTCATTCCTAGCAAAGAATGAAATCCTGTTTTTAAAAGAAAAACTCAACACAATCTTAACTATAGAGTTGCAATCAATGTCTCCATAGTCTCCAACAAAAGAAATTTACATTTATGTTATCAGCTGTGGAGTCATTCACATACATAATACACAGTTAACCTAAACAAGCAACAGGAATCATCTGTTGTGGAGAAGTCCCACCTCACACAGTAATGAAAAATGTACAGCTTTGCATTTTTGACAGAATCATGATTAATCACACAGGATCACTGGAAATATATAAGGCGTGTTGTAAAATGTTATGTTCTATAATTTGATGTAATACAACATGGAGTGTCAGAAATTAATGAAAAATTATCACAAGCTGCATAGATATGTACAGAGTACCTAAAACCAAACCTACTTATATCAGTTAGGTATCGTGAATACCATTACAAAATGAGTTTATTGTAAGACAAATTCAAAGCAAAGACTGAAATGTTGTGTACATGCTGCCCGAAAGAACAGATGCAATTGTGAGGCAACCTTTGTCTCTATAGTATTTACACACCATTAGAAATGGACAAAACGTTTTGGCCAAAATTCTTTTTTTGCCTAAACAAAAAAAAGCAAATTTGGATCAGCTGAAACATGTTGTGCATGCATGATGAATGTGCAAAATTATTTTGGTTTAAAAAAAAAAAAAAATCGGAAAAATTGAAAGGTTTCATTTAGAAAAATGCTGAAGTGAAATATGTGGATTTTTTTTTATTCAAAATTACCTTTCTGTTAGAAATTTTATTTTATTTTAGAATGTTTTAAAAGCTAAAATGAAATTAAATGAAATTAGACAGTTGCGCCCACTGCTTGCTATGCTTGCCAACCCCCCTCTCTGGCGGTAAGAGCCCCGTCTCTCCCCCCAGGCGCTGGGGAGTGCCAGGCCAAGGTTCTCTCCCCCTGGCCACCAGGCCTGGCCCTCTCCCCACTTCCCAGCCGTCAGAGGGAGTGGGGATGGACCAGGCTGGGCTGAGGCGATGGCAGGCCCAGCTCTCTCCCTCCAGCTGCCGGGGGTTGGGCCAGGCCGAGGCAGGCCCAGCTCTCTCCCTAGCTGCTGGGAAGGGCCAGGCCAAGGCTCTTCCGCCGCCACCAGGGCGGGCTGTGATGGCCTCAGACCCTGTCTCTTCTGCCCTACTCCTGGCCCCAAGGCTGCCCCTGGCCCTGGCAGCCACAGATGGGGGGGTGAGAGACCATGGCCTGTGGCGGGGGAGCAGTGAAGGGCCGAGAGGCCCAGGCTGGCTGTGGCAGGGAGAGATGAGAGGCCAGGGCTGGCTGTGGCCCCAGCCGTTCTCTCCCCAGCGTCTGGGGGGAAATCCGGGCCTGCCTACCCCCAGAGACAGGGAGGTTGGCGAGAGTAGTGAGAAGGGTGCACAGACCTCTAGTTTTCATTTAAAGTTATATTGGAACTGACCATGAGACCATTAAAGTCAGTAGGAATGCTCCCATTTATTGAAGCTCCCTGGTGCAGGATCAGGACAATACTATAGGTTGTAAGAAGAAAACTTTGGTACTTACCAGTGATAGTCTGGGTTCCATGTAACTAGCACCAATGTATTCAAAGTAAGATGCAAATCCCTCATTAAGCCACAGATCATTCCACCAGTTCATGGTAACCAGATTTCCAAACCACTTAAATAGAAAAAAGAGAAAATATCTCATATTGTATTTCTTTGAAATGATGCTTTCATTCCTTTGTGTTAAACAGATATGAATGATCAAAAGAACAGTGTCTCTTTATTTAATGTGTATATAGGGTTGCCAGGTGTCCGGTTTTGAACCCGACAGTCCAGTATTTGAGCTTTCTGTTCAGGAAACAAATTGAGAAAATATAAATGCGAAAATATAAATGTCCGGTATTTTCTAAATAAGATGTAATATAGATTGTGATGTAATGTCAAGTGTGTCAGGTATTTTTGTTGAAACCATCTGGCAACCCTACAGTGTATACATTATCACAATAACATGCTATCATTTTTTTCCAATTGGTGGAAATTCAGTAGTCCAAAGATACCACTTGAGAAAAAGATACACAGATGCAGGTCAATGGTTATATATTTTTAAATTCTTTTGTCTGAGATTTTATAACATAAGCACATACAGTGGTTTTAAAAGATTCTCCATTATATTCAAATTAAATAATCACAAATACATTTGTAAATCTAGCAGAGAAAGCCAGACTACAGTTTGAAAACATGGTATTTCTCAAACAATATATACAAATATTTTCCAAATAGCTTATTTCTCATTAAATTAATACTATTTTGTTTTCCCTTGTTCTTAAATGAAAGGAAAATTGCCAAGCAGATAAACAGACCTGGGGAAACAGCCACTTCCAAAATCAGCAAATCCATATTCTGGTAAGCAATAAAACATCTACAACAGCTGTGATGAACTATTAGTTGGCAGTTAATATTTAACAAAAATCTGATTTATCATTTGGGAATGTGTGATGTCATTACATATTATTTGTTAATCCTTAAGGTCTGTTACTTAAATAGTTTTTAAATAAAGTAAGTAATAATATTTATTTTACTGGCCTTCAACAAACACACTAATTTTTCAGTTCGTCAGATGGACAGACATACTGTAGTCCAGAGGGCATACATGTTCACTAGCCAAGTTTAACTTTTTGCTAACTTTATTGTTTAAAATACTTCCTCTTGGCAAATTTAAATGAAGTATAGTAAAAAATGAAGTGAAAGCATTTTATCTTTCCAAACCAAATAATTTTAAATTCTTAAGATCATTGTGTAAACATTCCAGATACAGATAAAAATTTGTTTACCTCCCTTCATTCTACAGCTGCATAGCCCATTCACTATTTGCCTTTTCCTATAGTTACATCTCCCTGTTAAAAATTCTTTTAAGGAGTCTGTTCTCCCATCAATGCATTGTGAGTATCCTTACTCTATCTCGATATGCATACCATGTTCATTCCTAAAATAGAGTATTTTATTGGAAGATATCCAAGTATCTTGTAAGACAATGAACAAATGGTTCATTAGTAGATATTATGTGTATATACATGACCCGTTACAGTCAAGTTTTCAAATAATGGTTTTATTGTCAGTATTTTATAAATTTCATTCAAGATAAAATGGATATTCAGTGGAGGTTCTTGTGTCATGCTGGAATTTGTTTCTTATATTGATCTGCCAAATTAATTTATAATCAAAGCTTTCAACCAACTGAAAATCACTTTGGTTATTGCTATAGCATTCCTTTCTCTAGTTATCACAAAGAGTTAAATCCCCACATGTAAGTCACTATTTTCCCATGTTAAAAATTACTTTGCATCTACATCAACTTGAAAACAGCAACTTCATAGATAAATGCATGTACAGATGTTTTACCACATGCCTGGTGTCCTAGCTCATGTGAAACAATTAGGCAAATCATAGCCTTTTTGCCTCTGAATTTATCACTTGGGATGTACATCAATGATGATTCTTGGAAAGTCATTAGCCCCCAGTTTTCCATAGCACCTACTCCAAAATCAGGCAGTGCAACCAGATCTAAATTGATTTAAACAGAAAAAAAATAAAATTTTCAAGAGTAAAATGCACACGTGACTATTGTATGTTTATCCAATGTGCAATTACAAGATACATATTTTAGTGGTTCTTTGCTGTCGAGTTGCAATAAACTAGGAAATACTTTTTTGGAATTATTTTCTTGCATGTCTTTAACTATATATGCCACTGCTATGCCTCTCTAGCGTTGCCACCCTTTCAATCAGAAACATAAAAATAAACTAAGTACAAGCCAAGGTCATCAATAGTTTCATGTACCTAAGTATATTTAGAACTAAAATCTTTGATAATGGAACTTTTCTCTCAGCTGCTAGGAGAGTAGATTCAGTTCTCTGCACCCCTGAGTAGTTCTGGCTCTCCATTCTCTCCATCTTGCTTTTGTTCCAGTTATGGGAGCATACGGGGGAGAGGGAGAAGGTGGGAAGGGAAAGAATAAAAGTCTTTCCTTTTTTCATGATTTCTAGTTATGTAATTTCCCCCTTGTTTTGCATTCTGGCTACAATGGATACAAACAGACTAGGAGATCTTTTAAATGGTTTGGTCCTATCTAGATAGAAGGCTAATGCCTTACTGACATATTGGGTATGAAATGTGGCTTTTTCATGTGCTTTTTAAGGAAAAAGCCAGGAGACCAATGGCTTGATGAATAAGAAATTCTGAAGAAACCTTAGGTTAAAAAAACCTTGGATGTGCTCACAGCAATACTTTCTCACTCGTGACTATCATAAATGGGGATGTCTGTCATTAAGGCTCCCACTTCTCCCAACTTTCAGGCAGAAGTGATTGCTACCACTAAGGCTGTCTTCATTGAGAAATCTAATAAAAAACACATAGTTAGAGCTCAAAGGGTGGTACATAAGGCAATTCAGTACTAGGTTCAAGTCCCAGTTCAGTATAGAATCTCTGATTTGTGGGGATATAGTCAATTAACTGCTTAGGAATTTTGCCATTGTTGGTAAAGCAAAGAGTGCAAAATGTGTTGAGGATCTTTAAAACAGGAAGGAGAAGAAGCTAATGTTGCAGCTGTTAGGCTGTGTTGGTTAGGTGACTGAGCCTCTCAACCAAACTGTCATTTGAGGACATGGATTGCTGAGAAGATTTAGAGACAGTTTCTTTATTATTAATTATTATTATTATCTTAGCTTCTTGATCGTGGGTTCAAGGGGCCTATGATATGTTGAATATGGGGTTGGGTGTGCTCTTTTTGCCATCTGAGACCTCTTTAATCTCCTTTTATGTACAGAAGTGCAAAATCCTAGGGATTTCAGCCATAGCTCTTGAGTCTTTTCAAGTGTGGAGAGATGCATACATCAAGTCTGCAAAGTGCTTTCAACTGTCAAAGAGGAGGTCTTTGACAGTACTCTGAACCTCCCTTGGAAAACCGGACAGCTGCTGCCAAGATGCTTTTCTCCTGGCCACTGTAGTGGAAATAGATCATGCTGCAGTATCTGTGGCATCCAAGGAGACCTGGAGTGATGTCTTTGCCAGAAGCATCTAAACTGATCTGAATGTTTTCTGGCAGATGTTCAATAAAAGTACTGTTGTATTTGGCCATGAGATTAGATGATTTGCTACTCTGAACTGAAGTGTGGCCGATACATAGGATTTATGACCAAAAAGATCAAGCCTCTTGTGCTTCTTCATGTACAGGGTGGACTTGGAGCTATGCCTGCCTTGTTCATTAATGGCCTCCACTATTAGGGAATATGGCGCTTGATGAGAAAATTGATACTCCAGTTCCCTATCTGGATCATAATGCTTTACCTACCTGCCACAGGGTGGATAAAGTGTGGTAGCTGGAGTTTGCCAAACCATCTGAGAAGGCTCCATAAAAGTTTCATTGACCCAAATGGCAATCTCCATAGATGTTAAGTTGTAAAATACCTAGCAATTTATGGTAGGACTACTGAACCTCTGCTAAGGGAATCTACAGCAAGTCAGAAATCCACTTCCTCAGTTCCAGAAATTGCCTGAAGTCATCTGCCACAGAGGTGACGGAGGCATGAGAACTTCATCATGAGATGAGGAGGAAATATTAGTAAGAGTTGTCACTTCCTTATCAGCTTTTGCGCCTCAAAGGTCTTTTCCTCTGGCATAGATGGTGGAAAGGGAGCAGAGGAGAATGGGTTCCTCTCTGTTCCCTTGGGTGTTACAAAGACTTTGATGTAAATTATTAGTGATAGAAGGACAATGGTCCCAGCAAAAGCCACTGAGGGGCCCACATGGCAAAAGTGGCAGCAGCCCTCTGTGTTCCCACCATGTGGGCATCATCTGAAGTCTATCCTCCTGTAATATATCAGTGTAATAGAGAGAATGATGTATTCTGGAATAGATAAGGAGCTTTCACCAACATTTGAGAATATGGTGAGTTCTCAGCCACATACTCCAAGGGGGTGATATCTGTTCCACTTGCAGAGTACAGTAAAACTCCATTGGTCCGGCATCTGATGGTCCGGCACTCCTGATGGTCCGGCACCGTCAGGAACCCGGAAGTGCTCCAGGCAGCCGGACCATTGGAGCTGCTCTGCCCCCGGCCTCCCGATTCAGCCGCTGCTGAAACTGACCAGCGGCTGAATCGGGAAGCGGGGCAGAGCAGCGGGAGTGCTGCTGGTAGGTCCCGTAGCGCTGCCCCTCGGCGCTGCGGGACCAACCCGGCAGCACCCCAGCTGTCCCCGATTCAGCCGCCGCTGAAACTGACCAGCAGCTGACTCCGGGAAGCCTGACGCAGAGATGCTCTGCCCCGGGCTTCCTGGAATCAGCCCCTGATCAGTTTCAGCAGCAGCTGACAGGGACACCTGGGCAGAGCAGCTGGGGTGCTGCTGGGTTGGTCAATGGCGCCGCTCCTCAGCGCTACTGGACCAACCCAGCAGCACCCCAGCTGCTCTGCCCCAGGCGTCCCCATGTCAGCTGCTGCTGAAACTGATCAGGGGCTGATTCCAGGAAGCCCGGGGCAGAGCAGCTCTGCCTTGGGCTTCCCGGAGTCAGTCGCTGGTCAGTTTCAGCGGCAGCTGACTTGGGGGCAGCTGACTTGGGGACACCTGGGGCAGAGTAGCTAGGGTGCTGCCGGGTTGGTCCGGTAGCGCCGCCCCTTGGCGTTGTGGGACCAACCCGGCAGCACCCCAGCTGCTCTGCCCCAGGCGTTCCCAAGAGCAACTGGGGTGCTGCCGGGTTGGTCTCGCAGTGCCAAGGGGCGGCGCTACTGGACCAACCCGGCAGCACCCCAGCTGCTCTGCCGCAGGCGTCGATTCAGCTGCTGCTGAAACTGACCAGCAGCGCCTGAATCGGGGACGCCTGGGGCAGAGCCGGACTATCGGAAGGGGGGGCTATGAGGGGTCTGGGGTGGCATCCCCCCCCACACCACCCTAGACCCCTCATAGCCCCCTCTTCTGATAGTCTGGTATATCTGATAATCCGGCACCCCCTGGGTCCTAAAGGTGCCTGATTATCGGAAGTTTACTGTAGCTGAGGGCAAGTGTGGTGCTATAGTGATAGAAGAGTTGGTCACAGAGAGCATCTTGATAGAGACAAACCTCCACTAGTTCACAGAAAATACCCCAGCTCACAGTATTATCAGATTCTCAGGGTACCTAAACACTTGTGGTACCAACAGTATCAAAGATTGGGCTTAGTGGTGTGTAGAGAACACATAGCATCTGCAGCCGGATGCTCTGAGTGGCATGTTGTGGCATGGAAAGCCTGGGTGCCTGTCTGAGAGTCTCACTGAGCTGTTGGCCAGGAGCCACGCAAGTAAGCACCTCCTGGTCAGAGCCTGCCTCTGGCACCCCAGCCTCTCCCTCCTTCCAACCCTTTGCTCCCCCTCCTACACTCCTGCCCTGGGTCACAATCTAAACCCTCTGCACCCTAATTCTACACCCATACTCCTCCCAGGCCTTGTACCCCAACCCCAACCAACTCCAGGTCACAACCAAAATTCCTGTATCCCCCTCCTGTACCCCTGTACCCATTCCAACCCTCTCCCAGACTCAGCATTTCATCCTGAACCCCTCCTCCAGACCAGAATCCTCTCCTGCACCTATACCCCTTCCCAGACTCTGCAGCTCTATTTCCTGCCCCAGGTCACAACCCCCTCCTGCTCTAGATCACAACCCAAACCACAGCACCTCTGCTCCAGGTCAAACCCCTTCCCAGAGTCTGCACTCCCTCCTACAGCCCTCCTCCAGGTCAGAATCCTCTCCTGCAGCCCTACCCCAAGCTCCCTTCTGCACCCAACCTCTATCCCAGACCGCACACCTCCTCCATTAATATCATGGAAGAGTGCTGCCCTTGATCACTTATCAAATGCTTGGAGTGTCCCCTCCCATAAAAATGATTGCCCATCCCTGCTCTAGTTTATAGTGGTGTCACTCAGTTAAAATCAGTTAAGTTATGCTGGTGCAAAACTGGAGACATGCAATGAATCAGAACCCATAATGATGTGTAACACCTTTGCACAGGGTATCTGTAAAATTAAGATACTGAGATTTAAGGAATGGTATTGCACATTTTTATCAAAGCAGAAATAGAGTTTTCCTACAGAGGACTGTTTCCATCAAGGAAGGTACAGAGAGATGTTGGTGAGGTCCAAGTTAAGATGAGACACTGAACTGAAAGCTAGGAAGGTACAAAGACATGCTGGTGACTTACAAATTAGATGGGAATGTAGCACAGGAGACAAAGAAGGTTTGAAGAAATGTGGATTAATTACAAGTTAGGAACAATGTTTCAGAGAAAACAAGGTCAGCATGGGAAAAGGTCACTGAGGCTATCCCAGTCACCTCCGATATCCTGGAAAAACTCTGCCATGTCCAGGGAACGTGTCTGCTCTGCCAACATTTTTTGCAGAAGAGCAAACGGACTCTTTTGGAAGCCCTGTAAATCTCGTTTCATGAGGAAGAAGGGCTCTTCCGAAAGAGGAGATTTTTCTGAAATTTGGCCTAGTGTAGACAGGCCAAATTTTGGAAAAGCCTCTTCTGAAAAAATTATCGGAAAAAGGTACAAAAATTGCCGAGTGCAATTCGCATACCTTTTTCCAAAAAAGAAGTGGGCTAGTCTACACTACACATCAGTTTCCAAAAAAACAGATGCGTTCTTTCGGAAGCCCTATATTCCTCATTTTATGGGCTCTTCTGAAAGAGGAGGTTTTTCCCCACATTTGGCCCCATGTAGATGGTCTAAATTTTGGAAAAGCCTCTTCTGAAAAAACAATCGGAAAAAGGTACACAAATTGCGCTCCACAATTTGCATACCTTTTCCTGAAAAAGAAGTGTAGTGTAGACATAGCTTTAGGCTATGTCTACACTACAGAATTTTTCCAGGATACCAGCGGTATTCCAGAAAAACCCTTCCGTGTCCAGGGAATGCATCCGCTTTTTCGGATCAGTTTCCGAAAAAGTGGGCACATTCTTTCGGAAGCCCTGTATTCCTCATTTTATGAGGAATGAGAGCTCTTCCAAAAGAGGAGGTTTTTTCCCACATTTGGCCCTATGTAGACGGGCCAAATGTCGGAAAAGCCTCTTCCGAAAAACAAATCGGAAAAAGAAAAGAATTTGCAATTTGTGTACCTTTTTCTGAAAAATAACTGCAGTGTAGACATAGCCTGCGTCATGAAAGGTGCTGCACAAAAAGTAGGGAGGAAAAGGAGAGAAATTGAAGAATAAAGAGTGAGGACTAGTCTTCTCTGAATCCAGCACTGGTTAAAGTAAGAATCTGGCAAAACAGGACCCACTATTTCTGTAGATGTTATATCAGCAACAACCATTTGTTTTAAATGAAAGGAAGGTAACTCACCTGTTTTTGAAAGAGGGTAACTGATGTTAAATAAATCTTCCAGAAATGAAAAGAGTGGGCCTGTGATATTTAAAGCATAGTCAGCATACCCTTTTTTAATTGCTTCTTTCCGACCCCAAATACGTATCTATAATAAAGCAAGCACTTTATTTTAGACAACTTACATTTTCACTCTCTTTTGTGAGGATAGCATTTCTGAATAGCTGTTTTGAAAATGCAACAGATCCTGCAATTAAACTTTTCAAACAAAAAACAAAAGACGGATCTGTCACTTGTCCTAAGAAGGGGTAAATCCTAATCCCATTGAAGTCATTTAGGGTACGTCTACACTGTGGGCTAAAGTAAAGATATGTAACTTCAGCTACGTTAATTGCGTAGCTGAAATCAAAGTACCTTAACTTGGCTTTTGGCGCTGTCTACATAGCAGGAAGTCGAAGGAAGAACACTTTTCCTTCAACTTCCCTTACTCCTCATGAAATGAGGGTTACAGAATTTGGAGTAAGAAGCCCGTTATTTTGAAATTATTTCAAAATAACAGGCTTGCTGTGTGGATGCGCACTCTGTTATTTTGAAATAACATGAGTTATTTGGAAGTAAGCGTGCAGTGTAAACATAGCCCTAGAGTTTAGGCACTGACTTTAAAGGGACCAAGAGTTGAATCTAAATGTATATCGATTGATTCCTAATTACTCTTACATTAAATATAATATGAAACATGACCTCATAACAGAACAACATTGAAGTCCACATTTGTATCAGCAAAATAGCATGTGCCCCTGTCCATGGTCAGATATTGGCTTTTGGGCAGGCAAATTAGGTATTTCCATGAATAAACTGAGTAGCTATATGTACTGTTACCCCACAGATATATATATGCCCATATGAGTGCATGTATGAATCTGAGGCCATCTGAAAATTTAGCCAGCAAGTTTATATATAAGGGTATGTCTACACTGCCACCCTAGTTCGAACTAGGGTGGCTAATGTAGGCATTCGAACTTGCAAATGAAGCCCGGGATTTAAATATCCTGGGCTTCATTTGCATGTTCCCCAGCGGGCGCCATTTTTAAATGCCCATAGTTCAAACTACCTGCCCGCGGCTACATGCGGCACAGACTAGGTAGTTCGAATTAAAGCTCCTAATTCGAACTACTGTTAAACCTCCTCGCAGGAGGAATAACGGTAGTTTGAATTAGGAGCTTTAATTCGAACTACCTAGTCCGTGCCACGTGTAGCCGCGGGCAGATAGTTCAAACTACGGGCATTTAAAAATGGCACCGTGAACATACAAATGAAGCCTGGGATATTTAAATCCCAGGCTTCATTTGCAAGTTCGAATGCCTACATTAGCCACCCTAGTTCGAACTAGGGTGGCAGTGTAGACATACCCAAACAGTTTGCAAAACTGCACCTAGATGTGTTTTCTGCACAAGCAAGTACCTGAAAAATTTATCGTCATGGTTTTAGAGACATTTGATCTCCAGGATTTAAATTAAAGTTTAAAAAAAAAAAAAAAAAAAAAAAGTATTCAGTTAACATAGTCTTTCCAGCCCTGAGCTCTGATTTTCTGCAAACATAGGCTATGTCTACACTACAAGGCTTTTGTGGCAGAGAGTATCCAGACAAACAGTAGATTATAAATCATAGTGACAGCTTTAAATACCCTAGCCTATGTCAGATCCTCATGGACTTATTTTCAAACAGACAGCTGTCATAAATTTGTTCATTAATGCCCATGCTGTATAGGGGCAACTTCAATAACAATGTTTGAAAATTAAAGACAAAATCCTGTCTCCTCTGCTTCCCAAAATCAACCGAGAGGGCCTGTAACCAAATGCTCACAAGTACTAGTTTCAGGACCTGGCTACTGTCCTAAAGAGCACATCTCGGCTTAGTGAGGTATGGTCTGCTATTTTGGATGGTCAGACCACCAAGCTCTCAACATGTCTGATGGTGTGCAGCAGACACCTTATCAGTGTTTGCTGCTCCTTTATAATGGAGAATCAGAGGGCATGTCTAAACTACATGGCTCCGTCGACGGAGCCATGTAGATTTGTTTACTCGGCAAAGGGAAATGAAGCGGCGATTTAAATAATCGCTGCTTCATTTAAATTAAAATGGCTGCCACGCTGTGCCGATCAGCTGTTTGTCGGCACAGCGCTGTAGTCTGGACGCTCCGCGGTCGACATCAAAGTCATTCGCCGACCTCCCGGTAAACCTCATCCCACGAGGCATAACGGGAGGTGGACAAAATGCCTGATGTCGACTGAGCGTCAGATTCAGCACTGTGCCGACAAACAGCTGATCGGCACAGCGCGGCCATTTTAATTTAAATGAAGCAGCGATTATTTAAATCGCTGCTTCATTTCCCTTTGCCTACAACCCTAATCTACATGGCTCCGTCGACGGAGCCATGTAGTCTAGACGTGCCCAGAGTGCTTCCTCCTGCACATTCACACTGTCTTCAATGGACCAGCCTGAGCCACTGTGCTTTGCCCTACTAGAATGGCTATGGGGCCACCATGTAGCCAATGCAGCTCTGTTAAACATTAAGTGCATCAAATACTTTGACTGTGTTGCAATATTATTTTAGCATGTTTTTATACCTAATCACCTTTTGTTTTTCAACAAATTAAAAAAAACAGAACACAAACAAAATTCAACATAATAAAATAACATTTTATATATATCTATATATCTATATATCTATATTTATATATATAGTGAAGGAGCTATAGACACAATAGGGCAATGGTAACATGGCATGAACATCATTCACTGCAAAGGAAAAGTAGGTTGAGGGCATACAATAGGAGCTTTTAAAAATTAAAAATTGTGCTAAGGACTTGAGGCACAGTGCTGCTCCCATTCAAGTCATTAGGGATGGGATTTTCAAAGGCACTTAAGAGAGAGCAATGCATCTAGCTCCCATTGTCTTCTCACTAATTTCAGATGGGAGAAGAAATAGGGATGTCAACAATTAGTCAACTAGACAATTAACTGGTAAGCCAATGCTTATCAGTTAATCTTTGACTACTTGCATCGACCTTGCTTCCTCTGTATCAGAGGCAGCGAGGAAGGGAGCAGGCACCAGTGCTAGGAGAGCTGGCTTAAAAGCTCGTTTCCCCAGCACTGACTCTGCGGTGCCGCCTTGTCCCGCCTCCTCTTCCCCGCGGTTACTCAACTATTCTATTACTTGCTATCTAACATCCCTAAGCAGAAACAGACTTACATTTTTTAAATGAAAAGGGATCTTGAATTATGAAAAATACTTTCTGAGTATAACTTCTCACTAGGTTTTACTCTGCTCTTCTCTTCTTCGTGTTTAAAAATCACATCAGAATGTATTTATGCAATAATCCGTACAGAGTATATACACACACACTAATTATTATAAACGAGATTTTTCTGAACATATATTTATAGGGTAGATGTTAACACTTTTGCCATGTTATCAAATACTTTCAAAATAGGATGTGTATTCAATAAAAGTTACATCTTATAAACCACATGATATACCACAGAACCAATTTATTCTGTTAGCTGCTCTAATGAGGTATGCAGACTCTCATTTACCTCATTGCCCCTTTCAGTCCTGCTGACATAATCAAAGTCACAAACCACAAAAGCAGTTATATAAGTTGACATTTTCAGTGTGGTGTTAAATGTGGTAACAGTCCATATGCTTCCATTCTCATCTTTCATTTCAGTTTTATCTAGAACAAAAAATAATTTTAGTATAGAAACATTCAAACTATTCTTCCTATGCAACAAAACACTATTTTGCGTTTTCAAAGCAGTGTTTTACACCGCTCTTCATTACATTTAATACTCTGTATTACAGCACTGGGGTACACATATTTTGTCAATAGAATCAAGCCAACTTTCTCACTTAGCTCATTAGCTACTTGAATTATTACCTTAATACAAAGATTTCACTATTCCATTCCTCAGCATTTTAATCAAACTCTGTAAAGCATATTAAACTGTGCATTGGTTTTGGGATGTGGACAAGCATAAACATGTTCTCCCATGCTACAATTCTTTAATATGTATGTTTATATTATCGCTATTATTACTGAAATCAATGTCAAATATGCCAGAGAGTTATCAGATGCATAAATCTCACATGTCCCAAAAAATGAGCCCAATCAGACCCTCCAAAGAAAAATCCACAGAAGGCAATTCTGAGAGAGGAAATATGTCCAAGCTACTTTCATAGACATGTCTCACAGATTTCATTACCATTTATTTTTATTTCTTAAAATTATTTACATGTAAAATAAAATCCAACACCAGGCAGATATTAAAAGAGCCATTTAAACTAAATAAAGGAATCCTACAGGTTTTTAGGTTTCTTGTATGAATACTATCGGTCACTCATATGGAGTCTTGGTCATACATAGCATCCCACAGTAAGTCCCTGCAAATCAGCATTGAGGGGCATTGCCAGGATAGTATACAATAGCTTGCACTGCTGCTCACCCCATCATGTGTATTCTGCAGATTAAAAGAAGACTTCAATTCTGTGACTATCAAGGCAGTTTTCATAAGCAATCAAGTTTTTTTTTTTAAAGATACACACAATCCTCCCAGTCATTAAATAACAGAAGTAGTTTTCATACATACAACAAAACAACAGCTTGACAAGTTAGTAAAAATTATGCAGTAAAATATACTGACTAAACTTTGTACAGTAAGATGCAAAACATGAATTGTTGTGCAGTCAAATATACCTACCAGACATGGATATGTCATCATTGAAAGGTCAGCAAACACCGCTGCCACTCACTTCTCAAGACAGTATCTGTGCATATTTGTCTATGAATTTACTGGTTTCACTAAATCTCCCTATCTTTTTTTTGGACCTACTAAATATGGTTCCTGCCTCAATAATCCATGTTGCAGGCCTTGCCTGCATACAAAAGTTAACCTGGAATGAAGTAGGGCATAAATCCAAAAGCAGATTAAGTATTCCTGATTAACTCCATGTGTGGATATTTATTCCAAAATAAGGCACTCAAGGGGGCAGGGGAGTTTGAATGTAGAATTAATCAGGAATAGCTATTCCGAAATAAGCCCCCTGTCACAGGCTGACTTGCCCTTTAAGGCAAGCTGGACTCAGCCTTGCCCATAAGCTAGTAGTTATCCTTCAGCCTTTCCTGTGAGCTAGCCAGGTAGGGACAATTACTGATCCCAGCTGGGTGCAATGGAATTAGAGTGACTGAAGACAACTTAAATGGAGCTGAGCTCAGCTGAAAGCAGGTGACCTGGGAAAGAAAAGGTAGGAAGGCTGAAGAAATGGAATCAATCTCTGTGATGGGCCAGGAACAGGGGGCAAGATCCAAGGAGAAACTTCAGAAGAGACAGGATCCTTTTTTTGGAGAAAAAGCCTAGAGGGAGCAGAGTAGGTTGCTGTGTCAGGGAACCCTGAAATAGGGGTTTTCAGTGGAAGCAGAAGACAAATTATTCAGACTTGTTTACATTTTCATTTGGACCGTTTGGTTACCTCAGATAAAGTTTGAACTTTGTTGACTTGGCCAGAGGGCTGAGCCATGGAGGATCTTGTTAGAGGCAAATGTCTGCAAAAGGTGCTGGAAATGATGTGACCAATGATATTCTGCAAGGGGTGCTCCAGGAAGCAGTGTCTCCCACCTTACTATCTAGGTAGACAAATCCTAACTCTTTCTGTCCTGTCACCAAACAGGAGCAGCAACCTCCTTCTTTTGGGAGAAAATGTCTTCCTCTAGAAACCTGTCGACATCCGTCTTTTGACCAGCAAGGTCTACTCAAAGTTTTTTCCAAATAGATCTGAGAACCTGGCCTCTGCAACCTCATGTTCTGCTAACCTCCTTCTGTTTACATTTCTTTTTTACAGTTAAACTTCAGTCCATGCTCTGTATAATTGCTCTGTATGGCTCATACAAGAATATGTTATCTAAACAGAGTTTTCCTATGTTTGATAACAGATAGCACAGGATGACATATAAAATAATGGGCTACAATTATATACTGTTTAAGTAAATTAAAGCCTTTATTAAGGTACTTGGAAAAATACAGAAGTCCACTTTTAACCTACCTATAGCAGGCATGTTAGAAAGGGCCACGTAACTGGGATGATGGACAATTACGATATTAAAGGTTGCCTTCATGGCAGGTTCATCAAAGCAGGGGTAAACAGTCCTTGCATATGTTGGCTCAAGCTGAGATGCAATCAACATACTACATTGGAAAAATGTATATGATTAATCCAGCATGTTGCAGCTGATCAAAACCATTATACATAGTGCACAAAATTTTCCAAGTTAGAAAAAAGAAAATATAAATCATATACATATGTGGCTTTAGAAAAGGGTTAGTCATTATTAAGAGAAGCTTATGATTCAATTGTCCCCCACAGAGCTCCATGTGCGGATTTGTGCCCTGTTTAATTTAGCCACTTTTTTCTGTCATGTCTTTCTTTTCTAACTAAAGAGTTCACAGTTTTATATATTTGTTGGGGTTTTTTTTAATTTCACTTCTGATATGGTATTAAAGTCTCATGCCAAGTTTAGCTCATACACAGCAGTCAAGTGCTCAGAAATAATGTAGCCACTGATATTATCTCAGAAGTAGATTAGGTGTGGATGCCTACTGGTCTCTCTAATAGAAACTTTCTGATTTTAAAAAGTTGGAGTTTATTAAAGGATTTTAAGAATCATTGTCAGGATCAAAACATTTTCCCCATCTCTACCCAAACCAGGCACAGAAGAACCCTCCAGCAGCGGGAGGACCGGCCGGGAGGAAGGGGGATGGGAAGCAGAGCTGGGAGTTGGGGGCCGCGAGCCTGGCCGGGAGGAAGGGGGCCGGAGGAAAGGGGCGGGAAGCAGAGCGGGCGGGGGTGTGCAGCGGCGCTGGCCAGGAGATCAGGAGAGAGGCGGGCCAGTGGCAAGCAGAGCTGGGGCGGGTGGAGGGCTAAGGGGCTGACCGGAAGGAAATGGGGGCCGGAGGAAGGGTGGGCGGGAAGCAGAGTGGGCGGGGTGCAGCGGCGCTGGCCAGGGAGATCAGGAAGAGGAACAGGCTGGCGGGAAGCAAAGCTGGGGGGCGGTGCAGGGGGGCTGGCCGGGGAAGATCAGGAGGGGAAGTGGGGGAGAACTGGCCGGCAGGGAAGAGGGGAGGGTGAGCATATCGGCCGGTGGGGAGTGGAACTGACCCGGGCACTTGCAGATCCCGGGGCGCTGCCTGTCCCACGCAGGCGCCCGGCGACGCACGAGCGAGGAGGAGGCTTCCCCTCCTCCTCCTTACACTCAACCAACTGAGGGCTCCCGGCAGCAATCGTGGCCCCGCCTCCCAGCTGGGACTCCCAGCCGCTCCCTCCGCCCACGCCAGGCTTCCGTCCAGTGCGCAGCTGGAAAAATCAGACAATACCGGACATTGCACATGTCCAGTATTGTCTGATTTTTTTTACCGGACAGAGAGCGCAAATACCGGACCGTCTGGGTACAATACCGGACACCTGGCAACCCTACCTGTGTGCTGTAGAGCTCTTCTCCAAGATGCTCTTGTGGCAGTTTGGAAGAGGTTGTTGGAGCAGAGTGCAGTGGGCCAGGACAGAAACCAGTGGATTCAATGGCCAAATGTTCAGAAGTGTCCACTGGTTTCAGGTGCTCAATTTGAGACAATTAAGGAAAATCTTTAGTGGGAAGATGCTGACAGAGGCAACTTCCATTCTCTATACAGGCCAAATGCATCACTATACCAGGGATTGGAGTCAGATCTACAGCTAGACCAAGAGAGGATACAGCTGGAGATGAACCACCTGTGTTTTGAATCCAACTGCTTGAAGATGGGTAACACCAAAATGAGAGAGAAGATGGACAGTGCCAACATGAGACCGAAGATGGGGATTACCACTGCCAGCATGAGGAAAGAATGAAGGATGTGGAATGTCAACATCATCTGGAAATGGAGAGACTGCACCTGCAAATCCCAAATCCAGCAGATAAAGTCAGATGGCCAAGTACCTGTCCCAGTGCATGGCATAGACTCCAATTTTTTTCCCTCTTGCATTAGGGAAGGGGATGACAGAGATGTGTTGCTAAACACTTTTGAAATGTGTTGCTAAACACTGAACAAGATAGGGTAGGAGGACTCAGTCTGGTGTTTGGCTCCGCTACTATTATGGACAAAGGCCTTAGCCATTTTCACCCTTCTGGACACAGAGAAATATAAAGATCATAGACAATGTAAGCAAGCTTTCTTGCAAAAAGTCCAAACTTCTCCCTGAAGCATACAGAAGGTTTGTGGAGTTCAAAAAAAAAAAAAAAAAAAAAAAGAACATGATCTTTACTGAGGTTTCAACTCAAATTATGGGCTATGTAAGGAAATTGGGGGGACTGGTTGGAGGGTTTCCACAGTTGATGAGCTCTATGAATTAATGGAGTTAGAGCAATGCCCAACATGAAACGATGGTTAAGAGACGAAGATTCTGGAGCAGTGGTAGGCAACCTACAGTCAACAGGCCGCATGCAGCCCAACAGGGTAATCTGATTGTAGGCAGGAGAGATTTTGCTGACGTTGACCATCTGCAGGCACCACCCCTAGTAGCTCCCAGTGGCTGCAGTTCTCTGTTCCCATCCAATGGGAGCTGCAGAAACTGATGGCCAATACATCCCTGTGGCCCCTTCACCTGCAGGCACCGCCCCCACAGCTCCCGTTGGCCAGGAATGGCAAACCACAGAGGAAGGGTGCCTGTGGATGGTCACAGTTAACAAAATGTCTCGCAGCCTGTAATCAGATTACCCTGATGGGCTACATGTGGCCTGTCCTAGAGACAGGACTGTATTTGGGAAATGGCCAGACCAATACGCAGACAGTCCATCTATAGTTGAAAGAAAAAATCAAGGGAGAGGGCACAAATCTGACCCCTCATTGAAGACACCTCTCCCCCAAGAAGAGAGAATGGACTAAATCCAGACATGGGTAGGTGGCAAAACCTGATAAGGACTTAGAAAGAGAACCTAGGGAGATGCTATGTTTTTATTAGAGCTGTCAATTAATCACAGTTAATTTACATAATTAACTCAAAAATTAATTGCGATTTTAACCCCACTCTAGGTGGAACAAGGGTCAAACCCAGTCCTGGGAGAGGGCTGAGACTGAGGAGCAAGCGGCTGAGGCAAACAGCAGCTAATTAGGGCCTAGCTGCAGGTGTATAAATAGGGGCTCCTGGAGAGGAGACTCTTGCTCCAGCTGTGGAGCAGGAAGGACATGGTTGCTGGTAGGCTAGAGAGGGTACCTGAGGCAGAGCAGGGTGGCAACAGGCTGCCAGTGGGCCTCACCAGAACTCTTAGGTAGAGAACGGCTCACGCTTTAAAAAGCCAGCTGCTCTCCGCTCCAGACAGTTGGGGAGGGAGGGAGTCGGGAGTCTTTGCGTGCCACCCCTGTCCCTCCCCAGCAAAATCTCTGAGCTCCCATTGGCCAGTTTCTGGCCAATAGGATCTGATAAATTTTGCTGGGGACAGGGGCAGTGTGGGAAGCCTCCCCCCTCCTCATGCCTGGAGCAGAGTGACATGGAGCAGCCTGCAGCAGACAGTCTGCCTTAGGTTTCTGCAGGGCTTCTGGCTGGGAGCTGTCTAGGTAAGTAACTCCTTTCTGACTACCTGTCCCAGTCCACCACTCAAATCCTCTGTAGCCCCTTTTCCCCTTCTCCCAGGTCATAACTCCCTCCCAGACCCTGCACACATCCTACATCCCTCCCCCAAGCCAGAATCCTCTCCTGTACCCATAACTCCTCCCTGACCCTGCATCCCAAGCCCCTGACCCAGGTCACCACCCAAACCCTTTTCACCCCCTTCACCCAGGTCACAACTCCCTCCCAAACCTTGCATCCCCTCCTAGAGCCCCTGCCCCAGGCCAGAATCCTCTCCTGCATCCATACTGCCTCCTGGACCATGCACCCAAAACCCCTGCCCCAGATCACAACCCCCTCCTTCACCCAAACTCCTTCCCATTCCTGTACTGTAGTCCCCTACCCCAAGCTCCCTTCTGCACCCAGCCTCTGTCCCATACCCCACACCCTCTCCATAGATGTGTGGCCCTTGACCACTTGCCAAAATCTTGGAGTGGCCCCCATTAAAAATCATTGCCCGTCCTTGGGCTAGGTGATGACTGGCAGTGGATTACTGAGGCAAAGTGGGTATAGGGGATTGCAGTTCCCTGGGAGGGGAAGACCCCAGAGTGAAGGGACACTGCCATAGGACAGTAAGGAGGATGCTATGCAGCATTCGGATGGTAGGCCTGATTGTAAAAGTGGAAAAATGGAAGGTGAGGATGTCAGAAGTGGGCTATCCTAACCATACAGTAGATAAAACCAGGGCCTGAATAAGAATGGCCCCACTCTCAAGAAATAAAAGCCAGGTACAATTCTTTACTGGGATGGCCAAATATTACCTGAGGTTGTCCCTCACTTTAACAATCTGACTGCTCCTCTCACTGAGTTTTGATCCAACCAGTCACTGCTACTTCTACGAAATGAAAGAAGCCATAAGTACAGACCAAGTTCTGGTAAACCCAGACCTTGAAAAGGCTTTTTTGTGGTATTCACAGATACCCCTCAGACAGGGCTCAGGGCTATGCTGCTCAAGCTGATGAAAAGGGGAGAGACATCTCTGATGGAAAAACAAGTGTGCAACAATGGAAAAGGAATATGTGATTATGATTTGGGCTTTCATCAAACCATAGCCCTCCTCTTTTGCGTGGCATTTCGTTGTGTGCAGTGATCGCTTCCCACTCACCAGTTTACGTCAAGTGAAAAAGACAAATGTCAAGTTGCTAAAATGGAGCATGGTGCTCCAAGATGAAGATGGAACTGATTCACGTTAAGGGTAATGTAAACTTGGCTGCAGATGCCCTGTCCAGGCAATTAATCAGTGGGTTCCCTTAGGATGACAGCCAACCAGCCAAGACCCTATCAATATGTACAACTGTGCCACTGCAGTGCATGAGGTGAAGGGAGAGAGTTCTTCCCAGCAGAAATGTTGGGCCCCAGCGCAGAACAGTAATACACAAGCCATGCCCACACAGATGTGGTCCACCTGACATTTGGGCCACGCTGCACCTGCACTGGCTGGTGCCCAGCAAGCTGTTGGCTGTGCTGCTGGAAGCGCTTTTCTTATATGGCCAAGGTTTCTAAATGCCCATCCAGCATGGGTGGTCAGCATGGTAGGCGGAGGAAGACACAGCCTTCCCAAACTACCAGCCTGGCCCTGCCCACACTCTACCCCCAGAATGCCTAATGTAGGAGTACTGGGAGCAAAGTGTTGCTGCCCCCAGCACCCGCCCTACCAGTGCTCTTGGGTCGGGGGGCTGGGGCTGCGTGCCCTCCACACTCCTCGTGCTCCAGGGAGGCTGGGGTTTGCACGCACACCCACCTGAACTTCTCCCCTTCCTGTGGTGGAGAGAGCAGGGAAGCAGAGCCTTGGCAGAAGAGGCAAGAGCTTTCCTCCCGCAGCCCTACCTTCATCAACTGCCCATGCCACCCAGTAGGGTTGCTAACCTGTCTAATCATGCCACTCCAAAGACCCTTGTCCTTTCCCTGATGCCACACCCCCTGCCCTGCCCCTTCTCTGAGACCCCATCCCCACCCTATTCACTCCATCCCTTTTCCTTCTGTTGCTTGCTCTCCCCCACCTTCACTTTCATGAGGCTGGGGCAGGGAGTTTGGGTGTATGTATGGCAGGGGGGAGGTGAAGGGTGCAGACTTGGGAAGTGAGTTTGGGTGCTGAATCTGGGAGTAAGTCTGGGTGCACTGGGGGGGGGGAGTTTGGGGGTGGTAAAAAAGTGCAGGTTTAGTGCCAACAGGCAGAACTGAACCTGGGACCTCTGAAGTTTAGTTCATGAGCCTCTACAGACTGAACTATAAAGCCAGCTGGCTCTCAGCTAAGACCATAGAGCACACTCATTGTTTCTCTCAGTAAGTGGTCTACATGCCACTACATAGGACAGTGACCAACACCCAGTAGGTGTGTGAGTTACACAGCCTCGGGGAAGGAGTGCAGACTCTGGGCTAGAGCAGAGGTTTGGAGTGTGGGAAGGATGACAGGATCAATGCTTACCTCAAGTGGCTCCTGAAAGCAACTGGCACACCTCTCTGGCAGTGGCTCCTAGGTGGACGGGCCAGGGATTCTTCATGCACTGCTGTTCACAGGCATCACCCCTTCAGCTCGCACTGGCCACAGTTCCTGGCCTATGGGAGCTCCAGGGTTGGTACACAGGTGGAGGCAATGCATGGGGACCCCCCTGAGACCATAGGCATGTGATGACTACTTCCAGAAGTGGCACGGAACAAGGGCAGGCAGGGAGCCTGCATTAGCCCCACTGTGCTACCAGTGGTGGCTGGGGACCCTTTTAAATTGCTCAGGTCCCTAGGTAGTTGCCCCCTTTGTTCTCCACCTCCATCAGCAATAAAAAGTGGCTTCTATGAGTGGCTTAAGCTATGTCAGTGTGAGAAATTCTCTCACCAACATATCAATGTGCACACAAAGGCTTATGTCAGTGTAAGTTATGTCGCTCAGAAGAATGGACTATTCACACCACTGAGGAATGTAAATTTTGTTGATGTAGGCTGTAGTGTAGATATAACCCTAGTCTACATGCACTTCTTTTTAGGGGGGAGGGAGGAAGGAACAGGGGCAATTTCCTGCAATAGCTTTGATAATCTTTATTATATTAAGTTTTATGAATTGAGCTGGGATTGTATGCAACTTCTCTAGGGGGCAGATGTGATGTGAAGTCTGGCAGCTCCAAGGCCTGGGTTGAAAATGTGCCAGACAAGAACAGATTTTTTGGACAATAAGTATGAAGTGGAGTTCCTGGGGGATACTTAGAGAGAAGTTAATACAAATTCCTCATTGTTGGTTATGCAAAAATTCAGCCTTTTGCAGTTAAGCCCTGAGGTAGAGCTCATTGTCTGTTGATTATTTCTTCTCAGAGACTGGAGATCTGTATGAAGAAACAGCTCAACTGTCCAGCCAGGTTTCTGGTTCTGAGTCTGAGACTATCATGAGACTGTCTGAGAATGTCCCCAGCGCAAACACAGTTGTGGGTTTTGAGGGAGTGACTTGAGGGTGGAGTGGGGGGCGGGTGATCTCTAGTAGGCATTTTTGCACACTTATAGGATCTTTTATTGTTTTTGATGTTTTCTTTATAAGAATAAAAGGGCTTGCTTAGAAAGAGCACTGTGGGAACCTATAACTGCAAGGGATATATTGCTCATAGCCTTTGGAAAGTAAGTAAATTACAGCAGGTGACCTTTATAGGCAGTCCAGCTTGCTGAAGATATCACACTGTATATCTGGGGAGCTGTGCAGTCTTAAAGAATGCTCCTCAGGGTGGAGTGAGGCATGAGTCTCTGCCCCAGAGGCAATGGCTGAGAGCAATGCTCGCTTTCACTTTTTCCATCCATATGCAGAATAAACTTTCTTATGTGCACTGAGGAATGTGCAGATGTGCACCACCAATAGAAACACATGCTGCTGCCTCTGGACAGCTGTGGGTGCTCTGCTAATCAGCTGGGTGACATTTGAATTTTTCCTGCGTGTCTGCCCAAGCACTCGGCTTACAGGTAACACTGGCTGGGAGCCAGAAACTGTTAAATGGGTGCCCTAAAGGAACACAGGGACAGTTACCCTGCAATTATGACAGCCCTCCCTTTGAGCTTCCACAGACTTAGAGAGCAGCTTTAATCGTGATGGATTCCACAGGAGTTGCAATGACATATGCTATGCAGAGGGTATCCTGAATGAGTAAATCAGTGCATAAATCTGCTACCCTAACTGTGCTGTTCCCTAATCAGCAATGCCCACTGTTAGGGTAGCACTTTCTTTTGATTGTCAGAGATGTTGTGGGCACCTCACACCACTGCAAACTCCCAGCCCAAGTAGAATTTCTGTCTCGTCCCCTTTCCCTGCTCCGTACCCCATCCCAGAATCTGTGCCAGTAGAAGCTACCAGAGAGCCTGTGTGAATTTGGCACACTGCCTACAAATAATTCTCATTATAAAACACAAATATAAAGCAAAACACATGTTGGCTAAGGCATTATTACACAAAGAATTTAAAATAATTATTCCAGCAGATTTCCACATAAAAGAAAATACAAGTAAAATGAAAATACTTCATCTCTCATACATAAACAGAGGGTGTTTCACCACTACATCAGGTCAGGCAATGGTATGAGTCACTGTTTGTTTGCTTATTTTTCAAAGATCCTAATGTGACTGAATAGCTAGTAAACTTTATCCCACATTGCAGATCTACCACATTTGTCACAAATCAGTCCAAATGGAATTTTACTTTCCAGCACTGTATAAGCCGACAAATTAACTCCGCCCCACTCCTCTTTCACATAAAGAAATTTACGGAAAATGAAACTTTTTATAAACTGTTTTAAGAAATGCTGCATAACAGTGCCAGAAGTGAGCAAAAGAAAATCAAAATTAGAGTTTTCCCCAAAAAGGGCAAACTGACAGTTAACGAGCTCTTTAAGAATAAGGCATGATTATTACAGCTACTCCAAATTGTATTTCACCTCGTATGAAATGAACTACATTTAAAACACTAGAAATTTTTTTCATTATGTATAAAGACTTCATGTTTGGGAGTATTCTATCTGTTACTCAAGAGCCATAAAACTGGAAGTTCTGGATGCCCCACCACCTTGGGCATTGATACCCTTACAGCAGGGTTTTCCAGCTATATTGACTCTCTTCTCAGACCCTATGCTACCAGCACTCCTAGCTATCTTCGAGACACGGCTAATTTCCTGAGTGCCTCAGCAATCTTCCTGGAAACACCATCCGGGCCACCATTGACATAGAAGCTCTCTACACCAACATTCCACATGCGGATGAACTACTAGCTGTGAAGAACAGTATCCCCGATTATGCCATGGCATACCTGGTGGCAGAACTGTGGGACAACCATTTTCAATGTGGGGACAATTCATACCTTCAAGTCAGTGGCACTGCAATGGGTACCTGCATAACCCCACAATATACCAACATTTTTATGGCTGACTGTGACTGGCCCTAATGGGCCCTAACTGCTTGTGGGGTGGTGACCCCCACGTGTAAGCCGGGGGTAAGCCACCCCAGCTTATTCTAGCCCTGTTTCTGTGGGTCGGGCTGCCCCTGTCCTGGCAATGAGGCTTACAGCCAATGCTCGTGGGGAGGATCCCAGCCTACAGGGCCTTCCAGCTCGCTGGGGAGATTCTGTTCTCCCTGGCTGCAAGTCACCGCCAGCGGTGGGTTTAAAGTTCCTAGTCTGAAGTTCGACGGGGTCGGGCCAGGTTTGTTGAGGTCTAGGTCTTGGATGTAGAGGGGTTGGCAGGGTAGGGGGGCCCGGGCCCTCCCTCTCCACCGGGCCCCGGCCCAGGGCCCTTCTGGTGGGGAGCCCTAGGAGCAGACTCCGACTTGCTCCCAAACTCTCCCTCGCTCCCTTCAGCCCTGGGCCACTTCCTACCCTGTCACACGCTGTGTCTCCTCCTCTCCCCCGACTGAGGTTTAAGCGCCTTACCGCTGCATCGTCCCTGCAGTTTCCAACCTGAGCCAGAGTCCCTGCCTTCGCATGGCTTGCCACCGGGTCACCCCCTCCTGGGGAGTTACTTGCGGTTGTGGTGGCTGCGAGTCCCCAGACCAATGATCCACCTGCCCTGATCCATAGTTCTGGGGCCCTTGCTGCCCCCACGCTCCTGCCGCTCTCCAGGACCGCCACGTCTCCTCCCGCTTCCGAGGCCACCTTGGCCGTCCCCTCTGGCTCGACTTCCCCTGCCTCACCCACCTCCAGGCGTCTCTCTTCTTCCCCGGCCACCACTGCCGACTCCTCCGCTTCCCCGGACTCCTGCGTCCTCTCCACCTCCCAGGACTCCCCACCTGTGCGTGCCCACGCTCTCTTTGAATGGCCCACCGGGCTGTTCACGCATGCGTGGCTAGGGTTGCCAGGTGTCCAGTTTTCTACTGGACAGTCCGGTATTTGCGCCCTCTGTCCAGTAGAAAAATTCAGAAAATATCGGACATGTGCAATGTCCGGTATTTTCTGAATTTCCAGCTGGGCGCCGGATGGAAGCCTGGCGGGGGCCGGGGAGCAACTAGGAGGTGGGCCGCGACTGGCGCTGGGAGCCCTGTGGTCGCATGCAAAAGCCGGGCGGGGCGGGGCGGGGGCAGTGGCTGGGACTCCCAGCCACTCCCCCTGCCCAGCTTCTGCACACAACCAGAGGCTCCCAGCGCCAATCGCGGCCCCGCCTCCCAGCTGGGAGCCTCTGGTTGCGTGCAGAAGCCGGTCAGGGGAGAGTGGCTAGGAGCCACTCCCCCCGCCCCTGCCCCACTTCTACTAGCAACTAGAGGGAGTGCCTGCTGGGGGCGCGGCCTGTTGGACTCCGGCTGAGGCCAGTGGCTGCACCCCCCCCCCCGCCAGCTCTGCTTCCTGCTCCCCTTCCTCATGGCCAGCCCCGTGGCCCCGACCCCTCCCCGCCAGCCCGTCTCCCGCCCCCTTCCTCCCGGCCAGCCCCTCCCACCTCCCGGCCGGTCCCTTCCCCGCCCACGATCAAGTGTGTCCGGTATTTTGGGGGGGGGTCTACCTGGAAACCCTATGTGTGGCAGCGTCGCAGCGCTGGGCACCGAGCGGGGCGAATGCGCCCCATCAAACTGACCTAGAGCAACATTTCCTCAGATCCTATCCACTGGCATCTCTTCTCTACTTACACTACATTGATGATGACATCATCATATGTACCCAGGGGGAGGAGGCCCTTGAAGAATTCCACCGTGATTTCAACAATTTCCTCCCCACTGTCAACCTCAGCCTGGAACAATCCACATGAGAGATCCACTTCCTGGACACTACAATACAAATAAATGATGGTCACATAAACACCACTCTATACTGGAAACCTGTTGACCACTATTCTTGCCTAAATGCCTCTAGCTTCCATCCAGGACACATTATACAATCCATTGTCTCAGCCAAGCCCTAAGATATAACTGTATCTGCTCCAATCTCTCAGAGACAAACACTGACAAGATCTTTATCAAGCATTCTTAAAACTTAAATATCCCCCTGGGGAAATGAAGAAACAAACAGATTGACAGAGCCAGACAAGTACCCAGAAGTCACCTGCTTCAGATCCAAAAAGGTAAATAACAGAACATCACTCATTATTACTGACAGACCTCAGCTAAAACCCCCTCCAGTGCATCATTGGCAATCTACAACCAGTCCTGGAAAATGATCTCTCACTCTGCACACCACTAATGTATTACATGCCATCAAGTGCCAGTGATGCCTTTCTGCCATGTATATTGGCCAAACCAGACAGTCTCTCTGCCAAAAAGATAAATGGCACAAATCAGACATCAGGAAAGGTAACACACATAAACCTGTAGAGGAACATTTTAACGTTCCTGGGCACTCCCTGGATTTGAAAGTAGCCATTCTTCAGCAAAAGAATTTTAAAAAACTGGTTATAAAGGGAGACAGCTGAACTGGGGTTCATTTGCACATTCAACACTATCAATTTAGGACTGAATAAGAATCTCAACTGCAAGATCTCTTTCCTAATTTGGCTATGACAAATCAGGAAAGAGATCTTGGAGTTATCGTGGATAGTTCTCTGAAAACGTCCACACAGTGTGCAGTGGCGGTCAAAAAGGCAAATAGAATGTTAGGAATTATTAAGAAAGCAATAGAAAATAAGACAGAACATCTTACTGCCCCTGTATAAAACTATGGTACGCCCACAGCTTAAGTACTGTATACAGATGTGGACTCCTCACCTCAAAAAAGATATTTTGGCCTTGGAAAGGGTTCAGAAAAGGGCAACTAAAATGATCAGGGGTTTGGAACAGGTCCCATATGAGGAGAGGCTAAAGCGACTGGGACTTTTCAGTTTGGAAAAGAGGAGACTGAGGGGGGATATGATAGAGGTATATAAAATCATGAGTGGCGTGGAGAGGGTGAATAAAGAAAAGTTATTCATTAGTTCCCATAATATAAGGACTAGAGGACACCAAATGAAATTAATGGGTAGCAGGTTTAAAACTAATAAGCGAAAGTTCTTCTTCACACAGCGCATAGTCAACCTGTAGAACTCCTTGCCAGAGGAGGCTGTGAAGGCTAGGACTATAACAGAGTTTAAAGAGAAGCTAGATAAATTCATGGAGGTTAGGTCCATAAAAGGCTATTAGCCAGGGGGTAGGAATGGTGTCCCTGGCCTCTGTTTGTCAGAGGCTGGAGACGGATGGCACGAGACAAATCGCTTGATCATTGTCTTTGGTCCATCTCCTCTGGGGCACCTGGAGCTGGCCACTGTCGGCAGATAGGCTACTGGGCTAGATGGACCTTTGGTCTGACCCAGTACGGCCATTCTTATGTTCTTATGTTATGTTAACACATTACAAAGGCAATTTCCCCTTTCTTGATAGTCACATCTCTGGACCAAATGCTGTGAATGACCCACTTCCACCCTGAATTGATTAGCTTCATTAACACAAGCAACTTCTTTTTATATACTCTTGCTTCTGTAATTTTCATGCCAATACATCTGATGAACTGGGTTTTACCCAAGAAAGCTTATGCCCTAATAAATCTGTTGTTAAGGTGCCACAGGACTCCTTATTGTTTTTGCGTTTCTGCAGTAACTCCTACAAACAGCCTTTTTCCTAGAACACAACAGTGTTATGACAATACTGGTAGTACTACAACACTCTCCACCTTTTCCCCATGTCCCAGACGTATGGAAAGTAACACTTTTGAAATGGTTAACCCTATTTACACACAACTACAAATTTTAAAAAGCTTATGACCACCACAAACTCATTTGAACCATGTATGGGGATTGGTAGCTCAGTGTAAACCATGGTGGATCATCCTGGGTAATCCACATTGGTCCGGTTTCTAATCCTGATGATCATTGGACATAATAAAGGCAATTAAAAAAAAGGCAAATAAAAAAAAACAGGTGTTAATAGACACTCCATTATCTGTTTTATCAGTATTCATCATTATCTATTTTATCAGTATTCATCTAAACTAGTGAGTCTTCAAGAATCAGTTATATTACCTATCAGAGGAAAAGGCTATATTGTGTAGAGAATGGGTACTATGCAAAACTGCAATGGCTAAGATAGTATTCAAAATCCTAAGCTTTATATTGAAATGGAGCCAGTATTTCAGAACAAATTCCACAGGGACACATACTACTCTTGATCTGAACACACCGCACTCAGTTCACAGCAATAAGAGTTCTGCATGTAGTCTGATGGTAAAACATGCCTCCCAAATTCCACGGACTTAATCAAATACAACCTAAGTAGAAAGAAGGAATGCAAGAGTGTCTTTGAAACATCTTTCTATCTCCCCTCATCCTGTCAATAACACTCTTAGCTATATGGCAGCCAAGGATTCCCCAGCTTGACCCCACAAGGATAGACTGTGAGCTACTTTGTAGTGTCTGAAAGCATCCTGATTTGGGGCCAGCCTCATATTTGACTCCCTTTGGTGCTATAAGCACTGCAGAAATCTGCTTCATAGGGCACGTCTTCACTCGCCATGCCAGAGGTCAACCTTCTGGCATTCGAATTAGTGGGTCTAGTTAAGTCATGAGAACTAAGGAAAGCTGACAGGAGGGTTGCTCGCATTGGCCTCCCACTGTGCGGACGCCGCTAAACTCAGCTTAAGGTAAGCTGACTGCAGCTACATATTCTACATAGCTGGAGTTGCAGACCTTAAGCCAACCTTCCAGGTATAGTGTAGACCTGGCTATAGTGGCTACAAATAGTGCTTTCATTTTTCATACCCTCCATCCACATACAGTTCAAGACCTGATTGTGTAACTCACCTAACTTACCATTAACCATTCATGGTCTTTTGATTGTCGATATTGTGTTATTACTTATATTGCTTCTTTTTATTTATGAGTTTAGTGTTTGTGAGAGGACCAGTGAGCTCCGGAGATATAAGAATTTATAGCACAGACAGACATAGGTTTCCCATACCAGTTCACCAAAGTGTCTTAACTCTGATTGGACAAAGTGAGAGAAAAGTTCATTCTCAATGCCAATTAAGCCTCTTGTCTCTGTTAAGCTGCAAACATGGTGGATAATCTGAGCAGGAGAAAATGTTAACACAAAGTGACAGAAAACCATTATCTTTTTTGCAAGCTAGTAAAACAGTGGCTTTACCAAAATTACTATCAACTTCAATTTGAACTGAAGATCCAGAGGTAAAGGTGCCTTATTACATAGTGTCTGAGTGATCCAATCCTCCACTAGAATTAGTCCTTTAATGTAATTAAAATATCCTTGTCAGGTACCTTATTAGACATTACAAATGATGACCCAAAATACATCCATATTGCAGAAGGAGGGCTGAGTTTCTGCAGTACAAACTGCAAGAGACTCAGAGCTAGGAAACTGCTACAATAAGTATGAAGACTTCATTCTGAAAGGAGAAGTTACAAGATAGTGTTACACAGATCAAATTCAGAGAAAGTCATTTTAAATAAGACATTACGTCTAACTGACGTAAGAACAGCAAGAATGCAGACAAGAGCAGATAAGCAAAGAGACATGTTAAATTTGCAACCCATAGACTTCCTTTGATTCAGTCTACTGTCGGGCACAACTGGAATCTTTCAACCAGACTGCAATTTTACATAACATAGTTACTACAGAGCAAATTAAGGATCGAATGGAACAATTCATATAAATCTTTTTGCCACTTGGCTAGGCTTTTTAGGAAAGTTGTACCCCAAAATGAAGTCACACAATAGAGAACAGAATGTAAATGAGTACTAAGAATACATATTCATTTATATACTTAGTGGGTGTGGTAGGCTACATATACTTATATAATTTTAAAAGAGGCTTTCCAAGGAAATTAAATAAAGTGTTCTAGTTTTCCTTAACTCAAACTGCATAATTAGACAAATACCCAATGTATAAAGAGGCCCATAAAAGAAGGTATGAAGATTGTGAGAAAAAATAGAAGAAATTTGTCAAAATAAAAACTCCTTCTGTTCTTCTCTCAAGACAAATAACCTCACAACAAAAATGAGGGGAAAAAAGCAATTAGTAGAAGTTAAATTTTCAAGATTTGATATACAATGGTATCATTGGAGTTAGGTTAAATCACATGAACTTGATGTGACTTAACCTAAAATGTTAAGTCCTTTTTATTGGTTTGAGTTCATGCATGAATGGATGTTTTTAGCTAAGTGGTTATTATTTATTTGGTATATTCTCATAATAGCCAACCGGCTGATAGACAACTTAATCTAATGAATTAATCAGTAGGTTGGGACCCAACAATGCCAGAATTCTGATTCTAATCCTAGCTCTACTGACCTTGAGCAATTCACTTTTCCTATTCCAAAGATGAAAAACGTATTGATGTGCTCTGTTTGCCTTGTGCATCTTAGTTTGGACAATGAAAATCAATTACATTTCATTTTTGTTTAATGTGTTTTCTTTCCAGATTCTTAGGATGGAATTTGCCAGCACAAAGCCTATGCAGCAGTTATTTTGCAGGTAAATTCATTTAAAATGACTGTTTTTTATTTAACATGTACTGAGCCAACCTTAAATTGATAGTATCTGTGTACTGTGTGCATAGTTTTTTCAAAGTGCAAAGCACTGTCAATAGCCATTTGAATTTTATTGTTGCAGTTAAGCAAATACTAACATCCATACTACATATCAACAACACTCACAGACTGCTCCACTCTATACCTAAGTACCATTCTATTCTAACATACACATGCAGTGTATGGATCTAATTCCTCAAACAAAACAAAACAAAGATCACACTCAAACACACTACCTGAACTCTATCCTTAGCTCAATAAGATGTATTCTCTGAAGGCAGATATATACAGTGAAATGCATAATGTGTCATATGTACATGGAAACATCTAAGGTCAAGAGTTAAGGTTTTGCATTTGATGTGTGTACATTGATACACTGGATGTGCGTGCTGACCTAGTTCCTCCTATCAACACATCAGTGGAAGGGAAGCTCTGAAGCAGTCACAGCACAGAGCAGTATAGCTTTGTCTCTTTTGAGGCAGTTGCTCCAATGGACTAACCTTTTCTGGTTTGCCGGAGTGAAGCCTCACTCTGGAAGATCTGAGAAAGTATACTAGGCTAGTAATGTTGGCAATGTTAGCAAGTGTGAGAGGAGCCATGCAGAGTCATAAGGCTGGAGCGCAGGACTGGAAGCAAGTTCCATGATTGTCATCTTTGGCACAAAGCATGTATTTCACAGACTCCCTGCTCTCTCTGTACCACCTGTTAATGGGAAGGGGCTAGGTCAAGGAAGCTAATGACATCAGAGGTGCGGAGCTTATTGCTTTTCTGTCTAGGATTAATCTCTTGTGATTCCCCAGAAGAAGGGCACTGCTCTGACAAGCCTGTGGAATTAGATGTAGTGCTGCCAAGGGATAGCTGAGCAACACCGCTTGGAGTCTGGGGAGGAGGCATGAATGGTGCAGTAGGAAAGCATTATGGCAACTAAGGTACAGGCTGTAACAGCAAACTAGGGAGTGAGATGGGGCAGGGAAGCAGAAAGAGGCCAGCAGATCTGGGCTGTTCGTGTTCATCTTTGCAGATGCAAGAACAGGTATTAATGAGCACAACAAAAATTACTTCCCATCTGTCTCACTTTAGAATTTGAACTCTGACTTTCCCTATGTGTGTGAGAAACTTGTAGTTTATGGGATTATAGTGTTTTAGCTACTGGAGGCTGAAAGATGTCTGAGCTATGTTTTGCACTATGGTTTTGCCCACATATTTGGTTTTGGGAACAGGTCCTATGGTGGCCACCTCAACTAATATAAATAAGGGGCTCTAGAATCTTTCTGCAAGCCATCCACTAGTTTGTCTTATTTTTACTGTCATATAGCACAGGAAAGCTCTTATATAACTGCACAAGTGCTGACTATTTAGTGCTCTTTTGAGAGGATACCGGTGCCAATAATCCAGCAACAATTAACATTAACAGATACAAGCTTTTGCCAAATCTCTTTTTCATAAGTCACAATGCGATTGTGAGGGGAGAGAAAGGAAGAGACATACCATGAAACACAGGTAATACAGTAATTCTTCATTTAACACGTGCCCGCTTAACACGTTTTCGCGATAACATGATTTTTTTTTTAGGGAACTTTTTTGAATTACACGACTGTCCCCGGAATAACACGATTTCCTCAGCCGACCCGTTGCCGGCAGCTGCATGGGGCTTCCCCGGCTCCCTGCAAAGCGGCGGAGGGTTCGCCGCTCGCCGCGCCATTCCCTGATGACTCCCTCTCACCGGACGCCATGCCCCCTCTCCTCCGCCCCCGCTTGCAGGCCGGTGGCTGGGTTTCCCCAGCCGGCCCGTCACCAAAGGCTGCGCGGGGCTTCCCCCGCCTCCCTGCAAAGCGGCGGAGGGTTCGCCGCTCGCCGCGCCGTTCCCCGGCGACCCCCCCCCTCACCGGACGCAGTGCGGGTCCCGGCAGACCCGTCACAGGGGCATACTCCCAACCTCAGCCCTCTCCTCCCCTTCCCTTCCCCAGAGCCAAACACCTCCCCTCCCTGCTGTAACCCAGTCCCCTTTCTCCCCCAACCTTATGTTCCGGTCCCAACAGACACCACCACTTGAAACGCAACCCCCACCTTTTCCATTATTTTTAATGGGAAAATTGACCCCACATAACACGTTTTCACTTAACAAGATCATTTTCTGAAACATATCTATAGTGTTAAATGAGGAATTACTGTATAGGGCCCAGTCCTGCTACATTTACTGTGTTAACTTGCACTTTTCTCACACTGAAGTCAATGGAACTACTTTCATAAGTGCTTCCTGATTCACCAAGAATAAGGACACTAGAACCAGAGCTACAGATTGCAAGCCAACAGAGGGAACTTACAGTGTCTTGTTTTATAGTTCCATGATGTTGGTAAATAAAAAGCATAGAACAGGTTAAGAAGCAATTTATGAATGTCTGTTGCAGTGAGTATTTTTCTTCAGAGAAGATCTGCTAACACATTAGCTAATAACAAACTGTGTGGTGTGTAACCATGAAAGGCTGAAGTTGGGGAGGGATATTCCTGTTGTCAAACAAGACTACTTTATTTGTATAGTGTCTTTTATATGTTCTATAGCCACAAAACTACTTTTGTTTTTAAGTCCACATAACAGACAACAGGAGAACTTAAGCCATCAGCAAAGGAGAATTTTTATTCAGATAAGACCAGATACCAAATTGAGATACAACTTTATTCCATGGCATACACCTACAGAAAGCTATTACCAAGATGTGTGTCAGGTTGGAAATTTGTACTGATTTTCTTAAAATGCAAGATGTGATGAGGTCTGAGGGTTTTGTTTCAGCTTGATCTCTAAAAAGCTTAAAATTCCTTTTTGGGAAGAAAGGAAAAAAGAGAAATACCCGCCCGCTTCCTCAAAACTCCCCCAAACAAGCAATTGGGGCAGTGGTTTTCAGTCTCCCCCCCCATTTGCGGACCTCTACAAATTTTCAAATGGAAGTGCCTGAAGCCCTCTGGAAATCTCAGCCAGTCTGCAGAGCCCAGGTTGAAAACCACCGATTTACTGCAGTCAAGGGCCATCTTGCCATTGACCTTGGTTTGGATGTGAGGCCGCTATACAAGTAACGGCCTCTCAAGCCTGGAGGAACTGGCCTCCCCCCCTCTGACCGGCACAAAAGTGCCCCACGTCCCCTCCCGCGGCTGGGTGGAGCAAGGCGTCTGGGCCAGCTGGCTGCTGCAGTCCTGCACCTGCCCGCGTCAGCGCTTAGCTCCCGCGGCGCCCGGGCGCTCACCTGCTCTGGCCCTGGTCCGTGTAGTGGGTGAGGAAGAGCCCGTCCAGCTCCTCGCTCAGGGCCCCCCTGAAGCTGAGCTGCAGCACGTAGCGGCCCCCGGCCAGCAGGCTCCGCCGCAGCTCCAGCACCGCGTACTCCTTCTCCTCCTCCAGCCACAGCTCCTCCACCTGGATGCTGCCGCCGCCGTTGGCGCGGGCCGGCTCCTCCGGCAGGGGCCCCCGCACGGCCGCCCCCCACAGCTCCAGCTGGGCGCTGTGCAGCAGCACGGTGTCCGTGTCCTGCGCGCAGCGCACCGTGATGTTCACCTGGCCCGAGAAGCCGAAGGGGGCGGGCTGGCCGGGGCTCACGCGCGGCCACAGCCGCAGCTGGTAGTGCAGGGGCAGCAGCGCGCCGGGCAGGCGGGGGTGGTCCCAGACTCCCGGCCGGCGCGTGCTGTCGGGGCTGGGGGTGCAGCAGCCGGCGCCCGCCTTCCCCGGGCGGGCTGTGGGCGAGGGGGAAGCCTCTGCCGCGCGCAGCTCCTCCGCCTCGTGTAGGCAGCGCCCGTACAGAGCCCCCAGCACGGCCAGCGCCAGCAGCAGCGCGGCCAGCAGCAGGGCCAGCAGGGCGGCGGGCTTCCTGCCCAGGTAGAAGCCGGAGGCGGCTTTGGGTCCCATGGCAGCAGGCGGCGGGAGTCTGGGACTCTCCGGCCGCGGCGGCTGAGCTGGGCTGCACACCAGGAACAAATACCCGGGAAGGCGGGTGGAGGTGGAGCCCCTCGAGCGAGGGGCGAGGCAGGAGGACGGGGAGAGAAGAAATGAAGCTCTCGCGCTCGCTCCTTGCTCTGGAGGAGGGGAAAAGGTAAGAGGCGGATCTGGACATTAGCCCCTGGTTCCTCAAATTTGAATGTCTAAGTAGAGACCAATTCTAGCCCCTCCTAGAACAAAACAAAAAAGCGTGTTCCTGGCACGTCCTCCTTTGCCACCACCGCAAAGACCTAGAGCCACTCTCTGGATCTAGCCATGCCCGCTCAGGTTTTGGCCCTCACCCTTGACATTCTGTAGCGGGAACGGAGAACACGGGGAGCTGCTCCTAACGCACCAAAATTAATAACTTCGGTGTGTCGGGGCACGAACTTGCTTACCCCAAGCAGTTCTGTCAGAAAGCCACGAAGTTATGGCTTTTCTGTGGCATTATTCTCGCAGCCAGTGACCATTGTTTAGAATCAAATGGCTGAGCACTTCACAGGCATTTTTCCCAGTATCGTAAGTGGGCTCTGAAGAGCAAAACCCGGGGATCCATCTTTACGGAACAGGGCATTACATTGGTCGATCTGATTGCAACAAAATACAACAGGAAGTGGTACCAGTTTTGTTCTCCTGCAGTTCTCAATCCAGGCTATTTAACTGGTGTCTTCCGTCTGTACTGGGGGCTGGGCTTTAATGGTGAAAACCATTGTCCTATGTGCTTGTTTGGGGTTTTGAGGAGGTGAGGGGGCACCAGGTATTTCTCTTCTTTCCTCTTTTCCCAAAAAAGAAATTAAGCTTTTTAGAGATCCAGATGAACCAAAACCTCAGATCTCATCACATCTTGTATTTTAACACACACACACAAACACCAATTCTACTCATCCTTTAGGTTGTTCTCCATCTGAAGCTATATCATTCTGGACTGAAGGCCTGCCATTAGGGCCTACAGTTTGCTTACTCCCATGTGGATGTTATGGCAATCAATAAAGCTGATATTTGGCAAAGGAGGGACAGAGAATAAGTTGCTATGAGATCAAACAGAGGTCCCACATGATGCACATGGGCATGTCCAGGCCCCTGACCCTGATGGTGCAGTGGGAGAAAAAAGTGCCAGCATGCATCTTCTGGTAGAGGCTGGAGTTGTGGAATATGTGGGCATCATGCACCTTCCCTGACCACGCAACGTTAATGTCAGTGAACCAGCCTCGGTGGTCTACGACGGCCTGCAGGAACATGGCAAGTACCCTTTCTCGATAATATAATTGGAGGCCCGGTGGTCAGGAGCCTGGATGAAGATGTGGGTGCCGTCGATCCCCCCGCCTTCTCCCGCAGTTGGGGAAGCCAGTGACAATGGGGTCCGTGTTGCCCAGGATGATGGCCATCATCACTTGTAGAAGGAGACAAACAGAGAATCACAGGGTTGCCAGAGCCCTTGGGAGGTCCCCAAGCCCAACCTCCTTTCCCCACACCAGAAGCAACCCCTACTTACCCGATCCCCTGGCAGAGCTTTGTGAAGGCAGGACTGAAAAACCTTCCAGGTGGGAGCTTCTACCTTCCCTTCCCTAGGGAACCCCATTCCAGTAGTTCACCACCCTCCTGGGACAATAGTAAGAGAGCCATACCTGCATAAGCACAGCCTTGACTGTAGATTTCCCCATGCTGAACTGGTTCCCAATGGAATGGTAGTTGTCTGGTGTGGTGAGCTTCCAAAGTGTGAAGGCGACCTGCTTCTGGAAGGGGATGATGGGTCACATGTGGGTGTCCTGTTGCCAGAGGGCAGGGGTGGTCCACTCACAGAGCTCCAGGAAGGTGTCCTTCTGCATGTGGAAATTCTGGAGCCACTGCTGATCATCCCACCGCTCCATGACAATGTGGTCCCACCAGTCAGAACTGGTGTCCCAGCACCAGAAGTGGCGGTGCACAGTGTGCAGGGGAGGGCAGGAGGGGCTGTGCTGCATGAGCAACATCTGGAGAGAGGAGAGGAGGTGCCTCACAGGGAGCGACAGGTCCTGTTCCTGCAAAGCTACAGGGCAGCCTGTAGTAACTGCACGACGAGGTGCAGCATGAAGACTAAGAGCCGGTTATTGCTTTTCAGCAGGCCTGGCCCCATTGCTGGAGTGATGTGGTGTCTGCAAGGGCAAACAGAGCATGCAGTGAGAAAGAGTTTGCTATCCTTCAAGTAGGTAGGCAATGGAGAGAAGACAACTGTACACAACTGTACAGAGAGGTTCCCTTTAAGCATGAGCCTCAGATAGCCTCATGCAGCAGTTACAGGAAGTGACTGCTGTCCTTATGCCCTGCCCAAAGTGCTTCCAGGGGACCTTAAATGCGATTCAGGCTTCAATCAGTGTGGATGCTCTATTTCGAAATAGCTACTTTGGGAGTTTATATTCCAAAAATAGCTCATTTTGAAATAAGCGTGTAGTGTAGATGTAACCTACACATGTATGTTTTCAAAGCCAAAGTAGCCCTAAGGCTACATGCAGAATTTTTGTCTAAGGCAAGTTCACAGTTTCACCTTAGCTAAACAATAAACTTACCTGTATTCTTTATTGAGAACATAAGAATGGCCACACTGGGTCAGACCAAAGGTCCATCTAGCCCAATATCCTGTCTGCCGACAGTGGCCAATACCACATGCCCCAGAGGGAAGGAACACAACAGGTAATCATCACGTTTCCTCTTCTGTCATCCATTTCCAGAGAAACAGAGGCTAGGGACACCATTCTTACCCATCCTGGCTAATAGCGGCCAGAAAATCTCTCTACAAGATGTAACATCACAGCAGAAACCTGGGACCAGCCCTGAGTCTCCAGGAAGCTGATGCCTGGCCAGCACTCCAGCCACCAGCGAAATCAAAAGTGAATGCCATCTGGTCCTGGTAACTTGTTACTGTTAAATTTTCAATCTGTTCCAGAACCTCCTCTGATGACAGCTTAAGCCACACACAGATGCAAATGAACAGTGTTGGATGTGAGCTGATGCTTGGCATTTTGTCTGGAGAAAATTAAACCATTTTGGTCATCACCTTAAGTATTGGTCTCCAATGCGGATCATTTGAACAGTCAGGCATTCTCCACACAAATGATTTCCAGATGGATCACTTCCTGCATTAGGACAGCACATGGGGTAGCACATTCGATGAAAGCCCAAGCGGCTTCAAATCACATTCTTCAGAGAAGTTTCTATATTGGACATTTGCAGAGCTGCTAACTGGTATTCAGTGCATACTTTTACCAACCACGATGCTATTATGACCATGTCTGCCTCAGATGCAAATTGCAGATGTTCTTTAAACAGACTCTGAGTCCCTCCTCCTTCTCTTACTGCTTGTTAGTTGCCTGATTGAAATATACATCTGCAACCACTCAAAGAAGGGGAAAAAACGGTTACTTACCTCGTAACTGTTGTTCTTCAAGATGTGTTGCTCATGTCCATTCGAATGAGGTGTGCGTGCACCGCATGCATGGATTCCGGAGCTTTTTCCCCAGCGGTACCCTCAGGCCAGTAGGGAGCCCCCTGGAGTAGCGACGCTATATCAGCACATATATTCTCCTGCTGGCCCCACCTACCCTCAGTTCCTTCTTGTCAGAACTCTCCAACAAAGGGAAGGCGAGTGGGATTTCAAATGGACATGAGCAATACATCTTGAAGAACAACAGTTATGAGGTAAGTAACCATTTTTTCTTCTTCAAGTGCTTGCTCATGTCCATTCAAATGAGGTGACTCCCTAGCTGAAACATAGGAGGTGGGATCAGAGACTAGTGGTTCTTTTACTCGGAAATTGATTGCAGTACTGCCCTACCAAGAGCAGCAGCATCCCTGGCCTGCTGTAATGTGCTGTGAAAGTGTGCACAGAAGACCATGTAGTTGCCCTGCAAATGTCCAGTATGGGAACCTGTGCAAGGAAGGCCGCCGCCGAGGTATGCACTTGAGTGGAATGAGCCATGATGTGGGGCGCTGCCTTACCAGCAAGGTCATAGCACTCCCTAATACCGGAAGTGAGCCATGATGATAAGCATGGGGCTGATACTGGCATGCTCTTCATCCTCTCCACTATTGAAATAAAGACCTGTGGTGATTTTTGAAATTCTCTTGTCCTGTCTATATAAAAGGCCAGTGCCCTCCTGGCATCCAAAGAGTGCAAGGAGTGCTCCTTAGGTGTTGAATGTGGTTTTGGAAAAAATACCAGGAGGTAAATACCTTGTGACATGTGAAAGGTGGAGACCACCTTAGGGAGAAAGGCCGGGTGGAGGCAAAGCTGATCCTTGTCTTTAAAGAAGACAGTATGGGGGGGAGGGGTTGCAGTTAGCGCCCTCAATTCTGACACCCTCCTAGCTGACGTAATCACCACTATAAAGTTGACCTTATAAAATAAGTGCTTTGGGGAGCATGTGGCCAGAGGCTCAAGGTGGGGCTCCACTGCTCCATCCCTGTGGCAGCTGTCCAGAGGCTCCCACGGTGGGTGGGGCTCAAGCCCACAGCCCTGCCCTCCCCTCCCCAGGCAAATACCCTATCTGCTAGTCCACTCCAGAACCCACCCCATATCCCTACCTTCAGTAGATCCCTTATCCTCATGAGCCTAATAAGCACCAGCTTGAGGTCCCAAGGAGGCACTGATTGCCTCACATGAACTTTTTGACCATTGGGTCCACAAATACAGTCTTGCTCCTTTTCCCTGGGTGGAAGGCTGCTGTGGCCGCTAGATGCTCCTTGAGGGAGGATGTGGAAAGACCTCCCTGTTTCAAATCGAGGAGATAGTCCAGGATAACTGGGATGGGGCCCCGTAAGGGTTGTAAACCCGTCTGCAAAGTCCACTCCGAAAATCGCCTCCACTTAGCAGAATATTCCGTCCTGGTTGAGGGCTTCCTGCTTTCCAGCAGAACCCACCTCACCCTTCCAAGCAAGCCTGCTCCACCCTTGTCAGTCATGAACATTCCATGCTGCCAGGTGGAGAGAGGGAAGGTTCGAGTGGCATAGTTGGCCCTCCCCCAGGTCCTGACACCAGCGGCAGAACCATGGGCCCTCTCCTGTACCAGGTCGAGGAGAGTCGAGAACCAGTGTTCACCTGGCCATTCTGGTGCTATCAGAATGACCTCAGCCCTGAACCTCTTTACCCTGATAAGTACTTTGTGCATCAGAGGGAAGGGCGGAAATGCGTAGAGAAGGACTTGGGGCCACCTGGTCTGCAATGCATCTCCCTTGGAACCTGGTCCTGACCTAGGTAGGAATAGTATTCCCGGCACTTCCTGTTCCTGTGGAAGGCAAAGAGGTCCACTTGGAGACAACCTTACCCCCGGAAGATGTCTACCAGCACCTCGTCCTTGTGGACAGCAAAGGACCAGCTAAGCATGTCTGCCAAGACATTCCTGTTCCCTGGAAGGTACGCAGCCTCCAGATGGATGTCATGGGCAATACAGAACTCCCAAAGGAGCAGAGCTTCCCAGCACAGGGGAGAAGAGAGAGCTCTACCTTGTCTGTTGATATAAAACATTGCCACCATGTTGTTTGTCAGAACAGAGACCACCTGGTGTCTCAGGTTGGACAAAAACATCCGCAGGCCAACCTGACTGCCCTGAGCTCCCTGACATTTATATGAAGGCCCCATTCCTTGGGAGACTACATACCTTGAGTCCACCACTCGGAGAGATGTGTGTCCCATCCTGTGTCGGAAGCATCAGTGACCAGTTGCACCGAAGGGCTCAGGCTGGTGAAAGGAACTCCCGTACATACCACTGCCTCCTGCAGCCACCGTTTGAGGGAGTGGATGATATCCTGGGGAACTGTGAGGATCACGTCCCACACGGTATGGGACTGGTTGTGAGCATGTGCTTGCCAGGCTTGCAGAGGTCTGAGCTTGCAGAGGTCTTGCAGAGGTCTGAGCTTCAGAAGGGCATGATGGACTTCATAAGTGCAAGCTGCCATGTGGCCCAGCAGCTTCATGCAGATGTTCACTGTAGTGAGAGGCAAGATCACGAGGCCATGTATAATGAATCTGATAGTCATAAACCTGGCCCTGGAGAGCGAGGCTGTGGTTGAATCCAAGTGGGCCCCCACGAAGTCTATCACCTGGGTGGGCATAAGAGTGAACTCCTCGTTTATAAGGAGGCCAAGTCTGCAAAACAGACTTTTGACAAGATCTATGTGTGGTAGCACCTGGTCCCTTGAGTGTCCCCTGATTAGCCAATTGTCCAGGTAAGGAAAAACCTTAACTCTGCCTCTCCTCAGGAAGGTAGCCATGGTGGCCATACACTTTGTGAAGACCCTTGGTGCCGTGGACAGATCAAAGGGGAGGTCCGAAAACTGGAAATGGTTTTGTTCTATCGTAAACCTGAGAAACCTCTTGTGGGCCGGTATTATAGAAATATGAAAATATATGTCTTTCAGATCAAGGGCAGCGTACCAGTCCCCTTTCACCAAGGAAGGGATAACGGAGGTCAATGTGACCATCTTGAACCTTGTCTTTGTTATGAAGGCGTTGAGGCCTCTTAGGTCCAAAATACGTCTGAGGCCTCTTTTTGATTTTGGGACAAGGAAGTAACAGGAATAGAAATCCCTTCCTCTGAAATCATGAAGGACCTCCTCCAGGGCTCCCAACTGTAAAAGAGAGCACATCTCTTGACAAAAGAGAGGCTCATGAGAGGGGTCCCTGAAGAGGGACATGGATGGGGGGATAAGAAAGGGGTAGAGAGTAGAAAGTAGAAAGGCATAGCATACCCCACTGCCACCAGGCCCAGCACCCAACCGTCAGTTATAATTTGAGCCCAGGCCTGGTAAAAATTGGAGAGCCTGACCCCGAAGGGTGGGGTTAAGGCAGGAACTGGTATTCTGTCCTTGCACGTATCTTCAAAATGAAGACTTGGGCTGTTGAGGAGGGGGGCGGCCCATTACCCCTTTCAGAGTCAGAGCGTGACCTCTGCCTTCTGTTGCACCCACTAATGTTATTATGGCCATTATTCCTGCCCGTATGCCTTCCTTGGTCTGACCCAGTGTTTCTCAACCAGTGGTATGAGTACCCGTAGGGGTACTCAAGAGAAGTCTGAGGGGTACATCAACACAACTGAAACTTGGAGAAAACTGAATTTTTGTTTTAAGTTTTACAGCACTTTATTATTTTTATATTTTTTACACCCAAAAATTTCATCGCCCAGCCGGCTACTATTAAGTTGTTTAAACAAATGTGTTGCAATAGTAGAAACAAATTTGTGTGTCTGAAAACTGTAGGTACTGGGGGTACTTACAATTTTTTTTAAAAAGGGGGTACTTATAATTTTTTTAAATGGGGTACTTTATAAAAAAAGTTGAGAAACACTGGTCTGACCTATACCCTTGGTAGGTCAGTCTGACGGAAGGCCTAGGGGCATAGGTACATCTCTGCAGTGCAGGGGTATGGATACCTAACAACCTCAAGGTGGCCCTGGAGTCTTTCAAGCTATAAAGCTTAACATCTATCTGATGTAAGAACAGGCATGTCCCCTAAAATGGTAGGTCCTGCAGTGTGTTCTGGACCTCCGGGGGTGTGCCTGATACTTGTTACCAGGCACCATGGTGCATTACAATATCAGTGGCCATAGTACGCACTGCTGAATCTGCCACATCTAGTGCGGTCTCTAACACTGTATGGGAGATTACTCTACCCTCCTCTGACAGCGCAGCAAACTCTTGATGGGAGTCCTGAGGGGGAGACGCCTTGAATTTGTCCAGGTGTTGTATGCATACCTGATTAGCATCACCTGTTGGTCAGCGATATGTAGTTGCAAGCCTCCAATAGCATATGCCTTCCTACCCAGTAGGTCAAGTCTCTTTGACTCCTTACTCTTTGGCGTTGGCCCCAGCTGACTCTGCCTCTCCTTCTGACTGGCCGCCTGAACCACAAGGGAGCCCAGGTGGGGTGGGAATATAAATGCCCATGCCCCTTCTGGAGGACAGAATAACATCTCTCCACTCCCTTCTGGATAGGTGGAACGGATGCCGGTCTGCCACAAATTCTTGGCGAACTTTGACACTTTCTTAATCAATAGCAATGCCGATTTTGGAGGGGTGTCCACTACAGGGTCCGCATCTTCAATAATGACCTCCGCTTGGACCCCCAAATTGTCTGCCAGTCTGCGGAGCAGATCCTGGTGGGTCCTGGCATCCGTAGATAGTATAGAGGGGGCAACATCTAGCAAAGCCTCATCAGGGGAGGATGGTGATGACTCCTGGGCATGGGTTGGTTCTGAGGTGGTTCTGCTGTCTACACCACTGGCAGAGTTGTGGAGTGATCTCGGGGCCCAGGGCCCTCAGCCGGAGGCTGCTGTATGTCTTTTTGTGGGCTTCCCCTATCCTCAGAGATGGGGGCCCTCATTAAGGGGGTCACAGATGGTGTGCCCATATAGTAGGACGTTGCAAAGGTATTGGGGCCTGCACCTGATGGTAAGCCCAAGGGATCCAGAAAGGCCACTGTGACTGTAGCTGAGGTGGCCAGGTTTGCTGCATCTGGTACCCCTGGTATCTGGACTGGTGCCAGGAGTGGGATCAGTGCTGTGAAGTGGATTTGGACGAAGAAGCCCTCAACCACACCGAATCAACATCGGATTCTAACTGTAAAGGGTCCCACGTCAGAGGGTGGGGCAATGCTGACTCCCCAGAGTGCCCCCAAATCCATGGGGCATGCCTCGGCCCCAACATTGGCCGAGTGACTCTCTATGAGGCCCAGCCCGGGGTCAGGGTGGGCAGACGGACGAGGGGTTAATACCAATAGTTAATAGTTCTTCTTCGAGGATGTCCCTGCGGGTGCTCCACTGTTGGTGCTGGGCTTGCCCCAGAGCCGCAGATGGAGAATTTTCCAGAAGTAGTAGTCGGCCGGACCACGCATGCGCCGCTAGTCACGGCATTCGCGCTCTTTTCTCTGTGTGCGGTCCGGCCCCCCACCAGTTCCTCTTGACCGCCTCAGGCTGCAGACGTGAGGAACCGCGCTCTCCCTTCTTCGACCACTCTGTGTTGTGAGACGTTCTTGATCCCTTTTACCTTGTTATCATTCTTTCCGTTTCTCCCCTCCTCTCCATTGATTTCTCTGTATATAGTTAATCACCCTCCTGTTCTCTGAGTTTAAAACAAACAACAACAAAAAACAAAAAGAAGAAGAAACAAGGGGGAAGAAAAATGTCCTCTTCACCGGGCTTCAAAAAATGCCAGGAGTGCCGTGACGTTATGCCGGCCTCCGACGGTCACGCCATCTGTGTGAAATGTTTAGGGGAGTCTCATGTGCCCCAAAAATGTGCTCACTGTGCTAAGTTGACTTCTCGGGCTCGAAAGGACAGGGGACGGCGGCTAAAGATGCTGCTTTTCGATCAGGTGCTCCAGCCGCAAAATCCCTCTTCTAGCTCACAATGCCAGTCGGTGAAGCGTAGAGCCTCCTCCCCAACAACCTCTTCGGCCAAAAAGACGAGGCCCTCCCCAACGCGGTCTCTACCAGCGGTCTCTCACAGCCGAGTGAGCCACGGGGATAAACCGGGCATGTCCGGCACTTCAATACCGCGACTGAAGTCTAACGTGCCTCAGAAATCGAAAACCGGCCGTGAGCCAACCTCGGCACCGCAATGTATGCCGGCCCCGCAGGTCTTGAAGCCTCTGGCACCGAAACCATATATGGTACCGAGAGCGCCCTTGGCACCGCCTACTCTAGAGACCGAGAATGCGGCACCGACGACGACGGCACCGGTGCCCATGCTGTTGTGTCCGGCACCGACATCACTGGCACCGATAAAGTTGGCTGAAGTACCGGCGCTAGCCTCAGCGGCACCGATCGCGGCGTCCAAGATTACCACGGCACTGACCGCGGCACCGACCACGTCAGCACTGACAGCACCACACAACTCTGGCACCGATTCCAGGAGCTCGTGCCCCCGGACACCACCGCGCCGTAGCCGATCGCCTTCACTTGTTTTCTCACGAGCACCGTCCCATCTCTACCGGCGCCGAGATCTCCGGAGTACCAAGGAAGTCCTCGTCCAGTATATTCTCCACGGAGTCTACCCTCTCCGTTCTTGGCTCCATCTCCTCACCATCATAAATGGCATTATAGACGTCGCTCCCCATCTCCACCGCCATCTTCATGGTTTTACAGTCGCTCCCGCTCTCCTCGTTCTCCGAGACTTCACCACTGGCAATACTCTTCCAGATACTACCCGGAGACACATTCACCACTCCATAGATTGTACTGCCAAGATGACCCCTACTCTCGCGATTTCCGAACCAGATACTCTCACCATTACAGATCTCGCTCTCATTCACAATCTGCTTACGACTATGCCTCGTCAAGACATTCCACAACGCCGGCTCCTTTAACTCCACCAGACATGGCTGCTCCACCTCCTCAAGTTTCATCTGAACCACACCATACAGTTCCTGAAACTCAACCATCTCAGGTATCTCCAGTTGAGTCTTCCTCTCCTGACGAAGCAGTCATGCCTGGAGAAGTCTCCCCTCCGGATGATCTTCATCAATTTCAGGAACTCTTTAAATGTGTAGCAGCATCACAGGAGATTCTATTGGAGGAGATCAAAGAAAAGCAGCACAAACTATACAAGAATCTGCAGCCGCAGCATAGGGCACGGATGGCAATTCCATTGGACGAAGCCATCCTGGAGATAGCCAACGAAATCTGGCATACTCCAGCATCTGCCCTTCCCACCAACAAAAAGGCTGACAGGAAGTACTTTGTCCCTCCTAAGGGGATGGAATTCCTCTTTTCCCATCCCCAGCCAAACTCTTTGGTGGTTGACGCGGCCCAACATAGATCTAGGGCCCCCCAATTCAAACATCTCGCTGTGGACAAGGACACGAAAAGGCTTGATATCTTTGGCAGAAAAGTTTATACTTCGGCCACTCTCCTACTTAGAATTGTGAATTACACAGCGCATTTATCTAATCACGTTTTCGACACCTTCTCTCGACTCACTCCATTGATTGACCACCTTCCAGAGTCTAAGAAATCCATCCTGAATTCTGTAATCCAGGAGGGTTACACATCTTCCAGAACATCAAGAACATCACTTAACATGGCTATGGATGTGGCAGACATCGCAGCACACTCCACCGCTACGGTGGTCGTGATGCGAAGAGCCTACTACCTACAAGCAGCAGCAGTTCCCAGACCAAAGTTGAGGACCTGCCTTTTGACACTAAACTTGTTCGCGGAAAAGACAGACACAGTTCTGCACTCCTCTAAAGATTCACGTACAACCTTGCGCACGCTAGGTATGTACACTCCTCCCTTCAGAAGACGTTGTTACCCCCCATATCAACGCAGGTACGACTACCCATATGCCCATCACCATTGGCAGCAACAACAACACCAGCCACAAAGGGGCTTCAACAACCAACGAGTGCGCCAGAGACCTCAGCGGCGTCGCAACGGCAATAACCGCAACCAGGCCCCATCTAACACTAAGCAACAAGTTTGACGCGTCCATTGAGGATATGCAACCAGTCCACGGCAGCTCCAACATGCAACTCATCTATATTTTCCACCATCGTCTCCGGCTCTTTTTCCACCAATGGGCCGAGATCACTACGGACAGATGGGTGTTAGAGATCGTTCAGACAGGCTATTCCATTCCCTTCACATCCAAATCCCCTACCACCACTCCCACCCCGTCCCTTTTCAGGGACCCCTCTCATGAAAACCTTCTCCGCCACAAGGTCAATCATCTCCTGTCCCTAGGGGCCATAGAACCGGTTCCTACCGAGTTCAGGAACAAGGGATTCTACTCCCACTATTTTCTGACTCAGAAAAAAATCAGGAGTCTGGCGACCAATACTGGACCTTTGTTCTCTGAACAGATTTCTACGAAAACAAAAATTCAGAATGATCACGCTCACTACCATTATTCCCCTACTAGAACACAACAACTGGTTTGCATCCCTCAACCTCCAGGATGTTTATTTCCACGTCCCCATCCATCCAGTGCACAGAAGATTTCTCTGTTTTCTTGCCAGGTCAGATCATTACCAATACAGGGTTCTCCCCCTTTGGCCTCTCATTGGCCCCCAGGGTCTTTTCCAAAGTACTCACTGTGGTTGCGGCTCACCTTCGGATTCAGGGTGTCGTCATATTCCCCTACCTTGACGACTGCCTCCTCAAGGCCCACTCCGCTCCCGAGTTGCACAAAATGATTGAAACTACCAAACACATCTTCCACACCCTAGGGCTCCTCATAAACGAGCAAAAGTCCATTTTGCACCCAACGCAGGACTTGGAATTCATAGGGGCCCGCCTAGATTCAGTCTCAGCCAGGGCTTACCTACCTCGGCAGAGATTCAACAACATCCAGGACCTCATACAGGTTATTACAGACAGTCCTACCGTTCAGGTCATTACCTGCCTGAAACTCATGGGCCATATGGTGGCCACAACCTATGTGGTACGCTATGCCAGACTCCATTTTCGTGCCCTGCAATACTGGCTCTCACAGGTCTACAATCATACCAGGCACGACCTTCACAGGACAGTCTCCCCACCTCAAAATGTGCTTCAGTCCCTAACCTGGTGGACAACTCCCAACAATCTTCTTTCAGGAGTTCCCTTCCAACAGCCACAACCTCGTTTCCATATCACAACAGACGCATCACTGCTAGGATGGGAAGCGCACATGGGGACATTGTCAGCACAAAGTCAGTGGTCTCCTTCAGAGAGGTGACTTCACATAAACCTGCTAGAACTATGAGCAATTTTCAACACTTGCAAATCCTTCCAGTCAACAATACACCATGCAGTGGTCAAGATCCTCATGGACAATATCACAGCTATGTACTACGTAAATCGCCAAGGCGGAGCTCGTTCCCGTTCCTTGTGCATGGAGTCCATCCGTTTTTGGAACTGGTGCATTCGCCACGACACAACACCCACGGTATCCTACTTACCTGGAACCAGAAACATCACTGCCGACTTTCTAAGCAGACACTTCAATACCAAACACGATTAGGAAATCCACGACGAAGTCCTTCACACAATATTTCAACGCTGGGGCACTCCAGTTGTGGACCTGTTTGCCGATCATTACAACAAGAAACGACCCATCTACGCCTCCAGGGGGGGCCTCGGCCCGGGATCCTTAGGCAACGCCTTTCTCCTCGATTGGAAAGGACCCTTCCTATATGCCTTCCCCCCGATACCACTCATTCCGAAGGTCTTGCAGAAGGCGAGGACAGACCAAGCCAAAATCATCTTGATAGCCCCAGCATGGGCTTGACAGCACTGGTTCCCCCTTTTATACCAAATGTCTCTTCAACCGCCCATCCGCCTTCCGCTTCTCCCCAATCTCTTAACCCAGAACAGAGGTCGACTATGTCACCCCCAGATCCACACACTGAACCTTACGGCGTGGCTCCTAATTGGTTAGACCCAGCTGAATCTTTATGCTTGGCTCCAGTCAAACAAGTCCTTATACATAATAGACGACAGACAACACGAAAAACTTACCTGTACAAATGGCGACGATTTGCATCCTGGTGTGCCGGCAAACAGCACCCTCCAGAGATGCTCCCTCTTCCTGACATCTTGGATTATCTCCTGCACCTAAAGGAGACAGGACTGTCCTTATCCTCTATTAGGGGACATTTGGCAGCAATATCTGCATTCCGACTTCCTTTGCAAGGGGCATCGATCTTCGCTCACCCCCTCTCCAAGAGATTCCTCAAGGGCCTCGCGAATATGAGGCTGCTGCGAAACCCGGCCCCACCCGTTTGGAACCTAGACACAGTTCTTGAGGCCTTAATGGGCCCACTGTTTGAGCCTCTAGCCTCTACACCCTTGGAATTTTTGACTATGAAAACGGTGTTTTTAATAGCTATAACATCAGCAAGACGTGTGGGGGAACTCTCAGCCTTAATGGCAACACCGCCATTTACCATTTTCCGTAGCGATGCGGTGATTCTGAGGCTTCATCCTAAATTCATCCCCGAGATAACATGGACGTTCCATGTGAACGAACCACTCATCCTTCCCGTTTTCTACCCGAAGCCTCGTTCCTCGCCTAGAGAGGCGTTCCTACATACCCTCGATGCTCGTTGGGCCCCAGCATTCTACATCGATCGGATCAGGCCCTTTAGGCAGACTGACCGTCTATTTCTATCCCTCAATGGCAGATCTAAGGGTCAACCGCTTTCAGCCCAACGTATCTCTAAAATTATATCGAACTGTATAAGACAGTCTTATGCTCAGAAGCATATTCCACTTCCCATTCCACCTCGTGCTCATTCTACTAGAGCCATTGCAGCGTCCACTGCATTTTTAAAAGGGGTTCCCTTGAGGGACATGTGTAGGGCAACCACCTGGGCTTCTCACCAGACCTTTGCTAAACACTATTCTCTGTTTCAGGCTTCGCAGTCTGATGGGGCTCTGGCGACTGCGGTTCTCTCCACGGCGGATAAATAGGGACTCCTGATCCTTCCTTTCATTGTGGTGACCACTGCTACTTAGTCACCAACAGTGGAGCTCCCACGGGGACATCCTCGAAGAAGAAAGCGAAGTTACTCACCTTGGTGAGATAACTGTCGTTCTTCAAGATGGTGTCCCCGCGGGTGCTCCACCACCCACCCTCCTCTCTGCTTCAGAGTCCATTTCTGCTTTCTTTTTCAGACTTCGAGGCGGCCTTGAGGAACTGGTGGGGGCCGGACCGCGCACAGAGAAAAGAGCGCGAACGCCGTGACTAGCGGCGCATGTGCGGTCCGGCCAACTACTACTTCTGGAAAATTCTCCGTCTGCGGCGCCGGGGCAAGCCCAGCACCAACAGTGGAGCACCCGCAGGGACATCATCTTGAAGAATGACAGTTATCTCACCAAGGTGAGTAACTTCGCTTTCACAATTTAAGGCGCAGCCCTGAGTCAGGGCGACAAGTGTTTACCACCAGTTATTCAGCAATTCGAGCTCTGGCTGGGTCCCAGCCAGGCAGGGGGTTGGGTCTCCTCACTCTGCAGGAACTGACAAACGCAGGGGTTTTGGCCCCACAGCGGGAACCTGCCACCCAAATGGAGGAGTGGCGGGGGGGACGCAGGCCCTCCCTATTCCACCATGTCCCAGCCCAGGGCCCTGACAGTGGTGGCTTTGCCACCACTAGGTCGGTGGGGATCCAGGCTGTTACACACCAACGAGGTCGAGGGTCAGTGGGGGTCCAGGCCGCAATGCACTGCCCACCCGACCTCCATGTCTTCAGCTGCCCCGAGGTCGGCTATCCCTGGGCGGCTTTCCAACCCCCCCGTGGGCCTACCCGATTCTGGAGACAGTCCGGTGGATCCTTGGGTGACAGCAGAGCTGGCAGTGTGTCCATGGGCTCCGGTTCAGGCAGGGCTCCTGGTGGGCCAGCCCAGTCGTTGGTGCCCGGCAAGGGTCCTGGTGGGGTCAGCGTGGGTTTGGGTAGTGGCCGGTGTCTTCAAAGTCCAGGCCAGGGCTCCGGGGTTGGCAAGAGTCCAGGCGGCCCAACCCAGTCCTCGGGCTGGGGGCAGCGCAGCTGAGGCCTTCTCTGTGGGAGCTGAGGCCAGGTGTCTGCTCAGCTCGGCTGCTTGGCTCTGACTGAGCCCGTGGCTCTTATAGTCCCAGACCTGCCCTCTGACTTCCTGTGGGCAGAGGTAGGTGTGGCTGGACCTGCCCACCAAGGAGTCATAGAGGACACTTCCTCTTCCGGGTCAGCGTGCGGCCATATTGCTGTCCCAGGCTCATTACACTGACGAATAGGGAGGCGCCAATGAGGGTGCCTGGGACAGGTGCTGGGGTTGGTGCCATGCCATCTACTCTGGCTTGCCTCGATGGATCAGTGCCAGCAGTCCCATAGGTACCGGGGGTGGCATGACCTCTACATGCTGAACTGACACCACCTGTGCCATGGCCCCGGGTGCTGCAGGTCATGCTGTCAGGTCTGCGGGTGCCAGTAATGCTGGTGTTCTGGACATGGCCAATCTGCAGCTTCTACTCACACCATCGATATTGCATGTGCTGCATGTGCTGCTGGTACCGTCTGCACTGACGGTGCCACTTATGTCATCGGTGCTATTGCCAGTGGACCCATCTGTGGCACCACATATCTGGCCTGTCGCAGTTCACAGCCCGGTGTCGGGGGTGAGTCCGGCAAGGCTGTGAGCTCTATAAGCTCTCTGGTGGTGTTAAAAGTGTCAGGAGTCGATGGTAGCCTAACATCCTGCGGTACCATGTCCAGGCACCAGACTCCTTGGAGGCTCTGAGGTCAACCAGTGTCTAGATGGACCATGAGCCTCGAGATGCTAAGGGGGCAGATCTTCCACCGGACGCTCGTCCTGGTGCCATCCTCTGCTTCAAGGGGGACCTCCCCCTGTGCTGTCTCCTCTTCTTGGGCACCGGGGATTGCAATCGGTGCCTCAGTGCCAAGCTCTTCTGCAGAGCCACAGAGTACCTCGGTGCCATTGAAGTCACATACAGTGACACTGGCGTCCTGCACACTGCTGGTACCGATTATGGTGCTGGCTGCAGCGCAGACTCCATAAAGAGCAGTTTTAACCAGGAATCGCATTCTTGTTTAATGTGGGGCTTGAAGCTTCTGAATATTTTGCAGGAATCTGTGAGGTGACCTTCCCCCAGACAGTTTAGACAAGAGCCATGGGAGTACCCGCAGGGCATTGGCTTTGAACAAGGTTTAAAGCCATGTGGACCTGGCATCCCCTCCCCAGGAGGGAAGAGATAAGTGGAAAGACCACCAACTCTATCTAACTACTTAACTACTTACACTACAAGAAAATCGAAACTATCTACAAGCTAGCTATCTGCACTCTGGGCTAGTGGAGAAAGCACGAAGATGCTCCAGCTACCATCACGGGTGCTAAGAAGGAACTGAGGGCAGGGAGGGCCAGCAGGTATATATATGCGCTGATATAGCGGTGCCACTCCAGGGTGCTCCCTGCTGGCCTGACAGGTACCACTGGGAAAAAATCTCCAGAATCTGTGCACATAGCACACACACACACACACACACACACCTCATTCGAATGGACATGAGCAAGCATTCAAAGGAGAAAAATTACTTACCAGTACTGTCTATGTTGTACTTCAAGATGTGAGTGCAAGTATTTCACAGCCCACCCTCTATCTCCTCTGCATCAGAGTACCCATTCATGCCATGGGAAGGCATTAAGGGGAGAAACAGGATGGCACTGGCCTTAAATACCCTAGGGAGGGACCATTAAGAGATGCTGCTCGATGAGTACTTTTTAGCCAAGTTCTCTGGCTTCAGTATGCAAAGCAAAGGCGCACATCAGTAGACTATATGTCTCTAATCACATAATGAAGAGCAGCAATTACAGTACAGGTAAGTAATCCATTTTTTGTAGACATTCCTTGTAAATAAGCAAGATTACAACAAAGAAATACCTGGACTCCATCATCAATTTCTCCTCCTAAGTGAAACAATCTGCAGGACCCTGATTTTTGACAAAATGCTGAGACTGAAAAAAGATAACACTCTGTTGCTTGGACTGTGTAATCCCCATGCAAAGAGCGGAAGGAACGGACAAGTTTTTCCCCTCCACCTTGAGACTGCAAAAACTGCTTTTCCTGAGAAGATTATATCATGGAGGAATTCACTGGAGGAAACCAGAAACTCTTTTGAATACATCTTTTTGTTGTTCACGTGAGAGGAAAAGCAATGGGACATTCATAATTTATTTTCAAAGTCTCCGGAAACTCTTCTGAGAGTTACTCCAGCTGTAAAACAGATACCATGAAACAGAGATCCCAAAAGGTATTTAGATGCATAGATACTTTCTGCAATGCTTGTAGATGTTTCACACCAATACACTCACTTCTCACTATTCCTTAATTTTGAATCAAAATACAGGCAAAAGGATGCATTATGTGCAAGAGCAAAGAGTTGAGGTCCAGATATAAAAAAGATGAATTTGGTCAGTAAGGCTAATCTAATTTGCTAATCCAACTTCCATTTAAGGGGAAATTATGGGAAGTCACTATTGAGACAATTATACTGCAGAAGCAAGATTAATCTAGTGTCTTTGTTCCAGGTTTTCCGTAAAGGCTGTCCAAAGTGTATGTTAAACTTAAAAACAACAACTAGTCTGGTAGCATTCTAAAGACTAACAAAACATGGAGATGGTATCATGAGCTTTCGTGGGCACGGACCACTTCTTCAGATGGCCAGAGTGTTGGATGTTCAGAACTAAAATAAATAGGGGAGGGAAGGGAAAAAGGAAAAAATGGGAATGAGAAACAAGAAGAGGGAGTGGGTATAAAAATATCAAGGGGAAAGCCGAGCTGGAATGTAACAGGAAAAACAAATAGTTTGTAAGCACCTTAAGACTGGATAGTCAAGAGAGGCAGATAAAAACCATTAGTAGGCAATAGAGAAGAAGCTTTCAAAGTATATATGTCTTGGACAGCTGCATTTCCAGCAAGCCAAAAAATCAGATGAGGGAATCATCAATAAAAGCTACGATACAGGAAAATTGGTGCAATGCAGTGTTCAGATGAAACAACAAGTGGCTTTTTAAAAATAATAGCACCAGATTAAGCACAACTAGTTATAAGAACCTGGACTGATTTCAAAAGGCTGCAGTGTGATACACGTGTTGTAATCTACTCTTTTGTAGTTGTCTGAAAAATACTGTCCAGAACCCAGGACTGAAGAAAACATTAGTGTCCTTCCTAATAGTTCACTAAATTGTCCAGCTATCCTCCTACTGTCACAGAAGAATTTCAGTATTTTTTTAGTTTTTACACTTGTTTCCCCTCAGACTGTACTAAACAGTAAAGGAAACTTTTGTTTGTGAGATCAGAAAACAACTAGTGAGTATTAAACTCAATGCAATAACAATGATTTCAAGATTCAAATATTTTCATGCTGTATTTTTTGGCATCACTTCTATGGATTTACCACAAGCCACAGGAGAGCTCATTCTTCTGTTTTTGTAGGATGCTTCATTTTTTTACAGCAAAAACAAAATAGGGGAAGGACAAAAACCTATACTAATTATTGTGATGAAGTGCTATGTTTGTAAAAGTAATGACAAGCTTGTAGAATTAATAAAATTAATATTACAACGCGTTATGAAGAGGGATTCATTCTCTGTTTAGCTGATTTTACCAAAGATCTGGTTGAGCATTAAAAGAAAAGATTTTTTCAGAGAAGTAAAATAGCAACATGATAGTGATGCTGCTGCTAATAATAATAAACCTTAACTTCTCTTATCCAGTCTTAAGAGCAGATAAAAATTCACTAATTACAAATTTACAGTACATTATTTTCAAAGAGGAATGGACTGTTACAGTCAAGAAAAATCATGTATTTATAAAGCTTGAAAAAAGATACCAATTTTGAAGTATGACATTGCCAAAATAAAGATTGAGGTTATGTAAAATAATACTCATTTACAGAAACCTAAATTTGGATTAAGCAATTTTAATGTTTCTGAATTTTGAAATCAATAAATGTGAAGGACATGTCTGAATAAGTTATTTTTAATTTAAAAAAATCAAAGGCTTTGTTTTATAAATGTCCTAGAAGACTTACCCAGCATTGCTTGGGTTTTGGGCAGGGCGCTGGGAGGTTTGGAGATGCTCCATCAGAGAAGATGAAGACTTCCTCGATAGAAGACAGTATTTAATACTGTAGGCACAGCAGGTTGAAGAACCAGTGAGGGCAGTACAGAACAAAGAAAACTGGCAGCATGTAACCTCCAGGAGAAGAAAGTCAACTCAGGTATCCCCATTTCCAGTGGAGATAAATAATCACTTTCAGGCTCTCTGCACAGGCACTATGGTGAAGAATTCCCTCTCAGGGAAGGGATCAGAAGAAGACCCCATTGACTGAAAGGCATGGAATGCGTAGTCCTAGAGATGGGGGTTCCATGACCACCACTCCCAAGAGAAGAAGACGGGTGGTGGTGGTCAAGGACTACCTCCTAAGAGGGACAGTCATCCATCTGCTGTCCAGACCTGGAATCTCGAGAAGTGTGCTGCTTACCAGGAGCTCGAATTCAGGATGTGACCAAGCGTCTCCCAAAACTGATCAAACCTTTGGATTGCTACCCCTTCCTGCTTCTCCATGTAGTGTGACAGGGTCAGGCCAGGGAGCTGCTGCAGAGAGGGGAAAAGGCAGCCCAAAAGGGAAAAACCCCTGTGAGAGAAGCAGAGAACTGCAGCCCAATTAGATGCAGCTGGGAGGGAGCTGGCTCAGGCTAATTGGGGCCAGCTGACTTCTCTGCTGTCTGTCTGAGGGCCTTTAAAAGCCTCAGCAGTTGGAGGCTGGAGGGAGAGGGAGAGGACAAAAGGAAGGTGGTGGAGAGGCAGAGAGGAAGAAACCAGAGAGAACAATTTTGACCAGCATTAGGTAAAGGCAGCTAAGGAGGGAGCCTGTGGGCACGTGGCCCGGCTCCTACCATTGAGACCTGCTGCAAAACCCCTAACTGGGAGGAGGCCTCCCAGTAGTGGCTTGGGGAAGAGGGGCCCTTGCCACACGTGGTGCCAGGAGTGGGATCGTGGCTGTGAGGCCTCACAGCAACCCAAATCTAGCCAAGTTGACCCCTCGCAAAGCCAAAGGACCCATGGAGGACCTGGTAAAAGCACTGGTGCAGGCCACGGCTGCCCAACAAGAGGCTACTCGGGTGCAAGCAGCTGCCCAGCGGGAGTCGGTGCGGATCCAACAAGAAACCAACCAGTTGTTGATGAGCCAGGTAGCCCAGGACAGGGCCACGCTGCAGGAGGTGGTGAACCAGCTGAAAGCCCTGACAGTCCAGGTACGTGATCAAGATGCGGCCCGACCCTTACGAGCCAATTTCTACTTACAGAAAATGACAAAAGACGATGAGGTTGAGGCCTATCTCTTGGCCTTCGAAAGGACAGCTTTGCGGGAGGCCTGGCCTCAAGCTCAGTGGGCCAGCATTTTGGCCCCTTTTCTGAGCGGGAAGCCCAGAAGGCATACCTTGACATGGCAGAGGAAGCTGCATCCGACTACCCCAGCTGAAAGCTGAGATCCTGGCACGGGCTGGGGTCACGGTCACAGTGAGAGCCCAGAGATTTCACGACTGGCGATATCGAGATGACCAGGGCCCCAGAACTCAGTTGTTTGATCTGGTCCATCTGGCCCGGAAGTGGCTGCGCCCGACATCCACAGCCCCAAAAAGATTATCGAGGTGATCGCTCTTGACCGGTGCACATGAGGGGTTTACCCCAGACCTTCGGGAATGGGTGGGCCAGAATGACCCTAATGACGCTTGATGAGCTTGTGGCTCTCGCTGAGAGACGATTGACAGCTAAGGGACTTTCCCGCAGCCCCAGAGTCGAGGCGCAGCAGAGCAGAAGGTCCGCCTTCACCCCAAGGACCCGTGCCCCTGAAGTTTCTGGACCGAGTCCAGACAGGAAGAAAGGAGGCGGAAGAGCGACCGGACGGGCAAAAGACCTTGGGGTCTGGACAGGAGAGGGCCAGGGATCAAGACCCAACAGCCCAAAAGAAAGGGGCTGTCCCGCCCAGGTTATAGGTGTTATGCCTGCGGGAGATAGGGCATATTGCGGTTCAGTGCCCTAACATAGACGAGCCTATGCAATGTGACCTGGGAACCTACAAAGTGTCCTAGTCAACCTCGTTGGGGTAGCAGTGGCCCCCATCAGTATACCCAGCCCGTGAAAATGAATGGGGTAGAAACCACTGCCTTAGTAGATTCCGGGAGTGCAGTTACGTTGGTCTCAGGGAAGCTAGTGGGGCAAGATCAGCTGACTCAAGCCAAGTACACTGGGGTATCTTGTGTACACGGGATACTAATTATTACCCCACCATCCCTGTGGAGATAGAAGTACAAGGGCGGGTTACAGAGGTAACTGTGGGGTGGTCCCAAGGCTCCCTACCCGGTGGTCATTGGACGAGACTTCCCCGGGTTTAGTGACCTGCTACCACGGGACTGGGGGGAGGAGGATAGCTCCCTCCCGGCCTTCCATGAGTTTTCCCAGGACCTGTTCTCGATGCCTGGGGAACCCCGGAAAACCCGACGGGAGAGGAGGGCCGCAAAAAAATTGGGGACCAGGATCTTGACCCAAGGTCGGAAGCAGGCACTGGTAGAGGGGGAGGCCTACCCAACTACTAGAGCAGAAGCCCCGGACAGGATGAGCCTGAAGCAGGACCCAGCTCATCAGGGGAGGAAAGGGGGCTAGGTTCCTGGAGCCTGAGCAGGTGAGATCCCCAAGTGAGACCTTTGGGCAGGATCAAGCCAATGATCCAATATATCAGAATATCCGTAAGGAGGTGGTTGAAGTTAATGGGGTCCCAGTGGAGGGAGGAACAAGGGCACGGGGCCCTACTATATAATCAAGGGGGAGCTTCTATATAGGGTAGCTCATATACAGGGCCAAGAGGTGGAACAACTCTTGGTACCCCAAAAGCACCGGAGGGCAGTACTGGAATTGGCACACAGTCATCTATTTGGAGGACATCTAGGGGTGGATAAGACCCTGGACCGCATTCTTCGGAGGTTCTTTGGCCTGGGATCTATGTAGAAGTCCAGAGGTATTGTGCTTCCTGCCCGGAGTGCCAACTACATGGGCCCCGACCACACCTGAGGGCCCCATTAGTACCCCTACCAATCATTGAAATCCCTTTGAACGGATTGCTATGGACATAGTTGGCCCACTAGAGAAGTCTGCCCGGGCCACCAGAGCATACTAGTTGTAGTGGACTATGCTACTCGATACCCAGAGGCAGTGCTCACGCAACACCCTATCCAAGACCATCGCTAAGGAACTAATTCAAATCTTTTCTAGGTAGGGATTCCTAAAGAAATCCTAACGGACCAAGGGACCCCTTTGTGTCCAAGCTTATGAAAGACTTGTGTACCTTTGTTCGCATACGGCCCTGCGGACCTCGGTATACCATCCTCAAACCGACGGTCTAGTTGAACGGTTTAACAAGACCCTAAAAAGTATGCTTAAGAAAGTAGTAAGCCGGGATGGCAAAGATTGGGATATGCTACTGCCCTACCTCATGTTCGCGGTAAGGGAAGTTCCCCAAGCTTCGACTGGCTTCTCCCCATTTGAACTTTTGTATGGGCGTAACCCACGGGCATACTAGACCTTGCTAAAGAGGCCTGGGAGGAACAACCCAACCTGGGGAGAAATGTAGTTGATCATGTGCTCCAAATGAGGGACAGGATTGCCAGAGTCACCCCATAGTGCGGAGCACCTAGAAAAGGCACAGGAAGCCCAACAGGTCTATTACAACCGGCGAGCAACCTCCGGAAGTTCCAGGTGGGAGACCGGGTGATGGTGCTAGTGCCGACGGCGGAGAGTAAGCTCCTAGCCCAATGGCAGGGGCCATATGAAATAATAGAAGCAGTGGGAGAGGTAAACTATAAGGTTCGCCAGCCTGGCCGGCGAAAGCCTGAGCAAGTATATCACGTCAACCTGCTGAAACCCTGGCGAGACAGAGAAGTGGCCTTGGTTGTGCTGGGGCCACCACCCCAAGGGGGAAAACCCACCAAGGCAGGTGGGAATATCTCCTGAGCTGACTCGACCAACAGGCCAAGCAGCCGACATGATTGAGCGGAATCGGGATGTGTTTTCGACAGAACCGGTAGAACTACGGAGGTTTACCATGACATCATCACAGACCCCAGGGTGAAGGTGCACGTTAAGCCATACCGGATACCTGAGGCAAAACGAAAAGAGGTCCAAGCTGAAGTTGAAAAAATGCTGAAGCTCGAGTCATTGAAGAGTCCCATAGCCAGTGGTCTAGCCCTATTGTTATGGTGCCCAAGCCAGATGGAAGCCTACGCTTTTGCAATGACTTTCAAAGTTAAACGAAGTATCCAAATTCGATGCCTATCCCATGCCAAGGGTGGATGAACTCATTGACCAACTGGGCAAGGCCCGATTTCTATCCACCCTTGATTTGACCAAGGGGTACTGGCAGATCCCCCTAGCACCAGGGGCCAAAGAAAAGACAGCCTTTTCGACTCCAGAGGGTCTCTTTCAATACACGGTCCTCCTTTGGTTTGCATGGGGCTCCTGCAACGTTTCAAAGGCTCATGGACAAGCTGTTGCGCCCCCATGCCCACGCAGCTGCCTATTTGGATGATGTTGTTGTCCACAGTCCTGACTGGGACACACATTGAAAAGTAGAGGCAGTATTGGAGACATTAAGGAGAGCGGGACTTACGCGAACCCTGCAAAGTGTACGATTGGGCTGGCCGAGGCCAAATATCTCGGTATATCGTGGGAAGGGGGATAGTGAGGCCCCAGCTCAACAAAGTGGATGCAATACAGAATTGGCCCCACCAACCCGGAAAAAGCAGGTCAGGGCATTCTTAGGGTTGGTTGGATATTACCGCAGATTCATCCCCAACTTTGCCTCCAGGGCCTGCCCTCTGACCAACCTGACTAGAGCACGTGGTCCCGACATTGTAAAGTGGACCATGGAGACGGAAGAAGCTTTTAAAGATCTCAAGAATGCCATCTGCGGTGATCCAGTTCTCATAGCCCTGATTTTAAGAAGGAGTTTATCTTGCAGACCGATGCCTCCGAGGTAGGACTGGGAGCGGTATTATCTCAAATGGTTGGAGAAGAGGAGCACTAATCCTGTACCTCAGCAGGAAGCTTCTGCCGAGGGAACGAAACTACGCCGTGGTAGAAAGGGAATGTCTCGCGGTAAAGTGGGCCATGGAAAGCCTTCGCTACTACCTTCTTGGGCGAAGTTTACCCTGGTCACTGATCATGCACCTCTGCAGTGGATGCACCAAACAAGGACAGAAATTCGAGGGTTACCCGGTGGTTCCTGTCCCTGCAGCCCTTCCACTTCCATGTGCAACACAGATCAGGAACCCAGCATGGGAATGCAGACGGGTTGTCAAGGGTGCATTGTTGTCCGACTCTAAGTAACCCAACCCCATGGGGTTGAGCAGAGGGGGAGGATGTGTGACAGGGTCAGGCCAGGGAGCTGCTGCAGAGAGGGGAAAAGGCAGCCCAAAAGGGAAAAACCCTGTGAGAGAAGCAGAGAACTGCAGCCCAATTAGATGCAGCTGGGAGGAGCTGGCTCAGGCTAATTGGGGCCAGCTGACTTCTCTGCTGTCTGTCTGAGGGCCTTTAAAAGCCTCAGCAGTTGGAGGCTGGAGGAGAGGGAGAGGACAAAAGGAAGGTGGTGGAGAGGCAGAGAGGAAGAAACCAGAGAGAACAAATTTGACCAGCATTAGGTAAAGGCAGCTAAGGAGGGAGCCTGTGGGCACGTGGCCCGGGCTCCCTACCATTGAGACCCGCTGCAAAACCCCTAACTGGGAGGAGGCCTCCCCAGTAGTGGCTTGGGGAAGAGGGGCCCTTGCCACAGTAGGAACTAATGATATGGCCAAGAATGACTTTGAGGAGGTCACTGCAGATTATGTACCACTGGGAAGAAGGATCAAGGAATTTGAAGCGCAAGTAGTGTTCTCGTCCATCCTCCATGTTGAAGGAAAAGGTCCAGGTAAGGATTGTCAAATCATGGAAATAAATGCATGGTTATGTAGGTGATGTTGGAGAGAGGGCTTTGGTTTCTTCAACCATGGGACTCTGTTCTGGGCAAAAGGATTGCTAGGAAGTGATGGGATCCACCTAACCAAGAGAGGAAAGAGCATCTTTGTGGGCAGGCTTGCAAACCTAGTGAGGAGGGCTTTAAACTAGATTCGTTGGAGGATGGTGACCTAAGCCCTGACATAAGTGGAGAAGTGGGATACCGGAAAGAAACACAAGGAGGAAGGAGCAACAAAGGAGGACCCCTGATTCGAACTGAGAACGTAGGGCAATCAACTAGTTATCTAAGGTGTTTGTACACAAATGCAAGAAGCCTGGGAAACAAACAGGAAGAATTAGAAGCCCTGGCCCAGTCAAAGAACTATGATCTGATTGAAATAATGGAGACTTGGTGGGATGACTCACATGACTGGAGCACTGTCATGAAAGGGTATAAACTGTTCAGGAAGAACAGGCAGGGGAGAAAAGGAGGAGGAGGAGTTGCACTGTATGTAAGAGAGCAGTATGATTGCTCAGAACTCCAGTATATAGAGGGAGAAAAGCCTGTTGAGAGTCTTTGGGTTAAGTTTAGAGGTGGGAGCAACAGAGGTGATGTTGTAGTTGGTGTTTGCTGTAGACCACCAGATCAGGTGTATGAGGTAGACGAGGCTTTCTTTATACAACGAAGAGAAGCTTCCAGATTACAGGCTCTGGTTCTCATAGGGGACATTAATCACCCTGACATCTGTTGGGAGACTAATACAGCAGTACACAGACAATCCAGGAAGTTTTGGGGAGAATGTTGGGGATAACTTCCTGGTACAAGTGCTGAAGGAACTTGACCCGCTGCTCACAAACAGGGGGGAACTAGTAGGGGAAGTAGATGGGTGGCAACCTGGGCATCAGTGATCATGAGATGGTAGCTTTCAGGATCCTGACAAAAGGAAGAAAGGAGAGCAGCAAAATACACACCCTGGACTTCAGAAAAGCCCTGCTGCAAGTATGAGAGTTACAAGTGAGATTGGTACAGTTGTGCAAACCATGTGAAGAATTTCTAGGGACACTCCAGGCTAATGATCCCCCAACAATGGGCTGAGACAAGCTTGAGAAAGGGAAGGACTGATGACAGCCATCCCACAAAGCTGGAAACAATTAAAAAAAGAATAAGCTGCACTGCACAATTTATTAGCGGGCATTTCCAGCTATAGTAAGTGACTAGAGTGCAGCCTATCAGGGCATTTGCAGGAATAAAAAAAGTGGGGCTTTTGAAGGGGCATGTTCTGTGCTCCCCACTGTAGCCCTTTGGCCTGAGGAGGAGCTCTGTGTTCCCACTGATTATTGGGGGGGATGCTCCCAATTGCTCCCTCTTGTGCATTCCCCTGGGCCTAATTAGATCACATATATTCTGTCTATCTTCCCGCATGGCTGGATAGCTGTGTGTGCTGCCAGAGCTGCCCGGGATTCCAGGTGGGACGCCTGGCCGCTGCTGGCCCTGCTGCCACTGGGGGGGTACATCAGGCTCCCCAGCCAACGCTTCCCTGCCACCTGGAATCCTGGGGAGGTCCCGCTCCCACCGGAGGTTCCCTTGCCAGGGCATCTGGCCATCCCAATCCCGCTGTTACTGGGGAGTCTCCAGATTCCCTGGCCAGGGCTCCTGGGCCACCTGGCTCCGTTGCCACTGGGGGTTTCCCGGGGTTCCCCAGTCTCAGAGTGCCTGGCTCCACTGCCACTGGGGATTCCCTGGCCAGGGCAGGGGCTCCCTGTTTGCCACCTGGCCCTGCTGATTCCAGGGGTTTCCTGGCAGAGGTTGGACTCCCCACCCCCCAAGTCCCTCTGACGCCGGGGATTCCCTACCCTGGCTGGGACTCTGCCACCTGGCCCAGCTGCTTCAGCATTCTCACAGCTGGCTCTCACTTCTGGGCTCTCCGGCTCCTTGGTCCAGCACCATCCGTGGCCCTGCCGGACCATGGATGTTGCCGGACCAGAGAGTCCTGGAATTGGAAGGCTCATCCTGTATCTGTTCAGGACTGAACTTTCCTATTAACTGTGTAAAGGGCTCACACCTTCTCCTGCCAACGCCACAGTTGTAATGGGGGCAGGAAGGTGTCATTTCTCACCACAGTGCAAAACACACTTAGGGTATGTCTGCACTAGCCCCCTAGTTCGAACTAGGGAGGCTAATGAGGGCGACCGAAATTGCAAATGAAGCGCAGGATTTAAATATCGCGCTTCATTAGCATATGGCGGTCACCATTTTGGAAATTGACTAGCCCGGAGTAACTGCCCGCATCTACACGTGGCAGTGAAACGGGAGTTCGAAGTAACCCTTTAACTCGAATTAGCTGTTTACTCCTCCTGGAATGAGCTAATTTGAGTTAAGGAGTTACTTCGAACTTCCATTTCACTGCCGCGTGTAGACGCAGACAGTTACTCCAGGCTAGTCAATTTCCAAAATGGCGACCGCCCGGAAACATACTAATGAAGTGCAGGATATTTAAATCCTGCGCTTCATTTGCAATTTCGGTCACCCTCATTAGCCTCCCTAGTTCGAACTAGGGGGCTAGTGTAGACATACCCTTAGATTTCATGAATTCTTTGTCAGGCATAGAATGTCAAATGTCACATAGTGGATACACTGGGCCATAGCAAACCTGGTGTATAACTCTGTTTTGTGAGTTATACTAGGGAGGAATCTGTCTCCTTTAGTTTTGTCTGTTTTTTAAGTAGGCATGAAATGTTTACCAGAGCCTTGGCTCACATTGCTCACTTTGTTCAGGGATGGCTGCTTCTGCAGATTGTGATTAATGACAGCTGTAGGGTGTTGCACAAAACAGCCCACAATAATACAAACGTCTTTTGCTGATAGTGTTTTTAACTATCTGTCCTATTATCTTGTCAGGATAGATTTTATCTTTGGCAATACGCCAGGTAGTCCAGAGTGATTTTAAAAACCAATGAAAATTAAATAGGCCTGATGGAATTCAAGGGTGTTTTCTTATTATCTTGATGGATAAAGTTTATTTTTAAGCTTTTTTTTTAGATAATCAATACAAATCTTCACAGGTGAAATATGCGGAGTTCCAGTTAATTACCAAACATTTATTTAGTGACAGTGAGATATTGTTTTTCACAGTTAAAGCTTTAAATGTTAAAACACAAACAGTCACGATCATGTCAAAGTATATAATGTACATATTTTAAAATCAAACTCACATTCTCATGCAGCATTTTTCTTATTTTGTCCATCTGTTAATGTTGATTCTCAAGGGAAATATTTGTTGTTTCGTGCATGTACAGGACACTGATGTTGACAGACATTTATCTATAAAAATTGAATCCTTCCAAACTTCAAATTAAGGCATCTATTTTTCTTATCATATGCCTTACAATGCAGAACTGATTTTCTATTAAAGTCATAATTAATCACACAGGCTAAACAATGCCTGAGCAGTGTTAGTTTGTATCCATGTTGGCAGTCAATTACAAGTGATGATTTCAGTATCTTCAAAGCTCACAGGTGACTTTTTCCCTCCCTTCCCAGATTTCTGGTATCATTTTGCAAGATGAGATTACAGAAGAGTTCACAGCAATGTTATAGAACCTTTATTAATCAGAAAAACCATTTGTGTTTCTTCACAGAAGATGGCTGTATATCAGTTGGTATCACCTTGGCCAGAGCTTAATATTTTACAGACTCTAGAGAATTCACTTTCTAGGACCTCTTCCTGGCAGAACATTCAGTCATAGTTGACTGGAAACATGTTGACGCTTGAGGCTGATCTGCAATGGATTAACATAGGTCTCTGATTTAACCCTTTGGAATGTCTCAGCACTGGGATTGCTTTACTTGGACATATTTTATCATTGTCATAGTATAGCCAGTGGGAGCACTCTCTCTACTTGCAAATATTCTGCACTCATCTTTACATAAGAACATAAGAACAGCCATACTGGGTCAGACCAAAGGTCCATCTAGCCCAGTATCCTGTCTGCCGACTGTGGCCAATGCCAGATGCCCCAGAGGGAGGGATCACAACAGGTAAGCCTCACGTGATCCCTTCCCTGTCTCTTACTTCCAGAGAAACAGAGGCTAGGGACACCATTCCTACCCATCCTGGCTAATAGCCATTGTTGGACCTAACCTCCATGAATCTATCTAGCTCTTTTTTGAACCATGTTAAAGTTCTAGCCTTCACCGCATCCTCTGGCAAGGAGTTCCACAGGGTGACTATGCGCTGAGTGAAGAAAAGCTTCCTTTTGTTTGTTTTAAACTTGCTGCCTATTAATTTCATTTGGTGACCCGTAGTTCTTATATTGTGGGAATAAGTAAATAACTTTTCATTATTCACTTTTTCTATACCAGTCATGATTTTATAGACCTCTATCATATTCCCCTTAGTCTCCTCTTTTCTAAGCTGAAAAGTCCAAGTCTTTTTAATTTCTCTTCATATGGGACCTGTTCCAAACCCCTAATCATTGTTGTTGCCCTTTTCTGAATCTTTTCCAATGCCAATATATCTTTTTTGAGATGAGGAGACCACATCTGTACGCAGTATTCAAGATGTGGGCGTACCATGGTTTTATATAGAGGCAATAAGATATTTTCTGTCTTATTCTCTATCCTTTTTTTAATGCCTCCTAACATTCTATTTGTTTTTATGACTGCCGCTGCACATTGAGTGGATGTTTTCAGAGAACTATCCACAATGACTCCAAGATCTCTCTCCTGAGTAGTTGTAGCCAAATTAGTCCCCATCATATTGCATATATAGTTGGGATTATGTTTTCTAATGTGCACTACTTTACATTTATCAACATTCAATTTTCATTTGCCATTTTGTTACCCAATCACTTAGTTTGGTGAGATCTTTTTGAAGCTCTTCACAGTCTGCTTTGGTCTTAACTACCTTGAGCAGTTTGGTATCATCTGCAAATTGGCCACCTCATTGTTTATCCCTTTCTCCAGATCATTTATAAATAAGTTGAATAGGATGTCCTAGAACAGACCTTTGGGGGACACCACTAGTTACTCCACTCAGAAAACTTACCATTTATTTCTACTCTTTGTTTCTTGCCTTTTAACCAGTTATCAGTCCACAAAAGGACCTTCCGTCTTATCCTATGATAACTTTGGTGAGGGAACTTGTCAAAGGCTTTCTGGAAATCTAAGTATACTATATCCACTGGATCCCCCTTGTCCACTTGTTTGTTGACCCCCTCAAAGAACTCTAGCAGATTAGTAGATCCTTTGCCAGGATTCAGCTCAAATACTAAAGCATTTCCAAGGAAGGCTCCTTTCCCTGCCCATTCTGACATAAAAAAGAGACAAATAGAAGGATTACTGCCAAATCTTGCATGATTGGCCAATTTTGGACACTGGTTTGCCAGTTGCAGCTAGAGATGTAAATACCCTTTAAAACTGTTAACCAATTAAAGGATTAAAATTATATTGTTTAACTGGTTAAGCAATGGAGGACTGGTGCAGAGCAGCTAGGGCTGGAGTCCCATCAGGCCTGCAGTCCCACTGCCTCTGTGGGGCAGCGGTCCTGCCTGCCAGGTGCAGTGGGGATGCTCCAGCCCGGCCTGCCCTCCACAGATGACTGTCCACTGGAGTTTGGCTAGATCTGGTTAACCAGTTACCAGGTAAGCGGTAACTTTTTAAATCCCTAGTCACAGCATTTGGTAACATGCCTCATGGCAAAATATGGTAAATAAAAAGCTATGATGTGCTATAGAAGGCATGATCCGAATCTATATATCTTTAACATCACTGGACTTGTCTGTTTAAAAAACAAACAAAACCACATGTAGACACACAACCCCATACCTCTACTCTTCTCTCTTACCTACTACTGGTGCAGAGTAGCTGAGGGTTTTTTAGGCAGGATTGTGGGTAAAGAGGGTCCTTCTAAATGAGATTAGGAATAGATTAAAATTCTTGCCAAGAATTAGTCTGAAAGCAGCATATAGAGAGCCAGGCAGTTAGGACTGATTAGTGGAACTAATCTTTGGTGCAGATAGTGCTCCAAATTAAGAAGAATTATGGATATATCTCAGAGCAGCTGTTAATCTAGTAAAAACAAACTTCTGAGGATCTGCCTGTGCTTTGAAAAACAACAGTTATATGCCCAAATATCATGCAAGATTGGTGATTACTCAATATTGTAGTGGATTCTGGAGCATCTCAGTCTCCAGTGCGGTGAAAAGGACAATTGTATGACAGCAGCAGGACCCAGAGAAATCTTACTCATCTTGCTGCTTCAGAACAAGGGCTGGGATAAGCACGCTGCATTACCGCCTGGAGAAAATAACTTGGGGTTGATCTGAACAAGAAGCAAGCCTGCTAGCCATTCCCCAAACAGACAGCAGGGGAAACTGACCAGGCTGTTATATTATCTGGAAGGAAGTGCAGGCCAGTGGCTGCCCCCAGGAGCATCCACGAGAAAGAGAGTGCCAGCTAATCACAGACGTGACGTTCAGTGGCAGGAGGCCACTAGGGGTGAGTCTGCACAACAGGGCTTATCTCAAAATAAGCTATGCAAATTCATCTATGTCAATTGCGTAGCTTACTTCGAAATAGCTTATTTCCAAATTGGGAGCATCTACACAGCACTTATTTCGAAATAGAGCACTCTTCCGCTGACTTCCCTTACTCCTCATACAATGAGGGTTACAGGAGTCGGAGTAAGAAGTCCTCCAGCTTGATAGCATTTCAATATTATTTCGAAATAACTGCCTGCTGTGTAGATGTAGACTAAGTTATTTCAAAATAATATTGTTGTGTAGACATACCCTAGGCTTATTCCTCAGAAGACAGCTAATGGTATGAGTTTATGCAATTGATACTTTCTCATAGATCAGGCTCCCAGAATACAGCAGCAGTAGAAATTTGACTGGGACAAAGTAGGGTTGGCGATGGGGAAATTGGAATGAGATTATCAGTTTTATAATGACCAACTGAAGCTTGCAAGGTCAAATTATCAATTCTATAAGGGGACTAAGAGGCCCAAGTTCTTCATCACCACTACACAAGTGATTCAAGCAAAACTGACCTCAGGAAAGTGAGAAGAGGTCCCCTTCCTGGGAGAATGAAAGGGTTTCTGTTTCATTAGCCATGCTCAGCTATTCATCCAGTCCCATGCTATTTATCAACTTCTGAGGCAAGAATGTCAGCAGGGGACCGTAAGAGCTGCTTTGCTCCCATTCCCATCCTGCAATAGGATTAGCAGATCCAACAGCTGTGTAGCAGAACAAGGATGCCTACCTAAGCAAGCAGAGAACTCCTGAAGCAGATGACATACTCATATGCTAAAGAAAAAGGGTGTATGCTGGAAAAGAGTTCAATGTTCCATGCTCTGTGGTAGTACACCAGGATGGGAAATGCCTCAGTCCCTATTCTTGTGGTCATTCCAGAGTGGACCAGATAGGTCCCGTGGTTCATTCTCCACTTCACTTTTCTGCAATATCTAACGTTTTCTATGTCCAGGAAAGTTAACGGCAATGTATTCTTTGGTTCTAACACTTTAAAAAAAATCTTCTCTATCCATGTAGCATGTGTTACACACCTACCTCTTCTGAACTCACTTTGTGTTTGATCTGTTTCTTTCCAGGTGTGTTAGTAATCGGTCAGCAGTTTTTCCGTAGTTTTATCTGAACAAGGTGTGAGGCCAGTTGAGCTGTATGCTTCAGATCTAGAGTGCACCTTGCCTGGCTTCCTCAGTGGAACAATAATCACATATTTTGAGTCTCAAGGTATTTCCCCTTTTTCATATGCTATCGTACATTATTGTATAATAGAGATGTGAAAGATTAACTGGTAAGCATCACTCTTACTGGTTTCAGATAACCAGTAAGGACTGGAGCAGCTCCCCGCAGGCAAGGGGCCCACCGCAGACAGGGGCTGTTTTCCATGGCAGGCCCAAGCGCCCCACAGGCAGGGACTATTCCAGATACCAGAGCAGCCTCTGTCCATGGGGAGCCTGGCCTGCAGCGAAGAGGGTCTGTGCTGTTGGGGGCTTGCAGACCCAGAGCCAACCCCAGCCCCAGCCCTAGCATGGGGGCTGGGAGCCGGGAGCCAGCGGCCCCCATGGGCTGGGGGTTGTTCCAGCTGAACTGATGCAGTCCCATGCCCAGATCCTGCTTAATCGGTTAAATGTTAGGTCAACCAAACATTTAACCAGTTAATTAACTGGGATTTTTACATCTCTATTACATCCCTCAAATTTTCATCCCCTACAGTGTCTGAACATAGAATCATAGAATACTAGGATTGGAAGGGACCTCGAGAGGTCATCGAGTCCAGTCCCCTGCCCTCATGGCAGGACCAAATACTGTCTAGACCATCCCTGATAGACATTTATCTAACCTACTCTTAAATATCTCCAGAGATAGAGATTCCACAACCTCCCTGGGCAATTTATTCCAGTGTTTGACTACCCTGACAGTTAGGAACTTTTTCCTAATGTCCAACCTAAACCTCTCTTGCTGCAGTTTAAGCCCATTGCTTCTTGTTCTATCCTCAGAGGCCAAGATGAACAAGTTTTCTCCCTCCTCCTTATGACACCCTTTTAGATACCTGAAAACTGCTATCATGTCCCCCCTCAATCTTCTCTTTTCTAAACTAAACAAACCCAATTCTTTCAGCCTTCCTTCATAGGTCATGTTCTCTAGACCTTTAATCATTCTTGTTGCTCTTCTCTGGACCCTCTCCAATTTCTCCACATCTTTCATGAAATGCGGTGCCCAGAACTGGACACAGTACGCCAACTGAGGCCTAACTAGCGCAGAGTAGAGCGGAAGAATGACTTCTTGTGTCTTGCTCACAACACACCTGTTAATGCATCCCAGAATCATGGTTGCTTTTTTTGCAACAGCATCACACTGCTGACTCAGTGTGGTCCACTATAACCCCTAGATCCCTTTCTGCCGTACTCCTTTCTAGACAGTTGCTTCCCATTCTGTATGTGTGAAACTGATTGTTCCTTCCTAAGTGGAGCACTTTACATTTGTCTTTATTAAACTTCATCCTGTTTACCTCAGACCATTTCTCCAGTTTGTCCAGATCATTTTGAATTATGACCCTATCCTCCAGATTAGTCGCAACCCCTCCCAGCTTGGTATCATCTGCAAACTTAATAAGTGTACTTTCTATGCCAATATCTAAATTGTTGATGAAGATATTGAACAGAGCCGGTCCCAAAACAGACCTCTGCGGAACCCCACTTGTTATACTTTTCCAGCAGGATTGTGAACCATTAATAACTACTCTCTGAGTACGGTTATCCAGCCAATTAGACACCTACCTTATAGTAGCCCCATCTAAGTTGTATTTGCCTAGTTTATTGATAAGAATATCATGCGAGACCGTATCAAATGCCTTACTAAAGTCTAGGTATACCACATCCACTGCTTCTCCCTTATCCACAAGACTCATTATCCTATCAAAGGACATTTCAGAGCTTATTCTGTCCTTGCCTTGTGTATTGTTTTTGCTCCTCATCACTTTTTGGAGCTTCCTCTACGTTTTCATTTAAAATAAGAGCCACATCCTCCTCCCATCTCTTCATCGTCTCATAATTATTATCTTTTCCTTTTCTGGATTCTATCCTCTTATCCTCATCATTTACTGAATTTTTAAAACATAGTGAGTGAGGTAATATCTTATATTGGACCAACTTCTGTTGGTGAAAGAAAGAAACTTTTGAGCTTACCCAAGCTCTTCTTCGGGTCTGGGAAATGTCAAAGTGTCTTAAGTAAATATTAGGTGGAAGAAATTGTTTAGCATAGGTACCTAACACATATTTTCAAGGGACCATTCAAGGTGAAGAGAAACATGGCAGCCAGAATTTTGGATATCTTTTTGTTAGAGATTATTATTACACTAGCCAATTAGCCCATCATAAGACGGGATTTTCAGGTCTTCTCTCCTGAGCTCTCTCGCTCTGTCTTTCTCTCTCCTCCTACTGCCTCCCCCTCTCTCTCTCAGCTCTCCTCCGCCTCCTGCCTCGCTCTCCTTCTCTTTCTTTCTCTTCTCCCCCTCCTGCCTCTCACTTTCCCTTTCTCTTCTCCTCCTGCCTCTCTCCCCTCTGTCTGCGCCGCTCAGCTGGGCCGCGGCGGGAGGGGAAGGGGGGCAGGGCGCAGACGTACATGGCCAGGGGGTGTGGCCGTGTACGTCAGCGTTACAGACTCACAGACACTGGGCTACTATATATATGATGGCCTTCCACTGCAAGGTTCCAATATATTGGTATCTTTATTTACTTTCCCACAATATTTACTCCAGCTTTCTCTTTTTATTGCCCTTTGTGAAACTCCCTTAATTTTTCCATGTCTTTAAGTCCTTCATGTTTAGTGTAGTTTTTCTGTTCTTGGGTATTTCTTTTTCCTTGATGTGTAATTAACTTCAGGAAGTGGTTCCCTCTTCTCTGTACATTTCTCAGCTGCCTTTGGTTGCTACATTATTAGAAGCTATTCCCAGGTCTAAGCAAGAAGCTTCAGTCCACTGCATTGAAACTGATAGGTGCTCCATCATTTACTATTTTTAGATTAGTTTAAAAAAATTGCTCTAGCCATTTTCCATTCTTTTCACTTGTCCTACTTCTCCACAATCTATTGTGACTGTTCAGATCACTGCAGATAATGTAGAGACATCTCACAGCTGCCTGTACATTAACTCAGTTCCACAGCCTACAATTTTCTGTAAAGACTAAAAATATATCAGAGAGACATAGTTGTTTTGGATCCATAGCTCAACAACATTATAGTCAATACTTAACTTTGTAATCTCTACTTTGAGGTGGTTTAGATTAGGGGTGGGCAATAATTTTTTGCCAGGAGCCACTTTAGAAGTTTTTGAAGTGGCCCTGGGCCACACCAGAAGGGGCGGGGCCACAAGCAGAAGGGGCGGGGCCAGGATACATCTCTGCTTCCCCACCAACAGAGCCTGATTAGTCTGGGGGTGGGGGAGCGCATGAAGTTTTTACCCTCTCCCAAGAGGTTTTCCCTAGGCACCCATACCCCTGGTGGTGGGAAGAGACTTTGCGCACTTCCCCTTCTGTTCCCAAGCCAATCAGGGCTTGGGGGAAGGGAAGCACACAAAGTCTTCTCCTGCCCTGCCAGTAGCATGTGGCACTTCTAAGCACCGTGTGCTCCTGGCAGGACAGAGGAAACGTTGTGTACTTCCCCCTGCCCCCAGCCCCTAACTGGCCTGGGGGTGGGGAAGCAGCAGGGCCTCTGCAGGCCAAATCAATCTGCTTGGTGGGCCAGATTCAGCCTTTTGCCCACCCCTGGTTTAGATTCTCTTTAATGAAGGTGCAGACACTACCTTTTTTTATTATTATTTCTCTATCATGGTTATTTATGCTATATCTTGGGATTTTATAGTCTAGTTTTATTTTTTTCAATTAAACAAGTTTTTTGTAGGCATATTATAATGAGGCTTTGTTTTCATATCAATAATATGTTTTTTTAAATCCCAACCATGTGCATGTCAGCTAAACATAGTCCCCCTCTCATCCTTAGAACTTCATTGTTGGTTCATAAAGACTCCATCCACCAACTGCCATTTATATTTCTCATTTTTTTCTGCTTTCATGGTGCCTGAGATACATCAGACAAAGTGGGCTCCAGCCTACTAAAGCTTATGCACCGACAAATTTGTTAGTCTTTAAGGTGCCACATAACTTGTTTTTGGTGAAAAAGATTAACGTAGCTACTCTTTTGAAACTTGATAGCCTAAAATAACTCTCTGGAAATGTCTCTCTCTTAATTAGCAGAACTCTTCTAATAATTAGCCTCTTAGGGTGCATCTAGACTGCAGGGATTATTTTTCAGAAAAATGTCCGTTTTTCAACAAAAAACTTCACTTACATACACATTGCTATTGCGTTCTTTCAAAAGAAAATCAAAAGACCGCATGGGTTTTTCCAACATTAGTAAACCTCATTCTATGAGGAAGAACGCCTTTTCTGAAAGAGCTCTTTCGGAAACAGGTATATGTGGACGCGGAAGAGGGAGTTTTTTTGAAAGAAGATGCCTCCAGGAAAAGCACAGGTGCCCTGGTGGACACTCCATCCACACTAATCACAGCTCTATAGTTCCTGTCTCCTGCCAGCTCTTAAAGCAGTTTTTGCCGGAGAGGCATAAGGATCTTATGCAAAAAGGGGTTTTTGCACAGAACGGAAACCTCCACACTGCTTGTTTTTGTGCAAAAACCCCTTGCGCAAAAATGGATCGGAAGAGATTATGCAAATGAAGCACAAAAAATGCTAATCAGCGCTTCATTTGCATCGCCTCTTCCGGCAATACCCGTCGTGTAGACGTAGCCTGGCTGAAGTGGTTCCAGGTGGCCTTTTATGAGAGAGAGCGTCCAATCAGTGTGGACGCTCTCTTTTGAAAAAGTAGATCGCTTTTTCGATGCGCTTCTGCTGTGTGAACACTCTCTTTTGAAAGAAGTTTTTTTGGAAGATCTCTTCCAAAAAAGCTTCTTTCAAAAGAAGCCTGCAGTCTAGATGTACTCTATGTGTATATCATTTTATTTTCATCTATTCTGGTTTTATTGTCTCTTCTGACATGTCAAGTACCATATACTACTTCTTTCATATTAGTTAGTAACCTAGGTGAAATTAGCTTATTTTTAGCTTTCCTAGCAGCTGTGTTTTAGGAGCTTTCCTTATAGTTCTTTGATTTTGCATTCTATTAACAAGTCTTCACCAGGTAGTTTCCTAGATCTTATATCTCCAACACTTTTTTGAATTATTCTGCATTCCCTAGAGGTCTAACATCCCCTATGTTTATGTCCTTAGCTAGTAATTTTACTATTATGTAATTTTCCCTGTATACCATTCCTGATTTCTCACTTGCTGCTCCTTCTTGTCTTCCTTGTTTACAGTCAATCTTCCTCAATGCTTTCCCTTGCCAGGTTTTGGTATCATTAGCTAACACTTCAACCTCCCACAGACCAGACAGTCTGAACAAAATGATACAAAATCTTTATTTTCTGCAGTAAGTCTCCTTAATTAAACCAAGTACAAGAATGAAAGCAACAAATCAAGGTCATGCATCAGTCATGTATTTCAACATGTTTCAAATATGGACATATTTAAAATACAAGTTGGAAATGCCCCCATACTAGAAGTTCATTTGTAGCTAACTGATTTACTGTTAGAATTTGTAATATTAATTTTCACATCAGCATCATAAGCATGTTTTTTAATAAACATTTCACCTCCCTTGTTAGTTAAAAATTAAAACTGACATTTTTGATCTTTTAAAATAATATTTTCAGTTGTCAGGATGAGATTAGTTATGTTTGGATGCCAACATGCTGTTTCTTTTATAACAATGAAATGTGATACACGAGTGCTTGTTTTTCTAAAATCTGAGTACATTATCATAAAAACAGTTTGTTACTAAAAAAATTTCCAAATAAAATGTTCTCCATTTTTTGTGGGCTCTACCACAAGAAAATTGATCTTAATTTAATTTGTGTTCTTGCCATCAGCTTAAAATGTACAACAGACATCGCATTGATGTATCTTGTGTTAGTCACAATAGTTTAAACAGTTTTTTTAAACATTTAAAATTATAACATGGTCTCTGACTGGAGCTGGATTTTCTGTAAAATGCAATAGCAAGCAAATATTTTGCAAAAGTACATAAAGATTTTAATCTGAAGTGATGTCCACATCATGCAAAGCTCAAGAAATAGAAATGAAATAATACTGGCTGTTACTGATACATCTAGTTGGTGAACTAATATTTTATTAATAATGGGAACAGATAGGACCATGTCAGAATTATCACGCAAATAGACAGTTAAAATCAAGGTTTATATTTCAGAAGCTTTTTCAATAAAAACAATAGTGAAGATGTTGAAAGACAATAACAGTTCATGAGGTTAATGACTCATTTCTTGTCTAAATAAATCTGTTTTGAATCAGAATAACTGCATTTAGTGAATTAAATATATAGCAATGTTTCTTAAGAACTTCTGATTCAAGAATATTGTGTAGAAAAACTCTTTATAATTGATACCTTTATGCTATCTTTTGATCAGAAGACATATTTCTTCAGAATGTTTAAAAGGAAAGGATACAATACCACATAGATCATGGGATTTTAGGCTACAAAAAAACAATGTATTTCTAATTATAGAAGTAAGTACAGCGGGTGCAAGCCAGTAGGTTATTGGTGTTTCTTTAGTCTGTCAGATTCTCTCTTTCAACTCTTTGAGAACAGCTTAGAAAAATAACATGACCAATACGCTGATCCACAAAGCTCTATTACAGGGATGGGGAACCTTTTTTGGGTTGTGGGCTGCTGACCCACAGAAAAATCAATCAGGGGGTGCACACAAGTGAGAAGTAAAAATTAAAAAACAAACCCTCACTGACGTGGCCCCTAACTGAGGAGAAAGACACTCCCACACTCCCCTTGCACACCAGACCCTTGGGGGCCCCAGGCTAATAGATTTTGTGTGCTCCAGTCCCATGTTTGGATGACAGGGGGGCTGGAGCACCAGCAGTGCTGGGGGTGAGCCCTGAGGGGGCAGATCCAGTAAGCCAGGTGCCACATCCAATCCCCAGGCCTGAGGTTCCCACCCCTGCTGTGTTAGGTGCCAAGGCTCATACACAATGAATGGAGAGACACAAGCACTTCAGAATGTGATCTAAAAGCCAGCATACTAAATGGGGAGCTATCTAAGCTAGCCCATGGGAGATGCCAAGGATTATGTGCTAAGTCCCATCTCTGCCTCAGAGCTCAGTGCCTAAGTCTTGGCAAAGGGAGGCACCTATCTTTGTTACTGGTGCATTAACAAAGAAAATAGGCATTCAATGCCTAAAGTTGTGTGCAGGACCTGATCCAAAAGACATGCTCAGAGACAACCTAACTTCACACAAAACAGCATGGGGCTAGGAAGGGAAGAAGAAACTTCCTTATAACCTTGTGGATGGGTACTCACACTTGAAGGGAGAGAACTCTGTCTTGAAGTTCCCCTGTACCTGATGAGGACTTTAAAGTAGGGATGTTAAAAGAAGTTTATGTTTGTAAATGTGTAAGTGCTGACATTTTCAGCAGTAAAATGTTTATAGGGGGTGTGTGTGCAGGTGAACACCTGCTCCTGCCTCTGATCGGGGGGAAGGGGAGAGAGCAGCACTGCATGTAACCATGAGGTTTAAGCAATGAGCCCAGGCTTATTGGTTAATCATGTACACATGTACACATTAACATCCCTACTTTAAACAGGGATCTGCCACCTCTCAAGTGAGTGGCCTGACCACAAGGATCTGAAGTCATTCTATCACTTCTTTGGGCGCAATTAATATTTATGTAAAGTGGAACAACTTCAATAGGAGAGATTGAGGGAACCCCACATCATAGTCCATTGCCCAGTTATTAAAGCCATTACCTAAAATGGTAGCAGATCACTGTTTAAATTCCCTTTCCTCATCAGGCAGATTTAAACCAGCTTTCCACAGCCAGGGTGAGTACCCTAACCCTCAGGCTAAAGGTTAAACCAGAGTACTAGACTCTGCATGAGTCTTAGGTGGCCAGACACCTATTTTTCCTCTGGTTTGTGAACCATTCTAGGACTGAAGCTAGAGCCAGGCATTGGGTGCCTACAATGAGACAGTAGAGTACATACTGAGAGCCAGAAATGTAGGTGACTAGAGAAATTTTACTGCAAAAAAAACCCCCCAAAATGTAGATGCTGATCAACTTTAGAAGCCTCCAGGGCAACGGTGCAGCCAAGCAGATGTTTTGTGGATTGCTGTGGGGTTTAAAAATGGAACTTGAATGCCTAAGTACCTCTGTAACTCCTACTTTGCGAGTCTTTCCATTGTCTTTGATGAACATTGGATGCAGCCCTTTTTCCTCAAAATGATCCTTGCAATATACTATAAGGCTATGTCTACACTGTAGGCTTTTTGCGCAAGAACAGTTGTTCTTGCGCAAAAACTTGCAGAGCTTCTACGCTGCACACGCGTTCTTGCGCAAGTAAATTTACAGTAAAGCGTCGGAAAACAGGGCTTCTTGCACAAGTGTTATTCCTCTCCCCACCAGGAATAAGCCATCTTGCGCAGGCGCTCTCCCACAAGAAGGCAGTGTAGACAGGCGACAGGGGTTTCTTACGCAAGAAAGCCCTTTGGCTAAAATGGCCATCAGAGCTTTCTTGCGCAAAAGAGCGTCCACACTGCCATGGACGCTCTTGTGCAAAAGCACATCTCTTATTTTAAATAAAGATGGAATATATACGTCACAGATCAATTTTCAAAAGTTAACTTGAAACTCATTTAAAGAAAGGTTGAGATTCTCTTTTCTACAAAGCAGGGGGTTTACTGTGACAGTCTTCACAGTGTCAGACTCAAATTTCTGATATAAAATAATCTTTTACTGATTTTACTCGTATTATTAGTATTGACTCTGAATTACTATGTAGAATGAACTGGGTGTCATCTGGCTCATGTAACATCAGCAGATTTGTTAACTAACTTGCAGTAGCAGATTCTTTATTAATAGTGTTGATTTATAGGTCAAAGCAAATTCAAGCTTCAGCTTGTGTCTCACATCACATGTTGATTTTGCAGGGGTAGCAGTCAGAAAAGTTAAGTTTTTATTAGTCAGCTGAAACAAGATTGCTCTGGAACCTGTTGAGAAACAATACATATATGTGAACTCCTCTTGTTATTTTTACTGATACTTCTCAGTTTAGAACAGCACTTGAAAAACAATTTCACAGGGCCAGTTTGTTCTGCATCTATTTTATTTATTTGAAGAGTGTAGCCATACTAAAAAGCACAAGAAAAAAGTTAAAACTGGAGAAAACCCTTGAAATGGTGGGGGTTTTTGTGTGTGTTTGTAAATTATAGATCTTTCAGGACATGTCAAAGCAGGACTAAAGACGAAACATGGTAAATGTGGTAGGATTATAATAGCAGAGTTTATTCTATCAATTGTCATTTGACTGGAGACCATTTGTATAGTACAATCCTCATGGATACAATACTGTACAAGTTGTGCTGGGTTTTACTGACTCTTGACAAAACAACTTTTCATAACCAGCACCAGAGTTGAGAGAAGCAGTTAGAAAACTGAAAACATTGCTAGATTTTAACCCAGCCACGAAACCACATCTATTTATGGATCTGGATAAGGATTATTCCCTTCCTCTCTCTCTCCCTCCAAGTCCCGATTTGGCCACAGTTTTCATCCTCCTTTCCCCCAACCTTGCAGTAGGTCCCTGGTTCTATTTTCCTCTCTGCAAGCCTGCAATTGCTCTTAGAGCCCTTTCTCCCACTTAGTGCTGTAATCACTCATTCTCTAAGTTGAATAAATACATTATCCACCATAATACATCATTAAGTGAGGTATAGCAGCACATCATAATAGATTATAGTCAGCTGAGTAAATAAGGGGAGTAAAAACAGTGTAAATTCAAAGAATTAAAAATAAGTAACTGCAAATATTTTCCCCTAGACTCAGACAGATACTCTTAGTCAAACTGAGGTGTTTCTGCTTCATGTGTACAAAGTGCAGGCGCCCCTATGTGTTCTGACCGTGACTACAGCCATCAGAAGATGAGTAACAGACTGTAGTGTTGTGCAATATGCATTAGTAAAGTTCTGCTGAGAAGAATGCATCTCAGAATTACTCATTCCAGCTGCAGAAACCCCATTGGGAGCTTCAAACTACAAAACAAAAGCTGAAATTCAAAAAGGTTTCTGCTGTGCCTGATGCATCCCACATTTCAAACACAAAATGATAAATGGTTCCTTTCTAAGGGTACGCAAGTCTTGCCTGACCTGAACTCTACTCTTATGACTTACTCTGGGAACACCCTTTCTTTAGCTAGAAGTTTAGTTTTAAAACTAAATCTGACTCTTTTTCCAGTAATTTAGTTTTGTATTTACTTCTCAGTCTTCTCTGTAAATCCCCCACAGCCATGTACAGATGTGCTTGGAGGATAGTCTACTTTGGAGGTGGATATAGGCTTTAATTTTAAGAAGATTCAAAGGGACAGAGTTATTTTTCACAGTGATCCTTTCAGTGGACCTAGCATTGCTGTTTCAACCTATTTCCCTAAAGGGACTGCATGTGCTCCAGAAGGAAGTCAGATACCATGATACCAAGTCTTGTATGAAAACCTGATAAGCAAGTCAGCCTTGTGTTGTTTGATACAAAAGATGCTCATATTTCAGATACTTGACTGAGACAAGCGCTTACTAAAATACAGAATTGTACAGGACCTCTGTGATGGTTTCCACAAACTCTGAGACTATTCTGGAATTAAATATTTTAATTCAAGGCTTCTCTCTCCCACAAGCAATAGTTCTAACAAGTTTTTTTTTCTCTAGGTCTTAAACTAGTTATTGGATTTGGCTTTGTGGATTGCAACACTATGGTAGGACCATTAAAATTACTTCACAGGCTGGGTGTGTCTACCCCTGCACATTCTTTGCATTGCAGTGCCCTGTGTCAGCAGTTAACCTTGTCAGAGGGGTCTTCAAAGGCTCAGCCCTCTGGATAAGCCAAGCATAGTCTACATCCCCGAACATACCAAACAAACAGAGAATACAAGTGAAAATGGGTTAGAGGTTCCCAAGTGAAAATGGGGTAGAGGTTCAGAAGCTGAAAAAGGAAAACAAGTTGAAAATTACTTAGATAAATTAGATGTCTTCAAGTCCTCCTGCAAGATTAAATGCATTTTACAATACTCAAGGAGCTGATAGAGGAGGCATCTGAGCCATTACCTATCATATTTGAAGAGTCATGAAAGATGAGAGAGATTCCAGAAGACTGGGAAAGTGTAAATATATTTAGTGCTCATCTATATATATATAGAGAAATAAGGACAACCCATGGAATTACAGACCAGTCAGATTAACTTCTGTACCAGGAAAGATGATGGAGCAAAAAATAAAGGAATCCATTTGCAAACATCTAAAACTGCAGTTCTCAAACTACAATCCATGGACCTCCAGTGGTCTGTAGCCGCCTTGCAGGTGGTCCGCAGCTTGAGTTCATGCCCAGATCGTGCATCCTCACTCACCACCAAGACCCTGAAGCCTCTCTCCTGCACCCTCCCCCTTGACCAGACACCCTGCCCCCAAGCCTGCTCCTGCACCTTCCACCCTGGCCAGATACCCTTCCCCCAGCCCGCTTCTGCACCTGCCCTCCTGGCTAGACTAAGGATGTCAACAAGCACACGACTACATGATTAACCAATAAGCCTGGGTTTATCAGTTAATCTCATTGATTACACACATTTCCCCCTCCCTGCTGCCTCTGCCCCCACAAAGCACCAGATCCACCCCACCCTGTGCTGCTGCCTCTTATACAGAGGCAGCAGCACAGAGGGTGAGGGAAGCAGGCAGAAGCCAATACACTCTGGCAGCCAGCTCCATGGACCCACCTGCCTCCCCTCCTGTTGCCTCCGACAGAGGCAGGCAAGAGCTGGTGCTGGGGGGAGCCGACTTAAAAGACAGCTCCCCCCAGCACTGGCTCTACGATGCCCCCCTCCCTTGCTCCTGCCTCTATCAGGGGTAGTGGAGGGGGGCAGGAGAGGTATTGACTGATATGCCTGGCTGAAAAGGGAACCAGGCTAAAGGAACATCTCCCTACACTTCTGTCATCGGGATTTGTCTCGGCCTCTTAGGAAAAACAAAACCAACTACAATGTGGATGCTAACAAACTGGGCATTTATTTAACAGTTCAAAGTGAAAAACTTAGCTATAACCAGGACCCCCACAACTAAAGGTAAGTGACACAAAGGTGGTGCACAACTGAGACTCGGGTGAGTTCCCTTCCCCCCAAGATGAGACCCCGGAAAGGAAATGGAGGATTATGAAACCACTACCATCTCCTGCAGCTTGCGGACCCTCATGCCAGCAGGACAGCTACAGATTCCATCTCCAGGTGGTATCACAGGTGAGAGCGATCAGGGTGTGTCAGCTGCGCTCCAGTGAACTGGTCAGCCCACTCCCCTCTCTGTGCTGTCGTGGGGGTGTGTATGTCCGCGGTGATGAAAGGTGGCAGCTGGTAGCACATCTCTTGCGTGCAGGTAAGTTCATCCTCCCACAACCGAAACCTATCTGTGCGGTGTTGGCTTACCCCTCTAAGTAGCTCCAGACTCTGCCACTCAGAAGGGCAGTCCCTTGGAACGCAAGAGGCAGCCCTTAAGTAAGCTGCTGTTGCTGGGCAGAACCTAGATCACGTGTCTGCCTAGTTTCCCTGGCAAAATGCCAAAAGAGCAGGAAAATGCCCTCAGGGGAGAAGAGAGAAGGGCAGTCAAGATGGAGTCCATGTTGTTGTTTGGACTTTTCCAAAATGGCATACACATGTTATTGATTACCAAAACTTTCCCCCTACAGAGGCTACTGTAAAGTAGCCACTGTCCACAGGGAGTCCAAGCTCCCTGAGGTCAGAGGCTGATCTGGCATCCCACAGAGCAACCTCTGTCTGTGATGAGCCTGGCCCCACCATGGACAGGGGCTGCCATGGAGCAGCCTCTGTCTGTGGGAAGCTCAGACCCCCCACCCCACCCAAGAACAGGGGCAGCAGTGTGCAGTGGTAGGTGGGAACCAGTCTGTGTGGGAAACCAGTTTTTAAGGCAGCAGCATGGGGTGGGAGGGTGCTCCCCAGGACTGGGGCCAGGAGTGCACTGGCTGCTGGCCCTGCCTCTGGGGACTATTGTGATGTGATGCGGTTACATGACTATTCAGTTACACACTATCTAACATCTAGACCCCCAGCCTGCTCCTGCACCCTCCTTGCTCTTGCATCCTCCCCCCCCTCCCCTCCCCCCACAGCCAGATACACTACCCACCTCCAGCCTGCTCCTGCACCTTCCTTTGCACTTGCCCCCTTCTCACTGGCCAGATACCCTACTCCAAGACTTCTCCCTGCACTCTGCCTCCCACCCAGACCTTGCACCCTCATACCCTTCTCCACCCCACCTCCTGCACCACCATCCCTATCCCACTCATTAGCAGCTTCCTCCTACACACTGAATCCCTCATTTTTGTCCCCAGCCTAGAGGCCGGGGGGGGGAGGGTTTCCCACAAAATCCACCAATTCTGGAACTCCAGAAGAGTAAATCTGGCCTATGGGAAGCCCTGAACCTCAGTCCTGCCTCCCTGTACCCCCTTCCCTCCCCCCGCCACCATGGGGCTGGAGTATCAGGGGAGTGAGGTGTCTCAGTTGGGGGAGAGGGGTTTGGCTTCTCATGTCATGGTCCCCAACTGATTTTTCTGTGGGTCAGCGGCCCCTGACCCAAAAAAGGTTCCCCACCCTTGGCATGAATAAAAAAAAACATGGGAACCTTTTGTGTTGGACATAAATTAATATTTTACTTTATTTAAAATGAAGTTTGACAAACTAACATGAGAAAGTTAAAATGCATAATTTGTTTGATAATTTTGATTAATATTTCCTTTCTTACTGATTAAATTAAACCATTCTCCCCAGTTGCAGCCCTAGCAAAATGGCTCAGGCGTAATTATGTAATAAACAGCAAGTTTCCATTAACAACTGGTAGTCTGCAGAAAGGTTTGAATTGAGTGTGGTGTGCCACGGGCCAAAAAGTTTGAGAACCACTGATCTAAAGATAATAAGATAAGTAACAATCAGCATGGATTTGTAAAGAACAAATAGCTTTCTTTGACAGGTTAACAAACCTTATGGATAAGGGAGAAGTGGTAGATGTGGTATACCTACACTATAGTAAAGCATTTGATATAGTCTCACATGACCTTATCAATAGATTAGGGAAACACAACCTAGATGGATCCACTATAAGGTGGGAGCATACCTGGCTGGATAAGGGGGAAATGGAGAATGAGGAAAAAAAGCAGTACATAATTGAGATCAGGGGCCGCAGAGGTTCAAAATGGAGAAGGAGCAGTTAAGCTCCCTTGGGAAGACTAGGGGAAGAAAAGAGTGCAAGTGGGGAAAATGATGTTTCTAATGCATAATGGGCACTGTGGGCAGCAGACTGTGAAAGGGAAAAGGGCACCTATCCTGCATAACAGTCACCAGGAGGTGATGTGGGGGACGTGGTATTCCACAATGGCCAATAGAGGTGGCAGAGTGTGAGGAGACAGGACACTTATGCTGCCTAATGGACACTAGGGGCTGCAGAGAGTTAAAGAACAGAAAGGAGTCCTACTCTACATTGCTGATCCTAGGGCCTATTATACATAGTAACCCATCTATTTCTCTCCTTTTTCCTTCTGTATCTCATGGGTGTTATGCAGTACAGCTGCCCTTTCGCCCCAATAGGCACTAAGTGCAGCAGAATGTAAAAGAGTAAAACAGGCAGCTCTACTGAATAAAGGGCACTACAGGCAGCAGAGAGTAAAATGGAGGAAAGAGGAAGCCATACTGTATAAGGCAGTAGGGACACCAGATGGTGAAAAGGGGAAAGCGGTGGCTAGGCTGAGTGACAGGCATTAGCAGCATCAGGGGGCAAAAGTGGGGAAGGTAGACTATACTGCATAACATGTGCTGATGGCAGCAGAGAGTGAAGAGGTGAAAGGGAGGCTATGGCGCCTAACACCCACTATGGCATGCAGAGAGTGGGGAAGAGGTAGCTATATTTTGTGAAGAGTAGAGAGTCAGCAAATAGGAAAGAGGTGGCTAAGTCACCTAACATGCAATAGAGAGAAGCTAAATGAAAAGGGTAGCAATACTGCAAAATGGTCACTAGGAGTGCCAGAGTGAAAGAGGGGGAAGAGGAGGCCATCCTGAATAATAGGCACTAGGGGCAGGAGAGGAAACAAGTGGGAAAAATGCTATAGCTCCTAATGGGCAGTGGGGACAGAAGAGGGTGAAAGGGGCAAGGGGAAGCTATATTGAAGAAGGCCATGAGAGGAAGCAGAAGTGGAAAGTGGGAAAGAAGAAGCCATACTGTGTAACAGGCCACAGAAGAGAGAGAGAGAGACAGAAAGACAGAGACAGAGAAAGAGATAGAGCGGCGGATGAAAAGGAAAAACTGTGTTTGCATCCTAAACAAGGGCATTAGGGGTAGCAGATGCTGAGGAGTGGAAAGGGGCAGCAATACCTCCTAATGGGCACTAATGGCAGGAGAAGGAGAGAAAAGCATAGCCTTACCTTAAGTCTTCTGTTCTAGTCCACAGTGATTAGGTGTCAATTCCATTACTGCATCCAGTTCTTGGCACAACATTTCATTAAAGATATTGACAACCTGGAGAGAATACAGAAAACAAAAAACAAACAAGGCTGAAGATCTAGAAAATAGCAATTATAAGGGTAGCCTAGGGGGAAAAATGGGTTTATTTAGTCTGGAGAAAAGAGGTTGAAACGAGGAGGTATGCTGCATTAACGGGCACTAGGGACACCAACAGTTCAGGGGCAGGGACAGCAATATAGTCCAAAGGGCACTGGGGGCAACAATGGCTAAGGGGGCAGGGACACCAATACAGCATAATGGTCATTAGGGACATCAATGCATAAAAACGGAAAGAGGCAGTTACATATTGCATGAGGAGGTGCGAGGGGGGAAGGGCAGGTAAACCACAACTGGCACTATGAGCAGCATAGTGTGAAAAGGGAGAAAGGAGGAGCCACACTACGTAACTGGCGTTAGGGCAGCAGACAGTGGAGGTGAATGGCATCTATGTTGTACAACACCCACAAGAAGGAGCAGAGGATGAATATAACTAAAGGGGTAGCTATATTGCACTAAAGGAACAAGGAGCAGCAGTGAGTGAAATGGAGAAAGGAGTGGCTATACTGCCAAACAGGCACTGAGGGCAGCAGAGCATCAAATGAGGGAAAGGTGTGTTCACTGTCAAAGGAGCACTAGGGACAGAAGAGGATGAGGTGCTGAAAGGGGAGCGTTACTGCCTAATTCTATGTGTAGAAGTGGGTGAAAAAAGAAAGAGGCTCCCACACAACATTGCTGCCCCTAGTGTCAGTTATATAGAGGGACCTGTCACTTTCCCTCCTTTTAACCTCTGCACCCCATACTGGTAGATAATGGAGCCTCTGACTGGTTTGGCTAAGAGGCTATCAAGTGCCAGTGCTTCAGCTACTCCCCTCCCCCCACTGCTGCTCATCTCCTGCCCTTTGCCTTGGAGCTGCCCCTCCCCCTGGGGAGCCTCCTGCTTTCTGTGCAGGGCAGGCGATGGAGAGGGGGGTGCTGATGTCAAGGTGCCCCCTCCTACTCTGTATCCTATCTCCACCGAGCAGAGAGGGGGCACAACAGGGCTTGGATGGAAGGAGTTTGTTGGCTGCTTTTGGGAAAGTTCAGGACCAGGGCCAGGACCAGGGCAGGGGTGAGCCTGCCTTAGCCCCACTGCACCACCAACCAGGAGCCACCTGAGGTAAGCAGGGCCCAGCTGGAGCCCACATCCTGAACTTCTACCCCAGTCACAAACCCCCTCCTGCACCCCAAGCCCCTGCCCCAGCCCCGAGCACCCCTGCATCCAAACACCCTCCCAAAGCCTGCACCTAGAACCCCCTCTGACATCCCAACTGCCTGCCCCAAGCTCAGCTCAGAGCCCCTCTCACATTCCAAATCCTTTAATCCAAAACTGGAACCTGCACCCCAACTCCCTGCTCCAGCCTGTTGAAAGTGAGTGAGGATGGAGTGAGCAGGGGGGCGGGACCTCAGAGAAGGTGAGGGAGGTGGGACAAGGCTATTTATATTTGAGGTAGATCTTGGATTGCACTTAAATTCAGAAAGTGATCCTGTGCTTTAAAAGGTTGGAGACCACTGCCATATGGGATGTTATGCACTAATGCTGCCTTCCCCCTCCCCCCCCCCGCCGCCCCAGAGAGGGGCTGCAGAATGAGAAGCAGAAAAGGCCAATGACCTGTGTTTTAACACCAACTAGTGGCTGCAGATTAAGAAAGTTCTTTAAGAGTGGCTAGACAGCTTTAAGAACATTAGGGGGAGAAGACAGGGTAAAGGGAAGCTCTAATTTACAAGGGCCACAGGAGGATGGGGTGCTTATACAGCCTAACCAAGACTAGGGACAACAGAGAGCAAATAAGGGAAAGGGGTGGGCATACTACCCAACAGGCACAATTGGTAAGAGAGGGAGAAAGGGTTGAAACGGGCAGCTAAGGTGCATAATGGGCAATAGGGACAGAAGAGGGCAAAGAGGACAAAGCAGTAGCTGGTTGCTGTAATGGGCACCAGGGGCCAGAGAAGATGAAAGGCAGAAAAGGATTCTGAGGAAGCAGAGTGAAGGGGGAAAGGCTAGTTTCACAGTGTAACCGGCACACAGGGCAGGAGGTGGCGATGTACTGCCCACGTGGACCTTAGAGGCACCAGAGAGTGAAAGGGAGGAAAGTGAAGTTTCTAATACATAACAGGCACTTTGGGTTGCAGTGTGAGAAAGGGAAACAGGAACCAAAACTGCAGAATGGAGAAAAAGAGAACATAAATGGAAGCTCTAATTCACAAGGACCACAAATGGAGAGCAGAGCATAAGAAGACAGGAGTGCTTATACAGCAGGGGTGGGCAATAATTTTTGAGGGGGGGCCACGCCAAGATTTTGGAAAGTGGTCGAGGGCTGCACTCTTGCATGATATTAATGGAGGAGATGCGGGGTCTGGAATGGAGGTTGGGTGCAGAAGGCAGCTTGGGGTAAGGGACTGGGGTGCAGGAGGGAGTTGGGATGAAACGAGCGGTTGTGACTTAGGGCAGGGGACTGGAGTGCAGGGGTTTGGGATGTGACCTGGGGTAGAAGAGTGTTGTGATTTGAGGCAGGAGATTGGGGTGCCAGATCTGGGAGGGGGTATCGGTGTAAGAGGGGGACAGAGGGCTTGGGTATGTTGAGTGGGGGGAGGAGGGACAGAGAGTTGGGGCAGGAAAGGGCTGTGGTGCCAGAAGCAGGCTGTGCCCAAGAGACTTACTTGCCAGCTGCCAAACTAGCCTGCCTGCCTGCAGACTTAAAATGTTTCCCAGCCAGCCACCTGCCTGCCTGGCCATGTGCTTCATGAATAACTGAGCCCAGGGGAGGGGGCGTGATTCTTCTTAGCGGCCTGTTATTCTAACAAGCAGCTCCCATTGGCTGGTTTCTGCCAGAAACCGGCCAATGGGAATGTGCTGGGGGAAGGGCAGCTCCTAAAACTTACCCTCTCCCTTCCAGTTTTAAAACAGAAATGGAGCCCTGCAGCTGCATTTCTGCACAGTGCACGGGGCTGCGGGGCAAGCTGGGGAGCCTGTCTGGGGCTTCCTGCTGCCTCTGTGGGCCGGATCCGGTGGCTTGGCGGGCTGGATCCAGCCCCCGGGCCATATTTTGCACAGGTCTGTTATACAGTCTCACCAAGACAATGGAGGGCAGAGAGCAAAGAAGGGAAAAGGATGGGCATACTACCCAACAGGCACAATAGGCAGGAGAGAGGAAATCCGTTCAAAGGAGTGGCTAAGGGGCGTAATGGGCAGTAAGGGCAGCAGAAAGTGAGCAGTGAACAGGGGCACGTAGAATAGCAAAAAGGAGCAGGAAAGGGTGGGCAGGAAAGGGTGGGGAAGTGGCTCCAGTACTACCTTGCAACCGCAAATGCCTGTTAAGCAGTATGACCCACTCCTTTAGCCTCTTCACACACTGCTGTATCTATCACCCGAAAAGCCGCATAGCTGAGCCATACCACTTTGGTATTCTTTATCCTATAGTGGGTGTTCTGCAGTATAGCTGCCCTTTTTCCCACTCCCAGTCTGTGGCCCCTACTGCCCGTTGACCCCGAGAAGGGCTAAGGACAACTCTACTGCATAAAACCCACTACAGGAGGCAGAAGATCCAAGGAGAATAAAGGGCGGCAATACTGCGTAGTGGGGAGCAGAGACAGCAGTGAGCTCAGAAGGGAAAGAAGTGGCCGACCTATATAATGGACTCTTGGGCCAGAGAAGATGGAAGGTGGACAGGGGCAGCTATAAGGAGACAGTGAAGGGGGGGAAGGCAGCAACGCTGCATGAAGAGCACCAGGGGCAAAAGAGGCTTGCAGGGAGGCTGCAGAGAATGAAAGCAGGGACAGGACAGTTGTAACACTCAATGGCCACTGTAGACAAAGGAATGATGTGAAAGAAAAAAAAGGGCACCTATTTTACTAAAGGACACTAGGAGGGAGAAGAGAGGCTGTACTTTGAATGGCCACTAGGGAGTGGCAGAGAGCAACAAGGCAACAGGGGCACAGAGATTGCCTCACAAAGATGATAGACAGCTGAGGACCAAGGAGGGATGGGCGAGGTAAACGTTCTAAAAGGCCATCGGGGGAAGAGACTAGGAAAGGGTTGAAATGGATGGCTATGCAGACTAATGGGCAATAGAGGCAGCAGAGGGCAAAGAGAGAAACAAAATGGTTGACCTGTATAATGGGCTCCAGGGGCCAGAGAAGATGGAAGGCAGACAGAGGCAGCTATAATGCATACAGGGCATGAAGGGAAGGAGAGAGTGAAGGGGGAAAACGAGGCAGCAATGCTGCATATGGGGCACCAGAGGCAGAAGAGGGATAAAATATCTAAGGGGCACTTGGCTGCAGGGGCAGCTCTACTGCACAAAGAACAGATGCATTAGGAGACACAGGAGAGGGAAGGGCACAGACACTGTACAAAGCCCATTAGAGGATACAGAGAAGGAAAGGAGAGGCCTATGCTGCCTAAAGACCACAACATGGAGAAGAGACAGAAAGTGGGCAAAGGGGCGCCTGAACAGCTTAACAGGCACTAGGAGCAACAGAGTGTGAGCAGAGGACAGGGATGTGTGGAATTCCAAACCGACACTTGGAGGAGGAAAAGGGAGGGGCAAATTGCACCCCCTTGCTATACTGCTGTTCTTAGTGGCCATTAGGCAATATGGACGTTCCTGTGGCTTCTTGCCCCTCAGGCAGCAGAGCTGCCCCCGAACTCCTCTCATGCTTCCCTATCCCATATTGGGTCTTCTACAGTATAGCTGCCCTTTTCCCTGCTCCCAGTCTGCAGCCCCTACTGCCTGTTGGCCCTGAGGAGGGGAAAGGGCAGCTGTACAACATAACATCCACTACAGGAGGCAGAGCTTCAAGGGGAATAAGGGGCGACAATGCTGAATAATGGGGAACAGAGGTGAAAGAGAGGGCAAAGAAATGCCCGACCTACATAAGGGGAACAAGGGACCAGAGAAGATGGAAGCCGACACGTGCAGCTATATAATGCATCAAGGGCCTGAGGGGAAGGAGAAAGTGAAGGGGAAAAGCACAAAGGACAGAAGAGGCAGAAAAAGGGTGTTATGCTGCCCTGGTGGGCACTAGGGGCTGCGGAGAGTGAAAGCAGGGATGGGCGAGGTCAATGACATAAAAGGCCCTGGCCGGGGGTGAGAGTGTTGAAAAGGGCAGCTATGCAGCACAATGGGCAAGAGAGGCAGAAGAGGGAAAACGGGAACAATGTGGTTGGCCTGTAGAAGAGCACTAGGTGACGGAAAAGATGAACGTCTGAGAGGGGCAACTATAATGCATAAAGGGCCTGAGGGGAAGGAGGAAGAGAGTGAAAAGAGGAAGGGAGAGATATCCTGAATAATGGGCAGTAGGGCCTATAGAGGGGAAAAAGTGGAAAAAGGGATGTCTATAGTTCCTAATGGGCATGAGAAGCAGAAGATGGTGAAAGGATCAAGGGGCAGCTATATTAAGAAGGGCATGAGGGCCAGCAGAAAGGGAAAATGAGAAAGGAGCAGCTATACTACATAATGGAAATTGGAGGTAAGAGAGGATGCAACAAGGGAAAATGATGGCTACATCTTATAAACAGGCACTGTAGAGAGCATATGCTGTAGAGTGGAAGGAAGCATCTACACCTCCTAATGGGCACAAATGGCAAACACGGTAAGACTAGGAAAATAAGCCTTACCATAATTCCTCTGCTCTTGTCCACAGTGCTTATGCGCCAATTCCATCATGAGGGCCAGATATGGGCATCACATTTCATTTTGACAAACTAGAGGAAGTGTAGAGAAAAACAACAAAACTGGGTGAACAAAAAAAAAAACCTAGGCGGGAAGACTACACACCTGTGCAAGAAGGGCAATAAAAGCACAATGGACATTAGGGCCAAGAGAGAAGGAAGGGGAAAATGTACATCTGTCATTCCTAAGAAATACCATGGACAGAAGAGGATCAAAAGGGGTCCTTACCCTGCCCTGGTGGGCACTAGGGATAAGAGAGTGAAAGCAGGGAAAAGGACCTTTCTAATGCATAGAAGGCACCACTGAAGGCAGAAAACTGTCAAAGAGGCCCTTATCCTACACCACGGATACAGAGAGAGCTGAGGGGCAGAAAGAAGGCTATGCTTCTCAACAGCCACCAAGAGTGGGCACAGTTTGCGAAGGTGATAGATGGCTTATGCTGTTTTTATGGACACAAGGGGCATCAGACAGTTCTCAGTGGATGCTAGAGAGAGCCAAGAGTAAAGGGAGAAAGGGCAGATAGATTGCAAAAAGCACATGAAGGGCAGGAGGGTTTGCAAAGGGAGAAAGTGGCGGCTGAACTGAACAATGACTCTTGGAGGCAACAGAGGAAAAGGAGCTGAAAGGCAGGCTATGCTGTGTAATGCTCACTAGAGAAAGCATCGGAAGAAAGGGGGGAGGGAAGGGGAAGGGAAAGCTATAATCAATGAAGGACATGAAGGAAGTCAGAAAGTGAAGGGGAGAAGGCTGGGGTGCCTAACATGCATTAGGGGTAAGCAGACAGAGAAAGGGGGGAAAGGGGCAGCCATCCTAATTAATAGCCAGCAGAGTGTGAAGATGCTGTTATACCACACAACAGGCACTAGAGGTAGCAGACTGAGGGGGGAAAGGGTGGGTGTACCGCACAATGGGGACATAGCAGAGCAGAGAAGGGGGAGAGAGAAGGCAGTAGAAATACAGCTGACACTAGGGACAGTAGGGAAAGGAGGAGGAAAGGGGTAGCCACGCTGTGTAATGGATACCAGGGGCAAGAGAGGGTCAAAAGGGGAAGGAGCAGTTTTAATGCATATGGGGCACCACTGCAGGCAGAAAACTGAAAGGAAAAGGGGCGCCTATCCTGCATAACTAGGGGGAGCCGAGGGGCAGAAGGAAAGCTATGCTTCACAACGGCCAGAAGGGGGCAGCACAGTTTGAGAAGGTGATAAATGGCGTATACTGCATAATGGACACTAGGGGCAGCAGAGAGTTAAAATGGGGAAAGTCTCCCATAGCACATTGTTGCTCCCACAACCCACTATGCACAATGACCAACCCCTTAACCCCTCCTCTCCAAGGCATCTGGCCTGTTATGTGATACAGCTGCCCTTTCCCCTCCTCACAGTCAATGAGCACTGAAGCTAGCAGACCGAGAAGGGGAAAGGGTGGCTGGCTGTATGGCACCATGGGGACATGGGAGAGCAGAAAATGAAAAGGGGAAGGGAGGAAGTTTAAGTACAACGGATGCTAGAGACAGCAGGGAGGAGGAAGAGGAAAGGGACAGTGACACCATGTAATGGGTCCCATGGGCAAGATAGCAGGAAAGGGTCAGTTCTAATGCATATTGGACACTGCTGCAGGCAGGAAACTGTGAAAGGAAAGGGGGAGCCTATCCTGCATAACTAGAGGGAGCCGAGGGCAGGCTTTTTTTGTTTGTTTGTTTTGCTCAACAAATTCCCCCAACCCCCCCTTTTTTCCTTCAATAACTTTCCCCCGACCCCCTTTGGTGTTCTGCATAAAAAAATACTGTTTGGTGTTCAGTCTTAAAAAGTTTAAGAAATGCTGCTATAGATGGCTTATACTGCATAATGGACACTAGGGGCAGCAGAGAGTTAAAGAGGGGAAAGAGTCTCCCATGGTAAATTGCTGCTCCTAGTGTCCACTAAGAACAATGACCCCCCTTTTTACCCTCTCCATGCCATAGCTGGTGTTATTCAGTACAGTTGCTCTGTCCCCTCCTCAGAGTCAACGGGCAGTAGGGGCTGCAGACTGAGGAGGCAAAAAGTCTGCTAAAGTACCTTTTAATACCCACTAGGGGACACAATGGATCAAAGGGGAGTGAGGAAAGATAGGCTGCATAATGGGCAACAGATTCAGAAGAGGGAAAGAGCAAAAAAGGAGTGCCTGTATTGCACAGCAAGCACTGTGGGGGAGGGGCAAGAAAGGGGCAACTGTATTGCAAAAAGGGCAGGAGGTGCAGCAGAGGGCGAAGGGCAACTATACCGCACAACGGCCACTCAGAATGGAGAGTGGTAAGAGGAGACAAGGGCGCTTTAAACTACCTCACCAAAACAAGTACAGCTGAAAGTATCATAGAGAAAAGATGGGTTATAAGCCTAATGGACCCTAGGGGCAAGAGAGGGAGAAAGGGGTGGCTATATTGAGTAACAGGCTTTAGAGGAACCAGAGGGGGCAACTGACGGCTTTACTACATAATGGGCAATAGGGGCGAAAGACAGTGGAGACAGAATGGGGAACTTATACAGCGAAGGGTGGAAATAAAGGCAGCAGAGGTGGAAGTGGGGAAAAAGAGTTCCCACAGTTCTTAGTGGATGCTAGGGACAGCCAAGAGTGAAAGGGAGAAAGGGCTGGTAGACTGTCTCCAACTCCATTATTCTCCATAGTGCCCATTAGACTGTATTGCTGTCTTTGCCTTCCCCAAGCACTGCTGCCCCTTGTGGCCATTAGGCTGTATTGCTATCTGTGCCTTTACCAGCCTTTGCTTCCCCTATTGGCCATTAGGCTGTACTGCTCTCTGTGCCCTCCTAAAGCATTGTTGCCCCTAGAGGTCATTAAGTTGTATTGCTGTCTCTGAGCCCTGAACACCATTACTGTCCCTAGGAGTCATTAGACTGTTTTGCTGTCTGTTTCACCCAGCCATTCCTGCCCCTACTGGCCATTGGGCTGTATTGCTATCTGTTCCTTCCCCAATCATTCTTGCCCCTACTGGCCATTGGGCTGTATTGCTGTTTCTGAGCCCCCAACATCATTGCTGTCCCTAGTCGCCATTAGGCTGTATCGCTGTCTGTGCCTTCCCCAGCCATTGCTGCCCCCAGTGGTCAGTAGGCTGTATTGCTGTTAGTGCCTTCCCCAAGCATTCCTGACTGTTAGGCTGTATTACTGTCTTTTCCTTCCCGAAGCATTGCTGCCCCTAGTGGCTGTCATGACCATGAGAGTTGGGCAGCAGCCTGGGGACTAAGGGGTTAACTGTATCTAGTCAGGTATCTGCTCAGCCAATAGAAATGCAGGTAGGAATTTCAAACTGGGACAAAGGAATTTTTGGTTTTTCCCTCCTTTGTCCCTGAGCAGTTTCTCTTCAGATACTGAGGGAGACAGACATGTCTCTCTCTCCAAGAAAAGACTCTTCACTATCTGTAAGTAGGGTAAAGTTTAGACATATCTGTTAGGTTTTATTGTTTTATGGTTTGGGAAATGGGGTCTGAAGTCTGTGCATTTAAAAATGGTTTTTTTCTCTCCTTTGTAACTAAGCTTTTGGCCCATGGGGGTTCCCCATGAGTATATTAATTGGTGACTTTTCCATCTAGTCATTATGTTTGTAACAGGAGTATTGTGGTGATAATAAAAGTTCTTTTTTTTTATTAACCTGGTATTGGTTAATTTTTATGTGTCCTGGTTTTACTTTAGGGCTGAGATTTCCCAAGTGATGTCTTTCCTGGTTTTCTTACCATTACTTGGGTGGTGGCAGTGGATTTTTATCCCCAAAATCTAGGTTTTTAAGATTTTGGGGGGAAGTTTTATACCAAAGCCTGGAAAGATGAGGTTTTGGGATACTTTTGCAGGGCCCCACTTCTGAATTCATCGTGCCAGAGTGGGGATTTAGCCTTGACAGTGGCCATAAAGCTTTTTTGCTTTCTGTGCTTTCCCCAGCCATTTCTGCCCCTAATGGCCATTAGGCTGAATTGCTGCCTGCATTTTCCCCAAGCATTGCTGCCCCTACTGATGATTAGGCTGTGTTGCTGTCTATGCCTTCCCCAGACATTGCTGCCCCTAGTGGTCATTAGACTGTTTTGCTTTTTGTGCCTTCCCCATCCCTAGTGGCCGTTAGGCTGTGTTGCTGTCTGTGCCTTCCCCAACAATGAGTACCCCTAGTAGCCATTAATGGGTATTGCTATCTTGCCTTTCCCAAGCATTGCTACCCCTACTGACCATGAGGCTGTATTGATATCTGTCCCTTCCCCAAGCATTGCTGCCCCTAGTGGCCATTAAGCTATATTGATCTCTGTGCCTTCCTCCTCCATTACTGCCCCTTGTGGCCTTTAGGCTATATTGCAATCTATGCCTTCCCCAGCCATTGCTACCCGTAGTGGCCGTTGAGCAATATTCCTCTCTGTGCCTTCCCCAAATATTGCTTCCCCTGGTGTCCATTAGGCATTACTGCTGTCTCTGAGCCCCCAACACCATTGCTATCCCTAGTGGTCATTAGGTTCTATTCCTGTCTGTGCCTGTCCCAACCACTGCTTCCGCTAGGGCCATGAGGCTGTACTGCTATCTGTGCCTTCCCCAGTGATTGCTGTTCCTAGTCATCATTAGGATATATTGCTGTCTCCAAGCCCCCAAAGCCATTGATGTCCCCAGTGGCCATTGTGCTATATTGCTGTCTGTGCCTTCCCCAGCCATGGAGCCATGGCTGCCCCTCGTGGCCCTTAGGTTGTATTGCTATCTGTGCCTGCCCCAAGCGTTGTTGTCCCTAGTGGCCATTAGGTTGAATTCCTGTCTGTGCCTGCTACAACCACTGCTTCCGCTAGTGGCCAAGCGGCTGTATTGCTATCTGTGCCTTCCCCACCAACAGCTGCTCCTAGTCATCATTAGGATGTATTGCTGTCTCTGAGGGTATGTTTACACTGCATTCCTTTTGAGAGAGGAATGCAAATGCAGCCGACCGAAATTGCATAATAGCATCCGGGCACTTTTTCAAAATAACCTATTTCGAAAGAAAAAAAATGCAGTCTAGAAGGGTTATTTCAAAAAAAAAAAAAAAAAAAAAAAAAGAACCCCAGCTAGACTGCGTTTTTTCTTTCAAAATAGGGTATTTCAAAAAAAGTGCCCGGATGCCCCTATGCAAATGAAGCATGGGAAATTCAAATCCATGCTTCATTTGCAATTTCACTCAGCCGCATTTGCATTCCTCTCTCGAAAGAGGAATGCAGTGTAGACATACCCTGAATCCCCAACACCATTGCTGACCCTAGTGGCCATTAGACTGTATTGCTGTCTCTGCCTTCCCCAGCCATTGCTGCCCCTAGTGGCTTTAAGTTGTAATGGTGTCTGTGCCTTCCTCAAGCATTGTTGTGGGAAGGCATTGGGTTGTACTGTGGCCATTAGGTTGTATTGGCCATTAGGCCAATTAGGCCATTAGGTTGTATTGTGGCTAATGGCCATTAGGTTGTATCGTGGCTCTACCTTCCCTAAGCATTGCTCCCCCTACTGACCATTATGCTGTATTGGTGTCTATGCCTTCCCCAGTCATTGCTGCCCTTATTGGCCATTAGGCTATTTTGCTTTCTGTGCCGTGCCAAGCCATTGCTGCCCCAACTGGCCGTTAGACTGTATTGCTGACTATCTTCCCCTTGCATTGCTGTCCCTAGTGGCCATTAGGTGGAATTGTTCTCTGTGCCTGCCCTAGCCACTCCTGTCCCTAGTTGTATTATTATCTGTGCCTTCCCCAAGCATTGCTGCCTCTAGTGGCCATTAGGCTATATTACTGTCTTTGAGCCCCCAACACCATTACAGTCCCTAATGGCAATTAGACTGTATTGCTGTCTGTGTCTTCCCCTGCCCCTAGTGGCTGTTAGGCCATATTGCTGTCTGTGCCTTCTCCAGCCACTGCTCTCCCTAGTGGCCATTAGGCTGTATTGGTGCCTGTGCCTTCCCCAAGCATTGCTGCCCCTAATGGCCATTAGTCTGTATTGCTGTCTGTGCCATCCCCAGCCACTGCAGCCCATAGTGGTCATTGAGCTGTTTTGCTATCGGTGGGTATTGGAAGCCCCTGCTCTCCTTCAGCTGTCTATTGTGTTTAGTCTTCCAACATAGGAAAGAGAAAACATGGAATGTGAGTCGTGCCAGATAAGTGAAGCAAGAACTGATTGAACTCAAAATGTAAATACATCATTCACTTTTACATTTTGCAATTTTTGTTGCATTTAACAATTTTTATCTTAAATCATAAATCTTTAGTGCTTTTCATGAGACCCAAACCTGCCAACCATCTGTGTGCAGAATACCCATTGCCTTCAATAGGTTCCATTTGTAGGGGATTTGCAGGATCAGGCCTGTTGCTCCCTTTATTCGGAGTAAGAATTGCTTCCTTTTGGGGTGGGAGGATTAGCTTGGTTTACAGATACAAATATCCAAATTCCTTTTTGACCGGACAAGAAAATTCAACTTGTATGTAGTCTGAGTGGTTTATACATAAGAACATTGCATACAGATGTGGTCGCCTCATCTCAAAAAAGATATATTAGCATTTGAAAAGGTTTAGAAAGGGTATAAAAATGATAAGGGGTTTGGAACAGGCCCCCTATGAAGAGAGATTAAAAAGACTTGGACTTTTCAGCTTAGAAAAATGGAGACTAAGGGAGGATATGAAAGAGGTCTACAAAATCATGCCTGGAGTAGAAAAAGTGAATAAGAAAAACGTATTCACTTGTTCCCATAACATAAGAACTAGGGGTCACCAAATGAAATTAATAGGTAGCAGGTTTAAAACAAACAAGAGGAAGGTTTTCTTTACTCATCACACAATCAACCTGTGGAACTCCTTGTCAGAGGATGTTGTGAAGACTAGGACGTTAACAGGCTTCAAAAAAAGAGCTAGATAAATTCATGAAGGTTAAGCCTATCAATGGCTATTAGCCAGGATGGGTAGGAATAGTGTTCCTAGCCTATGTTTGCCTGAAAATGGATGACAGGAGAGGGATCACATGATCATTACCTGTTCTATTCACTCCCACTGGGGCATCTGGCATTGGCCACTGTTGCAAGACAGGTCACTGGGCTAGATGAACGTTTGGCCATTCTTCTGGCTTATTTGATATCTTAATTTACAGCAAGGTAAAAAAAAAATCTAATATTTTGCTTTTATGTACATTCCAACAACTTTGTAAAACATTAAAAAAAGAACTAGCAAAATATTGTATTGTTATCTTTTCTTCTAAGATTTAAATTTTCGTGGCTCTATTTTTTTGTTCATTTATGAACACAAGTATGTTGGGTGTTGCAAATGTATTGATCTTTAGGAGGGATCAGCAACCTTTTCAAACCAAAGCCAAACTACATAAAAATTCAGAACAAGTGGTCAACAAAGAGCCATATAAGAATGCCTATTTGCATGATTGAAAACATACAACTTAATATTATTGGTAACTGGCATTATGATTAATAATAGCATAAATTAAACATTGTACTCAGACTTTATTAAAATGGGACTTCTGCTGCTGCTGGGGGTGCAGGATTCAGAGTTCAGGTGTATGAGGGGCTCAGGGAAGGGGTTGGGGTGTGTGGGAGGTGTAGGGGGCAAGCGCTGAGGGTGAATATAGGTGGGGAGGCTGAGGTCAGATTACCTTACCTGGCCAAAGCTGGGCTGCTGCACCTGGGCAGCAGTGGCTGGATGAGGGGTGGGTCAGGATTGCCACAGCCAGATTGTGGCCTCCTCTCCTACCCATGTTGTAGTAGGAGTGGGGCTGCCACCAGCCCTTCCTGCGGCCAGATGGGGGCCTGCCCCAGGATCGGGGCTGGGGACAGGACAGTGCAGCCTGATGGGGGGCTGGGCCTCCATTGGGGCCTTGATGCCCAGGCTTCATTTTATATGAAGTAAAATATTAATGTCCAATACAAAAGGTTTCAACATTGTCTTTAGTTATGGCAGGAGTCGGGAGCCACTGTGCCACACAAAAATCACTCGGGGACCACGTAAATGAGAAGCAAAAAGCCCTCTCCAATCCCCAACTCTCACTGAAGTGGCCCCCAACTGAAACACCTCACTCCCTGGTGCTCCAGGCAATGGTGGAGGAAGAGAACAGGGAGAACTGAGTTTCAAGGCCTCAGGCCAGATTAATTCTTCCGGGGTTCCAAGGGAGGGGGTTCCATGCTCTGGGGAGGGGCCAAAAATGAGGGGTTAAGTGTGTGGGACAGGACTGCAAGTGAGTGGGATAGGGATAGGGGTGCAAGATATGGGTGGGAGGTGAGCTCCAGGAGGGGGTGAGGATGTGAGGTCTGAGTGGGAGGTAGGGTGCAGGAGCAAGCTAGTAGTAGGGTGCATGGCCAAGAGGAAGGGAGAGAAGCAAGGGAGGGTGCAGGAACAGTCTGGGGGTAGTATGTTTGGCCAAGGAGTAAGGTGCCAGAGCAGGCTTGGGGTAGGGTGTCTGAGCAGGAGGGAGGTGCTAGAGCAAGGGAGGGTGCAGGAGCAGGGTGGGGGTAGGTGTCTGGCCGGGGAGGGTGCAGGAACAGACTGGGGGTGTGGGGTTTTAGTGGAGGAGGCGACTGAGGAGGTTACATGGGAGAGTGTGGGGTCTGGGCATGATGGGAAGGGAGGCACTTACTTGCTTTTGCATCATGTGCTGGGCCCAGGCATGGCCTCCTGCTGCTTCCATTGGTCAGATTCCTGGAAAGCCTCCAGGAAGTGCATCCATGTGCTCCTGTTCCCCCAAGGGGAAGGGAAGTAGCAGTGTGTGCAGATGGTTTTGGCTCCGCTTCTTCCCCATGAGCCAGATTTGATGGGGAGGCTCGGGGCTCCCCTCCCCCCGTCCCCGCAGGAAGACAGTGCTGGCGCACTAATCTTGAGGGGGGCTGTGAGGCTGGAGCACCAGCATGGTTTCCCTGCTATGGGGGAGGGGGAAGGGAAGAGAACTGAGGTCGAGCAGCAAAAGACCCATATCCGGCTCCCTACTGAGCCATATTTGGCTCGGGAGCCATAGGTTGCCAACCCCTGATCTACAGGAAACAGTGAATATGAATGCATTTGCAATCTATTCTAAATATTCAGTGTCGACATAGAAATCATTAGCGTCACATGAATATGGCTTGAATATCAGTAATTCAATGGCTAAGATTTATTTAAATAACTCATATGTACAAGCACCTTATTTATTTCTTCGGGAGCCTCCATTATGTGGATGCTTTCCAGCTTTCTGACTGAGTGCCGGTTGCTCAAAGCACTCAATGCAAGTTTAGAAAACTAACTTTTTCATCTGGGATAAGCCATTTGAAAATAACAATGAGCAGGAATGAGTGATGATTGTATTTGTTTCATTGCAGTCACAGCTGAAAGCATTTTCTCTCTCAAGTATTAACCAAGATGTTCTGTGGATTCATATACAAATAGTATTTATGTTGTTAGTACTTTTGCTTCAATGGCTGGGGTGGGCCAAATTCTAGGCAAATAACTACGGATGTGAAAGTGTAACCATGTACTTGGTTAATCGATGAGTCTGGGCTCATTGGTTAATGTTCACGGTAACATGCAGACTCCCAGTACTCATGGAGAGATGGCTTAAAGCCTGCTATTGGAGTGCACCAGTTCCCAGGGAACCGCCTGCCACCCTGTGCTGCTGCCTCTGTTACAACAGCAGTTACAACAGCATTGCATAGAACCTTTTCTGAGCTTTATAACGATGTGGCTTTAGTAGCCTTTTCTTTTATAAAGAGAAGTTACTCACCTTGTGCAGTAATGATGGTTTTTCAAGATGTGTCCCTCCGTGGGTGCTCCACTGTTGGTGGCGGGCTCGTCCTGACACCGCAGTTCGGAGTTTTGATGAGCAGTTACCAGCCAGACCACACATGCGTTCACACCTTTTGATCTGTTGCGCGGTCCAGCTCCCACCAGTTCCTCGAGTCCACCCCGTCATCTGAAAGATATAATAGAGAATCTGAAGCGGGGAAGAGGGTGGGCAGTGGAGCACCCACGGGGACACACATCTCGAAAAACCATCGTTACTGCACAAGGTGAGTAACTTCTTTCTTCTTCAAGTGGTGTCCCCGTGGGTGTTCCACTGTTGGTGCATATGTAGCAGCGTTCAAGACAAAAGGAAGGTGGGTCTCAGATTTATGACATGACTATGGTCGATAGGACCGTGGATGCCAGAAGTGTATCTTGCATTTGAGAGTGCAGAATTGCGTAATGCCTCATGAAGGTATCGTTGGTGGACCAGGTGGCCACTCTACAAATGTCTCTAAGGGGAATCCCCCCTGGAAAAATGCTGTTGATGTCACAATGGCCCTGGTAGAGTGTGCGCTTGGGGTCCGAGGTAACGGTTCGTTTCTTAGGGCATAGCATTGCTTAATACATGCCACCGCCAAGTTGGAGATCCTCTTCAGTGGTTTCCCCTTCGTACGATCTGAAACGGAAATGAATAGACAATCTGATTCGCGAAGGGGATTTTGTTCTATGTAGAATGCTAATGCTCTACGCACATCGAGGAGATGAAACAGTCTCGGCTGTCGTTTGGTGTCGTTTCGGGTAGAAAGTGGGAAGCACAATCGGTTCATTGAGATGAAACTCGGAACATACTTTGGGAACAAAGGATGGATGAGGACGTAATACAACCCTGTCCCTACTGAAGATGATATACGGTGGGGTTGACATTAGGGCGACCAGTTCACTCACCCTGAAGGTAGAAGTGATAGCTAATAGAAAAATCACCTTCAGTGTCATTATATGGAGAGAACAAGTAGCAAAGGGCTCAAAGGGGGCGCGAGTGAAAGTATCAAGGACCATTTCTAAGTTCCATAGGGGTGGTGGTGGTCTATGAGGTAGGTATAGATTAGCAAGGCCCTTTAAGAATCTCCTTGTAGTGGGGTGCGCAAAGATTGAGAACCCCTGTATAGGCTGGTGAAAGGCGGTGATAGCAGCCAAATGTACCTGTATTGACGGAAGGGCCAGGTCCGCGTCTGAGGTACAAAATGTAATCCAGGATATTCTCCAAAGACATAAAGGTTGGTTCCAAACTATGATCAGAACACCAGTGCTGGAATCTGCACTATTTGTGCAGGTATGTGACCAGGGTAGACTGCTTCCTGCTATGCAAGAGGACGTCCTTTACACATTGTGAGCATAATGATTGTCCTTGGCTGAACCAAGGAGGAACCATGCTGTCAGTTTGAGCATGTGTGGCTGGGGGTGGAGTAGAGTCCCTGATCTCTGAGTCAGCAGATCGTAGTTTGGCGGAAGATGTTAAGGTGGCTGAGGAGACATCCGGTAAAAGGTATGGGAACCATGGTTGTCGTGGCCAAAACGGTGCTATTAGTATCACCATGACTTTGTCTTTGCGAATTTTCTCCAGGACTCTGAAGATGAGGGGAACTGGAGGAAACGCGTACAGCAAAGGTCCCTTCCAGGATTGGAGAAAGGCGTCTCCCAGAGATCCACGCCCGATGCCCGCTCTGGAGCAATACTGCTGGCATTTCTTGTTTGCTCTGGAAGCAAAGAGATCTATTTCTTGTAAGCCCCATAGATGGAATATAGGGCGAAGGTATCTGGGGTGTTTCTCCCATTCGTGATCCGGTGCAAAGTGTGTGCTCAGCTGGTCTGCCATAACATTGTCTACTCCTGGTAGGTACGAAGCTACTATTGTGACATTCTTTCGTATGCACCAATTCCATAAACGAACTGCCTCGGTACACAGGGAGTGTGATCGGGCGCCTCCCTGGCGATTGATATAATACATTGTTGATACACTGTTGGTTAAAATTCTGATTACTCTGCCAGTGATGTACGTTTCGAAATGCTTGCATGCATTGAAAATAGCTTTGAACTCCAAGAGGTTGATATGGTAAGTTGTCTGTTGGGTGGACCATCTGCCTTGGGCCAATGTTGTGCCCATGTGAGCTCCCCATCCCATGAGGAATGCATCTGTGGTTATATGTATGGAAGGCTGGTCCCGGTGGAAAGGTATGCCTGCCAGAAGATTTCTTGGTTTGGTCCACCATGTGAGGGACTGAAGTACGTGCAGAAGAGAAGTTACCCGCTTGTATCCCTACCCTTTTTGATGGGAGTAGACTGTAGTGATCCAGTGTTGCAGACATCGGAAGTGTAGACGCGCATGAGTAACCACGTAGGTGGTAGCGGCCATATGTCCCATTAGTTGAAGGCATGTGAGAATAAGGACCGTAGAACTCAGTGTAACAGTGGTAATGAGATCCTGGATGGCTTGAAATCGTTGTTCTGGTAAGTACGCTCTGTCAGAGAGTCTAGTCAAGCGCCTATGAATTCTATATTTTGAGTAGGTGTCAGAGTCAACTTCTGTGTATTGAGGAGCAGGCCTAAAAGCTCGAATACTTGTTTCGTTGTAGAAATCATACAAAGTGTTTCTTTTTCCGATGTGCCTTTGATGAGGCAGTCGTCTAGGTAAGGAAATATGATAATGTGGTGTCTGCGTAGATATGCTGCTACCACAGCCAAAGTCTTCGAGAATACCCTCGGGGCCGAGGATAGACCGAACGGAAGTACTCAGTATTGGTAATGATCCCATCCCACCGTAAACCAGAGGAAGCGTCTGTGTACTGGGTGAATTGCTATATGGAAGTACGCATCCTGCAGGTCGAGGACCACGAACCAGTCTCCTTTGTCTAATGCCGTAATTATAGTCGCTAGGGTAACCATTTTGAACCTTTGCTTGTGGAGATAACGATTCAGTCTGCGCAGGTCCAGGATAGGCCTCCATCCTCCCGATTTCTTTGGTGTAAGGATATAATGTGAGTAGAATCCTCTGCCTCTGAATTCCTTGGGGACGATCTCCATTGCTCCAAGGTCGAGGAGACTTTTTGAGAGAGTAAATATTTTGGCTCAGACAATGTTTTAAAATTGAGTTTATTTAGTGTAATTCACTAAAGGATGAGAATTTGTGTGTATTAGAACTGGGGCCCAAAGTTTCAGGGAAACTGCCCACCACCAGTACTTGTAATATTTGCCAAAAACTGAATAAACTGAACCCTCATGATTATAATATTTCAGACTGCAATGAAATAAATAATAATGGACTTTTCATTATAACATCTGTCGCAAGATATTGTGGAACATCATGCTAGAACAGAGGGTCATAATCTCCTATGGCATACATTAAATACTGAAATCAATCAAGCTCTGCCAATTTCCACTGATTGAGAATCCAGCCCTAACTCAGTTGTCAGGTGTTACATTATTTTATTAGTTAGTTTTCATAGTATCTATCTTATATTCTATATGCATTGAACAATGTCCCATACAATTAATTGTGTTTATCATTAATCACCCAATACTGCAGACACAGGGTAAAGGTAAAAAGAAAGGTAAAGAATTAAGTTACAAGAAATTAGCAATGTCATTTCAATAGTTTAGATTTCCTGGTTGTGTTGGGTTCTTTTTATAGGATAATGATGATAATGCTTTTTTCCTCCTGATTAACTATGATTCCCAATATAAAATACACATGAATGTAGAATAAGCAGTTATAATTTCTCAAATATATTACTACATCCTGCAGAATGTTGTGGGGACCAGTATAAATAAATGTTTCTAATTCAGCCCTTTCGTGAAGGTTGTCGATACACAGAGTGAAGGTCAGTTGCCAGCATTAGTAAAAAATATAAAGGGCTTCTGGACATGCCAAAACAGATTTCCAGTTTTAACATTAAATTTGTCCACCAGCATTATCAGTCAGGAACAATTTTACTAAAAAAGGACAGAAACAGTACTGCTTACAAATATTGTTTAGTTCACATTTTGAGCATTAGTTTATAAACTTACCTTTTATTGCCGAAAAATGTTGCATTAGCACATTATGTTTTGAACAGCCATTTGTGGGGTTTTTTCCCCTCTAGAATTGTCAAATAAAATCTGTTTGAGGCACGCGTTTGAAGAGGTATTGCATGTGATTCGCTTTTGCAAGAGACTACTCCAGCCTGGATAACAGCTGTGTGAGGCCATTATGTGGCTGCGAGAGGCAGACACAGAGACCAAGATCTTTAAACATGGTGGCTAACTTGAGTAGCAGCCTTCTGCACCTTAAGTCCCTAACTCACTCCCACCCTGGCACTCCAATCCCCTGGCCCAGCCCTGAACTCGCTCCACCACCCCAGCACCCTCCTACACTTCGCACCCCAACCCTGAGTCCACTCCCATGCTCCAAACTCCTTGGCCACAGTCTGGAGCCCTCTCCAGTACCTCAAATGCCCCAGAGCCATCCCAGAGCCCACAACCCCCAGTTGAAGCCCTCACCCCTCTCCTGCCTCAAGCTGCAGCCCCCTCCCACACTGAACCTCTCATTTTTGGCCTCACTCCGGAGCATGGGGGCCCCACAAAATCTAATAGCCCTGAGTACCAGAAGAGTTAATCCAGCCCTGCTGTTCATTACCACCCACAGTCCCTCAAAACATTACTGCTTTCCAAGTATCTCAAGCCAACTAAATATAAATATCTGGTTTTCATTATATCTCAGTAGTGTAAGCTTGCATTTTTGTACCTGAATCTCACTGTGTTCTTTCCTAGTCATGTTTCTAACTTAGCATGATCCTTTTGTTTTATATCTGTACACAGAGATAACTTTCTTACCAATAAACTAGGGAAATACAACCTAGATGGGAACCCAACTATAAGGTGGGTGCAAAACTGGCTGGATAACCACTCTCAGGGAGCAGTTATTAATGGTTCACAGTCATGCTCAAAGGGCATAACAAGTGGGGTTCTGCAGGGGTGTGTTTTGGGATGAGTCCTGTTCAATATCTTCATCAATGATTTAGATATTGGCATAAAGAGTAAATGATACCAAGCTGGGAGAGGTTGCAAGTGTTTTGGAGGATATGGTCATAATTCAAAATGATCTGGACAAACTGGAGAAATGGTCTAAGGTAAATAGGATGAAGTTTAATAAGGACAAATGCAAAGTACTCTACTTAGGAAGGAACAATCAGTTTCACACATACAGAATGGGAAGCGACTGTCTAGAAAGGAGTACTGTAGAAAGGGATCTAGGAGTCATAGAGGACCACAAGCTAAATATGAGTCAACAGTGTGACACTGTTGCAAAAAAAGCAAACATGATTCTGGGATGCATTAAGAGGGGTGTTGCGAGTAAAGCACAAGAAGTCATTCTTCTGCTCCACTCTGTGCTGATTAAGCCTCAATTGGAGTATTGTGGCCAGTTCTGGCCACCACATTTCAAGAAAGATGTGGAGAAATTGGAGAAGGTCCAGAGAAGATCAACAAAAAGATTAAAGGTCTAGAAAACATGATCCATGAGGGAAGACTGGAAGAATGGGGTTTGTTTAGTTTAGAAAAAAGAAGAGTGGGAGGGGACATAGCAGTTTTTAAGTATCTAAAAGGATGTTACAAGGAGGAGGGAGAAAAATTGTTCTCCTTGGGCGCTGGTGATAGGACAAGAAGCAATGGGCTTAAATTGCAGCAAAAGAGGTTTAGGTTGGATATGAGGAAAAAATTCCTAACTGTTAGGATAGTTAAACACTGGAATCAATTGCCTAGAGAGGTTGTGGAATCTCCATCACTGGAGATATTTAAGAGCAGGTTGAATAGACATCTATCAAGGATGATCTATTCTAAATGGTGCTTGGTACTACCATGAGGGCAGGGTGACTGGACTAGATAATCTCTCAAGGTCCCTTCCAGTTCTAGTATTCTATGATTCTATATCTATTTCAACCCTTCTCTCCCCACATTTAACCTGTAGATTTAATCAGCATTCTATTTCTCTGCTCCAAACTATTAAAGTTGTTTGAAATTTCACAGCAGAACTACACATACTACACTAGAAATATTACACCTGGGTTTGGCAGACAAATGCAGAAAAATTTGAAATTTCACAGAGATGAACTTTTGATAGCAAATACAGGCACCACCACTGTATTCTTCAAGGAGTGAGTGAATAAAAATTGTTTCCAGGTAGAACTGAATTCTGTTCAGATGTGAACATATTTTAATAGTTTAAGTGCTAAATTCATTTCTAAGTACCATAATTTATTACAATTTCCACAGTTGCTCTATTTTCAAAAAAGGGAGATGTTGAATTGCTGATACACTTTATATTTTAACTCACAGAAATCCAACTAATTTGAAACCAAAACCAAAAAAATTGACAAGACTAGCTCATCAGTTCTTGAATCTAACAGTCTTTGGGCTAGGTATTTTCCTCTCCCCTCCCCACTGCCCTTAAAAGTATTCCAGCTGTCAGATCTTTTTAACCAGCTTCCCTACCTACACACCATACACTTCTATGCTAATGGTATACTAGCACAATATCCCCTCATGGCTGCCTAGTTTACCTGTAGTTCTCCATTTTTTTCCCCCTTAAAGAGCAATCCCTTCATAAACCCTGGCTATGTTTACACTACAGAGTTTTTTTCGGAAGAATGGCCGTTTTTCAAAAAAAACCTTGGCGTGATCACACCTCAAACACGTTTTTGTGAAAAAAAATATCGAAAGAACAGAGGGATTTTTCCAGCATAGGTATTCCTCATTCTACGAGGAAGAACGCCTTTTTGCGAAATAGCTCTTTCGCAAAAAGGTGTGTGGACTGGGAAGAGGGGGTTTTTGCACAAAAAGAGAAAAAAAGCACAGGTGCCCTGGTGGCCATTCTGTGCATAGCAATCAGAGCTTACTTTTGAGAGAGTGTCCAGGCAGTCTGGACGCTTTTTTGCAAAAGTGCATCGCTTTTTCAATGTGCTTTTGCAGTGTGGACGCACTCTTGAGCAAGAAGTTTTTGCGGAAGATCTCTTCTGATAAAAGCTTCTTGCACAAGAAGCCTGCAGTCTAGACATAGCCCCTGTGTTCCCAGCTATTCACTACTCCCATAATCTTTTCTTCCCCATCTCACACAACCTACTATGCCACCATGCTTTATTATCAGCACATGCAGCCAACATGGAAAAGATTTTCAGAATTTAGAACATACGCCACTTTTGAAAACATCTTTTTGTAATACAAGTCTACACATTGCTACCCGTTTTTAATAAGAGGCAAATTTCTTCAAAATAATCTTGAATAATTTTTGTATGACATTCAGAGTTCCAGATTATTCACACCATATTTAGTACAATTCTTTCAACACAGGACATGAAAATAGCACAACTAACAATAATTTTGAAACTTTAATACACACTTTGCTCATATGGGAAAACAATTATTTATTGCTAAGAGATTTCAGGCAAACATGTTTTAGAAGTCCAGTTAATTATGATTTTATTTACACAAAAAGACAGTTTAACGTTTTCATGCAACATATGCACTTGGATCTAAAATCATCATGACAAACAGCAGAAGTAGTTAAGGAATGCCACACTAATCATACACTTTAGTAGATATAAAAAAATCCACAGCATTAGAGATTACATAAAGTAAAGAATATCTTAAATACTTTTCCAAAATACTGTAGCAGCCAAGACAGAGATATGGCTTAGAAGGACACCGGAATGTAATTCAGAAAACAAACAAACTATTCATGTCCTTTAAAAATCACTTTGTAAGACAAAAGCAACATTCAACTTCACATACTGATTTTACACAGAATTGCTATGCAATACCTTTACTTTTTATCCAAATAACAAAAGTTATAAATTTGTTTGGTAAACCTCTATTACATTTTCCCTTGATTTTACCTGTAGTAGCCATTTTATTTAAAAGAGGGCAGGTTTGGCACTTTTATACTGATGTCACCAATATTAATATTTCTTGGGATCTCTGGAAGATTCATATTCTTTACAGCTGACACAGCCCGGGCTGGGGCTCCTGCTAAACCAGCCTGTATACAGAAGTAAAGGAAAAGATACAATACAGGTGAAGTCTATTACAACAAGTGGTCTAGGCAGACAACACAAACATCTAAATTGTTCCCATAGTTACAAGATTAGAAAGACCAGATGGTAGTTTGGGTTGGGATGAAATGGGTTATTTGGAAGTACTAAATTAGAAAGAGAAAACAGTTCACACAAATTCTAAAATATTATGGAAACATGCTATATCAATTTGATGAAAAGTATATGGGAGTAGGGAAGGACCTGAAGAAACTAAGCTAAGTTGTAAAAACACCACACTGAGATATTGCTGAAGCTAACATACTGCCCTTAATTTGTATTGATCCTACATATAGCCACTTACATGACACATAACCTCAAATCATTCATCTGAGACATCTGCAATGCCTAAGAATACTGGGACATTAACAGTCACAGCTTAATTTTAATGGCTTGCATCAGGTCAAACATTAAACATTTCTATTTTGTACTATTTTCCTCTGCTCTAGGCTTTAATCAGTCAAAGTCACACATTTATTTTACAAGTAAAGGCCATTTTAAAACTGATTTTAATCTAGCACAGCCAATTAGACAACGTTCCTGCCATGCCTACTCACCAATGGCTAAATCCCCAGCTGCTGTAAAATGAAATAGCTCTGCAAATATCTATGCCATTACTCCAATTTACAGCAAACTAATGATCTGACTCAAAGTTTGTAAGAGGGGCAAAAGCCCACACAACTCTGTTTTAAATGTGTTTGCATTATTGCTTGTTTTCTAAATATCATTTAGGATCAAAGACCAATCTTTTTAGGACTGCACTGCCATCAACAACAACAACAAAAATATGTTTCAGTACTACAACTGCACAAAGTCACAATAATTGCATGTATAAATTACACACAACATTCTGAAATGTTGGGCTTAACATTTTCTGTAGAATGCAAAACAAAGCATTAATCATTTTAATTTCTTTTGCCAACTTACCAAAGATGCTGATTTTCCCCCTTTAATATTTAAGGTGGGGGGGGGTGTGTGTGTGGAAGAAATGCTCATGAGTTAAGTCTTTCTATGCCAAGTATTATTACTCTGCAGATTTTTTTGTCACACCAAATCACAAGCTGTATCCCCTGACAACAAGGATTTGTAGCAGAAACGCTGACTAAATAAATTTCCAACTCAGAGCCTCTGGGATACAGAGAACCTCCTCCGTTACTAGTTTCTAACTACAGAGATTCCTAAATTAAAAGCATAAAAAAATTATTTAAAGATATAAACTAGAATCAAATCTCCAGTGTATTTACTGGTGTAGAAAAAAAATTAAAACTTATTTTAAAAATCGAAACTGTTCTCCCTAGTAACCTAACTCATTGCACAGGTACGGTCAGATGTAGAACTTGGGGGGGGGGGAAGGGGGGGAAAAAAGACTGTCTTGCTGAAACACACATAGAATTATCTATGGTCAATATTTCAGGTTAACACAGGAAAGAGACCCAAAAGTAGCTAGAGAGTTAGAAAGGCTACTGACTACTCTCACTCATATTACAAAAGTCTGCAAAATGGTTTTAAAGGCAAAAGGTATTTGGGAAAATACAGATTTAAATGTAATATTCCTACATTAAAAACTTACCTTCTGAGGTTTAACATTGTACTTTATACATAAGCAATTTTTTAAAAGTTTACATAAGCAATTCTCAAAATTAATGATTACTATAGACCCTACAATATTTATACTTGGGCGACTTGAAGTAATGTAACTAACATAAGCAAAGAGCAAGAAAAAAAGTAAAGAGAGAGTTCAAACAAACAGAAGATGAAGCCTTCAGAAATGGAAGATCTCTTTTGTCTTTTTGTAAACTGGGTAAGGACCCTGAATTCTGAGTAGGCAATATGACAAAAAACAATGGCGGTCTTCTGGAGACATCTGACTCATACTTGCTCATAATATCATCTTCTGCAATTAATTACTGCTCAAATTCCATTCTCTACACATAATTCATGTTTCTGAAAGAAAGTTTATATAGGTTGAACCTCTGAAATCTGAGACTCTGGTTCGGCAATATGCGTGGTCCAGCAGGATCACGAATGTTGTTGTATCAGAGAGCCCTGGCACCTGGAAGTGCAAGCTCTGACCCTGGGGAGCCCGGCTGGGCAGGGCAGCAGTGGGACTGGTGAGCCCCATCCACAGGGAGCCCTGGCTGGGTGGGCAACAACACAACCAGTGAGCCCCATCCCCGGGAAGCCCCAGCAGGGAGGGACAGCAGCGGGGCACCCAGCAGCAAAAACAGGGCAGCTGGCAATCCCCATCCCCAGGGATCCTCAGCAGAGCGCAGTAGAAGTGGAGCAGCCAGCAAGTGCTGTTCCTGGGGATCCTTGGCGGAGCACAGCAGAAGCGGGGTAGCCAGCAAGCCCCGTCCCTGGGAATTCCCGGTCGGGAGAGGGAGAAGCAGGGCTACTACACTTGGGGAGTTCCATTCCCAGGGAGCCCCCATGGGTCAGAGCCCAAGTTCAAGCCCTGCAGGCTGGAGCCCAGTGGCAGCGGGGCCAGAGCAGAGCCAGCCACAGGGAGAGGGAGCGTCCTGGGAGGCTGGTGGCAGGGACCTCCCCTGATCTGGCAAATTCCCTCCTTCAGGATGGGTCAGGTCCTGAGGATGCCGGACAAGGGAGGTACAACCTGTAGTATTTAAAGTAATTGGGCTAAGGTGCACGTGATATCTGTGGTATTGGATTGCAGAGGTCACAAAAAGTCCACAGATATTTTAACAATTTATTAGATATTGCTAAACAATGCCCAAATTTCCAGACAGGCTACAAAGTGGAACAGTATCTTTTTTCTACTGCTCTTTTACAAGGAATAAAGTAGATCTAAGGTTTCCCCCAACCCTATACTATTTTGTTTTTATATAAAAGACCCAGAAAAATATAAGATAAAATCCTCACTACTTCTCCAGACTTTTTAAATGTCAAATGGAAGGCTTAGTGAGGTGCAAATGGGTTCTGAAAGCTTCAGATCCAGCCAGAGGAGGATCAAGGCTGAGACCGACAACTGAGTCTGTCTTCTGAGAACCCCCTCACAAACTTTGGCTCAAGAGGCATGCTGTGGTTGAGAAGGGCAAATCAGAATTGTCATGGCAATGCTAGAAATTCCAGGCAGTGCTGTAGCACTTTTTTGTAGTTTACTTTATAAAAAAAACAAAAACAAAAACAAAGCAACAATATAATGTAATGAGAAACTGATTTTAAACACTTTGGATACGAGTCTTGAAGAATTTTTATTGCATATACAAGGAACTGTTCAGAAAGGTTTTACAGCATACCAAAATAATGTGAATTTCCTCCTCTAATTTGATTTTGCTCACTCTTAAGTACAATATTCAGTCACAGGAGAGAGAAAAATCATTTGAGAAATTCCAAGAAATGGACAATGTAAACTGTTTTCCATACAGAAGATGCAAATACTATTAAAGCAGTAACAAAAGCAATGAATTATACAATTAAAAACTTATGGGAAACCAGCAAAATATTATAAATAATGTACATGGTCCACACAGACGGACATGGGTAGCAATTTAAAACAAAGATGTCATTGTAGGTGACTAGGATGGAGGTCCCGTACCCTAATTTAATGCAGATTAGGATTCGGGCAGAAACTTACCCTAAAGTAATGAAGGATTTTTTTTTTGAATGGTCAAATAAAAATTTGAACATAACTGGTCATTTTTACATACCTGTAGCTATCCTCTTTATACAGATTTACAGTCCCTGCCTCTCACCCCAAGAAAATGAAGACACAATTGAGATTTAAAATGCCATGATTGACACCCACAAATAATTTTACAAAATTAAAGCACATTTTTGACTAAATTTATCTGTATTAATTATGCGTTAGGTTCAAAGAATATCCTTGGTAGAAGGACTATGACATTTCAGTTTGCTCCTTTTTTGCCCACAAGTGAGACAGCTTCCAGAGTGAAAAAATAAGACTTCATCACCATACACATGAGTGCAGACATTCTCAAGCCATCTCAGCCTTTTCTCCTAGAGTCCTCCTCTCTCATATATGGTTTTGTGATATGACATACATAGCATTTACATACTGCAATGCCCCTTTAGCACCACCAGTCTCACAATTTTATAAGCACAAGACAAAGTCATACAGTACTTCTAAGACACACCGAACAGATTTTTGATGATGTCTAATAAAAATATCTAAATAAAGGTATTACAGTAACAAAAATGTGATTCACAGTAAATGTACTTCTCTTTTAGTGTTTGTATTCAGTTATTACATACTGAATCCATCAGTAGACTTATGTTTAGTATACCAAGTAGTAAACTGGTGATTAGTCCTGCTATCTTTCTGTAACTCCTGCTGCCAAGGGTAAATTAAATTTATAAAAGAAAATAGGCATTACAATAAATACTTCAAATTCAACTTGTTCATAAAATGTTTGCTGCAGGTACCTATCAAGAAAGTAGTTACTGTAATATTGTACGGTATAGTTTCAACTACTTTTATTATTCAATACTTTTGTGGAAAAGCTATGCTGGTGAAGGAAAAATTATAACACTTTAAAAAACTAAGTAGCAAGCCTTTATCATGCAGTGAATCATGAAGGTTCATAGCAAGCAAAATGACCTAAGCAAGTGAAAATGAAATTTTTCAAGCATGTTCATGAAGTTTTAGAAGTACAGTACGAACTTGCATACAGCTGTTATTACAGTGAACCAAACACCATCTTTTCCCCTAGCTGCTTTGTATTCTCCATTTCAATGTTAAAAAATGCTGTATGCTAATCCTGAAATACCTGACATGTTAAATGTTTTATTCACAGCCACTGCAAGAATGTTTGTAAACCTGATCGTATATATTTAAAGGCTTGTGGCTTCAACATGAATTATTAATGCCACACGAGAAACTTAATATGGTTGTTTTTCTTAAGATTAAAGCTAGCACCATTCTGTTGATGAGCACAAACAGAAAATGTTCTATTTATTTAACAAGAAATTTGAATTTACATATATACTAAATATGTTGGCTGTAATTTGAGGTCATCCTTATATTTATATGGTAGCTATATGTCACAATATTCTTTCCTTGTAATCCTGGTAGAATATGTTGCAAGAAGATAACTCTAGAAATGTTGATTTTGTTCACTTTTAAAAAAGATCTCAACTATAGCTGAACATATTGCTAGTGCTTTGGCAAGTATAGGCAATATTTACGTATGTTTCTTACCAGACAAACGGATAAATATTCAGGCTGCCCTCCCAACAGCTCCACAAGAAGCTTAGTAAAAAGGAGGTACAAAAATATGCAGCTGATTTGAAAATGAATTAATAAAAGCTGAAGCTCTGTTAGAGAAACCGATCATCTTCATATGTATTGGAATGCACTTGGATATCACTGCTGCTGGTATTTTATACCAACTCCTCTTCCCAGAAGAAGTATGATTTCAAAGCAGCAGGGTTATGAATAGGATGAAAGGATGCAATACAGATTATAAAGGAATGATCATGTTCTCTGCTCATGAGATTAGATAAATGAATAGAATTAGAGAAAAAACAAAATGAAGTCTGCAGGTATATCAAAATGAGGCCAAACAGATAGAAGACTTAGACATACTCTTAGATATTTCAAGCACTTGAATCACAAAGATAGTAATGGATGGGAATGATTTTCATTTGATTGTTTTTTCTTTAAATTGCCAGACCCAAAAATAAAAAACAGAACGTGCGAGAACAGAAAACAAAGTAGCAGTACGCAAAAAAAACCCTGGAAAAAATAGCTCCTATTTCTTACATTGTGAAATGCATCTTAATTTCAGTGATTTGTGGAGACCAAATAAGGGTGCAATTTATTTGGAATATTTCCTTCATACAATACAAGAAGTTTCAAATTCAAGTAAAACATGTTTTTACCATATAAAATATTTTTACACTAAGTCTTAAAAATGCAGAATAGTAAAACCTGACTTCATATCAGCTATACTTGTTAAATCGGCTTTTTAAAATGGGAAGATATACTATTTCCATAGTCTACGCTTCAACCAACAGTTTCTCAAAAGTGAATATCTAAGCTGTTTACAACCTGGTTGGTTAGCAGACTATCTATGGATTTAAAATTCCAATTACAAAAGAAAAAAAGTAAGTAGAGCTGATTTTTAAGAATATTTCATTTCAGAGATATTCTACAAACTAATGCACATAAACTCTCAAGTTACTTTGCTGTACTTAATGTTTAAAATAACGAGGGTCATGAGGCAGTTGGCACATACTGAACTTAAAACGTACACTTCCTCATCCTCATTCTTTTGTTCATATTTGTCTTGGATGACTAGTTGTTGCTCCATAAGACTGCCTGTGAACATACCAGATTTGGCTCCTTCTTCGGGAGACAATGATCCACAACTGCTCTGGACAGCAGGACTTACAAAAGGAGGAGAAAAACATGCATTTGAAGTTCATTATGTACCAACTGCCCTCTCACCCTGTTCATTAGAGTCAGTATAATAACATCAACCTTAAAAAGCCAATTATAACATCTGTATGTCATCTTTACCTTTCAACTCAATTTTAAAATCTATGGATTATTCAGTTATTTATTTGGGATCAAACTTTTAAAACAAAAATGATTTTGTTATTTATCTGCAACTTGCTCAAAAATATCACTCCAATACAAGAGCTTAAAGATTCTGATTTTTAATCTGAAATGCTAAGTTTGGAAGTTGTACTATTAGGGCACGTCTACACTGCAGGGCAAATGTCAAATTAAGGTATGTAACTTCAGCTATGTCAATTGTGAAGCTGAAGTCAAAATAGCGCAATTTGGCTTTTGGTGTGGTCTATACAACAGGGAATCGAAGGAAGAACACTCTTCCTTCAACTTCCCTTACTCCTCATAAAATGAGGGTTACAGAAGTTGGAGTAAGAAGTCCTTCATCTCGAAATTACTTCGAGATAATGGCTTGCTGTGTACATGCACACTTTGCTATTTCGAAATACCATCAGTTATTCCAAAATAACGCTGCTGTGTAGATGTACCCTTAGAGCTAACACTAATTAAGTTAAGGCTCTCATGGGCAGAATGTTCTTAACCACATGCTTAGAGTTTAAGCTTTTTAACATTACACTGCACTAGTAACATCAGTTATCTGTATGATCAACTGTTATTCAGCTCCATAATTTTTGTTATTTAAATGCCGACGTAAAAAATCCAAAAGTTAAATTCTACAATGTAAGAAGAAAAAAAATTAAAATAAAGAACATATGAAGTCAATGACAAGCTAGTAAAAATACACTATGGCCAATAAAAGATGAGGGAACTACAAGAAGAAACTAGCACAAAAAGTAGGCTACAAGGACTGGCATGGGTATATTACACATAATTTTTGAGTCTGGCCTAATAATTTATTGCCTTTGACATCATTTTGCTTTCCCTTTTTGTTAAAAATACATTTTGTCAAAGTCAGCAATACCTGTGTCTACCTGTCCTGTCTGGGAGACTGAAAGATAAAGGTCTGTAAGAGAGAAGAATGGAAAGAGCTAGAAAAGATCAGGAGGTTTGGAAAAACGAGCTCCAACTTAAGTCAGACTAAATTCATACCCATCTGATAACACCAAATAGAACACAAATAGCCCAGTGTTAGTGCGGACCGGACAGCATCCCAATGATCTTCTCCCAAAGCATCCCTCCCTTAGTCCCAAATTACAGTTATGTTTTTGGTTCAAGGGGACTGACCGGGAATCGATTCAGGGACCAACAATGCTGCTCCTTAATTACAGGTGTCAATGATGAAGCACAGTGGACATACTTCCCCTCCCTCCAGGAAGGGGTATATTGCCTCTCAGTACCATACTCTTGTAGTCCAGGTGACAAAAGAGCAGAACAAAAATGAAACCTGGGATTCCATCATCACAATGCAAACCACTACCATACTTCCAAGGGCTCCAGCTAAGCAGTCTTTGGTTTGATAAAGGAGTTTGTTACATTTGTGAATGCAATAAACACATTTAATTCTTAATGTTAAATTTCAATTGAAATCCAATTAGAAAACTGGAGCAGCTTAACTGTTCAAATATTTATGACATACAACAGTAAAACAGACAAAGTCTACATATAATCATCTTGCATTTTATTGAAACCGAACCCAAAATATTCCACACCTAACCATTTCACCTTATATTATAAATTAAGTGAAAAGTAGATAATTTCTGAAGATGTAAGTATTTAGTGAAATTTGCCATCTTAATTGCAAAAAGAAAAGCATCTTATCCTTTGTACAACTACTTTCTGGATTCAAGCATTTCTAATAAACGGGAACCATATTCAAGTCAAAAGCTATAAAGTGTTTAGAAGTTACAGTATTCTTATGAATCTGAAGTACAGACTCTATTGAAAACTGCCTCTGGAGAGCTCTGTCATTTATTCATTTAGTTAATTAGTTAGTTCATTTATTTCTAATATTGTTTCAATCAAAGGTGATTAAAATGACAAGATCCACTGGTTTTGATTTTTGGAATGTCTTCTGCTGCAAGAGACACTTGCAATAACTTTATTCAAAAAGGACAACGGAGAAGAAATAGCGATCTGGGAATATGTGAAGATTAGGTATACAAATGATTAATGAATTAAGTGAGTAAACATTCACCACAGAGACTTAAATATCATATTACAGTAGCTGTAAAAGTTGAAAAAGAAACAGTAACTGTACTCAAACACTGCATCAATTAAGAGCAGTTTATAAAGCTATCCACTCCATCCCAGTCACCAAGTATTTCAATTTACCACTACTGTAACTTTACCTTCTATAATTCATTGCTCTCTATACAACAGGCCAAATTGCTATGTGGCTAACACATGCAGTCAAACTTACTATGAACCAAATTCTTTTTTTTCATTTTTCTATCAATTAATTTCATAGTGCAGATAGATTAAGAAAAAGAAAGTGAGGTAGTGGGAAACAACAATTAATAGGGCTCACTGCACTTGACTGATATTTGAGAGGAGCAATCAAAAGACTCTTCTGTAGCTGATTTAACAGAACAAGTTAATAAATGAAAACCTTAACTAGTATTTTTTATGCAGAGTTCACAAGAAGTTCTTCAAACATCACAATACATATTAATCTTAAGGAATTATATTTCTTAAAATTTTCGTTACTGCCTTGCTGTATCCATCACAGAAAAAAATACGTACACAAGTTATAAAATAAGGTAAAATTTATGTGAATAAGAGGAAAAACTGACATTTACTTCCAAAATCTATACCTTCTCAGAAAGATAAATAGGCATTTTGGGCATCTTATTAAATTATGCCAATATACACCCAGGCTGAAGAAAGTATATAAATTGTAACATATTGTTCTTAGCTTGTATGTTTCTTACAGTGATATGCTGTGTGTGGAAGTGACAAAAGAGGTGCACAATAGAAGAATCACAGGCCCAGAAAGACTGAAAAAAAGTGTTGCTATGCCATCAAATCAGGAGCAACAGTATAAAGAACATAACATAGCTTCAGAGCTCATTTCTCACTTAATATCATAGGGTATGTCTACACTAGCCCCCTAGTTTGAACTAGGGAGGCTAATGTAGGCATTCGAATTTGCAAATGAAGCCCGGGATATAAATATCCCGGGCTTTATTTGCATCTTCCGTCTGGGCGCCAATTTTAAATCCTTAGTCCGAACTAACTGCCACGCGGCTGCGCGCGCAGTCAACAGTTAACTTTCGAACTAAGGACTTAGTTCGAGTTAACGTTTGACTGCCGCGCGTGTAGCAGTTAGTTCGACTAAGATTTAAAAATGGCGCCGAGAAAGATAAATAAAGCCCGGGATATTTAAATCCCGGGCTTCATTTGCAACTTCAAATGCCTACTTTAGCCTCCCTAGTTCGCACTAGGGGCTAGTGTAGACGTACCCATAGATATAACAACAGTTTTTGCTTAAATGGAAATTGTGTTTTCCCCAATAGAAATAATTTAGTTTTCATTTATGCTACCTAGGGATGTAAAATCCCAGCCAATCAGTTAGCTGATTAAACATAAGGCTGACCTAATATTTAACCAGTTAACCAACTGAAGCGGGATCCAGGTTGGGGAACTGGTCCAACCCAGCTGGAGTAGACCCCAGCCTGCAGGGCTCCCACAGGCTCCCAGCTCCCACTGGAGCAGCACCTCCTTGCAGGGCACCTGGGCTGCTGCAGACAGGCACTGCTCCAAATGACAGCAGCCCCCATCCGCAGTGGGGCCCCTGTGGGGCTTGGAGAAGCCCACTGTCTGCGCCAGGTGGGGAGCTGCTCCAGCCCTCACCGCTTACTGGTTAACTGATGATGCTTACTGGTTTAGGGTGATGCTTACCAGTTAATCTTTCACATCCCTAATGCTACCTACAACATACTTTATTTTTTTCTATTTGACATAGTGCCAATACGTTCAGCCTCCCTCAATTTTAGAGACAGCTTCACATTTTGCCAACGCATTTAGAAATTTGAATGATAGCAATGAGTGTCCAGAAACTGATAAACTGGTCAGATCCAGGATTATTACCTCACACACACACACACACACAAATCAGCCAAGGAGGCTTAGCTAACATATTACTGGTTTACGCTGCAAGTGACACATTATAAGAAGATCATAACATTCTATGCCAGTTATATTACTTGTAGCATTCTCCCCTCTGCAAATCAAATTCAGCTATACTAAACGAAGCATTGAATTTAATTTAAACTACAGTTATATCTTGTCAGTAAATTGGTGATATCTGTAAGTCTAAACTTAAGCAGTTTCCTACCCACATTTATCAGGCCATTATACACACAAAATGCAGTCTTCCTATTTGAAGGTACACTTAAGATCAAATCTTAGTGTTTGGTCTACATGAACAGTTAAGACTGTGGCAAACTGAGGGCTTAATCTCCTACATTTGCCTGCTGCTTTCTCACTGTTGACATGCCTGAATATAGTAGTTCCTCATTTAACACTATAGATGTGTTTCTGAAAATGTTTGTGCTAAGCGAAAACGTGCTATGCGGGGTCAATTTTCCCATTAAAAATAATGGAAGGGGGGGGGAGGGTTGCGTTTCAGGTGGTGGTGGCAAAATCAATTTTTTGTTGGTGCTGGGTTGTCAACGTCAACACAAGATAACTAGCAACACAAGTCGCCCGCGGTTTGTTAAAACACAAAGATAAACACGTCAATGAGCGAAGGAGCGCTGTGACCACACGTATTTATCCGCTCATGCGTATTACCACTGTTTTCACCAACTTATACCACCGCACGAAGTAGTCCGCCATTTGATTATTTTCGTGTTATTTTGGGGACGGTTGTGTTATTCGAAAAACGTTCCCTAAAAAAAATCATGCTATTGCGAAAACGTGTTAAGCGGGTACGTGTTAAACGAGTAATTACTGTAGCTCATTACTGCACTTTGAGCTAGCCTTGTTTCAAAGAGGACTAGATTCAAGTGCTCTAAAACTATCAGTGCACATCAGCAGGGTGCACAAAGTGAGACCTTGATAGCTTATGTGGTGTAGCTTCTGACCCCAGGTTCTGCAGTCTAATTGTTCATGAAGACAAGCCCTTATCACAGCAAACAGCAGAACTCCCATCTGTGATAGCAGGACCAGAACTGGGCTTTAAATGCATACATCGCAACCCGTCCACTTCCACCACAGTTTATCATTTTGTGTTGCAGTATGATTATGACACTGAATACACTACCATTTATTTAAACACTTCACAAGTTTTTGTAAAAAACTGTATGTATGTTTTCCCCGTAAGTTCTATAGACAAAACTGAGTTCTACCCTAATAAAGGGCAGTCAGTATACACTGACACCGTATTCTATGCAACTATCACAGAAGATGAAATATACCACATATTGAATGGGCACTGTCAATTTTTAGCACTATAAGCAGGCAGCTGTATATAGGATGGTATTGAAGTCAAACAGCAAAAATTCCGTATCATGCAACTTATGATCATGCTTTAAGTTTGGCTCAATTATAGAGTCTTTCAGCCTTACCTCAGATTTCTCCAGTTTATTTTGTGCATCAATTTGAGTGACAATTTCATTCATGTTGGTCTCCAAAACCATTCCACCCATGACCATTTCAGCCAGAATATTATGTACCTAAGAAAAGTCACAAAACCAGATGTATTTTAGTGAGCAAAATACCATCTGAGTGGCAGGGTGCCAATCACATCACTTACCAAAAAAAAAAAAAAAAAAAAAAAAAAAAAAATGTATATTTCTGGGTAATACCTAAACAGCCTTTTAAAAATGGTAGGCTCCAGAAAAAGTTGACAGAATCCCCCTAGTCCTCTTTGATCATAACACAACAAGATCAGGCCACAGAACCTCACTCACCCACTCCTATAATAGACCCCTAACCTCTGGCTGAATTAATGAAGTCTTCAAATCATGGTTTATAGACTTCAAGCTGTAGAGAATTTACCATTCATACTAGTTTAAACCCTCACATGAGCAGTGCTCCATGTTGCAAAAGGCAAAAAATGTCCAAGATGTCTGCCAGTCTGACCTGGAAGAAAATTCCTTCCTAATCCCAAATATGGCAATCAGACCATAAGGGCCAAACTCACGCGGCAGATGCCTGGGAAAGAATGTTCTCTAGTAACTGAGTGTGCCATCTCTAATCATTGAGAATTTTTGCTACTGGCAGACACCAATGGCCACGTATCCATATAGGCAGTCTCAGCACACAATCCCCGCCACATATTTACCAAGCTCAGTCTTGAAGCCTGTTAGGTTTTTTTGCTTCCTCTGCTTTTCGTGGAAGGCTGTTCCAGAACGTCTCTACTCTGATAGTTAGAAACCTTCGCCTAATTTCAAGCCTAAACTTGTTGATGGTCAGTTTGTGACCATTTGTTCTTGTGTCCACATGGGTTTTTAACTTAGTAACTCATCTCACACCCTGGTATTTATTACTCTGATGTATTTGTAGAAAGCAATCATATCTCCCCTCTGCCTTCTGTTTGTTAAGCTAAACAAGCAAAGCAGTTTGAATCTCGTCTCATAAGTTAGGTTTCCATTCCTCACATAATTCTAGTAGCCGTTCCCTGCATAAGAATGGCCATACTGGGTCAGACCAAAGGTTCATTTAGCCCAGTATCCTGTCTGCTGACAGTGGCAAATACCAGATGCTCCAGAGGGAGGGAACACAACAGGTAATCATCACTTGATCCCTCTCCTGTCATCTATTTCCAGACAAACAGAAGCTAGGGACACCATTCTTACCCATCCTGACTAATAGCCATTGATGGACCTAACCTCCATGAATCTAGCTAGCTCTTCTTTGAATCCTTTTAAAGTCCTAATTTTCACAACATCCTCTGGCAAGAAGTTCCACAGGTTGACTGTGCGCTAAGTGAAGAAAAACTTCTCTTTGTTTGTTTTAAACCTGCTGCCTATTAATTTCATTTGGTGACCCATAGTTCTTATATTGTGGGAATAAGTAAGTAACTTTTCCTTATTCACTTTTTCCACCAGTCATGATTTTATAGACCTCTATCATATCCTCCCTTAATCTCCTCTTTTCTAAGATGAAAAGTCCAAGTCTTTTTAATCTCTCTTCATACAGGACCCATTCCAAGCCCCTAATCAATTTTGTTGCTCTTTTCTAAACCTTTTCCAATGCCAATATATCTTTTTTTGAGATGAGGCGACCACATCTGTATGCAGTATTCAAGATATGGGCATATCATGGATTTATATAGAGGCAATAAGATCTTCTGTCTTATTCTCTATCCCTTTTTAAATTATTCCTAACTTTCTATTTGCTTTTTTGACTGCCGCTGCACACTGAGTGGATGTTTTCAGAAAACTCTCCACAATGACTCCAAGATCTCTCTCGAGTAGTTGTAGTTAAATTAGTCCCCATATTGTATGTGTAGTTGGGATTTATTTTTTCCAATAATAATCTGATACTGCACCTGTATCAGTTTAAATTTATCTTTCTTAAATACAGAAGTCAAGAATTGCACACAGTATTTCTGGTGAGGTCTCAGCAGTGCCTCGTATAATGGCACAGGGTGAACCTCTCTACTCTAGCAGTCTCTGGTCTGGCACTATCCGTGGTCTGGCAAGATTTTAGTTAACCAGATGGCCACATATCATGGGTGTGGCCAAGTTTCCCTGCAGTCCCATAAAGTTTATTTACAGCCACCAGTCCTGGCTCTCAGTGTTCTGTGCTGTTATTTAGCTTTAATTTATCCCTTAATGTCTTTGAAGAGCCCAGTAAGCATTGGAAGCATTGGTAATTCTGCTAGACAATAATGACTTCTGGCGGTTCAACAACTTCTGTGGTTCGCCACCGGTCAGGTGCCAAGGGTATTGGGACTAAAGAGGTTTAACCTCTAGTTACACTTTCATGCCTTTACTGGAAATACCTTGCCTGATAGAGTGTAGGACTACATTAGTCTTTTTAATGGTCATATCACATTGGTGACTCAGTCATCCTATGATCAACCAATACACCCAAGTCTTTCTTCTCCTTTATCACTTCCAACTGGTAAGTCTCCAGTTTATAGCAAAAATTCTTGTTAGTCTCTACATGCATGACCTTGCACTGTTACCTTTCATTCCATTTCTATTCTTCCAGTTTATGAGGTCATTCAGATCTTCTTATACAATATTTTTGTCCTCCCTTGCATTGGCAGTACCATCTGACTTTGTGTCATTTGCCAATGTTATTAGCACACTCCCACTTTTTGTGCCAAAGTCAATAATAAAAATGTTAAAGAAGATTGGTCCCAAGATCAATGCCTGAGGAACACCACTAGTAACTTTCCTGACAGCTAACCTTTCCATATTTCCCCTTTAAGCTGTTCCTCATCCACCTTTCAATTCTCATATTAAACCCCAGCTTCTCTAATTAACTAGTAATTTCCCATGTGGAACTGTATCAAATGTCTTGCTGAAATCCAAGTAGATTAGTTCTACTGCATTTCCTCTAAAAACCATTAACTACTCTGATCAGTATAGCAATGTTCTGGGGTCTCTGATTTCGCATTTATAAAGTTACTTTGCAAACACCTCCTGAGTAAGTGCACTAATGAATTTCATTTTTCATTCTTAAAGACATGTTCCAGCACACTTTCTGCACTTTAAAAATAAAGTGATAGAAACTGACAAAATTTCACCAACAACCAACACAGGAGTATTATCCACTCTGTCAATTTCAGGACCAAATGTTTCTTGTCAAGAAGAACATGTGGTTCAACTGATATGACTGCAGCACACGACAGTACCTTGTCTACATGGAATATTAAATCCAGTTCACAGACATTTTCAAAACATTTGTCTAGTGTTTCCACGAATACCTGTAGAAGAAAAAACAAAAGGTCAGGGTTTTAGAGAAATTAAATAATTCCATTATTTACGATCTTCAAACATGGCACATACAGAAAACAGAAATCATGTAGATTTTACAAAGTCTAGTATATCTGAAAAACATGTCTGGTTAATATTATTACTGGGATCCTGTATTGCTGGCAGGCCCTCGGCAAAATAATATGTGAAGTAAGACAGCTTTTAATACAACTCTGCAATATGGCCAAGGGATTACATACAAGTAAGTTAAAAGAATAGTCACACACTGAAAGAACATTCCAAGAACATCTATTTGCAGTTGTATACAGCTGTGATCCGATTCTTTACTTCTAATTTTAATGGGATGTCAAATATCTAGTAAAAATGAATTTCAGCTGTTTATTTTTACCAATTAATTTATTATTTATATTCAAGTAGCCGTTGAGGGTCCCAATCTGCTTCCACTTCTCTCCTCATAGAATCTTGGCAATTTCTTCTAAGAGCAAATTGCTAAAATGTGACATAACCCTCCCACTTCTCTTGGCTTGCCTTCTCTTCCCTTTCTACAATTCTCTCCTCCTTCCCTGACACACAGGCAGAAGAAGTCTTTCCATCTCCTTTCCTGTTCTATCCCCTCCCCAGTGGATCCATCCTATCATCTCATCCCTTCCCTTATTCTTCTCCCTAACCTCTCATGCTCCTCCGATTTCCCCCACCTCCCATAATACAAGCATGACTTAGTCTCTCCATCCTAAATACAACCCACCATTGACCCCACATGCCTCTTCAACTTCCACCCATCCCTTCTCCCTTTCAACTAAGATCACTGAATGTGCTGTCCACAACTATTGTCTGACATGCCTCTCCTCCAAATCCATCACAAACTTGTTTCAGCATGAGCACTCCACTGGAATCCCTCTTGTCAAATCCTCTAATGACTCTGTCCTAGCTAAAGCTAAGAATTTGTTCTCCATCCTCATCCTCTATCACCTACCTTCCACAGTAAAGCATGTTCTCCTTGAAATGCTGTCCTCCTTTGGCTTATGTCACTCTCCCCTCTCCTTGTTCTCCTAATCACTCCTTCAGCAGATCTTCCTCAGTCCCCTTCCATCTTTCTGTGAGGGTTCCACAAGGCTCTGTCCTTGCTCCCCTTCTTTTCTCCCTCTATATCTTACCTCTGGGTAATTTCATCTGCAAACACAAATTCAATTACCACATCTCTGCTGAGGACTCAGACCCACCTCTCTGCTCCAGACCTATCTCCTTCCATCCAAACCAAAATCTCAGCCTGTGTCTCTGACATCTTCTTATGGATGTCTAGCTATGTTGAGCTTGAGTGGATCTTAATCTTTCCTCTTCTCCCCCCACCTTACCTGTTACCTTCTGTCTCAATATCTGTGGACAATGCTGATAGGTTATGGGCCGGATTGACTGAGTGCCGTCTTCAACTCAATCCTCTGTCTAACTCTTGCAGATTCTTTCTGCATAACATCTTACAATACAGACCCAGCTCTCCACCCATAGAAATAAAATTCTCACCCAGGCTCTCATCATTCCATGTCACAATTACTGCAAGAGCCTTTTTTCTGGCCTTGACAAATGCAATCCTGCCACACTCATTTCCATTCAATATGCTGCTGAATGAATCATTTCCCTAGCTCATTGCTTTGATCATGTTGCACCTCTCTTTTATATCCATCCAGTGACTCCTCCTTTATCACAACAAATACAAACTGTTTGTATTCACTTTCAATGCCCTTCACAGTCTATCAGCTCTCACGTACTACTGAACTGTTCACACTTGTACCAACTGGCCCATACCAGCCTCCATTGCCCACTTCTGATATTTTCCAACAAACATATTGTGCTTTTCCCAAGCTGCCCCTCATCCTTGAGAAGCACTTCCCATAACCATCTGCAAGACTGCCTCATTATATTTCTTTGCTGTGATGCCTACAAAAAATTTGACAACAGTTAGGTTTCGAGTGTGCTGAGACCACTCTTATCATGCTGACTAATACTGTCTCACTATTGCCATCTGTGGTTCCAAAGATAGCTTCTCATGTTGTGCTGGTAGGCAGAGAATGACAAGAAAAAAAACTTGTCATGTACTTCTCCAGCATAAGCATATTGGACATATGAAAGAAGGTTAGTATCCCCCACTATGTGAGTGGATTCATCAAGTTGCTAAGAGAATTACTAGCTTTGACGCAGTCTTGCCAAAAGCTGGCATTTCACATTTTCAGCCACGGATGGTATTTGACACTGAATGGTATCATTGGAAAGAGGTACCTTGTCGATTGTATTCTTTGCCTTTCCCCCGCAATATTATATCATCCATTATTTTTGCTGCAGACTTGATCAGGTTTTCAGCTACAATATGATCTTTTCCTGTCTTTGCCACCAACAGGGATACTTTGTAAGAGGCCTTGATAGCATTAGCATTTCCCCCAACGGTGGCAAAAAAAAAAAAAAAAAAAAAAAAAAAAAGCATTGAATTCTATGTTGGGAGTCCTTTGCATTTCTTCTTAAAAAACTCAGACTTCCCAATGTATTGTGTTTTGATTCAAAATGACGTTTAAAGTTTTGCTGGTTTCATTGCATCATTAGATAAAGTTTCATAACACAAAACACAATGTGGATTGGGATCTTCTTCATCTCCAGGCCAGGAAAACCCCATTTTCAAGTAGTCAGTATTGTACTTCCATTTTGTTTTACTCTTGCTGCTTTGCTCACTCATGGTTAAAATCTGATCACTGGTTTGTGCATTTATTTCCCTTACGAACACATTACTGCGCTCACCTCTGTAATTATGAGGCAATTCACTCTTAGTGGGCTTACCTCCAGCTTCACTGTAAGCAGCACTTGTTCCAGTGTTCACATTTAAATTGTGTTGTTGTGGTTCATAAATTGCCTCATTTACACTGTCATCTTTATTTTGTACCTTGCCTGCCTTCACATTGGGTATCTCGCTGGATCCAAACTTCAGGGAACTGGATTTAAGCCATAGATCCATATTATTAATCCTCTCTGATTTTTTCAAGTAGATTCGAACTTGGATCTTCTGGGAGAAATGGTCAAAGGGCTAAATGTGTACGCTACTGAAGCACAATAAAAAAGGTACCGAGGAAGACAGTAAGTGGGAAGCTAAGAATATAGACTATGGAATCTATTAATGGAAACTCACCATTATTTACATAATTATGCCCAAGCCATTTGCAAGTGCTGGAGCTAGGAAGAATTTTTTTTTAATTTAACCAATATGAAAGGAAATATTTATCAAAATTATTAAACAAATTAAGCGCTTTAACTTTCTCATGTTAGTTTACCAAACTTTGCTTTAAAATGTAAATAAAGTAAATAGTAATTTATGTCTAACACAAAAGATTCCAACATTGTTTGCAAAGGTGGGGAATCTTTTTTGGGTTGGGGGCCACTGACCCACAGAATCAGTCAAGGACCACACAAGTGAGACGCAAAAAAAAAAAAAAAAAAAAAACAAAAAAACAAAACCACTCCTCAAAAAACCCTGAATCTCGCTGATCTGGCCCCCAAGTGAGACAACTCACTCCAGGGGCCTGAGGTTCGGTGCTGCTTATAGGCCAGATTAACTCTTCTGGGGCTCCAGGGTTAGTAGATTTTGTGGATCCCCCTAGGCTCTGTAGGTAAGGCCAAAAATGAGGGATTCAGTGTGTGAGAGGGGGCTGCCAGAGAGTGGTATAAAGATACGGTTGCAGGATGTCCAAGAGAGGGTGCAGAGCAGGGGTAGGCAATAATTTTTGATGGGGGCCACTCCAAGAATTTGGTAAGTGATCGAGGGCCGCACTCTTCCATTATTAATAGAGAAGGTGTGTGGGTCTGGGATGGAAGGTGGGTGTAGAAAGGAGCTTGGGTAAGGGATTGGGGTGTGGGAACTGGGAGTTAGTTTGGGTGAAGGAGGGGATCATGCCCTGTGGCAATGGAGTGGGGTGCGGAAGGGGTCCAGTATCTGGAAGGGGAGTATGACCTGGGGTAGGGGTGCAGAGGTTTGGGTTGTGACCTGGGACAACGGATTAGGGTGCAAAGTCTGGGAAGGGTCTGGGTGCAGGAGAGGATTCTAGCCCAGGGGAAGGGTGTAGGAGGAGGGAGTGCAGGGCCTGGAGAGGGTTATGACCTGAGGTGGGGTGTACAAGGAGATGCAGTGTCTGGGAAGTAAGGACGTTAAGTAACGGTTAATTTACTAGTCGAGCAGTTGATGGAATTTCCATCGACTACTCGACAGGCACTTCCACATTCCTCCTTTGAAATGTACAAGAGCCCCCGATGGGCCCCCTGCCGTCCAGACCCTGTACCTGCTATGGGGAGCTGCTGGAGCCATGTATACTGCTCAGAACTGAATGCTGTAAACCCCAGGGGGATGAGGAAGGAGGATCAATTTCCATGCTGCCTGTCCTGCAAACAGGCAGCTGCTATTGGCCAAAACCAGCCAATGGAAGCTACTGGGTGTAGGGGCAGTATGAAAAGCCGGTCTCCTCTCCCTCCAGACTCTCAGTGTTCAAAGACACACACGGCCTTGCAGCCAGCTTTGCTGAGCAGGGGCGAGGCAGGCAGGGACCCAGCTGAGGCTCTTGCCAGATCCGCAGCTTGGAGGGCCAGATCTGGCCCTCCGATCATCTTTTGCCCAGTCATGGTATAGAAACAAACTGGGCATGTGGTGTCTTGGCAAGAGGTGAATAAGGGGGGTTGGAATACAGGATCTGGATATGGGGGGAGCTGCTTACCTGGCTCTGCAGCTTCTTGAGTTCCAAGCAAGGTCTCCTGCTGGTCCCATTGGCAGCAACTCCAGCCAATGAGAGCATCAGAGAAAGTTCGTCATTAGCTGGCATTCCCTCAGCGAGCTGGGTGGAAGGGAGGCAAGAAATGCAGCATGGAGCTGCTTGTTCTGGTCTGTCTCTTCACTCCCCCCCTCCACAAGGCAGGGAAACCCCTTGATTACGCTGCCATTCTCTGCTGGGGTTCTCTTTACATTCCGCACACTCCCTGCCCCCCTCCCCCCCCGAAAGCCCTTGATTACACTGCCATTCTGGGCTGGGGCTTTATTCACAATTCCTCCTCCTTCTCCTTCCCCCCTCAGCGGGGAAAGACGCTGAGCTGGGCGGGAGGCAGGCAAGAAATGTAGCTGGGAACCACCTGTTCTTGTCTCTTTCTCTTTTGAAGCAGTTTGGGGGGATCGGGGCTAGAGTGCCAGCATGGATTCTCCGCTGCCGGGGAGGGAGGAATTAGTTTGTGTTGCAGACCACCTGGGAGGCTGTGGCGGACCACTAGTGGTTCGCAGACCACACTTTGAGAACCACTGCTTTAAGAACGTGAGTTAGATGGGAAGGGATGCCTTTTTGTTATGTGTGTATTCTGCATCTAGCACAATGAGGTTGTAGTCCATGACTTGGACTCCTAGGCTCTACAGCAATACAATAAACTGAAGTCTGAGAAGGGTAGCCATGTTAGTCTGTAACTTTAAAAAACAATGAACAGTCCTAGGCACCTTAGAGGCCAACAAATATACTGGATCATGGAAAAAATCCACTTCAAATGAAGTGGGTTTTACCCATGATCCAATATATTTGTTTTCTCTAAGGTGCCAGAGGACTGCTTGGTGACAATAAATTGAACAAGCTGCTTCATTAATCTTCACTCAAACTCTTTCCCATATTCCACAAACCCTCTTACACCTCAATACCTTACCCCAACCTCCCCTTCTGCAACCAGCCTCCATCCCAGACCCCACACCTCCTCCATTAATAACATGGAAGAGTGCAGCCCTTGACCACTTTCCAAAATCTTGGAGTGGCCCCCCCATTAAGAAAAATATTGCCCACCCCCGTGCTAGACAATAACTCAGGATCAGAACTGACTTCCTCCACCCCAACCCCTTGATGCAAATTTCCTAGTTCAGTTGGAGAAGAACCAGAAAGACAATCTTTCATCCCCTCGACAATTTCTGTGGTATTTCCCTTCCCCCTCCGGGATTCTAGCACAAGATTTCTTCTTGCTGCTAACAACCTCTGGGATGGACTTCACCACCTCAAAAGAGTCACTTCCCAAAATAAATGGTGCAAAATTCTTTGACGGAGCAGCAAAAGTTAACTCAGCTCATTTTTGCTCTGTGTGCACCTGTATCTTGGCCAAAGGTGCACGGATCTTATGGCCATCAATCAATTCTAATTCAGCCAAGTCCCCGAGGATCTCTTGCTCCTTAAGCAAGTCCCTATGACAGAAATTTTTCCCCAGCATCGCTCCAAGCAGGGATGTCTTGGCCATTCTATATGACACACTTCATGTGTTTACAACCTGGCTTTGAATTAGCCAGCTTTATAAATCTTGTGTGAAAAGCAGCCACTGTTGGGGAAGCAGCACCTTCATTACCTACTTGCTGCTTATTTATCCCCCAACAATGAGCATTTGTTCCTTAAGTGATCAGTGGGATTACAGTGATAACATCTCTTAGGCTCTTTTGCCTGTACAGGAGACAAAAGAAGCAGGGAGTAGCAGGAGAGGGAACTTGGGAAACCACACTCAGCCTTCTAATCACACTCTCTCTTCCCGGGGTAAAGCAGGATTCTTGACTTCCCGCACTGAAGCCCCTCTGCTTGAGATTCTCCCTTTCCACGTGTTTGGGACTGCTCATATTTGTCAGCAAAAGCAGCCAGAATTTGCACAGTTTCAACCGATTTGTCCCACAAACACTGCTTTACATCATCATGAGCTATGTCTATTAATTTCCATTTTAAAATCAAAACAAGTTCTCCCTCTAGTGGAGTTACAAGTGTATCATTTAATACAATCACTGGATTTAAGCAAAAAATACGAAACTAACACTACAAAGAACTTTAAAAAAAAAAAAAAAAAAAAAAATAGTCCGGCAGCACCTTAAAGGCTAACAAAACATTCATCTGAAGAAGTGGGTTGTATCCATGAAATCTCAGGATACCACCTACATCAGTGGTCTCCAACCTTTTTACACCCAAGATGACTTTTCAAATGTCAGGGCAAGCCAAGATCTACCCCATCCCTTCCCCAAAACCCCACCCCTTCCTTGAGGCCCCGCCCTCTCTGTTCCCCTCCTCTCCATCATTTGCTGTTCCCACCCCTTTCAACCTCGTGAGAGTGAGTGACAGGAGGTACAAGCTCTGGGAGAGAATTTGGGATTTAGGTGTGGGACAGGGTGAGAGGTACAAGATCTGGGAGAGAATTTGGGTGCAGGAGGAGGTGGAGAAGGGGATGATGGCTCAGGGAGGGAGCTCCAGGCTGAAAAGTGTTGCGGTCAGGTGGAGGGTTGGGGTGCTGAGCAAGCCGCAAGCTTGTGAATGTGAGGGTGCAGGAGTTTGGGTTGTAGTGCATGAAGGGCTCAGGGCAGGGAGGCTGGGAGTATAATGGGCTCAGGACACAGATTTGCAGTGTGTGGATGGTGCAGGAGTATTGTGGCAGAAGACTGGTGATGTGGGGGTGCAGGAGTTTGGGGATGTGAGGGGCTCAGGGCAGGGGGTTCAGGTGTATGATTGACTCTAACCCTGAGCCTGGGGGCTGCAGAAGTGTTATGATGCTGCAGCCAGATGGGAGCTTGAACTCAATTGGGGGGTTGTTGGCCAGGCTTCATTTTTTAAAAAAATATTATGTCCAACACAAAACATTTCAGTGTTGTCTGTGTTTATGAGAGGAGTGGGGAACCTGTTTTGAGTCAGGGGTCACTGACCCACAGAAAAATCAGTCAGGAACCACACAAGTCAGATACAAAAAAACAACCCCTCCAAAAAACCCCAAGCCTCACTGATGTGGCCCCAAATGAGACACCTCACTCCGCTGGCACTCCAGCCTCATGGGAGAGAGGGGTAGGTAGGACTGAGGTTCAAGGTCTCAAGCCAGATTAACTCTTCGGGGGTTTCACGATTAGTGGAATTTTTGGTCCCTCTACACTCTGAGGTGGGGCCAAAAATGAGAGATCCAGTGTGCAGGACAGGGTTACCAGTGAGTGGGATAGCGATGGGGATGCAGAATCTGGGTGGAAAATAGGGTGCAGGAACAAGCTGAGGCTAGGGATCTGGCCAGGAGGGAGGGGGTAGGAGTAGGGTGCTGATGGGTGTCTGGCCACGAGGCAGGGGCAAGGTGCTGGATGGTATCTGGGTAGGGTGCCAGATGGGGTCTGGGCGGAGAGCAGAAGCAGGGTGCTGGATGGGAGTCTGGCCAGGGGGCAGAGTGCTGGTGGAAGTTTGGCCAGGGGGAAAGGGTGCTGGTGGGGGCCAGAGCAGGAGCAAGGGGCTGGTGGGAGTCTGGCCAGGGGACAAGGTGCTGGTGAGAGTCTGGCCAGGGGACTGATGGGGGGCAGGTGAGAGTCTGGCCAGGGGATGGGGACAGGGGCAAGGTGCAGGTGGGGGTCTGGCCAGGGTGCAGGTGGGGGCCAGGGGAAAGTGCTGGTGGAGGGGGCCGGGGTCTGGCCAGGGGGCAGGGACAGCTCAGCTGGTTCCTGGGGATCCCGCGGTGTGCACTACTCCTCCCCTCCCCAGAACAACCAACATACTTCCTGAGAAGTTGGAGCTGGCGTGCAGCCTGGGACTTCTCCTGCCTCTCTCCACCCCCTCCAGTGTAGGAAGGAAGGCAGGCAGGCAGCATGGGGAAGGAAGTCCCCAGCTGTGCACCAGATCCGACTTCTTAGGAAGCACGCTGGATGTTTTGGGGAGGGGAGGAGCAGTGCGTGCTTTGGGACTCCCCCGCCACTGCACAGGAACCTGGCGCTACATCCATTTTCCCAGGAGGTTGCACCAGGGCAGGCTCCTTTCTTGGGGTGGAGGGAAACAAGGGGGAGGGGACTGAAACACCTTGCAATCAACTGGTCATGCCCCCAAAATCGACCAGTCAATCACGATCTACGGGTTGGTGACCACAGATCTACACGTTTTGTTGGACTTTAAGGTGCTGCTGGACTATTCAGTGTTTAAGTTTTTCCAGTTACAGACTAACACAGCTACCCCTCAAACTACAAAGAGTTGTTGACCAGACTCTCCCTGCACTGAGTGGGGAGTTATGCACCTAAGAATTGGATTCACAAAGCTGACCAAGGTGCTGCCTAAGCTAGCCAGTAGAAGAAAATGCTGAACCAAGGACAGGGCTTAGTCCCCTTTCCTCAAAGGCAGTTAGAGTTAGTAAGGTGCTTAACTCCAGCTCAGAGCACTTCTCAACTGTGAAAGCTCCTGGTAGGGAGGGAGGGGAAGAGAGAGAATGTGATTCTATACCCAAGTGGTTAGGGCAGAGGTTGGCAACCTATGGCTCATGAGGGAGCCAGATATGGCTCTTTTGAAGCTTGAGCCCAGCTCCCTCTCCAGCCCCCTCTGCAGCAGGCAGCCCACGATGGCGCTACAGCAGGCCTGGGCAAAACACCCTCCGCTGGCTGGATCGGGCCCACAGAGGCAGCAGGGAGCCACTAGGCAGACTCCCCTGCTTGCCCCACCCCTACACGCAGTGCAGAAAAGCAACTGTGGGGCCGTTTGTTTTCCACATCACTGTGTGCTGGCGAGAGAGGGGAGTATTGCCTCATGGCTGCTCCCAGCACAATCCTATTGGCTGGGTCTTGCCAATAGAAACTGCTTGTTTCAAGAACAGGCAGCTCGGGAAGTAGGCCCCCTACTCTTAGTCACCGAGCACATGGCCAGGCAGCCTGTGGGAGCAGAGATGGCTCCTGTTGGAGAAATGGGCTGAGCTACAAGTCCCAGTGGTAAGGGTCCCGACCAGAGCCTGCCTCTGGCACCCCAGCCTATTCATCAACCCCACTCCTACCCCACGTAACTCAAACTCTTTGCCCTCCTCCTGAGCCCATAATCCCTCCTGATACTGCACCCCAATGCCCTGAGCAAGGTCACAATCCAAACCTCTGGTCAGACACCCACCAGCAGGCTGCTGCTGCTCCCTCTCCCCTGGCCAGACACCTACTCCCAGTTTGCTCCTGCACTCTACCTCCCACCCAGATTCTACACCCCCATCTCTAGCCCACTCACTAGCAGCTAGGCCTTCCACAATGGATCCCTCATTTTTGGCCTCACCCCAGGGCCTGGGGAGCCCCCACAAAATCCACTAACCCTGGAACCCCAGAAGAGTTAGCCTGGCCTGAGACCTTGAACCTCAGTACTCTCTGACTTCCCCCTCCCCCGCAGGAGGCTGGAGTACCAGGGGAGTGAGGTGTCTCATTTGGGGGCCACATCAGTGAGGGTTAGAGGTTTCTGGAGGAGTTGTTTTTTTGTTTCTCATCATGTGGTCCCCAGCTTATTGTTCTGTGGGACAGTGGCCCCCACCCCTGCTGTAAATAAAGACAATGTTGAAACCTTTTGTGCTGGACATATTTTACTTTATTTAAAAATGAAGCTTGGCCAACAAGCCCCCAGTTGGGGCCCATCCCCTATCTGGCTGCAGCATCATAACACTCCTGCACCACACAACACACCCCAAACCTGTGCCTTGAACCCATCATACACTCCAAACTCCTGTACCCCCACATCCCCAGCCCACATCATAAGATTGACAAAAGACAGCCTGAATTCATGCATGAAGCTGGATTTGACCAGTTATGATGTAAATGTCAAAAATGTACAAAAAGATGCAGCAGAAGTCCCATTAAATAAAGTTTTCATTTATGCTATTAATAATCATTATGCCAATTATCAATAATATTAAGTTGTATACTTTCAGTCATGCAAATGAGCACTCTTGTATGGCTCTTTGTTGACCACTTGTTCTGAATTTTGATGTAGTCTGGTTCTTTGGTATGAAAAGGTTGCCGACCTCTGGGTTAGGGCATTCCCTTGGGATAGGGAGTCAGGTTCAAGTCCCTGCTCAGATAAATTATTATTTATGCAAAGTGGAACAGCTTCAACAGATAATAGCTTGGTGTTTAGGGCACTCACCTGGGATGTAGAAGCACAGAGTTCAGGTCCCTGGCTCTAAATCCATGGTGTCCAACAGTTCTGAAGCAGCAGACACTGTAGCCACATTGTTCAAGCTAACTAGCCACACTCAACTGGCCAAATAACCACATATGGCTAGTGACTAGTATGTTTGACACCACAGCTCTAAATCAAGCAGTCGAGATGCTAACCTGACTCTTCCACATCCCAGACGAGTGCTTTAACCACTGTGTTATTAAGTATGACACACACAACTAACTACTTATCCCCTGGCTGTCTTTTATGCCATGGCTGAAAGCAAGCATGGACCCCAAGGTAAGACAGCTAGGGGAAAGCCTGGTTTGAGAATTCCAGCAGAGATTAGGCATGATTCAGGGTGCTGTACATCTTAGGGCATAAAGACTGTGCATACCAACACATGGAAACTTAGATGCCCAATAAATTTAGACAACTATTGGGTTAGTCAACCACTGCTTACTGCTGTCTATTTCAATGGTGCCTAAATGTTGGATTTAGGTACCTATGCCCCTAAACACAAGTATCTAAACCAGTGTTATTTCTTATAACTGATTCAAGACACGAGTTACTGTAACAATTAACATTACAAATAAACATCTTAAATGTAATCGAATACTAACCCCAATAAGGTGTCTTCGATTCATGTTTTTAAAAATACTAATATTCTTCATGTAGCTAATAGTTAAGAAATCAAATGTCTTCTTGAAACAGGGCAAGTTAAGAATGATAAGTTCACATGTTAAACTTGTTTAAATGATATTTACAATGTGAGTTAGAGAAAACAACTGACTGCCCAGGGGAAAATCTCTCAACTTCCAGATGCCTTAAGGGTAATGTATATAAAAGGGTACTTTTGTCCAGCATTTAGCCACAATGAGAAAATAAAAAAGTGTATCCTCCATCTAGAGGAACAGTTATCTCAGTGCTATTTATGTTTAGAAGTTGGGGAGAGGAACATTTTCCAAAGCAGAAATAAACTTTGGAATAAACTTTCTGATCTCAAGACACCGATCTAGTGCCTTGAAAAATGTTCCTTTATACAAAAGGACATTTTAAAATAAGGCACAATAAGAGAAGTGGTTCTCAATAGTGATTTTATGTTCACAGACTGGTTTTTACAGGGGAATAGGAAAGCAACAACTGAACCAACCTTCTCTTAAACTGTCCCAATCCTCTCAACAGCTGTAGATCCATAACTTAGATGATTAGTTATTTAAGACAATACAAGAAAGTTTTGGAAGATAACCACTGAAGTCCAAATACCTCTGTCTACACAGCATGAGCAATTCAGCACTAAATATATTGGAATTTGAGAGAAAACTATTAGTTTTTTAGAGCCCCACAGATGGAATTCTCAAGATAAAGATTTCTATTAATATTTTAAATTTCTCAGTCTTCTACTGGTGATAGCTGGGATTATTTGTAATACTGGTAGGGTAGAAGCCCAGGATCAGATTAAACAAATTTACTAGTTTTGTGTCATATTGATTTTAAAAAGTATTACTCTAGAATAGAAGCTATTATAAGGAAGGTTAATTAAAATTAAGTTTTCTTTAAAATCTCAGAATAACTACATCAGTGGATAAAATAAAAGCCAACATACCTATGACACAAAACATATTTTAGAGTCAAACACCTGTACCAAGAGATAAAAGCACAGAGAGTTATCAAACACTGCAGTAATTGCTTCAGATGTGACAGCATTTATGGGTCAAAAGAATCAGGAAATTCTTCCTCAAGAGAAAAAACTAGGTCAAATGTACTATTGGGATGCCACTGCAGCTGAGACTACTAACAAAAGAACAATAAATTAACCATGAAACTGACATCCAAGGAATTACTGGTGACCTACTGATTTTCACAAAAACTTCATAAAAAACACTGAGGAACAATGTGAGTCACAGAACTGAGAATTAAAAATGAATTCTGGAAGCAAATAAATCTGAAGCCAAGATCTGGTGACTAGAGATAAAAATAAATAGGTTTTCCATAACTAATTATGATCCAAAGTTAATTCCTAGCACCCCTTTGTGCTTTACTTTTAGAATTACATGAACTATGACAATAAAGCTGTATTTTTTGTTTTAATTTACTCAAAACCTAACTACACACAATACTAAGTAAAAAGTATAAACAATCAAAACATCTGCTTGTTCTTAATTTGTCTTACCAGAAGACTCAAAGAACCTTATGAGCATCAGGGACCACTGTGCTCAGCAATATATCAACACAGCCCTTCAACCCTCAAGAAATTCCATGCTACATAGACAAAAAGTGGGAGAAAAAGGATAACACACACAAGCAGAAGACTGAAAACTAAGGGACAGACTGATTAAATGTCTTGCCCAAATGACTTCAAATAAGAAGTCTGTGATGAGAAGGGAACCGAAACCAGATCTTTGAAGTCCAATGTTTTAGACACAAGACAAGACCATCCTTTCTCCTCTTGCATTAAGTACTTACATTCTATTACAGCATTAACAGCTGAAAAAAACCAAACAGATAACTAATCAAATATATCTAAAAACATATACTATCAAATGATAAATCTATCCAGTATAAGAAATATTATGGAATGTCTACTTCAGATCTAGAAAGTTGATGTTAATCAGACCACTTTAGGTTTTCTTAACTCAATTGGGTTTTGGTGTGTCAAATGTAGAGTGCACTATCAAACCTCAAGAGAGAGATGAATCCAGTCTGCCTGGGAAAGCATCTTCATTGCAGTGCAAGCTGTAATGTCAACATTCAAAGCGTCTCAAGGTGATCTCTGATACATGCATGGGATAATCATTAACACATTTAATACCTCGATGGTTGGACATTAGTAGATCTAGTACTAAACAGGGATGCTAAATTGCGGTTATCTGACTAATCAAGTAGTCGATACAATTTGTATTGACTATACAATTAGTTGATAAGGACCGCCCTGCAGAGCTGCAGAGGGGTAGCTCCAGGAGCCAGCTTGAGCTAGAACTGAGCAGTGCTGGCTTCAGAAGCCACTCGTGCTTGTGGCTCTGTGTTTTAATTGTAGTAAGAGCCGCTGGACTCTTGCTACATTTAAAATGCAGAGGCACAGCATCCTGGACCAGCGTGAGCTGGGACCGATTGGTCCTGGCTTGTGCTGAGTCCAGCAGCCCCTGTTCACCATAGCCAGCCATCTGCCATGAACAGGGGCCACTGCCAGAGCAACCTCTGTGCGCAATGGCCAGGGGCTGCTCCAGCAGCAGCCCCTATCCGCTGCGAACAAAGGCTGCTCCGGCAACAGCCCCTGTTCGCGGCGGCTGGGGCTGGCCACAGCCAGGGGGGCCAGCTTGGGTTGCCGCTAACAGGGGCTGCTGCTGAAGCAGCCTACCCTATCCCCCCCACTGCCTCTGACATGTGAGCTGCAGAGCTGGTGCTGGGGGGAATCAGCTTTTAAGCTGGCTCTCCACAGCACCGGCTCCTGTCCTCCTCTTAGAGAGGCCGCGGGGGGGGGGGAGGAGGAGGAGAAGAGGAGAGGAGTGAGTAGTCGATACTCCAGTTGACTACCTGATAAGCTTATGCTTATCAGATAGTTGACTACTTGCTAACATCCCTAGTACTAAATAAATGCAGTAACACCACACATGGGGCTGACTTTCAAAGAAATCTGAAAGTTCTAATAGTTCTGAGCAGGAGCACCACCAGTTGGCGGTGGGGAGGAGGAGAGGGACAGCTGTCCCAGGCCCCATCCCACCCGTTCCATCCGAGGTTCCAGCCCTTCCAGGGTCCCAGAGATGCCCCCTCTCCCACCTTGCCTAGGAGCCCAGCAATTCTGTTGGCAGTCCTGGTGCGGAGTATAACAATCCACCTTCCTAGAAGAGCTGGTCAGCATGAGTACATGCGAGGTTATTACATGGGGGTTGTGAACTATCAGCCACCCCCAAATCATATCTTGCATCAAGCATTTATAATAGTGTTAAATATAACCCACGGTTTTCCCTGAGAGAGTAAAAAGAGTCTTGTATACCCCGCGCATGCGTATAGCCCGCGGGAGATGAACTGCAGGTAATGTTAATGCAAAGCACCTGTAATCAAGTGTTAATGAGCCGCAGCTGATAATGCCGAGCACTAGGTAGGCTACAACTTTATCGCTGGTATATAACCTCTTTGAATCACACCGCTTTTCCATTCATTTATGCCTTCGGTGGTTTTAACTTGTATTTTAAACTTTTTAAACGTGCCTAAGCGCAAATCCTACACAGCCTATTTTAAATTGCGTGTAGTGGCATTTGCAAAGGACAATGAAAACAGAGCCGCAGGGAGAAAATACTCTGTGAACGAAAAGTCTGTTCGGGAGTGGAGAAAGGAAGAAGCAGAGCTTGAAAAATTACACCCGAGGAAAAGAGCGCGACGTGGACAGAAAGCTAAGTGGCCAAACCTGGAAGAAAACTTGTTGAAGTGGGTTCATACACAGAGAGAGCAATCATGCGGTGTCAACGGTAGCCATACAACTCAAGGCTCGACTCATGGCCATGGAACAGAAAATCTATGATTTTAAGGGGGGCTCGGGAAATTGGGTGTACAAATTTATGCTGAGAAACAATTTGTCAGTTCACGCATGGACATCTGCTGGCCAAAGGCTTCCCGACAAAAGGGAAAAGAAAATGCATGATTTTAAAAGTTTTGTACATAAAGAAATTCACCAGCTGGGCTTGAAACCAAGCAACGTTTTTAACATGGGTAAGGTGCCCATGTCATTTGATATTCCCACTACACGGTCTGTTGCGGAAACTGGAACGAAAACAGTATGGTGTGGCAACTACCAGTCATGAGCGCACTTGTTTTACTGTAGTGTTGGTATGCACGGCAAATGGTGATAAATTAAAACCTATGGTGATTTTTAAGAGGGTAACGATGCCTAGAGAGAAACTGCCGGCTGGCGTTTGTGTTGTTTGTAACAGAAAGGGCTGGATGAATACTGAAGTAATGAAGACATGGACAGACAGCTGCTTTCGAACACAAAAAGGTGGGATTTTCAATCCTAAATCTCTGCTAGTTTTAGATTCCTTGGCCACCCACAAAAACTTCAGTCCAGAAACTTTTAAACTCTGTGGGTGCACATACTGCCATAATTCTAGGTGGGCTGACCAGCAAGTTGCAGCCACTTGACGTGGCTGTGAACCACCCGTTCAAGTGCTTCATCAGAGAGAAATGGGACAATTGGATGAGAAATGGGGAACATACATTCACTCCGGCAGGTCGACAGCGCCGTGCAACTTACTTGGAAGTATGCAAATGGGTTTTGGCTGCTTGGGACAGAGTAAAAGTGGATACTATTCGCAACGGGTTCTGCAAAAGTGAAATTCTTCCTGACATTGACTCTTCAAGCTCTGATTCCGAGTACGACAACGATTCTGATTCTGTACTACAGACCTCAACTGTCACCGAAGCCGACCTAGCCTTGGCTATGGATTTTATGAATGTTTTTAAAGACAGTGACTATGACGAGAGTTTTGATGGTTTTGAGAACTCAGACACTGAGGAGGATGCTGCTGGTGCTGATTCGAGAGATCAGAGTGAATGAGAATGCGAAGATGGCTTTTTTTTTTATTGTTTTTATTCTTTTACTAGTTGCATAGTAAACTAATGAATTTTAATATAACCGCCTCTATTATTAAATTCAAATATGCTGCTTTTCTCAAGTAAGAGTCAGTCTTGTCTTCCTTTCAGTAAAAAAACAAAAACAAAAACAAAAACAAAAACACACCTGTATTACATGCGGACGAGTACAGCCCGGGGGGGGGGAGGGAGAGAAGAGATATGTAAAACTTTGCATAACCTGCAGGTTATATTTGCTAAAGTAAGGTAATTTCCTGTGAGCTATTTTAAACTGTGCTCATCAACTGAGATGCTTTTGCAAACAGTCTTTTTTGATTACAAGCTCCTTGGAACAGGGTCCATCTCTTCTTAAGTTTGTGTGAGGTGCTGCACAACCAGACTTGGATCCTAATATCTGGACACTACTGCAATAGAAGCACTACAAAAACTGTTGACACTCTTGAGAATTTCCAACCTCCACTATGTAAGAGGAGGTCAGGCTATAGAAATCACTCCCTACGGTGGTCAGCCAAAACACAAATCTGTCAGTTTTCAAGCAAATCTGTCAAATGGACCTACAGTTGATAGAGATTTCTTTTTTAAGTTTCAATTTTATCAGAAGAAAATTTTTATATTTCTGTCCAACTCTAGCCTGAACTAAAAGGGTTGATCAGGAATTTTTCAACTACAACATTTTCATTGGAAAATGCCTATTGGTTGAAATCAAATTTGTCTGTGGGATAGAGTTGTTTCTGATGACTATCCTGTGACCAAAAATAATTGGAAAGAAATTCTCAAATTGTTGACATCTTCCCTGAATTTCAATTCAAAATTTAAGTTAATTTACAGTTAAGAAAAAAAATAAAGGAAAACGTAAAGGAAATGTTTTGAAGTTACCAAATGTTTTAAACTGACCCAATCTGAATCTTTCCCCAGATTTCCAGTTTGTGAAAGTTTGAGATGGACTTTGTAACAATTTGAGAGAAGAGTTAAAAAAAAAAAAAAAAAAAAAAAAAAAAAAAATTCTTCCACAACAAGAAAATCAGCTCCCACCCAGTGCTACCCTGCATTTCACATGCCTGCTTCAATTAACATTAGGCTTTTTGGGCCTCAGACTTGTTAAGATTACAGTAATCCGTGATTTATCTCCCTCAGCATAGACACATCTATGGTCATAGTGACCTGAAGTTAAGAAATCCATCTTTCAGACCACATTGCCTTATGCCTCTCATAAAACTGTCTACACAACTGGAACTTGCAAGAATCTGTACAACTTTAAACCACTGAGATCTCAGAATTTTTGTGGGTACTTCATGTGGAAGTGAGCCCTAGAAGTCATCAGTACACATAAGGGGTAAAATTTTGAAAAGTGCTAACGTAACTTAGGCCAGGTCTACACTATCCCCAGAAGGCTGGCTTAAGGTAAGCAATGCCAGCTACGTAAATAACGTAGCTGGAGCCAATGTACCTTCAAGGGGAGCAAACACTCTTGTCGACTTCCCTTACTACTCACAAATCAAAGAGTACTAGAGTTAACTGGGGGCGCCCTCAGGGTTTGATTTACCAGTTTCTTACTAGACCCACTAAATCGATTGCCAGAAGATTGATCTCCGGCACGGTAACTACACGTGGCCTTAGAAGCTTATGTCTAATTGAAAGTCAAAAGGGAGTTGATACCCAAGTTAGTTAGATTCTTTTGAAAATTTGATGCAACTCTCCCTCACACTATAGACTGAACCTCTCTGGTTTGGGACACTCTCATCCAGCAACATCTATGGGCTGGCAGGATCACAGCTGTTGCTGAACGAGATAGCCCCTGGACCAAATAGCCACTGGAGCAGCGGGGGCCAGAAGTGGGGCTGGGGAACTGGCGGTCCAGCTGGTGGGGGGGGGGGGGCGGGGACTGGGAGTAGAGCAGGGGGCCGGCAGAGTCTGATGGCCCAACCCGCAGAAGAGCTGGTCCTGCGAACATGGGCAGCAAACCTGGCCAGGGCCTGGAACGCAATGCAGTAGGTAGACATGAGAGCAGCCTGGCCAGAAGGCTGTCAGTCTTCGGGGAGAAGCCAGAGGAAGGCAGCAGAAGGGACAGAACAACCATCCCTGGTCTGCCAAATTCCTTCATTTAGGACCAGTCAGGTTCCGAAGGTGCTGGACTAGGAAGATCCAACATATACCATGGTTCTGGCTCTTCATCAAGATTCAAATTTCATTTTACCTACTGTGGCTGTAAGATCAAACTCTGCTGAGAGGAAAAACTGAACTAAGTCCTTGACTTCCTCTTGCAACACTTCAAGGGATATTCAACAATAACTCATTTAACTGGGTATTTCAAGTCTACTGGGTTATGATGCTAACACATCGAACTCTCCCTTTTCTAGTTAATCACAAACACTAGTACAAAAAACTTCAAACAATTGGTATATAGCCTTAAAAGTGATTCCATACAAGAAATGTTAAATTCATAATTCTAAGATGTCTATAATATTAAGGTGACATTTCACTAGTCTGTCCTTATATAAGAAATCTTTGTGGCAGAGACTGGAAGTTGGGTAAACATATACAGTATATCCTCTGAGTGAAAGTCAAAGATTAATATCCATGGAACACCCTGACCAGCTAAAGGTCACCTAAAAAGCAACTGTAAATATACTGTTTTCCTTTAAACAGTCCTAATTTGTTTACGTTCCTAAGCATTTTAGCCTCCATAGGGAGGACATGAGAGTGGTACTGGTTAATGAAATGGTGTTCACAAAAGCACCTCCATCACAAGAAATAATTCAACCTATGAAGAAGTTTGGGAACAAAGTTTTAATTTTGATGTTTTTAAGATAGTTGCACACCTACCTAGATGCTTCAATATACATAAAGCAATTATTCTACAGACAGGAAGAGAAAACACAGGCTACACAATGTCATTGGATAGTAGAATAAAGTTAGTGGGAGGTTGTTGAAGCATCATCATTGTACATATTAGAGCATTGCAAGAAAATTCAGAATTACATAATTGGCCTGGCAAAATACAAGAGAACAGACTGAATAACTCAAGTGTTTTTTTCTGTTCCGACTGTTTCTAATTAAAAATGATGATTTATTTTTTGTACATAAAGAGAGTATTCAGAAACACATAAGAAGTTACATTAAACATTAATGTGCTATTCTTCTCATGTTATAAATATTTTAATACATTTGAATAAGAAGATATACTACAAAACATAGCAACTCTACTCTGTAGAGCAAGCATCTGTGAAAAGATAATTCATTGTATGTGGTATCCAGTAACCTCCACTGTTCAGACACTACAAAATACCAAATTGAGCAAAGAATAAAAACAAAACCAGGAAAACAGCTATTTGAACTGAATGAATCTGTTTCCAAACTAGACTCCAGGTGTCTATGACCCCGCAACAAAATAGGGCAGATTATAAGTTAGCTCATTACCTGGCAAATGAACTGTTTTTGTACCTAAATATTAAACTGGGGGAAGGAGAAAGCTTTCTCTAGTAATTACAGGAAACTGTACAATGTTTAAAACAAGTATGCTGTACTTTACACTATAAGGGAAATAATATTTATTTTCAAGCAGTTCAGAAAAAGGTAAAATCTGATGCAGAAACACCAAGGTATCTTGAAAAAAATATGGAATTTCCTTTATAAACAACACTTACTTGTATTAGGTCTAAAATGCCAAGTTCACTTTCTGAAGAATCCACACAGAAGACAAAGTACAATGTGGCATAGTGTCGGTAGATTAATTTGTTGTCAGATCCACCTATTAGTCTAAAAATGAAGAGATAAGCTAGGTTAGTGTCAAGAAAAAGTGAGCAAAAACTTATTAACAGCAACTTAGAAACTTTTCAGGATACTATTTAAATTATGAGATTTTCTATAATACTGCTAACGGCCAAACTATTATCAGCATATACTTATTTCATAATGTAATTTAATGTAAAGGTACTTCTGGAAAACTAACAAGCCAAACCAACATGGCATCTTAACTCTGAATTATAATTACTATATATGTGCAATTAGTAAATATCCTCATAGACATAAGTAATCACACCATTATATGTAGCTACACACCAGAATTATGGCACACAGATGAACAAAGACACTCTTCTACCAAGATGCATTCAAGTGTCACTGACATTCTAGCAGGCACTATGCAGAAACTAAGGAATATTATTCAGAAGGGGCTAACATGTCCAAGCATCTTTCCCAGTATCACTCAGGGGAGCCATTGAGAAGAGTTGAAAAAGTTTAAGTACATGTGTATTGAAGTTAGTGATTAGTACACATGGACTGTGCTGACATTCACTTAAATCAAATGTATGGTCTTAGTAATAAACTGAATTAGTACAACAGATGTGCTACAGAATATTTGACACTAATTAAAATTCAACATCCCTAACTTGTAATCAGCTAATCAAGTAGTCGATGGAATTGGATTAGTCGAAAAGGGGGCTCGCTATCCCTCTGAGCCCACAAGCAGCTCTTGTACATTTTCAGAGAGGTGCAGGGGAAAACCTGCGCGAGAGGTGAGCGAAACAGTCCCCACTCGCGTGGGGTCCTCACTGCTGCGCCTCTCCTTTTGAAATGTAGCACGACTCTTGTACATTTCAAAGGGAAAGGCACAGCAGTTGGGATCCTACACGGGCGGGGACTGCTTCGGTCCCTGCTAGCACCATTTCCCCTGCTGTGCCTCTGCCTCCCCTCGCAGAGACGCTGGGGGGAGCCGGCTTAAAAACCAATTCCTCCCAGCACCAATGGCTCCTGCTCCTCCTCCTCTCTTCCCCCATGCTGCCTCTGATACAAACAGAGCAAGGGAGGGGAGGGGAGGGGGGAGAGGAAGCGACTAGTCGAGTAGTGACTTGACTACCCAATAAGCCTAGGCTTATCAGGTAGTCGACTAGTTGCTTACGTCCCTATTACAAGTACTAGGCGCACTGCAGTCAACTAGTTCTATTTCAATATTAAAAGAGATGCCAAAATTTAAATTTCTTATGCTTCTCCTTTATCAAGTTAACGAACTACAAAAGGAAGAGATATCTTAAATGAATTAACAGTGATATGCTTCAGCCCATCCTCTGTAGTCTCCCCGTAAGAAATAGTTTTTAACTGCAAACAGCACAAGGCATCTCTTTGTCCTTTGGATTGCTAAAAATTCTAATTTTAAGCAACATGGCTAAAGTATAAAATATAAATATTTTGTAGCACTCAGGTATACAGGTATTAAGCCAATGATCCTGTACATTGGGGGAAAAGCCATTCAAAAACCCTCCTCATCTGGATTTACAAAAGAAGTCACCAGAATCGAATAGAACACAAGTCTGTACAAAGAAGTGATCTCTACAATTTTCCATTCTCCAGTTAAGCCTATTAAAAACCTTTAGAACACCTACACTTTCCACACAACTTCACATTAAATGCCTGAAGATACTAGTCTCCTGTTCCCAAAGGGCTAAACTAAAAATGTACATAAACTTTTCTATGTGATTTGATTTCAAAGCAAACTTTTAAAAAGCCATACAAAAACAAATGAAAAATAAATTAAGAACTCAATTTCAACTTTTATCACAATTATCTAGGCATTGCTGTGCATTGGACGTTGGAAATTCTATGCCGTAAAGTTTGAAATACTATGCCTTAAAGGTATAATTATATAATTACCGTGGAAAGGCATCTGGGGGTCATAGTGGACCACAAGCTAAATATGAGTCAACAGAGTAAAACAGTTTAAAAAACCATCATTCTGAGATATATTAGCAGGGGTGTCATAAGTAAGAAGCAGGAAGTAATTCACCCACTCTATTGCACACTAATTAGGCTTCAATTGAAGTACTGTGTCCAGTTCTGGACATCTGATTTCAGGAAAAAAAATGTGCAAAACTGGAAAAATCCCAAAGAGAAAAACAAAAATGACTGAACCTCTAGAAAACATGACCAATGCAAGAATACTGAAAAAACCTGGGTTTGTTTCATCTGAAAAAGAGAAGACTGAAAGGGGACATATCCCTCCTCTTTAACACAACCTTTTAGGTACTCAAAAATGGTTAAAAATGATTCTCCTTAACCTCCAATGATAGGACAAAAAGCAATAGGCTTAAACTACAACAAGGAAAGTGTAGGTTGGACATTAGGAGAAACTTTCGAACGGTCAGGGTTATTAAGCACTGGAATAAATTGCCTCGAGAGCTTATGGAATCTCCATCATTGGAGACTTAAGAGCAGGTTAGACAAACCTGTCAGGGATGGTCTCTATGGTGTTTGGTCCTGCCATGAATGCAGGAAAGATAGGACTAGATGACCTCTTGAGGTCCCTTTCAGTTCTAAGATTATAATTATGCCCAAAATGTGCAAACTGTTCTACAGAGATCTAGGAAGACAGATCCTGCTCTAGTCTATTCTAAGCTCTCCCAATAGGAGAGAACAGTTAGTTAACTCATGTTAAGTGTCACTAGGAGGCTGTGCCCCCCTGCTCACTATGCTTGCCAACCCCCCTCTCTCTGGGGGTAAGTGTCTGGCCAGAGGGGGAAGGGGCATGAGCAGGCCAGGGGTAGGTGTCTGGCCAGGGGGGGAAAAAGGGGGTCTCAGTGGAAGGGGTGAGGGGACTGTGTGTGTGGGGGGAGGAGGGGGTGTTCAGGAGGAGTTGAGTTCAGATGGTGGAGTGGCCCGGGGAGACGGGGCAGGCTTGGATGGTGGAACGGACTTGGTTCGGCCCAGCAGGGAGGGTCAGGCTCTGATGGCAGAGGGGAGGGTGTCTGGCCAGGGGAGGAGGGGGCAGGAGTGGGCTGGGGATGCAGAGTCTCAGCAGAAGGGGTGAGAAAGCTGGGTTGGGCATGGATGGCGAAGGGTACCCAGCCCCTTGGAGCATGAAGTGGGAGCCAGAGCAGCCCATGCCTGCAAACCACTGGCTGCCAGGCCATGGTGGCTCTGCAGACCAGGGCTCGGATACACTGCCCAGCGCCTCCCCTCCCACCATGGCTGCTGGGAGAGGCATGTCCCCCCCCGCCACCTCTCAGCCAACCAGCACAGAGCATGGGCAGGGTCCCCTCTAGGGATGTAATAGTGTAGTCACTTAATCGATTAACCGATAAGCAAAAGCTTATAGTTTAACATTACAGACTACATGCATTTCCCCCCCTCTAGTAAATTTTTTAGCAGGCCGGCCAACAGCCCGGCTCAAGTGCTGGCTTGCGACGGGTCCGGGACCTACCCCTGCTGCAGCTCTGCATTGAAAGTGTATTAGGAGCCAGGCAGCCTGGCTCAGTTCAGGCTTGTCTGGGTCCGGGAGCTCAGACCCCGACACCTTAACAGGGGCTGCTGCCACCCCACGCTCCTGCCCCTTTATCAGAGGCAACAGCATAGGGTGACAGGCAGCCTGTCTGCAAGGGGAACGGTTTTTTAAACTGGCTCCCCTCGTGGACCAGCTCCCACCTGTCACCCCGCTCTACTGCCTCTGTATCAGAGGCAGCAGCATGGAGTGGCAAGGGGCTCCTTGGGAGTGGGGCTGGAGTGCACTGCCTGCCAGCCCCACCCCTAGGGACTATAGAATAGTCGATTGATAAGAATTCATGAGGTTACTCGACTACTCAAGTAATTGATATTTAACATCCCTAGTCTCCTCCCAGTCATGGAAGGGCAGTTCGCTGCGCAGCACGAGGACCGCATGGAGCCCAGCACAGCAGCCTTAGAACTGCCGCAACCAGTGCTCAGCTGATGTCTGGGAGGCAGCACAGGGCTAGGTGAGGGGGTCAAGGCAAGCACTGGGAGTTCTGGGGGCGGGGCCAGTGCTGGGGAGCTCTGGAGGTGAAACTAATACTGGGGGGCTCTGAGGCGGGGCTAGTACTGGGGAGCTCTAATGGATGAGGGGCTCTAAGAGGCGGGAGTCTGACACTGGTGTCTGAGGTGGGGAGTTGGCACTGGGAAGCTCCGGGGGCGGGGCTAGTAGTGAGGAGGCTATGGGGGCAGGGCTGGCACTGGAGACGGGGCTAATACTAGGGACTGGGGGCCAGCATGGGGAAGTCATGGGGGAGTTGGGTGCAGTGGGGCTCTGCAAACAGGAAGTTGGCACTGGGGGTCTGGTGGTGGGAGGCTCTAAGGGGCAGGAGGCTGGCACTGAGGCATTTGGGATGGGGGCTGGCACTGGGGCTCTGAGGGTGGGCGACAGGCATTGGGGGGGTTGGGGGCAGGGAACTCTGAGGTCAGTGGCTGGCGCTGGCAAGTAGTGAAGGGGTGGGGGGGCACTAAGGGTTAGGGCTGCACAGGGAGTCTCTGGGATCTGGACCTTTTTATATCATGGACCGACAAACCCATTCACATACTTTTGATGGGCTGGTAACATTTTATTTGCATATTTGAATGTTCATTATTTGCATAATGAATATGGAAATATTAAATTAAAATGTTACTGATCTGCCAAAAATTTGTGCATGCGTTTGTCAGTCCACGGTATAAAAAAGTTGGGGACCACTGGTCTAGATGGTGCTTGGTCTTGCCATGAGTGCAAGGGAGACTGTATTATATGACTTGAGGTCCCTTCCAGTTCTAGGTTTATAATTATTACACTTAAGCCCAAAATGTGCAAATTGTTCTACAGAGATATAGGAAGACAGACCCTGCTCTAGCCTAGTGTATCAGAGGCAGCAGTGTGGTTGTGGTAGCCTGCTTGCTGGGAGCAGGGCTGGCAGGCAGCAGCTGGTACATCTGGGAGCCAGCTTCCGTCATGCATCAGCTCCCAGGGAGACAGTTGCCACCCCATACTGCAGGCTCTGGAGTATAAAGCAGAACCTGCAGTGCAGCCGGTTCCCTGGGAGTGGGGCCAGCCCTGCTCTGCTCCTGGGTAACCACGTAACCACTAAGATTTTCAGTGATTACCTGGTTACCTAAATAACTGCTTTTTAAGCATCCCTCTTAGAAATACCTAGACAGAAATATTAACTAAATTACTGCTCTAAAATAGGGTACTCCTGAAGGGTTTTGGTGACATCCTTCGCTGTTCATTAATATTCGAAATTTCTACTAAACTTTATACTTACAAGCCTCCTTCTAGGAAATTACAAACATTTTCATCACGTTTAGATACCAAATGGAAAGTTTCCCTGATAATTTGTTGCTGTGTATCTTCACTCTATGAAAAAAAAGTGTATTTTACTATAGGACTAAAGTGGATTATTAACAGTAATTTATATTTATAGATCATATAGTTTGTACTCTATTTACAGCACTATTCAAACAATCAGCTCTGAAGCCTTCTAATCAGTCACCCGAAGCCCATATCCTTCTTGTAACGCTATTTCATTATCTTTGAAGTCTGTCTTTATGCTAGATGGTGTTATTTTTCTAAACTAGACTGAACGGAGAAAGCTTAAACAAGTGGCAACAGTAGAAACGTTTTACTGCTCTCAAAAAACCTATACTTATTTAACATACATCTTTAGTACAAGTACTTTTGAGAAGAAACATCCCTAGAACCATCCCTGAAAAATAGACTGAATATTTATATTGACATTAGGGATATTAAAATGCATTTAAAACAAAGTGTAACCACTGAAATTTCCAGTTTTGTTTCGTATTTAGTGCAGTTATGCAAGAAAAAAAAAAAGTCTACATTTGTAAACTGCACTTTTACGATAAAGAGCCCCTGTCCGTGGCAGGCAGGCAGCTCCGCAGTCAGTGCTTGTGGGGAGCCGGCTTTTAAGCTTAAAAGCTGGCTCCCTCCTAATCACCAGGTGTTGCCAAATTCCCCTGCTGCCTCTGATACAGAGACAGCAAAGGGGTGGGGGGGGTACTTGCTTGGATTAACTGAAAATCCCAGGCGTCTCCGTTAGTCATTTAAACAACTATACGCTGACATCCCTGATTTATACCAGCACAGAGGTGCCAGGCAGGAGCTAGTTTAAAACCAGCTCCCCTTGCAAACCATCTGCCTGCCACCCCTCACTGTTGCCTCTGATACAGAGGCAGCAGCGCGGGTTAGCAGCAGTCCCTGGCTGTGGGGCGGTTCGAACTCCCTATAGACAGAGGCTGTGGGAGTGAGGGAAGGCTGCCCTACTGCTGACTGCAGACAGAGGCTGCTTTGTAGCAACTTCCCCCTGTTGTCTCTTGTGCCCCCTGGCATGCTGCTGCTTCCGATAGAGGCAACAGCACAGGGGTGGGGCAGCAGGCAGCACGGCGGAGCCGGTGCACGGGGGAACCAGTTTTTAAGACAGCTATTCCCAGCACTGGCTCCTGCTTTCCGCCCCTTTGCCGTCTCACATAGAGGCAGTGGAAGGGGGTGGGGGGGGGGTGAAATGCAAGTAATCGATTAGATTAACCCATTAGCCTAGACCAGTGGTCTCCAACGTTTTTGAGCATGAGATCGCTTTTTGAATTTAAGTGCAATCCAAGATCTACCTCAAATATCAATACCCTTGCCCCCGCCTCCTTCCCACCCCTGCTCACTTCATCTTCCCTCTCTTGCCCATCCTCACTCACATCAGGCTCGGGCAGAGGGTTGGGGTGCAGGCTCTGGTCTTGGATTAAGGGATCTGGAGTGTGAGAGGGGCTCTGAGCTGAGCTTGGGGCAGGCAGTTGGGATGTCAGAGGGGGTCCTAGGAACAGGCTCTGGGAGGGTGTTTGGATGCAGGGGTGCTTGGGGCTAGAGCAGGGACTGGGATGTGGGTTCTAGCTGGGCACTGCTGGTGGCTCCTGGGTGGTGGTGCAGTGAGACTAAGGCAGGCTCACCCCTGTCCTGGCCCCGCACCACTCCCAAAAGCAGCCAGGAAACTCCATCCCAAGTCCTGTTGTGCCCCCTTTCTGCTCTGTGAAGAAAGGATACAGAGTGGGAGGGGGCACCCTTACTTCAGCATCCCTCCTCTCCCTCCCCTGCCCTGCACAGAAAGCAGGAGGCTCCCAGAGGAAGGGGCAGCTCCAAGGCAAAAGGTGCGCAGCAGTGGGGGAAGGGGGCAGCTGAAGTGCTGCGCTTGACAGCCTCTTGGCCAAACTAGTCAGGATCACCTGTCAGAGGCTCCAAGATCTATCACTGGCGACCACTGGCCTAGACTTATCGATTGACTGGTCAACTACTCATTCACATCCTTACCAGGGCTCAGGCTGGCAGGTGCCGGGAAGGGGACAGAACAGCACAGGGTCACCCCTCAGGTGAGCTACCACAGGCCTGCAAGCCAAAACCGGCACCATCCTCCAGGGCAAATACAGGGGTTGTAATAACCCACAGGGAGGGCAGCCCCAGCCCCCGCCCAGCTGCCCTGGCCACTCCCCATACTGCCCTTGCCCCACCGGCCTCCCAACCAGGAATGTGAGCGCGTATCCGTGTAGACACGAGCCTGGGCCCACGGGTTAGCACGCAGGGTTACACGCAGGATGCCGGTGGGAGCGGGGAGCACGCACCGGCCCCGGGGAGCTGGCTGCCGCCCCGCCTGTCAGAGCGCGACCGCTGACGGGGCTCAGGGGCTGCGCGGCTGTTCGCTTACACGCATTTTAACAGCCCCAACCGCCCCCCGCGGCCCAGCCTGCCGCGCGCTACGGGCGAGGCCCACCTCAGAGACCCCCTTCCCGCCCCAAGCCCCGCCCCTACATAGCGCTGGTAGAACTTGGAGAGCCGGGGTTTGCCGTGGTTGTTGAAGATGAGAATCGCCTTGATCATGGTGAGGCGGCGCGAGGGGGCCGCTGCAGCCGGCCGGGTCGCTGCGAGCTCTGCCCCTCCCCCTTCGCACTGGCAGCAGCTCCCGCACTATTCCTGCCCGGGGCGGAAACGGAACCGCTCCCGCTACTCACGTGACACCAAGTCACCTGACAAGAAACCGGCGGCGCTCATTGAGATAGTCAACACGCGCCAGAGGGCGGGCTGCCCTGTGGGCCTCCGTGATCACCGCCAGGAATTAATATGGTGCCGCACGCAACAGCGTCACTTCCGCCCTTACTTGTCCGGGAGCAGTATGTCGGAAGTGGAGGAGCAGCTACCGGTCTCTCCTCAGGATGGGGGCCGAGGCGAGTGTGTGGAAGAGCCTTCGGACAGAGGAGCCGCGGTGGGGGCTGCTGAGCCGCCTCCCCCTTCAGCTGGCTCCCCGGTGACCGAGGAATCCGCCGCCGAGGATACCAAGAAGAAAAAGTAACAGACTGATTCTCCTGGGGGCGGGGCGAGAAGGGGCGTTCGCTCAGATTGCCAGGCACACTGGCCAATGGGCCCGCCCACTCCAGCTAGCTCAGCCCATTAGGAAAAGCAGCGGCTATGCCCGTGTGCGGCGGGAAGGGGGGAAATGCTCCGGGGCTGTGCTACGGGCGCGTTGGTATCTCCCGGTCGCGAGCGGGCCCACAGCAGAGCGGCCGATCCCATGTCCCGGGTGCGGGGGGGGAGGGGAGTGAGCTGGCGCCGGGGCTTGTTCCCTTTGCCTGCGTCCCACCGGCAGCTGCCGGTTTCCATCGCTCCCCGCGCTCAGTCTTCGCTTCCGGCCTAGTTGACATCCTGCTGAAGGCCGTGGGGGGACACGCCGATCATGAAGACCAAGAAGTGGGCGGTGGAGAGGACCCGCACCATCCAGGGGCTCATTGACTTCATCAAAAAGTTCCTCAAGCTGGTGGCCTCCGAGCAGCTGGTACGTGCCCTGCCTTGTGCAGCCTCCGGGCCAGCTGCCACAGCTCGGTGTCATGTAGCCGTGCCAGGGTAATCCCAGGGGTTGCAGGTAGGTGGAGAGGTGCAGGTGTGGAGCTGGCAAAGCTGCACTCAGTACTGGCATCCTATGGGCTGCTTGTAAGTCCAGGTCTGTGTTGGTGGACAAAGTTGATGCAAGATATGTAACTCCAGCTATGTGAATTCTGAGGCTGGAGTCAATGTACCTTGCATCAGGTTTCTGGGCCAGCACTCCCATTGACTTCCCTTATTCCTCGTGACAGTGCTGATGGAGGCGCCCTCAGCGTTCAATTTAGTTGGTCTTTACTAGACCCGCTGAATCTAATTCCAAAAGCTTGATCGCCAGAGCATCCATCCCCCGGTACAGGTCGTCCTCGCTATAAGTCCAAGATATGTTCCAAAAAAGCAAATTTTTCTCCCCCACACCTGACTCATTTGCACCAACTTTTTTGGTTGTGGGGTTGGTTGGTTGGTTGGTTGTTCCTACAAGCGTCAATGACTTGAGTGCAGAATGGATGTATACCAGGGCGACTTATAGTGGGGATGCCCTGAAAGTGGAGATGTGACCTTAATTGCCTAAGTTGCTGCTTTGTACAGTGATGATGTAATGCTCCAAAGGGAACCTGAGAATTTGTGCTTGCTGACTATGGACCCTATACACATTTGGCATAGCTAGGTTTGCATCACCCCAGAGTGTAGACACAGCCTGCATTGAGAGAAGGGGTTTTCCCCTCAGTGTAGGAACACCAGCTCCAAAAACAAAGTTAGCTATGTCAACATAAACATTTTCATTGGCATAGTTGCATCCACATGTACATTAGGTTAGCCTAGTTATGCTGGGCACAAACTCAGCTGTGTAACAGGATATGGAAGATATAATAAAACAGAAGGAGAAACACATCACTTACAGTGCACACAGAAAAATAAATCTCAAAAACCTTATTTGAAACAAAAGCATTTGCATTTTCCTTATGCACTTGTATAATGCCAGAGAACAGGAAGGCAGGCCTCACTGACATGATCAGCACGCTGGGGAACATCTCCAAAGGGCTTTCTGTGCTATAACCCATCACTGGGTGTTTGGCAGTCTAGCAAAGTCCCTGTTGGCCAGTTAAAGAGTAGAATTGCTAGGTTCCGTGCAGTACCTCTCTTCCTAAAGAACAGTGGCTTTGATGCAGAACTTTGAATGTGTAAACTGAGGTAAATATGGGGAACAGAAGGTAGCTTTCACCTTGTCCCTGACGGATATAGGGTTGAAGAAGTACTCCTCATAAATGGGAAGATTAACTCACCAGGCAGATTTTTCACCTTCTGTTATCTTCCCTCACAGTTTATATATGTGAATCAATCCTTTGCTCCTTCTCCAGATCAGGAAGTTGGGACACTATATGAGGTAACGTCAGTTTTGAGTATTGTTGTTAATATTTATTTAGTAAAAACTAACTGTATAATTGTCTGTCTTTTTAAATCCACTGTATGCTTGCTGTACCCAAAGTGGTGACATGAATTTGTTGTAACATCATGGCTATTGTGTGAATATATTAATAACAGGTGACACTGTTTCATGATGCATTTGTCTAATAGTGAAGGTTTAATTCACAAATGGACTGCTTTATTGGTAATCTAACCTCTTGTTGCTTTTCTCTTTTTCTGCTCTCTTTTTTTTTTTTCCTCCTCTCCCCTATAGTGTTTTGGAAGTGATGGTAAACTTGTACTTCATTACTGCAAATCTCAAGCATGGGGATAAGTGGAAAGCAGCCATTGATACCTAGGACTGGCCTCCAGAAAAGAAAAAGACTGGTAATCTTCAGAAGCAATGTCCATGGACATACTGAAAATAATTTTACATTACCGCCTCAGAATTTGTTTTGTTCTGTGCATTTATCTACAGAATGATGCCAATGTCTTGTATAAAAGAAGAGCTACATAGAAGTATGTGACCAGTAGCCTTTCTTCCTTATCATTGTGGTATAGAAATAATTGTACATGTCATCTGTAGAATAGAGACATCTTTCCTGCTGTAAAGCTCCTGGGTTGCAATATATGAAAAGATAATTATTTCATGCCTTCTGAACTGCATAACTCTGCATTGCTCTGAATACTGTATTGACAATATGGCTTCCCTTTCATAGGAGGGATATTCATTGCACATGTGTACAGAGATTGTTTACTTCTGACATAATGTTCATATCTATTAGGTGCAGTTTAATCTCTTACCTGTTGTGAAGGATTTACTTTGAATGTGTAGTGTGTCACTTATACCTCAGTTCCAGGAAATCATTTTATAGGGTTTGTCTCATAAGTAACATATATAAACAATTGCACACAAGAAAAAACAAAGGTGACTGGTCAGAGAAGACCTAAGAGGTCACCGGCCACACATGTGCATGCACACACACACCCATTGTGGGGGCCAAGGTAACCCCCATCCACCTCCGCCCTTATTTTGCCTCTGTCCCGCCTTTGCTCTGTTCTGTCCCACCTCTTTCCCCAATTGAGATGATCCCAGGTGCCAGCAGCAGCAGTGATCAACCCCTGACACCCTCTCACACACACGCACACTCTTACCTCCAGTAGCAGGGTAAGAGACGCAAGGCAGCTCCAGCTGCTTCACTCCCACTGGCGAGTTCAAGGCCAGTCCCACTGTCTCCTTTGGAACAGTGCTCTGGTTGAGCAAAACATCTGGGGCTGACTTGGTCCACTTCCCTTAATGGTGAGTTGGGGGCTGCGCCCTTCCTGTGACTGCCAGGTCTTTCCCTCTTTCCCCCACATTAGTCTCCTCTGCTGGCTGCTGACTTAGCCATAGCAGGACACATGTTTCTTAGAATTATCCTAATTGTTTAATATTTTCACCAAAGTTACAATATGCTTGAAAAATGTGCTTGGCAGCTTTTACCCACCAACAGCATCAGAAAGAGAATGATGCAGGTATTGATTCTTTTCAGTTCCAAGGAAATAGATGTTGGATTGCTAAAGCCTATTATAAGTATGCTTCAACTTGTGCTCCTGATCTCCTGCTTCACCTGCTGTACAGTCACTGTTCCAGCAAGAAAAATGGAACACTGCTTTGGGCTATTGTGACAACTGTCACAAAGTAATCACAGGAAATGATCCTCCTAAAGGGGACTTGGTACTACAGTATTGGAAGAAAGATATTGGGTCTCCATCCCACCCATGCACTGAAACCTAATGTGTGGGAAGGGAAGCTTGGCAAACAGCTCTGTTAAGGGGATGGGTAAAGGCTTAATCACATTCCTTTACCAAATCACTTCCCTAGAAGTGTGGCTACATCCTGTGCATACATAATTTTTATTATGTTTAGGATGTTTTAATCAAATGTGTGGTGTTTGGATATTTTTAATGTTGAAAGCTAAGATCAAAATTCTTTGATTTCAGCTACCATCGTTGCAACCAACCTATTAATTTATGCAAATATGTTGAGTATTTAAAAGATTGGAATTCTGAAGGATTATGAATGTGTTCTAAATCTGTTTCCAAATGAATAATTTTAATAATTACCATATTTTTAGAAAACTGATATACACCAGGTTATAACTCATTATTTATGAAGTTTTATTTTCCAATAAATACAAAAACATTGCATTCTGAAACAATTAAACAACTGTCCCTTTGTTCAAAATTCAAAACCAGAAAAATAAATGTTATCCTTTCAAAGCCAACTAGTGGGTTACAATGAAGCAATTATAACCTAAAACAGCCACTAGAGGGTACCTGAAGATTATATCACTTTTGCCTGTTAAACACATGTGATTAGGTTACTCTCAAGCTTGTGGCTCCTGTGGGCAATGTATTTGGCTAGGAGTTAAAGCATGACTGTGGTTCTCTTAAATTAGTTTTAGACTGAGGCAGTCCATTTCAATTGTCTTAATTAAGCAAACTACTGGTATGGTGCATAAGGCCATTTGGAATTATGCAAGAAGCAGAAAAAAGGAAAGAATAGAAGCAAGAGGTGGAAAAGATATGTCGTCTTATCCATCCACCTACCACTGCAGGACGGTTTCGTCTTTCAGTTTTAACCTTTTCAGCTTTAAATGAAGCACGGAATGGTGCTTCTCTTGCTCCTGAGGAGGGAATGGGTGGGATTTATAGTGCTAATAGATCTCATTGTTAGGTATCTGTTCTACATATATGTTAATTTGCTGAGTTTTGTCCTATTTCAAACTTAGAGTTAAAAAGGACAGTGCCGATCATTTAGTCTACCCCCTGCCAAGATGCAGCATCTACCTCTTACTCACTTAGGGTATGTCTACACTACAAAGTTAATTCGAACTAACAGCTGTTAGTTCGAATTAACTTTCATAGGTGCTACACATGCAAACCGTTAGTTCGAACTTAATTCGAACTAGCGGAGCGCTTAATTCGAACTAGGTAAACCTCATTCTACGAGGACTAACGCCTAGTTCGAATTAAGTAGTTTGAATTAAGGGCTGTGTAGCCACTTAATTCGAACTAGTTGGAGGCTAGCCCTTCCCAGGTTGCCCTTGTGGCCACTCTGGGCCAAGCCAGGGAAACTCTTCTGCCCCCCTCCCAGCCCCAGAGCCCTTAAAGGGCCACGGTCTGGCTATGGTGCCCGTGCCAGGTGCAAGCCTGCCAGTACCAAGCCAGCAGACCCTGCACCTGGCACGGCATGAGCCAGCCACCCGCTGCCACCCAGCCCTCCACCTCTTCCCAGGACAAGGCTGGCGGCTCCCAGGAGCCTGCCCAGGGCCGCAAGAGGCGGGCGCCCGCCTGGTCTAGTGCGGAGATCGTGGACGTCATCCAGGTTTGGGGTGAGGCCTCCAACGTCCACAATCTCCGCACTAGGCACAGGAAAGCAGCCGTCTAGGGCAGGATAGCTGCCAGCCTGGCCACCAAAGGCCACATGAAAACCCAGGAGCAGGTTTGCATGAAAATCAAGTTGGTTCAGTGAGACCCCCGACCCTGAGCTTAGAACATAAGAACGGCCGTACTGGGTCAGACCAAAGGTCCGTCTAGCCCAGTAGCCTGTCTGCCAACAGCGGCCAACACCAGGTACCCCGGAGGGGATGGACCAAGCCATTTGTCTCGTGCCATCCATCTGCAGCCTTCCACAAACAGAGGCCAGGGACACCATTCCTACCCCCTGGGTAATAGCACTCCATGGACCCAACCTCCATGACTTTATCTAACTTCTCTTTAAACTCTGTTATAGTTTTCACCTTCACAGCCTCCTGTGGCAAGGAGTTCCACAGGTTGACTATTTGCTTTGTGAAGAAGAACTTTCTTTTATTAGTTTGAAGCCTGCTACCCATTCATTTCATTTGGTGTCCTCTAGTCCTTATATTATGGGAACTAATGAAGAACTTTTCTTTATGCGCTCTCCACACCACTCATGATTTTATATACCTCTATCATATCCCCCCTCAGTCTCCTCTTTTCTAAGCTGAAAAGTCCCAGTCTCTTTAGCCTCTTCATATGGGACCTGTTCCAAACCCCTAATCATTTTAGTTGCCCTTTTCTGAACCCTTTCCAAGGTCAAAACATCTTTTTTGAGGTGAGGAGACCACATCTGTACACAGTACTGAAGATATGGCGTACCATAGTTTGATACTTCCTCCTCCTTCTTCCCCTGGCTTCCCCTTCCAGCTCCTCCTCCCAGGTTTCCACCTCCCCTCTCCCACCCTCTCTCTTCCCCCTCCCACCTCCTTTTCCCAGTCTCCCCAGAGGTTAATCCCCCCCATCCTCAGTTTTGTTAAATAAAGAGAGTTTCTATTTTTGAACACACGTGTCCTTTATTTTTTACATCAGGAAGGGGGGCTAGGGAGGGGTAAGTGGAAGGAGGTGAGGGAGGAATGGGGTACGAGCCCCCAATGGGGAGGACTGGGGTGGCTGTGCGGGCTCCTCAGGGTGGAAGCTCTCCTGCAGGGCCTCCTGGATCCTGACAGCCCCCCGATTGATCCCCGCGGATGGCAGCCTGTGCAAGTGCAGCCAGGCTGATGGCCGAGTGCTCTGATGTGCCGACCGTGGGCACTCAGGGCACTCCAAGACAGGACTGCTTTGCTGTCCCTCATCAAGGTAGACAAGCAAGTTGGGAACCCTGAGAACTGTCTGTCTGGGGTGGGGGTCGGGTCCCTTTAAGCAGCAGCTCCACACTCTAAGTCCTGGTTCCGGCCAGCCTTAACTTCGGTTCAGGGTCCACTCAATGTGGACATGCTAGTTCGAATTAGCAAAACGCTAATTTGAATTAGTTTTTAGGTCTAGATGCACTAATTCGAATTAGCTTAGTTTGAATTAACTAATTCGAGCTAAATTAGTTCGAATTAGTGCTGTAGTGTAGACATACCCTTAGATATATAAAATGTTTTTTTGTCCTCAGGACTTGGCAGATCCTTTCAGCCACACTGAATCATTCCTGATTGTCCTTGCATTTGCACTTTATAGACTTAAAGACCGTTTTTCTTTTCTTCTCTCACTTGTTAGCTAAAAACTGTTCTTTCAGTCTTTTAACTGGAAAAGTCTAGGGAGATTCTCTGATTTACTTTCATTCCTCTACTATGAATTCCTCCTTATTCTGTCTTTCTGGGAGGGAATGCTAGTCCTTAAATGCCTTTAAATACAGTTCTTCACAAGTACCAGGTTTTTTAATCAAGGGTGATGAAATACTTCCAAGCTAATGATACACAGAATTGTGCAGGCAATCCTGACAGTCTGCAGAACTTCCAGTGTAAATCACATTCCTATATAATATAAACTATACTTCAAGGTGTAACAGGGATTCTCTTCAAAATTCCTATGACAATGGCTGCAGTTGCTTACAAGGAAAAATTAAACTAGACCGTATTCATATTGGTAACTGCTTGTAAGTGTTTTGTCTTGTGGAGAGAACACTACTTTTGTTCTTTTAATCTCCCCCTCTTATTTCTCATCTGTGTATGCTTTTCTATTTCTTGGTTCTTGGTTTCCAAGGAAATAATATCCAGTTGCCTAGTCCTCTTCTCTCTTTGCCCCTTGGACATGGAACCTGGATTCCTTTTGTTCCCTTCTATTCTGAACTTTCCTAAACTGTTAGTGGCTTCAGAGCACTTGTGTTTTCTGCTCTTTATGAAGCAGTAGCCCCAAGTACAGTCGGAGATACTGCTGGGTGTTCCTCCTGTTTCCAGCTGCTTCTAGCAGTGATCAAGTGGCCAGCTCTCCATTGACCACAATAAAGCACTCTGAAGACCACAAGTGATCCATATGACATCATTCAGGAACCAGTGTGATAGCAGTTCCTCCCTAAAAGAGGAAATTCTTTATCTGTGTCTTAAATGATGGATTATTGTACACACTTCATGAAAGTGAGTTACTAAGCTCATTAAGGTGAGTGAATAAATGGCTAATAGGTAGAAGAATTTGAGCCAGAAGTGTGTGGTCTATGGAATCTGGCAAGGAGAGAAGCCCCACAGAAAATATATTTTAATTGATGTAGTCACAGTTGTAATGGGTAATACAGGTTGAATCTCTGGTCCAGCAACATTCGTGGCCTGGCATGATTTTAGTTAGATACCCATATGATAAGTGGACATGGCCAAGTTTCTGACAGTTCCATAAAGTTTGTTTACAGCAGTGTTTCTTAAACTTTTTAAGAGTGAGGAACACCAAACAATTTTTTTTAATGAGGAACGCCAAAGATTTTTTTGTTGAGCCAAAAAAAAAAAGGTCGGGGGGGGGGGAGGAGTTGTTATTGAGCAAGGGCGGCCATTTTGAACTCTGTTGTTCTCCATGGCACACCAGTGTGCCACGGAACACAGTTTAAGAAACACTGGTTTACAGCCACCAGTCCTGGCTCTCAGTGTTCTGTGCTGTAATTTAGCTCTAACTAGCTGGATTTACCCGGTGTTGCCCGGGAAACCGGAGGAACAAAATTTAGAAAAACAAGCTGGTCGTGACAGCGTCCAGCCACACCGCAGCTGCCAGTGCCTGACATCTGGCCATTATGGCAGACCCCCATGCTTTTCTACTGCTGCATAAAGCAAAATCTGTGACTGAAAAAAGAGGCATTGCAATGTTGAGAATCAGAGCTATTTGACTTGGCAAACTTAGATACAAAAGTCACAGTAGAAACTCTGTCTCTGTTTTCTTCCCATGTCATGAGTCTTTGAACCATTAAAAGCACAGTGGCAGGGAGAGCCCTCAAATCACCATGGCTTGTTTCCCCACCATTGCTGGAAGCATATGGAGGCCCCTCTTTAATAGGGCAATGTTTTGCTTCCTATCAGATGGTATTTTTGCTAATTATCCTTGTGGAAGCTAATGTTTTTTTGGTAGGGAAGTAGGGGATAGGCATGCTGGGTCTGCAAATTCTCATCCAAGCGCTGAATATAGGGATGCCTCAATCAATGGGGCTGACCCGACTGAATCTGAGAGATTTCAAGGTGACACCTCAAACTCTTCTCCCATCTTTTTTGATGAAACTATGAGTCAACTACCTGAGCCTGCTGGCACCTCTATAGTCCCTCCTCCAGCACCACCCCCTTGACCAGCTGCCCCTCCCATGGACTACATCTCTCACCCCACCCCCAGGATCATCCAGTATGAAACCCAGGACCAGTGCCCAGATTTGAGGGATACCCCCCCCCCGCCTTGGATTAATTCATCCAGTGCTGCCCCTTGGGTCAGTGCCCCTCAAACGAGACACACAACCCTCTCCCCCCCGCCCCCCCACCATGGGCTTCATTTCTCATTCACTCCCTGCAGGATTGTCCAGCCCCACTTCCTTCATCCCCTACAATCCTACCCTCCCCTCACTCGCCCCAACGGTCCAGCCCCCACAATCCTGATCTCCCCACTCGCTCCCCGGACTAGCCCATCCCCAACGATCCTGCCTGCCCCCATGTGCCCCCAATGGTCCAGCCCCCATCCTGCCCTCCTCCACTTGCCCCCAATGGTCCAGCCCCTGCCCATTCATTCCCCCGCTCTCACCTCCGGGTCCCTGATGCACCTCCTTTCGGACATTTTTTCAAAGTGGCAGCTGAGCGGTAACAGCAGCCCCGCCCCTTCCGCCTAGAGCGAGCCCTGGCAGCAACCCGCCCGCCCATTGGTCGGCCACCAGGCCCTGAGCCAATTGCAGTATTGAAGAGGAGCCTCCATGTGCTTCCAGCAATGGCAGGGAAGCCGCTTCTCCCCGCACTGCCAAGCTCCGTGTAGCCCCCGGGAGAGGCGTTGGTCTCTCGTCTCTTCCCTCCCACAGTACCTTAAAACCTTCTCCTGGAGGAAAGGTTATCCCATGGAAAGTTTGGTTGCGGTAGGTCTTCTAGGCTATGTCTACACTCGCGGCTTCTTGCGTCAGAAGTATGCAAATTAGGCTAAGCGTGGAATATCGCCGAGCCTCATTTGCATACCTAATGAGCCGCCATTTTGCAGAAGAGGTTCTTGCGCCAGAAGGAGCTGTCTACACTGCCCCTTCTTGTGCAAGAAAACCCCTCTTGCGCAATGCCGCTATTCCTGAAAATAATTGGCATAACGGCATTGCGCAAGAGGGGTTTTCTTGTGCAAGAAGGGGCAGTGTAGACAGCTCCTTCTGGCACAAGAACCTCTTCTGCAAAAATGGCGACTCATTAGGTATGCAAATGAGGCTCGGCGATATTCCACGCTTAGCCTCATTTGCATACTTCTGACGCAAGAAGCCGCTAGTGTAGACATAGCCATAGTGTCCAAGTTATTAGAGCACAAACATACAAACATTCCCCCTTTATATATTAGATTTATCCCTAAATGTCTTCTAAGAGCCAAGTAAGCTGTGGAAGTGTTAAGACAATATTGACCTCCCATGGTCTAGCAAATTCTCTGGTTCAGCACAGGTCAGATCCTGAGGGTGCTGGATTAGAGAGGTTCAACCTGTATCTCAATTTACAGATAAGCCTAAAATGAAGGAAGTGGTTCAGAAACACGAAAGGTAGCTGTATGGCAGGATAATTTTGATAGAATAGGCACCCAGTCAAGAAGTGAAATATGAAGTGTAAAGTAATGCACGTATAAAATAATCTTCCATCTCTGTATAGATTAAATGACAGTTAATGCGGTACAACTGAAGAAATGCATAGTTAAATTGAAAAGAGTACGAAGTAGAGCAACAAATGGAAAAACAAATAAGAATGAGTGAGAGGTGACAAACTGAAATACATTAAACTAGTTAAGGTTTATTATAAAATTAAATCTTTAAGGTTGATGACTGGAACTACTGACATCACATTAAAATAGGGTGGCAGACCTAATCTGCGTGGGAATTAAGGGAAATCGTACACATCATGGGCCCATCAATGGAGCGCTTGTGTTTTCTGCTCTCTAATATTGCTATTGGCGTCTTAATTTTTTTTAAAGCAAAATAAGAGGAAATTGCCCACTCTCACTTTATTCAAGAGTGTGTGGCACATTCTTCAGAAGTCTAGATGTATTTTGTGCATTGTGATATAGGACTAAATGAGTTCGTAGCATCACTATTAAATGATGGTTCCAGTGTCATTATACAGTTTCATGACTACCAAATATGATTGGTGAGGCTCCTGAGTGTGCCAAAGATGTGGCATTTCTAGGTTTAAGAGCAAATAGTTAAATTGGAAACAAAGTTATAGTAAACTGGTCTTGGGAATTGGAAAGCATGGCTTCTCAATAATCATTTAATGGATACTGTAGTATTTGTTATGTTCATGTGGGAATTATGTGTCTGTGGAGCATTGAAGTTGAAGACTGGAATCCGTGTGCCCTGTAAGATGAGCACTTGGGTGGCTACCCAGCAGATATTTAAATACCGCTCAGTTGTTTAGCAGAGTGCCCATAGTAGGCAGCATGTGTTTCTACTGGTGCACAGTCACACATGCCTCAGTGCGCATAACTAAATTTATTCTGCACATGAGTGGAAAAAAATAGGGAACATTGACATCACAATTAATCTGAGGGGAAATTAAAGGAAGTTTCACCCATCTTGGGCCTACTCCTAAAGTTCTTAATCACATGAAGCTTGATTATGTACTACTTATTTCTATGGGTAATCTCCAGGACTCCGAGAGAGAGAGAGTTTACCAGTGTGGGAAAGAGGTGCTCATGAAGAATCTAGCTCATGCCACTGGGGGAAGGAGGTAGATACCTCCCACTAGACCCCACCCCATCTGTGGTTGGCCTCTTGCCCCTCCTGGCCATGGCATTTGGAGCACATGTCCCTCCTGTCTGGAGCTATTACCTCTTTCCTGATTAAAGTTATACATACACAATGGAATAGTTTCAACAAGAGAGATAGGGGAAGCCACTCCGGGAATACCCGCTGGCTAGGGCTCCAACTTTGGATCAAGTCCTTGTTCCTTATGATGCGGAGTGGGGATTCAAACCCACATATCCCACTTCGTTACAAGAAAGCCATTCACCAGCTCTTCCAGGAAATCAAGCCATATTCAGAGCATGCCTACTGGATTAGGCCCCAGGCAAGAAAGTGGGGGGGGGGGGGGGGGGGGACCTTGTTTGTGAATCCCACCAAGGTTTAGGAATGAGCTAGGTGCTGCACTGCTGGACATTCTCAGGATGTAGGTGATTGTGTACATGCCCAGCCACTGAAATTTGGGCATTTCTGGTATTTTAAGTAAAAACATAGCTGGCTCCTAACTCTGTAGGCTCTTAAAGTCCCTTGGAACTGGAGGGTTGGTTCTATGAATGCCAGTGTTAGACTTAACAGGCACTTTAGACACTTAGGTGCAGAGGTGCTGAGAGCCCTTGAATCAAATTGTAAACCCAGTGTATAACAGAAACTACTTAAAGCCACGGTGTGCAGCAGAACCCCTATTTCTAGCACCTGTGCTTAAGTTGCCTAAGTCCTCCTTCTGAATCTAGTTGTCTAGCAAGTTATGGATTCTGTGGTAAAGTCTGTGGTCCCTAAATAAAGCATGATATACCTGTTTATAGAATGCCAGTCACTATGGCTAAGTGCTAATGGATGCAAGCAGTTCCATTTCACTAACTGGGACTACTCAAATGCAAGCTAATATTCAGGAGCATGACCTTAATGTGCTTTGGTACATTAAACTCTTAAAATTTATATCCTTATCATGTCTTTTATCTATGTTTTATAAAAGCTTTTTATGGCTTTTTTAAAAAAAATTAAAAAAACCTTTAAATTTCTTCACTACAACTTTTCTGCTTGGAGACAAGTGTCAACTTCCATGTTATGTCTGTAGCATAAACACAAAAGTATCTTGTTCATAATAATGACCCCATCCCCATGGTGACTGCATGACTATGCTTTGTCAAAAGGGAAGATGAGCCACAATGAGAGGCCTCGCACAAATGGGAGAAAGGTGCTGAAGATGATATTGCTCTTAGTTTCTCCCCTTTTCTCAGCAGCAAGCATCTGTCCTCTCCCACTTAGCCCTCTGTTGCACACCTGCCAGTATTAAAAATCTAGGAATCGGTTTGTTTGAAATGGGGAACAAATCTTTTTACTACACTAAACTACATGGAATTAGGAGGGATTATTTCTGGAGGACAGAATGAAAAAAATTATAAATCATCTTGCTAAAAAACATAAGGACTGCCCTTCCTAAAAAGGTCCAATTGCTTTGAATGAGTAGGGAGCTCTCTCCTTTGGCTATTGCTTAGTGGTTGCCTCCTGAGTCTATGCTGTCTGTTGTTCTTCCTCTGCATCTGTACTTTTCAGGGTGTCTATGAAACTTGCCCCAGTAATCTTAGAGTTCCTCTCCATTTGTAAACAGCTAGGTATGAGGGAAGAGATTGCCTTTGATGGCCTGCTGCCAGCCCCTTGTGGAGGAATTGGTGCTGTAACTCCTATCCCCTGCAGCATAGGGTGATGGTAAAAGGAGGTTCTGGTGCTTGATAAAGTCGGGGTATGCACAAAAGTAGATGTAGAATTACAAAAGGCAGAGGAAATGTTTAGGGGACCATCCTTAGGCATCAGAAAACCTGGTTTCTATTCCTGGTTCTGCCACAGAATTCCTATGTGGCCTCAGGTGTCCATGTCTGTGCCTCAGTTTCCCTCTGCAGAATGAAGATATTTCCCTTTCTCATTAGTTTACTGAAGGTGGGATATTCTAAAGTGCCTCTGTGACTTAAGGAGCAAGAATCTGTTAGGCATGTGATCCCAGGTCAGTTAAATGTGTGCTTTTGAAACTCCCCCTAAATTAATTAATATTTGTAAAATGTTTTGAGATGCAGGAAGGGTAGGAAGTATTGTAGGGCAGTATATTTATTATGTTATAAACTAGGTTGCTTCAGAAGGAAAGTCAAGGAGCTCTAATCCTGAGAGAATTGCAAATGGGCTGAGATCTGCCGAGTTGATGCTTTTCCACCTCCAGCTGGCTAAGAAAGTTTAACCCATCCCTTCCTCTGGGACAAGGACGGGACACGGTGATCCCGGCTCTGCAGAGGTGAGCAGCCAAGGCAGACCTAAGTAACTGTTATCACCTTGGGGAGAGGAATCTCCTACTGAGCGGCTGCGTATGGGGGAAAAGAGGGTTATTCTAAAGCTGTGTTGAGAAGGGATATACGTCCATACTTCGTGAGGGTCAGCAGCAGTGCAAACCTCTGAGGTAATAGATACTGCGGTGATGGATATTTTACTCCTACATAAAGTAGATGGATCAGAGTGGGGGGTCATTCATGACTTTTTTTAAACCTCCCTATCTTTTCCCTGAGCATCCAGGGCTGGGGCTTTGTACCCGCCACAGTCCGGCACTTAAGAGACTCAAATACACTTCAGAAAATGGCTGGGAACGAGGCAGGACATCAACGTGATGAAGTGCGACCTCCCGTACAAAAGGCAGGGGACTCTGGGAAGCCATACCTGAACTCCTTGTCTGGCGTGGGGGAGAAGGGCTCTGTCTGCTAGCACAACCCAGGATCCGATAGCCAACTAATCCGTTTTGTTAACTTCCCTCCCACCCTCCTTGGATAGTTGGTACATTCCCACTGAAACTTCGGGAGCATAAATAGAGGCAGCAGCAGCAGCAGCAAGCTGCAAGGCTATTTGTTGTTTGCTAGGTAGGAGCAGGTGAACCTGTTTGCTTATCTATTCACAAGCAGTTTGTCTGCGTGCGCCCGGAGTGGGGAAGGTGTATCATGGAGCAGCCCCTGCAAACACACATGTGGAAAGCGCAGACTTTAGAGGAACTTATCCAGATCCTGCATCACATATTTTCTAGCGATAAAGTCAATATAGAAGAAGTGCAGGCCTTAATGGAATCGTATGAGAGCAATCCTGCGGAGTGGATGAAATATGCCCAATTTGACCAATACAGGTAAAGTCAGCTCTTCTTATCTCAGTGCAAGGGGTGGTAACGCAAAAAGGAGACTATCTAAAGAGTAAATGAACAGCGCAGCAAGCAAGACATGATGTGAACATACTTGTTAGGAAATGGGGGGCGTAATTTGCGCTATGGGGGTGTTGATAAAGTGGAATCAATAGAGATCAGCGGAGTGGAACTTTAAAATCGGTTTGAGGAAAGGGAGGAGGAGTCGTCGTCGTCTTTGCAGTCATCTAGTGGAATCTAGATAACGTGTCCTCTGGTGAAGGAGGCACCTGCTATCTCGGTGTAAACTTAATTGTAATAGATTGTAAAACAAAGAGCATGTCGTACTACATCACAACGATAAAGAGTTTCTTTAAGGGTTGGATAATATGATTGTCCCCTTGCCACTGCCCACGCTGTTGCGATCCTTTTCGCTACAGCTATGGGTAGGAATCTGACCTAAGATGCATGTGGCTTTTATTCTGTAGTTTGTCTACTCAAGCAAGTACACTGCGTGCTTAGCCCGCTCCCTTCTAACAGTGTTCCCCAGATGCGTGGCTTTCATGTGAATAGCAAAGATGTTTTAGGATGACGGATGGGAGGAGGCACCCTCCCAAGTGTTGAAGGGTTTGTACATTCAGAAGGAAACCAGTCTCCTGGAAACAGCTCAGAAACGAAGAACCCAGGGAAAATATCTTGGCAAGTTTCCCAGGCTGATCGGCAGTGGGAGGCTAATTCAGCTTAGCTCGCTGCTCTAGCTCCACAGCGGCGGGCTACACAACGCTCGCTTTCAGGGCCGGGACCGCCCCGCTGGGGGAAGGGGGCAGCTGCTACCATCTCCTGTGCGGTACCGGTGTAGGCAGCCCCAGTTCTCTGCCGCTGACTTGTGCGGTGAATTGTTAGGAAACGGTCAGGGGGTCGCCTTCCCAAATGAACAAGCCTTTGCGCTTCGCTCGAGCCCCCTCGAGCCCCACACAGAGCTACAGGGGCGGCGCGGCGGAGCCGGGAAGCGGCCAGGGGAGGCTGCTGTGCAGCGGGTTTGAAATAAAGCCCTCTAAGCGCACCAGGCTTCGGGTTTTATTCCGCAAAAGCTCGTCTCCCCCGCTCCCCCTACGGCTGCTACATTCAGTCCCCTCTCCGCGCTGTTCTGCTGCCAGTCCCCTCCTCTCCCGTCCTGCACTGGAGGGGGCGGCATTTTCCATCCCCTTTGCTCTGATTCCTCCTTCCTGTCCCCTCCCCTCCTATGCTAATCCCTACGCAACCCCGCTGCGCGGCGGGGCGGGGGCGCAGGCCGCGATTCAGCCATTCTCCCCCCTCCCCACTTTCCTTCTCGCGCCTCCGCAGGCTTCGCGGCGGCCAGGCAAAGGGCGGTCCGGAGGCATGGCAGGGATGGGGCTCCGGCAGCCAATCAGAGCGGCCCTGGAGCTACGCCCGGAGTCTCGGGCCAAATCAGAGCCGGGCTAAGTGCGCTGCGTGGCTGCCCGCGGCTGCTTGTCAAGCCTGGGCAAGGGGCGCTGATGGAGCTGGGGGGGGAGGTCAGGACTCAGAGAAGAGTATGAGGTCAGTCAGCAGACCTGGGGGCTTGGATCGCTTCCTCCCCCCCCCCCCCACACCTCTCTCACACACTGTGGCTAACATTAGAGCGGTGCTTACGCGTGACCATCTCGTTATAGGATTTTCTGTGGTGCTCATCAGTGCCCTTCGCCGCTCCAGACATACATAGAGTGTTCCTCATGCCATACCTGCAAGGTGGGGCAAGTAGTAGCCACCGTTTGCAGATAAGGAGCTGAGTTAGATCCTCAGCCGCACTCGGCACTCAGTCCCGTTTTGGCACAGCTCCACTAGTGGAAGGGCTGGTGTGTGGACAAGGTACAGTGGTAGAAACTCCTGTACCTGCTGTCACCGGTACCTTACAGATGTACCATTGGAAGGGAGATGGGCTAGTGCTAGATGAGCAGAAGAAGAGTAAAGAAAATTCCTAAGATAAACAAATCTACCCTGAGTGATTTCTCCAGGCAATCTCTGTCGGAGCCTGGAATAGATGCTGTATCCTCTGTGTCTCACTTCCACATCTTGACTTCAAGAACATCCTTCCCTTTAATATAACCAGAGATTGTGGGCCTGATTGAGAGGAAGGACTTGAACTTGGGTCTTCCATGTCCTAGTTGGGTGCCCTAACATCGGGCTTTTGGTTGTTTTGGAGTGAGTATGTCTCTCACTCTTGCTTCTTGTGAAAAACTTTGAAAGGTCTCCTTTCATCATAATGTGTACAGGAAAACTTTTTGCAATCTTGAAAATATGTATTTGATGGGGAACCCATTTCCTGCCCAGCTCTCCATCTAAGTGTGTTGGGGAGGGAGGGCTGCTAAATCTTGGATGAAGGAAAGCACATCACCTTATTGTGTGTGTTCTAGTTTTACTGAACACTTGGGGACATGTGTCTGCATGGACGCACAGTGCACTGTTGTCAGGCTGTAAAAAGTACCATGTTAGTTTGATTAAGAACATAAGATTCCTTTCCCTCACCCCCTTCAGATATCTCCGGATAAAGTTTTTCTTTTATCATAGTGTTGGTTAAGCATAGAAGAAAGTACAATATCAGTTAAGGCTTAATAATAATTGTTACTTTTCTAAATACAATGGATGTAAGGGAGAAATCAGTAACTCATACATTATTTCTGCACTTCCAAAATAATTCTTAATTTTCTCTTTATTGCTGATGCAATATATTGGATTTAAACATAATCTCCTTTCTTCTCAATTTAACTTTTTTTCCCCCATTCAGAACAAACCCCAAAACTTGTATTCTGATATGAACATTGTAACACTGGAACTATTGTAGCATCCTCTTGCTTAACCAGTCACACCTGCTATGCAGAAACGACATATTGTGACATGTTTGATCAGATAAAGCTTCCTATATTGTGACATCACATAAAAAGACCTTTATATAAAAATAGGTTAGAAGCTAAAGATGGAATGAGATTAAATGAAGAAAGTAACATTATGATTTAGTGAAGTCATAGGGAATACGCTTATTAAGTTTGCAGATGAGACGAAGCTGGGAGAGGTTGCAACTGCTTTGGAGGATAGGGTCATAATTCAAAATGATTTAGACAAACTGGAGAAATGGTCTGAAGTAAATAGGATGAAGTTTAATAATGCAAATGCAAAGTACTCCACTTACGAAAGAACAATCAGTTTCACACATGCAGAATGGGAGTGATTGTCTAGGAAGGAGTACTGCAGAAAGGGATCTAGGGGTCATAGTGGACCACAAGCTAAATATGAGTCAACAGTGTGATGCTGTTTTTGGGATGCATTAACAGGAGTGTTGTGAGCAAGACACGAGAAGTCATTCTTCCGCTCTACTCTGTGCTGATTAGGCCTCAATTGGAGTATGGTGTCCAGTTCTGGACACCACATTTCAAGAAAGATGAGGAGAAATTAGAGAAGGTCCAGAGAAGAGCAACAAGAATGATTAAAGTTTTAGAGAACGTGACCATGAAGGAAGACTGAAAGAACTGGACTTTTTTAGTATGAAAAGGAGAAAACTGAAAGGGGACATGATAGCAGTTTTCAAGTACCTAAAAGGGTGTGACAAGGATGAGGGAGAAACATTGTTCTCCTTGACCTCTGAGGTTAGGTCAAGAAGCAGTGGGCTTAAACTGCAGCAAGGAAGGTTTAGGTTGGACATTAGGAAAAACTTCCTAACTGTCAGGATGGTTAAATGCTGGAATAAGTTGCCTAGGGAGGTTATGGAATCTCCATCTCTGGAGATATTTAAGAGAAGGTTAGATAGACATCTATCAGGGATGGTCTAGAGACGGTACTGAGTCCTGCCATGAGGGTAGAGGACTGGACTCGATGACCTCTCGAGGTCCCTTCGAGTTCTAGTGTTCTATGATTCTATTATTCTAAATATGATAAAATGAAAATGATTTGTTACCACCACGGTGTTTTGACAATTAAAACTTTGGGATATCTTGTAGGAAAACCATTTCAAACAAACTGATTTGATTACTCCCATGAATAATATGTATGTAAAATGCACACCTTTTCTGCATTTCTTTTTGTGTGCTTGATTTACTATAGGAAACTTTTTTTAGCATCTTCTGCTCTTCAGAGCTCTGTTTTGGACATAGCTGTTTGACAGAAATTACCATGCTGGTACTGAGTTTCAGATGTACAAAAGAATTATAAATACAAAAAAACAGAATAGTTCAGAAAAGAAACAGTATGTGGTTACCCCTAAACTGTAAAAATTTTTGCTGAATGCAAAAGAATGCAGTCACATATAGGAAAGCCAAGAATGTGAAAATGAGCTATAGAAAAAAATTTATTTTCTTTTCTTCCTTGCGGTACTCTGTTTCTAATTATAAAGCCGTTTGTTGAAATGACCTCATTCAGTAACTATTCTGATTAGATTATTTTGCCTACTTCAGTTCCAAATATATACTTCCAAACCTCAGTACTGGATTTAATTTTTAAAAGCTTCACTGGTGCTATCAGTTATTTGTTTGTCCAGTCTTTTCCAACCTGAAAAGGTGGAGTGGCAAAAACCACTTGAACATCCCATTTCACTTTTTCTGCATGTAATTTTGCTTTCCAAATTGAAGGGACCTTGTAATATAGGCTGCCCTCACCCTCTGTATACTCCTTGTAGTTATTTTCTTTATACGCACACGTATTTTTTTTAAACCAAAAATATTTTCCATTTCAGGTATACAAGAAATCTTGTGGATAAAGGAAATGGAAAGTTCAACTTGATGATCTTATGCTGGGGTGAAGGGCATGGCAGGTTTGTATCCAAAGGTTTGCAGATAGAAATAAAGACAGTATTTTTCATTTGGTCTGTGTAATGTTCTGGGTCATTGTTCTATAAAAAGAAACAAACCATCTACCTCACAAGCATTAGTGGGTGGTTAACCAGTGACTACAAACAAAAGATGATAATGATGACCATGCCAAAGGTGTAATTTTGAAAATTGTGTATCTCGTGATTTTAGGGGATTTCTGTGGTTTTCAGCCTTTGACCGCATCTAAGCTTCTGTTCTGTCCAATGAGCTTTTTTAACCCCACAGTTAGTGGTAGATCTTTCTGTCTTTAAGTAAAACTCCAGTTGTATTATAGGAGTTCTGCTTGAGCAGGACTGCAGGATTAGGTCCATGTATTAGAGGTTACAAAACTTTTGCTTCTATTACACCTATATATAGTTTAAATCCTGGTCTGTGTGGTTTGGGTGTGGGAAGGAATGAAATCTTCTCCTCTCTCCTCTCCACCGTATCATATAACACAGCCGCTTTTGTGGTTGCTATCACAGCCATAAACTGACAATAGACTTTGCAGCTGCTGTGACTTCTCTACTGAGATTTATGGGGGTGTTGACTAGTGGATCTGCATAGACACAGCCATTGAAGTTCCTGCAGAGCTTTGTTTTGTAGTATGCAGGAGTTTGGAGTCTGTATAGCCTGCCTCTTCTGCAGAATTGAACATGCCAGTACTGTTGCTTATTGTGCGGTGTGTGTGCCAGAAGTGGGGGCTGGATCTGTCTCGCTGAAGTTCTTTCACAACTTTATTGGCTAATCAAAAAAAGAGTTTATAGCCTGTAAATTTTTGTCCCATATTCACAGAACTCTGCATGTAAGCAGAAAATCTATAATTGTTTGCTTTAGATGTGAAAATCAATTAACATTGTCAGGTCTAATTTGGGATGGAGCCATGCTTTCCTGGAAAAAATGGAAGAAGGCTGTCTAGATCTGCTAGTTACTAAAAGGTCTTCTCTAAGCAGAGACTAAAACTGTCAAACAGCGTACTGATTTACGACTTGGAGAAGTATTTCCTGGTGACTAGAATGATACCACAGTTTATTTTGTGTAAACAGGATAAAATATTTAACAAAATTCATTAGAAGATAAATTGTTGAGGGAATATCTACGTGGCATTAGTGAACTTGCCTACTTTTTAAAAAAAGAAAGAAGAATCCTGCATCTCACAAGCCAAGAGCAATACAACTTTTGCTTGGATTGGAATAACATTTGTTGTGTATAGACACTTAAATCCTTAATATTCTAGATTGAAGCTTGATTAGTCTTGTACATTGGGGTAAAAAAAATCCACTTACAAGAGTAAGCAGGAGGTTTTCCTTTGGTTGCCTTGGGTTCTAAAGCAACTTCTGCAGCAGGGAAGCTTTAATTTCTTTTAAATTAACTACATTTCTAGCCCTTATGCCTGCAAATATAGCAAAGCAAATGTATTGCTGAGTAGGTAGCCAGCCTGCTCCAGTGCGCCTGCTGCTGCTCACAGTTTTGCCAAGCAGCAGCAGTGTGAAGTGAACCGCTCTGTCTGGTCAGTTTAGCTATTGCTATTAAATCCAGTGGGAAACAGTGCAACTCCTTTCTCCTGCATACTTCATGTCCATCACAGCAGCAAAGAAGACCTGAAGATGGAGAAGAACTAAAAAGCTCCCTCTCCCAGATAGTGGTTGAGTTTCAAGTTTGTATCTGAGAGAAAAGATAGAATCCCAAGCAAAATCCATGGAAAGTGCCCTTTTGCTTCTCAACAGCCAGGATGTCTTGCCTGGACTTTTCCTTTTTGTCTACTTCTAGCTAGTATGGCTAATCCCTCAACTAGTAGTTACCTGTTAAAGTTTCCAAAACCTGTATTTGTTGTTACGTTATTGTAATAGCTTTTTAATACATCAGCCTTTATCGAATATCTGAGATTTGCTGATGTTCTGATAAATGTGACAAGTGTGCAATAGCATTCATGTCCTGCACATACTGATATAACTCTACAATACACTATAGTGTCTGTTTCTCCTGGGAGAGTTCTCTGCCACTGCACAGGCACAGAATTCATGTCCCCTGCAGTTTCTTTTTTCTCCGCAGAAAATACATTCTGCCGGAGAGGCGCTGCAGTTATTCCTTTTGCCTCCGGGTTTGCTGTGGCACCAGAGCTGAGGGCAGCCGGCTCGCAGCCAGCTGTGGATAGGGAGAAAGAGAGACTGCTTTCCTCACAGCGCCCTGCCCATGGGGCCAGGTGAGGAGGTCCAGGATATGGGGATGGACGGACAGAGAAGGGCACAGGGAGCTTCAGGGAGGTCACCTAGACTAGGGTTCAGAAGGGCTAACTGGGGGAGGACAGACTAGGGCGGGGGCAGAATGGGAGTGGGGATTCTGGGCCACAGGGGTTATGGGGATGTGGGTGGCTGAATGGGAGAGGCTAGGACAAGTGGGAGCTGCCAAAACAACCCCTCCCCCCAAGAAAAGCCCTATTCCAGACTTCTTCCACGCACACCCAGCAACCCTCTAGATCAGTGTTTCCCAATTTTATTTGGCCGAGGAACCCTTTTCAGAATTTCAAGGAACCCCTAGGTTTGTCAAGCAAAAAAAAAAAGGGGGGGGGGAAGGGGGAAGAGGGACCCACCAATTCATGAAAATCCCCACCAATGCATGAAAATCACATTCCTTCCCCAAGACCCCCCAACCCCCTTCCTTGAGGCCTCATCCTCTGTTCCCCTCCTCCATCACTTGCTATCCCCAGCCCTTATACACTCTCACTAGGTTGAAACAGGAGGTGTGGGGTGGGAATGAGGATTTGGGAGTGGGAAGGGGTGAGAAGTACAAGCTCTGGGAGGAATTTGGATGCAGGAGAAGGGGATGTTGGCTCGGGAGGGGCTCAGGTGGAATGTTGGGGTGCTGAGCAAGCCATGGGCTTGTGGATGTGAGGGTGCAGGAGTTTGGGCTGGATATGTGAGGGACTCAGGGCAAGAAGGTTGTGAGTATGATGGACTCAGGACACAGACTTGTTATGTGTGGATGGTGCAGGAGTGTTGTGGCAGAAGACTAAGGATGTGGGGATGCAGGAGTTTGGGGATGTAAGAGGCTCAGGACAGGGGGTTCCAGTGTATGATAGGCTCAGATTTGGTGGTGCAGGAGTGTTATGATGCTGCAGTGAGATGGGGGTTTGGCCCCAATTGGGGGCTTGTTGGCCAGGCTTCATTTTTAAATAAAATATTATGTCAAATTCAAAAGGTTTTAGCATTGTCTTTATTTATGAGAGGGGGTGAGGAACCTGTTTTGAGTCAAGGGTCACTGACCCACAGAAAAGTCAGTTGGGGCCACACAAGTGAGATGCAAAAAAAACAACAACAATCCTCCAAAAAATCCCAAGCCTCACTAATGTGGTCCCAAATGTACTGGTGGGGGCAGGGGACAGAGTGAAAGTGGGTGCTGGGGCTGGGGAGAGGGATGCTGGCTCAGGTGGTGGGATGCTGGGGCAAGGTGCTGGGGCAGGCAGGTGGCGGGGGTGCTGGGGTCAGGGACATGGTCCTTCTGGGCACTAGGGTGACTGGCAGGGTGCTGGGACAAGGAACAGGGTGGTGCTGAGTCCTGGGGTGTGAGGCAGGGTGCTGGGGCCAGGGCCAGGGTGGTGCTAGGTGCTAGGGTGGATGGCAGGGCTGCCAAGGAGCGGGATAGGGATGGGGTGCAGGATCTGGGAGGGAGGTGGGGGGCGGAAGGGGACAAGGTCTGGGTGGTAGGTAGGGTGCAGAAGTAGGCTGGATGTAGGGTGTCTGGCCAGGGGGAAGGAGCAGGAGCAGACTGGGGGTAGGGTGTCTGGCTACGAGGAGGGTGCAAGGGGACTTGGGTAGGAGTTGGACCTCCTGATATGGTACCCTCTGGACCTGACTGGTCCCAGATGAGGATTTTTGGACCAGGAGGTCATTTCAGGGCTCCTGGTTTCCCCACTAGGCTTCTTTGCACCTCTATCCCCTGCAACCCAACTGAGCTGCCCACCCCTGCTGGTTCCCTGCACCTCCCCCAAAACCATCTCCCACAATCCAAGGGAGTGCAGCACCAGTTCCCTGCAGCCCCTCACAGCCTAGCTGAGCTGCCCATCTGTTCCGTATGCCCTCCCCATCCACCTCAGCCCAGCTGAGCCCTGCACTGGTTCCCTGCATGCCTCCCCACAGCACAGCTGAGCCCCGTTCCCTGCACCTCCCTCCTTGAGTCTAGCCCGGTTCCCAGCACCTCCCTCCTCCTGCAGCCAAACTGAGCTCTGAGCTCCACACACACATACACACACACACACACACACACCCCGCAGCCCAGCCCAGCTCCCCGGACCTCCCCACTCTGCAACCCAGCTGAGCTCAATTTCCCTGCACCTTCCCCCAAACCATGCAGACATGCTGAGCCAGCACTGATTCCCTGCCCCTGCCTCCCTCCCTCCCTCCCCTTGGCTGTGTCTACACTGGCGCGATCTTGCGCCAAAGCGGCTGCTCTTGCGCAAAAACTTGCTTCCTGTCTACACTGGCCGTGTGTTCTTGCGCAAGTACACTGAAGTTCTCATGTATGAAATCAGGGCTTCTTGCGCAAGAACTATGATGCTCCCGCTCAGGAATAAGCCCTTTTGCGCAACTGTTCTTGCGCAAGAGGCCAGTGTGGACAGGCAACGTGAATTTCTTGCGAAGAAAGCCCTATGGCTAAAATGGCCATCGGCACTTTCTTGGGCAAGAGAAGCGTCCACACTGCCATAGATGCTCTTGTGCAAAAGCACAGCTCGCACATGGCAGTGTGGGCGTGTTCTTGCACAAGAACTCTTGCGCAAGAAACCGCCAGTGTAGACATAGCCTAAGAGTTTCCTCGCATGAGCAAAATGAATTTTGTGTTGTGCACCAGTACTGAGTTCATGTGGCTTGTTTGGATGTGCCACTGTGGCACCCAAGTTATTAATAAATATTTTTAAACCTTTACCTTTCTCTCTGCTGACATGTCTCCTCCCCTTGTTCCATCAGCTCCCCTGGTGCCTGCTGCCTCCCAACTCCTCACCCTCCTCTGCTGTCCTGACTCCTGCCCTTCTCACTGCCCTCCTGCAACCTGCCCCCCTCCACCAGCCCTTCTCTCCTCCCTGTGCCCACTCCTCCAGTAGCCCCACTCTGATCATGTGAGCTATCCCTCCTCATCCCCTCTTCTAACACCTCCCTCTACAAACCTGCCCCTCTCTCCTCTGGTGGTGGTCTCTCCCCTGCAGATGTCTGCCCTTCTGCTTCACCCCCAGAATCCCCTGGCACTTGCACCTTCTCTTACTCCTGCACCCTCCTGTTGCCCCCCTCTTCCCTCACTGCCCCTACCCCTTTTGCCCTCTTTTTCCCTGATGCCCACCCCTTCACCACCCTCTGCCCCCGTTCCCCTCATGCCCCTGTGCCCTCACACATGACTTGCTCCATCCCGGCCTTCCTCATGTCCACCCCTTCTTTCAAGCCTTCTCCCAGCACCTCCCCCAGCCCCCAATGCCCTTACCCTCTCCCCTCCCAGCATCACCCTGTCCCCTCCCACTGACACCTCCCCTCCTGCCTTTTTCCTCATTGTCTGCACTTGGCCCCCTGGCATTTGTCTCTCCTCTACCCTGTCCTTTAGTGCCTTCCCCTCTCTTCCCCCTCTCCCCTCCCCCTCCGCACAAGCCCCTTCCTCTCCCAGCCCTTCCCCTTCCCCTACCTTCTGCTTTCCACTTTGCAGGGCTGGAGTCTGTGCTCCGTCCCCGGACTCCGAACCCACAACTCAGCCGCACGGCGCAACGCAGCGTCCAGCAGTTTTAAAATCCCGGGCTGTGACGTTACGTCATGCCCGGGCGTCTCCCCGCCCACTGGTTTGAGCACGCCGCGCAGGGCAGCAGCAGCCGGCAAAGGGGAGCTCAGTGAAGGTTGCGCACGGCAGGGATGGGCCGGGGCCGGGACCGGGAAAGACGCTCTGGGGCCGGGGTGGAAGGACGCGCGGGGGGGCCGGGGCCCGCTCCAGTTCCAAATATTGGTGGAGCATGGGCACCATGAGCCCATACAACTCGCCGCCCATGCCTCTGCTGGCTAGCCGGCGCTCTCTGTCTCTGAGGGGGCGGGGGAGTGCTGGCTCCTCACGGAACCCCTAGTTTTGCTTCGCGGAACCCCAGGGTTCCCCAGAGCACCAATTGGGAAACACTGCTCTAGATTCACACCCAGGCTCCTTCCCAACAATTACTTCCCTGTCCCTCTGTTACTCCCCATTCTGCCAAGCCTTTGCACTGCTTCTGAGGGGTGCAGGAAATACATTTCTGTTTTGTAGTGTAAATGACTCAAAGTTCTGTATTAATATGCCTAATAAGGAATCTATTTGTCAAAAAACATTTCCTGGATCTTTTTTTGTTGTCTGTATTACTACAGATATATTTGTTGACAGGAATTTTGAAACAAAGTATCAAAATAATTGAAATTAGCATGATTTATTGTGTTATTTTGACAAATAAAAGATACAGAATTTTAAAATATGGTTTGGAGAATCTTTAAGTTTTTGGCACAAAATTCCCAGAAGTAGTCTGTTTTATGTGTAGTAGGTGAATTACATGTATACCTCACACTGAGTTCAGTTCCTCTGTGTTTCTCTAGCAGTATTCATGATCACACAGACTCACACTGCTTTATGAAGATCCTTCAGGGGAATCTAAAAGAGACTCTGTTTGAGTGGCCTGGGAAAAAAGGGACTGGAGCAATGACTAAGAAATCAGAACGTGTTTTGGGAGAAAATCAATGTGCCTATATCCATGGTAAGCTTTGTTTTAATGTCTTGTATATGACCATCCCATTGCTGACCATCAGTGATAACAACTCGTAACTGAAAAGTTCACTCTTTAGTATACTGATCTAGCCAAGTTCTTGTATTGTAGCTAACCCTGTCGTATATCAGCCCTTGTTTAGACTTTCTCTCCTCAAACACAACAAAACCCCATGCATCTAAATTCATTATTAAGATCCCACAATAAAGACTAAAATCCTTCAACTCCCGAATGTTCAGAGCCTTGCAGAATTGAGTTGCATTTTCAGTTAATTATCTGGATGTGGCTATGAAGTTAAATGTAAAACAATTGGAAAATCACATGTATGAAAATCCAAAATACATACGTGTCTCTCCGTTTGGATTAGTGAAGAAAATATCTCTTAGGTCTGTAAGGTCCTTTTGAGCTACAGTGGAAAACCTAAGAACAATACTGTAGTAGAATAGTAATCACTCACACAATCAATAAATCTAACAGCCAGCAATAGAATTAATAGTGATTGAAATGTACTTTGCTCTGATCTTTTAGAATCCTGTATTTATACTCTTTGGGGTGCACAGAAGCTCATACCTGTCTTGATTTGGGGTAGGGAATGAATGTGCCTTTTTTATTGAATAACGTTACTCTTTACAAATGCACCCAAAAAACGAAACCTATAATCGTCCACACAATTCCCCATGTGAAATAATGCACAATACTGTATAAAAATGGTGAGCTTCTTGACTACTTCTGACTGATTACAATGTATGTAACTCAGGGATGCTCACCTAGAAATAGTGGATGATGGGCTGCATGAGTGGCCCTCCTTCACCTCAGTGGGCCACAGCCCTGCAGCCCCCCATCTGCCTTGCCTCCCCTCCCCCATGTGCCTCTGGTGCACTGGGACACCAGAGCCCCATATTTACCTGCTCCTCTCCCTTCTTCCCTCCCTCTCAGCACTTTTGGAGCACATGAGTCGTCTGATTCACGCTCCGTTCCTGCCTCTCCCTCACAGAGCTGGAACACCGCAAACAGCTGATTTGTGGTATTCCAGCTCTGGGAGGGTGGGAGAGAAGAGGGGATGGAACATAAATCAGGCAATTTGTGGCTCCTGCAAAAGTGTTGGGAGGGAGGCGGGAGGTGTAGGAACTGCTGTACTCTGGTGCCCCAGGGTATGTCCTCACTTCACTTACGTCCACACTGCAATCGCGTTCTTTCAAAAAAAAAAATCAAAAGAACAGAGGGGTTTTTCCAGCATTAATAAACCTCTTTCTACAAGGAAGAAGCCTTTTTCTGAAAACTCTTTAGGAAAAAGGTGTGTGTGGACGGGGAAGAGGGAGTTCTTTCAAAAGAAGAGGAAAGAGGGGAAAAAAGCACAGGTGCCCTGGTGGCCACTCCATCCATAGTAATCACAGCTTAAATGTAAGATAGCATCCACACTGAATGGACGCTATCTTTTGAAAAAGCAGATCGCTTTTTCGATGCGCTTTTGCTGTGTAGATGCTCTCTTTCAGAAGCAGCTTTTTCAGAAGATCTCTTCCGGAAAAGCTTCTTCTGAAAGAAGCCCGCAGTCTAGACATAGTCCCAGTGTGCCAGACGCATGTGTGGAGGGAAGCAGCCAGGGTGTCCGCAGGCCACAGGTGGAGCCCCAGTGGGCCGCATGCGATCTGCGGGCTACAGGTTGACCACCGCTGGTATAACTGCTTATATACAACTTTCTATATGCACTCAATGCTGTTTTTCCATGTATACTTTTCTACTGTTAGAAGTTTGTAAATAAAACAAACGTCTTGAAAAATTTATTTGACCCTGCACAGCTAGTCTTTTGGGTAGCCAGCCAGGGCCAATGCCTCTGAAAATTTTGTCTTCTGATTATTTTCCATGCCTCCTGTCAACTCAGAGGTGTATTTTCATTAACCAGACTTTCTGAAGTGAACAGATGTCTCTTTTACTCCAGGTGCTCAGGGTTTTTATTGGAGGTAAAGAGATGTTTGTTTTTTAATATAATCAGTGCATTGGAAAGTAAGACTTTTTAATTGATTCAGAAAACATTTGAACTTTATGTGTATGCTCTAAACTCTGTTTGTTTTGTTTTTTAAAGCTATCTACCAAACCCCTCCGCCCCTCTCAAAACTAAGTAGTCTTCTGAGGGAACTGTGTCTGTTTCCTCTGCTGTGTTTCCTGGTTGGATATTTCGGCTTCCGAGTAAATGAAAACAAAATGCATTGCCTGCTTAACTCCTTAACAATGCCTTAAAGTGGAGTCATCCCATCCACAGGGGTGGTCACTCCAGGCCCTGCACTTTTGGGGGACCCACCGCAACTGCCCCAACAATCCTGTGGAAGGGAGAGACCCAGGGGATTATGTGGCTTGGCACAGGATGACAGCGGGGGTTGACCCTACCCATGCACTCACCCCATGGCGCTCTGCTTCCTGCCATCGTAGAGAAGTGGGGTGCAGAAGTTCAGGAGAGGGCATTGCAGCATTTGAGGGTGGAATTGGCTGCTGGGCCACTCTGGCTTCTGCCACCCACATGATACATCAGGTCCCCCATAATCCTCAGGGCCATATTGCTTGCGGAAGGGGGCAGAGCAAGGGTGGGGCTTGAGGAGTAGATGGGGCAGAGCGTGGAAGGGGATTACCCCAGACCCCCCTTGGGATGGCCCTTCCTTAAAGTATTTGTGTTTCTATCAGGATATCTCCACATTCAGATAAATGATGTTGGTGCAGAAAGAATATCCCATGTAGCATGGCAGGTGCTTTTTATACTGGTGCTTGTTGCTTCGTGTCTGCATGTGTAAGACAGCCCACAGGAGTGAGCTGATTTTAATCTCTGAGTACGTGAATATAAATTTAGGGAATTTTTTCCCCTCATTAAATGAAACTGTGGGTACATTTTAAATGTGCCAAAGTTGGAATGCATCAGTGCTTTCCACAGTAACAGTATCTGGACTACATTGTGCAATTAAGGGGTATTATATAAGATATTACATAAGCATAAAGGGCTGAGTTGCATTTGCTCGAAACTTGAAACTTGGACTCTTGAGCAATTTTTAAAATTCTTTTTTAATGTTCAATCAGCATGAGTTTTGGTAGATTTAATTTTCACTTTGGGTATTTTATAATAACTCTGTTTCACCCCTGATTCTTAGAAAGTGCCGTTAACTTATTAATTGCCGCCCTGTGGACAGTGGTTTTTTTATTACCTGTTCAATTGAGTTTGCTGTTTTAGTTAAGACTGGATGTTTGCCACACTCTGGTAATTTGTTCCTTTAAACAAAAGCCCAGGCAAATGGGAAAGGGTAATTGGAAGATGAACAACTGTGAATGTCTCCTTGCTGTGAATTTACACTTGAAATTCAAGTAGTTCAGTTTAAACATGGTTGATATCCTTGTTATCAGGCTGAAAACTAGCAACGCAAAAACCTGAAATGCTTTGTTGCTTATTCTTTAGAAAAGCAAATCTTCGATCCAAGGTCTTCAAAACACCAGCCTCTCCTAGGAAATCTGGAGATGGCAGCTAATAATAAATTACCAATGGTGTACTCTTCTTAAAGCTTTAATATTATATCATAGTAGATACACACACACACACACACACACACACACACACACACACACACACACACAAAATCTGTATGTGGAAATTTAGAGAGCAAGGTATTCTGAAGTCCCAATAGGTTTGGAGATCTGTTCAAGAAAGTAAAACCCAAATTCCGGGGTGTGGCTACCTTTCTTTTTGGTTTATGGTGCTTCTCCCGGCACTTATCAGATTTCATTAGATCCGTCTATTAATGTAGCCTTTCCTCTCACACCTTGCTTGTTTAGACTCCATTGGCCTGCACCGGGTAGAGAACACAAGCCACACAGAGTCTGCTGTTAGTCTACACCTGTACAGCCCAGCCTTTGACAACTGTAACACCTTTGATCAAAGAACTGGACACAAGCACAAAGTCAAAATGACATTCTATAGTCAGTTTGGAGAAAGGACTCCAGGGGTAAGTACAAGCTAATGAATACCTTTTGTGTCCTCACACGAACAGAGCAAAGAGCTAGCTTGCCATGCTGTTGTCCATCCCAACCGTAGCTCTGTTGGTGGGTTGCCCAGCACATGCACAGTGCTTGGCATGGACTGCCTGATCATTTTTAGGCTAGAGATGAAAAACATTTCAAGAGGAAGTTTAATTTTGGCATCAACCTTAAGTTTCTTATATTGCTCAGTTTTAAAATGTTACTTTTCACTTATACTGCAGTGCTTCCTTTGGTTCTTCAAAGCATGGTACAGATATTATGCTCATGGCATCCCTAGGAGGGAGGTCAAGTTTATCTCTATTTCACAGATGGGGCAGTGTTGTTTGTCAGAACTACAATTGGATTTAGGTATCACTGGCTCTGCTCATCTGTCTGCCCCTGACACTCCTGTAAAAAAAAAGGTCAAATCTTATGAAGTATGGAGGAGCCCTCAATGCCCCTTGATAGCAAAAGGACTTGAAAGTGCTGTTGGACTAAGCAGTTTCACATTTCAAGACCAATTTGTTTTCTCCCTGTAACTTGTTGGCAACAAAAAACGAACACAGTGTCCTGAGGTTTTAAAAACAAGCTTTGAAATGCAGAGACTCCCTGAATGAGGTTGGTCTGGTTAGTGGCACAGCACCAAAGCCGAGTTCATCTCTGTATGGAGTTCTCAGTACCAGGACTGGAAGTGGTGCTTGATGGCCTTCTCTTTGGAACACTTTAGTGTATCTAACCTAGCCACAATCTAGTACCTTTATAGAAGAAAGGCTGTTTTGTGGTATAAGGTTGCCAACTTTCCCAACTGGATGGACCAGACACCGTTGCCGCATATGGTGTCTAGTCCATCTTGTTGGGAAAGATGGCAACCCTACAATGCTGAAGAAATGGCGCAGATTTTGTTTGGGATGACCCATGGCTGGATTGGGTGGTCACAGAAGGCCTGATGCTGAGAGGTAATGAGCGCTCTCAACTCTCGCTGAAGGACTAGCAGGTAATGAATTACCGAGCCATTAGTAGGGGAGATTCAACTAAGGCTTTATGCATATTAGGCAAAATCCCTCCAGTCCAACAAGCACAATGCAAATAGTTGTGTTTCTTTGGAGCTTTTTATGTTAAAGCGATAAGAAATTGATTCAACCAGCTCAAGCACCAAACTTTAAACTTTACACATTCGAAAGTCCTCCAGACAACTAAACTCTTTTTATAGTCCTTATTGTCTAGAAGAAATAAGATAGATTTGAAGAGAATGAAGAGCACAGTCACATGAGAATAAGAGTTCAAGCATTTTGCTGTGTGTGTTTTCTCTTTTTTTAAAGCTCTTTACCTGATGGGAAGTCTTTGTTGGTCTGTGTGTGTAATAACAAAGTAAACTATCTGGAAAATAGCTGGGTTTTTTTCTGTTTTTCTTCTGTAGCAACTGGCAACATTTTTACATGTGATGGAAAGTTGTAGCTGATTTTTGAATGGGGAAAATCTTAGTCAGTGGGTGTCTCTGCTTAGTTCCAGTCCCTTCAAACAGTAAAAGGGGGATGGATGGAACCTGGGTTTGGCCATACAGCTGCCTCAAATGATTTCATGCTGCAAAAAAATTTTTTAGCTTCAGTGAGGGTTTCTGGAAAGATCATTGGAAACGGACACAGATCTTTTTGCTGTTTACTAAGTGTCAAAAGAAAATGAGGAGGCAGTAAAGTGCAAATTGGGAGGAAAGGTTAAAAGTATAAAGGAGAATGACTGGTGTAAAGTGTATTTATGTTTTCTTAGGAACAAGAAAATCTACCTGAAAAATTAAATATTGTAAATATACAACACTTTCTATTGGCTTTTTTTTTAAGTTAAACTAAGCAAAATGTAAAAGTAAACTCCTGATGTACTTTTCAATAAGATGTCATTAAATGTTTGGCTAGGGTTTAATTGAGGAATCTGGCTAAGTTGGGGGACTTTTAAAGCTAATTGGTCAATTATTCAGTAACTGCAACCAGCTGTATATGCCAATCACCTTTTTTCAGTGTTAATCAGCCAACATACCAGTGACTTTCCCCAGCAAGTATCCTGCTGTGTGCTTAAATAAAGCAAACTATATGGATCCAGAGTGTACTTTGTGAGTGCTACTGTATAATTATACTGCAGTAATAATATAGAGAACTTTCATGCCAAGAAAAATCTCTTAATCTTGATCATGCCCTCTGATATGTGTAGTACATCATCACGTGGTTTGCTAATAGGCATTCATGTTCAAGTACAGATAGGTGATTCTCACCCCACCCTCCACCAGACTGGGGGCTAATTTTGCTGACAGGGTCAAGCTTCATTCAATAGGTATGAGGGGAAGGAGGGTCTGGTGTGGATAGGACATGAGGCAGGGGTTCGGGAGACCAGAGTTAAATTCCCTGTTCTGCCATGGAGTTGCCCAAGTTTGCACAAAATCTTGTGGTCTTTCTCTGCCTCCCTTCCCTAAAGCCTGGTCTACACTAGGACTTTAGTTCAAAATTAGCCACCCAAGGTTGAATTTGTAAGAGATATGTCCACACTACCAAGTCCATTATTCTGGAATAAGGAGCTGTGGAATTTGAACTCTGTAGTCCTGCTTTTCATGAAGAATAACGCTATTCCTGAACTTGCAAGTCCTAAATAACATTAGTGTGGACACTCCAGTGCCACTAATTTGAACTAATTGGCCTCCAGGAGGCCTTCCGCAGCTCCCCAGAGTGCTTCTTGGGGCTCTGAGTCCAAGGTAGCGCATCCACAATAACAGAGCCTGCCTTGGACATTTGATTCTTCCCCATAGTGAGGACACGGAACTTCAAATTTGTAAAATCAGGTGCCCAGAAGTGAAACTTAGTAAATTCAAAACAATCTCCTAGTGTAGACATGGCCTAACTGTGTAAGAGGGAAAATAGTACTTCCCTCCCTCACCCAAGTGTTGTGAGAATAAATATATTAATGAATGAGGCCCCCCGCTGCCATGGTAATGAAGGTCATATAAGTACTTAAAGCAGATGGAGCATCTTAACTTACTTTTAAGTCTTTTCTTTTAAAAGACTCCCTTCTCTTTCTTTTAGGCAACAGCAGTGTCACAAGAGAACAACTGAGAAGCACCAGAATGAATATGCTAAGGCCTGCTGAATGTTTGCCCAGGGACTAAAGAATTGTATAGCTGATGCCAGCTTTAGTTGAGTAACCTGTGCATAGAAATACAGTAGGGAAGCCTCCTGGCAATATGTAGTTATCCTGAATGAATACTGCTTATGGAAAGTCTAAGGTGACTAGTGCTGTAAGCTGCTACAGGGGTTAGATGCCTTTACATAGGCTGTCGTAAAGTCAGAATCAAGTATCTTGTTTTTCTGATCCTAGCCTCTTTTTTAAATTCCAAATTTGAGACTCTACTGAGAATATCCGTAATAGGCTTTTTAAACACCATTTGCCACTTTAAATAGGTTTTTTTATGTGGTATGTGTGCTCAGTGTATTTAGTTATCTAAATTTTGTAGCTTCAAGTCACCATTAATAATATGTACCCATTTGTAATGTATTAGGTACTATTAACAGCAGTTGTCTTGTTTTTAAATTACCGTAAGTCTCTTATGTTTTAATGCTCTGGATTTTGGTAGTTGTGCTTTTTTTTTTTTTTTTTTTTTTTTAAATATTATTTGTCAGATCTGTTTTTAAACAGGACCAATAATGTAGTTCATGTACAACACTGTTTGAAAAGTTAACTGATTTGGAGAAAGGTCTGGGTTTTTAACCAGACCAATTATGTTTAATATGGTTAATATCCAGTTTCCAGAGTTCTGTTGTATAGCTACTGAAGTCCTTAGGGTAACCTAAATAAAACTGGATTTGAGCACAAATTTCAAAAGTTTGCAGCTTCTTTCATGATATCTGAAGCATATATAATGCTCATTACTTGTGATTAATTCCATCCTCATTAGATCTCTCATTATTATCTCTTAAATCTTCCCTAAGCAATACCATTGTTAAAAGAGGAGTTAAAAAGACACAAGCATTTAAAATTCATTATGAAATCTTGGCCCCCATTGAAGTAAATGGGATTTTTTTTGATAGATTTCAGTGGTTCCAATATTTCATCCTTAGCCCTGAGCTACCAGTCACAGGAGTTTTTGCAAAATATAATTATAATAAAAATAGAAATGCATCAAAAATCAGTGAGATCTGTCTTTTTTTCTTCCTTAATTAAAGGATCAATTGGTCTGTCCTAGCATGTGCATGGGACAATAAGATATGCTAAGTGAAAATATGGCTTTCCTTAGTTTTCTTGTGAAAACAAAAGTAGAAAATGAGGACATATAAAAATTCCACTGCACTCTTCACTCACATCTTAAATGACTAAGGGTATGTCTACACTGCAGTGCTATTTTGGGAAACCAGAGGGATCCCAAAATAGCTACTCCACGTCTTTTGAACATGTCCACTATTGCGAAATATAGCGGACGCACTATTTCGGCATCCCTGTAAACCTGGTTACACGAGGGATAAGGGATATCTTGAAATAGTGTGGTTTCAAAATTTGGCACTGTGTAGGTGTGCCAAATTTCAAAATAGCCTATTTAGAAAAAGAATCAAAATAAGATGCACAATTTGCAGAGCACAAATTGCATATCTTATTTTGAGCTAAGGGTGCAGTGTAGACACACCATACGTTCCACTGTGATATAAAAGTTTAACAATACCTTTTTCTAATGAGTTGCATATCTTCAGCCTTACTGGCAATAAGTGCTACAAAGAGTTTTAGAATCTCAGTAGCAGCCATTTACCATGTGCTCAGATAGAAAGCAGTTTTTAAGCCTGTCTTGGACTTTTTTTTACTCCTGGAAACTTGGAAAAAAAGTCTGATGGGAGAGGCTTTGGGAAGGATTTTCAAAGGCAGTTGATAGTTAGACAACAATTCCCTTCAGAAATAATTGGGACCTTAGTCTATAAGGTGCCACAAGACTCCTGGTAAAATATTTAGTCAGGACTTTCATAAGCACCTGTGAAAATGAGGCACTAACAGATTTATTGGAGCATAAGCTTTCGTGGGCAAAGACCCACTTCGTCAGATGCATGTCATGACAAAGTGGATCTTTGCCCAAGAAAGCTTATGCTCTAATAAATCTGTTAGTCTATAGAGTGCCGCAGGACTCCTCGTCGCTTTTGCAGATTCAGACTAACACGGCTACCCCTCTGATATTTTACCAGGCAAATTCAACACCAGGATAAATCTCTTAGGAGTGGGAGGGAGTCAATCTTAGGTTTCCAGTGGAATAAAGAAACCAGAGGTAATTGCAATATGTTAGCAAAGGAGATCAGGAGTCCATGAAGAATGTCTACATACAGAATCCTTTTTTGGAACCTCATCCGGACGTTAAAGGAACATATTGAGTCCAAAATTGGAAGGGCAAGGAGTATCAGATCCCTGCTGGCAAAAAGTACTTAAAACGCTGTGTTTTAATGATGATTTTACATTTTATCCAAGCTGTATCTCATCCTGCTATATTACTGGAGAAATCTCCAAATGTGTCTGCAACCTGAGCGGTGTCCCTGGGCTAGGAGTGAAGTCATATGGTGGTTGAAATGAGTCATGTCACTGCACCTCTCCAACAGGAGTTTTACACTCCATCTCCAGAAACACAGAAAAGTCTCAGGAGTGGGTGCTAACACTGGGTCTTCACCTCTGTAGCCCCACTGGCCATACTTCCTCTCCCCTCCCCCCTCCCCTCCCCCCCTCCAAGGGAATATTGCAGACATGGAATAAATGAATGCAGATAAAAGGAGGATTTGTTTGTGTGCAGAGTAACTGGAGGTCAAAGATTCTTTTCACCCTGGCCCAGTGGAGTAACCTCTATGCAGAACCAGCTCATTTGTGCTTTTAAAAAAAAAAAAAAAAAAGATAGACTTCTTCATATCTCGTAGGTGCCTTCCCCTCTTGTCCTTTTGCTGTGTTCTTTCCCTTCCGTCTCTCCTACACCTTGTCTGTTATACAGGAGAAGTTGTACTAGTTTAACTTCATTTTTTTTAAATCAATCTAGTTAAGTCATGGCAAACCTACCATGTAAATACATTTAAGTCAGTTAAACCCTTGCCTAAATTTGACAATTTACTAAAGCAAGCAAGACCTACGTGAGCAAGGTTTAAACTGGTTTGATTGCATTTAATAAGTGGCTTAAAATACATTTAAATCAGTACAAATTCTCCACTACATGGGGCACTCACCTAAGAGTTCAGAGCACAGAATTCTCTCACTGATTCATTGGGGAATCTTGAACAAGTGACTTAATTGCTCGGTACCTCAGTTTCCCTAGAAGTAAAATGGAGTTAATCACATTGCAAAGCACTATGAAACCTATAGGTGAAAAGCACTACACAATACAACTTATCAGGCTATCCACTTATCCCCAATCACAGGCCATCTTGCTGCTTGTTTTCTTCTCAGTGGCTTTGCGTTTTCCTATTTATTTGCTGGAGATTAGTAAAACAGTGAATCACAATACATAAATAAAAGGAAAAACAGTGTGATTTTTTTTGGAACACAAGTCCAACAACTTTGGCCTTCATGAGAGCAGAAATGCCAACACTGTAACTTTCCATCAGTTGTCTTTAATCTCTACTCTAACTGGTTTGTTTGCTTTTCTGTTACCTATTTCAATTTCTAAATATCATGTGGCAGATTAAATTCTGCCCTCCACCAGCAAGACTTGGGTTTTATATTTGCTATAGAAACAGAGGAAAAAACACAACAGCAATGTTAAAGTCTGTATTAGCTGCGATTTGTTTTTTGTTATTTAAAGAACCTGTTCCAGAGCTACAGCAATACAAAAAGTACATGTTGTTCATGAGCATATTCTTAAATTGTTTTTTCAAACCCCTCCCAACCCTGGGAAAAAGTTGTTTGTACTGCCAGGGTGTAGCCTTCCCAAATTTAAAGCAGGCAGGTCTGCCTGCAGTTACTCTCACATTTCTATCTGTTTTGTATTGTTCTTTTCTTAGGGTGTGCTATAATATGCTGCACTCCTGAAAGCTTTTGCAATCCTTGCCTGGCACATAGTCTATTCTGTCCTCTGTTTTTAAATGGCTCTATTCACAAGAAAGATTCAGCCTTACTGCCCTGGAGACTGATAACCCCTTTAGCCACAGAACAAGGGACAACTGGAGCAGCAGATTTCCCGCATTGGTTTGTAAATGTTTAATCAGTGTTGACTACCTCCATGGTCACTCTCCTTGCCTATTCAACAAAGTTCCCTCTAATCTTTTCCATAGATGTGTGGAATAAATTTTGTGTGTACCAAATCATGTATAAATGTGCACCACTAGCAGAAACACAAAACCTACCTGTGGGTGCTCTACTAATCAGCTGGGCAATATTGGAATTTCTCCTGCACTGCTGCACAAGGCACAGCTTACAGGGAATACTGTTCCCTGTAAGCTGTTCAATATTTGGACTTTCTGCTGAGATTGCAAATAAAGGTGACATCAGTCCTGAAGTTACAGATACTAGCCACCAAGAACTTGACTGAGTCCAGCAACTTATTTTATAGCCATTAGATAGCAATGATTTTTTTTTTGTCACTACCAATTCAAAATCAGATATGAACCAGTGCTCTGATGACAAAAAGCTGTTTCGAATTACTACTAATCTTATTTTTCTGAGCCATACGTGGTACTCAGTCTGTCTCTGCTCCTGCTTATTTACTATTCTTACCTCTTCCTACTGGTAGACCCTGGGAAAATGAGGTGTGTTAAATGTGTGAGTAAAACTTGTTTCCTACCATGTTAAGCACCTACTGTAGAGAAAGACGTGTTTAAAAAGCTAGCTGCTTAACCCTAGTGTTAAGGTTGCATGTTAATAACATGTAAAAACAATGAGGAGTTTATTATTCCTGTTAGCAAATGCTGTGTTAACTTACATTTCAATTACCACATTATTAACAACTCTCACAAGGACAGCCCTGTTGGTCTGTATCGGTAAAAACAATGAAGAGTCCCCTGTCATCTTAAAGACTAATGGATTTATTTGGGCAGAAGCTTTTGTGGGTCAAAACCACTTTGTCAGATACACGTGGCAAAGTAATTTTGACCCACAAAAGCTTCTGCCCATATAAATCCATTAGTCTTTAAGATGACAGGGGGCTCCTCATTGTTTTTACCGATACAGACCAGCAGGGCTGTCCTTGTGAGAGTTGTCAGTAATGTGGTAATTGAAATGTAAGTTAACACAGCATTTGCTAACAGGAATAATTTTTCCAGTTGTAAAGAAGACACTTTTCCAACACACAGCCATCCCAACCTGTTCCCTGCAGGGTTACAAAACTGTAACTGCTTTAGCCCTGAGTAACAACATCAGAATGGAAATTCTTATGGCATTTTATTTTCCTCCTGTGATGCTCTCTGTTTTTCAGTAAGACTACATGAAATTACCATGAGCACAACATGTTCTCTGGGTGGGAAGAAGGTTTCCCTCTGCTATGAAAACAAGTCACAACTTGCTGAGCTACCCCCACTCAGCTTTCAGGTTCAGCCACAGAATAGAGCAATTTTCGAATCTTACTTGGAGTGCCACTATAGTTCTTCTAACTCATCCGTGTTTTAGAAAGCCCTCAGAGCCGAAGCCAGAAAATTGTGTTGTCCCTTCCCTTCACTCCCCAACACAAACCACATATTTGCAGTTAGCAAGCCAACCAATTAAATGTGCTAAGAAAGTGTGTGTCTGTCTCTGTGACTTTCTGCAACCACGGACGTGGCTTTTATACTTAATTGAAGGCTTGTCAACGCTGAAATGTTAATTTAGTTTGCCTTAAAGGTCTTTTGTGCAAACTACATACACCCCTTTTAAAAAAGTGAATTATTTGGTGTCTTAAGTCTTAGAATCATAGACTCCTAGGGCTGGAAGGGTGTGTCTACACACCAGAGTTAGTTCAGAATAACGGCCATTATTCTGAAATAACTACACGAGCGTCTACACAGCAATAGCGTTATTTCAAAATAATTTTGAAATAATGGAAGGCTTATTCCGACTTCTGTAAACCTCATTGTACGAAGAATAATGCCTCTTCCAAAATAGCTATTTCAAAATAAGGCGTATGTAGACACTCCACTTCTGCTATTTCGAAATAGTCCCTCACCAGGGCCATTCTAAGTTATTCCTCCTGGGGCTCTAAATCAAGATAGCACATCTACATTAGGGAAGCCTGCCTCAGACTAATTTTGAAGGTTCCCTACAGTGCAGATGTGCTATTTCAAAATGAGCTATTTTGGAATAACTATTCAGGAATAGCTTATTCCGAAATAACTGTGCAGTGTAGATGTAGCCAAAGAGACCTCAGGGGGTCACCGAGTCCAGCCCCTTGCCCAGAGCAGGACCAACCCTAACTAAATCATCCCAGCCAGGGCTTTATCAAGCCAGGACTTGGAGACTTAGGTCAAACTTAAAAAACAACAAATAGCCTTGCAGCACCTTAGAGACTAACAAAACATGTAGATGGCATCATGAGCATCATGGCATCACAGCCCACTCAAAAGCTCATGATGCCATCTACATGTTTTGTTAGTCTTTAAGGTGCTGCTAGACTATTCGTTGGTTTTGAAGTTTGTCCAGGTGCAGACTAACACGGCTACCTCTCTGAAGTCTTAGGTCAGTGAGGTATGCAGAGGTCTTGCAAGGGCTACTCAACTCATCTAGCTCACTATTTCTCAGCCTGGGGATTGAAGCCCCCAGGAGGGTCATGGTCATGGGACTCGTTATAGGGGATCACAAGTTCAGGGCCCACACTGAAAGTGAGAAGCAAGGCAATTGCCTGGGGTCTCATGCCACTGGGGGTCCTGCAAAGTTAAGTTACATGCTTCTACCCCACCATCTGGGCTTGCTCACAAGTGAAAAACAGGTTCAAGTGTCACACTGAAAAATAAGTACAATATTGATATTCTAACTGACTTATAGGGTAAAAATGAGAAAGTAGGTAATTTCTCAGGCATAACGTGCTGTCACGTTTCTGTATTTTTATGTCTGATTTTGTAAGCAAGTCATTTTTAATTGAGGTGCAATGTGAGCTATGCAAGAGTAATCAACCTCTTGAAAGGAGTACAGTGGTCGGGAAAGGTTGAGAACCACTGTCTTAGATCAAAGTAATCCTCCTCAGGACAGGAGTAACTCCACCTCACAATGAGTTTGTTCTTTGAGGGTACGTCTAGACTGCACTCTAAAATCGAAATAAGATACACAATTTGCGCTATGCAAATTGCGTATATTATTTCAGTTTTATTTCAAAATAGGCTATTTTGAAATTTGGCGCGTCTAACAGGGTGCCAAATTTTGAAATAAAGCACTATTTTGAGATATCCCTTATTCCTCGTGGAATGAGGTTTACAGTCACAATAGTGCGTCCGTTATTTCAAAAATTATTTCAAAATAGCAGACGTGTTCCTTGGACGCGGGGTAGCTATTTCGGCATACCTCCCAAACTTGCAGTCTAGACGTACCCTGTTTGGATAGACAATTCCTAACTACTTTGCTGCTGACTGGCCTCCAGCTACTATCCCACATTGCATTGCTTCATGCTCTCAGTTAGCTGAGATGTGCATTGCTTCAAACCTGACAAACTGTTTTAGTATCTGTGTGCCACCCCACAGCTCCAGGGTCATCTTAACTAGCTGTCATGTGTCCATTTATATTGCTGGCAAACAGCCAGGAGTGTCCCTTTTTGATAACACGTAAGAGGGAGCTCACATACTCATGAGAGCAGCTACACATCCTGTGCATCTGCGCAGACCCCTTCAGAGGTCCTGAATCTGATTATCTGCATTTTCAGTTCTAGCTGGAGAATAATCACCAGAATGCAGACATCTGCAAGACACTGTTAGAGTGAGTGAAGGTTATGGTTCATTCCCAGAGCTGATTGCAAGTTTACAAATACTGTAAAAAGAGGAAGTACAGTGTGCATGGGACTAAACCATGTCTTAACCATCTGCATTATGGTAAGGCTACTGCATGCCAAGGAAATGACTAGGATGTATTTGGATTCCTTGGCACTGGTTATTTTTGTAGTAGAGGAGGACCAAGCTGTGAGAAGTCTGTGTTTGCTAGCTTTAAGAACCAGACCACTCCTGGTGGAAAAATGCCATTTGGAAGTGTTCTCTTCTGGAGAATGGTGCACAAAGCCACTTTGGGGTACATTAATTTACAAAAAAGGAAGTAAGAAGACTCTGTGAGCTCATAGGTTCTAGTTCCTCAGCTGATGTAAATTGGTGTCATTCCATTACTGTCAAGTGAACTATTGCTATTTTATACCAGCTGAGGATCTGGCCCTTAATTTAAACCTCAAATTATGGTAAATCTAGTCTTCACACTTGACCTGTCACAACCAATTGTTGTGGCAACAGGGAAGTCTATTTATTGGTTCAGAAAAACTTAAGTCTTCATTCTCTACATTCCATGAAAGAAGCATTAGAATCATTGAAGGTGGCATAAGTGTGAGAGAAACCTTTACCACACCCACTATGTAAGTGAAAATAAGTTGTGTGCTCCTCTACCCTTACCAGCCTACTTCTTCTTCCTTTCCAGTTAATTTCATTGCTTCAGCCCTCGATGGATCCCAGCATGCCATGATCATTGTGTTAGAGATCAATTAAGGATGCACTTTCATTTCAATCTATTTTCTGATTTTTATAATCTACTGGGGAAATTAAGTCTTAGGTTTAACTCTGACTCTAACTTCCCGCCTAGACTTTAGTGTACAGGGTGTTACTGATACAAAGGAGACATAGGTGGGCGTGTGTGTTATGGCAATCCCCAGCTGCTGCAGTGGTCTCCTAGGCATCAGTTACAGGAGTCTTTGGGTTGCTCTACCTCATGAGAAAGGTCAAATCAGCTCCTGATCTATCCCAAGAGACAAAGTACACTAAGGTGGCATACAGTTACTTTTCTCCTTCTTCCGGGGCCTGGGCCAAATATAGTATTGCCAGATAGAGATCTGGTCCTATAAGGTTTTTAGGTTTGGGTTTGTTTGTTGGCCAGATTATATCACACAGTGAGTAAATGGAAACATTTCCCACTTGGCTAGCCTTTTAACCTGGGGAATTGCATTTTTCATCCATTAAGGTAATTTTTATATCCATCCATGTAAGCAGATCGCTATCTTTCGAAAAAGCAGATCACTTTTTTGATGCGTTTTTGCTGTGTGGATGCTCTCTATTTGGAAGAAGTTTTTCCAGAAGATCTCTTCAGGAAAAGCTTCTTTTGAAAGAAGCCTGCTGTCTAGACATAGCCCAGGTCTAAAACTCCAGGACTAGCTTAGCTCAGTGATGACCTAATTAGGAATAAATAGTTGAAAAAATAAGTTTTTACGGTTTTAAAAAACTTTTTACTGTAATTGCAACAGGAATATGCATATACATAATGCTTTCATTTTGTTTCCACTAACATAGCTACATCTAAACAAGGGTGGCACAATAACTATATAATGATAGCCAGGGCTCGCCGAACCGTGGCGAGCCCCGCTCGCCAGCCGTGCTGTCCGGCAATCTGCGCATGCGCAGATCGCCCGAACCCGGCTCTTCCGGGTTACAATCTACTCGCCACGGGCGAGTAGATTGTATTATTTGTCGAGCCATATGATAGCAAAGAGGCACAAAGTGATGCAGCAGGAGCAAGTCTGTTATCTATTTTGAAATAATTGATTGTAGTTTCTCTCTTTCCCTTTACGCTAGTCTGTAGTGTTCTTGATGAAACTTCCATCATTGAAGGCTTACTCTGATCAGGCTCAACCATACTGACCTCAGAAAAGAAGTTTTTTTAAACTGTTAGGACTCAGAGCAAATGGGTTCATGACAATATTTCTTGAATAATTCAAGAACCTGATCCAAGGTCTACTGAAGTGAATGAAAAGTGGCTCCAAAGGGTGTTAGATCAAGTTCTGAGGGTGGGATCCAGGAAGGATCTTATTCATTGCAATGCTGTGCATTAAAGCACTGAATTTTTAAGCACCTAGAAAATCACAGAGATAGCACCGTGATCCACAGAGTCAATTTAGGTGCCTAGGTGGCAGGTACAATGAATGGGGAGAGAGAGGTATCCGAGGCGTGAGATCCACAAAAGCCAGCATGCTAGGCAGGGAGCCACCTACATTAGCCATTGGGAGAAGGTGACCAGAGAAGTATGCCTGTTCCTTAGAGACAGGTGTCTAAATCCACACTGCAAGGAGGGGATTCTCTCTGTCTAGCAATCTGTAAATGGGCTCCTACTGCACGGAGTCAGGTGGCTTAGTCCCTTAAATAGTTTCTTCAGGAATGAGTGAGGTGCCGCTATCACATCACACCAAATGGACAGATGAGGAGGTGCCAACTTGGTAGCTTTCAGCACTGTGGTTAGACTGTTCACCTGGGATGTAGGAAACCCAAGTTCAAAACACATACATCCCATCAATATTAGGAGAGGATTTGAGCAGGGGTCTCCCATCTGGCAGAAGAGTAGTCTAACCACTGAGCGACCATGAGATATTCTAGTGTGGGGTTCTCTCAGTCTTGTCTGTTCAAGCTGTTCCACCCTCAGTAAATGATTCAAGGGACTGTAGCTGGGGTCTCCCACATCCTGGATTTGTGCTTCAGTTTTCCCACCTGTAGTATGGGGATGTATTTCTTCCAAACCTCATAGGGATACATGCATTTAGTGTCCATGAAGTGCTTTCAGATTTTTGAACAGAAGATGTTATGGGAGGCAGCTAGTAGCAACTCTGTAGTTAGGGCTATGTTCTAAATTGGGACATAATTTCCTAATTTTTCTCTAAAAGAGGTTGTCAGTAAGTGATACATTTTACACCATGTTTGTTTTTATGTCTTTTAAATTTTCTGAGGAGTTTTTGCTTGGTTTCTCATCAGACATATTAGCATGAGAAACGAAGCCATCTAGTTATAAAATTCATTCATTACAATCATAATACATGAATATTGAGATGAAATTCAAAATAATTAATAATTAATCACCATTAGTATTGACCTGAAACTCCAAAAGGAGTCATACAAAAAGAGGAAACTAGGTCAAATTACAAAAGATGAATATAAAAAATAACATAAGGTTCTAGGGACAAAATTAGAAAGGCCAAGTCATGAAATGAACTAGAGAGATAAAGAGTAACAAGGAAACATTTTACAAATACATTAAAGGCAAGAAGAAGACTGAGGACAGAGCAGGCCTGTTATTCAGTGAGGAGGGAAAGAAAATAACAGAAAATGTGGCAATGACAGGCATGTTAAATTACCATTTGTTTCAGTTTTCACCCCCAAAAAATGACTAACAGTGAATATCAGCAAATGGGGTAGGATCTGAGACTAAAATAGGGAGAGAACAAGTTAAGAATTATTTAGACAAGTTACATATCTTCAAGTGGACACAGCCTGATGAAATACATCCTATAATGCATAATTGTTGAAGAGAGCTCTGAGCTATTAGCAATGATCTTTGAGAACTTATGGAATATGTGAGATATCCCAGGCTACATCTACACAGCAACAGTATCCTGAAATAGCTAATTCCACGTCTTAAGAGCAAGCCCATTATCTCAAAATATAATAGGCTTGCTATGCCAATGTCTCTGTAAATCTCATTGCATGAGGGATAAGGGACGATTCGGAATAACGCCTGATATTGAAGACTGATAAGAGTAATGATACTTTGCATTTACACAGTACCTTCCTACAAACCTTAGTGAATTCATCCTCATGCATCCCTGTGAGGTAAGTAAATCTGCATTTCTGTTGTGGAAACTGTGGCACGAAAAGGTTAAGTGACTTGCCCCAGTTCATGGAGGAAATCTTTGGTATACTTTAGAATAGGATCCTGCCTTCTTGATTATGAGCAATCTTCCCTAACCACAAATTATCAAAAGATAGAGGCTTTTGATATTCCTGCTTGACGATCCTTAGCCAGAGCTATAGTGTTCTTTCTGTGTAGACTTATGCCTGAGATGAATAGATCACATTTCAGAAGTAACATATGATGTCCAAGATGAGAATGAGCTGGTGAATAAGAAGGTTAGGAGTACTGTGATGACAGCAAAAAGCAACAGCAACAACAACAACAAGCAATGGTATGTGAGTAGGACAGGAGCCTTGTAGACAAGAAAACTGGGATATCCAGAAAAAATCCTCAGACAAATACTTCTATGTCAATCAACAGCAATTTGGCCATGAAGGGGTCCAAGATTTGGATTCTGAATAACGGGACTGACTGAGTAATTGTGTTAATCACAGCTAGACAGAATTATGAGTTAATAGCCAGCATTGTTATGGTAGTGACATCTACTACTGAGAATTAAGATCTGGGTTCTGTTCCTATCTCTGCCTATGATTTGCTCTATGACCTTGTTTCTACAAGTTTCTTAACCTCAATCTGTATTTCCTATGTATAAAATAGGTACAATAAAGGTTACCACTGTGGCAGTTACTTTGTTGACTACTGGTCACCCATTGTACAATCCACACATCATCAAAGGACCTAGCCACGTAAACCACCACATCAGAGGCTCATACAACTGCACATCCACTAATGTGATCTATGCCATCAAGTGCCAGCAATGCCCCTCTGCCATATATATTGGCTCAACTGGAGAGTCTCTATGAGAAAGAATTAATGGAAACAAATCAGATATCTGAAAACACAACACACAGAAACTTGTTGGGGAACATTTTACCTTGCCTGGGCAATCATTAATGGATCTCAAAGTCACCATTTTATTTCAAACCAATTTCAAAAGCCAGCTGGACAGGGAAGCTACAGAACTTAATTTCATTTACAAGTTTGATTCCTACAACAGAAGTCTAAACAAAGACATTAGCTGGATGGCCTGCAACATTTCACATCCTAATGACAAAAAAAAAAATAAAAATAAACAAAGGGTACTTAAAGTGGGTACTAAGTATTCTTACCAGCTTCATTTAGCATGGACATTCTAATTGACAATTTCTTTCTCCTTTTTTTCTTCTTTTTCCTCCTCTTCTCCCCACATACCCTATTGGTGCTATTTATTTGAAAACTGGACCCCTTAAACTCCATTCGCCTGAAGAAGAGGGTTGTGCCCACAAAAGCTCATGATACCATCTATATTTTTGTTAGTGTCTAAGGTGCTACAAGACTATTTGTTGTTTTTTAAGTTTTCCAGGTAAAGACTAACACGACTACATCTCTGAAACTTTTGTACAGTCCTTTGTCCACCTTTGGCACTAGATAACCAATAATCCAATTTATGAGGGTTCCAAAAGGGAGAGAAATTATATCTGAAGGGTAAATCTGAGGTCATGTGACTGGCCTTTTGACTAGAGACTGAGGGAGTTTCGTAAGATTACCTGACATCTCTCACAGAGTGCTGAACATCTGTAAATGCCATCAAATCTGATTCTGCACTTACTGAAATCATGTGAATTTTGTCATTGACGTCATTAACAGTAAGACTAGATTCGGTGGAAGTTGAACTGTTTCTCTCCCTTGACAATTACGCAGCTTGTACAATATCCCTTGCATCTGCATAGCACCCATTGGGCTGGGAGGGAGGCAGTAACTCTTCTCCATTTGGTTTTCATTCATCGTTATCCATTAACTTTCATGTGCAGCACAGGAGACAAAATGTTCTTCCAAAAGTTGAATAGGTCAATACCCTGTCCTAGCATGGATCCCAAGCATATGTATGATTTTGTTATGCTCTTGGTTTTAAATGAATAGTGTCCATGTCCATAGTCATGCTTCATAGCTAATTTGTTGATCATCATGCAGGAATTTGTTTCCTACTTCCCCCAGACTCAAGCCTGTGCTCTGACCATATTTCAACTCTGGATGTTACTTTCTGCCTACATGCAATTCCCATATAGCTTCAACTGGATGCAGTATTCTTCACTTCACTTCACTTCACTTGCTGCTGTCTAGAGTTGCTTTCGCTGACAAGTGCTCTTGTATGTCACTCCAGAGTGACAATTTCAGGTTTGGGCAGAGAGATCCCTATATATGATAAAACTATCACAGCAGCAGAACCATGAAAGTTTTCACACTCTGGCATGAAACCATTCCTTATTTGTGGTTGCCCAGAAATGTCTCAGACAGTGCACGTATGCCAAATTATTTCAAAAGAGTCATTTTTATATTTTCAGCATTTTAATTGCCACTGGCTTGTGCCTGTGGAGTTGTGGCATCACACTCTTCCTTTCTGTCTTGTTCTCTCCCCTCTTCTGCCTCTCAGTTTCTCTCCCTTCCCTTCTTCATCCACCTCTCTCCTTGCTGTGGGTTTATGTCTTCGGTCCACCCCCTCTGGGGCACCTGGTGCTGGCCACTGTCGGCAGACAGGATACTGGGCTAGATGGACCTTTGGTCTGACCCGGTACGGCCGTTCTTATGTTCTTATGTTCTTATGTCCTCTTTAGGTTGCAACTAGTAGAGGGGAACCTGACTGCATACACTGGAGCACCTCTGACAGTGCTTCTTCATGCAGTGGAGGATGGACAGAGACATACTTTCTGTGATGGTATAAAATTAGTCTTTTTCCTTCTCTCCAGCTTCTAACCGTACCTATTCTGTTTTTCAGTGCTGATACCAGGTAAGAAAATGCACTGTGTTCCCAAAGTCCTCTGTCTTCCCCTTTCAGAGATTTTCTTCCCTTCTTTTTCCCTTCCAGGCCCTTTTCCCCAGTTGTGGGTATATGCAACACTTCAATTTGATGTATATTTATGTATCTGAAATGTTGGAGTGCATTTCCAACTAAAATGTATTTCAGTGGAATACACTCCAACCAATGGACCTATTGTTTAGCTTTCAAGTACTGTCAGATAGCGAAAAGCTAGCACAGTGCATTAACCAGCCTTTCAAAATCATTTTGTAGCACAGACTAGGAACACCACAGAAGCAAACTGCCTGTTCCTTGGGAAGGGGGGAGTGCCTGCATCATAGGAACCCTAATACCAGTTTACAGTTCTATGATGCGTTGTGGGAAACAATGACTTCCGGCCCTCAGCCAGTCTTGATATTGTGATTAAGCTATGGCTTGTGTATATACAGGGGAGAGATGAGATTAAAAAGAGCAAGAAATTGCCCTGTTGAATGAAGGGTTAATGAGATCTACAATTCCCTCCCCTGGACTCATTTTGAAGGCTAGGTCACTTCTTTACTACAGTTAGGATCCTCAAGAGGGTGCACCGTAACTGAGTAGAGCACGTGGAGGGAGAGCCTACAGGGATTATTATACATTATTCTTCTACATGCAAGATCTTCATTTCTTTTAAAGCTGGAGGCCAGATCCTCATATCCTTAATGAGAGAAAAATTTTCACTGCCCTCATGGGGAATTGTTCCTAAGAAATGCAGGGTCAACCCCCGGCACTGCAAATTGAAGTATATCTGTTACCTAACATGCCAAGTAAGGTGCACTGCCAGTGCTGTGTCAAATGTCTGACACATCACATTTAGCCTGGCAATCTTGAGGGAACACAAAGGGAATGGAACCTTCCCATGCAAACACCAACAGAAAGTCCATTCAAACTCCACTTGGCTTCTGAGAAAGGCCAATTTGTGGTGAGTGGTACAAAGGCTGGATGAAATTTTTAATGCATCTAGCTCAGTGTTTCTCAGAGTGGTACATGAAACCACTACTGTTCGTTATTTGCAGTCATGGGAAGTCGCAGGAAATGGCATGGGCAGTAAGTAAACAAACCAGCATGGCCAGTTAACAGGTCTCTCAGAGTGTTTTCATGGACCACTTCGAGAAACACTGATCTAGCTCAGACTTTCAGTCTTCCTGGTACTAGGTCTAAGAGCTCTTCCTTAGTGCTAAAGTATTTTAATTCATAATATAAAAATAATGCACACATTAAATGCAAATATTATATTTTCACCTTGGAGAGCAGAAATATTTTAAAGAGTCTGTGTCCAAAATTCATCTATAAATTTCAATAGAACTGATGAAATACATAAATAAAATATTTATTCAGAATGTTAAACTCATTTTCTTTGTCTCCGTTTTCCATTTTTCCAACAGATTAGTTTAAAAACAGAAATATTTTCTGAAGAGTGTATTTAAGTCACTATTTTCAGAAAGTGAATTGTAATTTCCTACTACTTGTTATTTGCACAAGAATCAGAGTCTAAGAACTGTACTCATCCAAATGGGAAGCTGTTTGGATTTCGAATGCTCACAAACAAGCTATAGCTCAAGAACTGTTTGCAAAAATGTTGTGTGACATTTTGAACAGCACATATAAAGGTGAAAGTTACAATCTGTTTGTGGACAATTTGCCAGCAGGAATAAAAGATGAATTGGTGGAATATATTAAGCAATATGAAGGATTTTCTAATTAAAGTAGCTAGGTTTAAATAATAATTTTAGCTACACTGGCTCTGTAAAGTCAAACAGGAATATAAACTAAATCATGAGTTTTGTATGCAGGACAAGGTACTGTGTAATGACCTTATCACTGCTTTCTAATGGGATGGAATTAGAACTAATCGACAGTGTATCATAGATTCTGGACTGCTAATAGAAATCATTTTTAGCTCACATGGTAGCAGTCTGTGCATTGGAGCAGAAGGTTCTGACTTCTCCTAATCTATACTATTATAAAAGGCGAGGCATTCATCACGCTGTCTGTCACAGAGAACATTTGAGAAGATTTGAAAAGTTTCTAGGGGGGAGCAGGCCTCCAGCTCCACCTACAGCTCTGCCCCCTCTGCTGAGGTCCCACCCCCACCACAGAGAGGGAAGGAGCATGCGCACGTGTACCCCAGCAACCCCAAAGCAACGGGGAAGGAAGAGGATGCATGGCCCCAACCCCAACTCCCCACCCCTGGGAGCAGTGGGGAAGGAGAAAGCTCCGTGGCCTGAGCTGGCCCAAGCCTCCCCAGCCCCTGGAGCAGCGGGAAGGGAGGAGGCCCTGCAGCCTGAGCCAGCCCACACCTCCTCAGTCCCTGGAGCAGTGGGGAGGGAGGAAGCCACATGCACATGCCCCTCACCAGCACCATGGGGAAGGGAAGAGCGCACATACGCCCCAGCATCCCCGGAGCAGCGGGGAAGGAAGAGGCCGCACTTCCACAACCTCCTCCCCCCCTTCCCCATCCCTGGGAGCAACGGGGAGAGAAGAGGCCACATGGCCCAAGCCTCCCTGGCCCCAGAGTAGCGGGAAGGGAGGCGGCCATGCAACCCAAGCTGGCCCAAGCCTCTCTGGCCCCAGGAACAGCAGCAGGGGAGGGAAGAGGCCACATGTACGTCTACCGTCACAATAGGATGGGTAATGCTAGTTATTATAAAGTTCTAAATGGCCAGTGTATGCTATATAATGACAAGCTGACATTTGTGAAGTCCTAGATGTATAAGCCTACAATATTATCTATCAAAAAGGGAAACAGACTTGTTTTGAGGTAAAAATACAAAATACTTTAATACTGGAATAACATATGACTAGTATAAATGTATCATGTGAAAGCCTTAAACTCGCTGTTAAGAAATAATGTACCTGTTCAAAGGGAAACATGACCCCTTTCGGTTGCGTGGAACTCAATACTTTTGTCAGTAGTGATGCCTTGTCTACACTGAGAGGTGAAAACAGAGGACAGACTCAAAAACTGATTTAATCTAGGGAAATTACAATGGAAAAAATTCCAGTTGATTTCAGTAGGAGCAGGACTGGAGTATTAAATATTAGACTTTTTCTTTGGGTCTCTGTGGGTCTAATCTGGCCCTGGTCTACACTAGGGTGAGTGGAGAGGGGGGCGGGACTGGAGCTAACCCTACATTCCCTAGGCAAATGCTTTGTCCTGTGCATTTGAAATATTTCCCTTATTTTGAAATAACAAGCAGAGCATCCACACTATCAACCCCAATATTTTGAAAGAAGGGATCGGTTATTTCAAAATAATAACTCCTACTTTCCACGAGGAATAATGCTTATTTTGAAATAGTTATTCCAAAATAGTGGTAGTGTGAACACTCCATTGCTGTTATTTCAAAATAACTACTCCTCAGTGTCATTCACAATAATTACTCCCTACTGCTTGCTGGAGCTCTAAATCAAGGTAGTGCATCCACATTAAGGGAGCCTGCCTCGGACTACTTTCGAGGCTTCCCTGTAGTGTGGACACGCTATTTTGAAATAGTTATTTCAGGAATTATTATTTCAAAATAAAGAATTTCAAAACAATTTCCTAGTATAGACATGCCCTTGCAGAATAGCATAAATTTGCATATTGGCAGGCAATGTTTCCTGAAAGATGAGTGCTTGGATGGCCACCCAAGAGAGAATCAAATGCCGCCCAGCTGATTAGCAGAGTGCCCATAGCCAGCAGCATGTGTTTCTACTGGTGTTGCACATTCACATATGCCTTGGGGCACATAACACAATTTGTTCTGCCTGTGGATGGAAAAAGTTTAAAGGAACACTGCTGGCAGGTGAGCATAAGGCACTTTAAAAAGGTATGCCTAATATACCAGAAGAAGTTGTTAATTAAAGTGGAAGTGGCCTGCATTAGCTTAGATCCACTTCTTAGCTGCTTTTTCTGCTGCAGGTGATTGTTCTGGTCTCTTAACATGTACATTACTCCTACTTAAATTCCTTTAGCCTCAGTCTTGAGTTCAGAGGCAAAGAATTAGTTACACTTTGGTAAATTAACAATGACTCTCAGTTAGACACTGAAGAGGTTGGAAGAAGGTGCAAGTTACACCAACTTAAATTTCCTTAAACTCACATCTGAATGTACCCCCCCCCCCCAAATATAAACATAAGGTCCATAAATCAAAACACTTAAGCCCATATTTTGTCCTCACATATACTCTTGTAATCCCACTGAAATAATTTGGTTGTAATTGAGGACAGATTTGGCCATCAGGTTTAAATCCTTTCCTTAAGTGTATGAATATGAACTCCTGCTGATTACAATTGGAACTGAACATATGGGCTGTGTCTAGACTGGCATGATTTTCCGGAAATGCTTTTAACGGAAAAGTTTTCCGTTAAAAGCATTTTCAGAACAGAGCATCTACATTGGCACGGACGCTTTTCCGCAAAAGCACTTTTTGCGGAAAAGCGTCGTAATCTGACGCTTTTCAAAAAGCCCCGATTGCCATTTTCGCGATCGGGCTTTTTTATGAAAAACAAATCTCAGCTGTCTACACTGGCCCTTTTGCACAAAAGTTTTGCGCAAAAGGGACTTTTGCCCAAACGGGAGCAGCATAGTATTTCCGCAAAAAGCACTGATTTCTTACAGTAGGATGTCAGTGCTTTTGCGGAAATTCAAGCGGCCAGTGTAGACAGCTGGCAAGTTTTTCCGGAAAAGCGGCTGATTTTCCAGAAAAACTGGCCAGTCTAGACACAGCCATGGAGGCAAGGTTCAGAATCTGGCCCATGTCCAGCTTATCTTCAAGCCTTTTCTTTGTTAAGACAACTAGTAGTGCATGTCTAAATCATTTTGCTTGTACACATCTGGATCCAGTTCTTTCCAGGAGAGATTTTGCCCTCTGTGCTGTGTTGCTTTTCCAAACACACCTGAAGAAACGGATGGAAAATAAAAAGAATAAGCAGCTGAGTTCATGCTGGGCTCCTGCCCAGGCCAGGCATCAACCCTGAACCGGCATCAACCCAAAGCTAACTCCCAACTTTGCCAGCTGGACAGGTCAGTAAAATTACCAGAACTTTTGTATCAGAGGATGAGGACAGGTCATATCCCTCTGTTGACACAGAAAGATTTGCTTGTATACCAAAGATTGAGGAGAGTGGTTACACAAGCACAGATGGTACATCCAGTCTTGCTGTAAATTCCCTCTGATAAGGCACCATGTGAAAAAATAGGCTTGCGGTTGTTGGGTTTTTTTGTGTTTGTTTTGTTGTTTTTGTTCCCACACTTCATAGATGTGATTAAGCAATTGGCGACTTGTGCTAATCCATTCCTTATTGTATTCCTTGCCAATTAAACTCACTCAGGTGATGAGAAAAAGTAGGAGCCCAAACAAATGCTAATTTGAAAAACAGCCAGCTAATAATTACTGCTATTATTAGCATTATAGTAATTTTTAGAAGCTCCAGCTGAAATGAAGTTCCCATTATGCTAGGTATTGTGCAGCCATGTAGTGGGAGACCACTCCTGCCCCCCAAAGAACTTACAGCCTACACTGACAAGACAAGACAAATTATCATCTTGTTTTGCAGAAGAGGAACTGAGGCACAGAGCCATTAAGTGATTTGGTTGAAGCTACACAGAGAGACTGAGGCAGATCAAGGAACTGAGTACAGATCTTCTGCATTCCAATCCAGTACTGCAACTGCAAGATCACCTCACCTCTGTTTTGGGGCAAATTTGTGAGCAGGTTGGTAGATGTAAATGTGACACTCTCAATTTCCTGGCTTATTTTGAATGAAATTTGCTATATGAAGTTAAACCTTATTGAATTAGATTTAATATCTTTGGAGCTCACTGTATTGAAAATGAAGTTGTGTGTGTGTGTGTGTGTTACTGTGGGTTGTAAGTATTTCCATAGGAAGGGTAAAAGTAGGAGCACAGAAAGGGTTGATTAGGCAAATTCACCTCTTGAGAAGCCATCCCCTGGGAGGTGGAGGTGTGCACAAACTATTTCAAATTGAATAGGCCAGGGACCAACAGACAAAGAAAGGTGGTTTTTTTTTGTTTTTGTTGTTGTTGTTAAATAGACTGATTTTTAAACTGGCTCAGGGCCTTCTTCCTGATCCAGCAACAGCCAGGAACCTTATCCATGGAGGGCACTCAATGCATAGGGTAAGGTTGGAAGGATTGGGCCTGCTAAGGCCACGTAAGACTGTGTGCTTCTTCTGAGCTGAAGCTGTGGCAAACTTGTACCCACAGGGATTCTCCCTTGGGTGGGGTTAGAAGGACTGCTCCTGCCAGCTGGAGCGAACTGTGGCAAGCTTAGTAACATGCACATGGGTTCTTTTATTGTTTTAATGTGTTTTCTATGCAATTCTTTGTACCTTATGAATAAAATAGGCTTGCTTAGATGGGCTGTATTGTAATTTGTAGCTGCAGCCATTACTGTTAATTGTCTCGGAAGAGAAAGCAAGCAGGTGTCCCTGGGCAATAACACAAAGAAAGCAAGCAACTGTGCAACCTGGAGATACCCCAGTAAGAAGGGGGAGAGATGTGTGTCTGCACACAAGGTGATGGCCAGGGGAGCTGAAACTCTGGGAGTGAAGGTCCTTGGAGGCCCACTGCAAAGGAATACAGGAGTAGTTGCCCTGAACTGTGACAGTAAATGTGTACAAAAATGAACAGAAATGTTTCAGATCAGCAACTTGGTCATCTATCCTCAAATCCTGGCTTGGCCTTTCATGCATGTAGGGAAAAAGTCGACCGGGAAGGCAACCATGGGATGCAGGAACAGAACCCAGTTCTTAGGGATGGCAGTCGAGAGGAAGGGGAAATCCTGTTACCCGCAAACTGAGTCTGTTTGAGACGGACAGCAGCGAACCAGGAACACCAACTGCCGCTTTTGCAGAAGCAACTTTTAGAGCAGAGCTGCCCTTTGTGGGCTTGAGCCAAAGTCCACTGATATCAACGGAAAATTTTGCATTGGCTTTAGGTCAGATTTGAAGGCTCGTTGGCACACTTGCGCATCTATCTGGAATCTGTGATTGCAAACATTGCAGGGTGGACTCCGGGGTGTTTCAAGCACTGTATGGCAAAGCCCCCACTCAGTCCAAACAACATGCGGCTGCATGACCATTGCTATTCATGTGAAGAAGTGGGTTGTGCCCATGAAAGCTCATGATACCATCTACATGTTTTGTTAGTCTTTAAAGTGCTACTAAACTATTTGTTGTTTAAGTTTTTCATTGCTATTATGTTACATAAGTTTGAATTTTAAGTGCCTCTGGTTGCTGAATCTTGCAGTGTCCATTCAGTGCAGAATAGTGATAGAATTGTAGCCGTGTTAGTCTGGTGTAGCTGAAACAAAATACAGGACTATGTAGCACTTTAAAGACTAACAAGATGGTTTATTAGATGATGAGCTTTCGTGGGCCAGACCCACTTCCTCAGATCAAATAGTGGAAGAAAATAGTCACAACCATATATACCAAAGGATACAATTAAAAAAATGAACACATATGAGAAGGACAAATCACATTTCAGGACAGAAGGGGGATGCGGAGGAGGGGGAAGGTAAATGTCTGTGAGCTAATGGTATTAGAGGTGGGGAAAGGTAAATGTCTGTGAGCTAATGGTATTAGAGGTGATAATTGGGGAAGCTATCTTTGTAATGGGTAAGATAGTTAGCGTCTTTGTTGAGACCAACGCGTAGAGTGTCGAATTTTAGCATGAATGACAGTTCAGAGGATTCCCTTTCAAGTGCAGATTTAAAAGGCTTCTGAAGCAGGATGCAGGTAATTAAGTCGTTGAGACAGTGTCCTTTCTGGTTGAAATGGCAAGAAATGGCCCCTCATCCCCCACAAACTGGATACAATTTTGTGGTGACCTTGAAGCTTTTTTTCGACGCCTCCGAGAATATTTCCAAACCACCAATGAACATCAATCTGACCTACCAGATCCCCCCTATCAACACAAAAGGAAAAATAATTCTATATGGACTCCCCCTGAAGGTCGGAATTACAATCTGGATTTCTATATACAAAGCTTCATAACAACACACAGACTGACATTATTAGCGACAACAAGCGACACACAATCTCAGCTGCGCTGAACACCATGCCATCCAGAGTCTCAAAAACAACCTGGACATTATAATCAAACCAGCTGACAAAGGTGGTGCTGTGGTCATTATGAATAAGGTCGACTATAACCAGGAGGCAACCAGACAACTCTCCAACACCACATTTTACAAACCTCTCTCCTCTGATCCCACCTCGGAATACCAAAAGAAACTACACTGTCTCCTTAAAAGCCTTCCTACAGCTACTCGGGAACAAATCCACACAGAAACACCTTCTGACCCCCGACCAGGATTGTTCTATCTGCTTCCCAAGATCCATAAACCTGGACACCCCGGACGTCCCATCATCTCTGGTATTAGCACGCTCACTACTGGTCTATCCAGCTATGTAGACTCTCTCCTCAAACCCTACGCAACCAACACCCCCCAGCTATCTCCAAGACACTACTGACTTCCTAAGGAAACTACAAAACATCGATAACCTCCCCAATAACACCATCCTTGCCACCATGGATGTAGAAGCTCTATACACCAACATGCCACATGAAGACGGATTACAAGCAATTAGAAACACTATCCCAGAGGACACCACTGCCAACCTGATAGCAGACCTATGTAACTTTGTTCTCACCCACAATTATTTCCAGTTTGAGAACAACTTATACCTCCAGATCAGCGGCACAGCCATGGGTACACGCATGGCCCCACAGTATGCTAATATCTTTATGGCTGACCTAGAACAACGTTTCCTCAACTCCCATCCCCTTTTACCCCTTCTCTACTTACGCTACATCGATGACATCTTTATGATCTGGACATGTGGCCAAGAAACACTGGAGACATTCCACAGAGATTTCAACAACCTACACCCCACCATCAACCTCAGCCTGGACCATTCTACACGAGAGATCCATTTCCTGGACACCACAGTACAAATCAATAATGGAAAATTAGACACCACCCTCTACAGAAAACCCACTGACTCATACAGTTACCTACATGCTTCCAGCTCCCATCCAGCACACACCATACGATCCATCATATATAGCCAAGCCCTTCGATACAACCGCATCTGCTCTAATCCCACTGACAGAGACCAGAAACTTCAGGATCTCTACCAAGCATTTATAAACCTCAACTACCCACCGGAGAAATAAAAAGCAAATTGAAAGAGCCAGATGAATACCTAGAAACCATCTACTTCAAGACAGACCCAAGAAAACCAACAATAGAACACCACTTGTCATCACCTACAGCCCCAACTTAAACCTGTCCAACACATTATCAATAAACTACAGCCTATACTGGAACAGGCTACTAAACTCCAAGAGGCTCTGGGAGACAGACCCATAGTCTCCTATAGACAACCACCTAACCTCAAGATGATTCTTACCAACAACCACAGGACATACCACACTAATACCAACCCTGGTACCTTCCCTTGCAACAAACCCGTTGCCAGCTTTGTCCACATATCCACTCTGCTGATACCATTATTGGACCTAACCAAGTGAGTTATAAGATCAAGAATACATATTCCTGCGCATCCAGAAATATAATTTATGCTATCATGTGCGAAAGTGTCCGTCTGCTTTGTACATTGGACAAAGCGTCTCAGACACTTCGCCAAAGGATCAATGCCCACAAAACAGATATTAGACAGGATCACAAAGAAAAAACAGTTTCTTGCCATTTCAACCAGAAAGGACACTGTCTCAACGACTTAATTACCTGCATCCTGCTTCAGAAGCCTTTTAAATCTACACTTGAAAGGGAATCCTCTGAACTGTCATTCATGCTAAAATTCGACACTCTACGCGTCGGTCTCAACAAAGACGTTAACTATCTTACCCATTACAAAGATAGCTTCCCCCAATTATCACCTCTAATACCATTAGCTCACAGACATTTACCTTCCCCCTCCCCCCCTCCCCCCCCCCCGCATACCCCTTCTGTTCTGAAATGTGATTTGTCCTTCTCATCTGTGTTCATTTTTTTAATTGTATCCTTTGGTGTATATGGTTGTGACTATTTTCTTCCACTATTTGATCTGAGGAAGTGGGTCTGGCCCACGAAAGCTCATCATCTAATAAACCATCTTGTTAGTCTTTAAAGTGCTACATAGTCCTGTTTTTCATTCAGTGCAGGATATGCCTCCTCTTCAGCTTTCCAGCACAATCTTGGGGTTAGGAAATGGTCTGAAATGCAAAACACCTGGAGGTGTTCTCTGTAAACCTTCTATGTGGTTAATCCTGAGTGGAGATGTTATTTGCATAAGGCTCTCTGAGGTGAGGGTTCTGTGGCCGTACTCTTGGCTCCCAGTTACGACTGAAACATTTTTAATAGTTCTCATTTAGCAATTTTGTTCTGTGGCTTAGGTTTGTGTGAAACCAAGAGTAAAAGAGGGGCTAAGAGACTGGCATACATACCCATCTGTTCCTTTTACTGGAAGTGTTTTAAGATGGAGTTTCCTCTATCATCTTATTCCTAAACCCAACTTCAGAAAATTACTACATTCTACTTACTACTAGATTGAAATGCTACATGGATCAAAGATCCTGTATATTAATATTACTATACTGGGAGGAAACATCTGCCATCTGCTTAGACTGTAATATGGATGCTCTGAACGAGGAACCTCCCTCTGACCCCCACAGTTTTCTGCTATATAATGAAGTGCCAAAGTGCAAATTAATGCAAAGACACTGCATTTGATAAGCAATGGGTGAGTACCTAGGAGCCATAATCCTTGTGAAGTGGGCATATAAATGGCTCTGTCCCATAGCTTCTTTATTCAGGAGGTTGAGAAATGAATCTTGTATCCAGAGTGTGAAAATCTGAGCCAGCAAAGTCAATGGCAAAACTCCCAGCAAGAACTTCAGGTTTGGTGGTCCCAAGTACTGGACTAGGGATATTGGAGGTAGGGCCTGCACATTTTCCTCTTTCCCTATTCTGTTTTGATGTTACTGCCAACTTTGTCAGGTGTATTTAACATGGATAAGTTCTGTCGAGCATTAAATTATTTGTCTCACTCTTGGTAGCTTGCCAGAGAGAGAGACAATTTGTAAGATTCCTCATTCCAGTGTATTTTCCTTCCATATTGCAGAATAAGTTGTTACTAATTGTGCATCATACTTTGTAGGGTCATTTTAAAAAGTCCATAAAGAACATTCCCTGCCTCTTACATATCTTGTTCCATGCCATCTATCTTCAGGGCAGGGAACAGCATGAATCTTTTGTGCCACTTAGATTCACAGGACATTAAAATAGAGAGAGAGAGAAATGTGTTCCAAATAACAGAACACGGCAAAAATGGAATTTTATCTTTTTATACTAGCCTTACTGGTGGCTGCTGAGTAGAGATGTGTCTTCTATGATTAAAAATGCTGAAACAAAATTATTGTTAAAATATATTGTGACAAGGGCCCTTCTTTCCCTTTCCAGCTTCTGCACTACTCTCCCACCCAGCAGGATGGGCCTCAGATAAAGCAGCCCTTAGGAAGGCCACATTTAGGAAGTCAGCTTTCCCCTTAGCAGAGGGCTAGACTCATTGTCTTCCCCTATGGTAGGGAGCCCAGCCTCTCTTCTGGAGTTGCTTACTGCTCTGCTGTCTCTAGCTTACTTGGCACTGGGAGTGTGTCTAGCTTCTCTTCCCTTCCCACTAACAGGGGAGGGTATAAAAAGGTCTCAGGCAGCCCTGCAATGGAATCAGCCAATCCTAGATGGTTCAGTTCTCTCAGCTAATCCTAACCTGCATGAGACAACCCCTTTTAGTTGATCCTGATGACCTGCAGTAACCCACTTCTAATTAATAATGGAGTGGGTCTTTCACCCTTCTAGGGCTGCCTTTCCCCCCCTTCTATTGCAGCCATCTGGCCTGACTTAATCACAATATGTCAGAACCCCAAAATGTCTGAGCCCAAAGTGGAGTTTTTTAAACCAATCCTTATGAGGCAAAGCTGATGTCATTGAATTATTATAAATCCCATCACTCAAAAGACCTGTTCCTTTCCTTCACGTTCTGACAATAATATATATTTTTAGAACTCCTGAACAACCAAAACCAAACAATGCTCTCTGCTGCTGAGGAGCAGAAGACCGTGAAACTCTCAGGAACTAACTTCATCTTCACTCCCACCTGGCTCCCTATAACTTAATGTCCTTCCAATGGCCCATGGTATTTTCTGGAAGTAATAGATAGTCAGGAATTAGAAATGAGAGTTTAGTTTCACCAGGAGCTCCTTAAGGTCAAGACTACAATTCTGCAAAGCATTCAGAGTGCAGGAGAACAGGCATTGCTCATAGTTGACATGAATGGAGCTTTTGTGGATATTGCGTAGATTCCAAGGCCAGAAGGGGCCACTGCCATCATCTAGCCTGATCGCCTGTGTTACACAGGTTTGAGGCCTTCCCCTAAAAATTTGCAGGGCAGATCTTTCGGAAAAACATCCAATCTTGATTTTAAAAACTATCAGTGATGGAAAAATCCACCATGACTCCTGGTAAATTGTCCCAGTAGTTAAAATTGCCCTCACTGTCAAAAATGTATATCTTAGTTCCAGTCTGTCTAGCTTCAGCTTTCAGTCATTGAATCATACTATACTTTTCTCTGCTAGACTGAAGAGCCCATTATTAAACATTTATTCCCCATGTAAACATTGATAGACTGTATCAAGTCACCAGATCAAGCTCTTTAAGTCCATCATTCTATGGGTTCTTTGAGTCTATCACTATTTCTGTCATGTCTTGGGCTAGAGTAACTTTCCAGTATAATGCCCCTTATCTACAAGTCACTTAAGACACACTACACCTAACTTTAAGCAGGTAAATAATTGGGACTATTTGGGTTTAAAATTAGGTACATGTTTATGTACCTGGCTGAATTAAGACATAAAATACTAAACATTACGGGCCTTATCATATCAGTTTCTAAGAAGGAATTTTGTTTGTGTAATCTGACAGTAAATGGCCTATTACTAAAACAAATCGTTGAGCTTATTCCCTGCTTTGAACTCTGCTTCTGATTCCTGGCTTGACCCCAGACACTGAGACTTGGCTCGATTCCTGCCTGTGGCTCTGACCTTAGGCCTGATTCCTGGTTTTTGACTCTGGTTCTGATTTCTGCTGCAGGCCCTCCTTCTGCTCCAGGTTTTACCCCTTAGGCCTGACCACCCATATTTTGGTCAGGAAAATAATCCCCTGTACATTGTCAAGCTTTATGACCTGGTCTAGCAGCACCCTTTCCAGTGCAGTGCACAACTCCAGGAGAACAGGCCTAACAGTTGGTCTACTCACACCACTCTGGTTAGCTACTTCCTGATGGCAATGGCCATCTATTTCTTCATTCTGAGGGGAACTATCATGTAAATGTTTTGTCACTGCTCCTCAGGGGGAGGGCTGCACAGGGGGAGCGCTGCACAGATTTCTAGGAACGTAGCCTTCATTATCCTCAAGTTCTCATTGCTTGTTCTCATTGCAAATTCTCATTGCTTGTCATATCACAGGTCTATATCACAATCCCATTTCAATGCTAGTTGGCCAAGCCCAGAAGTGAAGCTGTTCCAGGATAATGTCCTGCTGAAGTAACTACTTGATTTCATCCATTTCCTCTTCTCCCTGCACTGCTGCAGAATCACTATAGCTGTCTCTGAAAATCATCCAAAGACAGTTGCATGATCACCAATACAGTGGTAGTTGTTTAGTTTGACCCTCAAATCCCAAATTATAATAGGTTCTGGTGGGCATCCCACAATTCATCATGAGAAAAATTGCAGAGTTCACAAAGCCTAGGGGGAGAATAGTGCACCATTAGGATAGTGCAACAGATAGGATATCTGTCCAGAATGCTGTGTGATTATTTGGGGAAAATTAAGAGCTTTGTTTGGATGTAAGGATCCACAAGGAAAGTAGCTTAAACTGGGGCAGGGCAGGGGGCAAAGCATTTGGATGCATCCTTTCATTAGTTATAGCATAAAAACCTATTCTAAAAAGAACTTTCTAGTGTACATAAGGCTCTAGAAGCAAAAGTATTGCCTACTAATCAATACTGACATAATTATATGGCTGATAATTCCCATGGTATCTACATCTCAAAAATATTTTTTTAACAAATTTAATAGCACCCGAGACAATCTGAGAGAGATAATAGTAACCTACGTACCACAAGACTTTACATCAAACAATTCACTTCTATCACTTTTCCCTTCTTTCACTTTATTTGGTTTGCATAGTGCCTTTGTACTGAATGCTTTCTTTGTATACAATGGAAAACTTTGAAATCAATCCATTATTCAAAAAGACTTACAATTGCTTAAAGACTTGGATTACGCAGAGTCAGCATATACATAGAGATAGGAAATCTAGTATCTGTGGCAATGGATCTTTTATTATAGAAGCCAGCAGGTAAATGTGGCTAGCAGTCTGCTATGTGATTGTAATTACCCTACTGAAGTCAATGAAGCAATGACAATCTACATCAGCTGAGGATCTGTCCCTTCTATTGATAGACAGGCAGTGAGCCCAGGTTCTTATCCTCTGCCACACATGCCTTAAGGCCGTAGAGGCAATGGAATAAGAAGGGAATTTTTCCCTTCTATATTGTTGCTGTTATAGGTTCCCCAGCAATCAGGTGAACTACAACAAAAGAAGCTTTAAATGTCCCATGCTCTCAGGGGCTAAAAAAGCCCATTAGCTCAGGCTCACTTTGACACGATAGAAAAATCTAGCTGCAGTGGCAAGCCCCATGGATTTCTAAAATGCTTCATTTTTTTTTCTTTATAAATTGCTCAAAACTTACAAAACCTGACATTCAAGTTGAAAACCTGACAGATAGCAAACATAGGCCAAGAGTGCAGGCTCACCAATTTATCAGATCAAACAGGCTCAGACAATAATGCAGTCATTCTCACTATCCAGGATAAGGCAGATAAACAGGAGTATATGTTACAACATGTGTGCGACTTTGAAGCGGTCTTGACAGTTTTTTCTTGCTTTAGAGTCTTACCTTGTTATGTGTCATCCTTGCTTTCCAAGGGGATGTTTTTGATGTAAAGTAACAAGCATATTGTATCATTCACTAACTACTGCATTTACACACATGTCGTGCTTGACAGTGTGCAGTTGTTTCTTCATATTTATTTTTAATTTTAAAACCTTAAAAAAAGGGTCCAATCCTCATCTGGAACAAAAAGGCACTGATAACTCAATGGTGCCCCTCTGATTTAGATAAGTTAAGGACCTGGACACTAAAAGCTTACTGGGAGAGGCTCTAGCAGTGTACAAGAAGTAATGTTTCAGGCCAGGTTTACACTATAGGGGAAGGTCAAATTAAGATATACAACTTCGACTACATTAATTAGGTAGCTGGAGTCAACGTAACTTAATTTGAGTTTCTGCACCACCTCCTCAGCAGGAGGTGGGCTTCCCTTGCTCCTTGTGAGGAACAGGAGCACCCTCTGAGTTTGATTTAGCAGGTCTTTACTAAACCCACTAAATGGAACTCTGGAAGATCCATTGCGGCAGAGTTAATCTCTATAGTGAAGACATGGCCATAGACTGAAAGCCCCTTAGATCACACACCTCTCTTTGCCTTTCTCTAAATCACCATGGACAATGGCACAAATTCTATGGATTAAAGAAGAGGCAAGATGGAATTGCTGGCATTATAACTAACACAATTCAGTGGTTAGGTTTGTTTGAGGACAACACTTTCTGGAGTAACAAGGCTGATATGAAACTCTTTCCCCTGAGTGCAAAAGATGGTAGGACTTGTTGGAATCTTCAGGATTAGCCAAGGACAAACCTGCAATGCTTGGGACCTCTGCTTTTCTAATCTACTATACTGATATACATTCAGAATAACTCCCACTGATTTCAATGGATGTATAAATGAGATCAAAATCTGATTCCATTTTCTTCCTGTTCCCAAGTCCAGGCAGCAGACTTTGCAGAGTTGTGGTGCGGCAGTTGACTGTACCACCACCACCAGTTGCCTTGTGAATCTTTCAGTGCTGTTAATATGGCATCACAGATGTTGCTCCATACAAATAGTATTACCGCAGGTTGATCTTTAGGCTGATTCCTATAGGCACCATAGAACAGTTGCACATTCTGTAGCCTCACTTTTTCTGCTGTGAATACCTGTTTCCCCGGTACGGCCCTTTAGGATGGAGCTGACCACAGGGTCACTATACGTGGATGGTGCTGAACATAGCCCGCTTGATTTGTCGTAGCTGCACCATTTGGTTCCTCTCTTATGGTTCGGATGGAATCATTTGGGATTTCACAAATAGAGACATTTCTTTAAGTCTACTGAACTTTGATTATAATTCTCAGACATTTTTAAGTATTTTCTCACTGAAGGCTCTAAACCCCACTATAACTTCTTGTGTTAACAGATTTGACAATATGCCCAGTGACAACTCCAGCTGTAGATCATTGTTGAATCGTGTGACTTATTAACTTTCATTCAAGTAACCCTGGAGGATGTATTTGCAGTCTCAAATCTCTTCAAATATTGACCTCTTTAAAAATCAGATGTTCCAGGCAAACACTCCTAAATCTATGATGCATATATTGTGAAATAAATTACTGATTAAACCATGGAATGTGCAGCATAATTAAGACCATTACTCTGTCCTGTCAGCACCATCATTGACCACTCTGGGAAAAGTCCTATTTTTTGAGGAGTACAGGAGCTGCGGAAAAAGCTCCCTGCTGTCGGCAGAGCCGCGGCTACACTTTACTTTCACTTTCGACACTGAGCCTGATCGGCATAGTGTCGGAACGTGAGTATGCAAATTAAGCCTGGGATATTTAAATCCCGGGCTCATTTGCACTTCCGAAGTGCTTGATTTGCATCCCTCTCTCGGTAGAGGGATGCAGTCTAGACACAGCCAAAGGGAAACAAGAAGACATTCTATAAATATACTAGAAGCAAGAGGAAGACCAAGTACAGGGGAGGCCCACTGCTCAGTGAGGAAGGAGAAACAATAACAGGAAACTTGGAAATGGCAGAGATGCTTAATGACTTCTTTGTTTCGGTCTTCACCAAGAAGACTGATGATGAAGGAATGCCTAACATAGTGAATGCTAGTGGGAAGGGGGTAGGTTTAGAAGATAAAATAAAAAAAGAACAAGTTAAAAATCACTTAGAAAAGTTAGATGTCTACAAGTCACCAGAGCCTGATGAAATGCGTCCTAGAATACTCAAGGAGCTGATAGAGGAGGTGTCTGAGCCTTTAGCTATAATCTTTGAAAAATCATGGAAGACGGGAGAAATTCCAGAAGACTGGAAAAGGACAAATATAGTGCCCATCTATAAAAAGGGAAATAGGAACAACCCAGGAAAGTACAGACCAGTCAGTTTAACTTCTGTGCCAGGAAAGATAATGGAGCAAGTAATTCAGGAATTCAGCTGCAAAAACCTGGAAGATAATAAGGTGATAGGTAACAGCCAGCATGGATTTTTTAATAAACAAATCATGTCAAACCCATCTGATAGCTTTTTTCATAGGATAACGAGTCTGGTAGATAAGGGAGAAGCGGTGGATGTGGTATACCTAGACTTTAGTAAGGCATTTGATATGGTCTCGCATCATATTCTTATCTGATAAATTAGGCAAATACAACTTAGATTGGGCTACTATAAGGTGGGTGCATAACTGGCTGAATAACCATTCTCAGAGAGTAGTTATTAACGGTTCACAATCCTGCTGGAAAGGCATAACAAGTGGGGTTCTGCAGGGGTCTGTTTTGGGACTGGTTCTATTCAGTATCTTCATCAACAATTTAGATATTGGCATAGAGAGTACGCTTATTAAGTTTGCAGATGATACAAAGCTGGGAGGGGTTGCAAGTGCTTTGGATGATAGGGTCATAATTCAAAATGATCTCGACAAACTAGAGAAATGGTCTGAGGTAAATAAGAACATAAGAATGGCCGTAGCGGGTCAGACCAAAGGTCCATCTAGCCCAGTATCCTGTCTGCCGACAGTGGCCAGCACCAGGTGCCCCAGAGGGGGTGGACCGAAGACAATGATCAAGCGATTTGTCTCCTGCCATCCCTCTCCAGCCTCTGTCAAACAGAGGCCAAGGACACCATTTTATCCCCTGGCTAATAGCCTTTATGGACCTAACCTCCATGAAATTATCTAGCTTCTCTTTAAACTCTGTTATATTCCTAGCCTTCACAGCCTCCTCTGGCAAGGAGTTCCACATGCTGACTACATGCTGTGTGAAGAAGAACTTTCTTTTATTAGTTTTAAACCTGCTACCCATTAATTTCATTTGGTGTCCTCTAGTTCTTCTATTTAGGAACTAATAAATAACTTTTCTTTATCGGCCCTCTCCACACCACTCATGATTTTATACACCTCTATCATATCCCCTCAGTCTCCTCTTTTCTAAACTGAAAAGTCCCAGTCGCTTAACCTCTCCTCATATGGGACCCGTTCCAAACCCCTAATCATTTTAGTTGCCCTTTTCTGAACCCTTTCCAAGGCCAAAATATCTTTTTTGAGGTGAAGTTAAAAATAGGATGAAGTTAATAAGGACAAATGCAAAGTACTCCACTTAGGAAGGAACAATCAGTCTCACATATACAGAATGGGAAGCGACTGTCTAGGAAGAAGTACTGCAGAAAGGGATCTACGGGTCATAGTGGACCACAAGTTAAATATGAGTCAGTGTGACGCTGTTGCAAAAAAAAAGCAAACATGATTCTGGGATGCATTAACAAGAGTGTTGTGAGCAAGACACGAGAAGTCATTCTTTTGCTCTACTCTGCGCTGATTAGGCCTCAGTTGGAGTATTGTGTCCAGTTCTGGACACCACATTTCAAGAAAGATGTGGAGAAATTGGAGAAGGTTCAGAGAAGAGCAACAAGAATGATTAAAGGTCTAGAGAACAAGACCTATGAAGGAAGACTAAAAGAATTGGGCTTGTTTAGTTTGGAAAGGAGAAGACTGAGAGGGGACCTGATAGCAGTTTTTGGGTATCTAAAAGGGTGTCACAAGGAGGAGGGAGAAAAATTGTTCTCCATGACCTCTGAGAATAGGAGAAGAAACAATGGGCTTAAACTACAGGAAGCGTGGTTTAGGTTGTACATTAGGAAAAACTTCCTAACTGTCAGGGTGGTTAAACACTGGAATAAATTGCCTAGGGGGGTTTTTGGAATCTCCATCTCTGGAGATATTTGGTTAGATAGACATCTATCAGAGATGGTCTAGATGGTACTGGGTCCTGCCATGAGGGCAGGGGACTGGACTCGATGACCTTTCGAGATTCCTTCCAGTTCTAGTGTTCTATGATTCTATAATACATTAAAACATACATACAGCTTATAATAAAAACCTAGGATTTTACCCTTTACAGCGTTTACATCAATGCAGAAAGCAATGCAGAAAGCATTACATCAATGCAGAAAGGTCACTTTCCTACAATGCAATTTGTCACCATTTCACATTTAGTGTTTTGGGAAGAGTCTGCAAGGTCTCTTGTGGGCAAATATGTCACATGGGGTGATTGGGAACATGGTTTCAACATCCCATGATACAGTTTTTACCATCCCATAATTTTATCTTCATTTCACAATATTTCATGCCTATTTACCAAAGATCTGGAACCCTGCACACCTGCCATCTCTGTGAGAAGCATGGATCCTGCACAGCTCTACACTACTGTGATGAGCTTTGTGAATGCAATGCGTTTGATCCTGCAGTATTTGCAGAGCCACCAGACTAAGCCTCTCCAAACCTCACCTAATTCTTCTCACCTCAGGGCTCAAGCTAGGGCTCAGGGTGGGCTGGGGGTCAGGACAGCTCCGGCAAGTGGGCCAAGGCTGACTTGGGGTGGTTCGGGGCGGGGGGGCAGAGCTCAGGGTGGATCTGGTGGTCAGGTTCGTGCACAGGACAGCTGGGCACATTGTGTGGCTCTGGTGGACAGGCCAGGGCTAAGGGCAGTTCAGACAGGCTGGCCAAGGATACTCGGGTTACCGTGGAGGGCATGGTGCTTCTCTGGCCCCCGGAGGGTTAGAGTGGGGGATCTGAGTGGGCAGGGCCTCAGATAGAAGGGAGAAAGGGCTAGCCTCTCAAATGGGGATTCACATGTCACCTATGCCAAATACATTGATAGCACTGAGGAGAGATTCAACTACTGCAGGGCTACTCAACTTTGGAAGCCCCCGGGGCCACACTGATACAGCACATGCTAAGGGCTGCAACTTAAGTGTGGTTGCATATACATGCAAATATATATGCAAATAGCTTCGTTCACACTGATGGGCATGAATACAGAGATGAAGGCAAGACTAAACACACAGGCCGCATTTAAGTCACTTCTGCTGATATTAATAAAATACAATATTTACCCGATTTCCACCCATATGACAGCACTTTTAATGAGCAAAGACAGTCCAGGAATTTAACTACTAAAACGCATATCAACAGAAGACCATTATATATACTACTTTCTTGTTTGGCTCCCAACCACGGGCCACGTGTTGAGCCCCACATAAACCCAAACCAGACTGCAAGCCATAAACAAACGGGCCGTGGGCCGCAAGTGGCCCATGGGCCGCATGTTGAGTAGCCCTGAACTACTGGCTCAGCAGGTGCAGAATGACAGCTGAATGTACTTTGGGTAGATTGAAGTACACTGCCATTATTTACTCATGACATTAAATATCAGTGAAAAAAATCCCAATGTTTATCCTTCATCATATCTGTGAAGCAATGAGGGGAAAGTTGCAGCTGTGCTGGAGGTAGAGCAGCTGTTTGAATAGCCGGACTCCAGGGCTATTAGAAGAGCTCAGTGCAGAACTATATGGCTTCGGGTGGCGGCTTTGAAAGAGCATTTTAACAGTGTGCCAGAGAAATGTATTATGGTGTACTATGCTCTAGCTGGCCCTGGTGTTTTGGGGCTTTTAGGAATCGTGTGGTGCTTTAGTGTACAGAAATGCATAGAACACTGTTGTTGCACCTATTGCTGGCAGTACAGCTATGATTATAACATTGTTTGTCACTCATTCTATGAATTGTCACCCTGTATAGCCACAAGTGAATGGGTGCTTTCCGAACCACTAGGCACTTTGCAGCATATGTTGTGCAGTCAGCTTCTGCATAGAGTGCAAAGGGAGAGGAGTGAATAACTGAAACTGTTTTATGCCCCTTTTTTTTGTTTGTTTTTTTTCTTACACTTGTTCATCTTTAATCATGAATTCACATTGTGAATAAAAGAAGTGTTTGTTAAAGATTCACCATCTTCAGCACTGCAGTTAAGATTGTAAGAATTTACTGTACATGACCCATATCCTTCCAATTGCTCATTCAACAAAACTACAGAAGATCACATTTTAGTATTCCTGTTGTTTGGAAAGTTAAAAAGCACACTCCACCCCTACTCAAAAACCCTAACAATTGTAGGTCATCTTTATACAGCATAAAAAAGCAAAAAAGGGGATAAGCAGGTCCCCTTTAAGTTCTCCAGGCTCTGCAGTACACAAGAAACCACTGTACCCCATGGTTTTAATGTTTATTTTATGCTAGAGTCCCCTACCACCACCCCATCCCCAGTTGGCTCTTAATATGGTGCATGTACACCGCACAATTTATAGAAAGAGATAATCTGTATGACAAACAACCTGAGATATACATTCACTTTTAGGTTTCACTGATAAAAATGCCCAACTTGTTAAGCAAACATCATCTTCTAGAAAGCCAAGCATGCTGTTGTGCTGATTAAACAACACAGGGGCTTATCAGTACTGCGTTTAATCAGTCATAACTGAGTCACAAATTCAAAAGCTTAGATTGTTCACTTAAAGGTTTTGGTTCTAGCAACTTATGTCTTCAGTTGGCCTACTCTACAAAAGTAGGTTGATGTAAACCAGTTTGCATTGACCTAGTTGTACACGTGTTTAACATAAATGTATCTTCTCCCAATAGAAGTGCACTGTTACAGTGAAACAGTAACACCACCTCCCCAAGCTGTGCTAAGCCATGGTTGATGTACTGAGGTCAACACGGTGCAAATGCAGACACTGCATTACTTATGGTGACCTTACCAGTCCTCCAGAAGCTATCCCACAATGCCCAACACTGATTGCTCTGGTGACAATTGTGAGCATTACTCCCCACTGTACTGGAGACCAACAGGCCCCCTGCCCTTTAAAGCCCAGTAAATTTTTGAAATGTCTGTTTCCTGATTGTCTAGCTTGGCAAGCACTCATAGACTTTAAGGTCAGAAGGGATCATTATGATCATCTAGTCTGACCCCCTGCACGATGCAGGCCACAGAATCTCACCCACCCACTCCTGGAATAATCCTCTCACCTATATCTCAGATATTGAAGTCCTCAAATGATGGTTTAAAGACCCCAAGATGCAGAGAATCCTCCAGCAAGTGATCCGTGCCCCATGCTACAGAGGAAGGCGAAAAACCTCCAGGGCCTCTGCCAATCTACCCTGGAGGAAAATTCCTTCCCGACCCCAAATATGGCGATCAGCTGAACCCTGAGCATGTGGGCAAGACTCACCAGCCAGACACCCAGGAAAAAGTTCTCTATAGTAACTCCTATCATCCCACCATTGGCCTATTTACCACCGATAGTGAAAGGTTACTTAGTTGCCAAGATCATGTTATCCCATCAAACCATCCCCTTCATAAACCCATCTAGCTTAATCTTGAAGCCAATTAGGTCTTTTGCCCCCACTACTTCCCTTGGAAGGCTGTTCCAGAACTTCACTCCTCTAATGGTTAGAAACCTTCGCCTAATTTCGAGTCTAAACTTCCTGATAGCCAGTGTATATCCATTTGTTCTCATGTCCACATTGGTATTGAGCTTAAATCATTCCTCTCCCTCCCTGGTATTTATCCCTCTAATATATTTCAAGAGAGCAATCATGTCCCCCCCCTCAGCCTTCTTTTGGTTAAGGTAAACAAGCCAAGCTCCTTGAGTCTCCTTTCATAAGACAGGTTTTCCATTCCTCGAATCATCCTAGTGGCCCTTCTTTGTACCTGTTCCAGTTTGAATTCATCCTTCTTAAACATGGGAGACCAGAACTGCACACAGTATTCCAAATGGGGTCTCACCAATGCCTTGTATAACGGCACTAACACCTCCTTATCCCTACTGGAAATACCTCGCCTAATGCATCCCAAGACCGTATTAGCCTTTTTCACAACCATGTCACATTGGGAGCTCATAGTCATCCTGTGATCAACCAGGACTCCGAGGTCCTTCTCCTCCTCCGTCACTTCCAACTGATGTGTCCCCAGCTTATAACTAAAATTCTTGTTATTAATCCCTAAATGCATAACCTTACACTTCTCACTATTAAATTTCATCCTACTGCTATTACTGCAATTTACAAGATCATCCAGATCTTCCTGTATGATATCCCGATCCTTTTCTGAATTGGCAATACCTCCCAACTTTGTGTCATCCGCAAACTTTATTAGCACACTCCCACTTTTGGTGCCGAGGTCAGTAATAAAATTAAATAAGATTGGTCCCAAAACTGATCCCTGAGGAACTCCGCTAGTAACCTCCCTCCAACCTGACAGTTCACCTTTCAGTACGACCTGCTATAGTCTCCCCTTTAACCAGTTGCTTATCCACCTCTCAATTTTCACATTGATCCCCATCTTTTCCAATTTAACCAATAATTCCCCATGAGGTACTATATCAAATGCCTTACTGAAATCGAGGTAGATTAGATCGACTGCATTTCCTTTATCTAAAAAATCTGTTACTTTCTCAAAGAAAGAGATCAGGTTGGTTTGGCACGATCTACCTTTTGTAAAACCATGTTGTAACTTGTCCCAATTGCCTTTAACCTCAATGTCCCTAACTACTTTCTCCTTCAAAATTTTTTCCAAGACCTTGCATACTACAGATGTCAAACTAAAAAGCCTGTAGTTACCCGGGTCACTTTTTTTCCCTTTCTTAAAAATAGGAACTATATTAGCAATTCTCCAGTCAAATGGTACAACCCCTGAGTTTAGAGATTCATTAAAAAATTTTGCTAATGAACTTGCAATTTCGTGTGCCAGTTCCTTTAATATTCTTGGACGAAGATTATCTGGGCCCCCCGATTTACTCCCATTAAGCTGTTCGAGTTCGGCTTTTACCTCGGATCTGGTAATATCTGCCTCCATATCCTTATTCCCATTTGTTATGTTGCCATTATCCCTAAGCTCCTCATTAGCCTCATTAAAGACTGAACCAAAGTATTTGTTTAAATATTGGGCCATGCCTAGATTATCCTTAACCTCCACTCCATCCTCAGTGATTAGCGGTCCCACTTCTTTATTTTTTGGTTTTTTCCTATTTATATGGCTATAAAACCTTTTACTATTGATTTTAATTCCCTTTGCAAGGTCCAACTCTACATGACTTTTAGCCTTTCTCACTTTGTCCCTACATGCTCTAACTTCAATAAGGTAGCTTTCTTTGCTGGTCCCTCTCATCTTCCACTCCTTATATGCTTTCTGCTTTTTCTTAATCACCTCTCTGAGATGCTTGCTCATCCAGCTTGGTCTAAAACACCTGCCTATAAATTTTTTCCCCTTTCTTGGGATACAGGCTTCTGATAGCTTCTGCAACTTTAACTTAAAATAATCCCAGGCCTCCTCCGCCTTTAGATCCATAAATTCTTTAGTCCAATCCACTTCCCTAACTAATTTCCTTAATTTATTAAAGTTAGCCCTTTTGAAATCAAAAACCCTAGTCTCAGATTTATTTTTGTTTATCCTTCCATTTAGTTTGAACTGAATTAGCTCATGATCACTTGAGCCAAGGTTGGCCCCTACAACCATTTCTTCTATGAGGTCCTCACTACTCACCAAAACCAAATCTAAAATGGCATCCCCCCCCCTTGTTGGTTCAGCAACTACTTGATGAAGGAATTCATCAGCTATCACATCTGGGAAAATCTGAGCCCTATTATTATTACTAGCACTTGTTCTCCAGTCTATATCTGGAAAGTTGAAGTCTCCCATGATTACGCAGTTTCCATTAGTATTTACTTCATTAAAAACATTAAATAGGTCTCTATCCATATCCAAATTAGATCCCGGTGGTCTATAGCATACCCCAAGCACTATCCCAGGGGAGGATCTAATAGTTTTCTTCCCCACTGTGATTTTTGCCCAGACAGACTCTGTCTTCTCCATTCCATCACTTTTTATTTCTTTACAATCTACCTCATCATTGATATACAATGCTACTCCTCACAGTTCTCGCCTGTTGTGTGCAACTGGCCAATTGACCAGGCTAGCTACATGTACAGACATGCTTCAGCTTGGAGTAGACAGGAGCTATTGGATCTGCTGGGCCTGTGAGGAGAAGAGGTTGTGCTATAGACCAACCATAGAAATGTGGTAAACTTAAAAAACAATGAATAGTCTGGTAGCACTTTAAAGACTAACAAAACATGTAGATGGTATCATGAGCTTTTGTGGGCACAGCCCACTTCTTCACATGACCAGCTCACATAGAAATGTGAACATCTACAAACTGATTGCATGGGGGATGCAGGAGACTGGCTGTGATGGGGACCAGCTGCGGTGCTGCATGAAAGCAAAGGAACTGTATCAGACAGATCAGGAGGCCAACAACCAATTGGATGCCAAGCTGCAGAGCTTCCACTTTTATGAAGAGCTGCATGTCATCCTTTGCAGAGACCACAGTGGATACTTCTGAGGAGTCAGGGCCTCTGGTATAAACAGCAAAGATGAGGAGGAGGAGAAGGAAGAGGAGGCTGGGAGACATGTGACTAGGGGCAGTCTAGCTATGCTGCGAGCCAGGACCTGTTTGAGACTTCCTCACAGTCCAGCCAGTCCCAGCAGTGTAGTACGGCTGAGTCCAACTCCAGGGGAAGAACCTTGGGTAAGTGTGTAATTGCATTTCTCTATGCATTTATGCACTGACGGTGCCCCCCATGCAACAAGACACTGACTTTTCATTAATTTACTCATATGCTAGAAGTGGTACCAGAAGAGACAGAGACGTGGCTGTGTCTACACTGGCGCGATCTTGTGCAAGAGCGGCTGCTTTTGCGCAAAAACTTGCTGCCTGTCTACACTGGCCGCGTGTTCTTGCGCAAGTAAACTGATGTTCTAATGTATGAAATCAGGGCTTCTTGCGCCACAACTCTGACGCTCCCGCTCAGGAATAAGCCCTTTTGCACAACTGTTCTTGCACAAGAGGCCAGTGTAGACAGGCAACATGAATTTCTTGCACAAGAAAGCCCTATGGTTAAAATGGCCATCAGAGCTTTCTTGCGCAAGAGAGCGTCTACACTGGCAAGCATGCTCTTGCGCAAAAGCACATCTCTTGCACAAAAGCACATGCCAGTGTAGACGCTCTCTTGTGCAACTGCTTTAACGCAAGAACTCTTGCGCTAAAGAGTTTTTGCAAAAGATCACACCAGTGTAGACGTAGCCAAAGAGCATGTACTGTTATCTGCTTTTGATTCCCCTGTAGAAATATGCTGGGGTAGGGGATGCAGATCATTTTCATTGTATACGTGGGGCTGTCCAGTGTATCCTCCTGAGAGATCTGTGACACTTTCATAGAGGTACTCTGGAACCCTCACCTGAAGGTTTCTAGGGATGGCAGCCTTATTTCTTCCTCCACGGTAAGGCACTTTCCCACACTCCTTGGCACCTAACTTCTGTAGGTGCCACTGCAGCACACAGCTTTGGGATGACAGCAGTAGCTATTCTCCCTTTGTGTTGGTTATCCTCAAGAGTAAAATGTAAGCTAAAATCATCACTGCCTGAGGCAAACTGTACCAGCGTTCAGTGCCATTTCCCCTCATTCATACCTTCATGCAACTAAGCTATTCCCTCCTCATCTCCCTCTCCTTAGTGGCTCCTACTCACCGTGGCTGGGGCTATGAATGGCACAAACACTCCGAAGCAGAAGTGTCAATAAGTATGTATTGTTTAATATATTAAGGTTATGTCTACACTGCACGTTTTTTCCGGGAAAAATATATGCAAATTGCAAACCGCAATTTGCATATCTTTTTCTGCTTGTTTTTTTTCAGAAGAGGCTTTTCCGACATTTGGCCCGTCTACCCGGGGCCAAATGTTGGAAAAACCTCCTCTTTCGGAACATCCCTTATTCCCCATAAAATGAGAATACAGGGATGCCAAAAGAATGTACCCGCTTTTTCGGAAACTGTTCTGAAAAAGCAGACGCCATTCCCTGGACCTCTGGTATCCCAGAAAAACTCTGCAGTCTAGACATAGCCTAAGGGAGCAAGGGAAGGGAGTTCTGAATCTTAACTTTGGCTTTCCGTTGACTATACTGATAATGGCACCTCTGGGCACTTTATTTGCTGCTTCAGCTATATGGCCTGGAGGGGTTCTCCTCCACCCCTGTAGAATGTCTGAGTCAGATAAGGAGGAAAAAGAAGAGGACTTTGGGTGACATGTTCAATGGAATCCTACAAGCCAGTGCTGCATCAGACTATGAGCACAGGCCCTGGAGGGTGAACATTACAGACAGTTTGGAGAAGGAAATAGCAGACAGGCTCAGGAGCCCCAGCAGGCAAAGGAGAAGGAGGGAGATGCGCCAGAATGTAATGGGGTTTCTCTAGCAGCAAACTGTGATATTGAATGAACAGGTTCAATAATCATGTGCTCACCTCCCTTCACAGTCTATAGAGAACTCCACTGCAGCACCTCCCAACACACACCCCTTAACATTCCACATGGCTTTTCCGGCTGCAGCCTTACCCCTATCACTCCACCCTAAGGACAACAACAGCTTTATGGACACTCACCTGTAAGAGCCACAGGAGCTGTCTGTGTAGCTAACGTGAACATCCATTTCTTTCCTTTTGTCAAGTTACTTTCCACTAATTAATTAATTTTAATGTATTTGCTTTTAAATTTCAGAATTTTTTTGCACTGATTTTGTTACTGAATAACTATTTGGAAAATAGGTTATCTGATGATGTTGGGTTTACCCATGAAAGCTTATGCCCTAATAAATCTCTTAGTCTCTAAGGGTGCATCTAGACAGCAGTGCTATTTCAAGATACTTCCGGTATCCCAAAATAGCATTTTCCGCATCTTGACAACGCATCCGTTTTTTCGAAATAGCTTTCAAAATAATGGGTGCGTTGCACCCATGGGAATAACACATTGGAATGTTATTCCCCAGTGGCCAGGGAGCTCTAGCCAACAGCAGCCAGGGTGCTCTGGTCCTGGCTGCAGAGCTCCTATCCTGTTCTGGCTCCAGTGGCCGGGGGAGCACCAATCCCAGCAGCAGCCAGGGAGCTCTGGCCCCATCCCTCCACCCTGGCCCCAAATGCGGAGCCAGGTGGCTGTGAAGCTCTGCCCTGAATGTGCAGCTGTGGCTGTGGTGCTCCAGCCCTGGCAGTTGCAGAGCCAGCAGCATCTAGAGAGCCCTGGGGAGTGTGTGTGTGGGGGGGGAGGGGGGAGGGGTGGTGAAAGCAGCGGTGTGTTCTGGGATGTGGCTTGCTTTTCATCCCATTCCTGGATGCTAAAGGAGTGAGGGGAAAATGCTTGCATTCCATGCATGCCTTGCACACCTGGCTGGTGAAGGGGAGCTCAGGTTAAACTGCTCACATTAAGAAGAGCAACAGCAGTAAATAGAAAGTTTATGAAAACATCAGAGAAGAATATCTGGTTTGTAGGTCTTTGGCTGGTAGGTATGTAACAATAATTGCAACATACAAATTAATAACGCAGAAGACTGTGATTGCACAGTTGCTTGCAGGACTGCAGACTGAATTATCTATTAACCTAAGGCACAATTGTGATTTACTGGAACCCTGGCAGGCACTCTCTTCTGAATACACTGGCTTGGAAACTGAACTGCCTCGATGTGGCTCCCTTCAGGACTAGGACCAAGACCAAGTGGTATGGAAAAACTAACAGGCACAGTCCAAATATCTGCTTTTCTGTAGGGAGAAGACCTCAATATCTAAAACCTTAAATAAAGCACCTCTTGCAATCTCTAAAATGTCACTTAAAAGCTTAAATGCTCTGGAATAAAAGCCTCCCAAGTGGTAGCATAATATTTCTCTGAGGAATGTTTTACAATCAAACCTGTTAGTCCTTAGACTCATGTTCCATGTTGGAATCCAATCATATTTTGATGATCTGGGCCTATATGTGTGTTAACTGTTTATGTATGTGTTAGAGTCCCACAATATATACTTCATCATAACACAGCAGTCTAATACTCTCCTTTAAAACTCTGACCTCAATAGAAAAATATTCACTGGTTGGTTTGCATTGTATAGTTGAAGAATTGGAACAAATAAACAACTGCTTTTCAGAGCCTATTGAAACAGAAAACGATGGAGAGCTCTCTGACTTTCACGCCCTCCCCAAATGATTTCATATTCTGCAAAATAACTTTTGCCCTTACCGATACACCACGTGGTTAATTGATTTGCCTGTTAAGCTTTACAAAGGAGAAAAGAACTTCATTTCACAAGAGATCATTTCACAGTTCTTTGTAAGATGCAGTTTTCAAATGGATGAGAAGTTATGATCACAAGGCACATCCTGCATCACTGCACCAGACATCTGCTGCAGCATAGGTGGCAAGCATATTGATGGCGAGCATGTTCATACTGTTTAAAATTTTGTGTGTGTAGGTAAAACAGTACAAGGCATACCCACTAGGGAGCAGAGTATGGTCAGCCTTAACATTGACTTTAACATGCTTTACTTTGCCATATAACATTTTAAATATGATTTTATTGTGCAGAATATATAGCTGAGAAATGAGAGACAAGCAAAGGGCCAGCTCTTCAACTCCTGTGAATGAACATAGCTCCATTAGTTTCCATGGAGTTACACTTATTTTCACCAACTGAGCTGCTAGCGCATAACAATTTACTTTCTGTCAGTTCACCAGTAGAACCCTGCAAATCCATGGATATCTGCTTTATATCCGTGAGTATCCACATCCATGGATGAGGATATCTGTGGCACATTTTTGCAAATACAGATGCAGATACAAATTTTGTATCCATGCAGGGCTCTATCCATTGCTGCATTTTAAACATAACAAACTACTATAACAAACAAGGCTATGAAAAGGGAGAAATGTGGGAGGGGAGAGGAAAAGAACTAACAAGAGAAACTGGATGATAGTAAGTGGCTTTAAATCCTGCCCTGTGAAGGACAGTAGCTAGACATATTCAGATTTCATTTAGAAATAGGTATTAAACATTCTAAGCAAAAATGTAGGCAATAAAATCACATAAGCACAAGGTTGTGACTGTAGACAGAATTTGGCCCTTCTGGTGTCTATCTAGAAAACAAAAAATAGAAGTAAAGAATACAAATATATATTATACTTTACATAGAATACTGATGCAATAGGGTTTGGATAAGCAGAAGCTCAACTGGGCAATGAGTATGTGCCTGAACTCCAGAAGAGCATCTGTTCATTGTTTTGTGTAGGCATCGGCCACCATCACAGACGGCATTCAGGTTGTACCAGTTCAAGACACAAGCAGAAGGACCTGTTTGGTTTCATTATCAGGACAGGTGAAGTCCATGGGTTTTCCAAAGACCTAATGAAACCTGGCTATTTTAATATGCTGTTTCACTTCCGTTCACCGTTGACAGGGTCCAAAGACATTACTGTGTCCATTATGAATGACAGATTAACAACAATTTAGTCTTATATAAATTTTCCAAGGAGGGACCCCTGAAAGTTGATGTTCCAGAAACAGAAGAGACTACCTAGGGAAGACTGGGCTCTGGACCTGAACCTGTGGGTCTAGATTAGAACTGAGCAAAGGGATATTTAATATGACTTTTAATATGTTTTAATATGACTTTTAATATGATTTAATATGTTTTTTGTGGAGGTGTTGATTTGCTTCACCAATCTGAAGTCAGTGGTTGGATTTCCTTACTCATCCTCGTGTATTTTATTTTAATAATAGGGTTTCTAATACATTCAGCTAGACATACTCCACCCTTTGTAGAGAATACAGCAGTTGCTGGTTGCAAAGCCACAATTTGCAGTTGTAGTTTGTGTGCCTCCATCAAGCAATGGGTATTCTATGGGAGTGATCGTTTAATCACATTCAAAAAGAATGTTTGCTGTAGTTTAAGTACAAAGGTATCTGACATCTATCCTCCCTGCTGCTGCGGCTCACATAGCTAGTACAATTCTGCCAAATGTGAAATAGTTTATTGCCAGAAGTACTTCTTAGGCAAGCAAGCTTTTGTTCTTTTAAACCCCTGGATTCCAGAAAAATGCCATGGGTGATTTGCAGTAAGCGTTCTGTATTACTTCCAGCTAAGCCATCCATCCTCCTGGTTTCCCATAGTTCCCATGTCTTGTCAGAAGATGTTCACCAGGAGCCTCCTAACTAGTAAATTCCCTGAGATATTTCAGAAAATATTAGTATTTAGATTCTCCTTAAATTAGACTTCACTTGAGCTCTGAACCTCAAACAAGGGGTTAGCTATGTCCTTAGTGTCCAGGTCTAAATGCGAAGAATATATACATAATCTCTGTTTACCTTAGAGAGGAGGTGAGTGAGAGGGGAGATGACAAAAGTACAAAATCATGAGCCACACAGAGAAGGTAAATTGGGAACTCCTATTCACCCTTTTCATAATATAAAGAGCCAAGGACCATCAAACGGAAATGAAAGGTAACAAGATCAAAGCAATACAAGAAAATATTCTTTCCCAGTGCACAATGAGCAAATAGAATGCATTGCTATAGGACAGCATTGAGGACAAGAACTAAGCAGAATTCAAAAGAGATTGGACATTTACAGGGATAGTAAAAATATCCATTGTTATCACAGGGAATATTGAAAAATTAGAGTTCTGTATGGGATGTAAACCCTCAAGCTTCAGGGAATATTCTAAACTTACGCCACTGGGGTTAGGAGGAAACATTCTTTGGATGCAGGTTATCACATAACTGCCTAATACGGAGTACCTGCCACTGTTTTCAGAAGTACTAGCTACTGTCGCTGACAGGATGCTAGATTAGATGAACCCACTGGTCTGATCCAATATGGCATTTCCTATGAGCTAGTTACCTAGAAAGGAAACGTGTGTTGCAAATCATATTTATAGTCCTAAAAATGTCTTCGTTCCAGATTCTGTAACACTCAGTTGAATCCCTCCTACATCATGGGACAAATGGTCCTGCTCATCTCCACACAACCCTGTAGAAACTGGAAAGCATTATAGGAGTTTTAGGAAAGCTCCTAAAGGTTCTTGGTATCACCTTTAATATTGTAATATTACACTATAATTCAATGGAAAAACACATCTGAGCATAAAAAGAAATTAAGCACAAGGTACTGTGAACTTGTAAGGGGAAAGGCTCTTGAAAAACTATTTTAATTAAATAGCACCCCCTAGTGTATTTAAGAATTATGGTAAGTAGCAAAACAAGCAACCATGAAAAAAAATCATCAGTTGGTTTCTTTGCAGGTCAGCATATATGCACAGTTGGAGGTATATGAATTTGGCAGGGTTTGCAGTGAGTTTAATACATTGAACCCTGCAAGATGGTTTATGGCAAGGGTTCCCAACCTGGGGTACACGTACCCCCAAGGGGTTCGAGAAGCTTGTCAAGGGCGTACGGGGAATATTTGGTAAATAACTAAATTATCCTAATTGAAATATTCCAAAAGTAGTAGTGTTAGTGAAAAAAGTTGTGGATTCTAGAGTCTAGAATTTATTTCCTTTCATATTGAATAGGGGGTATGGGAAGGTTTACTAAAAGCCAAGGGAGTACAGGGACCGAAAAAGGTTGGGAACCCCTGGTTTATGGGGACTGGAAGAGAATCAAATCCTGCAGATTCACACAGTGATCTCAAACTTCCAAAGCTTATCTTTGCCTCAGTCAATGATCCCTGGGACCTCCACTTCTTATTTCAAATGTAATCAAGAATGGGAGGATATCCTGGCCTGAACAATACTGTGTGTTGGCTTACTAGAGGTGAATAATTCATTTCAGTTACACTGAACTATAGGAAAGAACGAGACTTGAGGTTAGTAAATAACTGGACCATATGCACAAGTGATTTTAAAGTGTGGTATTCTTTCCTCTACACTACAGTATGACTTAGCACAAATCAGAATGGTAATAAACACATGTGTGTTTTACAGGTGCCAGGGACAATCAGGATTAGGTTTTCAAGTATGAGGAGCAACATACTATTGATGGCCCTTTTCATTTTACACCTTACCAATGTGAAATAAATTATTTAGATGTCAAAATACAATTAATTTCAAATTTGATAGCCAAGATTTTTGACAGGTATATAAATGGTATTTATATACCTGTATTTTGACACATTGGTTAAAGTGGCAGTAGTTAACTCATGTAAGAAACTGTACATCTTGGTAAAATATATGTACAGTGGAATATATTTGAGAGGTGTATGCAAAGAATTGATCATCTAAACTGCACCCAAACAACTGCATAGGCAGAGAAACTGATGCTGTGTCTACATTGGTGCGATCTTGCGCAAAAGCGGCTGCTTTTGCACCAAAACTTGCTGCCTGTCTACACTGGCCGCGAGTTCTTGCGCAAGAACACTGACGTTCTAATGTATGAAATCAGAGCTTCTTGCGCAAGAACTCTGATGCTCCCGCTCAGGAATAAGCCCTCTTGCGCAACTGTTCTTGCGCAAGAGGCCAGTGTAGACAGGCAACATGAATTTCTTGTGCAAGAAAGCCCTATGGTTAAAATGGCCATCAGAGCTTTCTTGCGCAAGAGAGCATCTACACTGGCATGGATGCTCTTGCACAAAATCACATCTCTTGCGCAAAGGCACATGCCAGTGTAGACGCTCTCTTCTGGAAGAGTTTTTGCACAAGAACTCTTCCGCAAGAGTTCTTGTGCAAAATCATGCCAGTGTAGACATAGCCTCAATGATTTACCAGATCTTCTCTGCCCCTAATTTATATAAACCTATGAAATCTTCAATGGGACGTGTGTATGAGTAAAGACTACATGATTGAACTTGTTGAGACTGTTCCAGTTGAATGTCCAAAAAAAAGACCCCTTGCTTCAGTCCTAAGCTCTCCATGTTTAAAGGTCTCAGAGGGGTAGCTGTGTTAGTCTGTAACTTAAAAAAACAAACAAAAAACCCCACCAACAATGGTCTTGAGGCACCCTGCTAGAGGACCACTGTTGTTTTTTAAGTTTTCCTAAGCTCTGGTTAAATTGAAGCCAACCCCGTGCAAGACAAAGTTATCAGTATACAACTAAAATAGAAAAGCAAACTTAAGTCTACAGTCTCTCAGTAACAATAACAGGTCGCAATAAAATTGTTTTAAAGCAAAAGATGTGAAGCTTGACCCTGCTGTTACACAGACTGAAAACAAGCTACAGGAACAAGGAGTTTGCACATCTGATTTCTTCTTGCCTTAGTTTTTCTCTGCGCTCCTGCAACGTTCCCTACCCTGTCTTCTCGCTGCCCGCGGGTGCTGGCGTTTGTCAACGCTCCCACGTCAATGACGCAACTGTTGGGGGGGCGGGATTAGAATCTACCATTATCCTTCCCCTCCCGCCCCTTTGTCCTCTCCCTCGCGCCCCGCCCTCTCCTCCTCAAACACCACGTCGACAAAACCCTAGTAGGGCCAACCCGGAAGTACTTCCGGTTCGGAGGCGCGCGACCCCCTGAGCCATTTCCGGGTTGCCAGCGCGTTCGCTCCTTTCGCCACGCCGCACAGATACCGGCTGCCGCTGCTTCCTCCATCCGGGCCCTTGGCAGTGAGTCCCCCGCGCTCTCTCCGGGGCGCCCCGTAGCTGGCGCCGGGCTGCGCGCTAGGCCTGCTCGGTGCGGCCGCCGCTGCGCCCCTTCCCCGCCCGGCCGGAGCCGCTCCCGGACCTGCCCCGACAACTTCTCCTTTGTCCTCTTAGCTGCCGCCGCCGAGACCCCCGCCCTCCTGGGGAGATGCTGCTGCGGGGCTTGCTGGGCCCTGGTGCCGCGAGCTCGGGGCTGCGGGGTCTGGTGCTGCTGCTCCTGTCCCTGGGGGGCGCCTCGCGGGCCTCCGAGATCACGTTCGAGCTGCCCGACAACGCCAAGCAGTGCTTCTACGAGGAGATCGCGCAGGGCACCAAGTGCACCCTGGAGTTCCAGGTAATAGGCCAGCCCTCCGCGGAACACCCGCCCTCAGCCCGCCAGGGGCTCCCCCGGCACCGCCCCAGCAGCGCTTCCATGGAGGCCGGGGGGCTGTCGTGCAGGGCACCCTGCAGTGCCAGGTGCACCGCTCCCTCCCGTCTGTAATTAGACGCCGTGATGGGTCAAGCCCGCTTCTCTTCTCAGGCTTGAGGCACGCGGACCTACAGCTCACTGAGCCAGCGATATCGCCAGCTTGACAATGCCAAGTAGTGTTTTCCTTAGTAAATAGCACAGGGGATTCAGGGTCCCTAAGTTTTGGGTAGCTGTTCTGTTCTTACTTATAGTAGTTGCTCAAAACAGGCCTAGCCAGCATCACTTCAAAGTTCTAGCTCAGTAATACTCTTATAAAGTGATCTTGTAGGGCATCAAGTGCACCTTGCTGTTCCAGATAACACCATCTTTAAATCAGCTTAGGTGCATCTACATAGTAGGGCTTAACTTGAAATAAGCTACACAAATTGAGCTACATCAATTTCGAAAAAGGAGCACTCTTCTGCTGACTTCCCTTACTCCTCCTACAATGATGGTTACAGGAATTGGAGTAAAAAGTCCTTCAGCTTGACAGTATTTGGACGTTATTTCAAAATAACTGCCTGCTGTGTAGACATGGGCTAAGTTATTTTGAAATAGTGTTGTTGTGTAGCTGTCCCCTTAATGTATGCCTGTTGGTCAACACAACATCCACCCCCACAATCAGCTAGATAATATCCCACTTCCCTGTAAAGCCAGTTGTTCAACTGACTTAACCCCTTTGCCATACACCTGTTAGGCTCACCCTCATTTTCCCTGCCTACTCTTTCACTGTGTGATTATCTGGTTTGCAGCTGATTGATATTTCTGACTTTTTTGAAATAAACATGTTGTGCCATATCAGTGGAGTCTGTCCCTGAATTTCAATGTGATTCTGAGTTCAAGCCCTAAATCTTACTTCAACATTAGGTTTTTGTTGACTAAAGACTAACCAGTTGTTGTTCTGGAATATTATTGCCTAATAACATATATGCAAGTCTGTAATTGTCATGTTGGAGGCAAAGATGTAAACGTTCTATGCTTTAGATATATAGTAAAAACATGAATTGTAAGCTTTTATGTAATTAGGATACATGTATGTGCCACCTGTGTATGAAACTTGCTCCATCCTTGTAAAATGGACACTTTGCTAAAATGCTGCTATAAAAAGGTATTCCTTGAGCTTCTTAGGGCTCATACTTCTGAGCTTTATTAATTTCATTGTTGAGACTGTGTGTCTGCTCAAAGTGAATCACTATTAATTGTGCATTTAATTTGTGAAATGCACTTAAGTTCCTTGCTTTATCTTGTGTTTAGATAACTTCTTGGACGAGGTATATTGTGGAATTCAATTGCTGCATTTAATATACTTGACATTGGAAATATTACGTTTTATCAGTAAATATGTATTTCACTGTACATGTACAAATTGATAATTGAAATAGAAATTTACGCATGAGCAAAGTAAGAAAAATGCTGATGCAATAAATGCTGCATAAAACATATATTCACAACATTGATAAAAACAGCCAGCTCTGGAATTCATAAAGTTGAAGCTGCACTTAATTATGAGTAATTCATAAAGCTTCAACTTTTTAAATCTTTGGGTCTACATAATTTTCTACTACCGTGAAAGTTTAAATCAATATACGCTGGATAAAAACATCTGCTTACAAATAAACATTGATATTATCCATCAATTACATATTAAATAAATTATGCCAAGCTTAAATAGAATGCATCATAAACAATTATGAATTAACACAATTGCTTTTCAGCATTTAACATGTGCCCATGCTTTCTGGAGTAATTGTGCATCAGTGAATTCTGCCCAAATGTCTTTGTTCTGAACGGGTAGAAAAATTATTCAGGTGGTCTTCCATTTCTATCAGTTTTGTCTTTGAAATCTAGCATTAAAACAAATTCTAATCATCTTGTATTTAGGCAAATTAGTATTAGGCATCTTCTATTTAGGCAAATTTAGGCTCTTTAGAAGTAATTGAATCTCCCACTCGTAGCTGAGTATTGGTGATGTACTGTGCCATTTCTGAGGCAGCTTGCATCTTAAAAAAAAAAAACCAAAAAAACTAAAAGATTTCTTTGAATACTGACACCCAAATATTTCCATCATCAGGAACTTAAAAATATAACACACATATTTTGTTCAAAAGAATTTTCCTCAAATTGGGTTTCTTTTTTCTGTTTTAATTTGTATGGGGTAGAAGTCTGTCCTAAAACATTTATCTTTAATTTACAGGAGACTCTCATGATTTGAAGAATCACTATTCACGGTTCTATGTGTTTGCGGGTCTCCTATCCCCGGGGGACAGGAGCCATTGTTGCTTTCTGGAAATTCCAGCATGCTGGAACAACTCCAGCTTATTTAATACTACATTGGTCTTTATGGAACTGGAAAAGTGGGCCTAGAATACAGTAAATCTTATTGTTTTAGCACAGTATTTCAATTTTATAGTTTCCTTGTCAGGTTCTTGTACTCTACTTATCACTGAAGTATGAGAACTAGGGATGTAAAATCCTGTTTAATTAGTTAATGGGTTAAACATCCTGTTCACATCCCTGCTGAGAACCTTAAGTAAAATAAAGTAATAATGTAATTGAAATGAAACTCTCATGAGTTTGTATAAGTTAATGTCTTTGAAAAAACATTTATCTTCTAAAACTGAATGTATGTACAGTGTTTTATTCTGAGCTATTCTTGTTGAGTTAGTGTGTAAAATAAGGATGTTAAATTGCAGATATCTAACTAATCGTGTAGTCGATAAGGACTGCTGTGAGTCTGCTGGACTCAGCGTAAGCCAGGACTGAGCAGTCCACGCTCGCAGTGGTCCGGGATGCTGTGCCTCTGCATTTTAAACGTAGTAAGAGCCCAGCAGCTCTTACTAGATTTAAAATGCAGAGTTGCAACAGGGTTGCAGTGGGGTAGCTCCAGGAGCCAGCACTAAGCAGTCCCAGCTTGTGCTGACTCCGGGAGCCACTCATGCTGCAGTTCTGTATTTTAAATGTAATAGGAGACACCGGGCTGTTACTACATTTAAAATCAGAGGTGTGGCGTCACAGACTGGCACAAGCGGGGACTGCTCAGTCCTGGCTTGCGCTGAGTCCAGCAGCTCCTGCCCATGGCAAGCCTTCGTCCACTGCAGGCAGAACTTGCTTCACAGAAGCCTCCTCTATCCCTCTTGCTGCCTTCTTTGATAGAGGCAGTGGGGGTTGGGCGCAGGCAGTACCGTGTAGACAGTGCTGGGGCAAAGAACTGGCTTTTAATCCGGCTCCCCCCAGCACCAGCTCCTGCCCCTCCTGTTGCTGCCTCTCGTGGGGGGGTGGAGGGAGGAGAATAGTGGATACTCAGCTATCCCATAAGCTTTTGTTTATTGGGTAATCGACTACTCACTTACATCCCTAGTGTAAAACCCAAGTTCAGTGCTGTAGACTAATATATATTGATACTCTTGAATTGAACAACTTCGCTGCTGAACTTGGTTTATTATCGAGGACTGTCTTTTTGTTTTTTTGTTTAATGAATTAGGCAAAGTGTAGTACTGAAAATAACTTTCTGCTGGGTTAAAGAGCCAATCATCTCTCTCACTCCACAGGTGATCACTGGAGGACATTATGATGTTGATTGTCGGCTGGAAGATCCTGATGGCATTGTGTTGTACAAAGAGATGAAAAAACAATATGATAGCTTTACCTTCACTGCATCTAGGAATGGAACATACAAATTCTGCTTCAGCAATGAATTTTCTACTTTCACGCACAAAACAGTGTACTTCGACTTCCAAGTTGGAGAAGATCCACCTTTGTTTCCTAGTGAGAACAGAGTCACTGCACTTACCCAGGTAAAAGGCCACTTTAGAGTGACATGATAGCCAAAGAAAAGGTGGAGCAGATGAGGCTTGGGTTTTCAAAGAAGTTTTGAAAGTCAGTAAGACATCCTCTAATTTCCCCATGTTGCTTTGAAAACTCCGGCCTGAATTACATAGGAAGTTCTATTAAATCATGACTTCAAGTTGTTATTGATGAACTTTTGTCTGCTTAAAGTTTGAATGTAAAACTGAACTTGTGTAAACTAGAGTATCAGTCATTAATCACGGAAGTAGAACTAAGATTTAGGGATTTACCTCCTATTTAGAGAAGAGCAGACTCACTCGTAATAGCACACTGTTTAAGGAAATGATTAGGATGAGAAGTTAGAGGAGCACCACGTTGCAAGGACAGGAAGGAATTCAACATCAGACGTGGTTTCTAGATATGTTCTGGAAGGAAGTAGCAGCTAGACAAGGGATGACAAGGAAGCCTCTTCCACTATTTTTATGCCTTTTTTTCTTATAGGCTGTGGGTCAGAGTAGAGTATAATTGGACCCTTGTGTCGCACTAAATTTTGTACAATCTATTCTGGCAGCAGTGAATAATGTGTGTCTGTAACCACAAGAGATCCCAGATGATTTGTGGAGATGAATGGGATTGTTGGAAAGAAATACCGCATGGGTGAATAAAATGCCCTTGAAAGGTTACAGAGTAAATATATCTAAATTGCCAGTATTTTAGTGATGACAACATAGGCGGCGAGTTATATGAGCTCGTGGTGCCCATGCTCCAGCAATATTCAGAGCTGGGGGCCCTGCTCCACCAATATTTGGAGCTGGGTCTCTCCCCCAGCCCTGCCTGGAGCGGGCCCCGGCCCCCACGTGTCCTTTCCCCTCCCCCCGGCCCTGGATCATCCCTGCTGGAATGAAAGCTGCACATGCGTGGCGTGCTGAAACGCCGTGCAACAGCTGAGAGGGGAGACAGCTGAGGGGGGTGACGTCATGGCCCGGGACTTTAAAACCACGCGGCCCAGAGTTGCACCGCGTGACCCAGTCCCAGGCCCAGCAAGTGGTCTGGAGCCCCAGAAGCAGCTGGGGCCCGATCACAGACTCCAGTGCTGCAAACTGGAAGGAAGAAGGTGGGGTGCGGTGGGGTGGGGAGGGGGAAAAATAGGGGGAAGGAGTGGGAGAGGAAGGGGCTTGTGCTGAGGGGAGAGGGGCAGGTCAGGAGAAGAAAGGGGAAGGTACCAAGAGACAGGGTGGAGGAGAGACAAATGCCAGGTGGCCAAGTGGAGACTGAGGAAAAGGGCAGGAGGGGAGATGTTAGTGGAGGGGGGACAGAGTGATGCTGGGAGAGGAGAGGGTAAGGGCATTGGGGGCTAGAGGGGGCGGAGGTGCTGGGGAAGGCTTGAAAGAAGGGGTGGGCATGAGGAAGGCGGGGATGGAGCAAGTCATGTGAGGGCACAGGGCATGAGGGAAATGGGGGCAGAGGGTGGTGATGGGGTGGGCATCAGGGAAAAGGGGGCAGGGGCAGTGAGGAAGGGGGCACCAGGAGGTGCAGGTGCCAGGGATTCTGGGGTGAAGCAGAAGGGCAGACACCTGCAGGGGAGGGACCAGCACCAGAGGAGAGAGGCAGGGCAGGTGTGTAGAGGAAGGTGTTAGGAGAGGGGATGAGGAGGGGTAGCTCACGTGATCAAAGTGGGGCTACTGGAGGAGTAGGCACAGGGGGGAGGGAAGGGCTGGTGGAGGGGGGCAGGTCTCAGGAGGGCTGAGGGCAGTGAGAAGGGCAGGAGTCCGAGTCAGGACAGCAGAGGAGGGTGAGGGGTTGGGGGGCAGGAGGCACCAGGGGAGCTGATGAAGCAAGGGGAGGAGACATGGCAGCAGAGGGAAAGGGTAGAGGTTTATAAGATATTTATTAATAACTTAGGTGCCACATGAACTCAGTACTGGTGCACAACACAAAATTCATTCTGCTCATGGGAAGAAACTCTTAGAGGGAACACTTCCCCTCTCCGCCCCCGAGTTAATGTCACACACAGTGGGTTTATGCAATTGCAGGATAGTTGCAAGAGTGGGGTTTGGTTGGGGCCAAACTAATCCCTATTAGTAGGAGGATGGTGGGAAAAGCCCTTAGAGAGGGGACTTTACTTCTGGTCATGTGTCCATCAGAGAAAACATTAAGAACATTCCCACTTCGTCGTCACAACAGGTACAACAAAATATAATATAATATATTTGATGCACAATGGAATCCACAATGGATTAATAATGTTGATATTAGTTAAATAATTTTTTCTTACGATAGTGATATTGTGCAATAAAGGGAAACTGTTAAACGCTTACAGTTTCCAGTCCATTTTTACATTATTTAATAAAATATATATCTGCTTACAGGGCGGGGGGAGGAGGGGGGGACTAGACCCATTCTGGGCACCACCAAAAAATTATACAAACCTGCTGCCACTGGATGACAACACATCTTTAGCTTTTAGTATAAAATCTCAATATTTTATCATGATGGCATAATCTGCTTTTCTCTGCAATACTAAATGTTAAATTAAAAATAGTTACATATGATGAGACAAATAATTCACTGAATTGTTTACATCACAGACAGGTATATTTTCTTAGGAAAGCTGCATTTCAGTGTTGTGACTGCACTCTTGTCTGAAAGTTAAAGTATTGGTACTTTGAACTTTTCAAACCATTCATTTCTAAATTTTCTCATTCTATAGAAACACCAAATAATAATTAAAAAATAATTAAATTCTCTTCAGATAATTTAGTGAATTGAGCATGTATGAATTGCAATTTTTTAAAAACATCCTGCATGGCCAACTTGGACAGATTTTCACAGGAATGGCAAAAGACATATCCCTGACGCCCACCTGGCCCTTGAAAAATTTTAAGTCCCTGCTTCAAATGCTCAAATGTTTCTCAACAAACTGCTGAAATAAATTTAAGTATGGGCAAAACAATGTATATTTTCCTAATCTTGTTCTCTTAAATGTCTGACCCATTTAAGCTGAAACAAAACAAAAGGAATAAAATAAAACCTGAGGCCAATACTTGGCACAGAACATTTTAGCCTAAACAGTTAGTTTGGCCAAGTTCTAGGTAATTGAAAATGGGGCCATATAATGGGAAATGTGAGATAATGTGAATATATTTGTGGTTGATAGGGAAGGGGATATTTAATGTGGGTTAGATGTGACAGCTTAAAAGCATATTAGTTGAAAGAATAAACATTCTCATCTAAAATTACAGAAGTTCTGGCTGTACATACTCAACTATATATTTCAGAAATGTGCAAGAACTCCTCCTAAACAGTAAGAGCTATGACCACCAAAGTTGGTATGCAGCTTCCTCTTATTATAACTTAAAGCAAGATCAGGGTTTGGTTGTGCCAGGATAATGGGATGTATATACAATTTGAGTATTTCTCATAAAACGGAAAGGGAGAGGTCTGGTTGGAGAGAATTATACTTCAGAACAACCACAAAGGGGCAGCAAGAGGCCAGAAATGGGGACTGGGACAGCTATAACCCCATTGTGTTGGCAGGGGGAAGGACTGGAGAAAGACAGCTATCTACTACATATTTCAGAAAGTTTATCTGTGTGTCTTGTCTCCCTCCCCCATCTGGGGGACATGCACCCCTCCCCCAGCTGTGCCTGCTACAACTGCATGGGCTATGGACAGGCAAGTCTCCCCTGGCCCAAGCTGCTGTGGTGAGAGGGCTGGGGTTGTCCTCTCTCCCGGGGCAGCTTGCATACTGAACCCCTCATTTTCTAAAACTTTATTTAAATACCCAAGCAGTACCAGGTATATCTTCTGGAACTCATGCAGCACAAACAGAATTCTTCCAGTGCTTTTCTAATTCAGAAACTTTTTTTTTTGTCTAGATGGAGTCTGCTTGTGTTTCAATTCATGAAGCTTTGAAGTCTGTTATCGATTATCAGACTCATTTCCGTTTGAGAGAAGCACAAGGTCGCAGCAGAGCAGAAGATCTAAATACAAGAGTAGCTTATTGGTCAATAGGGGAAGCCATCATTCTTCTAGTAGTTAGTATTGGGCAAGTATTTCTTCTCAAAAGCTTCTTCTCTGATAAAAGAACCACAACAACCCGTGTTGGATCATAACCAGTAGTAAAACAATGCTTCAAATCCACTGTACATGTTCATCTGTAAACTTGCTGTTCTCCCAATTAATTGTAGATACAAAAGAACTAAAGATGGGCAACATTTTTAATACCTTTTTGCCCCTTCTCATTCATTACAAATTTCAAAATGTAGTCAGAGTTGTGAAAGGGACACCTTTTTTATTTGAAATATTTGAAAAATTAAGAACTTACTGTATTTTTTTTATGTTTGTGTTCAGCATTCAGTAGTGATCTGTTTTTCCTTTATTTGTATTCACTGATTAATCTGTGGTAAGTTTTTTTGTGGGGAAAACAAATTATACGGAAGATATGAAAATTGATATTTTTAGCTTGTTCAGCCTAAAGGTGTTGAGTTGAAAACAAAAGCAAATGTGATGAACTGTAGTCACAGAGCATTGAACTGCGTTGTTTTGATTTGCTCTGAAAAATCCAAATCCATATCTCTTTCTTTGCTTATTTGTAAACCTGTTGCAAGTTAACACAACATCATGACACAAATACTGTTCTTCTACAGAATGGTGAGTCTCCATCTTTCACACTTGCTAAGTTTTTTATATTTAAATACGTAGGTTGGTTTAAAACAGATATTCTTCCCTTTAAAACATAGTGAATTTCCTGTTTTACAATAGTTGTTTTATTGAACAAATTGTGAACTGAGACTACCCAGGAAACTAATTTTCAGTATTCTATTAAAATACAAATTTCGAAGTCTTTTTATTTAAAAAAAAAAAAATGCAATAAGATGGGAAGAATCCTGTAACTTTGTCACTGAACTTATGCAGTCTCTGTAGTCACATGCTACTGTGGTTCTTCAAAATTAGGAAAACAGGTAAACTAGCTGTAAGCAACACAGCATTGACACTGGACATGGTTGTATGACATCTGTGTGAGGCACATATGAACCTTTTTATTTAATCATTGAGTCCAGTTTGTTCATACTACATTGTATCTTTCACAATTGCGATGCATTGTTGCCTTGTGCATTTAATTGCCACTTCTGGCTGCTAGTGGTCATGCAATGTTTCAGGGTGTCTTTTGTTTGTTTGTTTAAGTAGGTTTGTAGCCTACACTGTTGTCATTTCTCACATCTTTTAATAGATGCTGTATTGTGTACTCTGGAAAGTCTTGTTTATTAGGATATGGAAGTTTGCAAACATGTACATAAATTGTTTGAACAGAGGTATTCAAAATATTCTTAAAAATAGCATAGCTTAGGCTGGAAGGATTAAAGGCATCTTACCAATACTCAGGTGCACAAGAGAAACTACAGCTAATCTAAAAATAAGAAAATCAGAGGCTTTTCACTTATTTTTGTTTTCCTTTTAAGTAGAACAACAGTAATTCTGATTTGTTGCCAGTGTTGATCATACATTTCCAACTCTGGGGAAACTGCAAAAAGTTTGTTATATAGTAAAAAATGTAATGCTTTGGCACATGGCAAAAACTCAGGGCCATCAATTTAAAATGCAGTGGTTGTAGCAAAAGGAGATTACAGATTTATCCTTAAGAGTAGGTCAGTTACTTGCAGTTTAAGAAATCCAAGAAATAATTGAGCTAATTCCTATTTTAGAAGTCATGAGATTGGTAGGTGAAAAATTGGATCTTTGTTAGTTCCAGGAATCTCTTTGGTATCCTCATACCTTGTATTGAACTTTTTAAAAGCACTACAAGCTTCTTATTGGGAGAAGTAAAAACCATGCCAGTGCTAGTGCAAAAATAAAATCGCACAGACTTTTTCCTAAATGCCACAAGCCTGTGCCTGCATGAGATACTCTTTTCTGAATGTGCCTGGCTGCTTTATTCTTGTGTTTGGCAGCAAGCTGATCTTCTGCAGGATTCTTATAAACTGAATTACATGCAATAACAAAGCAAATGGGTACAGTTCAGTGTTGTACATTTGCCATTACAATAATTTGATGAAAATATTATCTAACTAATTTTGGCAATATTCCATTGTAATCTGAATCTTGAACTATCACTTGTAAGATCAATTTGAGTAGCTTTAATTGTAATGAAAACACTTTTAAAGATGTGAAATAATTTCTACATCAGTTGCTTCGTGTTACTGTCAAAATTGGTAAATGGTGTAACCCAAATTTTTTGGCTTATAGTGTCACACACACACACACACACACACACACACACACACCTTTTTCCTAATGTTTGATTGTGTAAAGTGGTACTGTTAGCTTAGTGTACCTCCAGCTGCACAGGTCTTGTGGAATTGACTTATATTGAAGTTGGGGTATTCAAACCAATCCTCCTGTATCTTGCTGCATGTTATGCAGTAAGATCTTAAAAGAAAGCTTTTATTTTTCTGTTGTAAAAACATGGTATAAAAACACATGTTTAAACATAGCTGTATATATTTTTTAGAATAAGTGATTGAATAAAATAGAGTATAATAGACACATGCTAACAAATCAACAGTGGGTGGAAAAAATTAAGTTTGTGACAGTTGAAGCTTTGTCTTTTTATATTAATGACATCGTTCAAACAAGAGGTGTACGGTACACAACTAAATCACCCAGTGTTTAACACAATACAACTTTATTATGTACTGCATAAGACACCAGGTTTTGACCATTCTTTGGATGTTTGTTTACGAAATGTCAGTTCTTGTTTTAGTTTGAAAACATTTCTTAGTTTAAGATTAAAAAAAGGCAGACCCTGTGAATATTGTATGGGAAAATAAAAATTAATATATGAACATGGTCTGAATGAATTTTTATTTTGGGACTGAATGGGGAAGGAGCTCTCTCAGACTACAGTAAGTAGGATTGAGCCAGTTAAATTATTTTAGAATAAGTATTTTTAAAATATCCGTTAATTAATGTATTAGATTAGATTCCACTTGATTGCTTATTCACATTTTTCAATTTGAAAGCAGATTACTTCAAGGCCCTCAATATGAAGCTATAAGGCTATTTAGAAATTTGAGTTAGTGCAGTATGGTTGCCTGCTTGTAACGGGAGCTTTCACATTAATGTCTCTTCAGCCTGTCAACTTTCCTTCTCTCCCAAATAAATTGTCCTTTGTAATTCACTTTTTTCCTTCCCAGAGATGAGGATCCTGATCACTATAAAGAAAACTCTGTTATCTAAAAGCTGGAAGTGATACCTAAACTCATTTCTATTACAGTAGAATAAATAATAAAATAGCATTGGTCATATTAAGATATAGCAATAAGTACTGCATAAACTTCTTATTGATAACTTTTAGACTGTACCTGTTGTAGTAAGATGAGGGCCTGAACAAAAATCCATGTAGCACAGGCCTGGTTTGAGGCCTACCTAACAATGGACAAAACTTGGCTAATATAAAGCTAAGCTATGAGTAAGAGGCAGGCCTCTTCTCACAGAACTTGGCACGACCAGGCTGTGTGCACAAAACATTAATTCGGGGGGGCCAACCTGTTATAGGCAAAGAGCCAAAATAGTTGTGCATATAGTATAAAGAGCTGGTGGGGGGAAGGGGAGAAGAGAGGAGGGGAGAGTTGTCAAGCCAAAAAAAAAAAAAAGGCCCCAGCTGTGTTTGGTCAAGCAAAAAAAAAAAAAACCTGCCCCTTTAAGAAATGCGGTTAAAGGCTTTTTGGCCACATCAGGCTCTTGCTGACATCTTGAAGATGCCATTTTGAATGGCCATGCTGGACGGCTCCCTGGCCGTGCTGAGCACAGGGAGCCGGGAGCGGCTTCACAAGCCATGGGGGTGGCTTCAAAAGCCACACTTTTGGTGGGGGGGAGGAAGAGCTGCTGATTGGCCACAGCTGCACTAATTGGTAATAGGCCCAGCTGTAGAACAGCAGTTGGTACTGGTCATAAATTGAAAGCACATTCCAAAGGATGATACCTCAAGCTTGTTAAGAGTCCTTGGTACCTACACTCCCCACAGACACCAACGCAGGTTCAGGGAAGGTTCTAAAATGACAGCATGATGGATAGAGATGTTCTAATTGAACCACGAGGTACAGGGTGTTAGGTGGTATCTAAGCATCAGTGTGTGGTAACCTGACATGTCAGGAGTGATGTGTAACTTGTTTGTACTTGTATATAAAGTGGTGTCTTGGAAGGGCAGTCTTTGTCCAGCTGAAGAGGCAGTGGGACCTCACACTGACTGATCTGAGTCCATTGTTAAAGGTATATATATGTAGTGGTTCAGTAGAGTCTACTGACAACTGTTACTGTACTTCACTTAACAATAAACCTGGCTGGACACCTTCAATCTTTATCAGATTTGTGATCTTTGGGGCCCCTCTGAATCTGCTATGTTGACTAATTGTGCAAGTCAACATCGCGCACACAGTCTTTTGGTTATCAATGGAGCTGGACACCATGACAGTTTTAATCATAAGGTATGTTCATAATATATTTTTTAATTAAAGATATTAGATTGTTTTTTAGGTAGTAATGGAACTTTGCTTGTCTTACTTCCAAGAGTAACCTTTCTTTTCTGTCGTCTTGTATTCTTCGCAGTGTAACCTGATCAAAATAGCTATAGAGAGTCAGGCCAAAAGTTATCTAACCCGCTACCCATTCTCAACAGTGATTGGTGCTAGATGTCTTCAAGGGAGTGAGCAGAACTGCAATTTGAGTGATCCACCCCGTCATTTAGTCCCAGTATCTGACAGTCAGAGGTTTAGGCGCACTCAGAGCATGAGGTTCCAGCCCTGACCATCTTGGCTCTGAGAGCTTGCTGGGGTGTGTTTTTTTTTTAAACTCTTACCTTCACAACATTCCCTCGTAATGAGTTCTACAGGCTGACTGTTTATATGAAGAAGTACTTCCATATGTTCTAAAACTTGCTGTCTAGTAACTTCATTGGGTGACCTCTGGTTTGAATATTATGTGATAAGTTATTCACCCTACTTTCTCCATACCATTCATGATTTTATAGATGTCATATCCCCTTTAATTATCTTTTCCATAGTCTATAATCTTTCATATGGAAACTGTTCCATGGTTGCCTTTTTCTGTACTTCTTCCAGTTCTGGGTTTGTTTGTTTGTTTTTTCCAGTTGGGGGCAACCAGAATTGCATCTACTGCTCAAGGGTTAGGTATACCGTGGATTATCTGACTTATTTATCCTTTTCCTAATAGATAACAGTATTATAGACCATTTGCTATTGCACATTGAGCAGATGTTTTCAGAGAACTGTCCACAATGATTCCATAATCATTCTTCAGTGGTAACAGTTAACTTAGACCCATCATTTTGTATGTATAGTTGGGATTATGTTTTCCCATGTGCGTTTGTAGCTTAGTCTTGGGCCCCAACCTGTGCTCAGGCCTAGAAGGAAACAAAGTCCTTCTCTTTTCCTGGGCCCAGAGTACAGCGTGGCACAGGCCCCCAAAAGCCGTTCAGCTGTCTAAAGGCCCAGCCCAACCCCTGGCTCCAGAGCAGGGCAGATACACAACAGTTTATAGGGTCAGACCTGGCTCAGACCCTAGTCAGGGCAGTGCAACAAACAGTACCAATAAGGCTCCGACCTGGCTGCAGGCAGAGCAGCACTACAAATAGTTCACCAGTTTTAAGGCTTCAGCCTGTTACAGGCAGAACAGAGGTCAGGTCTCCTTGCTGGCAGAGAGCTGACAAGCAGAGGGGTTTTGCCCCCACAGGGGGAAGCCTGCCAACTAAGGGGAAGGTGGCACAGGGGACACAGGCCCACCTGCTCCACTGCACCCCAACCCAGGGCCCCAACAGTGGCAGCACGGCAGCCACTGGGTCGGTGGGGATCCGGACCACACCACACTTATCAAGTCTGTGGGTCAGCAGGGATTCAAGCTACAACATGCTGCCCAACCAACCTCCATCTCCTCATATGCCCCGGTGTTGGCTGTCCCTGGGCCACTTCCCAGTTCTCCTTGGGAACCTAACTGGCTCAGGCACTGGTCCTTGGGAATGGAGGTGCTGGCAGCATATCCATAGGTTCCGGCTCCAGTAGGGGCCCAGGTGGACAGGTCTAGTAGTCTGGGCCTGGCAAGGGTCCTGGAGGTCTGAGAGAGTCTTCAGGCCATGGCAGTGGTCTCAGCAGCCCTGACCAGTCGTCAAGGCTCGGCAGTGACCATGGTGGCCTTGGCCAGTCTTCAGGGGCTGGCAGTGGCCCAACCCAGTTCTCCCGATAAGAGTAGCATGGGTAGACCTTTCTCCACTGGAGCATGGGCAGAGCATCTGGCCTGCTCAGCAGCTGGGTTTCAACTGAGTTCTGAGCCCAGTCTTTTATACTTCTGGCCCTGCCTTTCTGCTTCCTGAGGGTGGGGCCAGGTTGCTCTGGCACTGCCCACCAAGGGGTCTTAAAGGGCCCTACCTCTTCCTGGTCAGAGGGAGGCTATGTTGCTTGCCTAGACTCATTACAGCATTACTTGGCATTTATTAGAGCCTGTACTAGGCTCCCGCCAGCACCGGTCACCCCCTGGATGGAGCTGGCTCAGGCACCAGGAAGGCAGGATAAGGGATGTCCCAATGGCAGGGAGGTGGGTTGGGTTCTGGAGTGGCCATGGGGACAGAGCAACCTGTCGTACAGGCTCTTAATTGCTTTGAGAGTCAACGTATCCAGGCGTTGCAGGAAAAGCGGAGGATCCGAAAAGAACATACAGTGCTTGCAGTTGGCAGTTTTTTATGTGACATCTGTAATCGGCTCTGCTGATCACGGATTGGTTTAGTTGCTCACCAAAGGCATCGCAGAAGATGAGATCCGTCAATCTACGGCTCAGTCCAGTCCAAGACTAGGCATTTATTAACACTGAATTTTGTCTGTCATTTTGGTGCCTATTGACCCAGTTTTGTGTGATTTCTTTGCAACTCTTTATAGTCAGCTTTGGATTTTGAGTAATTTTGTATCATCTGCAAACTTTGCCACCTCACTGTTTATGCCTTTTTCCAGATCATTTTCAAAGATGGTGAACCAGGAGACACTATCTTCATTCTGAAAACCGATAATTGATTCTTCTTTTAACAAATTATTGGTCTTTCCTCCTTATCCCACTACTGTTTACTTGCTGAAGAGACTTTGGTGAGGGAATAGAGGCTTTCTGGAAGTCCAACTATGCTATATCAACTGGATCACCCATGTCCACATAGTAGTTTACCTTAGAATTCTAGGAGAGTGGCAAGGCATGATTTTCCCTTTATAAAATCCATATTGACTCTTCCTCAACTCATATTCATCTATGTGTCTGATAATTCTGTTCTTTACCACAGTTTCAACAAATTTGCCTGGTAATGAAGTTAGGTTTACTGACCTGTAATTGCTGGGAGTACTTTTGGAGCCTTTAAAAAAAACGGGCACCATATTGGTAATTCCCCAGTCATCTGGTATAGAGGATGATTTACGTGATAGGTTACATACCAGGGAATTTCATTCTTGGGTGAATACCATCTGAGTCTGGTGATTTATTACTGTTACATTTATAAATTTGTTCCAAACCTCCTCCATTCACACCTCAGTCTGGGGGAGTTCCTCAGATTTGCTCCTAAAAACAATGGCTCAGGTGTGGGGAGTCTTCCTCAGATCCCTTGCAAAGAAGACAGATACAAATAATTCATTTAGCTTCTCCACAATTGCCTTGTCTTCCACAAGTGCTCTTTTTGCACCTCAGTATTCCAGTGGGCCCCAAGGTTTGTTTGGCTGGCTTCCAGCTTCTGATGTAATTATAAAAAAAATTGCTGTTAGTTTTTGTGTCATATTAGTTGCTCTTCAAATTCTTTTTTGGCCTTTGTAATTATACTTTTACATTTGAAATGCCAGAGTTTGTTTCTTTCCCTCAGTGAGATTTGTTTTTCACTTTTTAAAAGATGCCTCTTTGTCTCTAACCACTTTTATTTCATTGGTTATCCATGGTGGCATTTTCCTAAATTTGTTTTGGTTTTGTTCTAAATTTGTTAAATCTTGGTTTTTTTCTAAATTTATTTACACATAGTTTGAGCCTCCGTTATGATGTTTTTAAAAGTTTGCATGCAGCATGTGACATTTCACTCTTGTGACTTTTCCTTTTAATTTACATTTAACTAGCTCTCTCATTTTTGTGTAGGTTTTTTTTTTTTTTTTTTTTTTTTTTTTGAGGTTATAGCCTGCTGTGTGGGTTTCTTTGGTATTTTCTCCCCGCAAAGGAAGTTAAATTTAATAACACTATGGTCACTATTACCAAGTGCTTCAGCTTTTATTCATCTTTTGAACCAGATCCTGTGTTCCACTTCTGACTAAATCAAGAATGGTCTCTCCCCTTGTCGGTTCCAGGACTAGCTGCTATAGATGAGGCTTGCTCTGATGTGTAATTAACAGCTGGAAGGAGGCCTCATTTCTTGGGGAACAGAATTAGGAGGTAAGCAAATGATTAGCTGAAAACAGAATATTTGTGCTAAATAAGGTAAGTAAATAGGTTAGTAGGCTAAAAAGATTATAAAAGGGAGAACACCCAGTTCACCATTTACTCACAAGGGACAAAATAAATTAGGAATGCACATAAGAAGCCAGGACTAGGTTGAGCATGGACAGAGCATGCTACCCAGGGTTTGATTCCTGCAAAGTAACCATGTCAGTCCAAAAACTTGTGATGTAATATTACGTGTAAATATATAGAGAGGAAGAGGTTTGCTGTGTAACTTTGAATGTGTTGCATGGCCCATACCTCCCCCCTGTGCTTGAGTTTGCTCACTTCAGCATAGCTTTGCTGTATGTCAAATAAAGGAACCTTGAATGACTAAATGTGGAGTCGAACTGAGGTGTTTTTTTTAAACAATCCCAGAATTGGACAAAGTATTCTGCATAAACTAAGAGGAAAAGGGAATTCTCAGAGGGAATCTCCACAGCTGCTCCAAGTGGCAGTCATTCATGGTATCTAGAAATTCTATAACTGCATCCCCTCCTGAGGTCCGTATGGGAATAGTTGAAATCCTCTATTATTGGTTTTTTTATTTATGTAGCCTCTAATATTCCTAAGCATTTCAGAGTCAGTCACCATCCTGGGCAGAAGGTCAGTAGTATGTTCTTTCTGCTATACTCTTCTTATTCAAGCATAGAATTTCTAGCCATAGAGATACCATGGTAGTTTTTTTATTCATTTAAGATTTTTTGCTATATTTGGTTCTGTGCTTTCACATATAATACCACTTCTCAACAGTGCAACCTGCTCTGTTATTCCTATATATTTTGTACCTTGGTATTACCATGGTCCGTTGATTATCCCCTTCTCAAGAGAGCAACAAGAGATGAGGGTCAAAGGAGGATTGCAAGCTAGAACAACATTACGAAGCTCTTAGCCTTGCCTTCCAAGCTCAGCACGAGGTCTTTCAAACAGACCACACTAAACAAGCAAGCTCACAACAATTACCAAGGTGACAAACTCAATAGGGTCATAGTCACTCCTCTTACACCCAGATAACTCCCTTGCAAAACTTTACTGTTGCTAGTTCTTTTGTTGTTTTCTATGGTGAAAATACTTTTCTTTTTTCTGTGGAACAGTGAGTTAATTGTCCCTTCACTTTTTTCCATACTGTGGGTTTTTGAGTCCTGTATCCTTAATGGTAGGAAGTAGAGATGTTAAGGACTAGTCGACTATCCGATAATCATTTGCTTATCGGATAGTCTGTTTACTAGTTGGGGGGAAGGGGAGAGAAGGGGTACTTCAAAGTGTCAGGGCCGCACAGGTAAGCTGGGGATCAGCTGTGTGGCGCTGCCACTTTGAAACCCCAAGATGCGCTGAGCCTGGGATCACCTGGGGACTCCCCAGCTGACTCCAGATTCTGCGCAGCATTTCAAAGCAGACTCTTGTGCATTTCAAAGCAGGCACCTGTGTGCAGCCCGGAGTCAGCAGGACTTCCCACTGGCCCCGGGCTGTATGCGGAGTTCTGCATTCTCCAGCGGAGGCTCTTGTACATTTCAAAGGAGGAATGCGGAAGTACCTATCAACTAGTGGAGTAGTTGATGGACTCTGTGGTTTCCATCGACTACTCGACTAATCAATTAACCACATTTTAACATTTCTACTAGGAAGTAGGATTGCAATCACCCTAAGTGAGGATCCATGAAGGGATTTAGGTTTTGAAATACTGAGCATCAGGATGCCTAAGTTTTATGCATTCTTAAAAAAAAAAAACCCCACTAACGCTACAATCAACAAAGTTTGGGTTAACAAGGGATCCTGTACAATGAATAGGAAGAGACAGGCACCAAGAATACAAGCCACAAAGGCAATATGCTTAACTTAGCCCAGGGGAGGTGCCAGTGATACAGGAATGTCCTCAGCCCCATTCCTCTCTGAGGCTTCCTCTGGGTCTGCTAGAGATCAGTAAGATGGGGCAAAAGGTATTTGAACAGGCCTGATGCCCCTTGGGTGAGTACCCTAAACACTAGGCTACACAATTGATCTTTTTCTGCCCCAATTAATATTGAACTGTTCAACTTGAGCTGAGACATGTCAGATCCAAATCACTCCCCATCTCGTAAAGGGGATCTTGAACTAGGGATCTCCCCGATCCAGAGGGAGTACCCAAACCACTAAGCAAAAAGGGAGCTGCTCACTCCTTGCTGTTTTGTAATTAAATTTGCCTGAAGCCAAGCTAGCTGTATAATCAGAAGTGATTTATTGGCTTACCGCCCATCTCTCCCCCTCCCACGACGTAAGCCACTGAATGCCTCTCTTTCCTACTTGCTCTTTCTAGGAGTCTAGGGCTTAGCTGGGGATGAGCATCTGAACACCAAATGTTGTGGTCATGCGCATCTCAAGCAGGAGACAGCTCAAGCGAGGCTGCGGCACACATGCCCAGAGGCAAAGCACAGGAGCGCAATGACTTTAGTCCACAAGGGTAATGTGGCAGCCCACTGGGGGTTTTGAGGGTCACTGTGGTACCTCAACATGGAAGTAACGCCTAAGTAGCCTTTTGAAGCCTGCTCCGTAATTGCCGCTCCAAGTCGGCCTGGCGCTTCACTGAGTCCGGTTCTCCCCTTCTCTTACAGCGCTGGCCAGTAACCAGCGGTGGCGTCAGAGGAAGGGGAAATAACCCCAGAAATGGGAATTGATGCAATAAGATGCCATATGACCAAAGCGTCTGCCTCCAAGGCGCGGCTGCCACCGTGGCGTGCCAGGCCACAGAGGTGAGTGGGGGGGGGACTTGGCTGCCGGCGACTAGGGGGGACACGTTTCCGAGCCCCACCCAGCTGCTCGGGCTTTCGCTTTTCCAAGCGCGGGGCCCGGTGCAGGCTTCTGTGTTAACAGCGGGGGCGGTGCCCGCACCTAGGCCCCAGCCGCCCGCCACGGCCCGGCTTACGGCTGGCAGCGGGGCGGCCTCCCCGGCTCCGAGGGGCGCCGACTGGCTGCCTTGCCCGGCCCGGCTGCGTGCGCTCGGCGTGACGGGGCGGGGTCCTGCCCGCTTGCCTCACGCGCCTCGTTTCCCGGAGCTGCTGGGGGAAGCGGGGTCCCGCCCCGGCCCCGGCCCCTCGCCAGCGCTTCCGACCGCGGGGAAGCGCCTCGCCCCGGTAAGTGACCCCAGCTGGGCCCACTCCCTTCGCGGCGCTTCCCTTCCCGGAGCGGGGGAGACCCCCGGCTCCCGCCGCTTCCTCCCCGCGGTCCCGCCCGCCCGCGCCTCCTTCCCAGCGCCAGACACCGCGCTGCCCCCCGGCAGCCAAAGCACAAGCGACCGAGCCTGCGGTTCTTCGCCAGGGACCTGCGCGCCCGCAAACCATGAACAGATCAGCCTGGGCTTGGTGGTTAATCCAAACCACTACACGCAGCCCAAAGAGGAGCTGGCTCCCCGCATGTGCTGGTTCCCTCTCCCCACCCAGGCAGCATTGGGGGAGGGGAGACAGGAGGGAGCTGGCTCCCCACGTGCACGGGATCCCACGGAGCCACCTCTCTTCCCAAAGCTGCTATGTCTCTTTCACAGCCAAGCAGGGGTAGGAGGGAGCCCATAGGCGCAGGGAGCCCACCTTTAAGCTGGCTCTCCATGCATGCAGGCCCCCCCCTTGCTGCCCCCCACTGAGTGCCAGCTCTTAAAGTGCTTCTAATGCAGAGCTGCAGCAGGGGTAGTTGCTGGGACCCAGCTGGAGCTGGGACTGTCTGCTTGCAATGATAATCCTTATTGATTAATCATGTCGTTGATAACGTTTTTGTCAACTATAAGATTAATGAATAACACGCTTCTTAACATTCCTAGTTTAAGCAGTACACGCTGTGACATAGTGGGGGTGCTGTCTGCTCTGTAACCTGGTGTTCCGCTGACCGCGGCACTGTGATGTGTGGTTCCCACAGACTCACCCACATGTGTCTGGGCCAATACACCTAGTCCCAGCTTGAGTAGATAACATGTCTCTTCCCAGAGGGACAAAGGAAGGGAGGTGGAGACGAACACTTGGCTGTGGGCAGGGTCTGGGAGCGAGGCAGTTTCTGGCTGGGAAACATGAAAGGAACAGACTAAGCTGGGTGTGGATGGTTGGGGGGGGCAATGGACCCCCTAACCCAAGGGGTCTAAGGTTGCCTAGCCCTGAGTGCTGTAACCACATTGCATCCGTGCTATGCTGTAACCTGGAGAAGCCATAAACCCTCTATAGCAGTGGTCCCCAACGCGGTGCCTGCAGGTGCCATGGCGCCCGCCAGGGCATTTATGTGCGCCCGCCGAATCATCTGGGCTGGCCCCGGCCCCAGCGCACGGCACATGTGCGGTGCCGGCCCCGGGCACATGGGCGGCCCCTGCCCCGGGTGCGCGGCACATGTGCGGTGCCGGCCCCGGGCACGTGGGCGGCCCCGGCCCCGGGCACGTGGGCGGCCCCTGCCCCAGGCGTGTGGCGCATGTGCGGTGCCGGCCCTGGGTGCGTGGGCGGCCCTGCCCCCGGACTCCCGGCGCGTGAACGGCCCTGCCCCCGGACGCCCGGCAGCCCCTAAAGGTTGGGGACCACTGCTCTATAGTCTACTGGCTGGTGGAGTCTGTTCATGCTGCTGTGGGGGTGCAGGATCAGGGGGGTCCCTGATGCATCGTCACACACAAATCACTCACTGATCCTTGCCAGATTTGGAGCCCTTACAATTACATTTTTGGGTTAAAAATTTTTCTGCTCCTTTATTGATGTGTAAAAATTTCACAGAAACTAAAAAGGGAAATTGACTACACAGGTGAATCATTGGGACCCATGGTTTACTTTGATCAATTGACAAACTTTTGCTTAATCTCAAGTATTTTTTCTCTCCCAAAAATCTATCCAGTATAGTATAGCTGTTTTTGGTGTTACTTGTAACAATAAAAGGTACACAGTTTCAGAACAAGGTGTGATTTTTAAATTTATTCTGAGGAATATGAGGTACTTGAGAGTAGAATCGAGCTAAAAGTTAGAACGTGGCTTTGGGGGACTTTGGGGCGAGAGGGGAATTCTTGGGGAGAAAACAACTAGAAGCAGCTTTCACAGGATGGAACTCAGAGTATTGTAAGGCTTGGAAGCATTAGATTTCTATTGGTAAACATTGATTTCACCAAACACAAGAAAATACATTTTCATTGATAACTGAAATTTCCAGATAGGCAAAATAAGGAAAATACTACCTGAGAACTTATTAGATTGCAAAAATGTAGTGATGTTTGACTTAGGGTTGTTACAAATGGATTAGTGAATGACTTCAAACACATATGAAGTAAAAATGTTATGCTTTACTTATATATTTTGACATGATGCTGACAGTTTGTGTTATAACAGTTTATAAAACCTTCACTTTTTACATTTTCTCATAAAAAATCTGATCCCCATAATATCCTGCAATTGTGAAATAATTTTAAAATGCTTAAAAATAAACATTGATGCTATCCATTGAAATTATGAAAAAAAACCTGAATTCTGTCAAACATAGCTATAGTTCATTTTTATTGAAACTAAAGGAAACCCTGAAAGAGGGCTTGTTCTAGAAACTAAGCCCAGCGTGTGTAGGCATTGGTGAGAGTGAATACACTCTCAATCTATTAACATAGTTAGTCAGCATTAAAAACTAACATCTGGTGTAATTCAGAGATGGTATGCATAACACTTTCTGAGACTAGATATCATTTTCTTACTATATATTTTAGAAATGTGTGTGTGTCTGTGAATCGGTTTGTTCAAGAACCCCTCCTAAACCAGGGGTGGGCAATAATTTTTAATGAGGGGGTGGGCCGTTCCAAGATTTTGGTAAGTGGCCAAAGGGCTGCACTTCTGTGGAGGAGGCATGGGGTCTGAGACGGTGGGTGGGGTGTAGAAGGGAGTTTGGGGGAAGGAGGGCATTATGATCTGGGTCAGGGACTTGGGATGCAGGGTCCAGAAGGGGTTATGGGTGAAAGAGAGGATTCTGGCCTGGGGGAGGTGTGTATGAGGGGGTGCAGGGTCTGGGAGGGAGTTGTGACCTGGAGGAGGTGGGGAGAAGGGATACAGAGGGTTTGGGCGGTGGCCTGGGGCAGGTAGTCGGGGGGCAAACCGGGGACCAGAGGCAGGCTCTATCTGGGAGGTATTTACCTAGACAGCTTCAAGGCAGCACTTCTGCAGGAACCCTGCCGGTGTGCTGGGCAGGCTGCTCCACAGGGCTGTGCTCCAGCACAGGGGGGGCAGAGGGAGTGAGGAGTCTTCATTCACTGCTTCTGCCTTCAGCAAAATTTCTCATCTCCTATTGGCTGGAAATTGGCCAGTGGGAGCTTGGGAATTTTGCTATGGGGCAGGGACATCACAAGAAGCTTTCTCTTCCCTGCCCAGTTTGCAGAGCAATTAGCAGCCTGCTGTTTAAAGCAGGTGCAGTTGCTCTATAATAAGAGTGCCGGATGTGGCCCGCAAGCCACCTCTTGCCCACCCCGTCATAAACAGTAAGAGCTAGGACCATCCTCTTATCATAACTTAAAGCAAGGTCAGGGTTAGTTGTGCCAGAATAATGGGATGTGTGTGGAATTTGATTTTCTCATAAAATGAAAAGGAAGGTGTCTGGCAGGAGGGACAGATGTACTGCAGAATGACTACAAGGGATCAGAGATGGGGACTGGAACAGCTATAACCACATTGGGCCAGCAGGGGGCAGCGGTGGAGAAAGGGACAACTATCTGCTGGTTGGACTTCCCTGGTTCAGTACACTCAGGACCTGACCAGTCCTGAATAGGGATATAATAGTGTAGTCGATTAACCAATAAGAAAAAGCGTATAGGTTAATGCTATAGACTACATGCATTTCCTCCCTGGATCCTCTTGCAAGTAAATTTTTTGGCAGGCTGTCCAGCAGCCCAGCTCATTCCTGGCTCACGCCGGGTCTGGGACCTACCCCCTGCTGCAGCTCTGCATTTAAAGTGTATTAAGGAGCCAGGTGGGCAGGCACCCCAGCGCAGTTTTGGCTCGCGCTGGGTCCGGGAGCCCAGTGCCCCCCGACGGGGGCTGCTGCCATCCTGTGCTGCTGCTGGCCCCGCCCCCAGGTACTATAGAATAGTCGACTAATCGATAAGAATTCATGAGGTTAATCGACTGTTCCATTAACTGATATTTAACATCCCTAGTCCCGAATGAGGGAATTTGCCAGGCCTGGGGAGGTTCCCTGCCACTGGTCCCCTGCCCCCCAGCCTGTTGACTTTACTTGCTGTTGCCTCTGGCTCAGCTAGCCCCCCTGTGTCTGGCCTGCTGCGATACTGCCAACTCTGATTGGGGTTGCCGCAGACTCTCAGGGCTGTGGGCTACCGGACGCCAGTTCCACTTACTGCCGGACACCATCTGGGGCTGTTGTAGGCTGCCAAAGGCTCACAGCCATGGGGCTCTCTGGTCCAGGAACATCTATGGTCCTGCCAGACCACACATGATGCTGGACCAGAGAATCCCAGTTTAGGAAGGTACAACCTAATTTCAGAGTTTCTGTTTGTGTGTCTGTGTATCTGTCCCCCAGCTGGGTGACAGACACCCCTCTCCCAGCTCTGCCTGCTGCAGCTTCTCATTTGGCCCCAAGCTGCTGCGGTGAGAGAGGGCTGGGATTGCCCTTTCTCCCTGGGGCAGCCTGCATATTGAACCCAAGTCCCATCCCAGAACAATTATTTAAATGAAGAAAAACAAAACTTATTTGAGTTGAGGATCCGAGCAACACTGGGTAAATCTTCTAGTATTATATAATATGTAATTTCCATTTTCCCCTTCCAAATAATGACCACAGTTAAAACTGTGTGTAGAAAGTGGTATGAGATTAATTGTGTTAACCACTTTCAGTAAAGAAAATAAGCATGAAACACTTCATTATCAGGGATTAGATATCACAATAGACACATTTAAAAGATTTCAGATAACCAAGACAAATTTCACTTTAAACTGAGATGGTTTCTACGCATTGTCTGTTATTAAGAAACCTAAAGTAGGGTTAGTGTAGGAACTTGAACTTTGCAAATCCTGGCTTATGAGTTTTGTGATGGTCCTGGTTGCAAACAACATCAGTCAGTGTATCTCAATGCACCTCAGAAGAAGTCCATGACAATACAAGTGTTACACATGCACCACCACCTGTGTTTTTCTTTCACTTTCAATCTCAGTTACTTTAAAAGCCAGTACCTTAAATTTGAAGATTTTAGTGTGAAAGTGCAGCATTGTTGGGTCAGGCTTACAACTCACATCTGAGAGTGTGGAATATTCGGAACTCCAGTGTCAGTGGAAATAAAACAATAAATACCCCTGCACGTTAAACTGAATTTTTCAGAGGGGCACATGCAAACACAAATGATTCACATCACTTTTAAGGATTTTACAACATCAAATAATCTCTCTCCCTGAAACACATAAAGTTGCATTAGATAAAATGGTAGTTGGGAGGCAGCTCTGGTGGATACTGAGTCTCAGCAATGTTGTTTCCTAGATTTTGCTTTCTGGAGAGCTGCATTCTGTTATGCTTCCTGTGCATTTTTATATTTTGTTTCTGGAGCAGCTAACGAGGTTATTTGGCTGCCGCATGGTGTGGAATCAATCGTTTCTTTCACCTTTAATGAGTTTATTAGCTCTGTTAAGTTCACAATAAAGTGCTTAGGGATTTCCATTTACAGTTGCATTTTCTGAGGGCGTTGGTGTAAGGATGTTAAAATGTGATTATCTGGTTAATCATGTAGTCGATACAATTTATATCAATTGTACGATTAGCCAATAAGCGCCGCTGTGAAGAGCCACAGAGGGAGTAGCTCCAGGAGCCGACACTAGCCGGAAATGAGCAGTCCTGGCTCATGCTGGCTCTGGAGCCAACTGCTCTGCGGCTCTGCATTTTAAGTGTAGTAATAGCTGATGAGCAGCGATCAGCGCTAGCCGGGACTAGCAACCTGTTTGCGGCAAACATGGGCTGCTTGGTGGCAACAACCCCTGTCTGCGAGGGGGCCCAGCTCCCCGCTGGGACCCCTGTGGACAGGGGCTGCTTTGTTGCAGCATCCCCTATCTCCCCCCTCCCCACCCCAGCTGCCTCTATCAGATAGAAGCAGCGGGGGAGGTGGCACCCCATAGACTGTGCTGGGGGGGAACCAGCTTTTAAGCCAGCTCTTGTTCCCCCCTCTCCCTGCTGCGCCCCATGCTCTCTGCGGCACTTCTGCTTTTGAAGTGTACAAGAAGCACCTGCAGTCCCCACTCACGCTGTTTCCCCACTGTGCCTCTGCCCCCCCTCCCTGTTTCCCACTTGCTGTTGTGACAGAGAATGATGATGTACTCCAGTTTCAATCTAGGGCTCCCCCTTAATACGAATCACAACTGGTGCAGAGTATGGCTGCCTGCCTTCTTGTTGGTAGCAGTAGCAAGCAAGGAGAATGTTATGCTAACTAGGGATGTAATAGTGTACTCAGTGAACTGAGAAGCAAAAGCCTATAGGTTAATGTTATAGACTTCATGCATTCCTGCCTCCCCCCGCCTACACTAGTAAATTTTTTAGCAGGCTGGCCAGCAGCCTGGCTCAGTCCTGGCTTGCGACAGGTCCGGGACCTACCCCTGCTGCCGCTCTGCTTTTAAAGTGTGTTAGGAACTAGGCAGGCAGGCATTTCTGGCTCATGCTGCATCCGGGAGCTCAGACTCCCCCCAGACTGGGGCTGCTGCCTCTGTATTAGAGATATCAGCACGGGCGACAGGCAGCCGGTTTGTGCCAGGAGATGGTTTTTAAACTGGTTCCCCTCATGGACCAGGTCCCGCTTGGCACCCAGTGCTGCTGCCTCTGATACAGAGGCAGGAGCATGGAGTGGCAGGGGGGTCTTTGGGAGTGGGGCCGGAGCACACTGGCTGCTGGCCCCGGCCCCAGGTACTATAGAATAGTTGAGTAACTGATAAGAATTCATGAGGTAACTGGACTATTCAGTTAACTGATATTTAACATCCCTAATGCTAACCCTCTGAATACTGCATTGGTTTCTTAATTAGTTCTAGGCATAATTCAACATGGTTAGCATTAGTATATCTGTTCTGTTTAGGTAACGTTTTTTATGAAGCATCTAGTACTATTCTCTTTAAGTGCACAAAATATGAAGAGTGCAAAAGCCTATAAATGAAAAGGGTTTTTTTTTTTTGCAAGTTTCTTTAGCTTGTATTTTTTTTATTAGGGTTTTATGTATTTATGTGTAACAGCATGAAATATGGGGAAAGACTATCAAAGTGGCATATTTCACATCTTCATAAGAACACCATCAGGTTTGGATTCTAGTAATTATTTATTCCTTCCCTTATGGTCTTTTCTTTGCAGTGCGCCTTTCCTCTACCTCCCATATAACCTAACCTAACCAAACCTATCAACCTCACATGGATATGTGTGACTGAAAAAGATATGACAGTGCTGTGTGAATCTTCCCAACATGGTTCTCCATTCTGTAGTTAAAGATGAAAATATTGTTCTAGCAAAAGTTGAACAACTGAAATTGGGGCCATATTGGCACTGTTTGTACTTAAAAAGTTTAAATTTTATTTAAAAAATTATGTGGGAGAAGAAATTGCATTGATTAATTCTCCCTGTAAAGAAACACTCGTTATTGGCATATGCCAACAAAAATTAGTATTTGCCAAAGAGTGACTAATAAGAATCTGACCCTTCCTGTTAAGAGAGTCTGGACAAAATCATTCTCTCCTCAAGAGAGACACTCATGTCTGAGGCTTAGCCCTACATCTTCCCACTTTTCCTCTCAAAGTTCGTGGGGCTCTTTCCCCTCCAGAAATCCAGGCGAGTAGTTTGCTCCTGATCCAAGGAAAGGATAAAATACCGCAGAGCTGTCGCCTCACATCCAATGGGCCTGATTCAGCTCATACCAGTGTCAATCAAGAGGAACTCCACTGTGGAGTTATACCACTAAAAAGACAGTAAGAACAGAAACAGGCCCTCTGAGATCCAGCAGATCCCTTTCTAAAACAGACTCTTCTGCTCCTTGAAATTGAATGGATCATTTTGCTCATGTATTAATTCTGTACAATATTTGTACATACATTGAATATAAATTGATGCATATGCTCATGCTGTGTTGTAAGTATGTGCCACAAGGTGGCGTTGTTCCAGCTAAAATAACATTTGTTCCAATGTTGCAAAGAAACTCTGAATATAAGTTTCAGAGGGGTAGCCAGCAATGCCCCACTGCCATGTATATTGGCCAAACTGGTCAGTCTCTATGGGAAAGAATTAATGGACACAAATCAGACATCCCTAAAGGCAATACACAGAGACCTGTTGGAGAACACTTTAACCTGCCTGGGCACTCATTAATGGATCTCCAAGTCACCCTGTTGTTTCAGGCCAATTCCACAAGCCAAATACACAAAGAAGGGTTGGAACTTAACTTCATTTACAAGTTTAATTCTTATGTGAATAGAATGAACAGAGACATTGGCTGGCTTGTACACTACTTTCCACATCCTAATGACTTAACCAACCAATCAGCCAGTGGAGGTGCTAATTGTTCTTATCAGCCTCTTGTAACTACTTGAACAATCTATTCACTGTTCTTTTTTCCTACCCCCCTTCCCTTATTTATTCTTGGATCTGGACTTCTAATACTCCAATAATCTGAAGGTAGAGGGAATCTACCCTCGTGGGGTTGTGCCCACGAAAGCTCATGATATCATCTACATGTTTTGTTAGTCTTTAAGGTGCTACTAGACTATTCGTTGTTTTTTAAGTTTTTTTGGAATATAAGCACTTGTTTTTTTAGAAACACAGCAGGTATGGGCAATGCAAGAGCAAACTGCTTTTCATTTAGACACTTTCATGGTGGATCAGCCAAAATATTGGTTTAACTTTTTTTCTTATACTTTATACATTTGCAAAGTGTGTCCAATTTTATTGGAACCCCTTTTGAAAACATCTGCTTTACTCAACACTGAGCAACATTAACAAATGTGTACAAGCTCTATGAAGGACCAGTACCTTGTTAACACAATACAAGTTAGGTTAAAGCTTCTAGGGTATGTTAATAAACAGGAATAAATAGAATTTTAAATGCCAGTTTTTAAAGAATATTTTTCATTAATTTGAAGTCAGTGTGGCTGTTCAGATGGGTAAATGTTTATAGGATTGGAGCCATAGCTATGGTCCTTGATAAAATGGCTCCATGCACAGTGTTACTTTCTAAAAAGCAAACATGAGGACAATATAGCTAATCTATTTAATACAAAGGAGGAGTGTATTATTGCAGAAATGTTTGCGTATTGTGATACATTTGTCAGTATGAGCATTCACTTATAAAAAAATAACAAATGGTCTGGTAACACTTTATACACTAACAAAACATGTAGATGGTATTTCACTTTTAGGAATGCTCTATAAAGATCCTACAGCGTTGCAACCAAACACGATGCCAACTCTGCCCACATATCTATACTAGCAAATTCATCACTGGAGCCAACAACATAAGCTACCAAATCAAAAGGTCATTTGACTGCACATCCAGTAATTTGATCTATGCTAGCAATGCCCCACTGCTATATATATTGGACAAACCGGACAGTCTCTGCAGGAAAGAATCAATGGACACAAATGGATACAAATCAGATATACGTAAAGGGAACATACAGAAACCTGTTGGGGAACACTTTAATCTTCCTAATCACTGTTTAAAAGATCTTCAAGTGGCTATCTTATCACAAACCAGTTCTACTAGCCAGATACCCAGAGAAGCATTGGAATTAGAGTTCATCGTGATGAAGGGTGGTTGGGACACAACCAACCTAATATTCAATGACAGTGCAAAAAGCTCTTTGTGTAGATTCCTATGTCAGGAAGGATACTATCAATTGACTTTGATTCTTATCTGCTTTGTTTTAACTACCCAATCTTCAGATACTTACTGATTCCCTCTACCTTCCTGATTTTCTATACCCTCTGCTTCCTGTCTCCCACCCCCCTTGTTTTTTTCCTTCCCCCTTCCCCTTTCTCTCCTATTTATTTTGGGTCTGCACATCCTAAACTCAAAGATCCGGTCTTCTGAAGAAGTGGGCTGTGCCCACGAAAGCTCATGATACCATCTGCATGTTTTGTTAGTCTATAAAGTGCTACCAGACCATTTGTTGTTTTTTTCTGTACAGACTAACTTGGCTACCCCCTGAAGCTTATAAAAAATAAATAGTGAAGCATTCTCATCAACAGATACAAACCAGCAGTCCATTTTGGATTAATTTTATTTTATTAAAATCTGAGAAAGTTAAAGGTTTTAGGGGCTAATCTACATGTAAAGACAAGAGTTTCAGAATGATTTTAAATGGGAAGTAAATGATCTTGGGGTTATGCACTAAAATAGAAATTTAGCAATGTTCTCTTTCAGAGAAGAAATACGTATGAAAAAATACTAAAATCTCACTAAAATGATTTGGTCTGCTAGCCCAGGTCAGCATTTCACGAGGAATTATAAAATCATTCATCTGTTTTCTTCAGTGTGTGTATAGATTTCTCAATCCCTGTCAGTGTCATTGTGCTTGAGCTCTGTCAAAGCAGTCACTCTGTCATTAGCAAAACATCATGACTTATGTGTCACTAAAGTAATATAGATGCCCCTTTATTGAAGCACTCAGAAATTGAATCACTCCTTTTCATGTTCCAAATGAACAACTAACCCTTTATACAACATGAAAAATATTCTGCATAAATCTATCTGGGTTTTTTAAATTATTTATTCACTTTCCTCAATGATGAAAACTTACTCTTTTTTAAAAAAGTACAAAAAGGTTAACAGTTTCCCTTTGCTTTCCTTGTGCTATTTCATAAATGTTAGAGATGGGGAAGATATATTAAATTAGATAGTAAAATATAGCGGATACATGATTCATCCCAATCAATTTGTAGTGTTTTATCTAAGTGCACCACCACTTGCTTGCAGAGACTATTTCATAACTTAATAGTTTTTGCAACTCGAAAGTTTTTTTCCTCCCTGATATCCAGTCTAAATTGTTCTGTTCTTAATTTCATTTAATTCCTGGGCATCATATCATTTTTACCCACTCTAAACAGTTTCCCTCCCTCCTTGTTTTTTTACACTCATCTTTAGGGATGTGAATAATCGACTATCCGATAAGAAAATGCGTATTGGATAGCTGACACGTTAGTCGACTAGTTGCTTTCTCCCCTTGCTGCCTCTATCAGAAAGAGGCAGCAAAGGGGTGGGGGTGGGGAAAGAGTATGGGGTGCTTCAAAGCGGCAGCGCCACGTGGAGCTGGGGCAAGATCCCGGGGCTGTCCTGGGCTTCATGTGGCTTTTCAAAGCAGCAGCGCTGCATGGAGCCCACGGTCAGCTAGGGACTCCCCCACTAACTCCGGCTCCATGAGGCACTGCTGCTTTGAAATGCCACGGGGAGCATGGGACCAGCCCCAGGATCTTGTCCCAGCTCCACGTGGAGCTGCTGCTTTGAAGCACCCCATACTCTTCCCCCTCTTTGCTGCCTCTTTCTGATAGGGGACTGCTTGAATCCCCTGCTGGCCCCATGCTCACCACAGCGCTTTCACCTTTGAAGTGTAGCAACAGCCTTGGAACGGTTGCTACACTTCAAAGGCAGAGGCGCCTTTTTTAACTAATTGAATAGTCTGTAAATTGCATCAACTATTTGATTAGCCAAATCGAAATTTTACATCTCTACTCATCATATGTTTATAAATTGTGTTATGTCTCCCTTAATCATTACTTCACTAGTACATGTACAGGCATATCCATTTTTCCTAGTTCACTCTAGTTCTTTAAGCATTTTTGTAGCACTTCTGCAAGACCATATGTATAATCTGATTATGTAGGTCTACTCCAATTTCCATTCAAGTCAGTTTGAAGTTTTTCATTGACTTCTGTGGGAAGGGAATTGGACCATAAATCTCCATTTCCATGGCACCCTTGGGACCTGATCGGTGCTAAACGGGAGAATTTGCCAAACCACAGAAGGTCAATATCGTCTAGCACACCTGGTTCCCAACATTTTTGAGCAGATGGACCCCTTTTCAATCTATTAACATTTCACAGACCCCTCCCCCAAACAATATAGCTATGTTCAAACATTCCATTACTTGATAATCATTTGAAATGTATAATAATTCATAAAGTTCAAGGGCGGAACTTCAGGAGCACGGGGGGTTGCAGCAGGCATGCACGCTGGGACAACTTACTTTTGATCCTGTTCTCTGGACGCTAAGGGGAGCATGGGGAAAGTGCTTGTATGCTGTGCATGCCTCTCATGCTTGGCTGATATGTGAGAAGCATACATGGCATGCAAGCACTTTCTCCATGCTCCTTTAGCATCCAGGAAATGAGATTAAAAAGTAAGCCACGTCCCAGCGCGCATGGCTGTAGGGGGGAGGGAAAAAAAAGGTGGGGGAGGAAGGATCAGGCCTATTGAGGTGAGCCCAATCCTTACTTTCACATTTCCATGGACCCCCAGGGGTCTGCAGACCACAGGTTGGGAACCATTAGTCTAGCAGCATTACCAACACTTCCACTGCTTATCTGGCTCTTACAAGACAATTAGGGATAAATTAGAGCTAAATAACAGCATAGAAGAGTGAGACACAGCACTGGTGTCTGTAAACTAACTTTGAGACTGCTGGAAACTTGGTCACACCCATAAAAAGTGGCCATCCAGCCAACTAAAATCATGCCAGACCACAGATGTTGCCAGACCAGAGTGTGACAGACTAGAGAGGTTCAACCTATACAGAAATAGAATTTTATGAATTGAAGTTTATCAAGTGGTTTTAAAATCAATCAACCATTGTCACACACAGTTCCTATGGTTTGCTACAGAATTCAGTGCATGTATGGGAGGTGTGGAGCCTTACTGCATAATTTAGATATAACATACTAATACCCGGGCACTTGCTTTCCTATGAATTTACTCCAATTTGCTGACATCTTTCTGGTAAACATCTTTAAGGTGAACACAGTGTTTTGGTAAAATTACATCTGGAATTCTATTTGGACAGTTAACTCCTTGTTTTGTGACATACTGCTGCTGTGTGGATGGCCTAAAATCACTTTTTTTTTTATTTTATGAAATATCTTATCGTATAACTTATTGTCCACTTCTGCCACCAGTTCCCTTTCAGTATTTTGGCTATCTTTCATTAGGATGTGTAACAGCTCACTTCAGACAGTTCAGGGTATTTCTAGATTGCTATGAATGCCTTTTTTTAGGTTGTGATAAGGTTCAACAGCTTTTTACTTTTCATTTTTTTAGAATGAAATGAGTTGATATTACCCAATGAACACATCTTCTGACGTGAACATTTATCATAATGGGCAACATTAACTCCAGACGAAATCCTCCACCAAATAACATGAAAAAGGGTACTAATGTGAGTGCAGGCCGGAGAGATATCAAGCAAAATCATGAATTGTGTGGTCTGTCTCTTGACACAGAAGAGATCTCTACAAATGTCCCAGAAGTTCATAGCAGTGATGAAGATCCTGAGAATGTGTTTTACAAGTTTGTGATTCTGCATAGTGGGAATGATATAGATGAAGCCAACCGTCTCCTGCATCTACTACAAAATAAATTTTGTATTAAACCTGGAATAATCTTTGCTGAAATGCCTAGTGGCAGACATCTCTTACAAAACTTAAATGATGCTGTGAATAGGTCTGCATGGACTATTATTTTGTTGACAGAACATTTCTTGAGTGAGGCTTGGTGTGAATTTCAGTCATACGCCTCCCTGATGAACGCTCTCAACAAACAGCATAAATACAACTCTGTCATACCACTGAGGCCATTGAATAATCCACTTCCAAGGGAGAAGACTCCTTGTGTCCTGCAAACCATTAATGCACTGGAAGAAGATAGTCCTGGCTTTGCTAAACAAGTAGAGAAGATTTTCCAGGAGTCTAAATATAGGCAACAGAAAGCAATATGGAAGAAAGAAAGAACAAATGAGGTGCACTAGAGCTGTTGGAATGATGAAAGACAGGCATAAAGACAGTTAAATAGATAATTAAATTGAAGAAGGTATATTGGTTGCCTCATTCATGTTTGCTAAGTGAAACTATTTTTCCTTTGACAAACTAACCTGCAGAAAGAGTTTCCCAGAACTGCATTATTTTTATTACTTAATATCGATATTGTTTCAGCAGTATTATCGAGATGTGGCCAGTCATCACCTTGACCATTTTATTGATATAATATGCCACTTTCCCATGCCTGAATCTATATGTCTGCCTTCTCTTTATATTGTAAGCTCTACTGGGCAAATACTGTGTCTTCCTTTAAGTTTGTACTGCTCCTCACATGTTGTAGCTGTTACTGGAATTAAATAGGGTAATATTAACAATAGCTGCTACAGAGAGCCAATAGAAGCGGCACAGGATAGTATCCTGTAAGGAAAACTATTCTCTTAACGGAAATATAAGTATGAGAGATGCTTACCAGTGTTACAAAACCAGGGACATGCATTCTGTGCCATGCAAAATATATGCAGCTATTTTGAGAAATAAGAATCCCAAAACGTGTGCCCTATTTTTGTTATGTTTGCAGTTTTTAAAAAGCATATATTTTCCAATGATGCATCTTGACTACATGGGTAGATGCATTTTAAAAATTAAAATAAACACTTTTTCTTTCCCTAATTTCTACTGACTAAACTTGTTTTTTGTTCCCGTCTTTAAAGAAAAAACTGTAAAAGTGATGCATAGAGAGGTGGAACTTGGGAGACTGTGAGCAGAGTTTAGAGTTAGGATATACCTGAAGAAGAGCTCTCTGTAGCTCAAAAGCTTGTCTCTTTCACCAACTGAGGTTAGATTAAATATATTACCTCATCAAGATTAGTCATGCATTCATGTTGAAAAAGGGAGAAATTTTAGAAGTTAAGTCATTTTGAGTTCAAGTTAAAATATTTCTAGTATCCCAATTCCTAGGCGTATTTTTCTAGATTTATTAAAAACACTGGTATGTGTTTTTCCTGTACATGAATCATAGGCTTAATCCTCTCAATCTTCTGTGAACAGGCTGCCAGGTGAGTGTACTAGCTTTAGGTGTGAGTAAGTTGACTCGACTGTTTGAATTTTTTATTCTGATTTCAGGTGATTTCAGTTACTGTGGCAGCTGGGATTGAGTGTCTGGGAGTGTTTGATCCTTTGTTCCCTTGATTGCCTTTGATCAGCCTCAGGATCAGCTTTCTCTGCATGGCTAACAAGGGAGCAGGCCTTACTTAGGTGAGTGGACCTTAAAAGCCAGAGGCAGAGTGACCAGGGGAGCGAAGTGGACAGGGGCTGCAGAGGGGGGAGTTTAAGAGGGAGTCCTAATATGGATAGGAAGACCCACAACACTTTTTCCAGCACTGCTCCTCTCTTCTCTACCTGTGCTTCTAGCCAGACAGATCACCTAACCATGGATGCCTCTACCCAGATCCTGGTGTGGTTTTGCAGGGACTGTGGCTTGCAATTACCACTTATTGAAATCTGGGCTGGGGAGACTGTGAAAGGTGCCTGCTGGTGGAATCTCTCAGGCAGCAGGTGGGAGAGCTATAGGAGGAAGTGGGCTAGGCTGAGGAGCAACTGAATCCAAGAGGAATTCCTAGACTGTATTCATGTCAAGACAGCTGAGGAAGATGTCCCCCTACAAAAGACTGCTGACGCCACTGGTGGAGGAGGAGATGGCTCAGGGGGGACACTGGCAACTAGTCATTTCTGGCAGCAGGCAGTGCTCCACTCCTGCTCCCAACCCTCTCACCATGGTACTGGGGAACCGTTATGCCATTCTGGATACGGGAGATAAGGAATCACCCCCTAAAGAAGAAGAGGAAAAGCCTTGTACCCCCAAGGCTGGGAGGTCTGCTGCCACCACTGTAAGGAGGCAACATAGGCTAGTGGTGGTCGGAGACTCTCTTCTGAGGGGGACGGAGGCACCCATCTCACCCTGACATGTCATCTCAGGAGATGTGCTGCCTTTCCAGGGGCCTGTATCCAAGATGTTACAGAGACATTATTGAGGATTATCCAGCCCTCTGACTACTACCCTATGCTACTCATCCATGTGGACACTAATGATACTGCAAGGTGTGACCTTGAGCAGATCAACGGTTACTACAGAGCTCTGGGAGTACGGGTGAAGGAGTTTGGAGCACAGGTGGTATTCTCTTCAGTCCTTCCTGTCAAAGATAGGGGCTCAGGCAGAGACAGGTGCATCCTAAAGGTGAATGCCTGGCTGCGAAGATGGTGTCGCCAGGAGGGCTTCGGCTTCCTCGACCACGGGATGCTATTCCAGGAAGGACTGCTAAGCAGGGATGGGGCTCCCCTTTCGAGGAAGGGGAAGACCGTATTCGGATGCAGACTGGCTAACCTAGTGAGGAGGGCTTTAAACTAGGTTCAGCGGGGCAGGTGACCAAAGCCCACATGTAAGTGAAGAACACGGAGACCTGGGAGATGGGTGAGAAATGGGAGGGAGCATGGGCTATAATAGCAGAGAAAAAGGAACAAGGCAGAACTGGAAGACAAAATCAAATCAGTATCTTAGATGCCTATATACAAATGCAAGAAGTATGGGTAATAAGCAGGAAGAACTTGAAGTGCTAATAAATAAACACAACTATGACATAGTTGGTCTCAGAGACTTGATGGGATAATACACACGATTGGAATATTGGTATAGAAGGGTACAGCTTACTCAGGAAGGACAGGCAGGGAAAAAAGGGAGGAGGTATTGCTTTATATACTAAAAATGTAAACACTTGAACTGAGGGGGAGATGGATGTAGAAGACAGACGTGTTTAGAGGCTCTGGGTTAGGTTAAAAGGGGTAAAAAACCAAGAGTGTCATGCTAGGGGTCTATATAGACCACCTACCCAGGCAGAAGAAGTGGATGAGACTTCCTTTTTTAAAACAATTAAAATCATCCAAAGCGCAGGATTTGGTGGTGATGGGGGACTTCAACTATCGAGACGTATGTTGGAAAATTAACACATTGGGGCACAGATTATCCAATAAGTTCTTGAACTGCTTTGGAGACAATTTCTTATTTCAGAAGGTTGAGAGAGCTACTGGGGGGAAGCTGTTCTAGATTTGATTTTAACAAATAGGGAGAAACTGGTTACGAATTTGAAAGTGGAAAGCAGCTACCATTCCTTAGAATCAGAGTTCATGATGCTAAGGAATAGGAGAAGGGAGAACAGCAAAATAGAGACAATGGATTTCAGGAAGGCAGATTTTAGTAAACTCATAGAGCTGGTAGCTAAGGTCCCATGGGAAGCAAGACTAAGAGGAAAAATAACTGAAGAGAGTTGGCAGTTTTTCAAAGGGACTTTATTAAAAGCCCAAAAGCAAGCTAATCTGCAGCATAGGAAAGATAGAAAGTATGGCAAAAGACTGCCTTGGCTTAACCAGGAGATCTTGCATGATCTAAAAATAAAAAAGGAGTCATATAAAAAGTGGAAACTAGGTCAAATTACAAAGGATGAATATAAGCAAACAACACAGGTATGCAAGGGCAAGACCAGAAAGGCAAAGGCACAAAATGAGCTCAAACTAGCTACAGACATAAAGGGTAATAAGACGACATTCTATAAATATATTAGAAGCAAGAGGAAGACCAAGGACAGGATAGGCCCATTGCTCAGTAAAGAGGGAGAAACAATAGCAGGAAACTTGGAAATGGCAGAGGTGCTTAATGACTTTTGTTTCAGTTTTCACCAAGAAGTCTGATGATGAAGGAATGCCTAACAGCGAATGCTAGTGGGAAGGGGGTAGGTTTAGAAGATAAAATAAAAAAGAACAAGTTAAAAATTACTTAAAGTTAGATGTTTTCAAGTTGCCAGGGCCTGATGAAACGCATCCTAGAATACTCAAGGAGCTGATAGAGGAGGTATCTGAGCCTTTAGTTATCATATTTGAAAAATCATGGAAGACAGGAAAGATTCCAGAAGACTGGAAAAAGGGCAAATATAGTGCCCATCTATAAAAAAGGGAAATAAGAACAACCTAGGAAACTATAGACCAGTCACCTGAATTTCTGTGCCAAGAAATATAATGGAGCAAGGAATTAAGGAATTGATGTGCAAACATCTGGAAGAAAATAAGGTAATAGGTAACAGCCAGCATAGGTTTGTACAGAACAAATCATGTCAAACCAATCTGATAGCTTTCTTTCATAGGATAACAAGTCTTGTGGATAAGGGAGAAGTGGTGGACATGGCATACCTAGACTTTGGTAAGGCATTTGATATGATCTCACATGACCTTCTTATCAATAAACTAAGGAAATGCAACCTAGATGGGGCTACTATTAGGTGGGTGCATAACTGGCTGGATAACTGTTCTCAGAGAATAGTTATTAATAGTTCACAATCCTGCTGGAAGGGCAAAACAAGTGGGGTTCCGCAGGGGTCTGTTTTGGGACCGGTTCTGTTCAATATCTTCATCAACGATTTAGATATTAGCATAGAGCTGGCCTGGGCAAAATGTATCCCTCCAAAGCCACCGGATCCAGCCCGTGGAGGCAGTGGGGAGCCCCAAGCAGGCTCCCCTGCTTGCCCCGCATCCCCACACGCCACTCAGAAACACAGCTGCAAGACGCTTTATCTTTGAGTCCGGAGGGAAGGGGGGAAAGATTCAGACGCTGCTCCCGCCCCCAGCACAACCCCATTGGCCAGTTTCTGGACAGACACTGGCCAATGGGAGCTGTTTGAGCAACAGGCAGCCTCAAAGTACAACCCTCTTTCTCACTCACTCAACCACCTGGCCAAACAGTCAGAAACATTTTAAGCTCTGCAAGCCTTTAGCTCTCAGGCAGGCTAAGTCCCTTGGCAAGAACCTGCCTCTGGCATCTCAGCCCCTCGTTTCACCAACCCTCTGCTCCATACTCCTTCCCTGCTACTCCACATGCACCCATGCCCCCTCCAGATCTGGCACCCCAATCTCCTGCCTGAGATCACAATCCCCTCCTAACCAAGGTCACATTCCAAAACCCTTCACCCAGTTCCCTGCCCTAGGTCCCAACTACCTCCTTTGCCCAAAATCCCTTCCAGACCCCATTCTCCCTCCTGCTCCCCAATCTTTACCCCAAGCTCCCTTCTGCCCAACCTCCAGCTGAGACTCCACACCTCCTCCATTAATACTGTGGGAGAGTGCAGCCCTCTACCACTTTCCACAATCTTGGGAGTGGCCCCCCCCATAAAAAATTATTGCCCACCCCAGCATAGAGAGTACACTTATTAAGTCTGCAGATGATACCAAGCTGGGAGGGGTTGCAAGTGCTTTGGAGGACGGGGTCATATTCAAAATGATCTAGACAAACTGGAGACATGGTCTAAGGTAAATAGGATGAAGTTTAATAAGGACAAATGCAAAGTACTCCACTTAGGAAGGAACAATCAGTCTCACACACAACTGGAAGCAACTGTCTAGGAAGGAGTACTGCAGAAAGGGATCTCGGAGTCATAGTGGACCACAAGCTAAATATGAGTCACCAGTGTGACTCTGTTGCTAAAAAAGCAAACATGATTCTGGGATGCATTGAGAGAAATGTTGTGAGCAAGACACAAGGGCTGCGTCTACACTGGCATGATTTTGCGCAAATACTTTTAACGGAAAAGTTTTTCCGTTAAAAGTATTTGCACAAGAGAGCGTCTACACTGGCATGTGCTTTTGTGCAAAAGATGTGCTTTTGCGCAAAAGCATCTGTGCCAGTGTAGACGCTCTCTCACGCAAGAAAGCTCCAATGGCCATTTTAGCCATCGGGCTTTGTTGCGCAAGTAATTGATGTTAGCTGTCATAGAATCATAGAACCATAGAGCTGGAAGAGACCTCAGAAGGTCATCAAGTCCAGCCCCCTGCTCTAGGCAGGACCAATCCCAACTAAATCAACCCAGCCACGGCTTGGTCAAGCCGAGACTTAAACACCTCCAGGGATGGAGACTCCACTACTTTCCTAGGTAACCCATTCCAGTGCTTCACTACCCTCCTAGTGAAATAGTTTTTCCTAATATCTAACCTGGACCTCTCCCACCACAACTTGAGACCATTGCTCCTTGTTCTGCCATCTGTCACTACTGAGAACAGCCTCTTTCCATCCTCTTTGGAACCTCCCCTTCAGGAAGTTGAAGGCTGCTATCAAATCCCCCCTCATTCTTCGCTTCTGCAGACTAAACAGACCCAACTCCCTCAGCCTCTCCTCATAAGTCATATGCTCCAGCCCCCTGATCAATTTGGTTGCCCTCCGCTGGACCCTCTCCAATGCGTCCACATCCTTTTTGTAGTGGGGGGGCCCAGAACTGGACACAATACTCCAGATGTGGCCTCACCAAAGCCGAATAAAGGGGAATAATGACATCTCTGGATCTGCTGGCAATGCTCCTCTTAATGCAACCTAATATGCCATTAGCCTTCTTGGCTACAAGGGCACACTGTTGACTCATATCCAGCTTCTCATTCACTGTAACCCCCAGGTCCTTTTCTGCAGAACTACTACTTAACTGGTTGGTCCCCAGCTTGTAACTATGCTTGGGATTCTTCCGTCCCAAGTGCAGGACTCTGCACTTGACCTTGTTGAACTTCATCAGATTCTTGTGGCCCAATCCTCCAATTTGTCTAAGTCACTCTGGACTCTATCTCTGCCCTCAAGCATATCTACCTCTCCCCCTAGCTTAGTGTCATCTGCAAACTTGCTGAGGATGCAATTCATCCCCTCATCCAGGTCATTAATAAAGATATTGAACAAAACCGGTCCTAGAACTGAACCTTGGGGCACTCCGCTAGAAACCAACCGCCATCCTGACATTGAGCTGTTGATCACTACCCGCTGGGCCCGGCCTTCTAGCCATCTTACTGTCCATTTATCCAATCCGCATTCCCTTAACTTGCTGGCAAGAATATTGGTGGAGACCATATCAAAAGCCTTGCTAAAGTCAAGGTATATCACATCCACTGACTTTCCCACGTCCACAGAGCCAGTTACCTCATCATAGAAGCTAATCAGATTGGTCAGGCACGACTTGCCCTTTGTGAATCCATGCTGACTATACCTAATCACTTTCCTCTCTTCCAAGTGCCTCAAAATGGATTCCTTAAGGATCCTTCCATGATTTTCCAGGAACCGAGGTAAGACTGACCGCCTATAGTTCCCTGGATCGCCCTTCTTCCCTTTTTGAAGATGGGCACTACATTTGCCTTTTCCAATCATCCGGGATTTCTCCCGATCTCCACGACTTTTCAAAGATAATGGCCAAAGGCTCTCAATGACATTTGCCAACTCCTCAGTACCCTCGGATGCATTAAGTCCGGATCCATGGATTTGTGTACGCTTAGCTTTTCTAAATAGTTCCTAACCTGTTCTTTACCCACCACGGGCTGTCCATCTTCATCCCATCTTGAGTCACTTAGCGCAGAAGTCCAGGAGCCGACCTTGTCCGTGAATACAGAGGCAAAGAAAGCATTGAGTACTTCAGCTTTCCCACATCATCTGTCACTAGGTTACCTCCTTCATCCAGTAGGGCCGCACTCTCTCTGATCACCTTCTTCTTGTTAACATGCCTGTAGAAACCTTTCTTGTTATCCTTCACATCCTTAGCCAGTCGCAATTCCATTTGCGCTTTCGCCTTCCTGATAACCCCGGCATTCTCGAGCTATACATTTAAATCCTCCTGGTCATTTGTCCAAGTTTCCACTTTTGTAAGCTTCCTTTTGTGCTTAAGTTCACCAAGGATTTCCCCGTAAGCCAATCCGGTCTCCTATCATGTTTGCCTCTCTTGCTACGCTGGGATGGTTTCTTTCTGTGCCTTCAATAAGGCTTCTTTAAAATACTGCCAGCTGTCCTGGACTCCTTTCCCTTCATGTTAGCATCCCAGGATTCTGTCCATCAGATCTCTGAGGGAGTCAAAATCTGCTTTTTGAAGTCCAAGGTGTGTATTTTACTACTCTCTTTTCTTCCTTTGGTCAGGATCCTGAAATCTACCATCTCATGATCACTGCTTCCCAGGTTGTCACCCACCTCCACTTCCCCTATTAGTTCCTCCCTGTTTGTGAGCAGAAGGTCAAGCTGCGCACGGCCTCTGGTCGGATCCTTCAGCACTTGCATCAAGAAGTTATCCCCAACATTCTCCAAAAACTTCCTGGATTGCCTGTGTACTGCCGTATTGGTTTCCCAACAGATGTCAGGGTGATTAAAGTCCCCCACGAGAACCAGGGCCTGCGATCTGGAAGCTTCTCTCAGTTGTATGAAGAAAGCCTCATCTACCTCATCCACCTGATTCGGTGGCCTGTAGCAGACACCAACCACAACATCACTGCTGTTGTTTGCTCCTCTAAACTTAACCCATAGACTCTCAACAGGTTTTTCTCCCTCTTTATACTGGAGTTCAGAGCAATCATAGTGCTCTCTTGCATATAGTGCAACTCCTCCTCCTTTTCTCCCCTGCCTGTTCTTCCTGAACAGTCTATACCCTTCCATGACGGCGCTCCAGTCATGCGAGTCATCCCACCAAGTGTCTGTTATCCCAATTAAATCATATTTCTCGGACTGGGCCAGGGCCTCCAGTTCTTCCTGTTTGTTGCCCAGGCTTCTCGCATTAGCGTACAAACATCTCAGATAACCAGTTGATCGCCCTATCTTCTCCATTCGAAACAGGGATCCTCCTTTCTTGCTCGTTCCTCTCTGCATTTCTTCCCGGTATCCAACTTTCCCACTCCTCAGGGTTTTGGTCACCGTCCCCGACGAACCTAGTTTAAAGCCCTCCTCACTAGGTTTGCAAGCCTGCCACGAAGATGCTCCTTCCTCTCTTCGTTAGGTGGATCCCATCTCTTCCTAACAATCCTCGTGCCTGGAACAGAGTCCCATGGTCGAAGAAACCAAAGCCCTCTCTGCGACACCACCTGCGCAACCACGCATTTATGTCCTCAATTCGACGACCCCTGCCCAGTCCTTTCCCTTCAACAGGGAGGATGGACGAGAATACCACTTGCGCTCCGAATTCTTGGATCCTTCTTCCCAGCACTACATAATCCTCAGTAACCCGCTCAAGGTCATTCTTGGCCGGATCGTTTGTTCCCACATGGAGAAGCAGGAAGGGGTAGTGATCTGAAGGTTTGATCAGTTTGGTAAGCCTCTCAGTCACATCCTGAATGCGAGCTCCCAGTAAGCAGCACACCTCTCGAGATTCCAGGTCCGGACGGCAGAGGGATGGCTCAGTACCTCTTAGGAGGGAGTCCCCGACCACCACCACCTGTCGTTTTCTTTTGGGGCTGGTGGCCATGGAACCCCCATCCCTAGGACTACGCATCCCATGCCTTCCAGTAGATGGTGTTCCCTTCTGGTTTCTTCCTTGTGAGGTCCCTTCCAAAGCATTCAGCACTGCAGAGCCTGTGGAGAGAGCCTGCAAGCGATTACTTATCTCTATAGCATTGGGGGATTCCCATGCTGGCCTTTTTCCCCTTCTAGAAGTTACATGCTGCCAGTTCTCTTCCTGGTCACGTACTGCCCTCTCTGGCTCTTCTGCCTGCCGCGCGCGTGAAGGATTAAACGCTGCCTTCGATCGAGGAAGTCTTCATCCTCTCTGATCGAGCGTAGGGTCGACACTTGGGCCTCCAGCCCTCTAATTTTTTCTTCCAAAATGGCGACCAGCTTGCACTTAGTGCAGATGAAATCCGTTCTTTCTTCCGGGAGGAAGACAAACATGGCACACTCCGTGCAGGTAACAACAGCAGAACCATCACCATCCATCCCTGCTGTCCTGGAGAAGGGATTTAAAAAGAAAGGTGAGAGAACCTTGCCCCTTTCCCTCTCCCCTTCCAAACTCCCTCTCTAAACTCCCTGTTAGCACTCACCTGTTCACAAGCTTCTTGGTCACTTGCTCACTGCTTTATAAAGCCCTGGACTGCCTGAAAGTCCCTCCCCCTACCAAGGCTCAGCGAATCAGAAGAGGCTTCTAAAATTCAAACTTTAATTAGAAGCCAACAGTTTCCACCTGCCATTCACAGCACACACTCCATGAAGGGGAGGAGGAGGGCAAAGGGGAAGTGGGGAAAAAAAAAAGCCTCACTCACAAACACAGGGAAAAACAAACAAAACAAAAAAAGAACACACACCAACCTCACTCACAAACACAAGCTCAGCACACAGCAAGAAAGCCCCAAACACAACACACACTTCCCTCAAGAGTCCTGTATCTGCTTCTCCTTTACCTGGAGAACTTCCTCTCTAAACTCCCTGTTAGCACTCACCTGTTCGCAAGCTTCTTGGTCACTTGCTCACTGCTTTATAAAGCCCTGGACTGCCTGAAAGTCCCTCCCCCTACCAAGGCTCAGCCAATCAGAAGAGGCTTCTAAAATTCAAACTTTAATTAGAAGCCAACAGTTTCCACCAGCCAATCACAGCAGACACTCCATGAAGGGGAGGGGGAGGGCAAAGGGGAAGTGAGGAAAAAGAAAAAAAAAAAGCCTCACTCACAAACACAGGGGAAAAAACAAACAAAGAAAAAAAACCACACACCAACCCTCACTCACAAACACAAGCTCAGCACACAGCAAGAAAGCCCCAAACACAACACACACTTCCCTCAAGAGTCCTGATTTCTGCTTCTCCTCTACCTGGAAAACTCCCTCTCTAAAGCCTCACTCAAAAACACAGAGAAGAGGGGGAGGGAAAAAAAAAACAACTTGCGCAAGACGGCTTATCCCTGAGCGGGAGCGTCAGAGTATTTGCGCAAGAAGCACTGATTTCAGACAGTAGAACGTCAGTGTTCTTGCGCAAATATTCGCGGCCAGTGTAGACAGGCGGCAAGATTTTGTGCAAAAGCAACTGCTTTTGCGCAAAATCTTGCCAATGTAGACACAGCCAAGAAGTCATTCCGCTCTACACTGTGCTGATTAGGCCTCAGTTGGAGTATTGTGTCCAGTTTTGGGCACCACATTTCAAGAAAGATTTGGAGAAGGTCCAGAGAAGAGCAACAAGAATGATTAAAGGTCTAGAGAACATGAGCTATGGGGGAAGACTGAAAGAATTGGGATTGTTTAGCTTGGAAAGGAGAAGACTGAGAGGGGACATGATAGCGGTTAAGTATCTAAAAGGGTGTCACAAGGAGGAAGGAGAAAAATTGTTCTCTTTGGGCTCTGATGATAGGTCAAGGAGCAAAAGGCTTAAACTGCAGCAAGGGAGGTTTAGATTGGACATTAGGAAAAACTTCCTGTCAGGGTGGTTAAACACTGGAATAAATTGCCTAGGGAATTGTGAAATCTCCATCTCTGGAGATATTTAAGAGCAGGTTAGATAGAAATCTATCAGGGATGGTAGACAGTGCTTTGTTCTGCCATGAGGGCAGGGGACTGGACTCAATGACCTCTCAAGGTCCCTTCCAGTTCTGGTATTCTATGATTCAGTTGTTTGTCAGATTTAAGTGCACTTGTTGATGGGGAGCAAAGCAAATACTAATACTGTAGTAAAGTCTTTGCCATTTCTAAAGAAGAGAGAAGCATGACATTTGGGTGTTTTAATATTTTTAATACCCATTTCTGTGTCAGTGTTTCATTCTCTGAAATCACTCATTCTGTGCGAATGGTGATCGTGAACTTATGATCATAACTACTTGTCTCTGGCTGAGGAGAAAAGACAGTAGGATTCGATCCTTGACACAATATCTGTCCAGTAGCGGTTGGACGTTAGGAGATCCTGTGTCACCCTCACTGACTTGCTGCATGACCTCAGAGAAGCAATTTCTTCTGCTGCCTCAATTTCCTTCTCTGCAAAATAAGAATAGTACTTACACACTTTCCTGATGATGATTTTATCAGAATTAGTTGTCTATACAGTGCTTTGAACATAGTGCATAGCATTTAGTTTTACTGCATAACACACACACAGATATATCAGGCTAAATAAGCCTATCCTATGGATGTTAAATTTAGATTAATTAACTTAATTGAAAAGTCATTGAGAGCCCTGCTGGGCTCTTGCTACAGTTCAGAAGTGGAAGCTCCGCAGGGAGCACAGGGCCAGCGGGGGACTGGCCGCGCACTGCCTGCGGCACCTGAGCCTTTGAAATGTCCAAGAGCCTCTTCAAAAGTAGAATTGCAGCAGAAGTGGCACAAGCAGAGACTGCTTAAGTTACCGCTCGCACCGTTTCCCACTGTGTCTCTACCTCACCTGCCCCCTGCGGAGACAATGCTGGAAGGAACCAGTTTTTAAGCCAGATCCCACCAGCAGCAGCTCCTGCTCTCCGCCCCCAACCGCTGCCTCTGATAAAGGCAGCAAGGGGGGGAAGCGACCAGTTGCGTCACTAGTCGACTCTCCGATAAGCTTACACTTATTGGATAGATGACTAGTCAACTAGTTGCTTACATCCCTAGCCTATCCTATGGTTAAACAAAAGAAAGGTAAAATTGGGGAGGAAATCTCTTCCTTCCCTCATGTAGCTCCCTTGCAACATCATCTTGCTGAGAAGGGGACTTCTCCCCATGGGAAGAAGGTGGCATATGAATTCTAAACCCATCAGATCCCCAGAGGGCCCTCTGTGTCTACACCATCTGTAGTACCCCATTAGCTACTTTAATGCGTCTTATGATCTTGGGCCTTTGCCACAGACAGGACAAGTGCATCTATGTTTAAAGTAGCCTTTGAGTTGCTCTAAAATACAGCCAATACAAATAGCCCCCAGGGGCTGTTATGGCAGCTGGGAATCAGCAAGACAGTGAGAAGCTTGCTCTGGCTATGGACCCTACACCAGCCATCTAGCAGGCTATGATGTAGGAGCTTTTATAGTGGTTTTGTAGCACACTAGGCTTTGGGCTCCTTTGCACCAATAGAGTTGCACAAGGTGTCCCTAATGCAACTGAGGATGAGGGCCTATGTATTCATTATGTGATATTTATGCTGTCTGGGATTCTGACCACAGGATGAAATTTACTGACTTATATATGAATTATATAGTGTATCAAAATAAATACCTACTGTAAGACCCCTGCTGACTGACAAGATACTAAAGCTGTATGGAGGCTGATACTACTCAGCTTTGCTGAACACTCAAATAATTACCATTTGTCTAAGGTTGAAATGTTGCCTGTCAGCCCTCTCTAAGATCTCCAGAAGCCTGGTTCCAATCCCCTTGGGATTTTCCCAGTTGCTTGAGAACTCCTGAAATTCCTTTATGACCTAGTTCAGTATCCAGCACAGACAATGCGAACTAGAGCAGCTCGCATCCTCAGAGAGACAGCAGCATGTGTAAAGACTGGGTTTAGAATTCTAAAATACAACCTGGCATCAACATAACTCTGTTTTGTTTTCTTAAAGTGCAGGGTGCAAGGCTTGTCTACTTTCCTTAAAGGGATGGGTAGATCAAGGGAGGAGGATTTTAATATTGGAGGGTTGGTACAGCTCTTGCGCGTATATTGAGCTACTTGATGTAGTTGTCAGGGTTTTTTTTTTTTTTCCTTTTCAATACATCACAATAGAAAATGTTTCTAAAATTAAAGTTGCCATCTCTAACGTACAACATACAGTTAATATGTATATCCAACAACCTTAATGTTAAACTGTGAAATCAAATAATGTGATGCTTTGCAACTCATGGATGGAGAACACAAGGCAAGAAAGAAAGTCTGAAAACGGGGGGGAAAGAAGATGGAGAAAAAGTTAAGGAAGGGGAAGGTGGTGTAAACTGGTCCCTGAGCCTTTGAGTTTCTTAGTCAAATGTTTCTAAAAACAGAGCTCAGATTTCTTTAAACTCAGGTAGTTGGTCTTTGGAGAAGGAGACCATTTGGCTGCCAGGTCAAAGAAGTCAAAACACCTACGGTTTTACTTTGGGCCATGATTTATTTTCATCTGTAAAATCAGTTGTTTTGCTGCGCTCGTAAACCATGAACATTATGCTGGAGAGAGGCCCAAATTCAAGGGTAAATATCTTAAGTAGTTCTTGGATGATGTTTAATTGCTAAAGCCCAAAATAGTTATACATGTTTAACCAGAAAATATTCCTGCAACATGTGGTACTCTGTGTTTTTAAAAGAATGTAAAGCAAATTAGATGGTAACCTTAGATACAAATGACCCCCTCTCTACCTCTGCAAGCTTCCACTGGACAAGTTGTACCCTGCCATTTCATGCCTTACCAAATTTATGGAGACTCCTAAATCTTGCAGCTTCTTCATAACCCAAAGGGAGTATATTATTTATCACAATCTGCCATCCTAGCAGGTTTTGCTCAGGCCCTTTCTACGCTACACAATTTTGTCAACAAAAGTCCGCTTTTTAACAAAACAGTGGAGGTGCATGCACTGAAATTTTCCTCTCACTGATGTAACTCCCCTGCTGCACCCACAAAATAAAACTACCACGAGGAGAGGCGTAGCTCTGTTTGTGCTGTAATTTGAGCAACACGGTTTCAGAGTAGACGATGCACTAGCTCATGTCACTAATTGGCCTCCAGGAGGTTTTCCACAATACCCATCATGACCACTCTGGCCAGCGGTTTGAACTCTGCTGCCCTGCAAATACACAGACATGCATATCTCTTATTTAAACATCTGGGAATTTTTGAAATTCCTCTTCCTGTTTGGTTGGTGTGGACTGTTCACACATTTGAGCTAACCATGTTGGCTTTGTGCCTATACATGCTCTTGTCTGCAGTACGCTGAAGCTGTTGGGTGTGGGGAGAGGAGGCTGTACAGTCATAACTTTGCTCGAGCCATAGGAACTTGTATATCTACAGGCAAATTGCTTGAGAAGGGACATGCAGCAGTGCTGTGCTAAGATCAAGAAGCTAAGATAGGTGTACCAGGAGGCAAGCGAGACCAACCAGTGTTCAGGCACAATAGCGCCAAAGACATGCCACTTCTATGAGGAGTAGAACACCATTCTTGGCAGCAACTCTGCCACCACCAGCAGGAGCCTCATATATGCTTCGGGGGGAATGGTGGCAGCAGCTGGCAAAGTCAACCCTGAGGATAGTGGTAGAGGAGGTTGTGTGACATGCAACAAGGTCATTGGGGGCTGGCTTGTCATGACACTGATTTTGGACTCTGCAGGGGTCTAGCCATTCCCTGTACTCCAGCTCTGCCACCACTTGGAGCAGGATAGGCAAGCTCTTGTAAGCACACATTTTGCTTTGAGAATGCACAATGGTAGAAGATTGAGGCCGCCTATTGGTAGAGAAGAGAGTGAGCCCATGCAGCTATGCAGTGGGGGTCCTGCAGAAAAGTTTGTTAATGTACACCAGCATGCCCCAGGAATCTTCCATAGAGATCTGTAGGGAACTTTCATGCAAGTACCCTGCAATCCTCTGACACAGGGTCCTTTGCAAAGCTGCCTTGTTTCTCCTCCCTCTGTAGGAAACTTTGCTATACCAACTGGTAATTATTACTGTAGGGACCAAAAGGCAAGCAGCCTACGGACCCGGTCTGAAGCAGCACACATGCAGGAAATACACCTTTGCATCGTTGGTTACCCTCAGAGAGAGACTGGGTTTGATTATTCCAACCAATGGAAAAGGTTGGGACAATTAGTGTTCCCTCTAATGTTTTACAGCCATGTGTGGAATGAATTTTGTTGTGTGCCGAGACAGAGGTGACGTGTGACACAAAATTCATTCTGCACATGGATGATCTGTGGTGGGAGTGGGGCCAAGAGGTTTGGAGTGTGCAATGGGGCTCAAGGGTGGGGTTGGGGATGGTGATTGGGGTGCAGGAGTGGGCTCAGGGCAGGAGGTTGGGCTAGAAGTGCAGGAGGGAACTCAGGGTTGGCATGTGGTGTCTAGGAGGGAGCTAGGATGATAGAGAGGACTTGGAGCTGGGACAGAGATTGGGGTGTGGGGAACTTACCTGGGGCAGTTCCCATTTGGCTGTGATTCCTGGCCAATGGGAGCTGCAGAGACAGAGCTTCTCGGCACTCCCAGTGACGCAGCTCCAGCTGGGGAGGGGTGGGGGAGGAAAGGCATTTTTATCTAGGTCACTGAGTTTGCTTTACATTCTCTTAAAACACAGAGGCTGTGTCTACACTGGCATGATTTTCCGGAAATGCTTTTAACGGAAAAGTTTTCCATTAAAAGCATTTTCGGAAAAGAGCGTCTAGATTGGCACGACGCTTTTCCGCAAAGCACTTTTGCGGAAAAGCGCCCGTGACAATCTAGACGCAGCTTGCAAAAAAAGCCCGATCACCATTTTCGTGATCAGGCTTTTTGCGGAAAACAAATCTCAGCTGTCTACATTGGCCCTTTTGCACAAAGTTTTGCGCAAAAGGGACTTTGCCCGAATGGGAGCAGCATAGTATTTCAAAAAGCACTGATTTCTTACAGTAGGAAGTCAGTGCTTTATGAAATTCAAGCGGCTAGTGTAGACAGCTAGCAAGTTTTTCACAAAAGCGGCTGATTTTGCGGAAAAACTTGCCAGTCTAGACACAGCCAGACAGTGCCACATATTAACTGTTTCTTTGGCTTCTGCAAATGTGCTAACTACTTATGCCAAGGCTGAGGGAACCTTTTTTTGGGGTGGGAGCTACTGACCCACAGAAAAAAAAAATCAGTAAAATCAGTCAGGGACCACAAACTAGAAAGAAGCAAAACAAACAAGAACAACCATAAAACACCCCAAAAAGACACACTCACCTTGCTTATGCAACTTGGGGCACTGGGGTTCCCTCCATGCTCTAATACTTCCTAGGGCTGGATTAAGTCTTCTGGGGGGGCTGGGGCTAGTAGATTGTGAGGACCCCTGGGCTCTGGGATGGGGCCAAAAATGAGGGTGTCAGTGTGTGGAAGGGTGCTGCTGGGGAGTGGGCTGAGGGCAGGGCTGTGGGGTCTGGGAGGAAGGAAGGTGCAGGAGTGGCCTGGGTCTGGGCAAGAGGCAGGGTACAGGAGAGGACAGGGAGGAAAGAAGAGTACAGGAGGGGGCAGGTGATTCAGATGCTTACCTGATGCAGCTCCTGTTTGGAAGGGGGCAGCACAGGTGGCTCTGTGCCACCCTGCACTTGCAGGCACTACCTCTGCTGCTTCATTGGCTGCAATGCCCAGCCACTGGGAACAACATGCAGCACCACTACTTCCCCCCCTTCCCGCCAGGCAAAGCCATCCACATAGGAGTTTTAGATCGGCTCCCCCTTATATCCTTCCACTGGGGAGTTGGTGCTCATGCTCCAGCCATGGGGGAAGGGGGAAAGAGGGTGCTAAGGCTCTTGCTGCAGGGCTGAAGCACCCGTGACAGCTTTCCTTGCTGCGGGGCTGGGAGTGGGGAGGGAGAGGGAGCCCTGAGTTTCAGCGGGGACAGGATCCAGTCCATGGGCTTTAGGTTGCCCATCTCTGCCATACGCTAAACAATCTGTTCCACCTTTTATTTAGCTGTGAGGCTTGACTACCTTTCCCTCATCTGAAGAAGAGCTTCACATGGCTCAAAAGCTTGTTTCTCACCAAACAGAAGTTGATTCAATGAAAGGTATTAGCTTGCACACCTGGTCACTGATAATTAAGCTAATGCCGAGCTGGGAGTTACCGGCAGTTTGATTTGGTCACTGACTTTAGCTAAATCAAACATCTATTGTCTGTTGTGAGTTGAAACTCTGTCATGATTCCAGTCCAAAAATTATGCTGGACAGGTTATATTCTAATGCTAGTACAATGCACAATACTATAAGATGCTCAGATACCCTAATGAGAAGGGTGGTATTAAAAAGTTACATGGAGGTTTTATGGTAAGATGATGAAAGTAGTATTTGAAGACAAGCCCAACAAAGACCCATATTATCCAACTGTAATTATATTGTATGTATAATTATATATTTTAACTGACTATAGAGTAGATTATAAGTGATGCATTCTAAAGGCCTAACAAAAAGCTAAGGCTGTAATTAACTTGACTTAGCTGTTTGTTTTCTAAAAATGTACCCATTACAGAACTTCTGGGAGCATATAGAAAATACCTGTCAGCCAAACCAACAAATGGCATAATATGTACTGTCCTTGCTACTGTCTCACCTCCGCCCCCATTCATCATTAAGACAAAAAGGCAGAGTAAACACATAAACCTTCCATTCCTCCCTCAATATCAACAGACTCTAGCTCTGTGTGAGACCAATAAAAAAAAAAAAAAAATCAGGGCCAAGACCCCTCCCTCCACAGAATGTATTGTTGTCTCTGCCACTTCTTCAGACCTCATCTCCAAGCCTGTTAGGAGAATCACCTAATCTGACATATATTGTCAGGATGATGATGCATAAAGAAAGAGGCAATTGCTGAATAGCCAGAACCCAAGGGACTTATAGATCTAAAAATGAGAGCCTACGCAATCTATGGAGCTAATAAACACTACAAAGCAAGCAAACAGCTGCAATCTGCTGTAACTAAAGTTTCTGAGGAGTCGTCGTGAGTTGCCCTATATAAAGTGCATTTTAGTGCTCCAAATTCGGAGACCATAGAATAGGCATTCACATACAACATTTAATTGGGGTGCTAACTTAGATAAGAGAGGAACTGACTAAATATATATCTATTGCAAGGCGTAAATAAGAGTAAAAGTTGCTGCTTAGTCAAATGCAGCTAACAAAAGATATTCATGGACACTACTGCCAACCAAAAATGCTAGAGGAGATAGAGATCCTGTAGTATTCTGCAAATTACAGCAACCCTCTTTGGCAAAGGGTAGGCACAACTCTTCAATAGGCAGCTAAGTCAGAATGAGAATGACATCTGCATCTCTGATTATTGTTACTGCTGCAGAAGAAAATGGGCCAACCTGTCTTATTGGGCACCCGGATAGGTGAGGCAGAGGGGAGAGAGGGGAATGGTACAAACCCAGATGTTGCAAGTTCTCTCTACTCTATATTCCTTCACTCATTCCATGTGGGTTTTTTTTAAATTAACTCTTGCAAGCACAACTTCCTTTATGGGAAGAAGATCCAGCTTTCATTCTGCCTGCTCAACACCAGCATAATCCGCCTCAGAGGACCAATCAAAACATCTGTATCTGGACTGCATGAAAATTACAAACACTGGTATTGCTGATGCTTCTCAAGCTAGGATGCAGCTATGCTTCTGAGCATGGCTATTCTTGCTGCCCTTACTCTCCCATTTCTCTAGAGCAGAGGTTCTCAAACTTTTTTTGCTGGGATTCCCTCTGAAAATATTTCTGGCTGTGATGACCCCTCTCCCAAAAATGATATCATGCTCCTCTTACTGATGCTGGCAACAGTAGAGGTGACAATGCCATACCATCACAATCTCCTCACTACATTAGCTTTGCAACCCCGCTCTAGGTCAATACCCTGAGTGTGAGAAATGCTGCTCTAGAGACTGGTTTCAGTCATCCCATAATCAGAACAAATTAATAGGCAAGTTGTTAATAATTTGACAGAGAGCTACTCCCAGACAGGTCCATGAGCTAACTGGTCACATGCTCACCTCTAGCTAGATACTCCTTGATTCAAAACAGGAAATATCAGCAGAAAACAAAACAGTAAACAGAAAGGAAACAAAACAGGCCTTTGCATATGAGCTCTGAACATACACTACAGTTCCATATATAATCCTGCCCACCTTGGCAGTGCCCCCAATATTCGGGATAAACTTAAAAAATAACAAATAGTCTGGTAGTACTTTAAAGACTAACAAAACATGTAGATGGTATCATGAGCTTTCGTGGGCACAGCCCATTTCTTCATATGTAACATACACACACTCTCACTTACTCATTCACTCACAAAATAGAAAACCCAGGCTGCTGTGAATTTTAATTTTTCGCTAGGAATGAGTCACTAGTAAGTGATAGTTTGAGAGGTCATAACTATTATAAAATACTCTGCACTTGTGCTTTTGCAAACTTCCAAAGACAGTTACAGCTGCAGATGTTTGAAATATAAAGATACAGCAATCTGCAATTGAAGCCAAGGACTGAACTACTATCACAATGTTCTCAGTTGGTTATTAGCTTCTACAGGAACTGCAGTGTTGCAATCCAGATTGTTGCCTATCAGTTATATTCTATTTTGTTTGTTCATTGTGTTCATACTATGTGGTTCTTTTGCTAAATGGAACGTTTCTGTGGTATTGTCTTCCCTACCTTCCTCACCCCCTTTTTTTTTCTTCTACTGATATTTATTTTGGGAAAATTAAACTAAACCAGAATAACACTGCATGTGTGCTAGCTTACAACTGTGATGCGTGAACATTAAAGCACTTTATCAGTTTACTGTGCTCCCTGAATAATCAGCTATGTAATTATTCTCTGTGGTAAAACTAATTTAGGGGTCTGTGCTGATGCCCAGAGTTAGGGGTATATATTCATGTGCATCACGACAAGTCTGGTAGATTCTATTGGAAGTGAAACATCTGTTCTATATTTAGAAAACAGGAGGTGTTGGTTATGGTTCTTTACCCACTATGAAAATCTTATATTTCACTTCAAAATGTAATGCCTAGAGCTTTGCAGATCCATATTTACATTTATGAGGTATATCCTCTCATTGTGCTGGAGTGCAAGGAGTGAAGAAGGGTAAGAAGATGTTGCATATGAAGTCAGGGTGGGAAGCAGAGGGAATCTGACATGCTATTCAAGACTGCTCAGACAGCTACAGTTTTGTAATGCATTAAGGACCATAGCAGAGTCAGTAGGAGAGCCAAATGCCATTGACCCAAACTGTAAACCCTGTATATGATGGAAACTGCTTCAAGCCAAGGGGTGCAGCAACAGCCCTAGTTCCAGTGCCTGTGCAAACAACTGATGTAGTTCCTGCTTAGAGAAGCAGCAACATATGGTAGACTATCAAGCTGGCTAGTTTGGCATAAACAATCCTGCCTTATATGCCTTATGTGGCTAGCAACATAAAAATATCCTGTGCTGGCTGCTTCCGGTAAGGACGCAATTTGGCCAATTTCTTTACTCACACACACCTTAATGGACTATTAAATTAAAACTGCTTTGATGGATTTGAAAGGTTTCATGAACAAGTGTGTTGAGCATAATTTTATTTTCTAAAATTATTTTCTTCAATATTAAAATGTACTGCATTAAAACTGCAAGTAGAATTATTAGACACATACTGTAGCTGAGACTTCCATAGCAACCTAGAACAGCTTTTCCCCCACCCCAAAAAAATGGGGCTTCAAAAGAGTAAATGAGGGGGCACAGAAAATGTATAAATTAAGATGAGACCTTTTACATCACATATTTAGGGTTACTAGGTGGGAGAAGTGGAGAATTGATTTGATTTTCTCAGCTTTTCAAAAATTGGCAAATTATGGTCTAGAGAACTTAGACACTCAAATGTGCCATTAATGTTACTGCTAGATATGTGTCTAAATCTCTAAGCTTGCTTTAAAAAATCTCAATATATGTTAATAAACCTTTCAGGATCTTGAATAATTACTCCTGAAAAAAAATACTGATCTTATACAGTTTGACTACAGACCATCAGACTAGTAAGAAGAAATGTAGATTGATTAGACAATTTCAACATTCTGGAATTTCCCTTTTAGAATATCAATGTACCTGCCCTATTTGTACCTTCCCAGAAACATCTCTCTTATGGAACAGCATCAGTATCACATGGTATATTCAAACAACCCAACAATGTGTATTACAAGCTTTCTGCTACTAAATAATTATATGCATTTTGGGGAAGTTAAACATACTTATCTGTAAAACTGATATAATGTGTAAAAGTGTAGCATTAAACAGCCCCTGTTTAAATACAGAGTCCAGCAACATGAAATCAGATAGCAAAGTATAATTAAAAATTCCAACCATGCTGGAAGAATTTGGGCAGAAAGTAGTCAAGGGCTTGTCTATGCTACGCGATAAGTTCGAATTTACTAAGTTTAAGTTCTGGGCACCTGATGTCGAGAAGTTAAGGGGCTGTCTCCCCACTGCAAGCAAGAATTGAATTTACTCCAACGTAGCACTTCCACCTTCCCGGAGCCTGCTTCGGGCTCAGAGCCCCGGGAAGCATTCAAGAAAATGTCAAGGGGTGCTTGCAGGGGCTCCTCTCCATACCTGCGTCCCACAAGGCACTCCTCCACTCTCGCGGGACAGAAAAGGGACACAGTGCGCTTTGTTGTTCTCTGGTTGCTCTCGGGGACGCCACAGCACTGTGACCATGAAAACAGAACTGCTGCAAAGCAGTACCATGCTCATGGCTCTCGTGCTGTGCTTCATGGTGCAATACATCGACTGTGCCCACATGTTACTCCACCAGGAACAGGACACGGACAAGGACGAACCCCAGCGAGGCCCGCAGGCCTTGGTCAGCCAAGTCCTTGTAATCCTGCTATTGTGCATGCCCCTCAATCCCCTGGACACAGTGGAACGCTGCTTCTGGCAGATAGGTGCAAGCTCAGACTGGTGGAACCATATCGTCAGGCAGGGATAGAATGATCAGCAGTGGCTGCACAACTTCTGCATGTGCAAGGCCACCTTCCTTGAACTCTGCGAGTGGCTCGCCCCTGCTCTCAGGTGACAGGACACTTGACTGAGACCCAACCTCCTCATGCAGAAGCATGTGGCCATTGCCCTCCGGAAGCTACTGCTCAGTTAGGTATCCGTTCGGCATGGGGAAGTCCACAGTTGGGGCTGTGCTCATACAAGTAGCCAAGACCATCAACCATGTCCTGCTGTGGAGGGTTGTCACTCTGTGCAATGTGGACAACATCATGGGCAGCTTTGGCAACATGGGCTTCCCCAACTGCGGGGTGGTCATAGACAACACACTTCCCCATCCTGGCCCCCCAACCACCAGGCCTCAGAGTACATTAACTGCAAGGTGTACTTCTCCATGGTGCTGCAGGCACTCATGGATCACAAGGGACACTTCTCCAACATCACTGTTAAATGGTCGGAAAAGGTGTATGATGTGCACATCTTTTGAAACTCATCTTTCTTCAGCAAGATGCACACCAGCACCTTTCTCCCACCCCACTGGACAATCAGAGTCAGAGAGCTGGACCTACCCATTGTGATCCTGGGTGATGCAGCTTAACCCTGACTCATGAAGCCCTACACAGGCAGCCTAGATCCCAGCAAGGAGGAGTTCAATAACAAGCTTGGCAGGTGCAGAATGGTGGTGGAATATGCATTTGGGCATTCAAAGGCATCTCCTCACTTGCCTAGACCTTAGCAAGTGCAACATCCCCTTCGTAGTGGTGGCCTGTTGTGTGCTGCACAACCTGTGCGAGAATAAGGGGGAGAGTTTTTTGCCAGGGTGGGGAGGCTGAGGCAGAATGCCTGGCCCAGGCATTAGAGCAACCGCAGTGCCATACGGAGAGCACAGGAAGGGGGTATGCTCAGAGAGGCCTTGAAGGAAGTTATGCAAGGCCATTTCTGAGACTTTCCCCCCATGGCTCTTCACCAGGGGCCTCTGAAGGCCCTTTGTGTTCCTTTCACTCCCCGCCCTCCCCAGCAGAGCAAACAATAAAGAGATTGTTTATTAAACAGGAGTCTATTCTGGGGACATACAACAGGGGAGGGAATGGAAAAAGAACCTGGAATAGGGGAGTGGGGCTCAGGGACAGGACTGGGACTAGCGTCTGCCTCTGGATGGCCTGGAGGCTCTGGCTGCCAGCCTCTTCCTCCCCACCATGTTCTGGGGCCCTGGCAGCCCCTGAGGATCCTTGCAGGTGAAGCAGCTTGTGGCCTGCTCCATGCATGCTGTCATGTGCTCCTTCATCATCACCATGGTGATGGAGAAGAACATGTTCATCTGCTGGTGCACAAGCTGTTCCTGTGCAGCCTCTCTCCTCCTGGTCAGCCCAGCACTCCCTTCTCTCAGCGACCTGCTCCAGCTGTTCTGCCTCGACTTCCTGACTATCTGCTCCCTCATGATTTCATCCCAGGTTTTTTGCCTGCAGATCCCAGTCAGGCAAGTAGATTCAGTAGGAGGTGGGGGATGTGCCCAGCTCACAGCTGTCCCAGCTGTGAAGAGAAGTTACAAGGGCAGTCATCACGGAGACACTTTACATAAAGCCTAATCCTAATCTGAGCCAACACCGAAGATCTTAGTTCAGACAATGGCGATGTGTTGTGAGCAAAGCCATATTTTGCCTATAATACAGTGCACAGATGTCCCAGGGAACCATGGCAATACACATGGCTTGGAGACAAGCAGGCATGGTAAGGTGCTGACCAGGCCAGGCATCTGTGGGAAGGAGGAATGGGAGTGCTCAGCTTTCTACTGTGTCCTGCATGCACCGGGCCTGGTACTCGCAGTGTCCCACAGAGAGAACTTTAGTCCCTGCCCACTGAGGGACGGGGGAGAGGGATGTGTCAGAGCAGCAGATGCTGCTTGCTGGAGAGAGTGCTAATGGGTTTGCCATTCTCTTCCTCCTAGTGGCAGATTCCCATGCACGATATCGGCCTTCTCCGCATCACTGCGCTTGACCGGGAGCGGGTGCTGACTGCAGGCACGAACCTGGGCCATGTGCTGCACAGCTGTGTCGTTCCATGACCCCAAATTACTTACTAATGGCTTGGCATGGGAAGGTGTCCTACTACCAAGGCTGGAATAAGGCAGGCCTCTCTAGGAACCTTGTGAGAAGGATTGAGGGGTTCCTGTGCGAAAGCTTCATATAACAGTTCTCCAGCCTGGTGTTCCATCTGCCGTCATGTGAACAAGCTGTCCTGTGACCCCCACGCCAAGTAGGCCAAGAGCCCCTTGCAGCCTGTCACCTGACCTCTCTAGTAGATGGAGAAGGTTAGAGAACTCACCAGAAGTGTCCTCCTCAGAGTCATCAGAAGCCTGGGAGATGTCCCAGGAGCAGGGGGGACAGGCTCTAAAGCGAGGAGCAACTCCTGGCATCATCATGTGGCTGACCTCATCCTCCTTTGCCACCTCACCCTCCTGCAGGCTGACACCAGGTGTGTCTTGGCCAGATTCGATGACCACAGCAGGGAAGGTAACTGGCCCCCATCCCAGAATGGGAGCCACCTGTTCATAATAGTGGCAGGTATGAGGTGCTGCCCCAGAACATCCACTCTACTCCCTAGCCTTCTAATAGGATTGGCACAGCTCTTTGATTCTGAGCCTGAACTGCTCCAGGTTCCTGGCATGGCCTTGGGTCAAGAGGAAGTCAACAATCCTGCCCTAGATGTTAGCATTCCTCTTCTTGGTGTGGAGTTCATGGAGGTTGGACTCGTCCTCTCCTTTCAATGAGATCCAAGGCTGGAGCTCTTCTGTGTCCTCGGGCAGTGGAAGCAGGAGTGCTAGCAGCTGTTAGTGTCAGAGGGGAAGTTGGGAAAGCTCATATCAGTGTGTTGGTTGCTCACAAAGCTGGCCATGTGGGACAAGCACTTCCCTAGTTCCCAGGACTTCTGGAGCTCCGTAGGGGATGGGATGGGGGAGCAGTGGAGATGCCAGGTGTGGTCAAAGCGGACAACTGCAGGAGGCCTCCCAGAGCCAAATTAGGTCAAATTAGTGGCAACAGAGCATCTCCACTACCATTATTTCAGACATGCAAGTCAGGAATAACATTACTCTGAGGAAAGCAGGACTAAAGGGTTCAAATTCCGGAGGCCCTAGTTGTGGAGTAATGGGCTTGGTAGCATGGACACATCGCTTAGCTAATTGACCATGTGGGGGCTAGTTTCGGATTAAGGTCCTAGAGAGCCTGTGAAGAATTTCTTATGCAGAGAAATTTTCAACTGGTATAAAACTAGCAAAGGGGCTCCATTATATCCTGTTCTACTTATGCCCTCAGCCCCCTGGGGCAATTACTTATTAATATAGGTGGTATAAAAACCATACAGCTTCTTTTACATTTCACGTTGCCAAAACTTCACCATGGTGTTAGCATTTTCTGCATCTGCTTTGAAAATTACATCAAGCACAAAAAAGATGAAAATAGAGGATTGTGCTTACTGTAACTTGGATATATCCACATATAATTCAGGTGGTGGTGACAAAATATGTAGTCTATGATTTACTCATGGTTTTCACAGATTAATGTTAGTGAATCTATAGTAGCTAGATATGAAATTAACTTTAGTCACCTGGAACAAAGAGGACTGTTTCACCTAGGTATTATGTCTTTTGGATTCCAATTAGCACCCATTAGGACTGGAGAAATAGCAACAAATAAAAAAGGATATTAAATTACAGTTTTTGTCCCTCTGCCATTATAATCCCTTTCCAAAAAAGGGATCAAAACACTCTTGAATAACTTTCCCATTGATTCACGCACGTCAAAGCCAGGCCCCTCATCAGTTGTAGTGCTGTGGCTTAAGTTTTTATTCTTACATCATCATTATTATTATTTCCGGGGAAAGTTTAAAAAAAAACTCCACACCTTCTTTAAGCTGGAGTTAAGCTTATAAGTACAAAGTTACTACTAGCTGCTAACTCACAGTAAAAGAAACTAAAGATACCTTACCTTAACTATTTTTCCAATACTACTTTTCATGAAATGAATTACTGTAGTTGACAGAGGAATAATATACAATCATAAAATGGGAGACGAGATGTCTGGCAATTGAGAACAGAACAGTTAGTATCTGCAAGGCACAATCCCTATTAATAATGTGGTACACATTATCAGAAACCCCCTGATTTAGAGAATGAATTTATGTGAGACCAAGAATAACTCAGGGTGAGAAGGAATCCAGTGGCAGTGATGGAAATTATCACTTCACATGCTGTTGCTATCACCTATCAACAGCCAGACTACCGAGAGCATGTCACAGGAAAGAACAGAGTGTGCCTGAAAACTGCTGAGTGATGGAGGTTGAGCTCTTGATGTGTAAAGTGGTAACCCCAGAATCTGTTTTTAGGAGACCTTGAGGTACAATAGGTTAATTCATTAGTTTGGAGAACAGCAAAACACATCAGATACATCAAAATGGCTTTGTGGCTCCATTCTAAACCCCAGTGCATGGATGGGAAACCTCAGACCCAGGGGCCAGATGCAGTCCCCGGCTTGCCTGGATCTGGCCCCAGAGGCTCATGGCCCCACCCTCAGCATGGAGGAGCCTACACTGATGCACCAGCCTCCTCCCCTGGGCTACCTCACCATGGAGCTGGAGCACACAAACTCTACTAGGCTGGGCCACCCTAGACTCTAGTGTGTGAGGGGAATGTGGAGAGTGTCTCTTTCTCAGTCAGGGGCCACTTCAGTGAGGGTTGTGTTTTGTTTTTTGCTTCTCACTTCTGTGCTGCCCCTGATTGATTTTTCTGTGAGTGGGCAGCCCTCCCCACCCAAAAAAGGTTCCCTGCCCCTGCCCCACTGGATCCAGCTAGCAATAAATTGAATATAGACTGACATGATTAATGGTTTATGTTCTCTAGTTCTAGAAGGCCAGGCACCGCAAGTGAGGTACCATCTTAACAGATCAGGAATGGAATATCAGGATATGATCACGTCAGGATTTAGCAAGAGTCAGAAGTATATCTACAGCCCTACAACTTCTTTACTTTCCTGAGTACTACATTTATGAAGGTATTCAAAGAATTAAAAAAAGATAATAGATGCCTAAGTATGAAGAGGAACTATGCACAAAAGAAAAGGATAGAAAGAAGGGCTTCACATGGACATATGTTGCCAATTTACTAACTATAGAGCCACGCTCCAGATTTTTCAGTTACTTTTCTAAAATTTCAAGACAAATCCATTTTTTCCCTCAGAAATTTGCCACAACATACCTCCAGTCTTACCTATGTAAGGACAGCTCTGCAGCTACAATTTCTACAATCCATAGGCTACTCCTGAAGGACTGCTGGAAATAGTACTTAACTATCATTAATATTCACTGGGACATCATCAGGGCTACTCTCAATAGTCTACAGTGGCACAATCCTACAGTGAGTTTCATGCAAAGCTCATTACTGGATCAGGGTCTTGGAGGAGTAGGAAGTGTGTTAAGGGTGATGCCCTACATTTTTGTCCAGGGAATCATGTGGAATACTCTAGAAATTAGAAAGGCAAGACATAAGGTTCTTATCTTTCTCTCTGCCAGAACAGAACTGTTCTGTAGAGTATATTCTTGTTATATACAATTTAGATTGTATAATATAGTCTTAACTTTAAACAAATAAAGCTCTAGGCTTCCACAACCTCTTATGTGATTATTGCAGTCTAATACAACCTCACCCCCAAATGGTCATTGTTGATAGTAAGCCTACATTTTCCTTTGTTACATCCCATTACTGCTCATGAAAGCCTCTGAACCATCTTAAATAATCCTTCCCTCCCTTTCAGTACTTGTAGGTAGTTCTATATAAGCCTTGAATCCCCATTTAATCCTAATTTAGCATTTAGCCAAGTGTCATGTGGCAGACACTCACTGCTATGGTGCTTCCTGCAGGTAGCACTGGGAAATAGCTCATTTACCAAGCACCTCACTCTGGCTGGTGTCTCCCCTGTGTCCTCGCTACTTGCTTCAGTTCCAGACCCACATTGCTCCCAGACCATGGTGACCTTTTCAGGACTCTGCCCTCTAGCAGTGCCCGCTCCAGTGTCTCTCAGCCCCCTTCCAGGGGGAAAGGGGTTGTTTGTCTGTCTCTATACTGTGGGGGGCCTCCCCTTTCCAGGGAACCCCAATTTCCCTATACCCATCTTGCCTCAGTGACTCACTTCCAGTCTTCATCTGCAGTTTGCCCCTGTGGCAGGAGCTAATCTGAAATGACCACTCATCACTGGCAAGAGGTCGTGGACCTGCTGCCTTTGCTTATCCTGGCTGACTCTACCAGCCCTAGCACTTTGAGGCCTTGCTTCAGTCCCTACAGCCTGGGAGTCAGGCCAGAGCTTCTAGCTTCCCTAGCACTGCTCTGTCCCAGGAAATGCCTAATTTCTCTACCAACTAGGTCTCTCCTGCTTCTAAGCAAGAGTCTCTCTTTCTCACTCAGGAGCCCTTATTTATACAGCCCCCAGCTGGGCCCTAATTGGCAGTATCTGCCTCAGCTGCATGCTTTGCTCTCAGCCCTCTCCCAGGGCTGGGTTTTACCTTTAAAGCACCAGGTCCACACCCTCTTGCCAATGATGAGTGTCTTTAAAGGGCAGACGCCCAGTCACACCAAGATACAGAAAGTTTAATCTTTCCTCATCCAGTCATATAACCAGCCCCATGATAATTTTAATTGCTATTCTCCCAAATTCCCTCCAATTTGTTTTTATCTTTCTCGTCCAAAGGTTTACAGAAGTGTATCCAGTATTCTATATATGGTCTCTCACCTGTGTTGTATAAAAAGGCACTAACAGCAGCCTGGTCTGCGATGTTTTATTTCTGTATATACAATTCAAAATTGCCTTTTTTATTGTATTAGGGTTTTGCTAATATATTGCACTGTGAACTGATTTCCATATTATTGTCCATTATCTCCTATAGATATATATATATATTTGTATCACTACTATGTGTGTATCCCCATCCCTTCTGTAGCTTACAGATAACAGGTCCCTGGTTATTACGTGGGTTGCTGTCCATATTCCCATGTTCAAATGAAATGTTCTTGAATAAGATTGATTCTTTTGCCAATGAAGCTAATGGAAGAGGATTAGTCCTGCAGTACCTGCTCCTGTCCCTCTTGTGTCCTAGCCCCACCTCTCAGATTCTTAAAGGGGCTGAACCTGCCATCCTAATACTACCCTTCGCAATGCCTTCAAAAAAATCCCTACACCTTGTATGAGGCGAGAGTAGCTTGTTCTTTGTCCACTCGCTGAACAATCTTCATGGAGCCACTGTGGCCTCTAGTCTCCAACTGATCCACTCAACAGCTTGACAGAATCCCCTGCTGCTGCTTGGTTTGAGAAAATGCAACAGGGTGAAATTGGCAGAAGGGGAGTTTCTGGGTGTGTTCAGGATAGAGCTGACCATCTCTCTCTTTCCTAGCACAGCATTTGTCAGAAGTTCCAGGTTATCTGGCCAGCCCTGATGGAGCAATCAACTGAAGCTAGCCATTTTCTTAAGGGTTAACAAGCATCTCTAAATTCTGAAGATCCAAGATGGTGGGATTTATTCTGTGGGACAAATTCTACTTTATCATAGCATTGCCTCATGATGATTCTTCATCCTGGGTGATTCCCTAGCCACAATAAATTCAGAATTTGTAAATGTCCTTTAAATTCATCTTCCAAAATGTGAGACAGACCTGCACAACTCAGGATCTATCAACACAATGGGCAATACTGATAAAGAGAGCTGTGTGAATGACAATTCTTCTACAGCAACCAGAGTTGGACAGGCTATTCAGTGAGGGTCTGATAGGGAACCTGTGGCAATTTCAAATGGATTGGGGGACACTGCTGGATTCACCATTGAAGCCACAGGTTGGCTGTTCCATGTAGTTCCTTCTGGACTATGTTAACATGGTCTAGGTAGCTAGAGTATGCCACTAGGGGTGTGTCTAGACTAAAGGGTTTTTTCGAAAAAAGTGGCCTTTTTTCGAAAAAACATCCCCTGCGTCTAGACTGCTGCCGTGTTCTTTCGAAAGTAAATTGAAAGAACGCGGCAGTTTTTTTGACCACGGAAAACCTCATTTTATGAGGACGAACGTCTTTTTTCGAAAATGCTCTTTCAAAAAAAGGCACTATGTAATGCAAACTGTGCTTTTTTGAAAGAGAGCATCCAGAGTGCCTGAGTGCTCTCTTTCGAAAAAGCAGCTTGCTTTTTCTAAAGTACTGGTTGTAGTCTAGACGCTCTTTTTCGAAAGAGGCTTTTTCCAAACTATCTTTCGAAAAAGCCTCTTTTGAAAGAGGCTTGCAGTCTAGACATAGCCAAAGAGAAGTCAGAGGGGCAGGGAGAGGAGAGAGGGAATGTGATACGAGGAGGAGAATCATCCCAGGAAGGAATCCTAGCCTATGACTGGCCAAGGTAGTTATGAGCCCTAGGCAACATAGGAAATTAGCTTTCTTAGCCCTAACATTTATGGGCTCTAGCCCTTGAAAGCTTATACCCAAATACATTTGCTGCAGGACTCCTTGTTTTTACTGAAACAGACTATGGTTCTACCCCCCCCCCCCCCGAAACTTTTCTTAGAGCTGATTCTCCCCTTCTCCCTATTTCAGGGTCAGAGGCACAATAGGGGAGAGCTGGGAGGTTCCCCCCTTGACCATAGACTGGGATATAGAGAGATCCTGGTTTCTCTGGTAACAGGAGTGAGGAGGGGTGGGAGAGGTCCAAGCAACCTAATTCCTTCCTACTTTTTTCATAAACACTTCTAAGTCTCAGAGCAAGCCTGGCAGTGCACCATCCACTTGAAATTAGGAGAGCCTCACTTTTTAAAGCGTAGTTAATTCTGTGAAAGGTGTCAGATTCATAGCCCCAGAAGCTGCAGTGCTAGTACCAGTTTGGATAGCAGTAGTGCAGACTTCCCTATGTTACCTCTAATGTGCCCTAATCTCAAGGTGGAAAGACCATTTTAGGGGCGCTAAGAAGTCTTTCAAATCCAACCTCCTACAGAGGCTGCTTGCAAAGCTGACAGTCAGCACATCACCAGTCTCCTGTGCCATTCAGTCCCCCTCACCCATGCAAGCTTGAGTGCAATCCTGGATTCACGTGACAGCTAAACACCCCAATGGCCCCAACGCAAAACTCGAGGGGAACAGCGCAACACGAGGCTCAGCTCCTACATGTTTGTTGTATCTCTGTAGCGCTTTACAAAGTTGGGGGGGGGACATGATTTTTCAGAGGGGGGGGAAACTGAGGCAGAGAGGTGCAGGGACTTGCCAGACCCATCTAGTCCCCATCAGATGGCGGCTTCTGTATTCCGGGCGAGGGAGGAAGCACACGCGGCTCCGCGGGAAGCCCATTAGGCTCCTGGCGAGCTGCGGCAGGCTCAGACCAGCTGTAGGGAAACTTGAGCGCTCTCCGCCCACCGCTGAGCCACCCTCCCTTTCTGCGCGCTCTCAGCCTAGCTTGAGCCCGGGCGAAGCCCCGCCCTCCGCGCGGCGCCTTACCGCTCCTAGTGGCTGGCTGGGCGGCGGCCCCTTCCCCATTGGGGCTCCTGGCGGAGGACACGACGCGGCCGGTTTGGCTGCGCCTGGGCGCTCGTCGCTGTGGGGACGCGCCTGTCATGGAGGAGCTGGACGGGGCGCGGAGCGCGGCGGAGGCTTCCCGGTGAAGGCGGCTCCGGGGAGAGGGAGCCGGCGGGCGCCGCGCCTGGGGCAGGTAGCTCGGAGGCGGAGGCTGCTCGGGGGGCCGGGGTGTCTCCGGGTCCCAGGCGCCAAGGGGCTGGGGCGCGGTAGGCGGCTGGGGGGGTCTGTGGGGCTGGGCGAAGGGCTGGGAACCTGCCAGGCAGGGGCGGGAGAGCTTGGGGGGCTGCCGGCCCCGACCCCACCCCAGGCCGGTCTCGTTCCCCTTGCCTGGCCCCGGCGGGGCGGAGGCGCCGGGCCAGAGAGATCGGCGCTCCCTGCCCGGGCTGGGTCCGGCTCAAGTTGGTGCAGCTGGCGCGGCTCCCTTTGTAGCCGGTGCAGAGGGAGTTTCCTGCGAGCCGTGCGAGCGAGGCCGGGGGAGGATCAGCGCTCACTCCCGCCAGCCTCCCGGAGGGGGCGCTCCCCAAAACCCGGGGAAGCCCCCGAAGGTGGCGCTTCCTTTTCTCTCGGGAGGTTTGGTGCCGCGCACAGCACAGGCAGTGGGCGGTCAGTTTGAGCGAAGGCGTAGGAAAGTGTCGCTGCATTTACGGCATTGGTTTTCAAGCATTTCTCATTCGCGGATTGCTACAAAATTCCGAATGGAGGCATAGACCCCTGTGGGAGTCTTACACAGTCAGGGGAACCTAGACGTCTGCGGACCACAGATTGGAAATCACTGTTCTATGGTAACGACCCCGCCTAGGTTTGAAAACCACTGGTTTAATGTATTAAAAAGGCAAAAGAAAAACACTTCAATTTTCTTTTCTCTTTCAGATTGCTGAGCACGGTCTGTGCTTTGAATTGTTAGGACCTAATTTGATTCATCAGAGTTTTCCTGTTTGTTCACAGAGATAATACAGATCTCAGAAAAGGGTGTGGAGCCTCTATGTGCACTGTGTAGTTCCAGTAGTCCCATTATCTGTGACTCTGAAGAAAGGCAGGTGTGTATCCTGGAAGGATAAGAGGCACAGACTAAATGGATCTAAAGACAGCGGTGTTCAATGCAGCTCGTGATGGCAAACTGCGACTCCTTGCAAAGTTACTGGCGAACAAAACTAAAGAAGAGGTGGCCTTGCTAATGTCCGAAAAAACTAGTGGTGCTACACCACTTTTGATGGCAGCCCGTTATGGGCATCTTGATATGGTGGAATACTTGCTGGAGCATTGCTGTGCCTCTATTGAAGTTGGTGGCTCAGTGAATTTTGATGGTGAGACCATTGAGGGGGCTCCTCCTTTATGGGCTGCTTCTGCTGCTGGTCATTTGAAGGTAGTCCAGTGTCTGTTAGATCATGGAGCATCTGTAAACAACACAACACTGACAAATTCAACCCCACTTAGGGCAGCCTGTTTTGATGGGCACCTGGAAATAGTAAAATACCTTGTGGAGCATAAAGCTGACTTGGAAGTATCAAACCGACATGGGCATACATGCCTGATGATTTCATGTTACAAAGGACACAAAGAAATTGCTCAGTATTTGCTTGAAAAAGGTGCTGATGTTAATAGAAAAAGTGTTAAAGGTAAGATCAATATCCTATTTTTCTTGTTCCAAAGTTCCTGATGCTATATAGTTTTTGTTACCTTTTTTATTTGTTGGACACCACCATCCATTAATGTTCATCTCACTTGATAATGTAAATGTTCAAAGTGCCAGCAAGAAGTTGAAATTATAGCATTATGGTTATAGTTTGTTATATGCATTTTTCAGCTGTTTTCCAGTGTGCTTACTGGTTCATTACTTAACAAAAGCAGTTACTAAATTTCATTCTAAATTCACAGGTTTTAATTTGTAAACTCTAGTTTCTAAAAGATTTTGCTGCATGAGAGGTGGGCAATAATTTTTGACTGGGGCCACTTCCGAAATTTTTGAAGTGGCCCCGGGCTGCCCTGGAAGGAAAGGGGCCTCAGGCAGAAGGGGTGGGGCCAGGATACTTTCATGCTTCCCCACCCATAGACCCTGATTGGTCTGGGGGTGGAAGAGTTCTGAACAGCTGGCGATTCCCTCTAGGTATCCCTGTTCCCTTGCAGTGGGAGGAGACTTCACCTACTCCCCCCTGCTGCCTCCTGGTCAATCAGGGTCTGGGGAGGGGGAGCATGTGATGTTTCTCACTCCCTGCCCCCGCCCTGCAAGGGAGCGCCATGCTTAGAGTCAGCTGCCAACTGAGCAGCAGCTGGCAGTTGACTTCAAGTGCTGAGCCCCTTGCAGGACAGGAGAAGACTTCATGTGCTCACTCTGCCCCGAAGCCCTGATTGGCCTGGGGAGCGTATGAAGTCTCCTCCCACCCTGTCCCCATCCTGCAAGGAGTGTGCGGTGCTTAGAAGAGTTTGGGGGATGGGGAAGCGCGTGAAGTGTCCTCCTGCTCTGCCAGGAGCACATGCTGCTTCTAAGGGCTATGCACACCTTGCAGGGCAGAGGCAGGTTGGGAGGAGACTTTTCGCACTTCCCCCCTGTCCCTAGGTGCTGATTGGCCTAGGGGTGGAGGGAATGGCAGGGCCTCCATGGGCCAGATCAACACACTTGGCGGGCCGGATCTGGCTCACAGAGGCCCTTTTGCCCACCTCTGTGCAAATGCATACTTCTGGCTAACAGGCTTCTTCTAGAAAATGTAAGTGGGTCATGTGATAACTAACTTCAAATAGATAAATTTACATCATGCAGCATTTTGGGCCATTTGTTATCTAATGTTGTTCATTGACAAATATATCGTACATTGAACAAAATTCTTTGGCCTGCTGCACTGTTAAGATCAGAATAGGGAAACAGAGGAAGTCTTTTCTGTATTTTAAAATTTGCGTCCTTGATTCTTGAAGTTTTCAGTTGATCTATTAGCTATTATCAGTTGATTCCAGTAACTAATGGAAATTAGGGTAAAGCTAAGGACCAGTGTGACTCAGCTCATGCCAAAAAAGAGTTTCAGTAAACAGTGGAGCTGTTGTCACAACAGATTTTTTTTTTTGCTTCTGTTTACAATGATCCTGGCACCATTGTTCAAAGTGAAGACTTCTGCCTTTTTTGCTATGATCATAGTTGCATGGACCTTTTGTTCTAAGTCCGGGCATGTTGCAGCTTTTTAATTGCATCAGCAGTGCATATACTAATGTATTGACTCATAAGGTGTAATGGTTAGTGCAGACTACCACACACTTTTAACCCTGGAAAGATGGTCTGTGTTTGGACAGTTGATTTGATATCTGTCAAGGGTATTTTCCCTTAAACTAAAGCCTTCACATGACATGGTACTTGTAATTCTTGTTTCTGGCTAATTCTATTTACATTGTTAACAATATACAGTAATTTAACAAGAGACCTTTCTACAGGTTGACCCTCTCTAGTCCAGCACCCTCTGGACCTGACAGATGCCAAACTAGAGAATTTGCTGGACCATGTGAAGTCAATGTTGTCTAGCAGTATTACCAACATTTCTACTGTTTATTGGGCTCTTAGAAGACATTTAGGAATAAACGTAGAGCTAAATAGCAGCACAGAATGCCAAGAGACTGGTGGCTGTAAACAAAGTTTACGGGACTGTAGGAAACTTGTGTGTGTGGCCAAGTGGCCATCACACTAACTTAAATCATGCCAGACTAGAGAGGTTCAACCTGTGTGGTATATAGTTTATTGTATGGCATTCTTAGTACTTCTTTAAATGAAGATTTGTTAGCAGAAAAAAAATGAACACCCAAATGATACTTTCACTAACTGAATCAAGGTGGGTGAGGTAAAATCTTGTATTGCATTTTCCTTGGTGAAGGAGACAAGTTTTCGAGCTTCAGAGCTGGAGAAGGTAACCACTGCTGTGTCACAGCTAAATACAGAACAAGACCGATTGTTGAGCAGAATGGCTTAAAGTATGTTGCAAGAAACCATTTCAAATGAAGTGGGAAAGAACACCTCAGTTTTGTTCTTCCAACAGAAGTTCGTCCATTAAAAGATATAATCTCTCTACCTTGTGTCTTTCATATTCTGGAACCAACATGGATACAACAGTACTGCAAATGTTCATTAACTTAAAGACCTACTGTGAAAGTGGAAAGATATGTGGAGTAATGTTTTTAAAAAAAAAAGGCTCAATGCTAATTGGTGATAGAAATAAGAGCTACATTCTGCCTGCTGTGTAGTAACTTATTTTTACTTGTAAGAAGAATAACTTCCAAGCCCTAAAACCACTCGAGTCATCATGAACTTGTATTTAAAAATAGAAATGTGAATTGTCCAGAAGTAGTTTTTGGGATGTATTTTGTTTGTTTCAGTAGTCTTTGGTAGTAGAGGTGACTTTGTTCCAACTATATTATATATAAAATCTGCTTTGTAATGTGATGATGAGGGTGATTACAACACAGCAGTGTGAAGGTCTGATGGATCATAAAGGCACTCTGCCAGTGGACTGTTAATAGTCTCAGACTTACTGATCCTTAATATTATCTTTTACCATTGTGCAGACAGTATTTAGTCTTTGCTGTATTTAAATAACATTTTATAGACACTTACCCATAAGCATTTTTTCTTCTCTGATCTCAGATCCTCTATAATTTCATTTCTTCCCTTCTCCACTTAATTCAGTTTCTGCATGACTCATGATTTAGGCACAACAGCACAAGTCTCACCCATTCAGCAACACCTAAGAGAGACAATATTTTGTGAACAGCAGAAGCGCACTGCTGACAAAGCTCTTTGGTATCAGAACTATATCTCTCTCTCTTGTATGCTCTTATTGCTAAACATTCACTTTCCGTATAGTATTGCCACACAGGTGAGTGTTTTTTTAAATTTTTTTTATAGTGCTATAGCAGTGTAAGGAACCTTCTTTGGGTCAGGGGCCACTGACCCACAGAAAAATCAGTCAGGGGCCACACACAAATGAGAAGCGGGGGGATTGGAGCACCTGTGGAAGCTCCCCAATACTGGAGGGGACCCTGAGCCTCTGGGGCTGGAATCAGGCAAGCTAGAGGCTGCATTCAGCCCCCGGGCCTTTGGTTTCCCACCCTTGTGCTATTGTGTAGCTGATCCTTTTGTTATGAAAAAATTGAGTGCCAGATAGGATGTGTTTATAGCCCAGTAAAGGTCTTTTTTTTTTAAGTGTTTGTATACACGTATAGTGTATGTATATATAGTATGGTCTGTCTTTTCTTGCTCTTCGGGAGTAGACTCTATCCATTGCTGGTGACATCAGATGGAAACACCTCATATGCTATAGGAAGCTGCCTAAATTCTGAAGATCCCTAGTGAGCAGCTACAAGGAAAGGGGGAAGCAAGTGCTAGAGACCTCCTTTTTTATCAACAGTAGGTAGGCAGCAGAATTAGGGATGTAAAAAGTAGTCAAATAGTCGACTACCTGATAAGCCTAGGCTTCTCGGCTAGTTGAGTCAACTACTTGCATCCCTCCCTTCCCTCCTCCCTCTCCCCCTCTCTCTATATCAGAGGCAGCAAGGGGAAAGGGGAAGCAGGGCCAATGCGGGGTGGAGTTGGCTTAAAAGCTGGTTCCCCCAACACTGTCTCCCTGGTGCGGGTGCGGATGGACAGGGCGGCAGAGGCACAGCGGGAAACCCGGCGTGAGCAGGGACTGTGTCGGGCTCTGACTGTGGCACCACTGCCTTTATATTTCAAAGGCAGAGGCGCAGCAGTCAGGACCTGGCACAAGTGGGGACAGCAGTGTGCTGGGTTCCCCGCTGCACCTTTCCCTTTGAAATGTAATAAGAGCCGCTGGCGGCTCTTACTACATTTCATAGGCAGAGGGCAGTGGGGATAGCGAGTGCCCCTCCCGCCTTATTGACAAATCAAATAGTTGATGGAAATTCCATCGATTACTTGATTTGTTGATTAATCAAAATTTAACATCCCTAAGCAGAACTGAGCAAAACTGCATTCCTCAAAAAACTACAACATTCTGGCAATTTCAAAGGGATCTGCAGTTGGCATGCTTCCAGAAATGTCCTCATGAGCTTTAATTTTCAGCCTTATTACTTTCTGCTAGGATGTCTCTTTCTACAGTTTGAGAGGAAACCAGCCTTGTCTGCACTGTTCAAAAAGTCTGTTGAAACAGTATTACATTGAATGCATTAGGGAACTTTTAGTGTACAACAAAAGATCTACATGGGCCAGTTTTTTACCAAACTGTAAGTGAGCTTTAGAATTCACACCCTTTTAGTGCTAATTGCCATGCTGTGTAGATGAGTTCAGAGTTTTCTTGATTCACCCAACCTTAATATAGTGCAAAACTAGGGATTGCCCAATAACACCTTAGGGCCTTGCTCCACCCTACCAGGTGCATCAGGTGTGGGTAGGCAGGCTCAGCAAGGCAAGATCCAAGTGTAGAGGGGCTTAATGTGGGGGCATCCAGGTGTGTGTTGAGAGGGTTCTGTGTAGGGCAATTTGGATGCAGTGGCACCATGGGGACTCTGTGTTTGGGGAGGATTTGATTGCACAGGGGGCTTGCTGTGGGTTCTGGTGGCAGCGTTTCAAAGGGGAGGCGTCGCATGGAGCCCGGGGCACTGCTGCTTTGGATTACCACTCCTCCCTCTTTTTTGCGTCAATCTGATAGAGGCAGCAGGAGGGGGGGAAGGAATTGACTAGTCGACAACTCCTTAACATCCTTAGAATCTAGCCATGCACATTTCACTTCCTTCTCCTCCCATAGAAGGTCCTTGATGGACAGTAGGGGTCTCAGCGTAGGATAGAGGGAAAGAAAAGTCCCGTTGCTGCTTTTTATGGACAAAGAAACCAGTTACTATAGATGTCCCTGTTGTTCTTCCTATACCTACTATGTTCTTTGGATACATGAATGTTTACTTGTTCTGCTCATAGGAAGGGGATCTTTAAGGGAGTGTACCTAGTAAGTGTCTGAGGAGTAGGTTTTCCAGATAACCCATTACTCCTGGCTTGCATGTGTTAAATCCTGCCCCCTGCTTCCTAAGATGACTGTTGAGGGAGCCTTCTAGTGTTTGCCTCCGCTTTATAGCTGCTAAAGCTTTTCCGTTCAATTATTTGTACAGCACTTTGAAAATGTAAAGCTGTCTAAGACAGCTAAATATTATATCTTCATTAAGTGGGATACCTCTAGAAAGCTGCTACCATGTGGCGCTCCAGAGTCTTTCAGAAATTTTATTGAAAACAGGAAGGGTGTGGGCATAAACCTCTGAACAATGTAAATAAATAAATGTGAGTTATAATGTACCATACATGACTCTATTTATCCCCAGGCCTTCACTTCTAGAAAAATGACTACCATATTTTGCGAATATACCCCACACCTGAATATACCCCGCGTTTTTTCTGAATTGAGTAAAAAAAAAATCTTGTATACCCTGCGCATGAGTATAACCCGCAGGGTATACAAGACTTTTCTTTCAAACTGTGCCGGGGTATATTAGCTAATTTACGGTGCCGGGGAGGGGGAGGGGGGAGTGGAGCGGCAGGAATCCTGCGGGCACTTACCGTCCCGGTTCCTGCGTAGCCGCCAGCCTCTGGGCGGGGGAGCGCTCATCCCCCTTGTTCCTGTGCAGCCGCAGGAAGGGGCGGGGGAGTGCTCATCTCCCGCTTCCTGCGCAGCCGCTAGCCTCCGGGCGGGGGAGCGCTCATTCCCCGGTTCCTGCGGCTGCGCAGGAACTGGGGGATGAGCACTCCCCCGCCCCTTCCTGTGGCTGCGCAGGAACCAGGGGATGAGCACTCCCCCGCCCGGAGGCTGGCGGCTGCGCAGGAATTCACTAGGTGAGTAAAAAAAAAATTGTATACCCCGCACCAGAGTATATCCCGTGGGGGGGGGGGAGGCTTGCGGGGTTTGTAAAAATGCATATAACCCACGGGTTATATGCGCTAAAATACAGTACCCACAGGCTAGCGAAGAGTATATCTTAGGTCTGTGGAAGATGGAGTGGGTAGGTTTTTAGAGTTCCAAAAAATCAGGATGACAAATTTTCAATGGAAAAGTTAGATACAAAAGCAGTTAGAAAATGATGGAATTCACTGGAATACATGAGTAGTCCGGAATAGGGATGTAAAAGAGTAGTCAAGTAGCCAACTACCCAATAAGCTTAGGCTTATCAGATTATTTATTCGACTACTCACATTTCTGCCCCTCCTCCCCCGCTGCCTCTATGAGAGGCAGCAAGATAGGGGGACCCAGCTTAAAAGCCAATTTTCCCCCCAGCACCATCTCTGTGGTGGGGGGGGCGGAGGAGGCAGAGGTGTAGCGGGGGACCCAGGTGGCTCTTACTCTATTTAAAAGGCAGAACCGCAGAGGGGTGGACTCGGTGTGAGCCAGGACTGTGCCTCTGCCTTTTTTAACAGACCCAGGTGGCTCTTACTACATTTAAAAGGCAGAGCCACAGCGGGTTTAGCTCCTGGGGGTAGTGCGAGCCGGACTGCTTAGTCTTGGCTCACGCCTCCCCCAGGAACTAACCCCGCTGCAGCTCTGCTGTTTAAATGTAGTAGGGCCTGGCTCCTACTACATTTAAACTGCAGGGCCACAGCGGGGGTAGCGAGCGCCCCCCACCCCATCGACTACTCAGTTAGCTGATTATCCACAATTTAACATCCCTAGTCCAGAATGCTATTGCTAGACTACTAAAGCTTAGAAAGTAGAGATTTGGAAGAGCCTATGAAGTGCAATGGTAAAGATAGGACCTGATTAAGACAGGAGGATTTCAGCTGAGTCAAGAGCAAGATAAGAGCAAATGATACCAATGCCTCATAGGTGTTCGTGACAGTGGGCGAGAGGAAAATTTAAAATGCATGACAATGCTGTACGATGGAAGATGGCCTATAAGTCTTTCAAATTTAAATTATCTGAATATTGAATAATCTTGGTTCAAGGTATATTCATATTTCACTTCTTACCACCATTTTCCAGAATCCTCTTCTACAGTTTCCACAGATTCTTAAGGAGGGTAATGGCATGAGGTCAAATAGTCAGAAAGGAACTTGTTTAGAAAGTAATGTACTCTTTTTTTTAAACATACTTTGTCACACAAAAATATAGATGAAGGGAAAAAATAACAAACGGGACTTGAAAAACCTTTTCACCCATTCAGTACTATGTATGGATGAGGGAATGTCTGAAGTGTTAATTTTGAAAAACAAAACTTCCAAATGTGAACTCTCTTCCTATTGTTGTAGATTGTTTCAGTATAACTACTTATGACTTTCGCTGCTGCAGCTTGAAATTAACAATACGGTAGTAAGTTTTGTTGGTGTTACATAGAAGCTTCTGGATAGCAGAGAGACTGTCAAGAATCATATTGCTTGCATTCTGTTGCTTGGGTATACCATGAGTAGTAGTACTGGAGTTTTTTGTAGTGAGGACCAAAAAACTAGACCCTAAGTGAAAGACAGATTTCTCAAGTGTACAGGATTTTTTGAGACACTTCTGCAATTTTGGATGCATTCAGCTGACTGTTTCCCACTCCACTGTTAAGAATGGCAGTGTTATGTTCATGATAGACAGCACTCCCTTCCCAGAGTCAGAAACAGAACTCAAGAATCTTGATCCCAACGTCTTACTATTGATTAACTGTGTAACCCCTGGCAAAATGTATGTGGTGTGCCTTTCTAGTGACTGATTAGTTACAGGCATCAAATTTTTTGTTGTTGAAGTGATAATGGTCTGTGCTGATCACTGAAAGTTGAGGTTTCAAACACTAAAGAATATGGGTTCTTGTTAAAACACTACTTTAATTCTCACATTAGGAAACCTGTAACATCTGTTTTTATTGTAAAAACCATTATAATTGGTCAATTATAACATGACCTTCCTTTTCCCCATCTCATCTCCTTCGCACCCTTTTATCTCTGGCAAATAGGAGTTTGGCAAAGGGGTATATAGTGGGCCTGCTAGCATGAGGGATATTTGGGGGGGAAATCATGTTCTGCAAGCAGTAAAATCTATTACAGCTAGTCTATGGATAAGAGCTATTCCAAAATTCTCAAGATGTCTTTGATGTCATATCCAATATAGCAACTCGCTAAATTAACAGAGAGCTACAGACTTGTTCAATTTGATTTCTCCTATGGGTATGTATGTAGACTTTGGCTAAGTATGAAACCTATATTAAGGCTTCAATTTAGGTGTAGATTGGAAATTTGTTTAACATTCCCTAAGCTGGGAGAAAAAGCAAAATCTCCACCTCTATATACCTGTTAGTTTCTCATGTCAATAGCTAACTTAAAGCAACTCTGGTCTTTTCAAAATCAGCATGTGGTGTGCTGTATATTAAAATAATTAACCTAATAGTAAGCATAAAGAAGTCTGGCAGTTCTTTTCTCTTTTGGGTTTTTTGTCTTGCCTGCTTGCCAACCTTCATTTTGAAAAACAAGGTTCTGCTTCTTGGGAATAAAGGCCTTGCTCTAAATGTGTTCTGTCTCTCTCTCTTTCTTGGTTGTAATGCAATGCGTCATGTAATACATTTGTGAAGATATTTTGAGCATGAAGGCTGTATGAAACTGAACCTTCAAAGGAATACATATTACTCAGCCTGATAATTGCATCTTCTTTCACAATTGAATTTAAAAGAAGGAAAATGTTTAATTTACATTGTGGAAAAAAATTAATGTTGAAAGTAAGTGATTTAAATACTTTAATACTTTATTCATAAATGTTGAGACACCAATAGTCTTGAAAATATAATTTAGAGAGAGCTGCATCTGTGAACAAGGTAATCCTTGTTTGATAGCATTTATTTTCCTAGTATGAGAAATGATATTAAAACGTGACCATGAAGACTTGTTAATATAGGTAACTTGTCTATTTCATTGCCCAATTTGATTTTTTTAAACTTACTTATGAGAGCATAGCTTTAGTTGTCTTCCTGCAATATTATACTGTAAAAATTCTTAATGTTTACTTCTGGTGGTTCAGTCTAGTATATTCCAGATAAACCCATAATCAATAGTGAATTGGGATATCAATTACATAGATAGTTGCATTATTTTATTTATATTTTTAAATTTATGTATATAATGCAGTAAATATAGGATCATAAGTCCACATCAGTAAAACTGAGGTCTAGATCCACAAAGGGACTTGGACATTGCAACACCTAATTTTTAGGCTGGATTTGCACTAAAAAGAGATGTTAGATTCAGTTGAAGTGCTCAGGGCAAATGCACAGCCCTGAACAATGTGGGTAAGATGAGCTAACCTCACAGTGTAAACATTGCTGGGTGGTTGATAAGAAGAATTATTTCATTAACCTAGCTGCCACCTCTTGGGGAAGTGGATTCACTGTAGTGATGATTATCAGAGGGGTAGCCGTGTTAGTCTGAATCTGCAAAAGCGGCGAGGAGTCCTGTGGCACCTTATAGACTAACTGAAGTGTTGGAGCATAAGCTTTCGTGGGCAAAGACCCACTTCGTCAGATGCGTGTAGTGGAAATTTCCAGAGGCAGGTATAAATATGCAGGCCAGAATCAGGCTGGAGATGACGAGGTGGATCCAATCAGGGAGGATGAGGCCCACTTCTAGTAGCTGATCTGGAGGTGTGAATTCCAAGAGAGGAGAAGTTGCTTTTGTAGTTAGCTAGCCATTCACAGTCTTTGTTTAATCCTGAGTTGATTGTGTCAAACTTGAAGATGAACTGTAGCTCAGCAGTTTCTCTTTGAAGTCTGGTCCTGAAGTTTTTGCTGCAGGATGGCTACCTTTTAGATCTGCAATTGTGTGTCCAGGGAGATTGAAGTGTTCCCCTACAGGTTATTGTATGTTGCCATTCCTAATATCTGATTTGTGTCCATTGATTCTTTTACATAGGGACTGTCCAGTTTGGCCGATGTATATAGCAGTGGGGCATTGTTGGCACACGATGGCATATATTACGTTAGTAGATGTGCAGGAGAATGAACCAGTGACAGTATGGCTGATCTGGTTAGGTCCTGTGATGGTGTTGCTGGTGTATATATGTGAGCAGAGTTGGCACCGAGGTTTGTTGCATGGATTGGTTCCTGAGTTAGAGTTATTATGGTGCGGTGTGTAGTTGCTGGTGAGAATATGCTTCAGGTTGGCGGGTTGTCTGTGGGCAAGGACTGGCCTGCCTCCCAAGGCCTGTGAAAGCGATGGATCATTGTCCAGGATGGGTTGCAGATCACTAATGATGCATTGGAGAGGTTTTAGCTGAGGACTGTAGGTGATGGCCAGTTGTGTTCTGTTGGTTTCTTTCTTGGGCTTGTCCCGTAGCAGGAGGCTTCTGGGTACACGTCTGGCTCTGTCAATCTGTCTCCTCACTTCCTCGTGTGGGTATCGTAGTTTACAGAATGCTTGTTGAAGATCTTGTAGCTGTAGGTCTCTGTCTGAGGGGTTGGAGCATATGCGGTTGTACCTCAGTGCTTGGCTTTAAACAATGGATCGTGTGGTGTGTCTGGGATGGAAACTGGAGGCATGCAGGTAAGCATAGTGGTCGGTAGGCTTTCAGTATAGGGTGGTGTTTATGTGACCGTCACTTATTTGCACCGGGGTGTCCAGGAAATGGACCTCCCGTGTAGACTGGTCCATGCTGAGGTTGATGGTGGGGTGGAAGCTGTTGAAATCGTGGTGAAATTCTTCCAGAGTCTCCTTCCCATGGGTCCAGATGATGAAGATGTCATCGATGTAGCGTAGGTAGAGAAGGGGCGTAAGTGGACGAGAGCTGAGGAAGCGTTCCAGGTCAGCCATAAAAATGTTGGCGTATTGTGGGGCCATGCGGGTGCCCATAGCAGTGCCACTGGTCTGGAGGTATATATTGTCACCAAATCTGAAATAGTTGTGTGTGAGGTAAATTCGCAGAGTTCAGCCACCAGTTGTGCTGTGGCATCATCAGGGATACTGTTCCTGACAGCTTGTATTCCATCTGCATGTGAGATGTTTGTGTAGAGAACCTCCACATCCATGGTGGCTAGGATGGTGTTTTCTGGAAGATCACCAATGCATTGTAGTTTTCTCAGGAAATCAGTAGTGTCACGGAGGTAACTGGGAGTGCTGGTGGCGTAGGGTCTGAGTAGAGAGTCCACATAGCCAGACAGTCCTTCAGTGAGAGTGCCAGTGCCCGAGATGATGGGGCATCCAGGATTTCCAGGTTTGTGGATCTTGGGTAATAGATAGAACAACCCTGGTCGAGGCTCTAAGGGTGTGTCGATTTGTTCCTTTGCTTGTGTAGGGAGTGTCCTGAGCAGATGGTGCAGTTTCTTAGTGTATTCCTTAGTGGGATCTGAGGAAAGAGGCCTGTAGAATTTGGTATTGGAGAGTTGTCTGGCAGCCTCCTTTAGGTAGTCAGGCCTGTTCATGATGACAACAGCACCTCCTTTGTCAGTCTCGTTGATTATAATGTCAGAGGAGTTCCAGAGGCTGTGGATGGCATTGTGTTCTGCACGATTGAGGTTACCAGGCAAGCGATGCTGTTTTTCCATAATTTCTGCCTGAGCACGTCAGCGGAAGCATTCTATGTAGAGGTCCAGACTGTCATTTCGACCCTCAGGAGGAGGGTCTACTAACGTAATATATGCCATCATGTGCCAACAATGCCCCACTGCTATATACATCGGCCAAACTGGACAGTCCCTACGTAAAAGAATCAATGGACACAAATCAGATATTAGAAATGGCAACATACAAAAACCTGTAGGGAAACACTTCAATCTCCCTGGACACACAATTGCAGATCTAAAAGGTAGCCATCCTGCAGCAAAAACTTCAGGACCAGACTTCAAAGACTGCTGAGCTACAGTTCATCTTCAAGTTTGACACAATCAACTCAGGATTAAACAAAGACTGTGAATGGCTAGCTAACTACAAAAGCAGCTTCTCCTCTCTTGGAATTCACACCTCCAGATCAGCTACTAGAAGTGGGCCTCATCCTCCCTGATTGGATCCACCTCGTCATCTCCAGCCTGATTCTGGCCTGCATATTTATACCTGCCTTTGGAAATTTCCACTACATGCATCTGACGCAGTGGGTCTTTGCCCATGAAAGCTTATGCTCCAACACTTCGGTTTAGTCTATAAGGTGCCACAGGACTCCTCGCCGCTTTTGTAGTGATGATAAAACCCTTCCTGTCACTGTAGTAATTTGATCTGAGGAAGTGGGTCTGGCCCACGAAAGCTCATCACCTAATAAACCATCTTGTTAGTGTTTAAAGTGCTGCATAGTCCTGTCTTCTGTAGTAAGTGTTGACACTGAAGTATTACAGAGGCCCAATTACAGCACTGTGGCTGCACAGCTGTTTAAGTGTAGATACCACCATAAACCACCAACTTTATAATGTAATCTACAGACCCAAATTAGGTGTTCAGGTTCACTATTCAGTACTCAGGGAGAGTTGCGTGCTTGACCATGGGCTTTCCGGAAGCCAGGAAGCTGAGCTGGGAGCCACCTAAGACATCCGATAGAAATTCAGAAGTGAGGAACTTAGGGGCCTAATTCTGGGCTCCAGAGAGGCACCTCCCTTCGCTTAGGATTCACATCTCTGAACCCTCCTCTCCTATGTTAGGGGCCTAAGATAGGTCAGTCATCTGAAAAATTAAGGAGGTTGTGGCTTCCTTTTTATACACCATAGCCTGGTTGTTAGGGCATTCACCTTGTATGTGGGAGACCCGTGTTTGAGTTCCACTGTTTCAATTAACATTTACTTGTACAATTGGAAGTGTTTCAGTAGGAGAGATTGAGACTTGCCCCAGAATGTCCCACCGTAGTTAGAGCACTTTTTCTAAGAAGTGGGTTCAGATTCCTGTTCCGTTTCAGCCAGAGGAAGTATTTGCTCCTAGTAGGGATGTAAATCCCAGTTAACTGACTAAAGTGGGATCCGAGCTTACCAGTTACCAGTATAAATTTGATATAATTTGATAGCACTGGAGAGTTAAGGAATTAGTTGCATTGAAATACGTAGCATTTGTGTAGTGCTTTCTCATTCTGTTGGCTTTGTGCCTTAACATTTTACAGTTATATTAGAGCCCCTCTTTTAAAAAGCTAACTGAGATTTACTCTATTAAATTAAAATATTTTCATAGAAATTTGGGAGGACTAGGTGAGTGGAGAAATTCAGTAGTATTTTTACTTTATTAGTAAAGGAAGTTGCTGACTTTGTTTTAGGGTGAAACCGTGATGGGCAATTAGGAATAATTAAAAAGTTGTTTGCCTGTTGTTTTTTTTTTTTTTTAAAACAGTCATGATTAACAATTTAATGGACTTGCATCCACTTCACTACAAAATTAACATGTTCTGTTCTTCTGTGGTAGTTTCAGGAGTCCATACATGCTGTTCAGAATGGCATGCTCATGTTCGTTGTCCTACTGATACACATGAATATCCAGTATCTAGATGAATAGTCAGATTTCATAACTCTAGGAAGGAAAGGGAATTAGAAATGGAGTAATAAAACTAATTTATACAAGAGAAGACACTCTGATCTGAATAAAGATTTCACTTTGAACTTTCTAAGGTGATATTTGTATCATAACTCTGATTTCTTTAGAAATACTTTAAAATGTTTGACACCATTTCTTTAATATCTATTAACACTTTTGTATGTTTCCCTTGGAAAAGTGATGTGTGGAAATTACATATCAAAAGAGAGGTTCTTCACATAAGCCTTTCTTTTCTTGTCAACTATCTCCTCATTTGATCTAGCAGTGGAATTATAATGCTGAACTTGTTATAAGTTATGCTTGTGGTAATAAATTAATGTCATGTTTGCGACATAACTGCAGTCTCAAACAGAAAGAATACTTAAACATGTACCTATAACAAGGGACAGAGAACTATAACTTGCCTTTTCAATGAATATTTTTCAAAACAAGCCATCCTCTCCTCAATTTTTACCCCTATGCTCCAGAGTGTGAAAATTCTTTATAGATGCTCACTAGAGTAGTCTTCTAATTACCCACTTAGTGGCTGTTTGTCATATTGTTGTTTGAGCCACTTTACAGTCTTAATTAATATTTAACTCTTTTACTTTTTATTAAAAGGTGTGTTTTGTGATACTTTCCAAATTAATTGGTAATGCATGGAATATCCTCAAGAATGGAACTAGTCTTTACTGTCCCCACCCATTCTTTAAAGTCCCCCTCTAATTGATAATCATTAGATAGGTAACAGAGAGCCTTTATTAGACTGTTACGTAGTGCACTACTCACACTGTTGATGATGGTGCCCCCCGTGTGGACATGATCTGTTGACAGAGGGAGCAAGTATGAACACCCTCTGGTGATTTGTTTTCTCGAGTTTTAGGTGTTAATATAAGATTTGATGACAAAACTTGGTAGTGTATACTGTAGGGATGTTAAAATACATTTATTTGTGTAAACGTGTAGCCACTGAATTTTTCAGCAGATATATGTTTACACGCAGGGGGGAGGGGAGAGGTGGGAGCTGTAGCCAGCTTTTACACAGGCAACTGGGGGAGGGCTGTGTGTAACCAATAGGATTAACCATTGAGCCCCAGGCTCGTTGGTTAACTGTGTTCTGAACTGCACAGTCCCATCCCTTGCAGCCTGTGTTTGCTCACTCCCACATATACCTGCCCAAAACAGTACTCCTCCAAAAAGCTCCTAGGCAGGTTCACACATCCCTTTCAGTTTGGCTTATGTTTACCGTTATGTTAATTGAAGGATGAGTTCATATTTCTCAGTCTCCCCCTTAAAAAGGTTTCATCTAGTTGTCAATATATTATTTCTAAAAGATAGCCCACTCAGAGCCATCTGTCTGGGCATATATCTGGCAAGTGTAAACCAGTGTTCTTGTAACCTTTCTCCGTCGTCCTCCTTGTGTCCCTTCTGATTATTACAAAGACTTGTTGCATTTCATTTTAATTGATTTTAAAGTTTAGGGCTGGGCTATGCTGAAAACTTATATTGGCATTGTAGTGTCATTTAGGCATGAGCCCCCATCCTCTCCCCCGGAGACATGTAGCTATGAAGACCTAACCCCAATGTAGACGGTGCTAGGTCAATGGAAGAATTCTCTTGTTGACCTAGCAACTGACTTTTACGGAGATGGACTAAGTAAAGCAACGGGAGAATCTCTCCTGTCGTTGGATTGAGTGTCCCCAGTGAAGCACTACTGTAAGCTGTGCTGCTTTAGCATTTTAAGTGTGTATATATAGAGGCAGAAATGGTCTCTTACTGTGTTTATACTGTTCTCTGAACATTTGGGTCCTGTAATTACTACTGTAATACAAATAATTGCAAAACAGAACCTAACTACTTCTTCTAATTCCAGCCTGATAACTAGTAGAACAATGGTTTCTTTGAGTAGGTAAAAAGGAAAAATAGATTTGTAAATGAAAGTCTAGTGAGAGGGCAGTGAATTTCTCTGTGGTATATTCTGCTTTTTTAATGGTTCTCTGTTCATTTATTGTAAATTCATGAGCTCTCAAAGATGTTTGAGTTAGAGTTGAATCTATTCAGTTAGCTGCTACTTTTAGTTTTGAGTGGTTTTTGGTTTTGCAATGTTTGTATCATACCAAAGTATATCTCTTGGATAGTATAGTATATCTCTAGTGTAGTAACCCTAGTGGTCCCAGCTTAGGTGCCATAAGAGATTGGGTGCAGGAGAGAATGTGAGGGTTTGGGTGAGGGAGGCAGGATGACTGGGGTGCAAGGGTTTAAGGTAGGGATGTGAACAACTAGTTGATTATCCAATAAGCAAATGTTTATTGGATAGTCGACACGCTAGTCGACGAGTTGCTTTCCCCCCTTGTTGCCTTTGTCAGAATGAGGCAGCAAAGTGGGGGAAGAGGAAGAGGTGCTTCAAAGCAGCAGCGCCACATGGAGCCCATGGCCAGACCCGGACTCCACATGGCTCTGCCACTTTGAAATTCCGTGTGCAGCCTGGAGTCAGCTGGGGACTGCTTGAATCCTATGCTGGCGCCATGCTCCCCACAGTGCTTTCGTCTTTGAAGTGTAGGGGCTGCTGCTACACTTCATAGGTGGAGGCGCCCTTATCAACTAATTGAATAGTCGATGCAAATTGCATCGACTATTCAATTAGCCCATTAATCTAAATTTAACATCCCTAGTTTAGGGTGTGACCTGGGTTGGGACTGGGGTGCAGGTGTTTGGGTTGTGACCTGGTGCAGGATCTGGGAGGAGATATGAAGGCAGGAGTGGGGGCAGAGAATTTGAATTATGTGGGGTGGGAGGACAGAGGGTTGGGGTGTCAGAGGCAGGCTGTGGCCTGGAGATTTACCTGCCTGACTCCTGGCCAGCAGCCTTCTCAGGCAGGCTTCCTACCTGCCCCACACCTGCACTGGCATCGGGGGCCATGTGGTCTTTGAATAGCTACGAGCCTAAGGGGAGGGAGGGAAGGTTGCTTTGCAAGCAGCCTGTTGACAACAGGCCGCTCCCATTGGCCAGAAGCCTTTCCCTCCTCCCCCAGGCTCACAGCTGGTCAGCCCACAGACCATATTTTGCCCAGCCCTGAACTGGTGGTATCTGTTTCCAAATATTCGGTATCCTAGCAAATCTTCCTTGTGGCTGTTTCATCTCTGTGTTTTCACACTGCCTAGCAGTGCTGGAAACAAATACAAGGAAGAGAAAGTATAGTGTCAGTGACAAAATAGCCTCCTTAAAGGCAGTAGTCCCTAGTGGTCAACAGAGAAAGAGGTATTAGGAATGAATGCTACTTCGGAGGAAGTCCTGCCAATGTATCTTGAAAGGGCTGAGGGGAGGAGCCTTGTGGAGACAGAGGGGCAAGGCACCGCTCCTCACCCAGCCAAGCAGGCATGGTAGATAGTTTATATGCTGCCTTAGTATCTAATAACAAGGCAGACACTAGCAGGAGAAAATGGGTCAGTTGACCTCTGAGTCTTGAGGGTTAATTAGGGGGAAAGTGTCAGCTGAGAGATGAGCTGGCTAAGCATCTCCAGTGACTACATTACAACCCAGATCCAGAAGGAGAGCTGGGAATCTCTTGGTTAAAGAGAGATATAAGAAGTGGCTGAATTTCCCAGCTCCAGGAAGAGGGCTGGGGTTCTCACTGCAAGATAAAGACAGAAAGGAAACTGAGAGGGTTGGGAACAGTGCGCAGAGGGTGGGCTTCAGAGAAAAAAATCCAGAAGAATCTTTCGTTTGTTTGGGACATTTGTTATGGACTTTTTTTACAAGTTTTATAATTCACCAGCCCATGGAAGATACTACTAAGTCAAGAGACCTTGAGGTTGAATGACTAGGTTGTTGAGAGGGAAAACTGAGGCAGGGATACCTGAAATGCTACCTTTTGCCAGAAGGGTCATTGCAGGGCGGTCATATCCTGTGATACTGCTGTCAAGTTGGCATTACTCCACATTGGGTTCCCTTCTGTTAAGGGACTTACCTTGATAGTAAATATAGTTATCAACATAAACTAAATAGCAAAAAGAAAAGATATTCTTAAGAAAGTCTGACATTATTGACCTGTACAACATGCCCTGGGGATAAAAGCAATTCATATGGTCATAAGTGCAAGTGGAGTTGGGTGGAAATTTTTTGTTCCTCTTGAGAAATAACATTTTAAAATAGAATGTAAGGTATGAAAGTCTTTTTTTGTATGTGTGTAAATTACATGACAATAGATATATTTTATACATAATAAAATCTACAACATTGTCCTTTTTTAATCTCCATGTCTGTATACAATAATATGAGAAAGTAGGAATTACTACAAAGCTAATACCTCAGTTCTGTTCTTAATTTGTTACTCCCCTGTGTTGTTCCATTTTCTGTATGTCTGCTGCATCTTATGTTTTGACATCAATTATAGTAAATGAATGCTTTGTAATTCTAAAAGGCTAAAACTACGGGAGGAAATAAATGTTGTAAGGTAAATCAAATGTTTAAACTGGTAGGATATAAAGTTACAGGAAATATCCTTGTTCCAGAATTCATATGGAGATTGCAAGACTGTCACTTGGATTTCAATCCTATTTTGGAAAAGTTAGCTTGTTTGAAAATTTATGGCAGAGCTCCTGGCAGAAGGCACAGCTGAGAACCTGCCAAAAAAGGAAAACAGGGATATATGAGAATGATACTTCCTTATAAACTATACAAGTAAAATCAGATTAAAATGAATAGAAAAAGAACACCAGGAAAAAAGCATGCTTATGGGGATGTGGATATTTGGTTAGCAATGCAACTAAAATCAGTATTAAAATGTATGTTTATAACCCTTTTTGAAGGATAACTTATTGAAGTGGGCAAGTGTTGACTTGAAAGATTTTTGTCATACTTTTCATAATATTTTGCAAATTACAGGCCTGAACCTGAAAATATTGTCAAGCATAGTACTTGCTGCTGCTGGAAATCAATAGTGCCACTTTTGGTAATAAGTACTAAGCTTAGAAGTAAGTGCTGGCAGGGCGAGGTTCTAGGTTGATTTTGTCCATGAAAAGAATTAACGTTTTGATAGCTTTTTGGCCATTGCCAGTTTCTATTTTCATGGGAGAGTCATCTGTCTTTTGAGACTAAATCATTTACCCACCAAATATTCTAGTCCCTCTTCCATTCCATTGCTTGGTTCTCAAAATATTTTATTTTGTGCACAAACAAGAAAGGATCTGAAGAATGAAAACATTACATTACATTATTTGTGAAGTGACATCTTATACTAAACTATGGATAATACCAGTTGTTTGTCTCACTGTCTTGTATTCCCAGTTAATTCCTTAATGAAGTTTTAGTGCATCTGTCAAGGAGGAATCCTATGGACCCATAGATGGTTGCAATAAGTAGAAGAGAGATGTATGTTAAAATAAAACCCTCATAATTCCATCTGTTTTGGGACAAAGTGGATAAAGCATTATCTTTTTTTGCACCAATTTCTGATGGTGAGAAAAACTATAAAAGATATTATCTCCCCCACCTTCTCTCTTATCCTGGGACCGATTCAGCTACAATTCGGCATACAACAATGTTTGATACTCTATCATAAGTATGTGTAATTTGAAAATGTTTGTCATGAGAGCTGTTCAAATTATGGTGAGTCAATAGGAATTATCAAGTGGCAGTTGAGAGCACTTTGCACCATTAGGTCCATAGTTTTTGCCTAAATTGTAGGAATATATACTTTTAAGAAATGGACAGCAAGAACTCTAATTTCCCCATGCTCCACTGACACTGAACAGAATAAGTAGCTGTTTTTTTAAAAACTAATATCAGGCAAGGTAACTACATAGCCAGAGGCAAATAGGAAAAATGAGTAAAGATGGAGCTCCTATACCCTTTTTCCATCTTTCTAACTGCTCTGATGGGGCAGCCCCTCCTCCCCATTCCATTAACTCCTCCTTTTCAGATGAACTCCAATGCCTGCCAATATTACAGTGATAAGTATCTTTCCCAAATGCCAGTAAAACTGACTAGAGTCCAATTATAATTTCACGCTGTTGTAGTTGGTAGTATAGGCATTTGAGTTGTTGTAATGTAGACTGCAGAAAACCTCACTGCAGCAGCTCATGTTTAAAGAGTATCTTTGTAACCATAAGAACTAGAAAATTAAAAACAAACAACAAATCTTATGTTCTGTACAGATTTGTGGCCTATTGCCAAGGACAGTTTCTTAATGTCACGAATGCATGGATGAGTAAGGTAGATTTTCTGTTAATGTTCCTAAAAGTTCAGCAAGGAAACTTTCAGCACTCACTTTTTAAATTTAGCGCTTTTTTTGGGCAGGTGGAGCTAAAAGACAAAATTTTACTTTTATAATTGGCAGAAATTACTTCAAATAATATAAGAAGCCCTAATGCTAAAAAAAAGTTGCTGCCATATTTAATGTGCTACATATTTAATAATTAGTATGTACAAATGTGAAGGAAATTGACTATGCATATATGAAATATTGTTTTTTAAAAAAGAGACTTCTGCAATAGCATTGGTGATGGAGAAAACTGAGATCTGACTTAATGGACTATCCCAAAGTTCTTTAGTTGTACAAGTTTTGTGTACTTAACTACAATATAGTAGAAGAAATATTTCAATGTAAATTGTTCCTTTATCATGGCTCACAATACTTCAGAGAAAAGGAAGAAGGGAGAACAATCATACTGAATCCTTAACTATAATAGTATTGACCTCCAACACAGACCAAACTCTATTTAGTAAACACACATTATGTCTTTATTACCAATGAAAAAAATCCCTGTTTAAATGTTTATAGTAAATTTTAAGATTTGTTTGCTGTCCCTAAAGATATTTCTTTCAGCAAGATCTGAAAGACACCAATTCACTAATGGCCATACTTAGTTTGAGCATAGCATGGTTGGAGCATAGCATATGCCAGCTATTCCTACCCCCTACCAAGACACACCACCTTCATTTGGGCTTTGGTGCAGGAGCCAGATTTATTGGCTTTGTATCATCTGGGAACTCCCCCACACTAGAGAATTTTCTAGATTGCCAGATTTGTTTCTTTGTGCTCTTGGGTGGGATAAAGCTACTGGAATGCAACTGAGCAAAGAATACATGAACAACATGGAGAAGGAGAACATGTTGAAGTGGCTGGTAGCAACAATAATCCAAGCTGCAGGAGTTAAAATAGCAAGATCCAGGGGAAAACTATCATTTCTCCTGTTGAAAAATGACTGACAATAAAATAATATACCTGAATTTCCTGCGGAGTGACAGTTGTTCACCAAAAATATTGATTAGCTAGCAAGGAAATAATTAAAATAGGTTATATTATTCTCAACTGACTTCCACTTAATTCTGATGCTGTAAGAAATTTACTATTTGCTAGAATGTTCACTGCAATTGTAGCTGTATTTTTGTGTGTAAACTTTGATACTTCTCTAATTAGTGTCCTGTTAATGTAGTAGGAGTTCTGTATTAAATTAGAACACATGCATGTAACAGATGAAGAGCTAAAGAACTGCTTGTGTTAAATTGTGGACATTTTAAAGAAATTAGCTGCATTAGACACATTGTTTGGTTATCTTTTTTGCTGGCAGAATGTACATAATTAAGCCAAAACTTTCAACTACAGCACTACTGAGGTATATGAAAGATTTGGTGGACTGTAGTTTCTAGACTGAGTTTTCTTTCAATTTTGCTGCAAACGTGTCTTTCGATAAAATATCATCAATATTTGTCATTTTTCTGGATTCTTCCCACACTTAGTACATTTTACAAGATATACTTGCAGGGTGGTACTGAAGGGATATAATCTGTAGCTAAAAATACATTTTCCATTTGTTTTACAGTTTACACTCTCGTATTGACACCCATGATATTTTCAAGAAACAATATACTAATTTTTTTTTCTTCTATTAACTTGTTCTTGGCTTTGGGAATCCTAACCAGAATAGCAAGGGGATAAAGCTTGGTACTTGAGGATAAAGACCATGTGGACAAAATATGCTATATGCATTTTACTTTGTCAGCCTTGTGTCAGTGGAATAATGTAATCAGATGTGAAGGAGAGTGTTTTTTAATTTATATAAATGTGACAAATGAAATAGCCATATTTCTTAGATCATTTAAAAAGCTACATGAAAAAGACTCCATTGAGGTTGGAGCCCCATTGCACTAGTGTTGTACAATACAAAAAGGAAAAATCCCTGCCCTGAAAGATGATATCTCAAGACACTAATGAAAGATAGGAGGTAAAGAGAGCATAGTGTGGTTGTAAATGAACCTGCTGAAGAGTTGGCACAAATTATATGTATTATGGTTTTTTAAATCAGGTGGAGGAAGGATATAGAACAGGGTATATAGAAGCATAGAGGTAGCATGTTTCGAGTTAATGTTTTATCCTTAAAAGCAAATGTGAAATTACCAAAGAATGGAGGTTTCAGGGTTAGTTTTGTTTTTGGAGTAGTGAGACAAAAGTTTACTCGAAGCATATTTAATTTTATCAAGTAACTTTTTTGTATAGCTGCTTGGCAACCTCGGTATTTTAATCAAGACCGGTATATTCCAACTATTAACTTGGAGCTTGTTGGTTTTTACATGTATGCACTAAATATTTCTCCTTCTTTAGCTATTAGTGTAGATTTATGAATTTACCATGATTTTTGTGTAATTATTTTTTTTTCTTGTCAGGAAATACTGCATTACATGACTGTGCAGAGTCTGGAAGCTTGGACATCATGAAGATGCTTCTTAAATACTGTGCAAAGATGGAAAAAGATGGCTACGGAATGACTCCCCTTCTATCAGCCAGTGTGACAGGTCATACAAATATTGTGGACTTCCTGACCCAGCATGTACAGACTAGTAAGGCAGAACGCATCAATGCTTTGGAGCTTTTAGGAGCAACATTTGTGGACAAAAAAAGAGATCTGCTTGGTGCTCTGAAATATTGGAAAAGAGCTATGGACATGAGGTACAGTGACAGGACTAATATCCTCAGCAAACCTGTGCCACAAACACTAATAATGGCTTATGACTATGCCAAGGAGGTGAATAGTGCAGAAGAGCTAGAAAATCTTATTGCAGATCCTGATGAAATGAGAATGCAAGCACTGTTAATTAGAGAACGTATTCTTGGTCCTTCTCACCCAGATACATCCTATTATATTAGGTACAGAGGTGCCGTCTATGCAGACTCTGGAAACTTTAAACGATGCATCAACCTATGGAAGTATGCTTTGGACATGCAGCAAAGCAATCTAGACCCCCTGAGCCCTATGACAGCCAGCAGCTTACTGTCATTTGCTGAACTCTTTTCTTTCATGCTACAGGATAGGGCAAAAGGCCTGCTAGGCACCACTGTTACATTTGATGATCTTATGGGAATACTGTGCAAAAGTGTCCTTGAAATAGATCGGGCTATCAAACAAACTCAATGTCCACCTGACCAAATACAGCTTAACAAAGCTCTTTCTATCATTTTGCATTTAATTTGCTTGCTGGAAAAAGTTCCTTGCAGTCCGGAACAAGACCACTTTAAAAAGCAGACTATTTACAGGTTTCTTAAACTGCAGCCTAGAGGAAAGAATAACTTCAGCCCGCTTCATCTTGCTGTTGATAAGAATACTACATGTGTGGGTCGATACCCTGTTTGCAAATTCCCTTCCCTACAAGTTACTGCTATACTGGTGGAATGTGGTGCTGATGTAAATGTCAGAGACTCTGACGATAACAGCCCTTTGCACATTGCTGCACTGAACAACCATCCAGACATCATGAATCTTCTTATCAAGTCAGGTTCACACTTTGACACCACAAACTTGCATAAACAAACTGCTAGTGATTTGCTGGATGAGAAGGAAATGGCAAAAAATTTGATCCAGCCCATAAATCATACTACATTGCAGTGTCTTGCTGCTCGTGTTATAGTGAATCACAGCATATGTTATAAAGGGCACATCCCTGAGAAACTAGAAAACTTTGTGTTGCTCCATAGATGATAGTGTGACATTTGCACAGTGCTGTTGAAGCACAAGTTGGTGACATTAATTGTTGCTTTCTCAAGCACTGTTGTGATACACCAGCGTTCATAGTTTGACCTATCGTGTTCTCATTGGCTAAAGCATCATTAGCATCAGATCTGCAGAATTGGCTACCCAGTATTTAATATGAATATGCCATATAATATATTTTGTGGATTATTTAGAAATGTAATGCCATATTTAGACTCTTAAAATTGTCTGCCAAAGGCTCGTCTACTCTGTTGGGTTACTTGTTGTGTGATGGGGACTGAGTTGAATATTTTTCACTGGTGTCTTTTTACTATTACTGGTATGTGGATTTTATACAGTTGGTAGGTCATCTTTTTTGTTTTTGCTTGCACATTTCTACTCAAATTCTGTTTTTTTTCTATGAACTCATTGCTTAAACAGAACAAGTTGTATGGACTTGTTAACATTTGCAATTACCATAAGTGCTTTATCTTCTCTATGCACTGGCTTAAACATGACTGTTGTGTGTTAGCATATTTCTATGCAGCAATTGGCCAACTTCAGCTCAAACAGCAGTTTTACGGAGCTTTTTCTGAGACTATTTCCTTCACAGCATGACAATTTTTGGAGCTACTTGTCAGTTGTCTAAACTTTTTGGTTTGACTTTTATTCTAGTTGTATATGAGACTGCTTTCTCTTAGTCCTCTGGAAATGTGTGATAAATTTGGGAGAAAAAATCTATTCTTGTTCTCTTGGTAACCCAGTTGAAATTTAATCTAAGTCATTCTGATGCATCATGCAGCAAGGGGAAGAGTTCTTATTATGTACAACTGAGACTTTCCCTCTGCACTAATGTCTTGTTTGTGCTGATCGTGTGACTAGTTGTAGAGAGTTGCTCAGATTTTTAACCTCAAACTTAATACACTTGAATAAGAAATAAATTGAATGTATGCAGTAGTCTGAAATTACAAGTCAACTTCCTTACCTACAAAAAGGAACTAAAGCATGTTGGTGGCATGATACTTGTCAGTTCAGGTTTAGACATCTAGTATAATTATACTACATTATAGTGAGTGGCTCTCTGCCAACATATCAAAATTCCATAGCAGTGTCCCTTCATTTTAAATATACCCTTTTAGATAATTTGCATGCATTTTCACCTCTCATTGTCAGCCATACTTAAACACCAGAGGTTGTGTTGTGTACATAGATTCTATTGAAAGTTACCTATTTTTATAATATTTGCACATCAGCTTAGCTATTGCAGCAGAAAGGGCTCTTTCAACTTGATTAGAAATCTGTAAGTGAAAATTATAAATGAGTAAGATTCAGGTAATTAATACAATTCAGCACTTTATTGTTGATTCAGAGTAAAACTTATTCTGGCACATTAGCTCTACAAATGTCTTAACATTGTTCTCAAGAGAAAAATTTATTTTGGGTTGAGTAGAGTACAACTTACTGCCAATTCAGTGGTCAAGCACAGTGGATGTCATTTGATTTGGCATTTCCTTACAGTGATGGTAAATAACCATGCCTAGTGGGTTTTTTAACTCCAAAATTGGGTGGATTTATTTGTATTTTCATCAGATTATGCGATAGATGATAGCAAAGGGATTTCAAAAGCCAAATTCATGATACTGAGGTGACTTGAACTTAGTGCTTTAAGTTTTTTAATTTGATTTTTAAAGTATTTTTGTCTTTGATGTTTGTGAATTGCCTTGGTGATGAGCTCATCCCTGACAGTGTGAAAAGGCAGTGCTTTCCTTACATTTTGATTGTTTAGGTATTCTCTCTCTCCTTTTAGCTTGTGAAGTGGAGTGGCTGTGTCACCCTCAGATCTTAATGAGATGGATGGTTTTTAAAAAGTCAGTAGCCCTGTAATTTATACATATTTCAACGTTTAAAAACAGCATAAACTATATTGAAACAACTTTCTACTTTTTGTCCTATGACACATTTGTATTGTTTGTATGAAAAGCAAAGTTTGAGTTGACTGAATCTCACAAAGATACAGTAGTACATTTCTATTCAATTGGCTGAATTTCTTTAATTTATAATTATTAAAACACATACTGCATCAATTGTTGATGGTAAGAACAAATAGTTTCATTGCTTCAGTTTCTTATTTTGAACATTCTTCCTCTTTCACTTACTATTCTGCAAGTAGATTTAATTAGTGATCAGCACCACAACATAGGAATGAGCCACAGTGTGGCTGGAACATCAACGTGGATAATAGAAAAAGGGATTCTAGAATCTGTTCTGCTCTTCATTGCTAATACAGGTTGGACCTCCCTGGTCTGGCACCCTCAGGACCTGAGTGGTCCAGAATGAGGGATTTTGCCAGACCAGGGGAGGTCATTTCTGGCCCCCCTGCCACTGGCCTCCTAGCCCATCTCCACTCCTGGCCTGGCCTCATGGCTGGCTCCCCAACTGCCACCAGCCCCACTGCCTTGCCACAGCAGTCCACAGTCCCACTGCTGGGGCTCTCAGCTCTGCTATGGCAGTCCCAACCCCGGTGCTCCTGGCCCTGCCAGCCCTGCTGCAGAAACACTGGCCCTAAAAGCTTACAGTCCTGGCGCCGGGGCTCCCGGCCCCACCGTGGCAGACCACTGCTCAGCTGCTGGGGCTCCTAGCCCTGCCAGCCCTACCGTGGCAGCATCAGCCCTGCTGCTGGGGCTGCTGACCCTGACAGCCCTGCTGGGGAAACCCCTGGTTGGCCCCACTATGGCAGACCACTGCCATACCACTGTGGCAGACCGCTGCCCTACCACCATCGGAGCCTGTTGGCATTCCAGCCACCCTGCCACTGGCTCAGCCAGACTCCCACAGCAGGATTCCTGGCTGCTGGGCCCCCTGCAGCCAGCCAGACTGAATTTCCAGCTTTTGCAGGGCTTCTGCTTCTGGCCCTCCACTGGGACTCTCTGGTCCTGCCGGACCACGGATGTTGCCGGACCAGAGTCCTGGTTTTGAGAGAGTTCAACCTGTAGTTTTAAATTTCTAACTTTGAATGGGATAATGGGTATTTATTTGTTTGGACAATTTTTGCAAGAGTTTTATCTTTGAGAGTTCACAACTATGATTTAAAAATAATAAGAATACTGCACTGTTGTTCTGGTGCTGTTATTCTGGTTCTGAAGTAGAAAACATACTCATGAGTTTTCTGGCTACCAAAACCTTAGAGAATATAATTTTCTTTATATAGTGATTTGATGAAGGTTCCCAAGTCTTAGTATGAAAGTTTATTGCACCGTTTGTTTTTTAAAGAAATGTATGCAAATATCATAAAGTATATGGCACTAATCTACCAGTGTAACTTCATTCTGACCTACAGCACCTCTGTTGTTATGAATTTTGTTTTTGTAATTGGAGGAGCCCACCTAAGGAACTTTTATGGTCTCCAGGTATTTAAACCTAGGTTTCCAGAGGGTAACGACTGGTGCATTTAAACACATCTGCCACTTAGCCACCAATATTCATTTTACCTTTCTTAATTTTTGTTTCACTTTCAAATTAAAGCAGTCAAGATGCCATTGACAGTAATAAGGTGCTGTGGCCTTTCATTGAGTTTATTAGAGGGCTCTAAATTTAGCTTTCCACCTTCTGAAACAAGGTTCTGATTACATTTGTTCTTGGTGGTGTTACTCCTTTTTTGCTAGTAACGGGGTTAACCTAGTGAAACACAGTGATGCAAAAATGCTGTAGTGCTCTTAGCTGAAACTAAAGCATACTAAGGAAGTAAAGGACATTCAGGACATGATAATGAATGATTTTATCTTCTCCTTTCTGTCCTTATTTACTTAATACCCTCTTTCCCCTTCTTTCTGTTATCTTCCTGTTACATATTTCTATAACTGGAATATACGGCTCCACAGGTACCAACCCAGTGACACACATGTGTCAAGGACATTGCATACCACCTTATGTATTTTTGAGGTGCAACACATTTTATAAAATTTAAACAATCTACAGCATGTTCCTAAGAAAATAGTATACCAATATCCTCCAAAGGCCTGCTTGTTGAGAATGTGATGGTGGATTTTCTTTATACGTGTATGTGCAGGCGTGCATGTGCACACACACGTGATTTTTTTCTTCAACCCACCGAAGCTTGCATTGGAATACTACAGCCAGGGAGATGAAAACTACAGTGGTATAAAATTAAACTTTCTTCTTTCCCCCTCAGGATGCTAAAGTGAATTTTGTATTTCTCTCACTGTTGTTGCCATCCTAATAGCAAGTACTCTCCATATGTTTTTGCTATCTTTGGTGGGTCTGACTATTATAGTGCAAAATGTTTACTGCATAAGTGTGACTGTGTTTTCGAAAATGCTAAAGGTAGACTCTGACATGCAAATTCTAATTTTAAATGAATATAGTGTCTGTGAAAGGGGTTGAATTGAAAGCCATCTGTTTAGCTGCAGATTAGATACAGCGATACTAATGTAAGTTTTCGTTCTGTATTCCAGCACTAAATATCCTACCTGGAGGACCAAAATTTTTGAGGGAGAGGATAATTTTTTAGTCTTCATCCTTACACAATCCTTAGTGCCTCAGATAAGATTAGCATTTAACCTTTGTTGTGATATAGACATCTATTCACTAGCTGCTTAAATGAGATTGTCAGATCATTGCCTGTAGATCATCAAAAGGCTGACAGTTACTAAATTCAACCTGGTTTTGAGATATCAATCCCAATCTCTTTGCCATCCAATCTCATTCCAAACCATTCTGCAACAACTCTTGATAGAAGATATAGGTAAATATTTCCTAGCTCCCAAAATGATCCTCTGTTGAGAACTGCTTTTAAAACTGGATGGACATAAATTATTTCCATTTTTAAAAAATGCTATTTTTTAAAAAGGAATGGTATGTTATGAGAGACTTTATACAGAAGGATAACATCCTTATTAGGAAAATCATTTGTATCGCTTCAGTTTTCATATCAATTGCAAAGTAATAGTGGCTGTGTATGTGACTACTTTATGCTACAAGTTTCATTGAATGAGTTTCAAATGTAAAGAGTAGAATACTGACTGGGTTATGTAATTTTTATAAGTGAATATGAAGACATTGTACAAATGTTGATTGTTTTTACTGTAAAGTCAAATGACAGGGCATGCTAATTTTGTGTCAGAGTTGATGGCATCACTGTAAATGAGGGGCAGAGATAATCTAATGCAGTTTGAAGGACACAGTTTTATACTGTACAAATCCCTTGGCTTCGGTAAGTGTGAAAATAACTGTTGTATGGACTTTGACTCTTTGCTGATTGCAAAGTGGTAAAGTGATTGTTTACCTGATTTTTAACTCATTTTGTATAAATGTTCCATCATGTCACAGACTTCCTATGCAGGGCTAGCTCAAAGTATTGAAATACTGCAATTTCTTTTTTACATGAAGTAATTAAGCTTTAATAGTAATGTAAAAAAGGAATAACAAACTTTGCTCTTAATCTCTTTAGGCTCCAAATGCAAATTAAATTAAAATTGTTTTGGAGAACCACTAGCTGAGTCAGTATCTATTTTCTTTAAGGGCTACTGTGGATTCCTCTAAAAAGGGCATTTTCTATCAAAGTAAGGAGGACTAAACTATGAGGGCTACAGCTTTTCCTCCTGTTGCTACTAATGACTGTATCCAAAAGGGAGTTAAACATGACTGCTGTCTCAAATTGTTTGAGTTCTGAACAGGCAGTGGGGAGGAAATGAACTTCAAGCTTCCCAAAGACATTGCAGCTGATGGAGAGAAAGTATACAAAATTAAGTTAGTTAATAGTACCACTTTAAATGTTAAATAGTTCAGTTGCTTATGTTTACAACATAACCAAACCTAATCAGTCATTTTCAGAACAAACTTTAGGAAAAAACTCACGTGACACCAAAAAGTTAGCAAAAAGGTGTGGGCTCTGAAGTCTTTCTCCTGAAACTTACAGAATGAGAAATGTATGTTCTAGACTGGAGTTCTAGAAGGGGAGGTGGGCAAAGCTATGAGATGATCTCTCATGAAGCGAGCTGCCAAATTGCAAAGCTTTGAACTGTGTTTTTATTGTTTGGGTTTTTTGGGATCTCTGACTATAAGTTACATTTATTTTTGTAGTGCCCCAAAGAGTAGTAGGCACTTATTAGTACTAGAATTTGCTCATTTCAATTTATACGTGACACAGTGAGTCAGAGTAGCAAGCAACAGAAAAGGGATGAGAGAGACCAAGGAGTTTTACAGTGAGAAAATTCAGTTACTCAGATAAGCAGCTGCACATTTTAATGGGTCAAATATGTTTCAAGTATATGTGACTAACTTTTTGGGGTATCATAGAAGAGATGAGTTTTCTTCTGTATGAGGCAGATGCTCAGTAGAGTGCCCACTGCCACAGGCATTGATGAGGCAAGAGATGGCTTCTTTTAGGTCAAATCTCATATCTAACTCTGGAAGAAATAGAGGGAGGAAAACGTAGGGACTAAGGATGTTAAATACCGGTTAATTTACTAGTCGAGTAGTCAATGGAATTTCCATCACTACTCAACTAGTCGATAGACACTTCCACATTCCTCCTTTGAAATCTACAAGAGCTGCTACAGGGTCTCTTGTACATTTCAAAGGAGGAATGCAGAACTCCACCGCAGCCCGGAGCCAACGGGAAGTCCTGATGACTTTGGGCTCCACGCAGCCGCTTCCACTTTGAAATGCATAAGAGCCCAGTGGGGGCTCTTGTGCATTTCAAAGCAGAAGTGCCCACATGGAGCCTGAGGTCAGCAGTCCCCCACTGACCCCGGGCTCCATGTGGTGCTGCCACTTTGAAATGCCATGCGAAGCCGAGGTCAGCTAGGGACTCCCCAGCTGATCCTGGGCTCTGTGCTGTGCTGCCCCTTTGAAACTGTCACGCCGTTTCAAAAGGGCAGCTTCGCACAGAGCCCAGGATCAGCGCCATGCGGCGCTACTGCTTTGAAGTACTTCCTCTTCTCTGCTCCGCCCCCCCCCTCCCCCCCATTTGCTGCCTCTGTCTGATCAACTTCTTTGCCCTTAGTTCCTATGGGAACATAGGCCATCAACAATTTCTTTCCAAGCCTCTCTGCCTCTATCTGATAGAGGCAGCAAAGTGGGCGGTGGGGGGGGGAAAGCGACTAGTCGACTCAACTATCCGATAAGCATTTGCTTGTTGGATAGTCGACTAGTCCTTAACATCCTTAGTAGAGACAAGCAACATTATGGTTCTGCCTAATCTTGCACCCTAAACATAAGCTGGCATACAAACATAGATTTGTTCTTCTGCAGCATGTGAATGGTTGCCATTTCCTACCATTGGTACAACACAGTCTTTGTTATACTTTCAGCCACGGCTAGTGCACCATCTATCTAACTGAAGTGCAACTTCTTTTGTCCTCTGAGGCATTCCCAGTATCATTTAATACGCTCCCCAAAGCAAAATAAAACATGGTTTTAAAATGAGCAAAAATTGAAGCACAAAATAAAATGTTTACATAAATTGTACTCTTAGCTAAGTTGATGATTAGTCCAGACCAATGGATGAGAGAGAACCTAGTAGAAAGAATCTGGCATTGGGCCCTTGATGCTGCTGGGTCATATTTATGGGTGGAAAGCAGTTCATGAGCAACTTACAGCAGACTTTTAAATGACTGTGCTACTTTATACAAATCACAGTTAGAGTTGGAAAATTAGAACTGAGTCATGCTGTCAGTTCCTTATGCCAAAGTAGCATGATTGGAGGATGTGTCAGACACACTGAACATAATATATCCAGTGACTTCACTGGCAGGCTTCCCTAATGTTTAAATTTACTTTCTTAATTTCACATGTATAGTCTCTTGGGAAAAAAGCCAGGAACAACTATTAATTGTTTTGTTGTCTTGTTCTTATACTGTGCCCATCATTGTGGTATCTGAGCACTGCCGCAGTAACATTTTTAAAGATCATTTTTCTCCTGCTTTTGACTCCCACGTTACTATTATCAACTGTTACTTTCCATGGCATAAATAGAATTGGAAAATTAAATTAAATCTGCAGCCACACAAACACTCCAGAGCCACACAATGAAGTTTAGCTGCCTGTTTTCCTAACTAAGGTGAAAAAAAAACCAGGTATATCAAGTTTGTCTACAATTAGTAGTTGCACACAGGTTACAAATGCCTACTAATCAGGTTGGGGAGAAATAATGAATTCATGAATTCATATTTAACTGTGTGAGCTCATACTGTTGACGCTCAAGTTGATGACAACTTCTGTCGGAGTTAAGTTCAGGGAAGCACTACTTGATTAGATTTGTATGGAGTGATGCCAATAAAATGTCTGATCTACTCAAGAAAGACAGCTCTTCCTTGTTTTGACATACTGAAAGTAATGAAATGGGGCTTGGGAGAGAAAACTGTTCAATGGTTGACAAAGGTTAGGATTTTGAAGAGTTATAGCTTAAGAAAACCTAGCTGACACCTACCATTCTAAAAACTAATCATACTAGCCAGTGTGAAAAATCCCTGTACCATCACAGGCCATTGGAATCTTTAGTTCAGAATGTTCTCCTCCCACCTGCTCAGGTAGGAGGAGAATATCTGCCCAGGTTTCAGCCCACTTGCAGTGTCTGAGCTGCAACCCCTGTTCCCTCTTAATTTATTTTTCTGTACAGGGAATGAATGACTGACATTATGGAAATTTAAAATTGGTGAGCCCAGTGTCTCCTACACTTAATCCCTTCATCTCTGATCATCCCTCTCTGTTCCCTCCCCTTAGCTTCTCTTCTACTTAATTCCCACTCTCCTCATTCTCCCCCCTGTCCCTTTTATCTGTAACGTCTCTCCCCCCCCATTCTTTCTCCCCTGTGTCACCACTTTTTCCATAGCTCTGCTTGGCACTGAAATGGGAATTGAGGGCATCAACAGGATTGGGCTCTTGCTAAATAAGTTTTTTGTGCTCTTATCTCTCACAATTGAACAGGTTTTTTTTTTTTTATTTAAACAAAATTGTATGGGAAGATAGGTGTGTCAGAAGAGACACGGACTTCAACATGATCCTCATCACCCAACCTAAGGAATAACTTAGCTACTCTTTCTCTGAAGTTATTCTCCAACTACTGATGGCAGAAAAAACTTGGCAGCAATTTAACATCACTGGAATTCATATAGGGTTGAATATGCCCTTAATAAATAGCTGTCCTCTTCATTGCTGTTTACCTTGTACAAAATTCTGGGAGAGGGGGTGAGATCATGTCCTTAATTGAATTATGAATCCATAAACAAAGCACTGATAGTAGGTTTCTGCACTGGAATGAAGGAAGGTCCTTAGAAGTGCTGCCCTCTGTTTAAATCTGTGGTTGTTCTAACACTGCACAATTTAGGAATTTTGAGAAATGGTCCTAAATGTGTTCATTTTTCAATGTATTTTAAAGGTTCTCTAGTGTTGTGTGTGCAGGAAGTTCCAATTCCCTTATGTTGTGACCTTCTCTAGTTCTTTTGTATTGCAGAAACATGATAATATTAAGAACGTGCCTTTCCTCTGCTTCCTTTAAAGTTGTGCATCTGTTACGTAAAAGTGGGGACCGCATAAAAACCAACCTTTGCTGTGTATCCTGCTTGACTTTACCTCTTTGCCTTGCTGTTGACAGGGCAAGTGTCACCTGGTTCAGAAGTGTTTTCTAGCAGGTTCCAGAATAATATGAAAGAATTGGTTTGAACTGGCGAATAGTCTTTATGGGAGATTTTTGTTATCTGAAAATCAATTTGGGGCTGACCTAAACAGTCAGTGGCATAGCGAGGAGGAGGCAGGGGGGAGCAGTTGCCCCCGGGTGCCACACTAGAGGGGCGCCAATTTAGCAGAGAGGGAAGGATGGCGCTAGGACCCTGTGCGTCTTCCACTTCCGCAAATTGAAACTGAGCGCAAAGCATCCGGCGGGGGCGGCACACAGGGTGGGGGTTCAGGCTGAGCATGCATAGCATGCAGCTGGTGCACAGGCCCCGTCTGCAACTACAACCCCCACAATCCCCTTCACCGCCTATTGGGCCGCAGCATCTACGTCCTCGCCCACCCCTCCGAGAAACCGCAGCTGCCGATTGGTCAGAGGGCACGTCAATCTGGCTGGAAGTGGAACGGCCCCATGCACTGGAGGGAGCCCCATGTGGCGGCGGGACAGGCAAGGGGGGGGCTCTGGTTGGGGTCACAAATTTCGCTTTTGCGCCATGGCACATAACACCCTCGCTCTGCCACCACAAACAGTAGCTTCTTTATCAAAGAGACGAGTGCCCTATTTCTAAAAAAGTGAATGTTTCTTACAAATTGTGACACCAATCTAGACAACTGGACATACTGCTCTAACCATAAAGGGCAAGAAGCAATCCAATGTTCCAATGCCATTTCCCACCACTCCTTCACATGTTTCATCTGAAGAAGGGGGTTGTGCCCATGAAAGCTTGTGATATCATCTACATTTTTGGTTAGTCTCTAATGCGCTGCAAAACTATTTGTTGTTTTTTAAGTTTATTCAGTTATAGACTAACCCAGCTACCCCTCTGAAACTTTCCTTCACATGAGTTATGCTTCTTGCTCCTACTTCAGACATGAACAATGTCAGATGGAGTATTACAGTAGCTGAAAATATCCAGTAAGAGAGTCTTCTGTGACAGAGAGAAAGTGTGTGTTCTTCTTGCAAGTGTCAGGATGCCTTATTTGGCAGCAGGGTCATTTTATTTGTGCATGATAAAGTATCCGCAGCAGGCAATGGTGCAAAACTGCTTCCATTAGCAGAGCTTTGATATATTCACTTATATGTGAATACCTAGGTTGGAAAAGAACACGGGAAATTCCTAACGGTAGCATGGATTTCTACAATATAAAGGGAAGATGAAAACAAGAATCTTTTGACCCTAATGTGTTAACATGAGTGTTTAGGCATTAGGAATTTTTCATGACATGGTGCTAAAAAGTTGTGACTCCTCTCTTCACTAGTATTCAATGACATTGTGGACAGTCACAGTAATAGTGATAATAGTTGTGTCCATATGTGGATTCCTGTGTACAAGCCTTGCAGTAAAAATTCTCTGCCTCAGTTTTCACAGTTAGTCTTGGCTCTACCTTTCAGCTTAACTAGTATAGGAAAACCAAAGAGCCACTGAATATTAAACTAAATAATGGTTTATGTTCCCTCTAATTTTTTCCATCTGTGTGTGGATTTTTTTCATCCATCTGTGGAATAAATATTTTATGTACACTGAGGCACGTGTGAATGTGCACCACCAATAGAAACAGAAAAACCTAGCTGTGGATGCTCTGCTAATCAGCAGGGTGGCATCTGACTCTCTCCTGAGCGGCTGCACAAGTGCCCACCTTATAGGGAACACTGGTCATGATTAAAACAGCATTTGTAGGAATTCAGCAGGAACCTCCCTCCAGGCAGGCTCTGTATGGGGTATGTCTAAACTACATATGGGAGTGCAGCTTCCCAGCTGTGTACTAGTAGGACTTATGCCAACACTAAAAATAGCCGTGTAGGTGTTTGGTTTCAAGAGATTGGGTTGGGCTCTCCAACCCTATCTCTAAAAAGTGTTCCGATCCAGAGCCATCTCTTGCAGCTCTTTTTAGCGCACAAGTCTGAGCCCTGCTAGCCTGAGTTTGGGAACCTGGACTGGGCGTTTATTTCTGGCTGTAGCTTAGATCTACCCTACGTTCAGGCAACAAGGAGAGTTTCCTTTTACTGTTTGTAAAAAATCTGATCCCCCTGGAGCACAATAAAAATAGCACTGTCTAAAGTCCATTTTTCCATGCGCTTGGGAGGGAAGTATGTCCTCTACAGAAGGACCTCAAGGGACACCATTTGATGCTAGCTTGGCAAGCAGATGGCTTGAGTTTTTGGCATTTTCCTGTGTGATCCTACTCTGGGGAAAGTGTCTGATTCTGAAAAGGAGAAAAATAGAAGAGGTTATTCTTTATTTGTGAGCTTTACAAGACTTTCAAAACTAGGACTCTCCAATCTCTATTACCTGCCTCATTCCGTACACACACTTAGATTGGAGTTAGCAGCTGAGGGTTGATCCAGCCATAACAGTCTGTACCAAACAATCTGTAATACAATTAGAAGTTTATATCTTAAAAAATAATAATTTTTAGTTCTCAGGGGAGGGACCAGCACCTATATCTTGAGTTATATAAATCATCAGGAGAAGGAATTGTTTTTATGTGGGTTATAAACCAGTTACAGTAATTTAGTGTTTACTTTTCATATGCCTTTAGTCCAAAAGTGTCACAACTGAAAGCCACAAAGGTGACTTAAAAAAAAAAAAAGGCCCACCCATCTGGCTAGAAAGACCAAGGGATGATGAGAAATGATGGTGTCAAAACGCTGTGGTCTGTTACCTCACCTCCTTGCCAGTTATTGGCTGCATAGGAAGCCCAGATGTTGAGATAGGCATAGCCTCATAACATTTGCAGTAACATGACACTTAAAACTGCACATCTAGATAATACTATCAATTTAGGATTGAATAAGGATCTTAACTGGTTAACACACTACAAAGGCAATTTCCCCTCTCTTTATGGCCACGTTTCCACATCAACTGCGGTGAATGAGCCACTTCCACTTTGACTAGATGAGCCTCATTTATACAAGTATCCCCTTTCTTTAGTTGCCCTTATATATACATCCCTGTGTCTGTAAACTTCACTCCAGTTCATCTGATTAAGTGGGTTTTCACCCACAAAATTTTATGCCCTTATAAATCTATTAGTCTTTAAGGTGCCAGAGGCCTCCTTGTTGTTTTTGGAGATAGAGACTAACAAGACTTCCCCTCTGAGACATCTAGATAATGTTAACACTGTTTTGTCCGGTGGTATTGGGTACTCTTAGTTATGAAGAAAGATGCTTAGGCCTACATGATGGAACGTAATGGAAACAAAAATTAACTTCAGCCCTTGCCAGACTGTCAATGAACTTACACACTGATGGGTTCTAAAGTGCTTTACAAACTGATCTGCAAAACTCCTGCCTCTTGTTTGGCCATCACTGCTGTACAGGTATTGTTGATGTTAAACACAGCAGCAATTGTACAGAGCACAGTACTGCTTCAGTGACTGTTTCCCTATACATACACAGTAGAACAGTTTCAAGAGGAGACGTTTTGAGAAAACTGCCTTACAATATCCAATAGCTGGGTTTAGAGGGGCTGGAACAATTTGTACAGTGGGGGTGCTGAGAGCTACTGAGCCTCAGTAAACTTTGTATATAAGGGAAACCACTTCAAGCCAGGCGGTGCAGCACCACTTCCACCATATGGCCAGGTCAGAGCTCCCTCCTGAGAAGAGACTCAAATTCAAATCTCTTCTCTACATCTGACAAAGGGGGCAATTAAAGCTGGGTCTCTCCCATGCTGCATGAGTGTTTTAACTGCTGGGCTAACATTAGAAAGGGGGGGCATTGGTGTTCCTTGCAAAAAACAAAACAAAACCCAAAACAAAAAACAACACTTCAATGCTTAACTCCAAGAAAGGATTCATTGCTGAGAATCCTAAGAAGTGAGAGTTGCCTACCTCCAGCCCAAACTTAGTGCCTAGTCCTTTAAGGGGCAGGACTTAGATCACCCCATTCTCCACCTCAGCATTTCTACTGGCTATTTCAAGTGACTCCCAGCTCAGTTTGCTGGCTTTTGTGACTCTCTCTCTTTCTCTCTCTCCCTCTGTCTCCGTGCATTATACTCAGGACTATAGATTCCTCTGAATGACAAGATACCTAAAAGTTAGGCATTGTAGTAACTAACTCCCTTTGTAAATTTAGCCCTTTATTCCTTTCCCCAAATGGAGTAATTGTACATAAAAAGAGGAACTGCTCCTATCTGACCTTGTCTTTACATCATAATGGTCACACTTGAAAAATGGAAGTGTGGTTTGCTTAGTAAAATAGTTCACTTGCAAAACAACATAACCATTATGGTACTTGCTTCATTTTCCATAGAAAGTGAGATCAGCAATTTTTCTGTTTATCTGCAGTGTCTAAAAAAATTCAACACCTGAAAAATCTGCATGGCACATAGTGGAAAGTATAGGTAAAATAGGTGCTACTGTGTTAGGTGGGTATTATGACCCAATCATGACTATTTATGTCAACACTATTGATTATTTTGCAGCCAAAGCATTCAAGAGAAGAGAGGGGAGATTAGAACAATGTGTTTAAACTGTTGACCACTAGCCACTCCTACTGGTGTCATAAATGGGTGGAGCACAGGAGACCACCATCACTTTTCATTCCCACCTGGCTTCTAACAATGGCTTCTACAGAACATTATAGTAGGGAGAAATAATACTTCTATATTGTGGATTGTCCCATATTCCCAAGTGCTGAGGTGCTAACCCATCACTATACATTAGTTCAAACATGGTAAAATGAGATTGCTTATCTCCTGGAACTGGAAGGGACCTTGAAAGGTCATTAAGTCCAGTCCCCTGCCTTCACAGCAGGACCAAGTACCATCCTTGACAGATTTTTGCCCCAAATGGCCTCCTCAAGGATTGAATTCACAACGCTGGGTTTAGCAAGCCAATGCTCAGACCACTGAGCTATCCCTCCCCCCAAAGTCCTGTGGACCCTTTTATAACTCCTCACTTATTAGGGATGAGCTCTCCTCTAACAGGGTACTTACGCTGCTCCGTGCTTTGCTGTTCCAGAAATCATTGCTTCATTTGTAATAACATAGGCCTGATCTACACAAGGGACTTGCATCAAGATAGCTCTCTCTCTCAGGGGCGTGAAAGACCCACACCCCTGAGAGACAAAGGTACACCAGTGTAAGCCCCAGAGTAAACTGTGCTAGGTCAGCAGAATTCTTCCACCTAACAGAGTCTATACTAGGGTTAGATTGACTTAACCATGTCTGAATTGTTCACACCCCTGAGAAATGTTTAACTAAGTCAGAATGTGGCTGATGTTTGCTCAGGCTGCTGGAGTCAGAGTTGCTGGACAAGGGTTGTGACTATCCACAGTCACTCAGGGTGTGACCTGCATGCTGTTTGGCTCTTTGTGAGTAAGCCAGGTAGAAGCTATGGCAGCAAAGCATTGTGAGGCACCCAAATTTGCAGGGCAGGGGTGACATGGCTCCTCACTGATATGGATTGTACCCCAGAATGTCACAGGTGGTTACACTGCAGAAGGTGCCAAACTAGAGAATCAGATGCTTTAAGTGTAAATCGTAGTAAAACTGAGCACATCCTCAGAATAGCCTCCTGATCGATCCTGTCTTGCAACTTGTTTTACAGGCCACTTAGGGTATGTCTACACTACAGAGAAGATCGAAGCTGTCGATCTTCCAGGGTTCAAATTAGCCAGTCTGGTGAAGGCATGCTAATTTGAACTGTGGGCGGAACTCCACTTGATACCAGTAGTCCTGCTTCCACAAGAAGTAAGGGAAGTCAAAAGGAAAGTGCTCTCCCTTTGACTTCCTGCAATGTGGACAGCTCCAAAAGTCAAGTTAAGGTACTTCAACTTCAGCTACACAATTAACATAGATGACGTTGTGACCTTAGCCCGTGGTATAGACATACCCTTAGAATGCATCCTGCTGTAAGACATGCATTTTTTTCCTTTTTTGAATGAGTCATGTCTACCAACTGAAAGAGAGGAGAGCTGCTTTCCTGCTGTGTCCTTAAATAATTTACATTTTCCTAGATCCTTAAAATACATCTTGTTGCATATGACAGTAAGTCCAGGACTATAAGGGAGCTTCAGTGATTCTCCCAATTTCTATTCACTGCACCCTCCATGCTGTGTGCTTTCCTACATCTGACTGGGAAGAAGTTAATGGGATTGGTGTGGGGCTAAGGTAGAGAGGGGAGGCAGTGGTTCTGGCCATAATTCCCTTCCCCCTGAGCCTACAAAGAGTGCTCTGCCTCAAATCAGAGGTATTAGGGTTGTGTGGGTCAGCAGAGATCATACCAACAGATTAGCTGAAGTTCAGAGCACACTCCCCTTCTGAGCTGACAATACCCACACAGGCATTAAGAGAGGGTGAGAAAGTGCCAGCTTGGCTCTGCACCTGCTCAAACACATCCAGCTCAGCTTGCATGGGAGGAGCCACGCAGGTGAGCTGGAGAGAACTAGTATTGCTGCCATGGGCGGGGCAAGGCAAGCCCTCACAGGAGAGGTGATTGCTGTGGAGAGCTGTGTTTTCCTTTTCTTGCAGTGCCTAGTCAGGTCAGGTGGTCCACCCTTTCCAGGCTCTATATGGTCACCTTGTAGAGTTCTCTCAGCCCCCTGTGTGGGTTTCATTACAGGAAGATAGGACATAGTCCCAGATTTTTCATGTTCTGTCTGTGTCAAGCCACAATACACTAAAATAGGCGTAACTCACTCTTAGAATTAGGCATGTATTATGTATAACATTCGGTGCAAAGTAGATTCTTACCAGCTACTGGTGTATAAAGTGATTTAATAGTGCAACGATTGTATCTATTGCTGCGTATAAAATGCTTGGACAAAATTCCTTTGTAGCTATGCATTGGCAGACATGAATATTTTTCAAAAGGTATTTGCAGCATCGCCATTGTCAGGCAAATTGGCACCATCTAATTTTGCTTTTTGATGGTCCCAGTACATTAGGCCAACTTCTGTTGTCATCTATAGTAGTTCAGCTTCACTGATCTTGTCTTCTACTTCCTAGTAGTCTGGTAAATGAGGGCCTCATTCTGCAAACCTTCCTCACAAGTATAGTTTTGTTAACATCAAGGAGGCTGGCAATGCTCACCTGAGTGCTATCCAATATAAATGAGGCTTGCTGAATCTGGCCTTGAATTAATGGATGTAGGTACATGTGCATGTTTTAGGGATGTAAAAGGTTAAATGATTAACTGGTTACTTGATCAGAATTAGCCCTACCGGCATGCTTATCAGGTAACCGGTTAACTGGAGGGCCTGGCCAGCAGCAACAGCCCCCATGCCCATAGTGGCCCAGCCCACAGGACCCTGGCTGTAGTGGGCCAATGGGACTGGAATTGCCTCCATCCCATGGGGCCAGAGCAGACCCCACTGCCTGCAGCTGCAGTGGGACTGTGGCCAGAGTAGACCCCTATCTGTGGCTGGTGGTTAACTAGCTTAACCGGTTGACTAATTTAAGCATTCTTTATATCCCTAGCTTGTTTTGTAGCTGCAAATTCCTAGTCAAACTTTAAATTTCATGTATATCTTACAGAACTTTCCAAGTCTGCAGCTGGCTTTTGGGGGGATTCTTGTTTTCTGCACGTGGCTGTAGAATTCGGTGTGTGCTTTGTAAGAGGCTGCAGCAAAGTAGTCTGCATGGTAATTTTTGCTTCCATCTTCGCTAGTATAAATTTTTTTGCTGTGCTCTGGAGAGGAAGTTATGGATACACATTATAAACTGTATATAAAGTTTAAGCTGCTAGTTGCCTGCTTATTTTGTTAACTTGATTTTAAGGCTTATTTGATGAATCACAAACTGAAAGTGTCCTCACCCTAGGGATGTTAAATATCGGTTAACTGAATAGTCAATTAACCTCATGAATTCTTATCAGTTACTTGACTAATCTGTAGTACCTGGGGGTGGGACCAGCAGCCAGTGCACTCCAGCCCCACTCCCAAGGAGCCCCCTGCCTCTCTGTTCTGCTGCCTCTGTATCAGAGGCAGCAGTGTGGGATGCCAGGCAGGAGCTGGTCTGCAAAGACCAGCTGCCTGTCACCCCTCGCTGCTGCCTCTGATACAGAGACAGCAGCACAGGGTGGCAGCATGGGGGTCTGAGCTCCTGGACCTGGCACTAGCCGGAATTGAGCCAAGTTGCCTGCCCGCCTAATACACTTTAAATGCAGAGCCGCAGCAGGGGTAGGTCCTGGACCCGGCACAAGCAAGGACTGAACTAGACCGTTGGCCAGCCTGCTAAAAAATTTACTGGCGGGGGGAGGGAAATGCGTGTAGTCTATAGCATTAACCTATAAGCTTTTGCTTATCGGTTAATCGACTAGACTATTGCATCCCTACCTCACCCTAGAATTTTCTAACTAATCTGATCCTCTCATTCTCCCCAATACTTCCTTGTCTCTTTAATCTCTCTTTGGCAGCTTCCCAAATCTCACATCCACTTCTACTTTCCTATCACCTTTCTGATCACATGCTGCTCCCCGTGGCAGCATCAGATCTCTCTGATCTTTTTCTTGACCCGTTAGATCTATTCCAAGCAGGGGCCTTGATGTTGGTGGGTGGATACATGTTATTACATATCAAAAACTAAGGTCACACACTCTAGTTAGGAAATGGGAAAATGAAGGCTGCCTGTGCAACTTTAATTCAGGCCCTGCATGTGTATATTATGATATGGTCTTTAATTACATGATCACAAACTGTTTTTTCCACAGGACCCTTTCCTCAGTCAGTGCATAGGAGGAATAGTGCTCACTGAATGGGTAGCTGTTCAATATGCAATATCTTCATTTAGTGTGTGGCCCTGGACTTTATTTCTACCCCGAATACTAAATTGTGAGTTGTCTCCTGAAAGGGTCTATGGCAGTCTCATGAGACAATCTGAAGCTCAGACTCGCGCAAAGGTATTTAGGCACCCGACTCCGATTGATTTCTATTGGTGTTAGGTTCCTAAATACCTTTAAGGATCTAGCTCTGATCAGTGTTCCCTCTAATTTTTCCCACTCCTGAGTGGAATGAATTTTGTTATATGCATCAATATGGAGGTGATGTGGTAAATGCTGCCCCCCTCACCTCTCCCACAGTCGAACTCCCTCCCATAGCCTGCTCCTCCCACACCCAGCCCTCTGCCCTAGCCTGGTGAAAGTGAGTGAGGGTAGGGGACAGCAAGTGATGGAGGGACAGGGGATGGAGTAAGCAGGGAGAGGGGCCTCAGAAAAGGCAGGACAGGTACATGGCCTCACGGATGGGGCAGAGCAGGGGATGGGGCAAGGATCTTTCAGTTTGCGCTATTAGACAGCACCCTTGCCGAGTGGTCATGTGGAAACCCTGACTGTGCTGAAAGCTATGCAGACTGCAGCTTGCTGGGTACCACTGGCGTAGATGCAGCAGCTTGTGCATGCATGGGGACCCATTGATTGTTCTGCCCTGGGGCCCGGAATTGCTACTAACAGGACTGGTGATCCGTAATTCCATAGTGCATGTCGTACAACTAAGCATCTGGCATGTATTGAAATATGAGTAACTATAGTGTGCAATGAATCAGCGATGACTGTACACATGCTGCATGACAACCTTGTAAATGTTAAGTGATAACTTACTGGAGCATGATGTCGAGCCTGTCATTTCAGGATAAAAATGTTAAACATTCAAGCAACAGGTGCCACAGAAAAAACTAGATCCTTTGGGAAGAGAATATATTTTAAATAATCAAGTGACCACATTTGTTATGATTACCGGTTGCTGAGAGACCTACATTCTAGCTCTGCTATGAGAATATGTAATCACAAAAACAGCCTGAGGTGTAGTCAGAAACTTTTGCAGCAAATCACACTTATTCTTGTTGTAAATTGACTACTGCAGGTTCAACAACTTAATTGAGAGGAAAACATTGGGTGGGGTGGCCCATGACTTTTCAGCCACATAAAAGATTTGAAGTCACTTGTTTTACTGTTGGCTTCATCAGTAAAGTTAAAAACTTCATTGCCTTTATTGTGACAGGGTCAGGTCAGAGGGATATAAGAGTAGAAAGGAAAGTATGGCTAAAAGGAAAGTATGTGAGCCTTAGATTAAGCAGGTATCTGTTCCGTGGGTAAACTGGCCTAGAACCAGCAGGAACTTTCCAGAAGCAGTCTGGACAATCAGGCCAGTTAGAACACCTGGAGCTAATTAGGAGCCTTCCAGAGCCAAGGGAGTCAGGCTAATGAGACCATCTGGGACCAATCAAGAATCAGTTGAGACCGGTTTAAAATGGCTCCTCTTCTGTTAGGTAGGTGGCTTGTGAGGAAGAAGGAGCCAAAGTGCTGAGAGTGAGAGGTGTTTGAGTGAGAGTTAGGAGCTGCAAGGCAGGAAGCGTGTGTTGGAGGAGCAGGTACCAGAGGAAAGGTACTGGGAGGGATCGTTTGGGGAAGTGACCCAGGGAAGTAGTTGCTAGATGGGGAGTAGGGTTGCCAGGTGTCTGGTTTTGAACTGGACAGTCCAGTATTTGGGCTTTCTGTTTGGGAAACAAATTGAGAAAATATAAATAAGAAAATATAAATGTCTGGTCTTTTCTAAATAAGAGGCAATGTAGATTGTGATGTAATGTCAAGTGTGTCCTGTATTTTTGTTCAAACCATCTGGCAACTGTAACGGGGGAGTAGAACAAACCCCGTCTGTTGCTGCTGCCTTAGAGTCCCTGGGCTGGAACCTGGAGTAGTGGGTGGGCCCAGGTTCTCTTCTCTTCTTCTGCCCCCCCCCCCCCATCTTTCCCACACTGCTACAGGGTCTGTTCCTGAATAGGGAAACCAGGACTAGGGAGGGGGTTTCACCCCCATATTATGGACTAGCTTGTGATGAGTATGGCTCAGTAGGCTGTGAACTCTGCCCTCTAGTAAAGGCACAGCGAGGCTGAACACTAGCCACCAGAAGCACAAGTATTCCAGCAGCAATCACACCAGTGCCACATACAGAGAGAGAATACCTCATTGCTCCCACTTGAGATTCCCCTGTCTATGCATCCCTGAATCACATTAGCTCTTTTGGCAAAAGATTCTCACTGGGAGGAGCTCATGTTCTGCTGAGTGTTCACTACTAACCGCAATCTCTTTCAGAGTCACTGCTTCCCAAGACAGAGTCCCCCATCATATAAGTATGGCCTCATTCTTTGTTCTAGATAGATGCATTGCTATGTAGCCATATTAATATACTTGAAGTTTACCAAGTAATTCAGCTTACTTTGCGTTAGTGACCTATCCTTCATTGTTTCCCATTCCTCCAGTTTTGGTATCCTCTTCATACTTTGTCAGTGATGATTTTATGTTTTCTTCCAGGTCACTGATAAAAATGTTAACTAGCATAGGGCCAAGAACTGATCCCTGTGGGATCCCACTGGAAGCTTACTAGTTTGATGATGATTCCCATTTTATAATTACATTTTGAGATTTATCAGCTAGCCAGTTTTTAATCCACGTGTGTGCCATGTTTATGTCACTCTCTAATTTGTTAAACTGCTGTGTAGTAACAAATCAAAAGCCTTTGAGAAGTTTAAGTATAGTACCCCACCGCTATTACCTTTATCAACCAAACTTGTAAGCTCCTTAAAAAGATATCAAGTTACTATGGCAGGATCTGTTTTCCATAGTTCTATATTGATTTGCAATAATTTACATTACACTCTTTAATTCTTTATTAAGTGTCCCATATTAGCTGCTATATTATCTTGCCTGAGATTGATGTCAGCCTGACATCGGGCCTATAATTACTTGGGTCATCCTATTCACCCTTTTTAAAAATTGGTCTGTCAGCTTTCTTCAAATCTTCTGGAACTTGCTCAGCACTCTAAGACGTATTGGGAAAATTAACATTAGAGTTCTAGCCAGCTAATTTAACACTGATTTTAAAAATAACTAACTTCAGTAGCTTCTGTTTAACATCCTCCAGAAATACTAGTGGAATGATAAGAATGTTATCACCATATGATGAGACTACATCCTCTTATGGGTCACCTCTTCTCTGGACACACTAGTTACTCTGGTGCTTAGTTACATGAAGAAGTAGTAGTGTAGCACAAAGGAGATGAGGTTAAATTAGACTTGGTTTTTTTTGTAATGGATATACTGCTTGGTTATGTTGCCTGTCCCCTGCTCTGGTAGTTATACAGATCTATACATGTATTAGTAGCAAATTTCCTCATGTTGCTTGCACTTCCTTCTAGTAGTCTAATCTTGATGGATCACTGGGCAGTTTGGTTTTGGCTTCCTGAGAATTGTCTGCTCCTCCAGTTTTAATGCTGTCTTCAAATTTGATCATAGTTGGATTCACACTAAGAAGCCTGCAGTGAAAAAAAATAAATGAAGCAGGCACCATGTGTAGAGGTAGGTGCTTGGGTTTCTTTATTTTATTTTATTTTTTTTCCTTTGGGGGCGGGGGGGGGGGGGGGTTGGTTGTTTTTTAAGCCTCTGGAAATCCTAAAAGATCCTGGATGAGGCTATGACTACTAGAGCCATTACAACCTGAACACTGACAGATTTCCTCAATGTAACAGAAGTTGCTCAGTGAATAGCTTGTATATACTTTTCACACTACTAGTGGCCAATAGACAATCGGAGACCTACCTGCCATGCTATTTTGCTGTCTTAATTGGATGGATAAATATAGGTAAGTTTAAAAAAATATATATAAACCTGACCACATACCTTTTAAATGCCTAGATGAAGGGCAAATTCTACCTTCAAATTGGAGTCATGAATCTGAGGGCTGAATATAGGTATTACTGATTTAATATCACACATCCTCAAGCAGAATGTGGCATAAATATGGGGAGGACCATTTTGCCTACATATTAAGACAAATAATCATTAAAAGTCTGTGCTGTCTGAGTCAGAGAATTATTTTTGAAAAGAGCTGGCTGCAGAGGTTTTCATGAGAGTTCAGGCTCTATAAATAGAATTGTTTTATAGTCCTGTATCTCAGCCAGTAAACAATGGTAGTGTTTTAGAAAAGGAACATACTGTTTAAAATAAGCCTTTTCTTTTAAAATCAATGTTATGGTAATATGCAGCCTGTGTATATCAAATACACATTTTCTTCACAGAATCTTGTGTATGGAATCCCCTATGGGAGAAAAGAAGACAGTTTCCCAAGACTATTTTTAGGATATGGTTGGAATTTCTTTCCACATAAAAATTCTCTCTGTGACTATCTGCCCAACAAGGGACAGCTTCTTTCTAGCTCTGCTTCCTGTGGCAAACGTACAGCACGATCTGTGTTGTGATCAGAATCTTCTGTTCCCCCAGAGAGAATTAATACAGTCTTGCTGCCTTGTTTTTTGTGGGAGGGGTGTTGCTAAGAGACTGGATTACTAATGAGCTTTGCAGAAAGTAGCTTATTTTAATGACAAACTGCCATTAAAACAAACTTTTGCCATAAAGCAAGACAAAACAAACAAATGCCATAAAAGCAATTTTCTTTCCAAAGGTAAATATGCCAGTTCTTTAAATCATGCTGTGCCACACTTCTTGCTACTTCTAATGAAATCACTTCCTTAAATGGAAATGTTTTTGCAAACATCTGAATGGAAATCTACTTCCAGCATAGCTTCCTCTGGAGCCAGTCTGGGACATGAGTAGCTGCTCACTAATCCAGACTCTGACCAATGATCAGACTTCCTTCAATTTCCTCCTGGCCCTCTGCACAATGTATTGGAAATGGTTGGCCTGGGCTTCTAGTTATGGAAGCAAAGACTCTTCATGCCGAACTCTGCCAGTTAGTTTTATGAATGGAACTGGATGGAAATGATGCCTTCCTTCAAGACATCCTGACACTAGGAACTTTGTCTTGTATATGCAACTGTACCCATCTCCAGAAGAAATTATCCTAACTTTTCACATTTGCTATTGGGCCACCCCATTTCCCTGTTAAAATGAGTTCTGGTAACTCAATTTTAAGAGCATTGCTGAACAGTGGGTAGAAACATCCATAAGAGCAGTAAACAATCTTTAACAACTGGAAACAGAGAGCCAGAACTAGCCATTGTTCAATGAAGCACATTTTAAGAACTACTGATTTAATATAACTAGAGTTGTGCCAAATTCACAGTCCATTTTGGTCAATTTCACAGTCATAGGATTTAAAAAAATAATAATTTTTCATTATTTCAGCTCTTTAAATTTGAAATATCATGGCATTATAATTGTAAGGGTCCTGACCCAAAATGTGGGGAGTTGCAAGGTTATTGGAGGGGAGGGTTGTGGTACTGCTACCCTTACTTTGTGCTGCTGCTGGCAGGATGTGCTTTCAGAGCTGGACTCCCAACAAACAGCTGCCACTCTCTGGTCACTCAACTCTGAAGGCAATGCAGAAATAAAGGTGGCAATACTGTGACCCCATAAAATAACCTTATGCATCTCTTTTGGATCATGACCTCCAGTTTAAGAAACATTGTTCTCAACCATGACATCTGTATAACATAAGATAAAAATGCACACAAGACCAGATTTCTGTGGTGCTTTTTTCATGGCCATAAATGTGGTAGGGCCCTAAATATAACACTAAATGTTGTTGCTGTAATAGGTAACCACACATTTAGGGTTTGTCTACACAGCATCCTAAACTTGAAATAAGATACTTCTTATTTCTAATCTATTTCAAAATAATGTTTCGAGTCATCCGTTATCCCTCATGCAATGAGGTTTACCAAATTGGTGAAATAGCGCGCCTGTTATTTCAAAATAACGGGCAGCTTGTGTAGACGTGGGGTAGCCTTTCGGGATACCTCCAGTATCTGGAAATAGCTGTGCAATGTAGACATACCTTTCTTGAGACCATCAACCTACAGCACAGCTAACTAGCACCAGATAGAAGCCAGGAACCCCTGAGTTCTAATCCCTAGGCTGGCAGTGGCTTACTCTGGGACCTTGACCTAGGCCTTTAGATCAACTTTTTCCAAAAACTACATACTGATCGTGAACTCTCAGCTTGAATCTTAGGGTTGATTCTCAGAAGTGCTGAACACTCACTACTTCAGTTGGAGTCAATGGGAGCTAAAGGTGCCTGGGGTGTCCATCCATTGGGCTTCCAACAATATGAACATTTTGGCCCGAGTTAATATTTATAAAAAATTGGTTTGACTATGTAAATGGCTAAAGTGCTAGCATTATTAATAGCCATTCTGTTTACTCTTGATTTGTTTTATATTTTACTTGTTAGTGCTAAGGGGTAAATATTCATCATGGTAATTATCTTCTATATAAATGCATGTATGCCTGATATGAGTGTTACATAAAATTGTCGACATAAACTGCTTAGGGAAAAATAAAATAGTATCAAAGATATAGCTTTTATGTTAAATATGATCTCTTTAGGGCAGATTATGGACAGATTAAAATGCTGGTTTAAATTGATATAGCTTGGACAAAGCACTGATGACCTCACAGGAAATGAGCAGCTATATTTGCTTTTCATTAGAAGTGTTTTGTTAAAAGATTATAAAGGAAATAATGGTGGGACTCTGGGAACTGATTGGGTTAAATGGAGAGCCAGCAAAAAAATTCCTTAAAAATCCCCATTAATGCAGCATGCAGCAGTGGTCCATGCTACATTCCATCAAAAAGGGGGGAGGGGAAAGTGTTGGCAATGTTTTGACAGTTTGGGGGAATATGTCTGCTTCCAACTGTGAATTCATTTGGTATTGTGAACACTACTCGTACTTGGTAACTGTTGTTTGGAGTTAGGCCATCCAGTTTGTAGAAATAACTGGATACATGAAGAAGCTATGTCTGGAGAACTGACAAAGCAATCAAGCACCATCAGCACTAAATGGCCCTTCCCAGGTGAAACACAGATGCTACTTGTAGGGCCTTTGCCTTTGGATGGACTAATCTCTTGAGAGACCTGTTGGGAGAGGGGTATGGAGGCTGGAATTTTCTCCACCCTAAGCAGGTGACTAGAAGATCTGCAGTTTCTTCAGCTGACTCAGTGGGACAGGCTATTTTGAAAGGTGTGCTTCTCTAACTTTCCAAAGGGGGCAATTGTTTCATTGTCAGGACCAGAGATCCAGACAGAAGAGTGGAGGCAGGAGGGACCTTACACCATTAAGCAGAATTGCCAACCCCAAACATTGAAAATTGATAAGGCAGGCACCTGAAAATTATGAAATTTTTAAAAACTCATGATTTCTAAGCCAAAGAGCTTTGGGGGGTTGGGTTTTTTCTGAAGTCCTAGCACTTCTGGGGAGTGGGTATAATATTTTCAAGCTTTTTTCCCCACCGTCATGATGGCTGGAAATTTTTTTTTTTAAATGAAAGCTGAATTTCTCACTGACAAGGGGTGACAAGCTCTCAGAGGCCCCTCGAACTTACTCTCTGGATTGAATGACCTTACAGCCACCAAGTCTAGTCACAGAATGGCTCAATGGCCTCAGTTAATATATTGTCCTCTTGTATTCAGGATATTACTGCCCAGTAAGGTTGCCAGATAGTTTCACAAAAAATACCGTACACAGAGGGGGGGGGAAAAAATTGGTTGAGCCAAAAAAACCAAACAAACCTGCACCCAAAAAAGTCACAGCCCCTTTAAATCTCCACACTCTCCCTGCCCCTGACAGACGTGGTGAGGGAAGAATGTCCCAAGTGGCCTTCCATAAGACAAAAACAGAAAATACCGGACACTTTACATGTCTGGTATTTTCTGGGTTGTTTTTTTTTACTGGACACATGCCGCAAATACCGGGCTGTCTGGTCCAATACCGGACATCTGGCAACCCTATGGCCCAGTGGCCTCCATCAATACGCAAGCCCCTCTATTCAGGATATTACAGTCCAGTGGCCTCGGTCAATATATCACTGGAAAAGCTCCCCCATGCAGGGGTGTTGGAGGAGGAAGTAAGGGGCCTGGGACCTCCCTCTCTACCAGTCCAGAGCCCTGTTGGCAGTAGCACAGTCCACTGCTCACTCAGCAAGGAATCCTGTTGCAACATGCTGAGCGCTTGGGGTGGAGTTCCCTGCCCTGGACTACTTCCTACCGGATCCTGGAAGACGTACTTTCACTCAAGGAGCACAGCTTCCACTGCAACCTCTCCTGGCCTGCCTGCTGCCGTCTGATCTGGCTGTGCTTCCTCCCCTGGTGCTCCTGAAGTAGCACCTTCCCCTTCGGCAGCCAATCCTGACAGAGCTGCTCCAGAAGCCTTTATAGCCAGCCTCCATTTGCCCAACAGGGCTATGAGGTTGGGGCCCTCTCAGCCAGCTGGGCCAAGGTAACTCCTTCAGCTTCGGTGCGGGGTTAATATACCCTGTCACACTCACCTAATCACAGGCCTTTCAGAGTGGGGGCTTTAAGAAAAGCAACAAATATTGTGAGAGTTGGTAGCACTACAGAAAGGACTCGAACCAGAAAAAGAGGTGAGATTAGAATGAAGGGACTTTGTTTTCAAGAGATCTGTACCTCTCTCATACATTTTTAAGAGGGGTATGTTTAAGAAATTAATTTGCTAAACCTGTGTATAGAGCCCTGCGAATCCCTGGGTATCCACTTTATATCTGTAGGTGTATATATCTGTGGCTCATTTTTGCAGATATGGATGTGGATACAAATTTTGTATCTGCACAGGGCTCTACCTCCTGTTCCTTGATTTGTTGCACTCTGGCCCTGGAAGGGTATAATTGGAGACACTGAAATACCCACAGTGAGTTGGATTCCAGAGGAAAGTTTGTTTCTAAGCAAGTGGAGTGAATCACTGGTTCCAGGGATTGTGGGGGGCCTATGGCTAAGAGTGTTAGATATAAGGTCTGCACTTGGCGAGCTAGGAACAGCGAGGAGTCACTACCCAGACCCAGGGAGCTTGCAATGCATAGGATTCAGTAGTTAGTTCCTTTCACAAAAGACTGGTGTATGCTCAGAGATTGGAATTGGACCAGCTTGTGACAGAGAGGAGATATTAGATGTAATAGTTGGAAGCACCAGAATATATTTAAGTATGATGATATAACCAGAATGAGAAAGAAATGACTTACCCTAATATCATGGGCTAGAAATTGCTCTCTTAGCATGTTGTATGCAGATCTAATATACAGTGCGTAGACATGCATACACTTGAATGACAATGTAAATCTGAAAGTACAATACAGGCAGTCCCCGGGTTACGTACAAGATAGGGGCTGTAGGTTTGTTCTTAAGTTGAATTTGTATGTAAGTCGGAACTGGTACATATTGTACCCCAGGTGTCCCCGATTCAGCCGCTGCTGAAACTGACCAGCGGCTGACTACAGGAAGCCCGAGGCAGAGCTGCTCTGCCCCAGGCTTCCTGGAATCAGCCGCTGGTCAGTTTCAGCAGCAGCTGACTTGGGGACACCTGGGGTAGAGCAGCTGGGGTGCTGCCAGGTTGGTCCCCGCAGTGCTGAGGTGCGGCGCTGCAGGGACCAACCCGGCAGCGCCCCAGCTGCTCTGTCCCAGGCATCCAGATTCAGCCGCTGTTGAAACTGACCAGCAGCGGCTGAATCGGACACGCCTGGGGCAGAGCAGCTGGAGTGCTGCTGGATTGGTCTGGTAGCGCCGCTCCTCAGTGCTACTGGACCAACCCGGCAGCACCCCAGCTGCTCTGCCCCAGGTGTCCCCAAGTCAGCCGCTGCTGAAACTGACCAGCAGCTGATTCCAGGAAGCCTGGGGCAGAGCAGCTCTGCCTCGGGCTTTCTGGAGTCAGCCGCTGGTCAGTTTCAGCAGTGGCTGACTTGGGACGCCTGAGGGTAGAGCAGCTGTGCTGCTGGGTTGGTCCAGTAGCACCGCACTCGGTGCGGTGGGACCAACCCGGCAGCCCCCCAGCTGCTCTACCCCAGGCGTCGGCAAGAAAAGCCTGGTCTGCTGGGGGGGCGCACTAGCTGTGCGCCCCAGCAGACCAGCCTTTTCTTGCCGCGGAGGACGGGGGCGGCGGGACCGCCGAGCTGCACTGCGGTCCCGCCCGTCCCCATCCTCCGCGGCTTTGCTCTGCGTCTCCCTGGTCTGCTGGGGGACCCCCCAGCAGACCAGGGAGACGCAGAGTGGCTTTTCTCGCTGCGGAGGACGCGGGCGGTGGGACCGCCGCGGCGCGTCTCGGCGGTCTGCTGTGGGGGTGGGTGCAGCTAGTGCGGGGAACCCTGTTCATATATAGGGATCCGACGTAAGTCGGATCCACGGAACCCGGGGACTGCCTGTAGAAAGGAATTTATATGTGTAGTTTGAGAAGATCTTTCATTGTCAATTACAATTCAGCTATTTATAGCTCTAATTTAGAAGATTTTCTTTTTATAGACTCACTCAAAGGAACCAAATCTTGTTACAGAAGCTTTCTAGGGAATTATTTGTTAATCTGTGGTTTAATCTGATAAAACACTGTAATGTACAGCCTGCCCTGGGCTGTGTCTAGACTGGCATGATTTTCCGCAAATGCTTTTAACGGAAAAGTTTTCCGTTAAAAGCATTTGCGGAAAAGAGCGACTAGATTAGCACGGATGCTTTTCATAAAAGCACTTTTTGCGGAAAAGCGTCGTGCTAATCTAGATCTTTTCTTAAAAAGCCCCGATCGCCATTTTCGCAATCAGGGCTTTTTTGTGCAAAACAAATCTGAGCTGTCTACACTGGCCCTTTTGCGCAAAAGCTTTGCGCAAAAGGGACTTTTGCCCGAACGGGAGCATCAAAGTATTTCCGCAAGAAGCACTGATTTCAGACAGTAGGAAGTCAGTGTTCTTGCGGAAATTCAAGCGGCCAGTGTAAACAGCTGGCAAGTTTTTCCGCAAAAGCAGCTGATTTTGCGGAAAAATTTGCCAGTCTAGGCACAGCCCTGGAGTACAACCAAACTACCTTAAATCAAAAAAGGTGTATCAAACTAATTAGTTGTGGGGATAGAGGTGCTGGAACTAGGGTGGGGGCCGGAGGCAGCAACACCTGGCTTGAAGTAGTTTTAATAATATACACCGTGTACAGCTTTGTTCAATGGCTTTCATCACCCCCACTATCAAAAATAGCTCCAGTGCCTCTGTGTGGGGGGATGAAACTTCAAGCTGCTCAGGTATAAATTAGTGGTTTGGGTCTGCTTGACCTAGAGATTGTTGGGCCCATTGACTGGGAGAGGGAAGGAAGGATGCAGAGGGGACAACTGCCCTGGGGCCCAATGATTCAAAGAGATCTAGGGTTCCCAGGCACCTCTGCTGCTACCATAATAGGGGAGGTACAGTCAGGTGGCACTGAGGGCTAGCTATTCTGGCCCTGCCCCTTCCACAGAAAGCCATGCCTGACCCCATCCAACTTGCCCAGGGGCCCAGAAAGTCTGTCGGCTCGCCTGCTGGTAGCAATAGTCTTGGTTTCAGACTGAGGCCTGGTCCACATTAAAAAGTTACATCAGTATAGCTACATTTCTCAGGGGTGTGAAAAATCCAGTTAAGTCACCCTAACCCATCATGCAGACCGCACAAAGCGGATGGAAGGAGTCCATCAACCTAGCTACTGCCTCCTGGGGAGATGGGTTGCATACAGCAATAGAAGAACCTTTCCTGCCACCGTAGTAAGGCTACGTCTAGACTGCTCCCTCTTGTGCAACAGAATATGCAAGTGAGGCAAAGCGGTGAATATTGCTGCACCTCATTTGCATACTTAATGAGCCACCACTTTGCACAAAAAGGAGCTGTCTACACAGCTACTTTTTGCACAAAACCCCCCTCTTGCAGAAGAGCCTTCTGCCACTTTTTTCAGCTGTGTAGACGGCTCCTTTTTGCACAAAAGCTCCTTGTGCAAAAATGGCAGCTCATTAAGTATGCAAATGAGGTGTGGCCATATTCACTGCTTCGCCTCATTTGCATATTCTCTTGCACAAGAGGGGGCAGTCTTGATGTAGCCTATGGCTACATCTACACTGTAGGCTTTTTGCGCAGAACAGCCATACACACTTCAGCATAAACACTGAAGCTACGTCTACACTGCACATGTGTTTTTGTGCAAGTAAATTTGCAGTAAAGCGTCGGAACAGAGGGCTTCTTGTGCAAGAGTTATTCCTCTCCCCATGAGGAATAAGCCCTCTTGTGCAAGAGCCTTTGCACAAGAAGACAGTGTGGACAGGCAACATGGGTTTCTTGCGCAAGAAACCCTTATGGGTAAAATGGCCATCAGAGCTTTCTGGCACAAGAGAGCATCCACACTGCCATGGACGCTCTTGCGCAAAAGCACATGGCAGTATGGATGCACTCTTGCGCAAGACCTTTTGTGCAAGAACTCTTGCGCAAAACAGTTCTTGCGCAAGAAGTCTGCAGTGTAGATGTAACCTCAGTGTTTATGCTGAAGTGTGATAGGCTACATGTACACTTGAAACACTACGGCAACTAAGTGTAGAAATCAGCTTCTTCATGAAAGGGTTAAAATACTGTGGCATGTTAATGCACTCCTGCTGACAAAAGACTGTGAATGCAGTCATCCCAATATGAAGTGGCTATCACAGCCTCACTTGCAAAGCTAAAAATATCATTTTTTGTAGATTAACTTTTTTAAAACGATTATGTGAAGAGGACATGTAAACATGACAGAGGTTTCCATTTAAAAAAAAATCTGCTTGGTTTACAATCAGTTAACCTCAAATTAAATTACAGTTCTTTGTTTACAGATGGTTCATTCCTTAAACTAAAATGATTTCCAGAACCATGTTATTTAGAGAATTCAGTATAAACGTATCATCTTGGACAGCAAAACAATATACCCCAAAGACTTGAGAACTGAGATTTTGCCATTAAAGCGTATGTCCGTGCTGTATGAAGTGTTGAAGAGCTGGAATGTTGTGTGATGTTTTGTTTTGTTTTTAAACTGCTTTCAAGAGGACTGAGCTATTACTTCTACTGTCAGTAACAGGAGAGGGGGAAATGCTGGAAACCTGTACCAAGTGCTTGATAAACAGAGGTTGCAGCTACATTTTGAGAACTGAACTTATTAAAAAATATGGTGTGAGCACCAGTGGTGTGCAGGTGTTAACAAGCTGTGCTGTCTTGGCTGTGATTTGTCCCATATCCTTTCTTGGGCAAATTCTGCTGTAGATTGTGCACTGTGCTTTTAGTACCTATGCTTGTCCCACAACTTGATTGAGTGGCTTCTGGGAGATTTCAAAAGGCCTCTTGGCAACTCAGCAGAATTGTGGCAGAAGTCCAATCCCCATAATTCCATACTTATTTACAAGGTTGTTGTAGTTTTGTTGGTCCCAGAATATTAGCGAGATAAGGTGGGGGAGGTATATCTTTTATTGAACCAACTTCTATTTCTGAAGCTTTCAAGCTTCCACAAAGCTCTTCTTCAGATCTCGGAAAAGTACTCTGAGTGTCACAAACTCAAGATAGACTAAATTGTTTAGCATCAAGAATTAACATGTTATAAGACACCATTGAAACTGAAGTGGGCAGTTAATACATCTGAAGTTCTAGGAGAAAGGTATGTTAATGGGTTACAAATGGTTGCAATGAGTCTTAAATCCAGCGTCTTTAAGTCTGATTTGTGTCAAATGTGGCTGGGAAATCAAAAGCAAGAGTAGAGAGGAATTGATGGGTTTTGTGGTAGAGTAACTGGACTGGGCCACAGAAGATCAGGGTTGAATGTCTGGTTCTTACATGAACTTCCTTTGTGTGACATGCCCCACGCCCAAAAATCTCAATCTCATTCACCCCCATTTTACAGATGAGGCACAAAAATACTCCATGATTAACCTGTAATGAAAGGTGTGCCAGGGCTCAAGCAGTTTTTTTTTTTTTTTTTTTTTTTTTTTTTTTACATTCCTATCTCATGCAGAAAACCCAAGGATGCCAAAGCTCTGAACAGCCAAGCCTAGAGGTGCTGGGGTTCAGCCCTGACAACCCCTGGCCCGAATTAAGCACTGATAATGCTGCTTTTTTGTCAGTTTTACATGTTCAGGTGTTGACTGGTTCAGGAAAGGAATGTGTTTTGTACAGAGCCTAGTACAGTGAGCCCACATCCCAGTATGAGTTGCAAGGTGCTACCATAATAAAATAAATAGTAGTAAATTAGTGCAGCTAAGTGATAGCTGCAGAAATGTAAAGGGAGATTGGATCTGTACAAAAGGAGGACAGTAACTAAATTCAGAATGCCCTACTTAGACCACAAGTATGAGAAAAGAGGTTACTTATGAAATTCAGTGTAAAGAAGTGGTTTGTTCCTCTCCTCCCCCATGTACTCTGGGATTCTTTTCTGAGTTATTAGTCCTATGGGTGCTCCATATCAAGATGTGTGCACTTGTCACTCATGACTGGAGATTTGTAAGTGTCCACAGCTCCATGCCTGCATCCCTGTGCTTTGGCATGAGGATATGTAGGGAGAGGTGGACCTGCTGCTGCTCCAGGTCCTTAACAGCCTTTGGCTTGAGAGAGAACTTTGCAGTGTCCACTTATTAGCGTTACAGCTTTCTTCAATGTATTTTATTTTATTTTATTTTGCAGGGTTTTTTATTTTGTTTGGCACAAGGCAGTGCTTCCATCCTCATTGCAGTCAGAGTCTCCTTTGCTGTTAGCCCTGGTTTGTTTGAAGCTTTCTCTGAGTTATGCCAAAGACCTCTGGTTTCAAACCCTGCAAGATCTGCCACATGTCTTTTCCCCTTAGTGATGGGCATTCCAGAGTTCCACATCTGATCTAAGTACATACTCTTCTCTGTTTTCAAGAGCAAATACAGTGAAGCTCTTCATGAAGTGATCCCTGAGACTGGGATCCAAGTCTCCCTTCTGTAGCCACCTTAACCACTCAGGGCACTCTGACCTCTGTGGCCTACGTAAGCAGAGACCCTTAACTAGCTTTGGACACCTTGAAGTATTCAATCCGGGGGCAGGGGAATCCCCAGAGAGAGGACTCAAGAATAATGGGCAGGTCAACTTCAAAGCCAGGCCACAAGGAGACTTTGTGTGCTGGTCTGGGTATTGTTGAAGCTTCTGCCAGACCTGTACTGAGATACTGGTCCTTTCTAAAAAAGACTTTCACATCAACTTATAACAGGCAAGCAATCCCGCCTGGCACTGTCAGTACCAGAATCAGAGCCTTCCAGGAGCAAAGACTCTGAGAATTCATCATTGACATTTCAGTATCGTCGTCTTTGGCAATGGCCACAAAAGTGCACAGACTATTCAATCCCTGTTGCTTTCTTGTAACACTCAGCGTCATTGTGGAGCTCTGCCCAGGTTCACTAGGGTTGCAAGATGGTTTAACCAAAAATACCGAACACTCTCTCTTCTCTTCCTCCCCCCCCCCCCAAAAAGGGGGAAAAATTCTGTTTGAAAAAAAGGGGGGGACCAAAGTTGTTGAACAAACCCCCCCCCCCCAAAGTTAAGCATAAAAAAATTAAAAAACCCAGCATGCTCCTTTTAAAAACAGGCAGCTGGTGGCCATCTTCTCCCCCTGCTCAGAACCAGGTAAGCGGGGGGGGGGAGGAGCAGGTTGGGCCAGGTTGCTGAGTGTGGTAGGGTTGCCAGGTGTCCAGTATTGACCTGGACAGTCCAGTATTTTCACCTCCTGTCTGGGGGGGGGGAAAAAATCAGAAAATACTGGACATTTTAGGTGTCTGGTATTTTCTGATTTTTTTTTTTTTTTTTTTTTTTTTTTTTTTTTTTTACTGGACTTTCCGGGTCCATACCGGACACCTGGCAACCCTAAGGTTCACTAATGCTGCTCAGACGACGCCTCCCATATAAATCTCTAAGTCATAGAGGAATCCCAATCTCTTTGTCTGAGGCTGGAGTGGGCAATAATTTTTGATAGGGGGACCCACTCTAAGATTTTGGGAAGTGGTCAAGGGCCGCACGCTTCCATGGTATTAATGGAAGAGGTGCGGAGTCTGGGATAGAGGTTGGGTGCCGAAGGGAGCTTGGGGTAAGGGACTGGTGTGCGGGAGGGAGAATAGAGTCTGGGAGGGAGTTGTGAACTGGGATGCAGGTTTTGGAATGTGACCTAGGTTAGGAGGGGATTGTGATCTCAGGAAGGAGATTGGGGTGCCAGATCTGGGAGGGAGTATGGGTGCATGTGGAGTAGCAGGGCGGGAAGGGAGGGGCTGGGGTGCCACAGGTAGGTTCTGGCCAGGAGAATTACCAGTTAGCAGCCAAACCAGCCTGCTTGTAGAATTTAAAATGTTTCTGCCTGTTTCAAACAGGCAGCTCCCATTTGCCAGTGTCTAGAAACTGGCCAACAGGATTGTGCTGGGGGTGGGAGCAGTGTCTGAATCTCTCCCTAACCCCCTTCCCTCAGGACTCAAAGAGAAAGCACCACACAGCTGAGTTTCTGAGCAGCCTGAGAGGCAAGCAAGAGAGCCTGCCTGGGGCTTCCCACTGCCTCCACGGGCTGGATCTGGTGGCTTGGCAGGCCAGATGTAGCCTGCGGGCTGTATTTTTCCCAGGCCTGTTCTAAGGGGTACTAACAGAGAATTCATGCTCACTCTGGAGCTGGAGTAACCTTTTGCTGCTATTGCATCCTGTGATGGGATTCCTGCCCCACCCTGGGATCTAAGGAATTAACAGAGCCCTTTGGCTGCCTCCTGCATAGTCTCCCATCAGGACCAGGCTGGCCAACATAAGAAGGGCCTTGACAGCAAAATATTTCTTCAGCAGTTCCATGACATTTTCACATTTTATTGATCGTTTGCCATAGGACCAAAGAGTGGTTTCAACCACTAATTACAGAAAGCCAGATGATTGCAAAGGGTTTGCTCTGGGCTTCTCTTGATATGGAAAAACCAGCTTTGTGTTCATTGGCTACCACCACTGACATATCAAGCCCCTTGACTACAAGCTTCTTGCCTTCCCACTGGATGAAAAATACCAGTGAGGATTCTTCCTTTTTAGAGGTATAAGATCTTTTGCAATAGCATAGATGATTTTCGTTAAGTAAAAGACTCCTGGGTGATTCTGATTCGTTTGTTTATGCAAATATACACCATGAGGAGATTCAGTAAATCACAGATGGCCCAATGATCTTTCCATGTCTGATACCAAACCTCCCAGAAACCAACAGAACAACACAGAAAAAGGTCAATGCAGAATGATATAGACCTATCCTGGATTTCAAACTTGAACAGCTCTATACTTCTGCGACATTTCAAGATGGTGGCCCCAGCACTGACAATTCCATACTTAGATCTTGGGTACTGGTTTGCAGTGTTCCCGTTAACATTTTCCATCCTGGGGTGGGTTGAAATTTCTTATGTGGAACATCAATATGGAGGTGGTGTGTGGATGTGCACCCACAAGTGCAACAAAAACCCTAGTTATAAATATACATTTTAAACAGTCCCTGGGTATAGAATATATTAAAACAAGGGATAATTAATGAGGAGCAATGCTTATGTTTATTTAATATCAAATAAAAGGAAAATTAATAGTGCTCTTGGATTACATGTATTATCATCCCATCTAACAACTCAAGCTAGTAAACACACCAAAATGCATATTATGCACACAGAGATCAGTTTTAAGATGCTAAACACATCTATGGATCAACTCTGTATTTGCATGTGTAACGAAAGCTAATTTCTTGTAAATGCTCCTCTTAGGTGGCTGTTCTTGCTTAATATACTTTTAAAGGCATTAGTTAAGCAAAGCAGATAAATCTGAGTGTCATTAGTTAGAGGGGGTGTGTATATGTGCGTACACACGCTTGTAGGAAATAAGATAATGAAATAATACAAAGATGGGGAAAATGAATTGATTTGCCCTACTGAGAAACAGGATTGATACTGTTCAACAGAAAAAGAAATACCAGTATGTGTGCAATTTATGTAAAATTAAATCCTAGCTGAATATATAGGTATTTTTCGAAGAGACAAAACCAAGAAGTCTCAGAGGGGTGTAGTTATGTTACAGACTAACATTAAAAACGAGAAGTCCTGTAGCACCTTAGAGACTAACAAAAATATGTAAGATGAGCTTTCATGGGTAAAACCCACTTCATTAGATGAGTTAGGGCAGTGGTCCCCAACCTTTTGGGGCTGCCGTGCGCCCAGGGGCAGGGCCGCCCGGGTGCCTCGGGGTAGGGGCTGGCCCAGATTGTTCAGCGGACGCACATAAATGCCCCGGTGGGCGCCCACAGGCACTGCGTTAGGGACCACTGAATTAGGGTCTCATGAAAGCTCATGATCCTATTTTTGTTAGTTTCTAAAGTGCCACAGGACTACTCATTGCTTTTAAACCAAGAACTGTTCAGTAATAAGAATTCCATGCTCAGAACAATCTAGTGACACTGGTGTATTCCTGGGGTTGCTTAACATACCTGTGTTAATCCAATACAATTATTAAAGAGCAATACTAAATTCTTTGAGTATGAAATAAGGAAGGGGACACTGGCAATCTTAGGCGTTGGGTATAGCCTATAGGGGCTCTGAAACTTTCACTTGTAGATTAGTTCCAATGTGCTCAGGTTCAGTAGTGATCAGTGCTCCTTATCATAGACTCATAGACTTTAAGGACAGAAGGGACGATTATGATCATCTAGTCTGACCCCCTGCACAATGCAGGCCACAGAATCTCACCCACCCCCTGCTAGAATAATCCTCTCACCTATATCTCAGATATTGAAGCCCTCAAATATTTTGAAGACCCCAAGATGCAGAGAATCCTCCAGCTGTGATCTGTACCCCATGCTACGGAGGAAGGCGAAAAACCTCCAGGGCCTCTGCCAATCTACCCTGGAGGAAAATTCCTTCCCGACCCCAAATATGGTGATCAGCTAAACCCTGAGCATGTGGGCAAGACTCACCAGCTAGACACCCAGAAAGTTCTCTGTAGTAACTCCTATCATCCCTCCATTGACCTATTTACCACTGATAGTGAAAGGTCATGTTATCTCATCAAACCATCCCCTTCATAAACCCATCTAGTTTAATCTTGAAGCCAGATAGATCTTTTGCTCCCACTACTTCCCTTGGAAGGCTGTTCCAGAACTTCACTCCTCTAATGGTTAGAAACCTTCGTCTAATCTCAAGTCTAAACTTCCTACTAGCCAGCTTATATCCATTTGTTCTTGTGTCCACATTGGTATTAAGCTTAAATAATTCATCTCCCTCCTGGTATTTATCCCTCTAATATATTTAAGAGAGCAATCATGTCCCCCCTCAGCCTTCTTTTGGTTAAGGTAAACAAGCCAAGCTCCTTAAGTCTCCTTTCATAAGACAAGTTTTCCATTCCTCGGATCATCCTAGTGGCCCTTCTTTGTACCTGTTCCAATTTGAATTCATCCTTCTTAAACATGGGAGACCAGAACTGCACACGGTATTCCAAATGGGGTCTCACCAATGCCTTGTATAATGGCACTAACACCTCCTTATCCCTACTGGAAATACCTCGCCTAATACATCCCAAGACAGTATTAGCCTTTTTCACGGCCATGTCACAATGGCGGCTCATAGTCATCCTATAATCAACCAGGACTCCGAGGTCCTTCTCCTCCTCCGTTACTTCCAACTGATGTGTCCCCAGCTTATAACTAAAATTCTTGTTGTTAATCCCTAAATGTATAACCTTATACTTCTCACTATTAAATTTCATCCTATTGCTATCACTCCAATTTACAAGGTCATCCAGATCTTCCTGTATGATATCCCGATCCTTTTCTGAATTGGCAATACCTCCCAACTTTGTGTCATCCATAAATTTTATCAGGACACTTCCACTTTTGGTGCCAAGGTCAGCAATAAAAGATTAAATAAAATTGGCCCCAGAACTGATCCCTGAGGAACTCCGCTAGTAACCTTCCTCCAACCTGACAGTTCACCTTTCAGTATGACCCGCTGTAGTCTCGCCTTTAACCAGTTGCTTATCCACCTCTCAACTTTCATATTAATCCCTATCTTTTCCAATTTAACCAATAATTCCCCATGTGGTACTGTCTTTTCCAATTTAACCAATAATTCCCCATATGGTACTGTATCAAATGCCTTAAAGTGGAGGTAGATTAGATCGACTGCATTTCCTTTATCTAAAAAATCTGTTACTTTCTCAAAAAAGGAGATCAGGTTGGTTTGGCACGATCTACCTTTTGTAAAACCATGTTGTAATTTGTCCCAATTGCCATTAGCGTCAATGTCTCTAACTACTTTCTCCTTATCATTTGAAGGCTGTTTGGCCACTGTGAAAGGAGTCCTAACCCTAGTGAACTATTATGATTGGCTGATTTGTTTTTTTTTAAAGCTGCAGCAGTGTAATTGACCTTCAAATCATCATACACCTTTACACTGAGGTACTGAATGGGCACGGGATTGGAACTGCATTTTTTTTCTCTGAGGTAGTCTCTTCAGCTCAGGGCTGAGGCCCAGGTGGAGGACACCATCATTGTGTTGCCCATGTTATACCTATTCCATGAAACAACAAAGGAGGGCTTCCAGGCTATCAAGCTGGCAGCTTTTGCATTTATGTTTTCTGTGAATCTGCAAATATGTACAGAGTAATGACCCTTAATCAGTGGTTTGTCATGAGGCAAATTCTTCCAGGTGAGGAAGAAACTGGGCAGATACAACTAATCCCATACAGCCAGAATGTGCTAGAATCCCTAATGCTCTGTGAAAAAGACAATGTTCATTCTGTTCCCTTCCTGGGAGTTTGCCATGTTCTGCTCTGAGCTCTGTCACCAACAGCTGACTGGTAACAAGTGTTGTGCTCAAAGAAAGAGGGTTAATGTGTTCAGTTCCTTTTTCATTTCTATTTTGAAGTGGGTTGTTCTGTTCTGATTCTTAAAGACTTATACATCTGCCCCAATGTAGGGGACTCGCCATTTTGTTTAATACATTTTTGGGGTTTCAAATCTTATTGGTACTGAACTACAACTAAATCAGTGCTTGATTTGTACCCTGACTGAGGCTCAGTACCTCTAAGACCTTGGCAATTTGTAGTTCTGGCCCTGCTGGACTTATTGTATCAGTTATGAATGTGGAAAGATTGCTTGAGCCCTGGCACCTCTTCTTTATAAGCTAAGCAGTGAGTAAAATTTACTCTCCACTCATGTCAGAGACCTGAGTTCAGACCCAGCCCTGAACATTGCAAAGGGCATGGGCTGGGAGTTGGCCAACCTTTTGAAGGAAAATAAATTAGTCTAACCATTGATTGTCACAAGGTACAGCAAGACTCAAAAGCCATGTTCATATTCACAAGCAGAAAAAAAAAATACAGAACTCACAGCTGGAAAGAGATTGAGCTACCGTTTGAGCACTTGGCTATTGTCTGCAGTTGGAAGGAAGGGTGTATTTTGAGGGTTTTTTTGGGTCCACAGTCAGGCAATTTCTTTTATCGATTTAGAACGTGTTCTAGATTAGACCCTTGTCCTCGTGGACAGATGTTTGGCTCTCTCAAACCATCACAACAGTTGGCACTAGTTATCCTTTTGGTTGACACTCAAGGACTCATAAACATGGGGATTGAACACCACACTCATCCTAGGAAGTATGGGAGTCTGGCCTGCCATTCCCCTTGCTTTCCTGAATAAACAGAGAACTCCAAGTTGCAGGGACTAACATTTTTTTGCAATTGTTACAGTAATTTAAAATTAAAAACAGTACTGAGCCTAGCAAAAATAATCACCTGCTTCTCTTCTGTCACATCGGTTGTTCATCTAAGTCAGTGGACAGGGCTGGCCCTAGACTAGCTGCCAGCAACTGGCGCCCTAGGCGAACCATGCAGTCAGTGCCCCCACCTCCAAACCCCTCATGATATTGCGCCACCATTGGGTGCCCCATTTAGCTTGGTGCCCTAGGCAACCGCCTAGTTCACCTATATGGACGGGCCGCCCCTGTCAGTGAATAACAGGGAGCATTCATTGTTCTAGTAAACTATGAAACTATTTGTAAGAATGTACTGATCATTAAGTGCTCAATAAAATTGCCAATCAAAGCCAAAGACAAGACAACTTGTTCCCTAGCCTAGAACAATAAACAATTCATACTCAAAGCTTTAAACTGGAGATGCTCCATAAGTTGCTTTTCCCCTGCTCTGGGTAACAAAGGGTTTTGTGTCTGTGTGGAAATGGATTGATGACATAATAGCACGGCCTGGTATGTTCGTTGGCATTGTGACAAAACTTTTCAACTTTGGTGGGTCCTGCACTCTCAGGCAGTTTTGCTTACCTTAGAGGCTCACAGTAAGCCTCACTTTAGCCACTTTTTTTCAGTGCGCCAGCTTGCTGTTTGTTGAGCTACTTGCATCATAGGCCATCATGAGGAAAAGAGGGGAAACCAATTCCACAGTCTTTGTGGCTCCTCCAAGCAGGACAAACCCCTTTTCTAAAGGCAATCCTTCTCCAGTGCTGAAATGGAAAGTGTGGGGGAGGACCTGGGCCCACCTTCTGCTCCAAGTTCCAACCTAGGGACCCTGTTAAAGCAGCTGCCCACAACGTGCATTTGCCTGGAGACATTACTTTTGTTTTTTCTTGTTTGTTCCCACTCCTAACCTAGATAACTCATTTCTAACTGGAGGTGTATGGTAGCTTTCAGTATGGGAAAAACAACACCATTAATTAATCTCACAAGTTATGCCTACATACTACTCTTCCTGAAATGGTCAATCTAGTTTTTGTGAAATCTTTTTACAGCTATTTCATTTAAAATGTTGTGATAGAACCATAGAACACTAGAACTGGAAGGGACCTTGAGAGGTCATCGAGTACAATCCCCTCACCTCACGGCAGGATCCAGTAATGTCTAAACCATCCTTGATAGATGTCTATCTAACCTGCTCTTAAATATCTCCAGAGATGGAGATTCTACAACATCCCTAGGCAACCTATTCCAGTGTTCAACCACCCTGACAGTTAGGAAGTTTTTCCTAATGTCCAACCTAAACCTCCCTTGCTGCAGTTTAAGTCCATTGCTTCTTGTCCTATCCTCAGAGGCCAAGGAGAACAATTTTTCTCCCTCCTCCTTGTGACACCCTTTTAGGTACCTGAAAACTGCTATTATGTCTCCTCTCAGTCTTCTCCTTTCCAAACTAAACAAGTCCAATTCTTTCAATTTTCCTTCATAGGTCATGTTTTCTAGACCTTTAGTCATTCTTGTTGCTCTTCTCTGGACCTTCTCCAATTTCTCCACATCTTTCTTGAAATGCGGTGCCCAGAACTAGACACAATACTCTAATTGAGGCCTAATCAGCCCAAAGTAGAGCGGAAGAATGACTTCTCGTGTCTTGCTCACAACACTCCTGTTAATGCATCCCAGAATCATGTTTGCTTTTTTTGCAACAGCGTCACACTGTTGACTCATATTTAGCTTGTGGTCCACTATGCCCCTAGAATTCCTTTCTGCAGTACTCCTTCCTAAACAGTTGCTTCCCATTCTGTATGTGTTGAACTGATTGCTCCTTCCTAAGTGGAGTACTTTGCATTTATCCTTATTAAACTTCATCCTATTTACCTCAGACCATTTCTCCAGTTTGTCCAGATCATTTTGAATTATGACCCTGTCCTCCAAAACACTTGCAACTCCTCCCAGCTCGGTATCACCTACAAACTTAATAAACATACTCTCTATGATAATATCTAAATTGTTGATGAAGATATTGAACAGAACCGGTCCCCAAACAGACCCCTGCGGAACCCCACTTGTTATGCCCTTCCAGCAGGATTATGAACCATTAATAACTACTCTGAGAATGGTTATCCAGCCAGTTATGCACCCACCTTATAGTAGTCCCATCTAAGTTGTATTTGCGTAGTTTATTGATAAGAATATCATGTGAGACCATATAAAATTCTTTACTAAAGTCTAGGTATACCATGTCCACCACTTCTCCCTTGTCCACAAGACTCGTTATCCTATCAAAGAAAGATATCTGAATGGTTTGACATGATTTGTTCTTTACAAATCCATGCGGCTGTTACCTATCACCTTATTATCTTCCAGGTGTTTGCAGATTAATTCCTTAATTACTTGCTCCATTATCTTTCCTGGCACAGAAATTAAACTGACTGGTCTGTAGTTTCCTGGGTTGTTCTTATTTCCCTTTTTATAGATGGGCACTATATTTGGCCTTTTCCAGTCTTCTGGAATCTCTCCTGTCTTCCATTATTTTTTTTTCCGTGACGTCAAATGGAAAATGGTGGGGATGTAATTGGACATTTTGTTCTAACATCTTGAAATAAGTTATCTAATATCAGCTTATGCTAATAAGATTCAATCAGTTTTTTCTACTATATAGGCTCTTATGCTTAGAGCCCATTTGTATTAACAATAATTACAATGATTTTATATCAGGAACTTAGACGTGTATTGAATGATTTCATACAAAGAAGCAATAAGCAAGTGTCAGTACAGGGCAAGTTCAAATCATGTCAGGAAAAGAATAAGCGTTTGTCCTACTTTTTGTCATCACCAGCCTTGATAGTTGTTCTGCCAACACAGTTCTGCTCCCCTGTGGGTTTGGCTGAAAATTCATCTGCTTTCACCATTGTTACCTTGAAAAGTAACATCTCCTTCCATTTAATTCAATGTAATTGGTACACAGGGATCAGCAAAAGGCAACGACAAAATAGATGCAGTAACTGACAAGAACTGAGCTGCTAAAATCCACTATTTTGGAGTGAGAAGCTTGAAGGTTTAGTGTAAAGGAGTGTGATAGTGAATGTTAAGAGACTAAGGAAATTAGAGGAAGGATTAATGTCAAAGGAGGTTGAGGGAAGTCAGGAAGACAGGAACAGCATTTTTCAGTAGTTAAAACTTCATTAGCGTGTGAGGAGTCAATTCTCACCCATTTGAGAGAAATTCTTCTTTTGTTCAACACACAGCAAAGTGTGGGTTTCCCTGTTAGCTGTCTCATCACAGCCAGGGACCCTCCCCTTTCAGGGCAGTAATGAGTCAGCATATATTAATTACTAATACTTTAAGTAACTATTTTATGTTTTCCATGTCCTGGATGAACATTCCTTCTCTCAGCACCTTTGTTATAGTGGTAAATATGATTATTAGCTCTTTTTTACCATTGGCAGAACTGAAGCAGAGTGACCCACCTAAGGAAGTAAGTAGTCAATGGCAAAGCTTTTTTTTTAGTTAGTTTGGTTTTTTTTAAACTCCTGCAAGATGCTTATGCAGAATGGAGTGGTCTATTGCACAGAACAAGATGCCAAGTCTGTGTTAAATGAGCCCACCCGCCAACTCAACTAAACTGCCTCATTCATCACATGGGGGCGTGGGCACCAACATCGGGGGTCTCATCACCTCTTGCATCCCTTGGGCCATCACTGCCATGGCAAAGGACTCCATGTGTGTCAGGAGAAGGCTGGAGTGGACCTTGTCTACCTAGCCAAGCGGGTACCTTCCAGCAGCTGAGGTAAACATAGGAGAACCCTCTGCTGCAATCCTAGACGCTCTGGAGGGTAGTGTAGACACACAGGGGAGAAAGACTCCTGATGCTGTGGGGAGGAGGAGGAGAAAGGTGTCATAGGCCACTGCCCTGACTCCCAAGGAGGAGAATGGGTCGGGGGAAGGTGCCAGGGAATGAGAGGGGAATATAGCATGGAGCTTTGAGCAGTGCCTATGGCACCCCATTACCTTAATTTGGCTCTGGCTCATACATTTATTGGAATCTCGGTCCTATTTTTCTCCCAATAAACCCAATTTTGTATCACAGCAGTACTTGCAGCTCAGCACATTCCTACAGCTGAGGGAGCCAGCCTTAATTTCCATAACAATAGTGAGGTGGAGGCTCTAGAAAAACTGAAGTGGAAAGCATCACTGCTATACATCCAGCTACTGCTGCTCCAAAGAAATTCCACTTTTACTCCCAAACTAAGGAGTAGAAGATAAGTTGGAACAAAAGAAATTCTGTTTTTAACCTTGGCCCAAACCTTAGTCTGAATCTAAACAGACCTAAACTTTTAGTATGTGGAAAACTATGGTTAAATTCTCCACTCTTCCTGGTCCGCTCCCTTGATCATCTTTTATTTTCACACTTGGGGCTATGCAACATGGTGACAAGACCTTGGATTACATAAAGGAATGCAGGACTCTTTTGTTGACCCAACGGTTTGCAGAAATTAGAACCCTGTGAAAAGCTGCTGAGTGTTCTCTGCTGGTTTATCATGGCAGATGTGGCCTAAATCCACCAGAATACTACAGGCAGCAATGGGGAGGTCCTGCAGATTTAGTCTGGGGTTTACGTTTTGTTCTTTGAGTAACCAGCAAAGCCAGATCTCAGGAACAGGGTAAATTTAGCCTGATATGGAGTGCATAGACTTTACTGGAAACAAGGTGGGCATGCAGAGGTACTTTGAGACAAGCTGTTCTCATGCAATTCCTGGAAGCAAGAAGTACTGGAAATTTCCCAATATATGCTGGCAAAAGTGTGGTTGTCTGGATACCAATCCTGGCTCGCATACAACAGCAGCAGTGTTTCCTCACTCAGAATGTACACGTGTCTTTCAGATTAGTGGCTGTCCCTTCTCCACATGTCTTCCTGTGGTATCAATATGTTGTGCGGAAATAACATTTTTAAACAACATGGCACCACCATGCCACTTGGAGAACTGGCAGGCAAGAGAAAAATCATGTCTGTCTTTGGAGGAGAGGATGTTGCTGTCCTTCTGTTGATATGAATACTGTGCAATTGGGGACAGATTTGAGGAGAATGTAAAGACCAGACTGAGCTGGTGTCACCCCATTGTTTTGTACTTGCTTCCCTAAAGAAGGTGCTAAGAAAGATTTCCTGCTCTGTCTTGGGCCTTCCTTTTATAACGCCTCCCAAATGGCTAACTATATACCAAATGTGAGGTTACACAATGAGGTTATACAATGAGGCACATCTTTTTCTGCACTCGTCTTTCACTACCTCAAAGACAAGCTCTATATATGACATTCAGCATAATAATAAAGTCCCCACTTGTCCAGGGCCCCAGCAAGTCTATCAGTCCCTCTGGCAACCAGCTCTTGTTTGGAGCTGGAATGGGGGTTAGCAGACATATTACATTTGAGACTTTTCTGCAAGGGCATGGCTTTTTGTGAGGTGATGAGTCATTCATGTGCTAGGCTCCAGCCAATCCACAAGCTGGTCTGGTGACTCGCAAGACAGGCATACAAGCCTCAGGAGAAACATCAGCTTAGACTTCCCAACTTCACTTCATGGTGTGGAACTCTGATGGTGGTGACGGGTGCCACAGGGCTTTAGCGTTCTTCATACTTGTTCCCAGTCCTGCTGCAGTCCTGCCCTTGCATCAGCCTTACTCTTGCTTTATTTTGAACCCGCTCTTGTCTCCTAACTCTGCCTCTGCCCTTTGGCTGCAGTTCCTGGCCTGGCTACCACTGCGCCAATCACTATTCCAGCCAATAGACTTGATTCTCCTCGGTTTCTGACACTTTTATAGGGAATCTGATTTTATTTGAACTGGCCCTGAAAATCTGACCACTTTCATAAATGCTTTGACCCTGTCACTATGCCTTAGAAATGTATTCTTAACTGCAAGAGATGCCATGGCAACAGCTCCTGCAATAATACAGCAACAAGCTGTATTCTTCCAACCCATAATTCCAAAATATCATCTGCATATTCCACGCTACCTGGTTTCACCCCTCCCCCTTTTTAGAACAATGGAGGCAGCTCCCTTCTGATTTATTTTTCTGGTTCAGTATGAGGCTAAGCTGTCAAAAGCCAATTTAGGAAGCAATATATGGAAATATACTCAGTCCCAGCTGTCATAACCTATATTCCACGGTGTTCTCTTCCCAGTTGTTCACATGATCTTTCTTTTCCTCTTGTCACTTACTGAATAATTCTTTGATTTTTGTTTGTTACAAAGCTTCAGTCACTAACACTCTTACGTATTGTTTTTCCTCTGTATGTTTTATCACATGAGAGTTGTTAATCTCATATTTAAACAAGCTATTGAATACATATTTTTCATCTAATATTCTAAACACTTGCAATAGAGTCATTTATGCACTTTTGAGGCAAGCATTGACAATAGAACTTAATACCTATGATTTATTTGTATTACAATAGCTAGAAGCCCAAACTGAGTCTGGGGCCCTATTGTGGCCCTTTGGGGCCCTATTGTGTTACATGCTGTATAAAGACTGAGTAAGAGGCAGTCTCTGCCTAGAGGAATTTATTACCTAAACTCATGTCTGGGCCAGAGTGAAGGTGAGAGAGAGGGAGCATTTTTCTCCTCTTTTCCACTATCCAGGTGGGAAAATGATGCACACAAAAATTAAGTGATTTGCCCAATGTCACACTGGAAATCTGCAGCAGAGCTGAAATTGAACCCGGATCTTCTGAATCCCATTCTGGGGTGATAGCCACAGGATTTTCTAATGCTGTGATATTGCAAACACACATGTGCATGAGCATTTCCCAAGTTTGGGACTAAAAAGTCCCCATGGATAATTAAAGACCTATGGGATAATGTGAAATATTTCACACTCATGTGTTCAATATCTTGCCACTGCAATCAGTTCATCTATGAATTTCTCAAGGACACTGTAGGTTTGCATCTTGTTTGTATGAGTCATTAAGTCAAAAGCACTGTTTGCTTGAGTGCTAAACCACCTACAAACTTCACAGCCTCTGGTAAGTAAATGAAGAATTTGTATGTTCATTGGTTTCCATGTGCTATGACATTTTGTATGTGGCAATTAAATGGTAGAAACAAAAGGAATACTGAGAAGCTAAAAATAGGTGGCCAAATTAACCTTTTTGTAATGCCATTGACTTTAATTTAATTATATCATGGATTAATTTGGCTCAGTGTTTATGGAAAGCATATAAGAGACTGTGCACGAAGTTAGTTGCAAATTCAAAGGTGATCTAAATTAAGGTGCAAGTTACGCATTGATAGTTCAGTGCAAGTGAAAGGAACCTACATGCATAAGGAAAGAAGTGGCAGGATTGTAGGAGAAAACGCAACAAAGAGCAGCTTGTAAAATCCAGCATATCTTCCTTCTACTTTCTGGTTAATTGCTTTTTCTGCTGCACACCTTTCATCCATATACTTAGGCATAATTTATAGTGTGTATCTCTTCAATTGACCCAATAAATGAAAAAAGGTGTTTTTCCTAACATACCAAAACAAATATTTTCTATAAAACTTGTTGTTAACCATTTTATGTGAAAATAATATAATATTAGAATAACAGAATTGTAGGACTAGGAGGGTCCTTGAGAGGTCTTTTAGTTCAGCCCCTACACTCAAGGCAGGCTTAAGTATTATCTAGATCCTGACAGGTGTTTGTCTAACTTGCTCTTAAGTCTCCAGTGATTGAGATTCTGCAACCTCTCTAGGCAATTTATTCCAGTGCTTATCCACCCTGACAGTAAGTTTTTGCTAATGTCCAACCTAAACCTCTCTTCCTGCAATTTCAGATCATTGCTTATTGCCTTTTTCTGTACAGAAAATTCCATTTGGATACAGCAAGTTGATGTGTGCTGTCTGTTAATATCTTATTAAAAACACTAACATGACAAGTACTGTTATGTTCTTAATCTGAGGGGTTTATTTAAAAAATGTGAAAGAAAATGGCATGTTAAATTTACTGGAATTAACTCCAGGTTTTGTTCTGCATTCACATATTTCTTAAAATTTCCCTCCTCTGCCTTTTCTTAAGCTCTTGTCTTCTCTCCCTTTTTAATACCAACAAAAAGAGGTGGGCTGTCATGTCAGTGAAGTATATTCCGTGACTAACCTTGTCAGCTAAATGACAGAGTGGTGACTCCCTACCCTTTCCAGACAAAATCAGGGGGAGGGACTAAAAGTTGCAGGTGTTGTAAATTGCACGAGAAGTTGTGTATATGTGTGTGGCAGTTGTCTTCTGTATATCAGGTACCATCAGTGATATCTGTTTCAAACACAGTATTCAACCTTTGCTCTGACCCAGCATGGCTGCTATTTAAGTTCTTACATTCTAATTTCCAGTTTTGAATTAAACCAGAAATCAGCTGAGATTGTGTTTTCCTTTTGAACAATTCATGCAACTTTGTTCAGGAGCTGATTCAGCTGAGGCAGTTCCCAATTAGGCATGGGTGAACTGATTTTGAAAAAACCTGAGAACTATCTTGAATGTCAACACAGCTTTGAATTCCAGTACCTTTTAGATTCAGAAAAGATTTGGACGAACAACCTCTTCTTTCCTCGACCCTCTAAATTCTGTAGGTTGGGAAATTTGGCAATGTTTTTTAGATTCTGTGGTCACAGACAATCTTGGAGAATGTAAGAATAGATATCAGCCTCTGCTTAAAGCCAAGTAGAATGCCAGTCTCAATGCCTATTCCAAAACTGTAAGAACTTGGGAGGATCAGGGAAAGGGGGGCTGAGAAAGAAGAGGAATGGAAGTCTGGTAGTACATGAAGAAAGAATGATCTGACTGGGAAGGCAGGATGTAAAGAAGAGGGGAGAAAGGACAGGGAGAACTTGAGAAGTTTGGATGAATATTAACACAGGAAGATTCAGATACCTTTACTCACAGAGTGAAACTTACTGCTTGAAGGTCTCCTTATTGATTTATACTCTGGTGCTTGCCAGTGTGGATTAAAAGGTAGCATAATATAGCCCATAATGGGGATTATGGCCCTGATCTAGCAGAACATGTAAGCAAGTCAGTGGAACAACGGTACCTCAAGGTAAGCATGTGCTTACATGTTTTGCTGGATAAGGGCCTACCTGAACTTTTTTTTAGGTCTTCTCCTTACAACTTTTCCTATAACCTATGTAAAGTCACTAGGTTTTTCCTTAACCATAGTTATTATGTAGACTAAGAAATCAGTATCGCTATTCAGCCTTAGATGCTGACAGGAAGACAATTAGAGCATAATATTCATAAAGATTATTTATGCCTTGAGATAAATTGATGTAGAATGCAGAGTGTTAAAATTACATCTGTTTCACACATTTTTGGGGCATTCTTATGACACACTATGACATATTGATCTTTTTATGTTTCTTTATTCAAAGAACAATAAGGTGTATTTCTATTCCAGTCTTCCATTTTAGATTAAGGAAAAACAAGGAGGAGGAAAAATAAAGTCCCTGGGAGAGAACACAGTACGTGCATCTTCCCTAAGAACAAAATGGCTATTGAGCAATGGACACAGGAAGAAACCTTAGAAATAAAGATTCAGCACTCTGACAATCCCAAAGTCTATTTTTATTGCATCTTTTATTTTGTAATTATTAACAAAAATGAACTGAAAATGTAATTTTCAAGTTATATCGCTATGTATTTAAATTCACGTTAACCTAATAACCACAGGTGTTAAAATCTTGGTCATGACAATCTTCACACATCTCACTTTATTCCATCTCATTTAACCTAAAACACCAACAACAAAAGCAAAATCTCAGGCCTCTAGTCAGTGACAACATAAATACCAACTTAAAAGGCCTAATGTACAGACTTCAGCACACATTGTCCAAATATAAAGTTATTACAATTTCCACATGTTTAGAATTGTTTCTGTTTTATTATATTTTTTCTATAAATCATGCAATTGCTATATATGTCTTTTCCTATGAGAATCCTTTGTCTTGCTCCACTCTTGTTCTCCTATATTAGTCATCTTTACCAGATTTAGTTATGCTTGGTTCATTGTCAGCATATTGATTTTATCCACACTCCAATAATGGTAACATCTGCTTCATCCTAAAATAAAGCTCTGTCTTCCTTTAAAATGATTTCCCATCCCTTGTTTCTTCATGCCGCTAATGTTGGGGGAGCTGCTAGTCCTATTCCAAAACAAGCTATCACTCATCTAGCTGCTGGTGGTTAGTGTATTATCAATGGGTCTGTTGCTGAGTCAGTGACCTCCTTGGAATTGTAACCTAACAGAATCATCATGAGTACTGTGGGAAACCTACTTCAGTTCTCTTGAAAATTCTATGTATTTTCATCAAAATTCTGTTATCTTAGGAATCCCCACCAAATATGCAGAAAGGCCCTTGTTCTTCCGCAATATCCTTTTCAATATTTGATTTCCTTTTTATATGTATTTCCTTAGCATAAGTTAGCGTTACCATATTTGAAATTTCAAAAAAGAGGACAGCTGGGTCCTGCCAGTGCCGCTGCGGCGGTGGTTGCTCCACTCGCACAGGAGCCCAGGCTCAGGAGCCGGCCAACTCGTCCCAGTGCACGCCAAGCTCAGGGCTCTGGCCACCACCTTGCTGCTGCTGGGGCTGCCGCTGACCCTGCTGGCTCTCATGGTGCGAGGGGCCGCCGCATACCGAGCTCCCGCTTCCCCGCCACACCACTTTGAGACACACGGCAGTGCGGGCTCCAATGATGCCACCAACCAGTCAGCAGCCTGGGCTGCTGCGGGGTCAGGAGGAGAGAGTGGGGGGCAAGGGAGGCTGCTGGCTGGGGCCTGTTCTGGGGCATGAAGTTAGAGGCACTGAGGGGAGAAGTGGCATGGCTAGAAAAGGAACCCAGGAATCCTGCTTCCCAGAATCTCTTCCTTTCCCCTGCCCACCCCACCAAGCACCAGCTCCCACAGTCCTCACAGAGCTGAGACTGGAACTCCCAAATCTAACCACCAGACCCACTGCCCACCTACAGGAAAGGAAAAAAGCCAGAAGTTCTAATGCCCAGTTCCCTGCTCTAACCCACTGCCCCTGCCCTCCCCCAGAACTAACCATACCCCCCAGCCTTCCTGCTCCAACCCAATACCCGTTCCCTCCCCCAGAGCCAGGTACCCCCTCCCCCAGACTCCCTGCTCTAACCCAGTGCCCCTGCCCACCCCCAGAGCCGGGCACCCCCCTGCTCTAACCCACCCCTCCCCCAGAGCCAGGCACCTCCAAACGCCCCTGCTCTAACCCAATTCCTTCCCCTCCCCCAGAGCCAAGGACATAACCTAGCGGGGCAGAGGGTAACACAGTGACTCCATGGGAGGAGCCAAGCCCCCCATATCAGATCTGCCCTGGGTCTCACCGGAGGTGCCGCCACTGAAGCCATGTGCTTTTCCCTCCAGGCGCTGGGGCATGTGTGCAGAGCAGCTGTTAATGTCTGGGTGCGCAGCTCTGAATGTTCAATTTGAGTGACAGGCACATGTCCCACCCCCTCCCAGATCCTCTTTGCAGGGCAAAATCCCAGACATTTTTAGCCATTTAAAAAAGCCGGCTGGCCGGAGATTTAAAAAGTGAAAAGGAGGACATGTCTGGGGAAAAATGGATGTATGGTAACCCTACAGAAATGAAGAGAGTTGCCACTGATAAAATATTTCATAGTGATTTTCTTAAATGGTATTGGTCCTTTTCCAGATGTATTCTCATTTTTCTGAAGTGATATCTGTTTTTAAGCAGCATTGTTTTTACGATTACATACACCACAGGACTTAATTAATTTCTGATGCCAAAATATCAAAGTTTTGACAAGCTGAAAGTGGTGTTTTTTATTTTCCTGCTTTGTTTATTAAGGCTGAAGACTCAGAGATAAAGGAGTCATAGTTCTTTACCCTGGCACCAAGGATTACTGACCATATATACCATACTCCGAATCATGTTTCTGGATGAGATTCTTTTCAGCAAGACTGATTTGAAAGTATCAATGAAGGCTCTAGTAGAATATCCCATACTCTTCAGTTTTTGTTATAAGCCAAAGTTACTTTATTTTATCTGTTTCATGTAGTTCAGCTTTGATGCAATATAGTCATAATGTTTAATATAGAGTCAACAAGCAGAACAAAGAAAAGGTCATAGCAGGGAACAGAATATGATCTCAACTCCCAAGAACCCAACTATTAACTCTTCATCTGACAGCTTTAAATACCATCAGTGCCGAGCGTGCAGGAATTTATTATTTTTAAAAGGGTGACTAATTTAATCAACCAAATATATGAGAATTGCAACTTCATTGGATTCATTGTATTGCTGCATGGCCTGTTTAACAAAACACTTACAGCAGAAATACACCTCAAAGGTAATTCTCTATCTTTCATTGATATGGAAGATTTTTTTAATATGAGTTCTGGGTCTAATAGAGAGAGAGAGAAAAATGTTTTCATCATTAAGGAGCCCTAATGGTATAAACTATAAAACTACAGTATCAAAATACCTTTTCCCTTCAAGGCTGCTCCAATACCACAGTCTCTAAAAGTCTGTTTTTGATGTGCATGTTTTTACAGTTAACACGTTCTGTAAGCCAAAGGGGTACCGATTTACTAACTATACATAAGTCAGTTTCCGCTTCAGGGGTTAGCAGTTGGGACATTCCTCTTTCAAGTCTCAAGAATCATCTCCTAAATAGTGGCTCTGATGTTTTGCTCATATGAGCCTGACTGATTCCAAAGCATCCTCACTGTAGCCTTTGGGTGTTGGCAGGAAATTGCCAACATGCGCCATATTGGGAACACTATCACATGGGAAAACCCTGACTCTTAACTCTTGGCATCATCAAGGGTTTAGTGCTTCTTTGCTGTTCACCTATTTGTACAAATCACTGGGTTAGCTACATCAGAACAGGTTGCTTTTCTGATGAAAGCGTTATGGCCAAATTCATTTGTTATAATCTTCTAGGTGCCGCAGGACTTCTCATTACTATTCTAGAAAATACCTGCTTAAATTGTATCTTTCTGGGAATTGCACTTTGGGGTCTTTTTTAAGGGCAAAGACGACTGAATATGGGGACCTTGGCTTTTTGTTTGTTTCCTTTCTGAATTTTAGTGCTCACTGAAGATACCCAGTTGATAGAACTAGTAATGAAATCTCTCAATTCAGGAACAGCATGAAGCGTGAGCAGTATAATTTTCTGAACACTGGCGTGCCCAACCATGGCATCTACGGGAGTTCTCCAGGCAGGCCTAAAAAATTACCACATAATTACAGATTATATCTGAATTGCCAAGTAGCTCTCCAATCTTTGTAAACAAATTGAGGCCTTATCTAAATTAGAACAAAATGAGTACTGAAATGTGCAGGAGAATGAAATGTGCTAAATAGGTTTGAAAAATTTAGTACAGGTATAGACAAGTCACACTGCCTTAACACATACTAAATTGATAGTATTAAAGCCTAAGGAGTAACTGCACTAGACCACAGCCAGTTAACAAGACTTCAAACATGCTAGCTTGCTTTTTAACAAGTATCAAGAGGGCTTCTCACTAACTAAATTGAGCAGACACACTTGGAAAAACACATCCTTTTGGCCACCAAGACAAACACTATGGGAGAGCTGAAGGTTTACCGGGACTAGATAACACATTTATAAAGGATTACCAGGGCTAGCCTAACCCTGCTTATATTTAGTATGTCTGCACCACAGCTGTGAGATTTATTTCCCATCTTGATTAGATGTACACAGTACAGTCCTGTCTGATATCCTAGGTATTTAAGCAGCTAATTCTGTTTGTCTCTCCTGTTGTTGTGACTACACTGCTATTTTTAAGTATGCAAGCTAAGGTGTATGTCTTCTCCAGCTGGGTTACTCCTCCCAGCTGCAGTGTAGACATATCCTCAATTCTAACACATCTTTAAAATGCTCTTAATTAAAATGTGTTAGCTAACACCTTCTTAGAAAACTTTTCTTTCTAGCCTAGACAAGATTTATAAAGTGTCCTAGATGACAAAGTTTGTCTGTACTGGAGTTTTTAAACTTCAGTTCATTGATTGCCAATTAACATGAATTAGCTAATATGTTTTATGTGCCAGAATGGAATTTCACAAGTGTTTGTTCCAGGTACGTACATTTTATGGTCAGAAAAGGCAATTAGATCATCTAGTCTGAGCTCCTTTATAAAAGAGGTCAGAGAATTTCGCTCAGTTACACCTGTATTGAGCTTAATAACTAAAGCATATCTAATACAAACATTGTGGTTTAGCCTAGGACTCACCAGAGATAGACCACAAATATTTGTGCGATCTGCAGACTAGCACATACAAACAAGTTATCTAACTTGATTTAATTAGCAATCAACTTGAATGGACCAATGTAGACATATTCAGAGTCTTTATTTGCAGAGGGAGATGGATGGGTCTGGAGAGTTGTGATTTTCAGTTGCTCAAAGTGATGTGACAATCAGAATGCTCTTGAACTGGCAGTTGGAAGATACATTGCTTATCGTTTGTCATTTTTTGGCTGCTTTAGAACTGACCATTTCCCATCAATCAAAGTTTGTTGGGAAGAAATGCAGAGAGGAACGAGCAAGAAAGAAGGACCCCTGTTTCGAATGGAGAAGATAGGGCGATCAACTGGTTACCTGAGGTGTTTGTACACTAATGCGAGAAGCCTGGGCAACAAACAGGAAGAACTGGAGGCCCTGGCCCAGTCTGAGAAATATGATTTAATTGGGATAACAGACACTTGGTGGGATGACTCGCATGACTGGAGCGCTGTCATGGAAGGGTATAGATTGTTCAGGAAGAACAGGCAGGGGAGAAAAGGAGGAGGAGTTGCACTATATGTAAGAGAGCACTATGATTGCTCTGAACTCCAGTATAAAGAAGGAGAAAAACCTGTTGAGTGTCTATGGGTTAAGGTTAAAGGAGCAAACAACAGCAGTGATGTTGTGGTTGGTGTCTGCTACAGGCCACCGAATCAGATGGATGAGGTAGATGAGGCTTTCTTCAGACAACTGAGAGAAGCTTCCAGATCGCAGGCCCTGGTTCTCGTGGGGGAGTTTAATCACCCTGACGTCTGTTGGGAAACCAATACGGCAGTACACAGGCAATCCAGGAAGTTTTTGGAGAATGTTGGGGATAACTTCTTGACGCAAGTGCTGAAGGATCCGACCAGGGGCCGTCGCAGCTTGACCTTCTGCTCACAAACAGGAGGAACTAATAGGGAAGTGGAGGTAGGTGACAACCTGGGAAGCAGTGATCATGAGATGGTAGATTTCAGGATCCTGACCAAAGGAAGAAAAGAGAGTAGTAAAATACACACCTTGGACTTCAAAAAAGCAGATTTTGACTCCCTCAGAGATCTGATGGGCAGAATCCTCTGAAATGCTAACATGAAGGGGAAAGGAGTCCAGGACAGCTGGCAGTATTTTAAAGAAGCCTTATTGAAGGCACAGAAAGAAACCATCCCGACGCGAAGCAAGAGAGGCAAACATGGTAGGAGACCGGATTGACTTACGAGGGAAATCCTTGGTGAACTTAAGCACAAAAAGGAAGCTTACAAAAGTGGAAACTTGGACAAATGACCAGGAGGGGTTTAAATGTATAGCTCGAGAATGCCGGGGTTATCAGGAAGGCGAAAGCGCAAATGGAATTGTGACTGGCTAAGGATGTGAAGGATAACAAGAAAGGTTTCTACAGGCATGTTAACAAGAAGAAGGTGATCAGAGAGGTGCGGCCCCTACTGGATGAAGGAGGTAACCTAGTGACAGATGATGTGGGAAAGCTGAAGTACTCAATGCTTTCTTTGCCTCTGTATTCACGGACAAGGTCGGCTCCTGGACTTCTGCGCTAAGTGACTCAAGATGGGATGAAGATGGACAGCCCGTGGTGGGTAAAGAACAGGTTAGGAACTATTTAGAAAAGCTAAACATACACAAATCCATGGGTCCGGACTTAATGCATCCGAGGGTACTGAGGAGTTGGCAAATGTCATTGAGAGCCTTTGGCCATTATCTTTGAAAAGTCGTGGAGATCGGGAGAAATCCCGGATGATTGGAAAAAGGCAAATGTAGTGCCCATCTTCAAAAAGGGAAGAAGGGCGATCCAGGGAACTATAGGCCGGTCAGTCTTACCTCGGTTCCTGGAAAAATCATGGAAGGGATCCTTAAGGAGTCGATTTTGAGGCACTTGGAAGAGAGGAAAGTGATTAGGAATAGTCAGCATGGATTCACAAAGGGCAAGTCGTGCCTGACCAATCTGATTAGCTTCTATGATGAGGTAACTGGCTCTGTGGACGTGGGAAAGTCAGTGGATGTGATATACCTTGACTTTAGCAAGGCTTTTGATATGGTCTCCACCAATATTCTTGCCAGCAAGTTAAGGGAATGCGGATTGGATAAATGGACAGTAAGATGGATAGAAAGATGGCTAGAAGGCCGGGCCCAGCGGGTAGTGATCAACAGCTCGATTTCAGTTTGGCGGTCGGTTTCTAGCGGAGTGCCCCAAGGTTCGGTTCTAGGACCGGTTTTGTTCAATATCTTTATTAATGACCTGGATGAGGGGATGGATTGCACCCTCAGCAAGTTTGCAGATGACACTAAGCTAGGGGGAGAGGTAGATATGCTTGAGGGCAGAGATAGGGTCCAGAGTGACTTAGACAAATTGGAGGACTGGGCCAAAAAAAATCTGATGAAGTTCAACAAGGACAACTGCAGAGTCCTGCACTTGGGACGGAAGAATCCCAAGCACAGTTACAAGCTGGGGACCAACCAGTTTAGTAGTAGTTCTGCAGAAAAGGACCTGGGGGTTACAGTGGATGAGAAGCTGGATATGAGTCAACAGTGTGCCCTTGTAGCCAAGAAGGCTAATGGCATATTAGGTTTCATTAAGAGGAGCATTGCCAGCAGATCCAGAGATGTCATTATTCCCCTTTATTCGGCTTTGGTGAGGCCACATCTGGAGTATTGTGTCCAGTTCTGGGCCCCCCACTACAAAAAGGATGTGGACGCATTGGAGAGGGTCCAGCGGAGGGCAACCAAATTGATCAGGGGGCTGGAGCATATGACTTATGAGGAGAGGCTGAGGGAGTTGGGTCTGTTTAGTCTGCAGAAGTGAAGAGTGAGGGGGGATTTGATAGCAGCCTTCAACTTCCTGAAGGGAGGTTCCAAAGAGGATGGAAAGAGGCTGTTCTCAGTAGTGACAGATGGCAGAACAAGGAGCAGTGGTCTCAAGTTGTGGTGGGAGAGGTCCAGGTTGGATATTAGGAAGAACTATTTCAGGAGGGTAGTGAAGCACTGGAATGGGTTACCTAGGGAAGTAGTGGAGTCTCCATCCCTGGAGGTGTTTAAGTCTCGGCTTGACCAAGCCGTGGCTGGGTTGATTTAGTTGGGATTGGTCCTGCCTAGAGCAGGGGGCTGGACTTGATGACCTTCTGAGGTCTCTTCCAGCTCTATGGTTCTATGATTCTATGATTCTATGAAAGTAAGTATGAACTACAGAGAGGAATGCAATTGGTCTCTCATGCAAGAAAAAACCCCCAGATTGTTCCAGCTTCAGTGATTTAATTCTGAATTTCCTCGAAGGAGGATGGTAAAGATTACAAGATTTCATTGCTACAGACTGAGGTCATCATGCATCTTGCAACTATAACACAAACTGTGGGAAAACCTCTAAGAGGACAAGGAAAAATAAATGTCCTGGCTGTGAGGAGTTAGGAAATGGATAGTACTGCATGTGTGTGCTCTCCTAAATCCCCCATGTCTCTTACAAATACATCTCTAAAGTGTCCTAGAAATTTCATTCCTTCTGAAAACACAAGGCACTGGCTGGATTATAGATCTTATTTGGCCGAATTATACTACATCAAATTTCTCTGAGAAATCAGCTTTAAGGGAGGAAAAACTCAGTGTGTTTTGTCTCCTTCCCTCATCTGGGGTATGATGCAAGAAACAGCTGTTGTTTAAAGCCATGCACAGAACTGCAACAAAGTACAGGTTGCACCTCCCTAAGCTAGGACTCTCTGATTTGGCAACATCTGTGGTTCGGGATCATGGATGTTCCTGGGCCAGAGAGCCCCAGAGGCTGGGAGTTAGGCTGGCAGTTGAAGGGCTGGCAGTTGAGCACCCTGCCTGGCAGAGCTGGGCAGCCACCTGGCAGGGGAGCTGGGGCCAGCGGCAGGCAGCCTGGCTGGAGCTGGCGGCAGGGTGATCAGCCAGGGCCAGAAGTGTAGCCAGCAGCAAGTTGGGGGGCCAGTGGTAGGGGATCTCTCCTGGCTTGGTAAATCCCCTTATTTGGAACTGGTCAGGTCCTGAGGGTGCCGGATCACGGAAGTCAAACCTGTACTGTAAGATTCCATCCCAATGTTGACTTCATATAATGTTGGGTAACACTAGGATGGGGTGGTAAAATCAAACTACGTGCCCACTGGAGACTTTTTTACATTTTTGATACAAGTATAAAGTCTATTTTCTTTGGTGGACAGGTAAGGAAAAGAGTTCAGACACTTCTTCAAGGCAAATGAGCTGCTCTGAACTTCACTGCTAATATTTTATGCCATGCATGTTTCACGTATAGCACACACCACATTTAGTGAACAGCACATTTTAGTTTTATTATTTATTTGGTTTTTCTTCCCTATACTTTCCTCATTTCTGTGGTAAGCTTTATCTATTAAGACAATCAGTTCTCTATCCTGTCATTTTGTGACATTTTTTCTCACTTACTCACCACAGCACCTCTATTTATTATTCCAGCATTGTATTTTGAATACTATTCAGCACTGTACAGCAATGCTCAAAGCTTCATTCTAGTGACCAGAGTCTCCTAATCTGCACTATTTAGCATATCAACTTTGAGGATATTTTTTTTTTACAATGCACTGATTCTATTAACTACCAATACCTTTTTTCTTGTAATGGTGTCCTTCAATTCTTTCCTCTCGGTGTTTCTTTTGTATGTGTCTTTGTAACATTAGGACAGGGTTTTATTTTGTGAATCCATGATAACTTCATGGCCTAATTAGTGTTGCCATTACCTTCCCCACTGCTGAACTAAGGTTACAGAGTGATATATGGTTGTGTAGAGTTTTTTTTTTTTTAATCCGTTCATAAATTGAAATCCAAATATAAGGACTAAAAGTATCCCAAGTCTTTCTAACAACTTCTAAATCCAGTTTCTAAAAAATCCCAATGAGCAGGGATTACATACAGACATCCCTCAATATCAGAATTACTGAAGTCATTATTGACTATGTATTTCTCACAGTTGCCCCAACATACAGGTTCTGATCAAGTCTCCTGGAGTTGAGGGACATGTAGAGACTGGGAGAATAAGTTGCATTTTAAAAAGGATTAGTTAATATTTGTTAGTGGCCCATTGCACAAATTGTCTCTCTCATGGTGAAATTCACAGACTCCATAGGTGCTCCAGGGCTGTAGCACCCATAGAAAAATAATAGTGGGTGCTCAACCCCCCACTTGCAGCCCTGCAAGTCAGTTCCTCCCCCTCCTCACCAGCACCTCCTACTCATTGCAATCAGCTGTTCTGTGAGGTGCAGAAGGCTCTTGGGAGAAGGGGAGGAGCAGGAACAGGAAGAGGCAGGACAGGGTGGGGATTTGGAGGAATGGATGGAATGAGGGGTCGAGCACCTCCTGGATCTGAATAAGTTAGTGCCTGTGGTGAAACTGACTTGAAAGAAGTTGAATGGAAGTGGTCAGGAGAGTGGCGTTGTGGGATTTTGCATTAATAAAGATTCCTTTTCAAGCCGTGGGGGCTCTGGCATGGCTCTAGCATGGTTTCTAATGCTGGCAATTTCTCAAGTAGCCTCTAGAGTTGATGTTTTCATCTTGGCATAGTCTCTCTCTCCTGTCTGCTGACACATTTCATACACAAGGTGGGCTGCTTTCTAGAGGCTCAGTAAATTCGAGAACTGCTGAATTTAAACATTGATCTTTAGCTTTCCCACCACCTCCACTGATGCACAATTTAGTTTCACTCATAGTGAAAATTGCAAAATAGACTGGGTTAGAACTAAAAGCATTTCCATTCTGTCACGAACCTGGCAAAGAGTATTATTTGGTAAGTTTCACTTGACTGCTCTGATAGGATTGAGACTGCATGCAGTCACTTTAGAAAAAACAACTTGTACGTTTCCCTTTTTTATTTGTAGCACAGCTTCACAGATTTGTAGCATTTGTTAAGGTTGTGAAAATATTGCAAAATGCATCCGAAAGTTCAGTGGACTTTTTCATCTTCTTATGGAAAATATTTCAGTTTATCTAATTTTGGCTCATGGGGAAAAAAGATGTTCTGCCCCTAACTGTTATTATATTGCAGGTGAGATTAGTATTAGATGAATATGAATTTGAATAAAACTCAAGATTAGATGGTACATTGGAAATAGCACAAAATTAAAATCACTTTAAAAACTTGGAATTAATGATAACTTCAGATCTCAAGCCTGCTTCCCCTCATCATTGAACCACTATGCATATTTCCAGTATGAGGCATAGCAGAGTTAGTCAGTAAATACAAAGTAATTTCCAAATGTTTTTATGAATAAACATGGTGAGTTCTGTCTGGTTTTGGTAAAGCCATATTATTTTTTGTTTGTAGGTATTCAGATGACCATTTATTTGTGAAAATGCTTGTGGATCATGAAAGCTTCATGAATTTTAGCATGAACAATCTTTATCTGAAATGTCATGCAAGAAGTGTTTGTCTCGTTTGACATTCATTTTTTCTTCTATTTAAAAAGTTTCACCTATCCAGTTGATAAGCAGAAACCATGTGACTTAGGGAACCAATCACAGAGTAGTGAGCAGGCCAAAAGAACAGTTGATGAACAACCCATAAATTGAAATGTGTTCATATAAACAACCTGTTGAATGCAAATAATGAATACACCCATAGGATATAGATCAGTTCAAATCTTTTCTCTGTCTTTCTTTAGGGGGGAATTGAATGCAAGTCTTCTACATCCCATGTGAGTGTTCTTATCACTGAGCTAAAATTTATAAACTGGGCAATATCCCTTTAAATATCCTGCTTTTGAATGTGACCCTTCTGTAAGCTTGGGAGACAGCTTTACTTTGCTCAGTTTATTCTGGATATCTCAGGTATCAGTAATAAATATTTTTTTAACTGACAAACTTGCTGCTCTTGAGATAAATAATAATAATTATTAATAAACAAAAATACAGCCACTGCCTCTGGGTCAAATCATAAAGCCTTCTTTGGCTTTGACACAGTCCTAACTTGGGCAAAGCTCCAACTGACATCAAAGCATGTCCTTCTGTATTCCTTACTGATACCAGATTCACAAACAGACATGTGACTAGAGCATATTTTGTGTTCTCTGGGCTTCACTATTGCAATGTACTGCACCTGAATTGCATTGTGCTGAAGCCACGTATACTGGCTGGTGCATGATGCATTATCTGCCCACCTATGCATGATAAATGGAAACATTCCCCAATTAAGGTTGCCAGGTGTCCAGTTTTGAACCGGACAGTCCAGTATTTGAGCTTTCTGTTCGGGAAACAAATTGAGAAAATATAAATGTCCAGCATTTTCTAAATAAGATGTAATGTAGATTGTGATGTAATGTCAAGTGTGTCCGGTATTTTTGTTGAAACCATCTGACAACCCTATCCCCAATGTTTCACTCTCTGCACTAGCTTGGCACTGAATACTAATCTGAGTGACAGTTCCTAATTTAGATTTCCAAAGCCCTTTATGGTTTGACTCTGGTTGTTTAAGGGTCTGCAATGCCTTCTCTGACAAAGACCTAAGCTGACAATTTTGTTTCCTTGGAGCAAGAGCAGTGTTAATTTCAAGAGGGAAACTACTAGATTTGGATGAAAGTGACTGCTCAGCAGCTGGCCTGCAGCTGTGGGACTCCATCCCCCTCACCCTTTAAGAATGGCCTTAAAGAAAATTCTTCTGGACACAACTGAGATCATTCTTTCTGACAGAGTTCTGTAAACCCAAATGTATTAATAACAAAAAAAAAACCCTTGAAACTATTTTACCTTGTATAAGATTGAGTGGAGAAAATATAATAATGGAGAAAACCTATGTTTAGAATTAATTAAGCACTTGCAGATTTTTTTTAAGGCTAGAGGGAATTATTAGATCATTGAGGCTAATCATCTGAATAGCACAGGGCATACAGTCATCATAGGCATGGCCTAAATGCCTAAATCTACCAATCTTTTAAAAGAGAACTGCAAATGAAAAAATAAAATGCAATTAATGTCATACCTTTTGCAGAGTATCTTGCTGCCTAACTATCACGGTGACAGGTACATGAAATCTTTGAGGATAAATAAACAGTGTGTGGTGCTCGGTGTCAATTGGCTGTGACATAGAGGAGGGTCAGACTAGGTGATCTAATGGTCCTTTCCCGTCTTAGACTTCATGACATGGAAAGCTTTTGTCACTTTTTGAAATGTTTTCCTTCAGCGAAATTCTCATGCAGCTTCCTGGTTTGATTAAGTTGTAGAATGGATCCTTCTTTATCTTCATAAATATGGACTGCATGAGTTATAATGAAACACCTAGTATTTGACGTCCCGACGTAAGAGACTATCGAGCTAAGAAGTACTAAAAAATAAAAATAAAAAAGAGGCGGAAGGTAAGAAGAACTTAAATAATTAATTTAAAACTTATGTTCTATAGCCTGGTTAACTGGAACAGGAAGCACAGACATTTCCTTTTTACTTTGAATGTTTTAACTTTGGTCTGGTCAAACATCAGAAATTACCTTTGTTTAATGTCTTATCCAAAGGACAGCAATTAAAAATGTGCATCAACAAATGTACGCCTTCCTTTACTATCCTCTGAACAACACTAATACAGAAAAGTACAGCATCTTTGGGAGCATTTCTAGTACTTTGAGATCTTTTTGAAAACATATGGTAGCAACCCAATTTGTAATAATGCGCATCTGCGTTCTTTTACCATGTTCATGACACTTAGCAGTAACCTGGCAACATCCTACTTGTTGTGGGTAAGTAATTTTTTTTTTTTTTGATGATCAGTTAAAATAGTATTGGTGTTCTGGTTCTCAGCCATCATTATGGTAAGGCTTGCAGGAGTAGCTTTTGTGCCTAGGATGGTAACATTTCATCTTAGATTTGCAATGGTGCCTAACCAGATGAAATGTTTACCTGATGACCCCAGAAAGCTCTGTTCCATTTCTAAAGGCTACGGGGTTTTACTCACAAAAACTTGTGAGCTAATATATTTGTAAGTCTCTAAGCTGCCACAGACTGCTTATTATTTAGGGCACTTTGTGTGTAGGAGTTCCCTGCCTCTCCCAGCAAGGGCGGGCTTCAAACTAGCTTGGCGCAAGAAGCTTATCCTGAAATGTGCAAAGGGACTGCCAAGATTGTTCTCATCCTACTTCCCCATATGTGCAATTTAGCAGCCAGAAGGAGGTGGGGAAGGGCAGAGGGAGGCAAGGCCGTGACTCCACCCCTTTCACACACCAGTAAGTAGAGCTGGTTGGCAGTATGGCAAGAATTTTGGAAATAAGCTTGATTCTCTTACTCAGGTTGGCAGTGGGTGCAGCAATGAGTGCTGTCCTGGTGCATTTCTGGGATATGCAGGATGTGTTCAGGCAGAATGCCTCCCTGTGTGCCTGTAGGGGATGGTGTGGCTTCATGTACCACACTTTACTAGTACCTGTACACCCCACACTTTACTCTGGGTTATGCTTGCAGGCCACAATCAAGCTTTTAGGTGCTACTAGCCATGTGAATTCTAGAAACAAAAGTGATAAGATGTGCGAGGCGTATAGGTGATATTTTCATAGTATTGCCCAAAATGTGTATATCCTAACTCTGTATTGAAGAGGCCCTGTTTCCAAATTGTGAAAACTTGAGATGGAACTGTGCTGCAAAATTTGGATCCAACTTTAATCCGCTCTCCCCATACATTGAGATTTGAGGGAGGAGTGCTCTGGTCCATTACAGAGGTAGGACCCAACCACTAAATTCAGATCCAAATGTTGGTTTTGATTCCAAACCATGCCCCAGCCCCTGACAAATGGGACATGCAGAGGGGTTAGAGCTGGGGCTTTGTTGCAAGGCCATCTCTACTGGTGACAGGCTGAAAAGTGCACAGAGTTCCTTTCTACACTGTTTACTATCGGGTTTGTACAAGAGAAAAATGTTCTCTGTGATTGTATTTTGTTGTGCTGTGCTTTTAACGCCAGCTATGTCTTCTGGCAACATTTTGGGAAAATAATAACGTACAATTAAATGTCTATGACTTGAGCTTTGAGAAGAGGTTATAGCTCTGTATGTGAAATGTAAGAATAAAACAATTTTTGTTACTGCTGCTTAAAAGAGCACTAGAACCCTCCTGAGCCAAAGCGAAGCATGAAAGAGCAAAACAATGAAGGTAAAAAGCAAGTCGTCGTATGTAGGCAGTAAAATAGAATAAAACATGTGATTATATGTCAGAGGGCATGGATCTGAATCACAAAATGTACTTCCATGTTTAAAAGAGGGAACTGAAGTGAAATAGATCAAGCTATCATTTTAAATGACATAAATAGAATTAAACTTGTTTCATTATATCACAGCTTATTGATTATAAGTTTTTGAAGAAACATTCAATTGTGATGAATTTATTTTGCTTTGTTTTTAGTGCATGCTACTGATGGAGTAGATGATGATTCATCTAATTGAACAGGGATATGTGTCATAGTGTAAGGAGAAAAATAAGATTAAAAATACCACCCGTTTGCCAATGCATATTCTTATTATACTTACTCTAAACACGCCTTAGAATGCTGTATTTTACTAGGGCAAAATTTAAAGGGGTTTAAGATTGCATGGGGCTGGAAAACTAAGAATTCTAGATGATTAAAATATATCCTTGACTGAAGCTAGTGGCCCGAGGAAATTTGCAATGCCACTTGGACACCTGACATCAATGAAAAGATCTCCTTTTCCCCTCCAGCAACTGAGGAACTCCACAATCCTGTATTAGATGTTGGAAAGCAGGGCAAATGTTTAGTATCCAGCTTCTAAAGTGAATGATGCTTTAATAATGTGTTCTACACTAGTAATAATGATGATGTTGGCAACATTAATATTAAAAATCCTCTAATGTCTTGTGAAGAATTTTGGGTATAAGCTGAATTGCTTGAGTAGTATTTTCCTAGAGAGTGCGAGGGATGGAGTTTCTCTTCCTCATTTTGAATTAATTGGCCATTGCCATGAACACTTTCTAGTTTGACTGTTGCTGCTTAGTTCCCTCTGAAGTCCTGATCTTCTGACATTGTTAGTTACTGGTAAAATACTGATATCAGAGGGTTGTGACTTTTTCAGGTGTTCCCTATAAAACCATCAGTGAAGGAAACTCAGCCTGACACCATTAGCTCTCTTCCTATAAATATTATATCACACCCTGTAGAACAGAGGAACACTTACAAATATTTTGACTGACAATCTGTTTTGATTATGTATAATGGATGTCAGACCAAGTGTAGACTATGGACGGATTTGTTGCTGGCCAGGCACAATCCCATATCTGGACCAAACCCTGGGCTCCTTGTTACCATTTTGTCACAACTTGCTCAGGGAAATGTACATTGTTTTCAGTTGAACTTTTCCTGAGTAAAGACCTGAGTACAGACTTCAAGATTTGGTCCACATTAAATAAGCTACCTATACATTCCAAGCACCAAAATGTTGCAATGCTAACTAGCTGCCTTTATTCACTTTTGGCTATTTTGATTACCACTGCTGTTTATACTATTGTAGTGCCTGGAAATACCACCAAGGTGGGGCTCAGTGGTCATAAGTGCAGGACCATGTATGTTGTTTGCATTATCTCCCTGCAGCCATCTGGGGAGTTGTCTTATATTAAGAGAGATTACATATGAGAAAGATTGAAAGGAGAAGAGGAGAGGAATTAGTGATTGAAGTTTTGCCCTCAAATGCTTGTTTGTTGGGGAGAGGAAATTCTGCCCTACCTTATGTTCCTCCTCCCCACCATCCCAGATATAAAGCTGGCAGAGATTTCTTCCATCTTGGCTCCCTGGTGTGGATTTTTCCATGGGAGTAACCGTTAGTTTGGGTCACCTCATAGGTGAGAAGTAATGTGGTAATCTGTAGGCTATCAGCAGAGGAAAAGAAATGACAGTCTAATATGAAGTGGACTCCTAAAGACTATTTTTCTATTTATATAACATCAGTTGCTATGGGGTTTATAGCCTCAAGTACTTGGTAAGTTATATTTATATTGCACTTGCATGATGTGGCAGGTTTGCAGAAAGTCTCAGCTGTATAAACAAAGCTTGTTGGGATCTAGTAGCTTAAGTCAACCAAACACTTCAATCTGTTTAAATCAGATAGTACTTGTAGGAGATTATGTTGTCCCTGTATTGCTATAAAAACAACTTTATATAAAACTAGGGGGCTGTGCCCCCTGCTTACTACACTTGCCAACCTTCCTCTTGGCCAGGGAGGGCCTGGGACTGAGGCTGCCCCAGCCTCAGCTCTTCTCCCTCTCCCCTGCCCTGGGCCACTGGGGCGGGGCTAGGGAGGACCCGGGACTGAAGCCGCCCTGGCCCTTCCCTCCCCCCCGCCCACGGCCCTGGTTCTTTCCCACCCCCTGGCCAGCCCCAGCTCTTTGCCCCCTTCCTCCCAACCAGCCCCAGCTATTTGCCTGTCCCCCCAGGGCTCTTTGTCCCCCCATGGCTACCAGAGAGGACCTGGCCCCAGCTCTTGCCCCCTGCCACCCTCAGGTGCTGGGGCAGGCCTGGGGCTGAGGCTGTCCCCAGCTCTTTGTCCCCCTGACTCCAAGGAGGCCTCGGCTACACTGACCTCAGCTCTCTCCCCAGCCACCGGGAGTGGGGCTGGGCTCAGACTGCAGAGGACTGGCTGGGCCCAGGCTGGGCCAGTCCTGATCTCTCCCCCCAGCTGCCAGGAGGGGGGCTGGGGCCAGGCCATGTAGGCCCGGTCTCTCTCCCCAGCTGCCAGGGAGGGCTGGGCTGAGGCTGTGGCACCTATGGCTCTCCCCCACGACCGCTGGGAAGGGGAGGGGAGGGTCAGGGCCACAGACAGCCCCAGCTCCCAGTCTGCATATTGGTCTTGGTGAGGGCCAGGCTGGGAATGGATGGAGCTTGTCTCCTGTGGATGCAGAGTGACGTGATGATGTCACTCTGTTATCCCACAGGAAAAATGTTTGTTTATATATATATATATATATATCAGAGAGAGAGATGTGGGTAAGGAAAAAAGTTACACTTTTGCAACTGACAACATGGCTTGATTTAATACTGAATGTGGAGTAAACAGTATGGGCAAAATTTTCAGACCGAGAAACCCGAGAGCCAACTGAAACATGCATATGAAATCAGATAGCTGTACAGATACATGGCTAGCTGTACATTTAAATAGCCATTTGCACATGCTAATATAAGACTTGCATACAATAAATTTGTTCACCTATGTTTGTATGTAATCTCATTGCACATAGTATGTTTATATACAAAAACAGGTGAACAAACCTTTTTGTGCTCTGATCTTTCTGAAAACTTGACTTTGTATATTATTACTGAGATCCAACTTTTTCACCATTGTGCTTGCAAGTTCTGAGGGAAAACTTGCAGGTGTTGATTTTTGAAAGCCCAAAAGGCAGCTAGACACCTGGCTTCTACTGAAAGTCACATTGTCTCAGCTACCCAAGCACTTCCAGAAAACAAGTGTTTGAATACAGAGGTTTGTGGCACATGTTCTGAGTGACTCTTCCCAAACAACAGAACAAATCAAACTCTGGCACAAGCAGGTCTCACACAGTAAGAACATAAGAACGGCCGTACTGGGTCAGACCAAAGGTCCATCTAGCCCAGTATCCTGTCTGCCGACAGTGGCCAGCACCAGGTGCCCCAGAGAGGGTGGACCGAAGATAATGATCAAGCGATTTGTCTCCTGCCATCCCTCTCCAGCCTCTGTCAAACAGAGGCCAAGGACACCATTTTATCCCCTGGCTAATAGCCTTTTATGGACCTAACCTCCATGAAATTATCTAGCTTCTCTTTAAACTCTATTATAGTCCTAGCCTTCACAGCCTCCTCTGGCAAGGAGTTCCACAGGCTGACTACACTGTGTGAAGAAGAACTTTCTTTTATTAGTTTTAAACCTGCTACCCATTAATTTCATTTGGTGTCCTCTAGTTCTTCTATTTAGGAACAAATAAATAACTTTTCTTTATCGCCCTCTCCACACCACTCATGATTTTATATACCTCTATCATATCCCCCTCAGTCTCCTCTTTTCTAAACTGAAAAGTCCCAGTCGCTTTAACCTCTCCTCATATGGGACCCGTTCCAAACCCCTAATCATTTTAGTTGCCCTTTTCTGAACCCTTTCCAAGGCCAAAATATCTTTTTGAGGTGAGAGACCACATCTGTACACAGTATTCAAGATGTGGGCGTACCATAGTTTTATACAGGGGCAGTAAGATATTCTGGGTCTTATTTTATCCCTTTCTTAATAGTTCCTAGCATCCTATTTGCCTTTTTGACCGCTGCACACTGTGTGGAAGTTTTCAGAGAACTGTCACGATAACTCCAAGATCTCTTTCCTGATTTGTCGTAGCCAAATTAGCCCCCATCATGCTGTGCGTATAGTTGGGGTTATTTTTCCCGATGTGCATTACTTTACACTTATCCACATTAAATTTCATTTGCCATTTTGTTGCCCAATCACTCAGTTTGGTGAGATCTTCTTGGAGTCCCTCACAGTCTGCTTGTCTTGACTATCCTAAACAGTTTGGTATCATCTGCAAACTTTACCACCTCACTGCTTACCCCTTTCTCCAGATCATTTATGAATAAGTTGAACAGGATTGGTCCTAGGACTGACCCTTGGGGACACCACTAGTTACCCCTCTCCATTCTGAAAATTTACCATTTATTCCTACCCTTTGTTTCCTGTCTTTTAACCAGTTCTCAATCCAAGAAAGGACCTTCCCTCTTATCCCATGGCCATGTAATTTACACAAGAGCCTTTGGTGAGGACCTTGTCAAAGGCTTTCTGGAAATCTAAGTATACTATATCTACTGGATCCCCCTTGTCCGCATGTTTGTTAACCCCTTCAAAGAACTCTAATAGATTAGTAAGACAGGATTTCCCTTTACAGAAACCATGTTGACTTTTGTCCAACAAATTATGTTCTTCTACATGCTTCACAATTTTATTCTTTACTATTGTTTGACTAATTTGCCCGGTACTGAAGTTAGACTGACCGGTCTGTAATTGCCGGATCGCCTCTAGAGCCCTTTTTAAATATTGGTGTCACGTTGGCTACCTTCCAGTCATTAGGTACGGAAGCCGATTTAAGGGATAGGTTACAAACCACAGATAATAGTTCAGCAATTTCCCATTTGAGTTCTTTTAGAACCCTTGGATGAATACCATCCGGTCCCGGAGATTTGTTAACATTAAGTTTTTCTATTTGTTCCAAAACCTCCTCTAATGACACTTCAATCCGGGACAGTTCCTCAGATTCATTACCCACAAAGGACGGTGCAGATTTGGGAATCTCCCCAACGTCCTCAGCCGTGAAGACTGAAGCAAAGAAATCATTTAGTTTCTCCGCAATGGCTTTATCGTCCTTGATTGCGCCTTTTATAGTTCGATCATCTAGGGACCCACAGGTTTTTAGCAGGCTTCCTGCTTCTAATGTACTTAAAAACATTTTGTTATTTCTTTTTGAGTTTTTGGCTAGCTGTTCCTCAAAATCTTTTTGCTTTTCTTATTACATTTTACACTTGATTTGACAGTGTTTATGTTCCTTTCTATTTATCTCACTAGGATTGGACTTCCACTTCTTAAAAGATGCCTTTTTGTCCCTCACTGCTTCTTTTACATGGTGGTTAAGCCACGGTGACTCTTTTAGGTCTCTTGCTATGTTTTTAATTTGGGGTATACATTTAAGTTGGGCCTCTATTATGGTGTCTTTAAAAGTTTCCATGCAGCTTGCAGGGATTTGGCTCTAGTCACTGTGCCTTTTAATTTCTGTTTAACTAACCTCCTCATTTTTGTGTAATTCCCCTTTCTGAAATTAAATGCCAGGGTGCTGGACTGCTGAGGTGTTCTTCCCACCACAGGAATGTTGAATGTTATTATATTATGGTCACTATTCCCAAGCAGTCCTGTAACAGTTATTTCCTGGACCTGATCCTGCGCTCCACTCAGGACTAAATTGAGAATTGCCTCTCCCCTTGTGGGTTTCTGCACTAGCTGCTCCAAGAAGCAGTCATTTAAGCCATTGAGAAATTTTATCTCAGCTTCTCTTCCTGAGGTGACATGTATCCAGTCAATATGGGGGTAATTAAAATCCCCCATTTTTATAGAGTTCTTTATTTTGGTAGCCTCTCTAATCTCCCTCAACATTTCAATGTCAGTATCGCTGTCCTGGTCAGGTGGTGGTAATATATCCCTACTGCTAATTTCTTATTATTGGAGCATGGAATTACTATCCATAGCGATTCTATTGAACATGTTGATTCACTTAATATTTTTATTTCATTTGATTCTACATTATCTTTCACATACAGTGCCACTCCGCCACCCACCCGGCCTGCTCTATCCTTTCGATATATTTTATATCCCAGTATGATTGTGTCCCACAGATTTTCCTCATTCCACCAGGTTTCAGTGATGCCTATTATGTCAATCTCCTCATTTAATACTAGGTACTCTAGTTCACCCATCTTATTAGTCAGACTCCTAGCATTTGTGTAGAAGCACTTTAAAAATTTGTCTGCCCTTCCCTGATGCATTGGATTCCTTTGTATGCGGTTGTTTGTCTGCTCTGGCCCATGGTTTGCCCTCTCCCCTCCTCTCTTTCTGACTACAGCTTAGAATCTCTATCAATGGATTCTCCTCTAAGAGAAGTCTCCCTCCGATTTACGTGCATCTCCGCACCAATCGGCTTTCCCCATCTCTTAGTTTAAAAACTGCTCTCGGCCTTTTTAATGTTTAGTGCCAGCAGTCTGGTTCCACCCTGGTTTAGGTGGAGCCCATCCTTCCTGTATAGGCTCCCCTCTCCCAAAAGTGTCCCCAGTTCCTAATAAATCCAAACCCCTCTTCCCTACACCATAGTCTCATCCACGCATTGAGACTCTGAAGCTCTGCCTGCCTACTTGGCCCTGCGCGCGGAACTGGAAGCATTTCCGAGAATGCCACCATAGAGGTCCTGGATTTCAGTCTCTTTCCTAGCAGCCTAAATTTGGCCTCCAGGACATCTCTCCTACCCTTCCCTACGTCATTGGTACCTACATGTACCACGACCACCGGCTCCTCCTCAGCACTACACGTAAGTCTATCTAGATGCCTCGAGAGATCTGCAACCTTCGCACCAGGCAGGCAAGTGACCATACGGTTCTCCCGGTCATCACAAACCCAACTATCTATGTTTCTAACGATCGAATCACCCACTACTAACACCTGCCTCTTCCTAACTGGCATTCCCTCCCCCTCAGAGGTATCCTCAGTGCGAGAGGATACCGCAACATCCTTTGGGAGGAGGGTCCCAACTACGGGATGGTTTCCCTCTGCTCCCATTGAATGCTCTGTTCCCTTGAGACTTTCATCCTCCTTAAGAGCACTGGGACTCTTAGACTGGAGGTGGTACAGTACTACAGTGTCCCGGAAAGTCTCATCAACATATCTCTCTACCTCCCTTAGCTTCTCCAGTTCAGCCACCCTGGCCTCCAAAGCCCGAACTTGGTCTCTGAGGGTCAGGAGCTCCTTGCAACGGGTGCAAACATATGCCACCCGCCCGCTGGGCAGGTAATCATACATGTTACACTCGACGCAGTAAACAGGATAGCCCCCACTCTGCTGCTGGGCTTCTGTCTCCATTTTCTAATGAATAAGTTTAAGTATAAACTGGGATTCTTTTAAACCTCTGGAATATAGATTATTATAAGAGTTATGTTTTAAAGAAGGTCAGAAGTCACTAGTGCCCTCTAACCTCCCCCTCTAAACTCCCTCTCCAAATTCTCTGTTAGCTGTTCCTGTTCGCAAGCTCTCTGGTCGCTGAGTCACAGGCTTATATAGCTTTGGTAGCCCCTCCCCCTGACTGAGGCTCAGCCAATTAACAGAGGCTTCTAGATTTCAAACCTTTCAGAAGCTCCTTCAAACAAACAAACCAACCAACCAACCAAACAGACAAACACAAGCTCAGCACACAGCAAATAACTCCCCCACACACAAACACACACTCCAGACAGCCACTTACCACAAGGGTCCCGTTTTTACTCCTCTTTTACCTGGAGAACTCCCTCTCCAAACTCCCTGTTAGCTGTTCCTGTTCGCAAGCAAACTGGTATTCATCGACTCTTGGACTGAGCCGTCGATCGACGGATCTCATCTTCTGTGACGCCATTGGTGAGCGACTACACCAATCCATAATCGGCACAGCCGATTACAGATGTCACATAAAAAGCCGCCAACTGCAGGTGCTGTATGTTCTTTTCGGATCCTGCGCTTTTCCTGCAATGCCTGGATACACTGACTCTCAAAGCAATTAAGAGCCTGTACAATGGTTTGTTGCCAGGACAATCTGTCCTGAACTAGAGTTTCCAGATCATTGGGAGATATGCCGCATGACTTCATATTGGCCTTTAAGATGTCTTTATAGCGCTTATACTGACCACCAATAGAGCGCTTTCCACAAGCAAGCTGGCCATAGAAGACCATCTTTGGTATCCATGTATCATCCGTCCTCATAACATGCCCAATCCAGCTAAACTGTTTGTTCATAAGCATTGCTTCCATGCCCATGACACCACACAGCTCAAGAACCTTCGTATTAGGAATTTTGTCCCACCAATTCACGTGGGCAATCTTCCTCAGACAATGCATATGGAACTGATTGACCTTCAAAACATGTCAACAATATATTGTCCATGAGTCTGAGCCATACAGCAGGACATTCAGGACAACTGCCTGATAAACCGCTATCTTGGTATAGAGTTTAATACCATGGTCATTCCATAGGTGTTTGGTCAATTTTCCAAAGGCAGCGCTGGCTTTGGCTAGTCGAGCAGATACATCATAATCCACATTTATGCTAGAGGACAGTACACTTCCCAGGTAGTAGAACTTGTCAACAGCCTTAAGGACTGTACCAGCAGCAGTGATCACTGGAGTGCTGAGCTCTTTCCAGACAGGCTGAGGCATAACTTCTGTCTTCTTGAGGCTCACTGTGAGTCCAAAACAGTGAGCAGAAGTAACAAAGCGATCAAAAAGCTCCTGTGCATCCTTCACTGAATAAGCCAGGAATGCACAGTCATCAGAAAACAGAAGGTCATGAATAGTTGTAGTGAAAGCCCAATTGTAAAAGATGTGGGCCAGGATCTTACCAGCTATAGAGAGCAGAGAGATGCCCCGATGGTCATCACAACACGCATGGTCACCTTTCCTCTTATATATTTGTACAATCAGGGCATCTTTGAAGTCCTGGGGGACTAGCTCCTTCTCCCAAATGGTGCTAAATAAATGGGTGAGACGGTACATCAGCTGGCCACCAACAGCTTTATAAATTTCTGATGGAATTGCATCACTGCCAGGTGCCTTTCCAGATTTCATCTGTTTAACAGCTTTTTGTACCTCCTCAAGAGTTGGTGGTATGTCCAGCTGTAAATCATTAGCCCACTGAGGAATCTCTTCAAGAATGCTGCTGTCAAAAGTTGAGGTCTGGTTCAATACTTTGATCATGGATAGTGCTAAAATCCTTGACCGCTGGGCTGAACATTTTCACAAAGCGAGGCCATCAGCAGAGCGCACTGGTGTACAGCTAGCAATGCGTGGCCCATAGACTGCCTTCAGCCCATCATAGAATGCTTTAAAGTCATGTCTCTCAGCTGCATCTTAGGCTGTGTCTACATTGGCACCCTTTTTCGGAAAAGGGATGCTAATGAGACCAGTCGCAATTACAAATCGCGGGGATTTAAATATCTCCAGCGGTATTACATAACTGCCGCTTTTTTTCCGGCTCGGCTTTGCCGGCAAAAAGCGCCAGTCTAAACAGGCTTGAAAGTAGGCATAAGAGATCTTGCGGAAAAGGGTTTATTTTCCGCAAGATCCCCGTCTAGACTGGCGCTTTTGCGGCAAAGCCCGAGCCGAAAAAGCGGCAGTTATGTAAATGAAATACCGCGGGGATATTTAAATCCCGCGGATTTGCAATTGCGACTGGTCTCATTAGCATCCCTTTTCCGAAAAAGGGTGCCAATGTAGACACAGCCTTAGAGTTTAACTGCTTGATGTTTCTACCAGTCCTCTTTCATTTGTTGTAATTTGACTTGTGCCTCCTGTTTAGCTCGAATATATGCCAATTTCCTGGAAGCATTCTCTTTATCATTGATCCAAGCCAGGTGTGTCATATGCATCTTATCAATAAAAGCTTGGGCGTCAAACCAATCCTTGTGCCTGTATTTTTGGAATTCGAGGATCTCGACAGCAGTTCTGTAGGTTGTTTCTTTGATGTTTATCCAATCATCCTCAATAGTGGGTGACCATTCTAGACCTTCATTGCTGATGACTAAGGAAGCATCAAGACTGCATTGAAACAGCGCTTGTGTCTCAGGTATTTCAAGTTTACCTACATCCAATTTTTTTCCGCATACAGCAGAATGATGACATTTTGATGAACAAAGGTTCAAGGAGACAACACTGTGTACCATGTAGTGGTCAGACCAGGAGCCAGTGCCACGCATTGCACGAGTCAACTTGACATCAGGAAGCTCTCTTTGTTTGGTGATGAAGTACTCAATCATATGGCAATGCTTAGACCAAAGGTGCATCCAAATTGCTTTGTATCTGTTCGTCTGTTGGAAGAATGTGCTTGCAATAGCAAGCTCATGCTGTGCACAAGTTTGGAGAAGAAGAGTGCCATTTGAGTTCTCACTTCTGATACCATGATGTCCAAGGACCTTTGGCCATGTGATGTAGTCCTGACCAACTCTAGCATTAAAATCACTGAGTGTATATAGAGCTTGGATTTAAAAGGTACTGAAGAGATCACTGAATTCAGGCTAGTGCAGAAAGCCTCCTTTTCATCATCTACAGCAGTCAAAGTGTGTGCATATGCACTAACAAGTACAAGGCATTGTCTCTGCCTCAGTCTAAACTTTGCAGTCATAAGGCGAGGACTCTTGGCATGTGGCTCGGATTCAAGTTGGAGGACTAGCAGTGTCCTGATGGCGAAGCCAACTCCTGCTTGCCTTGGATGACCCTCAGGGTAACCCACACAATAATATGAATAGCCTGCTCCAAACTCTGTGAACTGGCTGGTACCAGAAATACGTGTTTCGCTTAAAGCTACAACATCAATTTTATAACGTGCAAGTTCTCTACCAATGATTGCTGTCCTGCGTTCATGGCGATCATCACAATCGAAGAAGTGTGCGTATGTTCCAGGATGCAAAGCGTAGTTTCTGTTTAGTCATTGATTTTCCCTTGTGACCACAAAAATTGGATATCCAGTCGGTTGCGGTTAGCCGACAGAGTGCAGTTGGAACAAGTTGTGTTTAGGGATTGTTTTCTCTCCCCCTCTTCTTTTGAAGAAAGCAGCACTGTCCCTAAATAGGGCTGCTTTGACACCCAGGCGGGATACGGGAGCTTTTGTTATTCCAATTGAGCAGACAGATGACCATCACACCTGGGCCACCTATGTGCAGGTTTGTGACTAAATGCTTCACTAATCATATAATTTATTGTATAAGCGGTGATGCTACTAACATTCAAGGAGACTGGATTAAAATGAAAAGTATGTCTGAAGATAGCCAGATGTTCAAAGACAGGACCAGGACAGCCTAGCATCAGTACGTCCTTAAATAGCGTCAGATTTTATTCTCTAGTTAACAACCAAGCTAGCATCATAAAGAGCCAAGATGCCATACAAGGAACGAGCTTTAGCAGCTGAAGGGCCCAAATGCCAAGGTCTGCCTGTGCATGGCTATAACCTATAGGTGTTAATTATAATACTGAGAACATAAGGATAAAGAATATAGTGTGCAAGGCCATTGAAAAGGGAAAGCTTTGTGATGTCAGGCTAAAATTATTTTAGTATTATTAGATCATATTGAGATAAAATACAGCCCTTCTTTCTAGAATTCAGATGGTCAAAGGCATGACACATCATCAGTAAATCACCCAACTCTCTCTCGCGTAAGGGAAGATCTATCTGTATAAACCCATTAATGTATTTGTGCGTACTGGTACAGAAATTTTTGTCCTATAGGATCCCAAATTGCTTTACAATTTGCTGATATACAAACTCTACATAGGAATCAGTTTTGTGCACTCTACTCACATGCAACTGCCTTTGGCCTGAAACACAGTAGCTGTTTAACAGCATACAACAATGCTACACAATTACTTGAGGTAGGAAGAATAGGATGTCTAATTAAGATTTATTATCTAAAAGATGCTGCAGAACTATTTGTTGTTTTTTAAGTTTTTCCAGTTATACACTAACATGGTTACCCCTGTGGAACTTAGTTTTGTTGTTCTTGCAAAATTCCAAATTGATGGATTACATTCTGCCTCCCTAAATTCCATTGGCATTTCAATTAGAGACTAACAAAAATGTAGATGATATCATGAGCTTTCATGGGCACAACCCACTTCTTCAGATGAATGGAGTTAAGGGATCCAGGTTGCAAAATAAATAGCAGAGAAAGAGAGGGGATGGGGAGGGAAAGAGAAGGGAAAAAAATGGAGGGAAACTTTGTCAATTAGAGTATTCATGATAAATGAAGCTGACAGAGTGGGTTCTAAGTATTCTTAAGTACCCAGTGCTTGGCTTTTTATGTCATTAAGATGTGGAATGTAGTGGGTAATCCAGTTAAGGTCTTTGTTTAAACCTCTATTGCAGGTATCAGACTTGTAAATTAAATTAACTTCTGCAGCTTCCTTTTCAATCTGGTTTTTGAAATTGACTTATAATCATATGGTAACTTTGAGATCAATTAATGAGTGCCCAGGCAAGTTGAAATGTTCCCCAACAGGTTTCTGTGAGTTACCTTTTCGAATATCTGATTTGTGTCCATTAATCCTTTGTCAAAGAGACTGTCCAGTTTGGCCAATATATATGGCAGAGGGGCACTGTTGGCACTTGATGGCATAGATCACACTGGTGGATGTGCAGTTATATGAGCCTCTGATGTGGTGGTTTATGTGGTTAGGTCCTATGATAATGTTGCTTGTATAGATGTGTGGACAGAGTTGTCACCGGGACTGATTGCAGGGGAGGGTTCCTGGGTAAGTATGATGGAGGTGTGCTGTGTGGTTGCTGGAAAGAATTTGTTTGAGGTTAGGGAGTTGTCTGTGGGTGAGGATTGGCCTGTCCCCCTAGACCTGTGAGAGTGAGGGGTCATTTTCCAGGATCAGTTGTAGATTGTTATTAATGTGCTGGAGGGGGTTAATTTGGGGGCTGTGGTGATGACCAATGGTGCTCCATTGTTTTCTTTGTTGGGCCTATCTTGAAGAAGTTGATGTCTGGGTACTCATCTGGCTCTGTCAATATGTTTTTTCACTTTTTCCTGGTTGGGTATTTTGGTTTTAAGACTGCTTGATATACACCCTGTAGGTGTTTGTCTCTGTCTGTGGGATTGGAGCAAATCTGGTTGTATCTTAGGGCCTGGCTATAAACAATATATTGGGAAATATGTCTTGGATGGAAGCTATAGGAATGTAGGTAAGTGTTATGGTTGGTAGGTTTCTGGTATAAGGTGCTGGAAATGTGGTCATCATGTAATTGTACTGTGGTATCAAGGAAGTGGATCTCTTGTGTGGACTGGTCCAGGCTAAGGTTGATAGTGGGGTGGAAGTTGTTGAAATTCCTGTGGAATTCTTCAAGGGTCTCCTTCCCACGGGTCCATGTGATGAAAATGTAATCATTGTAGCGTAAGTAGAGTAAGGCTAAGACCACTGTGTTCATGGAAATTTCCATGGGTTAACTATATTTACTCATGATCTCAGTGTTTTTTCATATTTGAAAGACAAGTACTTCTAACATCACAGTGTCTCCTAAAATGGTGTAAGAAAATGGATTCCGTACTGTTTGGGAAGGAAGTGTGAAATATACTATTTCCTGTACAGCCCCTGGGTGTTCCTGAGAGTTCATCTGGCCTCATATGAGACATATCAACTGAGATGTGAATGCTGCAAGAACAAAAGGTGTACTTTCTGTCTTTAGAGATGACTGCTGTTCTATGAAAAAATGTGTTTAACAAAATGTAGAGAATATTTTATTTACATGTAGAGAAATAAAACCACGGCTGTGATTATAACCAACACTAAGTTTTAGTTTTTAGAAGTCCTAGTCTGGTTTTCTGAAGGTGATGAGCACCCAAAAATCCCATCAAAATTGCTCAGCATCTTTTGAAAACTCTCTTCTTAGCATCACACTATCTAAAATAGATAGATGCATTGTTCCAAAGACATAAGTATGTTCACAGGCTAATCTTACTCACTTCTACCCAGTCATACTCTTAGGGTGCATCTACACTGCACCTGTAGGTCAAAATAAGATACACAATTTGAGCTACGCAAATTGCATATCTTATTTTGATGTAATTTCAAAATTTTGAAATAAAGCGCTCTTCCGACAAGTCCCTTAACCCTTGTGGAATGAGGGTTATAGGCATACCAAAATAGCATGCCTGTTATTTTGAAATCTATTTCAAAATAACAGGTCCATTTAAAGACTTGGAATAGCTATTTCAGGATACTTCCGGTATCCCAAAATAGCACCGCTGTCTAGACGTAGCCTGACAGAGAGCTACATCTATGTAACTGAGGGCAGAATTTAGCCAAGTTTGGTCTTAACAAATAAAAATGTCCAATGGGGCTCTGGATGGGGAAAGAGCAGAGGAGCCATACCATGTTTTTAAAAGAGGAAAAAAATAAAAATGTACCAAAAATTAAGTATCAATCAGAATCTATCCACCATATTAGGTTCCTCTGGAGGAAGTCTGAACATTGATGTTTTATTCACACATTTTACCATACGTGCAAGGAAAAGTTTAATTTCCAAGTTATCACCCAGCACTGACACATTTTTACTAGGAGACAGGCTGTTTTTATGGCCTTCATTTGGCGGGTCTGTTCTTTCATTCCCTGGTAGAACAGAAAAGAACAAGTATTAAAAATAACAAGAGATCAAATTTCCAGCTAGCCAAGCCAAGCCAAAAGCTACAGTGGTGAATTAAGGATAGGGAGCAGAGATAACAGCATGACAGGTGTGGGTTCAGACTAGCCTGACACATTTTTGCTCTCTGATGTTGATAGGCACCATTTATATAAGAGCTGCTTGCTGCATGTGAACTCCTCTTTGCTGTGTCTGTTAAGAATATTATATGGTATCAGCTCAAGATGAGCAGTTGTTCGTCCTTGGCATGATAAACGATCAGCTTCTTATATCCATCCAAGTGGGTGTCTGCTATAGCTGTGGGGAGCCGAACAGTCTTAGTTTTTGGAGGCTGCTACAAACAAAAGTATTTAAAGTGGGGGCACTTACAGAAGACGAATGATTGATTTATTCTTAGAAGGAAGGTTGCATTAAAAGGAGCATTGTCAGCAGATCTAGAGAAATGATTATTCCCCCTTTATTCGGCTCTGGTGAGGCCACATCTGTAGTATTGCGTCCAGTTCTGGGCCCCCCACTACTGAAAGGATGTGGACGCATTGGAGAGGGTCCAGCGTAGGGCAACCAGAATGATTAAGGGTCTGGAGCGCATGACCTATGAGGAGAGGCTGAGGGATTTGGGCTTATTTAGTCTGCAGAAGAGAAGAGCAAGAGGGGATATGATCGCAGTCTTCAACTTCCTGAAGGGAGGTTCCCTAAAAGGATGGAGAGAGGCTGTTCTCAGTAGTGATAGTTGGCAGAACAAGGAGCAATGGTCTTAAGTTACAGTGGGAGAGGTCTAGGTTGGATATTAGGAAAAACTATTTCACTAGGAGGGTGGGGAAGCACTGGAATGGGTTACCTAGGGAGGTGTTGGAATCTCCATCCCTAGAGGTTTTTAAGTCTCTGCTTGACAAAGCCCTGGCTGGGATGATTTAGTTGGGGTTGGTTCTGCTTTGGACATGGGGCTGGACTCAATGACCTCCTGAGGTCTCTTCCATATGATTCTATGAAGGGTGGGAGAGTAAGGCGATGTATCTCCCACTCTCCCCATTTCCAGGCCTACATGTTGGCACAACACTTTGATCTCCTTGGCTATTATATGTTAAATTGTAAGCTCCTATATCTTTTCCAGCAGATTTGCTAGTGTTCCCATAGTTTGCCAGGGAAAGGGATGGGGATGGACAAAAGGGTTTCTTGACTGGTTCAAGAGGAGAAACTGAGGCAAGCTGCCTGTAGCGTGACCTTAGCCACTAAGGGGCTATATGGGGAGAAGTCAGCCAGACCGATACAAGGTCCAGGTAGGGAAAACAATTCAATAGTAGTTTAAATCTTATTTTCAGCTTAAAAGGTGAAACCCTAACAAAGTGCAGACTGCTCTCCCTATGGCATTTAACACTTTGAGTTGCTCTAAGTCAAAATGCATGAATGTGAACTCTGTATTATATAAGGCTGCCTTGAGCTACAATCCTGCCTTCAGCTGGTGCACGTCTTGTTTGTTTAGGTGAGGCTGCCTGTGCTGTGCTGGTTTCTAGGGGTATAGCTAGTAAGTGGTAGAGAATTTCTGGACATGCAGCGACTTAGAGATACTAACCCACCCTTGCTGTCTTTGTGTTACAGGGCAGCTGTGTGTATTTCACAGAACAAGAGTTTATTTAGCTCATTCTAAGTGTAGTGGGGTGAGCTCATTCAGATAACTGACTTGCCCTCAGAGCTAGTGTGTTGGCCTCTGACAATCAGTCTGTGCCTTTTTAAAACAAACCAGACTGTGGTTGGGAGTATTTTAATATGTTTAATGAACATGCCCAGTAGCACATATCCATACGAAACTACACTGTTTGGTCCTAACAACCTGGATCCAACAGACCTCTCTGTTCTTGTTTACAGTGTTTCTCCCTGCCAAACCAAATGCCTAATTATGCCCTCAGTGCCCTTTTCCTATGTGCCATCCTCCATGTGGCTCCATAAGCCTGTAACCCCTTCCACAGCCCAGTCAACCATTCCGTCCTCACCTTCTCCTTCACACTTTCCTCAACAGGCCTTATAAACCCTAGTCCCTCCCCCCCCAAGCCATTTATTGCCAAACTGCAATATACAAATGTATAAAACTAACCCCAATAATGTAACATCCCAACACCACTGCTGTGTCATGGCTCTTTGATCAGTCAGCTACCTTGTAGTCTAGGATGGTCTGCCTTAAGGTAATAGGGCAGATGCCATTTCCCTTTGCCTGCTTGTGCAGTGTGGCACACAGCTGATGCTACAGAAATAATAATTACTACCACACACGTATGTTGTGTACCATCTATGAACCATTGTAAGGCAGGTGTGCTGAAACTCTGTTATAGATGTTAAACGGGAAGTTGGTAGGGACTGTGGCTTCATTTTTGCATTCAGTGTACATTTTTCCTATACAGAGAACCAGCACAAGGTCTAGACACAGCTTATCGGAAAATATTTCAATTTTTCAGCAAAAATTCAATCGTTGACAATTTTTGACTGAAAACTGACAAATGTTGGTAGAAAATCAAAATATTGCTATTTGGAAATGCTGCTATAGTGACTTATGAAAGATATAGTTCATGTATGCCTCATGCTCCCATACTTCTTAATAGCTCTTTGGTCAGACAGCATATCCCATGATGCATCATAGTCCCCCCTCTTAGAGAGGGGAAACCAGTGCATCATGGGAAATCATGATAATTTGGAGAATTGGTCTGTAATTAATAAGATGAAATCACTGGAGGACTTTAAGAATAGTTTGGACAAACACCAGTCAAGGATGGTCCAGTTTGCAGTATTTGTCTGGGGATTCTGCCTTAGCACAGGGGACTAGACCAGACAACCTCTCGATACCCCTTCCAGCCCCGTATTTCTATGAATTTCAGGCATTCCTGGCTGTCAAAAATCCAATCTTCCTGTAAAAAAAAAAGGTTTTGATAGAACACTTTTCACCAGCTTTACTATATATTGTGGAAATTCCACTTTGATGGCTTAAGCAGGGCTTGTGCTACCCTTTACAAGTGGACAAATTCACTGTCAAAACACATATTAGCTGAACAAAAAAGCTTCTGCATCATCTCTAACCCAATATGCTTACAGACTATTTTCTCCCAAGTTGACAACAGACATACCAAATGAAGGATTCCTATTTATACAAATTGTCTCATCCCTAGAGATCCCGTAGCAATTGCCTTTCCACTGTCATTGTAACAAAGAAATCACACCAGGAGTGGACAACATTTCTTATACTTAGGCATATGTCTACACTTGACACATTACAGTTACACCAAAATAGCACTTCCATGTAGACATTATATATGCCAACAGTAGGGCTTCTCCCAGTAGCATATGTCATCTGCCTCCTGAAGAGGTAGTAAGTTGGTCAACAGATGAATTCTTCCATTGACCTAGCCCTGTTTACCCTGGGTCTTGGATCTGTTTAACATCGCCAATCCAGGATGTGGATTTTTCACTATTTTCTCTGTAACTGCTTCCTATGGTTAGAGCCAGTGTTTCCTCTAAGCTGCGTGGCAGCACAGCTTCACAGGTGATTAATCAGCTCTGCCCAGTCAGTCAGCTCAGTGCACGGAGCCCTGAGCCTCTGATTGGGCAGTGCTGATTAATCGCCTGTGAAGATGTGCTGCCGTAAAGCTTAGAGGGAACCCCAAAGACTCTAGGGCATTTTGGGACATGAAAAGATTCACAATGCAGCTATAAAATGTACCAATGTATCTACTCTGCCTTTGCTTTCCATGCCATTTTTCAAATTTAAATTAAAAAGCAAAAGCAAAAAACGTTGGTGGCTGTGTTTGTTCTTTAACTCCCTCACTCGTAGCAGAACAAATCATCCTGTCTGAGAATTCCCCTCTTCTAATGAGATCAGGAAAATCTGACAGCAGCTTCAACGGGTTGTGTTATGCTAACTTGCAAAGAATAAATCCCTTGTACAACCCAGCTGTAGTTGTTATAATACTTGATAAGGAAATAACACAAAGGACTCTGAGTTTTTGCAAAAATTTAAGAACTTTTCAAAAATTCTATAGGTTGCATGAAGTGGTCTCAGTATTTATGGTACTCAGAAAGTATTCAGAATGGTAATACCACCGTCTGATAGCTGAAATGAGCAATGGTCCCAGGTCAATTCTTAATAATCTATTTAAAAAAATCACCATCACAACTGGTCATAATTAGCAAATTTTTAAAATAATACTTCCTTATAATTTTTGGGCAACAAAGTAGAACATAGCTTATTGAAATAAAGAATAGGATGGCAAATATAATAGAAGCAAGACACACAAATCAAACCTCTTTTTTATAGATATAAATAACTAGCTAACTCAAATATTTTTCCCAGAAAGGAGACATCTTTTAAAGTACAGTAGGTCAAATGTTAAAGAACACTCAGGGAAAAACAAAGCCATTTTTTACTGAAGCCCACAGAAGTTCCCTTTATGGTTGTCACTTGTGTGTACTGCCCTTTTAACACTACTGTTAGAAAATATGAAAGAAAGCAGCACTGTAGGACAATGTAGACAGTAAGTGTGTGCATTTCAATGGACATAAGGAACCTGACAAACTAGGGGATTAGGATTCAAAATACTCCCGGAGTACAGGGAGGGCAGCGCGTAGGGGCAGCAACACTCCATCCCAGTACACCTAAAGTAGGCGTTCTGGGAGCAGGGAGTGTGGGCAGGGCCAGGCTAGCAGTTTGGGAAGGCAATGCCTTCCCCTGCCTAGCATACCAGCCGCCTATGCTAGAAACCATGAAAAGAACAAACCCTGATTATTATGTGGATATGAGACTATCCTATGATTCTATGTATACATCACTGGAGATTTTTAAGAGAAGGTTAAACAAACACCTGTCAGGGTCAGGATGATCTAGATAATACTTAATCCTGCCATGAGTGCAGGGGACTGGTCTAGATGACATCTTGATGTTTCCTCCAGTCCTATGAGTCTATAAGCCACTAATAACTACAGATCTCCACTGTCCAGCTTTCATCAACTCTACCACTTCCCTGACTATTTGCATAGAAAATATGCGCCATTTCTGTAATTTTATACTTACTGTATTGACTGCAGCACTGGTCTTCCTAGGCCAGCCAAAAGCCCTCAGCTTGGTCCTGCTCTGGTCCCATTGAAATCAGTGCGAATTTGATCATTGACTTCAATGGGAGTAGAACAAGGTCAATGCTGGGCACTATTGAAAATTACGCTCATTGGCTGTACTTCTTGGACAGCTTTGTCTTGCCTCCCATCTCCGGTGCAGTGCAGTGGTGGAGACTTGCCCAGCAGCCTTCATCTAGCTTTTTAGCTTCCCTTTAACTCCACAGTGCAAAGTGGCTCATTGACAAAGGAGTGAAAGCTCCTTCTGGGGTTGGTGACTTTGTCTCCATTTCCTTCCCATCCAAAGTGAAGACTGTGACCAAGGACCTCTTAATGTGACCTGGCAAAGGGGTACAGAGGGACTACAGAGATCTCCTGGGTCTGGAATATACATTCTAGTTCACTAAAGGATGTCATGTAAGACCTCAAATAAAAGTCAGCATCACGTTGGTCATGGATATCAATGTAAAATGCATTTACTGATGATGTATAAGGAATTACATATATTTACACTGAACATTATGTTTTTTGGGACTATGTGAAGAGACTGGTCAGCAACAAAGGTGAAAAATAGGTTTTCTGGCAGATTCACATCAAAGTTTGTTTTACTGCATTTAGAAGATAAAGAAGATACCCTGACATTCTTCACTTCACAGGACATGAAAACAGTATCTCAACCAGCCATGGTTGAAAATATTGGAGAGAATGTTGAATAAGAATCTTCCTTAGACTGGAAGTTAACTACTTAGTTAAGTTTAGTTTCTAGAAAGCATGTTATGACTTTGTTTTACATGTAACCATTGTTTCCAATAGCCTCTCACTATCACTTAAATCTCTAGTCTTTCATTACAAAAAATCCTTATTTTTGTTTTCACTATAAATATATCTATGTGGTGTGGTGTTAAGCAAAGTGATGATCCTGAGTTGAATCTTACATGCTGGCGTGTACTCTTCTTTAGGAACAACAGGCCTGGTAATTCTGTGTTCAGTAGCTAAAGGGCTAGAATCTGCAGGGAATGAATGATCTGAGGACTTGGAAGTTGGTATGTGCCTATTGCTACCAGGACAAAGGCTCATGCTGCCAGAGGCTGGTGGTTTCAGGAAGCTGTTCCACTGCAGGCAGAAACAAGAATTGTTCATGCTAAGGGCCGAAGGTGGTGAGGTTCCTCACAACCTTGGGTATTTCAAGGGAACATCACAGGGATAAAGATCTAGAGTTGAAGGTCTTGACTGAATCTTCACCCATCTTCCTGAAGGTTGGCACATGTGGCTGGTAGCCAGGCTTAAAATCTTGTCTGGCCAGGAACTTTTCCTTCATGATTTATAACTGTAGAACATCTTCCCCCACTTCTCTTCACAGCTGTAAGCAGCACCTTGTTTTGTTTTTGATAGCATGCCTCCTTATGAGAAGTGTACTCTGTCAGGCTCTGTCTCTGCATATTTTTCAGGTTTGTTTTGTTGAACTGTGGCATTATTGCTGGCTGCCTCTTGGTTCAGGAAGGAAATTTTCCATCAGATGCTCTCTGTCTTTGTTAACCAGGAACTCTAGTCTTGCTTATTGTTAACTGGATGTGCCCTATGTTCCACACCTTAGATCCCCACACAGCAGACTCCTTCCCCCAAACCACATCTATTATTGGACAGAAGGCTACAAACAGGGTTAACTATAAAACAAACTGGTTTATTAACAATAACTTAGTAAACAATAACTCAGGGGACCGTTGTCAAAACAATACAGGGCATACAGGTACAGGTTGGTGTAACAAATTGACATAAAGTCAAGGTTCCAAACCCATAAGAACCAGGAAATTCACTACAGGTAAGGTACCAAGATACACAGAATATATCAGCAGGTCCACAGGAATGGACCCATGTCAGAGGATGTCAGAGATGAGATACATCAGAATACTTAGGGCACATCTACACTGCACCATAACTTGAGATAAGATACGCAATTTGAGCTACACAAATTGCATATCTTATTTTGATGCTATTTTGAAATAGCTTATTTTGTCATTTGGCGCTGTCTACACAGAACCAAATTTCGAAATTAAGCACTATTCCAAAACATCTCTTACTCCTCTTAGAATGAGGTTTACAGGGACATCGGAACAGTGAGCCCGAAATTAACGGGTTTGCTATGAAGACCTGGGATAGCTATTTCAGGATACTCCGGTATCCCGAAATAGCATTGCAGTGTAGTGGTACCCTAAGATAGGAATTGATCAGGAACTGAAAGCTGGAACTACAGAGTTTGGATCTTCTTCTGTGGTCTTCTGTAGATCACTTGAAGTTTTGGCTGGGACATGTACTGCAGTGCCACCAGGACGGACTGCAACCTTCCTTTGGTGCACCAGTTTCTTATTTCTCCTGTTACTAGGCAGAACACAGGTCTTGTGACCCTTACTCTTTTTCCAACTGAGAGGAAAAAGACACCAATTGTCCCGCAAAGGATACTGTGATGGGGTGTCTGCCCTGCACTGGGCTGAGAGTAAAGCCCACAGCTGAGGCAGATACTGCTAATTAAGGCCCAGCGGGAGGCTGTATAAATAAGGGTGCTGGGATGGAGGTGAGGACACATACACTCTTGCTCTAGCTGCGGAGCAGGAGGGACCTGGCTGCCAGGGAAGCTGGAGTCTTCCTGAGATAGGGCAGGGCTGGGAAAAGGCAGGCAGAGCTGGGGAGCTCTGGCCTGACCTCACTACCAGGCTGCAAGGCCTGAGTGTACTAAGGCTGCAGGGTCACAGCCAGAGATAGGAGAAGGCAGCAGGTCCACACCCCCTTGCCAGTGATGAGTGGCCATTTCAGACTGCAGTTTGCCCCTGAAGTGACTGGTAGTGGGTCACTGAGGCAAGGTGGGTACAGGGGGATAAGGGGTTCCCTGGGAGGAGAGGACTCCAGAATGCAGAGATGAGGCACTGTTGATAACACCTCCCCACCCCCAGAAGGGGGACTGAGAGACAACTGTAGTGGATACTGCCAGAGGGCAGTATCCTGAAGGGGATGCTGTGGTCTGGGAGCAATGTGGATCCAGAACTAGAACATGGAATGAGGACACGGGGAAACACCAGCCAAAGGGAGGTGCCTTGGTGATGAGCTAATTCCCAGTGCTACCAGAGGGAGGCATTATGGTGGTAAGTTCACCCTATGACAGATCCCAATATGATGGACAAACAACAACTCTTAACAAACAAGATGTCAAAGTACCTCAACAAATGGAACTTCTTAGATTTTACTCCTACACCTGGATTCTGGTTCATTAGACTTTTTTTTTTTTGTCTGCAGTGGCATTCCTGTTCTCTGCAGACATCATACACCCATTTGCTTGCAGCATTTTGTGTTTGTTTGCTTCTTCTGCCTAGAGATTTAGAATCTTCAGAAGGGAACAGCTAAATCAAGTGATTCCCATTCCCTCAGTGAATGTTTACCTGATGGGGCCTGAAGCTGGTGGCATACTGGGATAAGGCATTTACAAAGAATGACTAAGCAAAGTTCCCATATACTAATTGCCCCACCTCACCTGGCTACGGGTACTGGCACCAATGCCATAGGTGGGACTCACCAATATTGAAAAGCCTGGTGCATCAATATCACTAATGTGTCCAACACTATGGTACATGCCACCTACCAAAGGTATTATATAATGCATACATTCATTTTAAGCCAATATGTTATATTATCTACCGTTCATACCAGTGCACACAGTTCTAAGAGTTTAGGCTTCCAATACATACTGGCCTAACTCAGCCTTTCTGCCTAAATTTAGGTTGCTGAGTTCACTGCAATTGCCTATTAACGTACGGTTTGCATAGTGGCCTTATTTGGGGACTGACACTAGACCATAATACTTTGCTGTGCAAATAAATACTCCTGAGATTTAAAACTGAACCCCATATACTGCTTTCTCTAGTAATTAACAGAAAGTGGAGTTACTATAGCGTCCTAATACATTCAAGGACATTCTCTCTCTCTCTTAAGAACATAAGAATGGCCATACTGGGTCAGACCAAAGGACCATCCAGTATAGTACCCTGTCTGCCGACAGTGGCCAATGCCAGGTGTCCCAGAGGGAGTGAACTCAACAGGTACTGATCAAGCGATCTCTCTCCTGCCATCCATCTCCACCCTCTGACAAACAGAAGCTAGGAACACCATTCCTTACCCATACTGACTAATAGCCATTAATGGACTTAACCTCCATGAATTTATCTAGTTCTCTTTTAAACCCTGTTATAGTCCTAGCCTTCACAACTTACTCAGGCAAGGAGTTCCACAGATTGACTATGCGCTGTGTGAAAAAAGAACTTCCTTTTATTTGTTTTAAACCTGCTGCCCATTAGTTTCATTTGGTGGCCCCTAGTTCTTATATTATGAGAACAAGTTAATAACTTTTCCTTATTCACTTTCTCCACACCACTCATGATTTTATATACCTCTATCATATCCCCCCTTAGTCTCCTCTTTTCCAAGCTGAAAAGTCCCAGTCTCTTTAATCTCTCCTCATATGGGACCCATTCCAAACCCCTAATCATTTTAGTTGCCCTTCTCTGAACCTTTTCTAATGCCAGTATATCTTTTTTGAGATGAGGAGACCACATCTGTATGCAGTATTCAAAATGTGGGCGTACCATGGATTTATATGAGGGCAATAAGATATTCTCCATCTTATTCTCTATCCCTTTTTTAATGATTCCTAACATCTTGTTTGCTTTTTTGACTGCCGCCGCTGCACACTGTGTGGATGTCTTCAGAGAATTATCCACAATGACTCCAAGATCTCTTTCCTGATTAGTTGCAGCTAAATTAGCCCCCATCATATTATATGTATAGTTGGGGTTATTTTTTCCATTGTGCATTAATTTACATTTATCCACATTAAATTTCATTTGCCATTTTGTTGCCCAATCACTTAGTTTTGTGAGATCTTTTTTAAGTTCTTCACAGTCTGCTTTGGTCTTAACTACCTTGAGCAGTTTAGTATCGTCTGCAGACTTTGCCACCTCACCATTTACCCCTTTTCTCCAACTTATGAATAAGCTGAATAGGACTGGTCTTAGGACTGATCCTTGGGGAACACAACTAGTTACCCCTCTCCATTCTGAAAATTTACCATTTATTCCTACCCTTTGTTTCCTGTCTTTTAACCAGTTCTCAGTCCATGAAAGGAACTTCCCTCTTATCCCATGACAACTTAATTTATGTAAGAGCGTTTGGTGAGGGACCTTGTCAAAGGCTTTCTGGAAATCTAAGTACACTATATCTACTGGATCCCCCTTGTCCACATGTTTGTTGACCCCTTCAAAGAACTAATAGATTAGTAAGTCACGATTTCCCTTTACAGAAACCACGTTGACTTTTACCCAACAAATTATGTTCTTCTATGTGCCTGACAATTTTATTCTTTACTATTGTTTCAACTAATTTGCCCAATACTGACGTTAGACTTACCGGTCTGTAATTGCCAGGATCACCTCTAGAGCCCTTTTTAAATATTGGTGTTACATTAGATATCTTCCAGTCATTGGGTACAGAAGCTGATTTAAAGGATAGGTTACAAACCATGGTTAATAGTTCCGCAATTTCACATTAGAGTTTTCAGAACTCTAGGGTGAATGCCATCCGGTCCCGATGACTTGTTACTGTTAAGTTTATCAATTAATTCCAAAACCTCCTCTAATGACACTTCAATCTGTGACAAATCCTCAGATTTGTCACCTACAAAGGACGGGTCAGGTTTGGGAATCTCCCTAACATCCTCAGCCATGAAGACTGAGCAAAGAATTCATTTAGTTTCTCCGCAATGACTTTATCATCTTTAAGAGCTCCTTTTGTATCTTGATCGTCCAGGGGCCCCACTGGTTGTTTAGCAGGCTTCCTGATTCTGATGTACTTAAAAACCATATTATTACCTTTTGAGTTTTTGGCTAACTGTTCTTCAAACTCCTTTTTGGCTTTTCTTATTACATTTTTACACTTAATTTGGCAGTGTTTATGCTCCTTTCTATTTACCTCACTAGGATTTGATTTCCACTTTTTAAAAGATGCCTTTTTATCTCTCACTGCTTCTTTTACATGGTTGTTAAGCCACAGTGGCTCTTTTTTAGTTCTTCTACTATGTTTTTTAATTTGGGGTATACATTTAATTGGGGCCTTTATTATGGTGTCTTTGTCCATGCAGCTTGCAAGGATTTTACTTTAGTCACTGTACCTTTTAATTTCTGTTTAACTAACCTCCTCATTTTTGCATAGTTCCCCTTTTTGAAATTAAATGCCACAGTGTTGGGCTGCTGAGGTGTTCTTCCCACCACAGGAATGTTAAATGTTATTATATTATGGTCACTGTTTCCAAGCGGTCCTGTTATAGTTACCTCTTGGACCAGACCCTGCGCGCCACTCAGGACTAAATCGAGAATTGCCTCTCCTCTTGTGGGTTCCTGTACCAGCTGCTCCAAGAAGCAGTCATTTAAGGTATAAAAGAAATTTTGTGTCTGCATCTTGTCCTGAGGTGAAATGTACCCAGTCAATATGGGGATAGTTGAAATCCTCCACTATTTTGAGTTCTTTATTTTGATGGCTTCTCTAATCTCCCTTAGCATTTCATAGTCACTATTACTGTCCTGGTCAGGTGGTCAATAATAGATCCCTACTGTTATAATCTTATTTGAGCAGGGAATTACTATCCATAGTAATGGATAGTATCTTTTTTAGTATCTATGGAACATGTTGATTCATTTAAGATTACTTCATTTGATTCTAAATTTTCTTTCACATATAGTGCCACTCCCCCATCCGCACGACCTGTTCTGTCCCTCCGATATATTTTGTACCCTGGAATGATTGTGTCCCATTGATTGTCCTCACTCCACCAGGTTTCTGTGATGCCTATAATATTAGTATCCTCCTTTAACACGAGGCACTCTAGTTCACCCATCTTTTTTTTTAGACTTCTAGCATTTGTGTACAAGCACTTTAAAAACTTGTCACTGTTTATTTGTCTGCCCTTTTCTGATGTGTCAGATTCTTTTTTAGATGAATGTTTTTCATCTGATCTGGCCCATACTTTATCCTCTTCCATCCTCTCCTCCTGATTAAAACCTAGAGACTCTCTATCAATAGACTCTCCTCTATGAGATGTCTCTGTCCAATCCATGTGCTCCTCTGCACCAATCGGCTTTCCCCCATCTCTTAATTTAAAGACTGCTCTGCGACCTTTTTAATGTTAAGTGCCAGCAGTCTAGATCCACTTTGGTTTAGGTGGAGCCCATCCTTCCTGTATAGGCTCCCTCTTTCCCAAAAGTTTCCCCAGTTCCTTATAAATCGAAACCCTCCTCCCTACACCATCGTCTCATCCACGCATTGAGACTCTGAATCTCTGCCTATCTATCTGGCCCTGCGCGTGGAACTGGAAGCATTTCTGAGAATGCCACCATCGAGGTCCTGGATTTCAGTCTCTTTCCTAGCAGCCTAAATTTGGCCTCCAGGACGTCTCTACTACCATTCCCTATGTCATTGGTACCTACATGTACCGTGACCACCGGGTCCTCCCCAGCACTACACATAAGTCTATCTAGATGCCTCGAGAGATCCGCAACCTTCGCACCAGGCAGGCAAGTCACCGTACGGTTCTCCCGGTCATCACAAACCCAGCTATCTACATTTCTAATGACTGAATCTCCCATTACTAACACCTGCCTTTTCCTACTGACTGGAGTTCCCTACCCCAGAGAGGTAACCTCAGTGCAAGAGGATACCCCAACATCTGGAAGGAGGGTCCCCACTATGGGAAGGTTTCCCTCTGCTCCTGTTGACTGCTTTCCTTCCCTGAGCCTTTCATCCTCCTTAACAGCACAGGGGCTGTCTGACCAGAGGTGGGACAATTCTACCGTGTCCCGGAAATCCTCATCAACATACCTCTCTGCCTCCCTCAGCTCCTCCAGTTCAGCCACCCTGGCCTCCAAAGCCCATACATGGTCTCTGAGGGCTAGGAGCTCCTTGCACTGAATGCACACACACGCCACACGCCCACAGGGCAGGTAATCATACATGCTACACTGAGTGCAATAAACAGGATAGCCCCCACTCTGTTGCTGGGCTTCTGCCTGCATTCTCTCTTACAGCTACCTAGATTATTGATAGGGTTTTTAGTTAAATCAGGAAGTTTTGATTAAAAACTTTAAATTAAACTATAAAGAATGGCAAGTATACCTTGGCCACTCCCGTTCCAAACTCCCTGTTTTGCTGCCCCTGGTCGCTGACTCACTGCTTTATAAAGCCCTGGCCTTCCTGATAGCCCCGCCCTCTGACTAATGATCAGTGAATGAACAGACACTTCTAGATTTACTTATAGCTTACTTATAGCTACTTTAACCTGCCTACAATTATGTCTATTATTATTTACATAAAATAAGTAAAACTGGCTCATCAAAAAGAGGTTTACATGGTAAATTATCACTTGATGGAATTTTTATCTATCTATAAAAAAGAAAATTGTATCTAGTATTTTGAATAATAGTAATAACATGGCCCTAGTAATGCTATTAATACTACTGAGTAAGGCTAACGGAATATGTAAGAAATAACATCTCTTTTCTGGAATAGACTGAGACCATAGTTCCCTCTAAGGTGCGTACCTGTGTGGCTGTGCATGAAGAATTCTAGGCCCATCAACCTCGTTGGTAGAGCTGTGCAGCACCACTCACTTTTCTGCAGGACCTGGAAAATGAGTGGCAAGGTGGGTTCTAGCTCCTGCAGCCACCATGTGGCCTGCTGCTCTGGCAGCTGGGTCTGGGGCAGTGTGATGGGCCGGTGGCTGCTCTGACTGGCTGAGACGGGGCTGTGTGGCAAGCAGGAGGGTGGCTGCTGCAGCTGGCTCGGACTGGGGCCATGGGGCAGGCAAGTGGCTGCTCTGGCCTGCTGGGACCAAGGGCAGGATCATGGGGTGAGTGGGCGGCTGCTCCAGGTGGGCGGGCGGCATCCGCAGCCAGCTGGGACCTGGGCCAGGGCCGCATGGCGGGTGGGCGGATGGCTGCTCCAGCTGGCTGGGACTGGGGCCTTTGTCCCTTCTAGTCTATTTTTCTCTTCCCTTTTTGTACCGCCATCCTTTCTCCAGCCACTTCACTGTCGTAAGAAGTCTAAGGCTCAGAAGGCTAATATTTTGATTAACTATCCTACCAAAATAAGAACTAGGATTTCTTGTCCCAAAAGGGATCCCACACCCTTTGTCCCACATAATAATTAGGAATTGTGAATTGCTCAAATAATGCTGAAGAGAATCAGAATTTAGGAAGTCCCCTGTCACGCAGTCGGGCGGAGCCCCCTACCACGTCTCAGAGTACCTCACACCAACGTCCTCTCCTGACTTCCCAATTGTCTAAAGGAGGTCTCTTTGTACTAGAGAAACCCTGTCCCTTTAGTACACCGGCGCATACTCTCTCGACTGAGGCCCCTACTCAAGGTCCTTGTGAACCTGGCCTCAGCCCATCAACTGGCTAAGTGTCTCTAGTTCAATAGTATACCGCCTTCTCAGCTCAAGTTCAATGCCAGGATACCATTTGGGAGGGTGATCCTCAGGGTCGGCTCTGAGTTGGGGAAGGGGGACCCGGGCCCGCCCTCTCTTCGGGTCCTGACCCAGGGTCCTAAAGGTGGGGAAAACCTTCCCCAACCTGGTTGACAGGGTGCTTATCTGTAATGCGTCAACCCGCGGGCATCCAAACTGCCCTGCTCTGGGTCGCTTTCTTCCCCTTCTCCTCCATACCTGGGGGCCTCCGACTACCCAGCTCCCGTCTTGGTGGGGCCTCTGCAGCACCCTCTGATTCCCTGCCACCGCTCCTGCGTTCCCCCTCCTTCTCCAGACAGCGCGCCCTTTCTACAGGATGCCCTGCATCATGCCGGTGTCAACTCTGGCCGTCCGGCGTAAAGATGCCTGCCCCGCGTCCTGCACACGCGCGGCCGGTGGGATGCCGTGATCTCCCCTTCCCCAGCGGGTCTCGGGCTGTCCTGCAGGCCACGTCAACAGGGGTGTGGGGCTTCGATGCCCCATCACAACACCAAAAAGTACAAGAATGGAACAAGGAACCAGTCCTACACCACTGAAGTTAACCAGAGTTTTGCCACTGACTTCAAAGAATGCAGATTAGAGCTCAAAAGTTGTGGCTTCTCCCCTTTGCAAAATGGTTATTAAAGCTATCTGAAAATAGTTTTCTTTTTGTATCTGTTGTTAGGTAAGATATTCAAACATGGTGTGACTGAGTTCAGTTAAGCTAAACCTCCACATGTGCCAAATATAATAGCTCAAAATATGCCTGCATGGTGTGGTTAGTCATTAGATCATCTGTTAAAAAATTCTGAGCTCAAATTACTATGTATATAAAGCTGTCATATTCCATTATGCTAGATGTATGTAGCTGTGCCTCAGTTTCCCCTCTGTACAGTTGTGAGGCCACATGTATTAGTGATTGTGAGGTGGTCAAATATTGGAGTGAAAGAGGGTGCTGTGAGTTCCTTGGTAGGCAGACTGCATGTGTCCCAGTGAGGCTGGGGGAGCACCATTAACACAGGCCTTGTAAACCTGAGCTCTGATGCCTTCAGGAAAGTCACACTTCCCTCCGTTGGTGCAGCTTCTCCCTCACCCGGCTGTGGGTCTCTTTCCATGTGCTCCTCACAATGGACCTAGCCAGTCCCTTGGGTCTACCTCATGCCTTGTCCCCCATCTGCCCCTTATGGGCCCTGGCGGGGGTAGAGAATAGCTGCAGCACAGTGTTAATTATCCCTTGTTTTAGTATTCTTTCTTCCATAACACATATATCTAAAGATATTTGTTAGTACCTGGTGGGGGCCACAGTGGCAAACATCCAAACAAGCGTATATGACCCCAGTATTGGTGCACAAGACGAAACTCACTCTGCACATGGGTGGAAAATCTTAGAAAGACCACTGATTGAGACCATTCCCCCTTCCTTTGTTTAAGATATTGAATTTCAGTGCTGAATATGTGAGGCAGAATGTTGCAGAGGAGAGGATCAGATTGTCTGAGGAGAGGATACGTTTTTGTACAAATGAAGATATGAGAGGAAGGTATTTTGCAGCTCGTGTCTCTTCTTTTATTATTCTTACTGAACATTGTCATTTACTATTTAACTGTACAGTGCCTAGAACAAGAAAGCCCTATCTGATTGTGAGCTGGAAGTGTTACCATAATATAAATATTTATCATGACCTTATTTAGTAGCAAGAGGCCAACCTCTGAGGGCCCCATTGTGCTAGTTTCTATACAAATCTATACAAATGAAAATGACTGACAGAAAGCATTTACAATCTACAAATTTGCTTTTACAGCTCTGTTTCCAGAGTCTTATGGAAAAGACATGAAAACCTGGTCTTTTCCTACTTACATGCTGTACAGGAGGGCTTTCTAGGTAAGTTTAGTGAGGGTATGTCTACACTGCCACCCTAGTTCGAACTAGGGTGGCTAATGTAGGCATTCGAACTTGCAAATGAAGCCCGGGATTTAAATATCCCGGGCTTCAGGCGCCATTTTTAAATGCCCGTAGTTCAAACTACCTGCCCATGGCTACACGCGCACGGACTAGGTAGTTCGAATTAAAGCTCTAATTCGAACTACCATTAAACCTCCTCGCAGGAGGAATAACGGTAGTTCGAATTAGAGCTTTAATTCGAACTACCTAGTCCGTGACGCGTGTAGCCGCGGGCAGGTAGTTCGAACTACGGGCATTTAAAAATGGCGCCCTCCTGGGAACATGCAAATGAAGCCCGGGATATTTAAATCCCAGGCTTCATTTGCAAGTTCGAATGCCTACATTAGCCACCCTAGTTCAAACTAGGGTGGCAGTGTAGACATACCCTGAGAGAGTTGAGACAGAGAGAGACTCAGTGGGTGTAAATTGAAATCACACTATTGATTTGACTAAAGCTGCCCCAATTTGCACCGGCTGATAATCTGTTCCATCGCCTCTTTTGTCATGGCAGTCATTATTGTACAATGTTGTTGAGATGTCTGACAATTGAAATGCAAGCATACAAGTACTGATGTCAGGAAAAAAAAAATTTTGAAATTACTTTGCTTTTTTTCAGTGGCTTTTACTGACTCTTTTTGGTGACTTTTTTTTAAAGGCAACTCAGTATAAAAAGGAACTGGTGTGCACTGGAAAACGCGAACATGGTGGGTGACAAAGCTACAGTATAAAACATAATTGTAGAATGTGAGGGTACGTTTACACTGCACTCTAAAATTCAAAAACGATGCACAATTTGCATAACGCAAATTGCATATCTTATTTTGATTTTATTTCAAAATAGGCTATGTTGAAATTTGGTGCATCTACACTGTCCCAAATTTCGAAATAAAGTGCTATTTCATGACATCCCTTTTTCCTCGTGGAATGAGGTTTACAGGGATGCCAAAATAGCACATCCGCTATTTCAAAAATTATTAGTGGACACGTTCCTTGGATGTGGGGTAGCTATTTCGGGGTACCTCTGGTATCCCAAAAAAGCATTGCAGTCTAGACGTACCCTAACAGAGCAAGTTTTCATGGCTCTGTGACAGCTGAGGGAACAGGTTGCTCCTTCTTTCGCAAACCTCCTACTGATTATATCTCCTGTAACTTTAGGGGTGCTTTAGAATCCATTCATACTCCTGTCAAAGATGTGCTCATTATGCAGCCTTCATCTCATTTTGCTCAAAATAAAAAGCCTTGGTCAAATGTGTGATAAGAGAGGTTGCCTTTCCAGGGGTACCTGTTGGTAATTATTAATGAAGTAAACCAACACAGCACTTTGGATAAGCTAAGTAGAGGATATTGATTTCTCAGCCTAACTGCAGCAGGTATGACCTCTTCTCTACTGACTGCAGAGAGTCAGCTAGTGTATACAGCAGAGTACATCACACGCTGCAGAATAGTGAAAAATCAATGAGGTGGTTTTTCTATATTGGATTTTTTTTAAACTGCAGGTTAAAGCAATCCCCTGCCCACCCACTTTGTATTGCCATTGGCCAGGTTCCTTGAGACTGTTGGTGGGAGCTGCTGGCAAGTTTGCTACTATTTTCAGCATGTTAAAGGCATTGAGAGTAATAAATAGCAGCCTTTTTGTGTATATGCTAAGAAATTTTAAATAAGTACAATTCCTCATCCCAAAACAAGAGGATGTTTTACTTAATATCTAAATTACAACCTGATCCTGCATAAGGTCTGTTCATGTAGGGAATCCAATTCACTTCAGTATGCTTACATCAGGGGTGGGCAATCATTTTTGACCGGGAGCCACTTCAGAAATTTTTGAAGTGGCCCAGGGCCACCCTGGAAGTAGTGGGGTCTCAGGAGGAAGGGGCGGGGCTAGGACACTTCTGTGATTCCCTGCTCACAGACCCTGATTGGTCTGGAGGTAGGGTAGTATGTGAAGATCTGAACAGTTGGCGGTTCCCTCTAAGTGCCCATGACTTCCCGCACTCCCCCCCTACTCCCAGGTCAATCAGGGTCTGGGGGTTGGGGCAAACATGAAGTCTGCCCCCACCCTGCAAGGGAGTGCCGTGCTTAAAGTCACCCACCAGCTGAGCAGCAGCTGGCGGTTGATTCTAAGTGCTGAGCCCCTTGCAGGGCGGGAGGAGACTCTGCACTCTTCCCCCAGGCCCTGATTGGCCTGCAGATGGGGGGGAGCACGAAGTCTCTCACTCCCTGCCCTCTGGCACGTGGCACTTAGAGTCAACTGTCCTGTCCTGATTCGCCTGGGGGTGGGGAAGCAGCAGGACTTCTATGGGCCAGATAAACCTGCTTGGTGGGCTGGATCCGGCCCTTTTGCCCATCCTTGATTTACATGTATGATTAAAGATTGCTCAATTCAATAAGGTTCTACAGAATTGAGTCTTTAGGTTGCTATTTCTTTAGCTATTAGTTGCTTCTCTCCTCCCCAAAGCACATAAAGCTTTTGAATGCTTGAATAACAAGTTATAGAGATAACAACTAATCATTTAATGTCTCCGAGCACGTATGCCGTCCTACCTTTCTTGTGTCTCTGCACACTGTTATGTGGGTTGCCAGTGGGGGTGTTTTCACTGGTGTGCTATAGAAATGAAGGACAGCCGCACAGTTTGCAAAGGTGGGCCTTTTCACTTCTGATTTGGGGATCACCATGGAATAAATAGTTCTGGGTTTTATGTGATTCTGTTTCTTTAGTATTTGAAGGCACTGGACAATGTGATGATGAGTGAAGAATGTTTAGTTGCAAGGATTGCAAAGGCAAAACCCAAGAAGCCCATGACAATTGAATATGAGCTGATGTGCTGAATGGTGGAATGGCAGCTGGGAGGCTATGCTCCGTTTTAACAGAATCAGTAACTATTGCTCTTCTTCACGTTGGCCTGTGCATCTTCTCACTTGTGGGGATGTTCCCCTAAAGCAGCTGAGCTTTGTGCACCTTCTAGAGTAGCAGTGTGTGTTGGAACCACATGGGTCACCCCCATGCTTTCAGACTAGTTTATAAAAAGGCTAGGTGATCTCCAGTTCCTTCAGTTCCTTCCTGCTCACAGCTACTGATTTGTTTGTTGACACAAATTACCTGTTATCTTGTAGCACTATTGTGGTTTTACATGGACTACTAGATTATTTACACAGGCTTTGGGTAATTTTAGGTCATTTCTGCGCCATTAGAGTTTAAATTCCTGGCTCCAGCTTTGGTTCTGGGCTCATCAATCTGAACTGGCCTCTGAAGAGAAAAAGACCACGTTTAAACTGTGTTTTGTGCCCTTCTAGCCTTCTGGAGTTGGACAGACATTACCACTGATTGATGTGGTGCAGAGAGGGCTTTTTCTGGATCATTGTTCTTGGTGGTAGGCCATTACATCTTGCTCCTGAAAAGACAGGCACACTTGCCTCAAGACTTTCTCAAAGACTAGTCTTTATGCGCCAGACCTGTCTTTGGGTAGGGCCCCATCGCCATTCTAGGAGAGTAGGCCTTTGTAAGGGTTCAAATCCCCTAGAAGTAGGGAAATAGGAAGCTTTGGTGGCAGGACTGGCATGGCCCTGTAGACCCAAGACAGGAGAACACGCTGTCTGTTTCCATGGAGGAAACTAAATCCATTGCCTGGATCTTTTAGTGCTGAGGTAGCCTTGGTGCCAAAGGCTCTGAAAATACCTGTTCTCAGGCTGAAACTGATTAGTGCATTTCCCTCTGTGCCAGAGATCATCTCAGCACTGGAGAAACCTCTGTCTTAGCATGTTTTTGTCAGTGCTGAGCCTCCCCCAGATTCAAGGTATGTCAGGACCATTGTTTGCAGAAGCCTCAGTCCTACTTTCCTCTGCCTGCAAGATCCTTAGCATTGGGGATATAGTCACAGGGAAGAAGGTAGAAACACCACCACCAAGGGGAGTATGGGTGGATTACACATCTCAGTTCCAGCTTCCTGGATTCTAAAAATGTCTCTGGCCGTTCCAATAATGCCAATTCATAGGGCATCCTCAACACCCCCTCTTTTAGGAGCAATGCAGTCCTTCAATGTCAACGCACTTCCCTGTGGCTTCCCTTCTTAACTGGAGAAATTCACGAGTGGGACCTCAGTCTTCACATGCAGGTACTTTCTGTTCCATAGTTTTGGATGAATTCTATAAAATTCTATTGGAGGGATACGATGCCCTACTAAATTCCAGGCTAGAGAAGTGACTTCTATGGAATGTTATAGCACACTCATATAGGGGAACTTTCAGAGCACCTGAAATGTCCGTTGGCCCCCCAGACTTGGTGAGTGTTAGAATGATATATAATACAGTGGAATATGCCAGCAGCTTTATTTTTGGTGGTCATGATCAATCACTGCTGCTCTAAATATATTGAGCAACCTATCAGTGTACTTAGGTTACACTATAAACAAGTATTGCCCTGTTAGTGCTGGGATACTTTTACCTCATTGCTCACCCTCGCTTGGTGTCTTTAATTACAGTGAAGTTTCCCTAGCAAAGGTCAGCAAATAACTGCCCAGCTCAGGAGCTCACATGCTGGAATTCTTTTTCAGATCCCTCCTGACTTCTCTGTGCCATACACTGCTCAGCTCTGGATATGGGCATGTTCTAATTCTCCCTCATCTCTTCTTTTCTGTCCTTCCCAAACAGGACTAAATATCCTCCCAGTTTTTTAATTGAGTTTGACTCCTTTGCTGCTGAATTTAAGTCCCTGCTGTGAAGCATGGGCATGCTAGACCTTCTCAAAGATAGGGTTGTAATTTTTTCCTTTTAATATAGGGAATGCTATGTGTTTGGCCATAATCTCACCCTCAGAAATGGCAGGATTCTTTGTGCAGTAACTTTAAAAACAAAACAAAACAAAAACAAACAAAAACCAAAAAACAACCTGAAGTATAAACCTGGCATTGAGAAGTTCAGCCTGACTAGTGGAAATCTGGCAAAGGCATAAGTAACTGAAAACAGGGTTTTATAATGGGAAGCAACAGGAAAGCTTAGCTATAATGCTTGAAGGGAATAACTGTTGCAGAAACTGGCTTGTTGTGTTTCAGCCTTCTGCAATATTGCCAATCCCAAATGTTCCAAAGTCATGAATTGAGCCCTTCCCCCAAATCAGAAGATTGGCTGGCTAGAAAAGCACAAGACTCGGTTCTTTTTATTTGCAGTCTAAGTTTTGAGCATTAAAGTTGCACAGAGGGAGGGAGTGGTTTTCAAACTTTTCTCCACAGCCATCAGATTTAGAAACTTGCATTTATTTTAAAATAAAAGCTGAGTTTCATATAATCACATTCCTCCTTAGTCTGGGGCTTTAAGAAAACTATAAGTATCACAAGAGTCATGCTAGTACTGTGAGAGCTAGCATCACTCCCTTTATTTCTTCTGGAAGCACTGTGTGTTCTTGCGCTCCAAAGCCCTCCTAAATTAGTGCCTCCTGACTAGCCACTCTGTTATCATAAGATTGACTCTCACTTTCACTTTGCCAGGGATGTCGGTTTCAGTTGCCCACTACTCTCTTTCTTCCACAAATACTTCTGTGCTTTCTCCAGCACCAATCCCTATACTTGGGAAAGTTTCCATTCAGAATCCATAAACTTATCCTCTCTCAACTGCAAGCAGTTACTGAATTGTGATCATTGCTCCTGACTGGCTTGGAATTGCACACACTGGTAATCTGTGCTTAGATACCTCATTATTTTTGTTACCTCATCTTCCCTCACCCTTCTGCTTCCTTGTTTGTCTCATCCACCTGCCAAACTGTTAACACTTCTTGGCACTACTGAAATATAAATGTTAAATAATAAGCCAAATGTCACTGAAGTTGACAGAAGTGTTGTATTGGTGATTGGTGCCGTGATTGGTGCCGTGGGGGGACGGGGTGCAGGATAGGCCACCCAAAGGAACAGGGTGGGGGCATGAGGGGGGCCTCCCATTTAGCAATTAAAATTTTGGTGGGGGCATGGGGGCAGTGCACCTCCTGAATACTATCATGAATCACCTATGTATATATGGCTAGATAGTAGAATCAGGCCCAAAATATTCAGGAAGGACTCCTCATTTTAGAGGCTTTGGAATAGTATGAATGTAGCTATAGAATTCTGTGGAGATGTTATGCTTCTGTGTCTTGTGTAATTCATGCCTGAATGATTCTTCTCCTGCTATCTGTTAATGAACGGGTTGGGGCGGGAGGCGACACAAGACTTCAGGAGTAGATCTTATTTGACTAGGCACACCTATTTTGCTTAGGGGGTCAGTTTACAAAGTAATCAATTTTGACTGTTTTGGGTTAAAATTCACTTAAGTCTTGGATACAGTGCTAATGAAATATCTTTATAGTATGACTATAGGACAGCAGAACTAGTTGCTGAGGTCACTGTAACTTAAACCTCACCTGTTAGCATGGGGATAGTGATGCCAAATCCAGTTGAAAGACAGGGTTGGGGGGCTCTATTTAAAGGGTTTTATTTACCATTTAATTCTTCCTCTCCTGAGTTTACGGCATGGAGATGATTAAACTCAATTGAATGTCCTTGTTTCTTCTCAGAGATCACTAGAGCAGAAATCACTGATAAGATGGTCTAGGGAGTGAGCTATAGCCGTGATGTAGGGACAGTATTGTGCTGAAAAACAACAGAGAGGTGACTGCAGCAATGAGGTTCTCCATGACCCAATGAAATCACTAAATATTGGGCTAAGTGTTGCAATAGCATCGCAGCTAAAGGCAATGGTTGTCAGAGGTGGCAGTGACAGCAACAGCTGCAGTGAGCAATGGCAGAAACGGAGATATCACTCAGCTAGCTTCAGGGTCCACCCACGCACACTGCTGGACTCTGGGACTTCGCTGACCTTGAACAACAATCCATGAGTGAAGTGCAGAGAAGGGAAAGGGAATGTGTGTTAAAGGGAAATTTTTCCCTTGGACTCCTACACTGCAAGATGGTTGTGATGGACTGAATCCCCAACATCTGCCAGAGATGAGGAAAAAGAGACATGCTCCATCTGTGAGACAATTGACTGCCTCCTGGCCAGAGCTAGGGGATGAGTTATGAGTCACCTGGCCCTATGAGGAGGCTGAGGGAGCTCAGTTTGGGGAGAGGATGCAGAGGAAGCAGGATTCTCCTTCAAAGGAAGGCCCCGTGGTTTGGGGCTGGCTGCGTCTGGAGAGTTGAACCACAGGAGCAGAGCTAACTGCTGTGGTCAGCCTGTGAAACAAGATACAAGGCAACCAGAGAGACAATCCTGGCATAAGACTTCTGAAAGAGGAAGAGAGGGCACAAAAGGGACCCTTAGGGAGCAGGGTAGACTCCTGAAGGAGAGCCCTGAAATAAGGCCTGCAAGGATATCCCTATGGGAAGATGTCAGAATTCCTTGGGAAAGGAGGCATTGGGGGAATCCTGCTGGGGAGAAAGCAAGGTAGAAGAAGCTCTGCAGAGGCTAAAGAAGCAGTGAAGTTCACTGGAGACGGAGAGGGGCAAAAGAATTATTAGCTTGAGTCTCCATTTTTGGACTTCCCATTGAACCTTTTGCTACCCCAAAAGCATCTGAAATTTTAGATGGCTTGGCAGAAGGCCAGACCTCAGAGGACTCCAAGAAAGGCACTTGGGCTGAGGAAAGGGGCACCAGAGAAGAGGATCCCTGGCAACCAACTTTGCATCAGATAAAAGGGCTATTTATATCCTTAAAGTGGAAACTGAGACAAAGGACTATTGCCTAAGATACTGTGTGGGGAGACAGTGTTTCCCCAGTGTTTGCATACTTTTGAGTCATTGAGGTGTTTTCACAAATCAATGCTGTGCTTCCCTTTCCTCTTAATTGTTTATTTTTGTTATGAGTCTACACAGACTCATATTGGCTCTTAAAAGTGCCCGTTATGGGGTTCATTTTCCAGGTTTTCTGGGTTGGGGCTCAAGCAGGTTCTGTTTTGTAATATTAAGAGGGATATTGAACCTGGCCCTGGCCCTGGCTGCTGGTGCACCACCTGGAGGGTTACAGAGCTTTTACTTTTGTTTTGTTACTTATTCCTTCATTTAAAATAGATCATGTAGACTGACAGCCAGATCCTCAGCCCCTCTTTGGCCCCTTTGCATTATGCCCAAGGACTTGTGTACACTTGGAAACGTGGACACTCAGGCTACATCTACACTACAGGATTTTTGCGCAAAAACAGCTGGTTTTGCTCAAAAACCCACGGCGCATCCACACTTCAAGAGCATTTTTGCGCAAGAAAATTTACAGTGACTCGACAGAACAGAGGGCTTTTTGCGGTGTAGGTATTCCTCTTTCAATGAGGAATAACTCCTTTTTGTGCAAGAGCTCTTGCGCAAAAAGGCATGTGTGGATGGGAAACAGGGTTTTTTTGCGCAAAAACAGCCTATCGGAAGAAGCACAGGTGTCCTGGTGACCATTCTGTTAATGGAAATCAGAGCTTTCTTGCGAGAGAGCATCCATGCAGCCTGGACACTCTCTTGCGCAAAAGCACATCGCTTTTCCAATGCGCTTTTGCAGTGTGGATACGCTCTTGCACAAGAAGCTTTTGCGGAAGATCTCTTCTGCAAAAAGCTTCTTGCTCAAGAAGCCTGCAGTGTAGACGTAGTCTCAGATTCCAGAATAAATGTGTTCACACAGGGGTTACACTGAAATAACTATTTTGGACTAATTACTATTTCCAAGAGTAGACAAGACCTAAATGAGGATCTCAGGATTCCTCCACCATGGGATGGGGAGTGGGGATCCATGACTCTATACCATTTACTCCTGAGGAATACATAAGGGACAAGAAATAGACAGAATACTGATGTACCACGGCAATCCTTAGGTGACATAATTGCTCTCTGGGGTTTACTACCAGCCACTGTAATATATTCCAGGGGACAAATAGACCCCAGCAGCCCTGGAAACTAGAAGAACATAAGGTTTCTGGATAGCCACCATTCCCACCCTTTTACACTTTGTATGTGGAAGAACAGTAAGAAAGCACTTATTTGCATGTCTTTGCTTTTTTATATATAAATCTAGCAATAGAGCTAAGAGCATAACAAAGGTTTTACTGTGCTGTGCAAAGCAGAGGAAAAGACACAATTATCCTTGCTGCCTTCCTGAAAGGGAGTAAACAATTTTCTCTCTATATTCTTACTCATATCTCACACTCATACAATGCATAAGCCCAGTGTTGGCATGAGAAATTCCAGATCTCGGCATCTTCTTTTTCCAACAGCTGGAAATTCTAATAAATTTGTGTTTCTGAAATACAAACAGTAACAGGCCTGAGCATAAGGCTTTCTTGTATTGTTTTGGGGATTGTTGGACAATGCTTTAACATTTTTTCCTAATATACACACTCTCTTTGAAGGTGCTTGGAATCCAAATGTAGCTCTAGATGTCAGCCTGAGAGAAGATCAGCTCTTGCTAGGATCATACTCAAAGTTTGCAGTTTGTCTCTGTTTATAATGGACCAAATAACACCCCCAAATCAAATACCCCCTTACACATTTTAGAGTGGTTGAAATTGGTTTCTGAATTTTTCACCTTGGGTCCATTTTAATGTTTGATTTTCCTTGTGTATGTATTTTGTATTTTTAGTTCTGTTCACTTTAACAACAGACTAGGCACTTTGGAGAGGTAAAATGATACAGAAGAATTGATTTAGCTTTTTACAGCATAAGTTATCTTTGTTCTTGGTTTCCTTGGATACCAGAGATTTCATATCACAGTGCATGTATGGCTGAGCTATCTATTTCATTATAGTTACTGGTACATAATAGGGATGTAAGAGAGTAGTTCATTAGTTGACTACCCGATAAACTTAAGCTTATCGGGTATTCAAGTCGACTACTTGCATCCTCCCGTCCACCCCCACCCTTTTGCTGCCTCTGTATCAGAGGCAGCAAGAGGGGGAAGCAGGATCCGGTGCTTAAAAGCCAGCTCCCCCCAGCACTGTCTCTGCTCCCCCCCAGATGCTCCCCATGGCCAGGTGCCGCGGACAGAGGCTGCTTCGCTGGCAGCAGCCCCTGTCTGCGGAGTCCCAGCTCTACTGTCTGGGCAGGCAGCCCTGCTCAGTCCCAGCTCACGCTGGGACCAAACTCTACTGCGACTCTGCAATTTAAAAGGCAGTAAGAGCCAGCCAGCCTGCCCCCCCCAGCTCCTATGTATTTGAATTTGGAGAGCCACTGCAAGATTTGGTCCCTGACCCCACACGAACAGGGACTGAGCTGGACTGCCTGCCTGCCCAGCTTCTATTAAATTTAGGAACCTGGTGAGTAGGCAGCCTGGCTCAGTGCCTGCTCATATGGGGTCATGGACCAAACCTTACAGTGGCGCTACAATTTCAAATACAGTAGGAGCCAGGGTTGGGGGGGAGGGAGGAAGGGACATGGGGAAGGAGGCTGCCTGGATCTTACAGCCTTTTAAATTGCAGAGCCACAGCGGGGTTTGGTCCCAGCACAAGCCAGGACGAAGCGGGGCTGCTATTGAGTAATCAAATAGTCGATAAAAATTCTATTGACTATGCAATTACTAAAATAACCTCAATTTAATATCCTAGTACATGAATGAAAAGTGTCCAGCAATTGAATAGCATTTTGCTTTGTTAATAGTCTGTTTGGAGCAAGGTTCAGAAATGCATCTGATGTAATCTCAAACTGAAATGTCCTAGGAAGGGTCAGATCAGAGCAGGTCTGGCCTTACCATGAGGCGAACTGAGGTGGCCGCCTCAGGTGCCAGACTCTGGGGGGAGAGGGGGCGCCCTAGGACCCAGAGTGTAGAAAATTGTGTCTGCTGCTGGTGCATATGTATTCTCTCTGATCTAGATGCACAGAGATGGTGGAGTGCCATGAGAGGAGTAGAACAGGAAGAAGGCAGAACTGAGACCTTTCAAAGTTTTGGCCCAAGCTAGGAGACATGGGGGCATCATCTGAGCTCCCTGCCTCAGGTGCCAAAATGTTGTGGGCCGGCCCTGGATCAGAGTTGAGGAACCAGCTGAAACACTTCGCAGGACCATGAGCTAAGTACTCAGCTGAATGCATATTTTTCCTTTGCTCATGGAGAATTCTGAAAATCTGTCCCAGTGTTCCTTGACTCTCTTTAGTTAGTTATGATGAATATTCTCCCAACAGAGAGTATTGAAGAGTCACATGTTTTTGGTAATGAGCTACAGAAATTACTGGATAAACTTCAGGTGGTTTTGCTTTCATCTGGGTAAAAGTGACAGGACTGGTCAAGTAAGTACTGGAAAGTACTTTTCATGCTTTCCCATAAAGTTCTTTTATCTTTCCAAATTTTCCCTTAAGCCTCTATATTTCATCTCTCTTCTTGGATCATAATCTCATGAGACTAAAGTAATAGCAATTAATATCTTACACTTATATAACATCTGTCATCTAAAAGGATCACAAAGTGCTTTAATAATTAAATATGGGCTTCACTTACTACCAAAAAAAGGTATGATAGGAGTGTGGTAGGGAGGCAGCAGACAGCAGCTATTTAACCATGCACTGCAGAATTTAGGCTGAGAAATGAAAACTACCATGCTGAAAGCCACCAAAACACACATTCTGAAAAGTTAGCATCAGACTGCACCATTATTACCTGAGAAGGTGTTTGAGCTGGTGGGAAAACAAGGCACAATGAATGGGAATGGTTTGGAGACTGATGAGCATAGTAGAGAGAATGAAGAACTGAGCAGACAGATCCAAAGGCAGACTAGATAAGACAAGAGTGAAAACAATCAGGGCAAAGTGTGCAGAACTTGAGAATTACAAAGAGAAAAATCATACAAAAGGGTATGTTCACAGTGGTCAAACTTCTTACCAAAATTTTCCCTGTGATGGAACCAAACATAATAAAAGAGTATGATGGCAGAGTTATCCTCACTGAAACTGATGATATCAAGTGCTGGTGGAGTGATGATGCCAGTCTGTATGCCTCATCTCAAGAGCTATTCACAATACAGGAAGACAGTATGGAGCTGACGCTATCAAGCCTACCAGAGGAACTGATGCAGGCTATTATGAAAACAAAGCCTAAGAAAGCACCAGGGTAGATTATGTACCAGTAGAATTGCTAAGACTGTGGTACTGTATTGATCTCATGTGGAAAACATGCAAAGATGTCTGGCCAATTTTTAGTCATTCCTACAAGTGGCTGAAAGGAAACTTTCTACCCTTACCAAAGAAAAGAGAGACAAGAGCGTAAACAATCATACGCTCTCCCTGATATTATATGTGACTGAAGTGCTGCTCTACATAATTCACATACAGTGACTGATAGATGTGGAACCACCACAACACACTTGTTTCAGAGCAGGACAAGGCACACACATAATCAAATCATGAATATCCATCACATAACTGAAATATGTAGAGAGGACCAATACCCATTGATCATGTGTTTCATTAACTACTTGAAATCATCCAACACCTTCTGTCATGACCCTCTTTGGGGAATACTGGCAAACATGGTGATTCCAAAGCATCTTACTGAACACTTTTCAAGTCTCTTCTATCCACAACGGAACAGAGTGTAAACATCAGTGGAAAACCACTCACTGTTGCCTGTTGGGAAGGGTGTGAGACAAGGGTGTATTCTGTCCTAAAGTCTTTTCAACAGGAACACAGAATGTATTCTGAGACAAGCCTGGGGAGGTTTTGATAAAGTGGAAGGAGCTGGGATTTCCATTCCAACTGTTAACTGACCTTAGATACACTCACGACACCAGGCATTTCACTACAACCTCTGATGCAATGCAAAAACTACTGGTCTGTGAAAGCCATTAGTGAGGAATATGGACAATTCCTGAATGTCGTGAAAAAAAATGGATGCACATTGACATAATTAAGAAACAGGTGCAAGCAGACATCATTATTAATAGTCAAGCTATAGAGGCAGTAGATAAATTGAATTATCTGGGATCATATCCAACCATGGAGGCTGTTCTAAAGAAATTGGAAGACTAGGGATAGCTTGCTCAGCCTTGGCCTCATTAATGAATGTTTGGAAAAACTGAGGGTCTTGAATTGTACAATGCTTCAGCTTGTGAAGTGCAATTTTTTTTCTATAGTTTGGATGTGAATCATAGGCAATTAATGCTACTGTTCAGAAAATTGAAACCTTTGAGATGTGGTGCTGGTGAAAACTCTTGTGATCTCCTGGATGAAAAAGAAGACAAATGCTTTTGTTAGAAATATTATGGCAAAAAGCAGATCCAGTACCCCTAATCCAAAAGCTGTTCCAGCATCAGGAAGTTTGCTTAAAGAGGATGTTTATTAATCAGAGAATACATCCAGTGCAATTCCTTTTAAGGGCTTATTTCATAACTAAATGTAGGCTTTTAAAATGGTACATCTGGTGTTTTCAGCAAAGCAGTCCATCTTTTTAGGGGTTAATTGATGTTTGCTAGCAAATTTCCCAATGTGTTGGGCTTTGTTCACTTCAGACCACTTCTTTGTTCTATTTATAGTTTTTAAGTTAGTCAATTTTACTATATTTTAAATGTTTTAATGCTTCATGCTACTTATACTAGCTATTAATGAAACAGAAGTGACTATTTCCCCTCACAGAATATTCTATGAGTTCTTATAATTGGGCCAATTACTAAATTGGCATGCTTCTCTTTCCACTGCGGTGTTACTAATCTGGCAATTCTGCACTGTTTATGAGCTTTTTCAGTTCCAGATTGGAACAGGTCTTTGCTACATAGTGTATGTTTCACATGAGCTGTGGATTCTTTGTGCAAAATAACTAAAGCCTTGATATTGTGCCAGAACAGAAACTCAATACTTTTTTCAACTGCTTGGCATGTCACACTTGGAATGATGACATTTTCATGTGTACAAGTAGCCTTTACAAAAATAAGCTGGGACCAGAGATGTGTGCACAGGCACATGTGTGCATGCACACACACATTCAGAAGAATGCAGGTCAGCCATGCCTTGAAATATTTGCAAGTTAGAGCATTGTATTTATTCATGAATGCCTAACTATCACTGTTCTGCAAAAGTCTCAGAAATATTCCAGGCCAAAACCAAATCCAGGTTAGGTTTATTCTGCAAAGAAACCATCATGATTCTTTTGTGCAAAGGGGATGCTTAAGCTGACTCCTCAGCAATGAAATGAAGGACATAAATAGGGATAGTATCTATGATTTCAGTATTAAAACTAAACTGGAACATAGCAGCACCCTTTTAGGCAACTTAGGGTACGTCTACACTAGCCCCCTAGTTCGGACTAGGGAGGCTAATGCGGGTGACCGAAATTGCTAATGAAGCAATTAGCATATTCCCGGCCGGTCGCCATTTTGAAAACTGTTACTCCTCGTGGAATGAGGTTTAACAGTTAATTCGAACTAAGGGGTTTATCTCGGAATCCCGCTTCTCTGCCGCGTGTAGACGCGGGCAGTTACTTCGGCTAGTCAGTTTCCAAAATGGCGATCGGCGAATATGCTAATCAAGCCGGGATATTTAAATCCTGCGCTTCATTAGCAATTTCGGTCACCCTCATTAGCCTCCCTAGTTCGAACTAGGGGGCTAGTGTAGACGTACCCTTAGAGAAGTCTGAGAGGAGCAAGTTGCATGGATTTAGCCTGCTGAAAATGGAAATGATCAGTGTGTGTTCATATCTAAGAGGAAATGCCAGACTTTCCAAATAACTCAGATAACCACCAAAGTGATAAAATATGCTCCCCTACTGAGGCAATCCGGCATATGTGTGTGCCCCCCAAATTCCTGGTTTGCCTTATGAGCAGCAGATTTGCCCCTGAATAATGTGGGTAAAATGTCCATTTTTGAGCTTCTCAAAGTTTTCGCTGACACTTGAGCTTAACATCAGTCTTCTTTAGGTTGAGAACTGTCCTTCACCCAACTAAACAAAGAAAGGATGAGTTATGCTTAGAAGAAGTGTTGTTGTATAGCTGCTGCTGACAGGTGAAAATGGGAAGGGGTTTTTTAATTAACACTTGGCAAAATTCATGGCATACAAAAATATAAACACTGGAAAATGTAAAAAAAAATGCAGGGTACAATTCTCTAATCTAGTCTCTAATCTAGAATTCTAATTCAGATGGCTTGCACTCCTTCAGTGGCATAAAATGGCCAGTAAATTTAATTGCTTCCCTGAGGATTCCATTAGTACACAAAAAATACTTGTGACATGGAGCTGGTGCAGTGCCTTTGTGCCACCCTCCTCCTGCTTCCTGGTGTAGTGGACATTCTTCAGGAAGTTGAACATAGCCAGGGCTCCCCTCTGCCCCAGCAGACCCTCAGCCACTGGAACGGTTCCTTGGATAGCCAGGCATAATTTAGAGCAACCTTCAGGCTGCTCTGATGAGGATCAGACTGTTCCCTTGCCAGTCCCAGGATAAATAGATGTCAGAGGTGGCATAGAATTACCAATATCCCCCTGCAGCCTCTCTAAGTATATGTCAGCCACAAGTGTCAGTGTAGGCTTCCAAAGGATTTTTTTAAAATCTCTTCTTATAGTTTAAGAATTTAACACCACATAATAATGCAAACAAAAGTGCACAGCTCCCATTAATTCTACACTGCACCGTGACATAATGTAATGGCTCATCAAACAGCACATTGATTGCTAGGATTATTGAGTCCGTTTACAGGAGAAGAGTAAAATGAAACAAAGTAAACACAATAGCATGTGATACCATATGTTGGTGCAACTGTTGACTCAAACTAAACAGTAATGACTTTTTCACAAAAGTATGTGCCAGTCTCACTCATACAGTTGACTTCTTTTCAAATGATTGTTTGCCTCTGTAAGATGCAAATATGTCATATGCTTTCTACACTATTTATTGTAGTCCATGTTCCTGTACTCTTCTTTACTTTTATATCTGTTTGCAGTGCCACTGGAGGTATGAGACAAACTGTGCAAATGCCCTACAATCCGCCATAGATGTTTTACTGTTAATTGCACTTTAAGATGATGTGAACCAGCTGAGCTATTCAATTCTTGTCCGCTGATATTTGATCAAAGTCTATTTTCTAGTCAGGCAATATTGACGTGAACCATTTGATCCATTCACAAGATAAGCTTCCCAAATTAATTTAGATATGATCAAAGCAAGTGGGTTGGTAAATGGTACCTGATCATGCACATTCGTTTGATAAATGCATGTATATTTGGTCAGGTTCACTTTCAGCAAAAAATGTGAAAACTATAGATATACCTCTCCCCTCCAAGTTTAGCTAGCCCAGTTCTTTTCAGTTAGCCCTGTTCTTTTCAGTCTTCAGATAAAGGACTTGATTCTGCTCTCCCTTACATGGATGTAAGTAAGGTGTAACTCCACTTACAGTAGTGGAATTACACCAGTGTAAAATTGGTGTAAGCAAGGGCAGAATCAGGTCAAAGGTCACGCCACAGAGACAAGCAGATGACACTCTACTGGATTTTGAGTAGGAATCCCAGACAGCAGATCTGAATGGAACACACGGACAGCCAAAGCTGGAGCCCTTTCCTGGAATGAACTGGCATCCAGCATTCTAATACTAAACTATAGATACTTCACACCTAGATTATGGAAGAAAATTAACAGAAACATTTTATCCTGAAGAAAGAACAGGCACATACTCTGTTTGCCTGGCCTAGTCCAAACAAAATAGAGATCGACTCTAAACCAAGCCTTCAGCACACAGTAGCTCATGTGTGTTGGTTTTACTGTCACTACAATCAGTGCTGGGTGTTATGTAATTTACAGACTCATTTCCAGGAGTTTCATAAGTGCTGCTTTTTGCTAGACAGGACCATCCTCTCTCTCTGCTCAACAGACATCTGGCAATTCATTGGTTGTTTTCATGCAGTGAGAAAAGTCTCCTAGTTTGCATTGCTTCATTACTCCTTGTAGGCAGTATTTTTCCCATGGGTCAAAAAGACCTTATAAAGTTTTTTTTTTTTGTTTTGAGGTGCGGGAGGGTTATTCCATAACACTGAGGATTTTTAAACTTTTTCTGAGGATGGAATTTCTTTGGTAAAGAATCTAGTCCTTTAACTTCTCTCTCTGTTCCACTTCAGTCCAGTGACCGCAAAATCTTTGTCACTGGCCACAAGGGAGCATAAGCTGTATTAACCAAACTCCTGATGTGCTCCACTTCATTCTTCCTTTTGTCTCATCTCTCCACACTGCTATGCAGTGTGCTGTGGACTTACTCCCTGTTTGGCTGCTACTCTCCATCCCAGAGGTGGCTTATTTCAGTGGAACTCTGTGGATATAGTTATCATCCGTGGAAGCCATTGAGGGGATGAACTAAATCAGTGCAAGCCCAACTGTTCTGGCTATGCTCCCTTCCAAGACAGAACCATCCAACTTTTGGGTTGTGCAGGTTGGACCTCCCAATACCAGGACTCTGGTCCAGCAATGTCTGCAGGATCACAGGTGTTCCTGGACCAGGGAATCCCAGCCAAGAGCCCAGTGGCAGGAGGGCCAGCAGCTAGGAGCCCTACTGGGCTGGGAGCCCAGCGGGGCTGGTGGAAGCAGAACCAGGGATGGGCTGGAGCCCCAGCAGTGGAACCTCAGTAACAGAACTGGGACCAGGACCACGGCAACCCAGCAGGGGTCCAGCCAGAGCCAGTAGCGGGGAGGGGCATCAAGCGGGACAACTGGTGGCATGGGACCTCTCCTGATCCAGCAAATTCCCTCTTTGAGACTGATCAGGTCCTGAGGGTGCTGGACCCAGGAGATCCAACCTGTACCAGGTCCCAGGAGTCCCTCCCCCAGGGTAGAAGAGGTTGTAGACTTCTGCCATCTTCCCCTACCCTGTAGATGTTTCATCCTCTGGGACCCTCACTTGTTTGTTCTAATATAAAGATGAATTCAAATTACTTTGCTTCTTCTGTGGCATTAACATAGCTACATGGTACCTCTTCTATATCTTGTAAAAAAGGTTAAATAATCACTAATAAAAAACAGAACTATGTAGCACTTTAAAGACTAACAAGATGGTTTATTAAGTGATGAGCTTTTGTGGGCCAGACCCACTTCCTCAGGAAAAAATCCTCAGGAAGTGGGTCTGGCCCACGAAAGCTCATCACCTAATAAACCATCTTGTTAGTCTTTAAAGTGCTACATAGTTCTGTCTTTTTGTTTCAGCTAGACCAGACTAACACAGCTGCATCTCTATCACTAATCACTAATAAAGATTTGTATTTTAAATGCAAACTCACTGATTCAGTTTCTTTCAATAGAGGAATGCAGTTGTCTGTCAGAAATGATGTGAGAGAAAAGGGACAGGCATTTATATGAAGTTACATAGGAGTGATTATTAAACTTTCAAGGAAAATGTAATATGTATGCTTTTAAATTTGAGAGCATGAACTATCACTGCCTAGTGTCAGGAAGAAATTTCCCCCTTGACATAGTAGCATTGCACATTGTGTGACTTAAGTGGGGTTTTCACCAATGTGCCCTCTAATATTTTCCATCCATATGTGGATTTTTTCCGTCCATGTGCAGAATACATTTTATGTGCGCTGAGGAATGTGTAAATATGCACCACCAGTAGAAACATAACACCTAGCAGTGGGTGCTCTGCTAATCAGCTGGGCAGCATTCGAATTCCCCCTGAGCAGCCGCACAAGTGCACAGCTTATAGGGAACGTTGGTTTTCACCCTCTCCTGGAGTATCTAGCAGTAACCACTGCTTGAGATAAGATACTGGACTAAATGGGTAATCCTTCTGTTCTGCTATGGCTGTTCCTACACTGTGTTCCTCTGAAACTGAAATAATACTACATTATTGACATTTGGGCTCTGAAAGAGTTCCATGAATTTGCATAAGTACTGAAGATGAATGTCCTTGCAAGCTATAGCTGAAGCTAGGAAGTAATGCAGTCCTTTTAGTGCAGCTGGCTCTACTGTGTGTGATCTGAAAAGTACACCATGCTAAATTCCCTTCTGCAGAGATCTCAGCATTGAACCCTTGGGAATGTTACAAGACTCCAGTCCCTGTGAAGTTACCCTCTTTGCAATTGCAAATTACTTGATAGATATTTTTAGAATCATTATACGATATATCCCCTGTAGGAACAAAAGGGTAGAACAGTACATTGTTTTGTGGTTAAACTCAGGTATTGACAGGAAAACTTCATTTATTTTTAATTTTTTCTTCTGGTAGCCTAATAAATGGGATTTCTGCTGATTTTGTGAAAATGAAAGTAAAGTCTTCTGAATGAATAGTAAAACTACAAAAACCAAGACACAAATGACCATAACAATAATCATTTAACTTTATGAAGGGACCTTCCATTCTAAATTGCTTTACAAACACAGTACTCGATTCTGAGACTTTTACTCTTGCTGAGTAGTACTTCGGTGCTTACTCCCATTGAGGCAAATGGGACTACTCAGGTGAGAAAGTACTATCCAACTTGCATAGGGACAGCAGAATCAAGCCCACAAGAATCTCTTCACCTAGCACTCAAATACAGCCACTTCTGAGGGCAACATAATATTTCACACAAATTTTCCAGGTAACTAATGTTTAAAGGCCTGATCCAACTCACATTACAGTCAGTGGAGAGACTACCACTGGCCCAGACCCTAATAGCACACAGCAACACTTTCTAACAGTCTGGGTAAGTCTACACAGCAACATTATTTCGAAATAATTTAGTCCGCATCTACACAGTGGGCAGTTATTTCAAAATAATGTCAAAATACTGTCAAGCTGGAGGACTTCTTCTCTGACTTCTGTAAGCCTCATTGAACGAGGAGTAAGGGAAGTTGGAGGAAGAGTGCTCTATTTCGATATAAGTGCTGTGTAGCCACTCCCAATTTTGAAATTAGCTATTTCAAAATTAGTTACGCAATTGACGTAGCTCAATTTGCGTAGCTTATTTCAAGTTAAGCTCTGCTGTGTAGATGCACCTTTTGAGACATTAAATGAATAATACTGAGTTTGATTCTGATCTCAGTGATACAAGTGTATAAATTAGGACAACCCCTTTTGAAAGCAATGCAGTTACAGCAATGTAAAACTTGTCTAGGTTAGTTCAAAATTATTCCTCTTATGTATAGTTAATACCCCATAGGAACCTTAGGCAGAGAGAATGGAATGTGATTATTCCAATACTGAAGTAGAAATATAAGCACAAATTAATATGCAATAGATACAGAGGAATCTATTCAATGGAGTTGTGCCTACAAATGTGAGATAGTAAAATTTACCTGGCCTGCATTATTTTATACATGTATATTCTCAATTTTGAATAACAAGCTGTGTTAATCTAACTTCCCCTGTGCTTTAAGCCGAGTAAATCATAAATATAATTTTGTTAGAGACATTTTTTGGTTTCCCCTAAGGAAAAGTTCAGGGTGTCCTACTCTGTCACAATTAAGATACTCAGACTTGTAGAGACAGCTTGAGCTGCTCCCCTTTAAAAGTGAACTAGAACAGCTTCTGGTAAAATTTCCTTTGGTACAAAAAATACCTTTCCCTTTCTTTCTGCTCTTTTAAATGGTATTCTTTCCTTGATTGAATACCTTCTTCCTCTTCATTCTGAAAAACTAGGCAGGAAACTTGCCACCTCCCACTCTTTTTTTCCAGCTGTTTAAAAGAGCTCAGAAGTTGTTATGATTTCAGGCTTTTATGGTTCCTTTTGAAATACTGAAAATTGTGTCAGAGCAGGAGAAATAAGGATTCTAGTTACTTCCATTAGAATTCTTTCTGAAATGCAGCATTTCTTTTATTCTCAGAATAGATAAGCACACCATTTGTTACAGAAGCGCTGACTTTTTTTAATTTCCTCAGGGGTACTCCATGCTCAGTCAGGCCCATCCCCATTTCACCCCTTCTCCCAAGACCTCACCCCATTCCTCCTTCTCCGAGTGTGCCCTGCCCTCGGTCTGCCCCCTTCCCCAGCACCTTCAAGGAGTTGGCATCGATGATTTGTTAGCAAACTAGTCAAGTCCTGGCAAAACACAAAGGTGAAAAATCTGTAGTGGTTCAGAACAGAGTTTAAAAAGAGGACTATTCACTTCAAAGTCTCCTCCCACGAAGTGCTTGTGAAAGAAATGTTCTTCAAAGAGCAAAGGTTCTCCTTTTAGGAAGATTTGCCCTGTTCAGAATTTGAGCCCCAGTGTCCTTTCCAGAAATATGTCAGGGCTATTCCCCACTCTGGCACACTGAGTGCAGAAAGTGGGGGCCCACAAAAGACCTTAAAGACCTTGCCTTTTATAGACTCTGCTTACAAAAAAACTTCCCAGAGTCACAGATGCACTGACTCTGGAAGGTAGGCTGCCACCATTGAGGCTATGTCTAGACTACATAGAATTTTCGAAAGAGGATATGCAAATTCCATGGGAATTTGCATATCTTCTTCTGATCTATCTTTTGAAAGTGAAAGTAGTCTGGACACAGTTTTTTTCAGGAAAAAAAACCTTTTTAAAAAAAACGCTCTTCCTTAAAAAAGGAGGTTTACGCATTTTTTTCGCAAAAGGGGTTTTTTCCCCTGAAAAAAATCATGTCCAGACTACTTTCACTTTTGAAAGATCCTCTTTCAAAAGTGAGATCAGAAGAAGATATGCAAATTCCCATGGAATTTGCATATCCTCTTTCGGAAAAAAAACGTTGTTTAGATTTGCCCTGAGTGATTTAAAGAACCCTAAAAAAACAGGAAGGAACACGTGAATTCCTTCCCCAGGGGTATCCCAAGCTCTTCTGCCACAAGAGAACTTGAAAAAAAGAAAAGAAACAAAAGAAAACACAGAAAACAAACTGTGTCTTTCATAGCTGACCTCTCAGGCTAGGCAGGCACACACACAGACCTGTTACCTTCCAGGACACAAGAATCAGATCATTGCCTTAAAAAAGATGATTTTATTAACAAAAAACCAAAAAGGTATCCTTAATAAAGCAAACTTGGTTGCTAGGTGTTACAGAGCAACTGAGAAAAACAAATTAAAACACAGAGAACATAGTATCTCTAGGTACAGCTTAGATAGTGAATGGGGGGGGGGGATGGATTTTACACAGAGAAGCTTAACCAAGCACAGAACAAAGAAAAATACTCTGATCATGACTAAACATACATTCCTCACTCTACTTACAATCTGTGCTGATCCGTACTTGAAGGCCCAGTTCACTCCCATGCCTAATATTCCTTGTAGTCATGGTAATTCTGATTACTGCATCTTGCTCCCTCCAGGCCTTAACTTAGAACTCACATAAAGGAAGAAGCAGCTAGGTATCTATATACAATTCGTATTTCAACAGACTTCCCCATTGGCTTTCCTGGCTTTCTGCCAATACCACCCTAGCTACCTGAGTTTAACCCTTACTCACCAGGTGCTGGCCAGCACTCCTATCCATTACAACGTAGAAATTGGGTTCTTTGGTAGAAGGCCTATATTCTTTATCTATGGGCCCAAGTCTGCTCCATTGAATTTTAGAATTTTGCTAGTTCAATGTATGCAGGGTCAAGTCCTAGGTCAGAATTTCCCATTGCTAGTCATGAATCATAGGGATTCCATCCAATGCTTTGGGTCAGAACTTTTAAATCTCAATGTCCAGGGAGAAATCAAGTGATATTGGTATGTACTTGATTCTCTCTCCTTCACCCTCCAATGTTGCTTTTCTGCCTGGAGCCCTCTGACTACATGGGCAGACCCTCAGCCCTGTTGTCTGAATGGCATAGGGTACAGCACATATGCAACATATTAGATTGTAAATTCCTAAGGACAGAGACTGGGTCTCCCTTTGACTAGTGTTAAATACAGTAGGTCTGTGTCTGTAATCACTATTTCAATGCAGATGGTCACAATAATAAGAGAGCCAGTGAGTGGGTCCATTTTCCCATGAGTATGAAGGACAACAAGTTAACATTCATCTGTGCCTTTATATTGTACAGATTATTCCATTCCAAGAAGTATTGAGGCTGCTTGATAATGAAAAAGGCTCTGAATAATCAAGGGTGGTTTTAATAAGGGCTAATTTAAAGATTATCTTTAAAAGTATAAATTGGACATTATTTTGCACTACAACTGAAACCTGCTTAGAAGTATAATGAAACAGCTATTTATCAAGAATGGAATAAACCTGATAAAAGAATAAAACTTACTGGGCTACAAATGGTAAAATAGAAACTGAACCTTTTTCTGTTTAAGACATTTCCATGTTAAATAAACACACACCATTCACAATATACATTACAGGACGATGGAGCCCTCCTATGAACATCTGTTAAAAGAATAGACCTGTAAGAAAATATCTGTCAAGTTTATGTTCTTAGCACATTTCCATTCTATTAGTTTTGACAACTATTTCAGGCCATTTGTCGTCCAGAGCCATGTGTCTCTGGGCAGTCATTGTACTAGTTATAGACTCCAACAGCAACCCAAAAGTTTCTACTCTTGAATTGCTTGGTTTATACAGTCCAATTTTTCATTTTTTTATTCCCTAGGCAGCTGAAAATAACAAGATGACTTCAGCTGGCTTTGTTCTTACCTTTAATGACTTTGTGACCAACATAAGAACCTGATCCTAAAATCCTCCCTCCTATAAACTCTCCATTTAAAATCAATGGAACTACTCACGTGCACGTTGGCAGACAGGCCTTTGCTGGAAAAAATGGTAGCTTATCATTTTTCATAGAGGCAGTTCCCTACACCAGCTTTTGGTTTTCTTTTCTCCCTTTGGAAGCCCTTCAGAAAGCTCATGTATGACCGTTAATGGATTTTCCAGACAGTATCCAAAGGTGCTCATATTTTCACTATATTTTAAAATAACTTGTCTATCTCAGAAATTCTCATATGACCTTAATACCAGGAATAAACTAGTTGTGGGATTTTTGAGCCGGAAGTTAACATGTTTTTAAAGCTGTAACGCTATAAACAATTACAATAGAAGTTAATGCAATAGTTCTGCTACTGAACTAGAATAGAAGATACTGCTGTAGTTCATAGGTCGTTCCTTGGTGTCCTTGTACAACAAATGGTAGATCATTACATTGATTTTTGTTTGAAATCATGGTTCAATAGGTAATCTCTAAACTTATTATCCTTTAACAAAAGTTTCTGAAAGACTTTTAATATGTGGACTTGAAACAAAGCCAAGAAAAATAAAACATTCAGGACTAACAAAACAGGCAAGATGGACAACAACAATGAACTTGCCCAGTCATAATACATTGACTGTTCATACAACTGTAATATATTTAATCCCAGATGCAATGTGTATAATATCATGAGAGATATGTGCACATCTCCTAAACAACATTAGGATATTATATAATAATTAATAATAAACCCCACCTATTTGCTATTGGAGAGCTGTAATTGGATCCTGGAGTACAGTCTGGAACTGGGGTATGGCTGTGCCCCCTTAACCCTCCATCCTGGGCTGTCTCTCATAATGATTTGCTAGTGACAAGCAACTAATCCCTCCGGGGGCTGTGATCACTCACCACAACAGCATGTGGAACCCCATACCCAGCTAAATTGTGTGAATTCTCCCTGAGCCACTCATGACTCACAGAAGGGAAAAATCTCCCAAGCCTTGTACCCTAGAACAGTATCATCTTGCCTTGGTTGGAAACCTGACAAGTATCACTTTATTATTCAGTCCGCCCTTTCTTTGCTGTGGAAAGGACTCGTAAACTTTGTAAACTGAGCTGAGATTTCCCCAGGACTTCAATCAAAATACACTGTGTTTGGTAAAATACGTAAAACAGATTTATTAACTACAGACAGACAGATATTAAGTGATTACAAGTAGCATGCACAGAAGATCAGAGATAGTTACCAAAGAAAATAAAGGTAAGTGCACAGTCTAAATCTTAAACCTAATTAGTCTAGACAACATTTGACTCAAGCGTTTTCTCATCCAGTTGATGCAGGGCCATCCTTAGGCATATGCAGTTGCGTAGCCACCACTAAATTTGAATTTAGCGGCGACTTACATTGCTGCATATGCCTGAGATGGGCAGTGCTGGCTTTGGTGGCCCCAAACCCCATCTCATGGTCACACACCACCACCACCCCGGGCTCTGCTCACCAGGCAGTGGTGAGCAGCACAAGGTCATGGGCCAGAGCACTCCAGAGGAGCAGGAGGCAGCCATGCAGCCAGCAGCTAGAGAGAAGAGGCTGTTTCCCCTTCAAAGCACCGCTCCTCTCTGGCCACTGGTACGGCCGCCCTTTGCTCGTCCATCCCACACTCACACCGCCTGTGCCTCCCATCTGCTGCCCTGAGGTTGCAGGTGAGCCTCTCTCCTTGACCTGCTCCAAATCCCCCAGACCAGATGCCATTACAGCAAATGGCATCTCATGCATCCAATCTGGGACAGTTAGCAACCCCCTACTACCTACAGCTTCTGCCCCCTGCAGCAGAGCAGCTGTTCTCCCTATGTGGTGTGGGGGGGATGCCGGTGCTAGGCTGTATAAGACACCAACACTGGTCGAGATGACAACCCTGAATAGATGTTATAGTTCTTAATACACAGGCATCCCCTTTAAGTCTGGGAACCAGTCTCCTCAGTTCAAGTCTTAATCTTCCCAGCATTCTTGTTGTTTCTAGCATAGGTGGGGAACAGAAAAGTCAAAACATGATGCCACTTCCCCTATTTTATATCCTCAATCCATGGGCCTGGAGAACTCTAGCCCGGACATGTTGTGGTGGGCTTTGCTGAGTCACAGAGTTGAGCAATCCTGCATTATGAGATGCTTACTCAACTCTCTCTCATAGAATTATAGATCCCTTGTTTGCCACTCCCCTTCTGATTAATGGTGGTTTAATATCAGCCTTGGTTTTGATCACCTCCTTTGTTGTTACTGGAGAAGGAGCAGTGGGAGACTCCCAAACTTACAACATATGTCAATAGCAACTGTAAAGTAATATCTCATAACTTCATACACACTAGTGATGTGTATATTTTGACAAAGGAATGGGTTTCAGCAGATCATAACCTTTCATATGATATTCTTTGTGTGAAATATATAATAATTATATGGCAGGAGTGGATATGGACCTTCCAGGGAGCTGCTTATGTGTACATCTCTCTGAGGATATACACTCTGCATAAACTGGGGAACCCTGTCTATTAGGATGATATATAATAATAAACCCCACCTGTTTGCTATTGAAGATCCAAGGACTGACTTTGCAACTGAATTGGTCTTTGCAATGACTTGCATTTTATTTAACAGTCGAAATCTATTATGGAATTTATTTTCTTAATATGCTGTGGGCAATTATGAAGATAATGGGAGGCAAGTCCTCTAATTCTGGATGTACCAAAATTCCTGAAGACTAGCCTAAATATACTTAGGATAGCCTGCATATGTCATTAACATGTTTCCCCTCTGCATAATTTTTGGAGTATTTCTGCTGAAAATGTATAAAATCTCTAATACTGCTATTGCTGTGTCTGCCATTTAGACATTTCAGAAGAGATGCTTCAAAGGAAAATGCACATTTAATTGCTTCACATTAACTGGTTTGGCGAGTCTGCTACTAGCACTGGTCTACGTGACAGTGGAATGTATTGCTGTACACAGGGATTAGTGCCCACTTGTGCTTGTGTAACCACCACCACGGTGGATTTGAACCTGGGACCTCAGGAGCTGACTCTAGGAGCCTCTACCCTCTGAGCTAAAAGCCAGTTGGCTCCTAGCCCATGCTGTAGAGGTCTCTTGATCTTAACTGTTGCAGTGGTCTAGGTGCCACTTGCAGTACTTAGTAACCACACTAGGTGTGTGGGTTACACTTGGCCTATGTAAGGCCAAGTCTATACCAGGGAATAAGATCAAATTAAGATACACAAACTCCAGCTATATTAATTCGAATTTTGGTGTCAACGGGAGGAACTCACAAAGAGTAGGAGTACCAGCACCAAAAATGGTGCCCTCAGCATTCAATCTAGTGGGTCCTTACTAGATCCACTAAACTGAATGCCAGAAGATCAACCTCTGGAGTGCTGATCTACAGGTAAGACGTGGCCTTATATATAAGCTGTACTACTGCTGATAGTCAGGGAAACATCTTTTTTTAGTTCAAATGGTAGAGTCTTTGATTTTGGAACAGAACTGCCTAAGCTGAAGACAGCCTACCTTCCATGCTTCAGGCTTTTGTAATGGGTGACAACTACGATGCAGCCAAAGATTTGTAGCAGTCGGAAAACTGAATCTCTGGTATGAAAGGACTAAAATATTCAGTAAGGAATCTTTTGCTCATGATAATATCTAATATCTACACCCTCACAAAAAATCACCTTGCAGTCCTTTGTCTAAGATTTAAAATAGTAGTTTAAGAAAATTGCATTCATTTTATTCCATTATAATCTCAATAACTTTTGGCACTGCATAACTGACATTCAGTGGACAGTATAACTCTGTTGCACATATATAGCAGCTGTTTCTCTTTAAACAACATCCAAAATTTTATTCCTCACAAGATCAGAATCTATATAATAAAAGATAGCTGGGCTTAGTCATTTAGTAAATCATAAACACTAACTTTCTTTAAACGTTATGGCTGCTCTGTAAAAATAATCCTCCTCCTTTTCTGTCTCTTCTCCTATTCCCCATTGCACTCCTGTAACATACTGATATACAGCTGGAATAAATCATGTACAGTTTTATAAGGTTCCTCAATATGCACCCCAGTGCACAGATACAATAATAGTGCAAAACCCTTGATAATCACTTAAAATCTCAACTTTATCCAAAAAAGATCTTAAATCCTGCATATTTTGTTCTTTGAATCGCTTTCTTCTACATTTGTAATATAGTAAGTGCAATACATTTGAAGAGTCACATGATCTGTCATTCATGGGCTAAACTTTCAAGCTGCTGAGTTGGGGTTCCCCAAAGCCTGCTGAGTATTGACACACACCCTGTGCTGAGAATTGTGTGCATGTAATTTACATGAGTGCAGCAAAATCTGATAGTGACATGTAGGTGCTAGTGACTATCATAAAAGCCAGGCAGCATTCAGCAGAAAGAAACAACTAGACGAGATCTGTGCCAGTCTACTGCCCTAGTGTGTTTCATTGGCTGTTAATAATGCAAGCAGTGCCCCCATTTTCTATCTGTGCCCCTACACTGGTTGCAGGAAGAAGCACATGGTATAGGAGCTAGGACTGACTGATCTGCTGCAATTCGGCTGACTCATTATCCTTGTGATTCCTTATTAACTGTCTTGTCTGATTAACAGGTCTTAAAACCGTATGGTACGGTGCTCAAGACAGTGAACTATGCAACATATGGCATGGTTGCTCATACCCCCTTCCCACTGTATCTTCCAAGATACATTTCATAGCATCGCCTCTTATTTATGCCAGTGTAATCATTGGCGTTATCCCTGTAAGTAAGAAGAAAATTAGAATTACAGTCCCTCCTCTTTCTTGACCACTTGCCTGATCAATTTTGCAGAATACCTGGTGGCTGAAAATACAATTCAGTCTCCTACAACATCCTGTCCATACAGTAATAAGGGCAAGTGAACATATTCCACAGTTGCTGCCATGCCATATTTATAAATGATCTGGAAAAAGGGGGTAAACAGTGAGGTGGCAAAATTTGCAGATGATACTAAACTGCTCAAGATAGACCAAAGCAGACTATGAAGAGCTTCAAAAGGATCTCCCAAAACTAGGTGATTGGGCAACAAAGTGGCAAATAAATTTTAATGTTGATAAATGCAAAGTAATGCACATTGGAAAAAATAATCCCAACTATACATACAAAATGATGGGAACAAATTTAGCTACAACTACTCAAGAAAGAGATCTTTAAGTCATTGTGAATAGTCCTCTGAAAACATGCACTCTGTGCAGTGGCAGTCAAAAAAGCAAAAGAATGTTAGGACTCATAAAAAGATACAGAGAATAAGACAGAGAATATCTTACTGCCTCTGTATAAATCCATGGTACACCCACATCTTGAATATTGTGTGCAGATGTGGTAGTTTCATCTCAAAAAAGATATCTAGGCATTGGGAAAGGTTCAGAAAAGGGCAACAAAAACGATTAGGGGTTTGGAACAAGTGCCATATGAAGAGAGATTAAAAAGACTGGGTCTTTTAGTCTTAGAAAAGAGGAGACTAAGGGCATGTCTACAGTAGGAAATTATTTCAAAATAACTAAATTCAAAATAACTCCCAAAATAACTATTTTGAAATAAGCTTATTCCCCGAGGAAAGTAGGAGTACAGAGTTTGAAATAACCAGCCCATTATTTCAAAATAATGGGTTTAGTAGTGTGGATGCTCTGCTTATTATTTCGAAATAAGGGGGATTATTTCAAAATAACTCCCTAGTGTAGACCAGGACAAAGGGGTGGGCAGAGGGGATATGACAGAGGTACAATCATGACAGGTATAGAGAAAGTGAATAAGGAAAAGTTATTTACTGGTTCCCATGACACAAGAACTAGGGATCACCAAATGAAATTAATAGGTAGCAGGTTTAAAAAACAAATAAAAGGATATTTCTTCACACAGCCAGCCTGTGGAACTCCTTGCCAGATGATGTTGTGAAGACTAGGACTTCAAGAGTGTTCAAAAAAGAACTAGATAAATTCATGGGGGATAGGTCCATCAATACATATTAATTAGGATAGGTAGGAATGGTGTCCCTAGCCATCGGTGACAGGAGAGGGATCACTTGATGATTACCTGTTCTGTTCACTCCCTTTGGGGTATCTGGCATTGGCCACTGTTGGAAGACAGGATATTGGGCTAGATAGACCTTTGGTGTGATCCAGTATAGCCGTCCTTACGTTCTTATGCCCTCAATATTGTCCCTGTCGATAGGCAAAACATTCAGCTGCATATGGCACCAAAAATTTGGAACATCAAATTGCCCCAAATTTCATGATGCCCTATACACCCACATGCTGCCTATGGGGGATGATGTTGGGGGGTGCCAGAGCCTAACCGCCCAGCCCACACACCCGTCCAGCTGCCCGCTGCCCCCCCCGACAGCAGCCCCCACTCACCAGGTGGAGGCAAGCAGCTCTTGTGGGCTGAAGGACTGAGCAGGGGGTAGTTGTGCTGTGGCGGCTAGAGGGAAGTGACACTTGCCCCTTAAAAGCACTGCTTCTCTTCAGCCAGCTGCATGGCCACCTGCTGCTCCTCTAGCCTGTGCCTCCCTTCCGGTCCTGCTCCAGGTTGCCAACTTGACTGGATATAGCTACAGTAAATGGTGTCTGGTCTGGAAGAGTTGGTAACCCCTTTTCTCCACAACTTCAGCTCCACCACCGCTTTTCCTAGGGTGTACGAGTATTGGGCTGCATAGGGCACAGGTAGGGACAGCCCTGCATGCCCTACAATGGCTTTTCAGTTACCAGTTTCTGCAGGTTCTATAATTAACTGCTGTTGTGTTGCAGTTTTCTGATCCATGCTAGTTACAATGGAGAGGCTACTGTCCACAAACTGCATGTTAGTCTATGCCAATGATTCTTCTGCACAATGTGTTTCAGATGTGTGGCTGACAAGTAATTCAGAAACGAGTGGTCCTGTAGCATCTTAGAGACTAACAAAAAAATATAGATAGTTTCATGAACTTTTGTGGGCACAACCCACTTCTTCAGATGACAAATATGGAGCAGGAGGCACAGAGGGACAAATATAAAGCAGAAAAAAAGGGAGGGGGAGGAGAAATGAAAAAAAAACCTGTTAATTAAAGTGTCCATGCTAAATGAGGCTAATAGACTGGGTTATAAATGTCTGATACTTAGCTTTTGATGTCATTTGGGTGTTGAATATAACGGCCCATCCAAGAAATGTCTTTGTTTAGTCCCTGGGTAAATGAATCTAATTTGCATATAAAAGCTAGTTCTACAGTTTCTCTCTCTAGTTGGTTCCTGAAATTATTTTGTAAGGGCATGTCTACACAGCAGGGCTAACGCCAAAATAAGCTACACAACATGAGCTATGTCAATTGCGCAGCTTAAGTCCAAATAGCTTATTTCGGCTTTTGGCACTGTCTACACAGCAGGAAGTTGAAGGAAAAGCACTCTTGCTTTTCAACTTTTCCTCGTAAAATGAGGTTTACAGGAGTCGGAGTAAGAAGTCCTCCAGCTCAATATTATTTTGACATTGTGCAGAAATAACTTCTTATAATGTAGATGTGGACTGTGTTATTTTGGAATAACGTTAGTTATTCCGAAATAACACTGCTGTGTAGATGTACCATAAGAGAATGGCCACTTTTAGATCCATGAGTGTCTGGGCAAGTTAAAATGTTCCCCAACAGGTTTCTGATTTGTGTCCATTAATCCTTTGTCAGAGCTCATGATAATGTCTATATTTTTTGTTCGTCTCTAAGGTGCTACAGGACCACTCGTTGTTTTAAAGTTTTTTTAAAATTACAGACTAACACGGCTACTGCTCTGAGAATTTTAAGCAATTCAGAGATATTTAATCAGACAATCCAATGTCACTGAAGTGGGGGGAGACTGCAAGCAGATAATTAAAGTGCTTTAGTGTATTTATATTTCAGTCCACATAATCAAATAAAGGTGAGGCTCTTATTTTAAAGGATAACATCACATATGTACCTATACTAATGTTTAGTAATTACATAGCATTTTCTGTTCATAGCTTTCATAATACTTCACAAAGAAAGGTATTTTCCTCATTGTAAAGATGGTGAGGGAAATAAAGATTGTACACAAAGAAAGTGTGACTTCCATCAGGTCACACAGCAATTCAGAGCCTGATTCCAATCATAATTCATTTTCACTGTATCATTCTGCCTCTGCTCTATTCTAACTGCCTATAGTTCCTTATTTATTGGATATCATGGTATGCATGTCAAGGAAATATGCTCCTTCAGTGTAGGCTGAGGTATTTGGAACATCTTACTGCTCTCTTCATTTCCAATTGCAAACATCAGCATGACACGTGACTCTTTTGGCTGCATGCAGGGGCTGGCCAAAAGTGCTTTGTTGCTTTATGCCCATTTTCTGCTTTGAAAGGAACACATCTCTGACATAAGAAAAAAAATAGTAAGAACATGGTCTTGTTGTTAGAATTAATTTGGCTCTAGAATACTTGTGGAATGTGGCATTAGTCCACTCACTCAGTTCATATTGAGTACTCAAGGAGCTGATTAAGGAGATATCTGAGCCATTAGCGATCATCTTTGAAAAGTCATGAAAGACGGAAGAGATTCCAGAAAACTGGAAAAGGGCAAATGTGGTGCCCATCTGTAAAAAACAAATAAGGACAACTCAGGAAACTACAAAACAGGGTTTGTACAGCTTGCATTGCTGCACTGTCTTTGCTGTTTTTAGATACTCTAGTCTAGCTAGATTAAAGCTAGCATGGGTATGCCTGCCTGAGCTGCAATCACACTTCTGTTGGCAGCGTAGACACATCTTAATTTCAATATACAAAAACGCTGCTAATGTTTCATGTGTGCCCACTACCAACATGAGCCACCATCCCTGACAAAAACTTGAGGACACCTCTATCCTCCTCCAGTTCACTTCAAACAATTTTGGTGCTGTTGAGGGTAGGAGTAAGAGGCGTTGCATCAGTATCAGTCCAGTTGATCTTCCCACTACAATTTCATAGTGCTATCAGTCACCTTGTAATGACCATAGCAGATAAGAATTTCTTATTTTGTACAGTTTTGGGCAGGGGTGGGCAAGAGGCTGCAGGCAGGCCCACAGCCGCCTCGCCTCGACGGAACCCTTAGGCAGAGAACAGCTCACGCTTTAAAAAGCCAGCTGCTCTCCCCTCTGGAAGGGTGGAGAGAAAGGAAGGAGACTTCTCATGCTGTTCGCACCCCTCAGCAAAATATCTCAGCTCCCATTGGCCAATCTCTCAGTTTCTGGCCAATAGGAGCTGAGAATTTTTGCTGGGAGCAGGGGGCATTGTGGGAAGCCTTCTCCTTTCCTTTACCCCTCCCATGCCTGGAGTGGAATAGCAAACAGCCTGTAGCAGATAGTCTACCTCAGGTTTCTGCAGGTGAGTGCCTCCCAGCCAGAGCTTGCCTCTGACACCTCACCCCCCTTCCTCCCCTCTGACAGCCTGCCCCAGGCCACCACCGAAAGTACCCTTTTTCCTCCCTTCTCTCAGATCATAACTCTCTCCCAGACCCTGCATCCTCTCCTACACACCTCCCACAAGCCAGAATCCTCTCCTGCACCCCAGTCCCTTGCCTCAGGTCACCACCCAAACCCTCTGCACCCACTTCAGCCAGGTCCCAACTCCCTCCCAGACCTTGCACCCTCTCCCAAAGCCCCTCTTCCATGCCAAAATCCTCTCCTGCACCCATATCCCCTACTAGACTGTGCACTCCTTCACCCAAACTCCCTCTCAGACACCTCACCCCCTCCTGCACATACTGGTAGAGAACACACTGGTAGAGAGTCATAGGAACTGATAAGAATCATGGTGAAGAAAAGCTGAAGGAAACAGCTGCTGAGGAAGGTGTTGAAGGTCCAACAGGACTAGGGTCTAAGGTGTGACCTATCAGATGTGCCAGTTTTAGCTACCTGCAGCAGCTCACATTGCTGTTGCAAGACTATATACAAATGTGTGTGAGGATTGAGATTCGGTTAAGCCTAAAGTTTTCTGTAGTTTTGCTATGCTGTTGGCACCTCTAATATGAATCACTGCTATTATCCAGCACTCCTTGTATACTGGACTTGGAAGCATTGCATTGCTCTTGGCACATTGAAAACAATTTGTTTACCACTTAGAGATTTAATTTATGTTAGTTGCTAAGTACTTCTCATGTTTTATCATATATGTAACACTTAGGGTTGCCAGATGGGTGAAAGAAAAATACAGAACAACCCCCCCAAAAAAAAACACCGGGAAAAAATGTTGTTGAAGGAAAAAAAAATGGGGGGGGGGGTGGGGATCAAAGTTGTTGAGCGAAAAAAACCAAACCCACCTCCGAGAACCCGGAACATGCTTCATTGGGGGCCGCCAGGAAGGAAGTGGTACTGGGAAGGGGGCCTGGAAACAGCTAACGGGGAGGGTGGCAACGGGCTGGCCAGGGAAGATGAGGGGGCCAACGGGAAGCAGGGCTGGTCGGGGGTTGGGGTGTCGGGTGGAATGGGGCTGGCCACGGATATCGGGTGGGGACTGGCTGGAAGGGGACGGGCTGGCCGGGAGTAAGGGGGCGGGAAGCACAGCTGGGGAGGATCGCGAGGGTGGCTGGGGAGCAGGAAGCAGAAGGGGAGCGGGAAGCAGAGCTGGTGGGGGTGAGGGGTGCAGCGGGGGCTGGGAGGAAGGGGGAGGAAGCACAGCTGGCGGGGGCGGGTCCAGCGGCGCTGGCCTGGGGAGACAAGGAAGAGGAACGGGCAGAGCAGGGGGGCTGGCTGGGGAAGATCAGGAGGGAAGTGGGGGAGAACCGGCCGGCCGGGAAGGGAGGGGGGGGAGCAAATTGGCTGGGAGGGAGCGGGACTGACCTGGGCACTTGCTGCCTGTCCCGCGCAGGCTCCCGGCGACGCAGGAGCAAGGAGGAGGCTTCCCCTCCTCCTCACACTCAACCAATTGATGGATCCCAGCAGTAATCCCGGCCCCGCCTCCCAGCTGGGACTCCCAGCCGTTCCCCTGCCCACGCCAGGCTTCCGTCCAGTGCGCAGCCGGAAAAATCAGAAAATACCGGACATTGCACATGTCCAGTATTTTCTGATTTTTTTACCGGACAGAGCGAGCAAATACCGGACTGTCCGGTACAATACCGGACACCTTGCAACCCTAGTAACACTCCATTGTTTTTCTGCTTCAAATATAGTTGTAAACTTTATTGTTCTTTTTTCTGGAGGAAGGAAGAGGAGGGAGAGGAGTTAGAATAGTCCTGGGATTGCTTGCAAATGAGGAGATATAAAGAAAACTTTGAGAATGGAAAGGGGCAAAAAGGAATAGGGGGGAAAAGGGAAAGATCAGGATGAACTAATGAAAGTCCTGATTCTGGTGTTTAGTTACATGGCTGTAAATCAGGAGCAAGTAAAACACTTCAATTCATCATTCTTTTATTCATTTGAGACCCTCTTTTGATTGTCCACTTCACTTTTGTGAAATCCACCTTTTTTTTTTTAATAGTTTTTAAAAATGAGAACAGACAGGGTGACAAAGGTCTGAAAATGGTGGTCTAATTTAGTGGCTGTTTAGGATGGCAGATTTATCTTATCTGCTGTCATGTTTCTATAGGAATATTTGCTGAAACAAGACCACCATCTCCAGGCCCTTAGTCATTTTCTCTGTTCTTATAATACTGGGGCCAGTGTTCCCTGTGGTGTTTGTGTGGCCACTTAGAAGAGATTCAAATGCCACCCACCTGATTAGCAGTGCACCCACAGCTAGGTTTTTTGTTTCTACTATGGTGCACATTCACACGTGCCTCAGTGCACATAAAAATTTATTCTGCACATGGATGGAAAAGATTAGAAGGAATATTGCTAGGGGCTTCTAAGCAAAACTGTACAAAAATGTTTCATACAAAAGACCTACCTTGAGAAATTTGCCATTACTCAAGTAGCTGAATAAATTCCATTTTTACTAGGAACCATTTCACTAGGTTGGCTACATTTTCTGTAGCCTGTGGGATGGGTTGTGTTGAGCTGGAGAAAGTCTAGAGATGCGTGCAGTAAAATCACTGACCATCTGGAGCTAATTGGATTATGGGATTGATTCGACACTGACAAGTCAGGACACACTCTGGGTTATGACATCCAGATGAAGTTACAGTGCAGGGAAGGCCTTCTTTGTGCCTCTGGGAGTAGGGGGTAGTCTGTCTGCCTGGACTAATTGGGAAATTAGAATGATCAAACTAAGGCTGAGTCTCACGAAGTATTGCATAACCATGTAAAGTGTTGAGCTTCCTCTGCTCCTCTGGTTTCAATCTTGCTGTGTTGCAGGGTCTGTACTGCATGTATATGCAGGATATGACACAAACAGGGCTGTGATGGATAACACTATTATCCAGGCCTTAGGGCTATGTGTATTATATGGTCTGAATGTAGCTGTCTTAGGGCAGGATCTACAGCCTTTATTAGTACAAATAGTATTTTTGGATTGGCCCCACAGTGTGAAACTGTAGCATGTTAATAGTGCTTGTGAGACAGACTGAGTTTCAGGAATCCTGTAAAAAATGCCCACATAATTTATTAGTGGACTAATGCACTTTGTTATCAAATCTACTGCTGGACAGCTGAGGGGGCTATTCCAGACAAAGCAAACAAGCAATTAGTAATCAGTGTGACATAATTCACTTTTCTCTTTCATCTATCATTTTGGAAGTATGTCAAGGTCCTTCATCATTTACAATAAACTGGCTATTGCTGTTACTATCAAAGCACCTCATGTTGATTTTCCTTTGGCATTATGCCTTGCAGCAATGTTCCAGTTCCTAGTTTTCAGTTTATTACAGAAAATCAACTTGCAACTTTTTTCCCATTGGTTCCAGAAGACCTCAATAAGCCATCGCTTTGATTCCTATATAATGTCTATGAAGAAGTGTGAAGAAAAAGAAGTTTCCTTTGAAATACCATTGGAACCAGTTCCCAGACTTATGGGGTGCATTAGAATGGTTGCATGTAGTACCAATTTATCAAGGATTAGTTGCTTTATAAACACTTAAAATGGAAAAAAAAGTCTGAATGTAAGTGTGAATCTGGAGGAGCTGGTGCATTTTGTGGTGAGATGTGAGGGAGAAGAAAGGGTGATCATGGACAAAGTTTAAAAACTCTCTGTGAACTGAATATCAAGGAAACTTTAAATTCCTTCCTAGCAAACTTCCATTCAGAAACTTTCTATCCCATTTGATTTTATACACCAGTATTTTATTACATATACTGGAGATGGTAAAATATGAGCTGTTTGTTTCTCCAAAGAAAAAAAATATAAGGAAATTGCAAGTGATCAGGTGTTTTTCAGATGACATCTGGTGGACAAACTGGAGAAAGTTGAAATAATAAATCCAATAAATGTAAATATTTTCTTCCCTTAACTCACGTGGGCTCTTAAGCCGCATTAAAGAATTGTACCATTATCAGTGCAAGTTAATAGTACAGTGCATTCACACTAGCAATCCTGTTTTAGGTATACTTGGTGTTCTCTATACATGCACAGAGTTCCTTGCTGGTGTTATGGGGTCTCTGGATGGCTGCAAATGCTTATCATCTATGGATCTATACCATATATTTGTCCTGTTCACATTTTTGTTATCTTCATGGATGTGTTGAAAGGGTGTGTCCTATGTGAGGGGCCATAAGGGTCAGGGATTACTTTTGAATTTATAGAATTCATAGAACACTAGAACTGGAAGGGACCTCGAGAGGTCATCGAGTCCAGTCCCCTGCCCTCATGGCAGAACTCAGTAATGTCTAGATAATCCCTGATAGATGTCTATCTAACCTGCTCTTAAATATCTCCAGAGATGAGGATTCCACAACCTCCTTAGGCAACTTATTCCAGTGTTTAACCACCCTGATAGGAAGTTTTTTCCCTAATGTCCAACCTAAACATCCCTTGCTGCAGTTTAAGCCCATTGCTTCTTGTCCTATCCTCAGAGGTCAAGGAGAACAATTTTTCTCCCTCCTCGTGACACCCTTTTAGATACCTGGAAACTGCTATCATGTCCCCTCTTAGTCTTCTCCTTTCCAAATAAACAAGCCAGATTCTTTCAGTCTTCCCTCACAGGTCATGTTCTCTAGACCTTTAATCATTCTTATTGCTCTTCTCCGTCACACTCCATGTCTTGCTCACAACACTCTTGTTAATGCATCCCAGAATGTTTGTTTTTTTGCAAGTCACACTGTTGACTCATATTGAGCTCGTGGTCCATTATGACCCATATATCCCTTTCTGCAGTACTCCTTAGACAGTCGCTTCCGGTTCTGTATGTGTGAAACTGATTGTTCCTTCCCAAGTGGAGTACTTTGCATTTGTCCTTATTAAACTTCATCCTACTTACCTCAGACCATTTCTCCAGTTTGTCCAGATCATTTTGAATTATGATCCTATCCTCCAAAACAGTTGCAACCCCTCCTAGCTTCGTATCATCTGCAAAATTAATAAGCGTATTCTCTATGCCAATATTTAAATCGTTGATGAAGATATTGAACAGAACCTGTCCCAAAACAGACCCCTGTGGAACCCCACTTATTATGTCCTTCCAGCAGGATTGTGAACTGTTAATAACTACTCTCTGAGAATGGTTATCCAGCCAGTTATGCACCCACCTTATAGTAGCCCTATCTAAGTTGTATTTGCCTAGTTTATTGATAAGAAGATTATGTGAGACTATATCAAATGCCTTACTAAAGTCCACCACTTCTCCCTTATCCACAAGACTTGTTATCCTATCAAAGAAAGCTATCAGATTGGTTTGACATGATTTGTTCTTTACAAACCCATGCTGGCTGTTACCTATTACCTTATTTTCTTCCAGATGTTTGCACATAAATTCCTTAATTCTTTGCTCCATTATATGTCTTGGCACAGAAATTCAGGTGACTGGTCTGTAGTTTCCTGGGTTGTTCTTATTTCCCTTTTTTTATAGATGGGCACTGTATTTGCCCTTTTTCCAGTCTTCTGGAATCTTTCCTATCTCCCATGATTTTTCAAAGATGATAGCTAAAGGCTCAGATACCTCCTCTATCAGCTCCTTGAGTATTCTAGGATGCATTTCATCAGGCCCTGGCAACTTGAAAACATCTAATTTTAAGTAATTTTAACTTGTTCTTTTTTATTTTATCTCCTAAACCTACCCCCTTCCCACTAGCATTCGCTATGTTAGGCATTCCTTCATCATCAGACTGCTTGGAGGAGACTGAAACAAAAAAGTTATTAAGCACCTCAGCCATTTCCAAGTTTCCTGTTATTGTTTCTCCCTCCTCATTGAGCAGTGGGCCTACCCTGTTCTTGGTCTTCCTCTTGCTTCTAATATATTTATAGAAAGTCTTTTTATTACCCTTTATGTCTGTAGTTAGTTTGAGCTCGTTTTGTGCCTTTTCCTTTCTAATCTTGCCCCTGCATACCTGTATTGTTTGCTTATTTTGGCCTAGTAATTTATCCTTGGTAATTTGTCCTAGTTTCCACTTTTTATATGACTCCTTTTTTATTTTTAAATCATGCAAGATCTCCTGGATAAACCAAAGCGGTCTTTTGCCATACTTTCTATCTTTCCTATGTAGTGGAATAGCTTGCTTTTGGGCCCTTAATAATGTCCCTTAGAAAAACTGCCAACTCTCTTTAGTTGTTTTTCCCCTTAGGCTACGTCTACACTGCACCTCTCTTGCACAAAAGCCTATGCAAATGAAGTGCAGATTAGCATATTGCCGTGCTTCATTTGCATACTTAATTAGCAGCTGTTTTTGCGCGCAAAAAGGAGATGTGTAGATGGCTCCTTTTTGCACAAAAACACCCTCTTGCACAAGAGCCATTCTTCCTCATTTTTTTCAGGAAGAACGGCTCTTGCTCAAGAGGGGGGTTTTGCACAAAAAGGAGCTGTCTACACAGCTGCTTTTTGTGCAAAAGCCTCTTGTGCAAAAACGGCTCCTAATTAATTATGCAAATGAAGCGCAGCAATATGCTAATCCACGCTTCATTTGCATAGGCTTTTTGTGCAAGAGATGTGCAGTGTAGACATAGCCTTAGTCTTGCTTCCCATGGGACCTTACCTACCAGCTCTCTGAGATTACCAGAATCTGCCTTCCTGAAATCCATTGTCTCTCTTTTGCTGTTCTCCCTTCTACCATTCCTTAGAATCATGAATTCTATGATTTCATGATCACTTTCATCCAAGCTCCCTTCCACTTTCAAAATTCTCAACCAGTTCTTCCCTATTTGTTAAAATCAAATCTAAAACAGCTTCCCCCAGTAGCTTTTCCAACCTTCTGAAATAAAATGTTGTATTCAATGCAGTTCAAGAACTTATTGGATAGTCTGTGCCCCACTGTGTTAGTTTCCCAACATATGTCTGAATAGTTGAAGTTCCCCATCACCACCAAATCCTGCGCTTTGGATGATTTTGTTAGTTGTTTAAAAAAAGCCTCATCCACCTCTTCTACCTAGGTAGATGGTCTGTAGTAGACCCCTAGCATGACATTGTCCTTGTTTTTTACCCCTTTTAACCTAACCCAGAGACTCTAAACACAGCTGTCTCCTACGTCCATCTCCACCTCAGTCCAAGTGTATACCTTTTTAATATATGACAACACCTCCTCCCTTTTTTTCCCCGCCCATCCTTCCTGAGTAAGCTGTACCCTTCTGTACCAATATTCCAATCGTGTGTATTATCCCACCAAGTCTCTGTGATACCAACAATGTCATAGTTGTGTTTATTTATTAGCACTTCAGGTTCTTCCTGCTTATTACCCATACTTCTTGCATTTGTATATAGGCATCTAAGATTCTGATTTGATCTTGCCTCCCGGTTCTGCCTTGTTCCTCCTTTTTTAAAGCTGAATCTAATGCAAAGTGCATATCCTGAGTCACAGAAAGCATAACAAGCGTGTTTTAGTTAGACTCTGCTAACGTTACAATAGAAATCATGCTAGCAAGAACTAAATATGGTTGTTGCTAGCATGGTTTCCATGACTATTCTAAGCTAGGGCCTTTTCCTGTTCCCCGAGTAATAAAATTATGCTAATATTTGGGCCCTCAGCTACGCAAACATTTACCCCTGATAAGTTATTTTGAAACACTGATTTCAGTACTGATTTCTGCTACTGTGATTGTGCTGGGTGGTGTGCCTGAAGCACAGTATTGGGTTTGTTAAAACTGCTTAAAAGTCTCTAGACTAGATCATTACTTCATTTACAAATATTTTTTTATAAAATTCTGTTTTGGTCACACTGGTGAGCACAACTGTATTAGCAGAATTCATTATTAAGGCCCCAGACTGAATTGCACACAACACTAATTTGGATGTGTGTGGATGCAAATGTGGTGTAAAGTTCACCTTTGGGTTCACCCCCCCCGCCCCAGTCCTGTAGCATTTATCCTTGCCATATGTGAGAACAGTCTTAAACCTGATATTCAGAGGTATGGAGCACCCACATTTCCTGTTGACTTGAATTGGTGATGCAAATACTCAATGCTTCTGGAAGTCAGGCATAAGGTATCTCAGGCTGGGCATCCAAAAACAAAGGCACCCCAAATCAGTAGACACTTCTGATGTTGGCCTAAATACCCTGCAACTGGCAAATCTCTTTTTTCCCCCACAAAGAGCCTACTGTTAACAAAGTATGTAAACTACCTGCAATAGCAGAATATGTGATGAATGCAATGTCATGCACTGTACATATAAACTAAATAGAGGGATGGCAAATAATACATTATCACAGTCTGAACAAGTGTATATCTTTCATTACCACTGAAGACCAAATCAAGCAAAATTTTCAGAAGTCAGTGGGAGTTTGCCTGAATAAGATTTAACTAAAAACTAAATCTGACATCCTTACTCTTTTTCTGTGTGATTACCTAGATAGTACTCCTGCAAACAAAGTAAATGACACAAATTAAAACTGTAATCTACCTCCAATGACTTATCAATATGGCTGTTGATTAATCACAGTATACTCATATGATTAACTCAAAAAATTAATCGTGATTAATCACAATTTTAATCACACTGTTGAACAGTAGAATATCAGTTAAAATTTATTAAATGTTTTTCTGCATTTTCAAATGTATTGATTTATAATGCAGAATAAAAAGTGCACAGTGCTCACATTATATTATTTCATTACAAATTTGCATTGTAAAATTATATTTTTCAATTCACGTCATACAAATACTGTAGTGCAATCTCTATATTAAGAAAATGCAACTTACAAAGGTAGATTTTTTTTTGCACATAACTGCACTATATCTGGCAGGTAAACTTCTTATGGCACTCGTTATAACAGTGCCATGCAAATGCCTGTCCTCACTTTCAGATGACACTGTAAACAAGAATCAGGCACTGTTATTTCCTGCAAATAGGAACAAATTTGTTTGAGCAATTGGTTGAACAAGAAGTGTGAATATGTGGACTTGTAAGCTATAATGCTTTACATTATGTTGTTTTTAAGTGCAGTTACAAAAAAAATTCCACATTTGTAAGTTGTACTGTCACAATAAAGAGATTGCACTACAGTGCCTGTATGAAGTGAATAGAAAAATATTGTTTCTTTCGTTTATAATTTTTACAGAGCAAATATGTGTAAAAAAATGTGAGCCCTGTACAATTTGTATTCTGTGTTGTAATTGAAATCAAGATATTTGAAAATGTAGAAAACATCCACAAATATTTAAATAAATGGTATTCTATTTAACAATGCAATTAATCAAAAAAAATTGTAAATCATTTGACAGCCCTACTTCTTAACCTTGTGATTCCCATTGAGAACTAGTGATTTAGTTCCAACCAGTATATAATGACCACCCAAGGACAGTACCATCATATGTCTCAAGGACTATGGGGATGGGCCATCTAAGATGTCAGAAACATCTATGAACCACTGCATGATTTCCATGACACCTCCAACTAAGAGCAGTAAGAAATCATGCAATGGATTCTGGTGCATATGGGGAATATACTGTGAACTGTTCTATATGAAAAAACCCCCAATAAATTTTCTGGTTGCACTTTATAGACTGACAAAACATGTAGATGGTATCATGAGCTTTTGTGGGCACAGCCCACTTCTTCAGATGAAGAAGTAACGTTACTCAAATGAGGAGTAATGTTAGTTCGAACCAAGGGGTTTGGTTCAAACTAACGCGCCCCGGCACGCACTTTCACTTTCAAAACAGCTGTTGAGCGGAGTAACGCACCAGCGAGATCATGCTAATGAAGCGCGGGATATTTAAATCCTCTCTTCATTAGCAATTTCGGTCACCTACATTTGCATCCCTAGTTCGAACTAGAGAGCAAGTGTAGATGTACCCTAACAGACTAAGTCGGCTACCCCCTGAAGCTTCTGTTCTATATGACTTTGCCATTTGGAAATGGATGAGAAATCCCAGTATGACTGAGACACCCACCAATAAATTTGCTTGCTGAAGCCTAATATGTTGCATAGTTTAAGGCCTGAACTGCTCTCAGTTATTAACTTCACTAAAGGAAACCTTAGAATGGTTCATAAACCAGATGAAACAAAGCAAATGCAAACATGGACTAGTACAGTTAGTCTCTCTCAAATCAGAATAGTGTAGAAAACAGACAAAGAAAATTAGCAAACACTGTAATGGAAATAAAGATATTTTTCAGACCACTGCAGGTAGCAATCTCTAAGCACAATCCTCCATAATTTATATTGATGACTGTTTTCAGGTTTTGAAACATTTCCCACTCCTAGTTAATTTCTATTCAGAGGCTGGTACATAAAAATCACCAGCACAAAGAAATCAAATGTAATTGCAGTCATAAAAACAAAAAGGAAAAATACAGCAGGAAAATGCTCTTAAAAACATCAATTAGGCAATGAAATGTCTTCTGCATTGGCCATTTAGTTAGCATCTGTGAATGCTTTTGTGTTCTGCAGCTGGGTACAGCACCATTTCCTGAAATCTCTTTAGCTAGCAAAGCTACAAGTTGAACATATTATTTCCAGTGTGCAGAAAAATTCAGTTGACAGCTATTTAAAAGTTTAACTGGAATAAAGAATGTGAATGAAAAAACAAGATAATGGGTGGTTCAAGAAATATACTGAATACATTTAAAGCATTTTGTTCATCTTTGCAGCATAACAAAGGACACACTTTGGTCTTGATGGATCAATAAAACAATATGGGCTTGAGATAGTTATAAACATCTCCCAGCAGCTGTTTCAGTCATGAGGGAGAAGAGAATATGTACATATCAATCATTTGTCTCTGCGTTCCCCTCAAAATTTTTACCAGGGCTTGCCCTGACTAACCTCATCCACAGACCTGTAATGAGGAGTTGAGATTATGGGAGAGAGGAAAGTAGTAGCATAATTTGATAATCTTACATTTCAGGATTTTCTTTTTACAAAGACCTCATTGCAAATTACATGGTTTTGTAGTCTTACAAAGGAGATCTTGTATATGATGGCTGCAACAGTGCAAGTCCTATAAACTACTTCAGAACCAAGTTTTCTAAAATTTATGGGGTAAAAAATTGAGGGTGTCTTGTATTTTCCACTGAATTTTGCCTGGTTTTGTTGTTCATTGGAGAAATGTCTCTCTCACGGAGTCCTTCATAGACTTTCAATTAAGGTTTAAACTGCTAGTGTTACTGTGAACGTTAGTGCAGTCACCTGCTCTGTCTCCTTCCTGATATCGTCTGATTTATTTTCTAAAGTTTTTTATATGGTCTCCCACAGTATTCTTGCCAGCATGTTAAGGAAGTATGGATTGGATAAATGGACTGAAAAGTAGATAGAAAGCTGGCTAGATTGTCAGGCTCAGTGTGTAGTGATCAATGGCTCAATGTCTGGTTGGTGGTTGGTGTCAAGCAGAGTGTCCCAGGGGTTGTTCTGGGGCTGGTTTTGTTCAACATTTTTATTAATGACCTGGATGAGGGGATGGATTGCACCCTCAGCAAGTTTGCAGATGACACTAAGCTAGAAGGAGATTTAAATAAGTTGGAGGGTAGGGATAGGGTCCAGAGTGACCTTAACAAATTGGAGGATTGGGCCAAAAGAAATCAGATGAGGTTCAACAAGGACAAGTGCAGAGTCCTGCACTTGGGACGGAAGAATCCCAAGCATTGTTACAGGCTGGGGACAGACTGGTTAAGCAGTAGTTTGGCAGAAAAAGACCTTGGGATTACAGTGGATGAGAAGCTGGATGAGAGTCAACAGTGTGCCCTTGAAGCCAAGAAGGCTAAAGGCATATTAGGGAGTATTAGTTAGAGGAGTGTGAGAGTCCCCTGGTACTCCACGTGGGGTCCAGGCCCCTAGTCCCCACACCCAGGGTCTCTTGGAGTGTCCAACCCAGAGTTTGGGTGCCTCCCAGCCCCAATTGGCCGTCTATATGTTTTCGGAGTTTGGAAACGATTCCCTCAAAGTCTTTGGCATTAAGTCTCTCGTTTTGCAGACTGGCCCAATGGAGAAATAAGGGGGCCCGGGCACACCCACTCCACCAGGCCCCTACGCAGGACCCTAACAACAAGGGGGGACGGCCCCGCTGTTGGGAGTTGGTGGGGTCTCTGGTTGAAACACACCAACTCCACCCTGACTTAACAGCCCTGTCCTAGGTCACTTCCTACTTCTATCCGACTACCTATTCGGAGCTAGTGTCCGATGGAAGGTCTCTCAGATCGCAGCGGAGGTCAGCTGCCAAGGCAGAATCTCAGTCGCTGGGTACTCGAGGTAGTCAGTTTTGTCTCGCTCCCTCAGTGTCCACGCAGTCCCCGCGGTTGCCTCGCGACCAAGACCAGACAGGACTTGTGCCGTCTCGGGTTTGGGAGGTACCTGTTAGCAAGACAGGAGAGCGTCCGGTCTACAGCCTGTGGTGACTTCCCATCCCCTCTTCAGGGGTAGTATCCAGGCCTCTGCTTGGGGCTAGCAGGGTCCGAACGTCTTTCTCAGGGCCCCAGGGAAACTGCGCTCGCAGAGCAGCCCTGGGATCGGGCTGGGATCCCCATCATCCCTCCTCAGGCCGGGACCCCAGGGGCAAAACAGCGGACCGGCCTCTGCATCTAGGCACGCCCCCAGTCCTGCCTGCCCGGAGGGTTTTCCTTCCCCCCTTTCTGCTCCCACCCGGGCTCTTTTATTGCCCGGCGCCGGCCAGCTCAGCCATGTCCGGCGCCTTGCGTAGTGCGTTGGAGGTCCCAGCGCTGTCCCCGGGTCCTAGCGCCTGCTGGGTCCAGTTCCGCCACCCGTGAGCATGGGCTGCAGAGCCACGGTGGTGGCGGGTGCTCGCCCCAGAGGGACACGCCGCCGCTCTTGGCAGCGCGAGGTTCTATTACCCATCACAAGGAGCATTGCCACCAGTTCTAGAGAAGTGATTATTCCCCTTTATTCAGTGCTGGTGAGGACACATCTGGAGTACTGGGTCTAATTCTGGGCCCCCATTACAAAGAGGATGTGGATGCACTGGAGAAAGTCCAGTGGAGGGCCACAAAAATGATTAGGGAGCTGGAGCACATGACTTACACAGAGATACTGAAGGATTTTGGCTTATTTAGTCTACAGAAGAGAAGATTGAGGGGGGATTTTATCACAGCCTTTAACTACCTGAAAGGGGGTTCCAAAGAGCATTGAGAGAGGCTGTTCTCAATGGTGACAGATGACAAAATGAGGAGCAATGGTCTCAAGTTGCAGTGGAGGAGGTCTAGGTTGGATATTAGGAAAAAACTATTTTACTAGGTGGGTGGTGAAGCATTGGAACGAGTTACCTAGGGAGGTGGTGGAATCTCCATTCCTAGAAGTTTTGAAGTCCCAGCTTGACAAATCCCTGGCTGGGATGATTTATTTGGGGTTTGATCCTGCTTTGGGCAGGCGGTTGGACTCGATAACCTCTTGAAGTGTCTTTCAACCCTATAATTCTATGACAGTGATGCACTCAAGAGCCAGTCCTACAATGGAGTGAGTACTTTACTCCCTGGCTACGTCTACATTGGCATGATCTTGCGCAAGAACTCTTTTGCGGAAGAGTTCTTGTGCAAAAACTCTTCCAGAAGAGAGCGTCTACACTGGCATGTGCTTTTGCGCAAGAGATGTGCTTTTGCGCAAGAGCATCCATGCCAGTGTAGATGCTCTCTTGCGCAAGAAAGCTCTGATGGCCATTTTAACCATAGGGCTTTCTTGCGCAAGAAATTCATGTTGCCTGTCTACACTGGCCTCTTGCGCAAGAACAGTTGCGCAAGAGGGCTTCTTCCTGAGTGGGAGCGTCAGAGTTCTTGCGCAAGAAGCACTGATTTTATACATTAGAACGTCAGTGTACTTGCGCAAGAACTCGCGGCCAGTATAGACAGGCAGCAAGTTTTTGCGCAAAAGCAGTTGCTTTTGCGCAAGATCGCACCAATGTAGACACAGTTGGTACTTAGCATCCTTTACTCCTGGTAACTTCAGCAGGAGTCAAGAGAGTGTTCAACACTAAGTCAGTGTCCAGGAGAAGGCTTTGTTCAAGAGAAACTCTTTTAATCATCTGGAGGATCGTCTGTATCACTGCCTTTATTTCTCCATTATACACTCCACTGTACACTCCACCTAGCCATCATCCCCCCATTTAAGCAGTACAGAAGTTTATCAATAAACTTCTACTCCTCAATGAGCTGGAGGGGATCGTGCTGTACCAGATAATCATTAATTACACTGTGTTATACTTTTCTGGCTGCTGGAGAAATACTAGAAAGCTGACCACTCTGGAGAACAACTGAAGTGTCAATGTGAGTTTTCCCACAGATTTCTATGAGCATTGGATCAAGCCTCTAAAGTAGGAAGCATAAAGGCGTCGGCAACAGGAATAGAGTGGTAAAACATATTTGGACCAATGGCAACTGGAGCAGAATGTCTTAACTAGCCCTTGGATTGACATTCTAAATAACTGGTATCAGAAATGAAAGAATATGTAATGCAAAAACATTGAGGAGTCTTGTGGCATCTTAGACTAACAATTTTATTTGGGTATAAGCTTAAAGAGTCACAGGACTCCTTGTTGTTTTTGTTGAAACAGATTAACAGACATGTATAATGCAATCTCCATAGCCTTGTGTTAAACAAATGCTTCAAAATATCCTTCCTTTGTATGATATAACACAATTATGTGACAGGAGAAATACAGGTGTAAGCAGGGGCTGAACTGCTGCTTGTTATCAGCCAGCTAAAAGGAGAGAGCTGTCCTGGTCGTGGGTGTGCCCACTACCATTGTTTAGCTCTGCAAGATAATTAACTGTTAACTGTTGATATGTAAATACAGCTTATGCCAGGAGCGGGAGGGAATACGAGTTGTGGCTATGTAAATCCAATTCAGTCAGGGCTGATGGAGGATCAGTGTTGGAATGGAATGTTGTGTATTGTAAATAATTTGGGGCTGTTGTGGGGGTCACAAATCATGCTACTCCTAAATGTGGGAACTGTAAAACATGACACCAGTGCTTGCAGGAGAGACACCATCACTGTAAGAGGTCTCTGAGGAACAAGCCTCCCCCCTTTCAGAGTTGAGTGAACTGAACTGGGGGGAAGGGTTAAAGAGCTTGAGTCAGCCTGCTTCACACCTGCCAGGTGTGAGCTGTAAAACTTGCCCAACCTGCTCCTTTCCCCCTTTGTTTTAAGGATAGACCTAAAGCAGACTCCATGAGGGGTCTTTTTGCTAGTCCAGTAGAAGCTGGAATCCTTTGCCAGTCTAGGTGGTGGCTAAAGAGTTGAAATCACTAAGAGCTGAAATCACTGGTTTGGCTGGGAGCCAGACCCATTGCAGCCAGTGAAGCAGCAGCGGCCAGCAGAGTGGCTGGTGGGAACCATTGGCAGGCAGCCAGTAGGAGCGGTGGCAGGCAACCAGCAGCATGGCGCAGCCGGTAGGAGCAGCAGCAGGCGAGGAGCGGTGGCAGGCGACCAGCGGTGCGGTGCAGCTGGTAGGAGCGGCGGCAGAGTGGCTCGCGTTAAAGACTGCAGCAGAATCCTACGGCGAGGTGGGGCCGTCGGCCTCAGACCACGTAAGGTGCCCCTATCTATCCCCTCCGCCCCCATTTCTATCCAGGTTCGGAGGTAAAACCTTGTGGGTGAACTTTTGGACTCTGGGCGGCACTGACCAGGGACAGAGACTTTTGGGGTGTCGGACTTTGGGACTTCGGGTGATTCTTGGCTGGGGGAGGGGAGCTTAGCTCATGTTTGGGCTATGAACTCTGTTTGTGGTATTTTCCCAAGTTAATGCCGTATGACTTCTCTTTGGCTGTGTCTAGACTGGCATGATTTTGCGCAAAATCTTGCCGCCTGTCTACACTGGCCGCAAGTATTTGCGCAAGAACACTGACTTTGTAATGTACAAAATCAGTGCTTCTTGCGCAAATACTATGATGCTCCCGCTCAGGGATAAGCCCTCTTGCGCAAGTATTCTTGCGCAAGAGGGCCAGTGTAGACAGCATCGTTAGTTTCTTGCGCAAGAAAGCCCGATGGCTAAAATGGCCATCGGAGCTTTCTTGCGCAAGAGAGCATCTACACTGGCATGGATGCTTTTGCGCAAAAGCAAATATTTTGCGCAATGGCACATGCCAGTCTAGACGCTCTCTTGCACAAATACTTTTAACGGAAAAACTTTTCCGTTAAAAGTATTTGGGCAAAATCATGCCAGTCTAGACGCAGCCAGACTGTGTGCTTGTGAGTGGGGAAGCATTGCCTCTCAGAGGCACCCAGGGGTGTATAAATTTCCCAGGTTACTGGGTGGGGGCTCGAGCCAGTTGTGTGTGAGATGGACCCCTAGATATTGAACCCAGCCCTGGCTGCTGCCAGGCCTACCCGGCAGAAGGGTTACACAGGTAGTCCCCGAGTTACGAACGCATCAATTTACAACCGTTCGTCCTTATGACCAACCTTCCATTGAGCGCGTCCCTGAGTTACGAACGCGCGATCTGCACTTACGAACAGCACGGTCACATGTAAATGAATGGGGTCCGACTTACGAACAGATCGAATTATGACCAAGTGCTTGGTACGTAACTCGTTTGTAAGTCAGGGACTATCTGTATAGAGCCTGAAATGTGTGATGTCTAATACCTACTAGGATAAGTAAAATAGGATAGCATTCAATCAATACCACAACCCTGCCCTTAGTCAGCAAAGGGCCATAGAACTGAATGTCTATGGCCATGTTACAAACCTTTATTTCAGGTGTCTAAAAATTCCATGGAGTAAATACTGATCTGATGCAAGCAGGTTAATCAGAGACCACAGCATGATCACTATGACCACAAATAGCATTCAATCAATAGCAGTTGAATAACAGATAGAAAAAATATAACAGGCACTATAATCTGCAGAGATTTATACAAAAGTACATTTTTCTTCCACATCGTGAGCACTAATCGTGCTTGACACATCATGCCATACTCTGATGGCAGCTCTGACTCACGTGGTTAACTATAAGAACATTTCCCTATGGTAAATTATTGCAAGGGGGGGGGGGAGGGGAATGTACAAACAACTAAGCTGTAGCTGAAGTAAAAAAATAGATTCGTTCCTCTTTCTGAACTACAGCTGACCTGTGAAAAATAGAAGCTGTGTCAACTGGAAAAAACCTGTATGTATATATACAATTATTGCAGAATCCTTTCTGTGAAAACCTCTTGACTAAAACTAGCTGTACGTTAAGTGATTCAACTTTACACATTTGTAAATTTTACGCACAATGTTAACATAGCTTTTTGCTAGTAAAGAGCTGGTCTCTGGTCCTTACTCATGGGAGGGCAGTATCTGGTGGTTAACACCCGCTTAAATCCATTCCGCTCATGCCGAGGCTCTGACATTCTGCAAGACTGGTGCTAAAAGTGCAGTCGCCCCGGCTGGGTGAAAGCATCTACAAGTGCAGACTAAAGGGGTGAAATAATGTGATTCTTCTCAAACAGCCCCTCTGCAGCCTGCGCTGGGCTTGTATTGGGCCGCATCTCAAACACCCGGGTCCCTGTGAGCCCGGCACACGCGTGCGGCAGCAGCGCCGTGCCCGAGCAAAGGGGGCTCGGGACTAGAAGGGGAGGCACCAGGGGGCGATGGCGGGAAGCGGCCGCAGGCAGTGGGTGGCTCCACCCCGCGGGCGGGATGGGCGGGGCTTAGCCGCTCAGCCCCGCCCCTCTCCCTGAATCCTGCCAGCGACCCGGAGCCGGAAGGGGGAAATCGCTGGCCTCCAAGATGGCGGCCGTGGCAACCGCGTCCGGGCAACAGCAGGTAACGGCCAGGCCGGCAGCGCCGTTCCCGCCCCGCGGCAGGGACTGTGCTGCGGCCCAGCCTCCTGGCGGGGAGCCCAGGGAGGGAGGCTGCGGCCGGGCCCTGTGGCTGCCAGAGACAAACGCTGCTGCAGCCCGTAGCGTGTCCCCCCGCGCCCGCTGCCGCCCCTCGAGGCTGGGCCGCGCCGCGGTCAGGGCTGACACCGGACGTTCTGTGACGTCAGGGAGCTCGTGGCTTACCGGCCCTGGCCCGCTCGCGGCCCCCCACGTCACTGCGCGGGCTCCTCTGCGCCTTTCCCTTGTGCCAAAGCGCGTGTCCCGCCCGCGCACTTCGGGCTGGGAAAAGCCCGGGCCTCGCCCCCCGTCTGCGTTAGCAGCCTGGGAGGCAGCGGGTGAGGGCAACGCTGCAGCGGGGCCAGTTCAGTCTGCGCTGGGGCTTTTCCGCCGCGTCTCTTCATTACCCCCCTGTTCACGACGCTGCTAGTCCGGCCCGCCCACCAACCGGGGGGCAAAGAGGCGACTGCCCGGCTGCATCTAGACTGGCAAGTTTTTGCGCAAAAGCAGAAAAGCAGAGCTGTGTAGACAGCTCAGGACTGTTTTGCGCAAAAAAGCCCCGATGGCGAAAACGGCGATTGGGGCTTTCTTGCGCAAAACCACGTCTAGATTGGCATGGACGCTTTTCCGCAAAAATTGCTTTTGCACAAAAGCGTCCGTGCCAATCTAGACGCTCTTTTCCGCAAATGCTTTTAACGGAAAAACTTTTCCGTTAAAAGCATTTCCGGAAAATCATGCCAGTCTAGACATAGCCCCCCTGGGCCTCCTGGCTGCCTTTAAATCCGTGACGGAGCCTCGGCCTTGTGTGGGGCCTTCTGGGTGGTACTGAGGACTGACTGGCTGTGGGGCTGGGGAGGCCTGCACCTTCTGCTTGAGTCCTCACTAGGGATGTTAAATTTTGATTAATCAACTAATCAAGTAGTCGATGGAATTTCCATTGTCTACTTGATTAGTCGATGGGGACGGGGAGCACTTGCTATCCTTCTGCACCCTGCCTTTGCGCATGGCTCTTGTACCTTTCAAAGGGAGAGGCGTAGCTGGGAACCCACTTGAGTGGGGACTGCTTAGGTGCCTGTTCAAGTAGGTTCCCTCTTGCAACTCTCTTTGAAATGTACGAGAGCTGCCGGCTGCAGCTTTGCTTGCCCTGCTACAGGCCACTGGTAGAGCCACTACTCAACTACCCAGTAAGCATATGCATCAATGGTCCATCAATACTTATTAGCCAGAATGGGTAGGAATGATGTCCCTAGGCTCTGTTTATCAGAGGCTGGAAATGGAAGACAGGAGAGAGATCACTTGATTACTGATTTCTGTTCATTCGCTCTGGGGCATCTGGCATTGGTCACTGTCAGAAGACAGTATACTAGGCTAGATGGACCTTTGGTCTGTCCCAATATGGCTGTTTTTGTGTAGATTTTTAACTCTATAAAGCCTAGAATCCTGGTGGTTGCTGAGTGACTAAATGTGTTATGATGAATAAAAGTCAAGCTGGGTTCTTCTTGAGGATGATCACAGTAATAAATGTACTGCTGATTAAATTATGCCCTTTGTGATTCCCATACAATCTCATGGTCTTCCAAACTGAGCAAATTTGATATTCAGTTATGGAGACATCATCAGTGTGATACTTCATGATGTCATTTTCAATAGTTTCTGAACAGTGGCCTCTTTGATCTGTTTAAACTACATTTTAAAATGATTAAAAACAAAGCTGAGTGTAATTAGAGAAAATGCTTTGTTTGAAAAATCTAGTCTTTAAAAATCCAGTTATGTCATAGTTTGACCCTGTACATACTGGTTGGTCAACTCCTGTTATCCACTTCGATTACAGAATGTAAATGTTTTACTTGAACATGGATGCTTTAAACATGGTTATATAGTGGTAGTGGTCAAGGAGCTGAATTTATTTTAATATTGTCTTCAGCTAGTGATGATGCTTTATCATCCTATGCTTCTGTTTCATTTCAGCATATAATGTTTGTTACTGATACTTATTTGTATAGTACCAAGAACTCAGTATCACTTTAGAGATCAATATAAGGATAGCATTCCTACTCCAAGGCAATTGCACTCTAAATACAGAAAATACCAGTGAAGGAAATGGGGGTGAAAGATTGCAAGCAAAGCAAGTAATCAGTCTGTTTGCACACATCTAATTATTTCCATTTTTTTTCCACTTTGTATTTGTCCAATAGAGGAAAAAATGGCAATTCTAACAGAGAAAATGAGGGGCATTTCTAACAATGTGATGCTAGTTCAGGTGCTCCAATAAATAGTCTTTAGCTGGAGCAGTCAAATTAATTCACCTTTATAGCAGGGAAGACATGTATTCTCTATATGACATGTAAGTCCCCAGCCAAATATTCTGTTTTCTTCCAGTTGCAGTGGTCATGGGGGTTTGATTCTTCTCACCTTCCCATTGAAAAGTCATTGACTTTAAGGTTGACTTTTCTTATGGAGAATGCCTAATACTTGTTATCAGGTACCTTATGTTGATATTAGGTAGATTTAATCTTAGGGGGAAAATAATTATTCAATCACTAATTAGAACAGTACTATGTAAGAGCTAAGGGCCCTTATCACTCTAGCCCTTATTCTAATTTAGTGTATCTTAGTCAAGTTGTCTATTAACTTAAATGGGACTATGCACATCAGTGTTTCTTAACATTATTTTTTATTAATATTGCAATAGCACTTAGGAGCCTCAATCATGGACCAAGACCCTATTGTGCTAAGTGCTGCACAAACAGAACAAAGGTAGTCCCCTCCCCAAAGAGTTTACAATCTAAGTGTAAAACAAGAGACAATAAGTGGAAATGGGAAGGGGGTACCAAGAAATGAGACAGTGCTGCTGGCCTGCAAGATTAACAGTGGTTTTAGCACATCAGCTGTCTGTTATCAGCCTGTTTGTAGGCTGAGAGTGAGGATTGCAAATTTGTATGCTACATTACTATCGAGAATATCCAGGGTTATCACATAGATGGGGTATTAAACCTCATGTTTCAGCATTTAAGCCAATTCCAAATGATTGTAGGAATAAGACCAAGAAGAGACATGTGAAGTGAGATTATCCCTCATTTGTGTACTATAAGGTTCTTGCATTTTATGCTGACACATCTGGTACTGGTCACTGTCAGAAAGGATTCTAGATGGCTGACGGGTCTGATCCAGAGTGACAGTGCCTATGACCGGCAACTACTGTTAATTGTAGTGCTATAACATTGTACTATTTTTCTTTTTAAAATAATATTACAAATAAAATTCCCAATTCACCAATGCGTTATTCTAGCTTTACAATGGTATAACTCCACTAAAATCAGTTGCATTACACAAGTGTAAAACTGAAATAACACAGTGATAAATCACATCCACAGTATGTGTTTTCCTTTACCATGTTACTGAGAACGAATGAGTGTTTTAAAAATACAAAACTAATTTATTTTAATAAAGAATGCCTTCTTTTGTGTTCTGTACAGAGTGACTACTGTTTCAGTACTCCAAATTCCGGTCAGCACTTTCAATTTCAGAACTGGAAGATAAAAGCTGATCAAGCTAAGAAAGTTGAATTTATAAGAACAGCAGAAAAATTAAAAAATCAGTAAGTTAAAGAATAGCACTATGAACACATTCTGCATGGCATTGCTGTGGGTGACAGGTTTTAAGGTAATTTTACGATTAGTACGGAAGTTGTGGTGATCAACAGGGATTCTAGAACTGTGAGCTCTGTGTTCTCCTCTTAATCCCAGCAAGTGAGAGCTTTGCTACTGCTAATCTGTGTGTCAGGTCACGGATACACTAGCTTGTTTGCCTTTCCAGCAAACTCTTCAGGACTCTGCCAGTCCAAACTTTACATCCGTGAACACCAGTTCCCGAGTTCCTCAGCGGTATCTTTTTATATACAGCAATGTTCCCTATAATATGTGCACTTGTGCAGCCTCTCTGGAGTGATTCAGATGCCACCCAGCTGATTAGCAGAGCACCCACAGCTAGGTTTTTTGTTTTCATTCATGGTGCACATAAATGTTTATTCTGTGCATGGATGGAAAAGATTAGAGGAAACATAGGTGCATGAATGTGAAGGGCAGGTAGAGAAAAAGGGGGTCTTTAAGGGTATGTCTACACAGCAGCTAACTACTGTTATTCTGAAATAACATAGTGCGTGTCTACTCTAAAAGCCTTTATTTCAAAATAATGTCAAGCTGGAGGACTTCTTACTCCAACTCATGGTAACCCTCATTTCACGAGGAGTAAGGGAAGTCAAAGGAAGAGTGCTTTTCCTTTGACTTCTGGCTGTGTAGACAGTTCCTAAAGGCGATTTAAGCTATTTTGATTTAAGCTACGCAGTTGACGTACCTGAAGTTGCGTTGCTTAATTTGGCTTTAGCCCTGCTGTATAGACATATCCTCAGGATGTTTATCTCTCCTTTTTATAGTTTGTCCCCTTCTTGAAAAAGTTTCTAGCTAACCTTCAGGAGATAGCGTGTGTATGGGGAAGGATGTTCCCTGCTGCTTTTTCTCACCTTTTTGAACTTCCTTTATATCCCCTTCCTGCTTGATAACTCTGTTCATTGCATAAATGCAAATTAAGCAGAGCATACAGTCCTTTGTTTGAGACAAACATGTTTGCTAATCTCAGTTTAGGAACATGTGTTAATAATAGAGATGTTAGATATTGTGTAATTTAATAGTCATGTAACTGCAGCCCCACTCCAGGGGAACCTCTATGAGAGGCAGCAGCGTGGGGTGGCAGGCGGGAGCTGGTCCACAAGAGGAGCCAGTTAAAAAAACAGCTCCTTGCGCAGACCGGCTGCCTGCCACTCCCACTGATACAGAGGCAGCGTGCAGGGTTGCAGCAGCTGGGACCCACTGTGGACAGGGGCTGCTGCCATGGACCAGCCTCTGTCTGTGCTGGACCCAGGCTCACCGCAGACAGAGGCTGCTCCGTGGGATGCCGGAACAGCCTCTGTCTGTGGGGAGTTCAGACACCCTGCGGACAGGGGCTGCTGCTGTGGATTGGCCTCTGATACAGAGGCAGCAAGAAGGGGGGCAATGCTTGTAGTTGACAAGATTAACCTATAAGCCCTGGCTTATCAGTTAATCTTGTAGTCGACTACATGTTGACATCCCTAGTTAATAACACCATTCAGTGGAATTTTATACAGTAGAACATCAGAGTTAAGAACACCAGAGGTATGAATTGATCTGTCAACTACACACCTCATTTGGAACTGTAAGTATTCAGCAGCAGAGACAAAAATATGCAAATACAGTACTGTATTAAAGATAAACTACTAAAAATGGTATCATGAGCTTTCCTGGACACAACCCACTTCTTCAGAACTGGGTTGTGCCCATGAAATCTCATTATACCATGTACATTTTTTGTTAGTCTCTAAGGCTGTTGTTTTTTAATTTTTTTTCAATTACAGACTAACATGACAACCCCTCTGAGACTACTAAAAATGGGAGGGTTAAAAAATTACAAGATAAGAAGACTGTTGCTGTGCTTAAAGCAGCATTTTTGTTCTGCATAATTATTAAGTTAGTGTTCTGTTGTAAATTTTTGAAAGAACAACTGTAATGATTTGTTCAGAGTTATGAATAGCTTCCATTCCCAAGGTGTTTGTAACTTTGTGGTTCTAGAGTTTACAGTTTCATATTTCACTTGAACAGTAATTATGACCAACAAATTATGAGTTTTGAAATGATACTTCACAAGGCATACTTTGTGCCTACTTTGTGCAATGATTTATTACAGGGTAGGGAGTGGACACAGAGGTATCTTTCATACTTTTCCCACTGGCAGTTAGATGACTTTGCTTTTATATACATATACTTGCATTGTCTCTCCTTCTTCAGTTGACATTGGAAACACTTACAAGCAGGTGGGATCACATTCCTTTGTCTAGGATGGAGTGATTTAAGCCTTACTTTCTGAACACATTTTCAGAATTTATTTCTAGCACATAGAATCATAATATAGGGCCCTACCAAATTCATGCTCCATTTTGATCAATTTCACAGCGAGAGAGTTTTTTAATTAGTCAGTTTTGTGTTTTCAGTTACATCTGGAATTTCACAGTATTTTAACCAATGGGAGGGTCCCAATCCAAAGGGTACCTGAAAGTGGGTGCGATCTCCCATCCAAGAGCTGCTATGCAACAGTGTTGCATTGTTGCCCCATATTTAGCTGGTGAACCATTATGACCTCAAGATTCCCTTCTGCAGTTCTCCTTCCTAGGTAGTCATTCCTGATTTTGTATATGTGCAAATGATTGTTCCTGCCTAAGTGGAGTATGGTAGCATCTCAAGAGTTACAGACACCCGAGTTAAAAATTGACCAATCAACAACATCTGTCATTTGGAAGTGGAAATATACAATTAGGCAGCAGCAGAGGCAAAAAAACTCAGAAGTATACTTGAACCTCCATAGTCCAGGTGTTCCTAACCTGGGACCACCCCATGGTACAGAGGAGGAAACAACTCTGTGCACTGCCATTCCTCTCCCCCTAGCTGGGAGAAGGCAGTGCAACAATGTGCTTCCCTAAGGCTTTTCCCATAGCAGCTGGGAGCGGTGCCTGGGAGTGGCATGGAACCACATATGCCCTCAGTTTTAGTATAACTCCACTAAAATCAGTTGCATTACACTACTGCTGAGGAATAAAGTTGCATCTAACAATACATCTATATATATTAGACTTTTGTGTGTCTGTCCGTGAGTCTTCCCATCCCCCCCCACCCCGTGAAGAAGATGGCAGCCAGATACGGGCACAACATCCCTCCCCTTCCCCCCCCCCCCAGGAGGGGCTGGAAGAGGCCAGAACCTGCAGCACCATCCCCCTGGCCTGAGCCCCCCTGCACCTCCCACCCACCTGCCCTGACTTGTGCACTCCTATTCCCTCCTTGACTCCTGTACCACCCACACCACCAGCCTCTTGCCCTTAAAGGACCCAAGCAATGCCTGTTAAGTCTTCTAGTAGTCTATAAGGCTCACAGAATCTTGAGTGTAAAGAAGGTAGTTTATAAATGGAGGGAGAATATGAGACTGTTGTAAAGGATGTGAAGGACTCCAAACCCATTAGATATAAAATCACCATTCACCATGATCTGTTGAAGGGAAGAGCAGAATTGTACTTTGCTGAGTGTGGTTTCTCACTACTTCTGTCAGACTTACAGTGTAGCCTGCACTAAGAATAAATCTTTTGCAAAGGATTTTTTCTGATTTTTTTCTCCCCCTTTTTTACAGTTGCCGATACAAATCTAATCCTTCCAGGTCTTCCAAATCTTATCGTTCTAAGTGCTAAAACATTAGTTGTGTGATAAATTAATATCAGCTATTTTAATTAATATTCCCTGACCTAAAGCTCAGTTTGTAAATTCTGTAAAGATGCACTTGTCTGTAGCATTTACTGAAACTAACTTTCTTAATCAAAAATAAAGACCACTACTCAGAGTTAAATAGTTTCTAAGTCATAATGAGTATACATTTATATTTTAAATTAATTTTCAGGTGATTTTTAAAATGTGATTTCAAAGCCAAGCAATATTTTTTCCCAGACTTGCGAATATAGAAAAAGACAAAAATGGCCATCTGTACAGCAAGAAGAGTGATTTCAGGGTGGAGTACAGCAGATTGGAAGAAATGGAACATAAAATGACCAACAACAGGAAAGCTGAAAGTAGGATATTTGTTCCTTTCCTTGTCCACACTCACTTACTTAATTGTTTTATTTGCTAATAGAAAAAAGCAAATTCTGATACTGGTCTGTGAAAATATTGTTGCTACTGTATGTACTGTTCAGAAGAGAGAGTGCGCTATAAAAAGAACAGTATTATGAAAGAATGAAGAAGTATTAACCTAAACGCATAAAGATTTAATGTAGCTTAGTTAAAGTACAATAAACTTACACCACACCACAAAATAATCAAGGATTTTCAGTGTCTCCCACACTGATCACTTAAAAAGAAGTAGATCTTTTTGAATATTTCAGTGTCTGGATTTGCAGGAGCTTGAAGTATTGGAGGTTGGTCCTACAGAATCCAGTCACTGAAATGTCCACTTATGTATTTCAGGTCTGGGAAGCATAGATGACATCATAAGAAGGTATGTTGGTTGCAGGATGGAATGCAGAAGTTGGTTCACACTTTGAATGCTCTTGAAATAGAGGGTAGCACACTCAATAGTCAGAAAAGACCTGCTGTGCCGTTCCAGGAAGGGGACACCATCACTGGGACTTGAAAATGCTATGTTTGGGAGTGCAAAAATAAGTAGTAGACCTGATACAGATTTTGAAGAGCATACAAACTAATGTGACTCAACATAGAATCATAGAATACTAGAACTGGAAGGGACTTTGAGAGGTCAAGTCCAATTCCCTGCATTCACTGCAGGATCAGGCACTGTCTAAATCAGCTCTGATAGATGTTTCTCCAACTTGCTCTAAAATATCTCCAGCGATGGAGATTCCACAACCTCCCTAGGAAACTTCTTCTAATATTTAACAACCCTGACAGTTAGGAAGTTTTTCCTAATGTCCAACCTAAATTTCCCTTGCAGCAATTTAAGCCCATTGTTTCTTGTCCTATCATCAGAGGCCAAGGAGAACAATTTTTCTCCCTCCTTGTAACATCCACCGTTTAAATACTTGAAAACAGCTATCATGTCCCCTCTCAGTCTTCTCTTTTCTGAACTAAACAAGCCCGATTCTTTCAGTCTTCCCTCATAGATCATGTTTTCTAGACCTTTAATCTTTTTTGTTGCACTTCTCTGGACCTTCTCCAATTTCTCACATCTTTCTTGAAATGTGGTGCCCAGAACTGGACACAGTACTCCAACTGAGGCCTAATCAGCTCAGAGTAGAGCAGAAGAATGACTTCTTGTGTCTTGCTCACAACACTCTTGTTAATGCATCCCAGAATGTTTGCTTTTTTTGCAAGTCACACTGTTGACTGATATTGAGCTTGTGGTCCAATATGACCCGTATATCCCTTTCTGCAGTACTCCTTAGACAGTCGCTTCCAGTTCTGTATGTGTGAAACTGATTGTTCCTTCCTAAGTGGAGTACTTTGCATTTGTCCTTATTAAACTTCATCCTATTTACTTCAGACCATTTCTCCAGTTTGTCCAGATCATTTTGAATTATGACCCTATCCTCCAAAATAGTTGTGACCCCTCCCATCTTGGTATCATCTGCAAACTTAATAAGCGTACTCTCTATGGCAATATCTAAATCGTTGATGAAGATATTGAACAGAACCGGTCATAAAATAGACCCCTGTGGAACCTCACTTGTTATGCCCTTCCAGCAGGATTGTGAACCATTAATAACTACTCTCTGAGAAAGGTGGGTGCATAACTGGCTGGATAACCTTATAGTAGCCCCATCTAAGTTGTATTTGCCTAGTTTATTGATAAGAAGGTCATGCGAGACTGTTATCAAATGCTTTACTCAATTTTAGGTATAACATGTCCACTGCTTTTCCCTTATCCACAAGACTTGTTATTCTATCAAAGAAAGCTATCAGATTGGTTTGAAATGATTTGTTCTTTACAAATCCATGCTGGCTGTTACCTGTCACCTTATTATCTTCCAAATGTTTGCAAATGAATTCCTTAATTACTTGCTCCACTATCTTCCCTGGCACGCAAGTTAAACTGACTGGTCTGTAGTTTCTTTGGTTGTTCTTATTTTCCTTTTTATAGATGTGCACTATATTTGCCCTTTTCCAGTTTCTGGACTCTCTCCTGACTCCCATGACTTTTCAAAGAAGATAGAGGAGGTATCTGAGCCTTTAGCCATCAGCTCCTTGAGTATACTAGGATGAATTTCATCAGGCCCTGGTGATTTGCAGACATCTAACTTTCCTAAGTAATTTTAACTCGTTCTTTTTTTATTTTAACTTTTAAACCTACCCCATTTCCACTACATTCACTGTGTTAGGCATTCTGTCACCATCAATCTTCTTGATGAAAACCCAAACAAAGGAATCCTTAATCACCTCTGCCATTTCCAAGTTTCCTGTTATTGTTTCTCCTTCTTCACTGAGCATGTAAAAGTCTAAATAAACAAAGCAGAAAAAGGGAAAGAAGGGCAAAGATAGCAATAAGATCGCGTTACTCAATAAAGTTAGTACACATTTTGATGGTGCTGTTTTGCTTTTTAGGGATATCTATCTCCCCTCCACATTTTATAGGCCTTGTGACAGAAGTGAGTAGAAGGGATTTGAATGGGTCAAGGGAGGTGGCTATTCAAGCAGAGTCAGAATTGATGTTCCAAGTACACAGGTCAGCATGAAAGAATGGATGGATCTGCTTCAGTGAGAAGATGATGAAGGGGGTATCATTGGAATTTTGCTAAATCATTGTTGGAATGGGAGGGTATCAGAGAAGATATGAAAGGTAGCCAGACCAGAGATGTTGGGGTGCATGATTTAGTGGTTTGTGGGTAAGAGCAAAACATTTCAATTTGATGTACAATTAAACTTTTAACCTGATTGATTAACTTATTTTTTTCCACAGAAGCTAAAATCCAGCAACAACTAGCAAAAATACACAATAACGTTGAGAGACTTCAACGACAATTGAAAGATGTGAAGCCTACACCAGAATGTAAGTTGTTTTTGGAGTCTGAAATACTTGCCTTTTATAGGAAAAAGTTTAATTTTCTTGAATAATTGTGTTGCAGGGAAGATCTCTGCTTGTGCTATCAGTGCAAGATATTGATGTCCTTTCTCCAAACTGACTCTTCTTCTGTGAATCTTGGAAGGGAGTGTCAGGAAAGGCACTGGCCTGGGACTCTGTTGGGAGTGGGGTACCTTCTGAGCTGAAGTCTGCTCTTTTGCTTGAATTTTACTGCAATGTTAAGTGGAATGAATATATTTTTGAGACTTAGATATATTTGTACACCTCTCTTCTATCTGATGTCTGAGGAAATTGAGCAAGGGCCATCTGTACTGATATAAACCAGAATAGTCTGTTGATACTGAATAAAGCATGCTTGGGGGATTAGATAAATTGAAACACTTGGGACACTGGTAATCAGAGCTCTTACCATTTCAAATGTAGTCCAGATTAGAGACCAAGACCTGTCACCAGCTCAAGATTGTCTGAAAATGTCTGTTTCTACCTTGGCCTCTCTGCTAAACTGTCAAAAGGGATGCCAAGGATTGAAGAAAAACTAGGGGCCGGTGCTCTCTGCTCGCTTCGCTCGCCAGCCCCTCGTCTCTGGGGGTAGGCAGCCCTGGCTCTCCCCTGGCCGCTTAGGAGGGCCAGGCCAAGGTGTGGCAGCTCGAGCCTGTCCCCTTTCCTCCCTCCCCTAGTCATTGGGCAGGGTTGAGGTCAGGCCAGCCCCAGCTCTCCCTTCCCCACTGTCAGGCAGGTCTCTCCCTCCCTTCTCCCACAATGTGTACTTCAATTTGATCTTCCTGCCTCCATTCCTGCACTCACTATCCTCCCTAACCCCTCCCCACAGCACACTGCCTATCCCTACTCCCCACTTCCTTCCTCCATTCAGACACCCCATCCTTCCCTAACTACTCCCCCTCTGCCCCCTCACACTGCCCATCCCCCTGCCTCCATTCCTATATCCCTCTCACTCACACCATCCCCCTTTACTGCACCGCCCATCCCCACATACCCCCTATCCCTCTTCCTCCCTTCCTCCACACACCCTGCTCCCTCCCACAAATTTGTTGAGCTGTGTGCTCTGCCCCTCCGCTCCAGGAACACCATTGAGCTTGTCAGCACAGCCTTGGGCACGGCAGCAGGAGCCACAGCCTGCCCCCCAGCACAGCCTTTGCGCACGGGCCTCTTAGGGCAGCTTTACTCCATGGTGAGCCCAGGGAGCCCGGAGCGGCTGCTCTGGAGAGCTGGGGAAGTGGCCATGGTGCAAGACCTGCCCACCTCATGTTGTGGTGGGCCTGAGAAAGCATGTCGGAGCCCGGGCCGCACAGAGCTAAGCCCAGTATCCTATCTTCTAACAGTGGCCAATGCCAGATGCCCCAGATGGAGTGAACAGAACAGGCAAACATCAAGTTATCCCTCTCCTGTCATCCATTTCCAGCCTCTGACAAACATACGCTAGGGACACCATTCCTACCCATCCTGGTTCATAGCCGTTGATGGACCTAACCTCCATGAATTTATTTAGATCTTTTTTGAATCCTCTTAAAGTCCTGGTCTTCACAACCTCCTCTGGCAAGGAGTTCCACAGGTTGATTGTGCACTGCACGAAGAAAAACTTTCTTTTGTTTGTTTTAAACCTGCTACCTACTAATTTCATTTGGTGACCCCTAGTTTTTATGTTATGGGAATAAGTAAATAATTTTTCCTTATTCACTTTTTCCACACCAATCTTGATTTTATGGACCTCTATCATATCTCCCCTTAGTCTCCTCTTTTCTAAGCTGAAAAGTCCCAGTTGTTTTAATCTCTCTTCATATGGAACCCATTTCAAACCCCTAATCGTTTTGTTGCCATTTTCTGAACCTGTTCTAATGCCAATATATCTTTTTTGAGATGAGGCAACCACATCTGTATACAGTATTCAAGATCTGGGCATACCATGGATTTATGTAGAGGCTATAAGATATTTACTGTCTTATTCTCTTTCCCTTTTTAGGACACTTCAGATCACAGTTTTGTGTTCCTGCCAGTCCTTATTAATAGCTATTGATGGATCTAGGGTCCATTAATGTTTCTAGTTCTTTTCTGAACTCTATTTATAATCATGGCCTTCATAGCTCTCTCTGGCAGAGTTCCACAGGTTGACTGTGTATTGTGTGAGGAAATACTGTCATATAGTTTTCTTATTGGACAAAGCCTAACACTCTTGCCCCAAGAGATGCTCTCTCCAAATCAAGACTGATGCACATTGGCGGAGTAATATTAAAGAACTAGTTCTTAGGTTGGAAATAATTTCAAGATAATCCAGAATGAGGCCTTCTTACTCAAAAAAATGTGTGTCCACACAAGGGTTTCTACTGAGTTAACTAAATCAGTTTAAAATCACACTTTCTTGAAGGCAATTCTTTGCAATGGGAAGAATGCAGGCAGACCTGTATACCTGCAAGGAGTCTCACTCAGAATAGAATAATAATACAAATAAAGAATTCCCTTGTATCATCAGTAATTTATTAATTCATTATTGTAGTATAGTTTGATTTCAGGAAATGCGATTGTACATATAACTGTAATTTGTTACTAATTTAGTAAAAACTTATTTTGCCCATTAGGGATGTATGAAATAGAGACTATTTGGGATGTATATGTTTTAAGTAGTAATTGCTTGCTTTACTATACACCTTTGTTCTTCAAGTCAGTTTATTAAGAAATGTCACATTTTCTTGTGTCTAGCATATAAAAGATGTATTCTTCTATAGGGAAAGTGATATCTCTGCCTATTTCTGGTTTTTGTAGTTGTTGAAAAGCTCAAAGAAATGATGGAAGAAGTTGAAAATGCAATAAATTGTTTTAAAGAAGAACAACGACTAATGTATGTTTCAGAATATTTTTATAGTTTTGAGATAACTGTATCAGTTGCACAAAACCAAAATAAAACTTAATTTAAATGTATGGTATAAATCACTCTTTCCGTCTTTTTTCCATCCTGTTTCTTTATTTTCCTTTTTCTGTAATAAATCTTTTAAGTAAATATATATTCAAAGCAAACTTTTAAGACTAGATTATCAGTAGTAGTATCATTCAATAACCCTGAGTATGATAACGGCATTCCAGTGTAGTGGAAGGATGTTAAAATGAGGGGGGGTGGTACGTTTGTTTGTTTGTTTGTTTGTTTTGGAAACATGTAACTGTTAAAATTTTTCAGCGGTTATACATTTATACATGAGAGAGGTGGCAGCAGCAAAACAGGTTAGCCGACGAGCCCACGCTATCACATCCCTAGGCTAGGTTAGATTAAACTGATTTTTAAAGGCACATTTCTTTCTTTTTTCTTTCTCTGCTGTCCCAGTGGTATTAATTCAAGAAAGGATTGTGGTTGTTTGCTTGCTTTAACCGTGCATTTCTGTCTACGTTTCTTTTAAGAGTAACCTTAACTCTGGTTTCCTTGGGTTTATAACTCTTAATTTGGGGATAAATCATAAAATTATAGACCTGGAAGGAATCTCAAGAGGCTATCAAGTCCAGTCATCTGTACTCATGACAGGACCAAGCACCATCTTCTAGAAGACAATGCCTGACAGGTGTTTTTCTAATCTGCTCTTAAAAATCTCCAAAGATGGAGATTCCGCAACCTCCAAATACAAAATTTCTGTACAGGAGATCCTCAGAGCTATAAACACCAGAGTTACAAACTGACCAGTCAACCACATACCTCATTTGGAATCTTTGGAATCAGACGTACGCAATCAGATAGCGGAAGAGACGCCCTTCCCCATGTCCCCTGCCAAAAAAAGCAAATACAGTAAAACCTGTGCTATCCAGCACACTCAGGGATTAGGGCATTCCAGTTATCTAAAAATTCCAGTTATTTGAGGGTCCCATCAACCTAGGAAAAACCAATGGACAATAATAGTAACACTCAAGTTTTTAATATTAGTAGTTTTGTAGTGTGAGGCAGTTGGTCTCACATTTCTATTTTGAGTTAAAGATGATTAGTACTTCTTAAATAAAAAATTGTTAAGCCAATCATGGTAAACCAAGCCAGGCATGTGCGCTTGAAGATGTGACAGTATTGTGGCTGGAGGCAATGCTGGCTGGTTAACAAAGTTTTCTGGTTAACAGAGTGCCAGATAACAACGGTTTCACTGTACAGTACAAGTACTGTGTTAAATGTAAACTACTAAAATAAAAAGTAGCATTTTTCTTCTGCATAGTGAAATTTCAAAGCTGTATTAAGTGAATGTTCAATTATAAACTTTTGAAGAACAACCATAATATTTTGTTCAGCGTTGTGAACAACCTCCACTCCACTTGTAACTCTGAGATTCTACTGTAATTTTGTTTACCCTAAATTAGTGATCCATAATCTCAACTTTAGCCCCCTTTTAACATAGATTTTTGTCTGGGAATTGAATAATCACAAAGTGTTTCAAGTGAACTCATGGGTATTTTCTGATCTTTTGTTTAAAATTCAGAGTTTATTTTTTAAAATTTTAGATATGAAGATCTTATGAAGGAGGAGAAGACTACCACTAATGAGCTCAGAGCCTTGGAGAAGAAAATTGACACCTGGGCACTACATAGTTCAACCATAGAAGGAGTTTTCAATTTGCCCTCAGGCAAAGTTCCAGTGGACAAAACGCTGCAAAATCATCTACCTAAAGAAGTAGTAGAATTTGAAAGGTTCCTTCAGCAAACAGGAGGACGACAAGGAGGCTGGGATGATTATGATCATCAACAGTTCTTGAAAGCATGGACAAAACATAAAGGAAAATCTGTTTATATAGAAGAAGCCCTTGAATATCTCTCTGGAAGAACAAAAGAAGATATTCAACAGCATGGAACATGGTATCAAGAATTTATGATTTTAGAGGAAAGAAAAAAAGAGGTATGAGAGTTTTCAGATACAAAGTATGTTTGTATTTTAAACAAGTGTATTTCTTAAAAGCCACACATGCTTTTTACCCTCTTCTGTCCACTTCTAGCTGTAATGGCAGATACAGCTTTTTTCTTAAAACAAGTCCTCTTTAAAAATTTCACTCTGCTGGCGGTGTTCTAAAGAATGATCAGCAAATGATTCTCTAAGCACATGTTGCAGTGCCTGGGGCAGTAGCTGAGCTTATTACAATTATTAATCTTATTGTAGAGGTGCTAAGAACCAATCATGAATGGGGCCTCATTCTGCTAAATGCTGTATGGAGTAGTAGACAGTCTTGGCCTTGAAGAGTTTACAGTCTAAATAGATGAGACAGACATTGTGGTGGGAGGGTGGGGAGTGGCTGGTGGAAAGTACAGTAGACTTCCGATAATCCGGAACCTATGGGACTTAGGTGGTGCCGGATTATCAGATATGCCGGACTATCAGGAGGTACTATAAGCAGGTTATATATATACTGTATACATTATATACTGTATATAAAGTGTTCTTAACCCTTTTATTGTACATACTGTATACAGTATACTGTAATGTTTTAGTTTTTAAGCCTTTTTACCCTTTTGCTCAGTTCAGTTGCTGCCGCTGTTACCTTGTGACTCATTTTTTGCCGAAGCTCACTCACTAGGCTCTTGCCATTTTGATGCTGGACTATCAGGAGTGCCGGACTATTGGATGCCGGACTATTGGAGTTTTACTGTACTAGAACATTTGCAATATACCTTGATCCATTGGTTCAGAAAATTAGAAATGTTGAGGGGGGTTTTGGACCTGGGTCTTTTCATGGCAATAGATAAACTGGCACAAACACTGATTTTTTTTTTTTTAAAGCAAAAAAGTTATTGTTTATATTTTAGAGCGTGTCTGTCAGTGTGTTTGTCTACGAGTCTGTTTGTTCAAGAACTCCTCCTAAATGATAGGCGATAGGGACACCAAATTTGGTATTTAGCTTTCTCTTCTCCTAAGTTAAAGCAAGGTCAGGGTTTGGTTGTGCCAGGACAGCTGGAAGCCCTGGGAAAGGGACTGTTTTCTATAACATGCAAAGGGAGGGGCTGCTGTTCAGAGGGACACAGTACTGACATTGGCCATGGGGGGCTGTGAGGCTGCAGAAAATACCTATCCTGAACAGTGCCCAATGGGGGCAGCCATACCACCAAGGACAGGGTTGGGCAAGATATGGCCTTCATGCCAGATAGGGTCAAGCCTTTTGATCTGGCCAGTGCCCACCCCTGCAGCAGGGAGCAGCACGAATCAAAACTGCTCCATGTTGCTCTCTGTGCTGCGGGGAGGAGCGAGAAGCTTCAGCACTCTGCCTCCACCCTCAGCAAAATCTCTCGGTACCTATTGGCCAGAAACTGGCCAATGGGATATGAGAGATTTTGCTGGGGACGGGGTCAGTGCAGCACTATTTCTCAGCTTCCATTGGCCAGTTTCCGGTTTTGCTTCACCCACCCCAAGCCTTACTATCATGCCCCCTACTGCCCCACCATCCCTAAGGCCCTGCCTTGACTCCTGCCTCTGAAGGACCTAGGTAATGTCGGGTAAGTCTGCTGTGTGCGTGTGTGTATAAAGAATTAAATAAGGTTTACATAGTGAAAAATATTTGATGCAAGTTAACTAAGAGGCCTAATAAGCATTCTGGAGTAATGTGAATGCCATAAAGCTTTATATATTCCAGTTATTATAGATATTAATCTTCAAACACAGCTGTGAGATAGGTAGATAAATAGTTGTTTCCATTTTACATGTGAAGAAACTAAGAGATAGTAAGCTTCCTTACAAAGGTAAAAAGAGATGTCAGAGATAGAATGACTACTTTGGATTCCTACCTTCTAGGATTCCTTGCCCTTAGAGCACACAATTCTGTCCAGTGATTCTCTCCCTTGGAAATAATATAAAATTTTACACGTCTAAAATTATTTAAAGAGGTACAAGAATTTTTTCTTACTGTTCTCATGCAGTCTATTCAAAAATGGAAATTGAAGAAGCAACAAGAAAAGCAAGAAATTTTCAAGGAAAATCAGAAGTCAAAGGAAATGAAGACAGAAAATCTTCAACAAGAAGCAGCTCAAAAGCAGAAAGCAGAGGAGGAAAGGAAAAAGCAACAAGCAGCAATTGAAGCATGGAAAAGACATAAAGAAATAGAATTTGCAAGGAAACAAGCATCTAGATTGAAAGAGGAAGAAAAGAAAGAAAAAAGGCAGCAGAAGGATCGTCAGCGCCAGTTCCAACTGAAGCTACTCTTAGAAAAGTACATTCAGCAAAAGGAGGAACAGAAAGCTCTCCAAAGACTTGAAAAGGAGAAGAGAGAGGATGCTGAAAGAGAAGAGAGGAAGAGAACTGCTGCAGAAGAAATTTCTAAGTTTCAAGAGCGAGTGAGTAGTCCCGTCCCTCATTCATGAGTTTCAGATCTCCCAGATGTATGGTACAGAGTAGATGTAGTATTAGAATGTGTGGAAGACTGGGGGAGTTAATTATCAATAACAGTTATTTCCAGGGCTTGACGAACCGCGGCGAAAGCCATTCGCCAGCCCCGCACTGCGCATGCGCACGAGCCGCATTGCGCATGTGCATGACGCCGGTAAACGGGGGCGCTGGGCTGAAATCTACTCGCCACGGGCGAGTAGATTCAATAGATTGTCGAGCCCTGGTTATTTCACCCGTAAGAACTATTTTTAGATTCACAAACTATAAAAACTTTTCCTGCAGGACTATAGAGTGACGGCATCACGTCACTCTGTGCCCCAGGAGCCCTGACCACTTGACTGCTCTGTGAAATGGGGTGGGAGTAGCTCCATCCCTGCACGCCCTTTGGAGCAGGGTCCGCCTGTCTGGCCCATGTGCCTGCTGTGCAGCTTTGCTCTGTGCAGCCCAGCCCAGCCACAGTGCTTTGGGGCTGTGTTCGCCTGGGCCTGCTGCGAGCTGAGCAGGTCTTTCACCCCGGCCGCTTCCCCAGTTCTCCAGAATGGCCACTCTGCACTCCGGGCTCCCTGGACAGCTGTGCTGCTCTTGGGGGGGAGGGGTATGCAGCTTGATGAATTTGTGGGAGGGGACAGGGTGTATGTAGGGAGGGAGGAAGGGGGATATATGGGGATGTGCGGTGTGATAAGGAGGGATGATAGGGATGAGGATATAGGAATGGAGGCAGGGGGACAGACATTGTGGGGATGGAGAGGGGTTAGGAAGGATGAATGGGTATAGAAATGGAGGTAGAGGTAGGGATGAAAGGAGAGGGATAGGCAGGATAGTGAAGGGGGAGGAGTTAGGCAGGATGTTGAGTGTAGGAATGGAGGCAGGGATCAAATTGAAGTACAGGTTGCGGGGGAGGAAGGAGGGAGAGCCAGGGCTGGCCCTGCCCAACAGCTGGGAGGGGGAAAAGCTGGGGCTGCCCACCCCCAGAGACGGGTTGGTGAGCCTAGTGAGCAGGGGGGCACCGCTCCCGAGTTTTCTAAAGTAATGTTCTGGTGTTTTTCCTCAGTGTCACAGTTTAGTAAGATTTTGAGCACATATTAAAGTACCAGAGTACTCCTATTGGCCTCAGTGGACTAACAGTTTAAAATTAAGTATATGCTTGAGTATTTTCCTGACATGGGGTCTAGGTGGGGGAACTATCCATTGTCAATATTTTCTTAAATTACAGTTTGTTTACGAAAATGGAAATTGAATCTTGCAAATATATAGCAGTACATTATCAAGGGTTTGTTTCCAAAAGGTAACCTTTAGAAACCGGTCAGTGTAATTTAATTGTGTAGGTGTTTTTTTTCCCCATCTACTCTGTGGTGCGCACAGTTCAGAGTCCAGACGACTGAAATGCTTTAGTCGTAACTACAGTAATTGGTTTCCCCAGAGTGGTATCTGGGTGAAATATTATATAGTGGTCCGACCTAGATGATTGAATGGTCACATCAGTGCTTAACCAGTATGAATTCTAGGAAACATTTGGTTTCTAAAGCATTCAAAAAATTTTCTGAACATATAAAAAAAAAACCTATTGGTGCACTAGCATTTTTTCTAATTCCCAAAAATACTCTCTATTTCATCCATTATGTATCTCCCAGGATCTTCATAAACTTGAACTAAAGATTCTAGGAAAGCAGACAAAAGAAGAGGAAAAAAAAGAAAAAGAAAGAAGACTGGCAAAGTTAAGGGAGAAGGTAACATATTTACTGAATTTATCAGTTTTTCTTATTATAATCTGATTTAATATATTTTCATGCTTGTAATTAATTTTTTTTTAAATAGCTTTATTCTATTTTTCAGCTGCCTTTTTCTAAAAGACAAGTATCTTGACCTTTTACATCTGAAAATTTTTTGTCATTGCAAAATAACAAGCAACCCACGTCAGAATGGAAAGTTTTCTTTTTTTTCTTTGCAATGGAAAAAGGGCATAATTCTTGTTAAAAAGAACAACACACTTATTTTTCTTTTCAAATGTGCTTAAATAGCTATCTTTTTTGGTTTAAAAGTGAATAAATATAGCAAAACACAAATGAACCAAGGCCCAAAAATGGTTAATTACGGATGCCTAAAATTAGGCACCTGAGTCCTTATTTAGGCACTTAAAATAATTTGACTATTTTTCACAAAGGTTGAGAGCATCCAGTAGTTGCTGCTCATTCTGTGAATTTACAGTGGATGTTTGTCTTCAGGGTTGTCAATCCTGCACCTTTTTCCTGCACAAACTTTTCTAAGCAGTGAACACCATGTGGGCCAAAGGCTCTTGTCACTAATGAGACTTATTGCATCTCTTGGAGGGACTATCATACAGGAACACGCTTACCTTTCTTATGCTATTGATCTAGCCAGTGTAATTATTTCTTGTAACAAATTCAAAGGTACTGTTTTTTCCTATTGTAAGCCAGTAATCAGGGTCTTACAAATTTTTTTATGCTGCAGAGGGGTAGCCAAGTTAGTCTGTCACAGGAAAAAATTAAAAAACAAATAATCTAGTAGCACATTAAAGACTAACAAAACATGTAGATGGTATCATGAGCTTTCATGGGCACAACCCACTTCTTCAGATGACATGCTACTAGCACTCCTAGCTACCTTCACGACACCACTGACTTCCTGAGGAAACTACAAAACATCAGTATTCTACCTGAAAATACCACCTTGGCCACAGAAGCTCTTTACACCAACATTCCACATGAAGACGGATTACAGGCTATCAGGAACACTGTCCCCAGTGACAACACTGCACACCTAGTTACAGAGCTCTGCAACTTTGTCCTCACATACAACTACTTCCAGTTCGGAGACAATTTATGTCTTCAAGTCAGCGACACAGCCATGGGCACCCACATGGCACCACAATATGCCAACATCTTTATGGCTGACCTTGAACAACGTTTCCTCAGCTCTCACTCCCTAACACCTTACTCTGCTTACGCTACATAGATGACATCTCCATCATATGGACCCACGGGAAAGAGACTCTTGAAGAATTTCACAGGGATTTCAACAACTTCCACCCTATCATCAACCTCAGCCTGGATCAGTCCACACGAGAAATCCACTTCCTTGACACTACAGTACAATTAAATGATGGACAAATTTCCACCACCCTATACCGGAAACCTACCAACCGCTACACTTACCTTCGTGCCTCTAGCTACCATCTCATACACATTTCTCAATTTATTGTATACAGCCAAGCCCTAAGATACAACCAGATTTGCTCCAATCCCACAGACAGAGACAAACACCTACAGGATCTTTATAGAGCATTCTTAAAACTGAAATTCCCACCTGGAGAAGTGAAAAAACAGATCGACAGAGCCAAAAAAGTACCCAGACATGAACTACTTCAAGACAAGACCAAAAGAGAAAACAACATAATTCCACTTATCACCAACAGTCCACAACTTAAACCCCTCCAACGCATTATCAGCAATTTAGTATCTAACACTCCTGTCATCTGAAGAAATGGGTTGTGCCCACGAAAGCTCATGATACCAGCTACATGTTTTGTTAGTCTTTAAGGTGCTATTAGACTATTTGATATGTTAATTTTCTTCTGTTAGGGGAAATTGATAATGGAGTCCAGGTATTTTTTTGATGCAATCCTGTTTATTGACAACGAATGTATATAAAATCCAGTTTTCCTCAATGCATTAGGAATCAAGCAGCAGGAGAAGGTTTCTTTGGTCACTGTTCCAAGACTTTTTCCAGCCAACACTTAACCCAAAACACTCAGCATTTTTTTTTCCTGGTCACGTTATAAATCCTCCTCTGGCTCAGTTCCTTGCTGTTTAATCTGTGTGCTTCTCTCCTGTTTCTTGCTGCATTAATAGTAATAAAAGTAACTTAACATTTCTTACAGGTACTGTCCTGTTGCAACCCAGGTCCCTGCTAGCTCTTTAAATAGCTCCCTACTGGCTTTTGCTGCAGCTCAGCCAGGTCTTGATGGAACTGCGCACAGGGCGCACCCGCTTACTTTCACCTCTGTGCATTACTCTCATACAGACATACAGCTGCAATCTCATCAATTCCCTGTCCTCACATTGTTTATCAGGACACCCACCTCTCTCCCCCCAACCCATTGGACAGCAGGGCTCAGCCACTGTCATGTGGTCTAGTTCCTTACGGTTTTTCCATTGTTCAGCTATCACTAAGCAAAGGGACAAGTTGGGTGATTTTGCCCAATAAAAGATACTCTCACCCACCTTGTCTTTCTTATATTCTGGAATAGACAGGGCTACAACTACACTGCATGCAGTGGTCAAAGGGCATTTAATTGTTCCCCATTTAGCAGGAGTGGAAGGCAGTTGTCACACTTCAAATGACATGGTTGTTCAGTCCCCCCCACCTCCCATGCATAATAATATTGTTGACAGGTTGTAGTTCACGTAACCAGGGACCCATCCAGACTGTACAAACCTACCAAGGGTTGGGAGGAACGCACAAAAGAGATTGGATCAACAGATGTGCAGGCACTTTCGTATATTCCACACAGGTAAGAAAAAGACACACATTTATATATTTTTAAAATACTAGGAAGCTGCGCCCCCTGCTCGCTATGGTTGCCAACCCCCCCTCTCTCTGTGGGAAGGATGTCTGGCCAGGAGAAAGGGGGCAGGAGCAAGTTTGGGGTGTGGGGTCTCAGTGGAAGGGGTGAGTGAGGAGGCTGGGGGTGCAAGGTCTCGGCTGAGTGGTGAGTGAGGGGGCTGGAGGTGTGGGTCTTGGCCAAAGGGGTGTGTGAAAAGGCTGGGGGGTGCAAGGTCTCAGACAAGGGTTTGTGTGACAAGGCTGGGGATGTAGGGAGTGGGGAGGCCTCATGGCTCCTGGCCCCCCGCCTGCGAAGGGGGAGGGTGAGCAGCTTGCTCTGGCCCCTAAGGCAGGGCAGAGGGCGCATGGGCTTCCAGCCCCCCCCACCCCACCCCCCGAGGGGGGAGGGCACACAGCTCCTGACCCACGACACCGGGGAGGGAGGGAGGAGGCAGTGGGGGGCAGAGTGACGTGATGACATCACTCTGTTGTCCCATAGGAATTATTTTTATATATAAAGATACTTTATTACAAACTACTCATCCTTATTTTTTTCTCATAGGGCTATCCCAACCTGGAGACAAGGGTTATAGCTGATCATTTGCATATACTTTATTTGGGAAGATTAATTACATACAAATAAAATGACCAACTGGGTCTTAAAAGTTTTATGAAAACTTTTTTATACAGTGAAGAATATTAATTGTGTATTATTACATGGGTTTCAGGTTCTGACCATTTAATTTTTGTTGTGTTAGCGGTGTATTCATTATGGTATGTGTTTGATAACTGGCATATCATCCACAGTTCCATAAAATTGAAAATGAAATAACAGAATAGAAAAAGATGACTATAAATAATGTCATGGAACAACAATCAGTTATATTAAAATTGCTGTTCTTATACATTATTCTAGATTATAGATCATATATGATCTAGTCATTTTGGGAAACAATGGAAGAAATAGTATTTTTCAAGAACAAATGTGCTGTGTTGCAATTGCTTCATATTTTCTCCCACATTTGCTGTGTCCATAATTTCCATAATTAGCTATTTTAAAATATTGGGGTTTTTATATTTGAACAAATAAGATATTTCACAATTAGATGAGTGATAATAGAAAGACTATTCTATGCTGCAAACTATTTTACTAGTGTTAATATGACTTGGATAGGGACTGCTATTTTGCAAAATAAATATTTATTTTGTTCTTGTTTTAGTAATACTATTTTCATTATGCAGAGTGTCTTTCATCCAAGAATCTCAAAATGCCTTCCAGATGGTAGGTGGTATCTCCATTTCATAGAAAGAGAAGTTGAAGAACAGGGTTAGTCACTTGACCTGAGCCTCAATGCTAGTTTAATGTTGAACCTGGGAATAACTCTTTGGTTTCCTGTTGAAATCAGCAGGAATTGTCCATTGCTCAGCAGTTCTTTAAAAAAGAATCAGGCTATTCAGGTACCTACTTATGACCTTCGATTCATAACTGTAGAGACTCAGTTTTTAAAATATTGCTCAAATCACTTTCTTACCTCTCATTCCCTTCTGCTGCAGTGGTCCCATCATGATCAGTTTTTGATTTTCCATCTTCCATGGCAAATCATACGTTGTACTTTTTATAAGCTTCCTTTTAGAATCCTGGCCATTAATTTGGAAGGAGCTTTAAGTCAGCCATGCCCAAGATATTGCATCGTAAGAAGATTTGATATGTTATTCTTGATAGGGTATATTATATTCCATATTGCATAAAAACATTTAAAAACAATCCCAACATATGCTCGAGGGCACATGGGAACAGTGAGTCACTAAAGGTACATATGATGGTGTTATATTAACATTCTGTACTCAGATAAGGGCAAAATTCAGTTACAATTACAGTTCCACTGAAATCAGTGGGCTCCATTATGGTTTCTCACAGAAGGATGGAGGTTGGAACCTGTATCTTTAAATTAGAAGAGATGATATGGCATAGTTGGGCAGGAAGAAAGGGGGCTAAAACTGGCAGGATTCCTTTAATGAGCAGCAGTGAAGACAGCAGCTGGTCAACAGCAGAAAAACAATTTAGAAATAGCTCAACATCAGTGTTTGAGAGACGGAAAGTGCCTTTTTTTGACAGTTAGGGCAGAATATAATGCCACCACAGACTGCAAGACAGAAGAATGAAACAAGTACCCTCCCTAAAGACTAGAGAGAGGAACATCCTAAATATTTTTTTTCTGGGCTTTCTGTGTGTCGCTTTCAGCTCAACTTCTCATTTGGTGTATTTCAGTGTAGAGAGAGAAATGATTATTGGCTAACCTCTGATACTAGTGTCCATGCATAGATGTAGCAGATGCCTTGTAATCAAATCAAATGCATCATCTACTGTTACATATGCAACAATTGGCAATTCTTCAGACTAATTCAGGGACTTGGTCTACATTTCTCCTTTTGTTGTGGCAATCTTATTTTCAGTATGCTGAGCCCCATACCCCCCCCCACCCTCCAAGTTTGAAGAACAGCGTTGGAGGGGATTTTATCATGTATTCACCGTGAAAAATTGTTTAAATTTGCATGACTTGACTTCATGGGATGCTTTGGAGTACAAGGGAATGAAGATGAGAGTTTGGCAGAACTCATGGAATTTGAGTTTGGAGGTGGGCACTTCATCTTGAGAAAAGAGCAGGAATTAATCATAGGGACTAGAGCGGATCTCAAGAGGTCATCAGGTCCAGTCCCCTTCACTCATGGCGAGACCAAACACCATCTAGACCAGGGATGGGGAACCTACAGACTAGCCTGCGGTTTGCTTTGATCTGGCCCTCAAGACTCAGGGCATCCCTTGTGTGGCTGGAGTACCAGCGCTAGCTCCCCACTCCAGGAAGGGGGCCCCCAAGCCTTGCAAGCCAGATCAAGGCAAGTCATTGGCTGCATGCAGCCCATGGGCTGTTCCTGGCAGGGGCAAGGAAGTGGCTTAGCACAGGGAAGTTCTGTTTCTGCGCTCGCTCGCAGGCTCTACTCATCACTCCATTGAATGGGAATTGTGGACAATGGGAGCAGGATGGGGAGCGGGAATTACCTGTCAGTATGGTGGTGCAGAGTCATCTGTGCCAAGTAGACCCTCCAATCCCCTACCCCATCCTGCCCAGACCCGCTCCCCACTTTTGCACCCTACTTCCCACCCACACACCCCACAGCTAGTCTGCTCCTATATCCTACTTTCCACCCAGACCCTGCACCCCCCATCCTACTCTTGCACCATACCTCCCACTCAGATCCACACCCCCAGCAGCCTCTTTGCATAAATTGAACCCCTCGTTTTTGACCCAACCCCAGAACCTAGGGGGGCCTCAATCTACTAACCCTGGGCTCCCAAAAGTTAATTCAGCCATGGTGGTCTCCCTGAGCTTTGGCACTCCTGCCCCATGGGGGGGCTGAAGCATGAGGGAATATGTTATCATGTCCCCTCTAGGTCTTATCTTTTTGGGTATGTCTACACAGCAAAGTTATTTCGAAATAATGGCTGAACTTTACTAGCGTCTACACAGCCAAACCGCTATTTTGAAATTAAATCGAAATAGCGGAGGGCTTATTTCGTAACTGGTAAACCTCACTCCACGAAGCATAGCGCCAATTTCAAAATTGCTGTTTCGAAATAAGTGCTGTGTAGATGCTTATTTCAAAATAGGGCGCCTCCAGCCCTTGCCAGGGTGCCCTGGTGGCCACTCTGGGCACAACCAAGCAAATTCCTCTCCCTCCCCCCCTCCCTGGAGCCCTTAAAGGGGTAGACTCTGGCCACAGTGCCTGTGCCAGCTCCAAGCCTGCCAGCCCAGAGCCAGCAGTTGCTGCACCTGACCCAGTGGCCCCAGCATGAGCCAGAAGGCCAATGCCAGCCAGCCCTCCACCGCTCCTCAGGACCAGCCTGCCAGCTCCCAGGGGCCGGAAAAGGCGGGCGCCTGCCTGGTCCAGTGCAGAGATCAGGGACCTAATTCAGGTTTGGGGGGGATGCCTCCAACGTCCATGATCTCCGCACTAAACAGAGGAATGCAACTGTCTACAGGCGGATGGCTGCCAGCCTGGCCACCAAAGGCCACATGCGAACCCAGGAGCAGGTTCGCATGAAAATAAAGGATCTGCAGCAGGCGTATGCCAGGGCCACGGAGGGCAGCTCCCAACCAGGGGCAGACCCAGACCCGCTACCCCTATTTTGATGCTGTGGACCGCATCCTGGGGGGCAGGACGGTCCATGCCCTCCAGGTGGTTATCGACCTTGGGTCAGAGCTTGCTGCCTCCTGCTGCTCCAGCCCCTGCTGTCTCCCCAGCTACCGCTCCTCCTCCCACTCCTTCTCTCCCTCCTTCTTCCTCCCCACACCCCCAGGGTCGCCAAGGCCCCCGCACCCGCGGTGCTGGGAGACAGTTGGGCCAGCGAGACCCCCAACCCTGAGCCCTGAGCTTCTCCTCCCCCTTCCCCTTGCCTCCCCCTGCCAGCTCCCTCCTCCCCTCTCCCACCTTCTTTCCCCAGTCTCACTTCAGTTTCATTCCCCCTCCTCCACCACAGCTTTGTTCAATAAAGAGGCTTTGTTGTAATGAACACGTGTCTTTTATTGTACAGCAGGAAGGGGCGATAGGGAGGGGAAAGTGGAAGGATGTGAGGGAGGAATGAGGCACAAGCCCCCAGTGGGGCACACCAGGGAGACTGTTACTGCCTGCAGAACGTGCTGCCAGGCTCGAAGCAACACGTCCAGGAGAAGCACCAGAGTGCCATGGAGTGGCTCCAGCTCCATGCTGCAGAGTGCTGTGGTGTCCTGAGTGAGGGCAACCAGAGCACACAGAGAAAAAAATGCTTTGCTGTCCCTCAGCGAGGTAGGCAAGCAAGCAGGGAAATCTTAGAACCAGCTGTCCGTGGGGGTCCCTTTAAGCACAGGCCTCAGATAGCCTCAAGCAGCAGCCACACAAGGTAACTCCTGACCTGATGCCCTGCCAGAACCGGTTCTGGCTGGCCTTAAATGCGATTCAGCGTCCTATCAGCATGGACACGCTATTTCAAAATGCATTTTGTGTCTAAACGTGTTATTTCAAAATAAGCTATTTCAAAATAACTTTTGAAATAAGATATTTCGATCTGGACATAATACGCCACTGTTGACTCATTTAACTTTTGGTCCACTTTAAACCCCTTCTCTCCCCCAGATCCCTTTATGCAGTACTCCTTCCTAGGTAGTCACTTTCCCTTTTGTACTGTGCAGCTGATTGTGCCTTCCTAAGTGGAGTACTTAGCATTTGTCCTTATTGAATTTCATCCTATTTATCTCAGACCGGTTCTCCAGTTTGTCCAGATCATTTTGAATTATAATTCTATCCTCCAAAGCATGTGCAACTTCTTTTTTTAAACCATTAGCTAAAATATTGTGAAATATTGAACAGAACAGATCCCTGCAGAAACTCATTCCTTATATCCTTCCTCTGTGACTGTGCACCACTGATAACTAGGAAGCAAGCAGGATGGGAGTACTTGAGGAGGCAAGGTTTGAAGAGGGAACTGGAGCCAGAGAAGAGAGAAAGAAAGTAGTCTCTTAAAACAAAAGAATGGACTAAAGACAGAATAAACTTTGGGCTGTGCTCTGCTTTTGTTCCTATGTGTCATCTTACTATATATTTATATTTGCTACGCATTTAATGGGAACGTGTAATACCCTTACATTAGTTGAGGCAAATTTGAATCTATGAAAACATTAGGGCTATGTCTACACTGGTGCGTTCTCACGCAAAAATTCTTTAGCGCAATAGTTCTTCTGCAAAAACTCTTCCAGAAGAGAGCGTCTACACTGGCATGTGCTTTTGCGCAAGAGATGTGCTTTTGCGCAAGAGCATCTATGCCAATGTAGACGCTGTCCTGTGCAAGAACGCTCTGATGGTCATTTTAACCATAGGGCTTTCTTGCACAAGAAATTCTTGTTGCCTGTCTACACTGGCCTCTTCTGGAAGAGCTCTTGCGCAAGAGGGCTTATTCCTGAGCGGGAGCATCAGAGTTCTCGCGCAAGAAGCCCTGATTTCATACATTAGAACGTTACTTTACTTGCGCAAGAACACGCAGCCAGTGTAGACAGGCAGCAAGTTTTTGCGCAAGAGCAGCCACTTTTGCGCAAGATCACGCCAGTGTAGACACAGCCTAGTTGTTTTGTTGGTGATGTCCTTGGGTTATAATTTAAAGAGAGTTTTGTAGGGCCCACCATGTCAAACCAGCGAGATTGCTATTAATTGCTGCTTGACGCTGCCACGCTTCATTGTGCAGCGCAACAGCAGCGAGAAGCCGCGGCTCTGTCCTTTGAGCGGCTGGGCTGGGTGATCAAACCGGTCACTACTCCCCTGCTAGCGTGACAGGCAGCACAGGCCAGCATAGCATCACAAGTAGCTGCTCTCAAAATCAGTTCCCAGTAGCAGTTCCTGACATACTAGTACTGCTACCCATCCATGTATGTTTACGGGGGGAGCTAATCCTGATAGGAGTTCACTGTGTCACACTTTGCTGCCTTTGCACCTGCCACTGGTCCAGAGGGGCCTTTCGCATCCCCTGGTCCAGGGGGAGGTAATCCTAATAGATGGAAGATCACAGTCAGACTTGGCTGCCTGTGTGCCTGCCACATGTCCAAAGGGTCCTTTTGCATCCTCTTCCCTTCAGCACTGCCCTTCCCATGCCACCCAATGTTCTAGCAGTGGTTTATAGGGCCTAGGGCTCTTTTAAATCATGGGGTCCTGGGGCAGCTGCCCTTCCCCTCTGCCTCCCAGTTGTTGTGAGCACTGGTTAGATCAGAGGTCACCAACCAGTAGATCCAGATCTACCAGTAGATCTTGGAGTCCCTGGCCAAACCAGTCAGGATCATCTGTCAGAAAGGCTCTCTGCCTTGGAGCTGCCCCCCGTGAGCCTCCTGTTTTCTGTGCAGGGACTGGGAGGGAAAAAGGGGGGTGCTGATGTCAGGGTGTCCTCCCCTCCCCGTACCCCATCTCCACACAGAGAGAAAGGGATGGAAGGAGCTTGGCAATGCAAATCTGTCACTCACACACTGGGCTGTGTCTACACTGGCATGATTTTCCGGAAATGCTTTTAACGGAAAAGTTTTCCGTTAAAAGCATTTGCTGAAAAGCATGTCTAGATTGGCCACGGACGCTTTTCCGCAAAAAAGCCCCGATCGCCATTTTCGCCATTTTCAAACAAATCTCAGCTGTCTACACTGGCCCTTTTGCGCAAAAGTTTTGCGCAAAAGGGACTTTTGCCCGAACGGGAGCAGCATAGTATTTCCGCAAAAAGCACTGATTTCTTACAGTAGGAAGTCAGTGCTTTTGTGGAAATTCAAGCGGCCAGTGTAGACAGCTGGCCAGCTTTTCCGGAAAAGCGGCTCATTTTCCAGAAAAACTGGCCAGTCTAGACACAGCCTATGTGTGTCTCTGTCATTCTTACACACACACTGTCCTTCACTCTCATCTCCTGACCCCACACGTATGTGAGGGGTTGTTGTTACTTCTGCTACTGCTTGCAAAGTGTGTTAGTTTTGATTTGTGACTGGTCTGTACATTTCATAATTGTCATTTATCTTTTATGCTTAAATGTAATTCTTTGAGCAGTGAGTTCTCAAATGCCTAATCTGTCATGCTGGAATAATTATCCCTATGGTAATTGCTGCTCCTGCAAGTGGCTGGCATGTCCCTGCAGCCCCTGAGAAAGGCAGAGCAGGGGGTCTCCACATGTTGTCCTTGCCTGCAGACACTATTCCTGCAGCTCCTAGTGCTCAGTAATGGGGAACCGTGGCCAGCAGAAGCTGTGGGCTCAGTGTCTGTAGATGAGGGGCAGCACATGGCACCATGGAAGTGGTGGACGTGGTATACCTGGACTTTAGTAAGGGATTTGATATGGTCTCGAATAACCTTTTTATCAATAAAGTAGACAAATACAACTTAGATGGGGCTACTATAAGGTGGGTGCATAACAGGCTGGATAACCATTCTCAGAGAGTTGTTAATAACAGTTCAGTCATGCTGGAAGGGCATAACAAGTGGGGTTCCACAGGAGTCTGTTTTGGGACCGGTTCTGTTCAACATCTTCATCAATGATTTAGATGATGGCATTCAGAGTACGCTTATTACGTTTGCAGATGATACCAAGTAGGGAGAGGTTATGTAGGGGAGCCTAGACAGCCCTGCCTTGACAATAAATGGTGATGTCTGCCTTGAACACAGTGGGGATCTCTAAAAAGCAAAACCCAGGCCTGGCTCTAGTCTGGTGCACTTAACCATGCAGGCAAGGTTTGGGAGGCAGGAATGTTTTGAATAACAATGCAGATCAAGCATGGTACGCAAGACCACGTCAAGAACACATGACAATCAACCTTGTACTGGTACTTCTGTTTCTGATAAGCAAAAATTACATGTAGCCATGAAACTGTCAACTACGCACGTAGTTTAGGCAACATCCTGAGTAGCAGGATGTACCCCAAATAGGGGCATCAGGCATTTTATGTATTTCACGCAATATGTAATCAACTGGTAAATATTACTAGAACAACCAAGTCTTACTTTGCTATAAAATGGGCTTAGTAAGAATCGATGGGAGGGAATGAGCAGGATTGACCCACATTGTGGTCCTGCTTAATGTAACTAGAAGTAAATAGGCCCTTCACACCGGCGAACCAGTGCATGGCGTTCCCACGCGTGGGAATCAGAGGAACCACGACCTCCTGCCTAGTACTGTAGGTAGCAAATGGGTGAAGTGTAAGTGAACTAGGCTTTATTATTGTATTATAGGAGATCTTCTATTAATTGCTTTTGCATTGCTTTGTGCCGTATTAATTGCTTTAGAATTTATAGTATTTAAGGTTTAAATTGTATAGTAATTGTTTTTAAGGTTTGTAAAACTTAAACAACTATGTTAACTGCTTAAAGCTTGCAATAAATAAGAAAGTGGTTGAGTATCTCTGGAGTGTCCTGGTTTCCCTTGGATCTAACATAAATCGAACTACATGGCAGGTTGCACGTACTTTAGAGGATAGGGTCAAAATTCAAAACGATCTGGACAAACTGGAGATAAGGTCTGAGGTAAATAGGTGCAGTTTAATAAGGACAAATGCAAAGTACTCCACTTGGGAAGGAACAATCTATTTCACACATACAGAATGCTACAGGAAGTGACTGTCTAGGAAGGAGTACTGCAGAAAGGGATATATGGGTCATACTGGACCACAATGTAAATATGAGTCAATGGTGTGATACTTGCAAAAAAAAAGCAAACATTCTGGGATGCATTAACAGGAGTGTTGTGAGCACGACACTGGGGCTATGTCTACACTGCAGGCTTCTTGCACAAGAACTGTTTTGCGCAAGAGTTATTGCGCAAAAGTACTTGTGCAAGAGCACCTCCACACTGCCATGTGCTTTTGCGTAAGAGCATCCATGGCAGTGTGGACACTCTCTTGCTTGCGCAAGAACGCTCTGATGGCCATTTTAGCCTCTTGCCCATCCACACTGCCTTCTTGCGCAAGAGGGCTTATTCCTCATGGGGAGAAGAATAACTCTTGTTCAAGAAGCCTTCTTTTCCGATGCTTTACTGTAAATTTACTTGCGCAAGAACGCATGTGCAGTGTAGATGCTCCGCAAGTTTTTGCGCAAGAACAGTCATTCTTGCACAAAAAGCCTGCAGTGTAGACGTAGCCAAACTGATTAGGCCTCAGTTGGAGTATTGTGTCCAGTTCTGGGCACCACATTTCAAGAAAGATGTGGAGAAATTGGAGAAGGCCCAGAGAAGAGCAACAAAAATTATTTAAAGTCTAGAAAACATGAGCTATGAGGCAAGGCTGAAGGAATTGGGCTTGTTTACTTTGGAAAAGAGAAGACTGAGAGGGGATATGATAACAGTTTTCAGGTATCTAAAAGGGTGACACAGGGAGGAGGGAGGAAAATTGTTCTTCTTGGCCTCTGGTGATGGGACAAAAAACAACGGGCTTAAATTGCAGCAAGGGAGGTTTCGATTGGACATTAGGAAAAACTTCCTGTCTGGGTGGTTAAACATTGGAATAAATTGCTTAGGGAGGCTGTGAAATCTACATCACTGGCGATATTTAAGAGCACGTTAGACAGACATTTATCAGGGATGATTTAGGATGTGTCTACACTGCACTGTTATCTCGGAATAACAGCCATTATTCTGGAATAACGATGTGAGCGTCTACACAGCAATTGCGTTATTTCGAAAGAAAATCAAAATAACAGATGGCTTTTTCTGGCGTTTGTAAACCTCATTGCACAAGGAATAACACCTCTTCCAAAATAGCTATTTCGGAAGAGGGCATGTGTGGATATGGCGCAGGGAGTTTTTTTCAAATAAGGGGCCTCCAGGAAATCCCACAGGTGCCCTGCTTGCCACTCCATCCACACTCCTCAGGGCTCTATAGTTCCTCTTTCCATGCAGCTCTTAAAGCTGCAGACACAGGGGAAAGGGCTTGTGGCAGGAAGCTGTCCCTCTTAGCCTCCAGCAACACCACAGTTGCCACGGTTGTCTGTCCAGCATGGCAGACCCTCAAGTCCCCCAAGAACCCCTGCCTCTCCCAGGGAGCATTTTGGCAGCTCCCAGGAGCCTGCCAGGCAATGCAAGAGGTGTGTACCATCCTGGTCTGGGGCAGAGATCCTGGCCCTCATCGAGATGTGGGGCAAAGAGGAAAATCACTAGGATCGCCGCTTCACATGGCACAATGCAGACTACAGCTGGATGGCCGATAGCCTAGCCACAAAGGGCCACATCAGGAACCAGGAGCAGGTCTGCAGCAAGGTCAAAGAACTCCGCCAGGCCTACACCAGGGCGAGGGAGCACAGCTCCCACTCCAGGGCAGAACCCCACTCCTGCCCCTTATTTTGAAGACCTGCACCGCATCCTGGGGGACAGTACAGCCCCATGCCCACCTCTGGTGGTGGACTCGGGGCTGGAGAGGCCAGTTGTCGCCTGCTCGGGGGTCACAGCCAGGGATGAGGAGAAGGAGAAGGAGTACTCCAACGTGACCAGCTCCATGACCACGCTCACCCTGGAGCTGGTACCCCATGGCCTGGTTGTGTTCCAAGCACCATCTGAGGCCGGGAAAGGATCATCAGGTGAGTGGTCTTAGTTTTCCTCACGCAGACAGGGTGGGGATGGTGGGCACTGAGGGGCTGGGATGCGATCGTTGCTTGGCCTTCTTGGCCTGGGGTGGCACTGCAGTCCGTGCACATGGATGCACGTGCAGTGTCATTCTGTGCCATGCAGCCCCAGGAGACAGCACCAGAGCACTCCTGGGCTCCTGCTTACAGGCTCTGGGGAGGCTGGCCACACTTCTGACCCCCAGGGGGGACACACTCCCACCATGAGCCATTGCTAGAAAGAGGCTGGGGACAAGGACACACACAGACTGTGGAGTGCCACACATGGGCATGCCTCCGCCCTCAGCCTCCTCCCTCCCTCCTTCCTTCTCCCTGTTGTTCTGGTGGGGCGAGAGCCACGCAGCCCCTCCCTGGTGTTCAGGGGGAGTGTGGGAGATACATGTTCCCCCCTCCCTGGTGCTCCAGAAGAGTGAGAGCCACATGGCCTCCACTCTCCCTGTACCCCCAAACTCCTCACACACTCCCTTGGCCGAGACCCCACATCCCTAGCTCACTCATTCATAGCCCCCCAAGCTGAGACCCTGTGCCCCCAGCCCCCTCACACACTCCCTCCAAGACCCTGCACTCCCAGATCGCTCTTGCCTCCTGGCCAGACACCTCTCCCCAGCCCACTCCTGCCACATCCACCCTGGCCAGACACCTACCCCCAGCCTGCTCCTGCCCTCTCCTCCCAGCCAAACACCCTGCCCCAGAAAGAGGGGGGTTGGTGAGAGTAGCAAGCAGGGAGTGCAGCCCCCTAGTATTATATCAAAATGTAGTTTACTTTTAGGCTACGTCTAGACTGGCATGATTTTCCGAAAATGCTTTTAACGGAAAAGTTTTCCGTTAAAAGCATTTTCGGAAAAGAGCGTCTAGATTGGCACGGACGCTTTTCCGCAAAAGCACTTTTGCGGAAAAGCATCCGTGGCCAATCTAGACAGCTTTACAAAAAGCCCGATCGCCATTTTCGCGATCGGGCTTTTTTGTGCAAAACAAATCTCAGCTGTCTACACTGGCCCTTTTGCGCAAAGTTTTGCGCAAAGGGACTTTTGCCCGAACGGAGCAGCATAGTATTTCCGCAAAGCACTGATTTCTTACAGCAGGAAGTCAGTGCTTTTGTGGAAATTCAAGCGGCCAGTGTAGACAGCTGGCCAGTTTTTCCGCAAAAGCGGCTGATTTTGCGGAAAACTGGCCAGTCTAGACACAGCCTTAGTGTAAAAGAAAGTTTAAGAGATGTGACATTTTGGACTTACTTCTGTTCTCACTGAAGTCAATGACAAAACTAATAATGACTTTTTGGCAGGATCAAGCTTTTGGCTCTTGTAATCAAAATGTGAATTCTACTTAGGGAGTATTCTACACTTTTGTTGAGGCTAGGCAATAGAAACCGATCATTCATGGCTATGGGTGGTATGCCGAGAGAGAGAGAATAATGCATCTATGCAGTTTCAATATTTTGGATATCAATAGAGTATCTATTACTACAATGGATCTGATGATCTGGGTGTGTGCAGACGTGAGTTCATTAATCTGGGGCAGAGATTTCCCACAAGGCAGTGCTTTCCTGCTTTTGGTATCCCATAGTTCAGTGCGGTTCATGCTTTGGACATGCTGTTCTCCATTTTGTAGACTAATGGAGATGTCTGTCTGTCCTATCTTCAATGCATATGAGGCTGGGGGTGTTTTCTTAATTCGACAACCCTTGTCTGGAGGTGAGAAACAAAAAAACAAAAAATCTCTCAATAACACCTGCCCTTTGGGGAGGAGAACCCCCCTCCCGAAGAGATTTGGCCCCCTCTTCAGAAGCAAGAAAAAAAGAAAGAGGGGGATGCTCGTTTCACTTCACTCATGCTACCCAAGTGGGAGGGGGCCAAGGTTCAGGGCTTCCCATCAGAGCCAGATTAACGCTTCTTAGAGCACGGGGCTTATAGATTTTGTGGGAGGGTTGGGGGATGAGTGAGGAGCTAAGGGTGAATGTTCTGGGCAAGAGGAGAGGGCACAGCCCCTTAATAAGAGTAACAGAAATAACATTTGTAAAGGAGCATTAAAATGGGTTAGAAGGATGGGAATGCAATTGAGGAAATCACTGCAAGAGAAGACAAATATCACTGGTCTGTAAATTGAAACAAAGTTTCAGTTGTTTTGATAACAATTAGTGACTACATAATTTTGCTATGCTGATTTAAAAAATGACATCCATTTTGCTCTATCACGTAAGGATTTTTCACAAATCAAAAAGAAAAAAATGGACATTTTTCATGCTTTTTATTTCACCTTATGCATTAAAAACTTGGTAAATAGTAAGTTATAGTACTTTTAGAAGGTCTGTGGTAAGTCCTTGTTTAAAGAACAAAGGAGCAAAGTGTGAAATTTAATAACTGAGTAATTTTAAATAATTAGATGTGACTGAATCGACGTTTTGACAACTTTTTATGCATTTCACCATCACTCTCTCTTTTCAGGGACCAGCAGTAATCAGCCATCATGTTGACGTCCCAGCGTCCTTGATATCTCTTTTCTATTGTCTTGATATCCTGATGAAATCTTTCCCCTTGCTCTTCACTGACACTTCCAAGATTTTCAGAAAAATAATCCAGATGGGAGTGCAAAAAATGAACTTTCAAGCTCATGTTGCATCCAAGTCTTTCATATTTGTTTAGCATGTTGCCAACAATGTTTTTATAATCGGGATCTTTGTTATTCCTTAAGAAGTTTTGTATGACATTTCTGAAGGCCACCCAAGCATCTTTCTCTGTGTCATTCATGATTTCTTCAAAGTTAGTGTCAAGAATCAGTTTCCTGATCTGAGGACCCACAAAGAAACCCTCCCAGTAGCCTCCCCCAGGAATTGAAATTGGGGGGGTGTTTGAATTTACAAGGGGGGGGTGTCAGGGCCAATGAGGGGTGACACCGTGAGGGTGAAGGTGGGCTGTAGGGCACCATAGTTCACAAAACTGGGGGGGGAGTGTTGAGGAAATTCAGGGGGGGTATACGCCCCCATAGGAGGGGTGTAGGGAAATCCCTGTACCCTCCTTAACTTTTTGGTAACTCAAAGCTGGGAACTTGTTGCAAATGTACTTGAAACAGTCACCGTTCTTGTTTAATGCTTTCACAAATTGTTTCATCAAACCTAGCTTGATGTGGAGTGGAGGTAGCAGTACCTTGCTGGGTTCAATCAGTTTTTCATGAATTATATTCTTGGAGCCGGGAGTCAGACTCTCACTGGGTGGCCACTGTTTCCTTACCCAATGAAGTTCTCTTGCTCTGCTATCCCATTTGCATAAAAAGCATGGCATTTTTGTGTAACCGGCCTGCTGACCAAGCAACATACACAACACCTTTAGATCTCCACATACAGTCCATTCATGCTCTGGATAACGCACCTTTTCAAGGAGAAGCTCAAGATTTTCATAGGTTTCTCTTAAGTGGACAGAATGGGCAATAGGCACAGAGGCATATTGATTGCCATTATGAAGTAGAACACCTTTTAGGCTTGCCTTTGAAGAGTCAATAAACAGTCACCTGGTTGGTAAGCTGTCCCCAAGCTTTTTATTAATCAGGCAATGTTATTGCAGTATACCAACAGACCATCCATAGAAAAATATGGAACAAACTCTTCCTCACGGTTCCTGTACCAAGCAAAATTTGTTCCAGGAAAAAGCAAATTCTTCGCTTGAAGTCTGGATCCCAAAACCTCAGCAGAATCTTTAGGCAGATCCAGGTCTCTCACCAAGTCATTAAATTCACTTTGGGTGAAAAGTTGTGGCTCATTACTGGCATGTTCTGGTGGATACTCAGTATTGCGTCCAACATTGTCAGCATTGGTGTACATTAAATTAAGCTAGATGGCATTCATTTTGACAAATTCAGTCAGTTTGAGATATTTTTGCATTCAAGTTCTTGAAAATAAGTCACTGCATATAATGTATAACACATTATAATAGCATTTTTTGAAAAAGTAGACTCCAGTTTTCAGAAAATCTGTACATCATGGGCAAAAATGGATATAATTTTTGAACTCAGCACCCCAAAATTAGTTAAGAACAGTTATTTGTTCTCAAACAATGGAACCCATGCATAAGGGTGAATTTGAACTGTTATGAGACTTTATGTACAGTATTAACCGAGTAGACTTTTAAATCTTCAAAATGAGTTACATGCGCCCTCAGGTGCTTGCAGCATTTTGCCCCACGTGCTGTAGCAGTGCAGAGAGGGGCTGGCAGGGGAGGGACAAGGCAATTCGAGCAGCTGTACCTGCTAGAGCAGCCGGGAAGCTGCCCTGTGCTTAGGCATAAACCCCCCCCCTCTCTGCCCTCCCCCCAGATTTGCACCCTTGGCAGCTGTTCCCCCCTTTGCCCCTCCCGGGAGGGGGGGGGACCCGGGTACAGGGGCTGCTCCAATCACCTCCCCCGCCCGATTCGCCCTTCCAGTCCGCGCTGGGCCGCACCAGAACGTTAACAAAGCCCCGCCCCCGCATGCCGCTTTTAAGCGACTGTAAAGAGCCGGGAGCAGCGCCTGACGCCACGTAAGAGGCGGGCGGGGGGGGGAGAGTGAGGGCAGCAGCTCTTACTGAGCATGCTCGGTTCCAGTCAGGAAGCGTTGCAGCCCCGAGGCACGTGACAAGGAAGCGTCTCTCGTCTTGGAGGACACGCGCGCCCAGATCACGTGAGCGAGCGCGTCCGGCCGCGCCGGACGCGATCACTGAGCGCGCCGGGGCTGGGTGGGGAGGGCGGCGGAGATGGCGGCGGAGGATCCGGGCTGCGGGGCGGAGGAGCGGTTGGATTTCCTGAAGGAGCGGCACGTGCGCTTCTTCCAGCGCTGCCTGCAGATCCTGCCCGAGAGATACTCGTCCCTGGAGACCAGCAGGTACCGGCCGCGCTGGGGCGCCGCTGCTGGCGCTCGGGGGCAGAGGCCGCGGAGGGGCCCGTTGGCGCTGTCGCAGGCTCTGCCCCCTCCAGGCGCCTCAAGGTCGGGCTGTGCGCGTGGCCGCCTCCAGGCTGGGGATCCCGCCCGTGGGCGGCGGGCTCTGCTCTGTGACACGGGCTCCGGATTTAGCCTCCAGGGACGGGTCCCGCTGTAGGGCAGGTCTCCGCGCAGCCGCTGGTCCCCGATCCCGGACCGGGCAGGCGGCTCGCTGCCGCTCAGGGACCGCTCGTGCCAGGGCTCTGGGTCGGGAGCGGTGAGCTGCTTGTCCTCTCCTGCGGGTGGTTGCCCCGGCCCTGAGGGAGGGAACCCGGTGCTGATGCACGATCGCCCATGCAGCTGCCCTGCTGGTGGTGCAGGGAAGAGGTGTAGGTAAGATATTGGGGATGCTAACATGCAGACATTTAAATGATTAACCGGTAAGTCTAGTCTTATTGGTTAAGCCAAGAGACTGCAGACACTGCATCAGATGCAGCAAGGTGGTGTGTGTGGACGCTACATAGACTCCCTGTGCATGCTGGTTCCCCAGAGCTGCGGCCTGCCTTCCCGTCTCCCCACATAGATACAGAGAGGCAGCAGCATGGAGGGTGTGTGGGACAGCCTGCTTCCTCATGCCACCTCCCACAGATACAGGGGCCTGCTGGCCATGCCCCTCCCCTCCGGGAGTATTTTGGTAGTCGTGTAATCGTTAAGAATTGTTGCAGCTATATGATTACTAAAATAACCAATATCGAACATCCCTATAAGATACATGTGTTCCTGTCAAATTATTCTTTGACCATGAAGGTTTGGCTGTCACTGGTAAAATGCCATGGCCGTTCCTAAGCTAGCATTTTTATGGAACAGAGAAGCAAAAGCACCCACAATACTGCAGTTTTTGTCCTCCCAACCTGGCACTTTGGGACAAAGGTAACCAAGAGAAAGTTGGGATAAACAAGTGATCTTTCCAGTCCTTGTGGCTCTCCACCGTACATTAGAAAGAGCTCCTGTTCTGTGTCTTTAAGGTCAGCAGGCATGCAGGCTGGATTAATTAAGTCACTTATTTGAAAGCAGTGATTTAAACCAGAGAGTAGAAAGCCATGTTTTATAATCTAACTTTGTTTTTGATGTATGCTTTGAAGATTTTTTTTGAGAGAGAAATTCTAGTTGGTTCATACATCCATTAAGACACATTTAATGTATTATTTACAACTAGATATAGCTGTTACACTACTTTTGATCATTCCTTCTGCTAACCAGGAGACTGCACCATACTGAAATGTCTATTGAAATTAATTATATAGTACAACATATGTTTATTCATATACAAAATGCAGAAATTAAGTATTCTAATAGGAAATGTTGAATGATGTGTTTTCTTGTTGTGATGGTGCATTGGGGGGGTCCCCGACCCTGCACCCCCATCCGCAGCCAGATGTGACTCTCACCCAGCCAGTAGAGTAGAAGGTTTATTGGTTCACAGAGATGCAGCGTAGCTTAGGATCGATGTTAGCACAGGAGCCAGGGCAGGCAACATTATTTCTCTTGGGGGGGGGGGGGAAGGGGCTCCTGGGCCCTTCACCCCTTTTCCCACTCTCAGCCTCTGCACTCCTCCTAGCCCACACTGACCCACACTCCCAGCCTCTGCTCACCAGCCCCAGGCAGCCCTGCCTTCTCCATTGTCCTCCTTCCTGGCCCAAGGTGTTACTGCTGTCACCTGGGCCTCAGGAGTGAGAGACTGAACATACTTCCCCAGTGAGTCACACCTAGCCTCCCCCTCCTTATGCAGCTAGTGCTGCAGGGCCTGGGGAAACTGAGGCACACCGACCCACGCAGTGTCACTACAGAGCAGCATAGGACAGTAGGATCTCCTATAACCCCGCAAGACAAATGGTGAATGCAACACCAAAGTGAACACAGGATTACAGAAGTAGACAGCTATGTCACACTTGTTTACTAGATACCCAATTTTTGATCGTGACTATTTCAAAGCTGCATTTGGATTGAAATTGGATTTCAAAACCAAGATTTTATTGGAGTAAAATTACTTGATTCTTTCTACATAATTGTAATTTCTAATGTGAATTTAAACATTCTGAAAAATGCTAATTACTTTGATTAACAGACTCAAGCATTGTGTGATCTGATTTTAAAAAAAAAAACACAAGTTTTTTCTTTATGGCTGACTACTGATATCTGGGTAGGGGAGTAAATACTGTCATTCACTCCATTACAAAGACTGGAAATTACTTCATTGTTTCTTGTAATATGACACATTGTGTCATTTATAAGAGTTGGTGTCAGCGTTAAGTGTTTACTCCCTGATTCTGAATATAAAAAGCATACGTTAACTCATAAAGGTTGGAAACTTATTGTTTCAGCATATTTGTTTTGTTTTATTTAAATAATGTGAACAGATTATAGCATGTTTAGACTGTAACATAAATTATCATACATTTTAAACAGGTTTATTTAAAAAAAAAAACTTCTAAAAAAGTTTTATCCATTCTGGCAGCTTAAGAAGATTCACTGAATATCACTCAAAGGGAAAACCCCAAATAAACTAATGAGGGGGAAAAACGGGAAGGTAAAATGTCTGTTTGAGCTTGTGAGGAGCTAAGAGAAAAATATCTGAGGCAAATACATTCATCTATGTCTGTGGTGTCCAACCAGTTCTGAAGCAATAGCTGCTATAGTAGCTACTGCTTTAGCAAACTAGCCACACTCACCTGGTCAAATAGCCACATGTGGCTAGAATGTTGGATGCCATGGATCTATGGGTAAATGACAAACAGGTCAGCTTTTCATGAAGTCCTTCCTAAGGAGGGAAGAGACCTAATAGGTCACATCTATCACTTTAGGGCCAATATAGGGCTGTTTATTTCTTAAGAGAATATGGTAGACTGTATTGAGCAGACCAATGGTTCATCGAGCCAGTATTCTGTCTTCCAACAGTGGCCAATATCAAGTGCTTCAGAGGGAACAAAGAGAAGGAGGAAATTATCAAGTGGTCCATCCCTCTTTGTCCAGTCCCAGCATCTGGCAGTCAGAAACTTAGGGACACCCAGGGCACAGGATTGTGTCCCTGACCATCTTGGCTAATACCCTTTGATGGCCCTGTCGTCCATGAATTTGTCTAATTCTTCAGGTACTTTTGGTCTTCATAACATCCCCTTGCAATGAGTTCCTCAGACTGACCTATGTGTTGTGTGAAGAAGTACTTTTTTTTGTTTGCTTTAAAGCTGCTGTCTTTTTTTTTTTTAATTTAATTGGATTTCATTTGGTTTCTGTTATGTGGAAGGGATAAATAATACTTTATTCAATTTCTCCACACCATTCTTGATTTTATAGACCTTTTCCAAGCTGAATAGTCTGTGTTTTTAATCTTTCCTTACATAGAAACTGTTCCATATTCCTAAACATTTTTGTTTCTTTTTTGTGTACCTTTTTCATTTTTCTCATCTTTTTGGGGTGACTGGAACTGCACGCAGGGTTTAAGGAATGGGCTAGGGATGTTAAAATGCATTTATTTGTGTAAATGTGTAACTGCTGAAATTTCTCACGTTATATTTCATAATAGAATATGGAGCTCCAGCTCCAATTTCTTCTCTTCCCCACCTTCCTCCTGTGCTGGCTGCTTCTGAGGCAGCAGAGTGGGAGGGATGGCAGCTTCGCAAGAACCAGTGCTCATGGGGAGCTGGCTCCTGCTGCCCCGTCACACTGCTCCCTGTGCTTACTAGCTTCTTCCTCCCCTTCCCCCCCACCTCTTTATCAGAGGTAGTGGGAGAGGGGGCAGGCAGCTCCAAGGGAGCTGCTGAGATTCCTTTGTAACTCTTCAGTCTGCTTTGTACTTAGCTATTTTAAGTAATTTTGTAATATGCTGTGCAAACTTTGCTACTTCCTGATCATGTATGAGTATGTTGAACAGCACTGGTTCCAGTACAGATGTTTTGGGACAGTACTATTTACCTCTCTCCATTCTGAAAACCAGTCCTTTATTTTTCCTGTCTTGTATTCCTTTTGTCCCATGATTGCTTAGTTTGCTTGAGAGACTTTTGTGAGGGATCTTCTCTAAAGCTTTCTGAAAGTAAATGCATTGAATCGTCCTTGTCCACATGATTATTAACCATCTTGGAAAACTCTCATAGTTTGGCGAGGCATGATTTTCTTTTGCAAAAGCTCTGTTTACCCTTCCCCAGCAAAAAGAGTGTTTGTCTAAGTGCCTGATGATTACCCATTTTGGATTATACTTGCCAGTTAACTGGTTAATGCTTCACATCCCTATTTGGGAGCCTTCTAAAAAAATTAATGTAACATTAGCTATCCTCCAGGCATCTGGAGCAGAAGCAGATTAAAATCATAGGTTATATACCATCGGTAGAAGTTCTGCAATTTCATTTTTTATTTTGTTCAGAACTCTTGGGTAAATATCATCTGGTTATGGTAACTTTTTATTTCATCAATTTGATATATAAACCCTCTTGTATTGTTATCTCAATCAGAGAAAGTTCTTCAGATTTGTTCCCTAAAACTCAGACTCAGGGTGGGACTTTCCCTCACATCCTCTGCAGTGAAGGCAAATGTAAAGACAATGGCCTTGTCTTCCTTGAATGCTCTTTTAGCACCTCAGCAGTCCAGTGGCTCTGCTGATTGATAGGTTTCTTGCTTTTGATATACTTTAAAAAGTTGCTGTTGTCTTTTGCTAGATGTGCTTCAGATTCTTTGTTGGCCTGCCTAATTATAGTTGATTTTCCCAATATTTGCAATTCCCGATATTTGCAATTATCTGCGAAACAGAGCTAGACATTATATTTTTTCCCTTCCTATTAGGGATGTTAAATTTCTATTAATCAGCTCATCAAGTAGTCAATGGAATTTCCATTGGCTACTCGATTAGTCGATAAGGGGGGTGCTCGCTATCCTGCTGTGCCGCCACCCCCCCAACCCCCGCCTCTCCCTTTGAAATGCACAGGAGCCGCCACCTTCGTATTGGTGCCTGTAACAAAATTCACATGGTGGGAGTGAGGCCAAGGGTTTCTAAGTGGGGCTATCGGGCTCAGGCCTGGTTCAAGGGCATGTGGGCTCTGGCTGGGGGCGCAGGCTCTAATGTGGAGCCAGGGATCGGGTGCTCAGGGCTAGGACAGAGGGTTGGCATTCTGGGGATTAATGGTTTGGGGTGCAGGAGGGACTCTGGGCTCTGGGGGTGTCAGGGGGAGGGAGTTGGGGTTTGGGCTTACCTAGTTGGCTCCTGGTCAGCAGTGCTAAGGCAAGGTGCCTCCCTGTCCTGAGACACTGTGTTGTGCCCTGGAAGCAGCCAGCAAGTCCAGCTCCTGGGTGGGGAGGGGCATGAGGCTCTGCAGCATGTGGAACCCTGTGGTCCATGTGCCATGGGGCCGGAACCGTTGATCTTGCTGCTTCTAGGCTGGCCCCAGCGTGGAGCTGCCCTGGCTGTGGGAAAGGGCCATTCCCTGCTGGCCCTAGCATGGTATTCTCCTGCCAGTGGTAGCTCTGTCTTGGGGTCTTCGGGGAAGGACCCCTCTCCTCTGGCTGCAGCAGCTTTGGGGCTTGGAGAGTGGCATCTCTCCCTATTGCAGGCTGGAGCCTCTGCACTGGGCTTAATGGGAAGCTGTGCAGCCACACAGCTTAGCAGGAACGTAACTTTTTGGAGCCCTCCATTTACTGGCAGTTTAGTGGTAAGAAGAATCTTTAACTGCACTGTAGCTTCTATTAAGTATTTAAATAATTAAACATAAGTAGTATTTTGTGACTATTGTATAATGGGGCATGATACCGAAATATCAATATGTTAAATCAGTTGAAGTTACCAGTTTATAACAGGGCTACTCAATTTGGAAGTCCCAGGGGGCCACAATGATACTCTCAGCACATGCCGAGGGCCGCAATTTAAGTGTGGTTGCATATACATGCAAATATGTATGCAAATAGCTTCTTTCACACTGACGGGCATGAATACAAAGATTAAGGCAAGACTACACAACATGCAGGGCCCATTTAGGTCAGTTCTATTGATATTAATAAATGCAATATTTACCTGATTTCCACCCATTTAACAGAATTTTATTGAGCCATTACAGTCCAGGAATTTAACTACTAAAACCTATATCAACAGAAGACCATTATATTGACTACTTTTTTGTTTTGGCTCCCACCTGTGGGCCACGTGTTGAACCCTGCGTAAATCCAAATCACACCACAGGCCGCAAACAAACGGGCCGCATGCAGCCCACGGGACGTATGTTGAGTAGCCCTGGTTTATAACATGGTAACTTATGAATGTTATGTAATCCTCACAGTAATCTTTGGAGTGTGGACAAAATGTTATTCCTAGTTTAGCAATGGGAATGCTGAATCAAAGGCTGTGACTTGTTCAGGACCACTGGAGAACTAAATGTGACCACAAAGATGAAAACTCAGATTCTGGATTCCATGATGAAACCACAAGACTACAATTACGTAAATTTATTTTAATTTTAATGTGTGCTGCAGAAGCAAAGATATCTGTTCAGTTATAGAATTTAGTGATGTATTTCTTACCATCACACTGAGTGTGCTTCAGAGTTCTTTTACAAAGAGAAGGTTGTAAGATCTTCTGACCCTTGATTTGATTTTTCAGATTCTTTATCTGTAAAGACTCTTTGAAGTCTGTGATGCATCATTGTTTGTTTCCTGTGTTGCTTGTTCCTATTTGACTTGGTATGGTCTTCAATTAGCCATGCAGTGTAATATGTAAAAAGGATCTTTCAGAATTTGCCTTATGGTCTAGCTCACAGATGATCTATTGAGATGTTTGTCAAGTTTGGAAAATACTGTGTGCAGGGCTACCAAAACTGCATAATCTTTTAATTTAGTTGAACTTAATTATTTTTTAATTTCCTTTTTGTTGACTCTAAATCGGGGGTGGGCAATAATTTTTTGCCGGGGCCACTTCAGAAATGTTTGAAGTGGCTCCGGGCCACACTGGAAGGGGCGGGGTCAGGATACTTCCCTGCTTCCCCACTCGCAGACCATGATTGGTCTGGGGGTTGGGGAGCACCTTTGCTTCCCCCCTTCCCTAAGGTTTCCCCTAGGCGCCCATGCAGCAGGCGGTGCGAGGAGACTTTGCGGCTCCCTCTTCTGCGTCCTGACCAATCATGGGTTGGGGGTTGGGGAGCACGCTAAATCTCCTCCCACCCTGACAGGAGTGTGTGGTGCTTCTAAATGCCACACGCTCCTTTTGGGAGTGCGGGAAGACTCCTCCCACCCCAAGGCTAATCAGGGCTTGGGGGCAGGGGAGCGAGTGAAGTCTCCTCCTGCCCTGCCGGGCCTCGGGGCGGGGGAGCGGCAGGGCCTCTGTGGGCTGGATCAACCTGCTTGGTGGGCCGGATCCAGCCCGCAGAGGCCCTTTTGCCCACCCCTGCTCTAAATGATGGTTTTGCTGTGATATTGTTTACAAAGGCTAGCGTGCTGTCACAGATCTACTGGTAATCATCTGGAGGTACCATGGTAAGAAGCCTTGAAGAATTAATCTTGCACTGTTCCAAGTTCTTTCAGCAGTGATGGGCAACCAAAAATAGGGAGTGGGCCACATGAGTGGCCCTCCTTCACCTCAGTGGGCCACAGAAACCTATGGCCCCCTGGAATTCCACCTGCAGCCCCAGTCTGTACTTCCTCTCATGTACCTCTCGCGCACTGGGGAACTGGAAGCTCCACTCTTCCTACTCCTTCTCCTTCCCAGCACTTTCAGAGCACACAAATCTGCTGATTCATGGTTTGTCCCCACTCCTCCCCTTCCCAGCGATTGGTCAGTCATGCGATTCACAGCATTTCAGCTCTGGAAGAGAGCGGAGTGGGAATGGAGTGGGAATCAGCAGATTCGCAGTGAAGAGTAGGGGAGTGTGAGTTCCAGTGCTCCAATGTGTGAGAGGTGCATGGGGGAGAAGGGAAGATGCGGGGGCAGGGGAGGATGCTGCAGGATGCCCACCACTGAAGCGCTTTGATAAAAATTTGGTTTCAAGTGGGAGATTCCTGTGGACGGTCTGCTGCATTATATCTCTGTATTTAGGCATGTCTTTGTTAAATTGACACTACAGGTTGAACCTCTCTAATCTGGCACTCTCTGGTCCGACAACACCCGTGATCCGGCATGATTTTAGTTGGATGGATGCCCACTTATCATGGGTGTGACCAAGTTTCCCACTGTCCCATTGTAATATACTGGGTCAGGTCTGAGCACCACTGATGGTGTCAGTTCAGGGGTTATTGCTGGAGTCCTTTCCTATAAGGCACCAAACCAGTCACGCAGAGCACTTCAACTGCCAATCTGGGCAGCTGGAAGCCTCACGAGCAAAACCCCTCCAACATCCCAGCTTTACCTGGGCCACAATCAGACCTGTATCTTACACAGGTGAGAGGTTATAAACCCAATCTCACCAACTCCTAACAGGTTCTCCCAGTTGTAAAGGACCAGCCACAGTCCCAGGTCAATTTATGCCTCAGATCTTATCCAAAAGAGCACGCTGTGCCAATCCTTTAGAAACTAAAATGTAAAGGTTTATTACGAAAGGAAGAAAAAGTTGAGAGTGAGATTGATATATGTAATGTATTCACCTTAATCACCAAGTTCTTGATGTGTAGGCTCTTAGCTGAGATAGGGATGTAAGTGACTAGTCAATTAATTATCTGATAAGCATACGCTTATCAGAGAGTCGACTAGGTGATGCAACTAGTCGCTTCCCCCTCCCTTGCTGCCTCTATCAGAGAGCAGCAGCAAGGAGGGAGGAGCAGGCGCCTGTACTGGCAGGAGCTGGCATTAAATGGATGAAAGTCTTGTCTGAGAAAAAGCTCAAGAATATGAGTGTGATTCTGTTATGCTCTGTTAGCAAAACTGCTGCTGCTTTAGAAAATATGTCTGTACACAGGGGCCACTTTATACTTAAGTGGAAGAGCGTCCTTCATATTCTTGTCTCATTTCTATCTGCTTATTCCCAGGAACCTTTTTAAATAATGGTTTTGTTTGACTGTGTTCCTTCTCTTCCACTGTCCTTAACTATTCTCAGTCCCTGTGCTTGTGGCAAGTCTCTAAAAGGATATGTTTATACTGTAGTTAAAAATCCTGTGTCTGACCCTTGTCAGCAGGTTCAGGCTAAGGGCTATTTAATTGCTGTGTAAACGGTTGAACTCAGTCTGGACTCTAGGATGCTGGGAAATGGGAAGATCATAGAGCTTGGGCTGCAACCTGACCCCAAACATCTACACCGTAGTTAAACTGCTCCTTAACTTGAGCCCGATGAGCCCCAGTCGGTTGGCCTTGGCTAACTGAAGGTGTTGTTGCAGTGCAGGCATATCTTCAGAGGCTTGCCACAAGCAAGCTTTTTATGCTTGATTTACTTTTCTTTCCAATATGAACACTTAACACAACATAAGACTTCATTAATCATACCGACAGAGATGTGATTCATGTAATGAAGTTTCATTCCAGAATATAGAAATAATTAAAAGTAAGGACACTGTTGCATGCAGCAGGTAAAACCAGAATTAAAAAGTTGAGGTTTTGATTTTTTTTTTTCTTTCTGCATTTAATTTTGTTAACTTCCTGTGTGAAATTTATGGTGGGAAGTGAAAGTCGTATCTTTTTCTTTTAGGTTGACAATTGCATTTTTCGCACTCTCTGGTCTGGATATGTTGGATTCCTTAGATGTGGTGAACAAAGATGATATAATAGAATGGATTTATTCCCTGCAGGTCCTGCCCACAGAAGACAGTGAGTGAGTTTTTAGCTTTTTTAAATTGTTGACATTTTCACCTTTATGTTGCTTTTAGCCCTTGGGAATAGTGCACAGTTTATTCACAGAATACAGGCTATGTCTATGACATTGGCAACTGAACAACAAAAGTTTTCTGTCTGAGGTTTTAAATACACTAAAACTCAAAAGGCAAAAGTTTTTTGTTTCAAGTGCTGGTGTGAACAACACTTTGTCCACAGGAAAGCTAACAAACGGAGGCTACATTACTTTGGCTTTGTCTAGACCAGTGGTCTCCAACCTTTTCACACCCAAGATCACTTTTTAAATGACAGAACAAGCCAAGATAGTACTGGGGAAGGGTGCTAGTAGGTGCTTTGGCAGGGGACAGGGTGCCAGTGGGGACAGAGTTCTGTGGCTCGGGACAGGGGAATGAGGACATAATTCAGAGAGTAGGGATGGGAATGGGGACAGACTTCTGTAGCTGGGGACAGGGGAGTGGGGACAGAGTTCGGGGAGGGGGGATGGGAATGGGGACAGAGTTCTGTGGCTGGGGAGAGGGAACTGGGCAGTGGGGAGTGGAAATGGGGACAGGGGAGCAGTGGAGGCAGAGAGTCCCCTGCATCTGCCTCCTCCCAGGATTCTCCTCTCCTCCCGCCCCGGAAGTCCCGTGCGTGCCTGCCCGGGGCTGACTCACCCCTCCTGTGCGGTGCAGGGAAGTCGCTGTGCTCCTCCTCCGGAGCCGATGCTCTCTCCTGCAGTACGCCCAGCAGAGCAGCTAGTGCACTTCCAGAATCGCCAGAAGTGGCGCTAAGCTGCGGGACTTCTGTCCATCCCCGGGAAGCCAACACTACCTCCATTTTCAATGGAGGTAGGTAGTGGGGCTTCTCGGGGTGGGGGGATATGGGGGCGGACAGGATGCCTCACGATCGACTGGTCGAGGCCTCGCGATCAACAAGTCGATCACGATCAACCTGTTGGTGACCACGGGTCTAGACCACACAACTTCTAGTGGCATGACTAATGATACAACTGTATCACTAAAAGCTGCATAGTGTAGACTAAGCCATAGATGTGACTTTTAAGAGCTGCGAATACCTGTGATTCCTGTTGACTTCAAGTAAACGTTGAATGTGCTTATCAGTTCTGGTGGGCAGGGAACCTCTCTTGCCCTGACTGTTCAGAAGAATCCAATAGTTTAAACTTTTTTCACCTGTTTCCGTGTAAACCATGAAATGATTTTAAAGCTATGAACAAGTGAAATTTTAGTCAACTCTTCCATTCACACTGGGGCAGAACAGTTAGTTTGATGGTGCTTCTAAGGTTTCCTAATCAGTGAAGTGTGATGTGTTGCCATGTGTTCTTTTCATACTTGAACGAACTGCTGGGGGTCTCCTTTAAAAAGTTGCTGGCTACTTCTATGAGAGGGATGTGCAAATCATATGCAGGTGTTGTGCTTATCACTTATTGTACAGAGTTGGCCACTGACATAGCTGTAATTAATGTAAGCAATACTGAAGCAGTTGCAGGCCAGCAATGTAGGAAAGCTGTGGAGGAATAATGGGAAATAAAACATAGCAGCTACTGAAACTGAAAAATAATAAACCATCTGGTTATTGGAGCTTCGATAGTGAAATTACCCATTTTAATCTTTTTAGAATGAACAGAACTGGTGCAGTATCCCAGGGAATAGCAGGCAATCTAAGTACATTTCATAATTGTGTAGACTGTTAACCTGTCTTGTTTTACAATGTTTAGCCTTTTGTAGATCTGCAAAATGAGTATGAAATGAACTAGGGATGTAAAAAGTTAACCATTTACCTGGTAAGCATTAGCCCTGGATGCAGCAGAACCAGCAGGATCCCCAACGGTAGGGGCTCTCTTCCTGGAGCAGCCCCCACTGGGTATTAATGGGTTAAATGTTTAAAATTGTTTAACAGGTTAACATTTTTTCATGGGTATTTACATCCCTAAGGGCTCGTCTAGACTATGCGGAAGATTCGAAAGAGGATATGCAAATTCCCATGGGAATTTGCATATCTTCTTCCAATCTCACTTTCGAAAGTGAAAGTAGTCTAGACACGTGGTTTTTTTTGTTTGTTTTTTTTTTCAGCAACCCCCCCTTTTTCGAAAAGCCATGTAAACCTCATTTTTTGAGGAAAAGTGAGTTTTCGAAAAAGGGGGGGTTACTGGAAAAAAACGCGTCTAGACTACTTTCACTTTCGAAAGCTCCACTTTCAAAAGTGAGATCGGAAGAAGATATGCAAATTCCCGCGGAATTTGTATATCCTCTTTCGAATCTTCCATGTAGTCTAGACATAGCCAAAATGAATTGTTGTGTTATATTCACCTCATGCTTGCTTTGTTTGCTTTCAAGGTTTGCTTTCTTAAAAAAAGGCAAATAACCAATTTCTAGTTTTCTACTAGTATAAAGCATTTGTTCCTCACTTGCAGTTCATGAACCTGTACTTGTCATGGGGTCTAGCAGATGGTTTTGGTCCTATTCCAGTACTGTGCAGTAGATTCAGAATTTTGGACAAGTAGCCATTAGACTTCATCTAGCGCATCCTCCAACAACTTATTTTATTTTTATAATTATCAAAATTGCTCCTTTCATTTGTCATGAAGCACATGTACATCTTTTTGGTAAGTATACCCCTTATTGGACAGTCTCTCAATCCCTAAAATTAATCCTTAAGCCTTATAGGTAAAAAGTCAACCCCGTGGTAACAGGTGTGAGGATAGGTGGACCTGTAGTATATTCTTCAGTTCTGCAGATTCTGGTTTTGTCTAGTCAATGTAAAGGAAAGTGCCAGAGTCCGGGGCCTTCTAGGAACAGTTATACACCAATTGCAGTTGTTCAGATCTAAGGATTGCTAATTAGGTTGCCTCCACACTGCCCATATTCCCAGTCTTGTCCATCATTTGTGAATCTGTAGCAGAGTCACGTTTTTCCATGAGGCCCTTCACTGCATGCTGCAACCTCTTGAACTTTTCTGTGTGCCCCCTTCCATTCTAAATCCCACTTCACCTCATGGAGAGCAGGAGTTTTAACTATATTAATCGCCTGTTTTTGTCTCTCTTCTCATATTTGTTTCATTTGACCTTTGATTGTGAGTTTCTTGGAGCAGGGACTATCACTGAGTATTTGAAAAGTGTGTGTCGTCTAAAACAGTGGTGCTCAACCTCTTTTCATTCGCGACCCCTAGAGCCAGGAAAATTTTGGGGGGGGGGGGGGGGGAGAGAAGCTGGGAACATTTTGTTGTGGCCCCTTTAATTTAAAGCGCCAATCCGCTCCCTTGCCGCTCCCCCCGCCGTATGTATGTCGGGCGCCGAGCCAGGAAAAGAAAATACCAGCCAGTACGGGTCAAAGCGCTGCAACCCCCCCAGGAAGACAGCTGCGACCCCCCTTGGGGGTCACAATCCACGGGTTGCACACTGCTGATCTATAGGCGCTCCTGTAAATGAAATAAATAAGAAGTCACTTATTTCTAAGGCTACCTTTTGGTTAATGAAGTAGGTGGATTAAAGATGTAAATAACACTAACAGTAATGGATTGGATAGTGGTATCAATGAGGGGCCAAAAGGGAAAAAGTGGAGCCATTTTAAAATATCAGATAAATTGGTAGCTTTTCAAATTTTGAAATTACTACTTTTCAGTATGCTTCATCTAGTCAAATTGGTTTATTTATGAAATACAAAATAAATGGTTAGCTGAATATTGAGGATATAATTCTAATTATTCTACCTTCATCAATCTGTTCACTAGAATTCTGTGATGGAATTAATCTGAATGTCTTTCTGGTTAATAAATAAATAATAGTTCATGGTCTTTGGTTTCATATTCATGCAGTGTAGTTCATCTGCTATCTCTTCCATCAGCAGAGTTCTGACTACTGTTTTGATGGCCCATCCTTTTCCCTACTGGTCCAGTCACCCTTATGAATTATTTTTTTCCTAAACTGCCTTTTTAATGAAGTAGCTATGTTTTATTAAAACACAGAGCAGATCTGTTCTGAAAATAATCAAGTACACCTGTCTAATTCTGAAACCTATAAAATCCATCATATAAAAGAACATTTTTGCAATTGTTTGGTTTTGTAGAAATAATGTTTCATTGCAAGAACTTTGACACAGAATAAATAGATGTCATCCACCTTTTATAGGAGACTTTTTAAACTGTTTTGTGTTTTAAATGAACTTTTCTATATTTTCTGGAATGGCAGCATTACTGACTTTAATGTTTATATCATCACTAGGTATGTGAATGGTTAATAGGCTACCTGATAATCATTCTTCTTACTAGCAATTGCCACACACCCAGCTCCCTGCACTTGGCGGGCCGGAGCAGGAGCTGGTCACCTTGCACAGGTAGCTGCTGGATGCTGCTGCTGCTCCCCCTGTACCCTATGTGGCGGAGCCAGCAGTGGCAGCTGGGAGTCTCGTGCTTGGGGTAGCCAGGAGCAGAAGCCGGCTTCCCTGCGTGCGAGGCCGTTGGCTCCTGCTTCCAGCTCCCCACTTAATAGGTTAACTGATTAAACCTAAAGTTTAAGCAGTTAGCTGATTAACCAGGATTTTACATGCCTAATTGTCACTAATACCTCAGTGATTCTGTGAGAGCTGAAGGTGTCTAAAAGATACATGACTTGGGCAAGCAAAAATCTGACATGGGCCCCAGTATACATTTGTAGATGTTTCCAGTCTCAGATAGCTTTCTGTTCTCACCCAAGCAATGCTCATTTCCTCCAGTAGCTGTCTTATCCTCCCTAGACATGCACCTGGTCTTTGCCTTCATTAGGGAAAAAGATATATTCTTAGTTAAGAGGTGCACTAGTGATTTCATCCTGTATCTTAATACACAGTCCCCTTCCATAGGGAGTTGACCCTCCCTTCTCAAACACACACTCCATACTCTCTCCTTTGGGATTCCTTCTCCTCCTCCTCTTAGTATATCCCTTCCCCAGCTAATTATCCACACTTGTCATGGTTACATCTATCACTTACATCTAGGAGGTATGGTCTAGACCAGTGTTTCTGAAAGTGCTCCGTGAAACCGCTTTGAGAAACACATTAACTGGCTGCCCCGGTTTGTTTATTTACTGGCACCGCGGCCACTGAGCCTTGCGGCTCCCATTGGCTCCCTTTCGCCCTTTACCGTCAAGGGGAGCTGCGGGAAGCAGTGTGGGCTAGGCCACCACTTCCCGCTGCTCCCCTTGGCTGCAAAGTGCAAAAGGGAGCCAATGGGAGCCATGAGGCTCCCTGGCTGCGGCGCCAGTAAATAAACAAACTGGGGCAGCCATTTAATGTGTTTCTCAAAGTGGTTTCATGGAGCACTTTCAGAAACACTAGTCTAGATGGTACTGGGTCCTGCCGAGAGGGCAGGGATCTGGACTCAGTGACCTCTCGAGGTCCCTTCCTGTTCTAGTGTTCTATGATTCTAATTTCAATTTCCTGCTTATGCAGCATTTTCCTCTTCCTGTATGAGGGCCTCTGAACAGGGTTTAAAAAAAGAACTAGATGAATTCATGGAGGGTCAGCATCAACGGCTATTAGCCAGGATTGGGAGGAATGGTGTCCCTAGCCTCTGTTTCTCAGAAGATAGTAATGGGTAACAGGATGAATTGATGATTTACCTGCTCTGTTCATACCCTGTGAAGCACCTTGTATTGGCCACTGACAGTAGACAGGATACTGGGTTAGGCTGGTTAGGCCATTCTTATGTTGCACTGTTCTGTATTAAAGCGGGTTAGGTTATGTATATGAAAAAATTGTGAAAATATATCGTGGTATTGTGATTTAAATTGGAATATGCTTCTTCATGTTGGCTGACTTTGTGGTTTGGTTGTGCCTAGGCACCAGCTTCTAAAAATGCACTACTAGAATTTTCTTTCTGGAAAAACAGAACTCCAGTGCCCACTTACACTTGCCTGTACCAAGCTGCTATTTCAGCAGTATTTTGTAATTGTTCAGCTGTCTTGTGAAAATATTTATTTAGTAATTAGTTTTATACAAGTGGGATGAAATGGTCTTGGGGTACAAACTGTTAGTGGCAGCTGGGTTGCTGGTGTAATGGAAGAAATGTTTTGAATGGTCCACCAAACAGTTCAAAAAAATCAAAATAGAGAATGTTTAAAATGCTATAAACTATAGGTTTTACTAGGAACTGTGTGTCATAGTGGAAGAACAAATCTCAAAATTCTGGTATTTTAATGGCTGTAACTAGCTATATTGCATTAGCAATAAGCCACACCCTGGTGTTCATTACAGATATTGATGCACTTCTTGTGTGGTTAATGGCATTCATTCTGCCTTTTGCCTTGTTATTAAAGAAAAGGTCTTATGTCTGTTTGAGACCCTTAACACCAGGGCTTACAACCCTTGAAAGTTTTTTTTTTTTTTAATGTAATTTCAGTTCCTTAATATAAATTAGTATGAGAGAACAAATGTATAGTTTACAGTAGCCTTACGGAAATGCGCTGACAGAAGTTGAAGCTCAAGTGAGTCAGGTTTCACTTTCGGATTTTTTTTATTTTAGAAATTGGGTGAGACCTTAATACATGTGAAATATAAGGAGAGGTAATAGAACAGAAGCATTGCAAAAACAGAGATATTCAAGAGGTACAGTAACTGATTCCAGCTGACTTATTTTATGAAACTGAGTGCCTGTCATAAGTAGTCTGTTCTTTGAGCATGTGGATTTTAATGTACGTTCATGTGTCCTCTCCCCACCCCCAACTTAGTCTTTTGCTTAGTAGTGTTCAGTGGGGCTGTACCTGAGCCCTGTGCCTCCTTGTGCTCTGCTATGAGGACAGTGGCCTTGGCCTTTCTCATTTCCCTCTTATTGCCTAGAGCAGTTACACAGAATCTGGTCTGTGTTCAATCTGCTTCTGAATTGGTTTGATTAAGGTCTCCATTTGATTAATTTATTCTTTGATTTTGCTGGGTGTTTTCAAAAAAGAAAGCAGCTGGAACAGATGTAGGGAGACCCAGGCTGCACACCCCTCTGTATAGTGGGGTAAGGTAGTTCGCACCTGTTACTAGTTATGGTGAATTTATATCTCTTGGTTTTTTTTTTTTTTATTTAAAGACCCACCATTTGGTTTCTCCAAAACTCTGCTATATTTGAAAACTAGAGGATTTACCCGGTGTTGCTCAGGTCCTGAACTGAAATAATGGTTGTTTTTCTTCATTTAAATCATTGCTCTAGGGTAGGATAATTTGACTTAGTCTGATCTTCTGCTCAAGGGAAAGGGATCTTTTTCCGGGTGTCTTTTGTTCATAACTGGAGCAGTGAGTGGCTATGAACTTCATTTGAATGATTTGTTGCATTGAGTAAGTTTAATAGCATTAAAACTGAAAATGGACACTAGGTGGTGCTATTTCGTAACTACAATTAAATATTTCAGCTGATAACATGCAGCTTGCTAATGCCCTTTCACATATTTAAAGACTCAAGGTATTAGCATTTCCTTGTCTCTGTCCACACATTTTAAAAATATTGACTGACTAAAAGAGATTAGAGACAAGGTCAGTGAGGCAGTATCTTTTAGTGGACCAATTTCTGTTGGTGAGAGCAGATTACAAGGTACACAGAGCTCTTCTTCAGGTCTGGAAGAAGTACAGCCTATCGCAGCTAAATACAAAATAGAACAGATAGTTTAGCATAAATAGCTAGCACATATTCTGAGAGAGCATTGATGGTCCCCTTAGCATCCCTGTAATCATAGGAGGGGTGGGATTAGTGAATAAAAACATTTGTAATAAGCTTTAGTGTTTTTAATTAAGACTATGATTTTTAGTCTCTAACAAAGTTTTAAATTTAAGCTCCCAGGAATCCTTAGGGGTTAGGGTTAGACAGCTTGCTCTTTAAATAGTGTATCTGGATTTTTTTATTTTGTTTTTAAATGGAATATTTTTGTCCCCCTTTTGCCAACACTTCTATTAACATTGAGGGATCAAGGTAGATGAGAACCTGGCAGGCTGCTGGGGTCCTGGCAAGAAGCTGTGTGGAGCTCTCAGCTCTCCTCATTGACCCTGGCTCTCAACCCCCCACATTGCCACTTCAGTCATTGGCAGTGCTCCTGGTTAGGATACACACCATTGACAGAAGGAGAGTGATGCAGCCATTTCAGTAATTACTGTAGTGGCTGTAAGTCAACCCAACTTAGGTTGTAATGTATACATGCACTTAGTTATAGTAAGCTAGAAAGTCACAGAAAAGTTATTTTTTTAAGTTGGTATCTTTGTTAGATTTGCTGTGTGAACCTCTCTTCCAGGATTTCTTGATGCATTTTGTGATGGTTTGAGGACTTTGTGTATGTTTTAACAATGTCACAGAGGTTTTGGATTCTGTGACTTTCAGAGACCTCTGTGACATTTTCTATTTCAGCAGCAGGTGGGGTATCCCAGAGCTCTCCAGGGTAGGGGAGCCCAGGAGCCCTTGGATGGTTGTTGAACAGTCTCTCCCATTCCCTCCACTCACAGCAAGGTTTGGGCTCTCTTCTCCGCTTTTGGGCTTCAGTCAGACACCCCCATTATTTTTTGTAAGTCAGACAGGTCACAGGCTTCTGTGAATTTTTGATTGTTATTCACAATCTGTCCATGACTTTCACTAAAAATAATCATGACATAATTTTAACCTTACATATGATGCATAATTCTGATCAGTTTAATGGAATTGTTTCTATCATAGATTCCACATCCACAAAGGAATTTCATCATTTGCTAAGTCTGGTCGCTCCCTTCTCTCCTCCCTCCTCCTCCCTCCCCAAGTAAAATCTGGTCTTTTGTACACTTTTATCCTACAGATTTTTGCAGTGGAGAACAGCATTTCTCAAATTGTGCAGCGGGGGGCCGCGGCAGCTAACACAAAAGGAAGATGCAGGGTGGATCTTAAAGTTACTTTAAGGGGATCACAGTATTGCTGCTCGCTCTTCTGCACTGTCTTCAAAGCTGACTGAGGGCCCATCTTTCCAGGCAGCAGTAAAGAAATAAAAATGTCACTATCATACCATGCCATCCTTATTTATGCGCTGCTGTGCCAGCAGCCGATACTCTGCAGCTGCCCAGCTCTGAAGGCAGTGCTGCTACCAGCAGTGCTGCAGAAAAAAGGGAACAGTACTGCACCCTCTCCCAGGCCCAGCCAAAGAGTTTGTGGGGCCCAAGGCACGACGCTGGGAGCAGGGCCCCAGGCCCAGCCAGTGGATGGTGAGTACTCAGTAGCATGGGGCCCTGAAAGCACGGGGCCCAAAGCCTTTGCCTTGCTTGCCTTGCCCTAGGGCCAGGCCTGCCCTCTCCACCCCCCAAATAGCCCAAACACAATAGCGGGAGGAGCATCCAGCCAGAAGGAAAGCTTTACCAGTGCTCGCTCTGTATGTAAGGGTCATATAAATAATTTGGTCTGAGTTGTTCATGCCAAAATTGCCCAGCTAAAAGTTGGTTGTTTTCACTTCCTTTATCACTTCCTCTATAAGCTTAAAACCTTCTGTTTGAAACTCTGGAACTGCAACTTGGAATCTGACTATGTAATTGTAATATAGCTGTGCAACCCTGGGAAGCATCCACATATTGGCATGAAATACAAATATCCCTTTTTACTTAGGATAACAAAAGGTATCTTTGGACTTTGTTAGTCATGGGAGAGGGCCGCAAAGGTGCTGCACTCCATTCCCAGGGAGTGAGGGCATTTCCTCTAAACTGTTAGCCAGGAGATAATGACAAAACAGCCAAAGTCATAGAACATTTGTAGATGCAACAAGCAACATTACTACATTTCTTTATAAACTATAAATGAAGAAAAGTGCCACATAATTATAAAACTAAGACTGTTCTTTAATGAGCAAGGGGATTTCCAAATGTGTGTATTAAATGATTTTGGAACTTAAACTAAATCAAGTAACAAGGATGTTTAGACTTAAGTCTTTTTTTCTATAAAAATTGGCCAACCAGTGATTTTATCCGTTTCACTCAGGACACCCGATCCTATTTATTTTCAGAAAAAAAATATAACATGGAACCCTCTAGAGCAGTGTTTCCCAATCGGTGCTCCGGGGAACCCTGGGGATCTGTGAAGCGAAAGCAAGGGTTCCGCAAAGAGCTGGCACTCCCCTGCCCCCTGTTAAAGAGACAGAGCCATGGCGAGGGCTTTTTTTTGCTCAACGAAATGTGGCAGGGGCCTTTTTTTTTTTTTTTTTTTTAAGGCAACTCTACGGGTTCCGTGGCCAAATAAAATTGGGAAACACTGCTTTAGAAGCACCAAGTTATGCTGTAGCTAATTTCAGTCGCCTCTTTCCTCATTCTGTTTTACATTTGTTGTATCTGGTCTAAAACTGAATTGTAAAACTCTTTGGGCAGGGAACTCTCTTGCTATGTGCTAATACAGAGGTCCAGCACATTGGAGCCTTCACTGTACCTGTGAGTGACTAAATCAGGGGTGGGCAAAAGGGCCTCTGCCGGCTGCTGCTTCTCCGCCCCCCAGGCCAATTAGGACCTGAGGGCGGGGGAGTACCTGAAGCCTCCTTTCCGCCCTGCCAGGAGCACGTGGCGCTTTGAAAGCGCTCGCTGCTCGCAGGGCCGGGGGGAGAGTGGAGGAGGCTTCACGTGCTCCCCCACCCCAAGGCCAATCAGGGTCTGGGGGCAAGGGAGCTGCATTAAGCTTCCTTCACCCTGCCCCAGCCCTGTGAGGAGCCTGTGGCACCACATGCTCCTCGCAGGGCAGGAGGAGGCTTCCCACAGTCCCGCGCCCCCAGGCCCTGATTGGCCTAGGGGTGGGGGAGCGTGCCAAGCCTCTTCCAGGGCATGGGTGCTTAGTGAGAAGGGGGGCAAAGAGGCTCCCTCAACCCCAGACACAAGTAAGTTTCTATTGTAGACATGATACACAGTGGGGCCTCAACCGGTAAATCACACAAGTGTAAGATGCCTTTCTGTGCATCCATATTGGGGCTTGCAGTGTAACTACATTGTCTAGATCAGGGGTCGGCAACCCCCGGCAGCATGCCACGAGCGGCACGCGAGCTGACTTCCCATGGCATGCAGAGTGGGAGCTCAAGCCATTGTCTCTCCTCCTCTTCCCGGCGCAGCTGGGATCTTGTGTTGCGGCTCCAGCCTCAGCCACGCAGCTGCAGGCTGCTGTACTAGCTTTGACTTCCTCCTGGGATGAGGGGGAAGGAAGAGGCGTGCACATGTCCCTGGGGCTGTCCCTGCCCAGCCTGGGTGTGCAGCTCCCAGGAGCCTAAAGGGTTAACTCCCCTGCCCCTTCCTGGCTACAGGCTTCTTATTTTGGGATGGGGCGGGGCTGTGTCTGCTTCTCAGGCCCCTCCCCCACTGGGCTGGAGCCAACCCTGGGCAGCCTTGGGCGTTGCCTACCCTCGCCCCAGAGCTGCAGCCAGCAGGCGAAGAGCTGGTCTGGCAGGGAAGAGACTCTGCCCCCCTCTCACCCCAGCGCTACTGGCCTACCAGTGAGTGCGCTAGGGGCACAAGGATGTGGGGACAGATGGGGTGTGTGAAGGAGGATGGAAGGGGTCAGGAGTTGCACTGAGGTGGGATGGGGTGATGTGGGGGATCAGGCTGTGGGGGCAGGATGGGAGGGCAGGGGTTGCACTGAGGTGCATGGGATGATGGGGAGTGATCATGGGGCTGAGGGGAGTGAGGCTGGAACAGAGAGAAGAGGTTCCAGAGAGGCTGTTCTCAGTAGTGCCAGATGGCAGAACAAGGAGCAATGGTCTCAAGTTAGTGGGAGAGGCCTAGGTTGGATACTAGGAAAAACTATTTCACTAGGAGGGTGGTGAAGCACTGGAATGGGTTACCTAGGGAGGTTGTGGAATCTCCATCCCTAGAGGTGTTTAAGTCTCGGCTTGACAAAGCCCTGGCTGGGATGATTTAGTTGGGATTGGTCCTGCCTTGGGCAGGGGGCTGGACTTGGACTTGACCTCCTGAGGTCTCTTCCAGCTCTGTTTCTATGTGATGGGGGGATACAATTTTACTTTGCAAAAGCTGCACTTTTCTGTACTCCCCACTTCTTTGCCTCCCTCCCCAACCAGCTATTTGCCTGTATTCTCACCCTCTCTCCTTTCCTGCATTACTCCCCCAACCTCCTTCTACTCCCAGCTCCCTCTTGTACCCCCACCCCACATCCTCTCCTGCCACCGAACTCCCTTCCAGACCCTGCTCTCCTCACCCGTCCTGCATTCCTATCCCGCATATTGAACCTCTCATTTTTGTTCCCACCCCAAAGCCTAAGGGGGTTCACAAAATCCACTAACTTTGGAACCCAAGAAAAATAAATCTGGCCTATGATAAGCCCTGAACTTCAGGCCTCCCTATCCCTTCCCCTCACACCATGGGGGCTGGAGTGCTAGAAGAGTGAGATGTCTCAGTTGAGGGCCACATCAGTGAGGGTTGGGGGGTTTGGAAGGAGTTTTTTTGCTTCTCACTTGTGTGGTCCCCAACTGATTTTTCTGTGGGCCACTTGGACATAATATTTTACATTATTTAAAATGAAGTTTGATAAACTTACATGAGAGAGTTAAAATGCTTAATCTGTTTAATAATTTAAATTAAACCGTTTTCCCTAGATGCAGCACTAGCAAAATGACTTGGGTGTAATTATGTAATTAATGGTGAGTTTCCATTAGCAACTGATAGTCTGCTGAAAGGTTTGCAGTGAGCCAGGTGGTTCACGGGGTGAATGGTGGACAGAGTCCTCCCCCTCCCCTCCCAGAAGAGTGGCACAGCCCAGGCCAGGAGGGTTAAATCTTGGCATGCCACTTCAGAAAGATTGCTGACACCTGGTCTAGATACACTAGTGCAAATTTCTCTAATGTAGGCGGGAGCTAACATTTTTAGGTCAGAGATAAGAGTGTAAAAGTAAACTTAAGGGGACTGTGATGGACCCCTCCCTCCCCCCCGCAATGCTTTATGGAATGGACTCATGGACATGAATATAAGTAACTCAAAGGTGGTTTGAGCGAATTATTTAATGTAACCTATCAATCTTCATGTAATGATCTGCTGGTACTGTTTATTTTACTCTGTTGTATGTATCATTTGTGTGTGGGAAAATTAGACACATGGAGTGGGGAATACTTTGTGAGTTTCAAATGTATGAATGGGAGACATGGAGGGTGTTGCCTGCAACTTCTAGATGAGCCACTGTTAAACAATCTTTTGTCCTTAAGTCTGAGCAGTGGTTGGTAGGGAGTGGCCTCAACTCCTTAACAAAAAGGAATACGAAAGGAGAGGCCTGGGTCTTTTTGGCTGGGTGCACCTGAAGGAAGGAGCCAGGGACCCCAGGGGGGGGGGTAGAGAGCCCTGGTTTAGAGTGGCATTTGGAAAAGAGGTTTTAGGGTGAGTTTGATTAAGTTTATACTGAGGTTTCAATGTAGAATTAGTCAAGCGGTTTTGTTTCTTTTGATTTGTAACCTACTTTGCTCTTCCTACTTTCACTTATTACTACTTAAATCCTACTGCTTCAACTTAATAAAACGATTTTTATTTTCTATCAAACCCAGTGTAAGTGATTGTTACTTGGGGAGGGCAACCAGTGTGCACATTCTCCCTTTCATTGCTAAAGGGGGCTTACCTAATTCTTTGGGGTTTGATCCCATCTGGGAAGTGCTATCCCCAGGAGGCTGGGCCCTAAGCTGCACTCTCCTTGGACCTGAGGAGGTTCAGTGTCTGTGCTGCTTCTCGGTGGGGGCAGGGACCTCAGCTTGGGGCCTTGGCTGGGGGAGACCAGGAAGCTGGCCCAGCAGGACCGGGCGGTGAGGAGCCCCAGAGAGCAGGAAGGTGAGTGGCAGTGGCTGGGTCGGCACCCCCAAGGGGTCATTTATGACCTTGCCCCATCACAGGGACATAAAAGCATCTATTTGAGGGTGAACACTAACTAGCCTTTCATCTCTGGAGGCTCTTGAGTCAAGTAGCTAAGTTACAGGAGCTCAGAGGTTCATATTTGAGCTATCTGGAGAACCTGCACTGTGCTTGACTTTTGGTGGCATGTGGTATGTAAGAATATGTCCTAAGTACTAAGATATCATGAAGATCAATATAATAGAAAACATATGAATATGATTTTCACATTTGAATGATTGCTAAGTGAGCAATTTTCCCTTTTATAAAAGATTCTCATGCTTGCAGATTTTTGGGAGGAGATAGATAAGCAATGCTTCTATTAAATCTTCTGATGTTTCAGGCTCTTTTAATTTTATATATCATTTTATATATCAAATTTTAATATGAGCCTTTCTTCCATCACTATGAAATGGGTAAAAATTTCACTTCGTACTTAAAACCATAGTGAACTGATCTTAAACTGTCTTTCTGGATGGAAATCTAGAGGAAAAACAACCTATTATATTTTTTTCCAACTAGGCAATCTCCTTTTTCAGATCAATGGAGGATATTTCAGTGAGCACAAAATATATTTCAGCCAGGTGAAGCACCTCTGGTGCATGGCACCAATGTCATTCTGAAAGAACTCTCTCCCCCCCCCCAGAAATAATAGTATGCTGGGATTGGCAATGTACTGAAAAGATGAGAGAAAAACAAGTGATGCCAATATTTTGAATTATGTGAAGAATTTAAAATTGGTGTTTTGAGATTTTTTTTGTTTTTTGTTTGTTTTTTTTTTCTTCCCCCCTCCTAGGATCAAATTTAAATCGCTGTGGATTCAGAGGATCTTCATATTTGGGGTTGCCGTTCAATCCATCCAAGGTTAGTTGAGCGTGTGTGTGTGTGTGTGTGTGTGTGCGCACGCACACGAGAGCGAAAGATAAGATCCCCATGGTAACTAGAAAATGATTTTGTCGCTTCTTTAGAGTAGGAATGTAAATGAGTAGTCGAGTATACAATTAACTGATAAGCCTAGGCTTATCAGTTAATCTTCTTGACTACTCGCATTCTCTCCCTGCCCCTCCCCCCCCTCCCCCCACCCCATGCTACCTTGGTATCAGAGACAGCAAAGGGGGGGGGAGGAGTGGAAGCCGGCTTAGAAGTCGATTCCCACCACAGTGCCACCTGCTGCCCCTCCACCCTGCTGCTGTCTCTATCAGAGGTAGCAGCAAGGGGGGTGGGAGTGAATTAGGGAGGCTTCTTCGTGGCAGCAGCCCCTGTCCATTGGGGGTCCGAGCTCCCCGGAGACAGAGGCTGCTCCGCAGCAAGCCTGGGCCTGCTGCGGGCAGAGGCCACTTTGTTTAGACCCCCTGCAGACAGGGGATGCTTGCAGACCAGCCTCTGTCCGAGACCAGCCTGGGCAGTTGTGGCCAGAGGCTACTTCGTAGCAGCCTTCCCTCCCTCCCTCCCTCTCTCCACCCAGCAGCCTCTGTCTGTGGGGAGCTCAGACCCCCGCAGACAGGGGCTGCTGCCACCACGTACTTCTGCCTCTCTATCCGAGGTAGCAGTGTGGGGTGGCAGGCAGCCAGTCTGCGCAAGGAGCTGGTTTTTAAACTGGCTCCCCTCATAGACCAGCTTCGCCTGGCACCCTGCACTGCTGCCTCTGATAGAGAGGCAGCAGCACAGGGTAGCAGGGGCTCCCCGGGAGTGGGGCTGCAGTACACTGGCTGCCATCCCTGGTACTATAGAATAGTCAAGTAACTGATAAGAATTCATTCTATTACCTGCCATCCAACATACCTACTTTAGAGCATAACTACAGAACTATGAAGTGGACATAGAACCAGGAACCTTTTAAAGAAATGAATATTTAATTGTTTGTGTTTGCATAGTTTTACCAAAAAAACCCCCTCTGCCCCAGAATGGCTTCTCTGTTTACAAATGGCGATGGGGAAATGGCTATTTAGGTTGTAGCTTGTCCAAACTACACAGCAAATTGATTGGCAGCACTTGGTTTAGAAAATGGGAGTTCCTAATTGCTCATCCAGTGGACCCTACTAGGTAAAAATCCTCTCTGGTCCAACAGCTACATGTGGACCATGTCCAGAAAAAAACTAGTGAGATACATGTGTAGACAAAATACTGGAATGCAATCAATATTTATTGCCGACTACAGATTTTTAGTGTCATATATAATTAGTGCAGGCATCTTTCCTCCTCTTCCTGGGCATGCAAAGTAAAACAATTTAAGCATTTAAGCTATTCTGTTTATATAATCCTGTTGCATTAAAACCTTTGTGCTGTGTCTAGACTACATCCCTCTGTTGGCAGAGGGATGTAAATGAGGCACTTCGAAAGTGCAAATGAAGCGGGGATTTAAATATCCCATGCTTCATTTGCATAATCGTGCCATGGCGTTCTTTCGAAAATGGCAGGCTTTTTCGAAAGAGCGCCATGATGCGATTATGCAAATGAAGTGTGGGGTATCTAAATCCCCGCTTCATTTGCACTTTCGAAGTGCCTCATTTACATCCCTCTGCCAACAAGGGGATGTAGTCTAGACACATCGTTGGTAATTGAGTTTATCTGTCAGTGTAGATTGCTGACATGCGTCCATGTTGTATGAGCAGGTGTTGCAAAGTATCGTGTAACTTTTCCAAACTCTTTACCTGTGAATGACTGACTTTAAAGTATATGACGCAAGTTGTAAAACACATAGAAAGAAATCTAGCTACCCTCCTACATTACAGGGGACATTAAGGGCAACATTAGCACAAAATATAGGTTTAGTGCGGAAAAAATGACTTGATCTTTAAGAGTCATTTATAAACTGAATGTTTATTGTGACTGAACTTGTTTCTATGGTCCTGGACATCAGGACCTTGTGATAATTCCCTTTGTGCATATGTTTGGGGTGGGGGAGGATTCTAAAATTCAAAAAATGTAAGTGTCATGGGCAGTAGGCTACTGAAAATAAAAATTGAGATGTAGGGATGTAGTGTCTAGAACCCTTGAAACCATGATCAGATCCCAGAAGGCACAACTCACTCAGCCTGGAAGTTAGATAAAGCAGTATGCAGTTTGCTGATTGGTGGGTTCAGATGAGATGGCAAAAACATCTTGTCTACTCTGACTGAGGTTTGGACCCCTCTTCCTTAACCAGTCATCTGAGCTGGGGGAGGAAGAGCAACATGGTTCAAAGCCTAGGGATGGAGTTAATTCCGGCACTGGCGACTTGTCCCTCCACAGATACTATCTGGCTGCTGCTGGGGCAGGAGGACATGGTGTTAAGGTCCTCTATGGCTTCCTATTCTACACCTCTGTTCTATCTCGATGGAGGGATAATCCCATAATTTCAGTAACCCTCACCCCTCCTTGTCATCTGAACGGAGAATGCAAATTGCACATCTTAATCTCCACTAACCTAGAGCAGTGTTTCTTAAACTTTTTAAGACCAAGGAACACCAAACAATTTTTTTTATGAGGAACACCAAGGATTTTTTGCTCAAAAAAAAAAAAAAGTCGGTCTGGGGGAAAGTTATTGAGCAAAAAAAAAAAGTCGCCTGCCCCTTTGAGGGCGGCCATTTTGAATGATCTTGTTCTCCGCGGCACACCTCTAACTGCCTCGTGGCACACCAGTGTGCAGCAGTACACAGTTTAAGAAACACTGACCTAGAGACTGCTCACCCCGACCTCGTTTACAACTGCTGGGCAAGAGGTAAGATGTTAGGTGGGTGCAGACTGTAGACCTGTACTTTGTTGGTGTTATCCCCTGTGAGAGCAAGCCCACAGGGGCTCAAGGGAGCATCTCACTTCAGTCATGTGTGCTGGAGGAAGAGCCTCTACCCTGAGTGTAGAGCTAACACCTGTGAGTGGAGAGTACCCAGCAGCTAGGGTTGCCAGGTGTCCAGTATTCACCTGGACAGTCTGGTATTTTCTTGGGGATGCCTGCAATAGAGCAGCTGGGGTGCTGCCGGATTGGTCCCGTAGCGCTGCCCCTCGGCACTGCGGGACCAACCCGGCAGCACTCCAGCTGCTCTGCCCCAGGCGTCCCCCAAGAGCAGCTGGGGTGCTGCCGGGTTGGTCCCGCAGCCCCAAGGGGCAGTGCTATGAGACCAACCCAGCAGCACCCCAGCTGCTCTGCTCCCGGCTTTCCCGATTCAGCTGCTGGTCAGTTTCAGCAGCGGCTGAAAGGGGGAAGCCTGTCCGGGCTGCCCCAGCACTTCCAGGTTCCTGATGGTGCCAGACCATCAGGAGTCCCGGAGCATTGGATGCCGGACTAATGGAGTTTTACTGTAGCATGTTTATCTGTATCTGATAATGACTGGTTTCAACCAGTTGCCTATACTGAAGTTAGCTTTATCAGTCTAATTTCCAGGATTGCCTTGAAAGCCTTTTTTAAATACGCACATTTCATTAGCCATCCATCATCTGATAGAGAGGCTGATTTAGGCACTAATTTTCATATCACAGTTGGTAGTTCTGCAATTTCATATTTAAGTTTCTTGAAAGTATTTGTAAGCTTCCAGCTTCTCAGGAAAGGTGTTAGATGGAGCTGTGCAATAATTTAGTTTGTTTGGGTATATTTAGTCAGATAAATTCCACTTAACCAAAATTACTGCAGAAATTAACATTCTTTACCTTTTAAAACATTGTCAAAGCTTTGAATATTTAATTGTAGTTAAGAGCTTATGGAACAAGTTAAAAGTATTTTCTTTTAATTTTAGGGTCCTGGTTTATCTCATCCCTATGACAGTGGACACATAGCAATGACATACACTGGACTATCATGCTTGGTTATTCTTGGAGATGACTTGAGTCGAGTAAATAAAGATGCCTGCTTGGCAGGACTGAGAGCTCTCCAACTGGAAGATGGAAGGTACAGGATGTTCTTTATTCCATACAGGGCACTCTGGAAAATTTTGAGAAATAACTACTCATGGAACAAAATATACATTTCACCCCTATAAAATATCGGCATTAGCTCTTCTCCATCTTAAGTTTTCAGTTTGCTGTGAAAACTAGAATATAGGCAAGTAGAGCCTGTGCAAATATGAAATTGATATCTGAATCCACATCTAGCTGAGTTAGGAGCAACACTGAGAGGATGAAAGTTAGAAGTTGAGATTCAGGGGTATGGTTGAGGTGAAGACTGAGAATACTAGGTATCCCTACCATATCTGGATTCTCTTTCTGAAGCAATTAAAAATGAACTCCAGTGCATAAACTAGCATTATTATATTCCTTTCAGATCCAATAATAGACACTGAAAGATTCTGCTTGCAGTCAGAGGCAATTGGTCAGCCTGCAAAAAAAAAAAAAAAAAGGTTTTCTCCATATTCATTTCAGTATGCTAACTTTTTCATATCCCACAGCACTATTGAGTTGCAGCTTTTACTATTAGCTCTGTGACCTGGTGTCTTGTCCTGTTTAGGAGAATGCAGATGTAGTTGGGCATAAAATGTTTGTGTATGTCCCTTTATTTTAAAACATAAGAGAGTTTAAAAACAAATACTCTGCTACAGTATGTAGCAAGCCAAATCTGCAGCTTAGTACTGTAAAGGTTTGTTATCTGGCACTTGAATATCTGGAAAATTACTGGTATGTTAACCAGCATTGCCCCCGGCTGCCATACCCCTGTGTCTTTGGGTGCATGTGCCCTGCTCCTGCCTGTCTAGTGGGCTGGCTTGATGCCTCCGGCCATTGTGGGGCTTCTGACAACTGGCACTGCCAGCTGCTCTCGTCTTCAGGTGCCACCTTCCCCTTCACCCTGCCTCGAGCTGTCCAGAGCCAGATCTGCCAGAGGGCTCCCAGGCAGCTGGCCCACTTGTTTGCCTGCCACATATGATGGCTCTGTGGCCTCAAGGGGAGGGTAAGGGTCACCAGGCATTCCTAAGGGGACGAGAGTTGGTTGCTGTGGTTTCCTCTGGGTAGGAGGCGGGGCAAAGCAATAAGCTTGGGTATCCAGCACATTTGATTAACATCAGCCCCCATTCCTCCATGAGTGCTGGATAACAAAACTTTTACTCTAGGTAAAGTTGGTATTAAAAATGAAAATCTGATGTATGCATTTTTTTAAGGAAAACTTTTACTTTTGTTAGGAATATTTGTTTCAGTACTAAATAGTGTTTCAGCATCACCCAACCCGTGCAAAACCTGTTCAGTTAAGGTTGTAGGGTTTTTTAAACAAATAGTTAACCAGCACAGTCCTAGTGTGGACCATTAGAGGCATAAGGCACATTATACTATGTATCTTATTTCCCTTTCCTGGATGGGGTTGTAAAGTCCCATTTTAAAAGTTAACGGGTTAAATATTATGTTTAACCGATTAACCAGGATCTCGCAGGTGGGGGCCTGCTTGTGGCACTGCAGGCCCAGCCAGACTGCTGTTCAACCACTAAGTGTGATAAGGGTGATGCTTTCCAGGGATCCAGTTAACTGGTTAACCCTTTACATCTCCAACACTAATAAGAACCCTTATAGCACTAGGTCTTAATCTTAGCTAAGAGGATTGTACCACTTTAATTATACTCTAGTTAAAGCTGTGCAACTTTGTTTAAACAAACCCTTAGAGCTGCTGCTGTTTCAGTGATGATTTTCTAGCTGAGAACATATTACATCCACTGTAATGTAGGATTGAAAATACTGGTAGTCCTGTTAGAAAGTACTGGGTAACTGTGTAAAACGTAAACTATTTGTCTATTTTGAGTTAGGTGTGGTTCAGATTAAGAAGTCTGTTTTTGTATTCTGTTTTGTGATTCCCAGTTGGCCTTCAGTGGGCATGTAGATTGATTCCTTCTTTGCATGATACAGTGTTATAGTAGTGTTTTGATTGATTTAAAGACTGAAAAGCATCATTAGCATGTTTTGGTGATTTGCTTTTCTTTGTAATTAGAGAGATGCAAGAGATCCATACAAACGCAAGTTTTTTTAATAAAATTCAACAGGCTGAGATTTTTTAACAGTATGTGGTGCTCCCAGACTCTTAAATAATTTTTGAGATTGTCTGTCTATCTGGAGAACTAACCATAGTTAGGCACTGCTGAGTTTACCAATTGCTAGCTTGTTGGGTAGAAAACTGAATGGACAAAACACCAGAGCTGATTACATGTAGCGCTCTAGTCTGTGATTTATTACATTCTCTCTTACGAATCTATCATTAGACCGTGTAGAAATTTGTCTGTAGTACAGTACTTCCCTAGAGATCCTGCTGTCATTGTTTCAAGAGAGCATGTTCCTTCATGAATAAAGTGTCCTGAGATCTTGACTGTGAAAACATCCCTTCTGTTTCTGAATCTTCTTTGTCCGTGATTTTTCCATTAGTGTTCCAGCAAACCTGACCTTCAGTGGAATCTTTGACTGCAGTGGGAAGTTAGCAACTGACCTCTAAATTTCTTGGCAACTAAGGGAGAATATTTCCTAACTGGTGTCCAGCTTTAGAGGAGAGAATTGACCCAATTTACTGTTGAATACTAGCCAAGGGAGCACAACCATACTATAAAATACAGTAATATGCAAATAACATTTGCCTAACCAGTTCCCTCCAATCTTTGGAGTTAAAATAATTAAATATAGCAAGCTCCTCAGGGAAGCAGAGCTGGTGTAATAAAGGGAGATTAAAACTTAATTGGACTTCAGCTTAATCCCCAAATTTATCTGTAAAAAGTCATCATTAGAAATGAAAACTTAACCTGAATGGTCTTTGTAAAGAGTACTGAAGCAAGAGATAGGCATATAGTTCCTTAGAAGCTCATAGGTAGAGCTCTGCGTGGATACAAAATTGGTATCTGAATCTGCAAAAATGAGCCACGGATACCCATGGATTTGTAGGGCTCTAGTGTAGGTTCTAACTGGCTGTGCTGTTGTGATTCCCATTCATAGTATTAAAATCCAGGTTCTAAGTACTTAATCTATTTGTAAAGCCACATATATACTGTTTTAAATTGCTATTTAGTGTCAATATTATACATCTGCTGTATCAGATTCACTGTTGTACAATTCAATTTGTGTGTGTGCATAACAGGGATAAATCAGGATTATTCTAAATGTTTATTGTCCATTTCATTCTCTAATAGTAAAATTGCAGTTCTTCTCCCTCTGAACAAGGATATTGGATTGACAGAATAATGGGCTGTTAGTATAAACAGATGAATTAGCCTACATCTTACTTATTATAATAAATTGCACTGCTATTATAAATGTATCTTAGATCCCTATATCTGATAGGAATTTGTAAAACCTTGGATCTCTTGACTTAGACATTTTTTAATTTAGAAAAAAATTTAGGCTGAGGTTATAGCTAATGAAAAGTCCTTATTTCAGGTCACACATTCTATGTAGGTAATTAAAAAATTAACAGATAGCAGCTTTAAGAGAGCAAATAACAAAGAATAGAGTATAATTGTGGTGTTTCTGAAGGGACTATGGTCCATTTCATTATTAAACTGAGACAGCAGTGTTAATTAAGTGAAAGTGTTGACTTAATTTATTTTTAGCTTATGAGTCAGCCAAGACTTACAGGGATGATAGGGTTCTACAAAGATAAACCATTTTCAGGAACTCAGAATTGTTAAAATACAATGCTAAATTGCGTCCATAAAATAAAAATTCCAAATTTAAAGGAATTTATATAGCTGGATGTGATTATTTCCAGAGTTGAGCCTAGTGCCTTGGGCATCTAATTGAAACAGAGACCAGTTTTCTTGACACAAATTTCAGAAATTGCAAGTATGCATTTGTTTGTCCAACTTAGGCTAGGTCTAAACTATGCAAGAAAGTTGATCTAAGAGATGCAGTTCCAGCTATAAGAATAGCATAGCTGGAGTCGACATACCTTAAGTCAAATTTCTGAACCCTCCCCACTGCAGGTCAACGGGGAAAAAAACTCTCCTGTCAGCTTTCCTTAGTTCTCATGACCCAGTGGAATGCCAGGGGTGCCATCAGCAGTCAATTTAGTGGGTCTTATTAGTACCGCTAAATCGAACCCCAGAAAATAGCTCTCCAGATCATTGATCTCGTGGTAAGTGTAGACCTGGCCTTAGGCATATGACTAGGCCAGTATGTATGCACACATAGATTTGCACCTCAAATGGGTAAAGTCCTCTTGTAGTAAGACCCAACGCAAAAGTTAATGTAGAGATTTTAGAGACAAATGGATGGCTTCATTAGTTCAGACTGATCTAGAAGGGAGTCATTTAAAAATATTTCCATGCACTGACCCTGCTTCAGATGTTTTAAAAGCTTCTAAGTATTGAAACTGCATATATTTGAGCTAAAGGAAATCTTGTTAGGAAGTTGTAAAGCAAAATGTTGTGGTGATCTTGTTTGTGAGGTTTTGAAAGCACAGAATCCTAGGCTGGTGCCTGATTAGGGCAAGCTAATTAATAGTTCTTATAATTTAAGAATATTTTAAAAGACTAAAAGAAAAATGTGAGTAATAAAAATATAAACCCTGAAACTTGACCATAACACACAATATATATAGTCCTAATTCCAATTCAATATGTTCATTCTTGGAATCTGTTCCATGATGTATTTTAAAAAAAAAAAAAGGGAAAGTAGCCAGCACCATGCCTTACCAAAATGAACACCAAGATTGCTAGGGAGGAATTATAGGTATAACTAATCTATAAAAGTAGAATATACCAGATGGAAGAATGCAAATAGTAAAATATGTATTTTAATATGTATACATGTACCCTGACATTTGTCTAGATAAAATTGCCTGAACCGCTAAATGTAAATGGTTTGTCAGCTCACTTCACTTGATAGCACACCATCAAAACAATATTAAACTTAAATATGTGGTTGTCCTCCCAAATATGGACATAGTATTGTCCTCCTGAACAGTATTGTTTGAAATATTTAAGGAATATCCTCTTGAGATGAGTGTATGGTACAAGAAGCCAAGCATTTTTCTTGTTCATAATGTGATAACCCTGGCAAACCATAATGAGAGAAAAATCTGTATTTCTTTCAGTTTCTGTGCTGTGCTTGAGGGTAGCGAGAATGACATGAGATTTGTATACTGTGCTTCCTGTATTTGCTACATGCTGAACAACTGGTCAGGCATGGATATGAAGAAAGCAATAGAATATATTAGGAGAAGTATGGTGAGTTTTCCTAAGTGTGGTGGTTTTTTGTTTTGTTTTTTTGTTTTGTTTTTTGTGGGGGGAGAGAGGGAGATTGTAGCAGGTGGCAAAAACAGCCTGCTGTTAAGATCTGAAAAATCACCAACTCTACTGAATATAAGCCATAACCCTTCATCTTCCCCTATGTGTTTGCTGGTATACTGAGTTGAAAGAGAGGAGTAGTGGTACAGTACTATAATAAATGTAAAATAAATAAACCAGAAAGCTTGGAGAATCCAGTGTAGTCTCCCTTAATTAATGTAGTACAATCTTCTTTAATGGACTGGGTGGAACAACATTTAATAATGTTTCTAGACTGCAAAAGCCTTGAACTAAAGAAGCAGAGCTGTTCCAAAGTCTAAAATTCTAGTTAAAACATCATTCCATCTCTCCTATACTACACAATAGACTTGAGTTTTTCACTGAGATCGGATACTCCTATTGTGTTGCCATGTTGCAGTCAGTAGGTCCCTTATCATGGTAGGATTTAGCATACATGCTGATGTACTTTCCAGGTTTGTAACATTTACTCTGATGAAAAACAGGCTGTCTTTTATTTCCTATTGTTGTAAATAGTATAAAACTAGTAGCTGAAAGCTCATGCTGGCAGTTGGGCCAGGTAAATCACCATCTGTGCATTCTACCAGTGAAACTGTTGATGCAGATTAACTGTAATGATTGGTTGAGTTGCTTCTATCAGAATGGTCTGGCTGTACACTGCTAAGCGTAATTAGTAAATGGCTGAACTTATAACTGGTACTTCAGCCTTATCCTCCTGGCCTTGACTTTTGCCTTAGTCATAGTTAACCATTCTCCTCTTCTTGAAATCTGGTCTTCCCTGGGCTTTCTCTGATTCTCTTCTCCTGTTTCTTCTACTAGACTCATTGCTTCTTCAGCATGACTTTTGAAGGGTTTTCTTTATCACTCCATCCCCACCCAGCGCTTTTCACGGGGCTCTGAGTTTGATTCCATTTACTCTTATCTTGCACCTTATCTCTGGGTAATTTCATCTGCAAACACCAGTTCAGCTATTGCCTGTATACTGATGACTCACAGATCTCTCTACTTCAGACCTGTCTCCTTCCATCCAAACTGCAGTCTTGGTTGGTCTGTCTATCTGATACTGCCTTGTGAATGTCTGTCAGCTCAAAATCAAAATATCTAAAACAGAACTCTGAATAGGGATGTTAAAATTAGATTAATCAACTAATTGACTAGCTCCATAGGGCGTTTCAGTCTTTGAAATGTAAGCCAGCCTCCCCCCACCACCTTCACCTTCCGCCCCCCCCCACCAGCCCTACCCCTTGCTGCCTCTTTCTGATAGAGGCAGCAAGGTGGAGGGAAGTGACTAGTGTGTCAACTATCTGATAAGCTTTTGCTTATGGGATAGTTGACTAGTCGATTACTCGCTTACATCCCTAACTCTGAATCTCCTTGCCACCACTACCTCCTTTCTTGATAACTGTTGACAACAGCACCAGTCTGTTTGTGACTTAAACACATAATCTGGATGTCATCTTCAACGTGGACCTCCTTCTAGGTCCTCGCATCTGAGCTATGTCTGAATCATGCAGATTCTTTATGCACAGCATCTCTAAAATATAGCTTTTCCTTTCCATCCATACAGCTCAAGCTCTCCTCATCTCCAGTACTGCAACATCCTTCTCGCTGGCCTTAACTATGTAATCTTAACCTCACTCATCTATTCCGAACACAGCTGCAAATGAGATTTCCTATCATGTCACTCCTCTACATCCCTCCACTGCCCTGCTGTCTCTGTTACCTCAGACAAATTCTTTTTTGGACTCGTGCCTCTGATCAGTCCATGATACTGGCCTCCATTACTCACTTGCTAAATTTTCTTTGTGCTTTCTTCCAGGCTGCCCTTCATACTTAAGGAGCTCCTAGGAAACATCTGCAAAAGTAGTGTGTTCTCTTCCTTAAATCTCTCCTTTTCCTGCTATAGAAAGTTTAGCAGTGCTTAGGCCACTGCTGTGCTGAGACCACTGTCTGTCATGCTAATCAATACTGTCTGTTTCTTTATACTTCCCCTGTTTGTCTACATACACATCAGTTGTTGTTTGTCTTAAGCTTAGTTTGTGAGCTCTTTGGGGCAAGGGACAGTCTTTTTGTTCTGTTTGTACTGTGCCTAGCACAATGGGATCCCAGGTGATAACTAAGGCTCACTGGATTTATGGTAATACAATTAATAAGTGAACTGTAAGAACAGATTCTGATAGCTCTATGCTTACTAGCGACTCTTCTCGGTTGGGGGGATCCACAGCAGGTTGCTTGCCAGCAGTATCTACTTCCTTGCTATTTATATTCAATTATGGGCCAGTGTCAGAAAACAACTGGTAGTTGACATGGAGCTAGGTACAGTAAAACTCCATTGGTCCGGCATCCAATGCTCCGGCACTCCTGATGGTCCGGCACCATCAGGAACCCAGAAGTGCTCCGGCTGCCGGACAATTGGAGCTGCTTTGCGCCCGGCTTCCCCGATTCAGCTGCTGCTGAATCAGGGAAGCTGGGGGCAGAGCAGCTGGAGTGCTGCTGGGTTGGTGCCGCAGCCCCGAGGGACGGTGCTACGGGACCAACCCAGCAGCCCCCCAGCTGCTCTGCCCCAGGCGTCCCGATTCAGCAGCTGCTGAAACTGACCAGCGGCTGATTCCAGGAAGCAGCGCTACGGGACCAACCCGGAAGCACCTTAGCTGCTCTGCCCCAGGCGTCCCCGATTAAGCTGCTGCTGAAACTGACCAGCAGCGGCTGAATTGGACGCCTGGGGCAGAGCTGGACTATCGGAAGCAGGGGGCTATGAGGGGTCTAGGGTGGCATTCCCTCCCCCCCCGACCCCTCATAGCCCCCTTCCGATAGTCTGGCATATCTGATAATCCCGCACCCCCTGGGTCCTAAAGGTGCTGGATTATCGGAAGTTTACTGTACATCTGCTTACATGTTAGGAACCTAGACTTTCAAAGTGAGCTTTTCTAACCCTAACAGTTTGCAAATGATTGGACCTGAAGAGCACATCTTCCTGATTACCCTTTTGCTTCTCCCACATTTGAATGATTTTTAGCAGCCAACCAGTGGAGCTCGAAACCAATACTTTATATCAGACAGAAAAATAAAATGAGTCACAGCTATTATTGTAAGACTGCTGTGTGGAGTATTGTGTAGGGTGCTAGGATGATACATTTTCCACCTTATAAGCAAATTTTGCTGTATGTTTATTAAACAATACAGTGACCACAGTTACATTAGCCCATGGTGGATCTGCTACATGAAATGTAAAATCCCCAAAAGAAAATCTGCAGTGTTGCTATTAAATTCTGGGAATGCTATACATAAACTAAAATAAAAATATTTTGTTTTCAAAAGTAAATTTCTTGACTACATGTGATGTTAGTTTTATTTCCTTGTAGGACTTTCTCCTGTCTAATTATAAAACAATGATATATTTAGCTTGCGTGATGTGCTTTTCTTGCAAATGTTTAGCTCTATTATTTTTTTTACAATGGTACTTTGTTTTGATAGTCCACTAATTACAAGGCAAAATAGATGGCATCATTAGTGAACTGCTGTCATACAAAGATGTGGTTTTGTTTCACCATATCTTATGTTACCATTTGCAAGTACATGAGGCCTATTTATATATCTGAATGCAAGTCATAGTTCATGAACTTATTTCTTTAGTAATGTAAATTATGACATGCAACTGAGGTACAAGTAATTTGTTTAAATAGCAGTGAGACTGTTTAGCTATTATAGAAATTTGTAACTGAATGCCTAAATTCTAATTCTAAAATTTACTGTTGTCAGAACTGAAACAAACTTTAAATCCAAAAAATTGCTACTGCTACTTGAATTGTAGAATTAAGCACATCAGTAAAAGCAAAAGTTTGATTGAATGTAAGTTTCAGACTAGAACTTTAATATTGAAACTGTCTAAACATAAAATCTTTATAGATAATAGCTGTCTATGTGTATTGTATGTACTGCCTTTACTGTTTGTCACAAGTGGACTTTTTTTAACCCTTCTTGGAACCTGTTTCTGCAGTGATGTCTCCTTTTCCCCTCTTCAGTAGAACTATCAAGGTACAGAGTGCAGAATTTGTATTGTTGACATGTGAAACTTAAAGTCCATTCTGACTTTCGTATTCAGGGGTGAATTTGTGATACTGATTTGGGGGGCATTTTAGTGAACTCATCAGGAATGATTTTGAATCACTGGTGCAATAAATGTAAAAAAAAAAAAAAAAAAAAGTCATTTGGAATTAATCATCCTTAAGAGAAGAGGAACAAACTTAGCTATTTTGATTATGATTGTATCACTAAAGATGATTGTGAAGGAAATGTACAGGGAGTTGGAGTTAAGATTGTATTTAATCGATTTACACGTTTTCTAATTTGGATAGGAATTAATTATTCAACTTTCATACTGTAGCAGTGAAGAATTCTTTTTGTTATCCTTTCAAAAATTAAAAAGAGAATTAAAGAAACAAAAATATTCCTATTTCTTTAATAGGATCAAGTGCACAAAGTATTTGGTGCCTGTGAATAATGGGCACCAGTCAGCCAGCTGTCAAGTATTGTCTATTAAAATTTCAGGCTAATTGTGCAGCTGAACATAGTGCACTATTTGGGTTGCACACTTAATGACTTTTCCTGAGAGCTAATTACTTCACAGTACATTAAGCACACCTCCTCCTTTTTATAGTTATTCTATTTGTAGAGTTAACTAGCTTAGCCAGCCTAGCTTTTCTTTTCTCCAGTGCTAATCAGCTTGCCATTGCTCAGCAGTTAATGGGCCTATGAAGCTTGGCAGCACATACAGCCTGGACTGCATGCTCAAAATGCACAACTTAAGGGAACTTAGTGTTGCATATGCTCAGTCTTCAAATGTTCATAGCATTTGCTTAGAATCAACTTCTCTAAGGTTAGCCAAGGGCATACTCCTGCTTAAAATTTGTTAGATGCAGTGTTCCCTCTAATTTATCTCTATGTGCAGAATGACTTTTGTTATGTGCACCCATATGGAGGTGATATATCACAAGTTATTCTACTCGGCCAGTGGGGCAGGGATGGTGCTGAGAAGTTGGGGTGTAGGAGTGGACTCAGACTGGGGCAAAATTGGGGTGCGGGGTGAGGGCTCAGATGGGGATGAGAGGTTTGGGGTGCAGGCTGCTCTGGGGAGAGAGGACTACCCCCAGCCCTCTCACCACAGCAACTTGGGGCCAGCAACTAGGTGACTTGTCCCCTAGCCGGGGCAGGTCCAGGCTAAGCTGAATGGGAAGGAGTGCCTGTTCCCTGGTAGCAGGAGCTCTGGGTTAGGTACCATGCCTAGGCTGGCGGGAGGCTTCCTGCCAGCTATGACATGGAGGGGAGTTGGGGAGAGAGCTGTGGCAGTTCTGTGTTGGGGTTGGCATGTTAATGAGGTTGATCTAACCTCTCTATTATTTACTGTTTATACATCAGTTATCTCCTCTTACTGATTTCCTCCAAATAGTGCCAGATTCAGCAGTTCTCAACATACGGTTGGTTCGTCACAATACAGCTGCTTTCTCTGCTTCTGCCTCCAGTTCAATCCCTGCTGCTTCCCTATGTCCCTCACACAGCTCAAGTCTCTCATGCCCTATCCATATGTTGCTTCTCCCCATGTCACCTTTGTTACATGCAGAATGAAAATGGAGATGCCTGGACTATGCCTTGATGGAGGGGAAGGAGGTGAGCAAAAGAAAGGGAACTGATGAGTGGGAATGTAGGTAAGGTGTTAAATGACTCGTATGTCAGCTGACTCAGGCTCCAGTTAAGGAGCTGTTTTATTGAGGTATAAATGTGCAGTTTCAGGTTCACACCTCGGGCATTGGCACACTTAGGCTATGTCTAGACTACACCCCTCTGTCGGCAGAGGGATGTAAATTAGACGCTTTGAAAGTGCAAATGAAACGGGGATTTAAATATCCCGCGCTTCATTTGCATAATCGCATCATGGCGCTCTTTCGAACAAGCGCCATTTCGAAAGTAAAACCACGGTCTAGACGCGGTTCTTTCGAAAACAGGGCGCTTTTTCGAAAGAACCGCGTCTAGACCGTGGTTTTACTTTCGAAATGGCGCTTGTTCGAAAGAGCACCATGATGTGATTATGCAAATGAAGCGCAGGATATTTAAATCCTCGCTTCATTTGCACTTTCGAAACGTCTAATTTGCATCCTTCTGTCGACAGAGGGGTGTAGTCTAGACGTAGCCTTGGAGTCCCACTGCTTGAGCCTGAGCCCAAATGTCTACACCACAGTTAAACAGCCCCTTAGCCGGAGTGTTATGAGCCCAAGTCAGCTGATACAGGACAACTACAGATGTGTAATTTCAGTGCAGATGAACCCTTAGCTCAGGGGTGGGGAACCTTTTATGGGTTGTGGACCGCACACAAGTAAGAAGCAAAAACAAACAAACCCCAAACATTCACTGAGATTGCCCCTGACTGAGGGGAATGTGGGGAGTGTCTTCTCCTTACACACCGGAGGCTTGGGGGGGTCAGGCTAGTAGATCTTGTGCACTTGAGTCCCACGGGAGGATAGTGCGGGGGGCTGAAGCACCAGTGTGGGTTCTCCAATGTTGGGGGGGGGGGGGGAAGTTATGAGCTTCGGAGGCCACATCTGGCCCCCAGACCTGAGGTTTCCCACCCCTGCCTTAGCTGATTGTTTCCTGGGTCTCTGGTAATGAGTTACACTCTAGCACCCTTAACTTAGTTAAATACATGTTTTTTTGGGGGGGATTATACTGAAGTCTGCTACTAAAATAAAACAAATCTGTGTTAAAAACCCCACTAACCAAAGTGCTTTCTAGTATGTTCTGTGGTCATTCTTTAACTTGCTTCAGTATTGTGGCACAGTGGGCAAGTAGCACCCAGTGCTCTGATGATCATTGATACAGGATCACATGAACTGGAATTCCTAGGAAATTGAATGAGTCCAGTATGGAATATTAGTCCTTAAAGCCTCCTTGCTTCAGGAGGCTTAAATTGGAATGAAGAAACTATTTTTTAAAGGGGAAATTTTATAGTCACTTAGGGAGGTTGTTACCCAGTACTCAGGATCAGACCCCTGCTCGCAGCCCGCCACGTGGGCTGGGAGTGGCAGCCTCTCATGGGCTGAGAGCCGGCAACTGTGGAACTGGAGCAGCCCCTGCTTGCAGCGGGGGGCCCCCGCCTGTCTCCATTTTAGTTTAACTGGTTAATTAAATGGGATTTTACATCCCTAGAGTCCCTATGGTTTGTCCAGCAGAATGCTCTTGCTTTCCCATTCTTTTCTTTTTCTCTAAATAGAGACTGTTGTTGCTGTTTGGCACATAAGACATTTGTCTTTGCTGCAGATTGTACTACAGTGTTGTACTACAGTCTACTTACATGTACTAGTGGCATGACTGTTGTTTTCTTGTATACTAAATGACTCTTGACTTGAGAGCAAACATAGACAAATAGCATAGTCTCTTACCCTGTCTGGAGTTTTGCAGATGCTTTGGCCCCATAAGGGGAACACAGTGCCTGCAGAATGTTTTTTATGCATCCACTGAATTGGCTTTTCCTTAGCACTGAAATGCTGCATAATTCAAGAACCTCAAATTTAGCATTTTAAAATATAACAGTTGATTGAAACAAACTTTGGTCTTTTCTCAAACAAAAAAAACCTGTATGTGTTCAAACTGTCACTTTGCTGATAACTTGATCCACAGTGTATGCCTTTTGAAGTTTTTTGGCCAGTTAAAACTAATTAAAGTTAAAATGTTATAGTTGGTGTAGTTTGTGATGCAAGCCTTGCTAATAAAATGAGGTTATAAACATAGTGTTCAAAATAAATATTAGTCTGAACGATTTGTTTCTAAAATGGCTTTTTCTTTTTCAGTCCTATGATAATGGGCTGGCACAGGGAGCTGGTCTTGAATCTCATGGTAAGTGCCTTTAAAATATTTCTCCATTCTTAAAAATGCAGTAATTAAATGACTCTTCTTTATCTTCTGTAAACAATTCTGGGATTCAGTATGCAGGCCTTTTCCTCCATTGTTGGTATTTTGGGTTTTCAAAGAAGGGGGGCAATGGGGAACACATCAAAAGATTCTCCCAGAATATGTGGGCTTCTTTCTTTGCCATGACTGGCTCCATCCCAAGATGAGACCAGTTAGGGGTCCCAAAAATATTCTTCCTAGAGTATTTTTACCTCAAATTTTCTGATTACTTCACCCTCTGATATGTTTTCATCCCTCACTGTGGGACCATTGTTGCAGTACTCCTTTCTCATGATACGCCCTAGTTCTGCCTGTTGGGGATGTATCCTATAATGATTTCCTATGTTGAACCACAGAGTCTACTTGGAACTGAATTTTTAAAAGAGAAAATTTTTATTAAAAAAAATTACTGCTGAAGTCAGGAATTCTTTACTTGGTGTTTTCTTGAGCATGAACTTTCCATTTATTCATTGGCAGCAACAAACAGTGCTGAGAAATGTAGGCACTCCCTAGAGAAGTTGGATCATCTCTGATTTTCAGACTTTATTGTGTTTATATGACTGCTGCTAACAGCTAGTCAGTTGTATTCTTACCACTGGTTTTTATGTGATTACATCCATATTTTTCCATGGCATATTGAAGTTGAAAACAAACCATATTTAAATATGTTCATTTTAGTAACTTATCCATGGTGCTTTACCATTTTGTTACTTTTGTCTCTCTCTTACATTTGAATGATTACAGGAAAGTCCATTGACCTAGTTTTCATTGCACAAACTTCAAAGCCTCTTTACATTTCCACTTGTGTAAAGGGGCCTGAGTCCCATTCAGAGTATCTATGGCTTATTCAGATTCTTCCTTAGGACTTTTTTGACCTTCTCAAAGGCTGTGGCATGGAGTCCATGTATAATTAAAAGGAATAGATGAAATTCTGAAAAGTAATTCTTCATTGTTTAGCTAGGTGTTTCAGAAAATCTTGCCAGTTGAGTTAGCATGGAAGTCATAAAGAAACTATTTGGGGTTTTCTTCCCAGTTTGACTTCTCTTCAGCTTCAGTTTAAAATATAAAAGTGTCATTACTGGAGTGCCCTTCATTATAACACAGGGGTTCCCAAACTTCCATAGCATGGACCACATCTTGACATACATTTTCTTATGGTCACCTCTCCTCCTATTATCATAGAATGTCACAGTAATTGCTTATGCAGAAAAGTGGTTTAGGCATGTATTTGGTGTGGGTGTGTTACTCTCACTACATTTCAGCAAATGAAAGCCAAGTGGAGTGAGCAACCAGTCCCTACTGGACCCGTGCAGTTTAAGATTAGCAGCGTGGGAGCTGGGAAGAGTGCGGAACTGCCAGCAGCATATAACTAGCTAAATCACTAAGCCAACTAAAGTTATCTACAGAATCTATTACATGCTCATAGATAGTTTAGTAGCCTGATTGGGAGAAGTCTAGTTTTTCCAACTGAGTGTCTCCATTAAAGGAAACATAGTACTAGTGTCTGCTTAATATAAACTCTTCTTAGCACTTGCCTTGTATGCTTTGTTTTTCATCCTCCACAATTGTGGAGTCACTGAATCAATTGTGAGACATTTTAATGAGGGCACTTACATAATTATGTAACTACAGCAACTGATCTGGCTGATGCAGCAGCATTGATTAGCTTCAGAGGGAGCGTGTCTAGCCTGACTCAGGATGGGCTGTTGGGTTATAGAAGAAATGTAGGAATCTGTGGGCTGTGCCCACGAAAGCTCATAATACCATCTACATGTTTTGTTAGTCTCTAAAGTGCTATTAGACCATTTGCTTGCTGGTTTTTTTTTGGGGGGGGGGGGGGGGTGAAGAAGGCGTGACTTGGAGTGAGGTATTTTAACAGTCAGCGGTTTATATGCCTGGAACCAGTAAATCTCCCGGGTGGAGCTGCTGCAGGAAGCAAACAACAATTATAGTAAATGTTCAGTAGAAATTAAAATTTGGAAGGGAATATGGGTTTTTCTCCCCTTCAAAGAGGCAGAGGAAGAAGAACTTACACCTTACGACTCCAAAAGTAAATTTAATCATGCATGGGAAAATTTGGTGTATTTTGATTGAAGCCTTTATTTCTTGTATTGGAATGATGTGGTTCCTTGTTGAATTTGACACTACTGCTTCTCATTACCTTGCTTGTGTGGTGTCACGTATGGAAGCCAGTCTGCAGCAGTAAGTAGTGGGGGTGCAACTGTCAGTGGGCAAATGAACGAGAACATTTCCAAAAATGGAACGCTGAACGGTTTCTATTTGCAATTGTACATATAATACTTTGTGTTGGATTAAGGATCACTTTGTCTGAATTTTAGACTTCAGACCGTTCTATACTCCTTTATACAACTCTGTTAGATTTTTATTACTTTGTAGTTTTTCTGATCTTAATCAGAAGTTGAACATCCATGAAAAAGTTGCAGAAACAGAATTATTTCTTACAGGTGGTTCCACATTCTGTGGTATTGCTTCACTGTGCTTGATGGGTAAATTGGAGGAAGTCTTTTCAGAGAAAGAACTGAACAGAATCAAGAGATGGTGCATAATGAGGCAACAGAATGGCTATCATGGACGACCCAACAAACCTGTAGACACCTGCTACTCATTTTGGGTAGGAGCAACACTTAAGGTAAAACAGAAGCAGAAGTGAGACATTGCTGCAATATATGTATTTAATTGTTTGACTCAGTTAACCAAACTTCATATCCTCGGGTTAACTATATAGTCAGTGCAAACAGGCTTGACCTTTGAATTACTAAACAGTGTTGATCAATGTACATCTATGTACTGGACTACATGTGTCTGATGCTTTCTTGCAAAAATCCAGGATACTAAAACCTTGCACAACAATGCCCCAGTGCACCACTTAAATCTGTTAAAATGGTAAAGCTTCTTTTTATATATAGACATTGCATAACACTGTAACTTTCTTCCAGCTCTTGAAAATATTCCAATATACAAATTTTGAGAGAAACAGAAATTACATCTTATCAACTCAAGATCGTCTTGTTGGTGGATTTGCCAAGTGGCCAGATAGCCACCCAGGTAAATTTAACTTCTCAATCAGTGTTCCTTATAATTTTTTTCCACCTTTAAGCAGAATGAATTTTCTTATGTTCACCAATGTGGAAATGATGTGGAACACATCACCTTCATATTGATGCACATAACAAAATATCATGTGGTGGGAGTGATGCCAAAGGGTTCTGAGTGTGCGAGAGGACTCAGGGCTGGGGCAGAGTGGGTTGGAATACAAGGGCTCAGGCTCTGGGAGTGCGGGCTCTGGGAGTGCAGGCTCTGGGGTGGGGTGGTGATGAGGAGTTTGGGGTGCAGGTGGGGGGCTCCAGGTTTGGGAAGGGGCTGGGGGTTGGTGTGCAGGACAGAGTACAAGCTCTAGACTAGAGGTGTGGGCTTTCGGGTGGGGCTGGGGATGAGGGCTTTGGGTTGCAGGAGCATGTTCAGGGCTAGAAGGGGAGCTCAAGGTGGGGCAGGGGGTTGGTGCTTGAGCTTACTTCAGCAGGGCAGAGGGACGCTTTCCCCCAGTGCTGGGGCTATCGGGGAATCGGCAGCTAAGAGCTCTTCCTTGCTGGCCCCAGCAGCTTCAGGGCTTAATGGCCCCTGTGTGGAGCTTAAAATCTGAGTGGTTGTACAACTTAGGAGGAATTTAGCTCAGAATCCTGATGTGTGTTGTGTTGCAACGTGCATTCCAGTGATCCAAGAGGTGGATTATCTTCATCACACAAAGTGAATATTTGTAATTGTTTACCCTTCAGAAATATGTACAAACAGTAAGCTATAACACATACCTAGAAAGCTTGGTTTGTAATGTAAAGAGTGTATATCTCCCTCTGCCCCTTTTCCTTCTTTAAAATGTTCCAAATGAACAGTCCCTTATTGAAAGAGAAAACAAGCAACTTGTTCATATTCTTAAGTATCTGAATAGTATTTCCGTATATTCAAAATTATTTTAACTCATTGTATAGATTGTGTAATGGGTATCTTCATCAAGGGCCCATATACAATTATTCTAGAGCCTGTTTTTTCTAATCAACAAAAACAGTATCACTAGAGAAGTGTTATTGAAAAGCTAATACAAAAAGTTGAGAGTAAAGATTCTAATAGTACCTAAAATATTTTCCTTTATTTTACATAGGCTTACAGCATTCAATTTTTACTGTTTATAACTGATGGATAATTTTGATTTATTTTTAAACATTTTTATTATTCATTTCAGTTTTCATAGTTGTAAAAAATTATGTGGTGAGAAGGATCTGACAATATTTATTTAATGAGAGAGGTTGAGATCCCAACATTTAAAGCTTTATAATTGTTAAAACACAAATTGTTAACATCATATGTCAAAATATAAAAAAATCCATATCCTTAAACTTCATTCAGTGTTGAGAAAAGAGTTGTTAACTGGCTCATCAAGGACATTTGTTGTATCAAGGACATTTGTATCTCAAACACATTTAGAATCTCAGAAAATTCTTTAATGGTCTAGGAGAAAAAACTTCATCTAATATGTAAATTGAAAAAAACTAGCAGGGGTCCCATTCATTGTAAGCCTATATGCAGTTTTTGCACATCAGAGTCAGTGTGCACTGATCAGTGTATACAAATTGACTACATTCTCCACACTGCTTGCTTAGAAAGGGAGATATAATTAACGTAATTACAACTCACTGGAAGCTAACACGTACACAGAACTACTGAAAATACAGGCTGACAGCAAGGTGTTTGGAGTACATTTGTATCCACATATATTTATCCTAAGAAAGAAATGTTTTCCATGAAAAGCTGACATTTTTTTCGCTCGCCTATGTGCATGTACCTAGAAGACAAGATCCTAAAACAATCCATTTGGAGGGTCACTAGTTGAGCTATCACAACGCGTGTGCAAAAAGGGTATACTGTTACCTTATGAATGTGAATGAGAGTTTAAAAAAAACTCAACTTACACAACATTTTTCTTTCTTTGCCTAACTGTGAATTCCAGGTATTAGAGAAGAAATATTTTTTCACTGATTTGTGTATGGTAAAATTGACATTACTAATAGCAATGAAAAATAACCCTTTCCACACTTCATTCTGTCTTGGATACATGGGTAGTAGCTAGAGCCCATGTATGCATAGTTGTTAGAGCCCATGTGTGTCTAGGAAGGAGGTAGCTCAGTTCCAGATATTAAAACTTGGCATTTCAGTAGTAGGTAACAATTTGATCTTGGAACAATTTGATCTTGGAACAATTTGAAAATATGCTGGAATTCAATGGAGATGTATCAGAACATGAAAACAAACCTTGCATTGATGATAACTCTTGTAGCAGCATTTAGGATAAAGCATAGAGAGGATAAACAGTCTGAAAACTCTCTAAAACAAGATAAAATGTAGTCACAATAAAGGCAGCGTCTGTTCAGTATCTGCATGTGAAAGAATTTTCAGTCTGCCTCTATTTCACTTAGTAGAGCTTATTTATGGCTGTACCTATTTTAAAATTTGAAAGAGTGGTTCTGCTCTTACAATCATGGCATTGTGAGATTCTGTATTTATCCAGACCAAATGAGCTCACTTTGCACCTAACTGCCAGTCCTGTGAAAATGCAACAGAGATCAAGTTGAGTTCTTTCCATCACATACATGATTCCCAGTAAGAGTCTGCAGTTGCACCTGAGCCAGTCCCATTGTTTTCCATGTTCTGTGGGCTTGCACAGATAATATACTGAGACATAGGCTTTGTCTGTATGCAATCTTTATATCGATTTAAATATTGGATGGAGGCTGGATTTTTTTCTACCAAAATACTTAAAATCGGTATAGTCCCTAATGTGGGCACAATTGTTATGTTGGTACAAAAGTGCTTTATGCTTTTGTATAAGACACAGCCTTAGTAAAGTATTAGTCTGGTAACTGGGTCTGCAGTGCTTTTAGAAATAAGACAGAAGAAATAAATTACAACACATACGGAGCAGCTGTATTGTGTAAAATGCAATTTTAACTTACATTCCTCAGAGTAAATCTATACTTTGGGCAATGAGTTTTAGCCTTTACTGTTCATGCTTGGAAAGGCAAATGGTGCTTGCTGGATTTTTAGCAATCTTTTCTTCATCTTAGAGCCCTGCTTAATCCTGTAGCTATTGGAATACTACTTTCCGCGGGAAGAAGGGATGTTTGCATTTTTCCCGGGTTTCACAACAGCTGTAGCACTTCAGTATTTTCACTGTTACCTCTTCTCCTTCCTTTCTAAATGGCATCATTCTTGTGATGTGCCCAAACTCTTCTGACTGAGGAAGCAAAAGATTTAAAATTTTTTCCATTCCAAGCCCCCATATGTAGTTTTACTAACCAACTGGCCAGTTTAATTGTTTACATTACCTATACCTTGATATAAGAGGTGCTCACGAGTGCTCCTGTTGCATTAAACGCTGGTTTAAACAAACCCTAATCCATGTTTTCATGAAGAGCTAGGACACTTTGTGCTGAATGAGGGCAAGTTCAGACAAAACTGTACAGGAACAAAGAATCATTCCTTGGGCATTGATTGAAGTTTGTGAGGAGTAGCTGTATTTGCTGTGCATCTTTGTAGATCAATCATTGCCATTGTAATGGAACTAAAAACCCACTTTTCTTTATTTAGATGCTTCTGTTGTTTTAATTAGTACATTAGTCAAAGGCAGTCTGTTGAAAAGCTCAAATGTATAAAGGTTTCTTAAACATATCTTACCTTTAATACACACTTTTATTGCTAAGACTCAAGATTGGTTCAGCTGAAAATGAACCTACCTTCTTTGGTTTTGTATTGGGCATGCACATACTCACTTATGTATTTCCTGCAAAGCATGTCTGCTGTGTTCTAGTAACCATCACTTTTTTTGAGAGCATGCTTGTGATGAATTTGAATATTCTTGGCCACAGAAATGGAACAGGCAAGTTGAATATGGAACTGCAAGAATTATGAACTTTTTGTCTTGATCGCTCTAGCAGGATTTGCATCTAGGGAAAAAAGTCACTGGTATGCAAACTCTCTACTAATGTTGGCAGCTCTTGAAATATGCAAGTCCTGAAAGCATGGAAATTTACTAATAACAAATTAGTATAATTTCTTTGTATTTTTTTTACTGCTGTTGAATATTAACTGTGAAAGATTTCACAAAACTGAAATTGCTGTGTACCTCTTCTGAGACATTTTCCCATATAGCTGCTGGCATAAGTTCATGTTTCTGCGTTTAAGAATAGCTACAGTGCCATAGTTGAAAAGATACTATCCTTTATTAAAATGTAGTACTACTCTGAAGGATGACTGATGATAGAAGTGGCATTATAAAATTCCACATTAACAAGCCAGTGGCTTCTATATGAAATTTGCACAGGTCAGGTTTTTTTTTTTAAACTTCAGATAGTCCCTGTAAAGTGTGAGAGATTATGTTCTGTTCTCTTTTAAAGGTTCTCCCAACTTTTAAAGGTTCTCTATATCTGCAATTCAGAGCATGCTGTCAGTGAAATTATTGGTCCTGCCTTGGGCAGGGGGCTGGACTTGATGACCTCCTGAGGTTTCTTCCAGCTCTATGATTCTATAAACCCTATTGCTTTCATTGTAACAGAGTAGAATTTGAAGAAAGTGAAGACTGTATAAGCGGCTCTGCAAACGGAATTTAATAGTTCTTTTGCTGTGTGGACCAAAAGACACAGTTCATTCTCCTTGTGCTGTGTTGGTCTTCATGGCTGCAAGTTTGGACCACTGTCACTTGCGATCCCTGGGCTGTGAAATAAGAAACTCTGTCTCTTGTGTATGTAAAGTCACTGAAAGCATAATTGTAACTGAAAACAAATGTTACTTGGTTCATCCAGTTGCTATGTTTCATGGTTGTTGTCTGCCTGTGTGCCTTATTCACAAAATATTTGTCTCCACATCTCTTAACCTTCGAAAGCCTTGAGATTTGTTTTCACTTCAGATAGAAGAAGCAGTGCACAATTCAGTCTGTCACAGTCAGTATGTTTTGGCTGGCATTAAATTCTGCATTGTTGTGCAAGACAGTGCAGACTTTCAGAGCCTCTAGGTTAAATGTGCCCCATATAATAGTCAAATGAGTATGTTTCTGTCTTGCACGGCAGTGATGCTTTATAATGAGCATTTCTTTCAAAAGATTTTGCTGGAGTATATGCAGATACCTTTTTGAAAAAGGTTAGCTTGGCAGTTTGTGAAATCACAGTGAAACTGTAAAAAGGTTAGGGAACATTGATAGTCTGGGAGGACGAGGTAAAAGGCATCTTTATTCCCCAGCTTTAGAGAAACCTCCATGGATGGGCTGGTGGAGGTGTTACGGACATACTTGTACTTTTCAGATTCTGCCTTTTGGTAACTGCTAGTACTAAAATTTATCTTGCTGGTTCAGTGAAGATAAAGCTATCAGCTTTGTATGCCCTCATCTAGAGAAGTTACTGCTACTGTAACAGGAGTAAGTTCTCTGTGCTAAAAATAATCCTCCTCCATTCTAAAAAGAAATATTTTAGAGTACCAGTGAGGGAGTGCTTTAAATAAGCTTGCAACTCTGTCAGACTCATCCTGATCTCTCTGGCATAAACTCTCAGATGTCATCAGCCAGCTGGGAGGGCCCTTTACTGGATAAAGTAGTTATGCTTCCTAGAATCTAGTTTGAGGTCAGAAATTCCAGACCATCTTCTCATACTCAGTATGTGATAGGGTTCAGTTAACTTAATATTTTTATATTTGGAGATAGATATAGCAAAATGTAACTAGAAACTTCTCTTTGCCATTTTATCTTTTAGTGATTAGCTTTAAAATAGGTTGGTGTTTTGGACCATAGAACCAGTTGGCTATTACTGCACAAAACACCAGGAAGTATTTACATTTAAGTAACCCCTTTCCTTATTTTGTTTTCAGATGCTTTGCATGCATATTTTGGGATCTGTGGCCTGTCATTAATGGAGGAATCAGGCATTTGCAAAGTTCATCCTGCCTTGAATGTAAGCACAAGAACCTCTGAGCGCCTTCAGCACCTCCATCAGATCTGGAAAACTAAGGACTCCAAACAGTGTTCAGATGATGTGCACATCTCTACATGACTGATTTAGACTCAAGCTTCATTTGGTAGCGTAACTGTAGCCAAGGGTTAAAAGCCATGTATAGCCAATGTGCTCTTTTTAAGTGCTGGGGTCATACAGTCAAATCCATGTTACTGGCATCACTTTGATAGTGAATGGCCTTTAGCCAGGTATTCTTCTCTGGGGTAAAAGGAAATTTCAGTTATGTAGAAGTTTGCCTCTGCAGACTCTTGAGACGGCTTGTACTCCTAAGAAATCCCTTGAGGCAAATGGTTTTCATTTGTATTTTATTTTTTTAAATTTGTGCATACTGTGTCAAAGTTTATAATGGGGAAAGTGTCTTCAAAAAATCTGTTTACATATTATCATACAGTATAGCACTGATGTTCAGATTTCTTAATGACCGTAATGCTTCACACACATTTGGATAGAGAATCTCCTATGTGAAGTATCAATTGAAAGTAGATGTCAGCTTCCATAATCTTTGTAAACAAAAAAATAAAATTATTTTATTCAATATAGACAGGATTCCTAAAGTTGTGTGACGTTATTACATTAATTCCATAATCCCCTCATAATGCTCAAATTAGGCAGATGTTATAGCTTGATATGAAGTATTTATCACCTTAATGGGATTTTAATTAGATTTTTAGGGCATACCATATTAATAATGTGAGAAGTTGCCAGCAGAATCCTGGGGTAAAGGTACCATCTGGCAAGGTGCCATCACTGAGGATTTCTGAAATAGCATGTCAGAAATGCTGGTAGCGTGTTATACCACTCAGTTACATCTTGATTTCTTTCAAAATATTTCTCCCCTTCCATGTCAAAGAAAAAAGTTCTGATTCTCTTTTAAATGTCTGACTACGAAGAGCAGAAAGTTGTATTTTAAAAGCACTGTTTGATGCTTTTTTTAAAATAGCTTTATTCTAAATAGTTCAATAAATTTTCATCTGTTTCATTTTCATCAGTTTGCCAGTGTAATCTCTAGTTGGATCAGAATTGAGAGGTGCAGTTGAGGTGCTGTTCTGAGTTAAGCAAATAACTTTCTAGCCATTGAGCTTGTGACAAATCACAGTTGCTTACATTTCATAAACATATACAGTAAAACTCCAATAGTCCGGCATCCAATAGTCCGGCACTCCTGATAGTCCGGCATCAAAATGGCAAGAGCCTAGTGAGTGAGCTTTGGCAAAAAATGAGTCACAAGGTAACAGCGGCAGCAGCTGAACTGAGCAAAAAGGGTAAAAAAGGCTTAAAAAAACGAAAACATTACAGTATACTGTATGTACAATAAAAAGGGTTAAGAACACTTTATATACAGTATATAATGTATACAGTGTGTATATATATAACCAGCTTATAGTACCTCCTGATAGTCCGGCATATTTGATAATCCGGCACCACCTAGGTCCCATAGGTTCCGGATTATCAGAAGTCTACTGTAGTAGGGAAATGCATGATACACCTAGCCTCACTATAAGCTTGCTGACCTGCAAATCAAAAAGCCACAAATTGTCATTTAAAAACCGATTTCCAGCTTCCCTGTTCACTTAGGAGCTGCTGCTGGAAGCCAAACAAGTGACAAGTTCCTGACATCTGTCTAAAATTGATCTAAGAAGAGAAACTAAAGAAAAACTTGGGCTCTTCATGGTGATGAAGAATGACCCTGGGGCTGGTCTTTCCAACTCATTAGAAGGGAATGGGAAGAGCTGACCTTTCCATCCACACAGGGAACTGGCAATGGCCATCTTTAGCTCCTCATAGTATAGCAAAGTAACCAATCTGCCATTCTAAGATGTCACTCAAGCTGCTGATGAAAATGGGGGAGTGGTTGTTGGAACTACTCTTAAATGCATTTCTCCTTGGCTGGAGAACCAGCTGTCTGGTTTCTCCAGCAAGAACCCACCACCTTCCCAACTACTGACAGGAGCAGTGAGCTCAAGAAGAGCAGCACTCTTAATTGTGCTAAACCAGGGCTTAGCGCTAGTATTAGAAGTGGGTGCAAGTGAGGAAATGGCACTCCTTTTATTGGCCTATGTGACATCTCCTGCATTGCGTTTGTCCCACTGGAAATTGGTGCATAATCCACAAAGAATTCCTCTAATGTATGGCTAACAAGTCACACCTTGTGGCTGTATCTTTAGGAAAAATCATGGTGAAAAAACGCAAGGAACAGGACTCCAGGGAAAACAGTAAGCCCTGGCCAAATCCATAATCATTTTTAACTTTTGGAAAACTGGTTTGTTTCTAACAGAAAATATGCCATTTGCCATCTTTTTTCTTAAATAATCAGCTACAGATCTAGTGAATCAGCAGTAAATATTTTAAACTGGTAGCATGCCAGTGAAATAGTTTAACGCCTTCTTCCTCCTTTCCCTCACTCTTCTCCTTTTCTAGCTATTCAACTTCAGCCAGATTTTTTCAAGCTGAATGTTGGCATGGTTGATGGCAGGCTTCAATTTCTCTTGAGTTGGAATAACTTACAAAATTGTAAAGTCATGTTTGTTCCCCGTTAACTCCTTTGGCTTTGTTCTTAAGTCCCTGAACTGTTCATGCCTTTGCCTTTCCTCATTGAGACTAATTACTTTGATTGGTTTGAAACATTGATCTTTTTAAACAGACAGAGATCTGTCTCGGTACAAGCAGCCAAATGGAATGCATTGTCATTCTTAATGTCCCAATCTTCATCAAATTTGACACATGGACACCAAACATTACAGTATATAAACACTTTGATTTCTAGTAGTATTGAAGCTGGTAGACATAAATCTAAACTTCATATTAAGAGTGAGTTGCTTATTGCTTTTTCTTGGTCAGCCATGTCATGACCAGAGTTCCCTGTAAGGTGCCTGCCTGCGCGGGCACACACCAAGAATTTTGTTTTCTCCCACCCCATCAGCAGAGCTGCGCAGCTGCAGCCCCAGCTGCTCCCGGGGTGGGGCCCCGTGGCGGGTGACTACCCACCCCAGAAGCAGCTGGGCAGCCACCACTGGCAGCTGCTAGAACTGGAGCCTGGGCTGCGTTACTAAATAGCACTGTGGCCCAGCTCCAGTCCTGGCACATGGGACAGCCACTCGCTGTGTGGCCCATCCCCTAGGAACAGCTGGGGCTGAGGCTGCGGCTGCATGGCAGCTGCTGGGACTGGAACTGTGATACTAAAAATAGCGTGCTGCCCCATGCACCCAGACTGAAGCCTGACAACAGTGCAGTTGCTCCTGGGCTGGTGCTGCAGACCTAAAAATAGCACCGTGGCTCTGACTGCAGCCCCAGCACATAGGGTAGCCGCCCACCATGCTGCCCTGCTCATCAGGTGCAGGTGTCAGGATGGCAGAATGGAAGGGGCAGGGGGATAAATAAGGGGAAGGCGGCGGTGAGGAGAGGAAGAGGCTTGTGCTGAGAGGAGAGGATGGGGTCAGGGCAGCAGAAGAAAGGGGCAGGCACCAAGGGGCAGGGAGCAGGAGAGACAAATGCCAGGGGGCAAAGAGGAGACAATGTGGGGAAAGGGCAGGAGGAGAATGGGAAGGCAGGAGAAGGGAGAGGACAAGGTGATGCTGGGAAAGGAGAGAGGAGGAGTGAGTGCTGAGAGAAGGGGTTAAAAGGAGGGGTGGGCATGAGGAAGGTGGGGGTTGGAGCAAGTCATGTGTGAGGGTGCAGAAGGGCATGAGGAGAACTGGGGCAGAGGGTGGTGAGGGGGTGGGCACCAGGGAGGAAGAGGGCAAAAGGGCAGGTGTTGGGAGGGCAGGGGAAGGGGGAGGCACCAGGAGGATATAGGAGGTAAGGTAAGATGCAGGTGCCAGAGGGATTGTGGGGGTGAAGCAGAAGAGCAGACATGAGGAGGGAGTGGAGGGGAGGGACAGGCACCAGAGAGCAGAGGAGAGAGGCAGGATCTTGCTACATTTCAAAGGCAGAAGCACTGCAGGCAGCGGGGGACTCAAAACAGTCCTGTGCTGGCCCTGCGCTCCCTGCTTTTGAAATGTACAAGAGCCCCCTGGTGATGGTGCTGGGGGACCTGGCTTTTGAAAGAGGTTTACGCGGCTTTTTTGAAAAAGGGGGGGGGGGTGTCAAAAACTGCATCCCGACTACTTTCACTTTAGAAAGTGAGATCAGAAGAAGATATGCAAATTCCACTTTCAAAACTTAAGCGAAGTCTAGATGAGCCCTCTCTGATAGAGGCAGCGGGGGTACTTTTCCAAATGCATGGTGAATGCCTTTCCAAACGTGCTTTTTACATATCAAATGGGCTGTCCTTTCAGTCCACTGCCCCAACTGGTGTGGAATGGAGCAGTCATGTTGGGAGAGAAGGGGAGTCCCTCAGATAAGCAGATTCTTTGTAGGATCCTTATCACTGTAACTAAAACCACACTAAAATTTAAATCTTCATGCCAGTATAGAAAATGTATCCCAATTGCTATGAAGAAAGGTGAGAATCTTGGAACATTGCTAAATGGCCACTAGTGGGTAAGAACTGCTATGTTACAATAGCCCAGTTCTGCAGAACTGGTTAGCTTGTCTTGGAACCAAGATTGGATGCTGCAGAGAGAGATTTCATTAACTTGTGCTGGATTACTAGGAACTAAGGAAGTCTTCCTAAAGAGTTATTGCCTATGGCTTCCCCCCCCAAAAAATGTTTAGTTGTTAGTGTGTAAGGAAAAACAAAATGACTCTGGCTATCTAATTGTCACTGAGAGTCTAGAACTGATGGAAGAGGGATTTCTGGCTCTAGGAGAGCAAAAGTGCACCAGCTATGGCCGGGAGCATCACTGGCTATATGGTGGTGGGGGGGAAAGAGTTCTAGCTGCGTTTGAGAGTAGCCTGCACAGGGGTTCATACCCTCCTCTCCTCTGCAACCTAAGCTGCAAGTTCCCATAACTCTTCTCCCTCCCTGCCCCCCTTAACATGATGTAAAATGAATGTATTGGTTTCTCACAGTGGGAAGAAAATAATTAGTTTTATAGTTAAATTCTGCCATTTACAGCATGCTGCACCTGTTGGGCACAGGTCACACATTTTGATAGCTTGTGGCAGTGGTTCCCAACCTTTTTTATGCCAGGGACCAGCAAACCCATTCACAAACCTATAGCAGCCTGGCATAATTTTATTTGCATATTTGTTATGCAAATAACAAATATGCAAATATGTTTCCTGGCCACCTAGCCCCAATGCAGCTCCTAGCTCCCCAGTGCCTAACACCCTTTGACCACGCCCCATGCCCTTTGCCCTCTGATCCCTATAACCCATGCCAACACCCTCTTGACCCGTGACTCCACCATGCCCTCACCCAATATCCCTTTGACCCTACCCTTGCACTCCCCAGAGTGAGGCTGCTCCCCTATAGGGAACGTGGCTGTTACTGCTGCGTGGAAAGGGGGAGTGGCCGTTGGTGGCGCACACGTGCTCCCTCCTCCTTTGCACCCCCTTCCTCCCCAAACACAGAGGAGGGAAGTGGGAGGAAGGTGCCTCCTGCTCCACCACCTCCTGCCAGGCCTCGTCCACTGTGGCTGCTGGAGCTGAGCTGCTGTGAACAGCCGGCTTGAGTTTCAGCAGTCTCTGGGGCCCAGCAGATGGCAGACCAGCAACGGTCCGCTGACCGGCGGTTGGGAACTGCTGGCTTATGGTACATGTTGGTTTGAAGGTGTGAGTAGGGATGGGGAGCTGGTGGTGGGGGATGTCAGAATGCTGGGCAAGGAAGCTGACTGTCATTGCAGTGCTTTGCATGGCCTGGAAGGGGCAGTGTAGCCGTTAATGAGACCAAAAAGGGAACGGATGGATGGAGGGAGTGGCTGCACCAGAACAAAAAAATAGCTGGAAAGAAAAGTTTTTGAGCTGTTGATGAAGTGGTGGCAGGTTTGATTAGAATCTGATTGGTATTTGATTTGAATGGTATAAATATGCTCCAGTAGCTATGAATTCCATATGTTGAACATGTTGTCCCCCTCTTCCCCTCACTCTTAAGTTGCAGGGGACAGTGCTAGGCATGGTAAGTAAACTGCCTTTGATGAATTTGAGCCAAGGAACATACTTACAAGGTCTCCTGTATGAGGAGTGGCTAAAGGGGTATAAGAGTGTGGTTTTCACTTATGGAGGATGGTGATTTTTTTTCAATAAACACCTCATTGTGCCATGTACATGTCACATATGCTCAGCCTTTACCAGTGAGTAACAGACAAATGTATCAGTGTTAGGGGAAAGAAGATAGGACAGTTTCTTCCTTCTTAATGCTACTATGCTTAATGCCTTCAAAGCTGCAATTTTTCTTCCTCCTAGGGATGTAAGCGACTGCCTGATAAGCCATATGCTTATCGGGTAGTTGAGTAGTGATTCAACTAGTCGCTTCCCCACCCCACCTTGCTGCCTCTATCAGAGAGAAGCAACAAGTGGGGGGAGCAGGAGCCAAGTTAAAAGCTGGTTCCTCCCAGCACCCTCTGGAGAGGTAGGGGAGACAGAGGCGTAGCTGGGATTGGGCACAAGCTCCATCCCAGATGCTGTGGCTCTGCTTTGGAGTGCTCCATAATAAGATGTGGCAGCTAATTCTCTCTCAGCCAGTCTTTACACTAATGCTCTTTACTTTCTATCTGTACTTTGATGGGAATCATCCACTCAGGCCCAGGTGAGCAGACCAAACATCTGCAGTCTTGCCTTGCCTGAAGCAAGGAAGTTCTGCACATCCCCAACAGCCTTTCTCAGCGGCCAAGTTGACATCCCTAGGCTTGGGCTACTGCACTGAACATGGTTGTACAAATGTACAGCCCTTGTGGCTCAGGCTCTCAAGCTCCTCCCATCCCTAGTCTGCCAGTCACTGTGTAGACATACTCTGAGGTATGTACTAGAGTACGTCTAGACTACATGCCTCCGTCGATGGAGGCATGTAGATTAGACAGATCGGCATAGGGAAATGAAGCCGCGATTATTTAAATCGCGGCTTCATTTAAATTTAAATGGATGCCCCGCTCTGCCGATCAGCTGTTTGTCGGCAGATCGGGACAGTCTGGACGCGCTGCGGTCGACAAGGAAGCCTTTGTCGACCGGCGCAGGTATGCCTCGTGAAATCAGGTTTACCTGCGCCGCCCAGACTGCCCGATCTGCCGACAAACAGCTGATCGGCAGAGCGGGGCATCCATTTAAATTTAAATGAAGCCGCGATTATTTAAATCACGGCTTCATTTCCCTATGCCGATCTGTCTAATTTACATGCCTCCGTCGACAGAGGCATGTAGTATAGACGTACCCCTAGAGAATGGAGCTAAAGCTGCTAGATAGGATTGTGTAAATGAAAGAGGTGGGGGCAGGGAACAAGCAGGTGGTGAAGGGAAGCATGTGTTTTGACAATAAATTGGGATCTTTGGCCATGATGAAGAGCTAATCTGAGTCGAATACTGCCAAGATGAGTGAGGCACAGACACTGTGCAGACACTAGCCCCAGTGAATGGAAACTCCCCATGGGGGTTGGTGATCATATATCCATTTGTTTTACAAACCTAGGTTACGACATTCTCATGACAGAGCAGTGAGGCTATATTTAGGTTGCTCTTGTAGCCTGCCCCATACGCATCCATGTCCCCTCCATGCCACCACCTCCTTCCCCAGATGGCCACAACACACATCATATGCAGGCTTTGCAAAATGTAGCTTTTCTTCTAGGAAAGTGGATCCAGCATGTGGCTGGCTATAACTGTATGGGAGATTCACAAAGCACAATCAGATATTTAAGTGACAAGGAAAAAGAAGATCACTGGAATAAAACCAGGGTAGAACTTAAGAAGGGTTTTATTTTTAATCACCTAGGGCTAAATTTAGCAAAAGCAAATGGTTCTTAAGTCTGACTGTGGTTCCGAGCCAAAGTAAACTGGAAATTTTTTTAAATGACAAACTTAGCTCAGATAATTTGAAAGCGTTATGTTAGATACAACCCTGTATTTATGTGGTTGTGGTTGCTCCACAATAACCTTGATTTTTAGCAAAAACGTCCCTTAAATCATGATTTTTGTCTTACAAAATTCAAACAATTTAAAATAATTGCTTGGTCTTGGGAATCAACCTCCAACAGTATTTTTAAAAACATACCCCTTTAAATGTAAATTTTCATTGCAGAGACTCATCAATGTTTAAAGGCCATATAATCTTATCTCTGTCCTTTATTGTGCTGTGAAGTCTGTCTATATTGATGCTCAGTGCTTTTTAAGCTGGTCTAAGTGCTGGTGGGGGGGAGGTGTTATGTACTAATGAACTAATAAACACAGGCATCTAGGAACGAATATGTGAGTAGTATTACAAATGGTAGGAAGACAAGTCAGAAAAAAGCAGCCAGCTTGAAAGTACAGTATGAGTGTACAGACCTGAGAGCAAGTAACCTGAGGATCAGAGGCATGCAGACTGTGCTGGCTGCACAGCATCCTCCTTAAATAGTCTGTCAAATATGCAGCCACCCAGAGAGGCCAGAGACAGGCTGTGTCAAAAGCTGAATCTGTAGGAGGATTTCAAATATAGCCCCAAGGCTTTCCTTTATACATAGAGCTACAGCAGGGGCGGGGGGATAGTTGGCCCTGGGTTGCCTTCCACTTTGCTATAGCGAGACATATATGGACCATGCAAACTATTAATACTACCAGGCTTGAATCTTTGCCTGCTGTTGCTCTCTGACAACTCCTTGCCTTGAGGGTGGGTTTTCATTATAGCTCTACTAGCAAATCACTTCTATTCACGGAGAAAGGGAGCTAGAGTACAAGCAAATACCGTTGCATGATTGTGGACTGATTGGAAAAAAAAAAAAAGTATGTATGGTTCTCTAACAACTAGGATGAGACCTCAGGCCTCTGGCAATTTGCTATTGCCCCTCCCCATCTTGCCATTTATGAACCTCCCCCCCCCACACACCACCTGCCCCCATTTGAGCTGATTTGTTTTTGACAAATTGACAAAAAAAATTCCCAAACTATCTGGGAATAGGTTAGTTTTGATTGACGTGTGTCAGGTCCAGGGTGGAATTCAGAGTGGAGCGCAGCTGCCAGAAAATAGTCCGGAGGAGCCCAGTGGTTAGGGTTCTGGCCTGACCTAGGATGTGGGAGATGCAGGTTCAAGTCAGAAAAACTATTTTTTTCTACGGTCCAGGTGAGGTCCTTAATCACTGGGCTATCCTGGGGCCACGAGGGCCTCACTCCAATCCTCTTGGGCACACTCCCACAGACTGTCCTGGGTAGGTTGCTCCTACTAAACCACAGACCCCACGGGCACATTAGGGCCAGCCATAGGTCTGGGAAGGAGACTCTTTTGTAAAATGTTACGCTGGGTCCTGTCCACTTCATTCTTCGCCTATACCTGGATGCCACTAATTCCCCAATGCCATGAAAATTCCCCCTAGCAATCTATCTCCCCGCTGCAACCACTCTCCAGATGGTAGCAACCCTCCTGGTGGCCCACAATATGCCTTTTAAGGGCACCGGCAGAGGCTAAGACACGACCGAGGGAACATGCAGCTTTCCACACAAGGAGTTGGGATGGGCAGTTAGGCAATTAGTTCTTCCCTGTGGCCTCTGGAGGCAGTGGGGCTGTGGTGCAGAAACCTGGGCAGGCACTTTGACAGCATGTGAGAGGTGTGTAGTATGGGTCCCACACAAAGTGCTCTGTTGAAGGGCACTGACAAGCTGTGGAATGCATCCGGAGATCAACTCTTCCCACAGTTTCCTTTCTAAAAAGGGAAACAAAATTCTGCAGCAGCTGTTCAGCGGATACCAAGTCTGGCCTGGATTCCCCCCTTCCTCATTCCATCTCGCCAGCCTGAGCTTGCTGCAGCTGGAGCAGCTTTGTGAGGCGTCTGGGTTGATGCCATCCCCTTTGGCAACTTGAAGCAAAGGGGCAGGTGGAAAAGGTTGTATTTCTTTTTCCATTAGAAACAAATGTCTGGATCACACTCACTGTGCTAAGAAGCTGTGTGTCACATGGCACTGACAGAAAAAACGTTTCAGCCACTGAATAGGAAACTTTGCTTTAGTGGTAGGAGCCCCATTGGGATACGTAGGGCAGGTCTGCACTAGAAACTTTTGCTGGATGATTTTTTGCAACATTTCTATACTGGATAAAAGCCCCAGTGTGGATTCTGTTATCTATATTTTTAGAGTGTGTCTGTCTGCAAGTCTGTTTTTTCAAGAACTCCTAAATGGTAAGAGCCAGCACCACCAAACTTGGTATGCAGCTTCCTCTTCTTCTAACTTAAAGCAAGGTCAGGGTTTGGTTGTGCCCGGAAAACAGACAGTGCCAGGAATTGGACTGTTTTCCATAACATGGAAAGGGAAGGGGCAGAGATGAGGGACATACAATTCACAGTGGTCACTGGAGGCAGTGAGCACATGGGGAAGCTATATTGCAGAGTGACCACTGGGGGAAGCTGCACCACCAAGGGAATGGCCAGTTGGGGTTGGGGCTCACCATCTTGCCTGCCCCCAGACCAGGTAAGTAGCCCGTAGTCCCCTCGCCTCCCCCAAACCTTTTCTTACCCTTCCCAGGCCTTGGCTATAGCCCTGGGAAGGAGAAAGACCTGATGGATGGGGGAAAGGCCCCTGCTGAATAAGTGGATGGGGGCCTGTGGAAGAGGAAAGGCCCCAGCCGACCATGGTAGCCTGAGTGGGGAGAGAAGGCCCCTGCCAGCCGGAGGGAGAGGCTGGGGGGGAGAGAGAGTCCTGCTGGATGGGATTCCCCCACTCTGTGCCCCTCTCAATCCCCATACCTCACTCTTGCACCCACCCACATCCCCAACCCCCTGCCCTGAGCCTCTCCTCAACCCCCACCCTGACTCCTGCACCCTCCACATCCTCAGCCTCCTGCCCTGCCCTGTCTTCTGTACACATACCCCTCTTCCACCTGCCCCTTTGCTTCAAGTTGTCAAAGAGGATGGCATCAACCCAGCCCTTTGCCCTGAAGGACCCGGGCTAGTGCCACCATAAAAGTGCTTTAGCCAGCCAAGATAGCTTATTTTAGTAACTGATCTGGTATATGCTATACCAGTACAATCTTCTTTCTTATTTTATTTTCTCCTACTATACGCTTTGCCAACACAGCCACATTGAAAAATCTTTTCCAACACAGACTAGGCCTGCATAGAACACATCTCTAACTTGCTGGTCTTTTAATGCTCCTCTTAGGCCATGTCTACACTGGCAGATGCAAAGCACTGGAAGTCACATCACCGCTCACAGAGTGCAGCAGTGAAAACACTGTGGGGTGTCCACACTATCAGCCACCAGCAGAGTAGCATGACCGCACTTGAGGCACTAGCAGTGCCTTTGGAGCAGTGGCTTCTGGGTCACTATCCCACAGAGCTCCTCTTCCTCTTCTGCTGCAGAGGTTTGTGGGAAGGCAGAGGGGAGGTGCAGGCATCCCCAATGACCTGTGGTGCATCACTTGGCATCCCAGCAACCCCTGCACTTCCGTCTGCATTTGGTGCCCTCTTTCAATGGCTTCTGTGCTGTGTGCTCTGCCTCCTTGGTTTCTGAGAATGGAGTCACAGCTGTTGATGAAAATGCTGATAGGTCTCACTAATACATCATTAATGGCAGTCGAGTTATTCCTTAAGCTAAAAAAAAATGAGGAGGAGGAGTCTGTGCAGTGTTCATACAACACGAGATTTCTTGTGGCATTCATGGAGGTGCCGATCACAGAGGAATGCTGCTTTGGGGCTCAGGAAACAAGCACTGAGTGGTGGGATCACACATCATGCAAATCTGAGATGATGAGCAGTGGCTGCAGAATTTTCGGATGAGGAAAGCCACTTTCATGGGACCGTGTGCTCAGCTCACTCCTACCCTGAAGCACAAGGACACACGAACGAGAGCTGCCCTGACAGTGGAGAAGCACGTGGCGATCACACCATGGAAACTGGCCTCTCCAGACAGCTTTTGCTCAGTTGCCAATCTGTTTGGAGTGGGAAAGTCGACCATTGGACTCATGCTGATGGAAGTGTGCAGGCCCATCAATTGCATCCTGCTCTAAAAGACTGTGACTCTGGGCAACGTGTGAGAAATTGTGGATGGTTTTGTTCAGATGGGCTTCCCAAACTGTGCTGTGGCGATAGATGGTACACACATTCTAATTCTGGCACCAGGCCACCGAGCCTGAGAGTACATTGGCCTCTGTGGTTCTGCAGGTGCTTGTGAATCATGGGGGACTTTTCACAGATGTGAACACAGGCTGGGCTAGAAACGTGCATGAAGCACGCATCTTTCAGAACACCGGCCAGTTCAGAAACTGCAAGTAGAGGCTTTCTTCCAGGACCAGAAGATCACTGTGTGGGAAATGGAAATGCCCATTGTGATCCTTGGAGACGCTGCCTACCCCTTAATGCTATGGCTCATGAAGTCACACATGGGGAGCCTTGACAGCAGCAAAGAGCAGTTCAATAATAGGCTGAGCAGAATGGCTGTGTGCTTTTGGCCATTTGAAAGCCCACTGGTATTGTTTATAGGGGAAGCTGGATCTGGTCAATGATAAAATCCCTGTGTTATTGGTGTGTGCTGTACTCTCCATAATATTTGCAAAGGGAGGGGGTGAAAGTTTCATCCGGGGCTGGACCACTGAGGCTCAGTGCCTGGAAACTGAGTTTGAACAGCTGGAGACCAGGGCAATGAGGAGCACAGTGCAGGGTTGTAAGGATCAGGGATGCCTTGAGGCAGCAGTTTGAGCTGCAAGTCAGTAAAACCTGTTGCCATTCATGGGAATGCAATGGTTGTGTTGCTAGGAGGTTACTCTGATTGGTCTGTGCACTGCACTTAGCACTGCAGTGACGGTAGCGTTGCCGAGGTACGCTTGCTTTCATATAATGGAATAAAGATGGCTTTGAACCACATGCATTTCATTTATTAAACACTGTAAATGTAGGACACACGTGAAGCATGAAAGAGCTGCACTGGCTGGGAAACGGGCGGGGAGAAGGGACGAGGCAGGGGGTAATGCATGCATGGAAAATTTCACAGCGTTACATGTCCAAGGTTCATATGCAGCCCTTCCGTCTGATGTGCTGTGCAAGTAGGGCTGTAGTTCGTCAGAGAGAAATTGCATGCAGATGAGCACTGAGTGCATCCGGAGCCAGTGGGAGTCTGCATGGGTGGAGGCTGGTTAGGCAAGTGAGGAGTTTGGCAGAGGGTGCCCACATTGCATTGGTGATGATGGCGGGTGTATGGAAAACAGTTCTGGAACACCAGCTGCTGGGGGGGCTGGTTGCGCAGCTGCTCCAGCTGCAGTGCTAGTAGCACCTCCAGCACGTTCACTTGCTGCTCCATAATGTTTAGGAGCCGCCCCGTACTCTCCTTGTGCTCCCTCCTGTTGTCCCTCCACTCCTTCAATTCTTTGTGTTCGGTGGCAGCATAACTCAGCACGTCTCCCCAAACTCCTTTCTAGTCTTTCTTGGGTGCTTTCTGGCCATTTTCTGATGCTCGGCTGGTGTTAGGACCTCAGACTGGCATTCTAAGGTGTGCGCTATCAAGGCACGATTGCAACATGTTACAGAGGGTCCATTGTTAACACTAGACACAGCACTGCCCTAACCCCTCTGAAATACTTGCACTGTTCACCTACCTCACAATGCCTGACTGTCTTGGAGCGAGTGCACATAACGTACAGGAACCTCACGATGGCGAGTTCACCACCGGGGCAGGGGGAACTCTTGAGTGCAGCGGAGCAGGGAAAAGGCAGGGAAACCCTTGCTGTAGCGGTGCAGGAAAATCTGTTGGTGCAGCTGGGCCAGGATTCTCATTCTTGCCAGGGAGCAGAAGCTTTAATTTGAGAATGGCCATACTGTGCTCTGGACAGGTGTGAATGGGAGAAAATACTGTGGCAGGGGAGAGTGACAGTTAGTAATGGCCACTCATTTCCACAGGTGAAGTTCATCCTGGAAGATGTTTCCCTGCTTAAGATGAAGCAAAGGAAGGGTCTCTTTTATTCAATCATGGGTTCTGTCAAGGACCATACATGGCTTGTCTTTGCACAGCGATGCACTCCCCACCCCTCTGACACAGTGATGAGGGAATGTCAGCTCTCAAGGGTCAAATACCATGTTTGCTTCGCAAGCACATTTGAGGAGCACAGCAGCTGCATGACATTTTCAATGAGGTGTGTGAGGCAGATTAGCATGATGTCAGAGACTGCACCAACAGTCTGTTCAACATCCGGTAGCAGCATCACACAGAACCAAAATGCCTCCTTTCTGTAACCCTCCCACTCCCAAGTTGCTTGAGTGCTTCCCGAGACCCAGCACACCTATCAGGCCCATCATCTACAGCAGGGCTCAGAAACCTTTCTGAAGTGGTGTGCCAAGATTTAACCCTCCTGCCATGGGCTGTGCTGCTCTCCTGGGTGGGGGAAGGGTTCTCTCCACCACGTACCCAACGGGCCACCTAGGTCAATGCAAACCTTTCCTTGAACGACCAGTTGCTAATGGAAACTCATCGTTAATTACATAATTACACCCGAGCCATTTTGCTAGTGCTACAGCTAGGGGAGAACAGTTTAATTTAAATTATTAAACAGATTAAGCGTTTTAACTTTCTCATGTTAGTTTATCAAACTTCATTTTAAATAAAGTAAAATATTATGTCCAATACATAATAAGGTTTCAATGTTTTCTTTATTTATGGTGGGTTGGGGAATCTTTTTTGGGTGAGGGGCCACTGACCTGCAGAAAAATCAGTTGGGGACCACACAAGTGAGAAGCAAAAAAACTCCTCCCAAAACCACCAGCCCTCACTGATGTGGCCCCCCAACTGAGACACCTCACTCCTCTGGTGCTCCAGCCTTGCAGAGTGAGGGGAAGGGACCAGGAGGACTGAGGTTCATGGCTTCCCATAGGTCAGATTTACTTTTCTGGGGTTCCAGAGTTAATGGATTTTTTGTGGACCCCCTTAAGCTCTGAGGTGGGAACAAAAATGAGGGGTTCAATGTGTGGGACAGGACTGCCAGTGAATGGGATAGGGATGCAGAATCTGGGCAGGAGGTGGGATGCAGGACAGGGTGAGAAGGGCAGGGTCAGGAAGGGGAGTTTGGCAGCAGGAGAGGGTGTGGGGTGAGGGTACGAGAGGGAGTTTGGGGGCAGGAGGGTTTGGGGAAGTAATGCAGAAAAGGTGAGAGGGTGAAAATGCAGCCAAATAGCTAGTTGGGGAGGGAGGCAAAGAAGTGGGGAGTAAAGGAAAGTGCAGCTTCTGTAAAGTGAAATTGTATCCGCCCCCCCCCTCACATCTTCCCTCTGCTCCAGCCTCACTCCCCTCAGCTCCATGATCCCCCCCAAGCCTGATCCCCTGCATCGCCTCAGACCCCTCAGTGCAAACCCAGTCCCCTCCCATCCTCCCCTGGAGCCTCCTTCACCCCCCTCTTGCCTCCACATCCTTGTGCCCCCAGTGCACTCATTGGTAGGCTTACAGTACTGGGACTCTCAGCCCCTGGGAGCAGCACTGGGGCAGGGAGAGGGGGGGGCCAGAGTCTCTTCCCTGCCCAACCCAACCATTTGCCTGCAGTCTACGGCTCCTGGGCTGGAGCAGGCAGAGCCTGGGCTGCCCAGGGCTGGCTTCAGCCTAGCCGGTTGCAGCAGGGCGCTGGGAAAGGGACTCCCCGATCCCCCTTCCCCACAGCCCGTAGGGAGCAGTGAGGCATGGCCAGGGGTGGTGTGACCAGCCACCCAGTCGAGCAGGCCCAGCCCCGACCCCTCCCGAAGCAGGAAGCAGAGCTTGTAGCGCAGTGGTGGAGGGGGAAGGAAGGTTAACTCCTTAGCTCCTGGGAGCTGCATGCCCAGGTAGCCCCAGAGACCCGCACACACCTCTCTCGCCCCTTGCCCCAGCAGGAAACCAGAGCTGTTGCTCCAGCATGCAGGTGAGTGGCTGAGACTGGAGCCGCAGCATAAGCTCGCCGCTGCTTCTGCCCCGAGTGCCAGTGAAAATTGGCTTGCATATCACTTGTGACATGCGTGCCGGGGGGTTGCCAACCCCTGATCTAGAGCCTCCAAGGGCTGCAAGTGGCTCACCTCATCAGGAGTACTAAACAGTTCCTGAATGCAAACCTCTGTGGATGCAGATTCTTCCTCAGCTCTGGGTCCCTCTCCCCCTCTCAGCACACTCTGCCACACTTCCCCCGCCTGTCTCAGTCCACTGTTGGAGGGCCCCTGAGCTCCAGAGGAATCTATGGGAGTCTTCATCCCCAACTATATCATCCAGCTTTTTGTAGAACCAGGAGGTAGTGGGCGTAGCACCAGAGCAGCAGTTTGCTTCCTGTACCTTGTGGTAGGGATTCCACAGCTCCTTCCCTTTGACCCTGCACTGCAGTATGTCCCAGTCGTAGCCCCTTTCAGCCATATATCTTGAGGTGTGCCTGTAGGCATCATAATTCCTATGGCTGGAGTGCAGCAGGGACTGTCTCCTCTCCTCAAATGCTGATGAGATCTAGTGCCTCAACATGGCTCCACGCTGGGGATCTCCCGGTGCGTGGAGCAGGCATGGCCAGCTGGAGAGATGCACTGAGAACACTACTCGTCGCCGAGCAAACAGGAAGGGGACTTTCAAATTTTAAAAAGAAGGCAAAGGGCAGGTCTGAGGGCTGGGGCAATAAAGTTCAAACAGAGGCCAGTCACAGCACAGAACTAGGGATGTAAAATGTTGATTATTTGGCTAATTGAATAGTCAATGCAATTTGCATTGACTATTCGATTAATTGATAAGGGCCTTTGAAGTGTAGCTCACTTCAAAGGTGAAAGCACTGCGGGGAGCTCGGAGCCAGTGGGGGACTCAAGCAGTCCCCCTCTAGCCCTGTTCTCCCTGCAGCATTTCAAAGCAGCAGCGCTGTGCGGAGCCCGGGGTCAGCTGGGGAGTCCCCTGCTGACCTTCAGCTCCACGTGGTGCTGCCGCTTTGAAATGCCGCATGCAGCCCGGGCCAGTTGGGGACTCCCAGCTGGCCCTGGGCTGCACACAGCATTTCAAAGTGGCAGCGCCACGTGGAGCCAGGGGTCTGGTCCTAGGCTACATGCGATGCTATTGCTTTGAAGTATCCTTCTTTTCTCCCTTCTCCCCTTGCTGCCTCTTTCTGATAGAGGCAGCAAGGAGGGGAAGTGACTAGTCAACTAGTCTGTCGACTATCTGATAAGCATTTGCTTATCAGATAGTTGACTAGTCATTCACATCCCTATGCAGAACTAGATCACACTGTCCACGCTGGCCCCCCAGCATTGTATCCAAAGTGCAGCAAGCTCTATGCTTCTTGCCAAGTTGGTTTACCTGGAGTGCACAAATTGTGGAGCTAGTGCACACTGAGTGTCTTGCCAGCGTGGACACCTCAAAAGTTACAGTGCCGGGGGCTGATTTACTGCAGAGTAACTTTCCAGTATAGACTTTGCCTGAGTTTGCATTTGAAGTCCAGCATTTTGTCACTACTATTCTGTACAATGTCAGTGTACTGTACAATGTCAACATGTTACTGACTATCAAGCAAGAAAAGCATTTTTGGTTGGGTTTTTTTGTTTGGTTCCAATTTCAACTCTTTTGTTTTTGTGTGGAGCTCTGAGAGCCCTGAGAGAATAAACACCTGGGGAGCAGCTAATGAATCTGACCCACACACAAACAGGACTAATGCCACTGAGCTTAATGGATTTATACTAGTGTCAGCCTGAGGTAAGTCAGAGAAAAATCAGCCCCATTAAATCTGGCTCACTTGTCAGGCAAACTTTTGTATGAGCATTGGAAAGGAAAGTTTAAGGAAGAAGAGCATGAGGAAGAAATAAAAGATCTTGGATAAACAATGTAGTATCTTGGGTGGCTCTAAACGATTGTTGAACAACAAAGAGCACAGCAGAAGATTGCCGAGTGGGCTACCAGGAATGCAGATCTCCAGTAATGGAAATGCCAGATAGGACAAATAGAGTCTGCCCACGTTTATTCAATTCATATTTTTAGAAAGCTCTATATACCTGATTTTCCCTTTGTACCAACAAACTTTATAAGCTAGCGTGACCACATAAAATGGTTACATATTCATGGTATGCATGGTTACATGCGTGAACTGGTTCCTTATAAATATACAATGGCATACTGAAAAAACACATAAAATATTAATAGCAGTCTACATACTTAACCTATATTTCTTAAATGAACTTGTTCCCAGGGGCATGTGATACAGCACAGCAATGTCACGTGAGATGGTCTCACAGGAAACTACAGACCATGCTTTAGTGAAGGAAAGGCACAGACTCTACAGTGAATTTCCTTTTCTTTTGCATTTCTAAGGTCAGCAGCTTAGAAATGGACCAAGGTCAGAGAACAGTGGAGCGAGATAGTCAAAATGATTTGGATCCAAGGTTCCTGGCTGATCTTTAGCTAGAATAGATATAGATTGTATCAAAATCCTGGATCCTGCTGCTTCAAAATTTTATGCATTTGAAATCCAGCTTTGGTTTTGCCGCACAAGTTCATCTTTGCTTTGAACCTGTGAGGAAGGGGAGGAAATGGGTCAGACACTAGGCATCAGAATATTCCTGTCTAAACCGGAAGAATTTATTTCTATAATTTGCCATCAGTAACATGAGGGTGTAGAAAGCACAGCTGGTTCGTTATGTTATTAGCATTATTTTAGCATTACCTGAACTGTACTCCTCATTTCCAATGTTTAATGTTCTTGCTCTTTGTGCCAGTTACCTATAATTTAATCCTGATGGAATGTTTTACCCTTATGTCAATGTGTAGAATACGGACACTGCACATTCAGCTACCATGGGTGTAAATAACGCAGTAGATAGTAGGGATGTTAATGGGTAACCGGTTAGCAGGTGATGCCTACCAGGTAAAGGTTAACTGGTACCCAGGGCGCAGCCCCCCCACCCATGGTCCACCGCAGGCAGAGGGCTGCTCCAGCCCCACCGGGCCCCCACGTGGCACTGGGCTGGGAGCCAACAGCCCCACATGGGTCTGGAAGCAGCTGGGCTGGAACAGCCCCTGCCTGCAGCCCCCTGTCCTACCCATTTAATCAGTTAACTGGTTATACTTAACGTTTAACCAGTTAACTAAATGGGATTTTATATCCCTAGTAGACAATGAGGCCTGGCTTATGTGAGTAAAGTAGCATGTCCTACATGCCTGAACCCCCATTTGCCTATCTACACTCCCAAGCAGTGCTTTCCATATCTGCAGTACTAGTTTTAGCAGTGTAGTGTCCAGCTGTCCCATCCCAACACAGCCTTTCTTCACTGTTGGAGCCTTTTACTGCAGCATGTAGTTACACCTGTCTGCAGGGTTGTCCTTATGCATACTCAGGTCATGCAACTGTGTAAGGCCCCACTAAATTTGGGGCAACAGGTCCCCTAAATTTAGTGGGGGCTAGGCAGCTGCATGCTGCATATGCCTAGTGACACTGCTGTGGGACAGAAAGCAAAGTGCAGGCAGTACTGGCTCTGGCAGCCAGCCCCAACCTCTTTCTGACTGCACCCAGTTGCTGCTCATCCACTCTACCTCTCTGGGACCAGGAGCAGAGTCATGTCTCTGGAAGCCAGGGACCTGAACAGGGCTGGGAGCTGAGACTTGGGGCAGGTGTGAGGCTGGGAGTAGAGCTCTGGGTGGCAGCCAGGACCCTGGGCACAGGGCTGATGGCAGCTGAACTTCACATAAAATGTGGGGTTGTTGAGGCTCCCCTCAGTTCCTTTGCCTATGCCTCACTGCCCTGCCCCTGCCCCCACAGCTCTGAGTGCAGCTCCTGCCCCATGGAGCAGCCACTCTTCTGTTCTGCTTCCCCTCCCCTCCCCTCCCCTCACCTCCATGTAGGGCACCATAAACCATTAGGATGGCCTTGTCTGTATGACCTGTCTTCTAAACACCACGGCAAGTGTAGACAAAGCCTACAAAAATAAATCTTTACTGCCTTCCAGGGTAATTGGTATTGAAGGTTGGTGTAAGTTTGGTTCCAGGTATCCTTCTGATTGAAATTTGCTTTGTGTCCACACACGACATGCTTTCAGGAGCAGTTTGAAGGATGTTCAGCAGCAGATGTCAGGTCTTGTTCATGGTCTACGACACTGTACTCTGGGTGGTGATGGGACAAGTGACTTTAGCTGGCTTTCTTCTCAATGTGGATAGGAAATCTAACTCATGTCAGCTGACTTGTAGCTGTATCTCCCATCTGTACTATCTACCCTGTGGCATGTGACCTGCAGAAACAGGCAATCTCTGCTGGCATTTATTAAGTAGCCACAACATGTAGCTTATTGTCAGCATTCACTTCTCTTTGCAGCTGATCTGAACTAGACTCATGAGGCAACTGACCCAAGATCAAAAGAAAGATTCTAACTGTGATGTGGAGCAATATGATATCCACAGTCAGCCCTGGCCTACACTAGGGAGTTAGTTCAAAATAATAAGCGGAGCATCCACACTACCCGAGCCCATTATTTTGAAATAACAGACTGGTTATTTTGAAATCTGTACTTCTGTTTTCCTTGGGGAATAACGCTTATTTCAAAATAGTTATTTCAAAATAGCATTAGTGTGGATGCTTCGCTGCTGCTATTTTGAAATAACTACTTCCCAGAGTACTTTGAAGTAATTACTCCCCAGTGCTTCCTGGGGCTCTAAGTCGAGGTAACAGAGCCTGTCTTGGACTAATTTCAAGGCTCTCCCATAATGTGGACATGCTATTTCGATGTTGTTATTTCAGGAGTTATTATTTTGAATTTAATTATTTGAAATAATTTCCTAGTGTAGACATTCCCTCTAGAGAGCCTATAAGCAGATTTTGGATAAATTCCTCAAACCAGACATTGTAAGATGTGCCAAGCACTCCTGAGAGAAGATTGAAGCCTTGTAGAGTTGGTGCTAAGGAAGTTAAGTATCAGGTAATTGACTAGTCAAATAGTCGATGCATTTTTGCATCGACTATTCGATTAGTCGATAGGGTGCCTCTGCCTTTGAAGCATTGCAGCAGCCCTACAGTTGCTAGGCCGAGAGGAGCCCGACGGACTCCCCGCAGCATTCAAAGGCGAGGGGGGGGCCAAGTGACTAGTCAACTATCCTGATAGGCATTTGCTTATCGGATAGTCGACTAGTCAACTAGTCCTTCACATCCCTAGTTGGTGCAAGAGATTCCTTGACCCACTAATCATGGCTCTAGAATAGAAAGAAAGATCTTTTTTATATCATTAACTGAACATAATTAAAATACCAGCTTCCTGCATCCTCAAGAACTCCTAGCTCTTAGCCTGTTGTGGGACTGTAGCTGGAAACAGGGGATTCACATGTGAATCTACTGAGCTTCAGGACAGGGTGCTTGAGGCACAAGTGGAACCACTACTGGAGGCAGATGTGAGAGTGAGGTTGGCAGAGTTGGAAGAGGGCCCTTGAAGGATGTGGAGATTGGTATTGAGCAGTGCTGATAATTCTCTAAAACATTATTGCATTGTTGTTTGGAGGAGGAGCCTACTATTGCTCTGGTGCTTTTTCCCAAGAGTAGAGGCAAGGATGAAGGACAGAAAAGGAATGAGAGTGGAAGAGGAAAGTGAGGTTCTGCATGATCACTGGTTGAAGATTTGAATTATTGTGGACATCTAGGGAGGAAGAGAGGGATTGGAAATTATCTGCCGCTTCAAGGTGGATGGTGGGGGGGCGACTTCTCAGGACTCCAGTCCTTGTGCCATGGCTGATTTGCTGTGTGATTCTGGGTAAAAGTCTGTTTCCCCCTCTGTAAAATGAGGTGTTTTGTATTTATCTAACTCACAGGTATGTTGTGAAGCTTAATTGATCAAACTATTTTAGAGTTTATGAGGTCACTCATCAACATAGTATCTGTGCGCCTTCCATGTAAAATCAAAGTGCCCAGTGCACTTCCTTTACTTCCTTTTGGGATAAAAATCTCTGCTTGGAATTGGCTGCTTGCTTTGGATTTTTTAGATTTGTAACTAATTTCCTTGTTTTGAAGGAATAAAGGGCAGTGCCAGAGTTGGAGTGCCATTTTTAGGGTGGAAGAGCCTTTCTGAACAGATTAATCCATTTTTAGGAATTGTGTGAAAAGAGAAAGTAAGATCTTTACATGAAAGGCACAAGTGTTAAATATTGTACATATCTCCAGCTGATCCCTGCTCCAGTAAGAAATGAATTTGTGAGAAGGCAGAAGAAATGCTAAAGTAAACAAATGGCTACTCTAAGCTGCCTGACAGAAGATAATGTATGTGCATTGATTGTTTGCTGAGAGTTTCAAGTTAATTGTATTGTTTCCCTTCCTTCGCTGCCTCCCCTCCCTACCCTTCTGAAGCATTGATGAGAAAGAGGAAAAAATAAAATCTGTCTGTGGTATCTAGAAGATATCAGTGTAGAGCAATTGGGAAGGGACTGCACTGTGGGTGGGATTTTAAGCTTGTCTACCTGAGCACTGAGCTTTGGTTGGAGAATTTGTGCAAATGGCATGTCCCGTGTTTGTAAAACTTCTCTGGAGAGTAATAGGGGCTCTTTATGTGTCATTGACTCTTGTTTCAGTGGCAGTTTCCATCAGCTCCACTTCCCTGTGGAAGGGAAGAGCTTATGTAAAATTCATAACCCATTATCCTCATTCTCTTTGGTTTTATTTGATGTGAACACAGGCCCATGAAATCCTTCTTTGAACATAGCTAGGAGAATAAAAGCATGTCCTGCTTCTCAGGAGAGGGACCTGCTCTTGGCTACGCATAGCTCTTTCCAATGATTTCTAGTGTTTGTTACACTAACAGTACAGTGGAAGGCTGAGGTTGCTTACATTGTACATTAGATTTTTTTTTTTTACTGTCCACAATCTGACCTTTCTTGTTGTATCTCTGTTCCTGGTGTTTGAACCATTAACAGTATTTTCTCACTGTCAGATGATGAGCCAGTACCTCACTGTCATGTCTGTATCCCTCTCTGTCATTCTCAAGTCCTTCTGTCCCTACTCAGAAACCATGCATCTGGTTCCCATCTTTCCTTAAATTCCTTTCCATCACAGTGGAGTGTGTATATTAACCTTTCATCTGTTGCCACTTGCATCACCAGTTCCACCCACTCTCCTCAAGGCATTCCCTCCCCCCAACCCCATGGAAAGACTGCCAGTGACATTAAGCCTTTGTGTAGATTTATATGGGAAGACCCCTCAATGAGAAATGAGACCTATATAATGGGTATGTGCATGGCTGGATTCACAATCTAATGAAAGAGGGCAAATACCTTAGAATCCTAAGAGACTAAAAAAGAAAATAGTATCAAGCTTCACTGCCCAGATTTAGTTCAACAGCAGAAACTCAAGCAATGTAGGAACCAATGAACAAATCCAGAGCTTTCCTTGGAAAAGAAACATATTTTACAGGTCAGGAAATACAAATTGCCATTATATGTTAGCTTGCACATAGCAGCACCAGGACACAATACTATTGTAGGTTGCACTAGTAAGATTATGATGAGGGGGCAGTGATTCAGATGAGGTAAACCAGTTTATAGCAGCTGAGGATTCGGCTCCTGGCATTTATTTGCATGGATGCCTTTTCAACATCTAAATGACACTAAGCAAAGCAAAGCGGTCGCTATTGATGCGTAACATAAGTTTGTGTGTGTTGGATTATCACCCACAAAACTTTTGAAGGAAATTAGCAAGCTAGTTCCATAGAGGGGAAGAATTTCTGAGGACAAAGCAAAAGAATGAAAAAGATGAAAGACAAATTCCTATTGGTCTCACAAATCAGTTTCTATGGGCTTAGCTCGAGGTTCTCAACCATTTGTATAAGGTGGTCCACACCTGATTGGCTTTTGGATATCTCCTCTCCCTCTCACTGGAGAATAAAGCTAGAACGCCAGGAAATCAGCATATTGTGAGCAGCTGGAAAGGAAGATCCAGCACCACTGAAAAAGGCTTCAGCAACCTCCAGCTCCAGTAGAGTGCTGCTGAGCTAGGCATACTGAGGTGGTGCAAGAGGCAGGAAGGAGCTTTTTCCACCCTCACAAACAGCAGGTTCTAAACATCTGATCTGAGTGTTCTTAACTGGTGATAAGCATGATAGATTAACTGCAATTTATCTGAGTGATGTTTCTATTGTGTAGAAGCACCCAGTGGGCATTTGACTGCACAGCTTTGCTTACATCATCCTGGTCTCACTTGCATATGAGTAGGTGTAAAGGGGAGATGTTTGGGTCCCCCCCCCCCTCAGTATTCTACTGTGTGAGTCTATTTGTGTCAAGGTAGTGCTTGTAAAAGGACTGAAAACTAAGACACTGACAGTTGCTGTTTAATCAGAAACAGGTATATCATTGCTATCTGCACAGGATGTGCCCAGCCAATGATGTAACTCAGCCTCGGCTGCTCACTTCCCAAGTGAGAGCTGTAACCTCTTTTAATGTATCTGTTATTTATTCACAGTGGAAGAACATCAACAGGAGAGACTGAGCACCCTCTCCCTCCCCCCATAGCTCAGTGGTTAAGTCTCAGCTGAAATAATAGCACCCTACTCAAATCCCTTCTCAAACAGGGATTTTCCTTGCCCCAGATGAGTACCCTAATTGCTGGGTGAAAAGTTATGAGTGAGGGCTATGTCTTCTTCCCAACCTGACTTTATGTAAGCTCACTTAAAGGGGCTCACTCAAGCATTGAGCATGAGTATGGGACAGGCTCTGCAAGTGCTTTAGGCAGAGGGACACCTATTTTCCCCCGGTGTGTGCATAACTCTAGGGTTTAGGCATATGAGCACTTGGCATGGGACTACAGTGTGTGCAGACAGAGCAAGTTTAGCTACCTGCAGAGATCAGGGGCAAGTAAGTGAGTGGGAGGTTTATGACTCTTAGCATGGCCTGATTTTGGATTTAGGCACCTAAAATAGCAGTTAGATTCCTAAGTCCTTTTGTGAATCTCTCCCTAGGTGACTGACCTACTGTAGACAGGAAAAACTTAAAAACAACAAATAGACTAGTAGCACCTTAACATGTAGATGGTATCATGAGCTTTTTGTGGGCACAACCTACTTCTAATACTCCGGTCATCTGAAGTCCAGATCCAAGAATAAATAAGGCGGGGGGAGATAAGGAGGGGAAAGGAGGAAAAAAATAGAGAGAGACAATGAATAGATGGTTCAAATAGTTACAAGAGGCTGATAAGAACAATTAGCATCTCCATTGTTTGGCTGGTTGGTTAAGTCATATCAGCCTCTTATAACTATTTGAACCATCTACTCACTGTCTCTCTCTTCTTATTTTTTTTCTCCTTTTCCCCCCTCCTTTTTTCTCTCTCCACCCCACTTCCCCACCAATTCTTGGATCTGGACTTCTAACACTCCTGTCATCTGAAGAAGTGGGTTGTACCCACAAAAGCTCATGGTACTATCTACATCAGTGTTTCTTAAACTATGTTCCGCGGAACACTGGTGTTCCATGAACAACTTGCAGATGTGCCGTGATGACTTCTTTGTTTTTGTCTTTTTTTGTCTGATAATTTTTTTTTAAAGAAAATTTTCATAGGTGTTCCACATGGAAAAAAAAAAAATTGTTTCATGTTCCATGGTCTCAAAAAAGTTTAAGAAACACTGATCTACTTGTTTTGTTAGTCTTTAAGGTGCTACTAGTCTATTTGTTTTTAAAGTTTTTTTCAGTTGCAGACTAACTTGGCTACCCCGCTGAATCAATGCTGAAATGATTTGCACTTGTGCCATTGTAGAAAGAGCTCTTAAAACTAGCCAGGCCACGCTCCCAATATACACAGGCTAGCATGGGTAAGGCTTTAAGGGCAATTCTGGCAGCAGTTTTTAAAAAGCGTATGCTTCTTGACTGGGAACAAAGTCTTTTCAGACAAGCCACTAGCTGACAAACTTTCAGTCATACCAACCTGGGCTGGATTTGAACCAGCAACATAAAAGTGAAAGCCTTTCTATCCCATTAGCCAGCTTTTAATTTTGCCAGTTCTCTCATTCCTCCCTCCTCCCAAACCAGCTAGGCCTTTTATTTTAATTGTATTGGTATTTTGACTCGTTCAGTGGAGCTTTTTCAATGTCACTTCATTGTGGGAATCAAGTGAATAAACACTGGACCTCAACTGAAAAATGCTGAAGTAAGAAGTAGGTAGTTTGTTGTAGCAAACAGCAGTGAGAGGAGATGGTAAACTATTGTTTTCAGTATTCTGAAGTGGGAAACGGCTGTAAATTCTTTGGCTTTTCCCAGTGCTTATCATTACTAAACAGATCAAAGGTGCATGTTTTGCCCCAGTCTGATTATCATTCTGGAGATAATAATGTCTCATGGCTGTCTATCTTCCCCAGCACAGCATTTATTCAGCACTTGCTTCCTGACTAAATTAGTATCCTAAGGCTTGATCTACATGTAAAACTCAGGTTCATATAGTTATACTCCTAAGGCTTGATTTACATGTAAAACTTAGGTTGATACAGTTACACCCTCGGGGTGTGGAAAATCCACACTGCTGGGCACTGTAGCTATACCAGCCTAACCCCCAGTGTAGATGCATCTAGGGCATTCTTCCATTGACCTGTCAATCACCCTACTTCCTGTCACTCAGGGATATAGTGTCTCTACAGTGCTAGACAAACCCCTTCTGTTCCGGTAGGCTGTCTCTACTCTAGGGGACTATGCCAGCAGAGCTACCGTGCTATAGCTTTGCTGCTATCATTTCCCCTCCCCCCAATGTAGACATAATGGTTGTGTTACCTGTAAGATGCTCTTCTGAACAAACCTCTGCCTTAGGGTAATGCTTAGGAAAAGGAACTATAGCACTATAGTGGAAGTTTGCCACACTCTCTAAAGTGTGTCCCCATCAAAAATTAGATTGACTAGCATTAAATCTGGCTGGGCTCCTGCTTTCCTTAGTGGAGTGGGAGGTGGGTTTTACTATTACTTACTGAGTTGTAAAGAAGGTACTTGTCACTTAGTTGGATCAAAGAAACAAAATACCTAGCATGGTATTAAATTATATATCAAGCACCTCTCAGTTGTATTGACTGATGACAGCTCTTTCTTCCCTTTCCTCATGTTGTTCATTCCTAAACCACAGTCACAAATACACCAGGTGCTGAAAGTATACTGAAAGTACATGCCTGCATTCAAATAACGAGCTCTTTGGTTAATGAGTCATCTGATCTATAGTATCTAGTAACAAACAAGCCTGATATCTATCCATGTGGCCTGGTTCCTAAGAAAGGGTATATTGTTTCCATGCATAACCTGTATAAAGGAGCTGGGATCATGTTGCTGCAGGAACAGAAAACTTGGAAAGCCCAACCTCTGAACAGATGCTCCATTATCAGATACCCTTTAGAATGTTTGTACCACCAAAGGCCTAGATGGGTGGGTAGTACACAAGAACCCAAAGAAGAGCTCTCTTTGGTGTGGAAGAGAGCAAAGAGGCCCTAAAACCAGCAAAGAGAAGGAAATGTTGGCCTACCTATTATTATAACATGGTGGGTTTGTGCACACTGTATTATTCAGAAAATGGACATTTGCACACCAAAATATTTATCTTGGGTGTAAATCAACTTAGCACCATGACAGTTAAATTGGAGCTACAGCAATCCACATCAACTGAGGATCTGGCCCCCATGTTTAATCACATATGAATCTGCTCCACCCTTTATGTAAAGTTTCAGTATGAGCTCTCCCCCCCATTGCTTTTGGGTGTGTCATGGGCCCTGATGTGAAAATTTCAGTAGGCCTTGTAGAGTCCATCTCAAGCAATTTCAAAGTACCTGCTGCTCCTTGGGTGCTGTCACAAATACATGAGGGCAGGAGGGATTACAGGAGCTGCTTTTTCACCTTAGTAATGGATAGGAGTGCAGCATCCCTCAGGGCTTCCCTCACAGTGACAGAAATGTGAGAATTGTGCAGGCATCAGTTGAATTCTGGGACACAGCTTGTGTGGGGCATGGGAATCTTACTCCTCCATTCCCAGTTCCTTCAGGCTCTGGGACCTATCCCATAAACTGGCATGAAAATTGCCTATGAGTCTGGGATTCTTGCTGAAATTGTAGTATGCTGCAATTAGTGCAGCAGAGCCCTGGATGGGCATATGGCTCAAATACAATAGCTTACACCAGTACAAGTGTGACCATGTACACACAATTAGTATACATTACATGCATATATGGTAAACCAGTTCAGTTTGGGGTATAAACAAGTCCTCTCCTGCCGTTTTCCCCCATTCTCCTCCCTGCCCCCCCAAAAACCACAAATGCATAATTTAGAAAAACAAGGTGGAATCTTGGTAGAGCTGCTGTTATGTTGTACCTCCACATACCAATCCACTTTAAGCCCTAGTGTCAAGTCACTCCTTTTGAAAAGAGGCATATAAACATCAGGAATGTGCTTTGTGTCGTCGTAAATTACACCAGTTATCCATCTCACAAACCAGGAACGAGCACCAGTAATTTCTCAGGCAAAGATAGACAGGTTGAAATAAAGGTTGAACATGACTTGAAATGATAGTGTCAGATATTTTTAAAAAGTGACAAATATATGTTTTTGGAGGCAAAAATGTTTTACAAAACCTATTATTGATAAAAAATATTAACTACTTTTTCAATTAATTGATTTAAAAAAAAATTAAACATTTTACTACAGTGTTTGCAGCTTTGACATTACAATAGGGTTCTACTGTGCAAAAGAACCAGAAAGTAAAGCGGATTGTTCTTCAGGAGTTGTCTACATGGGGGAAATTAACCAGGATAGCTCTTTCAGAATAGTTCTTTGGTACATAGGGACACCCAAGGGGCTGCGTCTAGACTGGCATGATTTTGCGCAAAAGCGGCCACCTGTCTACACTGGCTGCTAGTATTTGTGCAAGAACACTGACTTTGTAATGTACAAAATCAGTGGTTCTTGCGCAAATACTTTGATGCTCCCGCTCAGGGATAAGCCCTCTTGCACAAGTATTCTTGCGCAAGAGGGCCAGTGTAGACAGGAATGTTAATTTCTTGCGCAAGAAAGCCCGAGGGCTAAAATGGGCACGGATGCTTTTGCGCAAAAGCAAATCTTTTGCGCAAAGGCACATGCCAGTATAGATGCTCTCTTGCACAAATACTTTTAACGGAAAAACTTTTCCGTTAAAAGTATTTGCGTGCGCAAAATCTTGCCAATCTAGACGCAGCCAAGATGTTTATAGTGAAATAGCTATTTCAGAATAGTTTATTCCACAGTAATCATTCTTATCAATATTTCTGTATAAACAACCTATTAGGCCTTGATTCTGTAATCAGATTTATGTGGGTGATCCCTTGTATCTGTGTGTGTGTGGTTCCCCAGGGAGCAAAGCTCATTTTGGTTGATCCAATTGCAGCCTTGGGGCCAAAGGTCTTTCAAGGCCATCATAACATCTAAACACAGCTTAAGGTATTGCTTTAGGTCCTGATCCTGCAAGAATTTACATACTTAAATGTGTACACTGTGAGACATCCTGTGACTTCTGCAAGACCATTCAGCATGTGTAAAGATAACCAGGTGCTGGTGCTTGTCTCTGTGGAAAATGAAGGCATTTTCATTGTCCAAGATGAATTAAACGCTAAAAAGCAGAGAAACAGCAATAATGTGAAAAATAAATCCCATATTAAAAACCCCTCAGTCCTAATTACTTGATGTAATACAGGTAACAAATTGATTTTTTTTAACCTGACAGTGTCATGTTGAAATAAACAGTTAAGTATCTTTTAAATCTGTCATCAGTTGCATATAACTCTTCAATGGAGCTCATAAAAATCCCATAGACTATTGCATGATTTTTTTAAATTAGCCACTCCCAGTTTCCCGATCAATTCACACTTTAGCTTCATAAATTATACAGGCCTAATAGGCTGATTTCCAGGCATGCCCTAGTATTTGCTGCGGGACCTAATTTCTGAATGCCACAGCCGGTTTTATTTCCTTTGTATTGTTCCTTTCTTGTATTTGTTAACCTACAAAGAGGCTGACTGATGGGGGGTGGCTTGCAAGCCATTCTGAAAAATCCAAACAAATCAAAAGGCTGCTTGAATCAATCTGAAGATCAGATTAGACACATTTCTTCATGGTACCCTCTGGAAATGGACTGGCGCTTTGTTGTTCCCAGCTGATGAGATGTGGGGAGGGAAGGAGGAGGAGGAAGAAGCAGCCTCTTTAGGCGGAGCTTGACTGTCCCGAGATAGAGTTCATCTAATGAAATTTTCACATCCGACAGCCTCTCACGTTTTTTCCGTTAGCTCATCTTCTCCCTGACCCCCGTCACAAACACAATCAATGAAGACCGCGCAGCGTCTTTCTTTGCTCCTTCCTCACGAGCAGGCGGAGCGCAGGGCGGGTTCGCTCTTCTCCCTCTGACAAAACTCCGGCCGGGCCCCACGGCGACAGTCAATGCTCTGGAAACCCTTGGCTGCCCGCTGGCCCGCCCAAGCATGTGCGAGTCAGAGGAAGGGAGTGAGTTTGGCTACATAATGAAGCTGCTAGAAAAAGGCAAGGTAAGGACGGTGGGACCCAGCAGCGCGCCTCTGTGGCTGCCAGAGCGGGCTGCGCTCAGACTCCTCAGCCGCAGGTTTTCCCGCGCTCGCTGCGGCAGGCAAAGCCCACGGAGCGCGACGGGATTGTTCGCAGTCACCTGGGTTGGATCCGACTGATTTACACGCGGGCTCGGCTGCGACGCCCGCTCTGTCCGAGCAAATCCAGATCGCGTGACACCGACGCCACCAAACCTCAGCCCCTCGGTCTTCTCCAAGCTCGCTCGGCGGGGCACAGTGCGAGCCCCTGCTATGGCTAGGCGCGACGGGCACCAAAGGGGCGAACACGAGTTAAGTGTTCGTGCGATCCGGGTGCCTTTCGTCTCTCCAAACCTTTCTGTGGGTGGCACCTCAATGGGAGGGGAGGGGTGTGAGAGAGAAAAGCTCCCTCCAGGGCAGTCGTTTAGACTTGACTCCGGAATTGTTTACACCTATTGGGTAGCTAAAGTGGAGTGAGCCAGTCGGTGGCTGCGGGCAATGGAGTGTAGCTGTGCCAGTGTGCTGTGTGTGAGCACCTAGCCATGCCCGGCCAGGTGGTGCCTTGGGGCAGCCTCCGCTGAACCAGAACCGGGCTTCGCTCTCAGCACCAGTGTGAACAGGGTTTTGGCCAGCACGAAGCAATGCCAGACTAGGCCTTCCTCACCTGCTTGGCAGCTCGGCGGGAGGAGGTGCCACACCCCAGCTGTGCCCTTTCTGCCACCCTGGCAGTGATGAAACAGCCTTTGAGTTCCCCCCCTTCCAACAATACTAGATCAGGCTGCGCGCATGGCATGGGGAGCAGGCGGAGGAGCTATTTTCCGGGAGCTGGGCAGGATTCACAGTGGCAGAGAGAGGGACTGGCCCTGTCAGGCCCTGGCTGGAGCCCACACCCTTGGTGGGGCAGGAGACTCCAACACGTGTGATTTCACAGCTGTCAGTGTAATTCAGGAGTGCTCAACTTCACTGAGCCCTGACACGCTGGGCTAAAGCCCTCTGGCTTTGGCGTCAGATCTGCGGGGCCCAGGCTTTGGGCTTTGGCCCTGGGCTCCTGCAAGTGTAAGGCCAGCTCTGTGCAACCCTGTTAAACTGGGGTCAGAACCCACAGTTTGAGAGCTGTTGGCAGGTCTGCCAGATAGGCAAGAGCAAAGGGGGCAATTAGCTAAGGCCCTGGGTGATCCCAGCCTCTGCTACAGCACCTTTGAATGCTCTGGGGAAAGTCTTTTGATTCAAATATACTTTTGATATGCCCCATGTAGGTTCCAAGGCCTGGTACCAGGCCCTGGAACTTACATAGAGCATATCAAATGTATCTTTGCATCAAGAGAGGATGCTACAGCTTTTCCCAGAGCAGTCAGGTTGGATCCCAGGAAGGGATGTGCAGTGTGGCTGCCCTTAGGCTCATCTAAGCAAGTGGGGGATGAGGATGGTCTGCCTCACTGCTGGGGGAGGTGAGGGTGGGAAGAGGATGCCCATTGATTTCTGCCTTGGGACCCAAATTGCTGTTGTGGGCCTGTTGGCTTTTTCAAACCCAGAGATCTAAAAAGGCTGAGAAATGTTGTATTCTCATTATGGATTTGTTCTACTGAAAATTAAGTAGAACTGCAAAGATGTACACCTATGCTTAACTTTTAAATATGTTAACTCAATGGACATGTTTACACTAGGGAAAAGAGGTATGGTTTTGATGTATGTTGCAATTCTAGTGTGGATGAGGCAAGCAGCTCTTTCAAATAGTTGGTTGGGTGAGTGTAAACGGAGGCTCTGCACCTATCTTGCTCAGGTGTGAAAACTATCACTTGCCTTGCTAATGCTAAGGGCTTATCATGCATTTAAAACACACTTTTTCCTCATGTAGACTGGGCCTATGAGAGCACTTGCACCCTATGTAGACAGCAACAGATTGAATGCTTCTGTGGTCCTAGCTTTTGCCTCTCCTTGAAGTGGATTACCTGTGCCGATGGATGGTTTGGGGCGGTTGCCCTGGGCCTCGCTCATGGGGGCCAGTAGCAGGCCAGCTGGAACAATTCTGCTCCACCCTGCCTCCCCAGCTGCTGGCATTGCTCAGGAGAGGAGATATCAGGAGCTATGGGGAAGCAGGGGAATGTGAAGGACCTGAGGTCTGGGGATGTCCCAGGCCTTGCCCCACCATAGGGATGGCCCTGCCAATGGAACAACCCCACCTTTGGCCTAGGAACTGTCTGTGCTGAAGTGCTAGTGTCACAACTATAATGTTTTAAGTGTAGGCATAGCTTTAGGCTTTCACAAGGACTGGTTAAAATCCTGACATTGGCTTGGTGCTGCATCATTGACTTACTATGGTGTGTGCAGCATATGGTCAGAATAAAAACTGAATATGAATAATCAGGGATGCTGTCATTTCAACACTGTGAAGGGGTAGAGCACTAAAACTGATGATTTCTTCTCTGAAGCAAAAGGTGGTTGAGGATCTCTGGAAGACAAGTCCCTATCATGATTATGGTAGGGGATTGGGAGTTGGGACTCTTGAATTCCACCTGCCTGTACCAAATTGTGTGCTAATGTAAACACAAACAATGGCAATTTGTTTTAAATGAGGATTTTTCTAAGTCCACATTTAGTGTGATTGTGTGGGTAATGCTGTAGGGGAAAGATGGCCTTGCAGCAGGAAACTATTCAGAACTTGCAGATATGGCATGGGGGAAATGTCAGTGTCTGCATCTTCAAAAACTTTACAAAACAAAAACCCAGACCCCTTCTAGGGTAGTTAAATATTGGTTAACTGAATAGTCGATTAATCTCATGAATTTTTATCAGTAACATGACTATTTTATAGTCCATGGGGGGTGGGCCTGGCAGCTAGTGTGCTCTGGCCCACTCCTGAGGACCCCCTGCCACTCCGAGGTGCTTGCCTCTGTACCAGAGGAAGCAGTGTGGGGTGCCAGGCAGGAGCTTAGCCCACAAGGGGAGCCAGTTTAAAAACCAACTTCCCTCATGGACTGGCTGCCTATTGCCCTGTGCTGCGGCCTCTGATGCAGAGGCCGCAGCACAGGGTGGCAGCAGCCCCTGTTGGAGGGGAGCGGGGGGGGGGGGGCAAGGAGGGAGGGGAGTCTGAGCTCCAAGACCCAGCATGAGCTGGAACTGAGCTGGGCTACCTGCCCACCTGACTCCTAAACACTGTGGCTGTGTCTACATTGGCAAGATTTTGCGCAAAAGCAACTGCTTTTGCGCAAAATCTTGCCGCCTGTCTACACTAGCCGCCGTTGTAATGTACAAAATCAGTGCTTCTTGTGCAGATACTCTGATGCTCCCGCTCAGGGATAAGCCCTCTTGCGCAAGAGGCCAGTGTAGACAGCAACGTTAATTTCTTGCGCAAGAAAGCCCGATGGCTAAAATGGCCATCGGAGCTTTCTCGCACAAGAGAGCGTCTACACTGGCACGGATGCTTTTGCGCAAAAGCACATCTTTTGTGCAAAAGCACATGCCAGTGTAGACGCTCTCTTGCGCAAATACTTTTAACGGAAAAACTTTTCCATTAAAAGTATTTGCGCAAATCATGCCAGTCTAGACGCAGCCTGTGCCCCCGCTGCAGCACTGCATTTAAACTGTATTAGGAGCCGGGTGGGCAAGCAGCCAGGCTCAGTCCTGTGATGCACTGGGTCCAGGACCTATCCCCCCACTGCAGCTCTGCATTTTGGTCCCAGACCCTACGCAAGCCAGGACTGAGCCAGGCTGCCTACCCACCTAGGTCCTAATGCACTCTAAATGCAGAGTCGCAGCAGGGGTAGGCTCCAGACCCAGCGCAAGCTGGGGCTGAGCTGAGCTGCTGGCAGGCCTGCTAAAAAATGTACAGGGGCAGTGTTCCCTCTAAACTGCCCAGCAGCACAGCTTCACAGGTGATTAATCAGCCCCGCCCCTGACTGGGCAGAGCTGATTAATCACCTGTGCAGTTGTGCTGTGTAGCTTCGAGGAGGAGGCAGAGAGAGAATGAGTGTCATCTATAGAATTAACCTATAATAACCTTTTGCTTATGGGATATTTTGGCCTTGGAAAGGGTTCAGAAAAGGGCAACTAAAATGATTAGGGGTTTGGAACGGGTCCCATATGAAGAGAGGCTAAAGCGACTGGGACTTTTCAGTTTAGAAAAGAGGAGACTGGGGGAGGGAGGGGATATGATAGAGGTATATAAAATCATGAGTGGTGTGGAGAGGGTGAATAAAGAAAAGTTATTTATTAGTTCCCATAATAGAAGAACTAGAGGACACCAAATTAAATTAATGGGTAGCAGGTTTAAAACTAATAAAAGAAAGTTCTTCTTCACACAGTGCATAGTCAACCTGTGGAACTCCTTGCTAGAGGAGGCTGTGGAGGCTAGGACTGTAACAGAGTTTAAAGAGAAGCTAGATAATTTCATGGAGGTTAGGTCCATAAAAGGCTATTAGCCAGGGGATAGAAATGGTGTCCTTGGCCTCTGTTTGTCAGAGGCTGGAGATGGATGGCACGAGACAAATCGCTTGATCGTTGTCTTCGGTCCACCTCCTCTGGGGCACCTGATGCTGGCCACTGTCGGCAGACAGGCTACTGGGCTAGATGGACCTTTGGTCTGACCCAGTACGGCCGTTCTTATGGTTAATCATCTACACTATTATATCCCTAACCCTTCTTGTATGTGATTGCCCTTGATATCCTTGTATTCCCATTACATCTGGCTTGCTTTCCCCAAAAGCCTATGCCATATGTTGTGATAGTTTTAACAATCTGAAATACACACATTACTTTAAAATGTTGAGGGAATGATTTTGTGCACACTTCCTCTTTCTGTTCTCAAGGCATAATCGACTCTTTTTATACATACTCAAAAGTGGTTTTATTTCAATCATCTTCATGTCGTCCCCACACACACTTCTTTTTATAAGCAACTGTAACTTGAAAATAATGATAGCTGTCATTATAAATGTTTGGGGTGAGAGAAATTTTCCTGCCTCTGTTGTGGTTTTCTGTTTCTCTCGTCAATACTCTTAAATCCTGCTAAAGGGAATTTGTGCTTGGTGCCCTATAAAGATAATTCTGAAAACAAATGTTTGCCCATCATGAATCAGAATGCTCTAATTGTTGTGAATAATAAACATTGTTTCCAAGGGAAGGAATCCCTTCCTACTCTTGAATTGTTCTGTAAGAGTTTTATTTCCATCCCCACATCCAAATTATTGTTCTGTGCTGATAACTGGTGCTAAATTTCTCGTGCATAATGTATATGTCCATGGGTAACATAAGTAGTGTCTATGTGGATCTTGACTGCTAATTCACAAAGAGCCATTCTGCAATCCTAATACACATCAACTCTCACTTGACTTACATGGAGGGGGGTTGGAGTTTATAAAGACAGTAAGATTGGTACCTTTTTTGGCATCTTCTGACCTCTTGGTTTATGGGCTTTTCTATGATGATCATTCCAATATCTGACACCTCACAATATGTCTGTAGGGTTGGGAGGCTAAGCTAATTTTCCTCGTTTTACAGAAGAGGAACTGTGGCATAAGGAAATTGGTTGATCTTCCTCCAGTTCTCGTGTCTTAACCACAAGATCAACCTTCCTTGATGTCATCAGTCTCCTCTTCAGTAAATATAATATACTAATGACATATCAGTTCTCCTTTTTGTTACTCTCTGTTATGTGAAATGCCACTTAGCAACAGTGGCATGTGAAAATGTTTAATAAAACATCTCCTCTTCAGCCCATTCCATTCACAAAACTCTGTCCCATTTATAGCTCAATTTTTTTTATTCTTATTTGCAATGGATCTTGGAATTCACATGGTGGGTCCTCTAACAGGAGTGACTTAGATGTTTAACACCAGGTGATTACACAAATATATTTTGTAAGCTGATATCAGTGCAGCTCTGGAAATGGTGTTTAGTGCTGACCCTGCTGCATTTAGTTTTCTTGCATGGCTTTATATGAGCAGACTATAAATCAATAAAAATGTAAGTGATACTTTAGCTTATTCATGACTATTTTTAACTGTAGATTTTTGTTAAAATAAGGGGCACAATATACACAAAATCTTGGTCAATTCCCCAGGCTCTTTTCTTCACTTCTTCTTACTCCACTCTTTTTCTTTTATCTGGGTCTCCAGAGAGCCTGTGATTCATAACAAGCAGCTTTAAAAATATTGCTTCCAGACAGAACACTGTACTATAAAGAGTGCTTAAAAAAACAACCCCAAACCTTTTAGAACATGAGTGCTTTTGAACAGTATTTTAAAAGGCATTTGGAAGTCAGGGAACTCCTAATTAGGCTCTTCAAATACCCTAAACTCTGCCTCCCTATCCCTGTCTGATACATTCCTGAATAGTGACTGTATTGATAACTATCTTAGGGTACAGTTCCTGCTTAATTTCAGGAGAGGGTATGGATTTTGTACCAATGTATAGAGCCATAATTGTGAGAGGAACTGAAAAGAGGAAGCATGGTAGGGTTTATTAGCAGCCATGTAGCCCAAGCTTGGGACAGAATCACAGTAACTTCTAAGTGATGTTTCATACAGCTATTTTTAGAGTGCTGTGAGAGCCCTACTAGTCCAAGTTTGTTTGACTAAGGCTGGGATGCTCACTCCAAAATACCATGTAAACATAATGACTCACTTGAACAGGAGGAGTTGTTGTTTATGGTGGGTGAGTATAACACACATACAAATATAAAATATTATTTCAGATGTTCTTGCTATCAATAGGTGAGTGTTTGGGGTGGTTTCCTGAATGTGAGGAGGATGGGTGCTTTATATTAGTAGAAGCTAAATTATTTGTAAACAGCACCCAGAAGTGTACTAGTCACTTCATAGATGGATTCCTTCCTGTTCTGAAGAGCTAACAGGAGCTAAGGACATAATGTGACAAAGGGCGAAAGTAGTGGGGAAAGGAAAAGTACTGATATTCCCATCATTGTAATCTGTCATTGGATGACTTATACATTTTTTTTATATGAGGTTAGGTTTAAAGATGGTTGTTAAATCTTAGTTATGATTTTCTCAGATTTCAAAAGGCTTTTAAAATAACTACAATGTTGTAAGCATCACTACTTCTTTGTAGATTGAATTCTGCCTTAATGAAGTGTATTTCCGTCTGGATGCCTTCTTATTTTTGTTTAAAGGGGCTGCATTTTCACACTACATCTGCCATTTGTTTGACAAGGGTGTACTCTTCAAGCTCCAGGTGATGTGCAGGGAAGCAGCACTCCCAGTAGCTCTGGTCCATCAGACCTGTTGTATGCTACTGCTCCCTGGATCATTTAGTACATCAAAGCAGGGCCGCTGCTGAAGCATCAAGGGCAACCCAGGAAGCAAAGCAGGATGCTATAGGTTTGCAGCAGAAAAGATGTGCTGACCTTCTCTTTATTCTTCAGAGTAGTAGAATACCAGCTAGTGATTGATTTGTTATGAAAGAGGTGCTGGGCCTCAAGCAATTTTTTTTTATATTCATAACTGATTCAGGAAGCCCAGAGATGTAAGGGCTATGCACTGCCAAGCCTACAGGTGCTGGGGCTCAGCTCTGGCACAATTTAAGCACTGATACTAGATGTGTACCTTTCCCCATAATTGAGGAGGATCATAACATCTTGGCACTTTGGCAAGCGGAGTCCTTGGCAATTGTGCAGGTTCCATGGCACTGTATCTGCCCCTGCTGAGAATGTAACCTTCAACCTGTGCAGTCCAGCTGAGGAAGTTGATAAACCAGCTCAGCAGTGTTTGTAAGACGAGCTAAGGATCAAGACCTGTAGCACCTCTCTGCTCCTGCAGTGGAGATTGAATGTCCAGCCCCCGGAACTGTTAGAGCCTATAAATGGCTTAAGTACCATGAGAGAGACATAGAAATTAAAGCCTTGTTTGGCCATGGCTACAATACAGTGCCATAACTGTCAGTATACCCTCCTAGTGTAGATGAAAACTACGGTGATGAAAAGGTGGGTTTTTTTCTATTGCTGTAGGAACACCATTTCTGCAAACATTGAAACCATTTTTCCGTTGGTCTAGCTGGGCCTGCACCAGTGGGTAAATTGGCATAGCTACACCACTCAGTCATGTGGATTTTTCACATCTCTGAAAATTGTAGTTATATTTATCTAAGTTTTAAATGTCACCCAAACCTCTGATTCTGTAGATCTCAACATTTTCCCACTTTGTATTTGGGAACGTGGCTATTGTGGGTAAAGAATGAAACTGATGGTCTTAGTGGCTGGCAGCACGTATTAATAAAAAATCCACTGTTGCCTTTACATTTATTTAAATTTTGCAGTGCTTCATAAAAACAAGATCTCAACTTGTTTATGACCCTCACTAGTTGTATCATGATGACTTCAGTTTGCATACTCTTCAAATAAAGTGGGGGTACTGGAGAGAGAGACCAGAATGATTCTATAACTGTAACACTTGAAACATTTTGATGGTTGTTAATGTTTTAAGATTGTCTATCCTCTATCTCATTAGCCATAGTCACCACAGCTTTGACTGTGGACAGTGAGGTGGCTTGGCAAATGGGCTGGGGGCATGCTCTACCTGGTAGGCACAGCATGGAAACAACTTTGAAGGGAATCAAAGTGCATATCAAAGGTGACTTCATTAATGCAGTGGAGGAGAAAGATCTGGAAGAAAGGTCCCAGTTGTAGGCAGGAGCTGCCCAATGTAGGGACTTAGCAACAAGGATGAAGTTCTTGTCTCTCATGTATAGTGTTGAGAGGCAATGAAGTAACTCCTAGATAATGAGTGACAAGGTCAAAGTAAGGCACAAAAGAAATGACTTTGGTAGCCACATTCTGGAAGGACTGAGTGGGGAGATGATATCTAGGATTTTGTTTAGGAACAACCAATCCAAATTACAAAACATATCTGTTATGCAAGCCCTCTGAACTTTGGACAGGTGTGTTAGCCTCTGACAAATGCTAAATAAAAACTTAAGCACAGCACCTGTCATCCTTGGGTGCCTCTATTCATTGTGGAGTTCATAATGTCACTTGGAAACTAGAATATACAGGTATTAATCACTTCAAAATTAAGAATACCATCCATAGGGTTTCCAGGCACAATGGCTTTATTTTGAAGAAGGGGAAAAAATAAAAGAAATTTAATGGTTAAACTTTGAGTTATTATGGGAAGCTAGTTACACAGCCAACGTCACATTAAGGATGTATGTATAATAGACCAGTGGTCGGCAACCCCGGCACATGTGCCAGAAGTGGCATGCAAGCTGACTTTCACTGGCATGCAAGCTGACTTTCACTGGCACGTGGCAGGAGCTCAGCCCTGCTCCTCCTTTCCCGCACAGCGGGGAGCCCGTGCTGCCGCTGGAGGGCCCTTCATAGAGGCTTTGCCCCCCCCAGGCCGGACTTGCCTCCCCTCCCCCTTCCAGACCTGGGGCCTGGGTGTCACATACAGGCAGCCACTGCCTGGCCAGGGTCGCAGCTCCACAGGGCTGAGGAGAGCCCAGGCTGCATAGCCCTGGCTTGTGCCTGGCCTCACCTGTGTGGTGCTGCCCTTTAGGGTTTAAGGGGCTGAGCCCTTCTCCCCTTCCCTCCCCTGTCCAGACCCACACACTGGCTGCGTGAACGGTGCTGGTGCCTCTTCCTCACGGTGCACCCTTTGCAAGGGGGCTGCTTTCCTGAGGGGGCTAGACATCCTGGTACATGCTCTGAGAAGCACTGGCCCCTGAAGGAGGTTCGGCAACATCCCGGCTCTAGCTCCAGTTTTCCTCCATCTCTCTAAGTTCCATCTTCTGCTGCTCTTGTGCAAAGTTCTCAGCACCTGAGATCTGAGCACTTCTCTGTGATTTCTCGGCCCACATGGCGGTGGCAGCGGCTCCTCTGGGGCTGGCTGGGGACCTCATGGCTGTGACAGGTACCGCAATGGGGTGTGAAGCCAGGTATGTGTGCCCACTCATGCTCAGACCCCCATGCCCCAATACCCTCACTCCCTTCCCCCAGACCCTGCACCCCCAGCTTACTCTGACACCCTCCCTTGCTCCTGCTCCCTCCACCTGGCCAGATACCCTACTCCCAGCCTGCTTCTGCATCCTATCTCCCACCCAGACCTTGCAACTTTTCCCCCTTCTGCATCCCACCTCCCAGATCATGCACCCCATTCCTATCCTGTTCACTGGTAGCCCTATCCCACACACTCAACCCCTCATTTTTGTCCATACTACAGAGCCTAAGGGAGTCCATAAAATCCACAGACTCTGGCACCCCAGAAAAGTAAATCTGGTTTATGGGAAACCCTGAATCTCAGTCCTCTCTGTCCTTTCTCCTCACCCCACGAAGCTGGAGCACCAGAGGAGTGAGGTGTCTCAGTTGGGGGGGCACATCAGTGAGGGCTGGGGGTTTTTGGAGGAGATTTTTGCTTCTCACTTGTGTGGTCCCCATCTGATTTTTCTGTGGGTCTGTGACCCTCGACCCAAAAAAGTTCCCCACCCCTGCCATAAATAAAGAAAACACTGAAACCTTTTGTGTTGGACATACTTTACTTTACTTAAATGAAGTTTGATAAACTAACACAAGAGTTTAAAATGCTTAATCGGTTTAATAATTTATATTAAACCATTCTTCCCCAACTATAGCTGGCTCAGAAAATATGGTCACCATATCCAGCCTGTCTTCCACTCTTCCTCCCCCCCCCACCCACCCCAGCACACAGATCCAGGAATAAGTTAAATCTTGACACATCACTTCTGTAATAGACTACGCAAACATTCTCTAGAACAATTAATCCCTTTTCTCTTAACAACCAAATAATGGTATTAATCTAAATATATTTCTATGTTATAGCATAACCTTAGTCTGTCTTTTCTGATTATTTTACAAAGCACTTGTAAAGAATACAAAGATTGGATGTAAAGTCCCATTTAATTATTTAACCGGTTAACTGAATAAATGGGGGTGAGCGGTGGTGGGGGGAGCCGTGTCCACAGCCAGGGTGACCCTGTTAAGGGTGCGGCTTACCAGTTAATTGGTTAATCATTAATATCCCTAATAAAGGGATACTCCCCAAACCAGTTGCATCTCCCCAAACTAAAAATAGCACCTTTAGCAAAACCATCATAAATAATCATGCTTGCTAGGTTAATTTGCATCTTAAAATACTGACACTTAGGAGGCATGTGGGAAAACAAAAGATCCTCACTGCATGTTTGGAAGCTCAACTTTTTGGACTTAAAATGGATGTAACCAGAAGAACTGACAATTAGGTTGGAGAGAACACTTTGCCACTAGTCTGCTTTTTAACCAGTGAACTCTTGAGTTCAAACTCTAATCACATCCATCCTAAAACAAAAAGTTACAAGGAGCCCAGTGGCACCTTAAAGACTAACAATTTTATTATGGCATCTGATGAAGTGAGTTGCAACTTACAAGCTTATGCCATAATAGAATTGTTAGTCTTTAAGGTGCCACTGGATTTCTTGTAATTTTTGTTGAACTTTCTGAAACTTGCCACATCCACTCTGATTGCAAATGCCACAATTTGCACTGAGAAAAGGGGGTCTGTTTACTAACCAGGATGTAAACTATTCTAAGCCGTTTGGGGAAGGGACCATTTTTGTGTTGCATGTACAGTGCTTAGTCCTGGAGGGAGGTCTCTTGGCACTGTCACAATACAAACAAAAACTATTTAGTAAATAGCTTACTTAAACCAATACCTCATATTCTACCTGGAAATTACCTGAAAGCAAGCGTAGATAAATGCTTGGGATAGTGTGAATCAATGAACAAGTTAACAAATGCACTTTTAGGATGTGGGAGAGTAAAGCAAGGATAATGGATCAGAAAATGTATTTGTTTAATTGTTCTGCCAGCAGCCATGCGTCATGGGAATCTGTGCTGAGGGGCCAGGAACACATACTGTAGCTAACTCTGTGCTGTCTTATGCTGCATAAGACAGGGACTCCCAAGCCCCTGCTGCTCCCATTAGGACAGCTTTTCAGTTTTTTGGTTAGAGTTTCTGCAGAGACAAATAATAAAGCCGCTTATTCTGGTGGTGGTTTTCTGTCTGACTTATTTAATGATGCTTCCCTTCCTTTTCCTTCCCAATGATACAGCAATATGAACAAACATGGTGCAGGGAAAACTATCCTGAGAATGCAGTAGTACTGGAGCTAGGGGATGTAAAAAAGGTAGTAAATTAGGTGTTCAGGGGGATTAGGCCCTCCCCTCTAAGAGAACATGTGCTTCTCCTTCCTAGATCTACTAGTTGGAGCCCAGACCTCAGGGACCTTTCATCCATACAGTGATATATGGAGGCCCAGCTAATTAAAATCCTACTTTCCAAGGGCCCTGAAGCCAAAGTAAACCAGCACACAAACCAGTTAATACCTTAATGATCTATTAGAGGATTGGACAAACAATCACTCACAAAATGCTGACAATAACAATTATTGGCACTACAATGCAATTGGGAGGTGAGAGGTTTAGCCTTATGTACACTAGCAAAATTAATTGTTGTTGGCAACAGGTGTTCATATGTACCCCTTGCCAGCTGGTGTGGACCATGTTGTAAAGACAAGCGTTACCAAGGCTAAACCCTATTCGTTACTATTTCAGAGATGGTGGCACTGCAGAAAAGGGTTTGTTTTTGGCTGCAGTTGAACTGTATTCAGCACCAATTCAGTCATGTTTGTTGTACTCTGCTAATGTAGACAAAAGTGGGTGAAGCTTTAATTATTTCAAAGCTCTGATGGAACATGCCCATAGTCAAGGCATTCTGAAATTAAAAGGATAAAGCAGTTATTCATAAACTTCCAAATGAAGTCTTCATTCATGGTTTATTACCCACTTGGAATCTTGACAATAAAATATTTCCTCACTAACCTGTTTTTCCACCCTCATCTGTTCAATAGGTTAGTTCTACGGAGCTGTGCATGAGTTTGGGGTAACTAAAAAGCACATAAAAATTAGTGACCCTGTCAGTTCCAGTAGCCTTAACGATAATATTTCTGGATTTTATTAAGAGGGTGGTTTACGAAGCAAACTTGAAATAAAATGTTTGCATCTGTTGACTTAACTTTTAAAAAAATGTTTTTGTTTTAAATGTAAACATTCCTTTGCAGTGCTGCAAATGCAAAAACAGTACTGCTGTGTTTGCCATTTCCAGTAAATGCAATTTGCCAGTCAAATTTCACTACTCAAGCTCAGTAAAGGAAAAAGGTAAATTAACGATGAAAAGAAAATTAGTCTGTCTCGCTCTTTGGTGTGGTGTGTGTTTTGTTTTTTGTTTGTTTTTTTTTGTATTAATGAATCCTCCATGGTGGCATTAGTAACATCATCAAAGAATTTTGGGAAAAAAATACCAGATTATCTTGATTACATTCTTTTAAACTGACTTTACTGTGTGTGTGTGTGTGTGTGTGTGTGTGTGTGTGTTTATATAACAAGTAGGTCAAATGTAAGGCTTAAACTTGATAGCCTTTTAACATTGAAATTCAGGCCATAACTCAATCTGTTTAATTAACTAAACCTCCTCTCATTGTGTGAATTAAGGACATTGTATGTCTTAAGTTTGAACTTCTTAGATAATGTGGTGTTGTTTTTTTTTTTTCCATGAGCTTACTTCTCCATGTCCACAGATGGTATTGTTTCTGCCCCTCCCCCAATATCTAAAGACGCTAATCCATATTATATAGGGTTTTTTGTTGTTGTTGGTTTGTCCTGGATGTGGGTGGAGAGGATGTATTGTGCATATTTCCAAATGGAAGCTTGCTGGAAAAGAGGAAGAAGGTAATACAGACGCTCAAAAACCTCTGGCTTTTTCAACTATTTATCCATCCAGCTGTCATTAAAGAGAAGTTCTAACCTGTTCTTCTCCGCTTTTCTAAAATTACTCTTCATATTTATTTCTGATACATACCCATACATTTGATGCTCTTTGAGACAAAGACTCTTACTTATTTGTTTTTTGTTTTGTGATTGGAAAACACCCAGTACACTTTCAACACTCAGAGCACCTTACTATTTGCACAGCAATTTGAATACTTATATTTTAAATGCCCAGAAGTCTTGTTTGCAATATTTTTTTTTTTTTTCAGTGGGGAGGGAGAGTCTCCCACAAGTGACAAAAACAGGACATGGGGTTCTTTACCATTGTTTTCCAGGCCTGTTCTAAAGTACGATGAACTGGCACAGAGCGCACTCTGTGTGGGGGTCCCCCCCCCCCAAATTATCCTAATGCACCAGTGCTGGGAAACTTCTCAAAATAGTCTATTATGGGCACAGCCTATGAGGCAGATAATCTTATCCCCTTATCAAGATAAGAATTAGGATTTTGTCTATACCAGTGACCTAGTTTATTTTATTTTTTTTAAATCAGTCTAGTTAAACTGGTGCAAATCCATAGTGAAGGTGCACATAGACCAGGTTTAATCCTACCTTATGTTAATTAAACTACTGATTTAAGCTAAATTAATATAAGCAAGCATCAAATTAGATTAAATGTCTTTCTACTTTAGAGTTCAGCACTGGTTTAAGTAGCTCAGTGTAAAAATAAATTAATTTCATTTAAACTGATAAACTTTTCTAGCATATAGAAGGCCTAAAACACAGCAATTAAGTGCTTTTCCCATTGCCACAGAGGGAATTAGTAGCAGAGGAGGCATCAGGTGGGAATTCCTGACCTCTTCTAGTTTTGGACAAAATTTAATGCATTTGTTGTCTGTCTCTCCCCATTTCCTTCATTTCACTCCCTTTTTGTTTGCCCCTCTTCCCTTTTTTTGGAAAATCTTGAATTCCAGTCCCACTCCCAAGATACCAGTTGAGAACAGGTACCTTAGAGTGCTATTTCAGATGACTATAACATGACCTATGGTGCTTTTCTTTCCACAAACTTCTGAGTTCTTGCTGTGCTATTTTCTCAGCTAAGGACTCAGACTCAGACTTACTTCCACTAACCCATGGTGTCCAACATGTTAGCCACATGTGATTAGTGGCTATTTGGCCAGTAGAGTGTGGCTAGTTGGCTCACAAAATTATTTACATTTTCAGAATAATGTGGCCAGTTCACTATAGCAGTAGTCACTTTGGATACGTCTACACTACAGAGGAAGATTGAAGCTGCCGCTGTCGATTTTCCAGGGTTCGAATTAGCGATCTAGTTAAGACAGCTAATTTAAAATGAGAGGGGATGATGCCGGTAACCCTGCTTTCACGAGGAGTAAGGGAATTTGAAGGAAGAGTGTTCTTCCTGTAGTGTAGACAGTGCCAAAAGTCGAGTTAAGCTACTTTGACTTCAGCTACACAATTAACATACCTGAAGTTGCGTATCTTAATTTGACTTTGTCCTGTAGTGTAGATGTACCCTATATTGGCTATTGCTTTACAACTGGTTGGACACCATGGCACTAACTACAGAAGCCCATCCTGCTTCACAGAAGAATTGTTCCTTTATAGCTAGTTATTCCTTAGCCACCCAGAGAGGAGCAAGATGGTGCTTCTGCATCAATGCCAGTAGGATTAATCTGAGAATTTTGTGTGTATAGACATCACTAATCTGTGATTAGTTCCCAACAAGGGCATACATTGATCCAGAAAAAGTGATGCCTATGTGGATAGAATTCTCAGTTTCATCCTAGGCAGTCTTACGTACTTACTTTTGGAAGTACCTGTTTCTTTCTTCCCTCAGAGTAAAGTATGCCATTTTTTGGGAGAGGAAATATTCTTTGTCTCTATTGGTGATAGAGCTTCAATTCTATCTACTTAACTTGTTTTGTTGCACCCTAACCCTAGAACAGGGGTCCCCAACGCGGTGCCCATGGGTGCCATGGCGCCCGCCGGGGCATTTATGTGCACCTGCGCTGGTGTTTTAAAACAGTGGTCTCCAAACTGGGGTGCACACACCCCAGTGGGTGCGCGAGACTGTCAGAGGGAGCGCATGCCACCGCGCAACAGCTGAGAGGGGAGACACTGGAACACGCCGTGCATGCACTCCCTCAGATGTCTTGCGAACCGGGTGTCTTCCCTCTCAGCTGTTGCGCGGTGTGTTCGCTGCGCATGTGCTCCCTCGGATGTCTTGCGAACCAGCGTCTCCCCTCTCAGCTGTTGTGTGGTGGCATGTGCTCCCTCCGATCGTCTCGCGCACCCCCTCCGCGCAACAGCTGAGAGGGGAGATGCCTGGTGTGCCGTGACGTCATGGCCTGGGACTTTAAATTTTAAAACCACGCGGCCCAGCTCCAGGCCCAGCTCATGGTCTGGGTTCACGGAAGCAGCTGGAACCAGGCCTGATCACAGACTCAGACTGGAAGGCAGAAGGTGGGGGTGCAGGAAAAATAGGGGGAAGGTGTGGGAGAGGAAAGGGCTTGTGCTGAGGAGAGGGAGGCAGGTCAGGAGAAGAAAGGGGAAGGCACCAAGGGACAGTGTGGAGGAGAGACAAATGCCAGGGGGCCAAGTGGAGACAATGAGGAAAAGGGGAGGTGTCAGTGGAGGGGGGACAGGGTGATGCTGGGAGAGGAGAGGGTAAGGGCATTGGGGGCTGGAGGGGGAGGTGCTGGGAGAAGGCTTGAAAGAAGGGGTGGGCATGAGGAAGGTGGGGATGGAACAAATTGTGTGAGGGCACAGGGGCATGAGGGGAACGGGGCAGAGGGGGTGAGCATCAGGAAAAAGAGGGAAAAGGGGGCAGGGACAGTGAGAGAAAGGGGAGGCACCAGGAGGGTGCAGGGTTAAGGGAAGGTGCAGGTGCCAGGGGATTCTGGGGTGAAGCAGAAGGGCAGACACCTGCAGGGGAGGGACCAGCACCAGAGGAGAGAGGCAGGGCAGGTGTGTAGAGGGAGGTGTTAGGAGAGGGGATGAGGAGGGGCTCACATGATCAGAGTGGGGCTACTGGAGGAGTGGGCACAGGGGAGAGAAGGGCTGGTGGAGGGGGCAGGTCTCAGGAGGGCTGAGGGCAGTGAGAAGGGCAGGAGTCAGGACAGCAGAGGAGGGTGAGGGGTTGGGGGGCAGCAGGCACCAGGGGAGCTAATGGAGCAAGGGGAGGAGATATGGCAGCAGATGGTGGGGATGGGGAATTTGAGATTTAAAGGTGCCATGATGTTTTTTGGGGGGGAGGGTGCTTTTTTTGCTCAACATTTGGACATCCCCCCCTCTTTTTATGAATGCAGAATTTTGTTTAAAAATGAATTACAATATAATTAAAATAAAAATTATCCAACGAAATTAAGTTTCTATCAAATTTACCCAATTCACATTTAATATGAAAATAGCCTTCAATTTGTGCATTTGATGCCTTTTTTCTATTTTTTTTCTCCAAAGGGGGGGGCTGAATAATTGCCGAATAATTTAATATCTTTTACATGTAAAATTACTTTTTTTATCTTTATCAGTCTAGAGACCACTGCCCTAGAGTGTGAGATAATTAGATTGCAACAGCAAAGTCTCTCTTTTGGGGGCCTGAAAATCTGTGCTTGGGGTTTCTATATTTTTAGTGGGGAGAAAGGGAAGGGAGAGAGAAACTAGGCAAGAATGGTTGCTGAGATGGTCTTTTTGGTAATGTTGGGAAAATATGCTCAAAGAGGAAGGTAACTGCATGGGGTGGGGTGGTTTTTTTGTTTTGTTTTGGTTTTTTAAAGATGGTCAGACTCTAGAGTCTAGACTCACCTAGTCTCTTGACTTTTATTCCACAGCTGGACACCTTTGACAGGCCCTGTCTGCACTAAAGAATTTTACTTTGGTATGTTACAGGATCAAGCTGTACCAGTGTAAGCACAGCTTTACACCAATGCAGCATATTTGTGGTGCAAACCCTTAATTCTAGTGTAACTACATCAATAGTTACTTTTAACTATCCAATCTTTAGGTGCTTCTAGATTACCAGTTCTGCCTATTTAGTTTTCCCTTTGATATTTTCATACCCTCTGCTCCTTGTTTCCTGCCCCCTTCCATTTTTTCCTCCCCCCCCCCCCCATCCCTTCTCCCCTATTTATTTTGGGTCTGCACATCCTAAGCTCAAAACTCCAGTCATCTGAAGAAGTGGGCTGTGCCCGCGAAAGCTCATGATACCATCTACATGTTTTGTTAGTCTATAAAGTGCTACCAGACCATTTGTTGTCTCTTAAATTTACATCCATATTGTTAGACTAGTGTAACTTTATTTAATATAGACAGGTCTTATAGGATAGTTTACACAGGGAAGTTTTTCCTGTAATAAGGTAGGACGTGACTATATAAGATTGCATCTACACAGCACCCTAAACTCGAGATAAGATACACAAATTATGTGTCTTATTTTGATTCTATTTCAAAATAACTTATTTTGAAATTTGGTGCATCTACGCAGTGCCGCATTTTTGAAATAACGCACTATTTTGAGACACCTCTTAATCCTCGTGGAACAAGGGGGTTACAGGGATGCTGAAATAGTGTGCCTGTTATTTTGAAAAATATTTTGAAATAACGGGTAGCTTGTGAAGATGCAGGGTAGCTATTTTGGGATAGCAGAGGTTGCACAGTGTAGACGTATCCTCAAGTGTAAAACATTATAGCTATTCCAGAATGCCTCTTTTCTCCCCCCCCCCCCCATTGTAGACACACTCTATATCTCTTGTTTCCATGACAGCCCACAGCCTCAGTGGGCCCCGGGGCAAGATGGTAGGCTCTGAGCTCCTGGAAGGGGTGACACTGAGGGCATCTAGCCCTCAGTGCTGCCTGGAGCACACCATGTCGACCCCCCCCTGCTTCTCCAGCCCTCAGAGCCACCAAGAGGGCAGAGTGCACACCCTCCACTGCCTCGAGAGCACAGTGCACCACTCTGGCAGCAAATTTAAAGGTCCTCGCCTGGGCCTCCAACTGCTGCTCCGACTGCTGCTGTTCTTACAACAGTGGCAGCTGGAGCCCTGAGCCTCTTTACATCACCGGGTCTCAGGGCAACTGCTTTAGCCTCTTCCCCCTTCCCCCATCCACAGGTTGTCTTGTGTCCAATTCTCACATGCTTCCCCCTTAATTTTATGATATGCTTTTGTTGGAGAGAAGTGCTATTTTCTTGATGGCTCATAATTAGAGAAGTTGAGTAAAACTTTCTAAAGCACATAAAATCCATTTTCAAGTGAGACTGATGTTTAGGTTCCTAAACCTAAATTTCCAAAGTGATGTAGATGTGTTTGAAAGTGTTATCTATGTACTCTTCTTCATAACGGGGATCTGATCCATTCCTGACCCCAAAGATTGACTTAAGCCTTAAATGGGCAAGGGCAGTAGTGCATTGGGAGTGAGGTATTAGAGCACAGACTGGATATGCTACTGACGAATAAACCATAGCTGCATTTTGCATTAGCTGGAGCTTTTGTAATTTTGGCAGATGTGTAAGTGGGCTACCACCACCTGTACCCACAAACTGTCTAAAATGTAGATGGGAGACATTTACTTTATTTCTTCATGGCATAAGGTGGTATTAAGGGTTTTGTGACTGTGCACAGTCACAGCTTATGGTTCTTTCATGTAGTATGCACATGACCTATGTTAATATCTAAATGGGCCCATAATGTGCTAAACTGAGTAACAGTTCAAGTTTGTATTATATTTGACCAATAGGCCTGTTTACCATAATTCTTTTCCATTTTGTTTTTTAAAATCTATTATAACTGTTTCAGAACCAGAAGACTGCACTGGCTGTGATTACATCTTGTCTCATTTACTGAAGGGAGATGATGTCTTTGCTGCTTCTCCTGGAGCAGGGACAGGGTGTTTGCTGTGACTGATACCTTGTCTACACCAGGCAGCTGGTCTGGTTTGCCAGGGCCAACCAGTAGAGTTACCCTGCAGTGTAAGGTTGGGGTGGGTGACCGTTCTTACTTAGTCTCAGAAGGGGTAGCCATGTAATTTAAAACATGAGGAGTAGTCCTGTGATACCTTAGAGACCAACAAGAATATATAGTAGCATGAGCTTTTGTGTGGATAAAACCTACTTTTTCAGATGAGACGATCATTTGTCGTCTTAGGGTTTGCTTAAGTCTAGTGGGACTTTGTTTACATCAAGCTTACCCCCAAAGGAGCCTTCGCATCGGGCGTTTATCTACATTGGGTTGCACCAGTTTCAACTTGAAATGGTTTGCAACTTTCTCACCCTGCCACCGCCTGATTAGTCTCTCTCCCGCCCGGGCCCGGGGCTGCGTGTGGCACGGGGGAGCAGGGCGAGTCAGCCCCGGGATGTGCGTGGGGGCGGAGGGGTTACGCGGGGGTGAAGCAGCGATTCTCCTGCTCTCCGCCTGCCTCGCTGGGCGGTGTCCCCGGGGCCGGTCGCTGCTGGACAGCGCCAGTCCCGGCCCCGCCCCCAGGCCAGCCCGCCCCGCGGCCCCTCGCGCTTCCTCCTCCCGGCTCACAAAGGTGCCAGGTGCCGCCCCGCCCCTCATTGTGCGCTGGTCGCGTTGCCAGGCCCGCCCCGCCCGGCCAGCTGCGCTGGGAGCCTGCAGCCGCCGCCGCCGCCGCCGCTCCCGCCGCCGGAGCGCCCAGGCGGTGCCGGGATGGAGGGCGATCGGCTGGAGCCCGCGGTGAGTGCGGGGGCTCGGGGAGTGTGGGGTGGGTGGGTCGCGGGGCGCACGGAAGACGGGCGATTCCCCCGGCCAGCCCCAAACTTCCTGCCTTGAGCATGGCTCAGCCGCGCCGGGCGGCTCTGCCGTGTGGCCCCGGCCCCAGGGCTGCAGGCGGCAGCGCCCTCCCTACGTTCTGCAGACTCATGCTGCTGCGCTTCCCCGTCCGGGCGCTGCCCGAGCAGGAGCTGTCAGGCTGCGGCCCCTGCCCGGCTGCCCTGCCTCGCGCCCGGCTGACAGCGGCGCGGTCCCCTCCAGAAACCCCGCGGGGGGGAGGTGGAGGTGGGCAGGAGCAGCCTTTGGGGCAACGAAAAAGGTTGCCTATTGCTCACTGCGTCTTCAGCAGCCAAGCGCCCTCGCACCCCACCCAGCTCACAAAGCACTGCCCCTAGGGCGCTGCAGAGCGCTTCTCCCAATTCATTCAACCAGGCTGTAATTTACTTTGACTGGCCTGTAATTGGGACAGGGATCTTCCCTCCTGCCGCCTTAGGAACAATGTGCTTTCTTGTATTCGTGGTGAGGAAGAAGGAGAACCCAAACTACTGAGTGCACGCTAGAGAAAAGCAAACTTAAGCAGATGCGGGAGGAATAGCTTTTTTTTTCCCAGAGGTGCTTATTGAGAACTTGAATTTCTCATGGAAGAAGTTTTTGTAACTAAATATACTGAAATAAATGGAAAAATGCAATTGATTATAGTTATTTCTGGTAAAGCCATACTTTCAGGTAGTAAAAGCAAAATACATGGCTTTGATATTTAAAAAAAAAAAAAAGCCTTACAAAAATTTATATTATGTTTTCAGGATTATTACTTTTAAAAAGTCATGTACGGCTCTAATGCAGATTATTGTGCAAGGAAGGAGAAGTAGAAATAAGATTTTGATTTTAGACAGTTTCACTTTTGCTTTATGTATTTACTGTTTGCACTCCCTTTGCATAATAAACAGTACTTGTGGTGACAGAAATTACAATTTAAAGTCTTGAATCTCATCTGTGGTTTTAGGAATGTAGAAAGGGAACCTGGCTTTATGATTTTGGGCCCTTTTTTAGAAAGTGAATTATGAAGCCAAAAGAAAGGAACTTTATGATTAATCTAAAAATTGCTTTGTTTTATGTTTTTGACTTCTCAAGAGGACCTGAGATGCAAGTCTAGCTTTCTTGCGCTTGTATTTTTGGAGTCACTTTTTTTTTCTGATGCAAGATTTAAATGCAGTTTTTAATGTTTGCATATGTGAGTCTTATTGGCTCAGTTTCTGATCTTGTCTTATTCCCCACCTCTTCTTTTCAAGGTTACAATTAAGAATATTGAACGAGAGCTCATCTGCCCAGCATGCAAGGAGTTATTTACCCATCCACTGATCCTCCCTTGTCAGCACAGTATCTGTCACAAATGTTTAAAAGAAATTCTCTTCTTCACACTTGAAGACTCTTTCACTGATCTAGGGTCCGAATCCTCCAGTCAAAGTAGCCCTCGTATTCGAATACATTCTCCTAGTTTGGATCGAATTGACAGGGTTAGTAGATCAGGTATGTACCATCATTTTGTATGTGCTCTGATTTGATTAGTAAAGATGAAAGCTTGATGCTTTTAAGTGCTGAATGTTGTCACAGGAGTAACTTAAGAATGTTTTAGTGTTCGGTCTTTGATTACAGCACAAATGGGAATGTTCTGTTGTAAAGCTGAGTTATTCTAGTGGATATAATATAAAAGAGGTTTTTTTTAAAATACAGTACCCTGTAAATTAGTTCATAACTCTTATTCTTCCTGATATTAAGTTACCCTAGTCAAAAATTTGTTTAATGTGACACAATCTTCAATCCAAACAAAACACGTGACATTTTCTAAAGATACAGATCTCCGGGCTTTAGGTTGCTCAGTCTGGAGGCTTTTTTTCCCCCTTTGAAGTCTTTCATGCAGCCTTTCTAAAATACATAGCTGTTTTGCTTCAAGCATTTTACTATGGTATATTAATAAATTACTATGCATATGTGATATCAGAACTTGCAAAGTTGTTCATTTGAGGAGAAGGTTGAACCAGAGTTCTCTGTGTAAAGTATCATGGAATGCTTAATTTTTGGATTCTTTAACTGTTATTTCATGACTGACTTTATCTTGAAGACACTTAACTGACTAATAAGGGTAAGTTAACATCTACGAATATTAAGTGAAAGAAATACACCTTATTTCTGTAAACTTATGCTATGTAATAGGAAAGAAAAATCTCAAGGCTTGGCTACATTTGAAGCTATACTAGAATATCTATAGCTCTGAAATAACTCTGAACGTGCACACTCTTATTTTGGAATGGAAGTGCCTTGAATTAGCTTAATCCATTTCCAAAGTGGATTCCCTTTAAATTCATGCCATACTGTACCTTATTGTTGAATAACTTTCATGCGTTGACAACTCTTAACACTTGCATCTCAGGTTTTAGCAATGTTAATTTCTTGTTTTTCATGTCTCAAAAGCAAAAATTTACATCACCATAATCTTTTAAAGAACTGCATTAAGATAACTATGGCTAGTTACACCTCTTTGGCTCTTTTTTCCTGCCCCTCTCCCCTCAAAAGGATGGACTTTGATCAATATGTTGAACACCTGAATTGGCTAATTTAAAAAAAAATAAAAAATCCTACATTTATCTTCTAAGTTTTGTATTTTGGCTTGCTGTCACCCAGGAAGTGTCCAAGATGCTTAACCTCATGGCAGTTCTTTGGTGGTACTTTTTGCAGGGACGTGTGAATTGTAATACCTCTTTACTGGCACTGCATGTTCACTGTAGATTTGTTGTAAATTGTGTTCAGTGAGACATTATCCTGCACTTCTGGTTCTAGCATTTTCACACTTTGTTACTATTACATCTAAACCAAACTTGCCAAAAGGACTCTGGGTTTGCAAAGTCAAGTATGTGGAAGCTAAGAAATGACAGAACTAAGTGTCGGTTATAGAACCTTAATTGGGCCCCCTTGTGCATGTTCACTATGATTCTATCTGTAATTACATGATGGTATGTTATCTTAACCATAAGATGCCTACCTCATTCAGTGCACAGGATGAACAATTTTCCCCAGGCTTACTGATGAAAAGGGGGCAGTTACCTTGGGAGTGGTGGTTCAAAAGGGTGGTTCCTGCTACCACAGGAACGACAGCAGCCAGATCTCCAGGCCCTTTAAATTGCTGCTGGAGCACTGCAAGGCTCCATATTCTGGGTGGATTTCAAGGTCTGCTGGGGGCTGAGGGAGCCAGAGCAGCAGCTCTGGGCAACGATGAGAGCTGGCTGTCCCAGCCGCGCCCATTCCACCTGAGACCTTGCTCCTTCTGGAAGTGCGAAGCTGACCCCCGCCCCACTCACCTTATCCAGGGACCCCTGGTGCTCACTGAGTGAATAACTCATGGACAATTTGCCATATGCCATCCAAACTCTGCACTAAACTCATAATTATTAATTTCTTCTGGAGCTTTTCTGTGGTACTCTCATCATAGTATCTTAGTTCTTTACAAACATCTTGGTTATTTAAAAATATGTAATCTTTACAACACTTGAAGGAAAGTGGCAATTTCATACCCATTCTATGTATGAAAGATCTGAATTACAGAGATTACAATTTTGACAAAATGGTAAAAAGTGACAAGTAAAGTAAGGTTACCAATTTTGAGATGTCATGGGCCTCATTTCTTTTTCCAGAGTATTTTGTATGAATTCATGTATTCAGAGCAAAACTCCCATTGACTTTGGGATGCTCCTAAGGGTGGCCTAAGAGCATGAGTGCTGGCAAACTTGGAAAAAACAGGGTACAAACCCTAAATTGGTTATTAATTCTAAACCGAGATTTCTCCAACTATGTACTATGTGCAAACTCTTCAGGCACATTAGCAGCCTTACACAGAGTTAAAGGTTCCCCTGGGGTCTGTCTTGTCATTCAGCTGAGTGTGTGTATTTCTGGGATAGGTGGCCCTTAAAGCCAAGAATCACAGAAATTTGCAAGTTACTCCTAGTCCCAAAGCACCCAGTCAATTACCCCTGGTCAGTTGTGCCTTAGCTCACATATACCAAGGACAACACTTGTAGCTAGTCCTTTATAAACTATATGAAGTTTTATTAGCCAACCAACAAATTTCACCATGCATACACACACCACTGAGAGAACATTTTCATCCAAATTTATTAAAATTTACATATAGGCAAAGTAAGTCAAATCTGCCTGAGAATTTACAAATAGTTTTGTCAAACTCTTGTATATTTTGACATACAATGTTGATTGTGTTGTGTGTTTGTGTTTGAATTTCCGCATCTATTGTCATTAAATAATTATCTGACTTCCTATAATTTCTTGCAACAGTGAACATTTAAATCAATAAAACCCCCAAATGCTCAAAAATAAACATAAATGTCTGCTGACAGAACTTGATTACTTGTATATTATTAATTAAGGCTATGTTTTAATCCTGAGTATTTTTAATAAATCAGGGACAGGTGTTATGGGCAGTAAACAAAAAAATCATGGCTTGTGACTTGTCCATGACTTGTACTATATAAGCCTGACTAAAACTTGGAGAGGAGGGGAATCTGGAGCTGCTGAGGATGCTTGGGGTGGGAGGGGAGGGGACAACCATGGCCAAAGGGAGCTATGGGGTGGTGCCTACAGGTGGAAGCAGTGTGTGGAGCTGCCTGGCCATGCTTTTGCCTAGAAGCACAGGGTGGGACATGTTGCTGTTTTAGGGGAGAACCAGAGGCCTCCTAAAGCCCTCACCCTAACCCTAACCCCCAGCCCTGAGCCCCCTCCTATAGCCAAACTGCTTGGGGAGCAGGATGCAGTAACCTGAGACTGCATTGGCCACTGCAGAAGTCCTGGAAAGTCATGGACAAGCTTGCAGCCTTAGTCATGAATTAGTAAGTAGCTGAAATGATGTGCTTTCTTGGCCTTTAATTAAGTACCAAAAGCAAATTGGTCTCCATTATGGAGCTATTATCTGCACAGCCTACTTTTTACAAATGCAGTTTGTTATAATACCAAAAATGTCTGAAATTGGTAAATGTTTTATCCTCTAATTTAAACTGTGTGCAAATGTTAACTTAAATATCCTGGTCTTAATTGTATAGATTAGAGAATTTATTTAACTTAATGAAAATAGAGGAGCTTTATAATGAAAATTTTGCTAGCAAATATTTAAGTATAATGCCATTATACTAGAAAAATTATATACAATGTTTAGTTCTCCTAAGCTATGTAAATGGTGAATTATTCTGGAATACAATAAAAGGGGAGAGCTTGACTCCCCATTTATGCATCAGAACTGTATAGTATATTAGGAAACTAAACAATTTTTAATTTCAGTGATACAATACTTTATTTGCAGTGGAGAAGAAAACAGTTGGTGCTTTATCTTTTGTAAACAAATGGTGAATCTATTCTTTCATTTCTAAAACCAGCTTTTTGTTCATTGTTCACAGCCACACAGCGGAGGTCTTTTTGGTGGAGAGGTAGAAATGCTTCACTTCTTCTATGGCTGTAGATAGCGTAGTATTTAGATCTTAATTTGAATATTACTGGTTAGCATATAGTTCTTCTAAAAATCATGTCCAGCTGCTAAACTTTTGTGGACTTGACCAAAGTTATGGAAGATTTCTAACTGAAAAACTTTTCATTCTGCTCTGCAATTGATCTAAAGGTCAACTGGACTAAACATACAAATTTTTTTTCTTGGGATTATTCTTAAGCAATAGACAGAAAAAGAAATTTTGTTTTCCTAAAGAATTATTTCTCAAGAGGCTACGTAACCAGTCACTTGTAGATTAGATTGTAGTTAATGCACTGACCCTCTATGTACTCTATGGTTAGTTATCCTTTCTTTAAAGGGAAAATAATTGCAATATGAATTTTAATTAACCATAAAGAAGAGTGAATAACTGAATGCTTTTTAAGGTATCTCAAATGCTTGGTTGCCACCTTCTAAAATCAGGGGTGAGGAACCTTTTTTGGCTTGAGGGGCCTCTGACCTACAGAAAAATCCGCCGGGGCTGCACAGAAGTGAGAAGCAAAAACAAACCAAAAAACCCCAACCCTACTGGGGTTGCCTCTGAGGAAAACGGCACTCCCCACATTCCCCTCGCACACCAGAGCCTAGGCAGGGTCCAGGCTAGTAGATTTTTGTGTGTTCCAGCCCCTTGGTGGGGCAGCAGAGAGACTGGAGCACCAGCATGGGCTTCCCAATGCTGGGGGCTGGGGGGAATTCTGAGCCTCAGGGTCCAGATCCAGAGAAGCCGGGGACATATCTGGCCCACGGGCCTAAGGTTCCCACTCCTATTTTAAATGGCTGGTAACCTGACCCCCAAGGCTCAGCCTCCTGCTCTGCCTTTTCCCTCCAAGGCACCCCAACTCTGTTGCCCACTGGATTGTCCCACCCAGCTGGGCCACCTCCTGCTCTGGGGCTGTGATGGGAACTGCTGCAGCCTGACAAGAAGTCTGCCTGCATGTAGAAAGTGGCCCTAGATGAGTGGGAGCTGGGGTGGGTTAATGACCCCATGACTCCCCCTGCTCCAGTAGTAACTGGACTTCTAGTGTCCAGTCAATATGTTTGATGGGACACAGACGGGGCCCCTTTTTGACTGGACTTTCTGGTTGAAAATTGGCACCTGGCAAGTGGCAACTCTAAATGGCACCTGGCTACAGAGGCCCAAAATTGGACTGTCTGGGTAAAACCTGGATGGGTAGCAACTCTACTTAAGTGTAATCAATAACTAAAAAGGAAACTGTCATCTGATGTAGTTTTGGGATCCAGGAAATTAATCTGAGTATGAGGAAAATAAGAGATGTCAAAATGTTGGTGGTGTCTCTCTTTTTGGGGGGGTGGAGAGGTTGTGTATCTGTTTTTTGTTTTTAGAAGGGCTTTGGTTACCTTTTTAGATACTTAGATCAGGGCTACTCAACTTTGGAAGCCCCGAGGGCCACAACGATACTCACAGCACATGCTGAGGGCCGCAACTTAAGTGTGGTTGCATAGACATGCAAATAGCTTCTTTCATACTGACGGGCATGAATACAAAGATTAAGGCAAGACTACACAACACGCAGGGCCCATTTAAGTCAGTTCTGCTGATTATTAATAAAATGCAATATTTACCTGATTTCCACTCCTATGACAGCACTTTTAATGAGCAATGACAGTCCAGGAATTTTACTACTAAAACCTATATCAATGGAAGACCATTATATTGACTACTTTTTTTGTTTTGGCTCCCACCCATGGGTTGCATGTTGAGCCCCGCGTAAACCCAAACCACACTGTGGGCCGCAAACAAACAGGCTGCGGGCCACATGTGGCCTACAGGCTGCGTGTTGAGTAGCCCTGACTTAGATGATTATTCCTGTTACATCCAAACTGTCAAGTGGAATTAACGCTTGGAAGTGGTGAAATAGCTTTTATTGTGATATACTGATACTTGTCCCAGGCATGCTGAAACATTGACAAGTATTTAATAATTATGTAAATTGACTTGTAGTTCTCTTTGATACACCTGAACCCTCCATGCTCCAGGCATCCCTAATCCGGGGGAACGCCCCTGGTACCAATCCTCTGCGCACTGCCACTTCCCCTGACCCTTACCTGAGGGAACGGCAGCACAGCAACACGCTTCCCCTGCAGTTTTTCCCTGCTGTGAGTGGTGCCTGGGAGCAGCATGGGGCGCAGGCCACATATGCCCCCCAGGAGCAGGATGCCTGGTAAGTGCCCTATAACACATCCCCTCACACTCAGACCTTGCAGTGCCCTCTCTGAGCTGGCTAATTCTTTAATCTAGCATACTCTATTTCCTAGGGTTGCCATATTAAAGGGGTTCAAATGTACTACATTTATGTGATGATTGTAAATTGTAGGGATGTAAAATCCTATTTGAAATAACTGATTAAACTATATGTTTATAGCTGGCCAGGCTGGGCGCCAGTTAACTGGTTACCCCAGTAAGCCTGCCAGTAAGGCAGGGGTGGGCAATAATTTTTAATGGGGGGGGGGGGTCACTTCAAGATTTTGGCAAGTGGTCAAGGGCCGCATTTCTACCAAGGGGGTTTGGGGTCTGGGACGGAGGTTGGTTGCAGAAGGGAGCTTGGGGTACGGGACTAGGGTGCAGGAGGGGGTGTGGAGTCTGAGATAGAGTTTGGGTGAAGGAGGGGGTTGTGATCTGGGGCAGAGGCTCGGGGTGTAGAGTCCAGGAGGGAGTATGGGTGCAGGAGAGGATTCTGGCCTGAGGGAGGGGCTCTAGGAGGGGGTGCAGGGTTTGGGAGGGAGTTGTGACTTGGGTGAAGGGGATGCAGAGGGCTTGGGTGGTGATGATTTGGGGCAAGTGAGTGAGGTGCAGGGTCAGGGAAGGGGTATGGGAGCAGGAGAGGATTCTGGCCTGGGGAAGGAGGTGCAGGGTCTGAGAGGGAGTTGACCTGGGTGAAGGGGGTTCAGAGAGTTTGGGTGGTGGCCTCGGGCAGGTAGTTGGAGGGGGGGCGGGGATGTGCCAGAGGCAGGCTCTGGCTAGGAGGTGCTTACCCAGTCAGCAGCCCTGCAGGAACCTGAAGGCTGCAGTCACAAGCTGCTCCACGTGGCTCTGCTCCAGGCAGGGTGAAAGAGGGTGGGGTGGGGTGGGGTGGGGTGGGGGCGGGTGGCTTCATTGGCTGCCCCTGCTGCCAGCAAAATATCTCAGCTGTTATTGGACAGAAACTGGCCAATGGGAGCTGAGAGATTTTGCTGAAGGGCAGGACAGAGCACAAAGCCTCACTCCCAGAATAGAGCAGCCACGTGCGCTGTATGACTGCCACTGCACTGTGCAGCTGCCCCTGCTGTGTGCTTAAAGGTTCCAGCGAGGCAGCCACGGGCTCCGGATCCAGTGGCTTGGCGGGCTGGATTCGGCCCGTTGGCAGCCTCTTTCCCAACCCTGCGGTAAGGCAATGCTTACCGAGCAATTGGTTAACCAGTTACCCCTTTACATCCATCCCTAGTAGAATGCTGTTTGTAGCAGCATATTCTTAATATAGGAATTTAAGTTTATAGATGTTTCCTCAGCAAGCTCTGCTTTCGTTTCTGTATATGCAAAAGCACCCAACAATTAATTATTTTATAAATGTTCTGCGTGCTTGAACATAATCAATTCCAAGAATAGCCAACTTACAAAAAGCATATAGTTTCAGGTGCTAAATAAACCTGCTCCTTAAATCTCCCTGCCAATCCTTGTAGTTTTATAATTTCATTTTCCTGTCTTGCTAAATAATCCATTTTTGTTTGGTGGGTGACCCACACAAACAGAAAACATTGAAACACACTTATCTAAATACAGTCAAATGTACAAAGTAAACAAACAAACATGGAAAAAGAATGTCATTCTTGCAAATTATAATACACATTTGATAAGAAATTAAACTGGGTATGTACTGTTGAAAGAGGAAAAAGTGAATGAATTTCAGAAAAATATGAACTGTGAATCCAAATTTCTCATTAAAAATGTGCAAATCTAAAAAGAAAACTGAAGGAAAAATAAGTTTCATAAGTCATTCCATAAATTTCTAAATATTTGAGTAAAATAATGTAAGATCTAGCAGAATAGAAATTCTCATCAGTTTTTTACAGCTAGTTAAGTAGTCTTAAAAAAACACTGTCAAAATCACTTTGCTATATGTCAGCTACAAGCAACACTTAAGATTATAACAAAAAGGTTGTAAATTTATGCAGTACCTAATATGAGTGAAATTGTTTTCTAAAAAGAGAGTCAATATGTAGCATTTTTGTAAGGGTATTAGAAAAAGTTCTAACTGTGGGCATGAGGTGGAAATCTGAATTCATTTAAGTGTTTAGTTGAATCCAGTTGACCTTTAAAATATCCTTTTAATCTTTTAAATCTCTCCACAAATTCAATTTTCATATCCACCATGATCACAGAATACTGGTGATATCATGTTTTATTTGAAAAACAGAATCAATTTATATTTTTAAGATGTATTATCCCTTTTCTGGTTATCTGCTACAGATAATGCTATGCCACATTGTAAATGTTGATCTAGTATACTCTCTTAGAAGAAAACATTATTTAAAAAAGATTTAGATAAAATGTGTGTAATTTTCATGTCTTGACTTACTACTCATGTTTGTTTATTAATGTACTTAAGTGTTGGCAGGATTGGGGTTTAAACTGCTTGCCAAGAGAACCACATTTTTATCTTTTTAATGGAATTAGAGCATTTGTAGAAGTTAAACTAGCCATGGGATCTGAGAATTGGTAGGATATAGTTTACTTACAAGCAAGGCTATAGTAGCACAGAGTTTTGTATGCAAAATATTCTAAAAATTTATAGAGGTGGAAAATAATCTTGATGGTCTATGATTATTAGTGTGTGTAGGATTGATTGGTAGAATCTGGATTTGTAATATGCAAAAGATGTTACAGAACAGTCTGTCTTACTTTACAAGTGATTAGATAACCACAGAAGTTGAAGGGTTTTTTTTAAATGAAATTATTCTAGGCATATTCTATCTTTTGTATATCTGCAAAACTTAGCTTTTGCTTTTCTGAAATGAAGGTGGAAGGGGAACAGAACCCATTTCATTACCTATAATATATTTATATGCCTGGTTATTCATCTTGCGTTGTTTCAAAGATGGAATACATTGATCAGAATCCTACTTTTTAACACTATATAGACTTTAATAAAATGTGGAGAGTACCCTTGCAATTTCCACTGGTAGCCACAAGGCTTATTTTCCATATAGCTAAAATAACTTTAACTAGTAAAAGCACTTGTTCCCTTGTTGAGAGGGCTTTAAATCCCATGAAGTAATCATGAGTTTAAGAAAAAAACAAATTATTGAAGTGAATTTAACAGAAAGGGATGGAACCTCTTTTAAAGATCTTTTTGGATTTCCTACCACTGGATGGGGTGTTGTAGGCATGGTGTCACCAGTATATGTATAAAGCATGTAGTCATTACCATGGTCTGATTTTGTGCATTAAGTGACAGAATGAAAAGTCACAATTGGTTGGCAATTAACTCACCTTTTGGTTAAACAAATTCTAACCATACCTCTATGTGTGTCACTTGGTCCAGACTTCAAAAGCATGCTAGTGGATTGGTTTGTACTGATTTTAAACTTGGCCACAGCATCATATTTTTTTTCCATCTGTTGTTTTGCTTTTTCATTGCTCATTTAACTGGCATGTTAAACTGCTCGTGTGCTGTGTTTGCATAAGCTACCATTATTTTTCATAATTGATTTGCTTTATTAGTGAATGTAAGTATTACCTTATTTTTACTCGTTACTCTTCACTGCATGGTTTGAATGTGAAATAATTCTTCTGCTTAGGCCTTTTAAGCACTTTCTGAAGTGTCCGTTGAAGGTATACTTAAACTTATGTACATACATGCTGGGCATACATTTAAATAAGGCTTTTAATTCAGTACTGTTTTCATACATTACATGTGTGTGTTGCTCATCTATGCCAAATTACAGGTATTGCAGAGCATCCATCTTGGGTTATTAAATTCACTTCAAGTAAGTACCAGAAGACTTTGGATTCCTTTTTAGCCAGAAATCTGCATTTGCATTAACTACACTAATCAGTTTAATTGTATCTATTCATAAATCTGAGCTGGCCATCTTTCTGTAGGCTCTCTAGATAAAAATACAGGAACTACTGAATTGGAGATCGGTATCAGCTTGTGCACGCTTGCTCACTCTATGGCTGGGCCTTTCAGTTCCTGAAGTGTACACATAGCTGTCTTGCAGAGCACGTTTTGAAAAATAGTTTTTATGCTAAAGTAAGAGTTCTAAAAGGGAGTTAGTTCCTAGTGGGAATATTTTTACAGAGAGGTTGCAGAATGCAGGAGGTTATGAAGAAAATTCGGAATTGGTTAGTATAGTAGGGAAAGCCAGAGATCAGCATCACTAGATATCTTAGCATGTAATGAAATCTTAATACTCAAGGTAAACTTTCAAAATTCCATGAAACTATTTTTTTCCAGAATTAAGGCAGCTGATTACATACAAATATTGTCTAATTTGCATTTAGAAAATAATTTTGAAAAAATATACACTTTAAAAGAGCTTAATAAATTGTGCTATATCAGCCAGCTGTACTTCTGGTGAAGACACGCTATATTAGCGGGAGAGTCCTCTTCCATCAACACAATTACTCCAACTCTGTGAGAGGTGGAAGTTATGTAGCCAAGAGAGTATCTCACACTGATAGCACTAGTGTGGACAGTAGCTTATGTTGCTGATGGTGAGAGGTATCTTCCTCACCTCCCTGAGTGGCCTAAGTGACATCAACTTAAGCAATAGTGTAGACAAGCCCTTAGAATTTGCTTGTATGTCAGCTAACATAAGAACAAATGAGGAAATAACCATATTTTACAGTTACATGTTACCTTTCTGTATAGTTGCATAGCAGCTCAATTCTCAGAATTTGAAAACATTTTTGAGAAAAGGTGGTAATGCCTTGCTCTAATTATAGAAGCATTTCTTTCAAGCTTAGGTTATGTCTACACTGGCGGCTTCTTGCGCAAGAAGAAAACGTCCACACTGCCATGTGGGAGATGTGCTTTTGCGCAAGAGCATCCATGGCAGTGTGGACGCTCTCTTGCACAAGAAAGCTCTGATGGCCATTTTAGCCATAGGGCTTTCTTGCGCAAGAAATCCCTGCCGAGCGTCCATACTGCCCTCTTGCGCAAGAGCTCCTGCGCAAGAGGGCTTACACCTGTTAAAAAAAAGAGCGTAGCTCTTGCACAAGAAGCCCTCTTACCACGCCGTACTGTAAACTTCCTTGCGCAAGAGCAGGCAGGCAGTGTGGATGCTCTGCAGATTCTTGCGCAAGAATGGCCGTACTTGCGCAAGAAGCCGCGAGTGTAGACATAGCCTTACTGTGCAGAGAAAGAAGGGAGAATATGCACCATACCTAAATACAAGCTTAGTCAAATTTGAATTTATTTTAATTGCCTCACTGCTCCTTCTATTTCTTTGTTCAAGAATGAAACCTAAAAAGCCTCAAAAAAGGGATTACTTAATTGCAGTGTTGAGCTATCCCCAGGTTTTGCAGACTCAAAATGGAGACAGGCTTTGCGGTATGTGTGTGTTTTTGGTGAAGCTAGCCACTTGCCCCCAACTTTGAACAATGGAAGATCAAATGACTATCAAGGGAAGAAGCAGGAGAATTCTTGGTTTTTATGTAGTGTCACCATAATGCTCTATATTCCCCAACTAAAAGTAAAGCAAAATTCCTTTCTGTCCAGGCAAACTTTAATACAGGCTAGGTGAAACTATATTAAACCTGCTAAAAAACCAGAAAACCTCATCTGGGTGCTGGGGTTTCTCTTGTCTGGTGACTAAGGCCCTGAAAATATCCAACTAATTGTCTGTATTGAAAGTTCCATCATAATAGGATAAAACACAGTTATTACTTCTTGCCAATAAGCATTCCTTTTAGCTTTTCCCCCTCTTGGACTTGGAGCTACCATCTCACTTAACCTTACTGGAAATAGCCTTCCTTTCATGAAGGCGGTTCTAACGTCTTTGGTTCAAAATATAACATTTTTAAACATTTGTTTGGGAAAAGCCAGATCGGACAGTGCATGCTGTGATTGAGTGATTTGGCTGGAATTTCCTAGTATTCTAAATGCCCAGCTTGTCCTGTTTTGTCTCTGCTTAGGACAAACTAACTATATATGTTGCAGCCATAACACATTTGTAAAAGCTCAAATTCAACTATGTGTATCTGGGAACAATGCTATTTTAATCTCAATCTCCATTTAGATCATTATATTAAAAAATCCCACATCTGAATTTGGACACCAGTCACTTTAACTCTAATATGGATTCCAGAAAGTGTTGGAGACTCTAATGCTGAAGTATCCAAAATTAGATTTAGATTTATTCTCGTAGCTCTTGGTCTGTTAGTGATTGAGTTTCAGGTTTTTACACTCATGTAATTACCATGTAAATTTGTCAAGCTTAATAGAATATATTTTTCATTCCCATATAAAGTAAGAGGAGTTTAAATAACTGGAATGCATTTCTGCCATATTTGACTTGTTACCAGGAATGAGGACAGACCAGTCAGGTCATTTTCCTTTTCATGCACAGTTTTGGCAAGATTAATCACTGAATTTAACTGGTATTGTCTCTCAGAATGATAGACATATATAGTGCCTACTTGGAAGGAAAAGGCATGAGTATACCGCTATTGGCATATTTTACTATAGCAAGAAACAGAATTGCCACATTGCAGCGCTGTCGTCAGAATCGTTGAATATTTTCACCCCATTTTCATTTGGCATTATAACTTGACTGACTTTGCCTACTGTATCCAATCAGGGCCGTGCCTTGCAAGGGAAAATATATTGTCTTCTGTGGCTTGATGGACTTCACCTGAGTTCATATTATGCCATTCTGGATGACGTACTAAAGTGACTCAAGATTTCTTCAGAATTTAGGCTTGTGGATTCTTACATTAGGTGCTGTCTTTCCCGCTTTCCTATCCTAATCTTTCTTCCCATTATATCATGACTAAACTAGATCTTGCCATCTATACAGGCTGGAAACGCAATTCACTGACTCCTAGGACGACCATTTTTCCTTGTCCTGGCTGTCGGCATGATGTGGATCTGGGAGAACGAGGCATCAATGGCTTATTTCGAAATTTCACCTTGGAAACTATTGTGGAAAGATACAGACAGGCAGCGAGGGCAGCCACAGCTATTATGTGTGATCTCTGTAAACCTCCACCTCAAGAATCTACAAAGAGTTGCATGGACTGCAGTGCAAGCTATTGCAATGAATGCTTCAAAATACATCATCCTTGGGGAACTCTAAAAGCCCAACATGAGTATGTAGGACCAACCACTAACTTCAGGCCCAAGGTAAGTGTTTTTTAATCTGGTATACCTTGCAGATCTTTTTGTCTCTTGCATCTGATCTGATGCTGCAGAGCAAATACTGCCCATAAGAAGCAACCACCTGGTTTCTATTACTATCATTTATTAAATGAATTGTACAAGTTTGCATTACAATTTTTAATCTGATGCCAAAGAGGTAGGTGTTGACAAATGCACAGGTTGGAAGTGAACCATAGACTTAATAAAATTAAATGTTTGATATGGTTCCCATCAGATGAAGGTATGGTGCTTTTTAAAAACAAGGTGTTAATGATTTTAGACTTTTCTTAGTCACTTTAAATAACATTTAAAAATAATTGCACTGGGTGTTTTCTAGAAATAGCACAATAACTAAAGTTTTGTGGCAATAGTTCTAGTTGTGAATACTTTGAATGCATCATTTATATAACAATATTTTTCTTTCTCTCTCTCTCTTTCTTCCTGCACTCTTACCAGTCAGTAGCAGAAGGTTGAGTCCCTGGCACAATTCGGTACTAGGTGTGTGGAATGTGTGGGGTCCATCAGGCCCGGACTCAGGGCAAGGCAAGCAAGGTGGTTGGCTTGGGCCCTGCACTGCTCGGTGCCCAACCACCCGGATGCTCACTCGCTTCCCTGGCTGGGAGTCGCCTGGCCACATGGTGCAGCTAACCATGACATGCTGCCTTGGGCCCCGCAAACTCTTTGGCCAGGCCTGGTGTCCATGTTGAACTTTAAAACCTAAACTATGGTATAAATGTCACCATATGATGCCACTGGCTGCAAGAGTTGTCCTTCCAATATAAGACAATTGGTCAGTCTTAATAAACCTACGAAGATGGTTGTTAGGACCTCAGAAATACCAAAAATATTACTTGTTATGAAACTCTTCTGTCCGTATACCCAAGATAGTCTAGTGATGCTTTCTTAAGATATTAACCTGCTTTTGAGGCCTGCTTTTCTTTATTAATTTGGTTCACTTAGGTGGAAAGGCATGTCTAATTTGGGCCAAATATGTTTGTGTTAAGTAAGTGACCTAGAGAAAACAAAGTACTTCTGGAAGCAGAGAGGTAAATAGACTTACAGATGTGGATTTGTTTTTATGAAAGTTGTCTGGAAGCTATATACAAACAGACAGCTACATATTTTCTAGTAGAAGCTCTTTAAAATGTGTTTAAACTTAAGCAGGATTCTAAGGTTAAAATCTTGTCACAATTTATTAATGGTTCTAGATTCTAGAAAATCAAGGCTAAGCAAGGAAACTGAGTTACAGTTCTGCAGAAGTTTTGTGTAATTTTGAAACACATTTATGCTGTTAGATTCTCTCTTAACTATCCAGACTACTCAAGATAGTTCTGGATTCTATTTTGTTAATTACTTAATCTTTCTGCTTTTATAGAAGCAGACTGATCCAAGTTCAGTGCAGATGGAAACCCTGAAATTATTAATAATCCTATTTTAATATTGTAGGGTTAATTGATGTGATTTTAAAAATATTCTATTTAAGATTAATTTATATGAAAAAAATAGCATCCTGTAATCTGACAGAAAATCCAACAATAAAAATGTGTAAAGACTTGTAAAGACTTGGTGTTTGAGACACACACTCAGGCTTTCATTCTCTCTTTTAAAGACATCTTTTTCCCAGAAGCATTTTGCTGACAACAAATATTTTTTATTTATAATGTCAGTTTTTAGAAAATACCTTTAGATCTCTAGACTGAGTACTTTGATCAATAATCAACAAATTTTACTTAGAGGAAAACTAATACAGGATATCATTGCAGAAAATCCTTGTCGTTTATCTAACTTCAATAAACATTTTAATTTTTTTTTTTAAACTTCTAGTGACTTTGACATCTTTCTGAATTCTTCCATAGATTCTGATGAGTATAATTTACATATTGTGGGTTTTTTTAAGATTTTAGGGCTTAAACCAAATATTACTTTTGCAGACAGAGGAAGTAAGCGGGAGGACACAATGATTTTGGGACTCTTGGTATATATTGTCACAACCATATGCACACGTACTTAAAGAAGCTGCGACAATGAAAATAGACCTGTTCTTGTAATGTTTTATAAGAAACATTATCAAGTTACCTGGTTGATAATGATGGCTTAATCATGTCAAATTATACAGACTTCTCTATGAGAACAAACAATATAGCTACGTTAGTGCTTTTGTGATGGTCTTATTGAGGGATGCCAGCACTTTTATGTAAGATTAAATGTGCACTTGCATCACATGCTTTGTTAGGACATGACTTGAATGTATAAAGTATTAGTCCTCTGAACAATGTTCCCAGTCATCTATTTGATTAATTTAAAACCAAACTTGATAGAACTTGGTGATGTGGGTGGTGGGGATGAGAGAAGCTTATACTATGTTTGTTCCTTAATTGAGAGAAGGACAAGGTAATCTGCTTGGTCTTTTCCATCTTCACCTTGCTTGAGGGCTATTACTTTCATTGAATCTTTTTATGAGACAAGATAAGTAGAAATGTGTTTGGCTATGAAGGCTAGAAATTCCTTGGAAACAATGACTTGTCTTCCAAACAGTGGCTAATAATTGAATCCTCATATTTTGAGGTCTGTTTAAAGGAATTTCATCAGGGCATCCCTTCGTTTTGCAAGTCAGTCTGTAGCCACAGAATCCCATATATTCATACTTCCAGCCTAATGATGCACTCTTGAAATTCTCAGTAACTTTGATAAACAGATTGTCCTCTTCAGTGGAAAGGCTAAAGAAGATAATAATTGGTACTTGGAATTCAAAAGTAAAAGTTTGCTTCATTTGAGGACAGCATCCATCCACTTGCTCATATTACCTCTGTCCTTCTATACACAAGTCACTGGGAAATACTTACTTTCCCCCTCACTAGCAATGGATTTTAAATAAGATGAATGCACATTACTTCAGTTTGCACTATAGTCCAGTGATTATGGGATTCGTTTACTGCTAAACTGTATCTTAATGAGCTGTTAACTATATTTCAGAAAAATATTTGCGCTTTTTTTTTTTTTTTTTTTTTTTCAGATCTTGATGTGTCCAGAACATGAAATGGAGAGAGTAAATATGTACTGTGAAATTTGCAGAAGGCCTGTGTGTCATCTTTGTAAACTGGGTGGATCTCATGCAAATCACAGAGTAACAACCATGAGCACTGCCTACAAAACACTCAAGGTAAGACTAAATTTCATTTTGCCTTAAAAAGTGTATTAGATGTTGGATTCTAAACACTCCTAGGCTTTTACATTTAGAGGATGTTGTAATTAATGCTTTTTCTACCAAATTCAGACATGAAAAATGTGTTCCAGACTGTAAAATCTGATCCCACCCCTTGTCCCATGAAATCTGGTCTTTTCTGTACTTTTATTCTATACTTTGTAGGTTTCATGGGGGAGACTAGCATTTCTGAAACTGGGAATTGTGACCCAAAAGGGAGTTGCATGGGGAGGGCCATAAGATGATTTTAGGGCGGGAGGTCGCAGTCTTGCCACACTTACTTCTGTGCTGCCTTCAGATCGGGGAGTCTGACTGCCCAGCTCTGCAGGCTGGAATGCAGAAGTAGGGGTGGCAGCACTGTGATTTCCCCCTCAAGTATGGGCGACGCAGGTAATGTAGGAAAGAGAAGGCATTGCCTTCCCAAGATTGTCTACACTACCCAGCTGCCTGGGAAGGGCTGGGGCTGTAGCAGTCCAGCTCCTGGGCAGCTGGGGAAGGCTGGAGCTGCGCCACGCAGCAGCCCCAGCCCAGAGCTGGGGTTGGGCAAAGCTTAATAGGGGGAGGGAGGTTGTGAAGGAGCATGGCCTCGGGGGAAGGGGTGGGGCTTCAGCTGTCTTCCCCAGCTAGGCCTTCACCTGCCGCCCATGCTCTCAAGTCCTTTTTGGGTCAGGGCCCCTTAGGGTTGCCAGGTGTCTGGTTTTGAACTGGACAGTCCGGTATTTGAGCTTTCTGTCCGGGAAACAAATTGAGAAAATACCGGACATATAAATGTCTGGTATTTTCTAATTAAGTTTTATTATTATCACGAGTATCGTACATAGTTGTGTACTCCCTGGCTGGTAGACATGCTCACACTGCGTGAGCGTGTCTACCAGCCAGGCAGTACACAACTGTACAGTAGAGAGGAGAGGGACTGGGGCGGGGCCAGAGCGGAATGGAATCCCTGGGGCCGGACTCACCCATGTGCCCCGCCGGGACTGTGCGCGGGACAGGCAGCACCCCGGGATCTGTGTGCACCTGGGCCAGCCCCGCTCCCCGCCGGCCGGTTCCCCCCACCCCTGTTCCTCCTCCAACCAGCTCTGCTCCCCCGGCCCTCTTCCAGCCAGCTCCGCTCCCTGCTGGCCGGTTCCTCCCCGGCCAGCCCCGCTCCCCCCAACCCCTTCCTGGCCAGCTCTGCTTCCCACCTGCCTGTCTCCCCCCTCCCTTCCCGATCTCCCCCGGCCAGCCCTGCTCCCCTCCCGGCCGCCCGCTCGCCTCCCCCCATCTGAGTTTAGTGTGTCAGGTATTCTTTTGAAATCATCTGGTAACCCTAGGGCCCCTACAATGACACCAGTGTGAAATTTCAGATTTAAATAGCTGAAATGTATTATTTTTAAAATCCTATAACCATGAAATTAACCAAAATGGACTGTGAATTTGGTAGGGCCCTACTTATCCATGTGACTGTTGCACAATAGAACACACTGTAACTATTTTCTTCAGTCGTATGCGTAGGTGTTAATAGCTATCTAAAACATTAAACTACATATTCCAGCTCATTTAAAATTATAAACCTTATCTGCCCATTTTTATAAAATGTTTCAGTTAATGTTTATCTGACTGTAAAGCACAGACTCCAAAAAAGTTGAGAACATGGCATTACTGGCTATTCAGGTAAAACAGTGGCTTGTCGTATGACTTGGGGAGGAACTGACTAAAAAACAAAGGTGCAAATGGAATTTCAAACAATGATTTTTTTTTTCTTAAATAGTGGAAAGCAAATTTGTACAATAGCTGAAACAAGTTCTAGAAGCCTAACAGAACTACAAGTTAAGTTAAACCAAAACTGAACTACACTGCATACGTGTAGAACTGTTGAACAAACTTCAAATATTTGTCTTCTGTAGAAGTGGGTTGCGCCCATGAAAGCTCATGATACTATTTATATATTTTTGTTAGTCTCTAAGGTGCTACAGGACAATTTTTTTTTTTTTTTTTTTTTTTTTTTTAAACAAGGTAAAGTTACAGACTAACATGGCTACCCCTCTGAGACTTTCAAATATTTGGTTGTTTTTGGTAGGGGTGGGAAGGTGGGGGTGTTTTTATACCTGATGGAAGCTACCTGGTTTAGGATAGGGTTTTTTCCCTCCTCTTATTAGATTTCCAGCACTGACTATTTTATACCTCCCCCCCATCCTTGCAGCATTTCCAACTTTTCTGGTTCTCATGAAAAACAGGGAGATGTATGTGATGGGGTCCCCAGAGTGCAGCCAGGGACCACTGTGCCCTGTGAACTCTCTCCAGCCTGGGGTGTCTTTCACAAGGCCTTGTTAGTGGCCAGCAGCAACCCCTTCCAGATGCTGTTATCACTTTGCACAACCACATGTGGAGCCCCCACATCCAGCTAGATTGCATGAATGTTCCCAGAACTATTCATGAATCACACAGAGAGGTTCTTCCCCCACCCAACTCCCAGTACTGTACTTCAGGAATATACCATCCACCTCTTGAACTGAAACTTTGCAAACCTGAGCCAAGCTCCCTTGCCAAACACTTCAAGCAAACTCGCTGGTAAAGATAAGCAGTTAAAAAAGTTTATTGACTTCAAAGGATAGATTTTAAGTGATAAGCAAAAAGTCAGAGCAGTTACCAAAAGAAAATATAAACATGCAGTCTAAACTCTCTATCCCATTAGACTGGGCAACAACTAGATTAGGCAGGTTTTTTTCATCCCACCGGAGATTGCAGTGTACAGATTTCATCCTTGAAACCTGGGCCAGTCCCTTCTGTTGGCATGTTCAGTTATCTCAAGTTTCCGTGTAGCTTGAAGCATAGGTAGGGGGCAGGAGAAAAGGTAAAGCATGGGCCCCTGTGTTTGGTTTTTATGCTCTTAGTCCACGAGCTTGGAAATTATAAATCCGGGCATGTGTGATGTGCATTGCTGAGTTCTCAGGCAAGGCTGAGCAATTCCTTGGGTGTGGTCTCATGCAGGTGAGTCATTGCATTGTAGCTCCCTTGCTGCACAATGGCTGGTGATGTCTGTTACACAACTCCCACCCGGATGTTGGTTACCTCCCTTGCCATTGTCTGCTTCTGTAGCATTAGCATCTGGGCACCTCCCAAGTCCACAGCATATTTTAATGAAAACCACAGATCACCATTCTTATTTCACATGCATTGATGATATACATATTTAGATAGAAAAATGACTTTCAGCAGAGTATATCCTTTTCCCTGTACCTCCCATGGCATGCTTTATATGCAATATCACAATTACATACAGATGAGGAATAGGGTGCGCCCCCAAGGTATGGAATATCACTGTACAGAAGCATTTATTCAAAATATTCAGAAACTCCTAACAACTCAATTACAATTAGGCTTGGAAGATTTTTATTGGTTAAAATCAAATGCACCATGTCACAAGGCAATGCACACATTTCCACTCATAATAACAATTTACACTTATGCAAAGTAAGAAAAATGCTCCTTGAGAACTTAAGAGTTTAATTTGACAGCTTGTGTTTTTACAGTTAAATATTTAACTTTTAGAATTCCAGTGTCTAGGTAATTAAGTTATTGTATGACCCCCAATAATATCCTGAAACTGTCACAATTTAAATTGATACAACTAAAAAATGCTTACAATTAAACAGTGATATTCATCAAAATTACATTAAAAAGTCAGATTCTGCCAGCCATCATAATCTTAATTATCTTTGTGGTTTTCAGGATCTTATTCATATAAGGGACTACAAAAGTATTATAATTATCACAAATATCTTAAATCTCATTCTTCAGGCTATAAGAGAATTGGTTTCAGAGGTTAGGAAGAAATGTCCTTAGAAGGTGGATGGTAGGGATGTGGATGGGTAACCAGTTACTTGGTAAGCATCACCCTGGGAGTTGGCAGCCTTGCATGGGGCTGGAAACAGCAGCAAGGAGGGAGAAGGGGCAGACAATTCCCAGCCTATGTAGGCTGAGAGTCAGCAGCCCCGTGTGGGGCTGGAGCAGTCCCTGCCCGACACCATTTAATCAGTTAACTGGTTAACTAATTAAATGGGATTTTACATCCCTAGTGCATGATACACTATAAAATAAGATTAGATGTATTACAGAGATTTTTGACCTTTCTTGGAAACATCTGACATGGACTACAGAACACCAGATAGGGTTGATCAGTGACCTGTCGTGGTTGTATATGTTCCTGTAATATTTTGCTTACGTATAATCCATCACTGGCTATTGGTCTTCTGTAAATAGGTAAATTAACTGAACAACTCAAATTGAGCATTGGATGTCTGTCTTGTAGATGGCTTACATGCACTAACTGCAGTGTAGGCATACTATCCTGTTTCTTCTAACTTGCTATTATATTTCAACAGGAGAAACTTTCAAAGGACATTGAATATCTCATTAGTAAGGAGAGCCAGGTGAAAGGTCAAATTTCTGAACTGGGTCTCTTAATGAAAGAAACTGAGGTAGGTATAACTTGTTGGTCAGATATTTGAACATTCTCTCTCTCTCTCTCTCTCTCTCTCTCTTTCAAAAGAGTGTGCTCTTAGGTATTATCTTTTACATTATCAATAAAAATGGTGTATGTTCTGCAAATTGAGATGAACAGATGCCTCTGAGTAGAATTTTAACAGTATGAGTGACATTGATTGCAGAAAATAACCAAGAGTTGCTTGTCTAGTCAATAAAAGCACATCCCATTTCTTTAGATGATGATAAATATTATGGAGCAAGGAGCACAGATTTTGAAATGTAAAGAAATCTGTGCCCCTTGCTCCATAATATTTGTCATCTGAAGAAGTGGGTTGTGCCCATGAATGCTCGTGATACTATTTATAGGTATTTTTATTAGCCTCTAAGGTGCTACAGGACCATTGAAGTTTTTGTGGTTACAGACTAACACAGCTAACCCTCTGAGACCTAGTCAAAAAGGTTCAACTCCAATGTACCAAATATCTGATGATATCCTCTTATAGGCTATATATTTTCTTAGGACAGAGAATGTCATCCATCTTAAATTTTAGTTAGACTATAATACAGTCAAAATCCAACTTTAAAGGAAATAACAGAAATTCAGGCTGGGGAGAAATGGATTATATATGCAACATAAGAGGCTGAGAGGAAGCTGGTATTAGATGTGCAGAGAGAATACAAAATACAATTGAACCAGGAGTTTTCACTTACCCTATTTCAAGAAATTCAGCTTCAGTGTGTGTGTTGGGAAAATATATAAACTTTGAAAAGCAGTTGACACCAGGAAATTATTTTATAAATCACTTTTCTACACTCAGAATAGAAATAACTCTCCTTTTACATGGAAATATTACATGAATACTATATAGTATTCTAGCTATAAGGAAACTTATTATTTTCCAGTGCTTAAATTATTCCACTATCAAGTAAATTTGTTAAGCTGCCATTGCATAAATTATTCAAGAGTCAGTTTAAATCCATGTGGAATGATGCAGGTTGAAAAATGTCTAGTATATTGCATTGGATGAGCAGAGAAATATTTTCTTATCCCCTCACTTACTATATTAGCTTTGTGAAATTGTCATGAAAATTTACCAAGTTAGCCACAAGATCTAGTTGGTTGCTCTGTATTTTGGTGATGATGAAAATACTATCTGTTTTTGCCCATCAAAAATTCATTGCCAAGACTGAGAAAAACTTTGCAATGCTGTTTTCAAAAGTTTTCATAAAACTTTTTCCATAAGATTCCACAATACTATGGAATGGTTCTTTTTTTTTTTTTTTTAAGTGTACTTTGTATTTTGTAATAGTGCAATGGCGAGAGAGCTAAAGAAGAAGCATCTCATAACTTTGACAAGTTGTTTGATGTTTTGGAAGAAAGGAGATCAGCTGCTCTGAGGGCAATTGAGGCTTCCAAAAACTTAAGACTAGAGAAACTACACACCCAAATGGAGGAATATCAAGGACTTCTAGAAAACAATGGTCTTGTGGGATATGCTCAGGAAGTGCTCAAAGAAACAGACCAGTCTTGCTTTGTTCAAACAGCAAAACAGCTCCATGTCAGGTATTTAATTACCTTACATTATAAAGATTGTTTAAAATGTTGTCTTTCATCATTTCTTTCAAATTTATTAAAATATTGCTGGCTATTGACTAAAATTATGGATGTCACTGATGCTCATTGTGTAGAGATCAACATAATAAGTTCATTCTTTATTGAGATGGCAATTCTTAAGTTGCATCATAATATAGGAAACCATTTATGGAAATAAAAAGTCAGAAATTCATCCATGCAGAGTGACAAAGTAGAACACTCTTCGATTAATGCACAGCCCACCGTTGGCAGGGAGACTGTATCATGAATTTGTGAAGGTAGACTTGATGATCTAATAGGTATCTTCTGTGTCTAACCTCTTTGATCCTAAAAGCTGATCTCCGTTACTGGTAATGAATATTAATCTTTTTTTTTAAGCTGCTTTTGTGAAGGCATGTGTACGTGTTCAGTTTGCCAATTGTAATCTGTTACCTTTTTAGGTTTCTCTTGTCAGTGTACAAATTTTTTGAGTGAAATCTTGGCTCCAATGATGTCTGGATTTATGCCCAGGGCATCAGGACTGCATGCTTTGAATTTTAATGCTGTTTTCAATACAAGACAGGTCAGATTCACAGGGGAGACGAAGGTGCATTAAGGTGCCTAAGAAGAGGGGTTTTGTGAATCTTATTAGTGCCTAAAGTTCCCTAGTTGTCTAAGTTTCTGCTGGTGGATATATGCATAGCCTAAATCTTGACAGTGCTGAAAAGTTCAGCTCCTAGCTCACATCTGAGTCCCAGGTTTCCTCTGCCTATCCCTTCTTGCAATATATAGTCTGGCAAGCATACTGCTTCTGGCCTGCAATCTTAACTTCCTTTTAAGGGGCAGGAGTTATATACCTGTTTCCTCAGCATTTGCTGACAGCTAGCTTAGGTGGCTACCTGCTTAGCATGCTTGCCTTTGTGAATCACTTCTTAGGCATCTAACTGTCCCCCATGCATTGTATAGAGAATCTAGTAGTGAATTTCTCCAAGTGTCTTTTAGTGAGCCTAAAAATTAGATATTGCAATGGTCAGTGCCTAAGGGAACATCTACGCTGCAAAAACAAAGAAAACCCATAGGAATGAATCCTGGAGCCTAGGTCTGTATACTCAGGCTCCTGCTCCAGGGCTAAAAATAGTACTGTAGGCTTTCCTGTTTGGGCTGGGATCCAGGCTCTGAAACAGTGAGGTGGGAGAAGTCTCTGAGCCCAGCTCCGACTTGAGCAGGAAAGTTTATGCTGCTATTTGAAGAATCCCAAGCATAGTTACAAGCTGGGGACCAACCAGTTAAGTAGTAGTTCTGCAGAAAAGGACCTGGGGGTTACAGTGGATGAGAAGCTGGATATGAGTCAACAGTGTGCCCTTGTAGCCAAGAAGGCTAATGGCATATTAGGTTGCATTAAGAGGAGCATTGCCAGCAGATCCAGAGATGTCATTATTCCCTTTATTCGGCTTTGGTGAGGCCACATCTGGAGTATTGTGTCCAGTTCTGGGCCCCCACTACAAAAAGGATGTGGACGCATTGGAGAGGGTCCAGCGGAGGGCAACCAAAATGATTAGGGGCTGGAGCATATGACTTATGAGGAGAGGCTGAGGGAGTTGGGTCTGTTTAGTCTGCAGAAGCGAAGAGTGAGGGGGATTTGATAGCAGCCTTCAACTTCCTGCAGGGGAGTTCCAAAGAGGATGGAGAGAGGCTGTTCTCAGTAGTGACAGATGGCAGAACAAGGAGCAATGGTCTCAAGTTGTGGTGGGAGAGGTCCGTCCAGGTTGGATATTAGGAAAAACTATTTCACTAGGAGGGTAGTGAAGCACTGGAATGGGTTGCCTAGAGAGGTAGTGGAGTCTCCATCTCTGGAGGTGTTTAAGTCTCGGCTTGACCAAGCCCTGGCTGGGTTGATTTAGTTGGGATTGGTCCTGCCTAGAGCAGGGGGCTGGACTTGATGACCTTCTGAGGTCTCTTCCAGCTCTGTGGTTCTATGATTTTGGGTGGATGGGGAAAGGCAAAACATGAACCTGTTGATCTGGGTTCTGAGACTCCTTGCCACAGGACCTTTTTGGCTCTGCAGACATACTCAGTCTACTCCTTCCCTTGTGAATGTAGTCCGACCTTGCTGAATACATATGTCTATTTTTTTCTCTCTCTTTTAGAATTCAAAAAGCTACTGAGTCTTTGAAGAGTTTCCGGCCAGCAGCTCAAGCTTCTTTTGAAGACTATGTAGTTGATATAACAAAGCAAGAAGAGATTCTTGGAGATCTGTCCTTCTACACCAGTGGTAAATGTAATAAATGGGGTTGTTTTTATTACCTCTTTCCTGAGGTGTGGCTCTGGTGGTGTTGCTAGCTCTAACAGGAGGCTAGGTTTAGGCAGGATTCCTAAGATCTTTGGACCATGGTTTCAAATTCCACGATGCTCCTCCCAAAAGCTGTTTTCCCAGCAGGAAAAAAGGTTTTTTTGAAGCTAGTGCTGCAGAGATTTCTGCACTCCCAACATATGTCATCAAACGTCAGCTTTTCAGTTTTGTAACTCAATGTTTACTAAGAGGATGGGTGTGCTACCGCAGTGGACGTGTGGTGCTGCAGCTAATGCTTCCTAGATAAACAGAAGGGGGTTTTGTAACAATGTAATTAATCCACTGCCTTTGAGAGGTGGTTCCTAGGTTATGGAAGAATCCTGGTATTGACCTAGCTGCATCTACACAAAAAGTTTTTGATCTTAACTGTGATGTCCTCAGTCCAAAATATTTCACAGTGCTGACTGACATAGCTTGGTTCTAATTTTTAAGCATACACTAAGTATGTGAGCTCAGGGGAAATTCTCGTTCCATCTTAACATGCAGTCTCATAACACCAAAAATGGAAAAATACTATTCGTGTGCAGAGCAAATTTCACATACAACTACTTTAGGAGTAACTACAGTAATTAATAGTTTGTGTTTTGGAGGTATTGGTACCAAAAACTATTTTAGTTGCTATTCAGTAATCCTCCTGCTTATTCAATAATCCTCCTATATCAGAATTGTTCATTGATGGTTAGAAGTATCTTTTAGACGGGTAATAATACTTGGCCTAGATAAACATTTTGGCGCCTGGCACAACATACACAAAGGACATTGCGTGTAGGTTTTTAAAATTTTCTGTAGTTTCTTGATATTTTAAATAAGTAGATAAGGAATACTGGAAACATTCAAAATGAGAACAGGGAACTTGAGGGCTATATCTTGCTTAGTCAGTTAATAAACACCCACTCATAGTGTCTTTCACACACGAGGAAGAATTTTGATTACTCCATACAAAAATATTTGTTCTTGTATATGATGGCTATTTCAGGTGTAGCTGTACCAGAGATCAACGAGGAGAAGAGCAGAATGTATAATAAAGCTTTGATCTGTTGGGAACATCTAGAGAAGACAGATTCAGCTGATACCTATATCCTTGAATACCGTAAACTTAATAGAGAAGAGGAGAATGTAACATGGCAAGAAACTGAAGCCTGCAGCAAGAGTAAAGTAATCTCGGACCTTGAAAATAATAGCAGCTATGCCTTTAGAGTCAGAGGATATAAAGGATCTGTCTGCAGCCCTTGGAGCAGGGAAGTTATCTTGCACACACCTCCAGCTCAAGGTATAGCAGGTTTCAGTTAATTCATAGACAGCTGAATCAATGTACAATGCGTATAGTTTCAACTTACGCCCATTTTCAAGTAAATTTTAAATTTTCAATCTGCTGTCATCCTAATGGTGCTTGTATATATGAATAAATAAAGAAGCATCATGTTTATTAATTAAGTTGAGATGAGTGGGTAACCAGTAAAATTTTTGCAGTAGCTTGTATTGTACTACCAGTTGTTTCTTTTAAAACGTAAGAACAGCCATACTGGGTCAGACCAAAGGTTCATCTAGCCCAGTATCTTGTCTTCTGATAGTGGCCAATGCCAGATACCCCACAGGGAGTGAACAGAACAGGGAAATCATCAAGTAATCCCTCTGCTGTCACCCATTCCCAGCCTCTGACAGAGGCTAGTGACACCATTCATGCCCCTCCTGGCTAATAGCCATTGATGGACCTAACCTCTATGAATTTAGCTAGTTTTTTCTTGAACCCTCTTAAAGTCTTGGTCTTTACAACCTCTTCTGGCAAGGAGTTCCACAAGCCAAATGGGAGCTGTGTGAAGAAAAACTTCCTTTTGTTTGTTTTAAACCTGCTACCTATTAATTTCATTTGGTGACCCCTAGTTCTTATGTTATGGGAACAAATACATAATTTTTCCTTATTCACTTTTTCCACACCAGTCATGATTTTATAGACCTCTATCATAATTCTCCCCCTTCCCCTCAGTCTCTTATTTTTTAAGCTGAAAAGTCCCGGTTGTTTTAATCTCTTCCTATGGGACCCGTTCCAAACCCCTAATTTTTTTTGCTCTTTCCTGAACTTTTCCAATGTCAATATATCTTTTTTGAGATAAGGCGACCACATCTGTATGCAGTATTCAAGGTGTGGGTGGTACCATGGTTTTATACAGAGGCAATAAAGCTATTCTCTGTCTTATCCTCTATCCCTTTTTAAATGATTCCTAACATTCTATTTGCTTTTTTGACTGCTGCTGCACATTGAGTGGATGTTTTCAGAGAACTATTTACAATGACTCAAAGATCTCTCTGAGTAGCTGTAGCTAAATTAGTCCCCATCATTTTATATGTATAGTTGGGATTATTTTTCCAATGTACATTACTTTACCTTTAACAACATTAAATTTCATTTGACATTTTGTTGCCCAATCACTTAGTTTTGTGAGAGCTTTTTGAAGCTCTTCACAGGTTGCTTTGGTCTTAACTATCTTGAGCAGTTTAGTATCATCTGCAAATTTTTCCACCTCACTGTTTACCCCTTTCTTCAGATCATTTATAAATAGGCTGTATAGGATTGGTCCCAGTATGGACCTTTGGGGGACACCACTAGTTACCTCTCTCCATTCTGAAAACTTACCATTTATTCCTACCTTTTGTGTTAGCTCACCTTAGAAAAATGTAAGATACATACAAAAAACCCTCATGGTCAAATATTGACCTGGTATGATTTTGTTGTTGTTTTCTAGTCTTTAGTTTTCTTTTTGATGATAAGTGTGGCTACAACAGTGAACGTCTCATGCTGAATCCAAGAAGAACCTCTGTGGAAAGTAGGGCTGGATTTCCTTTGCTGCTAGGGGCTGAACGTATCCAAGTGGGATGCTACACAACCCTGGACTACATCATTGGAGACAATGGAATCACAAAAGGGAAGCACTTTTGGGCTTTTCATGTGGAATCATATTCATATTTGGTGAAAGTGGGAGTTGCATCTAACACTAAATTACAAGAATGGCTCCATAATCCCCGTGATGTGACCAGCCCAAGGTAAATGTGGTAGATCTTTGTATAATAGTGCCTCACTTTAAAATGAATTAGACACATCTTTCCATTTGGTAGAATTAAGAATTGACCTTACCTCGCATTAGTTCAAGTTAGATTAGCTTCAGCAATCATGTGGGTGAGGAAGGGTAAAGGAAAAGATGGGAAGCAATTGTTGGAATCTGTGATTTAAAGAAAAATTATGTTTTCAGCAGTTGGTTGACTTCCTGAGAAGCAAGCAATTAATATTGATGTCTAAAATATCCAAATCCCCAATTTGTCCCCAGAGACAATTGAAATATATAGGAGTCTTACTTTACGTGCTTTCCTTTGTCCATTGCAAGTGTACAGGATATCATAGGTTTTGTAGCTTTCCCAGAGTTCAGAGGGCCTGTTAGGTCTTACAAGAGACACTGGAACAGTATCTGTGACATGTTTTCATAGTAGTCTACCTCACTGGATCTCAAAGTCTCATTGATTGCAGGCATAGCACTGCACTGAAGTAAGACGTGCTGCCTTAGCAGCAGCTGAGGGGCAAAGTACAAATGAAGGACTTTCAAATGTATCCTGTCACAACTGTAATGATTTTGGCTACGTATAAAGAGATTGCATGTTCTGGGCCTTCTGGTCATTCCAAGAATCAGAACTTCTTGTGTGAGCTGGAGAAGACTGCTGTCCTATGTGCTTTGAGTTCTTTGAGAGTATTAAACAAACAAAAAGTAGTGTTAGGACACTATATTGTCTCCTCCAACTGAAGGCAAATTCTGTAAGCTTAGAATTTGCAAGCCACTCCTGGTTATTGTTTATTGAGAGTGGGTGGGGTCGTGGTGCAAGAGAAAACTTAAGGGCCAAATTAATCATTAAGCCTGGAGGGAATTTCAGATGATGTAACTTAAACCTTCTTCCATCCCCAACCATCATGCATGTTAAACTGTTAGGTTCTCTTACTCTTCAATATTATATCTTTTCTTTATGCATCACTAAGGAACATGACCCAGTGAATGTATGGAAATCTGATCTAAACTGGTATAATTGACACAATCAGAGTCCAGAAATGAGGAGAATGACGAAAAAAAAATCTTGCACATTCTTTTATTCTTCTGTTAATATAAGTCATGCCCTTTCACCACCTTCATAGATCACAATAGAGATCCCTCAACACTTTCTCACTGGTAAGTGGGTAGAAGTAGAGTTGTAACATCTTGGAAATAGGCCCCAAGATTCAGAGGTTTACTAGATAGGTAATTAATACAGGGGTCATGTGGGAAAGCTTGAAGATGTTAAGACAATAAGGCAGGTGGTAATAAAATATTTTTCCATGTCTCAAATGGGCATGTACCACATCTCTTCTTCCCTCACTCATCCACTGTGAGGCCAACGATCTAGAGTAAACTCAAAGAACAAAAGTTATGGGATTGTGGCATGTTTAAGGAAATTGAGGATTTTTTTAAAGGCACTCTTCTGTTTGTTGCCCTGCCGCATGCCTGATTTTTTTTTTAGTTCCTCAAACAAATTGAAGGATCGGTGCGCCATTGGTTCTGCCTGTTTTGAGGTGGTCAAAATGTTTCTAGGACAATGTTTGGGTCCCTCTGCTGATTTGACTTTCACTAGTTTAACAGCCAGTCTTAATAAGTGTAGCTATTTGAATATATTGCTTCTGTGGGAGGCTAGCAATGAGAGAGAGAGTTTATAATCCAGAATAGGGGGCTCAAGGAGGAGCGAAACCATGAAACTGGGAAGTAAAATGTTTTTGAATTTGGGCTTCCTCAGACAGAGCACACTGCTCAGCATTCTAACCAAAGATTCCTGCTAGTCCTTCACTGAATTCAGAGATTTCTTAGGAGTTGTCTGATTTTGGCTTTTATAAAAGATTGCTGCAGCTAGTCACCTCAGTTTGAAGGGGTCTTGCCAGAGCTGACAGTTCTGAACTGTCATCTTATCCGCATCAGGAATTTTATTTTAAAGAATTCCATATAGCATTTATCACTGTAGCATCTGACCTCACCAGAATGTTAGTGAATTTAGTTTCATAAGAACTTTGTGAGGTGAAGTAGTACCCTATGTCACAGAGAAGGAAAGGGGCAACAGCATCATGAATTGACCATGGTTTCACACAGTCTGTTGCAGAGCCAGACATTTAATCCAGAGCTCCTGATTGCCAACCCTTATTTTGACCACAAGACCACCTGAAAAGCTGTCCAGGTGGCATGGTTCTAAGATTTATTTCATAAACCTTTTGCAGTGCTCTAGTCCACATAGCATCTGTTGTGGGTTTTTTTTTTTAAATACTTCAGTTGTTAAAATAACTGAACCATTCTGATTATGCCTTGTTTGTTGAGAAAATTGTGCTCTTTGTTCTAGGTATGAACAGGACAGTGGTCATGATAGTGGGAGTGAAGATACCTGCTTTGATTCATCACAGCCTTTCACACTGATTACTTTAGGCATGAAGAAATTGTTTATTCCCAAGGCACCTACTGCTTCCAAAGACTCGGCAAATAGAATTCTTCCAATGCCGTCATGTATAGGAATCTGCCTTGACTGTGACAGAGGCAAAGTTGGATTCTATGATGCAGATCACATGAAATGCCTCTATGAGCGCCAGGTAGACTGCTCTGGGACAATGTATCCAGCATTTGCATTAATGGGGAGTGCAGGAATTCATCTTGAAGAAGCCGTCACAGAAAAGTATTTGGAATACCAAGATGATATGTAGTGCAAATATCTACTGGTACGGTTTTTGAGATGGAGAAATGTGAGCAGAAGGATCTGCCTTAGCATTTAGTCTTGATTAATTACATCATATCTCCTAAGTGCTTTTGCTGCACTCATGCTTTTGGGTCATTTTTTAATCATAGAAACAAATTATTGTCCAAACTCTTCTGCCTTTTTACCAACTTTATAGTGCCCAGGAGGACATTCTTCCACTCTCCTGCCTTTCTTTGATTGTGTGTTGAAACTTGCTCCTCACAGTTTGATTAGCAACCTAATTGTTTTTCAAGAGCTAGAAATGTGTTTGTTATATACAGTAATTTATATCCTTACTTAGCTGGCTCTGCTGCCTTTTCTTTTTAATGGAGTCAAAGCCCACACGATGGTGCATTTATCTTTTGTGCATCCCTTTATTTTAAAAGAGCCTTAATGCATTTGAGCGGTCAGGCATTTTTGTAACTGATTCATGAGCACTAGTGGGATGGATTTTTCTGTGCTAAATAATGTTTGCACCAATGGAAAATGCAAAGCAGTTAGAAATCAAAATTGCACTGAATTGGTTGTATTTGTGCGGGGGGATTACTGTTTTTGATATACATTTAGATTGACTATAAATTAAATTATGGCTTCCAGAAACTGGTAGGTAACTGTACAGGTGGTTAATAATGAGGTTCTTAATATATATTTACTATTCCAGGTTTTTAGTATGTACTGCATAACATATTTAAAAGTGCAATTTGTCTTGAAACATTGGTCTTCAATGTCTCTGAAGCTCAGTTATCTGCTTGTATAATAATGGTTCCAGATCTTTTGCTGAGCAAAAACAAATAATGAACTGACACAAATGATAAATACACAACTTTTAAATTAAAAATTTCAGGTCTTTCTGTTAATGTATACACGTAAGTTAACTTTGTAATTAATAAAGGACTGTTTTTAGCAAGAATGTTAGATAAATGCACTGATTTACATTTGAGACATTCTTTCTTTGCCTTCATGAGTCTTTGTGTAGCTCAAACATTTCCTTGTTGTATTAAAATTCTCTAATGTTGTATTTATATATGTTTGAAAGCAGTATGTGTAAAAATGGCTTAAGTATTTGCACTGTTACCATAGCTTGTAAGAAACACGTATCTCTCTAACTGAAAATATTCCTGAAATATAAGATATTTAATAACTCAGTCTTCTTGTTCAGTTGTGGTTGTCTTGATGTATGTAAGCAGTAAATGTACTTCACTTTTACTAAGTATATAGTGTTTACTTAAATGGAATCTGAAAATCACAGTACTTCCCCCTTCCCCACGTTCCATGATTGAAGATAATAATAATTCTGGATCATAAATGTAAATTTAATGCAAGGTAAAGTTAATGTTTTGAGATTTGTCAGCTATGCTAGAACTATTTATTTGTCAGTGACTAATAAGTAGATTACTATAATAGATCAACATGCCTGTCAACTAAACTATGATCCAGCCTCTGAGATGTCTATTATGCTTTTCCTCATTATTTAAATTAAAAATTTATTTCCACTAGGCATTACTTGAATACTTTGGACACATTAATACGGTAATACATGGTGCTTGCTCCCTCAGTCTATTAAGCAACAAATATACTACCTTATTGTACAAAGGCAAACAGTTCTCCATTTTTCACAATAATGGAAATAATGTCATCTTGTAATAGTAGTTCAGTGACACTTTCCTATTCAAATGTTTGTGAAACTAATTTCTTGCTACAAAATAGCACTTTACAAGTAGACAGATCTAAGAATTGTGCAATATAGCTGCTAACCTAACAAAACAATTGGTGACTACTGTGATCTGCAAAGCTCTATGTAGGTGTAAGTCATGTAAAAAGACATTTTTTTCCTTAAACATCTACAGTGCAGAATATTTTTGAACAAGGCCACCTTGTTCTTAAGTGTAAATGTACCTTCAATTTGGTTTTGCTTTTTTAAAATAAAAATGGAAAAGTAATATAGTTGGGTCATTCACATTATTATATCCTAGCCCTACAGCATTTTACTTTTAAGACATGGTAATTTCTCACAGTAGCTGAATGTTTTTAGATATGGAAAAATTCATGTTCTTAATGTAAGAAAAGTATGCTATCACACTTCAAGGATATAAACATGATTATGGGGTTGTTCCCCCCCCCCCCCCCCATAGTTCTCAGAGCAGAATCATCCATTTTAGACTTAATACCAGTTTGTTTAGGACTGCTGAGATTTAACTATTCCTGATTATTGACCTAACCTACACTGCATCCTGAAAGTGAAGTTATATGAAATTTCTTACACATGAGAGTTTTGAAAGTAACAAAGCAATTTTTTTTTCTGCTTTGTAGCAGTAGACTTTCTGTGTCTGTCATTTCTGGGAGGAGGCATACTGAGAGTTGTGGTTAACTTTATAATATAACAAATTACTGAATTTTGAACAAAAGTCAATATGGCTCAGCTAGATTCTCACTAAATCATGAAATACTTCATTTCACCCAACAAATTGGGCTCACTTGTGGGTTGCTTCATTATAGTTGCTCTCTACAGCGAGAACAGTCTGTCTTACCAACCTTTCATCTGTGCAAGTAAATGATCCTAGATCCCTTTTCTAAGTGGGCAGTTGACATATAGCCAACACATACACTCAAAACACTGTATTCTGTGAAAGGCAGAAATGCTGCTCTTATACCTATCTCATAGAGCTGGAAGGGACCTTGAGAGGTCATTGAGTCCAGTCCCCTGCCCTCATGGTAGGACCAAGTACCATCCCTGACAGATTTGTCACAGATCCCTAAATGGCCCCCTCAAGGATTGAACTCACAACCCTGGCCAATGCTCGAACCACTGAGCTATCCCTCCCCGCAACAACATTCTTAAATCATGTGATATAATCAAATGGGGCTCATTTAGTGACTGCAGTAATACATTGTAACTTGTGTAAAGTGTCTTTTCAGAGATGTACTTGTAAATGTGAGAAATTCTATTTAAAATGTTGGGGATGTGGATGGGAGGGAAAGCAGCTGTGAGACTACAAATAAGCATTCTCTGAAAGTTACTTGAGTTGAGGTAGAGCTTGCTGGTACTTCCTGGAACCACATTATTTGTGGAGCATATTTAGAGACTTTACGGTCTGTGTCTGGAACTGGATTTTTAATCTCACAACCTTCTCCTATTTTTAAGATTTAGGAAAACATTGCTCTAAAGGTATATCTGTAGGAAACCACTTTTAATGTGAGACTTCAGTGCAGGTTGAGAGAAGTAGCTTTGACGTGGCCTGAGGAATATTTCTAGCTTCTTGGCACTGCAGTAAGACTTTTTTTGTGTCTTTATTGCCAACCATAAACACTGCACTAGGCAAGTCCAACTGAGTATGAAGGGATTCATTTGTTTTTGCTGGCCTGTCTAGTTTGACAGTGTGTCCTTACAGAATTCTTAACCCCTTTCTTCCTTCCACTTCCACTGTGCTAGATAGAATCCTTAAGACAGAAGTGAGAGAATTTAATGCAGTGTGTCTTTCTACTCCAGTTTAAAAACAACGCATTTGTCTCCTGTCCCTGGACTAGATGACAAACTATTTGGCCCCATTTGATTATATCACTTGATTTAAGAATGTTGCCGTTGACCATGAGCAATGGGTCCCTTTCAAAGTTGTCTAAACAAAAACAGATCTCTCTCCCTCATACCTCATTAAGTGTGTAAATTGTTTTAATGTCATTTAAAAAGGCTGTAAGAGAGAGTAAAACCAAATCTTAGTAATTTTACTGAATGACCCAAGTGAAGTGAAAGAGATTCCTACTAGAAAAATAGTTCACAGAAGTGCTCTCTAAGCCCTGGTCTATACTAGGGAGTTATTTTGAAATAGCTTCCCTTATTTAGAAATAACAAGTGAAGTGTCCACTCTACCAAGCCCAATATTTAGAGATAACTCCTGCTTTGCACGAGGAATCATGCTTATTTTGACATAGTTATTTGGAAATCACAGTAGTGTGGACGCTCCACTGCTGCTATTTTGAAATAACTACTCCCCAGAGTCATTCAAAGGAATTTCTCCTCAGTGCTTCCTAGGGCTCATAAGTTGAGGTAGCACATCCACATTAAGGGAGCCTGCCTCGGACTAATTTCGAGGCTTCCCCGTAGTGTAGACACACTATTTCAAAATGGTTATTTCTGGAGTTATTTCAAAATAAGTTATTTTGAAATAATTTCCTAATGTAGGCATGCCCTCAAAGTTTTTCAATAAATGAAGACAAGAACTGTATGTGCAAGACCAGTTCAGCTCAAGAAATAAGCATGACCTTTTACCAGGTTTACACTTAGTTGAATGATGCTGACCCACCATTTGTCCCAGTTGATGCATCTATAGGAACTGCTTGGCTGAGGGGAAGATAAGTTAGTCCAGTGGTCTCCAACCTTTTTATACCCAAGCTCACTTTTTAAATGAGAGAACAAGCCACGATCTACCGCCCCGCCCCTTCCTTGAAGCCCCGCCCTCTCTATTCTCCTCTTCTCCATCACTTGCTATCCCCAACCCTTATACTGCTGCTTTTTTTCCCCCAATTCTTCTGTAGGAAGAAGTTTTTCCAACACTTGGCCTATCTAGACTGAACCAAATGTCAGAAAAAACCCTTCTTTTGGAAGCCCCCTTATTCCTCGTGGAAAGAGGAATATAGGGGTTACCGAAAGAGCATGTTTGCTCTTCCACTAAAAGAAGTGGAAGAACAAATGCATCCCTGGATGCAGAAGAGTTTTTCTGGGATATCTCCAGAATCCTGAAAAACTCCTGCAGTCTAGCCATACCCTCGCTGGGTTGAGACAGGTTGTGTAGGCTCTGGGGTGGGAATGAGGGATTTGGGTGTGGGAAGGGGTGAGAGGTGCAAGTTCTGGGAGGAAATCTGGATGCAGGAGGAGGTGGATAAGGGAATGCTGTCTCGGGGAAGGGGCTCCAGGCTGGGCAGTGTTGGGGTCAGATGTAGGGTTAGGGTACTAAGCAAGCCACAGCCTTCTGGATGTGAGGGTTCAGGAATTTGGGTTGGGGTATGTGAGGGGCTCAGGGCAGGGGTTCCAGTGTATGATAGGCTCAGATGTAGGGTCTGGGGGAAAGGGGAGTGCAGGAGTGTTATGATGCTGTGGCCAGATGGGGGCTTGGCTCCAATTGGGGGTTTGTTGGCCAGGCTTCATTTTTAAATAAAATACTATGTCAAACACAAAAAGTTTCTGCATTGTCTTTATTTCTGAGAAGGGCAGGGAACCTGTTTTGAGTCAGGGGTCACTGACCCACAGAAAAGTCAGTTGGGGCCATACAAGTGAGATGCAAAAAACCCTCCTCCAACCCCAAGCTTCACTAATGTGGCCCCAACTGTGTTGGTGGGAGCTGGGGACATAGTACTGGGGAAGGGTGCTAGTGGGTGCTTCGGCAGGGGACAGGATGCCAGTGGGGACAGAGTTCTGCGGCTGGGGGCAGGGGAGAGGGAACAGGGTGCTGGGAGGGGAGAGGGAACAGGGTGCCAGTGGGGACAGATTTCTGAGGCTGGGGAGTGGGGAGAGGGAACTGGGGAGAGGGAAAGGGTGCCAGTGGGGACAGGTTTCTGAGGCTGGGGAGTGGGGAGAGGGAACAGGAGGGTGGGGAGAGGGAACAGGGTGCTGGGAGGGCAGGGGACAGGGTGCCAGTGGGCACAGGTTTCTGAGGCTGGGGAGAGGGAACAGGGACCCGGGGAGAGGGAACAGCGGGCCAGTGGGGGCAGAGAGTCCCCTGCACCCGCCTCCTCCCAGGATTGTGTCCCCCCCCTCCGCCCCAAGGGAAGCCAGCGCGTGCCTCCTCCAGGGCCGACCTCCCGCGGTGCAGCCAAACCCCCGCATGCGCCTGCCCCGGGGCCAAGCCCCCCTCCCGCGGCGCAGCCAAAACCCCGTGCGCGCCTGCCCCAGGCCAAATCCCGGGGCTGACCCCCGCACCTGCGGCGCAGGGAAACCCCTGTGCTCGACTCACCCCACGCTCCTCCTCCGGGGCTGACGCCCCCTCTTGCAGCACACCCGGCACGCCACAGAGCTGTGGGAGGGGAGCAGCCAGCGCACTTCCGGAACCCCCAGAAGTGGTGTGAAGCTGCAGGCAGGACTTCCGTCCACCCCACGGGAAGCCGGCACTACGCTGGAGGTAGGTACTGGGGCTTCTCAGGGGTGGAGGGAATATGGGTGGTGGGGGGGCCCGAACGCCTCGCGATCGACCAGTTGATCACAATCGACTGGTTGGTGACCACGGAGTTAGTCCTAGGTCAGTGGTTCTCAAACTTTTTGGACCATAGCCCATCCTGTGCAATGCAGATCTTTCTGCGAACCACCAGCCAACAACCCATGATGACAAAATGGGTGCAGGAGGAGGTTGGAGTGAGAGGTCTGGCTGGGAGGTAGGGTGCAAGAGCAGGCTGGGAGTGTGGGTCTGGGAAGGAAGTTTGGTACAGGAGTGGGTTGATGGTAGGAGGCTTTGTGTGGGAGGGAGAGGATGGGGGTCTGGGAGGGAGGGTGCAGAAGTGGGGTTGGAGTGCATGAGGGAGATAGGGGCGTGGGTCTGGGCATGAAGGGGTTAGGGGATGCTTGCCTGGCTCCGTGCCTCCTACCATTCCCAGGCACCACTCCCCACTGCTCCCATTGGCCATGAATCTGGCCAATGGGAGCAGCAGGGAAAGCCTCCAGGCATGGACATTCAGTGAAGGTAGGACTGGGGGAGAGGCAAGCCCTCAGCCCCACCCCTTTCCCTGAGGCCCTGCCCCACATGTGGGGAGGTGGGGCAACACGCTGGGCCCTGCCTCCCAGAGGGAGGTGGGGCAATGCGCTGCACATCTCCCTCCTCACACCGCCACAGGGAGGAGAGGAGGGCGAGTGGGCATGCACATCCCCAGCCTCCCCGGCCCGGGAGCACAGGGATGGAGGAGGATGCGTGGGAGGGCAGGCATGAGGGGCAGTAATACTCTGCCCCCAGAACGCTGTGTGTGGGGTTAGGTTGGCAGTTTGGGAAGGCAATGCCTTCCCCCACCTATTATACCAAATGCCCATGCCTCCAGGCAAGCAGTTTCCTGTGCTGACATTTCCCGGGGGAAGGGAGAGCAGGGTCATGCAGAGCCGTTTCCTTTCCTGGTAACCTACCTCGCCCCTCCCTCTGCAGCGGGAAACTGGTGCAGGTGCTCCAGCCTTGCAGAGGGAGTCGCAGGGCTGGAGCAGGCTCCCTGCTGTGGGGGGGAGCCCTGATCCCACGGACCACCTGCCAGATGGTCAAGGACTGCTAGTGGTCCCATGGACCACTATTTGAGACCCACTGTTCTAGGTGAAGCTCTTTACTTGAAGTACTGGGAGCCTGTGATAAACAGGAAGCTGGCTGAGAGCAGATTCAGCTGCCTTTGACTCTCTCCCAGTCAGTAGGTCAGAGTGGAGGAGACCATTAAAGGATTTAAAGAAAGTAGCTGGGTGCAGCTGAGACTGGAGAGATGAAAAGCAGCGAGGACAAAGAATTGTAAGTGTGGAAAAGCATTGAAGATAATGGGACTTGTATAAGCTTGTATAAAAGTGTACGTAATTGAAACCTTAGTGTTTGCAAGATCAAGGGCTGAGGCTCTGTGAGGCTCTGTGCCTGTGCCATTGAAGTCAATGGGGGGCTTTGTCACTCATTTCAGTGAATGTAGGCTCACGATGTGAGACTGTAAACTCTGCCAGGCAGGTGCTGCTTCTTTCTGGGCGTGATCCAATTTCATTAAAGTCAAAATGGGCTGGATTCAGTCCATGATATACAAATGCAGCATCTAGTACAGTGGGGCCCTAATCTTCATTAGGAAATGCTGTAGTAAAAAGGCGATGACATAAATCATGCACATTTTGGATGTGAACATGTGCACGAATACTTTTAACACAAGGTTAACTTAGCCAACATTTTTTTAAAGTGGAGTCTTTGGCATTCTAAAGGAGTCAGATAGCTTAAGGAAAGTTAATAGGTAGCATGGGGTAGGCTGGCCCTTTAGAGCAGGGGTGGGCAAGAGAGCCTCCACAGGCTGGATTCATCCTGCCATGTGTGTTGATCCGGACCACGGCTGCCCTGCCACTCCCTCGCCACCAGGCCAATGAGATCTAGGGACAGGGAAGCATACAAGGTCTCCTCCCTCAGCCAGGGGCACGCGGCACCAGAGGAAACCACCAGCTGTTCAGAACAGCTGGCGGTTCACTCTAGTTGCTGCGCGCCCCTTGCAGGGTGGGGGTGGCAGGCAAAGACTTCACACACTTCCCCACCCCCAGGCCCTGATTGGCCTGGGGGTTGGGGAGTATGCAAAGTCTCCTCCCGCTGCCAGGGGTGCACAGCACCTAGAGGGAACTTCCAACTGTTTAAAACAGCTGGCAGTTCTCTCTAGGCTCGGGGGGGCAAGGGGCAAAGACTTCATGTGCTCCCCCACCTCTAGGCCAATCAGGGTCTGTGGGTGGGGGAGCATGGGAAGTGTCCCAGCCCTGCCCCTTCCGGGTCAGCCCGGGGCCCCTTAAATTTGTGAAGTGGCCCCCCTGCTTTAGAGGATATCTACACAGCAATTTGTAGCAAGCTCCCAGCTTTGGTAGACAGACATTTCAGCAGTGTGTGTGGCTCCTCTATGCATCCATGATGTGTGGGAATAAGATTTGCCCTTATAATCACAGACACATATTAAACTTTGTAACAGCACTTCAAAGCTATTCAGAATGTGCACAGAAAAGAGAAGAACATATGAGTGTGCTGTCTCAGTGGGAAGGTTAAAAATGGAACTGGGTAGAAGAGTGTAGTGTCAGAGCAGCCAGTAACACCATTTGGAAACATGACATGCCTGTTCTGGGAAGCCCAAGTAAAGTAACTATGTGTGTCTAATTGTATACAATCCAGCAGTTTTACAAATACCTATTTAGTTTTGAGGGCAGAGGCACAAGATTTAAGATTGCTTGAGGTGTTGTTCAACATGGGGCCAACCCTTTCTAGTCTCAGTGCTGTTGGTAGCATTGTTGTTCACTATAGGCCAGGGCTACTCAACTTTGGAAGGCCGGGGGGCCACAATGATACTCACAGCACATGCTGAGGGCCGCAACTTAAGTGTGGTTGCATAGACATGCAAATATATATGCAAATAGCTTCTTTCATACTGATGGGCATGAATACAAAGATTAAAACAAGACTACACAACACGCAGGCCCCATTTAAGTCAGTTCTGCTGATATTAATAAAATGCAATATTTACCCGATTTCCACCCATATGGCAACACTTTTAATGAGAAATGACAGTCCAGGAATTTAACTACTAAAAACGTATATCAACAGAAGACCATTATATTGACTCACCATTGTGGAGTGTGTTCCCAGTGAAGGCCATGTTCAAAGGATCCCACCCGCGGGCTGTATGTTGAGCCCTGTGTAAACCCAAACCGTACCGCGGGCCACAAACAAATGGGCTGTAGGCCATGTGTTGAGTATCCCTGCTATAGGTTATAGATGAATGCAAAGACACACTGAAAGATTGCTTTGAAGGAAAGCTGGGAAATGTATCTTCTCCTTTGAAATGCAAACGTAATGGTATTGCCATTGTTCTGGTGACTGCCAGTTTCTTTGCCTTGGCATTCACAATGCTGACAAATGGTAGTAGAGAGGGACAATCAAACAAGGATTTGAAGCAGCAGAGGACCAAAATAACACTTTCTCATTTTCTACCTTTTTTATGCTACTTGTAAAGACACTTTCCTAAGTAATGTATATCTGGCCAGGGCAGTGCTGCTTGTTGGACACAAATCACAGATGTATGTGCACTGCTGGTTTAATGACCTATTCTGAATCTCAGAAAACTTTCATCACTCATGTTAATTTTTCTCTTATTTTAAGTGACTCAAATGTGTTGGAAAAGTGATTGTATCTAAAAAATCTAGATTAGGCTGTGTAAAATTATATCTAGAAAGTGTTATGAATTCTATTGGACTTTATAAAACTTCAACTTAATAATAACGTACCTTGTAAAAAAAGTTGCTTCTTAGTCACTTGTTGGATTTTCCTGATGCTGTGCTGTTGAGCATAATGAGGGTAATGAATAGATGACAAATAATCAGTTGTACTACAGCCAGCTAGCTTCAGAAGGGATTACAAATGCTTTTCCATGAATATCAGGAGAACTTGATTAGCTTTTTCCTACGTTTTGTCATTGATTTTATAACGATTCCTTAAAAGGCTTAACCCTCACCCAGACATGTCCCTGAGTAAGGAGAAGACGAATACATAAATGACCGTGTTTGCATTTTGGATGAGGTGGAATTTTCATGAACTGCCCTTGAAATCAAAATTGTGAGATGTTTTGTACAGAAAATAAAATTTCACATTTTTGGTTGATTTTACCAAAATGGTGTAAAACTTGTTTTTTCCTGCTGTCTTTTTCTTAACAAGCAAATGAAAATGTTACATCTGCAAAGCCATTTTCTCTCTTTTTTTCAAAAGAATGTCAAAAATCTTCAAGCAACTACAAAATGAACACAAAGGTCCTAACCACCCTGCAGTTAGCATGAAAGTTTATCCCCTGATTCTGTAACAACAAATAGATATTTTTTAGTGAGGACAGGACCATAGTGATGCTCCATAATGGAGTCAAAGTCATGCTTTGTTTTTAACCCAGTGGTAGCGTTTGGTTAGGTTTCATCTGCTCTACAGATTTTAATTGTTTTTGTAAGAGTCTCAAAGGACAAACAACCATGTTGTAACCCGGGAGCCCCTATCTTGTTATAATTTTATGGTGGTACCCAGAAAGCATGTTCCAAAGTTCAGTGAAGTCAATGGACCTAGCTTAATTGCAATCAATGGACTATAGCCTAAAGTCACTAAGTGGATGAACTAGAGGGAGGATGAGGAAATGGTGGGAAATTTTGCACAGGAAGCATACTAATAAATGTCATGGTCTTTGTAAAAGAGAAAGTTGCCTTTTTTTGTCCTGCTTTTATTTATACTAGAATAGTTGGCTGTACTATGATAACTATACCCTTTTACAAATGACCCTTCCCCCCATGCGTATTATTATTTTTTAGGAGACATATGGGCAAGATTTGTTTGAAAGTCTGGATTTTCTCTCTCTCCCAGCCAGGACGCTAAGGAGATACAGTGTTAACCCAACAGTCACCAAGTTACATGCTAAACTGCTGCAGGTTGGTTCTGTAGTTAACACATGATGTAATAGAGATTAACAGCCTTTTGCTCCCCCCAAAATTGTTCTGTGTGAGTTATACAATTGGTCCTTAGGTGCTGCTTCTACTGATGGAGAAGATAGTATTACTTTAATGCCATACACAAAACATCATTATAGGGTGAAACCCACACCATTAAAGCTATACATGCTTCTGTGGAGATTTGTAACTAAAGTTTCAGACCCCACAATATCATCAAAACCAGGTAATTCAGAGGAATAATCTATTTCCAGAGCCTGGTCCAGGGGCAGCAGGTGAAGGGGAACATGGGGGGCACCAGCCACATGACCTCCTAGTCTGGGGAATGGCTGGGACAACTCCCCTCCGCTTCAGGCCCTGCCTCTGCTCTGCCCCCTTCCTGCTTCTTCCTCTCTCCTGAGTGATGTGGTCCTGAGGGGGACTAGCAGGGCCAGGGGTCTGGCACTGACAGTAGTTGTCCAATCCCTCCCCCCACCCTGCATTCACTGACAGCAGCGGGGGAAGCAAAACAATGTGGCCCAGGTCTCTCTGCTCCACATTGCTCTGCTTCCCAGTGGTGATTACAAGGATGGTTCTACCCCTCCCCAGAGCTGAACGAGCTGGGGCCCCGTGTTGCTCTGCTTTCCATGCCACTATCAGTGAGTGCAGGGAGGACTGGGGAGGGGAAGACGGGTGGATTTCTCCTGCAGCTGCCAGACCCCTTTCCCATTAGTCTCCCCTGATGACCAGGGACTCTGGCCCCACGGTCTACTGACTGACCCATTACCCCTCCTGCCGACAGCGTTTACCTGCCCCCGCCACCATGTGTTGCCCCTGCATGGAAACTCTAGAAATCCTGCAATTGCTACATTTTACTGAACAAGAACTAAGAACCACACTCTAATTGTTGAACATTTGATGCCAAAGACAATACTATTTTAAAAGCATGGAGAGATGTAGATAAATCTCTGTATTAAGCCTTTTTCATATAACTTTGTATTAGGCCTTTTTATAATGTTATAGTACTTAGGACTAATTAAGGTAAAGAAAATGTCTTTGTATTAGAAGTAGAATAGATCTCTCCCATTTGACCTGAAAGTGGTTCTGTTCCTGATGAATGAGGTGTGAATGGATGAGGCGAGGAAGACAATCACCTCTGAGGATTAACAGCTGCCACAGTTGGAAAGGGAAAGAATAGGAGCCAAACCCAAGGATACTAAGACACTGTCAAGTGGGCTCATTGTAACAGGACCTCTTCTGAAGCAGGTCTGGAGTTAAAAGTAAATACCCTCTTTGAAGCTGTTTGTGGCAGCATTAAGGATAACACCCAGAAGTTGCCACAGATCTAATGAAGAACTAACTGACACAGCCAAAGTGCAGATATTTGCATGAGAAGGAAGCTTCTATAAATGTGGGGTGTCTTGCATGGGACCTCAGGTCTGGTCTTGTCAACATTGGAGGATGGGTCTGGATTGACAGAAGCCCGGCTCCTTCTCCTCCCCCATGTAACTCACCTGGCCCAGTGAAGTTAAGGGGAGCAACAAGTTGGTAACTAAACAACAACAAGACACAGTGTGTTTGTATGAATGTAGTATATCACATGCGTATGATACAGTAGTGATATATATATTGCCAATACATGTGGCATTTTGCCTTATCCCCCTACAAAAGATTCCATGCAATAATTTTAGTACAACAGAGAGACAAGGGCTACGTCTAGACTGGCATGATTTTCCGCAAATGCTTTTAATGGAAAAGTTTTTCCGTTAAAAGCATTTGCAGAAAAGAGCATCTAGATTGGCACGGATGCTTTTGCGAAAAAGCACTTTTTGTGGAAAAGCGGACGTGCCAATCTAGACGCGGTTTTGCACAAGAAAGCCCCGATTGCCATTTTCTCCATCAGGGCTTTTTTGCGCAAAACACTTTTTAGCTGTCTACACTGACCCTCTTGCGCAAATACATTTGTGCAAGAGGGCTTTTTCCCGAACGGGAGCAGCATAGTATTTGCGCAAGAACACTGACAATCATACATTAGATCGTCAGTGTTCTTGCGCAAATTCAAGCGGCCAGTGTAGACAGCTAGCAAGATTTTCCGCAAAAGCGCCTGCTTTTGTGGAAAAACTTGCCAGTCTAGACGCAGCCCATATGTTTTACCTCTGAATGATATTTCATATCAGATATCTCATTTTGAAGCACACAAAACACCATATTCTAGCTCCTCTTCCCTACAACTCAGATTAAAATAAGAAAAGTTAAAGCTTATTGCCATGTGTTCTCTTATGGTTGGGCAGTTAGGGGCAGCGGAAAGTTGGCAGCAGAATATCTGATCGGGCATCTGTTTACTTTTTGTCACCATCTTGACTTCCTGAATTGCGGTTGGTGAAGTTGATTGTATTATTTGCCATCCTCCATACAAAAGGTTTCTGGGAAACATTCAAACAAATAAATGGGACAAAGCAAAATTTGAAAAAGACATTCAGATTCATATTTAATGCTTTTGGTTCCAGCTTTTTCTGAGGGGGTTTTACTTGAGTCAGTGGGAGTTCTGTTTGTATCATAAATGCAGGATCAGGCCTTTAAAAGGGGCCAAAAAGAATATGTTCCTACCAAGGCTAAATAAACTTCAGGGGGACAGAACCTCCACATGGGAGCAGGTGTCTGCCAAATGAATATCTTTGAAGACTCCAGCTCTGTGTCTCCTCATGAAGATAAACACCTTTCTATTTTGAAGCAGCTGTGGTCCATAGCATAGTTAAAACAAGATAATAAATCCTTGGAAAGAAACTTCCTTAGCCTTCTTCATAATCCACAAACTTCTTTTTTGAAGGAAAGCAGTCGTGAGGTAAGTACTCATGGTCCTTTCTATTGTCCTTTTCACAATCTGTAGCAGGGTTCTGTCTCACTCCAGTCAGGAAGGGGTTACTGAGTTCTTCTGGGCTCATGCAGCTTCAATCCAGGGCACTTCTGAGACCTTCTGCACCTGGAGAAGTGCAGCTCCTTATAAGGGAGGATCCAAGCACAGGGAGACATAGGCTATACAACATGTGGTCTATGGTGCAGTTTGGGTTTATGTGGGGCTCAACACAGCCTGCAGGTGGGATCCTTTGAGCATGGCCTCCACTGGGAACACACCCCACAACAGTGAGGAGTCTCCCAGGCAGGGTGAGCACTGAAAGATGCAAGCATACAGACTGGCTGGAACAGATGGGTACAGGGTATCAGTGTTTCTAGCCCTCAGGGAGAAGGGGCGCCCGGGCATTGTGTGAAAGAAGCTATTTGCATATATTTGCTTGCACATGCAACCACCCTTAAGTTGTGGCCCTCGGTATGTGCTTTGAGTATCCTTGTGGCCCCTGGGGCTTCCAAAGTTGAGTAGGCCTGGGCTACATTGCGAGAGGATCAGAAGCAGAGCTTCCTGAACATCTCTAGTAAGGATTTTTGGCTGGGAGGGTGCTACAGTCCGGAGTCTCAGCTGCCTGGACCTGCTACGTGAGTAGAAATCTATTTATTTTATCCCCCCCCCTTAGAGCTTAGGAACCTCAGCCTGGGTCCCTCAGACTAATGGGCAGTTAGAAACACCTGAACCAGTTGACCCCCAAAGAGTGGGCGGAACCCAGACTGTTTGTTGGATGAAGGACTGTTCAGCTTTGGCTTTTTGGATTAGAGCACTGCTAGCTAGTAGGGGGTGCAGCTGGGGGGAAGTAGCCCCTCCTTGCGCCAACTCTACAGCAAGCCCTGCCATAAGAGAGCTGGAGGACAAAGGAAGTATCCATATGCTGTCCCAAGAGGATGCCTTAGAGGTAAATCCTATGACCATGACTGAGGTTCCACAATATGATTTTATCAAGTCAAACTCTCTAGCTTTAGGAACACCTGGGCTACGTCTAGACTGGCATGATTTTCCGCAAATGCTTTTAACGGAAAAGTTTTTCCGTTAAAAGCATTTGCGGAAAAGAGCGTCTAGATTGGCACGGACGCTTTTGCACAAAAGCACTTTTTGCGGAAAAGCGTCCGGGCCAGTCTAGACGTGGTTTTGCGCAAGAAAGCCCCGATCGCCATTTTCGCCATCGGGCTTTTTTGCAAAACAGTCCTGAGCTGTCTACACTGGCCCTCTTGCGCAAATACATTTGCGCAAGAGGGCTTTTTCCCGAACGGAGCAGCATAGTATTTGCAAGAACACTGACAATCTTACATCAGATCGTCAGTGTTCTTGCGCAAATTCAAGCGGCCAGTGTAGACAGCTGGCAAGTTTTTCCGCAAAAGCAGCCGCTTTTGCGGAAAAACTTGCCAGTCTAGATGCAGCCCTAGTGAGGCTCTAGCCTAGTACTGCTGTCTCTGTTCTGAAATCCTGTGCCTGAGATCTCCTTTTAATTTGGAGTGCTCTGATGGAGATAACCCATTTCCTACTTGGCTCACCCTCTTCCATTGATACCTTACTTCTCCTTGTGTCATAACTTTTTTCATGTTGTAGCTCTGTTACCAAGCCAAATATTAAGCCTTTTGCTGAATTTTAATCCACCAGGGATATTTGTGGCAGTTAAAATAGTTTTTTTTGAAGGGATTATGTGGTTCCATCAGACCTTTATGGGGTCAGTTTTGGTTACAGTAATTGTTAGCTGAAACATCTTGTGTCTTTAACATTTTGCAGATGGCCTGCTGCCTATGTAGCTGCCCTAGCATACAAATTGATTAGCAGTAGCCTGCAAATGGGGTGGTCAGAAGAAAACCACTCTAGCTTTCTCAATTCCAACTATTAATATCAGTAAGTCTTATACTTAGTTTCACTAGGCTGCAGTAATTTAACATTACAGCTGGAAAACAGAAATCCTATTGTTAACAAATTGAGGTGAAGTTAGTTAGAACCTCAAAACATTTGTGAGATGATTTACTGGAAAAATTATTAATAATAAAAGCAGATTTTTGGCATGAATGACCTCCCTCCAGAAGCACCAAGCCACTCATTCTATACATTTGTTCTTTCAATACAGATGACTAACCTATCAGTAAAATACAATAAACCTGGAAATAGCAGCTCTAAACTGACTTTCATTACATTTGCCTGTTTGAAAAATTACCAACAAGTAACTTACAGCAACTTCTTTCTAGGAAAAAAGAGAGCCCCAATGTTTGCCAGCAGAGAGCAGCTAAGAGTGTGAGAATACTGTAGGCTCTGAGCCACAGACCAGATTCTGGGCCAAGTAGCTGTCTATGGAGTGGGCAGCCAGGTGGTGCTGGTAGGGCAGCCAGGTGTCAGGTTTTTGATGGGGGCACGTGGTCAAAAAGGGATCCTGGAGGCTACTGTCCAGTTGGCAGCACTGCATTGCAGGGCTGGCAGGCTTCCTGCCAACTTCTGTGCTGTTTGGCTCCTGGGAAGCAGTCAGCATGTCCCCACTCAGGCTCTCATGGGGAGAGGGAGGGCAGGCAGCCAGGAGGCTCTGCATGCTGTCCTTCTCCACAGGTACTGCCTCTATAGCTCCCCCTGGCTATGAACCATAGGCAAAAGAGCTGCGGGAGTGGTGCCCCTATGATGTAGAGCTGCCTGGCTGCAGCTCTGCATAGGAACCAGAGGGGACATGCAGCTTCTTCTGGAGGCTGCTTGAGGTAAGCACTGCCTGGAGCCTTCACCCTGACCCCTTCTTGGACCCCAACCCACTGTCCCAGCTCAGAGCCCCTTCCCTGCACTCCAGCCTAACCCTGGAGCCTCCTCTTGCACCCTAAATCCCTCATTTCTGGCCCCACATCAGAGCCCTCAGCCCCCAGAGACTGCTAGGTGAAAATGAATGAGGGTGTGAAGAGCAAGCAGTGGGAAGGTGAGGTGGGGTTGGGTGGGACAAGGCAGGGCAAAAGGGGTTCAGTTTTGTGAGTAGAAAGCAGGTATCTCCAGGGGCTGGGGGTGGAAACAGACCATTGTGCAGGGTGAGGGAATGACAGGGTTATCATAAACCTAGATTCTTCCACCATGGCCTAGCTGTAGCCTGGCTTTGTGGAATGCTGCATAGATTGTTTGCATATCACAGGACTCCATGCCATCTGAGGGGCCAGCCCATGGGGTGCAGCTGCCCCATTATGCTGAGCCTCTTCTCTAGTACGGAAGGACCATGCCCATTCCATTGCCTAAGTCTCCATAACCACAGGAGGACTTCTTACTTTGAACCTGTGTCCAGTGCCAAAGCCAAGCCCTGACTACAAACTGCTGTACACCATGGTGTCTCTTTAGGTTAATGAAACCTTGTAACTTGATAAAGTGGTTTCCCCCCCCTCTTTTTCTAAAACTGAATAGTGGTTACTGACCAGAAACAAATCCGGTTAGATGACTGGTGACACACAACCCAATAACAAAACAAGAATTATTGATTAAGGTTCCTTGGCAGTATGCCATGATCTCAGATAACCACAGTTAGGAAGGCGAGAACAAGGAAAAATGAAAGACAAGTAGGACACAATTTTAAAACACACAGCTAAAATCAATATACGGAACCTTTCAAAGTCACTTCTTAGGTTATTTCTGGTGGCAGATGTATGTAGAGGAAACACTCTGGAACAAAACTTCTAGGCAAGATATAAGTTCTAACCTGTAAAAGAAGACTGTTTAGAACCAACAGAAAAATAGAATTAATGAAAGATTAAAGGCAACTAATATCTATGCTCTTTAAAAATGAGGCCTGAAAAACCATTTACCTTTTTCAGATTTATGACAGGTGGCATCTTACCATTCCTAAAACTTTATGGCCTCATCAAGTCAATAAAAAGGCCCTGCCAGCTTCAGTTTGGGGGTGCCCACTTGAGAGAGTGAGGGCCTGTTTTTTTTTTTTTTTTTCAGGAATGCCAAACACCCAGGCTACGTCTAGACTGGCATGATTTTCTGCAAATGCTTTTAACGGAAAAGTTTTTCCGTTAAAAGCATTTGCAGAAAAGAGAGTCTAGATTGGCACAGATGCTTTTGCGCAAAAGCACTTTTTGCGGAAAACCATCCGTGCCAATCTAGACGCAGTTTTGCGCAAGAAAGTCCCGATCGCCATTTTCGCCATCGGGGCTTTTTTGCGCAAAACAGTCCTCCCCTGTGTACACTGGTCCTCTTGCACAAATACAATTGCACAAGAGGGCTTATCCCTGAGTGGGAGCATCATAGTATTTGCGCAAGAACACTGACAATCTTACATGAGATCGTCAGTGTTCTTGTGCAAATTCAAGTGGCCAGTGTAGACAGCTGGCAAGTTTTTCCTCAAAAGCAGCTGCTTTTGCGGAAAAACTTGCCAGTCTAGACGCAGCCCCACTGCTTTTGGTGACCCCAAGTGAAGTAATGAGAACATGCTATTCTTAAACAGCGGATCTAAGGGATTTAAAATAGATGCCCAGAAATGCAAGCCCCCCACAACGAGAGGCTACTCTTGAAAATTTTGGTTTGAAGTGTCTTTCTAAAGCACTGCAATTAGCTCCCAGTCTCCTGACACCTGTCCCTGTGTTCTAATAACAATACCAAGTTGCCTCTCTCTTCAGATGCAAGACACCTGCTCAGGACAGGTGGGGAAACACATGGCTTATGCATTCCCATAAACACTTGTTAGTCCCTTTCTTTATATGTCAGAAGTTTTGCCATGGAAATGAGAAGTGGAGTCCCTCAGAACTCCAGAGAAGGTGGAATGCTGACCACAGTCTTGGTGATACCCTCTCTAGCTGGGGCTGCCTCCATAATTCAAATCCGCTCTTCCCAATGAGAAATGTCCAAATTATCAAAATGAATTCTCAGAATAGTTTAAAGAAGCTCTTAGACCCTACAATTAGGGGCAGCCCCTTTTGAAACTCCTGAAGCCCTTGAGATTTTAGTCTGAGATCTGTTTAGCACAGCAATGATTAAGGTCCCCCAACTGCTTTGAAACTTTCTTTCATATTCCTCAGTTTGTACATCATCCTGCCAGGAAGATGCATGAGGTGGTTGTTCCCAGTATGGATGTGACTCTATCCAGCTAACCTTCAAATCTCTTGCATATGTTTCCAACTAACAGAAAGCTAAACTGAAACTATCTCTGCTTTTAATCTAAGCTATGTAAAGTGCACTCAGATGCTATCTGTGCAATCTTTTTGCTCTACAAGTTGTACTGTTGTGCCAATAATAGGATGTAGATTAAAAAAAAAACACCTAGATGGATGGATGCCACAAATACTTGACACACAAACCCATATGGTAAATCTAGAGATTCAACTTTTTTTTTTCAAAATTGTTCCTTTACTGTGAATAGGCAACCAGCCATGATTTTGGGACAATTTCTTCTTTTTTATGGGGGATATCTGTGTATTCTACAATGAGAATCAGTCCTCCTGCTTCTTGCTGTTGATTGGGCTGCTAGATAATGTTACAGTGAAAGCTAACTGCAAAGTTTTGTAGTCACATGTTGTCACAGAACAGTCTATTCCAAGGGAAGATATTTAGACACATGCTCTGTGCCTGGATAATTGCCAGGAACTACCCTCATTTGTGCAAATTATAAGAAAACTTAAACAATTTCTCTCTCTTGGGGTGTCAACAAATTTGCAGCAAGTCTGTTGGCAGGAATTTTGAACTACTATATATCCGTTTTTGTCCCTTTTAAAAAGTGTAGTTAGGTTACAGGCTAATTGCTAGTTATTGCCTTCCTTCTCCTTTGAATTTGGTCTCTGAGATTGTAGGCATGGGAGTATGTGTGTTTGCTGTTTAATTTTTGTTTGTTTTATGTCCTAGTACCTGCTCATAAGCAGGACTTCTTTTGTGAATATTTTTCCTGCTGCTCTTCTTGATACTACCAGTAGATGGCAATCATGGACTGGACAATAAACTGAAGCCTGCATTCATGTCCTTCGCTCTCTTTCAGCACATGGTAAAAACCCCCTCAAACAACAGACAAAGGTTAAAAACCAGACAAGCAGTCTCCAGAGGGGAGCTGGGATCTTAGTCCTTTTAGACTTGGAAAATAACTCCTCTTAATGATGGGATGGGTGTACTTTTTTTTTTTTTTTTTTTTAGGAATTAGAAGTATTCCATGACTTTGATGATTTAACCCTTAGAATCCTGGCATTTTCCTAACTACCTGGCAAATGAGTGATTAGATATATATTTTTTTTAATTAAAACTCCTTCCACAGCTTGGATCCAGTGGCCATACCCAGCAAGAAGCCCAGCTCGCACCACAGTGGGGGTCTCTCCAAGTGTGTTGTACTGAGCTATTATCCCTTAAAACAGGTAAGACACAAGGCTCTGTGATACAACTGCCATATTCTGTTATTGGCTAAAGTGGTTACTGAGGCATCTCAAAGTTGCCCAACCAGAGAAAACAAGCCCTTCTGTTTGCTGCATTTGAACTATTTTTATCTGTGTGGGTACCAAATGTAAGGAGCACTGGGACAGTGTAATGGACACAGCATACTGGGGAATGCGTCAGTGGGGATTTCCTGAGATCAGAATACCGGTAAATAAAAACAAGTGCCTGAAAACCGTCTTGTACTTGGGGATTGATGTATGTCACTAGTGCCATTAGCTGGAGGCCAGTGGAATGATCCAGTCAGTGGAGTGTTTGTCTACTGGTGCATGTTAGAGACTCTTCTACTCTGTGTGCAGTGGGATGGAGGGTGGTGGTGGACGCGTGGTGGGGACCCTCCCATTGCTATGTTAACCACTAAGGCAGCTTCAGCAGCAGTTCTGGATGCAATACTGTAGGCAGGACTCAGGAGACTGTTGTTCACAGTGGCTTTGTTTAATTTTAAAACTGTCAGCATGTCACCCAAACCTGTCGCGAACAGATATGTGTCACAATGGTAAACTCCCTAGTAACTTCTCTAGGCTATTGTAGCGCTGGTGGTAGATACATTAGACTGTAGGGAAATCTCCCATGCATGTTGAATGAGAATTGTTACAGGGATATTGATTGCATTAAATGACATGTTACGAAGCCTGTCTCTGCAGCAGAAGGACTTCTATGTTTTTGGAAGTAAAACTTGTGACTTAATTGATTTAACCTATAGAATATGTCACTTTACAGACTGTTCAGAAAGATAATATACAACTGAGAGCTTAGGGGGAAAAAAGTGTTTGCCTACTTGCCAGGGATGAGTACAAGTTGCTTGCTAGCAAGAAATCTTTTGTTAGAATTGTTTTAGTGAAGTGTTTCTCAAAGTGGTTTCACAGAGCACTTTGAGAAACATTGCTTTAGTGCATCCACACAGAGCATTCCACATAACTGTTAGCAATGTTCCAATGCGTTCCTTAACCATTTATCCCTTTTAGAGTCTGGCACAATGCAGGAGTCATGGGACATTTTCCAAATTGGGGCACTGAACTGTGGAATAGTTAGTGGGGCCTTCTGGCATTTTTGTTGTCATGATGGAGAAATTTTTATGGACTGATCTAGCTGATGGATCTGTGACAATGGTTTATGTAGTGCCTGCATCCATACGCCAACTGTTGCAAGATGTTGTACATGTCTTGTAAGAACAAGGGGTGCCAAACAATGTTTTAAAATGCCTTTTTCATGTAATGTAGAAAAGGCTGAACTTGTGCCAAAAAGCCCACTTGTAGCATAGCACATTGTTGCAGGGCTCAATGGTACCAGCAACATGTTAGCTCCTATGGTCCCTGTAACAATGCACTTCCCTAGGTGGAACCATAGATCAGGTACTTATAGATCATACCAGGTAAGACAAAATCTGAGCCAACATGTTCACAAACACATCATTTAGTCTTGTGACTATTGGAATAAATAGTCACAACTTGCAGAAGCAATGGTTCCCAACATCAAACATTAAGTATAATGCTAAAGGGGTAGGAGAAAGCCACTACATTTTCTTTTGCTAGGGGTGATATGGAGCCTACTAAATAACTTTCAATTGTGAGAACCTACACTGGAAGAAGAAATGCTAAATTTGGGTGCTCAAACTTTAGTCATCTGAACCAGGGTAGGGGAGGCAAAGAGCCCATGTCTAGGGTTGCCAGATGGTTTCAACAAAAATACCGGACACACTTGACATTACATCACAATCTATATTCCATCTTATTTAGAAAATATTGGACATTTATATTTTCTCATTTATATTTTCTCAATTTGTTTCCCGAACAGAAAGCTCAAATACTGGACTGTCCGGTTTAAAACCGGGCACCTTGCAACCCTGCAATGTCCCCACTCCCTTGGGTGCACCATCAAGAGGAGGTGGAGGGTACTGGGCTCCCCACACCAGCCCAGGCTCCCTGGTGAGCTTTTGCTACTACCTGACTTGATCTTCTGGCCTAGCCAGGTCAGGGCTGGGGATGAGGAGAGGAGCAGCAGGGCCTTGTGGCAACCAGGGTGGGGGAGGCTAAGGCCCACCTCAGCCCCTGGCACTTCTTCCTCCTCCCTCAGAAGAGGCTGCTACCACCACTGAGCCTCTGGCAGGCATGGAGTAGCGCCACAGGGAATCCAGGACAAATGCTGTCCTGCAGTCATTTCAGCTTGGGCCTGGGACTTGAAATGTACATTTCAAGACTGTCCTGCTCAGTTAGGGATAGGTGGTCACCCTAGTCCAGGTCCCTGACACAATGAAGTGAATCTCTTTGTTTTTAATATAGTTAAATGCAAGGTCATTTGGGTGTTGTCCCCCAAACTTGCATGTATGGCCTGTATCCTGGAAAGCAATGACTGGGAAAGGTTTGTCCAGACAATTATACTCACCTGTTTTGTTGTCAGTTTCTATTTGGAAACCAATATAGCTAAAATAGGGCAAACCCACCCCTAATATGGATGCAGTTATACTGGTATAAAGGTGTTTAGTCTATAGCTTATTTTGTAAGCTTAGTTTTGGTGTCTACACTTTAAAATGGATTTAGAAAAATTGGAGCAAGTTCAGAAAAGCATTACAAGACTAAACTGAGTAGGGGAGAAAACAGCTAAAGAGTTCTATCTATTTAGTTTCTCAAGAAAAGGTTAAGTGATGTGATCATGGTCTAAAAGTACCTACACAGTAGGGTGACCAGATGCCATGATTTTTTTTTTCAACTTGCTACTTTTTTGGGGGGTGGGGAGGGGTGGGAAGGGCTAGTTATGTTATATAAGACAAAGTCCCTAATCAGGACATCTACACAGGGATAAGATACCATACTTCATGGCTCACAGTCTAGTAGACAAATGCATAACAAGATCCAGTGTCTGAGAGCTGACGCTAGAAAAATTCAAATGGGGAACAAAGCAGATACAATGCCTTTTCCTCTTCCCTCCATAGTGAGAGTAATTGGCTGTGGGACAGGATGCACTGTAGGTTCTGTCACTTGGAATACAGTATTTTAAATCAAGACTGTGGAGGCCTTTTTAAAAGCTACAGTTCAGTCAAACTATTGAACTTTATGCAGGAATGACTGGGTGAAACTTTATGGCATAAGCTGTGCAGGAGGTCAGAGCTGATATTAATAGTTTCTTCTGACCTCAGTCTTTGAACTGATAGAATGTTGTGCCTCTGGACTTCTGGCTTCAGCTTAAAAGAGAAAATAGCTTTTTGTTGCAATATTTTGTTACCTTCATGATGCTTCTTAACTGACTAAAATTGCAGCAGCAGAAAGTATCACATTTCAGATTTCTCTGTTCTCACTACACTTCCAGTTTGAAGCTTACCCAGAGTGGGATCACATTTAGACACATGTATCGTTCCAAACTCTCAGCTGGTGCAAATTTGACATGGCTCATTGACTGTAGTGGAATTCTGCTAACTTACACCAGCTTAACTGTGATATATTGATCGAAACCCAGCACAGGTTTTCAAGTTCACCCATCACTGTTAGTTGACAAATGAGAGATTCTGATTTTAGACTTTCTTGTGTAGTATTTAGTTTGTTTGTTTTTAAGATAATGCAGTAGTCATATGTGAATTACTTTCACTATCTTATCTGTTTATGCATGTATATGTAACAGATCAAATTATTTCTGGGGACAGGGCAGTTGTGTGCACATCGCAGCCCCTCATCCCAATCTCCAGTCTCAGCAATTGTTTTCTCCATTCTCACACCCTGTTCTGTAACTTTGCACCAAATAAGTTATCAAGATACCTCATCTGTGTACCTATGAATTTTAATCCTTGACTAAATCTGTATAAATCACAACTAACTTAAACTAATACTGTTAATTGGGTAAGCTAAACATTTACTCTTACTTGTCTACGTCTATTCTCTGTTCCATTGCTTCCATCCATCTGGTTTTATTTTACAGGTTTTTGTGGTTGTATTTTACGTGTGTGCTTGTGTTTGATTGTTGGCTTGTCTTGGAGGGCCATTTGGAAATTAACAGACCCTTTGACATTGTTTCATCCTTCTATTGACAGACACCCATCCACCAGATTTCATGGTTTAAAGCTAAGTTCTGAAAGGCTACAACAGCAGAGATTTAATCAAAACCCCTTTATTTTCTTATATTTATTTCTACAATATTTAATTTAATATATTTGACTAATAAAATTAATTGCACAATTTTCCAATACTACTATGTATATAGGGCATTAATTGAGATTTGTTATCAAGCTAGACAATATAACCTGCTGGTTGAAAATCTGGTTCTTGACCTGCATCTGACAGCAATAAACTTTCATCTTACTGTTTTATAACATGGTTGGCTAAAGTGGATATTTTTTTTTCTGTGTCCCTGTAACATAATGTTCAAATCTAAACATGACAAAAGGGTGTAAGCAATGTAGCTTGTCTTCAGCTATAAATCTCCAAGGCCTTTTCCTAGCCACCTTTCAGATTGTCTAGTTCATCTGCCCTTCATGGACTTTTCTCTTGAACTTGTATTTTCTTTGTTTACACACAACTATGTTAATCCTCTCTGACTTTTCTGGACTGAATACATATTTTCCACACTGCATACAATGCTTTAGCCTCTACCTTCACTTCTGAAAACAACTTGAATCTTTCAAAAGTAAATGTTTACAAGAGTCATTTCCACATTTTTTGTTTACCCCCAAAGGAGGAAATGTGGGGTGGGGAAAGTTATACTCTTGTGTAAGACTCTGAGGTGTCTCGGCCAAAAGAATAATCCTATGTCATTAGTTAATAAGTTTGCGACTGGGTGGGACAGCCCTGTACTGAACTCACAGGGTTTAGCCAGGTTACCCTGGCTAAAGAAGCCCTGCCTCTGCAGTCCTGCCAGGCATGTTCTGACTGCAGCCAAGCTATAAAAGCCTGAGGAGTGGCTCAGTCTGGGCTGACTGCTGGAGGGAAAGGACCTAGGACGGGAGCTCCTGACCTGCATCAGCCAGTGGCCCCAGGAGAAGCTAGTGAAGATGCTGGGGCCAGTTGGGACGTCTCCACGGCCGTCTACACAGGAGAAGCCGCCCCTGGGAATGTGGAGGACCCTGCGAGCACATGGGAAGAGACCACGTCAGACCAGGTAGGAAGTGGCCCAGGGAGGGTGCAGGAGCAGCCTCTCCCACCCCAGGAACCTTAGCGCATTTCAGTTGGATTCCCTGCCGAGGGAGTGGTGGGCCTTCCTGCTACTCACAGGGCCCTGGGCCTGGACCCGGTGGAGTAGGGTGGGTCCGGGTCCCCCTACCAGGGGTGCAGCCCCACCCCATCAGTGACCTGCCGTTGTAGCCCTGCCTTAAAGGGCCTCCCAGTGACTGTGCATAGAGACTCGGGCCAGTGGGCCCTGTGTTAACATGACTGCATATAGAGACTCGGGGTCCTACCCCTGCCCTCCGGAGGGGGCAGGAAAGGCAGCCCCATGACAAAGTGCTTGATAAGGAATAGAAGGTTTTTATGTGTTAAATAAAAAGAATGAGCAGATGGGGTCATATTCTTAAATATGCCTGAACAGTGCTTGATACAGTTGAGGAAAGGTGCATGTATTTAATCATTTTTTAAAAAATCAACCAGCTCAGAGCATCAGGGAGATTTGATAATCCCCCTGGGAGTACAGCATGTAGCATCTATCTAGGTGACAATTACTGCATTCCACGGGGATTAGCACAACGCTTTTCCATTAGAGTGAAACTTGACCATGGGAATTAAACGTAGCCTGCTGAATAGGAACAGACTTTGTTATGTCAACTTAGGTCTGGTCTAAAAAGAAGAAGTTATGTCCTTCATGGATGTGGAAAAACCCATCCTCCTGGACAATGAAGTTAAACTGACCTTGCCCCTGTTGTAGACAGTGCTAGGTTGACCAGCAGATTCCTTAATATTTATTTCTAAGAGAAATATAAACTAAACAGGTAGAGCATGATTCTTAGCCTGTTCAGACTACTGCATCCCTTTCAGGAGTCTCAAGACAAAGCCCCACCTCCTGGGCCTTAAACATGTAATTTTAGATTTTGTGGTGTGGAGCCTGAGGCAGTTGCCCTCCTTGTCCTGCTCTAACACCAACACTGCACTTCTAACCCCACTAAACCTGTCTTGTGACCAAGGCTTCAATTCAGTCAGAGCTGTTCAGTCAGCTCTGCTCTGGTCACTATTTCAAATCTGTAGAGTTGAAGCCCTGAATGGGGGGAATATGGAAGAGCTCCAGGAAATTCTATGAGAATTTAAGCCCTAGGGGGTTGTGACAAACTCTGAGTTAGATGAGTTGATGTACCCCCTGGAAGACCTCTGCAGACCCTCAGGAGTATACATACATATGGGCCTCGTCTGTAGAGTTGCTATCAAATGCCCTGATTTTCTTACTCTATAATCTGATCCTGCAACAACAAAATACAAGGCAGACAAATCCATTTAATAAACTGTATTCCTATTCCCCCATAATTCTGAGTAACCAGGCAACTTTTTAGTTTAGTTTTGTGTGTGTGTGTAGAATCTCCTTATTCCCAGTGCTAATTCTCTGTTTAACTACAGCATTAAGAAACTGCTAAGTCTAAACCACAGCAAAAAAGATAAAATTAATGTATATTTTAGGACTGCCTAATTTATTTTCCATGGAGACTTATTTTTGCATCATACATTCTGATTCAGGTTGCCAGAATACAGCCTTTGGAATAGATTCATCTTCATCAGAACAATTATATAACTCAAGCTGTACCCAATATTCTAGAATAATATGGGTGAACAGCTGTAACTTCTACTCAGTCTCTTCACTGATTAGATTAATAAAGATATAGTACCATCAACATCCATCACTAATTTCACTCATTCCCACACCTACAAAGGTCACTAGCAATGAATTCTCCCATATTTTCCTCCTCCAAGCACACTTGCCTATTTTATACAATTCAGTTTTTGGTACAATGGTATAGCCTCCCCTCACCCACAGAAAACCTAATAAGAGTACCTGCAGTAGTCACTGACCTTCATAAATCTTTCCAGCCTTGCAGTCTAGGTTCAGATCCAAAGTCTGTTGGTGATGTCGATAGAAAAAAATCCTGTTGAATTTAGTAGGCTTATATCAATATCCTAGGCCTAGAGAGCAAAGATGCAGCATATAAAAACAAATAAATGTTGTTTTGGGTAAATAGGTGAGGTTTAGCTAAATATCCAAAGGGGTTGATTCTGTCCTACTCCTAGGATTAGGATTCCATCCAGATCCTCTTAGACTGAATTACATGAATATTATAAAGCAGGCCAACAATAACTACGAATGGAGAAATAAAAGGGAATAGCTGTCTTGTGAGTTGGGACAACTGAGTTTAATTCAGCACCAACTTAATGACCTTCCTGGGATGGGTTTGGTCACAGAGTTCCCCTAGAGTATATAACGTGATGTGCTGAAATACCACTGAGCCCACCCACCTGCCCTTGGTGGTGCTCCACCACTATGTCTCATTGAGCTAGACCCTCCAGTCTCTTCCAGCATTGGCACAGGTGGGGATGCAGTCCTCTGCAGAGTAATACAGCCATTGAAATCAGCTCAATTCTGGGAAGGCTCAGTGAAAAGGACTTGCCACTGCACTCAGGTACACAGCCCAGTGGGACTGGAACCCCAGATGGATATGTCTTGCACTGTATACAGTTTTATACAGAGCAAGTTCATAAAACATTCTCCCCCTTTATCAGTGAAAGAGAAATGCACAGCTGTTCCTCCCCAGTAACAATTTACAGTTTGTTTATTAAACAAACAAGTGATTAAGTATAAAAGGTAGGATTATCTGATCATAAGAGATAGTGGACTGAACAGTGTAGGTTACTAAACAAAATAAAACAACATGCAAGCTAAGCTTGATACACTAAACTTGTTACAAATCCTAATTTCTCACCCTAATTCTTATTTCAGGTAAAGTCCTTCTCAGGCCAGAGATGTCCTGTCCAACCTGGGTCCAGCAGTTCTCCTCTACCTTGGTCGTTATAGTGAGTTTGTTTCCAGGTGTTTTCATGTATCTTCCCAAGGTGGGGAGACTGTCTCTAAAGCTAGCAAAAGACTACTTCCTTTACCTTGTAGAGAATTTCCTGAGGGTGGGAAGCCTTTGTTCAATATGCTCCACACCTCTGTGAAAATGTACAAAATTCAGGAAAGATTCCAGCATCAGGTGACATAGTTATAAGTGTATATGAGTCAGTAGGAGCGTAGCCCACCTGCAGGAAGAGGGTTCTCCCTCGCTCAGTTGTCTCTTGTTCTGTGTCTGGCTTTTCATTTTTGTTCCTGATGGGCTCGTAATAGGCTTTTCCCAACATGAACACACTGATAATAAATCTTCAGTGAATATTCCTAATTTCAGATACAGAAGTGATACATTCATACAAATAGAATATAAACATTCAGTAGATTACATGCTTTGCAATGATATCTTACAAGAACTATTTTGCATAAAGCATTTTATGTATTTTCAAAATACACAGGGAAGCCCCTGTCACATCCCCAAATGGAAACACACATCCATGTCAAAGCAGTCTGTAGATCATTCATGCTACTGGTATGAATAATCTGTGTGGGGCTTTGGATGCAGATCAGCCAAGGGGTGCATACACATTCATGTAGGTCATAAAGCAGTCCCTCTCCTTGAAACGCCCATTCATGGCTTCTGTCAGCAGACTCTTGAGCTATGCCTACGCTGCAGGCTTCTTGTGCAAGAGTTCTTGTGCAAAAGTTCTTGCACAAGAGCGCATCCACACTGCTATATGCTTTTGCGCAAGAGCGTCAGTGGCAGCGTGGACGCTCTCTTGTGCAAGAAAGCTCTGATGGCCATTTTAGCCATACGGGTTTCTTGTGCAAGAAACCCCTGTTTCCATCCACACTAACCTTTTTACACAAGAGCTCTTGCGCAAAAAGGCTTATTCCTCGTGGGGATAGGAATAACTCTTGCACAAAAAGCCCTCTCTTCTGACGATCTACTGTAAACTTTCTTGCACAAGAATGGGCTTGCAGTGTGGACGCACTGCAAGTTTTTGCGCAAGAACAGCTGTTCTTGCACAAGAAGCCTGCAGTGTAGACATAGCCTTGGAGTGAACTCTGTGGATATTGCTGAGGAGCCAGGAATTAGTTGAACAATGAGCACTGGACCTTACAAATTCATAACCCATTTTGGTTTAATTTCATGATTATAGTATTTTAAAAATTTACAGATTCTGAAATAATGAAATTTAGAGTCTGAAATTTCATGGTGTAGGGATCCTGACCCAAAATGTGATTTGGGTTTGTTTTGCCTTCTCCCACCGCCCCCCCCCTCCCCAGGGTCACATTGCCACCCTTCTTTCTATGCTACTTCTGGTAGTGGTGGTGCCTTTTTTCAGAACTGGGTGACTGGCCAGCAACTACTACTCTTTAGCCACCCAGCTCTGAAAGCAGCAGAGAAATAAGGTTGGCAATATCACAACCTCCCTACAATAACCTTGCTACCTCCCTATAATCCCATTTGGGCTCAGGAGCTCCAGTTTAAGAAACACTAGTGAAATCTGTATAATATAGGTAAAAATACAGACTGTCCATGATGCATTTTTCATGGCCATGAATTTGGTAGGACTGTACCTAGAGAGCACACTAATTTAAAGAATTTGGCTTATAAACCTGATCTTGCACAATTACCAAGTAGGAGGTCATATAGGGACTCATTCTGCAGCTCTTGCTTATGCAAGTATTCATCATTTCCATGGAAGTGAATGGGATGATTTGAGAGAGTAAGAGCTACTTGTGTGAGCAAAGGTTTTAGGAACAAGGTCTTAATAAGATAAATCTTAATAGAGCCGTAAAAAACCCGTGCATAATCAGTACTTTTTGTGTTTAAAAAAAAAAAAAAAAAAGATGTTGCTGAGCTCTGAGTGGAGCTGCTGGTGCTGCGTCTGGAGGTGCTGGTACTGCGTAGCGGGCAGTACCATCACCAAAAAAAAAGCACAAAAAGCACTGTGCATAATAATCATTTCGTCTCCTGAGAGAATGTTTTCCCTGAGAAGTCATTTCTGTTGGACAAAGAGAGTCACTACAGCAGGTGAAATTAGGATAGCACAAAGATGGAGACTCATCACAAACAACTGAGAAATAAGGTAGCTGTTAGCTTCAAGGTTGTTGGTGTGCATATATCTGGGTGAATTAAGGTTTCAGCACTAGTGTAGAACACATTTCAGTACGATTGGCAGCAACTTGATTAGCCAAAACATGCTCTTCATTGAAAGTCATGAATTATGCCCTACTTGTAAAAGCTTTGAATCCACACCAATGGACTCTGCAAAAGGCCACTGAGATTTCAAATCCTCATGTGGGTCTTTGGTAGGAAAGGCTGCTCACCCTTAACAGAAGAGAAAAAAGAAATCAGAAACACCAATCAAGTTGACAGGGATCATTTCGAACCTGATTTCACCAGCAGCTAAACAATTGCATCTACCATCAAAGTCAATGGGTGTTGAGGTCGCTCAGCACTTTTCAGAATTGGATCCTCAATAGTGAAGTATTCAGGATTTCATGGCCTCATCCTGGAAGATGCTGAGTGCTTCCTGAGTCAGTATATAAGTGAGTGTATAAGTACCAAGCATCTCTCAGGATCAGGCACTAGTAAATGGGGATCTGTTTGCCTTTGGAAATTGAAAACAAAAAGGTCAGAGTTTGCAGACATTTTTGTAACTCACTTGAATGGTCCTCTTGAAATCAGTAGGCCTACTCCTATGACTAAGCGTTTGCAGAATGTGGTGTCAACTTCTCTTCAGATGCGGAAGCATCAGTGTCCTAGAGACTTGGATGCTATGAGTCCACAAAATCCACCCTTTACTGCAAAATTGGGGCCCACAGCTTCAGTTTTTGCTTTATGGAAACTATGTTGCTAGCCTTTATGGTAGTTAAGAAAATCTTGGTCAGCATGAAGTGAGAATAAACCAATGCAATGTTATCTGAGGCTCCAGGCAGCCTGACACAACACTTCAGTGCAGGGTGAAATACCCCATTCATCTCAATGAGTATGAAGGTGAATGTTTAATTCTCCTGATAGCTTTAGTAGGAAAAGCCAGCTGATGAATGAATTCCATGATGCTAAACTGCCTTCTATAATGCTATTCTTCCTCAGGTTCCAAAAGCCCAAATTATTCCCTAGCAGGCCTGCACACAGGAATTTCTGTGTGTGGGGGAGGAGGGGCGGAGAGAAATCAGCCCCAGCCTTTCCCCGTCTCGCTGGTGCATGTGGGGGCAGGCTGGGGTAACATGCCACCCCATCCTCATGCTTACTTGGAATACCATGGGGGAAGGTGTGTTCACACTCCCCCCTCCCCCCCCGCGGCGTACACACCTGTCTAGTCAAGTACCAAAACCTCTAGATCCCCCTGCTCCCTCAAAGAAATAAGTGTCCAGTTCTCTGTGGTTAATACAAACATCCACTGAAAATGTGGGGACAGTAGAATAAAAGTAAGTGAATGCAACCTCCCCATCCTCCATAGGAGAAGATGATGTAATGAGAGCAGAATATCTTTTCCCTCACATGGTTAAGAAATGCTCCCCTAGAGCTCCCATCCCCTTTGTTGGCTGTTGCTGTGATAGAGTCCCCAACTGTTGCATGGGATTTTGTCTGCAGTAGCAGACACCCCCCCCGCTTTTTTTTCCTCAGAAAGCAAAGTCCATCATATGTGCGCCCGCCCAGTGAAATATACATGAAGGTTTTGATGTTTTATGCAAATTGACTCACTTTTCAAAACCTTGTGTTTAAACACATTTTCTCTCTTGCAAATTTAACCGTAAGTTTGTCTTTCATTTATATTTGCACTAACAACAAACACTACCGCAGCAGGAATTAAAATTAACAGTAAACTATGACTTGCCACAACATCGTTGGGGGAAGAAACTGCCTTTCCTTAAGAATAAAAGCATTATAATAAGGGGTTGGATCCATTGGTCCTTATTTAGCTGAGTAATTGTTACTGATGTGAGTAGTAGAGCTGGAAAATCCTAGAGGCTGCTGCTAGCCCCCCTAAGTGGTGGGGTGACAGAGCCAGCAGCGGTGTGTGTTAGGAATGTAATAGTATAGTCGATTAACTGATGAATCAATAAACAAATGCTTATGGTTTAATGCTATAGACTACACACATTTCTCCCCCTCCCCGCAGCACCAGTTAATTTTTTAACAGGCTGGCCAGCAGCCCAGCTCAGTTCTGGCTTGCGCTGGGTCCAGGACCTACCCCCCACTGTGGCTCTGCATTTAAAGCGTATTAGGAACCAGGAGGGCAGGCAGCCCAGCTCAGATCCGGCATGCGTCGGGTCCAGGAGATGAGCCCCCCACCCTGGACAGGGGCAGCAGCATGGAGCAGCAGGCAGCTGGTCTGTGTGGGGATCTGGTTTTTAAACTGGCTCCCCTCGTGAACCAGCTGCCGCCTGGCACCCCTGGTACAGAAGCAGCAGCACAGAGTGGCAGGGGGCTCTTTGGGAGTGGGGCCAGAGCACTCTGGCAGCCAGTCCCACCCCCAGGGGCTATAGAATAGTCGAGTAACCGATAAAAATTCATGAGGTTAATTGACTATTCAATTAACCAATATTTAACATCCCTAGTGTGTGTGTGGAGGGGGGTGGGGTTATCCATTCACATCCCTAATGAGTAATCCCACTGATACTAAGAGGGCTAAGATTTATGCCCAAGGTTTGCTGGCTCAGTTTCTATATTTATTAATCACTAAGGACATGTATTTATAGACACCTTCATCCTGATTATTTTTTCCTGACATTTTTCACGTGAGGAAACATCCAGACTATTTAAAAATAGAGAAATGTTGACTTTTGGTGATTATTTTTTAAATAGTTTCATGTATTTTTGCATTGGTGGGATTTTCTCAGACTGAAATGCCAACTGTAACTGTTCTGGGGGGAGACAGTGTGGTGGGAGAAATATCACTAAGGAGAATTTGTTTAGAAATGTGGTTTTTCATTAAAGCGTGTTATTACCATGAAAGCATGAGTCTTTGAAGCATTGTCCAAGACAATCTTTATGCATTAATGTGTGATGGGATCTCCCTGGGTGCCCCCTGGAACTCAAGTCCCACTGAGTCCTCTGACCCACCTGCCTGGGCTCTTTCCCACTGTGCTTCTGTGATAAGCTGCAAAACCCTTCATCCAGGCTTGCACTTCCTCCAGCATTCATACAAGCAGGGGTGTAATGAGTCTAGGACACGGCCTCCCTCTGACCCAGAAGAGGAAGGGTCCTCTAAGACCTCTTGGTGGGTGGGTCCAGGCTCACCCAGCCCTGCCCACAGGAGTATAAGAGCTCAGCCACTGGGTTCCAACTGAACAGGCCAGACGCTCGGCCCCAGCTCCTGCAGCGAAAGGCCCAGCCATGCTGCACCCAACGGGAGGACTGGGTTGGGCCACGAGGACTCCTGCCAGCTCCCAACGACTGGCCCAGGCCACTGAGACTGCAGCCAGGGCCTGAGGACTCGCCGAGATCCCCGGGACCCTTACCAGGCCCCACTGACTGGATCGGTCCACCTGGGTCCCTGCCTGCGCCGGAACCAGTGGGCACGCTGCCAGCACCTCTGTCCCCAGCTGACTCTGAGGAGCAGCACCTGAGCCAGGTAGGCCCCCAAGGGACACTGGGAAGTGGCCCAGGGACAGCTGACCCGGGGCGGCTGAGGAGATGGAGGTTGCTTGGGCAGCGTGTTGCGGTTTGGATCCCCACTGACCGAGAGACCTGGTCGGAGTGTTGTGGTCCAGATCCCTGCCGACCCAGTGGCCGCCACGCTGCCACTTTCAGGTTCCTGGACTGGGATGCAGTGGAGTGTGTGGGCCTATGTATCCACCCTTGTCACCCCTTTCTTTGGCAGGTTCCCCCTGTAGGGAGAAAAACCCCTGTGCTTGTCGGCTCTCCGCCAGCAAGGAGACCCAACCCCGGGCCTGGGTTTTGCGCTGTTTAACTGCTTGACTGTTTGTTTGTTGCCTGCCCTGAACAGGGCTGTGGCCTCCCGCTGACAGGAACCAGTAAAAGGGGACACATGTAACTGCAGTTACATGCAGGTTCTCTAGGAGTATGTCTGCACTTTCGAGAGAGGGATGCAAATGAAGACATTCAAAATTGCAAATGAAGCCGGGATTTAAATATCCTGTGCTTCATTTGCATATTTACATTATGGCGCTGTTGGAACAGATTCTGGACACGGTGTATGAAGCAAGCAGAAGAGTTTATTAACACACAGTGCTGGTGGAGTGCCACTTCGCTTGTTAGGCTTGGTGAACACTGCCAGACAATAGGTTACAACTAATTAGATAGGATACTTAATGGGTGGATGAAGTGATGGAGGGGGTGGGAAATCCCGGACCCCTGGATAGGTGCTAATCGTGAGGCAAAAGGAGAACAATAATCTAAAGGTTACATAGTGTTTTCCTCCCATAGCTTACAGAATACCTTGTATCTAATTAAACAAGTATTTAAACAAAGCAGACCTCAATTATCAATTATGTGTTAAGTGGCAATATGTCTGTCAGCTTCAGGAAGGTATCTCTGCACGGATGTGATCCATTGGTGATGCATCTGGGCATTAAAGCAGAGATGGTAAGCATTTGTTCCTAGCACCATTGAATGTGTTATGTCCTGTCTCTCACCCGTTGTCTGGATCGTTAGCTCTATGAGGACCTTCCTCCGATGGGCTAGGCGGAGGGGGGTTGGGGAAGAAGGGGTTACTGTGTCTGTGTGCCAGTTCCAGACTTGAAATTTAGAATAGGGGTTCTTAACAGAATATCATAGCCTGCCTCAGAAATAACTGGTAAACCTCATTGTATGAGGAATAAGGGTTATTTTGAGAGAAGGGTTTTCTCTCGAAATAACCGCAACTTAACAGCGTCTGTTATTTCGAAGTAGCGCCATAACGCGAATATGCAAATGAAGCGTGGGATATTTAAATCCTGGCTTCGTTTGCAATTTTGAATGTCTTCATTTGCATCCCTCTCTCGAAAGAGGGTGCAAGTGTAGACATACCCTAAGTACCAGCCTAGGAACCGAGAGTGGTACTAAGCAATAAACAGACGGCAGATTTGTAAGACACAAATAGCCTTTGCTTTGCAGTTGGAGTTTTCCTACACAGAGTAGAAATTCCTTTAGCTTGGGACCAGCAGAAATTCCTCAAGTTTAGTCTTTGTTCCTCAAGTGTTTCCAAGTGCGTTGTGCTAGGAAGAGTGAGGTATATCATGATGTCACTTCCCCCTTTCATATTGTCTTCCCATTTGATAGAAAGCTCTTTTACTGTGGCCTTGGGCCAAACAATTCCCACTGTGCAGTGCTATCTCTGAGAGGTTTCTATTGTACTCGGAGGTTCCTGCAGTAACCCTTGTGCTGTTACGCATTTTCTTAATGAGCTTTTAACATTGTTTGGTCTTTTTACCATTGTACCTGAAAAGCTGCTTGTGGGCACTTTCAACCTCACAGCACATTTCAGCAACGCATATAATGATAGCATGTACAACCCAATGAGATGCTAATGTCTAACAGACCATGATGTTTAGTATGAGGGCATACTTTGTGCAAAACATAACCTAATTATTTGACAGTGGTGACTAAAGGGATACCAGGGTGTCTCACAGAGTTCCTCATTTTGTGTATTTATAGTTGATGTGCAAAATGTTTTTTCCTACCAGCTTTAGTCACAGAAAAGCACAAGAGGGCACTTTAATCTACTAATTTAGCAATGGTTCTATTGCCTTGGAGAGGACAGGGTTAGGGATTAAAAAACCAAGCCAGCTTTTCAAGCACTTGTCTATCCATTATCATGAAACTGTTTGGAGAACCATCAGGGCTAGTCAACGAGCTAGAGCAACTAGAAGAGAATGAAGCCTGCAGAAAATATACACAGCAGCGTTAGAAGAGATGTTCTCTTGCTAAACAACTATATATCTCACCTCCTTGAGATGTGATCTCTAGTACTGCAGCTTAACAAAACAGCAGATGCCCAATATTTGGAAGGGAAAATTTCAAGGGAAGCTCAGAGGCTTTAGAAAGTGCTACCAATGGCACATTTGCCTCTGAGAGCTTAGCCAATGCTCCAGAAAGGTGCTAGGAAGCAGTGAACTGCTGGAAATGTCAATCTGTGGGTGATGTGTTTTTAGAAAAACTTGGTAGCCGTGAAACCATGTCTGAATTTCAAACTAGTGTTTCTGACAATTAAACTCTTTCTTGTGAGGTGTAAAAGTTGTGATTTTTTTCATTTCCTATTCTGTGCAAGATGGACAGTTTTACTGTCCATGTTCCATCCTAGAAGTAACTACGATATATTCTGCTTATGCAGAAGTCATGTGTAATAAAGGACCAAAAGGGTGCGTGGACAAAAGCAGTAAATTATTCCCTCAAGTTTCAACTGGTCCTGAGGTTATTTCACCGGCTGATGCTAGCTGGGGAGCAACACTGCACAATCTAGAACTCCCTTAATCCAAGAGCAAGGACTTTCTACAACTATTGCCCTTCTGTGCCATGGGGACAGCTGGATTAGTCTTTCCGATGTGTTTTTTTTTTTTTTCCCCACTACCAGCCACTCCAACTTACCCTATAGGCAAATTTCCAGGGTCCCCTGTGCTACCTGCAGGAACAATGTTTGATGGAACAGCAGCAGTTTACAAGGTCTTCCTTTCTGTTGGGAAATTCTGTTGTGAAGGTCAAAAGTATAAGTGGCTTCAAAAAATAATGCAGCAAGTTGATGGAGGATAGCACCAGTAATGGATATTAGCCAAGATGGGCAGGGATTCGACCCCATGCTCTGGGTGTCCGTGAGCTTCTGACTGCCAGATGCTGGGACTAGATGACAGGGGATAGATTACTTGATTTCCTTGTCTTTTCATTCTTTCTGAAGCATCTGCACTGGCTACTGTTGGAAGACAAGGTGTGGGCCCAGTCTGCTTGTTCTTATGTAACTGCACTGTTTTCTACTAGACCTCCAGGAACATACTGGTGGGGAGATGTTCCAGGCTGTATACCCTCTTCCCCCCAAGACAAGGTATATTTAGAGCAATGGTTGGGCTGATTGGCCCTTTTTGGGAAATGGCATGACCAGCCAGCTCCACAGCCATTCTTTTGAAGCGATGGGGAGCAGGGCATGGATGTTATAAGTTGACGTACCTTTTTTGTCTTTCATGCAAGTGCATGTCTCTGGTTTAGTAGCATCTCTTGCTGAGTACAGGCACATATTCTTTATAGACACATTACTGCTTTTAATTAGTCTAGATTGGCTGAGTTTAGAGCCATTTTCAGGCTGCTCGGCAAGCTTTGTCACTGATTTTAGGGGAAATTCTTTAACAAAGGAAGAAAACGTGACGAATTCAAAGGAGCCAGCAATTAACCCCCCTGCAAGGAATGATTTTTTTAAAAAAGAAATCCTGCTCCCATTCCAGCCTGCAATACCTACTTCTTCTTCCATATATATATGAGAGAGAGAGAATAAATATTTTCCCCATGCTATTACAAAAAAAAAAAAAAAATTGTCACCATGCCTCAGTTGGCCCCAGCTGAGAGCACTAGATTCAGGACAACCCCCTGAGAAATAAGGCCTACTGCCCCCAAACTGCTGGTTATTCTGTCATAAGATATATCAAGCCAAAAACAAAAGTAAACTTCTGTCTCCTCACCTTGGTTAATCAGAAGTAAAAAATGCAGACTCTTTAAGCATTCCAGTCCTTGTTTCACCATTCAGACTCTGGACTTAATGATGAATGTTATTTAAAACCATTTTAATCAAAAAGGGTCTTTCTAATCTCAAGAGATCAGCCACACTGTCAGGGCAATATATAACTCAGACCCAATAATCACGCTGTTGCCAATCCTTTAGTATCTAACATTTTAGTTTATAAGAGGAAAAGCAAGAGGAGACATTAAAATGATCAAAGAAAATGAATACATACAATCACTTCATGGTTTCAAACTTTATATAAATTTGCAGTTACAGGCTGCTGGCTTGTAAAGACTCTAACTCCCAAAAGACTGGACTGTTCCTTTTAGTGAAGTCCAGAGATCAAAAGAGTAAAAATGCAGATGCTTCCAGGATCTTTTTACCTTCTTCCATCTGGAGAAGCACAGTTAGTGGAAAAGTACAGGCACAAAATGGGAATCCACAGTGACATGAGCAATTCACATGCCCTTACATGCTTTGACTCACACAAGAAGCCATTACCCCCATTCTGGCCAAAGCATCCACAAGAAGCTGCACTGGATGGAGCAAGTTTTTCTATAGCTATTGTGAGTTAAATATCTTTGATGGGCTATGAACTTGAATAGTTCATACACAATGTGCCAGCCAGACTAGATGTGAATTATTTGGTGGGTGTTACCATAGGACAGAAGCATTTGAAATGTAGTTAATATTCATAGCTTTAGATACAAAGATGATGCATGCATACAAACATGATGATCTTATTTAGTAAATTATAACTTTTCTATTGGCACCTTACATGAGATACTTTGTACAAGATATTTTGCCATTGTCTAACAGTAGCAATATAAATGGTGATATAAATTGGCTTTAAGTCACTCAGTAAGTGATTTAAGGTAAACTGCAAAAAGTCATTCTCTTTGTATTCCCGAATGAGTCCACATGGGGAATTACGTGGATCTAACAACACTTATAGAACTTTTTAGTATAGACAAGGTCCAATATGCACCACCAGTAGAAATAAAAAACCTAATTGTAGGTGCTCTGCTAATCAGCTGGGCAGCATTTGAATCTCTCCTGAGCGGCCACACAAGTGCACAGCGTATGGGAAACACTGACAAACTCCAAGTTTGCTACACTCCTTTTAGTGAGGTTGGGGAATTGGCCATGTTTACTGCTCCATTGAAGAAGCATTTAATTGATTAATGCCCTGATGGTTTCATAGATCTTGGGGGGGGGGGGGAGGGGGGAATCACACAGATACCATTTGCTTATGTTTTCAGCCTAGACATGTTGGGTCCTGTTTGTTCCTGGACACCATTCTTCTGGCAGGAGCTGTACTTTCAAGGCCTCCACTTACTGTACCTGCTTTCATCCCAACCATCCCAACGAAGGGGTTCTATAGCCTAGAAAGTAAAGTAGTGCAGGTTAACACAGCCTCAAATGTGGCTGACACAGCCACAGCCTTTATTTGTTTGCGTTGATTTTGCTACATATTGGAGACTGGGGATAATCTAAAAGTGCTTACCTGGCTCCTCTGCCTTGCCCCATCTTGGCCCTGGCTTGCCCCTCCCTGCCCCTTCTGATTTGTCGAGGCTAAAACCTCGTGATTCCCTGTGAATGAGGCTTGCTTACAGTTTGAGAGAGGGGTGGAGAATGCAGCAGTCAGGCAGCAGCATGGTCTAGATATAAGGCATTGGATTGTATCAGGAAGCCAGGGTTCTCTTTATGGCTCTGTCACTGACTTGGCATATGACCTTGAGCAAGCATTTTTACCTCTGCCGCCATTTGTCCTCCCTCCATTTGCCTGTCTTTGCAAGCCGTCTAACTGGGTGTTCTGGGCAGGGACCGTCATGCTACGTTTGTACATTGTCTAGCACAAGGAAGATATGACTTTTGGGGTTATTAGTGCCCTTATAAATCCAATAGCTTCCCCTTCAACAGGCAGAGGTTTTCCCCTGCATATGGAAGCATGGGGCTCTTATATACAGTGCTTTTTTGTAATGAAAGAGGTGCTGGGGTGCAATTTTCCCCCTTCATAAACAATGCAGCAAGCCTAGCCATGCTGGGGCTCAGTCCTGGCACAGATTCAGCACTGCTTTTGTGGTAAGAGCCTAGCTCATTCTGATGTGCAGCAAACAGTCATAAAGAGCACCATTGGTCACTGACCTCTCAGCAACCCCACTGTATGCCAGAGGAAGGTTTCCCTTGCAGGGAAATGAAAAGGAACAGCAGACTCATCAAAATAAGGGGTACAGGACTTACTTAGCTTATGGTGACTGCCAAGAAGAAATAGGATTGATTAAAAAGCAGCCACTTGCAGCTTGAGGAGAACTGATATTCAAATTGCCACATCCAGCACTAGATATGACTGCTATTTTTGGCACCTCAGCAAGGTCAGGTTAATGGTGTGGGGCCTGGATTCACAGAGCCCTCCCTTTTATTCTGGCTGTCATCATACTAAACTACTTACACCATATCCATGTAATACTTTGCATTGTTTTAGCTCTCTTTGTCCCAGGGTCTTGGAGCACTTACAAGCTTTCATTAAACCTCACTGTGTCCCTGGGGAGGAGGTATTGCTCTGTTCATTGTACAGAGGTGAACTCAGACACAAGTTACCGCCTCAAGGTCAAGCAGTAAGTTATTTGACATAGAATCTAGGAGACTTAGTCCCCTGTTCAAACCATTAGATTCCAAGTGTCCTGATTTGCATTCCTGAAAGAGCAGTGGGTGAGAGCCCACTGGACTCTTGTTAATTTGTATTTCAAGAGAGCTGGGAGATCCATACTAGGCACTGTACGTACAGAGCGATACAGACCCTGCTCCAAATTATAGTTTTACATAGACAGTGATAAAAATCCTATGCCTAGCTCTTACAATGGTTTTCATCAGCAGAGTTCAATGCATTTTACAAAACAAGTCAGAATCATTATTCTCAAATTACAGGTGGGTGTGGTGGGAATCGCGAGGCACAGGGAAATGAAATGACATGCTCTGCATTGCCCAGCAGATGAGCGGCAAAGGGAAGAACCAAGCCATCATGTGCACCTTGTACATAGTAGGTTGCCAGGCTTTTAGTAGCAGGTCAAGCTGGACTGACTATAGTGCTACCTTCTCCAAGAGAAAGAGACCCCCTGTGTTCACTACAAGATCCTTTATTGCATTACCAGGGATGGGTGTTGTGAGCTTCTCTAAGGTATGATTACTTAGGGGCTGAACAGTTTAGTAGTTCAGTGTTCCATTCCATCTACCCCTTTAAGTTGTACATCTCTACCATTTTACAAAATTAACCCTATCAGGCTATCTTTACAATCTTTGAATTATCCTCTTGTTCTGCATCAGCCACCTGTCGAATTTTACTCTGTTGATAGTTTGTTCCTCTGAAAGAACACTTGATCTCGACTGTTTGAACTCTCCCCTATTGGCCTCAAACTCATATGGTCTGAGCAATGGATTTTTTTTCTTTGCCAATTGGAGTTCCTCCATCCTCTTTCTCCCTCCATTATGACACAAAGACAATCACCAGGTTCTAGACTCAGCAGCTCTAGGTGTCTGTTATAATGTTCATCTGCTCTTTTTGCCTTTTTATCTGATCTGGCTACTCTTTGCATATCTGGTCACCATGGAGACAAGGAAAATAGCCTAAGTTAGAATAGTTTTGAGTTATCTTCCCATCAGGAATTGTAGCTGGTATTGATGTGGATCTGTATCTTAGAGCAAGAAACGGCTCTTCTTGCTGTAGGATTATGGCTGCCCGTGCAGCTCTCTCAGCCTCTCCATTAGTTTGTGGGTAATGTGGGCTGCTATTAATATAATATAACCAACTTCCTGCTGGTCATGCTGGGAATTAATTCAGTTCATGGAGTGCACCACCTTCTGGTCCATGGGTGGGCAATAAAAAAACCTGCAGCCCTCAGGGTTAGTCCATGGCTGGCTGCCACCACTATGTTTACCTGCACTTCTGCAGGTATCGGAGGATCACAGCTCTGGCCGTGAATTGCTGTTCGCGGCCAATATGAGTGGTGGAAAGCATCACGGAGCCCACTTTTAATGCTTCTGTCGCCAGAGAGGGGTAGCTGCTCCATCACGCTCCCCCAAAAGAGAGCATCGTTTGAAAGCTATTTATTCATTTGTGAGGTAATGCAAAAAGCCTGCTTCTACAGCTCATACCAGGGAGACTGAACCAGGTTTACCTGTCCTGGTGCAAAATTTGACCTGAGGGTAGAACCCTACTAGTAGTATTAGTCCAGTCACCTTCCCTTCACTTTTCCGCTGGGCTGGGGAGTAGCTTTAACTTCCACTGGGGACTCAGTTGGAGCTATTCCTTTTGAGTTACAGCTGAGAGGATGTGCTAATCAGTGAATTCCCTACTATTCCATGCCCCTTTCTTAGCAAGGCCCAGTGTCTGGGCTCCAGCATTCTACTTGGTGAATGAGAGGCTGTGGATGCTTTGAGATTACATCCTCCCCAGGGGACTTTCCACTCTTTTGGATATCTGCGGAGGGTAAACATTAGCATAAATCTGAGTGAATGTAGTCTTCGTTCTAGAGAAGACAGTTTTTGATTAAGATAAAGTGTTTCCTTTTCCTTCTTTTTGTATGAGTTCAGCTTCCTCTTGCTTTGAAGCTCAAGTCAATGAGCATATTCTATCAAGCATCATGAAATGCCTATGTCAGTTATCAGGTACCTATCCTGTAAAATGAAGCTAACAATACAAAATCAATATAAACATGACTAACCCCATTAAATGCTTTCATCTTCAGCACCTGATTGCAAACTGAAAACTAAAACCTAATATTCCCAGTGGTTTTTTTCAGCTGTGTCCCTTGTATCCACATTGCTCATGCTTCAACCTAGAGAAGAGACTTGGTGTTTCTTGTAATAAATCCCATTGTAATACGATGGAACAGCTCTGGTACAAAAATTTATAGCTGCCTACAAGATTTTTTTTTTTTAATACACAATGGTAGCCATGGTGGCCTATAGAACAGCACTTCACCACATATATGTAATTCATTCTGTCAGAGCACCATTGTAAAGGAACATAATAAAAAGCAATCTCTCAATGCTTTCCCACTTTGGAGGAAGGCCACCACTGATTATTATTAACTCCACTTGAGTTCTGTGTTGCAATCAGCAGGCTTCTGTACCAGTAACTCTGAAAATCCTGCTTTACTGGATCTTCATTCTTTTCAGCTGTGGGAGCGAAACCAATGTACAGTTTAAGTTGGAAGCCTAGAGAGGCTTTGTTTGAACTGTGTTGCCATTGGTAATGCAGCTGGTGGGGATAAAATACATTGTGCTACTAGGTATAATGGCCACTTAGTTTTAAAAAAGGGTGGTGTTTTAAATTAAAATTCTTAACTGCAAGTCTCATTTTTTGTATGACAATTATTACCATACATATCAGCTGAGTAATAGCAGATTCTGAAGACTATAGTTGCAGTTTTCCAGCTGTTTATAGCATCTTTAATGGACGGGCATCGATTTTTTTTTTTTTTTTTTTTTTTTTTTTGAGTGGATGATACCCATTCACTTGTGAATAAAGTTGAACTCTTTTCCAGTTCTATTGGATATATCACACAGATTGGGTGTCTATCACTGAGGTCTGGTTGGACTATGTAGATGGCCATATTGTGATACAACAGGCTCCCCAAAAGATAATTAATGGCCCAGTTGTGGTGATTTAATTCTGTTTGAAAGCATGAAGTGATCAACTGCTAAGACAAATGGTTGAGTATCTGGACATTTCTTATCACTTTTGTACATGATAACACTTCAAGGTTCAGCTGGGGTATAGACCATAAAGCTGTTTGATGAATGTCATAGATAATTACAACACCACATCAAGAACTTATGACTTGCCTTCAGGAATTTCAGTGTGCATGCAGACTTCCATTCAGAAGGGCCGACATCTTAGATGTGACAGCCTTTATTTTTGGGTTGATTCTTTCATTCATCCAGATCCTTTGTAATTCCATTGGTCAGTCACTGTTGTAAGTTTGTTCCCTACTGATAAGACAGCTGAAGTCTCCATGGACTTTTTGATTTTAAGAGTTATGGGCTTCTGAAGGTGGTGGTGGGTTTTTTTGTTTGTTTGTTTTTTTTAAATCTCCTAGGTTGATCCAAACTCTAGTTTCTGATTAGGATCACAGAAGACCATGCGTGTCCTCAAGGTCCATCACCAGTGATTCTTACTCTCTTGTGCTATGGGTTTGGTGCCATTAGTGAGATCTTACCAGTGGCTCACACAACAATTATTGTCCCTTTTCCATTATTACACATAGAAACATCTCTTGACCATGAATTGTTTGTCAATTTTCAACCAGTCTTAGGATCTTTTTCTCTTGAGGGAAGACGACTGAGAAAGTATGGCTGTTACATTTCCAGAGGTCAGTGGTACTATGAGGAAACTTCATCCTGGGTTCTGAACTCCCTTTGATTTGACAGTGTCCTGGTCAGGATCATGAATGGTTCCCTGCTGGTTTTTAATTTGGGGTCAGGTTGCCAGTTTGCTTGTACTGACCTTCATAGCAGCTTTTGATAGAACTGAAGACAGGGTGTACAGATATTATGGTGCTGCAGAAAATCCCACAGCAGGTAAACAGGGACTTAAGAGGCTCTTCTGGTGTGCCTAGAACCCCTTCCCCAGAGTTTCAGGATTAAAATATTGTGGCAAGAACTTCTCTAAACAGTTCAGAAGATCACCAATACTTTGTTGAAACACAACATAGAGGCAGGCCTGGGGCAGAAAGCTCTGTCTCCTATAGTTCAATGGTATTGGAATACAGGATTCTGATTAGGGCTCCCTGCCTCCAAAGCAAACACAAAATTTGGATTGTGCACTGGGGTTCTCCTTTGAATTGACAGTGGATGGAAATAGACAGCTAATTTTGTTGCAGCTCATACAAGATGGCAATAAAAAGCTTATTAGAGAAAATGAGAAGTCAAAATTGAGTTCAGCCTCAGGCTAATATAGCTGGTAAAAAAAAATCAACATGATATACGGCCTCAGTAGATGCCATTTAAGACATGCAATTGAACCTTTTCTGGGTAATTATATTTTTAAAAACCTCCTGTGTTTTTGTTTTAGCTGTATGTGTATAACATAATAAGCTACAAATCTTGTGCAGTGAACTAACTTTTTGAAGTGAATTTCTTAAAAAGAACAGCACCACAATTAACAGGCAGCATTCCCCAAGATCTGACTGCCAATAGGTTGAGTTAAACAGACTGTAAGACTTCCTATAATTGCGCTGTCTTACCTCCAATAACATTGTACCAAACTATTTGTCTGAGTCAGGTCTGTGTTCATAAAAATCAATTAAGACAATAAAGTTAGGACAACCAAACTGGTTTGAATGATCATACATATGCACTGCAGAAGAAATTACTAGCTATTCTAAATAACCTTAAATGTCTAACTTGAAGTTTTATAAATATTGACAGAATTCATCCATAGTGTGGACAAGGTTTACTCCTCTTGTCTAGTGTTTGTAAATTATTCTGAGATTCCAGAATGCAGACTACTATACATGAGCTAAGTGCTCTTTTTTCTCCTTGGCTATGTCTACACTGCAGCGCTATTTCGGGATACCAGAGGTATCCCGAAATAGCTATTCTGTGTCTTTTGAGCACGTCTGTTATTTCAAAATATAACAGGCTTGCTATTCTGATGTCCCTGTAAACCGCATTCCACCAAGAGTAAGTGACATTTTGGAATAGTGATTTATTTAGAAATTAAGTGCTGTGTAGACAGCATCAAATTTCTAAATAAGCTATTTCAAAATTAACTCGAAATAAGCTATGCAATTTGCATAGCTCCTTAGAAGGAGAAAGACATTCCAAATAGTATTTTGTGTTGTGAAGCTGTTGCCTCCCGAACTTGAACCTGTTCAAAGACCACAGTTCCCCTCCAACTTCCCCAAAAAACTCCATAAATGTTTGGAAGCATATCCTATGTGTCTTTTAGGTTTCCTCTGTGACTGTTGGGCGCTGAATCTTTTCTTGGTTTGGTTGTAGTGATGCTATTTACCTGGTCCTGGTCCTCTTTGTAAATATACTGAACTTCCCTGATGAGGCTAAAGAGAGGTTGTTTTGAGTTAAATGATCAATAGACTGGCAGTGCCAACTCTACTGTTGGTAGGTGGTGATCCTGCTGGAAAACCCTGCTTCACTGACTGTTTGTAGGGGTTTCATTCTCCCATTCAGAGGGAAAGGTGTGGGAGTGGCTGAAAAGTCCTTGGAGAAGATTCCTGAAGCAGCCATGCCTAGGGTTGCCAGGTGTCCGGTTTTGAACTGGACAGTCCAGTATTTGAGCTTTCTGTTCGGGAAACAAATTGAGAAAATATAAATGTCTGGTATTTTCTAAGTAAGATGTAATGTAAGTTGTGATGTAATGTCAAGTATGTCCGGTATTTTTGTTGAAACCATCTGGCAACCCTAGCCATGCCAGCAGAGAAGGTGCAAGTTGGATTACGTACTGTTCCATGTCCAAAGAGCTTCTGTAAAATGTTTGGAGCAGGGGTGGAACACTCTTCCCGCACACCTGTTGCTCTTTAGCAACGTAGAGAATTTCACAATCACAGCCACACTTTTATTTTACTTGCAAGTCTCTGTAGAGCAGTGGTGGGCACACTGTGGGCTACATGTGGCCCATTGGGGCTCCACCTGCAGCCCATGGACCCCCTGTCTTTCGCCTGTCTCCCCCCCCCCACACCTCTCACACACTGAGGCATTGGAGTCCCACACTTCCTCCTCCTTCCCAGCACTTTTTCTGAGTGCCACAAATCCACTGATTCATGTTCTGTCCCCGCTTCTCCCCCTTCCTCTCATAGTTGGAATACTGCAAATCAGGGAAGTAGGTGGAACCCCAATAGGCTGCAGGCTGCTGTGGCCCACTGAAATGGAGGGCCACTCATGCAGCCCATTTACCGTTCTTGCTTGCCTATTGCTGCTGCAGTGAGACCTCATTTAGTATGCTGTGAAAGCCCAGGATCTGCTGGTTGGGTGTACAAAAAAAGGAGGAGATAAGGGGGAGAACAGAAAAGAAGGAAGACAAATTTAGAGAAGATAAGGCATGATTTAAAGAGAAGAGGCTTAAAAGAAGAGAACTAGAGGGCTTCTGTGTTTTTGGTTTCTTTTATTTATAGAAGGGGTGGGGCCACTAACTAGAGATAGAGGTATGATGGGGGCTAATATGGCTACGACAAATCAGGAAAGAGATCTTGGAGTTATCGTGGACAGTTCTCTGAAAACTTCCACACAGTGTGCAGTGGCGGTCAAAAAGGCAAATAGGATGCTAGGAATTATTAAGAAAGGGATAGGAAATAAGACCCAGAATATCTTACTGCCCCTGTATAAAACTATGGTACGCCCACATCTTGAATACTGTGTACAGATGTGGTCTCCTCACCTCAAAAAAGATATTTTGGCCTTGGAAAGGGTTCAGAAAAGGGCAACTAAAATGATTAGGGGTTTGGAACGGGTCCCATATGAGGAGAGGTTAAGCGACTGGGACTTTTCAGTTTAGAAAAGAGGAGACTGAGGGGATATGATAAAGGTATATAAAATCATGAGTGGTGTGGAGAGGGATAAAGAAAAGTTATTTATTAGTTCCTAAATAGAAGAACTAGAGGACACCAAATGAAATTAATGGGTAGCAGGTTTAAAACTAATAAAAGAAAGTTCTTCTTCACACAGCGTGTAGTCAACCTGTGTAACTCCTTGCCAGAGGAGGCTGTGAAGGTTAGGACTATAATAGAGTTTAAAGAGAAGCTAGATAATTTAATGGAGGTTAGGTCCATAAAAGGCTGTTAGCCAGGGGATAAAATGGTGTCCTTGGCCTCTGTTTGTCAGAGGCTGGAGAGGGATGGCAGGAGACAAATCGCTTGATCATTGTCTTCGGTCCACCCTCTCTGGGGCACCTGGTGCTGGCCACTGTCGGCAGACAGGATACTGGGCTAGATGGACCTTTGGTCTGACTCAGTACAGCTGTTCTTATGTTCTTATATATCATCTGGGGGGCCACACAAGTGGGAAGCAAAAAAAAAAAAAAAAAAAGAGAGGAACCAGAAGTGTCCACCCACACTGCAGAAGAAGCTGGGGGAAGTTTTTAAAGCAGCCCGGGACTCCCCGCAGCGTTTCGCGGCTGCAGGACCCCCTTCAAGGGCTGGATTAAATTGTTTGGTGGGCCCGGATGTGGCCCACGGGCTGGAGGTTCCCCATCCCTAGTTTATAGTGATGATTGAAGGGGGTGAAGTGGTATATTCCAAATGGATATTCTATAGACAATCCCTCAAGTGTCTGGACATAGTCCCAGAAACTTATTATTGACAAGAATAAAATGGATGCATCACATATTGCTATAATTAAATATAGGTATATGTTGGTAGATAGGGTCTGAGAGGGAAAATCAGTCTGTATACCAATGAACCTAAACTGGTATGTGTTGTAGATAGTGACTGGCAAATCTGTGACTATTTCTAGAATATTGGGGGAAGCAGTCTATCAATAGCGACACGACTGTCTGAAGAGTGATGTACAGTGCACTGCATATAAAGTTATAGACATGCCACATTATATTGGATGTTGCTGTCTTAAACCATAATGTGATTAGGATTCAGAAAGCAGCACAGATTATTTTCTATTCTGAGCAGGAGTATTTACAATACAGATACAACATGCTGTTGCTAAGAGATTTCTATGGAAGCTCTTCTGTAAACCAAGACAGACAAATTTCCTAGACCATTGCAGAGTCTGCTTCATCCATGCCAAAGCTCAGTGGTTATCTAATTATTGTAGTGTCAAAATCGTCCTAGTGAGATTTGAAGGGGGGTGGGAAAGGAGAGTCATATCTGAAACTATATTCTACCAGCTTTGTTTTCCAGGGGGACAACCAATCTCCTTCACTATCCTTTTCTCTATTGTGAAATAAAATCATGGCCCAGTCACTGTACTATGGACAAATGATACTTCTGCTGTCTCCACAATAGGTGAATGGTGGTGGGGAATGTTTCTGGCAGACCAAAGAAATCAGTGAAGTCTATTTTAACAATTCTGGTGACACATTCAGGTCACTGAACTTCTCATAACCCAGCTGATTGTGTGGTGATTCCCGACTTGGGCAGTTTGGCTGTGATCGGTGGCTTGCTGAATGCAGAATAAATTGGCTTGCATGACTCCTTGCGCCAGATTGTTAGCAGGTCTCCCGCACATGTTCTTGGCTTCTGTTGCAGGCTAATAGCAAGCACAGACAAGGCATGATGCAACTTCTGGCTAGTGTTTAGCCATCCAGCAGATGTGGGTGCTGAGGTGATTACTATAAAGAACTATAGCAAGAACCAGATGCATGATAGTGACCTACCAGTTCCTGATTACATTGGCACTGACAGCTGCGCCCTCTGGGATGGCTGAGACGGTGCAAAGGGTTCTGGGAGAACTTCATTATAGTGCTGCCTGTAGTATGTGTTACAATGCACTCTGGGATCAACTCCTGCAGAAACATTTTGAGAGGTAGGAGAACTGGATAACCAGCTACCCAGACACAAGTAACTTTTCATATACAAAGCAAAATAGCTGTGCCTGAGCACAGTACCAGCTATACTCTTCCCCCTAGCCAAAGTCAGAGAATGGATGAATGGCCCAAACAGGAAATAGGAAGAAAACCTGATGTACTTTAAAACATGCTTACAAACACACACAACCCAATGAGTCGATAGACCTTTAGAAACAGTATTAGAACACCTACTTTTTAGCACCCTGAAGCCATCACTGGTCCCTCTGTCGCCACCTAAAGTGATAAGAAACATTTTGGGAAACAGCAGCGTTTAAATTCTAGTACTCTCTTCTCTTAGCCCAGAACATATGCAATTCCCATTGACATCACATTTTATTACATAAAAGACTTATGTGCTGGCAATGATGAACAAGTCACACACACTCCAGCTGCATAGGCTTTTAGCAAATTGAGATCTTCTGCTAATTGATCTGAATAATCAGACCTTAGAATTGCACAGAGACTGCATGTCTGAAGATAACTAATGATATTTTATAAAAATTCAAATTCTGGCTATCTACCAGCATTCATTCTCTGCGCTGAAAGCAAAAGTGAATGCAATTAAACACATGCTGAACAGTTCACCAGAAATCAAGATAACTTTTGAATCAGGAAACATTTCCCAGCCCATAATAAGTGAAACATAAGACATTGATTTGCAACACTGATATCACTCTCATACCAATTCTGGGGAATGAACACAAATTAGAACTAGCATGACAGATCATTCTAATAACTTGTGCAGGTGTATGTATATGTGCATCTATTTCTCTCTCTATATAAGAGTCCAGCAGACCTAGACTGGTGATGACTAATCAACTTACAATGCATGTAGATATGTAGCTACCTGTAGGGAACCCATAAATTCCAATTTCTGCTAATTTGACTCCAGCCCATCATGCAGAGGTTTGAGACATCATGAAAAGATAAAGAAATGGTACTAAGACAGTCTTACTAGAACAGTGTTTTGGATCAAGCATAGGCTGACCTAATGTATGGTATAGAAGTGCAAAGCATTACTGTGTTACTATATAAAGTCAATCACTAAGGGTATGTCTAGACTACATGGCTCCGTCAACAGAGCCATGTAGATGAGTTTACTAGACATAGCAAAATGAAGCAGCCATTTAAATAATTGCCGTTTCATTTACATCAAAATGGCCACCGCGCTGTGCTGACGATCAGCTGATCCAGCACAGCGGGCAGTATGGATGCTCCGCGGTCGACAAGGGAAGCCTTTGTCGACCGCTCCGGTATGCCTCGTGAAACGCTTCCCTTATCGACCGTGGAGTGTCCAGACTGCCCGCTGTGCCGGATCAGCTGATCGTCAGCACAGCGCGGTGGCCATTTTGATGTAAATGAAGCGGCGATTATTTAAATCGCCGCTTCATTTTGCTATGTCTAGTAAACTCATCTACATGGCTCCGTCGACGGAGCCATGTAGTCTAGACATACCCCAACTGTAATTTTAACTAATGATTAGAATAGCAAAATAAAGCACAGCTATTTAATTGCCAACATGCTTATCTGATGTTCTGCTTTGCTAATTTGGTGGCAGAAAGAGGTTCTTCTAGCATGATATATTGATTACTAAGGGTACATCTACACTGCATGGCTATTTTGGGATACCGGAGGTATCCTGAAATAGTTACCCCGAGTCTACACAAGCCGCCCGTTATTTCAAAATATTTTTCAAAATAATGGCTGCATTATTTTAGCATCCTGGTAACCCTCCATGAGGGTTAAGGGATGTCTTGAAATAGCACGGTATTTTGAAATTTGGTGCTGTGTAGATGCGCCAAATTTCAAAATAAGTTATTTTGAAATAGATTTGAAATAAGATACACAATTTCCACTATGCAAATTGTGTATCTTATTTTGAGTTTAGAGTGCTGCGTAGAGGCACCCTTAGGGATGATTATTTTGTTCAGCCTTTACTTTGCAACGGGCTGATCCTTTGGTCTCATGGGGCCTTCTCTGTGCTTTCCTTCACCTTAGTATGTTTTCTTGCCCCACGTGTTTGTGTTGCTGTTCCTCTGTCGGTGTGAGGCAATGCCTACATCTTGCCATTGTTGTCTTCTTCAAAGAGAAACAATATTGCTGCTCTACCTTTTCTACTAACAGATAGCAACACAGGAATTAATAATTGCGTGTTTTGTTGTTTTAAAAAAGTCCCCATGATACTTTGCTCAGCTTCCCATTAGCTCCTTGACAAGCTTTGATTTATTTCTTCATTATATTTCAATACCATACATCAGATGGTGCTCTAGACACACTTAGGGTGTGTCTAGTCTACAGGGTTTTGTCGACAAAAGTGGACTTTTGTCGACAAAACTATACCTGTGTCTACACTACCGCCGAGTAGTCGACAGAACTCAGCAGTTTTGTTGACGGCGGTAAACCTCATTCTACGAGGAATAACGCCTTTTGTCAACAGAGTTCTATTGACAGAAGGCGTTATTGCATCTACACTGTCCTTTGCGTCTATGCTCTCATGTCGACAAAGTGGCTTGCTTTGTCGACAGAACTGGCTGTAGTCTAGACACTCTTTGTTGACAGAAGCTTTGTCGACAGTATCTCTTTGTCGACAGAGATGTACCCTCTCTGATGGATTCTTATTCTTTTCTATCTCTGGCACTTTCCCCTCCCTTTTCACATTTGCGTTGCACATAATTTTGGTCTTCTAAATATTCATCTAGAACTCTCACCTCTCCCTTTTTGGATTCAGTTCCCTGATCTCAGAATTGCAAAGCAACTTGCAAATATGGTTTAGTTCAGGCTCATCTAGAAGTCAGGGGATACTGATCTCTAGCATGTGATAGGTGCACAGGGTTAACCCAAGTCAGGTGATTGGGACCATGAAATGAAGTTTAAGCTCTTATCAGCAAGAAGGGTGTTTCTCATCTTACCCATATTCCATTGACTGGCTGTGCCACCTTCTTGATATTTTTTAAGGTTACAGAAGAGCTTTAGGCAACAGATTTTTGAATATGGCAGGTCAGAAAGCAAGTTTTATCACCAGCTCTGCCATTAACCCGCTATCTGTAAGTAGTTTTAGACATAGGCTACATCTAGATTACAGAGTTTTATCAGAAAAAGAGACACAAATTGTGAACCACAATTTGCATATCTTTTTCCGCTTTTTTTTTTTTTTCTGAAGAGGCTTTTCCGAAATTTGGCTCGTCTACACGGGGCCAAATTTCAGAAAAAACTCCTCTTTCAGAACATCCCTTATTTCTCTCACCAAGAGGAATACAAGGATGCTGAAAGAACATGCCTGCTTTTTCGGAAACTGTTCTGAAAAATCAGACGCATTCCCTGGACGCGGCAGAGCTTGTATCCCGGAAAAACTCTGCAGTCTAGGCATAGCCCAAGTCAGCTACATCTACATTTTCAAGAGGATATCCATCCATGGCCCCTTTTTGAGCACAAATCACTGTATAAAAGCTAAGTATCTTCTTAAGAGCCACGTTAATTGCAAATTCTTTGGGGGCACAGGCTTTTTTGGTTCTGTTTTGTACAGTACTTAGCACAATGGGGTTTTAGCACCTAGAAATGTTAGTCAGGAGCCACAATAATACTAACAATAATATTTAGAATTTTAATCTTTACCCATTTCTCTACTCCCAGCTTTGTCCAGTAATGAAATAAAATGTTACCTTCTTTTCTTCTCTGGGTTTTTGCTTTTAAAAAATGATTCTTAAGTTTTGATAAAACTTGATTTCTGCTTGATTTCTGTCCTTTTTGCTCTTATTAGATGCATGCATGCTGAAGTTGAAGAGCTGCTGGTGCAGGAGCTATTATAGAGTGGACAGAAGGCCAATCTACTTTGTTCAGCAGAAAAGCAAATTGTAGCCAGCCTGCCAGGGAAAGTGGAAATCTGTGTTTTAAGTGTAACCTCTTTTCAATCAATATTTATGTGCTGCCAAAGTACCTCTGTATATCAGAGAGTCTTGGAAAATAGCTTACTTCAGGCCTGCTAACTATCTGTAGAGGAAAGAGTGCAGGAAATCCGGTGGCAATTTTCATAACACTGCACTTGACAAAATTTGCATTTGTGGGGTTTGCCAGCAAAAAGCAGGAAATAATGCTATGAAAGCTTAGAAAAGAACTGTAAAGAAGTTAATTCAGTGTTTGACCTAATATTCCAATGCATATCAGAAGACTGGATAAAACAGCAAACACCTACATAAGAAGCAACACTGTACTGCATATTGCCTACTGTAGCTTCATCCACTATAGCTTTCTGCCCTTCCAGGAGCTGTTGTGCACCCTGCTGTCAGTTACTGCAATATTGATAATCATTCTCCTTTATCTCTTCCCTCTCCTCCCAGCTGCCTGGTTACTCCCCACCCCCTTTAATCAGCAGCCAAACAAACTTTTGTGATTAACCAATGATACAGAAACCCAATGAGAAGGATTTCTTTGAATTTACTGTGGGTTTTTTTTATACTACGAAGCCATATTATTTTTTGCACTTGGATTGTTGCATAGCCCTTTTCAAGAGGGCTTTCTCTGACCCTTGTGATTTACAGTTGGTGATCATGTAGCCTAATAGTGGCTACATAGGTGGCAGGTGAAAAAAGCAGCTATGGAGAAGTTGCTCTTCCCCTCTCATGCAGTGCTGTGACCTCTGCTTTTAGAACAAACAGTGTCACAATAGGGCAGTGGTTTTCAAACTCTCTTTCTCAATAGCCAGGATGGGCAGGGATGGTGTTTCTAGCTTCTGTTTGACAGAAGCTGGGAATGGGCAACAAGGGATGGATCATGATCAGTGTGCACTCTAACCTGCACGGCAGCACAGCGTCACAGGTGTTAATCAGCCCTGCCCAGTCAGAGGCTCAGGACTGCCCTGTATTTAAGATGTCTCACAGGCATTCTGATATCTTTTTAAAAAGGGGCAAAATGTCCCCTGCTGGTCCTTGAGTTCTCTGACCAGTGCAGTCACAGCAGCCTCCTATTTGCGGTTGGCGGTAAAGCAGGCACCAGTACGTGGTGTGTGGAGTCAGGCAAGGAGCTGAGGGAGAAACCAGGTAGTAGCTTCCCTCCCTGTGCACCCTAAAGAAGGGGGGAAGTCTGTCAGCCTTTTAGGAACATGGGGCTGAAGCCCCAACCACTGGCAGACCGCCCCCCCCAGGGCTGAAACCCCTTTTTGTGAGCACCCCCACCGCTGGCTGCAGTCCCATTCCCAGGTGGCCCTTCCTGCAGGGCTGAAGACTTTTGCTGCTGCGGGGCTGAAGCCCCATTCCTGGGCGGCCTCCATTCACCACAAGGCTCAGCCTGGTTCCTGAGCAGCTCCCACCCACTGCGGGGCTCATCCAGGTTTCTGGGTGAACCCCACCTACAGTGGGGCTCAGACCAGTTCCTGGGTGGACCCCACCTGCTGCGATAATTAGCCCTGTTCTTGGGTGGCCCCCTTCTGTGGGGCTGAAGTCCTTTTGCTGCCGCTGCGGGGCTCAGACCCATTCCCAGGCGGCCCTTGCTGCAGGACTGAAGCTCAGCCCTCACCCCATCCAATTTCCTCCCCTCCTCCACAGTGGGGCTGAAGCCTTGAGTGCCAGCAGCCCCTTCTTTGGGCTAAAGCTCCAAGCGCTGGCAGCCCCCCCTTGGTGTCCCCGTACAGGGCATAGGGAAATATGTAATTCTACTTACTTAGAGCTGAAATGTATCTGCCCCCTGCTATAACCCACTACGCCCCACTCTCCTTTCAGATCTGAGTTAGAGCCAAGGAGTCTTGACTTGTAAGAATATATATTAAAATTTTAAGGGTAACCAGCCTCCCTTAAGTGACTTGCCACAAGATGTCAGAATATGCTAGTGTTAGAGCTGAGTGGGTCTAATATTTATTTAATTTTCTTTCTTTTATATGGTAATTAGATACAGTGCTCCTGTCAGCTAACTGCTAAGTTGTCTGCCAAAAAAAAGTAGTTTTCCAGTATTTTAGAAGCCCCTGGATAGAGGTGATGTGTGTGGGAGGGCGGATGGGATTGGTCCCCCCAATTAGCTACTTGGCTTGTGCTGAGCAAACTCAGTAGCACTGCTGAAGCCTCCGTCCTCAGTACGCCCCGGCCCCATGCTTTCACTCTCTTCCCCCCCATCCATCACAGCTTGCACAGGTCGGGTCTCCCCTCCCCTGAAATCTGAACTGGCACCCCAGGCAGCAAGGAGACCCACTGCCTGACATTCCGCAACTCAGTGCTGGATCGCGACCCAAAGTTTGCAAAGGAGTAAGAAAGAACTCAAGTGCTCGATGAGAGGTTGCTATCTGAGGAGGCAGGAATTGTGCAACATTTAGGCTTTATTTTTTTGTTTTCACACAGAATGTGGTGTGAGCGTGGGATGGCTCTTGTAGGTATGGAAATCCAAAACAAAGCATGTTGCAAAAGCTTCTCTCCCCAAAAAAACCCCCAACCAGAAAACAGTAATCATGGCAGCATCCCAAATTCCTGTTCCCAAGCAGATGGCCACAAAAGGGGCTGTATTGAACAATTGGACATACTTTTGACTGCAGTGGGAAAAGTGAAATTGTTACAAGGTTGAATTTAGATAAGAGAACAAAGTAAGAGCAGTCACACAATTAGCTGTAAGGTGTAAAAGCTGCTAAGTGCTCTAGCAGCATCTGGCTCTGTCAGCAATAGGATCCAGGCAAAATCCTGACGTTTCCCAAAACCCTTTCATTTCTAAAACCAGTGTAATCAAGAGGAAACTGATCAGTGTATTGAAAAACTGCACAAAATGGCTGACTCACAGGATTATCAAGTCTTTAAAAAGGAACTAATTTATGATAGGTTAGTAGGAGGGGATGAAAGGTGCAGGAACTTGAAATGAGAATATTCAGAGTTCTCACTAACTCTGCCAAGAGCTATAGACTAGGCCAAATTACAGGATGAACCTCTTTGGTCTGGGACTCTCTGTTCTGGCAACCTCTGTGGTCCAATAGGAGCACAGATGTTGCCGGACCAGAGAGCCCCTGGACCAGAAATCTCCAGTGGCTGTCAGCTAGGAGCCTTAGGCAGCAGCTGGTAGTGGAGCCCAGCTGGCAGCCATTGGCTTAGGCCAGGAGTGCAGCCCGGCAGTCACCCAGGGCCAGGAGCACAGCATAGCCAGCCCCCTGGGAATGGATCCCGGCCAGTCTGGCAGCCAGCAGGAGCGTAGTCCAGCCAGCTTGGTGACAGCACAAGTCAACCGGCAGCCTCCAGGGGCTGGGAGTGGGGCTGGTGGCCAAGAGGCAAGCTGGCTGGGAGGCTGGTGTCCCTGGAGAGCCCTGACCTACCCTGGTTCAACTAACTCCCTTGTCCCGAAGGTGCCAGACCAGAGCAATCCAACCTGTAGTAAACAAACTCACCTCCAAATGCAGAGGACAGCTGAAGCAGAGACAGAGAAGTACCACAAGGGAACACATAAAAACAGTGGAAATATAAACCCAAATGTGTGCAAAAGCAAATGCACGAGTAGAGAACATGATGCAAAGACCTGTGATGATGTCAAGTGTCCTACATATGGGGTGTTCTGCAATACCTGTGGTAAGAGAAATCATTGTGCCACAGCTGGCAAGGAAAACACAGAATAAAAAGGAGCATACAGAGGAAGCAAGCACTGATTCTCAAGATGAGATTTTGTATGCATGTGACATTACTAGAGTGCATGTGAGCAAAAAAGAAATGGTAAAGCTCAGACTAACACCAAATGCAAAAGACAAAGCAGAAGCATGGACAGGAAACTGAATGGCAGATAGACAGTGGAGTATCAATTAATGAGCGAGGCTGCAACTAGATGCCAAGGCAAGAAGGGACCATTGTGATCATCTAGTCTGCAGCCCTGTATAACAAGACCATCGACCTTCCCCAAAGTACTTCCGAGAACAGATCTGTTAGAAAAACATCCAATTTTGATTTTTAAAATTGTCAGCGATGGAGAACCCACTGAGACCTTTTGGTTACTGTTCACATGGTTAATTACCCTCCCCGTTTAAAAATGTACACCTTCTCTCCAGTCTGAATGTCACTAGCTTTAATTTCCAGCTGCTGGATCAGTTACACTTTTCTCTGATAGTGGGGTCCTCAGACTATCAAGTATTTGTTCCTCATGTAGGAACTTCAACTTTAATCAAGTCATCTTTTTAATCTTCTGTTGTGTTAAACTAAATAGATTGGGCTCTTGGCTCTACCACTATCAAGTGTGTCATCTAATCCTTTACTCATTCTCTTGGCTCTTCTCTGAACCTCTCCAATTTGCCAGCCTTCTTCTTGAATTGTGAACACTAGAACTTGATGCAGCAGTCCAGCAGAGGTTGGATCAGTGCCAAATACAAAGGGAAAATCACCTCTCTACTCCTATTTATTTATGCATCCAGTGATTGCATTAGCGCTTTTGGCCAAATCATCTCCCTGTTACTGTTGAAGAATTGATCAAGAACTAAAAAGTATCTGTCAGGACAAAGTCTAATATAGAATTCCCGTGTTGGATATCACTGGTCTAGATGTACACTACAAGAAGATTAGTATAGAGCTGTTGTTGAGTTCTTATCCAGAACAGCTCTGCAGTATGAAAACATAGCACCTGAATAGGAACATGAAGAATTGGATAGGGAAAGTATGACTTCCTCAGTCCAAATAAATACAGAAATCACAGACCAAACGAGTATATGGCCGTGTCAAGGCAGAGGCTAGAAAGACAAACCATACAAGATGAAGACTTACAAGTGCTCATGTCTGCCATTCTGACAGACTCACTAGACTCCAGAGGAGAAGCCCCATCTGCCTCTCCAAGCATACTGGACTTATTGAGACAAGCTGAGCATACGAAATAGTATCATGTAAAGGCAGCTGAATCATAACAATCTTGAGGACAAAACTGCATTGGTATTTTGGAATTGAAGCCTATATATCTGAAAAGCAAGAAACCCTGTATACTGGCAAAACATGATCAAAGTTATCAGAGACCTGGTGGGCAGATGTGTTACCTGTGGGGGAGTGTAGGGCAAATGACAAAAAGACAATGGATAATATACAATACTCCACACAAATCTTAGAGCAAATGGACCTTTTTATCACAAACCACATAAGCTACCCCATATTTGTAGAGAACTATTCTGACATCTGGGTGCCCAATACTACTAAAGGCAAAGCAAGGAGACCTTTCAGCAGGTATGGTGTCCTAAAGTGTGGTTTCAAACAATAGACCCCTGGTTACTTGCAGTGAATTTATTCAATTTACCTGGGCGTGTTTGTTCAGTCATATCACATCATCACTGCAGCACAGTCTGTCACATAGCAATGTTAACACCCAGTTTAGTCACGATTCTATAAAGAAAGCTTTAAAAAGTAAGGAAAACATATGGCAAGTGATCTTCAACCATCTGCTTTAATAGCAGATCAGCAAAGTGCTTGATATTAATAGGTACGTGTACCCCGGAGCCTGTAGCTTGGCCATATAGTGACTGGCAGTGGTGGAAGGTTTACTAGACCAAAAGGAAAAGGGGAAACTTGGCCCACTCTGACTGATAAGCTGAAGACCCCCAGGAACTAGGCAGCGATCTTGTCAAGATGAAATTACTTCTTCAGGACAAATCATGCACTTGGAAGCAAGCTACATGTGTTGAATAGATAAGCCTGCGTGTATTGAATGTAGCAGGAGAGATCCATATATTTAATGGAAAGCAAAAAGACACATGATGTACAGTATATATAAACATGGAGAATGGTAAAATAAGCACTCTGAGATGTAATCAACAGGACGCAGAAGATTTACAGGCCAACAAGTGACCAATAGATATCAGAACAGACTCAAAACACTGTAAGAACCAAATGTGAAGCATGATTTGTCATTGTAAGTTCACCTGCAAGGTACACAAGACATTATATAATACTCAAGCATGAAAAAATAATACTGTTCAAAGCAAGTAAGGTGTTTTCCTCTGCAAAGTTGGAATGCAACCTCCTCTTTTTTCAAAATTAACAAAATCAACAAATTACAGGAAAGGTTCAATTAATGTCCCAATTTTAAAAAAGGTTTTGAAATTGTTGACATATCCTGTCTTTGACAACTTTTGAAATGAAAAGATTTTTTCTTTTTTGGTTTTTGGTTCAAAATGATGTTCAAAAATTCTGTTAGTTTACAGTAACCTTCCCAAAGTGGCTTTTTTTTTAAAGCATGGACAAATTCATTTCAACCTATCAAACAATGTTTTGATTAATTCAATAAAAAGTAAATTATTGATTAGCAAAAACTATCAAGATTGTGAGCTTTCATCCTGATGTGGGATGAGAAAAATTCTTTATTTTAAATTCTCATGGCATGAGAAAACCAGTCAGGACTAGTCAACAATCCATTAAAAACCCCACCAATCTAAATCATTCTTTTCCCCAAATACCACCATATGCAGAAAGAACTAGGCATGAGTGTAAACCAGCCACTTCAAGATAGTGTCATAAGATGGAACTGTCATTATTATAGCATGAGACTGGGGCGGGAGGGGGGAAGGAGAGAGAGAGCTGAAGAATCAAATGTTATGTCACTACATCCATAATAAGACACATTTTTGAAAGTATGGTGGGTCTATTCAAACAATTTCAATGGCTACAAGAGTGACAAACTGTGGCAATGCCTGAATGTCCTTGGTTCTAGCCAAGTGTGCGTGCTCATTTAATTTGCACTTAAGCTTGGAAGTCAGGTGGGTGAGGTGCAGCAGAGGTGAGGATTAATATGAAAGCTTAAAAACTGACTGTAATTTCTCTGAAATTCTCTGTGGTGAATAAGCACTGAATCCGGTGTCCTTGGCCCAGGTTTAAAATCTCAACCTTGTAATTGTACAGTGCATGCATGCTCATTGTAAATTGCAAAATTGGAGCCTTCTTTTGCATCCATTCTGCTCTAATGCCAGTGTTTAAACTCTAGTAGGATGTATTCTACACAGTTCAAAGAAAACCCTTTGTGGTGAAAGACTTCTTTATGTCGCTGCGTATGATTTTGTGAAGAGGAAACCATAGTAATTAGTGTTTCATTCTTATAGTGCCTACAATGTACTTGGGACTTCCAAGGGTTTGAGAGTATTTCAGATAATGCTGTTAGTTACTGTGACGGGGCGGTCCAGCCCCACACTGGCCAGGAGGGGAGCCGGCTGGCGTGCTGGGCTGTGCAGGCCCCGCCCCCACAGCAGTGCTGGGCATGCTCCAACTGTGGGCCCGGTATAAAGGCCAGGGAGACAGCTCAGTTGAGGCTGGCCTCCGGAGAGGAAGGAGCTCCTGCCCAACCTCTCGAGCCAGGGACGCCGGACCAGCCGCCCGACCAGCAGCCCGAACAGGGGACGCAAGGTCGGCCGCCCTCCCCGCTGCCGGTCCCAGGCCGAGCACGACCGCAACGGCGACCCCGAGGGGCAGCCCACTACACCGCAGAGAACAACCCCGTCGCGGTGGCCCCAGACGCCGGACCTGCCAGTACCACGCCTGCCGCCAACCCAGCGTCCGCAGGTGGGGTCTCCGTCAGCCACGGGGCTGGGGTAGGAAGCAACCCAGGGCAAGGGGCAGGGGACGCCCCGGTGGGCTTGGTGCATTTAGGGGGGGACGCCCCGCTGAGCCAGTGGTGGGAACCACCCACCACTCATAGGGCCCTGGGTTGGGGTCCGGTGGAGAGGGAGGGCCCGGACCCCCCTACCCCATCCACCCCGAGCTTGGACTAGGCCTCAGGGCCTGCGTTTGGCCTGGACTAGGCCGCAGAGTCAGTGCTGGACCTTGGACTAGGCCTCAGGGCCTGCGTTTGGCCTGGACTAGGCCGCAGAGACAGTGGCGGAGCTTGGACTAGGCCTCCGGGCCTGTGCGCGTACCGCCGACCCCAGGGCGGGACAGAGCGGGGTTGGGGCACCCCGTGACAGTTACATACATAATTGTTCCAGTACTTTTTCTGCAGCAATATGTATTTAAGTCAAAGAGCACTTTCAATTACTTTTGCAAGCTTTTAATATTGGCTAATGTGCAGAACATCTCAGAGATAACTATATGGATAACTAATTGCTATAGATATGTTGTTCATTTTTATTTTAATTAGAAATAATGAGTCGAGATTACAAATAACTTGCTTAGCTTTAATGTATAAAATCTTCCCTGGATATTCACAGTTGTGTGCCACATTCTACAAAAAGAACTAACAGACATTTCATATTCAAACAGATACCAGGAAGATTGGTTGAAATCTGAAGTTTAAAGATTTTGGCCAGGATTTGGGTGCTTTTACATGCCCTACTGGACACCACAATGGGCCTGGATGTTCAGAAAACCCCAAAGCCATCCCTTTTGAAGATCTGCTTCTTGTAAGATACCTCAAGATGTGCTTCCACAACTGAGCCAATTAGAATTACAGTTCATCTTTTTGAAATCCTGGCCATAAGCAGTATCTGCGCCCATATTGGTGCATCTTTCCCTTTAAGTTCCAGCTGTCCGGTAAAAATAGAATAGAAGGGAAAAAATGGGTGAGTTGGGGATCATCACATGGCTTACTGCCATGTTACACTTCTCCATTGTGCTCCTGCTGCTACATAGCTCTGAGTATTGGTCATTTTCCTCTATAAAATGGGAATGGGACCTGGAGCCTGACTGACACACGCTAAAAGTCAGAAAATGTGATGTAAGCATGCATCTTTTTTATTAGCAGACCCAGATTTCTCAGCGCAACTAAATGCAGCTTAGGTAAATGCAAGGCAGCATTTTTGTGTTGAAGATTACAGCTGCTTGCACACCAGTCAAATATAAACAGATTGTAGTGAATACAGGGGCGGCCCATGACTATAGGCCGACTTGGCCGTCGCCTAGGGCGCCGCCTTCAACAGGGCGCCCGGGGTGCCCAATGATGATTTCACTCCATTGACGGCTGTGCAGGCGGGGGCGCCGATCGCGTGTTCTGCCTGGGGCGCCAGCTGCCACAGCCCGCCTCGGGCCGCTCCTGAGTGAATATCTGTACCAGATCTGAAATCCTTTCCCTTAGCTAAGCATTCCCACTTTCAGATCAAAGACTGGGTACTGATATTTTCTGTAATCACTTTTCCACAGGTGCTCACTAAGGGTGTATCTACACTACACCCTTCGCTTGAAATAAGCTCCACAATTTGCGCTATGCAAATTGTGTAGCTTATTTCGACATAATTAAAAAATAAAGCGCTATTCCAAAACTTCCCTTAACCCTTGTGCAATGAGGTTTACAGGGACGTCAGAATAGTGAGCCCATTATATTTCAATATAATGGGCATGATCTTAAGATGCTAAATCGCTATTTTGGGATACAGGAGGCATCCTGAAGTAGCTCCACAGTTTAGACATAGCCTAACAGGGATGTCTGAGTGGTTTTTATCCCAGTGACATCATTTGATTTCTACTTTGAAAGCTGGCAAATGATGGTTCTTAGACCATATAGACTAATGATTTTTCATTGTGACTAGTCCTGCTGTAATCAGTAGTGGGCTTGGATGGTCAAGGAAATGAAGACCCAGGCCCATATTTTGCAGATACTCTTTTCTAATCCATATCTTGCTATAGTTACTATAATGCCTAGAGCCTTTAATGCTAAATGCAATCACAGCATCACCTTTCAAACTCTGCTTCACCAAAGACCTATAAGGCTCACCCCTTATTAACTTCCATGCAAGCTTGACACTGGAGGTTCTTTAACAAACAACTACTTTAAAAGTGACATTACAAAGCAATCAGTACCTTCAGGGACATCAAAAGGCTAATTGAAAGGGTTTTTGGACATTAATCACAGAGCTATTCATGAACGATTTCCAAACTACTTCCTCCAGAGGCCAAGTTATTGATGTACTCATCTGAGTCAGTTGGCCTGTAAAGAAACCATAATTAGAGACAAGATCAATAAGAACTTAATTAGCTCAAATTCCTATCAGATATTTTCAGAGATATTTAATATGATGAAAATTCAGACTTTAGAAATCAAATATCAGTCGTAATTTTTTACTTATTTTTACCTCATGTAATGAGAAAAACAAAGGTGCTGCTCCATGTGACATGGTTGCTTAAGTGTTCTGAGCTTTTATCTTGGACTAGATTGGTGCAGTAACTGAGTGGCAGTTTTGTACAATTGTTACAAAGTATACACTTGCTGTTATTAAAAAAAAAAAAAACCTCTCACAAACCAATAAGATTTTGTATTTTAAATTTTTATTTTTAAATTGAAGGTAGGGAATGAGTTACTAATTTTGATGGTATTTTGTGCTCTAAATATTTTATGATATTGCCTCCTTAATATCTAACTTAATGCAGAGTTTTTGAAACCTTTATTTTGGTGTTTTGTTATGATCTTCTGCAAAAGCTCTTTTGACTCTTCTTCAATTACTGTCCCCTCTCTCACCTTGCAAGACCCCTCTTTCATTTATCATCTTTTCCAGCTCAACTCCCAGACAATTTTCAATTTGGCTTTAACAGTGGCTTTCCTTCAGGTCTGTAATGGGATGTACTGCCCTTTAAAGACAGAGGACCAGAGGGTCTGGGGAGGCAAGGGTGATCAGGCTATGCTATTCCAACTAAACTTGACTGTTCAAAATCTGTACTGCAGGGGCAGATGTGAGGACCAAGCGTGTGGTAGCAGGATAAGACAGACTCTTAGCAAGAAGAGAGGACAATCTCCTTTAAGGGCCCGGGCCTGGGGAAACCTTGTGGAGAAGAATAGAGCAAGGCTCCCCTCTCTACCAATCAACTGATAAAAATAAAACCTGTTGGGGGAAAGCAGCTCATAAGGCATTTCCCTTTCTGGGGGAACCTTCTCTGTCAGCTAAAATAGATTGCTTTGCCAGTAAACCTTCATCCTGGAAGGGAAAGAGGAGAACCCAGAATACCCTACTGGATGTATGTAACCCTTCTGCCAGGTAGCATCAGCAGCAGCCAGGACTGGGTTCAATATCTAAGGGTTCCTCTCATTCCATCCAAAACAGAACTGGCTCAATCTCATACCCAGTAACCTGAGAAATTCACACTATACCCCTGGACACCTCTGGGAGGCAATGCTTCCCCACTCGCAAGCACAAAATCTGAGTGTGGAAAAGGAACTTTTAATAAAAGGGGAGAGAAGTAACGTGGCATTAATTTGGGAAAACACCACAAACAAAGTCCATAACCAAAACCACAAGTAAATGTCCCAGCTTAAGTAGATTGGGCAATGTCCTTTTCCTCTCACATTCTCAAGCCCAACAATGTAAGTGTCTCCTTCACATCAGAGGTGCATCCGCAGAGTTCACCTCTTATCCTGCCTGGGGGCGTGGCGCGGGAGGAGGAGGTAGGAGGCATCTCACCCACTCCACTGGTCACTCCAGCCCCTGGGTCTTAGGTTCCTCACCCCTGCTTTAAATAGCTGAGAGCCCTCTAGTGATCCTTGCTGTGCTGTGTTCCAGAAGCCATCAGAATCCTGGTAGACCACTGGTGTAAATATGTAGCTAGCTTTGCATGTCCATATAGTTAGTAAATATGGTTATTAGGTCCTCACTTTACCCATGTGGTTCTTTCTTACACTTGTTACATAAAAAAGGAAAAGGCATAGCAGTACGAATATGGAAAGATGGTATTTTATGAGACTGGGAAGTGATTAAGTGTGTAGAAGGCGAAGCAGAGTCAAGCTAAAGATGAATTCTGACACTGTTTTGGAGATGGTGATAGGTAGACTTACAATATCAGACTTTCAAACTATTGGAAACCCTAGACTGCCCACTGAAATGTGAGTGCAATTGCTTGTCTAATATGCCTGTATAAGTGTTGTGATTGTGTTTGCAAATCAGTTATTTGTGTGCATAACTCATCAGTTAAAAGCCTGATTCTGGTATGGGCATTTGAATATTGTGGGAGCAATTGCAGAGCCCTAGGTTTCCTATAGCTTGAAAAGCAGGCCCCCAAAAGGGTTTTGCTGAAAGGAGTACTGAAGTCAAGCATTTTTTTCTGCCTGTCTCGGTACAAAGGATGACATATACAAATAGGTGGTAATGTAGTATTCTAAAATTCACAAACTTTCAGGCTAATGTTATTTTTCTAATAAAAATTGATGTATTTCCAGTCTCCATTTTTGCTTGAGGACCAACTGGCTATGAATATTTTCTTTGTTTCCCTGTCATGCTTGTTCAGTAACTTAAGTCAAATTCTTTGGTACAATATGTCAGGTTATCTCTGTGATAGCTTTTTGTTTATGTCATCACATGACTGCCTATGATTGTGTTCAAATTGGGTCAACTTCCTAAAAGTAATTAATATAAACATATTATCATTTATGAAACTTCTAGGGTGCTGCAACTGTGCTGTGACTTTCAATTCAGTTTTCTCATGATATCACAGCTTGCTTTCCGGTGCGGTAGAATTAAGATTAGCTCTTTGGAGTATGCCACCTACTTAGGGTTGCCAGGTGTCCAGTTTTGAATTGGACAGTCCAGTATTTGAGCTTTCTGTTTGGGAAACAAATTGAGAAAATATAAATGTCCGGTATTTTCTAAATAAGATGTAATGTAGATTGTGATGTAATGTCAAGTGTGTCCGGTATTTTTGTTGAAACCATCTGGCAACCCTACACCCACTGGGGTTAATTATTCATATATACTTCATACATTTTATGTGCTATGGAAGTCCTTTTAGGCCAGAAAGCAAAAGAGAGTACCTTTTCTATATGTATTCTGTAGGGTGGCTGTTGGGAGGAAATATTGTACAACTAAATGGAACAGATTTTGTTTTTATATTCAGCCTCTGAGCTTCACATGGTAATGAGCTCTGCCAGTCCAGGTATCAGTAATTTTCTAAAATTTGGGGATAAAGTTGAATGATCAAATTCTAACTGAATATATATTAGTGGAGTCCATTTGTGAGGCATGCATTCCATAGCATTTATAAATCTGATCAGTGGCAAAGTTGATTTAGAGATTCCTAGATTATAGGAAATTATATGTTTATTCAGTTAAATGATTAAAGCTGGGCAGGCAGGGGGGCTGGAGCAGCCTCCCTGCCCACCGTGGCCAGCCTAGAACAGCCTGGGCTAGAGCAGTCCCTGCCTGTGGTGCCCCAGGGCCTGCCATCAACAGGGGCTGCTCCAGCCCCCACTGGTAAGCTCTGACCCAAACTGGTAAGCATCATCCAGTTAACTTTTTACATCCCTATTTATATTGACCAAAAATAATTTAGCACTTTTAAAATACTTTCACTTAGGTCCTGATTCAGTGAAGCACTTGAGAACACGCTGAGTTTTAAGCTTTGGATCAGGTACATAGTTCAAAAATGAACTTTTAACAAGTTACGTCAGGGCTTTGGCTTCTTGGCTATATAGGCAACTCTGTCAACTTGAATAGCTGATGTGGGAAGGCAGAGGAGGAGCTGATTACAGGCCACTCCCTGTCATACATCTTTGGGATGTCCCTGCATATGAACATCTGGTAGGTAGAGAGGCTGGCAAGTCAATGATGGGTGAAAAAGCCCCACAGGAAAGCTAGTGTATGGCCAGACAATTGTACTAGAGCATGACAACAATGACGGAACTGGTACATCTGCGTATTTAGGAAATGCATGTTGACTAGGTGGTGTGTAGATGTCAACTAGACAGTCAAACAAATTACAAGATGATTACACTACATTTTACTGCGTGCGTAGATAGTTTTGAAAGATGCCATTGAAAAACAAGAATGATGTGACAGTTGCATCGTATAAAATACACAATTTCCAAAGCATGAGTTTGGTACATAATTACAAAATATCAATATAATGTATGCTGCAACCAATAGCTAAACATTAAACATTTATATTTTTCACAGATGTCAATGTGGGTAGATGTGGAACTGATTCACAGACAGTAAAACAGAGGAAACATAAAAAAATTTGCTTTTAAAATTGGTTGTAATTCTTTTCTCCATTAGTCCTCATTAATTGCCACATTGAACCTTTATGAGAACAGTGATTCAGACTTGCTATCACCCATTTGTGGACTGGGCACATACACTTTCGCATCTTCCTGTTCACCCGCTGTGGGGGTGTTCATCATAATGACACTATAAAGAGTTTTTGCTGTCAGGATTAAGATGGCATGCAAATTACCCCATAAATTGTGTGCATCATAAAAATGGAGCTTTGAAAACTACTTCATGCCAGAAACCCCCTTTGGAGTTTTATGAACATAGAGATTGGAAATTTGCATAACAATTGCTTAAGTGGGATGGGAAGGGAAAGAAAACATACAACCTATTTGCAGAGACAGTCATTACCACATGCAATGTTCCACTGTGGATAATGGTTGGGAAATGACTTCACTTGAACAGCCCACATGAAATCCAGCACTGAAACCCTGCAGTATTTCTTTGTTAGCATTTTACCTCTTAAACTCAAGTTTAATATCTTTAGCATTTTTCTCCCTGGGTGTTCTTGCTTCAGCTATAGATTATGAAAATCTGTTAGCTCACGATGTCTGAGGAAATGCAGTTCAGCACACATCTCATCCTCTACAGTACTAGTTTTACAAACACTAGATAAGTCTTAAGATCTCTCCAGATTTGAATACACAATTCTACATATTAAAGTGCCTGGATTAGAGAGTTAGCACAGCATTATGTGAAATCCAGTGCTGACATAGGAAGGTTACCAAAGCTTTCACAGAACTTGGATGATAAATTTAAAACAAACCTGTCAAGCCGCAGCATTAACTCTCAAGCATTTGTGAAAGAGCTAAAATGTGATTGTCAACTGGAATGCTTTTTTCTTTGGTGGCTAATTGGCACCAAGTGGATTTGATGTGAAAAAGCAGCTTTCAGATGGCCTGATCTTCATTCTTTCATTTCAACATCAGTTTAACAGATAGCACTGACATTTGGTGAAATTCTCTCCAGTGTTGAGGCCTATGGGCCTCTGAGGTTTCATTTAAGCTCTCCAAAATGGAGGACCTTATGCTGGCCTTCTACAGAAGGGTGACTTTCACCCCTTATTAGAACACACCATCAAAATTGTGAGGTTAACATAAAGTAGAATGTACCATTCCCAAAACAAATGAGTATCAAATGCAAAAAATCGAGTCAAAATATATTTATACACTCTTGTGGAATCTAGTGTTTTTGGTCTAGTGTTCCAGTGAAAGGCTTACCTAAAGTAAAAATGTGGTGATGAACATAACTTTGACTTGTGAATAAATTATCTAATGAATGTAGCAGTACCTCTTAATGCTGACAGATTATGTGGAAGCAGAGGTTGATTTTTATGGCTATATTTGTTCATAATTGTACAAACAGTATATGTGAATAACTTGCATCCTCTGGGATACTCTTGAAATATTCTCTGAGACTTAGTATTTGTGGCATGTGATTGACAAGGCTGGTTGATATGACAAAAAGGAAATAAAATCATGGTGTTAGCAGCATAGTAACATAATTTTAGGATGTTCTTTCCTTATAGGAAAAGTTTTATGGCCCAGTTCTTTGAGATGGGAAATTTTAGAACCAGCAAATGAGAGGCTATGACATGGACCTGGGAATTAGAAGACCTGGATTCTATTCCCAGCGTCTCCTCCTCCTGCAAATTATTTAATCTTTCAGTTCCTTTTATTTATTTATTTATTTTGAGACATTTGCCCCCTCACTCCCCAAACTGCTCCGTGCCAATTGGCAGAAGGTTACAAGAATATCCTCATTCTGATATATACCTTCTGGTTCACCAAAAAATGCCACGTGAAGTGTGTGTACCGTGGAACCCGGGATCAGCTGGGGAGTCCCCCGCTGACCCCAGGCTTCATGAGGGCACTTCTGGGGACTCTTGTACATTTCAAAGCTGGCACACCGCGTGCAGCCCGAAGTCAGTGGGACTTCCACTGGCCCTGGGCTGCACGTGCAGTTCCACATTCCTCCTTTGAAATGTACAAGAGCCCCAGCAGGGGGAAAGTCCATCCACTACTCAACTAGTAAATTAATCGTTAGTGAACATCATTAGTCTAATGTTTATTCTGGTGATCACATTAAAATGGGGTCCCAACCTACAGTCTGAACTGATGCACTACAGTACTTGGGAGGAGTTGGGGGATGGGCTCTGGGAGGGAGTTTGGATGTGGGAAGGGGCTCAGGGCTCAGGTAGGGGGTTGGAGCATGGAAGGAGATTTAGGGTGTGGCTCCAGTCAGGGCTTACTTCAAGCAGCTCCCAGGAAGTAGTGACATATTTCTGCACCCTCCCCGCCACCCACATGTGCTGCCTCCATCTCTTACTATTAGTGGTTCCCGGCCAAAATAGTCTGCAGAGCTGGCACTCAGGGCAGTGGCAGCGCATGGAGCCTCCCTGGCCACCCCTGCACTTAGCGGCCACAGGGACATGCTGGCTGCTTCTGGGAACCATGTTTAGACAGGACAGGCAGGGAGCCTGCCTTCACCCTGCTGTGCCTCCAACTGGACTTTTAATGGTCTGGTCGGCAGTGCTGACTGATGCCTCCAGGATCCCTTTTTGACCAGGCATTTGGGTTGAAAACCAGATGCCTAACAACCTTAAATGTATCTTATGGGCTTTTTTCATCTAGTATGCAGGGTGTGGCTGGGCTTTCTTGTAGCTGCTGTAATGGGGCCACAAGCAGCATCATGTATTAAATGGTCTTCAGCTAGCTCTCGCCTACACCAAGGGACCAACTCAGGGTCTACCAGTTCAGGAGCTGGGAGGACAAAAGTATAACTGTTTGTGTAGCCCAGTTTGTTACAGATACTGCAACTGGTGTGCATCCTTTGTGTAAGCACAACACGGTAGTGTATTTGTGAATATATTACATCCATGGAACAACAGAGTTCACATTCTGTGTTTTATCTTATTAAATATGCATACATTTTGCATTGCTTGACAAGACAGGTCTTTATTTTGCCACAAGAATATTGCTAAGGTTGTGTAGATTGTACAGAAATGTTTTTATTTTTATTTATCCACATCTTGAGCCTGATTCTACTCTTAATTGCACAACTTTTACAGTGGTGTAATTCCACTGATGTCAGTGAAGTTACTCTGAATGTACGTAGTTGTGAATGGAATCGGATCCCTTGAACCGTGAACATATTGGTTAAAATAAGCTAATTTTTTAGTTAAATAGCTTTTTTGGGGGGGAGGGGGCTGGTGGTGATATTTTTCCTTCATAGCTTTAAGAAGTGAATATAGAATGGCTTTCTACATACTACTACGACAGGCTTGAAAAAATAGGCACATAAATGGTGCCAAGTTTTTTTTTCTATTTTGCCAATTTATGCTTTCAAGTACAACCAGCTTTGCAGGGGGAATGTGCATATTTTATTTACTGGGCAATGTTCCTGTTCACTTACCCTTTTTAAAGACAAGTGCTTCCCTGGAAAATTCCTACCATGTGGTGCAAGGCTTTCAATGCTCTCCAGAACCTATGAAAATTTTAAGTGATATTTTGAATGGGTTGTACATGGATTATTCTACTCTCTAGAGGAATGTGGGGGAAATTATTAGTTCATCCACTTTTATTATCTCCACTGAGATCATTATTGGTAGCTTCTAGGCAAGCCGGCAAATGGAAAAAAACCTTTGCTACATTTTAGGTGTCCAGTTAGGATGCATTAAAATGATCTTAGTCTCAGAGGCGTAGCCATGTTGTTGTTTTAAAAATTTTCTTGTTTGAAATATATTTTAATTGTTTAGTTACTGGATCATTTGGAAAACCAAGGGGAAATAGCTAACTTACAAAAGACAAAGGTATTTATCAGTGCTTTGAAAGCCACCTTGACCCTCTTGTGTTGTCTAGTTATTTTTTGTGGATGTGTATAGTTTAGATTTCAATAGTTTCCCAAAGATCCCATTGAAAAGCAAGGCCCCATTATACTAGAAACTGTATGATCACCCAAGAAGACTGGTCCCTGCCAAAAGAGTTAGCAGTCTAGTTTGAAAGAAGATGAAGGGTGATCCATAATCAACCCAAGAGTTGTAACTAAAGAAGACCAAGAGCTGAAGAATCCAGAGGTAAAACTTTCAGTGACAATTATGGCTGCTAATGGAGGTCTGCACTTTCAAAGGGGCAAAAATATGGACTTACTCCCTGGTGCAATGGGGAGAAAGTTCAGGTATAGCATGCAGCCATCTATCTTCATTAGCGAAATAGAGGCAAAAAGAGAACATCAGTGACTGGAGGCATAGATAATATGCTCTGTGTTCAGACACATTGTAACAAAGGTGCAAACAGCGGTCCCAGACCACTGAGAGAATTGTCTGGAGAAAGTCCATTTGAAATAGACAAATATTTACAAAAAGTCAATCTTTGAAAGTTTCAGGGAAAATATATTTTATTTTTAAAATTGTTTTTGTGTATGTTTAAATTCCAGCTCTTTGTTTCCTTTCCAACCAGGCTTAAAAACAAATATGTCTTGTGCCAAACATGGATTTAAAAACCTGGATTGTTTTTGTATCTGACTTAGAAAAAAGGTTATTATAGATTACTTATGCACATAAACTATACTGTACTAAATCAGAACAATTCACAGTACAATACAGAAGAACATCATGGTCAAAAGCTGTCAGCAATTCCAGAGGAATGGATCTATGGTATGTACATCTTGTTGTGGTTCTGGAAAGCTCTAGCCATGTTATTAGAATTAAGCCAAATCTGGGAACGTCACTACTTGATGCCTCATGCACTGCTATCAACTGTGATCATTCTGATTTAGTAGATTATGCTTGCTTGTTGTGCATGGTATTAGAAGAGAATCCCACACTTTTTCTTTTTTTTAAGGAAGACTTTAGGTCTCATGGTTGATAGAGGAAAGCTAGAAAACATGACCCAAGTTCAGCCAAAGTCCTCAAACATCAGATGCCTAAAAAAAAACCCCCAAGTATATTTTTATCTGTGATTTCAAGAAGCCATCAGCTTGGGCGGCTCCCTGGCCAGCATGGTTCACGTCAGAATGAAGGCAGCCAGCATGGCTTCCAGGACCACGCCGCACCCTCTGCTGACTATGTGGGTGCTAGGAGCTGTGTGTGTGTGTGTGTGTGTGTGCGGGATAGTCCATGCGTGCTGCCCCCTCATTCTTGTCCGGCAGCCATGCAGGCCTGATTAAATAATAAAATATCTATATCTATATATCTATATCTATATCTATATCTATATATATCTATCATAGGCTGGATTGGGGAAGAGCTGCAGGCCAGGAATAGGAGACCTGGACCAGGAATAAGAGATCCTTGCTATAAATACAATTGCAAAACGGAGAATAATTAGATAACAAGTAAACTATGGGAAAAATGCAAATTGTAAATTGTCACACACAAACTAATAAAAGCAGAAAATTATCTATTAGAATCACAAGCTAGTTCCTTGAAAAGAAAGCAATAGAATCAGTCTGTCAAAAGAGAAAACTGACATACATTTCCCCCTTGTTTCCAGGGGAAGCATGGACAAAATATAAACGTACAGAACTAGAGAGCAGGAGAGCTGGGTTTTATTCCTGCTTTACTTAAGACTTTCTATATTACTTTAGGTAAGTCACTTTTTAATCTCTATCTGTTTTCCCCATACTAAAATAAGGACAATTCCCCAAAGAACATTGAGATGCTGAATTTTATTAATGTTACACAGTTGTTTTCACATCCATGGAAGCTCAGGCTTATATAATTCTGTGATGGAACAGAGAGTAGTTAAAGAAAAAGTTAATTTAGATAAATTAAGAGATGGTTCAGATCTTGAACAGAAGTTACAGAGCCTCACTAAAGCTATGTCTAGACTACAAGCCTCTTTCAAAAAGAGGCTTTTTCGAAAGAACCTTTTGAAAAAGCCTCTTTCAAAAGAGAGCGTCTAAACTGCAACCACTTGTTTCGAAAAAGCAAGCCACTTTTTCGGAAGAGAGCACCCAGGCAGTCTAGATGCTCTCTTTCGAAAAAGCCCTGTTTGCATTCAAGAACGCCTTTTTTCGAAAGAGCACTTTCGAAAAAAGGCTTTCTTCCTTGTAAAATGAGGTTTACCGTGGCTGAAAAAATGGCTGCATTCTTTCGATTTAATTTCAAAAGAACACGGTGGCAGTCTAGACACAGGAGAAGTTTTTTCGAAAAAAGGCCACTTTTTTTAATTAAAAAAAAACCCTGTAGTCTAGATACATCCTAAATCAGGCCCTTCCACAAAAAGTAAGTTAAAAGTATTTCATGTGCCTTTACACTTCCTGGGATAAAAAGTAGAAACCCTGGACTATCACAAATAAATCAGTGTTCTAACTCTAATTGGAAATACTGGAAAATTTAAAAGATTAGTTTTTTTTCCACAAAGCTTTACAGCCTGGCTTCCAAACCCAAGTCATTCAGACAGCTGGGAAACATCTCACCCATAGGTTTTATGTTGTTTCAGCATCCAAGATAAGTTATTTGGTACTGCTACTGTGGAAACAAATCCTGAAATCCTTGCTCAGTTCCTCATCAGGATCTCATTCACCTCTGAGTGGCACTTTGTACATGTACAAAGGCAGTGCAAAATCCAACCATTCTCCTTTGGATGGAGTGAATGACAACTCCACAAAGGGCAAGGTGATGGACAATAGGTGTCTGTTATTACCTAGGCAAAATTCTCATTTGTAGTAGGAACTGGATATAGACTTCGGGATTTGGCCCTGTATGAATGACGATGCAGTTTCAACATTTCTTGTTGAGAAGGGTTATTCTGGGAAGTTAAGCAGAGCCATCTCGGGTGATAGTAGATCAACAGCTGAAGTAAATAAAATCATAGTTACTTTTGCAAGCTGTGCTCCATGGCAAAACCCCAGTGGGCAGTGAGCAGTATTCTCTGCAGGAAAACAGAAGGACCTTGAGGAAACAGAGCACATTCCCTGTAGAGACACAGCAGGGTGGAGGGTCAGTGGTTTCTAGGCAAGTAGAAGGAGGGCATGTAGGCAGGGGCTTTGGGAGGTAGTAAAAATCCTTCTGTTTCTGTAACTACGTTAGAACTGGACTCTGGAAATGTTTTTCATGAAGTAGGGGTGGCATCTTTATTCATAAGTAGTGCAGTTATGAGTGGCTAATGAGGATCTCCCTACTGAGCACTGGTACATTTTATATCTGCAGTATAGTTATTTAAGTAATAATTGAAGAGCAAGACATTTCCTTAGGATTAATGACCATCTGGGCGGATTTGATGCCCCAGGTTACCTGAGCAGATAATTAATCCCCTGATAATGCCCTGTGTTTAAATTGTTGTTGCAGTTATAAACTGAACATGAAAACAAACAAGCCAATGGAGCCAAATTCAGCTTTGGTATCAATGGGTACAACTGTGTTTGAGCCTTTTGACTCCAATAGACGTGCAATCATTGACACCAGGCCCAAGTTTGACCCCAGCATGTTTTATTGTGGAGCACACATTTTAGTTGTGTGTGCGATGCATTTCTATAGAATTTTTAATGTCCTGTGAATTAGCCAGTCATGCTTCTTGAAACTTTTCTTGACATTATGTTCACCTGCCACATACTGGGCACAATTCTGCCCTCATTTACAGTGGGGTGACTTGACTAACTCCACTGAAATCAGTTGCATTTGCATAAATGAGAGCAAATTTGGCTTCATACAATTCTTATCTCTAATGCTACATTTTATCTTGGTGTTTGTGCTGCTGCCAAGCTCTGGTGGGTTAGCCCTTAAATGGCAGTAAGTGGGAATGGAGGGAGGAGAAAAGCAGAAGAGAAAAGTGAAAGCTAGTGAACGTGGGGAGGCGAGTGTCTATAAGACTAATGGATTTATCACATACGCTCAGGGAAAATATTTAGTTAATTTTGTTTCTGTCAGGGTCACATGGTTAAATAATAGAAGGTATTCTACTTTAGATGTCTTGCCTATATTAGCGATGGCTCTGAACCAAAAGCTGAACATCCCTAAGACTGGGATGTATATTGGAGTTCTTTTGCAATCTGAACCGAGATTTGGATCTGAATTTTGCAAATGTCAGCTGTCTTTATAATGCACCATGCCAATACTGCAGATCTGAGCACCCATGAAAGTTGGCATGTTCAGAATTCAGATCTGTATCCAAATGTTCTGTTCTGAGCTTATCTCTAGTGATTTGATAGTTTAATGTTTTGAACATTAAAATGTATTTAATGTTTTGAATCTTCATCACATTTGGTATAAACTTACAGGAAACTCAGCCATTCACTCTTATGCCTCAGTTGATCTAATGTACCCAACAGTCTCCATATTGATTTTAGCTTTCTAAGAGGAGAAAAATTGATTTGACTGTCTGACAGGCATAGCTGGATATCTGAGTGGGAGCTAGCATTTTGGGACCCAGCATACACAGGGAATGACAAACCATTGTTTCTGCCACATAAAAAATGAAGGTGGCTCAGTAAAACTACACCATTAAAATGGTTTATGGAAGTGAAAACATGATTAAGTGACTTTGATTGTTAATGATCTCCTGAGGGAGTGCTTATTGTGTAGATTTGTGTTTTTATTATTGACAGCTATATACAAACCCAAAGGCAAGTAGGGATATATCATCAGATACAACAATATATAGAATTCGAGGCACTTTAGATGAGCTCAGAGAACCCATAATAAAGACTTGACAGTATGGATGGTTTGTGAAGGCAGGGCTGGGGGAGGCAAGCCCCCAACCCCACCGCCAGCTCTGCTCCTTTGGCTGAGGTCCCGTCCCTTCCCTGCCCCCACAGGGAGCTGGGGCAGTGTGCCATAGGTGCGCTCCCCCCTCCCAACTACGGGGAGGGGAGGAGAGTGAGCAAGTGGGCAGGCGGGCGCTCACCCCAGGGTGACGCACCCTCCTCCAGAGCTGGGGAGGGAGGAAGGCGGAGGGCACATGGCATGGCCCCAGCCTCCCCAGCTCTGGAGGAGGGTGCGTCACCTGGCCCAGCCTACACTCTCCAGCCCCGGAGCACCGGGGAACGGATGAGGGCGCAGTTCACTGTGTGGCTTGGCCCAGCCTCTCCAGCCCCGGAGCACTAGGAGGGCAGGCACTGGGGGCAGCAACACTCTGCCCTCAGAATGCCTATGCAGGCGTTCTGGGGCGGAGGGTGGGCAGGGCTATGCCTGGTGGTTTGGGAAGGCAAAGCCTTCCCCTGCCTAGCACACCATATGCCCAGGCTTGACAGCTCCAAAAAACTATGAAAAATATTTGTAGAAGAATATTCTCTTACAGTAGTTTCTATTTTCAATAGGAAAAAAAAATCTGTTCTATTTACCGTAGTCTGTTTCCCCCTCTCTCCCCTCCCCGCCATTAGTTACTACTAAAAATATTAACATGAAAACAATATCTTTGTGGCTTTGGATATTGTTCCCCTCTATTGTTTGTTCCACACATTCTATGTTGTCCAGATCACTGGATGCAATATGCAGATACTAATTATGACTTTGACAGAGGGATAAGCAGCAGGCACAGAGCAAGCCCATTAGGCAACAAAAGAATGCAAATGTCCATAGCAATAAAAAAAAGAAGGATACAGAGCCCAGAATTCCTGATAGATATGTGCAATATCAGCAAAAGTTTCTAAGCAGAAAGTTTGCAAAGCTTTTTATGAGACTTCTGCAGTTCTTTGAGAATAAATAGTCTGGAGGGAATAGATGGTACACTGATTAAAAGCTATTCGGGAACAAAAGGTACTATGATTATTCTTAAAGGATCCTGCAGCATAGGCACCGTTTCTATGAATGGATGTCCTATACAAAGACTACTCCCCTATGTAATTATTAGGGAAATGGTGGGTGCAGTTAGGCTGAGATTGGAAGCAAAATTTGGGAACATGCAGTGAAGGAGATGAAAGGATGGCATAGCCCAGCAGCAAGCAATAGCTGGCCCATAGATTGGATGTAGTTCACCAGGGTTAGCCCCTACAGGCTGTCACCATTTTATTTACCTGCACCTCCACAGGTACGGCCACTTGAAGCTCCTGTTGGCTGTAGATAGCCATTCCCAGCCAATGGGAGTTGCAGAAAGTGGTGTCCTGGTCCACACTGCTTCCCATGGTCCAGGAATAGCTATCCACGGCCAATGGGAGCTGCAGAAAGTGGTGTCCCATGGTCCAGGAATAGCTATCCACGGCCAATGGGAGCTGCAGAAAGTGGTGTCCCATGGTCCAGGAATAGCTATCCACGGCCAATGGGAGCTGCAAGCACATGTAAATAAAGTGCTAGGTTAACTCTGGCAAACCACCTCTGGCTTATTGCCTATCCTTGGGCATAGACAATGGCATGATAGAAATTGAAAGGGAAGAGAAATTTGAAATATAAACCTGGATCCAACTTTCCAAACTCTGGCATCCAAAATTGGAGCACACTTTTGAAAAGGCCCCCTGTCCTGTTTTTGTTCTACCCTTTGAAACTCTGAACTTCGATTTGAAATCTGAAATTGACAGCTTGCACCATCTCCACTTTAAATCCTTCTCCATCCCATTATGGTTTCCTCCTGCTTATAGAGCCTCAGAAGCCTTGAAAGCCTTCACTTCTTCCTGTAGTAGGTTGGAATGGCAGCAACATCCTTAGCTGAGATAAAAATCCAGGTGTCTCTTAGGACTCTGTCATATACCAAAATTAATGGCTACCATGGAAGTGGCATGTGGCAGAACTGTACTTGAAATACTGCTTTGGCAAAAAGGCCGCAATCTGGATTTGAATACTAATTCCCTTGTATGACAATGTGTGGCTTTACTACTGGGCTACCTAAGGAACACTTTTTTTTTTTTTTTTTTTTAAAGAAACATGTTTCTATTCTATGCCTCAAGTTGTTGTCATCCAGACTAAGTGCACAATTGATTGTTTTCCTGCAAACAGAGGAAAGCAGGTTTATTCTGTTAATTTTCAGATTTAGGAAAACAAGGAAGGAAATGTAAGTGTTCAAGAGAAAGCAAAAGAGAAGTGTGTGTGTGTATAACTGATTTTGTAAAGCCCATCGTGAACTGAATGTCAGCTTTCCCGACTCTTATAGGAAGGGAGGTTCCTTATAGTTAGAGGTGCAGTGCACAGAAAACAGAATCATAACCTCTTCCCTCTATTTATGTAGCTAAAGACAGTGTTCTGCTGAGGTCACACCAGGGGTGGGCAAATACAAGCCCATGGACCAGATCCAGTCTGCCAGGGTTAGCCTCTGGAGGGCCCCACACCACCGTATTTACCTATGCCTCTGCAGGTATGGGGGATCACAGCTCCCATAAGCTGCAGATCGCCATTCCTGGCAAATGGGAGGTGAGATTGCCCATACCTGCACCTCTGCAGGTAAATTATGTGTGGCTGTGGCTAACCCTGGCGAACTGCTGCAGTTTTATTGCCCACCCTGGGTCACACCATGGGTTTACTTAGGAAAGTTCTTATTTCTCTATCATAGTTTTTCATATTCACACAACTCACAGAGATCAGCATGACACTTTAGGAAGATCTACATGTGCTTAATGAACAGGTATCCCCATTACTATAGACACTTACAACTGACAGCAATATGGGGCCCTTGGTAGCTGTCCCTACATTAAGACTAAATATTGAGTGTGCATGGAAACTGACCCTGAGGAGGTTTCTTTAAGTGAGAGTTAAGAAGGCATGTTGGAGAGGCAGAGTGGGGAAACTTTCACTGCCATTGTCCATATTCCACCTGTTCTGTTGCCATTGGCCTACAAGAGTCTGAGGCTATGTCTAGACTGCAGAGTTGTATTGGAAAAAGATATGCAAATTGCAGTATCCACTTTTTTTTTCGGAAGAGGCTTTTCAGAAATTTGGCCTGTCTACATGGAACCAAATTTTGGAAAAACCTCCTCTTTCGAGACATCCCTTTTTTCTCATACAATGAGAAATACAGGGATGCCAAAAGAACGCTTCCGCTTTTTCAGAAACTGTTCCAAAAAAGCGGACGCATACCTCTGGTATCACAGAAAAGCTCTGTAGTGTAGAAGTAGCCTCAGTTTGGCACTTTTCAGAAGCACCAGATTTTCTGAATGCTTTGAGGGGAAAGAAAATGGTCCTGGAATGAAATTTGCTTTGTAAGGGAAGCATTTATATTTAATGGGCACTTTGCATTTTTGGTTGAAAAATTGTGACCATTTTAGTGATTATCTTTTTAGATGAAATGCCATTTCCTTAATGCCAAATAGGAAAGAGAACATAGTGCTTTTTCCTGCTTAATGTGGGCTTATCACTTTCTCCTTGTATGCCCTATCACATACTGTAAATGAGCTATTAATTCTTAGCTCAACAGTGTTCTGTGCTCAGTCATGTATGCAACACAGAAGACGAGGTCCCTGACTCACGGACCACAAACTGAATGGACAGGCAAAATTATATAGCCCAAAGCAACCTCAGATTACCAAAGGAAAGTCAAGCTAGTGCATGTTTGTATTGAGTGAAAAAATGCATTTCTGATGTGGAGGGACTTCCACTGGTATGTTTCCTGGGAGTCTACCAGTGTTAGGAACTTAAACTGCATATTAACTATGCACTTTGCAAGCAGTTGTTCATTGTATATTCCACACTAGTTCCCTACATGGACGCTTACTGTCAATGGAAGATCTGCATATAGAATTAATGTAGCATATGTAATAAAGAGCCACGCAGCACAGAAGAACACCATCGTGTGGGGGCATTGAAGTATTTTGCTTTTAGACTGATGCTTCTTAAAGCATTTAGTGTGGTTTAGATATAAAACAGTTTTTAACTCATTTTATTTTGGAATCCTTTCCGAAAAAAATGTGGAATGTGACCATAAATATTTAGTACTATTTACACTATCACGTGAGGCATGCGAATGCTAAATCTCATTTAAACTGTCCTGTCTCTAGCCTCTTATGTGTACAAGGCACTTCAGAATTGCTTGAGTGTGACAAACAAAGAAAACAACTGTTGACCAGAAGGAGCTGACAATCTGAAGCATAATCTAGCAATTAAAGCACTGTAATGGGAGGCAGGAGAGCTGCATTTCTAACTTTTTTCCCTCTGTTTTTCTGAGTGACCTTACGCAAGTCACATAATTGCGCTTTGCCTCAGTTTGCCCATCTGTAAAATGGGAAATATATAAATAAGCATCTGAGGAAGTGGGTTTTTCCCAAAAAAGCTCTCTTTCTCTCTCTCTAAAATATGTTCATCAGGTTTAAATTAGCGGGTCTAATGAAGACATGGTAATTCGAACTGAGGGGGGCACTCCAGTTGATGCTGGTTGTCCTGCTTCTGCAAGAAGGAAGGGAGAGTGTTCTCCCTTCAATTTCCTGCAGTGTGGATAGCGTCAAAAGTCAAGTTAAAGTATTTTGACTTCAGCTATGCAACTAACATAGCTGAAGTTGAGCATCTTAATTTGACCTTATTCCCTAGTGTAGACATACCCTAAGGCTATGTCTGCACTAGCAGATTATTTCAAAATAAGTTATTTTGAAATAATGACTCCCAAAATAAATATTTCAAAATAAGCTTTCACAAGCAGGAGTTATTTTGAAATAACAAGGTCATTATTTCAAAATAACAGACTTGGTAGTGTGGCTGTTTGCCTTGCTATTTTGAATTAAGGGGAGTTATTAGGTTTTATAAGGCTAAATTCATGGACATTGTTGTGATATGTGCTCCTCATAGGAAGGTGTCCTGGAAGTGCAAAGAATTATTAATCTGAACTCCCACTTCTACCATATGTTTACAAAAACTAACCAAAAAAGATGGCAAAATTAGAGGTCTAGTCTACTCATTTTACCAAAGACCGAACTAAACCTTGACATACTACCAAGCATTGTATTTATACACCTTAACTACTCTTTATATTATTGATTCACTCTCTGGTTACTAGCTTTCTAGGGCAGGGAGCATGCCTGCTTTTATCTGTATAGTGCTTAGCACATTGTACAGGATACTGGAAACAAAGACAATAATAATAGCGGAAATATGAATTCAGAACAATGTGCTTGATCGAAAACCCACTGAAGTCCATAGTGTCTTCACAGAATTCAGAGGCCTTTGGCTTAAATCCAGTGTGTTTATGCTGTGGCCTTAATCTGCCTGTAACACTTAAAAGTTCTTGGAGCTTTTAGTCTTTTTCTAGTAGACAGAATTTTTCTTCATGCACAAAATTCTGAAGTAGTTTGCCTTTTATTGTAAAAATTCTACACAAAAACTCTTCTTTATTCCAAAGAAACTTTTAGGATTCTTTAGACCCAGGAAGAAGTTGCTGAATTTTGTTATGTGATCTGTGTAGGAGGTTGGCATTCTGATGATGATGAATGGGCTGGGAAGCAGTCATAGATCACTTTTTTTTTTTTTTTTTTCATTAAAGGTTGACAACAAATACAGACAGCAAAACAAGGAGACCTCCCGTTGTATGAATAAAATGCCTGTCAACTATGTGGATGCTATTAAGTGATAAGAGTTTATCCAAATTGGTACTGCCTTTTGGGTACAGCTTCGGCAGATTTGCTGTCATGTAATAAAATTGTTTTGAATTGTATTGCTCCATAATGATTACCCAATTAATTAACCCTATTTATATACTTCATAGGTAATGTTAGGAATGCATATGTATTTTTGACTTCCAGTGCCAGGATGTACTTTAAATATTACAATGGTGGGGAGCTCACATATTTATTGTATTGCCTTTAGAAGAGTACGTTTAAAAGGTCATTGTACTCTTGGTAGAATATATATGTATCATTTCCAATTAAGTATACAAGGCAGAATTTTGGCTCAAAATCTCTTCAGTCTGAAGAATTTGTAGACACGGTGGCTAAGAGGGAGGTATGTTTTCATGTATGCAAATGTGCATATGCTTTTGGAGGAACTGCAGGTATTCTGCACTTCTGAAAATCAGGTTACTTTTATTTAGGAAGCTTACTATGGAATTAGCAGATTAATTTTATGAACACAACGTTGAAAATTGTGTCCTATATTTATTGCTGGTTTTTGACATGGTCTGTAATAAACTTCATTTTCAGCAGTACTGTAGAAGATGAACTTGTAGTGCTACTCCTCCATTCTTCAATAAGTGATTTTCTTCTGAATTTTGCTGTCTGTATCTTAAAAATGACACATGAATTTACAATGTTTGAAAATGAGAGAGGGTCTAATTTTTTGTCCAAAACTAATGCTGTCCCTAGATCAGCTAATAATGGTGCTTTTAAAAACAGCACAGTCAGCACTCTCTCCCTTTTGGAAGTGAAATATGTCACTTTTATGATAAGCCTAGTCTCTGCTGCCTGGACAGCAAGGATTAAGAGCTCTATTTTCTGGTATGTCTCATGTGGCAATGTGATTTACTGGCGCTGCACCACAATGTTTTGTGTAGCACATATTAGCTATGGCTTCTTTTCGATGTATTTCCACAGGCTATGTGAGAAACAAGAAAGAGCTTGTTTGTACTAATGTGGTTTTCTTCTAATGAATTAATTCATAAGAGAATTGCTTTTAAGATGTTCTTTGATTCTGGGGCTATGAAACACCCACAACAAAGGACAACACTACTCATTTTAAATGTTTTTTTATTAATGGATTAGGAATAACAAAAAGTGGGATAACAGGCCTTTTGCAAACTACTTTTAAACATGTAGTGCTCCATTCAGTCAATGGCTGTGGCCATCTCATACAAAAATACCTCTCATGGGAAAAAGTTAGTATTCACTTCAGTGTGATCCTCATACTTTTGGTAGCCAAACTCTCATATTGTCTGATGGTGAGTAATCTGCTTACAATAAAAAGGTTGAAGACAAGTTTAAAGGTTCACTGTTCACTGAACCCTCACTTATCCAAAGAGAATAGTGCGATGGGAAAGGAGTTCCCATAAACACAGTGTTGGATATGCTGTGGGAATTTGAGTAGCATTTTTCATATAAACAAAGATTGGATAATTGAGGTTTAACTTTATTTTCATGATGATGCTGGTAGCTCTGGGCTCTGATACTACGAAGTGCATGACAGCCTCTGGAGAGATGTTGAACACCCTTACCGGAAGCGCTTAGCATCACTCCTTTGGACCAGGCCTTAACATGAAGCCTTTCAGTGACTGCTGTTCCATTTAGGAGGAGCAGAAAACCAGGATGTGACAGTGTAACATCATAAGATGTTTGCAGTGTTGTAGCCATGATGGTGCCAGGATGTTAGAGAGACAGGCTATGTCTAGACTGCAGGCTTCTTTTGGAAGAAGCTTTTCCAAAAGAGATCTTCCGGAAAAACTTCTTCCGAAAGAGAGCATCCACACTGCCAAAGTGCATCGAAAAAGCTATCTGCTTTTTCGAAAGATAGTGTCCAGTCAATCTGGACACTATCTCACATGTAAGCTGTGATTACTATGGACGGAGTGGCCACCAGGGCACCTGTGCTTTTTCCTCTTTCCTCTTCTTTAGAAAGAACTCCCTCTTCCCTGTCCACACATGCCTTTTTTCTGAAAGAGCTCTTTCGGAAAAAAGTCTTCTTCCTCGTAGAAAGAGTTTTACCCGTGTTGGAAAAATCCTAGCTGCGTCTAGATTGGCAAGATTTTGCGCAAATACTTTTAACGGAAAAGTTTTTCCATTAAAAGTATTTGCACAAGAGAGCGTCTATACTGGCATGTGCCTTTGCGCAAAAGATTTGCTTTTGCGCCAAAGCTTCGTGCCCAGTATGACGTTCTCTTCTGCGCAAGAGCTTTTAGCCATTGGGCTTTCTTGCGCAAGAAATAACATTCCTGTCTACACTGGCCCTCTTGCGCAAGTATTCTTGCGCAAGAGGGCTTATGCCTGAGCGGGAGCATCAAAGTATTTGCGCAAGAAGCACTGATTTTGTACATTACAAAGTCAGTGTTCTTGCAAATTCTTGGCCAGTGTAGACAGGCGGCAAGTTTTTGCGCAAAAGCAGTTGCTTTTGCGCAAAATCTTGCCAGTCTAGACGCACCCCCTCTGTTCTTTTGATTTGCTTTCAATAGAATACAATTGCAGTGTGGACGTAATTGAATTTTTTTAGAAAAACAGCCATTTTTCCAAAAAAGCTCTGTAGTGAAGACATACCCCCAGAGTGGATGAGAGAATTTCTCTTACTGGATCAATTTCTGTTTGGTGAAAAAGAGAAGCTTTTGAGAGCATATCCAGAGCTCTTCTTCAGGACTGGCAATGTACTCTGAGTGTCACAGCTAAATACAAGGTGCAATAGAGCGTAGCATGCATTTCAAGGGACTATTCAAGATGAGGTGGCTAACTGATACCTCTTGCATCATACAGGTCATGGGACAGAAAAAAAGTGTGTGGGTGAGGTGTGTGTTAGTGGAGTCTGGATTATTGTAATAAGCCATAAATCTAGTGTGTCTCTTCAGTTCATGATTTTTAGTGTCTAGCCAAGCTATGAATTTATGCTCCCACAACTCATTTTTAAGGTGTTATGTTGGTTTCCCTTGAGGTCAGATATAACATGACCATTTTCTGAAAGTTGTTCACCCACAGGTAATATGGGTGTTTTGGTCTTTTATCATTTTCAGTGCAAGTTCATTTAAGAGCACAGTGACTGTGGTTTCACCAACATAATTGTTGGGGCATTTAGTGTACTGGATAAGTGCATCACATGTTGCAATTACCCAGTGTAGGATGCATGATCTTGAAAAGGTGTGTGGGGGATATTGAGTATCATAGCAGTGGAGGAACATCTGCAAATACTGCATTTTTTCTGGCAGGGCCTAGTTTCACCTTGAGTTGGTCTGATGAGCTTTAAGAGTTTGCGATTGTTTGAAAGCCAGAAGAAGGGGTTCTGGAAAGATGTATTTCAGCATGTGGTTCCCCTTCAAGTATAAGTGATAATTGTTTAGTGGTGCTGCATATGTAGGCATACACAAGATGTACAGTTAATCAATTCTGGCCCTGTTAGTTAGAGAAGCTGAAATTCAGTGTGGTTTATTGTACTGGAGTATCACCAGGATCAATAGGATGGAAGAATTTTTTAAAAATCAACTAAATTATTGGGTTTGGGAGAAATGTGGTAACAAGCCCTATTAGTCTAATAACCCATTCCATCCAAACTTGTGTTTGCCTTCACTGCACTTGTCCCTGCAGGAAGGACTGCTGTAATCTGGGACAGTAAAAATACTCCAGTCCTTCATTTTGGGTAAAGCCATTGTCTTCTTCCTCCATCACCCTGAAATCTTAACTCAGTTTACTTAACTCCCTTTCCTTTGGCGGGCAGGTTTACCCTAGAAATATTGGCTGGCAAAGCTATGTTGGTTAGGAAGGTATTTTTTTCTGACATTGCTATGATGATAAAATCAGTTATGTCGTCATGAGCATTTTTACACCAAATAAAAGTGTTTCATAGAATCCGGAACTGGCTTCCTATTCAAAGCTGACTCCAAACAGCAGCGTTGTTTGCTTTTGCAGCTAGTGCAGGAGTGGGCAATAAGTGTCCCATGGGGTAGACACAGTTCACTAGACACTTTGTTTATCTGTGTGTCCACAGGTACGGCTGGGTTCAGTTTGCCATTCCTGGCCTTTGGGAAGCTTATTGCCCACCTCTGTGTTAGGGGCTGCATGAAGAGCTGCTGTGTAAATGAAGGAAATTGATGAAGATTCTCCACAATAGAAATATTCCAAGTAAACTAAAGAGCAAAATGTACAAGATCCTGATGAGGCCAGCCACGGCATATGGGTCAGAATGCTGGCCAATGAGGAAGAGACAACTAATTCATACTGCTTGAAAGGAGAACCTTTGTGTCAATTTTTTTATAGTAACTAATTTTATCCCATTTTCAAAGATAAAGTGCTCTCCCAGGCAGAGTAATGTGGGGAAGAGATATAACCCCGGTATCATATGGGGAGGGGAGACGAAGCAAACAGTTTGCAGATTCATAAGTGAAACACATCACGCTATTTGAATCAATTTTATGTTGAGGAAGAGGGGACCAGTAAAAGAGGGACTACAATGAAAAAGTACCCTGGGCCAAATTCTGCTCTCATTGACACTGATACAAACCCAGAGTAACCCTAATGAAGTCTAATCCCTGTTTAGAGTGGGCACAGTGAGACCAGGTCTACACTAGGAAAGTATTTCAAAATTACTAAATTCAACTTAATAACTCCCGATATAACAAAATTGAACTTGTGTGTCCACACTACAGGGAAGCCTCAAAATTAGTCTGAGTCAGGCTCCATTAATGTGAATGCACTACCTTGGACTTAGAGCCCCAGAAAGCACTGGGAAATAATTAGTTCAAATTACTGTGAGGAGTAATTATTTCAAAATAATGGCACTGGAGTGTCCATGCTATCATTATTTCAAAATAACTATTTAGGAATTGGTATTATTTCTGACAAACAACAGGAGTACAGATTTCTAATTCCATTATTTTGAAATAACGGGCTTGATGTGGATGCTCTGTTTTTAAATTTGACCGGGTGGGGAGGTATTTTGAAATAAAGTCTTAGTGTAGACCAGGGCTGAGAGGGCAGGAAGTGGATTTAGAAAGTGGATATAGAGTATTCAACAGGATACTCAGACAGCAGCAGACTTGGGTAGGATTCTCACCTAGTGAACCAGGTCCCTACTGAGCAAAGCACATGAGTATTCATTTTTATTTTAGTGGAGCTATGCATGTGCCTAAATATATTGCTGAACTGGGACTCCAGAGAGAACATTTTCCATGTACCAGCAGATGATTTTGTCCTTAATCCAAGATGGTGTTAATCCATCATTTTTCTTGAATAGACAAACCACACAAGGGTAATTTTTTTGGCAGAGTGGAGAGAATTTGGCTAAGACAAAGGCTTCATTGTAAAGGGTACATTTCTGCATATTTTATCTCCAGATTAAGGAACAATGTCCAAATGGCAAAGTATGGGAATTTGTACCATGTGCCAAATTCTACTCTGATTTATAGTAGTTTAATTCCATGAGTAATGGTACACCATTTAATATTAATGATCTATTGTACTTACCTAATTTTGAAAGTCTAGCTCTATATTCCCAATTGAGATATAAAGCAATGTAACTATGTTCTTTGGATTCAGTTTATAACTCCTATTTTAGACATATATATATTTTTGGAGACAGGAAACCTGTATCCTATCAGTGTTTATAACAGTGTGAAAGAAAGAGAACCTTGCTAACTTTAATTATAAGGGAAGTAATGCTCTGGGACAAAGTTGTAACCATTGTGTGAGTACCGAGGAAAATTAATTTGCATTTCACTTGAAATGTAGCCTCTGCTCAATTCATTCTAACTTTAGAAATTATTCATTGAGCTCTAGCATTGTGATATATACCCAAAACTCACTTGCAAACTATATTCAGATCAATGACTTAGAGGCAGTATAAGAGAGAGTCACTGAAATGTGTCTGAAAAAATATTTTCTCTTGCGTGTGTATGAATACGGCATAAAAACTTGGAGGCAGCAGTCTTGAGTTTCATGTTTATGGACTTCAATCATGCCGTCACACTCAAATGATTACCCTTCATTGTCTGTCATACTTTGTATTAAATCTATTGAAGTAGTACTGAAGGGCAATGATTTAAGAAATACAGTAGTCAGGTTTCCTCTGCATAGTTCACTAACTGCTCAAATTAAACTAGGCTTCAGCCTTCAAATATGCTAAAATCAATCTTAATTTGAAATAGACTAAGGTTTGAGGAAATGAGATAGAAGCAGCAGTAACACTGTGCTTGGTGGGTGTATTAAGTAGGGGATTTTTTTCCCCCCACTCAAAGGTACTTAGTTACTGGACCATCTAGGGTTATGTTGATTACCATTAAGGAATCTACACTTCACCAACCATACTACAGCTTGGTATGCAAGATACTGCTGGGTTTCCATATACTCATACTAGGAAATAATTGTGGCATGTGAGATGACTGATGGTAATTGTCTTTTAATGAGTTTTTACTATACTGTGTATTTAAATGGTGGCTGTTTCTATGTTTGTATCTATTGTGGTGTTATTCCTATATAGAATACTAGCAGGTGAGGTCTGTCATTGACTGGGCAAAGTAATTTTGCATAGATTACTCTTATAGGAAAGTTGAAGAAATTAAATATATGTGACAGAATTTTCTTTTATTGTGCTTACAAAAGGGAAGTTTAAAAAACAACTTTAAATTGGTAGGATTTCAACTTCAAACATTATGCATTTTATTTAATAATGACCATAGGGTATGTCTACACTAGCCCCGTAGTTCGAACTAGGGTGGCTAATGTAGGCATTCAAACTTGCAAATGAAGCCCAGGATTTAAATATCCCGGGCTTCATTTGCATGTTCAAGCGGCGCCATTTTTAAATCCCTTAGTTCGAACTGACTGCCCACGGCTACATGCGGCAGTCAGAAGTTAATCGAACTAAGTCCTTAGTTCGGATTAATTGTTACTCCTCGGACTTAGTTCGGATTAACTTCTGACTGCCGCATGTAGCCGTGGGCAGTCAGTTCGAACTAAGGGGATTTAAAAATGGCGCCCGGCCGGGAACATGCAAATGAATCCCGGGATATTTAAATCCCGGGCTTCATTTGCAAGTTCGAATGCCTACATTAGCCACCCTAGTTTGAACTAGGGGGCTAGTGTAGACATACCCATACATAGTACATTTGAATAAGAAACTTGTAAAGTTTCCATTACTCTTTCTGTAATGAATTTGAATTATTTTGTGATTTGTAACCGTAATCATTTTCTTTGCACTAAAATGACAGTTGAATAGGTGACTTGATTTTAATTTTGTTAACAAATATTTTATGAACTCTAATCATAATAGTCCTGACTTTTTTCTGATGAAAAATAAAAATAATTATTTAAACCGTGTATCTCAAAGTGGTCTGTGGACCCACTCTGAGAAAGCTGCTACCATGCTGCTCCAATTTGTTTACTTACTGGCTCCGCAGCCACGCAGCCTCACTGCTCCCATTAGCTGTGGTCACCGTTTACAGCCAAGGGGAGCCGCGGGAAGCAGAGGTTTGGGTCATGCTGCTTCCTGTAGCTCCCCTTGGCTGCAAACAGTGAACGATGGTCAGCGGGAGCCACAAAGCTCATGGCTGTGGAGCCCGTAAGTAAACAAATTGGATCAGCCTGGTGGCAGCTTTCTCAGGGGTATGTCTACACTGCAAAGTTATTTCAAAATAACTATCCTAGCATCTACACAGCCATTCCATTCTTTCAAAATTAAATCAAAATAACGGAGCGCTTATTTCAAAATTGGTAAACCTCATTCCACGAGGAATAATGCCAATTTCGAAATTGCTATGTAGACACTTATTTTGAAAAGGGGGCCTCCAGCCTTCCCAGGGTGCCCTGGTGGCTACTCTGGCCTCAACTAAGAACACTCCTCTCCCTTCCTCCCCCCCCTCCCCAGAGCCCTTAAAGGGGTTGACTCTGGCCACAGTGCCTGTACCAGCGCCAGCTCCAAGCCTGCCAGCCCAAAGCCAGCAGTCACTGCCCCTGACCCAGTGGGCCCCAAAACATGAGCCAGCAAGCCACAGGCAGCCAGCCCTCCGCCGCTCCCCAGGAGCAGTCTGCCAGCTCCCAGGAGCCTTCCAGGGCCTGGAGAACACGGGCGCCTTCCTGGTCCAGGGTGGAGATCATGGACCTTATTCAGGTTTGGGGGGGATGCCCCCAACATCCATGATCTCTGCACTAGATGGAAGAATGCAGCTGTCTATGACAGAAGAGCTGCCAGCCTGGCCACCAAAGGCCACATGCGAACTCAGGAGCAGGTTTGCATGAAAATCAAGTTGGTCCGGCAAGACCCCCAACCCTGAGCTTCGCTTCCCCCTTCTTCCCCTTGCTTCCCCCTTCCAGCTCCCTCCTCCCAGGATTCCCCCTCCCCTCTCCCACCCTCTTTCTTCCCCTCCTTTTCCCAGTCTCACCAGAGTTTCATTTCCCCTCCTCTAGTTTTGTTAAATAAAGAGAGTTTGTGTTCACAGAAATACGTGTATTTTATTTTACATCAGGAAGGGGGGTTAGGGAGGAGTAAGTGGAAAGACGTGAGGGAGGAATGAGGCACAAGGCCCCAGTGGGGCAGACCAGGGAGGCTCTTAGTGCTCCTCAGGATGGAAGCTCTCCCGCAGGGCCTCCTGGATACTGACAGCCCCCCGATGGACCTCCCGGATGGCAGCCTGCAGAAAGTGCAGCCAGGCTCGCAGCAACGTGTCCAAAAGAGGCACCAGATTGCCCAGGGGCAGCTCTGGCTCCATATTGCAGAGTGCTGTGGTGTCCCGAGTGAGGGCAACCAGAGCACATAGAGACAAAATGCTATGCTGTCCCTCATCGAGGTAGGCAAGCAAGCAAGGAAACCTCCAGGCTGTCCAGCGGGGTCCCTTTAAGCACAGGCCTCAGATAGCCTCAGGCAGCAGCCACACAAAGTAACTCCTGACCTGATGCCCTGCAGGACCTGGTTCCGGCTGGCCTTAAATGCGATTCAGTGTCCACTCAGTGTGGACGCACTATTTCGAAATAGCCAAATGCTATTTCGAAATGCGTTTTGTGTGTAGACGCGTTATTTCGAAATAAGCTATTTCGAAATAACTATTTCTAAATTAGATATTTTGAAATAACGCTGTAGTGTAGACATACCCTCAGAGTGGGTCCATGGACCACTTTGAGAAACAGTGATTTAAATCTTTCATCCAGCATGTTATGGTGTAGAAAGTTGTGCATTCAGCTAATTTTAGTGGCAGGATAGTTTATTCAAAATTTGGTATCTGTAGGTAATTGTGAAGTATGACTTTGTTTATGGATTTGTTTGTGCAAAATCAACTCTTCAAAATATATAGTAGATGTTTTAGAAGAACAATTGACTTTTACTATGAAACTAGACTTACCCAGCGCTGTCTGGGTTCTTCAGGGGTAGGGGGCTTACAGTATGGGGGGGTGCAGGAGTCAGGGCAGGATCTTGGAGATATGGGGGTGCAAGAGTGAGGGCTGCGAGGGAAGAGGGACTCAGGATGGGGGTCCCATCTGGCGGGCTCCCTCTCCCATGCAGTCAGCAGGGCATTTTCTCTTCCCCCCAGTTCCTCCCTGGCCAGCAGGTGCTTTTCTCTCACAGGCAGACATTTCTAAAATATACAGATAGATTATCTAGCTTCTAGTGCCTCATAGAACTAGGGCCCACGTACTACAACAGAAAATAATAGGGCTATCAAGCAATTTAAAAAAATTAATCACATGATTAATTGCACTGTTAAACAATATTAAGACTCCAGCTGATCCCGGGCTCTGCATTGCGCTGCCCAGGGGCGGATATAGGGCAGGGCGAGCGGGGCGGCCGCCCCGGGCCCCGCGCTTCAAAAAGCCCCGCGCATGCGCTGTGGCAAAGGGGGGCCCCGCAAAATTGTGCTGCCCTGGGCCCCGCAAAATGGTCATCTGCCCCTGGTGCTGCCCCTTTGAAACGCCATGGGGCAGTGCCGCATAGCTGATCCCGGGCCCTGCATTACGCTGCCCCTTTGAAATGCTGGGGAGGTGTTTCAACGGGGGAAGCACCATGTGGAAACGCCTGCGATTAACGTACATTAATTTTTGTAACATGTTAATTCTGTCCTGCGTTAATCACAGGCGTTAACACGCGTTAATTGATAGCCTTAGAAAATAGATATCGCATATAGGTAAATTACAATAAGAATTATAATTGGTTTAGAGATATTAGACATTTCTGGCTTCTAAAATTAGAATGAGATTAGGAGAATTAAATAGCGTATCTTTGCACTCATATTCCAAGGAGAATGTGTGGGAATTAAGTTTTTAAATAAAAACAGTGGGCATGGTTCATCAGATGGCTGAAGTGTGGTGCAAAGATATAAATGGCAGAATTGCTATGGGCGGGAGTATGCTGTAGTGCAGAGGTTCTCAACCATAGGTACAGTAGTCTGGAAAGGCTGAAAGCCACAAAGTCCCTGGCCACCGTCCAGGGCAAAATCCCTTTATCATGCAAGATCTGTAGCTTGCTCTGGAGGTGGAAAAATCATATAAATCGTACACTTTTTTGTTAAAACAAGCAAACTTACCTGTGAGTTTTAGAGCAGAAATGTACAACAAATCTGCCTCCCTCTCCTCCGTTTGTGTGTGGGAGAGCTGTGGACACAAATGGAGCCTTCTGCTATTTCTGAAACTTCCCATTGGTTCCCATTTAGATGAGTGGAATGGCTGCCACCCATCCCTGGCAGAAAAATAGTGAACTTCATCACAATCTACCTTGTGTTAAATGAACAACTTATTGCTTCCAACTGAATCGAGGCTCAGCTGTTTCAGGTGTTAGTAGCAGATGTGGGGTGTTCAGGCCCAGATGCTGAAGCAAGTATAGAGAGAGAGGACATGAGCCAAGCAACCTTTTTTAATGTTATATGAAGTAAAAATATCTGAGGTAGAGTAACAAAGGCAAAGAAGTTACTGAAGCAAATGTATAGAATGTTCTGTAAACTGCATTAAACTTTGATTGTTTTGTAGCAAAGAAAAAGGAAAACAAAGGATATAATAGCAAAATCCACATTGCTCCATTTTGGCTGAAGGAACCATAGGCCACTGTTACCTGGGGTTTCTCAGAACCCAAAGCAGTGGTAACTTAACTGTTTGGTGTTATTTTAAAGATGGTGTCAGGAATAATTGGGGCAGAACTCATCCATCTGATAAATGGTTGATACAAGCCAGCATGTTTTTATTTGCAGCTACTATGTATTAGATTTTTAAGCATACACATGCACACATGGACTTGGTTTAGGGCATTCCAGGTATAGTTATCCACAGTCTGAGATGGTTTCAAGTCATTGTTATTATTACCTTCATTCCATCCAATTGATGGATTCTAGGGTAACATCACATCAGAATTAAAGATTTTTGGGGGGAATGGGATCTCTCTACTACTGTCAGACGATTCTTCCTAGAGATGAAGTCACAAACCCTGCCCAGCCATTTGCCAGAACATGAACGCTTTGCTTGTGTATGTTCACTTCATTCAATTGTAGTTGCTTCTCAGTACATTCCCTCCAAGTGTTAGTGCCCAGACCATGACCATCATCATTGTTCCAATGGATACCGTGTTGCCAATCCCAAGTTTCAAAAATTGTGAGCAACTGATTTCAAAATAAATGAAAAGGAAAGCTGTGATTCTCATGTAATCACTTGGCTCCAGGAGCTGGGGCTTTAAGAAAAATGCCAAATATCCTAAGATTAGTGACACAAACTTGCGAGAGCCGGTGGTAATGGATTTACATTCCTCTATCTGACAACATCATACTAATCAGCAAGCTCTTGTCTTAGCTAGGAAAAAATGAAGTACTGTATAACTGCATTGTGAATGTTTTAAATCTTTGGTGTATATGTACCCAGTACAATACCCAGTAGCTAACCTGACATCTTACCGTTTGTTAGTTGCTAGTTTGAGATACAGAATGTAAAATGATAAATATGTCTATTTAAAGCAACCAGTATTGTTTTCATATTTCATGCTGTTCTACTTCAACTCGAGTAAGGTGAAATATGCCAGTTTTAAAACTGTTTCTTAACATTGAAAAATCATATGTTAATAAACCTGTTTAACCTTCTGGAACTAGGAAAAGTGCTTTTTTCAAATGTTAGATTAGTTGAGCTAACTTTTAATATAATAGGAGAGCCAACATTTAACATCGCTTGCTTCATTTCAGCAAATTGTTATAGCTCATAAGGTCACAGACTGCATGGCCCTATTTATACTTTATAAAAAGCCTATAAAGGCTTGACATAGACTTTCTACATTTTACATGACCCATATATGGGGGAAAGTGACAAGTAGGGATCCATATGAAAAGGGAAGTGGGCAAGCAACAGATTTGGCAGTTTCCTTGACAAACTATTGAATTAAGGGCACATATCTTTATGGTCTATTGTATTAAGTGCAACAGTTATGTATTACTGTGAGCTTGGATGCCAAAGGATTGTATTGAACAGTGGCAGAATGATCTTTTGGGACAATGTGAGAAGTGAAATTTCTGGGAAATATCAGGCTGACAGATGGGAGAATTCAAATGACCTCCTCTGGTTATTCAAGGACCCAAACTTTAGTAGCTACCTAAACCTTTAGGCTATGTCTATACTGCAGCCTTCTTCTGCAAAAGCTTATGCAAATGAAGCAGAGAGTAGAAGATCGCTGCGCTTCATTTGCATAATTAATTAGAAGCTGTTTTTGCGCAAGAGGATTTTGCGCAAAAAGGAGCTGTGTAGAAAAAATGAGGAAGAACGGCTCTTGCGCAAGAGGGTTTTTTTGTGCAAAAAGGAGCCGTCTACACAGCTCCTTTTTGCGCAAAATCCTCTTGCGCAAAAACAGCTTCTAATTAATTATGCAAATGAAGTGTGGCGATCTTCTACTCCGTGCTTCATTTGCATACACTTTTTGAGAAAGAAGGCTGAAGTATAGATGTAGCCTTAGTGTCTACTGATTACCTGTTTCCAGAATCAGAAATTCAAAGGTCCAAGCTGTATAACAAAACATGCCAGTCTGTCTAGTAGAGGTGCTTTGTTCTCAGCTAAGGCTGTTACAATGTGTAACCCAAGAAAACCCTTTTCGGTGGAATTTGAAGAATTGATTCCTACCAGAGCCTTTGCTGGAGTTGGGATGGGAGTGGGGTGATATCTGCTGAGCTTTTAGCAGGACACACCTTTTTATTGCTTGTTTTTTTAAATATATTTTCTGTGTATGTCTACACTGCAGAGTTTTTTTCGGAAAAAACTTCACTTTTGTCCACACTGGAATTGCGTTCTTTCGACAAAAAGTTGAAAATGCAGGGGTTTTTCCGACAGCGGTAAACCTCTTTCTACGAGGAAGAAGCCTTTTTCCAAAAGAGCTCTTTCCAAAAAAGGCATGTGTGGATGGAGCAATCTGGAGAGCAAAACAGCTCAGAAAATCTGTAGAAATTTGCAAGCACCATTATAATCCAGCTTCCGGAGTCTGCTTCCAGAGTCTGTGCAATTTCTCAACTCTGCTATAGTGTTTACATTACTTGAAAGTTCCACAGGGAGTTGAGTTCAAGCTAATCAACAGTATCTTAAATATTAGGCCAACTCCTAAATGCTAACAAACAAACAAGGCTGTTTTATAACCGGACTGAAAGTTGAGCAGGCCTAGAACTGAGGAAAATGCTTTACAAGAACACTGACATTTGAAACAAATAACTTTGGGAAATGTAGATCTCCAAAGTAGAGATTCAACTTTTAAAAAAGAAATAAATATTGAAAAGTTTGGATGCAGTGCACACACAAGGTGATCTAAACAACGTCACCTGTGCCCCAGATCATTGCCACATTCCTACAGTAACTCAGGTTGTAAGACTTTTGTGAAAGGACTGTTTCTCTGCACAGCCACTAGAACAATAGGACCCTTAGCTCTGATTAGAGCCTTTAGGCATTGTGATGATATAAATACTAATATTACAACAGAAATAGTTATCACGAGTGTAGAACTACATGTTCCAAATGTTGCATAGACATTCAGGGCCTGATTCCACAAAATACTTATGCATACATCTGAGTGTCATTAAAGTCAGTCTTTGCTTTTCCCCCCAGTAACATCAATGGGCCTAACGCACTTTAATGGTTCAGGCCGTCTCTAATTAACCTCACAACATCTCTTCCAGATTAAATGGTAGGTTAGTACAGAAGATACACATATCCCTATTTCAAAAGTGAGGGAATCTGAGTCAGTTACTCCTTTAAGAAGCTGCATAGCAAGTGACTCAGTGGCTGGACCTGGATTAGAATCTGAGGCTTCCTGGCTCCCAACTCTGCTGTTCCTCCAGACTGTCTTGCCTTCTGTCTGAAAGGGGATTGGCATTTGTAACTTCAACCACCTACATGTGCAGAAAGGGTGGTCACTTTCTGAAAACCAGTTCCTAATAATTCTACAGGGAAGCAATTCCCTGAGGGTATGTCTATACTATAGCATTATTTCAAAATATCTTATTTCGAAATAACGCGTCTATATACAAGATGCATTTTGAATAGCGTTTTGTGTCCACACTGATTGGACGCTGAATCGCATTTAAGGCCGGCCGGAACCAGTTCTGGCAGGGCATCAGGTCAGGAGTTACCTTGTGTGGCTGCTGCCTGAGGCTAGCTGAGGCTCGTGCTTAAAGGGACCTTTTCCCCCACCCCCTCCGGACAGCCAGTTCTCAGCTTTCCCTGCTTGCTTGCCTACCTCGCTGAGGGACAGCAAAGTGTTTGTTCTCTGTGTGCTCTGGTTGCCCTCACTCAGGACACCACAGCACTCACCAACATGGAGCCAGAGCTGCCCCTGCACACTCTGCTGCTCTTGGACATGTTGCTGCCAGTCTGGCAGCACTTTCTGTAGGCTGCCTCACAGGAGCTGCAGCAACCCAACCCCCAGGCCTTCTTCCAGACCCTTCTGGGGTATGTGGAGGAGCGGCTGCAGCACCTGGATGCCGGCATGCCCTGCCGTATCTGGTGTCTGGACACCAGCACCGAATGCTGGGGAGACCAACAATGGATCCAGAAGAATGACACCTTCCTAGAGCTCTGCGAGTGACTCGCCCCTGCTCTGAGGCAATGGGACACGCATATGAGGCCCACCATTCCCCTCCACAAGCGTGTTGCCATCGCTCTCTGGAAGCTCTCCACGCCGGATAGCTACCAATCCATGGGGAACCACTTTGGCGTGGGGAGATCCACCGTCGGGGCTGTACACATGCAGATATGGCAATCTCGGGTGACTGTGCTAGGAGGGGGGTGGAAGGAGGGAATGGGCGGCCCTAGGGGAAGGGCGGGATGGAGGTGGTGTAAGTCCCTTCCCCGGGAGGGTTTGTTCTGTCCCAGCTGCGCAAAGGCCTGTCTGCAATGGCCAGGATTGCTGGGGGCTGCTTCTGGTGTATGGAGAAGCAGGGGATTAGAGGGGAGAAGGGGGAACTCTCAGGCACCCTGCCGCCCCTGTGATTGTCGGGCTTTGTGTGTCCTTTTGCAGATGGTCAGGGTGATCAACACCATCTTGCTCCACCGAATCATCCACCTGGCAGATGTTGATGCCATCATTGAGGGGTTTGGCGCCCTGGGCTTCCCCAACTGTGGGGGACTATCGACGGGACACACATCCCTATCCGTGCCCCGGACCACCAGGCCTCCATGTACATCAACCGGAAGGGATACTTTTCACTGATCCTGCAGGTCGTGACTGACCACTGGGGCTACTTTGTGGACATTAATGTTGGCTGGTTGGGCAAAGCACACAACACGTGGGTCTACCACAAATCTTCCGCATGCCAGAGGCTGCACGCCGGGACTTTCTTCCCCGACTGCCACATCAGGGATGGAGATGTGGACATGCCTGTCTGCCTGGTGGGGAATGCGGTCTATCCCCTACAGCCCTGGCTGATGAAGCTCTATACTGGATATCTCAACCCTTCCCTACAGGCATTTAATACCAGGCTCAGCAGGGCCTGCATCATGGTTGAGGGTACCTTCAGGTGGCTGAAGGCATGATTTAGATGCCTCCTCACCCTCTTGGACCTCTCAGAGTGGAATATTCTGCACGTGGTGGCAGCATGCTTTGTGCTGCACAATGTGTGTGAGCGGAAGGGGGAGGCCTTCCTGCCAGGCTGGGTGGCAGAGGCTGAGCACTTGGCCAGCCTGTACATGCAGCCCCACATGGCTGCCCTCCAGGAGGCCCTGCAGGAGAGCTTCTACCCGGAGGACCAGTAACAGTGCTCCCTGGTCCACCACACTGGAGGCTTGTGTCTCACTGCTCCCTCACAGCCTTCCACTTACCCCTCCCTTCCCCCCACTCCTCATGAAAAATAAAGACAGGGTTTTTTTTAACAAACTGAACTCTGTTTATTGAACCAAACTGGGTAGGAAATGAAACTTGGGTGAGACTGGGGAAAGAAGGCAGGAGAAGGGAGAAGAGAGGGTGGGAGAGGGGAGGGAGAAACTTGGGAGGAGGAAGCTAGAAGGGGGACGAAGGGTGAAGAAGGGTGAAGAGAAGCTCAGGGTCAGAGTGGTGCTGGGGCTGCTGGCTCCCAGCACCATGGGTGTGGGGGCCTCAGCATCTCCGGGGCTGTGTGGAGGATGTGGATGGTGTGGAGGGAGAAACAGGAGCAGGAGAGGGAGTGGGAGGAGAAGCGATCACTGAGGAGGCAGCAGAGGCTGGAGTGGCAGGAGGCAGCATGCTCTACACCAGGGTCTAGAGATGAGCACAGATGGCATGGCCCTGGGTAAGCTGCTCCTGCCACCTCTCCCGCTGGAGCTGCAGGTCTTCTTCGACCCAGTGGTTGAGGGTGAGGTGCAGGGCTCACAGTGCCCCCAGGTGGTGCTGCTGGTATTCGTCCTTTGGACGGGTAGGCCTGCAGAGCCCCCGGGTGCGGAAGGATGTCCCAGGTGGTGTGGTGCACCCTCCACTCGCAACTGGTCCAGCTGTGGAGAACAAGGACAAATGGTCAGTCATCCCTGAGGACACAGTGCCTAAAGCCCAGCCCTGCTCTGCAAGGCGAGGACGAAAGTTCTCCTTGCCATCAGAGCCAATATGCTTGAACACAGGCCATGTTTGGGATCTCCAGGGGGCCCTGCTATCCCCGGGAGTGGAGCTGCCCCGAGACTGCGCCCGTGCCCCTGTGCTGTATTTCGGTATGGGGATGTCCCTTGCCTCCTTGTAGAGGGGGCTTATGGAGGGAGGTCATCCTGCTGTGTCCCACCCCAGGGTTAGGAGCATGTCATATCTCTTTACACACCCTTGTGGCTAACAGGCCAAGGCCCCTGTGTGGCAGCCAGCTCGGGCCATGTGCCCAGGAATGGCATGGCACGTGCTCACACGTGCACACATTGCTGCGTGATCTGTGGCCAACAAAGCCCAGGCACGCAGTCCCTGATCCCCCACTCCACCCCCCTGCATAAGGGTACAGTGCTGGCACTCACATGATGTCCCATCCCTGGCCTCGGACAACGCCTGGGACAGGTCTGTAGGGATGGCTCGGGGGTCCTGGCTCAGTTGGGTGGTGACCCTGGCCGCCTCTGGCTCCTGTCCCTCCGCCTCCTCCTCCATGCCGTCATCAGGGCCCTCAGTGAGGACGATATCGGCCGGCTCTGCTCCGGAGTTGATGACTACCTGGGGGGAACGAACTGTCCCACCCCCCAGGATGCGGTCCAGGGCATCGAAGTAGGAGCAGCTGTCTGTGTCTGCCCCTGCTTGGGAGCTGCCTTCTCTGGCCCTGGCAAAGACCTGCCGTAGCTCTTTGATCTTCATCCGCGCCATCCGGCCATAGACAGCCGCGTTCCTGCATCTAGTGTGGAGATCGTGGAGGTTGGTGGCATCCCCCCAAACCTCAATAAGGTCCATGACCTCCACACAAGACCAGGAAGGCGCCCGTCTCTTCTGGCCCCTGGCAGGCTCTTGGGAGCTGGAGGACTGCTCCTGAGGACTGCTGGAGGGCTGGCTGGTACTGTCTGGCTGGCTCATTTTGTGCCACTGGGTCAGGGGCAGCAGTACAGTAGCTCAGGTCTGGCAGGCCTGGTGCTAGCCACAAAGGCTCTGGGCAGACTCTACATCTTTAAGAGCTCAGGGGTGGGGAGGAGGAGAAGAGTTTTCCTGTTTGTGGCCAGAGCGGCCACCGGGGCACCCTGGGAAGGGCTGGAGGCCCCCTATTTCAAAATAGCCCCTATTCCCTGTCTACACAGTGCCTATTCCAAATAGCTATTTTGGAATAGGCGCTATTCCTCGTAGAATGAGGTTTACAAATTTTGAAACAAGCCCTCTGCTATTTCAAAATAAATTCAAAATAGCGGTTTGACTGTGTAGATGCTAGCACAGTTATTTCAAAATAACTTTGCTGTGTAGATGTACCCTGAATCTCAGGTTATGGCATTGAGATCAGAGTTCCCCAAATACAGTGTTCTTCTACAGTTACCACTGATACCGGAACAATCCCAGAAAGTCATAATACATCACTCTAAGCAGAAAGTCCAATTCCAAAGATCATAAATTGTCAAGAAATAGAAAACATTACCAATTTGTTCACAGAGATTGCAATGGGAAAGTCAGTCTCACAAATCAAGTGCTTCAGTCAAGTTAATTTTAAATCAGCTTTTTAATCTTGAAAATAGTGGTACTTTGAAGTTAAACCTTCAGGTTCATTCATCTATTAGATCAGAAATGTTGCATTTGAAAAATACCAAAACAAAAAAAGACTAAAAGAGATTTTTCTCACCAGTAGTCATAATATTTTCCTTCATATGATCATTTTCTTACATTTCATTACTTGTAAAGTTTAGAGCGATGTTATGTCTATCATAGTAGAGAATTATTTGCCTAATATATGATTTTTTAAAAGCCTGTCAAGAACTAAGCTCTATTTTCCCCCTCGGTGAATATATGCACTAAGCCACCCAAGGGTTTTAATATAAAGCATGTGTTGAGAATAAAAGGCACAGCTGGGTTTGGCGAAGTCTGTTTTTTAATTCTGTCATTTGCTCTTTGGTCTTCTCCATTTAGTACACTAACCTACTTGGGAGTCTTTTAGACACCCTAAGTGATCTGTCAATACATGTTGCTGTTTTGTGGGCATAAACCAAAAATAAAAGGTGTATCATGAGTTAAAACTCCACTTCAGCAAGATGTTTGAATCACATTGTTATCTCAGCATTTTTTTTAACTTTACTGAGAAATGATGATAATGAGATATGAGAAACAGCCAGGGGAAACCAAGGGCAAAATCAGCACTTTGTGAGATCAGGAGGAAAAATAAGAGATGTCACTAAAACATTCACTCATCTTTTAAATATTAGCCTGCTTTACAATAGAAATGGCTGAGTTTATCTTATTAGAAAGGCTTTGTTCTTAAAAATACACACACACACACAGATTCTACTATCATTCTTGCTTTAGTGAAAAGCAACAGAGAAAGAACACCCCCCCCCCCCATTTCTGATTACTACACTACTGTGTAATTTGTATGAAATGTAGACTTAATGAGAAAAGGGAACTAACTTTCTCTAAAAGTGATCTGATTGAACTATAAAATATAATAGAAAGAGAAAGTACAAAGGCATGCTATACATCTCTCTGAGTAACTTTCATCCTGGGAACCATTAGCACGTCTATTCAGGAATTGTTTTAGATACATGCATAGCAATTTTTGATGATCCATGTGCTCTTTTGTATTATCTTCAGGAGGATTATGCCAGAAGTCCTACCCTCTGGAGTCATCAGACAGACTATATGAACATTCAGAAAATGGAGCAATAAAAGTTATGACCCTCATCAAATAGATAGACGGGATTAATTAAAATGAAGACAGTCTATTCATAGCTTTAAGGGTTTTTTTAAAAAAGTTGATCTGTTGTAGCAATGACAGCAGATTTCAATGGGTAATATTATAGACCTCAAAATGACCAAGGGTTACTTTCTAGTGGATTAATGATTTATTCTGTGGATCTATTATGGTCTAGTTGTATTACTTTGCAGGTAAGCCCTTTTTTTCCTTTGGGAGGGAGGGATGGATAGATGATAGCTGGTCTTTTCTAGCTCTTTTTTTTATTCCTGAAGAGAAGAGACTAGGGATAGCACCTGACTGTACTATACACTGTCTTTGCTATAGTCAGAAGTACTTTCAATATAAGCCTCTTTCCCACTTTATTTAATGTCACCAGAAAGTTACCTTATGAAAAAATCAAAGTTACTTAGACCGACTACCAAGAGCAGCATTCAAGACAAGAGGAGACTGAGGGACTATGAAGGTGCTCAGTTGACAGCTGGAAACAGCTCATCTTAATTGTTCCTTTTTCTTGTTCTTATTAATTTTCTTTTCTTTTTCTCTGTTGGTTATTTTTTTCTTCCCTGACTGTCCCAGAATTAATTGTAGCTATGGAAAATAATTTGAATAAAGAAGTGTTTAATTAAATTGCAAAAGGATTGGTGACTGATGTTTTTCAATAGTCCTTATCCTTGCAAAGGAATTGAGGTCTTCGTACCAAATGAGATGTGTTCAGAATAAATTCAGATCTTCTTCATGGCTCACACAGGATCTCATCACAGTTAAATGACAACGCCCCTTTAAAGATCTGGGGAAATTCTGCTACAAGTTACCCTCGTGCCACCCTGCTTAATTTAGGCTGAATAAGAGTAATTGAGGGCAAGTTTCACCCACTTTGAGACTCATACACTGAAGAATACTGTAGAGTGGAGAGTCAGACCATACCATTGGTTGTGTGAGCAGCCCCAGAAAAGGCATCTAGGTAGGGAAGTAGCATAATCTGAGCTGTCTAATATACGGTGTGCATACATGTGCACATAAGTACAGATTTAGTTCTGTTTATAAACAGAGCTCTAACTGAGCTTCACACTGTACTTAACTCTATAGGTCTCCCAAATACTCGGGTTACTACAGTATGGTAACTTAATACAACTGGGCTACGTCTACACTGGCAGCTTCTTGCGCAAGAACGCTTTTGCGGCGGAAGAGTTCTTGTGCAAAAACTCTTCCACAAGAGAGTGTCTACACTGCCATGTGCTTTTGCGCAAGAGATGTGCTTTTACGCAAGAGCATCCATGGCAATGTAGATGCTCTCTTCCTCAAGAAAGCTCTGATGGCCATTTTAACCACAGGGGCGTCTTGCGCAAGAAATTCATATTGCCTGTCTACACTGCCCTCTTCTGGAAGAGCTCTTGCGCAAGAGGGCTTATTCCTGGTGGGGAGAGGAATAACTCTTCCAGAAGAAGCTCTGTTTTACAACGCTATACTGTAAATTTACTTCTGGAAGAACGCTTGTGCAGTGTAGACAGCTGGCAAGTTTTTGCGGAAGAACGGCTGTTCTTCCGCAAGAAGCTGCCAGTGTAGATGTAGCTATAGAATCATAATCACCTATTTCCCTGCCCCAGAAGCATGCACTTACCTCAGCTAAAGTAAGCTAATATCATACTTGTGTTTTATATTTGTTAGTTAAAATATTAACCCAAATGGTTACTCTTATGAAGTAATCAGCTCATTTCTTTGAGGGAACTGGTAGATCACAAGCAATACAATATACGACAATACAGTTTTCAAGCTAATTCAGTCCAGAGGTTATATCATTTTATATGATGACTGCACCTCGTAGCATCAACTAACATTGGGACCCCAGTGTGCTAGGCTTTGTACACAGACAGAGTAAGAGTTCCTACCCCAAAGAGTTTACACTCTAAGACAAACAAGAGATAGCAGGCAATATTATTAATTCATCATTTTGCAAATGATGAATTCTGGCAGAGAGAGAGGTCAAGTGACTTACCAAAGGTCACCCAGATGGTCTGTGGAGCCAGAAAATGAATTAAGATCCCTTGAGTCCCAGTCTAGAGCCTTACCTAGTTTTTTCATAGCCTCTCCCTTTCCATTTGAGATTGTGGGGATCACCTCGTAACCCACTTGCAATCACATAATATCCCTGCTGCAACTTTAGCAACAGCTCACATGGGAATTACTATTAAGCATGTTACATCATGTCACTACTTTTAATGAAATTTAGGAACTTAAAATAAGGAGGGAGCCAGAATCATGTGACTAGTCAGCATTTTTTGAAGTAACAGTGGTCCAAAGACCACAGTTCAGGAAACTCTGACAGAGCAGTTCTTTATCTGCCCTGAAACCACCAGGTCATTTATGCAATTGGACTGAGGAGAAGATGAGGGCTGTTGTCCTGAGAAGTGCAGCTATACCAGTTGAAATGTTTGGTGGGAAAGCATTCTTACCATGCATACCCCTCTCCATTCCTGCCTAGTTAGCATTCTCTTTCACTATGCTTTTTCTGTCAGCGAGCCTCACTCACTGTTTACTCATACATACTGAATTAAGAAACAGAATCACCCTAGTTTCTGTGGTACACACTTGTGTCACTTTTGACAAAACACAGGGATCAGAATGCAGGCAAGGTATCTGAGGTGTCAAAAATTCTTTCCTTCCTGGGGAGAAGTTGAAATCACGTGAGAGCCGGCAAGAAGTACTACATGTTCAGTGTGGAGACAGGAAGCACATAAGAGGAAAAATCAGGGTGTTTTTTTCCTATGCTACATTTGTTTAGCAAGAAGGAACTAGGGTCTTTAGGCTTTATCTTATTTAAGGAAAATATGCTTGACATAGAGCTTTTCTTATTTCATGAATGCATTTAATGCTAGACTGTGGCCAGCTCCTGCACAGGTATGTGTGGTGAGAAGGACTCCATTCTTGTCAGCACTGGGCCCAGGCATGTTTAGTATCCCATATGCTCAGGGAATGAAAGGCCTTTGTAGAGCTAGCATTGCTGCTGGATCTCAGTATGAAGCCCATTCATTGTAATGACCAGGCCCTTGGTGTATGTCTATAAAAGCTGCCAGTGATAAGCACTGAGGCCCTGCCCCCTCAACTTATTTGCTGAAATAGGTGGGCAGAGAGGTGGAAATAAATAAGTGTTCCACCCTCTTCAGCAGTGGTTTGGCTACCTCCCTCCCCAGCAATGCTCTGAGACCTAGTTCCTTCCTACAATGTCTTCCCAGGTTCCTGCTGATGTGGTGGATCTTTAACCAACAGCTCCCCCAGTGTGGGTGGGTCAAAGCCATAATTTGATCCTTTGGGGACTGGAATTAGAAATAAGCATTTACACCTAATGATTGTAATGAGGCAAAGTAGGCCCAGAGACCCTTTATTGGAGTTCTCTTGAGTCCTGCCATGCCTGTCCCAGGAAAGGAGCAGTAGAGGAGTCCTAGAATGGCTGTAGGAGCAGTCAGTCTGAATCCAGGAGGACCATATAAAAGGAGCTGCAGAGCCAAAGCCAGTCTGTTCCTTGCTAGAGGACAAATGGTGCTCCTGGCTAACCAAGGGGAACTGCAGCACCATCTGAAGAAGTGGGTTGTGCCCAGGAAAGCTCATGATACCTTCCACATGTTTTGTTAGTCTCTAAGGTGCTGCAAGACTATTTGTTGGTTTTTTAAAGTTTTTCCAGTTACAGACTAATACAGCTATCCCTCTGAAACTGCAGCACCATGGACAGCTCAGTACCAGCAGGGAACAGGGCAGTGACAAGCGGCCCTGACTCGCTGATGTGTCTAAATTTAGATAAGCCCTGAGGTGAGAGTGAAGCTTTGACAAAGGCTAGGGCAGTGGTCCAGAGACTTAAGACAGTTTTGCTAAAGGGACATGATGGCACAGTTGCTATTCTCAGGGTCTCCAGGCTGGGAGCTGGAGTAGTGGCTGGGCCTGGGTCCCACCCAGAGGTCACTGGGGAACTGGCCTACAATTGGACAGCAATAAGCCCCCAGCAGGGAAACTTAACTACTTAGTGGTCCAGTTGGAAAGCAGAGAGCAGAGTAGACCAAGTGGGCAACCCCATTGCTTTCTGGGCGGAAGCCCTGGAAGTGAAGCCTGATACTAAGGGTGGGACTATTTTAAAGACTGCAGATGCACATGACCACAACAGGTGCTCGCAAGAGGTGAGTATTATGCTGTTACAATGCTACCCAGCAAAATGTGAGCATGATCCTGGAAACCCTTACTTGTGTATATAGACCACGTGTGAACAAGGAGTTCAGGAGAGGGCCTATATTGTCTTGCCACAGTTCAAATGCTAAGTTGTCACAGATGACATGCAGAGCTGAAATGAAGCAGAGTCTTCCTTGAAATGATCTGGCATATTTTGCAAAGCTGTTTCCTTGTAAGTTTACTGAAAGGCCTACTCAGAGAAACCTATTCACACATGGCATCACAGTGTGTTGATTTCACACTCAGCCTTATTCTCACTCATCATGACTTTCCGGTGTCCTTGTCAGTCACAGCTTTTTCGCAAAGCCTACAAGTTATGCACTGTGCCTGTGAGGTAAGAATGACAAAGACTGACTCATTCATTTAAACTTCTCTTACTTTGCACAGTAAGATCAAACAGTGCTTTCCAAATAATGGCTTAGGATCAATGTCTGCAGAGCAGACCTTTTGTCATAAATATTTGTGCTGCAGCAAATGGTTTGCATGAGTTGTAAGCACAGGATGCCTATAGAATTACATAGGAGCTGGTACTTGACCCCATGCCACACTTGTATATATGACTTTAATTCAGTGGCATTCTTCTGTGTGTGTGTGGCGGGGGAAGGAGGTAAGGGGAAGGTTGGCATCCAACTTCCCCAAGGCCTCTCCTACCTCACATATAACTCAGAGCTAACACTGATCTGGCCATGCCCTGTACACCTCTTTCCCATGCCCCGATATGATCACTTGCTGGTAGTTTAGGCATATCCTTCAAGGAGACAGCATCGTTCCCAGAACTAGAAGTTACCTAAAAATTTGAGAGCTGCCCAAACCAGAGCCATATATTTGAACACTCTTGTGCTTTGGCAAAAGCAGTTTCTCCTCTCTTGGTGTTCACACCTCCACATCAGCTGCTAGAAGTGGGCCTCATCCTCCCTGACTGAATTGACCTCGTTATCTCTAGCCTTACTCTGGATTGGAACTCTTTTCTTATGCCTGTATATTTATACCTGCCTCTGGAATGTCCAGTACACGCATCTGATGAAGTGGGTCTTTGCCCATGCATGCTTATGCTCCAATAAATCTGTTAGTCTATAAGGTGCCATGGGACTTCTCATTGTTCTTACAACTAAGTAATGAATGTGAACTCCCAAAGTACTACAAAAGGCTTCTAAAGAAGGCACAGGCAGTCTTGTTAGACATGTCAATCTGTCTTGCCACCATGGCAAGCTGGGCTATATGTGGTAAAATCATAAAATATTCCCAGTCCCAAAAGCATAGCTACTTACCCAGGTCAATTAGTACCTCAGATTTCACATTGAATACAATACCTGTAGCCACTCTGTAACTAATTAAGGGTTTATTAATGAGGAAAGAGGTGAGTTATTTACAGGTTAAAATAAGCAAGACTTTAAGTTTATATCCAAATGAGTTTCAATGTATGATTCAACCGATGATCGAGTTGTAGTAATTTGTCAATTCAAAGTGTCTCTAAGAACTGACCCATGCCAAGTAGCATGGGAATGTCTGTGCTTATGTTTACGAATTTTTGCCCTTCAGAGTGAAGATAACATAAAGGAAATTCAGTGTCTCTTTGTTGGGGATTTTTATCTCCTCTGCTCAAGAGCTCAAATTGATGGGATGAGTTCATGTGTAGGTTTCTTTTCCTGCAGGGTGTTAGGAATGCAATCAACAGGGCCTCTCTCCTACGAGACTACACAATACCCCATTTGACTTTAATTGGCCATCTTGTATTCAGGAGGATCCCTTTATCTTAATTAATGCTTCTTTCCCTGTTTGGTGAGTTACACAATTACAGTGCATTAACAGCATGATAATAATCTTCATTCCCCTTAATTGTTTTATCCTTGAGTACATGCCCAGATCACTGATTTAGAATTCTTTAAAATAGGACTAGATCAAAGTGCATTAATGAACTGTTAATGTGTAGCAGCAGGGTCCACACTGAAGGCTATTCCATGCTAGGCGGGAGCCATGCAGATTTACACCCCTGCTTGTCATGATCAAAATGTTCATGTAGACAAGCCCTCTGGCAATATAATGGAGAAAACCTGATTGGAATGCAGAGGGAATGAGATAGACCTGCAGGTGGGGGTTGGAGGTGGGGTGAAGGAATAGATTAGGACAAGAAACAGGGACTGGAGACTGACCAAAAGAGAAACTGGAACTGTGAGTTGATTTGTGGGGGATACGTGCTAGAATTAACTGGGAAAGGAATTGGGGGAAGATTAGAAATGGCTGGGCAAGAAGGTGAGTAGAGATGTTTCCCTTTCCCATATATAATTACATTGCTACAAGTGATCAAATCTTGCATGTGCTGAAAATTTTGTTACAGGCTCTGTGTTCCCAGTAACACTTGAGTCTGTGTACAAAGTAAAAGTTTTTTTGTAAAGCAACCTGCATTATTATGAAAATGGTGAAGGCATCAATTAGAGTCCTAGCTGGGATGGGGGCTTCATTTCTCTAGATGCTGTATAAAATAAACCTATATGCAGGCTGACTAAAGGAGATAGCTATCTAATCAGAGTCCAGAGGTGACCACCTATGGAGGAGAAAATAAGGAGACTAGTAATATGATCCTCAGGATTTCTTAACTTTGCTGTGTTCACAACATGATGGTTCCGAGTCAGACATACTCTTTTTAAAACAATTCAATCAATTAAAACCATGAGACTATAGTTGCCAGTGATCCTTTTTAAAAAAAAAAAAAAAAATTCCCTCTGAGACCTGCCAACCCTACGGTGAAAGCCTGCAGATTATAGCTTTCTGTCTTTGTACCAGGAAAATCCCCATTTTACAAGGAAATCCTAATCTAATTGGCTTCCATCATCTACCTCCAACTATTCAGAGCTGCTGCATTGTGCTGAGGGACAGCCAGGTCCCTCAGCACAACAACTGGTAAATGAAACTAGAATAATACTGTAATAATAATTGCAAATATTCACGCCAGAAAGCAATTTCTAAGAGTGGTGTTCATCAGTCAGGCAAAGGAATATATTATGGCTTCAGTGCATGTACTCAGAGTGGCTTGAATTTCAAATTTCTATCAGTGCTGGCTGTAACCATTCAAAAGCTGAGAGAAATAAACCATGCCTAATAAAATGAAAAATGGGCATATTTTGGGAAACATGGTTTGTTCTTAGGCTATTCACAAATAGGACAAAAGGTATAAATTCAGTGAATGAATTGTTCATTGTGCCCAGTTCAGCTAGCTGTTGATCAGTCAGATTATACCTCTGCTTTAAAAGAAGGGAACGCTTTCTGTCATTACTTACAGTCCAGTATCCTAGTCGAAGTGAGTTGCTAATTCAGACTTCTTAACAACAGTTGTATGTACTTGAGATGAGTATCTGAAGCACCTTGTCATCATGACACAGTATCCGACATCAGGGTCATAAATTTTCCATACTGGACATATGATAGGTATTAATGTAACTCTTATCATGCACTTAAAGGAGATGGAAAATACTACATACAGACTCTGTAGTAGTTATGAAGAGAACTTAGTGGCAGTTCATCTATAATCTTATCAGTGGAATGTTTGGTAATTACAGTATAGTGTGTCTGGTATTGTGAACCCATGGCCTGATTTTTGAGAGGTACTGAGCAACTCTGCATGCCATTAAAGTGAATGAATTGTATGTGCCTGGCAGCTCTGAAAATCAGGCTACTAATTTTTTTTCCCTGCACGTTTTCATTTTCTGTAGATCTTAGAAATTTTACTTTTTTGTTCTACTTTCCACCAGTGCAGACCAATGGTAGCCCTCCTTATGCAGGTTTCTGGCGGGCAGCAACCCAACAAAAGCTGTCCTGTCCATATATAAGTTAATACTTTGATTAATACTGAAGATTTACATACTCACAAATTGATACAGGGAACCTCTTGGCAGAACTCAAGAGGATGGGAGAGGGAGAGGGAAACAGTCCACTGAAAGAAGTTAGCAAATAAACTTTTTTCATCCCATCCCTCAGGTAGCCAGCACTAGTGCATACTAATGACATGAGCATAGTATTGCTCCTGAAATAAAAATACAGAGAAGAGTAAGAAGAAAAACACAAACCCCAACCAGATCTGAACCATCAGAAAATGGTCTCCTGTAATCACTATTTGGAGGGCATGACAGCTCAAAGAGGTATTTGCTGAGGAAAAGACAGTCCCAATTAAGACTTTAGAAGCATCCCATCTTTCCAGTCAAGAGGCAGATCAATTTAAATGGGTGTTAATTTTGATAGGGCATTGAATTTCCATCTTTTGTATTTCTGTGATGCATGATACATCTACTGTGCCAAGACAAAGTGAGATTCAGGGGAAATTTCTGGCTTTCACAGGAGGACAAAAGCAATTTGGATTTCTTGAATTCTAGAGTTCATTCTAGTTAATTGGTACATAGTAATGTGCTCAGAGCTATAACAAACCTCTTTTTATTAGTTTGGAATTGGGACAGAACAGAAGCCAGATAAAAGCCATTGTCCTTGTTCCAGTGAAAAGAGGCTAATACCTTTGGGTACAAAGGGAAACTTTAGATTATTTTTTCCTTTATCTCATTTTCTAAATAATCTCCCCCATGTGCCTGTCTGTTATAATACTTGTGGAGAGCTAAATTGTGAAACAGGTTACACACACATGCAGAAGAGTAAGAAAAAGTAAAGAATGTTCCCTACATCAGAGAACCAGCTATCTGAACCTTGAGTCTGGGCATGCAGGGTTAACAGATGTGTACCTATTTACCTCCCCACTGCAGCAGGTGGGCAGAGAATTGGTGAGGGAGGGGCTTTGGCTTGCTCCTCATCCTCCCAATCAGAATATACCAGCAAGAGTAGATTATGAAGAGGGTAAAACTTAAAAAACAACAAATAGTTCTGCAGCACTTAGATGGTATCGTGAGTTTTCATGGGCACAACCCACTTCATCTGCATTTTTTGTTAGTCTATAAGGTGCTGCAGGACCATTTGTTGTTTTTTAAGGGGTTTTTTTTTTTTCAGTTGCAGACTAACACTGCTACCCTTCTGAGACTTATAAAGAGGGTAGTAATTTACCATTAGCATAGGACAGCAGTGAACCATGACATGTGGGAAGCCAGGGGCAAGAGAGAGGGAGACAATTGTGGCTCCCGGAGCCACAGCTTCTTCACTAGGTTTCTCTGGACTGATGCAAGAAACTCCTTCCAAGGCTGGAGGGAAAGTGGGAGAGAGACAATGACTGTAAAGGAGGGATACAGATTAATAAAACCCAAAGGAAGAACTTTGTTGGCACTTGTGGTAAAATAGTTGAAATAAAAAACTTAAGGATAGAAACACTATGAAATAATATAGTTGGTTAGCATGGACAAAACCATTTTCCCTGAGTAATTGTTGGTTGTTGATGAAGGAACAGTCTCCCTCTCCACCACACAAGAGAATTATAATGATCTGTCCAAAGGAGCATTTCCCACCGTGTCCCCAGGCTTCGGTAAGAATAAGCAGTGAAAGCTGGATTTGGAACAGGCTATTTAACAAGAGATTTCTGAAATTAAAAAAAAAGAGGCAAGAAGGTAGAATTGGGAAGAGAAAGAGACAAAAGATAATCCCAGCAGCACTCTGGGATTTGCAGTTATGTACTTATTGGCCAGAATGGGTAGGAACGGTATCTCTAGCTCTGGGGTCTGCAACCATATTTAGCTCTATGGCTCTAGAGCTAAATATGGCTCAGTACAGAACCAAATATGGCTCTTCTGTCATTCCTAAAATACACACAACCTTTTAAATTAAAATGAAAAGCTAATTCAAAATTTTAAAAACACGTCAAGTTGGCCTTTTTTGTCCATTTCACCTTTAACTGCTCATTTTAACAACCACCCATCCTCTCCACTCATTGGAGGTCATGGATATTCTCTTTTTATTTGTTTGGTCAAGAAATCTTTCCATCATCATATGTGATGGTGAACTCTGTGGCCCCATAATAGCAAAAATGGCAAAGAGAAAGAGGTGATGAGTCTGAAATTTTCAAAAGGAGCAGACAGACTTGTGTGGATTTGTGGATAGGTCTGGATCTCCACACTGTCTCATTTGTAGTGTGAGGCTGTCCTCAAACAAACAAACAAAAAAAATCAAATTTAGAATGGCATTTATGATAAAACATGCAGAATTTGCTACAAAATACCCCGAGAGTGGCACTCAAAGAAAAGCCTGCAAGGAGCTTCAGCGAAAAATGAACATTGAGCAAAATAGCCTTCTGGCATGGTCAAAAAAAGGTGGGAGCTTAAATTCCGCAAGTTTTGTAGGCTCATACATCATTATTCAAGAGGGGAAGCCTTTCATTGATGGGCAATATGTGAAGAGATGCATGCTAAAAATTGGTCATGAACTATTTGATGAGTTTCACAACAAGCACAAAATCTTACAGAAAATTCAAGACCTGCCATTATCAGCAAAAACAGTTCATGACAGAGCTGTGAAAATCGCCCATCATATCAACCAGGAACAAATGCAAAATTTGACTACAGCTATTTATTTTTGTTTGCTTTGGACGAGACAATCGACATATGTGATGCTAATCAGTTATGTATTCTGGGACAATATATTTGTGGAAATGCTGCACATGAAGAAATGATTGAGAGATTACCAGTGAAAAATTGAACAAGGGGTGAAGACATTCTTAAAATTGTGATGAACTTTGTACATGAGAAAAAAATAGAGTTGGATAATATTGTCTGTGTGTATAGATGGTGCACCTAGCATGGTCGGCAAATACAGGAGATTCCTTACTCTTTTGTTAGAACAGCTGAACTGCCCGCTTTTGAACTTTCATTGCATTGTGCATCAGGGGGCACTTTGTGGGCAATTTTGTAGAACCGAACTCAGAAATGTAAAGGGATGGGTTGTTCACATTGTCAACTGGATTCTTGCCCGAGCCCTTAATCACCATCAATTTCAGTCACTGCTTGAGTAGCTAGATTTCGAATACCCCAATTTAATAATGCACAGCAATGTTTGCTGGTTCTCTCATGGCAAAGTTTTGTCCCATTTTGTCACCTGCATGAATGAGATTGACACCTTTCATATAAAAAATGACAAACACCCCAAGCTTCCAGACTGTGACTGGTTGCTCAAGTTTTACTATCTCGTCTACAATACTGGTCATTTGAATTAATTGAACCTGAAGCTACAAGGACAAGAAAATACAGTCCTGACTCTGCAGCAGGCAGTATAGGGATTTGAGTCAAAATTGATTGTCTTCATCAAAGATACTGAGATGGGCAGACTGGCACATTTTGAAAGATTACGAATATTTTGTGATTCATGTCAGAGAGAGGATCCAAATAACAGCCTTGATTTGCAGCAGCTTGCCGGGTTTGTTTTAAAGCTCCTGATGGCATTTAAGTCTTGTTTTGTTGACTTTTTTGCAAACACAGTGCTCTGTTTAAGTTTGTTTCATTCACATAAACTAAAGCATCCGTTGAAGAACTGGGTTTGACCGTCATTCCAGGCATCTCAGTCAGCAATTTAGAAATGGAAATAGCAGATTTCAAGGAGTCCAATATCTGGGTGGAAAAATTTGTCAAGCTGAATTGTGATTTAGAATGCCTTGCCTGACAATGTGCAGAACTGGTGAAACTGCACAAATAGGCTGACATGAAGAAATTGGAGCACAATGATAATCTGATTCTGCAAATTTGGAAAGAACTTCCTGTCACATACAACACCATGCAGAATGTCAGCTTGGCCTTACTTTCAATGTTTGGCTCCACCTATATGTGTGAGCAGACTTTCTCTTGTTTGAATCACATCAAAGGTAATTTGCACTCATGACTGACAGCCTGAATGCGTGCAAGAAGCTGAATTTGACCACTTATGATGTAAACTTCAAAGAAATGTGTGAAAAGATGCAGCAGCGGAAGGCCCATTAAATAAAGTCTGTGAGTACAATGTTTCATTTATGCTATTATTAATCATGCCAATTATCGATAGTATTAATTTGTATATTTTCAGTCATGCAAATAGGCATTCTTATACTGGTTCATTGTTGATCACTTGTTCTGAATTTTGATGTAGTTTTGTCTCTTTGGTTTGAAAAAGTTGCCGACTCCTGCTCTAACTTCTGTTTGTCCGGAGCTGGAAATGGATGACAGGAGAGGGATCACTTGAGGATTACCTGTTTCTGTTCAGATGCCTTTGCGGCATCTGGCATTGGCCACTGTTGGAAGACAGGGTACTGGGCTACATGGACCTTTGGTCTGACCCAGTATGTCCATTCTTATGGTCTTCTTATGACATTGGATAGTTCAAGGTCCGACTATCATACACTATATCCAGTAGATGCCCTGGCTCTTTCTTAGACTGTGATCTACCAGAGTACTTAATTATATGCTCAACTTTAAGCATGTAAATACTCCCACTGAAGTCAATGGGACCACTCACTTAAAACTGAGTATGATTTAATAAGGCTTTAATCTCTTATTAGCATTTATGGCAACATCTGCAAAGACTTCTGAGGTGTGACATCAATTCTGACATATTGCATGCAGCTTAGCATTTCTGCCTTGGAAATAGTATTTGCAAAAGAGGTGAATTAGGTATAGCTGCTGCTAACTGTTGAAGTTGCACTGGGATGTTAGATACTCGTCTAAACTTAAAAAAACCCTCTCCCCAATATAGCTCACAACAGAACAAATTAAGGGTATTGAAAGTTACCTACACCTGTTACTGTTTGTGGTTCAGTTAGTTATGAATGGTGTGGTCTGTTAAAGCACTTTGTTTCTAATGATTCTAAGTGTTTGGAAAACCTCCTGGTTAATTTTCATCTGCTTTGCATAAATGCAGTGTCTCTTAAAACAAGACAGGAGACCTCTGAAGAGGCAATGCAACACCAACTGGATATCTAGATGTTCCAAACAGATTAAGAGTTTCCCTCAGCCCTGAGAGACAATTATTGACATTTGAGGGCTCTGTTTCAGTGAAAACCATCCTCCTTTACCTCCCTGCTTTTGACCAGTTTGTCAATCTCAGGTCAGCATGAACATGCTAATTGACTGCCTTGATAATTTATTTATGCCTAACAGCAAAAAGAGAAGCTCTGAATGCTCATCATCTTCGTCTTTGAGTGAAGATCTATTCACATTTTAAAGGAATGCCTTTAACCACCTTCCATTACTAATTTAGCTCATCACCATGCACTATATTTAAAGATCAACAACAGCCTGGAAGGTGCTGCATTATTATGGAAGGAAATGTACTGAAGAGGAAAGAATTACATGTCTCGGACAACAATTGAGGCTTTCAGTCATATTGTATTACAAGGACAGGAAAAACTGCTCTAGCATTTGAAAGTAGGATGTTGAATAATTATATTCAATTAACTAAGGACTCCTTGGGCAGCAGCCCAACACAGGTCTTTACACGACACAGCCATAGAGAAGGGAGGAAAAGAAAGTGCTTTGAATTCTGTCTTTCTGCAGCATTACTAAATACACATATTGTGCCATTATTGGTTAAATATACATTCTATAATGGAAACAAAGAGCTGATTTAATCCTAGTTAGTATAATGTAGTTTGTTACAGAATTCTCAACCTAGGCTACATGTACTACTGGAGGTATGCAGGATGTTCAGGGGTATTTACCTAGTTTTACAACAAGCTACGTAAAAAGCACTAGCAGAGTCAGTATAAACAAATTTCCTATAGACAATGACTTGTTTATACTGGCCTATACACTAAAAATGTAAAGACAGGGGTTATACCATACAGTAAAAATGAAAGTGTGTCATTTTTTCGGTCATAGTGTGCTGTGAGACTTGCATTTTTATTTCTGATTTTGTAACCAAGGAGACTTTAAGTGAGATGAAAATTGGGGTACACAAAACAAATCAGACTCTTCAAAGGGTTACAGTAGTCTGGAAAGGTAAGTGGAGGTCCTCATGCATTTGTACATTCACAGTCTACATCCCCATGCTGAATGCAAAATTACAGGGCTGTACATGCAAATCTGTCATCTGTGCCAGTTCATTTGCAAGAGGATCTGTCCTGTGCAATTGTGCTAATGACCTGTTATTGTCTACATTCTCCCTTGCTCTAAAGAGGATGGGGCCTGTATTTATCACCTGGTACCTATGTTTACTTAATGTCCTCGTGATACTTACATATTATATTGCTGCGCCTCTTATTTTAAGTCAAGTATTTCAATACCATATCCCACCTAGCTCAACTTAGATAGTGGACCCTTCAGGCACAGATTTCCTACTCTCAGGAAGAAAGACTAGGAAGTTGTTTTTGTGGCACTGTCCTTCATCTCTTAGACAACACAGATCATGCTCCATGGTGCTGGGTTGATGTAGCCAAGGAGGTTGAGTGTGGGTGAAGCAGGAGAGAAGAAGTCAGGCTGGGGCCATAAGTTGAGCTAGGTGGGACGTTGTGGGGTATGTATGTGGCAGGCAAAACACATTGTGTCTTCACTTTTGCTCTATTCCTGGAGGGAGCACACTTGCTCTATCCCCAGAGGAATTTTCCAGAAGGAAAGCCCTGGGGTGATCCTAATAGGGTTGTCCTCTCCCAGAGTTATCTTGATGGGTTTTACTGGGAGGGTGGTGATCCGGGTCATGGTCATTACCTCAGACTTTTTGAACTAGCATTCTAAACAATATGTAACTCATATTCCAAAATTACTGCAGCAGGTGGGCCACTGATTCTCTCACTGGAGGTGACACAGGGTTGCATCCAATAAATGATATCTCCCTATCCAAATTATCATTCTTCAGAACAATGTCCATGTTTTCTATATATCTTCACAAGGGACAACATAAAGCCTCGTTCATCTAAACTTCCATACAATTGCTTCCCGCCCCCCCCCCCCTCCCCACAATATCTCCTATTTTTCTGTTTTGATGAGCTTAGAAGTGACATGTCTGTGTCACACCAACTCCTGAAAAAGCAATTGGCCTCCCTCTGGCTTCTACCTGTATGAGTGATATACTATCCTCCTTTCTAGCTAATGTATTTTTAGCCTTTTAGCTTAGCTCACTGATATCCTACTCTGTCACTCTGCTTTTTATCTCATACTAGTAGGTGAATATATTCATACAGCTGAGCTGAATGACAATGAGCTGTGACACTGTAGATGTTAGAGTCAATGTTTCACACTTTCACTTCTGTTCTAATTCTTATCTCTAACGTATAGGAAGTTTTGCATGTGCCCTAGTTTAGATGGATGGAATTTCTTGCAAGAAGTTAATTTGCATAGCCTACTCAGAGTTTGGTTACCTCGGGGCATCAATATTTTTGTTACCAAGATTTTGGCACACTAGCAATTATCACACTGCAAATCTAGCAATAGCTCATTGCACAAAGAGAATTAGATACCCTATCCCAAAACAAACTTGTCAGCTACATGTAGGTATTTAGTATTTATAAACATCCAAATAATACTCATTTACAATGGTATCACAGACTATAACTCCTACATACTGTATCAGTCAGGCCAGGGTATTTTTCAGTTATAAAGGTGAGAGCGAGGAGGTGGAAGCAGTATGATATAAACAGGTCTGAACATATTCTGTTTATTTAAAATCTGCTTGTCTTTTCTGCTTCCCCCGCATTCTACATCAGAAATCATGTGCTTGTGCAAGCTTGAAATCTTGTGTCTCGCCAACAGAATCTAATAAAATGCATTACCTTTCCCAACTTTTCTCTCCAATATCCTGGGACCAACACAGGTACAACACTGCAGGCATGGAAGGAAACAAGCGACTTAAAGACAGACTTTTGAGAAGGGATGGCTTCTAAACAGAATGCTAAAAATGTCATTTGTTACTCTTTTTCAACACCTATTTAGCACCAATGTCTGCATTGACACTTGGGAGCAAAGGGTCAACAACAATTTAGTTGTTAGTCACAAAATTCATTTATAAGTTTCCAGGAAGTCCACCAGCAAAAACAAAGAGCAGGGAGAGGGATAGCTCAGTAGTTTGAGCATTGGCCTGCTAAAGCAAGGGTTGTGAGCTCAATCCTTGAGGGGGCCATTTAGGCATCTGGGGCAAATCCATCAGGCATGGTACTTGGTCCTGCTGTGAGGGCAGAGGACTGGATTTGATGACCTCACAAGGTCCCTTCCAGCTCTGAGAGAGGTATATCTCCATATATATATATAAACTTGACATTACATATAGACCACATCAGATGAAAATGGTATCGGTGAGGATATATAGAAAGATTTGTGCATCTGTCTGAGAGTCCATTTGTTCAAGGACAACTGGTAACAGCTAAGACTACCAAATTTGGTATGTGTCTTCCTTTTATCCTAACAAAGTGAGATCAGGGTTTGGTTGTGCCAGGAAAATGGAATGTACCTGGAATTCAATTGTTTTCAATAATATGGAAAGGGAGGGGACTGATCAGAGGGACACAATACTGTACAATGACCACTGGGGGCAGGGACTATAATGCAGAGTGATCATTGAAGGCAGCCACCCTAGGAAAGGAGTGGTCAGCTGGGGACAGTGCTCAACATCTAGCCAGGCACTGGCCTAGGTAAGTGGTCCCCTTATTCCAAACCTCTGAGGCAGGGGCGACACCAGACCCAGGCATTGTGAGTAAGTCTTCTAGTCTGTCTATATATTTTAGATATGTGCATCTGTCTGTTTGTTCAAGAACTCCTCCTAAATAGTAAGAGCTAGGACCACCATGCTTGGTATGCAGCTTCCTCTTCTCCGAACTTAAAGCAAGGTTAGAGTTTGGTTGTGTCAGGAAAACTGCAAGTGCCGGGAGTGGGACTGTTTTCCATAGCATGGAATGGGAGGGGCTGTTCCAAGGAACACTATACTCAGTGGCCTGTGGGGGGAGCAGCAAGCCCACAGGGGAGAGTTATACTGCAGAATGACCACTGGGGGCAGAGAGAGTGGCTAGCAGGGCTGGGGCTCTACCATCTTTCCCACCACCAGACTAGTTAAGTGGAGCCCCCTGCCTAGGAGACAGCCCATTTCAGTGCCCCCAGGAGGGGCCAGGGGGAAGGAGAGAATCCCCATCTGCCCCGCCCCACCCCAGAAGGAGTCAGGGAGCCCCAGCTGGCCTTGCCACACCAGGAGGTTAGGGGAGGGGGAATGGAGGGAGTCCCCACTCCCCACCCCCCCTCACGCTTTGGGCCAGGTGAGAGAGAAGCCCCCTGTAGGCCCCCAGAACAAGCCAGCGAGCAAGGTGCATGGTCCCCACTGCTCTGGGAGGCCCCTTGGGAAGAAGCTAGCAGCCACCTCCACATCCTGCCCTGAGCCTCTCCTCAAACCCCACCTTGACTCCTGCACCCCCCCATGTACCCAGCCTCTTGCCCTGGGCCCCCCACATTCCCAAGGGCCTGCCCTGATTCTTGCAGCCCCCACACACCACAAGTCCCCTGCCCTGAAGAACTCAGCAATGTCTTTGTGTGTGTGTGTGTGTGTGTGTGTGTATAATGTATACTACATACTATCTATCTAATTATCAATGAGGGGGAAGAAACAAAAAAGCTACATCATTATGTTTTAGACCTATTTTATGGAAGAAAAAATCCTGAAAAGGATCCTGAAGGGTTTAAGACAGGAAAAAAAGGTGCATTTTTAAATAACATAGACAAGCCCCAAAAGGGATCACAGAGGGGGATGTTAGCACAATGGACACTTTTTTTTCCCTCTTTTCTGCTAATCCTTTATATGGAAGTTTTGGTTATAGAAGCTCCATTTGTCTACAGAAACTCCATTTCAGTGTTTCTAACTTGCATCTGATCTAAAGCCTATTGAAGTCAATGGATGTTTTAAATTGGCTTCAATGGCCTTTAGACAGACCCTTGTAAGAACAAGGATGAAGAGTAATGCTTTCTTATGTGGAAAAAGTGAACAGTGTAATAAGATGACTACATCTATAGCTGTGTTTTCTCAGGGTCCTTCTGTGTTTGCTACATCTCCTTCCGAGTATATGCCTATTTTGCTGTGGCTTAACTATAAGAGATGCTTGTACTCTTAATGTAATAGAGGATTTTTAAAAATTTATTTTGATGAACTGTATTGCTCAATTAGACTCTTTAAATTCTTTGTGGCCTGTCCACACTATCATCTTTGCTGTCTTCAAGCCAACTGTTTTGTATATGAAAAGGATTTGCTGGGAAAATTAATTTCTGTGTTGTGCAGTTCCTACAAGTACTAGAAATGTCTTATTGCTGAGATCAAACAAAGACAGCAAAAGTGATGAAACCTTTACTTTATTTGGAAACCACTGGAATATGGTGTATCTAAGTTTACTAATCAAACTCTAGAGAGGGCTATTATTTCACTGAACTAGAGTTTCTGCATTGCAGTAATAAATAAAGAACAATAGTAAGTCTGAACCAGCAAGGAAAAAGTGACTTTATTATAATTCGACTTCAAAAGTTATCTTGAAATTGTCCAGTTCTCACTCTGATTAGCCTGAGATCCAAAATTTCTGCCAATATATTTAGCTGAACTTTTAGTGTGGAGTTTATTTTGTGAGCCATAGTATTGTGATGCATTTCCTAGTGGTTACATGATAACCATGCTCTTTTATAATGACATTGTCATGTCGCTCAGACTTTCAGAGAAACACAGGAAGTCTGTAACTCAGATTTCTTAAGATCTTAGGGAGGTAGTTAAAACAAAGCTACTAATGCATTTTTAACCTTTAGCACAGGGATGGGTAATAACTTTTCATGGGGGGCACTTTAAGAACTTGATAAGTGGTCTAAGGGCTGCAGTCTTTCATATTAATAGGAGGGGAGGCAGGATCTGGGAGGGGTTGTGACCTGGAACAGGAGTGCAGAAGGGGGACCAGTGATTTGGGTTCTGATTGGAGGTAGGGGGTTAGGGTGCAAGTTCCAGAAACTGCCAATGGGAGCTGCAAGATTGTGCTGGGGGTGGACATAGCGTGTGAAGTCTCTCCTCCCCTCCCCTCCCCCCTGGGCTTGAAGCATTCAGAAATCTGCTCTGAGCAGTGTGCGGGGACAGGGCAGGCAGGAAACCAGGTTGAGGCTCCCGCTGTGCCTGTGGGTCAGATCTGGCAGGTTGGTGGGTCGGGTCTGGCCTACAAGCCATATTTTGCACCTCTTCCCCTCTCCCCTGTGTTAGCACTCAGTTCTCTTGGCACATTCCTGGGCCTCCCATGAGAGGCCCATCTCATAGCTTGAGAAGTGTGAGCTGTGTGTGTTTTTTAAGAACTCTGGCTGCCAGCTCCAGGTGGTTGGGGCTTACGTGGAAGGGCCATGCACACCTAGGAGGCAGGGACAAAGATGGAAGCCAGAGCCTCACCATTGCCTCTCATCTCCCAGTCCCTCATTGGGAGGCAGCCAGGGTTAAGGCTCTCTTCTCCCCAGTCTCTTGCCTGGAGGCAGTGGGGCTCTGGCTGTCAGCCCAGGGATGGTAGCAGCAGTGTATGAGTAAAAGTGGCAATAGGGGTAAAGGTACTGTGAGAAGTGAGATTGCCCAATATCACTTTTCCACATTGTCTCTCTTCCTTCTGTTCTGATTCTGGTCTGGCACTGCCTTCAGAGTTGGGTGATTGGCCAGCAACTGCTGCCCTCTCTGCTCTGCTTTCAGAGCTGGGCTGGGCTATATGTAATTGGGTGGGGGAGGGCATGGAAATGAGGTCAGACACGGGGGGTGGGAGTGGGCTGATCAAATAAGTGTGAGAATCACTGCATTAGCATAATTTGTGAAGTACATCTTTAAGCCAATGGAATTTTTTTGGTTGGAAATGTATGCTTTAATGTTACTGAGAATTCTGACTCCCTTAGCTGTGAACATTTGAGTGTTTGGTAATTTGATCTTTGTTATGATATTGTGTCTAAGGTTGTTACTGCTAGATGGCATTTAAGAAGAGTGCATATGTGAGTTATGGGATTTTATTTGACTAAATCGGTAAGGATATGCATTTTGCAGCATATCTGGGGGTTGGCTGAGGACACTCTAAAGAAGTTCAGTACATGATAAATGACATATCATCCAAAATGAAATTACAGTGGGGAGTATTCCCTGCAGAAGAGAAGTTAAATTATGATATATTTCCCCCACCAGATCTCCAGTTTACAGAGATCAATCAGCGTATCATTTACCATCAAGAAGCTAATCAATTTCACTTCCACAGAACTTCTATCTAATTATGGTACAGTTACCCAGGGAAGTGAATGGCTGAGTCACAATCAAACAACTTCTCAAACAGCAATCCAATTGACATTATTTTTATGATTTAGCATTGCTCTCAAAGCCATTTCACAGTCCATATGTCAGCTTTCTTCTGAGACAGGGTTCCTTGCATTTCTCTGACCATCAGCTTGTATTAAATCATTAACAATTTAGGGTCTGAAAAGGAGACTTGAATGAAATTCTGGCCCTTTGACATCAGTGGCCCCAAAGAACAGCTCTAGTCTGAAATGTGACTGTGTATTGTTACTTTATATTGTGAGGGGTCCCATGCTCTGTCTGAATGATTCTATATCAGTTTTCCCCTATTAGGAAAGCATTTCATTTTTGTTAACTTCCTTCCCTACAAACAGCCCCTTTCCTGCATCATCACCAGGAAAAATGGTCTGCAGGCCAGAGTGCTATCCTCTAATATTTATGCAGCCATATTTTTAATTATACCTAAAGTTGATCACCCAGTGCTAGAGCCACCAAAGGGACATAGACTCAGCATCACAACAACTAACTTTAGGCACCCAGCTGCCCACTGGAAATCTCAGCTCTGGGTTAGGTACCCAGGCTCCTTGCACAATGCATGGGGAAAGCCAGGTAAGACTAAGAATGGGTTTCACAAAAGCATGCTGGATAGAGAGCTTCCTAAATTAGTCAATGGGAGATGCTGAGGAGCGGGGTGAGGTCAAAGTACAGTCCCTCACAGGCCATTAAGGGCCTAAGTCATAGGGTCAGGGAAAGTGAGAGTGACTCCATAGTTTAGGTCTAGGGGTTAGAGTATTCTTCTGGGAGATTCAGATTCTAGTTCCTGCACCAATGAATATTTAAGAATTTCATACCCCAGTGATTAGGGCACTTGCCTGGAAAACAGACCTGGGTTCACCTTGCTTCTCTGAATCCGAGAGAGTTCAAATCTGCACTAACAGCCTTGGTGCATGCTGTGGCAGAGACAGGACCACAGGCTGCTGCAGCAGGGCTGAACAAAGACATGATGGGCCATTATATTCAACACCCAAATGATATCAGTAGTTAAGTATGGGGACACTTACTGCCCACTCAATTAGCCTCATTAGCACTGGCACTACAACGGACAGGTATTTTTTCTTCTTCTCTCCCTTCTTTTTCTGTTTATAAATTGGGAGGTTTCCACATTTTTCTCCACTCTCATTTGAGGAAGCGGGTTTTACCTATGAAAGTCTCTCTATCTATCTATAAAATAAAAATGTTCCGTGGAACAACAGAATGATGTCATCTCCGTCCTCATGCTGCTGCCATCCGCCTCTGCCCTCTGTTCTCAGCTGCTTGATGTGGCCAGCCTCGGTGCCGTCCCATCCAGGCATAGGCTGCTCTAACTCTGGCTCCCAATTTGCTGCCAGGGAGGAGCTGCTAGGGCTGGGTCCCCTTAGCCATCTGAGCCCAACTCCTCCCCCTTCTCCTCCGGGCCATGCCAGGTCCCCTATGTAGGGTTGCCAGATGGTTTCAACAAAAATACTGGACACGCTTGACATTACATCACAATCTTCAGTACATCTTATTTAGAAAATACCGGGCATTTATATTTTCTCATTTATATTTTCTCAATTTGTTTCCCGAACAGAAAGCTCAAATACTGGACTGCCTGGTTCAAAACCGGACACCTGGCAACCCTACTCCTATGCCATCTGAGCCCCCCCCCTCCCCCCTCTCCCAGGCTCCTCCAGGTTGCACTGGGTCCCTTCCACCATCCAAGCCTGACCCTCCCCAGGCAGTACTGGGTCCCCTCCACCATCTGAGCCCAACCTTCTTACCCCTTCCCCTGGGACCCCACATTCCCAGCCCACTCCTGTTCCCTCCACCTGGCCAGACACCTACCCCCAGCCTGCTCTTGTCCCCTCCCCCCTGGTCTGACACCTACCCCCAGAGAGGTTGGTGAGCATAGCAAGCAGGGGGCACAGCCCCCTAGTGATATTATATGTATATAAGAGTTAGTCTCTAAGGTGCTACAGGACTCTTTTTTTTTTTTTTTTTTTTTTTTTTTTTAAATACAGTAAAAATGTGGTCTGCTACTACTTATTTTAATTATGTGCCTGCTAAAACAAAATGGCCTCTGTGGAGTCTGTTGTTTGTGAAATCAGGGCTGCTATCTGGTAGTCTGTTGGCTGTAAACAGGACCGGATTAAGGTCTTCATAGGCCCTTGGTGCTCTCATAATCGTAGGCCTTTAAATTAGATTGCATATAAATATATAAGGGAGAAATGCCCTATTGCCTATACACCTAAGAGTTAATTGTATGTAATACATTTTTTGTAGGCCCTAAGCTTAATCATAGGCCCTAGGCACTGTGCCTAATAGATAATCCAGCCCTGGCTATATATTATGTCACAGTATTTGCTGCAGCACAAAAAGGTTAATCTGCTTTATGAAGTCTGCTCTTACAATCAGCCATTTATCACAAAGTATGAAACTCAGAGGTCATAGAGCAAGAGGAGGTGATGAACATTTGTTTGATGATTTAATGTTTATAGCTTGACCTTTTTCTAAAGAGTTTTGGTGGGTAGAGTTGTCTGAACCAGAATTATTTCTGTTTGCTGCAGCAGCCTACTCTTATAGTGTAACTTCAATTAAAATCAGTTTGAATTAAATTGTGGAGGAGGTAAGGCATGTGATGAGTAGCTTCTGGTTCTTTTAATGCTAGTGCTATCAACACAACATGGAGAAACAATTTTACATTTTAAAATGATTTCATAATCCTCAAAAATTATCAAAATTGTAGAAGAAACAGGACCCAGAAACCTGATATCTGTTGTTTCCCCCTATGATACTGAATTTCAATTTGCAAATGAAACTCCAAGGGGGTTGTGTGGTGGTATGTGGTCTGTGTGTGTTGGTTTTTTTTGTTTTGTTTTTTTTTTAAGGTAGCAGCAGTAATCAGTCTGGTTGTTTCCATGCTGAATCATAATTTCTTTTAAAATATCATTGTATATATAATAATTTCAAAATAGCCGCAATAATTGCACTTGCATCTATTGGTGAATGAAAGACTCACACTTGCAAGTACTGATGGAGACTTAGCTGTGCAAAACCTAAATTTGTATGCATAGATGGATGGTTATACAAAATCTCTTTACCGTTTTCAGAGACTGTGTTTGGCAATTGCACTGATGGCACCATGTATTACATGATTCAAAAGCCATGTAATTTATTTTTTTTCTTGCAGAACTGTTGTGCTCCAGAACCTCAACTTTCATTTTAATAAAATTTTTGTAGCCCATATGCATATGAAAAAGAGCTTTAGAATGTGAACTTGATGTCACGTAGAAAGTATACTTGATGTAATGAGCTCTGCCCAAGTCTGCATGGAAAAAAATAACTGTTGTATAAATTGACCCATTCATGTTAACTTTGAAATCTAAAGATGGCAACATACAATAATAAAAAAAAAAATACAAAGACAACAGAAAATAAACTAATAAAAATAAATGACACTGGGGCTAGTGTACTGCCTGGATTTTCAAAATAGATTCAATTAAAAATCTCAGTTTCAAAATGTATCTGTAGAACTTCCACCATTGTGCTTTCGAATTCAGGAAGCTTTGCAAAGAATTTAGGTCCAGCTTTGCTGTCAATTACTCAGTGCCTCACTACTAGTATTTTAAATCCATTTTCTTCATGTTATTTTTTTATGTAACCTGATAAGGGAATATGTAGAAGGGCAAATGTCATGGCCATAAAACAGTGACCAGCCTATCTATTTATGATTTGTGGGTTTCAAATGCTATACCCAAGTTATAAATGTTTTGCTAAAACATCAAAAAGCTAGAACAAAAGTAGTTCCTCAAACTACTTTCAGCACACACTTATTTCTGATCTTTCAAACTCAGACACCTATATAGGGTAATTTAAACTTAAAATTAACAAATGAGACATATTTGATGTCTTCTACATGAACATTAAAAAATTGCATAAGCAGGATTATCTATAATTAATTTTAAGGATATAAACAAAGCACTATCAGACATGAGGCTTATACATAATGCAAAGTATATTAATAAACAACTCCACAATATGTCTTCACTCTACTTTTGTCACTTTGCTATTTACTAGAGTTTATAATTGTAAAGAGTAGTTTGACCTTTCTGCATCAGCATTCTAGGGTCCAGCATCCTATGAAAGGGTGAAAAATGTGGTAAAAGAAGCTGCTGCTTACTGTATCCTAATGATCAACCTTCCAAACCAGAAAGCTTTTTTCAAAACTAAGTACTAAAGAATGAACATTTTCCAGGTTATTGCCTGAATGCAAGACACTAGTTCCTATGTAGCATATTAGGCCTAAATTGCATGGATTCATATGATGCTGCCCTGTCTGCAAACTCTCTTGCACTTTGCTATGATCATCTCCCAGTTTAAGTGCATAAAGTCCTGGGGTATATGGAGACACCAATTCTTTTGCACAGAACGTAAAGAAAAGAACTGATGTGCTGCAGATGTTTTTATTAAAAGGCATTCTGCCTTGGCGAAGTTGTCTGAGAGGAAGCCAGATTTGGAACTGAGTTAGGAACAGTTGAGGCTTCTCTCACTCGGGAAAATATGGGAGAATATCTGGGGTTTGGTACTTCACAAGTAACAGACTACTGAGTATGGGGAGGGGCTACACCTTCCCTTTGCCTTGTGGATGGGGAAGAGGTGATTTTTAAAGCAGAGTGAGAAGAGCCCGAATTTCTTTCTTCACCCCACCAACATTTTCCATTGTTCTCTGCCCTAATATCCACCAGTACTTGCAACAATGGAGATGATATACATTTAACCTGATGGTCTCCTAAAGTGGTCTGCAGTGAAATGAGTAGCAGTGAAATAATCCACACTATTGACACAAACTTGCCATTGCTAGGTTTCAGAGTTAACACCATACTGACAATTCATAACTTTTTAGAACTTTTGTTCCTGTCTGCATTGTGTACTGTGAGATGGTGATATGGAGAGTACTCCATTTTTCTGAAATAAGATAAACTTAACAATCATATGGCCAGATGTTTAGAACTTGAATCAAATCATTATTTTTTTTCAAGGAAAGCTTACATCCTGGAGCTCTATTATGTGGCAACTTCAAAAGAGGATAATTATACAGACATCTGCATGGCTACTGTGACACAAAGGCCCACATGTAGGAACATTGTTATGATATATACCCAAATGGTGGCATGTGATAGATCATTGGAAAACTACCAACTCATTCATTATGAATATTATTGCACGATGTATGAATGGGCTGTATACAAAGAGTTATAAATATATGCCAGAATTAGAACAAAATACAGGACTATGTAGCACTTTAAAGACTAACAAGATGGTTTATTAGATGATGAGCTTTCGTGGGCCAGACCCACTTCCTCAGATCAAATAGTGGAAGAAAATAGTCACAACCATATATACCAAAGGATACAATTAAAAAAATGAGCACATATGAAAAGGACAAATCACATTTCAGAACAGAAGAGGGATGGGGGGGGGGGGAAGGTAAATGTCTGTGAGCTAATGGTATTAGAGGTGATAATTGGGGAAGCTATCTTTGTAATGGGTAAGATAGTTAGTGTCTTTGTTGAGACCGACGTGTAGAGTGTCGAATTTTAGCATGAATGACAGTTCAGAGGATTCCCTTTCAAGTGCAGATTTAAAAGGCTTCTGAAGCAGGATGCAGGTAATTAAGTCGTTGAGACAGTGTCCTTTCTGGTTGAAATGGCAAGAAACTGTTTTCTTTGTGATCCTGTCTAATATCTGTTTTGTGGGCATTGATCCTTTGGTGAAGTGTCTGAGACGTTTGTCCAATGTACAAAGCAGACGGACACTTTCGGCACACGATAGCATAATTTATATTTCTGGATGCGCAGGAATATGTATTCTTGATCTTATAACTCACTTGGTTAGGTCCAATAATGGTATCAGCAGAGTGGATATGTGGACAAAGCTGGCAACGGGGTTTGTTGCAAGGGAAGGTACCAGGGTTGGTATTAGTGTGGTATGTCCTGTGGTTGTTGGTAAGAATTATCTTGAGGTTAGGTGGTTGTCTATAGGAGACTATGGGTCTGTCTCCCAGAGCCTCTTGGAGTTTAGTATCCTGTTCCAGTATAGGCTGTAGTTTATTGATAATGTGTTGGACAGGTTTAAGTTGATTCTTACCAACAACTAGTAAGTGGGGGAGACCACCTCTTAACTGGTGGATAAGAGATTGCAAAAATTAACATGGCATCAGCTCCCTGAAGAATAAGTGAGGACAGAAAGCCCAGGCAATATCACTGAACTCTGGAAGAAAAGTAAGGACAGAGAGCCATTTTGCATCTATCACTTGAGGGACTAAGGAGTTAAAGCTCTTTAAATCACAGAATGTTGGGTCCTTCAACAATGGGTTTGAAGTCTCTTGGAACTGATTGTAGGTAACCACTCTGCTTGGGAAAAGAATGTAGCTTGCTAAAATTAACTTTTAGTTGTAGAAGCATGTTTACTGTTGCCTGTTAACCATTTCTATCCTTATTCCCTCTAATTATGACTTTGTTAAATTTGTTTTACTGGAAGTCAGTTCAATGCTATGATTGAAATAAGTGTATGTAATACTTCAGTAAAATTAGGGAGCAGCTGTTTAGTGTCTCTTTAAAGAAGCAGTGAACTTAACTTTTATGGGATGTACCAGCGAGGGCTGGACACTAAAGGGAGACAATTTGGTGACATTCAGGACTGGGGAGGTTGTGGGGTCACCTTGCAATGAGCAAGCGGGCAATGGAATCTGGGGTGTGATCAGTCAGCTGGTAGACTGTTATTGTCAAGGTTGTGAGGCTCATAACATCTATTACATATTTTGAAGAAACAAAAAACAGGACTATGTAGCACTTTAAAGACTAACAAGATGGTTTATTAGGTGATGAGCTTTCGTGGGCCAGACCCACTTCCTCAGATCAAATAGTGGAAGAAAATTGTCACAACCATATATACCAAAGGATACAATTTAAAAAAATGAACACATATGAAAAGGACAAATCAAATTTCAGAACAGAAGGGGATGGGGAGTAAATGTCTGTGAGCTAATGATATTAGAGGTGATAATTGGGAAGCTATCTTTGTAATGGGTAAGATAATTAGAGTCTTTATTCAAATTTGAGTGTAAAGTGTCGAATTTAAGCATGAATGATAGTTCAGAGGATTCCCTTTCAAGTGTAGTCTTAAAAGGCCTTTGAAGCAGGATGCAGGTAATCAAGTCGTTGAGACAATGTCCTTGCTGGTTCTGTTCTGAAATTTGATTTGTCCTCTTCATATGTGTTCATTTTTTTTTTAATTGTATCCTTTGGTATATGTGGTTGTGACAATTTTCTTCCACTATTTGATCTGAGGAAGTGGGTCTGGCCCACGAAAGCTCATCACCTAATAAACCATCTTGTTAGTCTTTAAAGTGCTACATCGTCCTGTTTTTTGTTTCAGCTACACCAGACTAACACGGCTACATTTCTATCAATATTTTGAAGAGTGAGTTTGTGGAAAATAAAGTCATACTTTGTGATTACCTACAGGTATCAAATTTTGCATAAGCAATCCTGCCACTAAATTAGCTGAAAAATGCACTACTTTTTACACCGGAATATGCTGGGTGTAAAGGTTTAAATAATTATTTTTGTTTTTTATCAGAAAAAAATCATGACTTATGATTACAGTTCATAAAAATATTTTCTAAAAAAATTAAAATTGAGTCACCTATTCAACTGTCATTTTAGTGTAAAGAAAATGTTTCCTGTTACAAATCACAAACAATTCAAATTAGTTATGGAAAGAGTAGTGGAAGCTTTGAGTTTCTGATTCAAATGTACTCTGTATGGTACTTATTCAATAAAATGAAAGATGTTTGAAGTTGAAATCCTACAAATTTAAAACTATTCTTTTACTTCTCTTTTGCAAGTACATAATAAAAAAATTCTGTTACATATACTTAATTTCTTGAACTTTAAGTATAATCTACACAAAATGACTTTGCCCGGTCAATGATGGACTACACTTGCTAGTAGCATGTGAAGCACCTAGAGTGGCAAGGGAGGCAGTGCCACAACACCATACTCGTAGGCACTGATGCCATGGGTACTCCGGGGTTGGAGCACCCACAGGAATAAAATGGTGGCCCTGCTAGTTCAGTGCATCCCCCTTCCTGCCAGCATTTCCTACCCACCACAGATCAGCTGTGGAAGAGGGGGAGGAGTGAGTGCAGGGCCTGGCCGGAACACAGTAGAAAGTCAGTGCCTCTGTCCTTACTGGTCTGAGTTGTACCTCATAGTGTTACAACCACATGATTACATTCTGTACAGATCTCTACCTGAGACTGTGCCTACAAAGTATGATCAAAAGTGCTGTAATTATACACAGAAAAACATATATACAATAGCACAGTGGGGCCTGACTGTGCAACTCATACTCACTTTGGGGGGGCATATACTCACACAAGTAGTCCTGTTGCCTCACTCTGTTACAAGTGTGCTCTGTCTTCCTTTAACTCTTTTTCCTTGCTAAGCAATTCTACTTCTCTGTCCTGACTCCTGCCCTCATACTTCTTAGTGACTCCTCCACATCCCTTTTCCCATTAGAACAGGCTAGCAGGAGGGAACACCTTTCCTGTATCTACACCTCTTCCCTCCTTTCTCTGATTCCAGAACATCACTCCTGTTCCCCAACAAGCCATAGATGTTTTATTATCGCCACCTGACTTCCATCACTCCCTCTTATCACCCTCTCTCTTTCCTAGTCTCATCTCCCAAGGCCTCTTACTAGACAATCACCCACTGTAAACTGCTTAATAAACTAGACTGACGCTGTTCATGGAAGTATAATGAACTGCAAGAACATTCTGGGAAATATTTAATACTTTATTGTAACACTTGCCCTATTTTTTCATTATGAACACACACAAACTTGTTCCAAATTGATTTGCTGTATAGTCAGCTAAACATTCATAACATAAAATACAGCAAGCAATTTATGATATTTGCATAATGAGTACAGTGTCGAGGACTTTCCTCCCTCCCAGGGCCCTGTTCCCCAGAATGACAGACGTGTATCTCTGCTGCACAAGGAATTTTCATTTTGAATGCACCCAGTCGGTGGATTTATGGTATGATTTTTTTCATGGCATGATTTATCATGAAAAAGTGGTTCTGCAGACAGCTAATAAGCTGCTGGGGAGATGGAACATTGGTACCTAGCATTTAGTAATAGAAAACAAATTTGAGACAGAGATCCTTTCCATATGCCCACACAAGTTATGCCAAAGGCAAAATGCATGCAAAAACATACTTACAGATATTGAGTCTAGTTCTGATATCAGTTATACGAGGGTGTAGCATGGTGCTGGTGCAAGAGAACTTAATTAGTCCCTGCCTCATCAGCTCTAGTCAAGGAGAACAGATTAGGGCTGATGAAGAGGCCACATGCTGACCTGATTAGCCAAGGGCTATAAAGTTTGGGAAGGAGCCAAAACGGGGAGCAGGTAGTGAGCTGGAAGCCCCCTAGCTGGAGACTGATTCTTCTTGCTAATAGAGAAAGCCCTGTAAAGATTGTACATAGTTTATCCCACCACCAGTGGGGAAACTGGGGTGAATAAAGACACAGGTGTTGCACAACCCTGAGGTCTCCCTGAGCCTGATTTGGGAGGGCAACTGGTGCCTAGAAAGGGGGTCTGGTTGTGCACCTGTGGGGGCTTGTCTGGGACTGGTGCCAGAGATACAGTTTGGCAACCTGGAGATGGAGGACACTCTGCAGTGGCTGACTCAATAGCAAGGAGAGCTGCAGAAGATACTGCAGCTGAAGGCCTTTCAGGTGTCCCACCAGCTGGCTTGGCAGGCAGAGAAAAACAGACTTTGCAGGACTTTGATATAGAACTGGTGGTGGGACAGCAGCAACTTCTTCAGAAACTGGTGAGTTCTGGGGAGGGAGATGGCATTGGACCCCTAGGTGTCAGCCTCTGTAAGATGGCCCTGGACAATGACCCTGATGCGTTTTTGGAAATCTTTGAGAGGGTGACCCTGGTTTAGGGTTGGGACCAAGACACCTGGATTCCACAGCTAGCTCCGTACCTCACAGAGGCAGAGGAAGTACAAGCGGCATATATGGCCCTCAGAGATGCCAGGCTAGAGAGTATGATGTGGTGAAGGCAGCCATCTTGGACTGCCTGGGGCCTTTGTCCAAAAAATATTAATAAAAGTTTGACAGCCTGGTGGACGGGGGCATGCGGCCCGGACCTTTGTACAGAAATTGAGAGGCTGGGCTATCTGGTGGTTGAGGCCCAATACCCAAATGCTGGGGCAGATTATCCATCAAGCGATCCTCAAGCAGTTAGTGCAGGGCCTCCCAGATTGCATGTGGGTCTCGGTGTGGTGACACCCAGCCTGACACAGTAGAAACCACAGTCAAATTGACTGAGGAATATGTGGAGATGGAGTTCCCCCCTGAGGTCAATAACTTGCGGTGTGAGAACCTATACAGACTAGACTCGTACAGTGAATTAATCAGAATTACTCCAGTGTAAAACCAAAGTAAGAGATCAGAATCACACCTGCAGTAGTTTGTGTGATTAAAGCCATCAAACATTTCACTAAAGATTTAGGGGAAGTGCTAGTAGGAGTAATAACAATAATACTTATTTAGGTTCCTGAAATCACTTACGTTATAGCTGTCATATTAAAAAACGTGACTAGCTCACATAAAAATGTCAAATTGCCCCAATGTGCTGAGAGGAAGGCTTTCTAAAATGTAAAGATTTAAAATCTAAGAACAGCAAGGTCTGTAACCTTACTGAGATCCAGAAAGGAAGGCATTACAGAACCCAAGATGCCAAAACCAGAACTCTAATTAGGGAGAGCTGTGTCCATTCCAGGGCTGAAATTGGGAAAGCTCACATCAGAGCAATGACCCAATGCATTTTTGAGACTGCCATTTTGTTCTTCAGACTCTGTTTTCATTTAAAAAAAGTTTCTGGCCTTTCTGGCTGGGAGGTGTGGTGGTCTTAACCCCCTGAAGGTAGTAAAGACACCCAATTCATTACACTTTGCACCTGCGGAGGTGTGGAGCTAATTGGAGCCTGGTCAGAGAAGACAGAGCTAAGGTATTAGAACTGACATGCTTCTGTGGGCCCCCAGGCAAGATGTGTGTGTGGGGGGGGAAGGCTCCATACTCTGGAAGGGGTGGGGCTGGGGGCAGCCAGGCCTCAGCACCACCCTGACAGCAGTGGTGGGCCCCCTCAGCTCTCAGACCTGTATGGGGCATGCAGGGTTCCAGCAGTGATTTAAAGGGCCCGGGGCACCGGGCACCAATACTGCTGCAGTAGCCGCTGCAGTGGGTGGGAGCTTTGGACATCTTTGAATCAGTGGGCCCTGTGACAACTGCTCCTTTTCCTGCCCTATTGGTGGGCCTATATAAATAGACTGACTCGTCTTGGGTGAGGGAGGGGTCTGCATCCTGTGTCTCTGGCTGAAAGAAGCCCAGGGTTAGGGTAACAGAGACAATGGGGGCTGCATACTACAGGGGCAGTGTAGGCTACTTCAATGGAAGCCTTGAGATACAGTTTGTGAGTAAGAAGAGAGAGACTTAAATAGGCCGAGAAGGCAGGAGAACTATTCAGTTCTGTTTGGACTTGTTTATGATACCCTGGAAGGGGTTTGAACTTAGGTTACTGGGTGGAGCCACAGAAGATTTGGGGCCAGAAGCAAACAACTGGCAGGCGCTGCTAAAGCTGAAGATAGAAGCAACATCCTGCCACACCATCAGAGGGCGCTCCGAGGGTGAGTGAGTCCTGCCACAGGAGGGAACTGCGAAAACATAAAGTGAAGTTCAGCCAATGTCTGTGTGATTCTTCTGCTAGCCTGAAACAGTAGCTCTGAGAACGATGTTCTGCTCCGTGAATTTCAATATGTAGTGATGGGCAACTCATAGGCTCAATAATGGTGATTTAGGTGTCAACATTGTGAAGCTGTTTCACTGCTAGGAGAAAAGAGAGGGAGAATGACATATCTCCACAATCTACTCTAATTGGTATCTAATTTTGGTGCTATGAGTGAATGGTGGTGAGAAGAGGATCACTGCTTTTTTTTCCCAGCTGCAGAGCCAAAATGACAGAAAGAACAGGCCACCTGAGTCTCCATCCATCCAGCATGACCCACCCCTAGAGCAGCAAGGCCCATGCGTGTCCTGGGGGTGGATGTGGGGCCAGATGTGTTCCTCCCTGTCTCTAGTGGCAGCTGTCCTCCCTCTACTCAAGGCTGCCTGCAGACTTAGCCAGACATCAGTCAGTTACACTCAGATCACATCTTCAAACTTTTCTTTGCAACTACAAGGGTGTCGTGTGGTTCGGCTTTTGGATCCAAGGGAAACCAGAACACTCCAGAGAAACTTAACCATTTTCTTATTTATTCCAAGCTTTAAACAGTTAACATAGTTATTTAAGTTTTACAAGCCTTACAATCACTATACAATTTAAAATATTTAACGTTTAAAATCTAAAGCAATTAATACAGCGCAAAGCAATGCAAAAGCAAGTAATAGAAGACTATTATAATACAATAGTTAAGCCTGGTTCACTTACACTTCACCCGTATACTACCTACAGTACCAGGCAGGAGGTCATGGTTCCTTTGTTTCCCACGTGTCAGAACACCAGGCCCTGGGCTTGCTGGTGTGAAGCGATCCATTCCTTCTTGTTACATCGAAAGCAGGACATGTGGGTCAATTCTACTTATTCCCTCCCACTGATTATCTTTTTTACCCCTATATTTATAGCAAAATGAGACTTGGTCATTCTAGTCATATCTACCAATCAATTACGTTTTGCGTAAAATACCTATTATGCCAATATCTAGGATACATTTTGCAATGCCAAAATATTGCAAAAGCGCTTCATTTACAGTTTTTCTGGCTGTCTCTGGAATTTTTCTCTTATCACAAAATGGGATGTACTAGTACCAGGTTGTTTCTGGTCTTTTTGGCCTAGTCTCGCTGTCCTGTACAAGTTATGCATAATTGGGCAAGCACTCCTGACTTTCCCCCACCCTTTCTGGCCTGGCCTGCGTGCGTGCATATGTGCGTGCCCAAGCTTGAATCAGACATAGGGTGGTGTGTTGGAGATCCATGCTTTGGACAAGGCCTAGCACTGCAGCCATTGTTGTTCTGGTCACGGGAGGGCTGTCCAGGCTCCCCTACAAAGGGCTAGAGACATAATGAACTTTTAAGAAAGCTAACTTTCTGACACCACCACACTCTGAGATGCAGGGCTCTAGACATGTGCTTATTGTGAGTCTCAATCCTGCTGACAAGGACTCAAACCTGAGGAGCCCAGGATTACCCATATACTCATACTTTGAACATCTGAACATTCTGTTGTAAGTAGCACCTAAAGTGGGCAGAGCTCAACTTGTGGGTGGAGCTCTGGGCTGCTTGAGCCAGGCCTGACTTCAGTGTTGCCAGCTCTTGCAATTTTATCATGACTCTTAAACTCTCTGCCCCAGGAGATGCATAATTATGTCAAAGTTGCAGCCGCCTCCCTCTCTCTCTCTCTCTTTTTTTTTTTTTTTTTTCATAAGTAACATTTCAGGTCTCATGGTTACAGAGAAAAGTGATGAATCTTCACTGTAAAAGCTCAAAACCCAGAATGCAAATAACTGTTTCCCATAAATTTATGGTTAAGCTGATTTCTTGATTGTGGGGGGGGCCTGTCCCAGGAGCAATATACGAGAAGTCATTCTTCCACTCTACTCTGCGCTGATTAGGCCTCAACTGGAGTATTGTGTCCAGTTCTGAGTACCACATTTCAAGAAAGATGTGGAGAAACTGGAGAAAGTCAACAGAAGAGCAACAAGAATGATTAAAGGTCTAGAGAACATGAGCTATGAGGGAAGACTGAAAGAATTGGGCTTGTTTAGTTTGGAAAGCAGAAGACTGAAAGGGGACATAACAGTTTTCAAGTATCTAAAAGGGTGTCACAAGGAGGAGGGAGAAAAAATTGTTCTCCTTGGCCTCAGAGGCTAAAACAAGAAGCAATGGGCCTTAACTGCAGCAAGGGAGGTTTAGGTTGGACATTAGGAAAAACTTCCTAACTGTCAGGGTGGTTAAACGTTGGAATAAATTGTTGAGGGAGGTTATGGAATTTCCATCACTGGAGATATTTAAGAACAGGTTAGATAAACATCTAACAGGGATGGTCTAGATGGTGCTTGGTCCTGCTGTGAGGTCAGGGGACTGGACTCAATGACTTCTGAAGGTCCCTTCCAGTTCTATGATTCTATGATTTTTAAAACATTTTTCTTTTTCTGTCATTTCCCCTCTTTGCCTCCACCCCCAAGTCCAGCTATTGCCACTTATATACACCAAACTGTATCTATCATAAATATACAAATACAAGATGAGAGCTATTTTGAGCCCTCATTGACCATTGAGGGTGGATGCTGCATGCTGTCCAAGGCCATATCTTCACTAGGGGGAAGATCAACGCTGCCACAATTGATCTTCCAGAGTTTGATTTAGAGGGTTTAGTAAAGGCCCACTAAATCAAACTCAGAGGCTGCTCACCATCAGCAGCCAGTACTTCTGCTCCTGTGAGTCGAAAGGGAAGCCAACAGGAGCATTTGCTCCCATCAGCCTCCTGCTGTGGGGATGGCAGTGAAACTCAAATTAAGTTAGTCAACTCCAGCTACGGAGTTGCTTATCTTAATTTGACCCTCCGTTTTAGTGTAGGTCTGGCCCAAGTGAAGTAAGACAACTTCTACGCCCAAATCAGCCACAACATTGTTACATTTTTAAAAATATGTCCATCCAGGAAGCATCTTAACAGCAGGTAAGGAACCTTAGTCATGTCTTTACCTGAATTTCCAAATTGTAGTACCTAGAACACAGTAGATAGATCATAAATTATATGTATATTTTGTGCTGGTGGCTTAGGTATAGATTGTCTTCAGTCAAATGGGATCAATGAATATTAAAAGTCCAATTAGCTTCTTGCAAACACAATTATATCTTATGAGCACATAATTCTGGTAATTGGGTATGTAAATTAAGTATGCAGTTGCACGTGCATTTTGAATATTCATTTGTATGACTACACTGAATTTGGTCTTCAGTTACTCATTCTATGTCTAGCTTAAAACATGCAGCTTTTCATTTTTCTCATTTATGTTGTCCTTTCATTCTTCATACGTAAATTATTCTAAGCCATAACCTGTCTCCCCTAAGACAAGGAAACATTTCCGCAATATTAAGATAATTTTCTTCTAAGTAATGAAGCTGTATCTTTGTTTTCCCCTGCATTTTGTACCTAGGCTGAAATATTGCTCATATTTTGAAACATCATATATTAATTTTCTACTAGATTATCTGAGGGAGAAGCCATAGACAAGGATCTATTGCAAACAGACAGAAAGCTGAATTCTGGCTCAAAGAACAGATTTTTGCAAACTTGTTACCCGCCGTGTAAAGCTCTGAAAATTAAAGGCCCTTTACAGTTGTTCCTGAGGTTGCAAAAGGCTAGTGTAAGGAATTGAGAGGTGATGAACAGCTGTGAAGAAAGTACAAGCAACAGAGAGGAGCCTGAGAAGCTTCGAACACATTCTGTTGATGCCATAATTGCTGGGAGATTCTTACTTGGTCTCTGTTTAAACCCTAGTGGCATTTGAAACATATGTCTGTCTCTCATACTGGAGACAGGAGCGGCTGTTTTGTGCAAGTGGGTTACTGGAGGTCAAATGTGGTGCGCTTTTCTCCATCTGGGTAATTGTACTGATATAATTAAATTGGAACATTAAACAAAGGTCTACTATTCTGTTTGCTAATTTGAGGGTTCTTACAATTTCATTAGCATCCTGATTACATCTGTCCAGAACTTTCCCATCAATTATTAATCAATTTAGTTAATAGAATGTAATAGTTCCCTAGGGCTCTGGTCAGAATTGGGGGAACTGTTAGGCTGGGTGCTGTATGAAAACATGGGTAGAAATGGGTCCATGTCTTGAGGGAACTATAATCAAATCTCAAGCACTGTCTGAATTTGACAAAGGGAGGGAGGACATAGGACATGAAAATAAAACCAATTGGTGACAGTTTAGCTGTTGCACAACTTGAGGGCCCCAAATATTTGAATTTTAAAACTAAATAGATACAAAAATCATCCATCACCAGCTGCTGCACAGCCTAGCTGGGATCTCGCACTATATGATCATAATGATTCCTTCCTGCTTTATCTATGAAATGCTTAATTACTAGCCATTGATATACGGAGGTTAACATGTTTTTACCCTGGAAATACTCCCTGTACTAATATGCAACTAGGATGTTCCCCTGCATCTTGTTCTAATACTGGCTTTGATTTATCCTCTTTTAGGGCCTGATTTTGCTCCACTGAAGTCAGAGGAAGCTTTGTCACTGACATAATGTATAATGGATCAAGCTCTTAATCAGGCCAGGTCTATGGTACTGACCTAAAGAGGTGTAACTACATCACGGGGGTGTAAACAAACAAACAAACCAACCCCCACGCTCCTGAGTAACTTAGTTATATCTACCTAACACCCTGGGTAGACATGCTGTGTTGACTGGAGAGCTGCTCCCATCAACAGTTCCCACCTCTTAAGGAGGTGGAATAAAGATGCCAACTATGTCTCCCATTGGAATAGGAGCATCTTCACTAAAGCGCTGGGCAGCTGGACACAAAGGCTATGTCTACACTCTTGCCGTTATTCCTGAAAATAATCGGCGTAGCGGCATTGTGCAAGAGGGTTTTTCTTGTGCAAGAAGGGGCAGTGTAGACAGCTCCTTCTGGTGCAACAGCCTCTTCTGCAAAAATGGCAGCTCATTAGGTATGCAAATGAGGCTCGATGATATTCCATGCTTAGCCTCATTTGCATATTTCTTGCACAAGAACCACGAGTGTAGACATAGCCGAAGACAAGTCCTGAATAGTGAATCAGATTCAAGCAAGATAATAACAACAAAATTATTGCTCTGAAACACTGGGAATTAACAAAACAGTGCTGCTTATTGTAATTAACAACTAAGTGTGTTATTAATCTTCCACTTACTTTACACACCATTTCTATAGGATTTGAACTAGAAGGCTCTTTGGTTCTATAGTCTGGTGGTCTTTCTTTGAATGAACAGTTCCTCCACATGCAATAATAGAGAACTTTTTAAATAAAAGGGACACATTTTATGCAAATTCTTTACATGTTTTCCCGGTGCTCATACATGCGTCAACACAAAATAATTAACTGAGCAAGTTTGGTTGACTGCACTGCCTTCTGATGCAAAATGTAGGAAACTGGATAATAAGTCATCAATGCCCCCAGCTATCCGCTATTCATCAGTTCCCCCTTCTGAAACATGTCTACTTCCCTTTCATCACTCACAGCCCACATGTCTCCACCCTCATGCTAAACAAGCATTAGGCATGCTTGCATTTTGACCATATTTATTAGCTTTGTGGTATGTTTGATGAGGGTGGCTATGACTTTTGTAAATAATGATTTACATAGTTCATGATGTGGCTTTGTCTTGCTTTGTGTATAAGTGAGGTATGATGGCAGACCAGAAATGGGAAGTTTTGAACAATGGAGTAAGGAGGACTCTTAATCTTTTGGTTGGCCAGAGACACTTACTGCAAGCTAGCAGATTTAACATCACTGATATTATTCTAATCTACAAACTCTGATATCAACTGCATTGTATATAATTCACTTGACCCATTTAATAATTCTTTTTTCTTTATATTAACACATTTTTATTTAGTTTACTAAAGGATTGACTACCAGCATGGTTTTTGGGTGTGATCCAGAAATCCATATTGATCTGGGGTGGGGTTATTGGAAGAACTTAATTTATACTTTCTGGTTTAACAATCATTTATCATAGAAATCTGATATGAGAGACTAGAAGGCCTGAAGGGGACCATCTGTGGCCCCAGAATACTACACACTATTTTGGAATCACATATTTTGTTACTGGCTTGGTAAAATCTTATGCTAGAAAACACCACCAGTCTAGGGTATATATCCTGTATTCTGGCAGCCTGAGCTAGGATTGGTGTAGGTCATAGCTAAAGAGCACCAGCAGCACAACAGCTACAATAGATGCTACTTGGTATAACAGTAGTAATTTACCAGCTCCCGCTTTTACAAGGCTGCAGCTGTAAGCTATTTTACACTCTAAATAAAACAGAAAAACCTTCAACTATCAAACATCTATGATTGATGATACTCTGCTTATCTTTACTGAGACCAGCAATGACTATTGGGCAATATCAGACCTGAAAACTCAAACGCATGATATATTTCATACTCAGTGAGCACTAATGATAAGGTTTGAACATAAAAAATACTCAAAGCATTGGAATGTAACAAAGAAGATGACTTTAAAAAATTACACAAGAGAAATATGCAGCAGTGCCTCTGCCGGAGTTGTGAGTGAAAACAGCATTAAAATCACTGCATCAAAAATACATGGAAAGTTTTTGGACAAAGCCGTTTTTCTTTACTGTTGGCTTTCCTTTCTGGGGTAAATACTTGTCTAACCAGGGAAACCTCAGCAGCTTTGTGGCATTGTGACAGGGCACTTGCCCTGCACTGGCAAAAGCCCAGCCCTGAGTGAGGGCTGAGAGTGAAGCCCCAGCTGAGGCAGCTCTAGCTAATGAGGGCCCAGCTAGGGGTGCTATAAAGAAGGGCTCCTTGTGGGGGAAGGTTGATCTTGCTCCAGAGCAGGAGGGATCTGGCTGCCTGGGAAGTAGGAGGCTTCCTGGAGGTAGAGCAGAGCTGGGAAAGCAAGATAGGGCTGGGGAAGCTCTGGCCAAGCAAGCCCCCAGGCTGCAAGGCCTGAAGCAGCCAGGTTAGGCAAAGGCAGCAGGTCCACACCCCTTTGCCAGTGATGAGTGGCCATTACAGACTGCAGTTTGCCCCAGAGGCAGGGGCCAGATGAAGACTGGCAGTGGGTCACTGAGGCAAGGTGGGTACAGGGGAACTGGGTGCTCCCTGAGAGGAGAACTGGGTACCCTGGGGAAGGGAGGACCTTGGCGTGCAAGCAGGATAAACACACACCCCTCCCCCGGACGGGGACTCAGAGGCTACGTCTAGACTGCATCCCTTTTCCGTAAAAGGGATGCAAATTAGATGTATTGCAAATGAAGCAGGGATTTAAATGCCCCCTGCTTCATTTGCATAAACATGGCTGCCGCTTTTTTCCAGCTCGGAGCTTTGACGGAAAAAAGTGCCAGTCTAGATGCGGATCTTGTGGAAAATAAAGCCTTTTCTGAAAGATCCCTTATTCCTCTTAAAAGGAAGGAATAAGGGATCTTTCGGAAAAGGCTTTATTTTCCGCAAGATCCGCGTCTAGACTGGCGCTTCTTTCCATCAAAGCTCCGAGCCGGAAAAAAGCGGCATCCATGTTTATGCAAATGAAGCAGGGGGCATTTAAATCCCTGCTTCATTTGCAATTGCGATACGTCTAATTTGCATCCCTTTTACGGAAAAGGGATGTAGTCTAGACGTAGCCAGAGAGAGTGGAGTGTGCATTGCCGTAGGGCAGTGCCCTGAAGAGGAACATGGGGAGACATCAGCTAGAGCGAGGTGTCCAGTGAGTCAACAAGCTAATTCCCAGAGCTACCAGCTGGAGGTTCCACGGTGTTGAGTCTGGCCCGTGACAGGCACCATCATTCCCTAAGGCCATGGACACACCTGCAAATTTGGAAGGATAGGAGTTAACTCTGAGGTGGCCAACCAACCCCATCTCTGCTGTGTATTTGTCTTTCCCAAAGTTGTAATATAGGATACGAGAAGATTTACCTGGAGTTGCTTAGGCCCTTAACTCAATGTTTTATTTTCTTCATTTTAAACCATTGCTCTGAGGATGAGGGATGCAGAGTGCAGGCTGCCCCAGGCAGAGAAGACTACACCATACCCTCTCCCACTGCAGCAGCTTGGGGACAGATGACAAGTGACTTTCCATGGCCATTGCAGCTCCAGTGGGTACAGTCAGGGCAGGAGTGCATGTCCCCCAGCTGGGTCAGGTCCAGGTTCGTCTGCCCCCTATGCTCCCCAGCCAGAGTGAAGAATGCAGCAAACTGTGTACTTCTTCCTTGACAAAGGGGAACAGCCAGCAATGTTCCCATACCCAGGGGAGGAATATCAGTAGCCCCTCCCTAAAGGATGCTGGGGGAGGCTTGGGGTTGCAGCAGCCCAGGATGGAAGGGAGGGAGGGCGAGGGTGCATCCCCAGCCAGACCCTTTCACCTGCCAGCCATGGTGATTGTCTCTTTTCTGTATGGGTTTATGCATCCCTGTACAAATCGGGAGGAGGGGAGCTTCACCTCTCCACCCGCCTGCACAACTAAACCCTGACCTTCCTTTAAGTTAGGATAAGAGAAAGCTGTATATCAAGTTGATGCTCCTAGCTCTTACCGTTTAGGAGCTCTTGGATGGACAGTCACACACACACTCTGAAATATACAGTAGATTAGGCAATGATGACTGAGAGCAAGCAGAGGATGGGTCCCTCCCTGAATGGGTCCAAATGGCTCCACAAATAGGCTTGGAAATGTAAACTGGGACTTGAGACAGGCAAAGACAGGAAGGATGCTGCTGTCTGAGAACTGAGTGTAGAGAAGGAGCAGCAGAAATGTGCCTAAGGGCAAGTGCTAAGCCAACTCTGCAGGGCAGCAGTAAGTTGAAGGACTGGCTAGAGGTAGGGAACCTTACCAGAGTGTGAGAAGGCTTGTGTAGGGCTCACAGGAGAGGGAAAGGCCAGTGTGGTTAGTGTAAACTGGGCTCAGAAACAAGGAACTGACTAGTGAGAAAGGTCCCAAGAGCAGGTTATGACTTACAGGTAAGGACGCCTGGGGGAGTATACCACTGCAGGGAGCCCAAGTAGAGGACTGTGGGCTGTTCCTGGAAAGAGATTCCCCTGAGGAGATCTAGGACTCACCAGTGTGCAGGTCTGGGGGAATGAAACACTGCAGGGAGCCCTCTCAAATGAGACATGACTTGGCGTTACAGGAGAGGACTCGCAAGAGAGAAATGCGTCTTGGAATGTTCAGGCAGAGGGCTTAGAGCAGTCGTGGGCAGCCTGCGGGGTAATACGCAGGTGGGCCATGAGAGATTTTGTTGATGTTGGCCACCCAACAGGCACTGCTCTCCACAGCTCCCAATGGCCACATTTCGCCATTCCCAGCCAATGGGATCTGCAGGGGATATTGGACCACAGGGACTTGCTGGCTGTTGCTTCTCACGTTGGCCAGGAATGGTGCACTGCAGCCATTGGGTGCTGCAGGGGAAGGTGGGGGCCAAACATGCAGATAGTCAATATAAACACAGCCCCTTAGTGGGCCATCCAGATGGGCTGCTTGCTGCCCACGGGCTGCCCACCACTGGCTTGGTCCCAGGGGTAGGGGCTAAAGGAAGTGGGACAGAATGGGTAATGACTCTTTGGTAAGTAAACTGGGAATGGCAACCTCTGAACGAGAATGAGGAGCAACTCAGCTGCACTGTAACCTTGTTTGACTTCAGGTTTTGAGAATAACTGTTTGTACCACAAGGGGCACTTTACATAAATAGAAATGTTCAAATTTGCTACCACAAGGTATAATATTCCTTTGCCTGGGCCACATCAAGGGGAAACTGAGGCAGCAGAGAGGCACTTCAGGCAGGGCTGCCCTATGATAAGGGGACAGTATAGTTAGATGGTGAGCCTTTGGTGATCATCCTTTGTTTGCATATTAATGCTCTGGAAGTGTGTTCTGATTTAATAGTACCAGTAATTACTGAAAAAAGCAAGTTGCAGTCCACTGGCTCTGGTGCATTTGGAAAATCAGCCAAGCAAAACAGAAGCCTTCATTATTTGTGAAGTACTTGAAGGTGAATAATCTATACAGATTATATTAATTCTCTAATAATACTGGTAATTATGCAAAGGGCCTTCCCTCTGAGTCTCAAAAGCACTTTCCAGACATTAATGACTTTAGCTTCACAACATTACTGTGAGGTAATAAGAAATATTGCCTCAATTTTTCAGGTAAGGCAATTGAGGGTAATTGGCTTTCCCAAAATCATATAGGAAATTGGTGGCCTAACCAGGAATGCTAATTAACTTCCAGTTTTGTGCCTTTTCAGAGTATACGCTTTTTTCCCCTACAATCAAATATATTTTCACATTTTTGTTTACTTTTAAATGTTAGGTATCTAGATTTTTTTTACTTTTTTTTTAGTAAAAGTTTTGTTTACTTTTAAATGTTAGGTATCTAAACCTGAATCAAAGCAACCCTAAGGCCTTGTCTTCATGGACAGCACTACTATGACGATGCAAGACGCACTCTTGTTGACTCAGCACTTTCTACGTGGGGTTTAGGTTGGTATAATTACATTGCTCAGGATTGTGTATTTTTCTCACCCCCAGCAAGACAGTTATACCAGTAAAGATCTGTAGACTGTGCCTAAGGCTTGGGGGAAGACACAGATACATATATTTTACTGTTTCTAGCTTCAAAGAGAGACACTACTCCTCAGGACCTGTAAAGACACCTCATTACTTGTGAAGTGTGCAGATGTGATATGGATTAACCGACAGACCACAGACATGAAACCCATGACTCCACATTTGCAGTCACTCTAATAGGAAATCAAACCAAAGATGGAACCTCTTCCTGCACGGCACAGTTGGCATGTGACACTCCTTGCTAGTTGTCATTTTGAAGACCAGCCTTTAATGGGTTCAATGAAACAGTGAGCAATTGCATGACTCCACTATGGGCTATTAGCCAAAATGGTCAGGGACACAGTCCTATGTTCCAGGCATCCCTAAACCTTCTGTCTACCTGCTGTTGGGAGTGGCCAACAGAGGATGGATCACTTGATAATTGGCTTCTTCTGTCCATCGCCTTTGAGCATCTGGCATTGGCCATTGTTGGAAGATGGGTGACTGGGCTGCAGCAGGATTATTGATCTGACCCAGTCTGGCCATTCATACCATCTTATGAGAAATGAGTTGAAGAGGGCTCACCTGCCACTCAGGTGAATGCCCTAATCATTGGGTCATGGGCTACAGTGATGAGGGTTCCCACAATGTTACTCATAGAAGTTGTTCCACTTTAATTAACTAGTACTGAGATGAGGAGGTGCATGAGGCTCCCTCTCTAGGCCAGTGGGGGGTCTTCTCTGGTGTATTCGGGGAGCTGCTGGGTCAAATCCCCTTTCTGCTCCCTGAAAGGCTATGTGGGAAGAGGGATGTGCTGCAGTCCATGTACATGCCTGGGTTATAAGCTAGCTGTGGTGATGGAGGCTGCAAGCCCCTTGAGCTGGCCTGTGGAAGCTGAAACACTTTAGTTAATTATTTGTGCAGCAGCACCTCTGCACTTGCAGTGGTTCTACTGCCTGCCTTGGTTGCTGGTGGTGTGGGTTTGAATCCTCCATCAGCCTGCCTTAAGAGGGGCTTTGGAGTGATTTTAAACACAGTTGTGCTGCATCTGCCCCCGGGTAATGTGGGGCTTGCTTCCCTGTGGCAGCTATTCAGTAACATGTTGGTTAGGCCAGGAGATGATTCTGGCTTCCTTTGTGGGTTTGAACTGTAGCAGGGGTCTAGGTTGGAGTCACCTGAGTGCATGAGAACCACACCTGAGGGCTCAGTATAAACCTGAGTAAACCACTCAAAGAAGAGTGTTTGTGTATATCTTATTCAGCTAATGTTTGTGTTCAATAATAAGTCACCTTGTATTTTTAAAATTATACCTCTGTCCAGGGCTCTTTGATCTCCAGGATATAGGTACTTATCACACTCCTCTTCTAGTCCTATATAACTCCAATGATACATGCTCATTCTCTTTCTGTGACATTTTCCATTTGATTTGTCACGTCACAGAACTAGTATAAGTGAAGTGGGTTTGGGGAATCTCTAAAGTCCATAGCTGGCCTCCTTATTTGATATTATACTTCTAAATCTAATATGGGATTGTTTGGAGCACTAGCAAGTATGAAAAGATTTGGAGGAACTGATTTTATCACATTTTATGACCATGATGTAGAGAACACGACATGGGGGAAGAGGCTGAATGGAAATACAGCAATAATAAAGGTAACTGGGGAAACAATGGGGAGTTAAGGGGGAAGGTAATAACTGGGGACTAGCCCCTGTTTGGCTGAGCCTGGGATCAGAAGGAACCCTAAAGCTCCAAGATGCTAGAATGGAAAGGCAGGATGGAGAGAGTAGGAGGAGGTTCCCCAGAGTATATCAGAGAAAGCTGACAGACTGGAGGTGTGCCTACACTTAGAGCTGGGGGCGCGATTCCTACTGTAAGGAAGCATACTCATTCCAGCTTCCATTGGGCTAGTATGATAAAAATAGCTTTGCTGCATCACTGAGAAGCAGGAGGCACTAACCATCTCGAGCACATACCTAGTGCCTCTGACGGTCACAACGTGGGGCAGCTAGTCCTTCCCACCGTGCTGCCATGTTGCATTTTGAGCAAACTGGTTCAATGAGAGCTAGCACAGGTTTAATTCTGAGGCTGGGAATCACATCCCCAGCTCAAAAGTGTAGGCATAGGCATCTAATGACAGGTAGCCTGCTGCAGTAGGAAAGGGTCCCTTCTGCCCACCAACAATAGTTAGCTGGGCTGAAGGGAATTTACAAAGGCCAGAAAGGGAAGTTTAAGGTATAAATGTAGCCTCTTTTGCCTGCCCAGTCCTGGGCAAACTGTTGATCACTCATCCTATCAATGATTTTAGATCTGTGTGAAGTGGGTTTTTTCTTTTTTTTCCCCTCACTAATACAATATACTTTGACACATTGTTTTACCTCTGCAAAGTATTCTAATTGAAGAACCCAAGTGTCACCATGAATCCACAATCTGATCTTCCCACCCACTTTCCAGATGTCAAAAGTATCCATATTTGACTTCATTTAAATATGCTTACTCTTTCACTTTCAGGTATAGGGATTACTCTTAATATCTATCTCTAGCAAAATCCTAAAATATTATTTCCCACCTTTAAGTTTTAGTTAGAACACCTTAGCTAAAAGGTTGTTACTAGTACAAAATAACAAAAGTGAAACAAACAAAAAAAAGGCAAAGGAAATCCATTATAACAAAAAGAGAGAAAAGGACACTCTTAAAAGGTGAACTGAAGAGAGGTGGCGGAGTTAGTCTGTAACTGGAAAAACTTAAAAAACAACAAACAAGTCTTGCAGCATTTTAGAGACTAACAAAACATGTAGATGGTATCATGAGCTATTGTGGGCACAACCCACTTCTTCAGATGAATGGAATTATTTAAAGTCCAGTTTCTCAATATATAGGGAATGGGGGGACAAGGGGGGAGAGTCAATTAGTGTACATGCTATATGAAGCTGATAGAGAAGGTACTAGTTGTTCTTAAATACCCATTGTTTGGTTTTATTATGTCATTAGGAAGGGGAATGTAGTGGGCCATTTAACAAACACACCTTCTTAAAACAGGCAGAAGGCACTTCATATTTTGCTTGGTTTAACAAGAACATGACACTTTATTGGGCAATTTATTCAGCTGCTGAAAAGCCAAGATTTGCCAATCAGTTACAAGAATTGATTTGACAAACTGGAAAAACAGCTCACATCACAGATGGATAAGCATTAGAACTCTTTCATTCAACTGCATCAAACTATAATTGAAAAGTTGGCCCTGTGGTTACATTGGCTGGTTCTTACCTTCCAAGCTACAAACAATATGCAGATAATTAGGAAAGTTCTGAGAGGTTTAAAACAGTAGTTCAAACAAGAATATACGTCTTCAATATCAGCTGGTGCACTTCAACAGTCCCTTTTGTTCTCTGCCTGTGACATTCAGTAGTTTAATCTCTTGATGATTGTAACACTTTCTTCTAATTCTGATTGTTGGCGAGGTATGAGGATAGCTCGGTGATATGTAGCAGTTAGTGATATTCAGATCACACTAAATGATCTGATGGTCCCCTTTCACCTTAAACTCTATGACTTTGAATCAATATACAATAGGTGACTTTTTATCTCCAGCATCCATAATCCACACACAGCCCCTAGCAAACCTATTTTACATGGTTGAAGCAGTTCTCACCTTGCAAAATCCCAAAGGACTTTACATACAGCCTATTGGGACTGATTCTACCTTTTAGGCAGTGACTCATATTGGGTGAAGGTAAAGTCACACCATCTCAGCAAAGAGGCATTCTTCTTCAAGGAGGCCCAGTACCTGCTGCGACTCCAGACGGAAGTCATTGGTGAATTGCTTAAGTGTCGTTCACCCTCTCTTTTGCTGCATGGTACAAAAGAGAGGTTGAGGCCGTGTCTCAAGAGCAGGCTTCCTGGTCAAGGGATCATAAGAACAGGAACGCTGGCCAGTCCTTTACACTGTTATCTTCCCCTTGTTCAGCAGAGTAGGGCCAGCCAGCATATGGCCCTATATAGACTTACTGCAACCTATTAAGAGGTACCAACAGAGCCATTCAGTAATTTCCCTATTGCTTCAGGGTAAACTGGCCTTTCATAGGGGATGGTGAAGAGAATGAGCTCAGACATCATATGCTGGGCATAGGTGACTCAGAAGAAAGCCTGCTAAGACTTATAAAGGACATATTGAGCCCAGCTGGCAAGTAGCAGCCTGCTGGGAAGAAGGGGGGAGGCAAGACTTTCTGGCTGTCAGACTGCAGGGGCTAAAACCTGTGGGGAGAAAAAACCCTGCTAAGAATAGAAAGGCTTTGAGACTTATGAGGGGAAATGGCTACAAAAAAAGGAAACCAAGGCTGTAGGGCTCAAAGCAGACTGTGTAAAACTTATACCTCTCTTACTGCTGAGTGCTATATGAATTGAAAGTCAGGAATTCAGCTTTATATCTCATCTGAAAAATGAAATTTCTCCCGGCAAAGTGATCATCCAGGGAGGGCCTGGGTTCAGTAATGACCAAGAGAATTAATCATGGAGCAGCAATAAGAACAGTTAGAGAAATGTGGTCGGGAGTTCTTCTAAGCAGGGCTCTGACTTGAGCAGGAGAGAGATAATAAAAGTAACTAGTTTTACTGGTTTGGGTGGGAGACAGACATTTTCCTTTCCTGCTGTTCTTCCCTTGCAAGTATCTGCTATCTGGAGTGGGGGCTGGGATTGAGAGAGAGCATTTAGGGGAGAAGGGAAAGACTGTAGAGCAGGGAACAGCTAGGGGTAGTAGCACAAGTAATCAGAGATGTAGTTTGACTTCTATGCTGTGGGGTGGTTCCAGTTAGGCCTATGGGGCTTGGCAGTGGGGACAAATTCTGTACCTGCCTGAAGCTTGAAGCTTGTGGGTGGGTCTTGCCATGCAAGAAGTTTATTGTTCCTTCTCTCCCTGTGTGAGCCTGGGGACTAGGGTTGCCAGATGGTTTCAACAAAAATACCGGACACACTTGACATTACATCACAATCTACGTTACATCTTATTTAGAAAATACTGGACATTTATATTTTCTCAATTTGTTTCCCGAACAGAAAGCTCAAATACTGGACTATCTGGTTCAAAACCGGACACCTGGCAACCCTACTGGGGACGCATCTTAGAAATTCATCCTTGCCTCTGCTTCCCTTAATAGACTTTATTGGGGGCCACCCACACGCTTCAGTAGGTACACAGCAGTCCCTGTTAACTATCTTCACAGCTACAGGTTCTTGATATGTTGCGCCTAATCTCACTGGCATGGGTGCCACAGCACCCCCTGGCTTGAAGTGCTTTCCATTATATACAGGATTTACAGTTTAGCTCAGTGGCTCTCAGTACCTCCACTGTAAAAATTGTTCCAGCACCCTAGCTCACTGGGCAAAGTAGGGACAACAGCTTTCTGGCAAGCCTAGGCTTGTAGTGCTAGCAGATGTTCTTGCTTTGGTTAATCGGTGATGTACAGGTCTCCTAAGAATTAGGAGCAGACAGATTTGGTTAGGCATGAAGAGAATTTTAAGGCTCACAGCAAGGGGTAAAAGGAATTTAAATTTCTTACAGGTACTGTCCTATTGCAACTCGGGTCTCTGCCAGCTCTTTAAATAGCTCCCTGCTGGCTCTTGCCACAGCTCAGTTAATTCTTGCTGGAGTGGTGCACAGGGATCAACTCCTTACTTACACCTCTGCTCACAGCTGTGAGCCAATGTATATGTTAGGTGTAGTACATACACACTAATAAGTATGGGTATGGCATTGCTGAATTAAGTGTTTGTATTATGCTCTTCCTACAATTCTGTTCTTTCACGCTGTATTCCACAACAGCTTGCAAAGCTGAGGTCAGTTTTGGCTTCCTGTTTCCTAGTGCCAATCAAAACTGAGAGAGATCCAAGCCTGCACTAGGACACTCCATTCATATTTCTCTACTCCCAATTAATTTGTAATGTGATATCCAAACAGATAAGGAAAGGTATAAAACAGGAAGCTAAGGAACTGGTGAGTTGGAGCTGTGGTAAATTATAAAGGACTCTTTAACTCATGAACAGCTATAATACAAATATATAAGTGGGTTTTTTGGAGGGGGGTGGGCACCTTCTGTGAAAGTAAACATGCTGTAATATAAGATTTGCTTCCTGAAAGGAGGAGGGAAAAATCTCCTTTTTTTGGAACACTGCTGCCTTTACATGATAAATTTAGTTAAGTTGCTCTCTTGAACTGCTGCACGTGGGGTTGGTTATTAGATCAATATGCTAAATTAAATAACACACCTCTTAGTCTTGGGGGTAGGGGGTGCATATCCATTGGCAGCTTAATGCGTGTGAGGGTAAAGTTGTGGCCAAAGATCCTTCCAAGAGGTGGCAGGGAGCCCTACTGAGCAATGAGATAAAGGAAGGAAATTTAAGTATCTTTGTTACAAGCCACTCAACCATTTGAAGTACACATATTCACAGTTAAGGTGTCTAAACCAGACTACTTTAAACATGCCTTCATACTGATGCCTTGAGGAAAATCAGACTCTCTTAGCTAACTATATCTCCTCAGCTCCAAATCAGCATCTGGCCCTGAAATCCATGTGACAGCCAGGTGTCCAAACATCATTACTCATTAAAATACTCCTGTAATGATTTTCACCCTTGTTACTGATAGTTGCTACTCAACTTCAGTATTTTTGACTGGGAATCTTCTTAAAAGAACTGTTCCTCAGAATCTGGCTGTCAGCCTCAACATCAATCTCTTCTCAGTGAAAGCTGACAGAATTCATAACATTGACACAATGCCCTGAAAATAGCAGATGTGGGGCGTGTGGGATTCTACCGACTAAAGGGTTTGACTGAAGTAAAATAAAGCAGCAATAGTCGACTTAGTATCCATGCATATTCTCCAAGTAGCTGGATGTTTCTGCTAGAATTGGCAATGAAGTGGTTAATAGCAACAAGACTATAATCTTTAGGCAGCTGGGTTAACACACACAAGAAAACAGATGAGCGTGGCTCAGATTGTTTACTGCTGTTGTTTCAGGCTGCACACAGACAAGCACTGGACTAGATCATCTTTTTTAAGGTCATCTAAGAAAATGCTTGTTTATACTGTATACAATTCTGTGTCTTCCATACTGTGTGCTTGTTGGCTGCGTCTAGACTGGCATGATTTTGCGGAAATACTTTTAACGGAAAAGTTTTTCCGTTAAAAGTATTTCCGCAAAAGCGTCTCTAGATTGGCATGGATGCTTTTGCGCAAAAAGTGCTTTTGTGCAAAAGCATCCGTGGCCAGTCTAGACGCGATTTTGCGCAAGAAAGCTCTGGTGGCCATTTTCGCCATCGGGGCTTTTTTGCGCAAAACAGTCCTTCCCTGTCTACACTGGCCCTCTTGAGCAAGTATTCTTGCGCAAAAGGGCTTTTTCCCGAGCGGGAGCATGAAAGTATTTGCGCAAGAAGCACTGATTTTGTACATTACAAAGTCAGTGCTCTTGCGCAAATTCAAGCGGCCAGTGTAGATATCTGGCAAGTTTTTGCCAGTCTAGACGCACCCCGTTGTGTGAAACTTTGGGCTTGTGCACAACAGACAACATGACCGCAGAGCAGATTCAAATAGCTTTGCACATTGCAAACTTTGAGTGGTGGATTACCCACATACTTTTGAGTTCTGATTTACTACCATCAGATAACGGTGCAAACTAGAGAAGAATAGTTAGGGGGACATGTCACCTAATGCACATATTGTAGGACACACTTGTTTACTTTGCTCATTAGAGACCATGTATACAAGTCAGTAAGGGCTGTGTTAAATGACGTGACAGGTTGCATATATAATGCAATTAGTTTAACTAATCTGCCATAGCTAGAAAATTCTAATTGAACTTCAGCTGGAAACACAGGAAAACAAAACTTCTTATAGTGCTCTAGACGAAGCAGGAAATTGCCAGTCAAAGGGGAATATTACAAAATATGCTGGAAGTTAACAGAAAGCTGAGTATATCTACAAGAGAAGCACAAGACAGGCTTCTTCCCAAGTATTCATTAGGATAATGAATTTTCTATTCCACATGGAAGAGGTGGTCACAAAAGAATGAAATTTAGGATTGGCAGACTGTAAGAAATGAGTGGAAAAGTGCTGGAGCGGCCATCTAGAGCAAAGAGAGCTCTCACTAACCAAGGGGGGAGTAGCATTAAGCTATATATTGGCAATGCAGAATATTTAAATACTTATCTTGGACCCATAAAACCTTTAAGGCTTTTGGCCGACATGACACTCAAAGGGCCCGATTTGCAGAGAGTGGAACCTGAAAGTTTGGTTCCTTTGAGCTGTCTCATGTTGGGCACATAAAATGGAGGCACCCACAATGTTTAGTCCTCTCAGTTTTTGTGCCCTCATATCAGCTTTACCTGGATTTCTTGTGGCATTTTTTAGGATTTGCTCAGCAGTTCCTAAGCTTTCACGCTAGTGCTGGAGCTCTTTCCTCCCACTTGCCTTCACCTAAGTTCAGGACTATTTGAACACCATTGCAAGCTGTTTGCTCAGCTGAGTCCTCAGAATTAATCCAATACTTTGCAATTGACTTGAAAAGGACAGAGGACTGTTCCTACTAACAGCATGATGTTTTCTTGAATTTATCATCCTTGAGTTTTTAAGTTAAGCTTTCTTTGAGCCAATCTAATTAAAACTTGCAAAACTAAGGCAGGACAAGACTCGTGATGTTCCCTGTCTTTCAGAGACAAGCCAATTTTTTAAACTAATTATTAACAGTCAGTCATTGGGAAAGTTCAAAGCTTCTTTCTGCAGTTACCGCTTAGCTTGAAAACTGATAAATAAAAAAACAAAACCCTGCAACAAATGAATGTTCATCCCATCAATGTCGCTTACCTAGTCGCCTACCCTGAAGGAAGGGAGTGAATTTGCCCTGCAGAGTGAATGTTTGTATAAACTGATGAAAGCCCCCCGGAGAATGAATAGATTCTCTGATATAGGGAGCGAGCACTATGAATGTTTCAGTACCGGCTGTGTGGTTCCGATTAGATTCCAAATCACAGTCCTGAAAACCTAGGACTGGAGATTTGATCACTTTTACAGATCCATTTCTTTAACACCCTAACTTGCCGAAGTATAGACAGATGGCAATAAACCAACCCGGGAGAAAGGAATGTTGCTGAGTGGAGGACAATACAGGTTAAACTACAGAAAGTCAATTTATAATTATGAACCGAGGGAGGGCAGGTTGTCAGCAAGGCAGAAAATAATGTGCAATCAAAACATCATATCTGATCATGAAAATACAGGACCGTGCTAACCCTTAGACACAGGCTGTCTAGTAGCAAACAGAAGAAGTTTGGACATCACTGATATGCTAGTAAGAGGGCTTTGTCCCTCAAACTGTCTGAGAGCTTTATTTGTAATAGTTAGGAGTTCTACTAGTTGCCAAGGCTTAACTTCCCCTCCTGTCTGACAGCACGTTCCTGATAATATGCTGCATGAAAGTAGCTTGGCTGAGTTACTCTTGAGACCAGGACCCACACAAACACCAGCCTGCATGTTTCCTGTGCATGTTGTTTTTCTTGTGTTCTCCACTTTGCTCCTTGTAATCCACTAATTAGTCTCAAAGGAAAACAACGTGCAACAGAGTAAGACGAGTGGGTGAGCTAAGGGCAAAAACAGCTAAATCATCAATTTAACAGTAATACATTGCCTTTATAAAGAAAAACATATCCAATTATATAGATACACAGCAGACAAAAAAGAGACACAATGAAAATCTCAGACTAGCATTATATGGCAGCCATCATGAAAAATATAGAGCAGGAATGACCGTCATTTTAACTATGCAAATATAATTGGCATCACAGAGATAGGTTTGTGATGGAAGAAATGAGTAAGTCTCCCACAGGAGTGAGGAGACTTTGTGGAAGTCAATGTAGTCAATAAACTATTGAAAAGGTAGGCAAACCAAGATCTGGGCTTGATCAGCAGGATAGACTACATAATGAAAGAGGTAACTTTTCATATTTAAAGCTCATATTAAACATTTTCAAAATACACTGAGGTAAAGAAAAGTGTCTATACACCTGGGTATAGTGCTTAGATTATCCACAAATACAAAGTTTGTTTAAAAAGTAAGATTCATATAGTAAATCAGCAATAACCCACATTTGGATGAATAAATTTAATAATAGAGTTTAGATATTAGCATCCAATTATTTGGGTACACTACACATGAAAGTTATACTGAGAGCTGATTGCGGAAAGCAAATATATCAGTGAGTGAAGACTAACCCTTAGTAATTGAAAATTAAAAGTAGGTTGTCTGTTAGAAAAATACAATACATCAGGAAAGTATTTGAGTTACTTTCCTGACTGCACTGCTCATCGATATGCCAGCTCATCCCTCCTGGTATTGCTGATATCAGGGGATACGTTGCAAGTAGATATCCCTTGACCACCTGATGGTTTCTGACACCATGAGTTGCTGCATCAGCCAGATGGAATGATGATCAATTCCACATTCTCTCCACACTTGCTTGTTACTGGTTGTGACGTAGTGGAGGTACCTGACTGGTTTCTATGCTGGCTCTGTGGTAACCCCCACTGGCTGCCATCGGTACCACAGCCCAGAAGGACTGGAGATGAGTCATTATGCAAAGAGGGTCTCTCAACCTGTCTGACCAGCTACCCCCCCAAGGAGAGAGACAAAGGAAGGGGAAATGCTGCCCTGGCTGGGGGCAGGGCTGGAAGAGAGTGGGTTAGTTTCTGTCTGGGATCATGGAGGAACCAGCCTAAGCCAGGGGCTGGGATTTAGGGGCCCAATCTTCCCCATCGCAAGGGGGGCTGAGGCATCCTAGACCTGCCCTGTAACCAGATTACATCGGTGCTGTGCTGTGCTGTGCTGTATCCTGGAGAAGGAATAAACTCCCTCCATTCTACGGGCTGGTGGAGTCTGTTCGTGCCATTACGGGGGTGCAGGAGTCAGGGGACCCCAACGCGTCGTCACACTGGTGTCCTATGTGCCCAGGGCTTAGACAATCAAACTATGTCTACACTCGTGGCTTCTTGTGTGCGAAATATGCAAATGAGGCTAAGCGTGGAATATCACTGAGCCTCATTTGCATACCCAATGAGCTGCCATTTTTTTTCAGAAGAGGCTCTTGTGCCAGAAGGAGCTGTCTACACTGCCCCTTCCTGCGCAAGAAAAACCCTCTTGTGCAATGCAGCTACGCTGATTATTTTCAGGAATAACCGCATTGCACAAGAGGGTTTTTCTTGTGCAAGAAGGGGAGGTGTAGACAGCTTCTTCTGGCACAAGAGCCTCTTCTGCAAAAATGGCAGCTCATTAGGTATGCAAATGAGGCTCGGTGATATTCCACGCTTAGCCTCATTTGCAGATTTCTTGCGCAAGAAGCCGCAAGTGTAGACATAGCCTCAGTGTATGAGTTTGAAGCTCATAGCCCCAGCTCTCCAAGTGTTAGCCAGAAGGGTGGACTTCCCCTGCTTTCGAGATTGAACCTCATGACAGGCTGGGATCCTGTTCTTAAAGGGCACTGTGATGTCCACCATGATAATCTTCTTCATGTCCTACTTGGTGACGGCTCTGTCTGGTCACAGGTGTATGTCCGTTCCAGGAATGGCGGCATTCACAACAACCTTCCCTGTGGGTGGCAGGATGACTTTGAATAGGCATCCATGGATGGCTTTGTGTTGTAGCTGCCAGGCTCTGGATGAGGGATAGTGTCTCATTAGCATAGCTGCAGTGATAGTAACAACTATTGTTAGTGCTAGACACAGAATTCCAGTTGGGTTCTAATTGCCATACCAGAGCTCAAGATGTTTAGAACATTGTCAATGGTGTAATGAAGGGTAATGAAAGTTTACCAGATATTATATATTTCTGAGCAGCCACAGTCAGGACTGGGATCATATTGTAGCAGGTGCTGTAAAAATGTAGAACAAGAAACACTTCCAGTCTCAAAGAGCTTAAACTAAATTATAAGGAAAAGTTGTTAGTTTTGTTTTCAGTGGCAATAGGAGATATGAGGAAATGTAAGAAACATTTTCAAGTTTTTTAAAGTAGCTAATAAAGTTGATATTTTCACAGAACTAAACATTGGGGATGTTGTTGAAATATCTGGCACTAGGAGTAAATTGTGAACTCAGGCAGAACTACAGCTGAAAAGGGGAGAAAAACCCCTGTGCAATCCCTTACTAGGAAAGGCATCTTAAAAAAATACAAATTGTTTCAATATAAATTGGTTCAAGGAACAGATATTTCATTTCTAGAGAAACAGGAGATTGTGAGCAGTCTTGTAGGGAATGGGGGGCAAGCATGTGATGGAAATAAAACAAAGTAAACTCTTTGCACATAACATGCCTTCTGTTCTTGATATATTGTGTGTTATAAAATGAAACTATCATTGTGGTGCTAGCAATTTATTTTCATATTTTCTGTTTTTCTTCTGAATGTTATAGAATTAACAAGTAGAGCTGGCAAATCCTCCAAGTGCCCCTCTGGGATGGTCAGGCCTTTCTCCACTGCCCTTTCACAGAACTCTCAGATGTACTACTCCCAAAAGTCTAATACACACTCATTTTAAGATGCAACTCAGGATCACTGCTCTGCTTTACCCTACTATATAGAAGTAAAAACAAGAATAAGTTTATTATCAAAGAAGAGTGATTCAAGTGACAGAAAGTAAGAATGCTGCAAATAAATGGTTACATATAATACAAAATCACAACATGCCTCCTGCAGCCTTGTAACAGTGTCTCTGTGGGTCACAACTGAGAATGCCAAGTTCAGGACCAGCTACTGGGGGAAAAGGTCAGACACCCCCCAAACTGGTAGTTATTATCTCCTAAGATATACTGAGCCAGCAACAAAAGTAAACTTCTCTTTCACCATATTGGCTAAGAAGAAGTCAAACATGCAGAAATAGCTCTTTAGGTATTTTAGTCCTGGATTACTATTAAAAAAAAATTGAACTTGATGAGTGGTTATTTAAAACCAATCTCATCAAACGAAAGGGTTCTTCTGATCCCAAAGGACCAGTCACATACCCAGGTCAACATTTAACTCTGATCTTAACCAATAATCATGCGGTTGACAATCATGCAGTATATAAAATCGAAAGATTTATTTATAAAAAGAAAGACGAGATTTTAAAATTGGTTAAAGGAATCAAATACACACAATAAATGCAAAGTTCGGGCTTGTAGTAGCAATGTAATAAACTGCTGGGTTAAGTCAAGTCTCTGGTTGCTTCCAAATCATTGGAAGGGCCTTAGTCCCTTTGTTAGGATATTCCCATTGGTATAAGTCCATAGTACAGAGGTGTGAGCAAGAAAGAGGTAAAATGTAGATTTTTCCAGCACCTTTTATAGCTTCCACCAGTTGCAGGGAAACCCAATATTCTCTCTGTGGAAAATTACAGGTAACAAGATGGTGTTTTCAGTCACATGGGTAAATCATAAGTCCACAACAGAGGCCATCACAGGAAAGAAAGCCTACTGAGTGAAGACAGGTGTCTCCCCTCATCCATTGCGAGTGATATGTTCCTTGTTGAGTCATTTAACATGAACAGTCCCTTTTGGGTCTACCTTTTGGGTGTTACCATAGGTACAAACATATTTGAAATACAGGAATAGAGCCAATGCTCATAACTTAAAATATAAAAACGGTACTTGCATACAAATAACACAGTCAAATTCAGCAAATCATAATCTTTCCATAGACACCTAACCTGACATATCTGATGTAATTTGTGCAAGGTTTGTTGCAATTATATCAAAGTGGTAGCCACCACGATCATGGTCATATTTTAATCAGATAATGACACAAGTCTAAACTTAAGTCACAAGTCATTCCTCCATCTCCTACAAGGTAGCTTATCCAAAATCCTTTTCCAAGTGTTTTTAAGCAGGTTGGCTGAGCTCCCTTCCCATAATATCAAGCCCACTGACAGCTCATCCTTATTGATTAAGGCCATGTCCAGGGCTGGACTAAGGGGTGGGCGAGCCGGGCAGCTGCCCGGGGTGCCAACCGATGGGGGGCACCTGATGGCAGCTGTAAGGGGCATGAGGCATCCCTTATAGCTGCCATCAGGCACTGCGCGCCTGGCTCCCGCAGCGCTGGCCCCCCCCCATTCCCGCGGCGCCGGCCAGCAGCGCCCTTCCCCCCACGGCCGTGGGGCCCTGCACGGCCAGGCGCGGCCCGCCCCGGGCTGCACGCCAGCAGTGGTGGCAGGGCTGAGCTGGGCAGCGCATGCGCCGTGTGCCCCAGGGGTGGGCCCAGGGCTGTGCACCAGGGGCCGTGGTCGGGCTGGGCAGCACATGCGCTGTGTGCCCTGGGGGCAGGCCTGCGCATGAGCCGTGCGCCCTGGGGGGCAGGCCCGTGCACCCTGGGGCTCGCACCCCAGGGGCGGGCCCGTGCATGTGCCGTGCGCCCGGGGCGGTGCGGTGCCGCACTCCCGGGCCTGGGGTGCCAAAATGGCCCATGTCTGCACTACAGAGAAGATTGACGCAACCACAGTCAATCTTCTGGGGTTCAAATTAGTGTGTCTAGTGAAGACACACTAATTCAAACTGAGAGGGGCACTCCCATCAATGCCTAATTCTACAAGGAGTAAGGGAAGTTGAAGGGAAATTGCTCCCTTCAACTTCCCATAGTGTGCATGCCGCCAAAATTCAACTTAAGATAATTTGGCTTAAGCTTCGCAACTAATGTAACTGAAGTTGCATATCTTAATTTGAACTTATCTCCTACTGTAAATCAGGGGTCTGGGAGTAACTGTGGATTCATCTTCATACTAAATATAGTTTCAAAAGTTCATTGTCTTACTCTTAAATTGGATAGCCTATGCTGTTTTTCTCTTTTCCTCCAGCCTTGGCAATCTATTGTTTAAGAGTTTGCTTAGTCTATAAATGGGTGTCCATTATGAGCCACGCAATATTCAGTTTGCACATGACCAGCCAGACTGAGACCAGCATCTCTTTCCTCCCTTGCCTGATGGGGATATGTGGAAAACCTTCCAACGACTTGCCTTATCTCCCAGGTCTACAGAACATAATTGTTAATATATATTTCTTATAAGTCAATGTAATTTCTATACATCTCTTTCATGATGATTATGGTGACCAGTGTTACACAGGCTTTCTTTAGACATTATATGATGTTCTTTGGCATATTCGTAGCTAGATGCCATATCTAGGGGATCTTGTACTCCTTCTTGATGCTAACTGGAAGAAGTCCTTGGGTCACATTAATGACTTTGTATTATCATTTAATAACTTCCACCTGCAGCTCCCTACTTAGGCCAAGAAGGCAGAGCATGAAGTGATGGCATAAATTGGAGTTTTGTTAAGCTCTGCGAAAGTCTGAAAAGATGCATAATGGTCATATCTCAAATAATTTAGAGATTTTATTTTCCTCCCCTACCCTGAACCATATAGGGCTATAAGCCCTCACTATGTGCTATGTTAATGTCAAGTTTATAATTTCAGCTATATTTTTCCATAGACACATTCACAAATTTGAGCTAAAATAGTTTTCCAGAAGAAAAGTGAATATTTTTCTATTCCCCCATATGTCAAAAATTGTTGAAGGGATTTTGCTCATATTCTCCCATTTCAAAAAATCAGCTCAAAACAGACTACTGGCCTAGAGATGAATGTTTCATCAAGTTGTGATCATGTGATATCATGGGTTGTCATGGGAACTGTTTTGCAATATTAACTATAGAAGGGGGAAACAGCACTTGACCTGTTAATTATTGGAGCAAACCTGTCTCATCATCCTAATTAGACATCTCTCCCAGAACAAGCAGAGAAAAAATACAGAAAAACTAAAAGGAATGCAGTAAATATAATATCTCAGTTGTGGGTAGTTACAGAACAGGATGCTGCAGCAACAGAATCATGAATCTTTCTATTTCTTTGCCAGCCCTGATGTCAAGGAACCAGTGGGGTAGGACTAACAGAAGCTGCATGTGGATATTAACTTTCTCTTTGGGAAGTTTCTCTGTATCATTTGTGTTTAGCAGTATTGCAGCTGTGAACAAAGGAGGCGACTCCAGCAAGATATAAAAGAAACGACACGTGGAAAGAAAAAGAAGATAAAATAACATGGTTCATGAAAATGAAAAACTGGCTCAAACTTAGTTTATTTTTTCAATTTAAGTGGAAATGTATCAGGAGCCCTTTCTCCTTCTTGCTGATATCCCTCCCATCTGACTCCTCCAAAGGGTCACAGAACCTTGCACAAGCCTCACAGTCTCTTTATCCTCACTGCCACACTGCAATATGCTTCTGACACTTCCCTCCCCACAATTTCAATATCTTCCCTACCTACTCCAACATTCCCCCTTCCTTTCCTCTCTGTGACTGAACAGGCCCTGGTTTCTTCCTTACCAATCACCCATCAGGCAGTCTCTGAATGACTTATTTTGTCTCTGATAACTCCTAACAGGAACACATAGTTCTGCTGTCTCTCTTCTAGGCTTCTACTTAATTCATATCTCATGTTCTGGTTGCTGGATCATGTTGAATTCAATGGTGGCTGAGCCTATTGAAGATGATAGGCCCTTGTAATGAACTTTAGAATGAAAGAGAAGGTTATAGCTTATGACGGACAGAGACAAAGCCTACTACTGCAAAGTCCTAGGGAATGAGGGGAGTTAGGCATAATTGCAAGTTCACAAGGAGAGCAACAGGACAGTCAGGAAGAGGAGGGATGAGTAAACCTCAAAAAAAAAAGGGGGGGGCCACTTATTTCAATACTAATATGCACTTGAATATTCAAATGTTTACCCAGCTCCCTTTTAGGACTCCTGTTCCACCATTTTCTCTCCTTGTCCTCCTACCTTTGTTAAAAACAACAAATGGTCTGGTAGCACTTTATAGACTAACAAAACATGTAGATGGTATCATGAGCTTTCGTGGGCACAGCCCACTTCTTCAGATGACCGGAATATTTGTTAAGGGTTACTACCTTCCATTAGCCAAAGTCTTCAGGGGACACTAGAAATTCTTTTCACGCCTGAAGAAGTCTTCAGAAGGATAATTGGGAATGAGTTCTTCCCTTCCTCTTCTTTCCCCCAACCAGCAATCAAGAATCTTCTATTTCCATATTTAAATATTGCTTAGTTTTTTGTGTAGCTGAAATGTTTTACACATACATAAAGTGGCAGGAGCCTTGATTTAAAGTTAATAAAAAAATTTTCTGTTATTTCCTCTTGGCTACCAAAATTCAAGGCCCATGAGGACATTGCATACATATGAGGAAGTTACCACAACTTCCCCCCCAACTCTTTGGCAATGTGGAGGTGAGCACCATGAATCCAATAGCAACAGCCTTTGTGTATGATGAATACATTTTAGAAACTCTCAAATGTACCACAAACAACACTAATACTCCTATAACTGCTAACTCAGCATCAACTACATCTAGAAACAATATCTTTTTGAGCAGCTGAGTCCTGATACAAATAATAGTAATTTTAGTGGCTCAATTTACTATGAAGAGCTTCTATGAAAGGATGCCTCCAGAACACAGGGTGTAATGAAGGCTTGAGTAAACAGTAATGCCTATGTATTAGTGTTGTGGCATACAGAACTTAAACTTGTTCCTGAACTAAATATTGTTGCTTATGCTGGATCTCGGGCCAATATGCTTTTAGTGGAGAAATTCCACATCAAGTGGGAAAGGAAATATTCGTCTAGCAATTAATTAAAAGAAAATTAAAAGTGGTTGCTCAAAGGTTTTCAGGGATTCGGAATGCTAGAAGTAGGGTTGGGGAGATGAATTAGTGGGCAGAAGGCAGGTGACACAGTCTATTGTGAACAGTGTAATTTATCACTTACATCATTAATTATTATATGGATATCAACACTATATGTGTGTTGTGTGTCTATGTATATCTATGTTTATATGTGGTATGTATGGACGGGTGCAGCACAGTCTGGGTGGTGCTGATAGCTGGTTGCCCCCAGCTCCATCCCTGCCACCAAAGGTCTTTCCCCTTCCAAGAGCGTAAAGCCAGCTCTCCTACTATCTTGCCCAGGGGCCAGGCAACTCTGTCACCCCGTAACATCCAGACACCTTATGTTAGGCTTGGAGCCCTTGAAAAACACTGTGAAAAAAAATCACAAACATAGACATTGTCCCTGTCCAAAAGAATTTACAATACAAGAAATATATTAAAAATTAGCACAATACAAGATCAATAGAACATATGTTAAGCAGATTAAAAACTGGCTAACTGAAAGGTATTGAAGAGTAGTTGACTACAGGAAATCATCATCTAAAGCAAGTTCCAAAAGGATATGTTCTAAGCCAACCAATAATTACTTCCAGATGATTGGTAAAGAAGTATTAAATCACTGCTAATAAAACTTGTGGATGACAAAGATTGGCAGACTGGCACATGATGACAAGGATGAGGCAGTCATGCGGAACAATCTAGCTTGGTTTGGTAAACTTCATCTATTCAAACAAAATGTGTTTTAATACAGCCAAATGCAAGGTCATCTAGGAACAAAGAATGCAGGGCATATCTAAGGAATGGTGGGGGGAAGGGCGACAACCTTGAAATCAGTGACCCTGAAAAAGGTTTAGGTGTCATCATAAAGAACGAAAAGCTGAACGTGAGCTTTCGGTGCAATCTGTGGCAAAAAGGGCTAATGCAATCCTTGAATATACAAATTGCGTGAGTAAGAGTGGGGAAGTGATTTTTGCCTCTGTATAAAGCATGGTACGACCAATACTGGAATGATTGCATACAGTTCTAGTGTTCACTTTGTAAAAATGATGCTGAAAAATTGGAGAAGGTGCAGGGAGGAGCCATAAAAATTATTCTGGGTCTGGAACAAATGTCTGTAAACAGGATATTTAAGAAGCTCAATTTGTTTAGCTAATCAAAAAGAATTTGAAGAGATGATTTCATTACATTGTAGAAGTACCTTCACATAGAAAAAAGACCAGGTCCTAAAGCTCTCTTTGTTCTGGCAAAGAAAGGCATAAAGAGAACCAATGGCTGGAAATTAAAGCCAGGCAAATTCAAATTAGAAATAGAGCACATGTGTTTAACAAGGAGGATAATCAACCATTGGAAAAAACTACCAAGGGAAGTGGTAGATTTCTTCATCTCTTGAACTCTTCATATCAAGACTGGATACTCTTCTGGAAGATTTGCTTTTACCCAGACACAAGATATCGGGCTCAATAGAAGAGAAACAGGTTGAAATTCTGTGGCCTGCGCTATATAGGAGATCAGACTAGATGATCTAACTCAGGGGTTGGCAACCCCCGGCATACGTACCACAAGTGGCACTCGAGCCGATTGGGAGCTCAGCCCTGCCCCTCCTCCTGTGCAGCCAGGAGCTCATGCTGTGGCTCCAGCCTCAGCTGCGCAGCTGCAGCTGGAACACTAGCTCCAGCTTCTGGCTGGTAGGGAAGGGAGGCTGGAGAGATGCGCACGCATCCCAGGCACTGCCCCTGCCCGGCCTGGGTGAGCAGCTCTTGGGAGTTAAGGGGTTAACCGTCCCCTCCTGCGCTATAGGATTCCTGCTTGGGGAGAGGCTGGGCCTGCTCCACAGAGCCGGGGCTGGGTGGCTGACACATGTAGCTGGCACACATGGCGCATGAGAGCCAGGGCTGCTCCCCGCGGTCTGTGTGCGGGGGCAGGGAACCCCCTTCCCAGTGCCCTTCTGCACCCACCAAGGCTGGAGCCAGCAGGCAAATGGCTGGGCTGGGCAGGGAAGAGACTCTGCTTTCCCCACTCCCTCACCTCTGCTCATCCCAGTGCTGCTGGCCTGCCGGTGGGTGTGCTTAGGGCACAGGGATGTGGAGGCTGCAGGGGGGTGAAGGAAGATGGAGGGACAGGATGGGAGGGGGCAGGGGTTGCACTGAGGGGCATGGAGCGATGGGGGAAATCATGGGGCTGAAGGGAGTGAGGCTGGAGCAGAGGGAAGATGTGAGAGGGGGATATAATTTTACTTTGCAGAAGCTGCACTTTCCTTTACTCCTCATTTCTTTGCCTCCCTCCCCAACCAACTATTTGGCTGCATTCTCACCCTCTCACCTTTTCTATGTTACTCCCCCAACCCCCTCCTGCCCCCAAACTCCCTCTCGTACCCTTACCCCACATCCTCTCCTGCCACCAAACTCCCTTCCAGATCCTGCCCTCCTCACCCCGTCCTGCATCCCTATCCCACTTGCTGACAGCCCTGTCCCATGCATTGAACCCTTCATTTTTGTTCCCACCTCAGAGCCTGAGGGGGTCCACAAAATCCACTAACTCTGGAACCTCAGAAAAGTAAATCTGGCCTGTGGGAAGCCCTGAACCTCAGTCCTTCCTGTCCCTTCCCCTCACCCTGTGGGGGCTGGAGTGCCAGAAGAGTGAGGTGTCTCAGCTGGGGGCCACATCAATGAGGGTTGGCAGTTTTTGGCAGGGGTTTTTGCTTCTCACGTGTGTGGTCCCCAACTGATTTCTCTGTGGGTCAGTGACCTCCAACCCAAAAAAGGTTCCCCACCCCTGCCATAAATAAAGAAAACATTGAAACCTTTTGTGTTGGCCATACATTAATATTTTACTTTATTTAAAATGAAGTTTGATAAACTAACATGAGAAAGTTAAAATGCTTAATCTATTTAATAATTTAAATTAAACCATTCTCCCCAGTTGCAGCACTAGCAAAATGGCTCAGGCGTAATTAAGTAATTAACAGTGAGTTTCCATTAGCAACACAATGGAAGTAGTGCAGTAGTGGTAGTCCACAGAAAGGTTTGCATTGAGCCAGGTGGTCCATGGGACGCACGTTGGAGAGAACCCCTTCCCCATCCCGGGAGAGCAGCACGGCCCAGGGCAGGAGGGTTAAATCTTGGCATGCCACTTTGGAAAGGTTGCTGACCCCTGATCTAACAGTACCTTCTGGGGTTAAGCTAGTGAATAATGAATACAAAGGGTGTGGGGAGAGAAATACTACCATTCATATATAAATTAATATCCATTAATCCAGACCTGAAATTCTAGATTCATTCCAAAACTCACATCATAAAACCACTTCTGAGGATTCACTTTTCTGTCATAACAAAAGCAAGACAGAAGTCACGTGGTTATATGGGAAAGTCAATATAAATTTGTGCAACTCTGTGTGTGTACACATAGTCTCTATATATCTTTGTAATTACACACATAAATACAGACTTCCCCACTTACCCCTCGACCTAGCCACTAGCTGCTATCTTGCTTGAGTTATGGCAGAAATGGGTCTACAGAAGTGATTTTATGTTTTGAATTTTGAAGTGACTCTGGAATCTCAGCTCTAGGTTAAGGGAAATGGAAGGCTGGCACTAAGCAGAGGAAACACACCCTTCCCTAGAAATGAGCTTGTACTATTATTCTGAGAGAGCAACTCACAAAAGGTTGCTAGACTTCAGGAGGAAATTAATTCAGCAAAATACAGTATAGCACTGAAATAAATTAAAAGCTAATTTATATCTCTCTGACAGGTCTGGCAATCATTATATTTCCCCATTTGTTAGAGTTCTTTTAAACATGCCTTTGTTCATGAAACAAGCCTAGGGCCTCAGCTCATCAAGACACTACTGTTATTTGCTATTATCTGTGTGGGTAGACTATATTATAAAGGCTTTAACAAGTGCCTCTTTAGTAGATTCACATCAGGTTTAATAAAGGTAAGAATTTAAAAAGTTTTTGTCCTGTAAATGCACCTGGAGAAACTGCTATAGGTTCTAATTTTCAGTAAGCTTTCCCCAGTGTTTATCATGTGCTTAAATGGACATTATGTATAGCATAGACTAGAATCCTAACCCATGAAAAGTACCATAGCTACTTTACTCCAGGTTCTGGTGCTGTATGTGTATATATTTGTAATGCTAAATATGTACAATAGGACTTTTGTTTTATTTCACCTATTTTCTGGAAAATCCCCAGCAGCGCTGTTTACTGCTACAGGTTATACATAAATGTAAGTCATTTACTGGCATTGGCCTACTAAGGAAACCATTTACTCTGAAGCAGAGGTTCTTAAATGTTCATGGGGATCTTCATAAAGAAGATACAAAATCTACTACATATTTGAGAGAGTTCTGTGTCTCTCTGTTCAAGAACATCTCCTAAACTAAATGGTAAGAGCTAGGACCACTAAATTTGCTATACAGCTTCCATTTATCAGAATTTAAAGTAAGATAAGGGGTTAGTTGTGCCTGGAGTGAAGTCGCTTTTCATAAAACCATACGGAAAAGAGACAGAATCACCAGACAGATGAAAGGAGCTGGTGAGGGCGCACCCTCAATCCAGGACCGCTCCAGCCTCAAGCTTCCCCCCTCAGGCCCTCTTTAGGAAAGGTGAGGGGGCTGAAGCCCACTCCCCTGATTCATATGGGGATGTTGCTGACTGTCCCCATTTCTCAGAGAGAAAGGGGAAAGTGCACAGTTTGCTGCATTCCTCACTCTGGCCAGAGAGCATAGGGGGTAGATGAACACAGACCTGCCCAAGATGGGGGACATGTACCTCTCCCCCCAGCTGTGCCTCCTGGAGGTGCAGGGCCATCGAGAGGTGCTTCTCATCTGGCCCCAAGCTGCTACAGTGAGAGAGGACTGGGGTAGTCCTCTCTCGGCAGGGCAGCCTGCATACTGCACCCCTCATCTCTAGCCCTACCCCAGAGCAATGATTCAAATGAAGCATGCACATTTTCATTTTATTTTTCAAAAAACAAAATTTAATCGAGTGAAGGATCTGAGCAACACCAGGTAAATCTTCTAGTGTTTTATATAAAATAAATAAGGAGAACGTCCAACCCACCCTGTTCATAATTTTCAACCAAAATTTATACCAAGCCTCTTCTGAAGTTCTAAGACGCTGAGATTTCCAGCACTATTTTGCAGAGTCAAGAGAACCAAACTTTTGACTGCTGATTGAAACCCAGTTTCTGAGATTCAGCCATCACTGATCTCCACAGGAATTTCAGCCATACACTGCAGTATGTAGCTGCATGGAGGAGCGGGCCAGGGGGCCTAGAGCTGGAGATAGGGTGAGGTGTATCAAGCAAAAAAGATTAAAATGGCTGATGCTGTGTGACAGCATCCGAGTAAACCCACTTAATGAACAAACCAAAATCTGAAGTCCAGGCCAAAACTACCTGTAAACTAAGAGCAGTTATATATCTCTACAGAATGCCCTCAGCATTAAGTAAAAACTAGCTGGGGTTAATGGGACTTCATAAATAGCCTTCAAATCTGAATGACAGGTTATACCAAAAATTGTGTTATTCGTCAGCAGCCCACTAATTTTAAATTGGAGACTTCTTTTTAGTAATGGGTGAATCTTAAGGTTAGCTACTGATTGCTTTGTATGTACATACACATAAAGAAGTATTGATTCCTCTACAGACCATTTTAGGGTTGCTGGGTACCAGTTTTTTGCCCTGCTTTCTCTGGGCTTAGCGTCTATCCTAATTCTCCAATCACTAATTGGCCCACCCGTTCACTTTCAGGCACAGCTCAGCAGGACTAAATATTTTCACAGATGTCCCTCTCTGTTTCCTTTCTACAGAAGAAAGGAAGGAAGAAACTCTACAATTACATTGTGCTGATTATAAAGATTTTTCAGTGTCTCTCTAATCTAAAGCACTTTATTACATGTGTGAAAACAGTTAACAGTGACTCTGTGCTGCTAACTGCAGTTTAAGCATTGGCTCAGAATATTAAACAGTGGTATCTCTTTGTACCGTATATGTCTCATCTGTACTCTGCAGTTCCATAAAGCTTGTAATAACTATGGTAGTTGTCACCAGTCTTCTCCTACACGTGGAATTTGAAACCACAAGCACATTCAGAGGCGTCAAAACAAGATTTCAGTTACAAATGCTAACTCTATATGTAAAGAAAGGGAATGGAATAGACTTATAGGAGGAGAAGCTGGGGAAGTCTAAAGGCAGGTGTTGAGATCCCTTGCCTTGGCCAGGACTTCTGTTTGGGAGTGACAGAGCAGCTTTCAGTCTCAGAGCTTGAGAAGAGCATCTAGACTTCAGACCTGTTCCATTGGGGGTTTTAGCTGCATTCCTGTTCCTTCAGCCAAGTGGCAACCCCAACTGCTTTTTTTGTAGGAGGTAAGAACACCATACTAGGTACAAGGTCTGCATTAATTTCACCTCTCCCCCCTTTTATCCTTCACTTACTCTTGAAATACTCTATCTTGAAAGGAAGGATGGGAGCTGCAATGATTGTGCTGAGGGTGGGGGCAGTGCACAAAAGTCTCTCCCAGGTGCACAGTGCAGAGAGGCACATGGAGCAGACAGCTACTTTGAGTGGCCTGGGGCTGTGGCAGGCAAGGAGCCTACCAGAGGCTCCTGCTGGACTATGGGCTGGGAGTTGGCAGGGTAAGTGCTGCCCAGGCAGAGCCTACATCTGGCACTCTACCTCATCCTGCACCCCAACTCCCTGCCCCAGGTCACCATCCCCTCTTGCTTCAGATCACAACCCCCCTGCCTCAGGCCCAGACCCTTTGCACCCCTGCTCCCCTAGGTCACGACTCCCTCCCAGACTCTGCAAGCCCTTCTCCACCTCTCCCCCCGGTCAGAATCCTGCCCTGCACCCCAGTCGCCTGCCCCATGTCACAACTAACATTCCCTCAATTTTTTTCCATCCATGTGTGAAATAATTATGTGCACTATGGCATATGCAGATGTGCACTAGCAATAGAAACACATGTTGCCAACTCTGGGTGGCATTTGAATCTCTCCTGGGCAGCTGCCCATGCACTCAGCTTACAGGGACCACTGCTCACAGCCCCCCTCCTTCACCCAAACTCCCTCTCAGACCCCACACTCTTTTCTGCACCCCCAGTCTCCTACCCTAAGCTCCCTTCTGCGCCCAAACTCTATCCCAGATCCCAAACCCCCTCCATAGGAAAATGCAACACTTACCAAAATCTTGAAGTTCTGTTCCTCCCCCCCCCCCCCCCCATCAAAAATTACTGCCCACCCCTATGCTAGGGACATAGCTGGAATGCTTTGTACATCTGAGCCAGCAGAGGCAACTTCAGGTCTCTCTGAGTTACATTTAGGCCAAGACAGCTGCCAGTTGATTCCAGAATTAAAGAGGGAAGTAAAAGTAGTTTAACTATCTTTCATCCTTGCTACAAATCTTAGAACCTGGCAATCTGGTCCTATAAGCTGTCTGGGATGGGCAGGAACTTACAGCTTGGCCTATGAAACATAGCCAAGATATCATTTCCTTTTTGTAACAGTGTACAACTATATTTATAGTTTGATGCCATGTCACGAGCAACTGGCCCCACGTGATACTAGAGACCAGGGTATTACTGAATAGATTCTCACAGGGGTTTTACATATACATGGGATCTATTTGAACCTATGCATTGCTGAATAACTACAATGGTCCCAAAGGGTTTCATTTATTTATCACTTTCATAGACGCTCTGAAATTAGCCTGACTGTCAACTCTGGGAGCCTGTCAGAGACCTGTTGCCATCTAGTTGACCTCAGAGGCACTTGACCACCTTCTGTGTTTAACAGCAGAGGAGAATACAGCTGTAAATGCTTTCCATTATCATGTAGACTCAAAACAGAAACATGAAGACTGCCATGAAGAACTAACGAGTTAAGGCACAACCGAGTGTCACATGCAGTAGTAATGGAAAATGAATGCCTGTGAACCACTTTGTTGTTCTGTGTTTTTATTAGGTTCATAGCAGGGGTTAATTGCCTTACTGAGAGAGCTAAGCACACAAATCATAATGAATAATATATTCATCGGATTATCTCCCTTTTGCTGCTCATGAATTAGTTGCCAGCAGATTGTGAAATTCTCGGATGCATTTGTTATTCTAAATTATTTACAAGTTTCTTTTTTTACCCCACTGTAGATAATGCACTATAGCAACCTACGTGTATTTTGGAGAGAGGTGCACAGGTAGTAGGAGGGAAGAGTTTGGAGAAGTCACCAGCAAGTCAATCTGTGTGCACCTGGCTGGAATGAGAGTTGCATTTCCAGCACCTCTGTAAATAGGTACCAAAAAACAGCCAGTTTAGGGTTAGAAATATGGATTCCTCTCCTTTTATTGCATAGCACATGGTACATGGAATAGGCTCTATGTGCTGCTTAGAAGCTTATGTTCCATTAAAGTGGACCGTAGCGCTTTGCAGTCTCCTTGAACAGCTCATGAGGTCTTCCTTGAAATTATTTAAATGTGGAAATTCATGGTGTATTAGTTAATCAGCTGGAACACATGATTTTGTTTCTGCTTTCTGATTGGATGACACATAAATAACAACCAGAATGTAAATTGTAAAATATACAGTCACGACCACAAATTAGAACCAACGTTTGACAAATAGTTAAGCATTTGACCATACACACTATCAATTGTTTGTTGGCAAAGTGGGAGGGCATATCTACTGGGGTCCCACCGGGTTCAGTTCTAGGTCTCAGAATACTTAATATTTTCATTAATGAGTTGCATAATAGAGTAGGTCATATGCTTATAAAATGTGACACCAAGCTGGGACAGGCTGCAAACACTTTAGAGGAGAGGTTTAAAATTCAAAATGACTGTGACAAATTGGAGAATTGTTCCAAATTCAACAAGATGAAATTTAATAATGACAAGTGCCAAGTGCTTCATTTAGGGCACGTCTACACAACGGGGCTACCCTGTGTCTTTGAAATGCACCTGTTATTTCAAAATAATGGGCGCGTAATTTCGGCATCCCTGTAGCCCTCATTCCACAAGGGCTAAGGGATGTCTCTAAATAGCACGTTTTTTAAAATTAGGTGCTCTGTAGATGTGCCAAATTTTGAAATACGCTATTTTGAAATACAATCGAAATAAGATACGCAATTTGCGTAGCACAAATTGCTTATCTTATTTCGAGTTTAGGGTGCTGTGTAGATGCATCCTTAGCAAGGAAAAATTCAAATGCACAGCTCCAACGTGAGGAATAAATGTCTAGGGATTTCTGGAAAAGATCTGGAGGTTATAATGGCTCAAAAATGAATATGAGTTGTTAATGTGAGGCAATTGCAAAAAAAGACACATATGATTCAGATGTGCACTAACAAGAATGATGTATGTAAGACACAGAAGGTAATTGTCCTGCTATACTCAGTACCGGTGAGGCTCCAGGGGTAGTACCTTGTTCAATTCTGGGCACCACAATTTAGGAAGGCTTTGAACAAATTGGAACAACTCCAAAGGTGAGCAACAAAAATGATAAAAGGTTTATAAAGCCTGACCTCTGAGGAAAGATTGAAACAACTGGGCATGTTTAGACTTGAGGAAAAAAGACTGAAGAGGGGGGACTTGATAACAGTCTTCCAATATGGTAAAGGCTATTATAAAGAGAATGGTGACCAACTGTTCCCCAGATCCACTGAAGATAGGACAAGAAGTAATGGGCTCAATTAACAGCTAAGGAGATTTAGGTTAGATATTAGGAAAAGCTTTCTAATTATATAGATAGTTAAGCTCTGGAATAGAGTTTACAGAGAGGCTGTGGAGTCCCATCATTGGAAGCATTTAAAAATAAATTGGAGAAACACCTGTCAGGATGGCGTAGGTTTTCTTGCTACTGCCACAGTGCAGGGGGCTGGATTTAATGACTTGGAGAGGTCTCTTGTGGCCCTACATTACTCTGATTCTGTTTGCTTTTTCCACCTGACAATACCAGTACACTTGTCTTGCCATCAGAAAAAAATTGATATGATTCCCAGCCCATTAAGCAGGGGTGGGCAAGAGAGCCTCCACAGTCCAGATCCGACCCACCAAGCAGGATGATCCAGCCTGAGATCACCCTTCCACTCCCCTGCCCCCAGGCCAATAAAGAGCTGGGAATGGGGGAGTGTGGGAAGTCTCCTCCTGCTGCCAAGGGCATATGGTGCCTAGAGTGAATCACTAGCTATTCAAAACAGCTGGTGGTTCACTCTAGGTGCCACACACCCCATGCAAGGTAGGAGCAGGGGGTGAGAGATTTTGCATGCTCCCCCACCCCCAGGCCCTGATTGGCCTGAGGGTGTTGGGGAAATCTCGCTTCCCTGGGGTACAGAGTCCCCAGAAAGGTCCGAGGCTGGAGGTCAAAACAGTGAGGCAGGAGAGAAATCTAGAAGGAAAACTTTATTATGCATGCATGCAGGCTGACAGCTACCAGAGTGAGCAGCAGCAGCCCTGAGAGACAGGTTCAGGGATCCTTTATACAGTATGCTCAGACAGTTTAGTTGTTGATTGTTTTCTTTAACATATCAAAGTCTCAGCAGAAGTACTCTGAGTATGCTAGAAGAAAGTTTACAGTACAAAGGCACATGAGAACCTGAGTGAGGAGCCTACAAGGCAAACTGTGACAAAGATAAGGATTTACATGACAAATTGTGACAGACTAGGAGTCTTCATGAAGTTGAGATAGGAGGCATTGTAAGGGTCTTGATTAGAGTTAAGATGATTTCTCTCTGTTACAGGGAGAGAGGCCTGGAAAACTTTTAACCCTTACAGCAGTTTTCTTTTAGAGAGTTTTGATTTCCTGCACAGTCCCCCCTTCGACACAATTGGAGTTATTTGATTTTTCTCCCACAAGGGCATAGGAAGCGTGCAAAGTCTCCCACCACCAAAGGCATGTGGCATCTAGAAGGAACCGCCAACTATTCAGAACAGCTGACAGTTCATTCTAGGTGCCAGGGAGTGGGAGGCAAAGACTTCACAGGCTCCCCTCCGCTCCCCAAGCCAATCTGGGTCTGTGGGTCGAGGAGTACAGAAGTGTTCTAACCTCGCCCCTTCCAGGGTGGTGTGAAGTGGCCCCCGTTCTAAAATTATTGCCCACCCCTGCCATAAAGGAAAGTCACAAAGCAATTACATAGAGATTGGGAAGACATTTGAGACGAGAGAAAGGCTTTGCTTACACTAAGTCTTGAAGGGAGTTGAAAACATGAATAAAGACTGGCTTGTGTGAATCTGGTGGCCTGATGTTATCAGGATTCTTGAAAAACTCAAGACTGACTGATGAGCTTACTCACATAAAACTGCCCACAAAAAGAGTGAACCTGTCTGAAGTGGTGGAGTAGCCCAGTGCACTAGGAGACATGGAGTCCTGTTCCCAGCTCAGTATTTGACTCTGTGTGACCTTGGTCCTGCACTTTTTATAACACTTGGTGATCCACAGGTGAAATATGCTTTATAAGCACTAAGTAGTTATTAATTAACATCATTATAATTACTGCAAAGGTTGGAGTTCTGGGACTGTTCAACATTAATGAGATGTCCGTTGGAAATGACTTTGAGTTCTGTACATTACTGTATTGATGTAAAGCAAATGCTTTATTTCTCCTTTCTCTGAAAGCTAATTGCTTTGTGCCATCATTTAACATGATGTAATTGTATAATTTGCCAGGAAGGAAATATAAGCAATTCTTTTCAGGTCGTGTTGTAACTATCCATTTAGAAAGTGGTTAATGTGAAAGCAAGATTGCCGGTGAAAGCAGAGACAACCCCAATGGCTCCATGTTCACTTTTCAATGCATGAGTATCCTGTCTGTAATTTAATGTTGTTAATAGTAACAGGAATTATACATGTACATGTCAAGAGGAGACTAGAATCTCAAGTATAGGACACTACAATTCTACCAAACAGCACACATTATGATATGCCAGTACATCCTCACATATGGAATCAGATCTATCTATCTATCTATCTACACACATGATACAGTGTTGCACATCTGGAATTGTTCAAAGGCAAGAAGAACAGAGCTCCACAAGAACAGTCAAATTCAAACAGTCCAATATTTGTGCAGGCAATATCGTACAGAGCCATGTAATGAAATGCAAACTCATGTGATAACTAGATTTATCATGACTGCTTGCCTTACCTGTTCTCTAATCCATGTCCATGAGGTTTAGATGTACATTTCTGAGCCACCTCAAGCTGCATCCATGTTTTTCCAAATCAACATGTTGCGACCTGGTGTGCCCAGGGGAGACCTTACTGAAAATGCCAAGGTCAAGGCAGACTGCAAAAAGGAGGGCAGATACTCCCAAAGTTGGTGGGTAACACTTTAGTTAAACTTCCCAACCAGTCAACTGTGCTTCTGATCCTTAACCCAGGTTAACGAGATACTGAAAAAAGAAGTTACACAGCCTCTTTATTGTATTCCAATTCTCTGGCTCCCAGTCAATACCTAGGGTCATCATGGGGAGAAGATATGTTACAACTCTGCTCTCATAGGGTATGTCTACACTACAGTGTTATTTCGAAATATCTTATTTCGAAATAGTTATTTTGAAATAGCTTATTTCGAAATAATGCCTCTACACACAAAATGCATTTCGAAACAGCTTTTTGCTATTTCGAAATAGCCCGTCCACACTGAGTGGATGCAGAATTGCATTTAAGGCTGGTCAGAACCAGGTCCGGCAGGGCATCAGTTCAGGAATTACTTTGTGTGGCTGCTGCCTGAGGCTATCTGAGGCCTGTACTTAAAGGGACCCCCCTGGACAGCCAGTTCTCAGCTTTCCCTGCTTGCTTGCCTACCTCGATGGGGAACAGCAAAGCATTTTGTCTCTGCGTGCTCTGGTTGCCCTCACTCGGGACACCACAGCACTCTGCAACATGGAGCCAGAGCTGCCCCTGGGCACTCTGGTGCTTCTCGTGGACTCGTTGCTGAGATCCTGGCTACACTTTCTGCAGGCTGCCATCTGGGAGGTCCATCGGGGGGCTGTCAGTATCCAGGAGGCCCTGCGGGAGAGCTTCCACCCTGAGGAGCACTAAGAGCCTCCCTGGTCTGCCCCACTGGGGGCTTGTGCCTCATTCCTCCCTCACGTCCTTCCACTTACCCCTCCCTAACCCCCTTTCCTGATGTCAAATAAAATACATGTATTTTCATGAACACAAACTCTCTTTATTTAACAAAACTGGGGGAATGGGGAATGAAACTCTGGTGAGACTGGGGAAAAGAGGCAGGAGAGGGGAAGAGAGAGGGTGGGAGAGGGGAGGAGGAAACCTGGAAAGAGGGAGCTGGAAGAGGGAAGCAAGGGGAAGAAGGGGGAGGGGAAGCTCAGGGCTCCGGGTTGAGGGTCTTGGTGGACCAACTTGATTTTCATGCAAACCTGCTCCTGGGTTCACAGGTGACCTTTGGTGGCCAGGCTGGCAGCTATCCTGCCATAGATGGCTGTGTTCCTCCGTCCAGTGCGGAGATCATGGATGTTGGGGGCAACCCCCCAAACCTGAATAAGGTCCATGATCTCCACCCTGGACCAGGAAGGTGCCTGCCTTCTCCGGGTCCTGGCAGGCTCCTGGGGAGCGGTGGAGGGCTGGCTGCCTGTGGCTTGCTGGCTCATGTTTTGGGGCCACTGGGTCAGGGGCAGTGACTGCTGGGTCTGGGCTGGCAGGCTTGGAGCTGGCACAGGCACTGTGGCCAGAGTCAACCACTTTAAGGGCTCCTGGGAGGGGGGGAAGGGAGAGGAGTGTTCTTGGTTGAGGCCAGAGTAGCCACCAGGGCACCCTAGGAAGGCTGGAGGCCCCCTATTTCAATATAGGTGTCTACACAGCACTTATTTCGAAATAGCTATTTCGAATTTGGTGTTATTCCTCATGGAATGAGGTTACCAAATTCAAAATAAGCGCTCCGCTATTTCAAATTAATTTCAAAATAGCAGTTTGACTGTGTAGACGCTAGTAAAGTTATTTCAAAATAATGGCTGTTATTTCGAAATAACTTTGCTGTGTAGACATACCCATATATAAAATATTCTGATTCCAAAGCATCAGCCACATTTCCAGGTTACCATGAGTTTGGATCTTACCCAAAACACCATGCTGCCAGCTGGTCCTTTAGCGTTTAAAATAAGGGTTTATTATAAAGTAAAAGAAAGAACAAGAAGACAGTTGTTAAATGATAAAGCAGTTACATACATACAAAGACTTCTAATCTATATATTAGTTTCTTAGCAGGATTGATGAGTTTGCTGGCTTTAAAATCCCCCTGGAACACAGCCTCAGCATGTATGGGTCATTCAGTCTTTTGTTTGGAGCTTCAGTTTGTAGAAAAGTTGCTCCAGAGGTAAGAAGCGAAAATGAAGATGAAAAGGAGATGATGCAGCTGGCTTTTATATTCTTTTGCCAGGAAGCTTTTCCTGTCTCCCAAATAGGGTTACCAGATGATGTCAAAAAAATGCCAGACACACTTGATCTGAGATGGGGAGAGGGGGCGGGAGGAGCGGGCTGGCCAGGAGGAGGTCGGGTGGAGGGGGGGACGGCTGGTGGGAAGCAGGGCTGGCCGGGAGCGGATTGAGGCAGAGTGGGGCTGGACGGGGGAAACTGGTTGGCGGGAGCGGGGCTGGCTGGGAGGGGGCCAGGGGAGTGGGGCTGGCTGGGAGGGGTCGGGGAAGGAACTGGCCAGTGGCAAGCAGGGCTGGCCGGGAGGGGGTTGGGGAGAGCGGGGCTGGTTGGGGAGGAACTGGCTGGCGAGGAGTGGTGCTGGCTGGGAGGAAGGAAGGGGAAGTGGGAAGAGGGGAGCGGGGCTGGCCGGAGGGGGAGTGAGGGAGGGGGGAGAACTGGCCGGCAGGGAGCGGGGCTGGCCTGGGCATACGCAGATCCCGGGGTGCTGCCCATCCCATGCAGTCCCAACAGGGCACATGGGCGAGTCCGGCACTGGGGATTCCACCCTGCTTTGGCCCCACCCCCACCCTCCTCCTCTCTACTGTGTAGTTGTGTATTGCCTGGCTGGTAGACATGCTCACACAGTGTGAGCATGTCTACCAGCCAGGCAGTACGCAACTATGTACGATACTCATGATAATAATAAAACTTACTTAATTAGAAAATACCGGACAATTATATGTCTGGTATTTTCTCAATTTGTTTCCCGGACAGAAAGCTCAAATACCGGACTGTCTGGTTCAAATCTGGACACCTGGCAACCCTACTCCCAAACATAAATTTTACTGCACATGGAAAGCCCTTACAGTTCTTTGTCCATAGGTATGCCCCTACATGGCTTGCTGACTCATCAGGTAGTTCCTGACCTTTCAGTGTGTTCATTATACAGTTGATGACCCTTGATGGGCCATTAAACAGGCTGGGAAGTGCTGATACCAAACAGCCTGGGGGTGTCTCCCAGAAACACAGCACAAGTTTGGAAATATAGATATACCACACGTATCTGTCACTCCCAATAGAAAGGTGATAGAAACATATAAAAAATATCATACTTGGCAAGTCATGCCACTTTCACTGACATCTTACACAGCAGGATCTGTTGCAATTTTACAATATTGGTAATAATAATGATATAGTGTCTCACAATTCCATACAGTATCAGACTTGCCAGAGAAATAGTCTTTCCTTTTCTCTTCAGCTGTGGAATACTCTTGTTCCACCACCAAATTGCCTTGGCTCAAAGCCCAGGACAGGCAACCCTGGAGTTTCCCAGTGGGATCCAGAGATTGTTTCTAGTTCTGAAAGAGCACAAATGATCAGACTGTAAAATGCTATCCTCACTGAGCTCAACTGCAAAATTCCCACTGACTTCAGTGAAGCTTGGATCTCACCCATGGCACATTTATGTACAGAGAAACTGTCTTCGTTCTTTTCCAAAGACATTTATAGCCCCACTACAACAAGACCTTTGGGGCCCAGTTCTGTACCCACTGAACTCAACAGGAGCTTAAATAATTAATTAACTGACAGGTAAGGGTAGCAAAAATATTGTCACAGTCCATTAAAAAATTTTTTGTAGTCTATGTGCCATCTTCATAGCTTTTTATCACACACTGCCATGTCCTCCATCTCCATCTGATTACATTGTCAATAGGATGAAGCTGTTACGTGTTTTATGGGCCATACATTTTGACATTTCATATTCTTGAATGCTTTCATCTGAAAAAATATTGTGCTGCTATGTAACAGGGTGGCCTGTCCCTTTAAGGAAAAGAGTCCTGGGGCCAGGCAGCCCTGGTCAATTTTAGACCCAGCTGGAAAGGCAGAAAGTGAATGATTATAAGAGCCAGCAAGTGAGTTAGTTGAGGGTGAATTGCAGAGTGAAGCTGTTTTAGGATTGCTGTAGGAAAGAAAATGTTAGGTGGTAAGTCTTGGAAGTTTTTTGTTTCCCTCTTTGTGTTCATTTGGACAATAAATGGAGCCCAGAGCCAAAGGCTAATTTGGTGTGGCTGATAACTGCCCTGGCTGGTGAGGAAACTAGCTATATTACAAGCTACATGAGGGAGCAGAAGTAAATCCTGTCTGGGATTGTAATCAGTTATGGAAGCATGACAGAACATATTTAACTTATTAGCTGTCTGAATTTAATTGTTATGGGCTGTATTGTCCCTGGCTGGGGGAAATCCTGTGTGTGGCGGGATGGACAGGTAACTGAGATAATTCAGCTATTCTGGAGCCCCAAGGTTCTCTATGCGATAGGGGCAGCACCCTATTGATGACATGAGAGGAAGTGCAAAATTTACTATGGAGCAAAAATACAGCACAGATGCCAGTGGCAAAAGCTGTGGCAGCATAGAACAGACTTGTGCTAGCTGCTGTTTTCTGCAGTTCCCATAGGTTGGGAATGGTGAACCATGGCCACTGGGAGCTGCAGGGGGACCTTTCTTGTGGAATGTTAATGTCAACAATGATATGTCTCTGGTCTGCAGTCAGATTTCCCTGATGGGCTTTATGTGGCTCACCACTGGTGTAACCTGTTCCTAAATCTCCAGTGATGGGAACTGTCTTGGAAGCTTGTTCTAGTTCTTAACTATCTTTACTGTTAGAAGTTTTTCTTCTATCTAATCAAAACCTCCTTGGTTGCAGATTAAGCCAATTACTGTTTGTCATGTTTTCAGTGCACATGGAAACAAATCAATTACCATCTTTATAACAGCTGTCATAATACCATCCCTTATCAATCTCCTAACACTAGCACATTCAGATAACTCGTACCTTAGTTAAACTTCTACACCAATGCTCATCGGGATCTACTGGTAGAACTGGGAGCCTCTGACAGGTGATCCTGATTGGTTTGGCCAATAGGTTATCAAGTGCAGCACTTCAGCTGCTCCTCTCTTCCTCTGTTTCTTCCCCGGCATCTCCTGCCCTTTGCCTTGTAGCTGTCCCCTCAGGAGCTTCCTGCTCGCTATGCAGGGCAGGGGAGTGAGAGGAGGGGGTGCTGATGTCAGGGTGTCCCCTCTCCCACCCTGTATCCTATCTCCACAGAGCAGAGAGTGGGCACAACGGAACTTGGGATAGAGTTTGCTGGCTGCTTTTAGGAGTGGTGCAGGACCAGGGCAGGGGGGAGCCTGCCTTAGCCTCACTGCACCACCACCCAGGAGCCATGTGAGGTAAGCAGTGCCCAGCTGGTGCCCACATCCCGAAATCCTACCCCAGTCATAAGAACAGCCGTCCTGGGTCAGACCAACGGTCCATCCAGCCCAGTATCCTGTCTGCCGACAGTGGCCAATGCCAGATGCCCCAGAGGGAGGGATCACACAACAGGTAATCCTCACGTGATCCCTCCCCTGTCACCTACCTCCAGAGAAACAGAGGCTAGAGACCCCATTCCTACCCATCCTGGCTAATAGCCATTGATGGACCTAACCTCCATAAATTTATCTAGCTCTTTTTTGAACCCTCTTTTTTGAGATGAAGAGACCACATTTGTATGCAGTATTCAAGATATGGGTGTACCTTGGTTTTATATAGAAGCATTAAGATATTTTCTCTCATTCTCTATCACTTTTTAAAATAATTTCTAACATTAGTTTTTTTGACTGCTGCAGCACACTGAGTGGATGTTTTCAGAGAACTCTCATCGATGATGCCAAGATCTCTCTTGAGTAGTTGTAGCTAAATTAGTCCCCATCATAGTGCACGTATAGTTGGGATTATTTTTTCCAATGTGCATTACTTTACATTTATCAACATTAAATTGCATTTGCCATTTTGTTGCCCAATCCTTAGTTTGGTGAGATCTTGTTGAAGCACTTCAGTCTTAACTATGTTGAACCGTTTGGTATCATCTGCATGAATTACTTCCTGCGCCTGAAACCCCTGCCTCCAAATGCTCTTTCAGAGCCTGCACCTAGAACCTCTTGCTGCACCCTCTGCCTGCCCCAAGCTCAGCTCAGAGCCCCTCTCACTCCAAATCCCTTAATCCAAGACCGGAAACTGCACCCTAACTCTCTGCCCCTGCCTGGTGAAAGGGAGTGAAGATGGAGTGAGCAGGGGCAAGGCCTCGGAGAAGAGGCACAATGGAGGCGGGGCCAGGGTATTTGGGTTTGAGGTAGATCTTCGATTGTACTTATATTAAAAAAGTGATCTCGTGCTTAAAGGTTGGAGACCACTGTTCTAGACAAACACATTCTGTCTTGTATATTTCAGAGCCTACATTCAAAGAGAGGAGAGAGAATAAGTTTGCTTTTAGTTTTGGGGTATTGGTTACCTTTTAGCCATGGCATACAGACTGTGAGATGATTATTCTGGAACTCTAGGCTTGACAAACCTGAAGGTATACAAGGGAGTTTTGACAAAATATTGAGATTTCATGGCAATTATTGTAACATTTTTCTCAGCACCAGTAAAAGTAGCCTGCTTTTCTTAGTCACTTTTCTGAGTACATGGGTCATTCTTTTTAAATGAAGTAAGAGGAGCTCTTTAAAATCTCTGAGGGCTTGTTTTATGCAGCAGCTGGGGCTATGCTTCCAGGTACAGTAGACCGACATGCATTAGCTCTGTTCAGGTGAGTGTGTTGAAAAATAGCTGTGGGGCTGTGATAGCATAGGCAGTGGTTGGAGGTAGCTGCCACAGTATGTCCCCAGTGGGTTGAATGATGGCTAGCCTGAGCTGCCACCTGTACTACATGGCCAAACTGCATTTTTAGCACACTAGCTTGAAAGGAAGTATGAGAGAGCCCCAGCTGCTGTGTAGGTTTGCCATTTGTGCAGAGAGAGGGGACAAGCATACAGTGATGAATGCCACAGCTTTCTTCTGGCATGTAATTAATACCTTTGTTTCTAGCTGCATAATGTCCGTATACTGACCTCTGTGTGAAGCCTGAAAGCAGCTCCGTGCAGGGGGTTCTGCAGCAGCTAAGAGATGGAGTCCTGCCTGCATGGACTACTGTGTCTCAACAGATTCTCTCCACTGCCACCACTACTCCAGGTTGCCAATTTTCCAATAGGGATGTAAAATCCTGATTAATCGGTTAATCAGGTAGGGGACCGTTCTGGCCCGGCTGGAGCAGCCCCCAGCCTGTGGGGCTCCCGGCTGGCTGCTGGAGCCGGCTCCCGGCTCCCGGCTGGTGGCTCCATGCAAGGACTCATTGGGGCTGCTCCTGAGTTAACTATCACCCTGATAAGATTACCTGTTCATTTCCCTACTTTCCAATTGCCCAGAATGGAACACGCTTACCCCATCCCACCTCTTCTCTGAGGCCCCTCTCACTCCATTCCCTCTCCCTCTGCTGCTGCTCCTGTGGTGGCAGTGGCCAGGAGTCTTAGGCCCTTTTGAATGACCAGGCTGGGGCAGCTGCTTGCCTTGCACCCCTGTTGGTGGGCCTCGAGCGCATGCTGAACAATAATATGAGGACTCCAGAATTCTAACAAGCAAACAGGCTGTGTAATAAAGAGAACTTTCTGCTGAGATGTTGCAACAGCAGATCATGTGCTGGCCTTTGTGCTTCCTCCAAACTCTTCCCTCCTGCAACCTGTGCTTCTCTGGCCAACTTCCATGCAGGTTGCTAGGCTCCTCACACACAGATGAGCTCTGTTTTGCCACAGTGAGCTGGATCCAGATGTATATTTTTTTCAATGTTCTGTCTGCTCTCAGGAGAAAATAGATGGTGTGGTGTGAAAACGTGCCTATGCTCCAACACAAAGCTAGGAAAATTAAATTTGTGCCGATAGCCTAGTGATGCCCCATTAGCTATAGTGCTGATTTAAAAAAAGTATAGTTGTCTTGCTTTTAGAGGCAGCACTGTGCATTGTTTATATGGTGACTCAGGTACTGTGTATTGTAGCAAGTCCAGGTCTAAATTGGCTGTTCTACTTGAATTTGTAAAAGAAAGCAAGTACAATTTTGCATGTGAAATTTAAGCTTCCTTCTTTATTTTGTAAGAGAATAAAACTTAAGACAAACATGATAGCCAGTGCTTATCTGAGTCATAGTTCCTTTCACTAATCTTTGTTCCACATAGGACTGTGGAACTGATGGGCATAATACAGTAGGTAGTCTCTAGCTTACATAGTAGCTTAATCTCTTCTCTTGAGAATAGCCCATAATAGAGAAGTTCTTCTTCTCAGATCTTTATCATTAGCTTGCAGGCAGCTAAAAGCGTTAGTTTACTAGCTTTGGTTACAGTATTACTGTCTGTATGTCATGTGGCTCTGCAATCCTTAGCTATACAATGTTATCTTACTTCAGGGACTTATCTTTTTTTTTTTTTTTTGATAGATATCTCTTCTCTCCTGTATTTTGAAGAGAACCTCTGTGACAAGTGACTTGCTGTTACTAGATAAATTCTTCATCGTATCAACTTACATCATGTGTTTGCAGCTGTGTTGTATCCATGTTGGTCCCAGGATATTGGAGAGACAAGGGAGGTGTGGTGGTAGCTTTTATTGGACCAACTTGTGTGATAAACTCCAGACTCTGTGTTAGACAACACATTTGTCACTCTTACCTACATAATTTGGTCCAATAAAATTACTTCACCCATCTCGTCTCTGTAAAAATCTATCATTTAATGTCATGAAATGATACTGGTATTGACTAAGCACTGCTTTCTGTTATACAAAATTGATGGCTGTCTATATCATGCAGTATTGAGGCACAGTGCTAAACAGAAGACAGCCTTTGCCATGAATACACTCTATATGACACTAAGGCCAAATTCCAAGCTGTGTGCATTCAGGAATTTAATTTGGCCCAATACATTTATTACCTAGGAACTGCACAGTTCTGATTTGGGGATTTAATTTGGGTCAACCTCTAAATATATGTTTAATCTTAAACTAACTGAAAAGGCTTTTTATTATACAGATTACTACAGAGGGAATGGGATGGGGAACTTGATATCTCCAACAAGAGGGATGTCTTTAGCAAAGAAAAATGGAAATGCAAAGCAGAGGACATTCACCTTGATTTGTGCAGATTCTGTGAAACCCAGGAATGCTTTTGAAATACTAAGACTTGGAGACAGGATAGGTTGGGTGACTAGAAGATAATGGTCTTTGTATGAGGGGCAGACGATTGCCTTTCTGTCAGATGGCTCTTGTGATCAAATAACTCCACATTTCCACAATATTAATTTTGCCATTATATGGTAATAAATTCTAACACCTAGGACTTGATTAGCAGGTTGGATGGGAAGACAGAATTCTCTCTGGACAGCACTTGCAAGAAAAGGGATTTTGATATCTAGTCATGTAACATCTATATGGCTACATCTCTATTACTATTCTAGGCTCCCATAGGCTTGGCAAACTGTGTAGATGAGCTTCAGAGGGGTAGCTGTTTGTTTATTTGTTTAGAAACTGGAAGTGGGTTATGTCCACGAACACTCATGATACCACCTACATGTTTTGTTAGTGTAGCAGCACCTTAGAGACTATCTGTTGGGTTTTTTTTTATTTAGATGAGGTACGTTATGCAAACTATTGCCTTTATTTTGATTCTTCTCTGCCTTCAATACTACTTGTTTGTGAAGCAAATAATGCATATGCATTTCATCCAGCCTGCCCTCCCCTTTCCCACTCCACATGGGGGGGTGGGGGGGAGTCAAGACATTCCATCTGTGGAGATATAGTGAAGGTAAAAGGAATCTGTAGCTTAAAGCTACACTAACAGCCTTTGTGAATGGGGACTGAGGTATGTCCTCACACTGAGAAGTGCAGCAAAAGGCCAAGATAGGCAGCACAGGAGGGGATTAATTCAAAGGAAGTGTGAGTTTGAGGTGATGCAGGTGACAAATGTTTCGCTCTTTCCTAATTGCTTCTGACAAGCTGCTATTGGGGGGGAGGGGGAGGGAAGGGGATGATGATACATATCCTCTGCAAATCACAGAAGGAATATTGGACTCAATGGGAATTCAGGTTTGCCCCAGAAGGTGGTGTATTATACGAGGACCAGCAGTTCCATATGTGATGTGGTCTGACAAGTCTGTTCAACTGAAATAATACAGTAGCTGCTCTATTATGTAACACTGATATTGTGGTCATTTCTAGATGCCAACCAAATCAGGACCTCATTTTTGCTAAGGGCTGTACAAACATGTAATGAATTATAGTCTCTTTCCTAAGAGTGTACAATCAAAGAGCCTGTCTCTATAACCAATGGAGTCAGTGGTGAAACACTCTTTGAGTTGAACGGTGCAGGATCAAGGCCTAAGTGACTAGGTGGATGAGGAAAAAGTGGGTCAGAGTGCATGGTAGGGGAGACAGAGTAACAATTTTTAGCAAAGTAGGACCAGTAATCCCAGTAACCAATTGGCTCACACCTGCCTAGCTGCTTCTGTTTCCCTTAACTATCTGTTGTCAGATTCACTTTAATACCCCCTTCCCCCATCTGTCCATACCTTGATTCTCTTGCCATTAACTGAGTGGGTTGTAGATGGTGACCTTCATGAGGGCTTGTCTACATGGCCTGCCTGGCCATGTGCAGCACACTGAATAGCGGAGTACAGGGCACTAATTTGTCAAGTATTCACTGGCCACGTGGGTGTTGCTACTGTGCACCCTGATTTGCTGTATATCAAAGCTAGGCATGCAGGGCAGCAAACTCCACGTAGTTGGTTGGTACAGGGGAGGCTTGTGTGCTGCAGAATGACTTACACCCTGACTTGTCAAATACTAATTGTCAGGTAGACAAGCCCTGAGAAACATAACCATGATGGTTCACCATTTACTTATGTAATGAAGAAGAGGGGGTTTTTCTCCTAAAATATTTTTAAATTTAATTTCACATGAGAACTCCAAGGCCTCTTTGGCAGAAAAAAGCTGCCTTCTGTCTTGAAAGATTTACTTCAAAATAGCATGCAAAGAACTGGAACTGACAAGTTCTGAATCCTAAATGTGCTTTGGAATCTGTTGGTCTTTTAAAAAGCTATGAGCTACACAATTAACTCCTAACTGATGTAGAAGAGTTCTATGGATTGTGCTTCAGAAATCATGAAATTATTTGTAAGTGCCCCATCATGGGGCAGTTTCTAAGGATCATAGTCAAAGAAATACAGTTCTGTAGAACCAGGGGGTCACTCACTGCTTAGCGGAAGTTATGTTCTTCCCTTCCATTCCCTGCCACTTCCAACTCATTTCTATCTTCCCTTACCTAGGGATAGAGTCAACACATCTCAGCCCCTCTACAATCTGATCATTCAATCTTATTTTTAAAGTTTTCCTGAAGGAGATGGGACCCAGTAATCAGTCATTGTAGCCTTCATGGTAGGATCCGTGCATTAGTTTGCTATCACCCACATACAGAGAAGAATAAACACACTGTTAACACAATCTGCTGTCAGCTGCGGTCCACAATAAATGATGGGGTTTAAAACTGAGGATTTCAGAAAATCACTTTATCTCTTTTCCCACTTCCAACCCCAGACCTATGTGCCTGACAGCAGGCCTCTATCATTACAGAAAGATTAAAATGCCGAAGTGACTAGGTCACTTCATTTAGAGCAAGTGGATACTGCCAAGTTTGTGGATGCCTCTATCAAATGCATCATGATGTCGTGTGGTGTATGTGGTTTTTTTTTTTGTTTGTTTTTTGGTTTTTGTTTTAAACACAACAATCACTGTCGACCAAGTCCTCTATGCCATGACAAACCCAGAGCAGCACCAGCCTATGTTACACTCCCGCCTGCATTCTGAGAATAGCCAGCAAATCAATTTCTTCACAGGATAAACTTAAACAACAAATGGTCTGGTAGCACTTTATAGACTAACAGAACATGTAGATGGTATCGTGAGCTTTCATAGGCACAGCCCACTTCAGATGACGTAAGCTGTGCCCACGAAAGCTCATGATAGATACCATCTACATGTTTTGTTAGTCTGTACAGGATAAACTTAAAAAACAAATGGTCTGGTAGCACTTTATAGACGAACTTGGCTACCCCCTGAAATTTCTTCACAGGTTCACCAACCTTGCCCTCACGCACCCCAATGTGTCCTCACCCTCTGCCTTGTTTGAGTGCAGAAAGCATCCCTGGAATGCTGCTCTTAGGCAGCAAATGGAGGAGAATCACTGTACAGACACCAGGATGATGATCCTTGGCACACACAAGTGCTAGCCAGTATTCTCCCCCTCCTGCTCAGGAATTGCACCCTCCTGCTGTTAGGGATCTACATACCCATGAGCAGCTGTTTCTGTGACACTGGGTTAACATGAAAGCACCAGATTGGTAAAATATTGTTTCACCTAAGAAAGTGGTTTCTCTCATGAATCTGCAACATGTTCCTAGAGAATCTCTCTAAACAGCCATTTAAATAAGCTTTTAGATTCTGAACCCACATCTCAAATTTGACAAACTATTTTTTTTTTAAGTTTCTGTCCCAACTTTTTCTTTGTAATTTAAGGCCAAACTGAAAATGGAAGCTATATGTGTATTCCTTCCTTTGTAATCTGTCTCAAACTACTCTCTCATTTTTCCCTGAGATAGGAAATACTTCACTTAGAAACTGCTGAACTGCAGTTCATCTGCAAATTTGACACCATCAGCTCAGGATTAAACAAAGACTGTGAATGGCTAGCCAATTACAAAAGCAGTTTCTCCTCTCTTGGTGTTCACATCTCCAGATCAGCTGCTAGAAGTGGGCCTCATCCTCCCTGATTGAATTTACCTCCTTATCTCTAGCCTGATTCTTGCCTCTGGAAATTACCACTACATGCATCTGACGAAGTGGGTCTTTGCCCACGAAAGCTTATGCTTCAATACATCTGTTAGTCTATAAGGTGCTACAGGACTCCTTGTTGTTTTTGCAGATCCAGACTAACACGGCTAAGTACCCTCTGATACTTCACTTAGTGGGTAAGTGATTCATTGAGAACTGAATCCGATACCTCTGACTCCTGTACAGAGACATTAAAACTAACAAAAGCAAGGAAAGTTTGTGCTAATGCTTTCACTTTGTGTTAATTCTCAGCCGTGGCTAAGTTTGTGCTGAAATCTTAAAGCGAACTATTTAAAACCATGCCATACAGTGGAAAACTTGCAGGCTTTCCAAGATCCTGATTCAACAAAGCACTGAAGCATGTAGCTAACAAAGTTTGTGAGTAGTTCCATTAGCTCCCATGCTTACACCTAAGCACACCTTTTAAAGTGCTTTACTGCACTGCAATCAATTTGCTAATGGTCTGTCACAGCTTAATTTCAGACTCCTCAAAAATCAATCAGGTTTGTCATTAAGCTACTAAAACATTTTTAGGACCGCCCCATAAAATAACCTTCGTTTTCAGACTCCCATACCTGCAACACTACACGTACTAGGGCTTTAAAAATAATCATTGATATAGCACCAGTCAATTGTCATTTCCAATAATTGGTTTTTTTTACTGTTCTTTCTGCTGTCTGAATCAACCAGCCTCGTTTGTCTAGCTTCCCAGCCGACGCACCTCCTCTCCCTTTTATGCTAGGAAAGGGACGCTCTTGTCACCAGCCCCATTGGCTCATCTATCTGGGCGTTGCATGCTGCATCATTCTCCAAGCAGGGCGGTTGCCCTCCCTTCACTGCTGCTTGCTCTTCTTGCCTGGCTAGAAACTGGAATCCGTCTCTGCTGCCTGACTCCATGGGTCAGTGCAGGGAGCAAAGCCAAAGAGCAAGAAATGGTGGTAAGGGGAGAGAGAAAACAAAAGAACAAAATTTCAGTTTACTGGTTGCAGCAGTATATTTAATTCTGGGTTCCTTTTTGTGGGGGGAGGAGAGGAGAGAAGAGAAGTATCTTATGGCTACAGAAGCACAGCATCCTCTAGACCCTCAGTGTGGCCTGCCCCATTCATCTCAGTTATCAAAGATTTCAGACAATTTGAGAAGAGGGCACTACATTGTCGTCACATTTGACTTATGTCTTTGAGGTTTCCTTCAAGGAGGTGGGCTGGCAACATATATCCATTTATTTTAAATGAATGCTAAGCTCCAAAAGCACAATTCTGTGGGAAGAAGTAAAATCTGAAATGCAGGGATTATAGAATCCATGACCTCATGGCTATATGTGTATAAATGGCACAGTAGATGAACCCTGAGTTGTTATAGCTGTAGACTTTTTTTTTTTTTAAATTTGATGAATCTTGGAAAGGAAACCTAGTTTCTTCTGTTCCCATGGGGCAACATAGGGGAGCATAACAAAACTAGGGATGTTAGATAGCGTGCAATCACATCAGATTTGAGCAGTTACATGACTATTTGATAGTCCTGGGAACGGGATGTCAGCCAGTGTGCTCCCGGGCCCGCTCCCAGGGAGCACCTTACCTCCCCACGCTGCTGCCTCTGGTTTAAAAACCTGCTCCCCTCACTGACTGGCTCCCGCCTGCCACCACATGCTGCTGCCTCTATCCTGGGCAGCAGCAGCCCCTGTCTGAGGGACCAAGCTCCCCACAGATGGGCTGCTGTCACAGAGCAGCCTCAGTCTGCCGTGAGCCCAGGCCCACTGCACACATGCTATCCCCTCCGCCCCGCTGTTGCCTGTGATTGAAGCTGCAGTACTTGGGCAGGGGGCGAGAGGGGAAGCATGGTCTCTTGCTTCCCACCCCCCTGCTGCCTCTGTCTGGTCTTCAGAGCTGCCTCTGTCTGAGCTGCCTCTGTCTGAGCTGGCACAGGCGGGAAGCCTGCTTGAAAGTTGGCTCTCCATGCATATCTGCTCATTCCTGCCCCCCTCACCCTGTGCGCTGCTGTCTCTCTATCAGAGGCAGCAATGCAGGAGGGGGCAGGCAGATCCAGTGCTTGTGGGGAGCTGGTTTAAAAGCTGATGCCCCATGGGTACCGGCTTCCACCCCTCCCCCGCCCACTACACACACACTTTGCTGCCTTTGATACCCCCTCCTCCTTGCTGCCTCTGTATGCGTGTAGCCAACAGGATTAACTCATAAGCACAGGCTTTTCAGTTGTGTAGTTGTCTACACGTTGACATCCCTAAACACAACTTTTAAGGCTGATCCATGAACTGAATGTATCTAGTATTTTAAGGTAGCTCTTTGAATAGGGGGTCTCATAATGCTCCTTTTTTACTGTGAATCAAACTTTTTTTTTTTTTTTTAAATCACTACACCAGTTTGACTTGCACATTTGAAAGTTCAGGTGCTGCCAACATGCCCTTCTGTGAAAGGCATCTAATGAAGAGACTTGCATATGTCTGTAATCTAGCCTGAGAAAGTCACTTCATTGTTGCCAGAAACACTTAAGCAGTTAAGCTTTACCCTGTGAGGTTGTCATGCTGGTGTTGGGCAGCCTACAGCTGGAGATACCAACTGCTTCCACAAGGACATCAGACAGAATAATTCATGCATGCCATATGCTGTCTTTGCTCAGAACTGCAGGCTTTTGGCACTGGGCAATTTGTTTCCTTTCTTTAATGCCAGCTTTCAAAAAAATTCATCTGAAGGCATCCCTTCGTCAATGACATTTAAAGAGTAGAGAATTGGGTTTGACAGATCACGAAAGGTAACAATTACAGTAACTTCTAAAAAATATTAATATAGCCCTGTAGCGGTTGTATTCCTCCCCTTGTCCTGATCATTCCTCCATGAAATAATGGAGGGGAAGGGAAGAGCGTGCGTGCCCAAGCAACCCTGGAGGGGGGAGGATGCTCAGCCCCAACCCCCCCACCTTCCAACCCCGGGAGCAGCGGGGAGGGAAAAGTCTGCACGGCCTGAGCCTCCCCACTCCCAGGAGCAGCAGGGAGGGAGGAGGCCACGTGGCTCCAGCCTCCCTGGCCCCAGAGCAGCAGGAAGGGAGGAGGCTATGTGGCCTCAGCTGGCCCAAGCCTCCCTGTGCCTGGGAACAGCAGGGAGGGAGGAGGCCACGTGTATGTCTACTGTCACAACAGGATGGATAATGTTAGTTATAGTAAAAGTTCTTGGGTCTTGTCAATCTGCCTGGCCAGGGTTTGGTGCTAGATACCTGAGGAGGTGAGGTAGGATGGGGCCCCAGACTGGAACAGCCTGAGGGGACGACTATTTTAAAATGCTATTGCTACTGTCTGTAGATTGTTCTAATCTAAAGTAGCAGTGGGGTAACCACAGATTCATCCATGGTGTAACATTAGTGACCTTGACCAGGGATTAACATGGTCCCACGTGTAAAATTGTTGTGAGCCCCATGCTGCTCTGCATTGGGAGAAGAAACACCATCAAGTTCCATGCACAGAATCTGGTGAACTCCACCCTGCCTTCACTTTTGGAATTGAAATTTATCTGCATCCCCATGGAGGGAATTCCATGTAGTGAAGAGGAGCTGTGGGGAAAGGGAATTTGGAAAGAGCACTTGTCCCTTCCATTGTCCCCACACTTTAGATGTGCTCCCTTCTTTCAGGGTATGCCTACACTGCATTCCTCTTTCGAGAGAGGAATGCAAATGCAGCTGAGCGAAATTGCAAGTGAAGCGTGGATTTGAATTTCCCATGCTTCATTTGCATAATCACATCTGGCCGCTATTTCGAAATACCCTATTTTGAAAAAAAAAAAAAAAACAATGGCTTCTGTTGTCGACCGTGGAGCATCCAGACTGCCCTGCTGTGCCGCCAAACAGCTGATCGGCACAGCGCGGCGGCCATTTTGATGTAAATGCAGCAGTGATTAATTAAATCGCCGCTTCATTTTCCTATGTCTAGTAAACTCATCTACATGGCTCCATCAACGGAGCCATGTAGTCTAGACATACCCATATAGACTAACAGATTTATTGGAGCATAAGCTTTCGTGGGCAAAGACCCACTTCGTCAGATGCATATAGTGGAAATTCCAGAGGCAGGTATGAATACATGCATCTGATGAAGTGGGTCTTTGCCCACAAAAGCTTATGCTCCAATAAATTTGTTAGTCTATAAGGTGCCACAGGACTCTTGTAAGTAACTTAGCAATGAGGGTAATTTAGCCCAACAGAAATATAGAGCTGTGTCGACTTTTGTTGTATTAGCAGTTACGTGTTGGTCGTGGCTGATCTACCTGCCAAATGCACTACCTGATGCTTTCCTTAAGATAGGTTGGGAATGAGCTCCCTTGAGGTGCATCTACTCTGCAGGGCTTAGCTCAATTTGCGTAGCTTATTTCAAGTTATATCAATTGCGTATCTTATTTCGAAATAGGGAGCATTTACACAGCACTTATTTTGATATAGAGCACTCTTCCTCTGACTTCCCTTATTCCTCATACAATGAGTGTTACAAGAGTCAGAGTAAAAAGACCTCCACCTTGACAGTATTTTGACTCCATTTTGAAATAACTTAGTCCGCATCTACACAGTAGGCAGTTATTTTGAAATAGTGTTACAGTGTAGAGGTACCCTTAGGTGGTTCCTAGGGTTATGAAGGCATCTGTCTCAGTTTGTTGTTACTTACAGCATTTATAGGTCTGACTGTCTTCTCGTAATTGGTTGAAGAAAATCAGTGTTAACTGCTGACTTCAGTGATTATGGCACCAGTGTAAAACATGCACAACAGGAGACTCCAGCCCCAGGTGTTTTTTGGTTTTCATTGTTGTGTTATCTGTGTGGCTAGTATGTAAAAACAACTATCAGCATTACTTCAGTCAGCAGTAAAATGGGTATTCTTGTGCTACTCATGATCACCCAAATGGGATAGATGTTTCCTCCCACCTGTGCAATATGCAGAGCATGATGAACCACAGCTTTTCCTACTTCTGGAACATTAGACAGTTCTCTCTCCCTTGGGTTTTTTCCTTCCAGGCTTCCTTGTCTGCTTTTATCTGCTAAATGCTTCTTTCCTTGGTGTTTTAGCCCCTCAGTAAACAACAAAAGTTACCCATTTAAGTCTAGTCATCACACTCTAGGGGGTGTGTCTAGACTGCAGGGGGGTTTTTTCGAAAAAAGTGGCCTTTTTTGAAAACTTCTCCTGCGTCTAGACTGCTGCCACCTTCTTTCAAAAGTAAATCGAAAGAATGCGGCAGTTTTTTCAACCACGGAAAACCTCGTTTTACGAGGAAGAACGCCTTTTTTTAGAAGTGCTCTTTCGAAAAAAGGTGCTATAATGCAAACTGTGCTTTTGAAAAGAAAGCATCCAGACTCTTTAGTTTTAAAAGCGGCTTGCTTTTTTGAAAGTACTGGTTGTAGTCTAGACGCTCTTTTTCAAAAGAGGCTTTTTCGAAAGTCTCTCTCAAAAAAGCCTTTCGAAAGAGGCTTGCAGTCTAGACATAGCCTCTCTCTCACCATCAGTATGATGTTACCTCCTGACCCACTTGGCAACATTTTGCAGTGCTCAGGTGATCTATCATAATCGTATGGCTTTTCACTGCCTTCTCCTAAAGCTCTTGAAGCAGAATCCTTTCAGATTGTCCTATATTCCCAGCCTAACATGTCACAGGAAAATGTGTTGTCTTTCAGCTCATGAAGATGCAGCTGCTTACCATAAAGGTAGAGTTCAAGAGGGATTTCTTTTCCAAAATAATGCTTGTGTTTACCTGCAGGAAAAAAAAGGCCTTGCTTGTGACTTTGAAGAAGGGAGAGCCCAAAGACAGCTCAAAGGAAAGTAAGTGAGGGGTGCAGGAAGAAGACCATAGTCAGGGCTGTCCTTACCCATATGCAGCTGCAAAAGCAAAACAGGAGGGGTATATGTGGGGCTACATGCACCACCCCAAGGCAGGAAGGGGCAGTTGGCAAGAGGGCCGGTACCAGCAGTAGGAGTCTGTGGTGTGGTTCCCCCCTCCCTCCACTCACTGGTGGTGGGGAAGGTGCAGACCAGGCGGCTCCAGCCTGCACAGTGTCACTCCTCGGTTATGCCACTCTGGGCAGTGCTGGGAAGAGGCAGATGGGGAGAGGTGGAGCAAAGGCAGGGCAGAGGAAGGGGTTGAGGAGAGGTGGGGCAAGTGCTCCCCTCTTTCTCCTGCCATGCGTCACCTTAGGACACCCAAAAACTTGGGGCTCCACTGGGTCTTAATGTCCATCTGTCCACTCATTCTATCTCTGTTCTGTAGTTCTGCTTCCTCTGGAGAGGAGCTAGTTAAAAGTGAAAGGCTGCCAAACCTATTTAGCAGAACATCAAACCCATGAAAAAGCCATACGAGTCATAATGAAGCCATTTAACAGGCATTTACCACTCCTAGGTATATACTGTCAGTTTCTGAGTTTACTATTAGTCTACAGGATCTTAGTTTTAAAATTTGCTTTAAAACTGTTTCATTAGTGTGTTGCTGAAGAGTATAAAATCCCATCTCTACAAAATTGTCACATAAACTGGTTCCCCTGTGTCAGACAGCAGCCTGGGGTTAATAGTACTGCCTAAGGCCCCATAGTTGTAAGGATGGCCCTGACCAGAATACATCATCAGCCTAGTTTTGCCTTTCCATGGTGATTAGAGGTGGGCCCCTTCTTAACCATGAACCGAATTATTTTGTCTTTTCATAGATATGGTGTTGACGGTCAGTAGCTGATACCTGCACAACCTGTTGGGTAAACCTCCATGGGTCTGTGCAGAAAATGAAAGCTGTCCAGGTTTAATCTGCTTGCCATGAGATGAACATTAAATTGTGTATGTGCTGGGGAATCCTATTGATTAGAAGGGCTTCAATTAACTTCACAGCATTAGTGCCACCCCCACCCCTTTGGAGACTCACCAAGACCAGTAGATGCATGACTAGTGCAATGTTCACACAGCTCCAATTAAAAAACAAATTACTGGGCAATCTTCTTCAGTCAGGTGTGGCTACAGTTCAGGAGCAAGAGTACTCCATAGCATGCTTTCTTTGGCTATTACTGGCAACTTCACAAGTCTAATCTGTGTCCTGATTAAATTTGACAACTACATTGCAACCAAACTGATCAGATGTCATTTCTAATCACAGAATGTGATTATTGGTGTCAGGGTTGATATATGATGAAGGTACTTAAAATATTTATCAGTCTGAAATATTGCCACTTTCTTTTCTAAGTGCATCTTTCTCTGAGGCAAAAGAATGAGGTATTTGAATAAAACTGCCTCTGTAAGAAACAAATCAGAGGGCAAATTACATCTAAGGGAATAGAAAGAAACCTCAGTTTTTTTATATGCAAATAAATTCAGAGGGATATCTCAAATGATATCATTATAGAAATTAAACTCTCTAGATAATACTTACACACACGTATAGCAACAAAATATGGAATTGGAGCCATTATGCAACACACAAACCCTTAGTGACTACACAGAGGAATCACTTAGCTGACAAATTATTCCACTAAGACAATCTGCTTCATGTTTTCTTCTCTTCTCTCTCTCCCCACCCCGCTCAGCACATTTGGAGAGGAATTTTCCAAGGTCATTCTTGGTCAATGTGGAACTGTTTATATCACAAATAAAATATCCTTTCAGGGGAAAAGTTTGCACCAGTTTAGATTTTATGACTTTAAAAAAAGTTAAACATTAAATAATTTAACAATACCAATAACAGAATGGAGAGCGTAACTCTGCCAGGTACTTGGTAAAAACTGATGTGTAAAATGGAATAAAGAATGAAATGTCACATGATGTTTCAATCTCAAGTGTCTTTCAATATGGAATTAAAACCTCTGTCATATCTGTAACTACTCCTCCTCATCCATGCTGTTGCATGGATCTCTGACCTTTTGCATGATTTGATACCGTATGAAATTTAAGAAATGCTATAATTGTTTTTGTACATTGCACTGTGTGGAGTACATGTGGATTTTTTTTTTCCTAAAAAAAAGAGGAGTACTAGGTGCAAATCCAATAAGCTTTTTTGAACTAAATACCCTTTATATACAAATTTGATCAGCCCATCTGTGGAGATGCTGTAGCTGTATCTTGGAATGTATGGGACTTAACGGATCACTTAAGAAGCTGCAAAATCTAGCACATGGATTAGTGTCAGTCTTGTTGTTCCAGTGACTACCCTAGACTTGTGAAACTGAAAAGAGTTGCCAAGCATTTTTGGTTTGTGATTTGTCATAAAGCAGATGTCACTCTTCAGACTCTGTGCAAGTATTTATGGTAGTTTGTAACCAGGGGTGTAGTCATGGATGGAGCTGAGTGGGCCATGGCCTGCCCACTTTGCACACGGGCCCAGCCCCTCTAGCCCACTGGGGAAGCCAGCTGAAGAAAGGGGCCAGGGCACTGGGGCTTACCTTGCACTGCCTGGCAAATCAGCTGGGGAGCAGGGTCAGGGCTTACCTGCCTTCTCTTCCCCCTCCCACCTGCATCCTTCCTGACCCACTCCCCTGCCTCCCATTTTTACCTACCCACTCGAAGGCAGGGCCCAACCAACAGGCCCTTCTGGCTACACCACTGGTTGTAACAGATTGGCCAGAGCTTCAAGATTTGGATCCAGAAGTTATTTCAAATCCTTGGATTGGACATAGGCATATGTACAGTTAGACAGTAGGTATTCTTGTAGTAGAAATGTATCTGTCCATAGATGGCCTACTTTCCTTCCCCCTTCATTTTTTTTCTCTTCCTTCTTCTTTTAGTCCTTCTACTCTCTTAACTCCCTTTTATTACTCCCTTGTTTTCCCCATCTCACCATTCCTCCTACAGCTAGAACCCTGCCCTTCCTAGTGTCAGGTTTATTACACCTGTCAAATGTCTTGTGTACTGTTGCTCCTTGTAAAGTTAGAGTAGGTCTAAAGAGACCCTTCAGCCCTATGAGGCATACGGTTGCTGAGTCCCTTCCACACGTTCATCAGTCTTCATGCTAATTTTAGTTGCCTCCATCTGGGAGCAAACAACAGTTCTGTCCTTGGCTGAAAGTCGAAGACAGAGAAGCTTCTACTTGAGCTGCAAGAGGGAAGAGATGCTGTGTCCTTTAGCAGCATTTTTACATTTCACTGCCCCCCTTTATCAGAGTTACAGAGGAAGCTTTTCTACCCACTTGGAATGCTTGTAACTGTGTCCAAGTTGTGTTCCCAGTCCTGTGTTATGGAGCCAACTTGATCCTCTCTGACTATGTGAGCTCAGAAAAGTCCTATAGATACATTTTTTTTCAAGCAAATGTGCCCAGAGTAGTAACTTCATAGGAAAGTGCAGGGGCTCAGTACCTCTGAAAGTTGAGCCACTTACTCAAAATGCCCACAGTCAGGCATCTGTTTGAAAATGCAGCTCATTAACCTGCAAGCAAAAGTGCTGGAACAATGTTTATAGTGTGGGTGTCCTGACAGTTGTTGCACCAAACTGGAAACTCTGTATATAATGGAAACCATTGCAAGCTGAGGGGTGAGACACCTATGTCTGGAAGATACCCAACCACTTCTGTAATGCACTTTGTAGATGGCACCTTTTGAGCTAAATATCACATACAAATTATTATTTGTGATGTATGTAATGCTCCTGCTGCCTGTATCACCACTGCTGACTGAAGGTGGGTAGGCAGTCACGTCTCCTGTTGAGAAACCTCCTAGGGATTGGGAAGGAGCAGCCCCGTCTTCATGAAGATGTTAGATTTGAGATGGGAATCAATTCATTGCCTTGCAAAAATAATTCAAGAAACCAAGTAAATGTGAGCTTGATTCCAGCTTTAGTGGGTCTCCATACAGCTACTTGGGCAGGTTCATGTGGAGGATATATCCCATTATTAGTAGACTTTCTCCCATCAGGCATTGGGAATGAGACATTCCATCAGTTAAGTTCACAAACCCCCTTGCAAATTAAAACCAATGAGAAATGCAAAACTTCTTTGAAGGGGAAGGAAGATTTTATGATGAATTTGCATCTCTTAAAGCAAATAGAAAAATATTGGGTTATATTAAAGATCTCCAGCCCATCTATAAATAAACTGAAGAAAAGAGGTATAGTGTAAGTTACCAAGTGTAAAATCCAGTGACTCTCAAATCCTTCCTTGTTTCATTCATCTGGATTAAAAAATGAGACCTCAAATGCTGCTTTGTACATCAAGCAATCACTGAATGGTTGCTCACATACTGGAATATCATGCTTTAAAGCTGCATCAGAATAACCAATCCATGCCACATCATATATAATCAGCTCTGGTGTTCATACTCTCTCCTCCCTGGTAGCACCCAGAAGATTTTTGATCAAAGCCCTGAACTATGCATCCTATTGAAGATGGTTTCTCCTACCCAGGGAACAAAGCATGTTTTTGGTTGGCTTGTTTAGTTAAGTTTAAGGAAAACCAAATGACAAATGTAAGGTGCTAGCAGAGAGAGACCGAACAGCCCTTTTAGTCAGTAGCATTTTGATTTTGAACTGAAACACTTCACTGTACATTGAAAGGAACCCGTCACAGAAAAGAGACTGATGACATTTCTTTTCAGTTATAGCTACTTGGACAGCAATAGAGAGTGTGTCTATCCAGGGATCCAAAGCAAAGAGGATTTTACTGAAACAAGTCTTTTTAAAACTATGCTACACAGCAGGATGCACACCACACTCAAAGTGATCAATATTTTCCATTTCACCTATTATACAAATTACTGTTTTAACTCCGTAACCTGGATCTCTCTATTTCATATGGCAGCACAAATATCCTGACCCAGAGTATATGCTAGCAGGGAAAATGTCCAGAGTCATCAAAAAGGTTAATAATTGGCTAATCTTTACCACATACAGGCAATATTGGGTTTTCTTCAGATTCTCTTGATAACTGATAAAATAAATACACTAGTAACCTACACCTTTTTGATACAGCCCAGTATCTTACAAAGTAAGATCTAAAATAAATCTCTCGCTGGGATCTACACATCAGGCCCTAGCAATTTCTTTAAACCATTGGTGCCTGGTGGGGGGAAGGAGGGAGAGAGAGAATGAAAATGTATTAGACTTGTCAGAAGTTCATTATTTTTCTTGTAACATGGAAGTAGCCTTTTGAGCAGGGCTCAGAAATAATGAAGGAAGGTGCTTTACAAGTAAACATTGCTATCTTTGGTCTAGGGTAGATTAGTCTCCCATTGAAGTCAATGAGTGTTTGGCCCAGCTCTAACTAGCAATTGGATCACATGAAAACCTTTGTGGATTCGAATACTGATGACTGCCCATTTAAAAATGAGCCATTTCTAACAGAATACTGTTATGCTGGTGTTAAGAATCCAGATATGGCTCTGCAGCATAAGCCTCTTTCTGGTTTGTTTTTGTGGGTTTTTTTGTTTTATGCTATCAAATGATATGACAGAGTGCTAAACATGCTCACTGTAATTCCTTTTGGTACAATAAATATTGCATTTGCTTATAATAATGCACCAGAGTGTACTAATGGGTTTTCTATTAAGATATATCCAAACCGATGGTTCTTATTAATGTTAATGAAATTGCCAGATGGCATTTAAGAATCAACAGTAGACTGGGATTCAAAAATAAAAGTCTACATGAAGAACTATATGTAGCTAAAACTTCAAATTGGGGCTTGAACTTGCTGACTGAATTATAAAATGCAGCAGAGTAAGAGGTTTTTTTATTAAAAAAAAAATCTGTGTACTATCATTACAGCTGTAACATAAAAGCCACCCTCTGCAGATCTTTCATTCAGCATAATGTATCTAGGGCTAATTGGCAGACACATTCAAGCTGCTTGAAACCCACAGAGATGGAAGTGTGTGGTCAACGTAATGTGGAGGGTAGTGATGCAGTAATTTTTTTTTTTTTTTTTAACACTGTGGCTATATCTAGACTGCAGGCTTTTTTTGGAAGAAGCTTTTCCAGAAGAGACTTTTTGGAAAAACTTCCTCTGAAAGAGAGTGTCCACGTTGCAAAAGCGCATTGAAAAAGCAATCGGCTTTTTCGAAAGATAGCTTCCATTCAGTGTGGACTCTATCTCACATTTCAGCTGTGATTACAGTGGATGGAGTGGCCACCAGGGCACCTGTGCTTTCTTCTCTTTCCTCGTCTTTCAAAAGAACTCCCTCTTCCCCATCCACGCACGCCTTTTTCCGAAAGAACTCTTTCGGGGGAAAAAAGCTTCTTCCTCGTAGAATGAGGATTACCAATGTCGGAAAAACCCCTCTGTTCTTTCAATTTTCTTTTGGAAGAATGCGATTGCAGTGTGGATGTAATTGAAGTTTTTAAGGAGAAAAAGCCGTTTTTCCAAAAAGACCTCTGTAGTGTAGCAATACCCTGAAATACAATGCCAGTGTTTGTTCTTTCTTCACCCTGTCTCTGTTTTCTCTTCCCTGGAACCTCAAATGTATGCTGGACTCTTCTCATCCTCAAGGATTGCACTCAGACTTACCTAATGATAGAGATGCAGCCGTGTTAGTCTCTGGCTTCTGGCTAGTTGGTGGCTGAGACTTCCCTTGCTAGACAATCAACACATCCTTCATCTTCAGCTGGAGGGAGAAACTGTGTAGTGGGCTGCCAAGGAAAAAAAATCTTAGAAAAATTCATGCTGAATTCCATCACCAAGCCATTGTAGATCTTGTTAAACGTTTCTGCTGAGCCTGCTTCTAAATCATTCTCTGGAACCAAAGCTTTTACATCAGCATCTCAGCAGTGTGCTATGCTTCAGTTAGATCCATACTTGTGAACAAGCCTAAAAGTCTACTGAAAATTCCTGTAACAAGGTCCTTAGACAGTCAGGAAGACTTTAAGGTGCAGTGATTGCTGAAAACAGTCTCATCATTTGCTTCAAATATATTTTTGTGTGCTAGTTTATTTGTAAAGCACCTGATTTCATTATTTCTAACTAGCAACTGGAACAGATGAAAAAATTGGATGGGGACAGGCGCCCTTGGGGTGCGTGGAGAAGCAACTACAACTCCTTCCCCCCACACATACACCTTATCTCTTAAAGGGATACTGTCAAATAGCTTTTGGTGCAAAACTTGTCATTGCTTGCTAGTTTGAGTTTTTTCTTTTAATCAAGGGTTTAAAATCTAATGTGAGTAGACCTGCATTATGATGATTATGATGAAGTTTTATAGCTTCTACAATTGTAAAGAAAAAGCTACAATTACTTAATCTTGTAAACCCAAAGAGCATATAAGCGCTTTGGGTTACTCAACGGAAATGCACAAGCACTTCGGTTTCATTGCCCTAACTAATGGAGTGCAAAAGTGAGCTAATATTATAACTACGAAAAAGCTTTTATTTTTATTTTGAGTGTTGGTGACAACAGAAGTAAAGCAATTTAAAAAAAAATGTTTTTTGATGACATTTTCCCCATAAGTAGCAGTGAGTAGGAAATAGGGGTAAGAACAGTTGTGACTTTTTTAAACTGCTGTGTATTTTAAAAAATTAAATATATATACTCTGTAATTTACCTTTTTGTACTTTCATTCTGTTTTTATTTTCAAGTACCACATGCTTCATGGCATTACTAATGTACAACTTATTAAAACTACAAGACCAGACAATATCACACAGATCCAACATGTTAGGGTGAGGGTAACTGTATAAAATAGATCTAGATGGAAAGAAGAGGACTGGCAGAGAGCAGGGAGAAAGAAGGATTAGGCAAAATGGATGTCTGGTATTATCTAAGCGCTCAACACTTTTTTTTTTTTTTTTTTTTTTTTTAAATCTATAAATGAGGTTCAAATGGCTTTGAATTCATATAGTTACTGTGTAGCCATAATCTATTCTTTCTTTGGCTGCTAGCTCAGACTCGTCAGAACAGCTCTTGCCTGTTCTTCCATTGTCTTAAGTCTTTGAGGCTTTTGTATCCAGTTTAGTTGGTAAATAGCCTAGGATATAATTTTCAGCTGAAGTTTGGCTGCGAAAGCTGAGCATTATTTTAACCTCTTTCCTGAGCTGCCTGACAATCTCATAGCATATATATCAGGATTTCTTTGTCTCTGTGTGGTGGCAGGAGTTACAAATATCAAAGTATAAGGCATCTCTTTTCAGCAGCATTTAGCATCAAATAGTGGGGGTTTTTTAAATAAAATATTTATCAAATGTTCCAAATGCTTCTGTGGAACTCAGATTATATTGGAGCATATTATACAATGTTCACTCTATTTTTTTTCCCCATCCTTGTGTGGAACAAACTTTGTGCACCCAGTCATGTACAGACATGCATCACTAAGGGTACGTCTACACAACAGTGTTATTTTGGAATAAGTGACTACACTATAGGCAGTTATTTTGACATAATGTTGAAATAATGACGAGCTGGAGGACTTCTTACTCCAAGTCCTGTCACTCATTTTACGAGGAGTAAGGGAAGTTGGAGGAAGAGTGCTCTTCTTCAGACTTCCTGCTGTGTAGATGGCCCCAAAAGCCGAGTTAAGCTATTTCGACTTCAGCTACATCAATTGCTTTGCTTAAGGTGCGTAGTTTATTTCAGCTTTAGCCCTGCTGTGTTCGACATGCCCTAACAGAACGACAATCTGTGAGTGCTCTTCCCATCAGCTGGGTGGCACCTCCTGGATGCTGCCCATGAACTCGGCTTAGAGAGAATACTGATATGCTCTGCCATTGGGATTTTTTTTTAAGGACTGTGATAAATGCCCTCCTCCCCCATTCACAAAGAACTCCAGACCAATGGAGTTTCTCTTAATTAACAAAGTATTCATAACAGATGTGGATGGGAGCGTTTATGTAGCATTTCTAAAGTTCCCTGTAGGCCTGTGACATCTTCAAAATATGTCCATTCTTTCTGAGGATACTCAGTGGCTGCTATGCTGTGCAGGCACAACTCCAGCTGAAATCAAGTTGCAGCTAGATGGCACTTCTGAAAATCAGGCACAGTAGGTTGTTTCAAAACCAGAACTCAAAAAAACCATCAAACCCCTGAGGCTTCCAAAATCAGTGGATATCTCTGAAAACAGCTGTGTAATTTTCCAACATGTGTGCAAAAACTTTCATCCAATTGTGCATTTTGTTTGCATGTATAATTATCACAGCTACATGCACTAAGACAGGGCTACTCAACTTTGGAAGCCCTGGGAGCCACAATGATACTCACAGCTCATGCCGAGAGCTGCAACTTAAGTGTGGTTGCATGTACATGCAAATATTTATGCAATTAGCTTCTTACACACTGACGGGCATGAATACAAAGATTAAGGCAAGACTACACAACACACAGGCCCCATTTAAGTCAGTTCTGCTGATATTAATAAAATGCAATATTTACCCAATTTTCACACACATGACTGCACTTCTAATGAGCAATGACAGTCCACGAATTTAACTACTAAAACGCATATCAACAGAAGACCATCATATTGACTATTTTTTTGTTTTGGCTCCCATCCGAGGGCTGCATGTTGAGCCTCATGTAAACCCAAAATGCACTGTGGGCTGCAAGAAGGCCATGGGTCGCATGTTGAATAGCCCTGCACTAATAACTGGTTAGATTCATAACAATGCTGGTATCCTGTCAGCTGCATTCCCTTGGGATTTCTATGTGATCAGCTGTAAGAAAGAGGAAAGTTTATGGACACTTGGCTTCAGTGTCAGAGCTTAGTGCTATGACTCAGAGACCCCCAATCTCCTTGAAGCAACATTAGTAATGTTTGATGGGTAAGCTGTAAGTGTAATTGTATTGAACATCTCTTCTTAAATATGACTCATCCATAACTGGAGGATGAGTCCTTTTAAGTGCTTAGGATTTCCCTATAATGGTTATGTCATTCTCCTGGAGAAAAGTCCACAAAAGCTCACAACGCCCTCGTGGTTGTGAAATACAGACTGAAGCAATATGGATTGAGGGCTTTCAGACCGCCCCTCCTTTCCCCTCCCCCCAGAGTCCTCCTCTTGGACTGAAAGGTAGTGGATAAAAAAATCATAGAGGCTGTCAATGGAAAAGATCTAGTGTGTCAGATCATCCAATCCATCTCTCCCTGCCAGAGCATGGCCACTTCCTCTACACTGTCTAGTTCTCAAGTTCCATTTCCCTTGGGAGACTATTCCACAGCCAAAACAACTCATTCTTCAGAAGTTCTGCACTCTCTTATCCCCAGTCAATACCATAACTCCTAGTTACAGCTCCATCTGCCACTCTCAATTCATCCCTATGCTTTGGGTTACATAACATCTGGTCCTTCATGAGTTTGGCTCAGCAAGGTGTAAATTGCTGCCCACTATCCATCCAGATCTCTTTCAGCATCACTGCTTCCCAGGTGCCGCCTTTGCATTGAGTTAATTGCGTTTTGAGGCTCTTCCCCAGAAGAACTGATGTGCATTTTCCCAGGCCGAGTCTCACTTTACTGTTTTCAATCCTTTCTAGGTCTCTTAAGTGGTGGTTCTATGTCCTGACAGGGGTCTGTGTTACTACAATTTCAGTAACTTAGTTTTCTTTCCAGTCCCCTCACCTCTTTGTTGTCATTAATGACTCATTAAATGAGACTGTAACCAAACTCTGATTTCACCCAGACCGGTCCCCACAGCTTTACACGCTGTTTTTAATCACGACTCTCTTCACTGTGTCTTAGTCAGTTTCCACTCCATCTGACTGGCCAGGGCACTTATCCAAACCAACCTGAGTGAATTTTTAAAGAATTGAGTGTTTGGTTTAAATGCTTTGACAGATGGAGTTCAAGTCCATTGGATATCTTCTGTTTAATGAGAGCTCTCATTATTCTTGCCCACAATATTCTTGCCAGCAAGCTAAGGAAGTATGGATTGGATAAATGGACTGTAAGGTGGATAGAAAACTGGCTAGATGGTCGTGCCCAATGGGTGGTGATCAATGGCTCAATGTCTGGTTGGCAGTCAGTTTCAGCAGAGTGCCCCAAGGATCGGTTCTAGGGCTGGTTTTGTTCAACATCTTTATTAATGAGGGGATGGATTGCACTCTCAGCAAGTTTGTGGATGATACTAAGCTAGGGAGAGAGGTAGATAGGGTCTAGAGTGACCTAGACAAATTGGAGGATTGGGCCAAAAGAAATCTGCTGCAAACCATAGCCCCTTCCACTGCCAATCTGTTCCTGCCCCCAAACTACTATGCCCATGTTAAAAAGTGGGGATTTGGCCTCCTGGGTCTGGTACTCCTGGGCTGTGGGGACCCCAAATGTCTTTCGCTCAGGGCCTCAATAAATCTACCTCTGGAGGCAATTTTTGTTCTGTGTTTGTTTGTAGAACACCTAACGCAATGGAATCCTGGACTATACTATTACCACTATGCCAATTATGCTGACGAACAGGAGTAATAGTAAATATTTTCTAGAGTTTGCATTTTTACAACATGCAAACACTCACCTGCCTATTTTTTATGGCAACTTGCCATTCCTGAGCCATAGTCTAGCAGCACAAAGCCACATACAGAGTGTGCTCTAGTGGACTCTTGGTGCATTCCTCAGAAGATTGGGGCTTTGTCCCTTAACATGCCCAAGAGAGTCACGAATAGCCCAAGGGACACCTTGTGTTGGCTTATGGCTACAGTGGAAATGTAACTGAAAGAATTATTGAAGCTCTGACCCTCTTACTATCAGGCGTTGAGAATTTTATGACGAACTAACCTTTTTTGACCGAATTTCTTGAACCATAATTTATGAAATTGAATCCATAGTTAGGAATAATGTTTTCTTTTGTGAAACTGTAATTATTGTCTTTCATAATTGACTGACCTGTTCCAATAACTGTGTGCTGATATAGTAAATGGCTGCTCTTTGAACATTCACTCAGCTGCTGTTATAGTATAGTTTTTCCTCAATCCCTCTAAAGCGGTATGTGCAGACCCCATATAAAGTATGTAATGTGATATTTCCTATGACATGATTATATTAAAAACAGGAACAATTACCTCTGTACATAGAAACATCCCTCCATTTCTGTATCATGTGCTCCAAGAAGAATGTTTTTATTTACGGACAGGAAGCGGACAGAAGCTGCAGACAGGGGAGTTTGAGAGGGACCGCAAGAGATCCCGCCGCTGAACAGGCTACTTGGTGAGAGTACTCGCTTTTGGTGTGAGTGAGTTTGCTCGACTGTTTGAATTTTGTTTGTTTGTTGAATTCTGAATCTGATTTCAGGTGACTGCAGTTTCAGTTTCAGCTGCTGTGGCAGTTGGGACTAAGTGCCTGACCCCTTGTTCCCTCAATTGCTCTCTTGATTGCATCTGGTCAGCCTTCCCCTGTGTGACTCACGAGGGGGAAGGCCTGGCCTAGGCAAGCAGGCTTAAAAGCCAGAGGCAGAGCGACCAGGGAGCGAAGCGGACAGGAGCTGCAGACAGGGGAGTTTGAGAGGGAGTTTGACAGAGGGAGGCCTACGATGGTCAGGAAGACCCACAACACCTGTGCCAGCACTGCTTCTGTCTCCTCCACCGGCGCCTGTAGCCAGACAGAGCACCTGAGCATGGATGCCTCTACCCAGATCCTGGTGTGGTTTTGCAGGGACTGTGGATTGCAATTCCCACTTATTGATATCCAGGCTGGGGAGATCATCCAATGCAAAAGGTGCCTGCTGGTCGAATCTCTCAGGCAGCAGGTGGCAGAGCTACGGGAGCAGGTGGCTAGGTTGAGGAGCACCCGCATCCATGAGGAATTCCTGGACCGTGTTCATGAGGAGACAGCTGAGGTAGCTGTCCCGGTACACAGGACTGGGGACACACCGCTGGTGGAGGAGGAGACGACTCAGGGTGGACAGTGGCAGCTGGTTACTTCTGGCAGCAGGCACTGCTCCACCCCTGCTCCGAACCCTCCCGCCGTGGTACTAGGAAACCGTTATGCTCTTCTTTATACAGGAGATAAGCAATCACCCCTACACCGGAGGAGGAGAAGCCCCGTACACCCAAGGCTGGGAGGTCTGCTGCCACCACTGCGAATAGGAAACGAGTAGTGGTGGTCGGAGACTCTCTTCTGAGGGGGACGGAGGCGCCCATCTGTCGCCCTGACATTTCATCTCGGGAGGTATGCTGTCTGCCGGGGGCCTGTATCCGAGATGTTACGGAGGCATTGTCGAGGATTATCCAGCCCTCTGACTACTACCCCATGCTACTCATCCATGTGGGCACTAATGATACTGTGAGGTGTGACACTGAGCGGATCAAGAGTGACTACAGGGCTCTGGGGGTACGGGTGAAGGAGTTTGGAGTGCAGGTGGTATTCTCTTCGATCCTTCCTGTCGAAGGTAGGGGCCCGGGCAGAGACAGGTGCATCCTGGAGCTGAATGCCTGGCTGCGAGGATGGTGTCGCCAGGAGGGCTTTGGCTTCCTCGACCATGGGATGCTATTCCAGAAAGGACTGCTAAGCAGGGATGGCGTCCACCTTACGAGGAGGGGGAAGATCCTGTTTGCATACAGAATGGCTAACCTAGTGAGGAGGGCTTTAAACTAGGTTCGACGGGGACAGGTGAGCAAAGCCCACAGGTAAATGGAGAACATGGAGACCTGGGAGATGGGTCGGAAATGGGAGGGAGTGTGGGCTACAATGGCAGAGAGAAAGGAGGGTCAGGGCAAAACTGGGAGGCAAGGTCAAATCAGGATCTTAGATGCCTATATACAAATGCAGAAGTATGGGAAATAAGCAGGAAGAACTGGAAGTGCTAATAAATAAGTACAATTATGACATTGTTGGCATCACAGAAACTTGGTGGGATAATACACATGATTGGAATGTTTGTATGGAAGGGTACAGCTTGCTCAGGAAGGATAGACTGGGAAAAAAGGGAGGAGGTGTTGCCTTATACATTAAAAATGAACACACTTGGAGTGAGGTGGAGATGGACATAGGAGACGGAAGTGTTGAGAGTCTCTGGGTTAGGCTAAAAGGGGTTAAAAACAAAGGTGATGTCATGCTAGGAGTCTACTACAGGCCACCTACCCAGGTGGAAGAAGTGGATGAGGCTTTTTTCAAACAACTAACAAAATCATCCAAAGCCCAAGATTTGGTGGTGATGGGGACTTCAACTATCCAGATATATGTTGGGAAAATAACACTGCAGGGCACAGACTATCCAATAAGTTCTTGGACTGCATTGGAGACAACTTTTTATTTCAGAAGGTTGAAAAGCTACCGGGGAAGCTGTTCTAGATTTGATCCTAACAAATAGGAGGAACTGGTTGAGAATTTGAAAGTGGAAGGCAGCTTGGGTGAAAGTGATCATGAAATCATAGAGTTCACAATTCTAAGGAAGGGTAGAAGGAGAACAGCAAAATAGAGACAATGGATTTCAGGAAGGCGGATTTTGCAAGCTCAGAGAGCTGATAGGTAAGGTCCCATGGGAATCGAGACTGAGGGGAAAAACAACTGAGGAGAGTTGGCAGTTCTTCAAAGGGACATTGTTAAGGGCCCAAAAGCAAGCTATTCCGATGTGTCGGAAAGATAGAAAATACGACAAAAGACCGCCTTGGCTTAACCACGAGATCTTGCATGATCTAAAAATAAAAAAGGAGTCATATAAAAATGGAAAGTAGGACAAATTACAAAGGATGAATATAGGCAAACAGCACAGGAATGCAGGGGCAAGATTAGAAAGGCAAAGGCACAGAATGAGCTCAAACTAGCTATGGGAATAAAGGGAAACAAGAAGACTTTTTATAAATACATTAGAAGCAAGAGGAAGACCAAGGAGAGGGTAGGCCCACTGGTCAGTGAGGAGGGAGAAACAGTAACAGGAAACTTGGAAATGGCAGAGATGCTCAATGACTTCTTTGTTTCGGTCTTCACCGAGAAGTCTGTAGGAATGCCTAACATAGTGAATGCTAGTGGGAAGGGGGTAGTTTTAGAAGGTAAAATAAAAAAGAACAAGTCAAAAATCACCTAGAAAAGTTAGATGCCTGCAAGTCACCAGGGCCTGATGAAATGCATCCTAGAATACTCAAGGAGCTGATAGAGGAGGTATCTGAGCCTCTAGCTATCATCTTTGGAAAATCATGGGAGACAGGAGAGATTCCAGAAGACTGGAAAAGGGCAAATATAGTGCCCATTTATAAAAAGGGAAATAAGAACAACCCAGGAAACTACAGACCAGTTAGTTTAACTTCTGTGCCAGGGAAGATAATGGAGCAAGTAATTAAGGAAATCATCTGTAAACACTTGGAATGTGGCAAGGTGATAGGGAACAGCCAGCATGGATTTGTAAAGAACAAATCGTGTCAAACCAATCTGATAGCTTTTAATAGGATAACGAGTCTTGTGGATAAGGGAGAAGCGGTGGATGTGGTATACCTAGACTTTAGTAAGGCGTTTGATACGGTCTCGCATGATATTCTTATCAATAAACTAGGTAAATACAACTTAGATGGGGCTACTATAAGGTGGGTGCATAACTGGCTGAATAACCGTACTCGGAGAGTAGTTATTAATGGTTCACAATCCTGCTGGAAAGGCATAACAAGTGGGGTTCCGCAGGTCTGTTTTGGGACCGGCTCTGTTCAATAGCTTCATCAACGATTTAGATATTGGTATAGAAAGTACGCTTATTAAGTTTGCAGATGATACCAAGCTGGGAGGGCTTGCGACTAATCTGGAGGATAGGGTCATAATTCAAAATGACCTGGACAAATTGGAGAAATGGACTGAGGTAAATCGGATGAAGTTTAATAAAGACAAATGCAAAGTGCTCCACTTAGGAAGGAACAATCAGTTTCATACATACAGAATGGGAAGCGACTGTCTGGGAAGGAGTATGGCAGAAAGGGATCTAGGGGTTATAGTGGACCACAAGTTGAATATGAGCCAGCAGTGTGATGCTGTTGCAAAGAAAGCAAATATGATTCTGGGATGCATTAACAGGTGTGTTGTGAGCAAGACACGAGAAGTCATTCTTCCGCTCTACTCTGCGCTGGTTAGGCCTCAGTTGGAGTATTGTGTCCAGTTCTGGGCACTGCATTTCAAGAAAGTTGTGGAGAAATTGGAGAGGGTCAGAGAGCAACGAGAATGATTAAAGGTATAGAGAACATGACCTATGAGGGAAGACTGAAGGAATTGGGTTTGTTTAGTTTAGAAAAGAGAAGATTGAGGGGGGACATGATAGCAGTTTTTAGATATCTAAAAGGGTGTCATAAGAATATCATGCGAGACCGTATCAAACGCCTTACTAAAGTCTAGGTATACCACATCCACCGCTTCTCCCTTATCCACAAGACTCGTTATCCTATTAAAGAAAGCTATCAGATTGGTTTGACATGATTTGTTCTTTACAAATCCATGCTGGCTATTCCCTATCCCCTTGCCACTTTCCAAGTGTCTACAGATGATTTCCTTAATTACTTGCTCCATTATCTTCCCTGGCACAGAAGTTAAACTAACTGGTCTATAGTTTCCTGGGTTGCTCTTATCTCCCTTTTTATAGATGGGCACTAAGCTATATATAATAGAAGCAGCATGGTCTGTCCTGTGAATAATATGGCAGAGCAGTTTTTAAAAATATATTTTGAAAATCTTTTTATCCCCTAACAATATGACATGGCAAAACATGCCACAATGCAAAGGATCGGTTTTAAAGTAAGTACAGCATACTTTCCTCTCAAATGACAGGAGTTTTACATGGTGATAAAATGGATATTTAAACAAACAGAGCTGGAGCTAGTGACAAATGTAGAGATTGGGTGAGTCTTCCATCTTGAATCTTTGCTGAATCTAAGGGAATAAACTCCTGGCCTCACTGCACTCTATGCTTGTCCCATTGTCTTTACAGAGGCCAGGATTTCACTGCAGGTCCTTATTAGCATGAGGATTATTCTTTTTACTGAACCAAAAGATGTTCCCCGTTTTAAAATTTATACTTAGTGAGCTATTTCCAACAGACTAGATGTCAAGCTTTCAGCATGACCAGAGCTCCAAATAGTTCTCTTTAGACTAATTAGAACCTTTACTTCTGGGCCTTCTAGATTTATAAAACTATCAATGCACTATATTGTCCTGAAATCCACCCCATTAGCAATATGTTATTGGGGGGGGGAAGGAAAGGAGGGCATTGCAAGCTTCTTTCAAACTCGTAGTGATTTGAGGTGCACCACAACAGCAACCAGCTTGTTTTATTTCAAAGCGTTGACAAGCCAGTTCCAGACGATCATGTTTCTTTTAATGTGAGTGATGCCAATCAATAGCTCAGGCTCCAAGATCAAGGAGTTATAGAAATCAGAGAAGAAGAAGAAACCAGTGTGGTCATGGAGTGTATCCGCCTGACCTATATTTCTCTCCTTGGGCTTTGTAAACCTGTTTTTTTTTTTTTTAAATATCCCAAACATGAGATTCCACACACGTCACAGGAGACTGTTCTGCAGCCTTGCAGATTTTTACTGCAAAGGGGTTTGCTCCTAAAGTTAGTGGTTGCTTTTTTCATTTGTAAACTTCTGCCCTTTATACCTAGCCATAATTGCTCTTTTAAAAAATATGTATTCTTTAGAGAGCCCCCAAAAATGAGCTAGGCACTTTAGAGACCAATAATTAGATCAATGTCTGGGGCTGCTAATAATAACATAGAATCAATAAAATTCTTCCAGCAAAGGATTTATGTATAGATCTTCAAAGATATTTAGGTGCTGAGCTTCTATCTATTTCAATGGAGTTAGATGCTTAAATACCTTTTAAGGATCTAGGTCTTAGCCCATGGTCCCAGCCCTAAGAAGCTGCAATCTAATTTTAATTGTGACAAAACTATTGAAAGTAACAAGTAAGAACAAGGGCTTTGATATGTGTACACCAGTTGTGGGCAATCAAATGTCATTGATTTGCCAGGATTAGCTGCTGGTGGGCCACAGCCGCTGTATTTAGCTGTGCCTCTGCAGGTACGGGTGTATTACAGCTCCTGATGGCCGTGGATCGCTGTTCCCAGCCACTGGAAGCTACAGGAAGTCGTATGGACCAAGACAGCATTTCCCACAGCTCCCATTGGCTGGGAACGGCAATCCATAGCCAATGAGAGCTGCAAGCACCCATACCTGTGGAGGCACAGGTAAATACAGCGGCAGCAGCCCACTAGGGGAAAACCCTAGTGAACTGCATCTGGCCCATATTTGCCCAAAGCTGGTGTACACCTTGGTTTTGCTATTTTTTTATGATAAATGAATCCATTTCTTGTAGCCAACATAAGACAATATGGATTTTAAGAGGGATTTAAATGAGGTGGAGATGGTTTTCTGAGCATTCTATAAACCAAGTGTAACACTGAAGAGGGCAAAGGGATAGGATTGGGGATTAGGGGTTGGGCATGAAGTCTGCCATCACTGCCAGAGCAGAGGTCACAAGGAAACACAAGAGTCAGTTACAGAGATGAAGACTGGGACAGAGTGGTGCAGGGTCTTGAATGCAAGAATTAGTTTAATCTGCTATATAGAATAAAGGGGAAATAGTGGGAGGCTTTGGAGGATGGGAATCATTTAAAAACTCAGTTTGCTGGCCCTGTAAGGAAGCTCAGTGCTCATCTTATATGTTTGAGTACATTATGCAGTGCTAGATGATGGAACAACATTTTTATATGTAATTTAAAGGTACTTTTCTTTGAATATTTGGAAGGCTGTGAAACTGGGGTGTGAGCTGGGGTGTGAGCCTGGGGGAATGTAGTCTGTGGGGCTGTGAGGTTAGTGGCACCCTATGAATCTTTGCTTCCCAGTTCCCTAGCTTTGCTTCCTAGGTCTCCCAGCTTAGATCTCCTACCATCTTCTAACACCTTAACTCTCCACTCCCTCTTTTCAGATGCTGTAGTATTTTTTTTTCTAGTCATCACATCTTCACCAGAAACTAAGATCTGCATTTGAACCTAGCTGATAACTTTGCCATGGTGCAAGACTGACACTTCCTTAGCTGCAGTGCTACTGCTAGGTTATCTGCAAGAATATTTGTGTTAGCTTAGTTTGTGTCTGAGCCAAGGACACAGAAACATTGAGTTAAGATAATGTGACTGTTTTGTTCACTTTTTTTGCATCTTTTTTTACATGCTCTATGCCTTTTGGACAAACTGGGCTCCTATTAGAAGTGAGTTGAGAGGCTCTAAGTGATTGACCCTTCAGCGTATAATTTACATGAAGTTAGACTTAGGTGGGCAATAAGTGGCCTGTGGCTGGATGTGGTTTGCCAGGATTAACCCCTGGTTCCCCCCATCAGCAAGGTGAACTGGCACCAATACTCCCAAAATTAAGCTCTGGGAGGAAGCTTTGGGCTTTGCTATCTCCCAAAGGGCTGGCGTACCAGAGGAACCCTAGTGCCCTGAGTTGCATGAGTAAGGTGAGTCTCTCTCTCTCTCTCTCTCTCTTTGCTTTCTGCTTCTGAGTTGGGGGCTACACCTGTGAGGTGTTCTGTTTTTTCTGAAGGGAGGGGATTCTTTGTTTTTTGCTTCTCATTTGTGTGTAGCCCATGACTGATTTTTTTTTTTTTCCTGCAGGTCAGTGGCCAGCCACCCAAAAAAGATTCCACACCTCTGCTATATGTCATTATCACAAGTAAGGGTTAGCAAATAAACACTCTCTCTCCCACTTGAAATGAGGTTGGGTTAGAGTCAGGTGTACGAAATAGAAATGTCTTCTTTACTCTTTTGGGAACATCTTTGCATTGCTGAGGATAGTGAATTTGCATTTTTCAAAGCCCTCTCTAACCATGCAGGCGTGCTCCTCATAAACTTGTTGGAAATAGAGCAAAAAACTATAACATCAGATGCGCTACGTACATTTTTGGAGACAACGAGAATTGTATGGTAATTTAAGCCAATAAACATTACTGATTCCATAAAGACCAGATGTTCATTGCTTGATGTAAATCTAAAAAGATAACAAAGTTCACAACTTTTATTAAAGCAGAGAAACTGGTTCACTGAACTAAAAGCTTTGATAATCATTAAACCTCAAATTAAAAGAAAACATTACCATAAAATGTATTATGTATTCATAAAACACATAGTGTATACTTGGGTGAAATTATAGTCCAAAAATTAATACTGCAAAAAAAATTAGGTTATTCTACTGTTTTAAAAATATATATGTAACTGTATTGAATAGTTTCTCCAATGCTGCTGACATATTTAAACAAATATGGGGAATTTTACAAAAAGAAATCAGAATGAGCATATTTATAAAAATGAAATAGAAAAGCTGCTATAGAAGATTCTTACAGCAATGTTTTAATCTAACACATTGCATAAACTGTAGATATTGAAGGCTTTGGTCTCCCAAACATTTATGCCTGTGATTAACTAATAATCCTATTATGCACAGATGTTTTTGCAGGATGGGTGCCTTAAGGTCTACAAATATATTTAGACACCTCAAATAATTGAAAATGTTTTATATGTGTGCGATATGTGGATGTCTCCTCTCCTAGATTCAGTCATTAGCATAATAGGGAAAAAAAGCTTCCTGCACCAAGAGGTTTCTGAATTTGGAAGTAGGTGGCTAACCAGGGTCTCTCTGATTCCTAGTCTGTAGCCAGTTGTCTCCAGCACACTCAGCTTCTTTGAGAATCAAAGGGAGAGGTAATGCTAATAGCATCCTGTCATTCAAGCCAGTATTGTAGTAAGTCGAATCGTCAAGTGCTCATCTGAAATCTTTCAGGACCCTCAGGACCCACACTATTACAAACAGCTTTTGTGTCATGTTCTCCCCCCTTAAAAAGTAATTGAGAATGTAATTTTTGTTATCTCCATGGAAATTGCTATAGTAACATATTCCTGCATTTATTTTTAATAATTTAGCGTAAATATGCTACTAGCAGGTTTGTCCAAGTCCCCTTTTCTTTGCTTACCGGATATATATAAAATGAGAGCTGGCTTACAGCATGGTGAGTGGTATAGGAAAGGATTCTTGTATAATTGATTTGATCACCTTAAGTGAGGCTGTGCATGAGTCATGCAATAGTACAGATACATTTTAATGGAGAAATTAGTTCTAAGCGGTAATCATTATATTTCACACTATACATTGCTAAAGATAATCAAATCAAAGCAAGTTTGGGCAGGAAAGGACTCTGAGAGATCATCGATCATCTAAGGGAGAACTTAGACAATCCTTGGCAGGGGTTTGTCCAACCTGATCTTAAAGCCCCAGAGATGGGGGAACCTACAACAGCTCATCTCATCTGAAGAAGTGGGTTTTGCCCACGAAAGCTCATGATTCTGTCTACCTATACTATATAATCTCTCTATTAACAAATGTACGTATAAGGTGCTGCAGGTCTGCTGGTTGTTTTTAAAGGTATATTAAACATTCAAGTTTTTAAAAAATCAACTCTGCTCTTTCTTAAAGCTAGCTAGAAGTTGCCAATAACTCTAAAACACCCCTGTTTCCCTGAAGAGACAAGCCTCATGTTGAGAGAGATCCTAGCATGTGAATAGCCTCATGGCAGCAAACCAACAGTAAGATCCAGTCCAAGATTTTCATGAATAACTTGCAAACTTGAGCATCCTGATTCTTTCATTTTGGCCATCCACAGTTAGGTTGAATCTGGGGTCATGATATCCAAAGATAGGCAGCTCAGTGCATAATACAGTATTCTTTCACTTAGAGACCTGGGCTCCAACCTATTCAAGAGCGACTAATGATTTTAGTAACATCATCATCCTCATAATCAAGCAGACATCTGGCTACATTAAAAAACCATCCTAAACTATTTGGTGTGACTCGGGGGAGACCCAGGACTGCAATAGTAGGAGTGTTGCTAATCAAGAACGAAGTGCATAGGGAGGCTTATGATATACCCAGCTCTAGATGAGCCTCCGGTCCTAACATTTATATTCACCCAATTACGAGGAAAAAAGATTGCATCTATGGTTATTTTGCTACGTGCACATCCCTAAATAGAATCAACTGACTTACTAAAGTACATGTCCTTCACTCTGTAAATCAGAACCTGGCACTACTTACAGTATTTCAGCATATTATGAAAGAGAGCCTCCTACAAGACTTGGGAACATAAATTAAACAGGGCAAGTGGAGAACATGATCTAAAAGCTCAAAATAACTGAATTAAAACCAGAAGTATCAGTTCATAGTGGGAAAGAAAGGAAGATTGACAGTTGTACAACACTGATGAAAAGAAGGTTAAGGACAAAAAACTAGTGTACGTATTTAGATATGCTTTAGGAATTATTTTTGGGAAATGTAATGGGCTGGGTTATACAGGAGTGCAAACTAGAGCATCACAATGGTCCCTTCTGGCCTTGGAATCTTTGAATATATGTAACTTACAGATAATGCAGATTTGGAAACGACTTGCAGCTAAATCAGAAGACAGGGAAAATATTATTAGTCATACCTTATCAACTACAGTGGAGTATTAAGTCAGTAGAGAAAAAATAAATGTATCCTACATGTAGAAAATTAAGAATATAGATGTTCTTATTAAAAAACGCTACAAAATTGTCCTTTGTCTAGTGCAAGTCAGTATTTCCCAAACTGCAGGTGGTGACCCTAAATAGGGCTATAATCAGCAGATGGAGTCGTGGCTCTCCCTAATGTTTGGTGGATACCATTTTGCTCCTCAGTGTGACCTCAGGTGTACAGTGAGGTTGAGAGCATGATATGTGAAGGATGCCATTTGGCTCAGCAAAATGGCATCCTCCACACAGAGTGACTTCATACATACTGTAGGTGTGAAGTCACGCTATGCTGAGGATGCCATTTTCAAGAGCTATAACCTCGCATGCACCATATGTAAGAGGTCATGTCACGTGGAGGATGCCATTTTGTTCTTCAAAATGGCATCTTCTATGCTAGCTGGTGATCCCAGTGGGAGACACTTTGTCAAAATGGGGTTGTTCTGACAAAAAGATTTGGGAACTTCTGGTTTAAATTAAATCTCAGATTCCAGTAGGGCACCTTTCAGATCTGTTCATTTAAGTGTAATTTGCATTTAGCTATACTTACCTTGCCAAAAAATGAAACTAGAATGTAAAAATTAGTGTTGTAATAGAAGTGGGATTTGGATCTTTCACATTATTGCTACTGGGCTGATGTAGGACTTTGTGACTCTTGCTCATTAGTCTAACAGAAGATCTATTAAATTGTGATAAAGTCTTTCCCTAAATTAAGTGTAGGAGTATAAATTTTCTGACACCTACTCATCTAACATAATGTTGTAGTTTGCTCCTGCCTCAGTGTTTTCAACATTCAAATGTTTTGCTGTCTTTTCAGAGGGCAGAAATCAGATTGTGTCTCTCTACTTCTCAAGAATCTCAAATTTTCCTTTCTTTGTTGTTTTAGGCAGCCATAGCTTCAGCTAAGCCTTCAAGGGAAGCACAGGGAGTCCAGGTTAGCAGCATACAATATGCTAATAGAGAACATATAGCTTTCATAAAACAGCCTGTGATAAGAAATGTGATCTATTGGTTTTTGAGAGTTACAAAGATCAGCCTGGCTCTGCCAGCAGTTCCCTTTCCCCCTCTAACAAACTGCAGACAGTTTAATTACCTTATAATCTGAAAACTTTTCGCTTCCTTTTATTACAATAGTATCTGAGACTTCCGAAAGGGAAGAAAATTAAAGAAAAACATTTATTTTTTTCTTTCTTCTTGTTTTATTTTCTGCATTTGACACCAATTTATCAATGTCACTAGTCTGTAGGTAGATGGTGAGTTCACTTCTTGTCTCTCTGGCACTAGACTGCTGATATGAACTTGCTGCACTACTTTTTGTGATGCGGTCTCATCTGCACACACTTTGCCAGGTCACAAACCAATCTGAGGCATAAGAAAGGCATTCTTTCTATTTTGCTTTAGACTTCTTTTGGTGAGCCATGCTGCTCTGAGCCATATCCAGAGGACCATCATGTTTTATAGAAATGAGCGTGTAAGCGGGGTCAGGGTAAACTCTACCCTGACATCTGGTGGTGAACTGTGGCAAGTGGTGCAAAGAGACTTCAGGGGCTGATCCCAATTTGCATAGACACACCCACCCTGTCTAGTATGTGCTCACAGCAGCCCAAATGGTCACTTTGGCCACTGTGGGATCCCCAGTCTCTCTGTTATTGAGGCAGGGGATAAAGTGTTGTTACCCTGATTATGCGAATCAAGGACAATGGAATGGTGGAACTGTTTATGACAGAGGATTCGCCATAAACTAAGTAGCACTCGCTAGACAAGGGCATGGGTTCCAAACCCAGTCAAATTGAGAGAGGCTGGGGACAGGTCTTTGTACCTGGTGGTGGGGCCCTGTCTGAGGGCCTAAACAACACTGATTGCACCCCCTCCTCTCTCCACTGTGGAATATCAGAACTAATTTGGATTCCATTAGGAGTCTAGTTGTGAGCTGTGGCATTAACTTCACTGTGGGCCAGTGGAGCACTAGTGCGAGGCTCCTCTGTTCTAAGCTGAAGAGCTGAAATCACTGTGTGCTGAGGGGAGCCTGGCGCTATACTGCGGACGAGCTGAAATCACTGTGTGCTGTGGGGAGCCTGGCGCTATACTGCGGACGAGCTGAAATCACTGTTGCTGAGGGGAGCCCGGCGCTATACTGCGGACGAGCTGAAATCACTGTTGCTGAGGGGAGCCCGGCGCTAAGCTGCTGGGCTACTAGCAGAGCAGCTTGCAAGGGACAACCAAGAAGTGCAGGCGGACAGCAGAGCGGTTTGCCGGGAAGACCAGTGGGTGCAGGCGGAAAGCAGAGCAGCTGGCGGGGATGACCTGCGGGTGCGGGCAGACAGCAGAGCGGCTGACTGGGACGACCTGCGGCTGGTAGGAGCGGCAGCAGACAGCCAGTGGAGCAGCGGCAGGAGCAACCAGCTGGCAGCCAGGGGCGTCGGCCAAGACGGCTGGCGGAGCCAGACAGTGGAGGCAGCTCACTGGACGGCAGGTGGAGTGTGGCAGAGAGACTCATGTCGACGGCGGCGGCAGAACCCCACGGAGAGGTGGAGCCATCGGCGGACACGTAAGGTGTATCGATCCCCGCCCCTCCAGGTTGGGATGGTGAAACCCTGCCGGGTGAACTTTTGAACCCTGGGGCGGCACTGACCCGGGGCAGAGACTTTTGGGGTGTTGGACTTTGGGTGATTTTTGGGGATTTGTGTTGAGGAGGGCCTTTGCTCATGTTTGGTCTGTAAATCTGAGTTGTGGTGTTTTCCCAATTTAATGCTGATGTCGGTTACCTCATGTTATAAAAGGTTTTGCTGCTATACTAAGGCTCTGTGCTTGCGAGAGGGGAAGAATTGCCTCTTTGAGGCACCCAGAGGTGTATGAAAGATTTCCCAGGTCACTGGGTGGGGGCTCGAGCCGGTGTTGTATTACCTTGTTGGGAGGAGACCCCTAGATACTGAACCCGGCCCTTGCTGCTATTTACTCGGCCTGGCAGAAGGGTTACAAGCGTATGAAATATTTCATAATGTCCGTAAAGTTTGGGTTTTTCTCACTCCATTCTGAATGGCACATATTAAAGCCAAATCTGTTTTGATTCTTATTTGGCTGTATGCCTTCTCTAATGATAGGAAAAGCCTTTTGCTGTTCTAATTCAATTTCTAACTCATTCAGACCTTTCATGCTATGTCTCAACTGTATTTGTATGTTCAATATAATCTACAATTGTATCAGCAAATTTAATTTGATTGATTTTGTCTGTTTTTGGTTGCAAAAGTTTTTATGCTAATTAAAATTTGGAAAAGATAACATTGCAGTGTAATGCAGGCAGCATTTTTGGGTTTTGTTCTGCAGCCCTTGGATTGACCTTTGCAACAAGAGCTTGAGAATGGAATCAAGAAGAGTTCATTATAGTACCACCAACAAGTGCCACTACAGTTGAGTTTGCCCGCATTGTCATTAGAAATGCTTATTTTTAGTAGGTAAGAACTGAGATATTCATCTGACTTGCATGAATGTGAAGTGAAGTCTTGCACAATCATGATTTAAAAGTCTAGGCACAAAACTGAAATGGGATTCATGTAGGTAGGTTTGCACAGGTCTTCTTGCAGGTTCAAAGCCAAAATCTGTTTGCTATTTTTACCATCACAGAACACTTGCCTATCAAAACACTTCTCCACAAGTTTACCTGGAAAAGAAAAATGTTGTAAGACTGACAGCAATATATATGACAGTAAACTTGTGTTTCAGTATCAAAACAATAGGGGGATGGCAAAATTTATGATTTCATTTTTTTTTTTTTTTTTTTTTTTTTGTAAGAAGAACAATTTCTCCCTCCCCTTCAATTACATTTTGCTTGTATTAATCATGCTTAAAGTAATAATATATTGCACCTAGAATTTTGTTCCAGGAATAAAATTGACTTCATTTCTCCAGCTAGGCATATTAAAAATACTTATTTACAATCTGTGTAGGCCAAGAAAAAGAGGAAAAAAACATGTACATGATAGAAACAAAGAAAGGGTAAATAAAAACTCAGTAAACAAACCCAACTCCTCTGAAGTAGGGTTTACCTACAGAAGCTCATGATCTATTTATAATATATTTGTTAGTCTCTAAGGTGCCACAGGACTGCTTGTGGTCTTTAAAGCTACAGACTAACATGGCTACCCCTCTGAGATATTTTTAACCCAGTTAATGTCCTCTTGTTAATATGATTACCCCCACTGAATGTGGTTAGGAAGTAATTCTACAGTTTTAATAATTCATGACTTCTTATTTTGTATGGAGCACGTGAAGAGTCTAGTCAACTGGTGAGCTGTGCCAAGCAAGTAACGGAATCCCAGGCTTGGAACAGGGCTTCCAATATAAAGATGGGAGCTGTAACACTATGGGACACGAGGTCTTTGATTTGTATGGTAGTAGCCTAGACATCCCGTTGGGACTGAGGTCTATTGTGCTAGGCACTGTAGACACACAGAGGAAGAAACAAAAATCTTACAGTTGAAATAAACAAAATAGATGTCTTAGAAAGTGTCACAGACCCACTTGGTTTGCTTAGCTTCTTTAGAGGAAAAAAGATTGAGGGAACCCTGGTGTGAACTGATTGGAAGCAGTATTTCTTGCATACGGAACAGTGTGAATAATACACAGTATTGAATTTTGTTGGAAAATGGTCAGATTTATGGAGCAAGAAAGATGCTGAGAGGCGTAGTAGTGCAACTACCTAGAGTTAGGGGCTTTACCTGAAAAAGCAATAGCCTTCCATCCATGGTAAAAAAAGAACATCTAGAAGACAATGAAAAGTTGTGGGAAGTGAGGGAGATCATATCTCCCACCTGGCATATTACACTTGGGAAGAGAGACCTCATGCCGAGGTGATGAGGGAAATAAGAATATGATAGTTTGTGGAAAGAGAGAACATTAAGGAGGTGAAAATGGATAAAATAGGTGTGATGGTTTGCGACTCCCTGGATGCCAACTGAGATACTTAAGATCCTACTGAGCTTGCCTTCTCTAACAGAGAGAGGTCCAGGTTGGATATTGGGAAAAACTATTTCACTAGGAGGGTGGTGAAGCACTGGAATGGGTTACCTGGGGAAGTAGTGGAGTCTCCATCCCTAGAGGTGTTTAAGTCTAGGCTTGACAAAGCCCTGGCTGGGTTGATTTAATTGGGATTGGTCCTGCCTTGGACAGGGGGCTGGACTTGATGGCCTTCTGAGGTCTCTTCCAGCTCTATGGTTCTATGATTCTATGACAGCCAGCCCTCCTCCCCCCTTTTACCTGGTTGTGCTAAGCCAGGCTCTCAAACCTCTTCTAGTCATAGCCAGCTGCTGATATAGTCACTGAGATCAGTTCAGGGAGGACTTGCCTTAAGGGGTTTATACAGCACACAGATGTTCACCCTTCCCCCTTTGGTTACAAACCCAAAGTTTTATATCATGTTTGCTTCCTTCCTCAATGTGAAGGAAGGCATGCACAGCCTCACAGCCCGTTAGAAATTACATATTATAAACATATTAATTATTTTAAGTGGTCAAAGAGGTAGCAAAACTGAGCAAACCAGATTTCTAGGGAAATAATACAAAGCTCGTAGTCTAAGAGAGATTCACTAAAAAAGTGGTTACAAATAATAATTTCTCACCCTAGTTATTGTTTCTGGTAGAGTCCTTCAAAGGCCAGGAACGGCCATACTGGGTCAGACCAAAAGTCTATCTAGCCCAGTATCCTGTCTTCTGACAGTGGCCAATGCCAGATGCCCCAGAGGAACTGAACAGAACAGGGAATCATCAAGAGCTCCCTCTTCTGTAATTCATTTCCAGCCCCTGACAAACAGGCTAGGGACACCATTCCTACCCATCCTGGCTAATATGTAACTCTTAATATTGGACCAGCAATTCTTCTCCTTTCCCCCATACTCCCTTTTTTACAATCCTTTTTTTTGGGGTGTTTTCAAGTATCCCTTTGGAGTGGGGAGGCAGAGGCGAAGCAAGCTGAAGACAATCACTATTTTCCTCCCCCATTTTATATAGAATTTCCATAAGACTGGAAACCTTTTTCTGAGCTCTAGCCACCCTTTTGTGGAACAGTTCAGCAGTCTAAGATGCAGGTTAGTATAAGGTGACCAAGTCACCCTGACTCCATAGTCCATGGAGTCGTGAATGTCTCCAGGAAGACCAAGCCTATTCAGTTCATTGTACTAGTCATCAGCACTGTCTGGCATTTCCATTGTAGTCCCTGAAGTGTCAGCAGTGAGAGTGACCCAAAGCAGTAAATATGAAACACAGATACACAGGACAGTCTTCCTAATTCAAATACAAAAATGATATGTGAATGGGATAGTCACATTAAGTAAATCCTAACCTTTCCAATGATACCTTACATGAGCCATCTTGCATAAATCTTATTTCAGTTATCATATTCATATCATAAGCATATTTTCATAAAGCATATGGAATGCCATGTCACAATGGGTATGTGGGTGTAGACGAAAAGAGCAGCAGCAAGGAAAGTTGAGAGCAAGGAATATCAAGCTAAGGATATTCTATCATAGAATCATAGAACCACAGAGCTGGAAGAGACCTCAGAAGGTCATCAAGTCCAGCCCCCTGCTCTAGGCAGGACCAATCCCAACTAAATCAACCCGGCCAGGGCTTTGTCAAGCCGAGACTTAAACACCTCCAGGGATGGAGACTCCACTACTTCCCTAGGTAACCCATTCCAGTGCTTCACTACCCTCCTAGTGAAATAGTTTTTCCTAATATCCAACCTGGACCTCTCCCACCACAACTTGAGACCATTGCTCCTTGTTCTGCCATCTGTCACTACTGAGAACAGCCTCTCTCCATCCTCTTTAGAACCTCCTTCAGGAAGTTGTAGAGGCTGCTATCAAATCCCCCCTCACTCTTCGCTTCTGCAGACTAAACAGACCCAACTCCCTCAGCCTCTCCTCATAAGTCATATGCTCCAGCCGCCTAATCATTTTGGTTGCCCTCCGCTGGACCCTCTCCAGTGCGTCCACATCCTTTTTGTAGTGGGAGGCCCAGAACTGGACACAATACTCCAGATGTGGCCTCACCAAAGCCGAATAAAGGGGAATAATGACATCTCTGGATCTGCTGGCAATGCTCCTCTTAATGCAACCTAATATGCCATTAGCCTTCTTGGCTACAAGGGCACACTGTTGACTTATATTCAGCTTCTCATCCACTGTAACCCCCAGGTCCTTTTCTGCAGAACTACTACTTAACTGGTTGGTCCCCAGCTTGTAACTATGCTTGGGATTCTTCCGCCCCAAGTGCAGGACTCTGCACTTGTCCTTGTTGAACCTCATCAGATTTCTTGTGGCCCAATCCTCCAATTTGTCTAAGTCACTCTGGACCCTATCTCTGCTCTCAAGCGTATCTACCTCTCCCCCTAGCTTAGTGTCATCCGCAAACTTGCTGAGGGTGCAATCCATCCCCTCATCCAGGTCATTAATAAAGATATTGAACAAAACCGGTCCTAGAACTGAACCTTGGGGCACTCTGCTAGAAACCGACTGCCATCCTGACATCGAGCCGTTGATCACTACCCGCTGGGCCCGGCCTTCTAGCCATCTTTCTATCCATCTTACTGTCCATTTATCCAATCCGCATTCCCTTAACTTGCTGGCAAGAATATTGTGGGAGACCATATCAAAAGCCTTGCTAAAGTCAAGGTATATCACATCCACTGACTTTCCCATATCCACGGAGCCAGTTACCTCATCATAGAAGCTAATCAGATTGGTCAGGCACGACTTGCCCTTTGTGAATCCATGCTGACTATTCTTGATCACTTTCCTCTCTTCCAAGTGCCTCAAAATGGATTCCTTAAGGATCCCTTCCATGATTTTTCCAGGAACCGAGGTAAGACAGACCGCCTATAGTTCCCTGGATCGTCCTTCTTCCCTTTTTGAAGATGGGCACTACATTTGCCTTTTCCAATCATCTGGGATTTCTCCTGATCTCCACGACTTTTCAAAGATAATGGCCAAAGGCTCCTCAATGACATTTGCCAACTCCCTCAGTACCCTCGGATGCATTAAGTCCGGACCCAGGGATTTGTGTATGTTTAGCTTTTCTAAATAGTTCCTAACCTGTTCTTTACCCACCAAGGGCACATTCAATGACTAGAAGATGAATGATATAAACAAATTTAAGGGCCAAATTCTGTTCTGTTACACTGAACTAAATACAGTATAATGCCATTGAGGTCAACAGAATCACTCTGGATTTATACCAGTATAACTGAAAGTAGAATCTGGCTCAAAATGTGTAAACAAGCTGAATTTGATGCAGAATAAATCATGAGCTCAACAGAGATGCTAGCTTTATGGCTCAATGCGACGATCTGTAACCACCTAATCCTCCTTTGTCCTATAATGGTGGGGGTGTTAATTGCCTTCATTTTAAGTGGTTTCTCGCAACAAGCTAACCCTTCATGCTTTACAAATCTTGTGTTTTTGCGCTAAGGTTGTAATGACCTTTCCTAGGCCTGAGGAAGAACACTCAGATGTTTGTTTCTTTCACCACCTTATGTGATACATTTCCCCATCCCTTAAGAAAGCACAATTCATTGGTCCTATATAAACATATCTTCTTACATGTCAGTCACTTCTCAAATGATTGGATGTGTAGGTGCGCTTTGCTAACCGTGCTGTAGCTGTGTTGGCTGTGATATATTAGAGCTACAAAGTCATTGTCCTACTTGACGCAGACCGTGCCAAGCCAATTGACAGCCGCCTCACCTCTGAAGTGCAGAGCCCTCACATCATCAAATCTGGTTGGGGGCAGTCTGTTTTTCACCACAGCCAGATGTCAGATCATCTAATTGTCCCCAGGTATGAAGGCTGGCTGTGTGTGGATCCTGGTCCATTTGAAATCCATTCAGAAGGGCCCATGAGCAGTGTGGCAAGTCGAAGAAGGGTACATATGTGGGTGGGTCAGTTAGAAAAGACTGGTCTGCAGAGGATGTGGGAAACCATTCCAAACACCACAGTAACATCACAGGGGAAAAAATCTGGATAGGGCCCATATACAATCAGTGGAAAAAGTGGTGGAGCGGTGGAGGGCTGGCTGCCTGTGGCTTGCCGGCTCATGTTTTGGGGCAGTGACTGCTGGCTCTGGGCTGGCAGGCTTGGAGCTGGCACAGGCACTGTGGCTAGAGTCTACCTCTTTAAGGGCTCTGGGAAGGTGGGGGAGGGAGAGGAGTGTTCTTGGTTGAGGCTGGAATGGCCACCAGGGCACCCTGGGACGGCTGGAGGCCCCCTATTTTGAAATAAGTGTCTACACAGCACTTATTTCGAAATAGATATTTCAAATTTGGCATTATTTCTTGTGGAATGCGGTTTACCAAATACAAAATAAGCGCTCCGCTATTTTGAATTAATTTCGAAATAGCTGTTTGGCTGTGTAGATGCTAGTAAAGTTATTTTGAAATAACGGCTGTTATTTCGAAATAACTTTGCTGTGTAGGCATACCCAGAGTGTTTAAACATTTGCTTTCTATGAAGTATCTGTCGGTCAGTTTACTTAGAAGTCTGTTAAACATAATCCCCTTAGCTGTAGTTTTCCTCAGGTGGTTAAGATATGTAAGAGATTTATCTAGGGTTACTCTAAGGCTGATGGGGGCAGGGTTTGTGGTTTGAGCAGTGTTTGTGGATAACTGGGGAAAAGGTGCATGAGGCAATAATCTTATAGTTAACCAACTTCTGCTGAGCAAAAAGACCAGCTTTCTCTCTCACCAATAGATGTTGGTCCATTAAAAGATATTCCACCCAACATCTCTGCCTCTCTAGAGGCACACTTGGTTCTCTCTCTGTGTGTATATTCATTGTTAGTTATTATATAACGTCTGTAATTCTTTGTATCCCTTTTTACATTGTAGTTTTGAACAGTAGTAATGTTCAGCTCCACAGGGGAGCTGGGGACCAAGAAAGTGAGGGGCCTTAGCAACACCCATGATAAACAACACAAAGAAAGCAATTTAGAGGAGGAGCAGTGGCAACTAGGAACAGCAGTAGTGTTTTATATACCACTAATTTACCAAAGGCTATGTGATTAAAAAAAAAAAAAAAAAGAAAAGAAAAGAAATCCCGTTCACAATAAAGAGAGAAAAGAAAAACAGCCTGCTTACCATGGCAACCTTTTTTGATATATTGTTCACATGCTTCTGAACTTCAGAGCTACATTGCACTTTGTTCAAGAAACACCCACACACCTCTTTGCAATGAAACATTTTACATAGAGCTTTTTGTAGGCATAGACACAGGGATAGACACAGATCATTTAGAGATACAATTTCTGGCATCCTAATGCAACAGTTTTCTCTGTTTTCTAATGTTATGGGGTTTTTTTAGTAAATGAAAATCTGGCAATTGTGAAACAACAAGGGAATAAATATGGAAAGATTGTGTAATTCATCTGTCTCTCATTCAGCCCTACCCCTGGTCTTTGTGTTTCACACAAGGGAAGGAGCATGTGTGGGCCTGACCCAAAGTCCATTTAAGTCAACTAAAGACTCCCATTGACTGTAATGAGCTTTGGACCAGATTGTATGAGTATAAAGTATCAGTGGGGCCAACAGTCTCAATGGGCCCATGGACAAGGTGGGGGGCAGGCTGCTCTGTAACCCCAGAAGGAACGGGGCCTCGAATGGAAGGGGCAGGACTGGGCTAGGCAGCCCTGAGCTCCATGTCTACCCCAGGCAGTCCTTAATGCAGCGTGGAGTGTGCTGCACAGGGCTCCAGAAGTGATTTAAAGCACCTGGAGCTCCATCCACCACCGTGATGGCTGGAAGCTTCAAGCCAATTTCTTTTGCCAGCCCCTGGGACAGTTGCTGTCTTTGCACCCTCCTCCCCCTGTCAGCGGGCCTGCAAAGCATTAAAAGGAATGGAAGTAGTCCTAAGAGTGTTTCGGTTGAATAGGTCTCATTCAGAGCTCATTACACCAATTTCAAAATGGTTGAATCTTCGGGTACTTCACTGGATTTGCTCCAGTGTGTTCTGAAATCAAAATCAAGATTTGTGATTATTATTGTTACAATACTGCCCCAGGTCCCCAGTCAGGAGCTGGGCCCCATTGTAGGACCTGTGCAAATATATGAAGAGACATGATTTTTACCCTGCAGAGGTAATTATTTAAGGATCTGATCCTTTCTAGAGCCATAGTTCCACAGAAGGATGAGAAGGTTACAATTAAAATTATGTACAATTTTTTTCATACATTATTTGTGGGTTTTTTAAATATCTGAACAAATTAATGAAAGCTACGCTGTGGTGTTACGTCGCTTGCAGGTCCTGACACAGCACTGCGGCTACCCTGAGTCCTTCAGAGTGGAAAAATTCCAGCCTCATCCTGGCTGACTGTCTTTCTGTTGGCAGGGCACTCGGATACTGAGAGGCTTGATTCTCTGCTTCTCTTCTAGCTGATTCAGCTCTTGGGTTTCAAAAATTAAACTGGCTGCAACGTGCGGCTCTCCCCTGAGCTTCTCCCCGCAAGTACGGCCTGCCAGCATCTACAGTGAGCTAGCCAGAGGCAGGAAGAAGCAAAGTTCAGCAGCAAGGGTAAGGAGGAGACAAAATAGGCACTTTGTGGACAAACATAGGGATTCTTTGCTGCCTTTTGAGATTTAAGAATCCTTACAGCTGAAGAGAAACATGCCCTCAAATACACAGCTCGTTTGTATATACTCCTGCCTGGGTGCACAGTGGATGAAGAACAGGCAAGGAGATGCCCTTCCTCATCCTCTTTGTCCCTCTCTACAAGAGCTGGGTACAAATGCAGTCCTTGAGAGATACCAATACAGCCTGCTGTTCCTAGGCACCCTAGCCCCTTTCCAGGGTAGGTGAAGCGTCTAAGGCTCCCTGCAGAAGGCTGGGCTCTCCATAGCAGCCCTAGCTCCCTGGGCAACTCTTACCACAGACCAACTCTCTTTTAGGCTGGCTAGGGGCAGGGCCCAGGGGGTAGAGGAAGATCAGGGCCCCCCCACTTCTACGCAGGTTCCAGCACTCCTGTGGAGGCCCTCAAATTGAGCCTGTGCATTAAACTGCCACTGGTGCTAAGTTTGTAAAATGTAGATAGCAATCACTGTGCTGAGCATGTATATCTGATTAATTCAACTGTTGGATTTTTTTTTTAAATGTCGTGCATAACCACCTATCACCACAACCATTACACAACAGAAAATGCCACCAGGCCTCCCCCTCTTCCAGTTCCTGTGCTAAGAACAGCTCAGTCTGGACTCAGGAATTGGGCCCATGACCACCACATCTCTACTGAAGGTATGTTTGACTTTCACGTATGCCTCAGTAGGGCAAACACAAAGCAGCTGTTTGGGATGATGTGGATTCTGATACCACACTTCCATATAGAATGTGACCAGTCCACCTAAGCAGTTGTTTCTGACATCTGGGCTCATTGTGGTGCTGGGTCACATTGTGTCTGTGCATACATTTTTTTTTTCAAGGCATTGTGCAGAATCAAAATCCAAACCAGAAGAAACAACAACCCAATTAATAAACCAAGTGGGAAGTAAATTGCCTGCTGATACTTGAGGGCTAGCTCAGGGGCCAATTTCAGAGGCTCTTCATAAAAAAAGTTCCTCTTTATAAATTAGTCATGCTCTCATTAAATATAATAACTGGTGTGAAGGTTTTGTGTGTTAACCTTCTAATAATAAATGTGCAATAGTAACACACACAAAACCAGCTCTGAACTTGGCAATGGCCATTGCTTTCTATTTTTGCCTTGTTACTTAGAGGAGGCAACATACTGGAAATATCCCCGGTGGCCTATACTTTACTGTCTGTTGGGAGGGTGTGGAGGCCAGGCATCGGCTAAAACATGAGTCATTTGTGCTGTAAACCAATCTTTGCTTTTGAGATCACAATGTCAAATGCTGTTTCACTAATAATCAATGAGGCTTCTCTGTGGTCAGTCACCTGTTAGTGAGGTATTATCATCATTTGCATGTCTGGTGGGCTTGTCTTGATAAGTAGAAATAGATAAATAAGTAAAACTGAACTTTCCAATCAAGTGAGTGTTTAAAAGAGTTCCTCTAATTTTGCTGAGGTTTGTACAGAGCTTGTAGAGCCAATAGCGCTTTGTCTGGGATCAAAAGACTCACTGTGCGGGTGCAGAGTTGAAATTTCAACAGCACAATCACCAACACTGAGTTCCTAGATACAGCTGCTCTTTTAGGGTTATTTTTGTTTGTGTCTTGTCTCCAGCATGGCTCAAGTTTCATGGTGACTTTCAAGAAGCCCCTACGAGCAGCTGTTGCATTCAAAGAGAAAAGATGCTTTGTTTTGTGACACTACTGATCTACTCTCCTGACTAATGGAAAAATTTATGTAGCGTTTCCTTTAGTATCTGATCTTCAAAATATGTATTTTTGGAGACCAATCTGAGTTAATTGAATCTCACTCAGATATGACATGGGGATTGTTACTATTTACAGCAGCCTAGTTTAAGCTGTTGCTTGTTCAGCTAGATACCATTTAGTAAGTTTAAAATGGTACTTTGGGTCTCAGAAAAGTCTAAATTTTCCTACTGAGAAGTGCATGTGTGTATATATATTGTCTTACCAAGAGCTGTGATTGTTTGTTTGGTGGCCAAAGGAAGCACTATTCTTGAACCAATGGTATTGGACATTGTCATCAGAGGTTTTGCCCCCTTTTTAAAATGAGGTAATTGCAGACATTCCAGTTAAACACGGAGTAGCCTGTTGATCAAAGTGAACTTGTGAGGTGTATACGGGTATCTTAAACTACAAAAATGCTTACTAGAATACATAAAAGAAAGGATTCCTTCTGTGTTTACTCCAGGCAAGATTTTTTTTCTTCTGTATGTAGGGAAAGTTTTCCAGATTGTAGCACTGATTTAATAGTGGCTAATACCCATTTAATTTGTTTTGTTGCTGAAATAAAGTTTGATGGGGGGGAGGGGAGAAAAACAGTCTGGAACCAACTAGTGTCCACACAATACTGGTTATAGCTATTTAAGTCAATTCAGAAACTGATTTCCTTAAAATTGGTGTATTTTCTGTTTGTAGAATGAGGCTAAATCATCTCAGTTACCTTTTTAAGATAGGCTGAGTCCGTAGGCTACATCTCTGTATTGGAGACACACAGGCCTGGCCACAGAGTTTGTGGGGCCCAAGGCAGCATGCTGTGGTTGGCTGAACCACACAGCTGTGTGGCTCCCAGTCAGGGCAGCGAGTGAGCAGCTGGGTGGGTGGGGACGGGAGCTGGGCAGTGCAGGGCCCTGAATGCGCAGGGCCACGTGGCCCTGAATGTGCGGAGCCCAGGGCAACCGCCTTGCTCGCCTTGCCCAAAGGCCGGGCCTGGAGACACAATAGGCTGTTCTTTCTTATGCTCATGCTAAAGTGGCTCTCTTAGTTGACAATGTGGATACTATTCTATATTCCCCAGGTTCCCAAATAATGCTTCAACCCTTGAGAGAGACAAGGCCATACAAAACTTTCACTGTCTGTGCATTTTACCATTGTGGTGACACTTTATTTTTGTCATATAATTTTTGAGATATTTTGTATTCATTCCAAGAGAACCAATCGTACAGCAACCACTGGAGACAAAATTATGCCTTCTTCTCTCTAACAGCTTAGTAAGAGACACTTCATCTCCCTGGTGATAAGAGGCTAAAATGGATATGAAGGAACATCCAATTTGTTGGTATTGTTTCTTTCCTTCCTACCTACTGCAAACCTGCCAGCTATTTATATTCAGGGACCATTAGGTTCACTTTAAGGGCTGCTGATTTGTTCTTTCTACTCTAGCCTTGTTCTACTCCTAGCCTTGTGCATTTCTTTTCAAGAGCTCTTCAAGGTGGCTAGCTTAGATAGATATTGTCTGTCTTACATAGTGGAATGCTAAACAACCCTGCTTTCTGCATTGCTTATTGTACTCAACGCACTTTCAGGGAAAAAAGTGTTTTTTTTTTTTTGTCTCCTGGATCTTATTGGGTGCCTAATTTCAGCTCAATATCATATGGACATTCTGGTTACACTAGATTATGGCTTCTCAAGCAAAATAGCTCCTGAGCGATATTTCCCCCCTCCAGGGAAACCAGCATGGTTACAACAGCTGGAGCAAGAAGATCAAGTGTAAATATTTAGAGCGTGAGAGAGAGCGCGCGTGCGCGAGAGAGAGAGAGAGAGAGCGCGTGCGCGTGAGAGAGAGAGAGCGCGCGCGCGCGTGAGAGAGAGAGAGCGCGAGAGAGAGAGAGCGTAAGGCCAAAGATGGATTGATGAAATAGGAGGCTATTTTGTAGCTGATCAATTTTTTTTATATATTCATTAGAACATTAAGTTTAACAACGAAGGTTTTAAAAAAATAGGACCCTAACTCAGTATTTAGGGTTACAGATTTAATGGCCTGATGTTCCAACACGCTATGCAAACAAGCGTTCAGTAGAAGCAGGCAGGTGCTCAGCTATGAACCTATACAAGGACTGAAGAGTCTAAGGCAGGGCTACTCAACACACAGCCTGTAGGCCGCATGCGGCCCATTTGTTTGCAACCGCGGGTTGGAGCCAAATAAAAAAAGTAGTCAATATAATGGTCTTCTGTAGTTAAATTCCTGGACTGTCATTGCTCATTAAAAGTGCTGTCGTGTGTGGAAATCGGGTAGATATTGCATTTTATTAATATCAGCAGAACTGACTTAAATGGGGCCTGCGTGTTGTATAGTCTTGCCTTAATCTTTGTATTTGTGCCCGTCAGTGAGAAAGAAGCTATTTGCATAGCTATTTGCATGTATATGCAACCACACTTAAGTTGCAGCCCTTGGCATGTGCTGTGAGTATCATTGCGGCCCCCGGAGTTTCCAAAGTTGAGTAGCCCTGGTCAAAGGTAACTCTTCTTTTAAAAAAATCAAGGTCAACAATTTTTCTTTAGATGAAAGAAATTCCAAGTAATTCCAAATGAAAGAAAATAAAGCTTCTGGAATTTTGGAGATTGAATAACACGCCCACAATTATTTGAAAATAAGATTCCACACTAAGACTCCATCTACATTTGGAGCTGGGGCTGTGATTTCCAGCTAGCACAGACATACTCACATTAGCTTTCATTGAACTAGTGTGCTAAAAATAGGAGGATTGCATGGGCAGTGATGAACGGTGGCACAGGTTAGCTGTCCCCAACATTCACACTCCCAAACCTTAGGGGTGTATAGTTGGCACAGCTAGCCTGTGCTGGCACTCTCTGTTGCCCATGCTGCTGCAGTTGAACAGCTATTTTTAGCTTCCTCGCTTGATGTACTCATGCTAGTGCTCATCTACACAAGCAGGGAATAAAATCCTCTAACTCCAAATGTAGATGTAGGCTAAGGGTAATAACTGTACCATCCTATGGCGTTAAAATTCTGCACATTGTTCACTGTGTACTAGCAAAATCTAGGATTTTTTCCAAACCAAGTGTTATAAAATAAAATACCAAACTGAATACAGCATAAAACTGAACTTCTGATTAATTTCTGAGGTTGTTTTCTTTTTCACTTGTTCTGCACATAGTATCTTGTCCTAGGGATTTTTATTATTATTATTATTATTATTTGTGAACTGCAGGAGTTACAAGCAGCTGTTCAGTTTTTATGAACTAGATCTTTAGTAATGGCTCCTGGAGCATGAATGTTCTAGAAAGTAGTTCATAGTTGGTGTGCCAAACCAGTTTGGCAAGATAAGGCATAACCAGGAGGAAAAGCTGATCTTTTTTAGTGAAAGTTAGAAAAGATACATGGAAGAGCTTCTCGCTCGCACTCAGTTTCAAATCTCATGTAAGCTGTTTTCAATTTTATGGGCCGAATTTTCCAGGGGAACCATTTAAGCAGTGCCTGCCAAAAATGTGTGTACAGAAAACCCACATTTTATGTCACAAATCTAATATAATACAGGTAAACTGCTATATACATGTGCAGTTGCCGTGCTTGTGTATGCAAAAGTAAGTTTTGCACGCACAATGGGTACTTCAGACACTTGTTTTTGGAATGTAGTTATCTAATCTAAATAAACATAAAATAAATAAAAGCCTTTTTATTTTGCTATAAGCAGATTCTGCCCTGTGAAAAACATTCCCTACTGAGTGGAAGGAGTGACTGTCAGATGTGCTGATCTGTTGATATAAAATACCTGCAAGATCACAGATAATGTTTTGCATTAGATAGCAAGTTTGATGACAGTAGGTTGCTATTGGATATGGATGTGAATGTGTTATTGACAGTGTTGGAGGCAATATGAAGGAGAAATGGAATGCAGCAGTATTTCCCCTTAACTTTATTGTCCGTTATTTATGGTGTTTTTGGTGAATGCAGCAGGCCACATCCCAAACTTAAATGTCATTAGACATAGTTTGTGTTTGGTATTATTATGCAACAGGAGGTGAGATAAAGGTACATAGAATATAGAATACTTCATATTTACACTGGAGAGCATATGGAGGCTTTTATAAGTGTGACAGGCTTGGGGCTCTTTGGGATGTTACTGGATGTGCTGAGATACCACTGAGCCCATCTCTTTTTGTCAGCCTGGGCACCCTTAAACCCTGTCTTGCTGAGCCAACCCCTTATACCTCCTCCAGCACACACCCAGATAGGGCTGCACCCAGCTGCAGAATGACATAGATACGGTGATCAGCTCTGGGAAGGCTCAGTTCAAGAGACTTGCCCCATCAGTCCGGTGACCACATCCCGTGCAGTTCAACTCCCTAATTATATGACATTTGCCTCCTCCCTGGATGTGGATGAAGATATGCACAACTTCCTGCCTCCCCCAATTAGCAATTACTTAAAATGGGTTATATTATTCTAAGCAAGAAATAAGTTCATTCATTACAAAAGCTGGATTTTAAGTGGTTAAAGAGGTAGCAAACAGAACAAAGCTGATTACTAAGCAGATGAAATAAAGCACACAAACGAAGATTAACGAAAGAAATCTGTTATGAATATTAATTCCTCATCCTAGACATTGTCTTAGGTAGATTCCTTCACAGGCCACATATCACTGCAACCTGGCTCAAGCAGTCAGTTCTTGTTACCAGTGTTTTTCAGTGTCTCTTTGGGTGGAGAGACAGAGGAGAAATGAACTGAAGATCTTGATTGTATTCCTTTCCTGCCTTAGATAAGACTTCCATAAAGTGGAAACCTTTGTTGGAGTCTCCCACCTATCAGTGGAACTGTTCAGCAGTCCAAGGTGGAGTTTGGTATCAGATGACGAGGTCACTCTATAGTATCACAGCATCCTTGAGTCAACAGCAGTATGGAGCATAGGTTTTTCACAGTCCATTGTCCTTGCTGATGGGCTATCTGCTCTGTCTGTCTTTTCCATTTTTGGACATAGAGTCTTAGCAGTGGGCGCCATCCAAAGTAACATAGTTGGAATACAGATACATAGTCAACATTCCTAACTTCAGATACAAAAATGATGCATGCATACAAATAGGATAATCATGTTCAGTAAGACAGCCATTTCAATGATGCCTCACATGAAGTACATCTCAACTATGTCATATGTGTATCATAAGCACACTTTCATAAAGCATATAGAGTGTAATGTCACAAAGTATACAGCAAACTCAGTGCTTACATGACAGGCCCAAATCAGAAAATGGAGTGAACAAGTGTGAGATTTTTGCATGAACAGTTCTCAGGCCATTCTATGCTACAAAATTATGTTGAGTCAAGATACATCCTTTCTGTCTGCTGCCTCTGACAGAATCAAGGAGCCGGCACAGCTCTGCACTATTGTCATGAGTTTGCATACACAGGGTCTGCACTCCTGGAGCATGTCCAGAACCCTAGGAAGAACCCAATGAGTGGGGAACATGATGAGTTTCTGGAGGTGAGATGGCTGTTGGTGGCAGTCCTGGAGCAGCTACAGATAGTGGAGTGCCACTTCTGGGCCCAAGAACTAAGCACTAACTGGTGGGATGGCATTGTAATGCAAGTTTGGGATGATGAGCAGTGGCTGCAGAATTTTTGCCTGTGTAAGCCCACATTCCTGGCTCTGAGCAGTGAGCTCTTTCCTGTGCAGAGTGCCAAAATTAGAGCTGCACTGACTGTGGAAAAGCACATGGTAGGTGCACTCTGGAAACTTGCAATACCAGATTGCTACTGATCAATAAGGAATCAATGTGGAGTTGGGAAACCCACCATAGAAGCCATTGTAATACAAATGTGAAGAGCCTTAAATGGCGTTGTGCTATGTAGGACTGTGACTCTGGGATACCACAGGACATGGTGGATGGATTTTGAGCAGTGAGGTTCCTGAAATACAAGGAAGTGACCAACAGCACCCACAACACTGTTTTGGCACCAGCCCACCTTGGCATTCAATACACCAACAGGAAGGACTGCTTTTCTATGGTTATGTCAGCATTGGTAGATTATAGGGCTGTCAAGTGACCTGCGTTAACACCTGTGATTAACACAGGACCGGATTAACGTGTTAATTTTTTTAACGTGTTAATCACAGGCATTAATGTTGCGCTGCCCCTTTGAAGTGCCACTTCAGCACCAGAGTGGCACTTCAAAGGAGCTTTGCAATGCGGAGCCAGGGATCAGCTGGAGTCCCTAGCTGATCCCAGGCTCCTAATGCATTGCCCCTTTAAAGCACCAAAACGGCACTTTAAAGGGGCATTGCAAGCCCATCTGCTTGCGTCTTTCAGTGCTCACCCTGCCTGGGAGACGCCGCGCCATTGCAGAGCGTGTTCCCAGTGGAGGCCATGTTGAGCCCCGCCTGCACCCAAACCGCACCATGGGCCGCAAACAAATGGGCTGCATAAAGAGTAGTCCTGCCCTAAAGGCTGCAGTGGCAACAGCTGAAGGTAAACAGCCCACATAGGTACCAGTGTCAGTATATCCATTGCAGGGAGTGGAATGTAAGAGGCAGAACTTGCTCCCTGATAAGTTTTAAGCCTGCCTTTCTCACTTCTGCTTGGGCACGGCCCCAGTCACAGCATTGGGCACGGTGAGTATGGCCTGGCTTTGAGGAAATAACTGGATGTATGAGTCTAATAGTAGAGGGCAATGACATGGAAGAGTAGCAGAGTTTTTCACAGGCAGTGGTGTTTTTAGCTGATATTTCACTCCTGAGGGTAACAAAGGCAGAGGGAGCACAGGTGCTGCTGGCATCCCATAGCCTGTGTACTGCAGTGGTGCCTGCTAAAATTATTGCTGAGTGGTATGTGAACGTGCCCTGTGGTGGAGAAAGAAATAAAGGTTTCTGGGGAGTGCTGCCTTAGCAGAGGACTGCAGAGTACCTCCAGGAAAGTTTCATTGAGCTCCCTCAGGAGAATTCACGGGGCATCCATGTGTGCATAAACAGACTGATCTGCATCCCCCTGCCCCCCGACTGAAATCTAGAAGGGAATGACAAACAATGTTACTTCTCTTGGTTGTATCACTAGCTCTTTCAGTATGTGCACAATAATGAAAGGATAACAGAGTATTGTGCTACTTTGTGGCACAAACACTGTAATTAAAAATGTTTCTACCCTCCCCCCCATGAGTCCTCCTCCTGCATCAGGCTCACCTGTGCTTGACTGCTGAAATTACCTGTACTGTGGCCAAATCAGAAACAGGTCCTGGTTCACCTTGCAGCAAGATACCCCGTTTCTGTCCCCACACTCTGTCTCCGCATCGTCACTGTTCATTGCAGGAGGCCAATGTCTCAGGGTCTTAAGAGGTATCCATGGAGCTTCGGGGTGGGATGGCTCGGCCCACTGTGGCATGGAGTGTTTGGTAAAAGTGACAGGTCTGTGGTTATGTACCTGCTTGATTGTTGGCCCCCCTGTCTTCCTTGGCTTGCATATGGCACTGCTGCTGGTCTCTATCATGTGCCATCTCCTGCACCCTCTGAGTAATATTCTTGTAGATGCTGTTTTGTACAGCTGGTTTAGAGGTGTGCCTACACAGGCTCTTCCCTCCCCAGAGCCAAGCTCTCGTCTGCTCCATGGCCAGCTGCACTCAGCAATCTGCTGCTAGTTTGTGCGCTCCAAGCCAGGCATGCAGGAAAAGGAATTTAAAGACTTGAAAGACTTTAAATGTGGGAGAGATCTTCTGGTCTCCATGAACCAGGTCTGGGTAGTTCCCAATGGTGACCAGTGCAGTCAGTGTGGGCATTGTGAAATAGCTACGGGGTGACAGGGGTCGCCATAAGTAATACAATTTGTGCTCATGCACTGCATTAACCTAAGTGCAACAACTGTGGCTCTATGCTGCTCTGGGAGGTGATGTTACTTTGAAAGCATAACAGAGCACTTACATCAGTGGGAGACCAATTTGAGTGTAGACACCTGCACAACTAAGTCAGTGCAAGCTGCAGTGCATCAAGCTGTGTAGGGTAGACGAGGCCTCATTAACGCCTAAAGAACTGCTGATAGAAAATGTAAATTTGGTACTTGAGCATATGTATGAGCACCACATAGCGACTCCAGGCATGAAAAGCCATGGCTTTTACTGTTAAGCTATGCACTATCCTGTCCCTTCTGTTTTTATTAACACAAGCCCTGACTTGATGTTATGTGATAGCTGGCTCTTATTAATTGGAAACAGATGTACAGTATTTTTCAAATTGGCCTTTAAAGGCCCCATACTGGACATGTATGAATGAGCTATACTCTGATTCAAGATCAGCTGCTTAGTAAACAAATGCCAACATGTACATGACAGGTTTGAAATCCTATATTTGTCACACTCCAACAACCCCCTCTGAGAGAGCTGTTAGCCTCTGTGGGTGTATTCAGTGCCAAGTAGCAGGGAACTGGACTTGATGCCTTCTTGAGGTCCCTTCCAGGTCTAGCATTCTATGATTCTAGTCTATGATTGATTCTCTGGGTTTTATTACCAAAAAAGTTGAGAGCTATGAAAATGTAGGTGCATGTAAGAAGACAGGCTGCTCAAGTTTTGCGAGCTGCCCCAACAAAATTGCTTTTAATTTTTAAATTGTTGATGCTGGGAATTATTTAGTATCTGCTTCCAGGAGATTATGCATGGAAGTGACAGCTGTAGTCAGTGACCAGGGAGCCTTTTCCTTTCCTTCGCTCTACAGCTGCTTCTTACAGTCTGCAAATAGTTGATTTTTTTTTTCTTTTACTGTCACAAGTTACAAAAAACCTTTTCTAATGTTGTGATTGTTTATCCTGCAATGCAGGACTCCTAATTAGCATGAACACTTTTTTCCTTCTCTTATTATTTGAGATCAGTTTTGTTTTGGAGTCCATGTCACAGATTTTCCTAGGAGAGTTACAGCTTGTTAGGTCTTCCCTCCCTGCTGGTCTCCAGGGAATGTGATATCAGCTCTGCAAGACTCCAAGGACTCAAGTTCCCAAATAAGAGCTTAAAAAGCAAAGGCTGTTGGTGTAGAAGTTGACAGGAATTGAGAGAGAGAGAGAGAGAGAGAGAAACAGGAGTATTATTACAAAACCAAAGGGAGGGTGAAAGAGACATGACTAAATATCAGTTCAATGGTTCAAACTATGATTAACAAAGCTTTAAATCAAATTTTACCTATTCCCTAACTTTAAAGCTGCCAAATTTTGATTCAACATTTCTCACAATTTATAACCCTACAAGTTAAGGGCCAGATGCAAAGACCAAGGAAGACAATGGAAGCCACTGAGTTTATGCCAGTGGGTTTGAGGTTAGGCCCTACAGACCAGATCTTGAGCTGCTATCAGCTGAAGTTTGTGGAACTGTCAATTTACCTCAGCTCAAGATGTGGCCCTAACAAAGAAAACAGGGAAGGGATTGGGTTTTCACTTGTCTTTTTCAGATGTTGAATGTAAGGTAGTGAACATAATATTTGTATCACTTTTTCATGGAAAAGATATGGGTTTCATTTGCCTTTTGTCTCACAGGAAGATTGCAAAATGGCATCATCCGGCTTGGGACATCTTACCTCAGGAGACCCTCCCAGGGCATGTCAGGCAGGTTAGAACTGCTATTCTCTCTCTTTCATAGACATTTCCACAAGTCAATCAGCTTTAAATTGTAGCCAAGGCTCCATAGGACTCTAACCAGCCAAGACTGCTTGGTGAATGTATATTTCTTGGTCATCATCCCTGCGTGCCCTCTCTAACCCTCGGATCCATTGTCAGGTCTGCAGTACTTGTCTATGTGCCTGTCCATGCAGTGGGGGGTTGCATGTGCCTTTGCAACAGACCTTTCATTCTTGGGCTTCTGAATTATAGTAACAGAATCTAGCCAGGTAGTTCAACGAGGTTATTTTTCTCCTTAAATACAAATAATCAGCCAGGTAAAATGCAAAAGCAAAAACATACTGTGTCTGGCAGCTACATTGCAAAATATATGCTAACACAAGTCAAAGCATTTAGTCACTCTCTATTTGTTTGCCCATTCAATAGTAAAGTTGACGCGGTGTGCCATTTGGAGGGATGTCCCATGCACATAATAAAACAATTTGATGGTTTGGTTGAGTCAGCAGAATTGGTACTATTGCATCATTTGATTAGAGGAAAAACAGTCTTTTTCATGGGGTAACAAGCAGACTTGTAACCTGACACAGTTTCGCCTCTTATAACGCAAAGCAATGTAACATAAAAGGTGAAAAAATAGGTTTGTTATTAGGAAGAGGCTAACTTTAAGGGTAGTTAAGGTCTTGAATAGATTTCAAAGAGAAGTTAGGGAAGCACCAGCCCTAGAAGTTTTTAAGAACAGGTTTGCCAAACTAATGTCAGAGATGGTCTAGACTTATTTGGTGCTGCCTTTGGGGCAGGAGCTATCTGGACTTGATAAACTCTCAAGCCCCCTTCCATCCCTATAGCTCTGAGAGACATCAGAAACAGGTAACAAAACAACCACTAAGAACTATGAGGAAAATTCTTCCCTTTGCAGAGACCCAGCACAAAGACAATGAACTATTTGTTTAAGTTGCAACTTAGCCTCCACCCAAGGCTTAAGTGGTAATCAGCTGATTCATGCTCCTTGTACTGGGTCTCTGCACAAAGGTGTATTTCATGCTAAAGGAATGAAATCATAATTATATAAAATAATCAGGCACTGTGAATCAGACACACACCTTATTGATCCAGGCAAATATCCAAGCTTGAGACCTCATGGTTAATGAATTCTTCAGTCTGCACGTCTTTCTTTTTGACAAAGAAGGTGAATTTACCCCCTCTGCCAACCATCTCAAAACTGAGTGCCTGTTACATTGAGAGGTGTTACTCTATGACCCACATTCTGGTTATGAGCCAGTGGGAACTAGGGAAGGTGTAGCGATGTGCTCAGTGATGCTTTATGGCTTGTTCAAGGCAGGGAAAAAATGGCAATGACCTTTCAAAAAAGCTGTAGCAAATGCCAACTATGCATGTACTCCCTTCGAATGGGGAACTACAAGAAGTGAGCCAGGCATCTTTTAAGTGAGCCACTCTACATGAGCCCTGTTGTTGCAGTGCACCCTTGAGGCCAGTGTACTACAGCAGTGACAAACTGAAAATCTTACATCTTAAATGCCATACTGCTATCATGCTAACAAATCCAGGCAACCTGTAAGGGCAAGGCTGTGCAATGTGGTCCACGCCACTGAGCAAATGGACACTGGGACCAAATTCAGAACTGGTGACAGAAAAGTTTTAACACCATTTGGTTAGTCTGACTAGCTCAGATAAAAACACAACTGTTTCTCTTTGGGGGGTATGTCTACACTACAGAGTTTTTTTCAGAAAAACTGCCTTTTTTCCGACAAAACATGCATCGCATCCATATTGCAATCGCCTTCTTCTGAAAGTAAATCGAAAGAACAGAGGGGTTTTTCTGGCGTTGATAATCCTCTTTCTGCGAGGAAGAAGGCTTGTTCCGAAAGAGCTCTTTCGGAAAAAGGCATTTGTGGACAGGGAGGAGCAGAGGCGTAGCAAAGGGGGGACAGTTGCCCCCGGGCGCCACGCTAGGGGGGGCCACCGGGGGGGGTGGGACTGGAGCACATGCTGCTCTTGCCCACCTGATGCTTTGAACCAGACCTGGGAGCTGCTGGCTAAGTGCTGCTGCCGGCTCTCTACATACTGCGAGCTGAAGCAGCCAGCTGGGTGGGAGGAACAGTGGTTTTAAAGGTACGTTCCTCCATGCCTGGCTCTGGGGGGAGGAGGGGAGAACTTGATTGGGGGAGTGCTCTCCCCGGCACTGGGGGGGCCTTGCTCTGGGGGAGGAGGGGTGAGTGGATGGGGGGGCTGGCTTTGGGGGAGGGATGGTTGTGTTATACTTAAATACTGCATGGGATCTTTTGGGGGGAAAAGGCAAAATGCCACATTTATTGGTAATACACACATATAGCAGTCAACGCTTATAGGCATATAATACAGCGCACACACACACACCATGTCTTGTTTTTACCAGTAGTTGTTCCACCTAACTGCTGGCCAGATTAGTTAGGTGGGGGAAGGTTGGAGCCGGATCAATGCTCCCATGTTGACTGCAAGATGCCTTAGAGATGTATAGTGTCTTCCCTCTCATGCAGAATCATCATATGCATATGCAGTTATTCGTCTATGGCACCTTCTTCTGGGTGTTGTTTTAATGCTCCCCCATTCACCTTCAAAGAGGGACCTTCCAAAAGCAGGCACTTGCTGCTTACTCCCAAGGCATCCATAGGTCCAGTCTTCTTTCAATGAGCCCACTTCACAGGTCGCATTGTTCTTATTGTTCTTGAATCTGTCTTCCACCTTTCTCCAACCATTGCAAGTGCCCAGAGATGCTTTTCTTTCATGCCTTATGCCAGTGGTTCTCAACTCGTTTCAGTCCACGGACCACCAGGCCAATCAAAAAATTTTCGCGGACCACCTCCTTTTTGAGACACAATAAAAAAGAGCAGATATCGAACATTTTGGTTTGAAATTTATTTCTTACTAACAGATTTTTGGATTCTCTTCTCACTGACAAGCTTTTCAATGTTTGGAGTGGTATTTGATAATGCACAATGAATATTGCTTTCCACTGCAAGCCGATTCCTCTGTTTGGACTTAATGTGCAACAAACACGAAAATCCAGTCTTACACATATAAGTTGATGCAAATGGCAAAATAAATCTGACTGTGTGTGCTGACAGATTTGGATAACTGCCGGTCACGCTGGCCCAAAATTTTGCTATGGTAGACTGCTGGTACACATCTTGAGCCGCAAAATCATTTTTCAGATCCAAGAATTCCTCCTGCAGATCCTCTGGAACACTATTAACATTTGTTGTAAATGGATTCCTGATGAAAGATAATCCATCCCTTGTACTGTCCACCTCTGGAAAATATCATTGGAATTCATCTCGTAGCTTCCGTAAATGATCGAGAATTTGCATCTGAATGGCTTCCTTTTCCCCAAGCATGGCATCCACATATGGAAATTGAACCAAATTATTGCCTTTGACTCTTACGATCCAGAGTTCCAATTTGTCAAGAAAAGCCTTGATGATGCTTTGGTGAGAGAAGAGATTGGCACCTTTCCCTTGCAGCTGAAGATTCAGTTTGTTCAAGATTCCAAAAATATCGACAAGATACGCAAGTTCTAAATTTCATTGCGTCAGCACATTTTGAAATTCCTCTTTCCCTTCAACCTGGAGAAATAAATCCAACTCCTCTCTCAATTTAAAAACTCTGTTGAGTACATTCCCTGCTGACAATCCACCGTACAGAAGTGTAGAACAGCAACACATCAAAGTCGGAACCCATGTCCAGGCAAAATCTTTTGGACAGCCTGGTGTTCAGAGCCAATGATTTGATGTGATTCACCACTTTCACCAACCCTTTGAAAACGGCATTCAGTTGATCAGGCAATGTTTTTGACACCAAAGCTTCCCTATGAATGAAGCAGTGAACTCTGGTTACCATTGGAGCGCGCTGTTTCACTAGCATTTGGAAGCCCGATCTTGAGCCGAGCATGGGAGGTGCACCATCTGTGGTGACACCCACAAGATTTACCCAATCCGGACCATGTACTTCAAAGAAATTGTTAACAATTTCCATCACATCCTGAGCCTTTGTGGTGGTATCAAGAGTCTTACAAAAAAGAAACCCGTCTTTGAAGTCTCCCTCAAACATGTATCGTGCGAACACCAATAGCTGAGAGCACAATGCGACGTCGGTCGATTCATCCAATTGTACGGCAAACAATAGAGACTTTATTTCATCCACAACTTGTTTACTGATGTTCTGTGATATCTCATTTATCCATCTCAATACTGTGTCGTTAGAGACAGATATATCATTCAGCTTCCTTGCTGCTTCCTCACCAAGAACAAGCCACACCATCTCTTTTGCACAGGGGAGCACAAGTTGCTCTACGATGGTATGAGGCTTCTTGGCGTGTGCAACTTTGTATGCAACAATGTAAGAAGTACGCACTGCATTGCTTGTCTTATTGTAGAATGCACTTGTTGAGTCGAGGTGCTGCTGTTTCAGGCCTGATAACCGCCGCTCAAAATAATCTTCATCCTTTTGCAACAAGTTGGGGTGACACTTTTCGAGATGGAGTTTCAGCTTAGCTGGCTTCATTGAGTCATTCCCCAAGACTTTGAAAAAAACAACACATTGTGGCAAATCCTTCTTTTTCTTGACAAGTGAAGCCGAATTTGTTGTAGTCCTCTGAATACTTGTGCTTGACATTTCTTCCTGTTGTTGCCATTATAAACAAACTATACCACACCTGTAAAACAGCACATGTAGCACAGGACGAACGACACAGCAACTGCTCAGCATGATGGCGGCAGCTACACTGACGCTCAGAGCCTCAGACAGAAGTTACTGGCAAAACAATGCGGTTGCGTACTAGGTGACGCTATGGATGACGTGCCGCGTGCTTGTGAACACAGTGTAAAACAGCCTAACGGTGGCGCCTGCTGACGCCATGTGACTTTCCACAATGTTCCTGCGGACCACAGAAAAAGTCACCATGGACCACCAGTGGTCCATGGACTACCAGTTGAGAACCACAGCCTTATGCATTCACACCTCATTCACTCAACAGGACAATCAGTTTAGCAAAGGGGGGTACAAAGTCTACAAGATACAAGGTTTCTATGTAAAAAGGCTTAATACAAAGTTTCTATGTTCTGTAAAAGTATACAAAGTTTCTATAAAAGGACTTAATACAACAAAAGACTTATTACAAAACTAAAGACTTATTACAAAACTAAAAGGACTTGATACACAGTTAAAATAAAATAATTCAATGAGAAAATGATTAATACAGAGATTAATGAGATTTACCTACAGTTGCATTAGTATGGAGGGGGGGCTGAGGTGCCTGCTTTGGGGAAGGTGGTTGCATTGGAATGGGGGGGTGCCTGGCTCTGGGGCAGGGGTGAGTGCATTGGAGTTACTTATTTTTTTTAAATACAAGATACTTTATAACAAAAGGAAAAACCTAAAAAAACAATAATCTGGTTGCACTTTAAAGACTAACAAACATGTAGATCAGGCATGTCAAACTTGAAGCCCTCTGAGGGCCATACAAATGAAAACTGATAACTTTCAGGGACACCAAAGAAAATGTACTTCTATAGGACAGTTGTAATTATTATTATAGATTATGTTTTAGGTATATTTTATATTTTTCCAGGTCTTGTTTTAATATAATACAATAATTTGATGTGTAAAATTATTTGCTCATATAAAATGATTTTTAATTTAAATATAAATTTAAGGTACTTTAAAATTTTTTATGATACATAACTTGTTTTGTTGAAATAAAAACAAGTATAGACCATGGTCAACCAAATAGAACAGGCTTTTGTGAAAATTTCAGATACTTTGTAAGTCTGAGATTTTGCATAAACATATAATTATTCGTGCAATTGCAAAAATTGACATATTTATTGATATAAAATTAATATACATTTTGTGATTATTTGGGAATAAATACATAAAACCCAAAACATTAACAAAATATTCCCCTCCTTTTCCCCAGAGCCAGGCACTCCCATACCCCAATTCTAAGCCAATCCCTCTCCGCTCCCCCAGAGCACCACCCGTCCCACTCTAACTTATTGCGTCAAGTGCTTTCAAAAAAGTGTGGGCGATTCTGGAGTTGTGTGTTACTTTGATTTAAAAATATTTCTGAGTGTTATTTTAATAGGCAAGTTAATCTCTTACATTCATAATTATGATGTAGTTTATTGCTGTGCAACAGTATGAAAAACAACTGGGTTAACTAGTAAGTAACTCAGCAGTTAGGAAGCATTACAGATTGCTTAAAATAAATGCTCAATCTTTTTTACCTTTTATTCACTAAAGCAGCGAGTTTGCTATAACAGTGGTTTTAAATGCTTGCTTGAAATATAGTGATGAAATTCATATTTAAGTTGTATAACATTTATTTCTCTTGTTTTATAATTTGGCATTTGGCAAATTTGGCATTTTTAATGTAAAAGACGTGAACCTAATGAGACCAGGCTATGAACAAATTAAAGAGAAAAAATTATTTAACAGAATGTAAACCCCAAAAACTTTATATTTGTCTGTAGTTAGTAAAATAAGTAATTCATTAAACAATAAATATTCTAAGATGTGGATTATTTACAGTGGTGTAGTGAGGAGGGTGAGGAGGAGGGGGAGAGGTTGCCCCCAGGTGCCCTGCTAGTGCGACGCCAATTTAGTGCCCCTCCACTCCCCATCATCCCTCTGCTTGCCTGCTTTTCCTCTGCCCATCCTGTCCTCACCAGGGAGGGATCTTTAGGCGCGTGCTCTCAGTTTGTCATACACACACAGGGCAGGGGAGGGGTTCAAGTGTTGCTCGGGCTGGACATCGTGCTGCGGTCTGCACACATGCAACCACATGCAGTGGTAGTGTGCGACACACACAGTCACAGCAGGCAGCCCCTGAGCAAGGGAGGGCTCCTGCTGCCAGGTTCAGGGGAGGCCACACATGTCTGACCGGGGGCGGCGGTCCCTCCCAGCACCTGCTATGGCTGAAAGCAGGCTAGCCATAAGGGTGCAGGCATGACCCCAGACACCCCGAGGAGTGCTGCACATGGGCATGCCTGCACCTGTGAGGCACCATCTGCTCCCCGTGGGCAGCGCTGCAAGCCACAGGTGTGTGTGCAGACCCTGGGGAGGGTCAGGCTGCTCCTGGCTCCTCTGCCACCCAGGGGATCCCACTGTGGCTGGATACTTCCCTTGCCTGCTTGGCCGTGGGCTGGAGAGGGTTGGGGGGTGGAAGAGGGCAGAACGGTCCCCTGGGCACCTTGGGGCCCCTGTGAGGCATGGTCTACTGTGCAGGCCACACATGGCCTTGCTCCCAGGACATTCCCCTCCTCTGGCCCAAGGACTGTTGGTCGCTGCTCACAGAGGAGGGCACAGCATCAGGGACAGTATCTGTGTGGATGACTGATTGGCACTCCCTCTTTGTGTTCTCCACAGCTGGACCAGCCAGGACCGAGGGCCGAGCCACATCACCAGAGCCTGGGGGACCCGAAAGTATGCCAGGGTCCAGGAAGACCTCATGTATCAGCATGTCAGTGTCCTGCGCGACATGCAGCAGACCCTGGCGCAGAAGATCTATGAGGATGCAGAGTGGAGGAACTATGCATGGAACCAGCTCATGCAATGGTGTGACAACATGTGTTGCTGCTCCTGGCCACCACCCTCCTGCCCCCCCTGCTATGCCCATTCCCCCTCCACCTGCCCCCCCCCGTGCAGTGCCAGTGCCTCCTACCCCTTCACACCTGCCATCCCTGACCCTACTCCAACCGCCCCTCCTGTGTACCCCACTATGGGCCCTGCACCCGACGTGGCACATCTAGCACCCTCCCCATCCAGGTTATGAGCCCCCTTCCCCTGCACACTTTTTTTTTAATATTACATCAATACAGACTTCATTTTGTTACAAATCAAACAGGTGGTTTTATTGAGTGGTCAGGGAAGGGGCAAAGGGAGGAGTTGTGGTAGGGAAGAGATAGGGCAGAAAGCCAGAGGCCTCTATTGGGGAGGCCCTGGGGTGCTTGAGAGAACCTCTCCCTCAGGGGCTCCCGGATATGCACCCCAGCCTGATGGGCCTGTTAGATGGCAGCTGTCCTCGGCTGCTGGAAGGCTCGCCCCTCACGGCTGGTGTCTGCACCTCACCCCAGGAGGAAGGACTCCCCATTCCTCTCCATAATGTTGAGGCGGACACAACATGCTGCAACCACCTCAGGGATGTTGTGCTCCCCCATGTCGAGGTGGGTCAGCAGGCACCTGAACCATGCCTTCAGGTGTCCAAAGGCGCACTCCACTTGGACTCTGGCCTGGCTGAGGTGGGCATTAAATTGCTGGGGTCCAGGTGGCCTGTGTATGGCTTCATTAGCCATGGCATCAGGGTGTAAGCCACATCCCCCACGATGCACAATGGCGTCTGCACGCCCCCAACCGCAAAGTCACGGCAGGGAAAGAATGTGCCCGCCTCCATCTTTCCGTACAGACTAGAGTTCTGAAACACACGAGCATCATGTGCCCTGCCCGACCACCCGACAAAAATGTCCGTGAACTGTCCATGGTGGTCGACCAGGGCCTGCAGCATCACAGAAAAGTAGCCCTTTCTATTAATATACTGGGCTGCTCGATGTTCTGGTGCTCGGATTGGGAGGTGGGTCCCATCCATGGCTCCAACACAGTTTGGGAACCCCAGGGTGGCAAATTCAGTCACAATGGGGTCCAGGTCTCCCAGGTGGATGACCCAGAGCAGCAGGATGGAGTTGATGGCCCTCACCACCTGCAGAAGGAGACAAACAAACACAAAAAACAGAGAATGAGAGAGGGAGTGCCTGAGCCCTCGGGAGGTGCCCGTCCCCTCCCACCCTTCAAACACTCCAGGAGCCACCCCCTATGAGCCCTCCCCCCAGCAGCAGGCACATAGACAACCCCCCTTTCCTGAGGGTCCCCTTTTTTCAGGACTCTCTCTCCCCCGCTCATGTAGGGATTGCAGCCCCAGAGTGCCTTACCTCCATGAGAAGGGCCCCAACGGTGGAGTTCCCCACATCAAACTGGTTGCCCACCAGGGGCTGTCAGGGGTGGTGAGCTTCCAGAAGGCGATTGTGACGTGCTTCTCTAGGGTGATGATGGGCCACAGGTAAGTGTTGCATCTCCAGAGGGCGGGGAGAGCCAGGCACACAGCTCCAAAAAGGTGGCCTTCCGTATGTGGAAGTTTTGGAGCCTTTGCTGGTTGTCCCACCACTCCATGACCAGCTGGTCCCACCAGTCTGAACTGGCGTCGAGCCTCCAAAAATGCCTTTCCACAGTGGGTTGCGGTTGCTAGCGTGTAGCTCCCACACCCAGGGAGAGGGTCCCCAGCATGAGCTTGGGGGTCAAGCTCCTGCAGGACCAGGAAGGCAGCTGGCACAAAGTGCTGCAAAAAATACAGCATGGCCATCGCATGCCCAGGGGCAGCTCCAGCTCCATGGCACAAAGGAAAAAGCTGTGGCATCCACAAAAGCAGGGCAACCACAGCAGGCACTGCGAGCGCTTTGCTGTCCCTCAAAGAGGTAGGCAAGCACGCAGTAGAAGCAGAGAAACAACTGTCCAAGGGGGTCCCTTTGAGCGCGTGTCTCTGCAAGGCTCCGGCACCAGCACTCAGAAGCAACTGGTGACCTCAAGCCCTGCCTGAAGTGGCTCTGGGTGGCCTTTTATGTGAGAGCATCAGTCTGGATGCTCTTTCGAAAAAGCACATTGATGCACTTTTGTGTGTGGACGCTCTCTGTCGGAAGAAGTTTTTCCAGCAGATCTCTTCCCAAAAAAGCGTCTTCCAAAAGACGCCCACCGTCTAGACGTAGCCTGAGAAACCACTTGGAAATAGCTGTGCTGTGACCGCCTGATTCCATTATTAGGCCATGTCACTCAGTGAAATAAGAGACTACCCTGAACCTTGGGGCATGCCTCACAGGCCTAAGAGAGCAGGTTTGAGCTGGAAATGGACTACCAATAGACACCTGAACAGATCCAGCAAAAGCCTATAATCAAAGTTATTTGCAGGGATCCTATTGATTTCAGTGAGCTCATGTTCAGTTTGAAAAATGCTTTCTTGAGAGGCACTGTTCTCTGCTGGCCAGAGCATGGGAGCAAGGAGACTAGGTTCTCTGTGACTTCTCTGTGCCCCTTCACATCTTTTGCTTATCTTACCTATTTAGCTTGTAAGCTCTTCTGTACACAATCTCTCACTATGTTTGTGAAACACAGTGAGGCCCTGATTTTTTTTTTGCCAAGGTCTCTAAGTGCTACTGTAATATAAATCTACCCATGTATTTTAGAAATGTGCATCTATCTGTCAGTCCATTTGTTCAAGAACTCCTCCAAAACATCAAGAACTAGGACCACCAAACTTGGTATGCAGCTTCCTCATCAACTAACTTAAAGCAAGGTCAGGATTTGGTTGTGTCAGGGAAACAGGATCTGCTTGGAATGGGATTGTTTTCCATAACATGGAAAGGAAGGGAGCTGTTCGGAGGGCCGCTATACTGCAGAGTGATCACTGGGGGTTGCTGCACCACCAATAGAGCAGCCAGCTAGGGATCATCATCTTGCCACTAAACCGGGTAAGGGACTCCTCTTCTCCAATTCTCTCCCCACCCCACCCATCAGACCCAGCCTGCGGCCACAGTGCTGGAACACAGAAGGGAAGGGAGAAGGCCCTTGCCAGATGGGGTGGTGGGGTGGGAGAAATAGGCCTCTGTCAGATCGCTGGGTAGAGCAGGAGAAAAGGGCCCCCCCACCAGACAAGAGGGGAAGAACAGGCTGTGCTGGACAAGGGGACAGAAGGCCCCGCTACCCCCCCCTCTCAGAGGAGCCATGGCCCATCCTTCCCCAACATCATCATGCTGTCCAGTATGTCTACCCCCGGGATGGCCTGCATACTCTTCCCACCTCCCAGACTGGTATCAGGGAGAGCACCAGTGGGGCTGGCCTATGCAACCCCGTCCCCTGCCCTGGGCCTCCTATACCCTGACCTGGCCCCTGGTGACAGGCAGGGTGTGCAGCCCCTTCACATTGCAGGGACAAGTCAGTGGGCAGAGTGTACAGTCCCGGCTGCCCTGGGGAGAAGCCGGTGGCCACCGTCCACCCCTTGCACCCCTGAGCTACTCCTCACCTGGCAACCCTCACTCTTGCACCCTTCTACAGCTTAGACCCCCCTGCCCTGAGCCCCTACTCAACCCCCACCTTGACTCCTGCACCACCACCACCCACACCCTCAGCCAGTTGCTCCAAGGCCCTCTCCTCACTCCTGCACTCCCCCTTCCCCCGGCCTTCCTGCCCTGAAGGATCTATGCAAGGCTGGGTAAGTCGTCTTCTTTACTAACTATAAAAATCACTTACTGACAGTGACACTAAGAATAATGAATATTGCTCTTTTTTTAAAAAGTGAAATTTTTATGAACTCTTTGGTACATACTGCCTGCTTTTCTCCCCATTCGTCAGTCTGTGGTAATACAGTATTACTCCCACACAGGCACTTCACAGAAGGCAAGTGCTTTGTTAGAAAATAAAGGACTCCCTTTCGGTGGTCTGTCACATGTTGGCCAAGACAATTATGAGAACGTACTGAAGAATTTCAGGGACAGAAACACGCAATAGCTGAATGTAGACAATGCATGCAGGCACCTGGCGTCAAAATGACACATGCTGCTTAGAAGCCTGGTGGGAGATAGTTAGCACAACCCCTCTGTGTAGCAAAAGGAATCAAAATGGGGAAGGTGGCTTAGGCTTTGTATGATGATGAGACACACTGTAGCTGGACATCAGACTCCTGAAGTGAGAAGGTGGAGGCTTTATGAGCCTTTCTTTAATGCTCCAGCCAATGTCTGACAGCTTGAAGTGTGCATTAAATAACTACGTTCACAAGTCATCTGCATAGCTGTTCAAATTTGACAAATTTAGTGTACATAAGAATGGCCATACTGGATCAGACCAATGGTCCATCTAGCCCACTGTCTTCTGACAGTGGCCAATACCAGATGCCCCAGAGGGAAGGAACACAACAGATAATCCTCATGTTATTCCCTTCCCTGTCACCCTTTTACAGACAAACAGAGGCTAGGGGCACCATTCCTACCCATCCTGGCTAATAGCCATTGATGGACCTAACCTCCATGAATCTATCTAGCTCTTTTTTGAACCCTGTTAAAGTCCTAGCCTTCACCACATCCTCTGGCAAGGAGTTCCAGAGGTTGACTGTGCGCTGCATGAAGAAAAACTTTTTGTTTGTTTTAAACTTGCTGCCTATTAATTTCATTTGGTGACCCCTAGTTTTTATATTGTGGGAATAAGTAAAATAACGCTTTGTGTTATAGAATATTGACCTTTTTTGCAAAGGCAAAATTAAAGCAGTCACTTCTCTTCCACAAGGCTCCACGTGGGGAGTCCCGCCACAAGTTTCACAAATCTTAAAACTCAAACCCTTGCGCTAAAATCGTTATCAAAATAACGTTGTTTACCAAAAAACCCCCAATAAATCACATTCCCAGTGCGCTGGCGGGTACAAAGGGCAGTGGCAAATGTTCCGTCTAAAACACATTTTTCATTTTGGAGAAGAGGCAGTTTGGGGGGGGGGGGCGATGCTAGCAGGGTTCTCTAAAAGACGAAGAACCGCTCAGTTTAGTACAAAGATAATCCATAGAAATACTGTGTGATTGTTCCTAACAAAGTCGTTTCTCTTAACATGAAGGTGGAGGGGGAAATCAACAAATGTACAAGCACCTGCATTAAATGTAGACCATTGTCCCTCAAGAATTTTTTTCTGCATTTATTGTACAAATGAAAGCCTCCATAGACTTTTGAACAAAACATTTTTGACAAAAAATATTCATTGGGAGTTTTTAAGTTTTTTGTAAACAAATGAAAAAATGAATGGATCTTTTTGGGCATCCCATGAAAAAGGGGAGTCTTTCCTCTAGCACATCAGTGCTAGTGTTATTCCTAGTTTATTTTTTTCCTCTGACACTGACATAAAAAGCGGTCTTTACCGAATGTAACTGTTGAGTCATACTACCATATAATCTGGATCTCAGAGCAACTGTAACTTACTGGTGAGTGTCTGTTACAGCCCACTGAGGATGAGTCTGTTTTGTGTCCAGCCTACTGAGGATGAGTCTGTTACAGGCCCAGTTAAAGAGCCAGAGGTCTCTAACTCCTCAGATCCACAGTGCTGTCTTTGGCATATTGCCCATGATGGCAGCTGTTATAAGCAGCTATAGGCCTCAGACAGTCAGGGCAAGCATCTTTGATCCGAGGTGAAGACAAAGATGGCAGCTGTCAGACGAATACATCTCCCTTGTCTCCTCTGTTGGTATAAACAGCTCTGCTTGAAGAAAAAGCAATGTGGTGCTTGTGAGCAGCATGAAGAATTAGGGTGCTCATAGAGAAAGTGTCTGGTGCAGGTGAAGAGTTAGAAGATTTTATATCTTATCCTCACTACCGTGTGTGGGGAGTATACAAGTACTACTGGAGGCTACCACAGCTTCCAGTAGCAACAGGGCCAAAGTTTTGCCACTCCAGGGCCTCATTTTTGAGAACCCACAGGTAAGTCTGTCTTCTTCCCTGAAGATCTGTGTCTTGGAGGGCAGTAGCAGTCTTGCTTCCTCCTACAGGACAGAAATGGGACAGATCAGCTGGCCAGTTTCACGGATACTAATCCCATGCATGATATTTGGCTTAATGATTGTCAAGTAATGACAAATATATGAACACCTGAAATGGGAAGTCTACAGTAAAATGGAAAAATGTTAAGATTTACAGGAACAACCTTTGAAAAGAACTACAGCAAAATTCAGTATTAAGTTCTCTTTTCTAACTATGTTCTCTTGACTTTATAATTCACAGACTATTCAGATAATGCAAAGCTGCTGGAATGCTCAAATGTAGCATGTCATCTCACCAGATGGAATCAGCATACTCCACACAATGTGGCATAGTTACAGTATACTTGGATACATCAATAGTTCAGCTGCAAATCCCTATTTAATCCTTTTTTTAAAGTGAGTGGTTAATGCACAAATGGATACATGTCTTAAATTACCTCAGAAATAGGGTACCCTTTCTAAAGGAAAAGCACTTATAGCATTTCATGTATCATTAACTTTCTACAGTCGTTTAAGTAAATAAAACGCATTACCAGTGCTGCTATTTTAGCGTTTCCTATAATATGCCCTATATCTAGGTACTTTTATGGTCCTCTTCATGATAGCATCAAACAAACACTCTTGAACTGTCCTCACATCACTACAGTGAAATAGGGAGAAGTATCATTCCCATTTTATAGCCAGAGTCATGAAGCTATGAAGAAATTAGGACTAGGGCCACAAACTAACACTAAGTCCAAAACATAGATCCTTAAACCCCCTGCTCAGTTGCTGCCAAAACCTGTGGGCATCTACAGACCTTAGAGGTGTGATTTACAAAGGCATTTAGGCACTTACGGAACTTTGTGAATTCCACCCTAGGTGGCTGCCAGTAAAGTCACTGTGGCACTTAAATTGTTGTGGCTGGGCATGTATGGGCAGAGCCAGCTGAATATTGAAGCCCTGTTCATGCTTAAACCACAGCAGGCTGCTTTGACGAGGCATTGCTCTGCCTTGTCTCATGTGCAGCAGCTGATCTGGTAACCATGTTCAGAGGTTACTGCTGACTGGGCCTTGCACTAAACAAAAGCAGAAGTGGTTTCCCCCCCACCCCCCAACACACACTTTCCTCCTATAGTACAATGATAAGAGCACTCAGTCAGGATATAGGAATTAAATCCTCCCTCTGCCTGAGGTAGAGCTAGGTGGGAGACTTGGTCAAATCCTATCAGGTGAGTGACATCATGCTGGGGTATTCTGGTGTTGGGATCCTCTCCTGTTCCAACTGGTCTTTTCTGTATGAGGAAGTGTGAGGGGATGCTTTGGCCCAGTGCTTAGAATACTTTATGGGAGGGTTGGGTTCCAGTCCTTGCTCCAATAGCAATTGCATTTATTTTATAAAAGTTGATTTTAAATGTATAGCATTTATTTTGAAGTGGTACAGCTCAGCTTCAACTGGAGAGCCTAAGAAACCAGCCCTCTAGACTATCCCATAGGCCAGTGCACCCAACTCAAGGTTGGGAGACCAGGCTTTGAATCTCTGCTCTACATCAGACAACGCTTGATTTGATGGCCCCTGCATACTGTGTGAATGTGCTAACCCGTGATTATAAGGGGGCTGCCCTTCCTCATTTTCTGAGAGGAAGGACTCAGACATCTAACTCCAGGAGAGGGTTCACAACTGTGAATATCAAGCTAAAGCCTGTGTCTAAGTCTAGGCCAGACTTGGGCATCTACCTCCCTTTAGGGGGTTAGGGTTAGGGTACATGCCACTCCCCTCAGCATTTCTTATACCCTGTCTTAGTCAAATCCTGCTCAGCTGTCTGTCTGTTGTGGATGCTATGCTTAGATGGAAAATTGTCCCCCCTGTATAGGAAATCTGGGTATCTAACGCAGGACTGTAGATTCCATTAGGTGATAGGGCTTCTAAATATTAAGAGTTGTAACATAGCAGCTATGCCTGCTTTGCAAATCTAGTCCTAAATGACTTGTCCAAGGACCCACAATAAATATGTGGCAGAGTCGGGCATTGAATCTAAGTCTCATGAATCCCCATCTACTGTGTTACCACGAGAAGTGCATAATTTCTTCCCTGTATATGAGACACACCAGCTTCTTTGCTCTTTTCTTTTCATTGTACAAAATAACATTATTTAAGGAAAGGAATTCTTCTGTTCTGCTACTTGGCTGGGGCTGTGAGAGAGACAAATTCTTTCAATTGCCTGTCCTGCATATCCTTTCTAAAAGTTGCTCCAGCCCCTGACAATGTTGTCAGTGTGCCCACATGCATGATGATATATCTGTGACTTTAACCTTTGACTGTCCCTTAAATCAGAGACAGACTCAAACAATCCTTGCTTCCATTTTGATATACATACAAGTATTTCTCATGGTGAGCTAATTGGACAATTCAGATTGCAATTCTTCCATACAAGATTTGCAGCAAAATGGCATTTAATGCCTTGGGACTTTAATTATCTCAACCAAACACTCATTCTGCACATTTACATGCTTGGGCAATTTTTACCTTAATAATTGTAACAGTCCCTGTAACCACGATTTAAGTGGCATTCAGTTTAATTTTGTACCATTTTTATCCTGGAGGCAGCAATAAAAATGTGAAACCCAGCTCTGATGTATTACTTACATACTCTCATCCATTTCAACCTAGTACACAGTAAGAATATAAATACATTTTGCTAATGATGGAACTCCCCCAAAAGTTCTATTCTCGGTATTCAGTGATTTCCCAGACTTCTGTTCCCAAGACAGCAAAACTTGTTGTAAAATACATTCTTTCAAGTAATTTGTCATACACATTCCATTTTACCTGTGTTTCTTAACTAGGGAAGCATCTGAAATGGGTTTGTGTTACATAAAGTGATCTGGATATTTATAGTTGAGAAAGCCAGAGATCTATCAAAATGGGCAAATAAGATGGTTATTAAAACTGCAAAACTAACAACAAAATACTTTATTGGTGCATAAACATTTGTATTATTACAATTATTTATTTTTCCAGATTCATAATGAAAAAACACAATTTGCATTGGAGTTCTACTGAATTCAGCCCACATGGCCTGATTTTGATATATGGCCGGATTGTGTGGTTCTATGCACTTAAGCCTTTTATCACCCAATTTGTTATTATTCATTTGTATTCTGGTGACACCAAGAGGCACCAACCAGTGATCAAGATTCCATTGTGCTAGATGCTGTTCACATCCACCCACTAAAAAGGTCTGTTCCAAAGAGCTTCCAATTAAAGGCATTTTACAAAGTATTCATTATTATGCTGCCATCATGGGCTCAGATCACATACTTTGTATGATAACTAGTTAAGCTGGCTAGCTAGATGGATATAAACACATTTAGAGACAGATCCATGATTATTTTCATGGTGGTGCCAAAAATCTGGTGTTCTGTCATGTTTGAGACATTATGCAAATGTTAACTTTAATTTCTGTTTATTAACCTAGATGTTGCTGTATTGAAAAATACCAACAGAAAGCAAAAGGAGCGAGCTGTAGTATGGAAAACTAAGTAAAGATGCCTATCTTCATTGGCTAATTCCACAACCAGTCAATAGGAAAGTGCCGATTTATTTTCCAGGAAAATAATTGGCTTCATTTTGTTTTTCAAGTAAAAATTCTTCTAAAAGGATGCAGCATTTCTAAAGGGAAAAGCAAAATAACATGGTTTCTTTGTCTCAATAACCCTAAAAGAAACTTAGAGTAGTAATATCCAAAGAGCTTTGGGATGCCTGATGGTCTTTTTAAATGAACTGGAAAGTGGTCTGAGACTACTTCCCAATTTACCAAAATCGCTACTCCTTTTGCTGGCAGACTCTACCAACAGAGCCAAGACTGAATGGGCACAAAGACTGAAAACAGGGTTCCTCACCTCTAGAAGTGATTCTTCTAAAACTGGCTTGAAGCTCCGTAGCAGGGCAGCGCGGGGAACCTACACAGCTGCCACCTTGGCTGTATCCTTGCTGTGGCAAAGTCCATTTTCCGGAGATATTCATGTGACAGCCCACATGAGCACTAAAATGACTTCTGTGGGAAGAGGATAAAGATCAAGCATCAGATATTTTCCTCACTCTTGGAACTGTGGCTTAGTGAGAGTCTCAAAGAGTTAGGCTGCAACCGAAGACAGAACCCTTTGCAACAAGGGCCGCATACACTGTGGTGCTCTATGAAGAAACTGCAACTCAGACACCTCCGAGTCACTACTCCTTCCTCCTTGCTTTGTGATGAAGTGGTCTATAGCAGATTTGTGCCCATTTGCTGCCTTTCCCAGCCAATTCTCTACCTATTTAGTTTCTGGAGCATATGTTTTCATTGCCCAAGTAACCCACACTGGGGTTCAAAGTGAATTCTTACTCCCCCTTTGTCCCTTGCACAGGCATGTAGTGTGAGTCACAATCCAGCCCACTGCTTTTCACATAAATTCAGCACTATAATTCACTAGCTAACATCCAAGCATTCTCAAAACAAGCAGGCTTTCTATCAAGCAGCCTAATACATTACAAGAGGTCTTCACATAAAGGCTATGGCTCTTTTACATTACATCAGCGAAGCAAAGATCAAAGGGGAAAAATGACAGAAAACAACATCTTCCACCAATCTGCCTGTTATTTAGAAAAAGCTTACTGTATAAATGTCATGGAAACAAGCTGTTCCTAGTGAAAAAAAACCCCAGCCTATTGCATCACACTTTTTCAATACAAGGACAAAATAAAGCAAATGTTAAATATTTAAAAACAAATGTTTCTCTGGAAACAGTAAGATGATCTCTGTAGTTTTCACTGGTCTTCGCTGAATCCTATATATTTAAGATGGGGATCTCGGGACAGAAAACAAACTACAAGTTTGTTACAGGTGAAGACTGAAGCATGGAAATAAATACTGAAGATCAGTCACTTTAAAAGGATCAATCACGTTTGAAGACCTATATCTGAAGCGCAATAAGCAGTCGTGACAATTGTGAAGATCCATCAAAAGGGAGACTGAGGTGCCATGAATTTGGATTCAGAGGGTTTAACATTGAAGATTTGCTTTGACAAACAATCCATACATCATTAACCCCTAAACTTAGGCAACCCAACAGAATCTGCTTACTTGGTGAGTCCACGGAGCTCTGATCTGGGTCTGTTGTTGTTTAACATCTTTATTAATTACCTGGATTTGGGGATAGAGACACAAAACTAGGGTAACTTTGGAGGATAGAATTAAAATTCAGAGGGATCTTGTTAAGTAGGCTACCAACAACAAAATTAAACTAAACAAAGTCAAACGTACAGTGCTACCATTAGGGAAGAAAAAACAAATGTGCAAATACAAAATGGAAGATAACTGACTTGGCAGCAGAACTTCTGAGAAGGATCTGGGAGCGGAGGTGGATCACAGCTTCAATATGAGTTAGCAATGCAATGTTGTGGCAAAAAAAAGCAAATAAACTTTAGGCTGCATAACCAGGGACATAGCATGCACGCTTTGGGAGATGATAGTATCACTCTACTCAATGCTGATTAGGCTTCAGCTGGAGTATTGTGTCCAATTTTGGTCACCAATACATAGAAAGGATGCAGATTGGAAAGGATTCAGACGTGAGTGATAAAGTCTATTCAGGAAGGATAGGCTCCACCCTATACCAAAAGAGAACCAGATTGCTGGCACTTTAAAATCTTCTCTATGACCTTTTTAATTTTAACTAAGGGCTGAGGGAAAGCTGACAAGTGCAGAGGAGCATGTGGTTTAGACAGACATATCCCTTAGTGGTGGCTCTATTAATGGAGATTCTCTATGTCCTAGTAATGAGGAGAGGATGTAATATGATAAAATATGGGTAGACTCTGATAAAAAAAAGTCCCATTCAAGTACAGCTAAAAATGACATTTTAAAGAGTTTATATACAAATGTTAGAAGTCTAACTAACAAGATGGGTGAACTAGAGTGCCTCCTATTAAATGAGGCTATTGATAGAATAGGCATCACAGAAACTTGGTGGAATGAGGATAATCAATGGGACAGTAATACCAGAGTACAACATTTATTAGAAGCTGTAGTGGGGTACAACTCACTGCAATGGCACCTCCTGCTGGTAATTCTCTGAATTAGCTGAGTCCACAGTAGGGCACCATCTTTCTGGCTGGTGTCTCACCCATCATCACTCTGCACTCTCTCTACGCTCTGACCCTGGATCTGTGTTGCTTCCAGGACTGTGGTGTCCTCTTTGGAACACTTCCCTCCCTCCTGCAGTACCGACTACTCCAGTGTCTTGCTCCCTTCTGGGGGTATCAGCAGTCCTCAGTCTCACCTGCCACCCTGGCCAACTGCAGCCCCCAAAGTCCAGACCCTCACTTCAGTGGCAAGCCACAGTCTATAAAAGCAATTCCTTACTGTAGCAAGATGCAGTGCAAGGCGGAAGGGAGGGACTCAGGCCCACACACTACTTTGGGTCCTGACCTAGGGACCCTCTGGTGGCAGCCTCGTCCTGCCTCCTCCTCTCCCCCGTACTGCCTCTCACTCTCTGGGACACTTCCCTATAACCCCTTGCACCTTCTCAGCCCTTGTATCAAGGCCACAGCCTGGCAGATATCAGGCTGGAGCCTCCCTCTAGCTCCTCTTCACCTGCCCAGCACAGCTCTACCCAAAGTACTTCACCTTTGTCAGGAACCAGTCCTGCACCCTTGCTGGTCAGGATCCAACTGCCCCACTGCTCCTTATAAACAGGGACAAGATTAACTGGTAAGACTAGGCTTATCGGTTAATTGTATAGTTGACTACACATTGACATCCCTAGTTTAGAGACAACAAATCCTTCATCTTAGCAGGGGATTATACTAAATTACCCTTGCAGTCCCCTCAAACTGTATGGTTCTATGAAATGTGACACTATATCTAATGTATAAAAAAACAACTTCTACCTCTGCCACATCCTAGTTAGCTGTGTGGCCTCCTCTGGGCATAAACTATAATTAAACAGGCTGAAGGGAACAGATAACCAGATAGCTAATCAAATATTGCCTTTTGGTCAGGCATCTCCTTCTTCTTGCTAAGGGCCTGCTCCTCTGAGCTGCTGAACACTTTGTGAGCTGTTGCAATATCCTTAGCTGCTGCTGGCTTTCATGGGAGTTCAAGCTTCTCAGCACCTCATGGGAGTGAGGCCGACTGCAGGTTAGCACAGCTATCTACAGTCAATAGAATGTTTCAGGGATCATGGAGCCAGCAACAGTAAACGCAGTTAAAAAGCTCTGTCCTTAAAACACATTCAAATCACTAATGCAATAAGTCTCATCCACACTCATTAGTCAAATTCTCAAAACCTTTATCTCAGAGTTTAGCCAATGAAGTTAGTGCTTGCTAATACAGGGCTAGATTCTGAATTTACACACACCAGGGTAAAGCTGTAGTTGCTTTGTGGTGTAACTGAGATTAGCATATGCCCCTCAGTGAGCAGAGCCATCAATAGGATATATATGCCCCAAGTCAATGCTTATCTGAGCACAAGGGTCTAACTCAGTGTTTCTTAAACTTTTTTAAGACCGAGGAACACCAAGTATTTTTTGTTGAGGGGGGAAAAAAAGCGGGGGGGGGGGGTCAGGGGGAGAGTTGCTCTGTTGTTCTACATGGCACACCTCCGACTGCCTCGCAGAACACAGTTTAAGAAACACTAGTCTAACTTCTTTCCACAGTGTTTGACCTGAGCCTTTTAGTCTTTAAATAGCACTTGTCATTTAACCACTTAAAAGTGGAGTCCTTCAGACCTTGCTACCTATGCCCCTTACACTTGCTGGATGTGGTGGATCATCCTGAGAACTTGATTGACTATCCCCTGCCTTGGTGGTGGGGTAGAATAGAGGCAGTTTGGGTTTCTGTAGTAAATGGCAGTATGAGAAAGGTGCCTGGATATAAGTTTGGTGTTTCTATGGCAAAAGAGAGGCAGGTTCTCTTTGGTCCCTTCACAGAAATTCCCTACAAATGTCCACATCTGCCTACATCAGACCATATTACCTGCCATTGGTTTTCATTTTCTTCCAGCACACTGTCCCTGTCACAGTCCACGTCAGACCCATATAGCAATCTCTGTAAGCAGAAGGGTGGGAAAGGTCACTCTGGTGCTAGACTGTCTATCGATAGACAAACTATTCACCAACATGGAACTCACACCCCCTTATTCATCCCTACCCTGTTTGCTTCACTGAAGTCTAAAGGAGTTTACGAACGTATAACACACATTGAGGGCCCAGAGCTGTAGGGTGTAAGAAGTCATGTCACATTAGCTTATAATTTCTTCTGGTGCCTCAGTATGCAATTTAACACCAGTTTAGACTCTCTTACTTATTGATAAGTTAATGTAAAATGGGCTTAAGGTAGACCAAGTGTAGGGAAGTCATCAACATTAAAAGTATTTTACACGTCATCTTTGTATTTGGTCCAAAGAATTGTTTGCACTTACCCTGCTGTGATGCTACAGCCAGGTACAGTAGCTTCGATCCTTCTGCCTGTGATTTTAACTGGCTTGTGACTTCCTGCTATCAAACCTCAAGAAGGAGAAGCTTCATGTTCCTAAGTGGAGATTATTTGTAATTCTCAATATGGAAGCTGAAGGAAAATGTAAGATGGTTCAAACCAGAAAGGATACACTTACCTGTGCCTGTAGATGCTGCTGTGATATACTACAGCAAATACAGACACATATCCAACACATCATTAAAACACACTAGATCTACATTAAATCTGATAACTGACACTCTGTTAGCTTTCCAAGCATCTCCTCAGTTAGTCCTCCAGTCTGTTTATGGATCTCAGGCCTTACAAGCCTCACTCAAATAATTTGTAAGACCTATTTGTTGATTAAGTTCGCCCATTTATGCTCGGCACTTCTGGCTTTTGGAAAAACCCATTTTGAAGTTAGGTTTGGCCTTTTTGTTACAGCTTTAAGTAGACTTGCCTTTCCTTAGCCAGTTTCTTCTTTTTTTATTTTTAAGTGCTTGATTCTACTATGCCAGGAAAGATAATTTTCTTACTTGCTAAACATTTAGTTAGAAAACAAAAAGGCAAAATAAAGTTAAGTCATTTGCCTGAAGATGCCCAGCAACCTGATTCTCTACACCAAATTTATTGGGTGTGAACTTTGAAACATAGGATGGGGAGGACATTTTGTAAGGAGGAAGTGAAAGAACATTGGTGCATGACATGAGTTTACAGGTCACAACTAAGTTGCATATAATCATATCTATCCTCTAATGTAAAGATGAATTCAAGTGAAAACAAACATCATGATTGTAGAAATCATTCCTGAAAATAGAAATTGCTGGACTAGGCCTAAATCCTGCAACTTCATACATGTGAGGAGATTGATCCACCCATGGGTAGCTCTGTTAAAGACACTGGGTTGCAAGCAGGTGCATGAAATTATGTGCATGAAATTGCAGGGTCTGGCCACTCAGGATTCCCATAAAAACACACATAGTTCATTGGCTTTGTTCAGAGCCTGCAGTTATAGGAAAAGGCAGCCATTGAATGCATTGTCAACTTCTGTGCAATTGCATCTGGTTCTTGGGCTTTGTAGGGGAACCTGTTATTGATGTGAGTTGAGGAAAATGAGGTTGCTCAGGGATATCCATGAAGTCCAGCATTTTCAAATTAAGGACATAGGCCTATGCTTAGGCATTCTAAACAGAAGTGCTGAGCACCTGCAGTTCCCACTGGCTTTAGCTGAGGTATGCAACTCAGTCGCTCTGACTACCAGGTGCCTACATCTGAATGCAAAGTTTGAAAGTTTAGCCTTGGATAAAGATGAAAAGGGACTCTCTTCCCCTAGCAAAAAGAACAATTTTTAAAATATAACAAATAAATATAACTAGAAGAGTCTATGCTAAACTCCTTTGCCAGGCCTCTTCCATGAACAGCAGTCCTGTTCTAAGCAAACTGATTGCCCAGATCTTGATATTTTTCCAGTTCAGATCCTTCAGTAGCCTCGCTACTGAAGAGAATCCCATCCTCAGCTCCTGCATCTGAGATATGATTTCAATTCCTGGATCCTAAAGTAGGTGCACCAGCTTTTCTGTGAACTAATTCTTCAGACCTAGCACCTCGGTTCCAGACAGGCAGATGATGGACCAAGCCACCTTACTGGCACCTAAGTCGTTGTGTTATTTTTTTTCTAACGGGGAAAAAAAGAGGAACATGTGGAAGTGGTATGAATAGCTTCAGAGAACGGTCAAATTTAGAACGCAGGTGGAACTAAAGGTGTTGGAAGATTTAAAAATTACAATTTTGTGAATGAATGCTGGAAGAGACACAGCTACATATCTATGAAAGGAACAGCAGTAAAGGAAGTTGCAGGGAGACCACAAGGCTATTTTGGAGGGGGGAAGGGGTTGCAATATAGCCACTATTGCTTCTGTGCTGCCTTTAGGGCTGGCTAACTAGAGAGCAGCAGCTGCTGGCTGGGTGCCCAGCCCTGAAGGCAGCGTCCCACCTCCAGCAGCACAGAAGTAAGGGTGGCAATACTATACCATGCTACCCTTACTTCTGCCCTGCTGCCTTCAGAGCTGGGCAGCAGAAGAGTGACAGCCAGGCCCTGTCATCTGAGAGTCCCAGGCCACTTACAGATTTTGAGGCCCCCCAGCCATAATAAAAATAAAAACGGATGACACTGATCCAGCACCAGCCATTAGCAGTGGTTTGTTCAATCAGTTGATCTGAGATGGCACGTTCATCATGATTTAATCTTGTGCCATCAGAACTGATATATTTTTATTAATGCAAGTTGAACCTCTCTAGTCCTGAACTTTCTGGTCCACTTTTCATGGGTGTGGTCAAGTTTCCCGCAGTCCTGTAAAGTTTGTTTACAGCCACCAATCCTGGCTCTCAGTGTTCGGTGCTGTCTTTAGCTCTAATGTATCCCTTAATGTCCACAGCCCAGTAAGCAGTGGAAGTGTTGGTAATGCTGCTAGACAATATTGACCTCCCATGGTCCAGAAAATTCTCCGATTTGGAACCGGTTAGGTCCCGAGGGTGATGGACTAGAGAGGTTCAACCTGTATTTATGAACATTTTTAACTCTTTAATATGACAAAATCTATAACAGTTAACACAAAAATTATGTCTTTTACCAAATCACATCTCTTATCTGCTTAAATTTGCAGCTCCAAGCTGAGAGAGTGTGTCACGTTTTGGTCTGATAGGGATGCATATAACAAGTTGTGAGACTTATCAAATGCCAAAAAATTAACAAGTGGCTAAATTTGAGGCCCCCTTTGAGCTTGAGGACCAGGCCAAATGGTCCTCCTGGCCACCCCTCTGATTGATGCTGGTTACAGCTGTTGACTGAGGGCCCAGCTCTGCAGGCAGCAGTTCAGATGTAAGCATGGTGGTACCATACCATGCCATCCTTACTTCTGTGCTGCTGCTGGTAGTGGCTCTGCCTTCAGAGGTAGGCTCTCCAGCTGCCTGGCTCTGAGGGCAACACTGCCGCCAGTAGCAGTGGGAGTAAGAGTAGCAGTACTGCAACCCTTCCTACAATAACTTTGTGACTACACTCCCACTATTCCCTTTTGGGTTAAGACCCCCAATTTGAGAATCACTGGTCTCCCCTGTGAAATCTATATAGTATATGGTAAATGCACACAAAAGACCAGATTTCATGGTCCATGATGCTGTTTGGTAGGGCCCAATGTATAACAGGTACTATATATAAATAGGGAGATTTTTTTAGCAGCCAAGCAGCTGAAGTACTAAGTGCACTTCCAGTCAACTTACTACTATAAACAGACACACAAACACAAATATTAATTCCATATTGACACATGGGAGTCAGACATGCACCAACAGTTACTGAGGATAGTTCAAATTCAATACAGTAAAACTTCAATAGTCCGGCATCCAATAGTCCGGCACTCCTGATAGTCCGGCATCAAAATGGCAAGAGCCTAGTGAGTGAGGCAAAAAATGAGTCACAAGGTAACAGCGGCAGCAGCTGAACTGAGCAAAAGGGTAAAAAGGCTTAAAAACTAAAACATTACAGTATACTGTATACAGTATGTACAATAAAAAGGGTTAAGAACACTTTATATACAGTATATAATGTATACAGTATATATATAACCTGCTTATAGTACCTCCTGATAGTCCGGCATATTTGATAATCTGGCACCACCTAAGTCCCATAGGTTCCGGATTATTGGAAGTCTACTGTACTGAAAATTTTCAAGTCATGATTTTATAAGTAGCTGTTAGACATGGATTAGAAAAAAATATTAGGATATGGTCACAAAGCAGGGGCAGGACTGACATGACCTTCCAGAGGGCCCCTCTAGTCTATGTAATTCTATGAATATTGACTTCAGAATAATAGCTCAGAGCCAGCAGAGTAGTAGCAGTATATAACTGATTATGCACTTAATCCACTCTGAGACTTTCTCTTTCAAGGTTCAAAATGAAAGAGTCAGCAAACCAGATATAGCTAAGAGTAAATGGAACAGTGAAATAAACCAGATTGTAAATACTGTACCTACTATATACTACTACTAACCATAGAACACTCCACACTAAATATTAGAACCATATTGTGACGTTTGGAAAAGCTATATAAGTTACACCTAAGTGTATATGTACTGTATGTGGCTCAGTTTGGGTATATCAGGGGTGGGCAATACTTTTTGCAGGGGGCTACTCCAAGAATTTTGGTAAGGTGTCACAGGCCACACTTTTCTCTTATATTAATGGAGGGGATGTGAGGTCTGGGAGGGAGTTTGGGTGCAGGAGGGAGTGCCAGGCAGGGGTTGGGGTGCAGGGTCTGGGAGGAGATTGTGACCTGGGGCAGGAGATTGGGGTGCAGAAGGGGTTCTAGGCGTAGGCTTTGGCCCTGGCTGGGAGGGGCAGCAAGGCACTCAGGCAGACAGGCTACCTTCATGCCTTGGTGGCCCCACGCCACTCAAAGGTGCTATTGGCAAACCTGTCTTTGCTCTTCCTTTGTGGGGAAGGGGAAAGTGGGTCTCCACATGCTGCCAACCCCTGCAAGCACCATCCTTGCATCTTCCATTGGCCCGTTCCCAGTCAATGCAAGCTGTGAGGGTGGTGCTGGGAGTGGGGGTAGCCTCCGGCTATGGCACTTCCAGAAGCAGTGTGGCTGTGGCTGTCAGATATGATGCCTGAGCTACCTGCTGCGGGACATTTTCCTCCAGTCCCAGCACCAGAGAGTCATGGCAGATTGGAGGAAAATGTTCGGCAGGATGGATCCGGCATGCAGTACCTCCTGAGATATAGCCATTGCTTTCTGCATGATTGCTTCTCTCAGCATTAACTGTCAACTGTCCAAAAATATCTAGATAAGTTCATGGAAATAGGTCCATCAACAGCTATTAGCCTGGATGTGCAGGGATGCAAAGCCATGCTCTGATGTGTCCCTATCTTCTGTTTGCCAGGAAAGGGTGACAGGGGATGGATCACTTAATGGACACCTGGTTTGTTCATTCCCTCTGAAGCACCTGGCTTTGGCCATTGCTGGAAGACAGGATACTGGGCTAGATGGACCATTGGTCTGACCCAGTATGACTTTTCTTAAGTATGTTCTTAACCTATTGATTTCTGAAAGTGGAGGATAAAAGAAAGGGATAGGTAAGACAGAAAATATCATAATGCCTCTAGGTAAATCCATGATACATCCACATCTTGAATAATGCCTGCAGATCTTGTCACCCCAACTAAAAAAAAAAAATTAGAATTGGACAAGGTATAATGAATGGCATCAAAAATGATTTAAGTGTATGGAACAGCTTCTGTATGAGGAGAGATTAAAAAGACTAGGACTTTTCAGCTTGGAAGAGAAATGAATAAAGAAGGGATATGATAGAGATCTATAACTTGTTGATTGGTGTGGAGAAAGTGGATAAGGAAATGTTATTTACTCCTTCTAATAACATAAGAACCAGGAGTCACCAAATGATATTAATAGGCAGCTGGTTTAAAACAAACAAGCGGTAGTACTCTATGCAACACCTGGTCAACCTGTTGAATGCTTTCCCAGGGGATGTTGTGAAAGCCAAAACTGTAATATGGCTCAAAAAAGAATTAAATAAGTTAATGGAGGAAGATCCATCAATGGCTATTGGTCAGGATGCTCCAGGACACAAACCCATACTAGTGTGCCTAGTCTCTATTTGCCAGACATGGACCACAGGAGATGGATTACTCAATGGTCGCCTGTTCTGTTCATTCCTTCCGGGGCACCTGCCATTGGTTGCTCTTGGAAGAGAGTTATAGGGCTAGATGGGCTTTTGGTCTGACTCAGTATAGCCATTCTTATGAGAAAATAATTGTTTGGAAATTATATAGAGGCCTCACAAAGCTAGTTTCTATAAGCTTATAGTTTATGACTGAAAAACTATTGTGTCCCACATAAAGGATACAAGTTTAAGATCCTTATTACACTAGTTTCTCTTATGGCACTGTTGCCTAGCGGCTAGAGCATTGACACGGTATTCAGGAAATCTGGCTCCTATTTCTGGCTACATCACTGACCTGCTAGGTGGCCTCAATTTCTCCCATTATTGATAGGATTAATAATACTGACCTTGTTTTACAGTGGTTTGAGATCTACTGACAAACAGCCCTGTATAAGAGTTAGGCATTATTATTATGGATTATACTAAAGAGCACAGTAACCTAGAAGCATGACAGGCAGCATTTTTCAAATACAAAAGTTCTTATATGCAATATGTTATCAGAGACAGGCAGAAATATATGAAAATATTGCGAGAGAGAGAATTCATTTTTGGGGAAAAGAGAGACTTCAGTTGAATATGTGAGTGCCCAGGATTTCTGAAAATCAGGGCAAAACTGTCTTAAGATGGGACATGAACAGTCACTTAAAATCAGACACTAATTTACAAAATATTGGTCTCAAATCCCACACATAAACACTGTAGATTGTTAGCTAGCATCCTGAACTGTCATACAAATGCATTCTGGCAATTTTGCCTGTCTAACATCATGAAGCAAGCACAATAGTTAATGAGGGTTATGGTGCATAGGACAAGGCTGGCCCTGAAGTCACCATATATTGCTGTTGCCAGGCTCAGGCTGACCAGCATAAGTCATCTGTTCAGAGAAGTAGCAAATACTCTGCAGTCTATTCTAAGACATATTCTATAATGGCAGAATAAATGCTAATGATCCACCACTATGTATGTTGCACAAGTGTTTCCCCTGTAACAGTAGCACCTGGTCCTTAACTGGGCAAAAATGAAGATGCTTAGAAGTTGGTCTGGATTTTCCAGTGTTGTGTGCTAAGTGCACTGGTGTAAAAAGTAGTGAAATTTTATCTCTTAGCATGAGTGTGTTCATGGCCAAATCCACCCTAGAAATGTCTGTGTTTCTAAGATGAGAATAGAAATGTCTTTTAAATGTTTGCCAGAAATTAATTTATGTAGAGTTGAACTTTCAATATTTTAATATAACAACCTCAATTTTCTCCAACATGCATACAGTTCATATATAGATCTATTTAATAAATATATTTTATGAAAACATGAAATAGCTATACTTACCAATTATCTTCATTTCATTGGTATTATACTCTCTTGGTTGACCAATAAGGATGATACCAAGGTAGGGAATTAAAGTCCCCTACATACTGTTTTTATAAATGAGAACCATACATGTAATACTCTTGTGCCTTGCACAAATAATCTACACACGATTGCCATTCATGATATATTCAGTAGAAAAGTCAAACTGCCTACATATGCCTTTTCAAAATACGAGACTTCATTATTAGTGAATGAAAGGAAACAATAGAGTACCCACCGGTTCAAGTGGATACTAGCTTCCAACACTAGCTTCCAAGAGCTTTTTAATGACCATCATGAAGAAACCCTTAGGTTAAACCTCACTTTCTCTATGTTAGTTTCCTAGATTTGCAGTTGAAATCAAAGGAATTATCTAAATGCGACATATTACTGTGCCACAGTAACTTAGGCTTTTCTCTGTAGTTCATACCTACATATGACAAATACATATGACAAAAAAACAAACAAAAACCCCCCCCAAAACATCCCAAAACAAAAAAACACGCACACTTTTGAAAGGCAAACCGAAAATGCAGAATAATGTAAAAGGGCGTTATCAACTTGAAAAAAATCTGTCTGGAAATATTATATCACATTAAATCATATACCTGTCTGCTAGTCACTCCCAAAATGATTATAACAGAAGTAATTAGAAGGAATTTTTTTCTTTGTGTTTTTACTCTTCATAAAATTCTGCAAATGCACAAAGTAAGCACAGTCAATTTCAATTCATAGAAAGTTAAATAGGATTTTTTCACACTACTGAAAAGGCCCTTTATAAACATAGCTAGGTGAGCAGAACTCCCCTCCAATGAAAATACTTAAAAAAAAAAAAATCATGGAACATTTTATAAAGGGAGTAGCAGAAATTGTTTTTTTTTTAAATAATCACTTTTTAAAAATTCAAGTTAACACTGTCCCTCTCAAGTGGTTATACATGCAAAAACTGTAATAATGTTCATCAAGCAATTTTTTTTCTCCCACAAGGGAGAGGTTAGAAAATCCATGTTCACCTCTTAAGGCTAATAAAGCTTAAACCCTGCATTTCTTTAGTTAGAATCATCTTCTGTATTTGAACTTAAACTAATACTTAATAAATCTTTAAATATGTTAAAGTCAAAGCGACCAAGCAGGTATGTGCAGAAATTAACTTTTTTATTATATTATATACTGTAGTAGTAAAGTTTGTTTTAAGTGCATGAATAAAAAGTTAGTGAAATTACAGGAGGAATAATCTATATAGCAATAATAGGTGCATTCACTGTGCATCTGACAGGAAAAAAAAAAGTTTTCACTCATTTTGGCCTAAAACTGTGTGTTCAGGTTTCCAGGATTCTGACATCAGAACCAAGATAACACTGATTAGAACTGTAGGGCTTTACAATAAAAGCTAAAATATTGACCATATGATGGCAAAAAGTCTTTATTTTGTGGTTAACATATTCTCTTCTAGCTACTCTCTGACGAAGTCGGTGGTGCTGTGGAGGAGGATCTCCGTCTCGACAAAGATCGTGATCTCTCAGCACTGTAGGCAACATGCTTGTCGTAATTTTGTATCTGAGCTTCAAGGAAATCCCTCTGTTGTTGGCTGATTGTCTGGCTAATCAGTCCTGGGAGAGCTTGAATGCTACCAATTAAGGTTTCCAGTTTAGTTTCCAAAGTAACAATCCTCTTCTCAAAATCTTCACTTCTTTCATTTAAGTCAGAAATCATGTCGTACATGATGTTTTGAGTCTGAAAGGAGAGGGTGTAAGCAGAACTTTACATCTGGTTTGCAAACATTTCAGTATGATGTGTTATTCCATTAGAGTTTCTGAAAGAATTTTGTTTTTTCCCTGCCCTTTGCAGTTGGTACTGAAAGAAAAGGTCAGCATGAGTGGAAGGCTGATGATACTACAATAAAGACCTGTCTCATGAAGTAATTTTACTCAGGGCTTCAGTACAAATCCTTCCTTGGTGCAATGTTCTAGGAGTAGAAGTTAACATTCATTCCTTAATGAAGCAGGTTTAATTTCAAACTGTGATGAATTGGCTAAAACAGAAAACCTTTCAGAAGTACAGAGATTTGGAAATGTGCTACCTTAATATTTGACTTATTCAACAAGTGGAGGAAGTCAAAAGTTTCCACTGTATATGGGATTAATTCTGACATTTTTATCCTTCTCTATATTTTTGTTAAATAGATCTTTATATTTCTAAGCAATATGTTCTCCCCTGGATCAGCAAATGGAACTATCATTGGTGGTAATGGAGCTCTTTATGCCAACCAAGGAGAAAAATATACTTTTAAAGTACAACCATCCCTCCCCCTAGAAAACAAAAATTTAAAATAATTCAAGTGATTTGTTAATATGAAATGCTTTGAAAGTAACCAGATGCTCTATCTTAAATGTGAAGCATACAACTTTTATACTTTATTTTTACTGCTTCATATGAAAGGTCTTGTTGAACCAATGATCCTTAAATGATAAAATAGAGTTTAATTTATATTCAGATTTCACTAACTTTACAAGGAAGTAGAAAGGAAGTCCCTAGAGGACTAAATTTTAAAAATCCATTTTATATTTGCATGCTTGTGTTGCTAAATCCCTTTATGAAACAATATTATCTTTCATTAATAATTTTCTCTCATTTTGATTACTGTATTGTATTTGTCTTATGGGACTGGAATGCTATATCTGAAACAAAGGTAAGAGTTAAGGTGGTTTTTCTATGTCCACAAGAAGGATGAGTTCAGTTAAGACTTTGGTTTAAACACTTAAAGTGACGTAAAATCATAATCAGATTCTTTATTACCTGTAGGCAAATTTACTGAACTGTAGTCAAGTTTATAGTACATAGAAATGGAATGAACTGTGTAAGTTGCAAGGCAGTGACAAATCAGCGCATATTCTTTTTTTTTACTGCAAGGGGTGTTTCAAAGATGTTGACATGACTTTTGAGGGCAAGCTGCTATATATACCTCCTAGGCAAAACTGTTGTCTTTATTAGTGGACATAAATAGGAAGTATTTGAATTGCATCCAAAGTAGTTAGCTGGGTACTCTTTTTACTCTTAGTTAAGGCCTCAGGGAGTTTTGCATTGCAGAAGTGGGAGGTATACTGAAGGATTCAGGGTGATTATAAAGACAAGAACTGAACAAATGTGGATTCAAAGCATCTGGGATAGACAACTGAGATACTTATTTAAAATACATACACGTCTTGCTTAGTGTCATATGAAGTTCAGATTGAGCAGCTGCTATATACACATATGTTAATGTGAAACCTTGTACATGTTGGCTTCAATCCTATAAATCAGATTATTCACCACAGAAAGCACATAATATAATTGTACTTTGCACTTAAATAGCACATTTCATCTGAAGATCACAAAGGGAAAACCTAAAAAGTTTAATTAACCAAGCTTCATAACACACTATACAAGTAGGTTAGTATTATCCCTAGTTTACAAATATGGACCAGAAATACAAATGTAAAGTAACTTGCCCAAGATCACACTAGCAGTGCTGACCATGAACCCAGAACTCCTGATTTCCAGTCCTCTGTTCCAACCAGTAGGCTATATTCTCTCTCTCATAAATATAGGGAAGAATGTGCTCTTTCACATAATAGTATCACACAAACATGGCCAATTCCTGAAAGAAGCTAAACAGCCACAGTGCCACTGAAGTCACTTCTGCAGTTCTTGGAAGCAGGCTCCATGTTATGTGCATTAAACAAAAGCTTTGCCTTTTTTCCAAAGTAACAACTATATGTCATTTCAGATATAATGATACTTGGCATTAGTGAAGCCATATCTGGAGTACTGAGTCTAATTTTATGCCCCCCATTACAGAAAGGATCTGGACAAACTGTAGAGTGTCCAACGAAAGGCAACAAAAATTAAGGGGCTGGGGCACATGACTTATGAGGAGAGGCTGAGGTAACAGAATTTATTTAGTCCACATATGAGAAGAATGAGGGGGAATTTGATAGCAGCCTTCAACTACCTGAAGTGGGTGTCCAAAGAGGATGGAGCTAGGCTAGGGGTGGGCAACAGGGCCTCCGTGGGCCGGATCTGGCCCACGGAGGTCCTGCCACTCCCACTGCCCCCAGGCCAATCAGGGCCTGGGGGCGGAGGGGAAGTGAACAAAGTCTCCTCCTGCCCTGCCCCTCTACTACTTGCCCTGTGAGGGGTGCGGCACTTCAAAGCACTGCACGCTCCTTGCAGGAAGGGCGCAGGGTGGGAAGAGACTTTGCGCGCTTCCCCTACCCCCAGGCTAATCAGGACTTGGGGGCAGGGGGAGCACATGAAGTCTCCTCCTGCCCTGCAAGGGGCTCAGCACTTGAAGTCAACCGCCAGCTGCTGCTCAGGGCGGGAGCAGGGAGCAAGACACTTCATGTGCTCCTCCTCCCCAGGCCTTGATTGACCTGGGGGCAGGGGAGAGAGCACACAAAGTCAACTCCCACTGCCAGGGGCATGGGTACCTAGAGGGAACTGCCGTCTGTTCAGAACAGCTGGCAGTTCTCTCTGGGAGGGGAAAAGACTTTACAACTGCCCCACCCCCAGACCAATCAGGGTCTGTGGGTGGGGAAGCACAGAAGTGTCCTGGCCCCGATCCTTCCACCTGAGGCCACATACATTCCGGGGCAGCAAATTAAAAATTAAAAAATTTCTGAAGTGGCCCCCCCATCAAAAATTATTGCCCACCGCTGAGCTAGACTGTTCTCAGTGGAACAGATGACAGAACAAAGAACAATGTTCTCCAGTTGCCAAGATCTAGGTTGGATATTAGGAAAAGCTATTTCAGTAGGAGAGTGGTGAAGCACTGGAATGGGTTGCCTAGGAAGGCAGTGGAATCTTCATCCTTAGAGGTTAAGACCAGGTTTGAAAAGCCCTGGCTGGAATGATTTAGTTGGAGTTGGACATGCTTTGAGGAGAGGGTTGCACTGGATGACCTCCTGAGGTCTTTCCAAACCCTATGATTCTCTCATACTTGCTTTAACACAATTTACCACATCAGATAGGATAATTGGCCTATTTTCCTGTAATGACAGACTGGGGAAGAATATGTATGTCTACCTTGGAACTACAGTGGAAAGATGAACCTTCTATTCTGAACTATTCATTTAGAGACTATAAATGATAATTTACAAAAGAACAAATGAAATGTTTAATAACTGCTTACTAACCTTTGCCAGGTCCACCAAAGTGTTTGCTTGATCATTCAGTTTCCTTTGCTCCATTTTTACACTTCTTAATCTAAAAAGGTGGAATTTGAGGTCAGATACTTTTTAAACCATTTTAGGTCTTTTGAAGAGCATGCATATAACTTACAAGAACAAATAACTGCATGAACAATGTCTTGAGTATTTTGTGTAAAGTCAGAACTGGTTATGTGTCTGGTACAATGAAAGGCATGCTTCCTCAACACCGCAAAAAAGAAAGAGCAAGAAAATGTGATGTCCTCAAGACTACTATTTGTCATGGTTAAAGTTGAATTTAAAAAGGGAGGTAAGGATTTATTCATATTGTATGAAAGAAAGCCAAAACATTCCTTAAAGCCTCAGTATCATGACAAGTAGATATAGGAAGAAACACAAAACAAGTCAGATTTCATCAATTATGTTACAACAGTCAAGAATCTTCCTATACCGACATGACTAGATACAGGTATTAGCCCTGTTCAGTCTGAAATGGATTGGGTTAGAAGGTGTTTGAACCTGATGAAGATACAGTGATAAGTGAGTTTCTTTTTAATTTAAAAAAGCTTTTAACTGACCAGCAGCTAAATAACCAGAATACTTGTCACTATATTAATTTTATTGTCCTTACTGAATTTAACTTACAACTTACCTCTTAATACCATTAAATTTCAAAATATATATTAAACGTGATTTTCAGAGTTATGCTGTTAATATCAGCATGAAATTGCACTGCTTAAACTACAGCATTGTAAAAATGCCTGTATTTTCCCCCTGGATGCTTGCGCAATTCCATTAAATTAATAATAGATTAATTATTGCACATACATTGAGAAAAGGAATGCAAGCTTTCCCTTTCTCACATTGTGGTAGGAAGAAAATATTAAAAGGCTTGTATTTCCAACAAGATCTATACAAATGTACAATTCTAATTAATTATTTTGTTAACTCATGAGAAGGAAAAAACCTTTCATTCATTTGATAACATTAATTATTTTATCAAGCTTTATTACAAAACAAACTAACATACAATTTTTTTTGGTGATAGAATGGATCATTTAATAATCTTTTACTCAAAACACTAGATTTGTTTTGTATCCCAATATAAATTTTAGAATATAAGAGTTAAAAAACACCTCATTAACTTCTGATTTCTCATATAAAAAAAGTTAGGGTCCTGAAAGTCTTCACACTTATACTGCTTTTTACCCTGATTTAACGCCAGTGTCTTCAATGCTCCAGAGCTACAGCAGCATAAGCAAAAGGAGAATTAGGCCTGAAGGCAGGACAATTTCCGTTTTACAGGCAGAGAGTCAAAACTCTGTCAGGGGGCAGGGAACCTTTTTTGGGTTAGGGGCCACTGACCACAGAAAAATCAGTTGGGGGCCACATACAGAAGCGATTCCTAGCCAGTGGGAGCGATGGGGGTGAAGCCTGCAGGGATAGAGCTTTGCTGCACTGCCATGCCAAGCTGCTTATTTCCTGCCCCCCCCCCCCTGCAGGCAGAGCCCAAGGGCTGGATGAGGCTTGCAGCTTGCATTGATCTGGGTAGCGAGGCTCGGGACTCCTCCTCCTGATAGCTGGGAGCCAGTGCTGGCATTCCAGCCATGCAGGGGGACCAAAACTTGAGACTCCCCACAGAGCTGGAATGTCAGTGCCAGCTTGCCCCACTGGGCAGCCCCCGAGCCTCTCAGGCTTGGTCAAGGCAAGTTGTGAGGTGGGCCATGGGTTCCCCATCCCTGCTCTAAGGGCAAAATTCTACCATTGGTGGGATTTTTGCAGTTAATTCTATTGTTGAGCTGATCTCTCCATATGATCAAGGCTACAAAACTTTTCCACATTCTTCCCTGCCACAAATTCGGGTTTCCAGATCAAGCTATGGGCGTGGTTTGCAGATATACTCATCCGCAGTAGGTTTATGATAATTTAATCATTTAAGTGAGAATTGTTTGCTAAGGTGTTTCATTCTAGCTGACAAGCAGAAATTGGGTTACTTTAGCCACATCAAGGCTACGTCTAGACTGCACGCCTTTTCCGACAGAGGCTTTGTCGACAAATACTGTCGACAAAGCCTCTGTCGAAAAAGAGCATCTAGACTACGATCAGTATTGTCGAAAAAGCAAGCCGCTTTTTCGAAAGAGAGTCTAGACGCTCTCTTTCAAAAAAACCACAGTTTGCATGCAATAGCGCCTTTTTTTTTAGAGTACTTTCGAAAAATGGCGTTATTCCTCGTAAAATGAGGTTTACCGCTGTTGACAAAACTGCCGCGTTCTGTCGACTTACTGTCGACAGAACGCGGTGGTAGTGTAGACGCAGGTATAGTTTTTTCGACAAAAGCCAACTTGTCGAAAAAACCCTGTAGTCTAGACACACCCCAAGAGTGCTAATGGATATTTTAAAAGGAAAACACTATTAAAAAAAAAGTCATACCACATGGTACAAATGCAGAAGTATCATGCACTGGAACTAGTATGCTAGATATGTATGCATAATTAGGGAATAGATTTCTCTTCAATGGCAGTTCTTATGTTTTGGAAATTTCAAGTGAACTCAGGAAAGTGACTTCAGTTGCTATTAAAATAATATGAAACATATAGGAGCTGGAAGGTTTATTCTGTGTCTCAAGTTGGAGTTTTTGTGTTATCAAAGCACTTCAGGAATTTTCCAAAATCCACAAGAAGCTATCAGATGAAGTTTGTATTTGAATATTTACATTAAAGAATTAATTTGTAGAAACATTTTGACTTCCAACTTCATGCTTTAAAGAAAGCTGTGAAGAGTAAAATATCCCACAGAAAATTTTCTGTTTCTAAGGTAGTAATCCATTGTTTTCAGATGACAGACATTTAGTTAGTGTGCTGGCTAGCTTTCCTTTTTTGGGGCAAACTGATATCTTGATCATCTTCCATTGATGCACAGAGTTGTAGCTAAGCACTTTGGAGTATGGAAAATTCCCGAAGAACGTGAGATAAGCATTATAGCCCAGAACATACTCACTCAAGATACTTTTCAGAGATAAGCATGTACAGATTTGACTGAATTATATCCTTAGTATTTTGTTGGAAATTTATTCACACAATTGAAAAGGTACGTATACATTTTATTTTCTATCTTAAAACACTATATTTGTGGACAATCCAATTGCCAATTCTTTACACTGTAGCACACTGAACTAATCTTTGTGCTGACTTAAAGCCCATTCAATTCCATGGATAATGGAACAGCAGAAATACCATCTGACAACAGTCAGACAGCAGTGTGTAAATCAACACAACAATTTGGTCCAGGAGCTGCAAAGGTACATCTATAACATAAAGATCATTCTTTAGCTGCAACAGCCAGATTAAAAGGAAGTTGGCATATTTTTTTTCTTAAAATACAGATAGTCCCGTTCCTTCCTTATGAACTTCACTTATCACAGCAAAGATCATGATTTTGGATCACATTTCCACGGCAGCAATCAGACCAGTAAATTCACAAATAAAGAATCTATTTGTTGCATGCAGACAGTGGTAAACTCTGCAAATTTGAAAGGAACAGCTCATACAACTTACTTCCGAGCTCTATTTTCATTTTGTTGAAATAAAAAGACAAAACAAAAGAAAACAATCTGTAAAATATACTAGAACCAACACAGGGGGTTGTGTTCACACATACACAGCGGATTCAATTCAGCAGATCCCATGGTTTCACGGTTGGCTTCTATGGATCGGCAATAGCCATGGGTTAAGCCTGATTTATTTGCACAATAGCGATAGGGTTTGTAACAGTGTTACACGTCATTAGGCCTTGCATTTCTTTCCCATTGTCCTTTATGCCTACCAGTGACCCATGACTTTTCCTTGTCCATACAGACTATGCCGCTTATTCTGACTAATAATTCTTGTGATTCTCCCCACTCCCAACCCATTTAATTTACATGAGGAAAAAGGACCACGAGTTGCTGAAAGGCAGAGCCAGAAACAATTTCATGTATTTTGAAGTTTTTACGGGTCAGAAAGGAGCATTTACTCTGACCTCTTGTACTACACGGGCCATAACCTTCAGCTACTGATTCCTGAAAATAGGCCAACAATTTGTGGTGGAACAAGAGAATGTCTTTTAAAAAAATTAAAAACTAACCCAGAATAAAGATGGATAAGGGATATATTGCCATGAATCAAAAAGAAGAAAACCAAACCCAAAACAGTTCATTGACCCCAGGTACTCTGACTAAAACAAATAAATAAAAGAACCAGAATTCTGGAGGTATACTCCCAATAGGTTATCACTGCCCGCACAGAGGAGGCTCTCCAATCTTTTGCTAAAACACAAGATAAAATGCAAATACCTTTCTGAATCAGAAGTAAAATGCTGTAGGACAAAGGGCAACTCATTAGCATGAGCTCTCAGGGCCATGGACTGCCATCACTAGAAAAAATGACCACTGCACACCAACTCAACTGACTGTTGAATACTTAAGGCAGGTGCAGAAAAAATATCTACGACCTGCGCTCCTCTTTTGGGTTCCAAATGGTGTGTAAAGCTGCAGATTGAGTCAGATGGGCTTTTAATTTTAAATTCATGTTTGCACACACACAGACACATGCAAAATACATGGCAAAGTTAAAATGAAGGAAGTTCCTATGTGGTCTAGGGATCTGAATGGTTAACCAGTTACAGGTACTGGTTAATCCAGGGGTGGGCAATAATTTTTAAAAGGGGGGTTACTTCAGAAATTTCTGAAGTGGCCTTGCCCCATCCTGAAAGGGGCGCACAGCGCAAGAGTGCACGGCAGCTAGAGAGACACACTGGCAGTTTTAAAATAGCCAGCATGTCTCCCTATCTGCTGTGCACCCCTGGCAGGGTGGGGACAGGACATGAGAGACTTTGTGTGCTCCCCGCCCCCAGCCCCTGATTGGCCTGGGAGTGGCAGGGTGGCCATGGGCTGGATCCACTGGCTTGGTGGACCGAATCCGACCAGTGCAGGGCCCTTTGCCCATCCCGAGTTAATTGGTGGGGGCTGGAGCAGCTCCCCACCTGCCACAGGCAAGGGGCTGCTCCCACCAGCGCTGTGGGCCCTGCCGCTGGCAGTGGTACTCCAGCTTGGCCACAGCAGTCCCTGTCTCCCCTTTAATCAATTAAACATTATGTTTAACCAGTTATCCAATTTAAACGGGATTTAACATCCCTAATGTAGTCAAAGGACAGATGTAAAATGTGTGTGCACACCTCACAGCCTCACCATCCCTCCTTAGTACGCAGGATGGCAACAATTCTACTTGTAAACTTGCAACTTTGTTAAAAGGAACCAACATGCAGTGTCTGTAGAATACTTAAAACCCTTCAAAGCACTGCACAAACTTTAACTCATCTGAAAGGAGGTAAATATTATCCCCAATTTATAGATGAGAAATTTAAGGGTCCGATTGTACTCTCAGTCCCTACATCCACATCCTGCAGATTCCCCACCTCTGAGCGGTGAGAGTCAATATGTGAGCCAGCCAACATCATCCCCTCCGGTGGCTTGGACCACATGCAGACAAAATTTGGAGGGCTTACGGGCGGGCGAGTGGGCATGGGATGCACACGAGCCCACACTAACCTGCATGTGGAATTCATATAAAAAAGCGCAATACAACCAGAGATTGTTAACTTTTATGAAGCTCCTCACTATGTTGTCAAAGCTCAGCCCTTGTCAGTTATCAAAGGCTTCAATTAGCTGGGTTGCCATGTAGCTGGAGACAGCAGGAGGTCCCAGAGCCGGTGAAGGTGCCAGACCTCCGAGCAATCCTCTGATATCTGCAATTTTGGGGACAGAATTCCTTTCATTATAGGTAGTTCAGGGAACTATCTGTTTGTTGGATGAACACTATGATCCATGCACTATATGTTTTTGCTTTTAAGCCCAGAAGTTGCTGATGTGTGGAAGCTAATTGGGAGAAGTCTTGGTCTTCCCTACAACCTCCTGGCTGAGGATCTGCTTTATGATGCTTACTGTGAATTTTAGACCCAATATATTTAGAACATGGCAGAGTTTCATGGATGTTATGATGCTGATTCAGCTTACTACTACAACTGGGCCCAGGAGAGAATCTGATCTGGTCTCTGTCTTTATCATTCAGACTGGTTTTATCCCCTGGTGAAGATCAGGACAGCCTGGGGATTAATTATGCCGGTAAAAACTTCTCAGGGGCCATCTGAAGAACGCCAGAGTACTGCATGCTCTGGTCATGCTCTCTCCCTGCCCAGATGCCAAGTGGTAGTGTAAGAGTCAGCTATGCCAGTTACTCCATGGAGGACTCCCCAATAACAAGGAAATCCTCAGCTGAATACAGGCAATTAAATTTTTGTCCCCTCTGAAATACAGGAACAGCTCTCAGGGCCACAGAATCTGGTCCATTATCTTTTAACTAAATATTAGTTGCGGTAATAGCCTCTATTTTAAAGTGACTAGATTATTCTGACATGAAATTATTAAAATATTTGTTTTAAATGAAACTGACAAACTTGCTGCATTTCTGTGCAAAAGGAGGCAACTGCTTTTAAGCAATTCATACAATAGTAACAACAAACTACTGATAATAACATAAAAATCTACATGCTAATTTTTAAAGCAAATAGAGATTTCCAGGAAAATTTTTACAAAAATTCAGATCATAGCTATACAGGGGGCATGCAATGCTGCCACTATTTCTTTTGTAAATAAACACTACTCTAAAATGTTATTCTGCTTTATTCTAAGAGAAAGAGAAAATTCAGAACTCAGAGCAAAGTTCTGTGTGAGGATAGATAAGTCTGGACAGAAAAACCAAACCAAAATAGTACTTACTGATGAATAGCTTGCAAGAATTTGCGTTGATGTTTCCTTACTTTTGCATGGTCTATCTTTTTAACCAGCTTTGTATTTTTATAAATTAACCATGTTTCCCTGAGTACATTGGCAGCTGCATTTTTCACCTGTTTAATAAAAGAAAATACCAGGCTCACAAAAATAGCATTAATGTCTCTTTGACTTTTCTCTGGTGCACACCCTCTTTCAGAAGCAATCATGGTCCTATCTGTGGGCTCAGGGTGCTATATGAGGCAACCACAGTGATGGAGGAAATTTAATGACATGACCAAAAACAATGAGGCCTGTCTAATAAATCTATGCTTTTTCTAAAAGTGTTATTTGTAACAGCTGCCTCTGTGGTGGACAATCATATCCATTTGGTGCTCTCAGTATGTGTAAATTATATGGACCAAACATTACAGGTCCAGTATTTAACTGGATACATTGTACAGGACCAAAACTGGATTTCCCTATTACACATTTGTCCTGTCTGGTCACTTCCTTCTTGTAAGATTTCTTCCTCTCGCTTCTAATAGTGATTTAAAAGTCCCTTCCTCTGTAATAAACTCAAGAGATGCTCAAATAACTGTTTGTTTTCTTTTGTTCTGATTTTCCCATTTTTTGTCCCTTCACATCCTCTGAGATATTGCCAAAACCTCATAGCTATGTTTACAATAGGTGATTCATGTCTGCTTTGTATTTTTCTAAAATGAGGGTGTCTATGATATTCACAATATAAAATGTAAGTCCAGGAAATATTATTATTATTTATTTAATATAAATAAACATTTCAGTTCTCCTGTGCTCTCTGATGTCCCCCAGTGTGGTACTGACAATAATTAGATAAAAATATGGACACAGCATTTCAATGTATTGATGACTAATGTTCTAATTGCTAGGATACTTCCTAAGGTAAATATAGAGTATTCATTTATAGCTCTTATCTCTCTTCTCCCTTTTTATGTATGCCTCTATCGTATCCACCATATTCAAGTTCAGTTATAGTATACAGAAGGGAGCAATGCAGAGCTATAACTGGATCTGCAATTAGCAGGAACTCCCAGAGACAATGGTCCAAATTGTGTACTGCTGTAGTCTGTGGGTGTTTTGCCACAAACTTCAGTGGAAGCAGAATCAGGCTCACTGGACCTCACTCTAGGATTGAAGTCTTTTCTCTCCCCTTATCTTTGGATACAGTTTGTGATTTATGGCAAAATCCAACTCTTGTGTTACTGTTTTGTGATCTGACAAATATTCAGAAATAGGAAGGTTGTTTGCTTTTCTTTGTATTATCTGAGTGGTTGAGGTCACAGCACAAGGATGCTCTGAGGCTAATTTAAATGTTACAATGCACTGATGCTTGGAGGAATAGATAGAGAAGGTAGATAGAGTGGGATTAAAGAGAGGTGAGTGAAATGCTAAAATCACAAGAGCTAGCAAATTTGCATGAATCCATTTTCCTTCCTTGATTTTCAAGTGTTGTTAAAGGCATCAAAGAAACAAGGTGAGTGAAGTAATATTTTTTATTGAACCAACTTCTGTTGGTGAAAGCTTCTCTCTCTCACCAACAGAAGTTTGTCCAATAAAAGATATTACCTCACCTACCTGGCTCCTCAGTGAGAGGAGATAGGGAAGTGAAACTCTCCCTATTACATTCATGGTTGGCATGGTTCAATTTCTTAATAACTATGTGACTACTGCCACCTTCTTCGTAATCTGCCAGGTTGTTTTTCCTACTATTTCTCTAAGAAGCTTTCCGGTCTGACTGAGCACACTTTTCTCACATAAATAATCCCCTTAGTGAAACAAGAGACAGAATTATGAAGCACTTTAAAGACTAACAAGATGGTTTATTAGGTGATGAGCTTTCGTGGGCCAGACCCACTTCCTCAGATCACGAAAGTTCATCACCTAATAAACCAAGTCTTTAAAGTGCTGCATAGTCCTGTCTTTTGTTTCAGCTAGACCAGACTAACACGGCTACATCTCTATTACTATTCCCCTTAGTGAAAGAGACTTATCAAATGAGTAAGGATGAACTCCATTTTTTGTTCCTTGTACATAATATATTTTTCCTGAACTGTATATCTTCATTGTCTTCTTAGCGAGGATGCTTATATTTTCTGACACGGCTATTTTTAATCAATTAATTAACACATTTTTCTTATTGATTTTTAGTTTCTGTCCATGAAATATTTTAATGGTGTATGAGATTGCTACACCACTGCAAATGGCTGATTGAGTAACCCCATGTGTTCAGTAAATGAAGCCATAGAAAAGACTTGACTCAAAAAAGTTTGTGAATATTTTAAATACTGTTTTTCAACATGTTCTCATGTGTAAGAAAGTTTCCCTTGTTCTTCTACAAAGAGCAATCTTTCTATTTGTGTATGTTGGATTTCAAGTTATATCACTCATTAGATTGATATAATCAGTGCTTTTTTTGTAAAACAAAACAAAAAAAAAAGGTGCCGGTACTCCAGGGGAAAAGTTATTGAGCTCTGACTGGAGGTGCTGGTACTGCGTCTAGAGGTACCGGTACTGCGTACTGGGCAGTACCGTCACAAAGAAAGCACTGCATATAATCTAACAGAACTACAAGAATTACCTATATGCTGTATTTCCCCTCCCATATGCTGCTCTCAATGCAATCTAGTTAAATACATCATAAGCTCTTCTTTCAGAATAATATTGTGTTCTTCGCTAGTTATCTCAGTTACCTTCCAACTTTTTTTTACAGTTTCAGTATTTCCTGCTGTATGAGAATCTTCAGATCTACTGCCATTGCACCAAATTCTCATTAGGAGTGAGAACCTGCAACTTCCATTGATGTCAATGGAAGTTCAGGTACTCAGTACCCACAGAAGGCACCCAGCACCTTATAGGAAAAGGGCCATAGGTAAGTAAGTACAAGAAAGAAAATATTAGGTTTTTCCCCAATGAATCACAAAAACACATTAAACAATATTCCTTTTTCAGTGGGAATATGAAGATTTGCAGGTACAACTTACTCTTTTAGTTAGCTGGGTATCCATCATGAAATTATGCACATGTTTTTCAGCTTTGGTAAGTTCTAACTTCCTTGCAACCACAGCTACCACCAGCGCAGTGCACCCAGCACCCTGAAAACAACAATAAAAGAAATCCCAAGGAGTTACTATCTTTTGTTTCAAAAACATTTTTGAAGAAGTTTCTTATTCACTGAAGAAATATGAAAGGCATATTATAATGATGAATCACCGTTTCTGATAAATGTGATGAATATAGTACAGCTATTTTAGTTCAGAGTTATATAAAGAGCCTGTTACCATAGACTGGTAAACTGTCAAGGCATCATCAATTGCTTGCTTAAGAGCATCATTTTAAAGTCATGCTTTTTTCCTTTAGGGGTTGAAAAAAGAATACGGATTTTAGAACATGCTCAGTTTCTAATGTCTGAACAAGGGCAGACAAATACAACATTTAAAATTTAGAATATATGTATAAATGAATCCAGAAAGGCCTGTTCATAGTCAACGAATCTGCAGTTGCTAAAAGGAAGTAAGATTGAATTAGTATCTAGCACAATAAAACTAGAATCTGTCTTAAGGCTTTCTTTAAAGTCTAATGATAAAGTTAACTTAAATCTAGTTTTTAGTCACATATATATTCCTTGTAGAGTTTGTTAAAATTTGTTATGCAAAACCTTTTTTAAACCAATACACATTCATATTGACTAAAACAGTTTGTGAATTCTAGTTTTACTGAATTGTTTTAGATGGATAGAAAAACGAAAATATTAAGACAAATCTAACTTTATTTTTGAACGAAAGCAGTTCAATGTTTTTAAATTTGAAATGTCCTTTTGTTTCAAAATTTACTATGATTTTATAGGTGGGAAAAAAGATTTAAAAACTATAAAATGAAACAAAACATTTTCTTTCAGCTAAAATAAATACTTAGTTTGACCCAAAACAGAATTCTGCCAATTTTTCAGATTACCAAAAAGTTTTTGAAAAATTCCTCTCAGGTCACCCCCAAATTATTTTATGGTCAATTTTTTTGGTTTGGAAAGTGAAACAAAATATAGTTATTTGAATGACTATTTCTATGTTCTCTTCTGACAAACAGAAGCAATCTTTTTTCTACAAATTATGTTCAGTCCATTTTGCTACTTTGAATAACACATGTGTCTTGCAGAAACAGCTTTGTAACTTGGCTGAAGGTTGTTTTGTGCCAAGTATATGTATATTTGTAACTATAAATATTGTTCCAAATACAGCCTAGAATAAACAGATACAAATCTCATGGAAGAGAACTACAGTGGGGTATATTATATGCCAAGAGAGTAGAAGGAGGTTGTAATATGTAAAACAACTAGCAGGAGGGTGCCATATAAAGCAGTTTCCAACTGCAAATTAATCTACCAATTCCCAAACCAATGGTGTTGTAATATACCTGCCAACTCCTACAGACAGCCCCCTATTCTCAGTATTTTTCAGATATATATACGAGTTACACTTTGTATAGGCTAAAGATTTGCCCTGTTTAGAACCGTCAGTGAAGCTGTATCAGTTCAATGCCTAGTACAGACAGGTAAAGTTTCTCTTTGCACCTTGACGTTTCCCCTGGTTTCACACCTATGCTTGCCTCCACTTTTCCTCATTCTAAATTCTTCTCTATCCCTCACTTTCTCATCCTGCCCTCCTAAACAATCAATTCTACTATGCCAAATAAATATGAAGATGTCCTCAATTTGTTCCCCATAAATTCACCTCAATGAATTTATTTGCCTGTACACAAAAACCATACAATGAATTCACCAGACTCCCTCATTAACACAGACTCCTTAGTGAGTTCATCTACTTCCTTCTCCCCAGATACTGAGAGACACCAAATAAATTCATTTGCCCTCTTCCACCCCAGACACACCATTTAACGTTTCCTGGATCCCTTTCAAACAGACCCCTCCCATGCACTCAGCTACTCACCATAAACACACAAAGCCCTGATCGCCAATTAGTTTTGGCTGAACTTCCATACTAACTGCACTCTCCAAATAACCTTCTTCCCAGTCCTTGCTCTGATTCTCTCTTTAGGCTTCTGCTTCCTCTGGAGAGACTCTTGTGCTTCCTTCCAGTTCTATGAGTCTATGACTCCGCTCCCTCACACCCATTCTAGTGCTGGTTGAAGTCAAGCAATCTCACTGACAGCAATTCAGGGCACCAGAGCAGAAATCAATGGGCCTCCTGTTTCCCTTCCTCAGCCAGGACCATAAGCCTCCCCTGCACGGAGAAGCCCCAAGTGCCCCCAAACCTGCCAGAGGAGCCTGGGCTGACCATGTCCTATCCCCCTCGCTACCTAAGACCCAACCTATTTGCTTTAGGGAAAGTCGTGCCAGCCAGAATCTCTTGAATGAAAGATGCTTTTGATATGCCCCATGTAGGTTCCGAGGCTGAATAACCCCACCCTAGAGTGTGCACGGGGCCATATAAAAAACATCTTTCAATCAAGAGATGTTTATTAGCAGAGCTGCTGCAGTAGCGACCATGGCCCCCCAGACACTTTTAAATTATTGGATTCCTGGGCACTTGCCTCCTTTGCTCCCCCCTCCATTGGTGGGCCTGAAATCAAGGAAAGGGGAAGTGTAGTCTCTCAGTACCCTCAAAGCATGAGGGAGCCCGGAGGAAGAGTCTTCACTTCTCCTCCCAAATCCCAGCCCTAGGAAGGGAGTGTTGGTGAAAGCTGCAGAGAAGATGCTATTTATACCTGTGCTGGTGGTGTGTGCGTAGTTTATATACTCTGCATACTGCTGTAAGTGTAGACATAGCACACATTTTCTGACCATTCTCTCCTTGGCATTTAAATTAATCAAACCTTAGTCTCACCCTAGAATCTGGGTGAAATTACACAAGGTGAAGACAGTGGGAGGGTACAAGGAGTCAGTGCAGAATCTGAGCAAGGTCTTTTAGCCATCAATGGAAGTAAACTGCTTTGAGGATCACCATGTTCTCTTAAAAATATAACCCTGAAGTGCAATCTGTCAAATATATCAAAAAGGGGCTATAATGAAGATCACCAGAAATTCAGTGATGGTGAACTCTGTGCCTCAGCTGCTGAATACTAGTATCTAGGCCCAATAATGCATCTGTTCCAGTTTCCATCATTAATTCTCAAAACATTTCCCAAATACTAATTACTTGATCTCTTTGAAGCCGTAATGTACAAAGAGTAGTTCACCTGACACTGGTGTGATGGAATAAAGCAGCTGTTTAAACACCAAAATACAACAGTACAGAACCAAAAGACAAAAAGGAATATTGTATCCAATTGCAATTAAGGAATTTAGGTAAGCAAAATGCAATTGCCTGAATTGGAATTGTTAATATCTGAAAGACTGTGCCTGCAGCTGCTCTATACTGCCAAACAACATGCTAAGGAAATGCTTTGTATTGGCCTACAGGAAAAAGTGCTCTCTCCTGTATCATCAAAATTGCTTCATAAAGCATTCAGGTGTTTTAGGGACAGCTTTCATGCAAATACTAATTCAGACTGACTCTGCTGGCTTAGTGAAAGATGATAGGAAAGATGATAGGATAGACACTTTTTACCTTTGTTCAAAAGAGGAAAGGTAGAGTATTACATGTGGATTTCTTCCTTACACAAAACAAATGATGTTTATTCTTTTTCTAATAAACAGTTTAGAGATAGCACTTAATTTAAAGTGCGATTTTAAAGTTTTATCTTTATTATCAATACACTGAATTATTATAATACTTTGTACTTCTAGAAGGCCTTTCACTTGAAGTAAAATATGGTATTTCCATTGTATAGATCAGGAACCTGAAGTATAGATGATCTGTACCATTATTTTAAATGATGGCATAATGTTGCTGTCCACTCACGTGATTAATGTACCGATCATCTTTGTTCATATAAAAAAATCAATAAGATGGATGCACATTCATAATCACACCCTCCCACTGGTTTTTCCATAATTAACATTGCAGAAAAAAGAAAGCACAATTCCAGCTGCAAGAAAGTCTTGTTTTAAGATGACAGACTAAAAATGATGAAAAATATATTTCAATTATTGTATTTTGAATATTATGATGGACTAAGGCAAACAATAAACTAAATCACTGCTTCAAGCTGCTGCTCTCCCTTCAGGGGAGTCTTATGTCATAAAAACAAAATAAATGGAGTAATGCACACAGCTTTTGGAATTTCAAAGTCATAATATACCCTATCTGGAGTTCACACAATGTGGTCTGCCTCATTCCTGCCTGTTACATTATATTTTATATTAAATTACATATTTTGTGTTGGTAAACATCAAGTTTTTAAGAGCACTTGGGAATTCCAGTTATTATTCACAAACCAAGCTGAAAAGACAAATACAGAACAAAAGCATTATATTGTTAGTATAGCCAAAAGGTAACTTTTGGATGTACTCTTGAATGCTGCCATGGTTTTATATCTTTAGAACAGAATCCACTACCCAGATTTTAATTTTTTTACAAGAACTAGAGAGAAGCAATGCCTGCTAGTTAATTGTCAAGATATTGTAGAATATCTACAATGATGATTTGTAGCCATTTCAGAAAAAAAAGACTCTTACACAGGGAACAGAATAAACTCAGAATTTACTAATTTATTCTAGCTATCTTGGGCCTCGAGCCAATTGTGCCAATTTTTCAAGACAGCCTATAATTATATATACAGTTTTACAGGGTGCAAAACCCTTTCTTTGCCCAATGCAAACAAAATTCACATGCTTATCTCATTTAGAAATCTATCTGATATGCGTATGCATAAATACTCTGCATACTAGTGTCCTGAATTGCTGTCAGTATGCAGAGTATATCATCTACCTGAGCACAGGCCCAAATTAAGAGCCAGTCTTTAAAATGTGGTTTCATGCTAATTTTTATAAATCAACATTCCATTAAAATATTTTAATTCTTTCAAATGAGCTCTTCTGGATTATTTTTCTGACAGCACCACTACTATTTAAAATACTGTATTTCATAAGGTGCTGGTATTTTTTAAAAGAAAGTACATAAATACCTGTGTTATGTAAAGTAGATTTAAGTATTTTAAACCATAATTTATAATACAAGAATTTTGTATCCACTACATAAAATTTAATTATGTGATCAGTCTTCCTAGTATAGTTCATAAACTTCTTTAGTACATAACAACGACCATACTGGGGCAGACCATAGGTCTGTCTAGCTTAATACACTGGCTTCCAACAGTGGCCAAGGTAAGGTGCCCTGGCAAAAGAACAGGTAATCATCAAGACCTGGTCTACGCTAAAGGAGAAAGTCAACTTAAGATATGCAACTCCAGCTACATTAATCACAGCTGGAGTTGAAGTATCTTAAATCATGTTTTCGGGCCATCCACACAGGAGGAGGTTGAAAGAGCAAACGCTCCCTTCAACTTCCCTTACTCCTCGTGAGGAGCAGGACTACTGGTGCCAACAGGAGCACCCTCTCAGTTCAAATTAGCGGGTCTTCACTAGACTCACTAATGCAAAACCCGGTAGATTGACTGTGGCCGCGTCGATCTTCCATATAGTGTAGACGTGACCCAAGTGATCCATGCCCTTTTGCCAATTCCCACGTTCTGGCAAACAGAGGCTAGGGACGCCATCCCTGCCCATCCTTGCTAACAGTCATTGATGGATCTATCTTCCATGAACATAGCTCTTTTTAAACTTTTTTTAAAATGACAAATAGAAGTCCACCTGCCTTAGGAAAAAAGTTGTGTTTTTTTCAGTCTCTTACTAACTGGTTGCTTAAAATAGGTTTCATAGTAAATTATTTTCATTTTATTTCATAACAAATATTCACAGAATAGAATAAATTGTGAACAGATATGCAGTTAAATATTTTCATATAAATGTTCAAGGAACTCAGAAATTGCAGGGCAAAATTGTAAGCAACACATCTATTTTATTTATTGGAAGTCCATGGCTGTTTCTAAAAGCTAAATTAGGAGCATGATGTTTGTTTTTCAGGAGTACTGTAAATTATGCATTAGAGGGATTTCCAGCAAACTACATAATAAAATGACAACCTGCCTGGATTCTTCTAGTCTCCAAAAGTGTCAACAGATCTGTTTAGCCTACCTGTTGACACAACAGCAGATTTTGTCCCATTTCATTGATGTCAATGGCAAATCTCCCATTGACTTTAAGGGAAACCTGTTTTCCCAGATTCTGCTCAATACCTGTTTTTCATGGTCAAAAACTGGAAGAATTTGAGCTTTATAGTAAATATACACTCAAGCCAGCTTGCTGTACAACAACATGTATACATCATTAAGTGAACTCCATGGATACCAACATATAACAAATTCTAAGAGTTTCACTCATGCAGTGTGGCAAATGTTGGAAAGGATCTGACTGCATGGTAACTCTCAGATTGGCAGGCATAATTTCTCAAATCTCTATGGCATCGGAAGAGCACGCATTAGAGAGTGGCTCATTTCTGAAGCAAAACCCTGCCAATCGTTCATAAGTGGTCAACATTTTCCCTTGACCGTTGATCTACATTTTACCTGCTGTACTGTGGGATGATGTTTCAGTTACATTTACAAAACAAAAAAGAACCTTCCTCACATCTTCATTCTAGACATGATCCTCCCTGTTCCAACACACTTGAATGAGCTTCTAGATCATTAAATTTCTAATTCAAATGCTAACCTATACTACAATCAGTTACCAGGAATCTTGCTCAATCATTACCAGATTGTTCTGGCGGGGAAATAGAACTGAATGTGAAAGAAATTATAGAATCAAATGAAGGAAAAATGTTAAAGAAACCAAGTTGTTCCATAGAATCTCTAATGGATAATAATTCCATACTCTAATAATAAGAATATAGCAGTAGGGATATATTACCAACTATCTGACCAGGATGGTAATAGCAACTGTGAAATGCTAAGGGAGATTAGGGAGGCTATAAAATAAAAAACTCAGTAAAAATCAGGGATTTCAACTATCACCATATTGACTGAGTACATGTCACCTCAGGATGAGATGCAGAGATAATGTTTCCTGGCACCTTAAATGTCAGCTTCTTGGAACAGCTGGTTCTGGAACTCACAAGAGGATAGGTAATTCTTGATTTAGTCCAAAGTGGAGTGCAGGATCTGGTCCATGAGATGAGTATTGCTGGACCACTTGAAAATAGAGACTATAACATCCCAGTGTCAGAAAAACAATATAGCAGCCCAATACTGTGGCATTTAATTTCAGAAAGGGGAACTATGCAAAAATGAGGAAGTTCATTAAACAAAAATTAAAAGGCAAAAGTGAAATTCCTGCAAGCTGTATGGAAATTTTCAAAGACACCATAATAGAGGCTCAACCTAAAAAAACCCAAAACACATAATAAAAGAACCAAAAAACTGCCACCATGGCACTTAAAAAAAACTAAGAAGATAACTAAAAAACATAATAAGAGAACTAAAAAAGTGCCACAGTGGTTTAACAACCAAGTAAAAGAAGCAAAGAGAAATAAAAAGGCATTGTTTTAAAATGGAAATTAAATCCTAGAAAGGAAAATAGAAAGGAGTATAAAATTATGGAAAATGAAGTGTAAAAATATAATTAGGAAGGTCAAATTTTTTTTTTGAAGAACAGATAGCCAAATACTAAAAAAGTAACAGCAAATTTTTGTAGGTACATCAGAAGCAAGACACTTGCTGAAAATCCAGTGAGGCTACTGGATGACTGAGATGCTAAAGGAGAACTCAAGGACAATAAGGTCATTGCAGAGAAACTGAATGAACTCTTTGCATCAGTCTTCATGGCTGAGGTTGTGAGGGAGATTCCCAAAACTGAATCATTCTAAGTGACAAATCTGAGGAATTGTCCCAGATTGAGGTGTCAGTAGAGGAGGTTTTGGAACAAATTGATAAACTAAACAGTAATGAGTCACCAGGACCAGATGGTATTCATCCAAGAGTTCTGAAAGAACTCAAATGTAAAATTGCAGAATTACTAACTGTGGTTTAAGCGGCAGATTCAGACTAACACTTCTCTGATACTTAACTGTGGTTTGTAACCTCTCCTTTAAATCAGCTTCTGTGCCAAATGACAGGAAGATAGCTAATGTGATGCCAAGTTTTAAAATGTGCTCTAGAGATGATCCTGGCAATTGCAGGCCAATAAGTCTAACTTCAGACCCTGGAAAATTGGCTGAAACTATAGTAAAGAATAGAAATGTCATAGATGAACATAATTTGTTGGAGAAGAGTCAACATGTTTTTTAAAGGGAAATCATGCCTCACTAACCTATTAGAATTCTTTGAGGCTGACATCAAGCATGTGGAAAAGGGAAATCCTGTCCACTTAGATCTCTGGGAAGCCTTTGACAAAGTCCCTCAACAAAAGCTCTTTAGCAAAGTAAGCTCTCATGGGATAAGAAAGTCCTTTCATGGACTGATAAATGGTTAAAAGAGAGGAAACAAAGAGTAGGAATAAATGGTCAGTTTTCAGAATGGAGAGAGGTAACTAGCAGTGTCCGTAAGGGGTCTGTACTACGACAATCCTATTCAACATATTCATAAACAATCTAAAGAATGGGGTAAACAGTGAGATGGAAAAATTTGCAGATGTCACAAAACTGCTCAAGATAGTTAAGTCTGAAGTAGACTGTGAAGAGCTTCAAAATGATCGCACAAAACTAGGTGACTGGACAACAAAATAATATGTTGATAAATTCAAAGTAATGCATTTTGGAAAACATAATCCCAACTAAATATATAAAATGATGGGGACTAAATTAGCTGTTATCACTCAAGAGAGATCTTGGTGTCTCTGTGGGAAGTTCTCTGTAAACATCCACTCAATGTGCAGCGGCAATCAAAAAATAAACAGAACATTGAGTATCACTAAGAAAGGGATAGACAGAAGATATTATATTACCTCTGTATAAATTTAATACCCAAATCTTGAATGCTACATGCAGATGTGGTCACCCCATTTTAAAAAAGATATATTGGAATTGGAAAAGTTTCAGAAAAAGGCACCAAAAATGATGAGGGGGATGGAATGGCTTCCATATAAGGAGAAATTAATATGACTGGGTCTTTTCAGCTTGGAAAGGAGTTTATGATTGAGATCTATAATGTCATGACTGGTATAGAGAAAGTAAATGAGGAAGCACTATTTATTCTCTCATAACATAAGAATGTGAAATTAATAGGCAGTAGGTTTCTAACCAGCGGCGGATATAGGGCAGGGCAAGCGGGGCGGCTGCCCCGGGCCCCGCGCAGCAATAGGCCCCGTGCCAAGCCCAAACGGCCGCTTGAGCCGCTTGCTCCCGCGCGGTGGCCCGGCTGAGCAGAGCAGAACTCAACCGATCACCACAGCCGGAGCGAAGGGGGGTGGGGCTTTGATGTACACGGCCGGGGGCGGGAGGTGAAGGGTGTGACAGAGGCTCCAGGTCCCGCCCCCTGGCCGTGTACATCACTGCCCCACCCCCCTTTGCCTCCCGCCGTAGTGCTCGGTTGAGTTTTGCACCGCTCAGCTGGGACGCCGTGCGGGGCCCAAACAGCCATTTGGGCTCCGAGAGTGAGAGGCAGGAGGGGGAGGACTAAGGAGAAGAGAAAGAGAGAGTGAAGCAGGAGGAGGAGAAGAGAAAGAGAGAGAGTGAGGCAGGAGGGGGAGGAGGAGAAGAGAAAGAGACAGAGTGAGGCAGGATGAGGAGGAGAAAAAGAGAGAGTGAGGCAGAAGGAGAAGAGAAAGAGTGAGGCAGGAGGGGGAGGAGACTTAAATACAAATGAAAATTTTTAATTATTAATGCAGAATTTTGTTTAAGAATGACTTACAATATAATTAAAATAAAAATTATCCAACTAAATTAAGTTTCTATCAAATTTACCCAATTCACATTTAATACGAAAATAGCCTTCAATTTGCGCATTTGACACCTTTTTTCTATTTTTTCTCCAAAGGGGGGCCCTGCAAAATTGTGCTGCCCTGGGCCCCACAAAACTGTCATCCGCCCCTGTTTCTAAGAAACAAAAGGAAGTATTTCTTCATACAACGAACAGTGAATCTGTGGAACTCCTTGCCAGAGGAAGTTGTGAGGGCCAAGACTATAACAAGGTTCAACAAAGACCTAGATAAATTCAAAGAAGATATGTCCATCAAAGGCTATTAGCCAGGATGGGAAGGAATGATGTCCCTAGCTTCTGTTTATCTGAAGCTAGGAATAGGTAACAGGGGAGGGATCACATGATGATTATCTGTTTTGTTCATTCCCTCTGGGGCACGTGGCATTGACCACTGTCAGATGACAGAATATTGGGCTAGATAGATCTGTTGTTAGACACATATGCATATGTATTTGACACATTTTTGGGTTTAGGTATTTGTTAGAAATATGGAGAGACTAATTCTCTACTCATTTACACCAGTATAAATCATGAGTTGATATCTTGTAGTAAGTGGATTTGCAACAGTGAAAAATGGATGTGAATTATGGAAGAATCATACCTGACTACCTAGATGTAAATTTCTGGCACCAGTCTGGAACTCTGAAGGCCTACAGCAGGGCTACTCAACTTTGGAAGCCCCAGGGGCCACAATGATACTCTCAGCACATGCTGAGGGCTCCAACTTAAGTGTGGTTGCATATACATGCAAATATTTATGCAAATATTAAGAAATAGCTTCTTTCACACTGATGGGCATGAATACAAAGATTAAGGCAAGACTACACAACACAAAGGCCCCATTTAAGTCAGTTCTGCAGATATTAATAAAATGCAATATTTACCCAATTTCCACCCATATGACAGCACTTTTAAAGAGCAATGACAGTCCAGGAATTTAACTATTAAAACACGTATCAACAGAAGACCATTATATTGACTACTTTTTTGTTTTGGCTCCCACCCGGAGGCCATGTGTTGAGCCTGTGTAAACCCAAACTGCACCGCGGGACGCAAACAAATGAGCTGCGAGCCACATGCGACCCGTGGGCTGAGTGTTGAGTAGCCCTGGCCAACAGCCTCCCAACCCAGTAAAAAGAGGTAAAATAACATTTAAAATATTATTTTGACATACCCATAAATGTAAAGCACTAAAATGTTCCCCACCAAAAAAGTTGTGGAGGCTTTCATCTTCATTTTGAACCTCTTGCTAGGTGCTCACATCCAGACTACATCTAAATCTTGCAGATACTTTCTAGGTAACATCACCAAGATACCTTTCCTACTCATCCACAGAACTAAAATTATTGTTTTTCTCTCAGCATCTCATGTCTCTATTACTGCAACCTCCTTTTCTGTGAAAATTCAATTTTGCCTCACATATCCATTCAGAATGCAGCTGCAAAGATAATTTTCCTAGCTCATTGCTTTGGCCATGTTACCCTCCTTAATTTCTACCAGTGCCTTCCTCATTGTTACTATATTAAACAAAAGCTATTTGTCTTCACATCCTTTTACCATCTATCCCACCACACCTATGTTCTCTCAAGACAATGACTCCTGCCTCTGACTGGTCCATGAGACCAGCATCCATTGCCCACTTGCTAAATTTTCAAAACTCTGTTTAAAATTATGTTAACTGGTTAAACGATACACACACACACACACACACACACACACACACACACACACACACACACGCTTACTGGTAACTGGTTAACTGGTGCCTGGCCTGGCCAGAGCAGTACTCCACCAATGGCATGATGCAGTGGGCTGGTTAACCAGTTAAACATATATTTTAATTTTAAATGGGATTTTACATTCCTAATAGATACTTGGTTGAACACTTAGTGATACCTACATAACCAAAAAATAATGGAATACAATTAGGCTGCCAGTGTTCTGAGCCCACTGCCTGTCACACTGACCAGTTGACTTAGTTTTATCTTGTACTCCCCCATTTGTCTTTTTCCATCTGTTCCCTACAGTCTGACACTTAAATTGTAAGATGTTTTGGGACAAGGACTACCTTGTTGAACAGCACCTAGCACAATGGGTTCCTGGCCCAGGACGAGGGCACCTAGGTGCTACACTAGTACTAATTGTAACAATCAACAACTTAGTGGAACACAATAAGGAAGACAGCAGCTCTGGTGAGGAAAGGCCAATGTCATCCAGAGAAACCAGGGTTACAAGGCAGGCTTCAGATGTAATGTCTGGGTCAGTGTAGGCCGGTAGGCCTCCCGGAGGAGCTCCGCCACCTCTGGGTCAGTGGACGGCCAGTCTGCCCCACCACACACCCGCTTAAAATAGTCCCCAAGTCAATAGTCCCACAACCCGGCTTTGCTTCAGGTCGGGGTGAGAGGTGAACCTTCAGGTGCCCGGCCTTGCTTCAGGTAGGGATGAGAGGCAGCAAACCCACAAGTACAAGTCTAGGAACCCGAGCCTTGGTCCAGGCGGGGCAGCAAATAAACAGATGAGCCCTGGCCCTAGATCAGAGTCACGGATGGTCTCCTCTGGCAGGAGTCCTGGCAGCCCAATCCAGGCCTCCACTGCTTGCAGGCCCTGGGGCTCCAGCTGGTAGGCTGGCCACAACAGGCAGGGGTGTCCAGGCTGGTCCTCAGGGTCTGGCGGGTCCTCTGGGTCAGGCGACTCTGGAAGGTCCAGCAGGCACCACTGGTCCCCGGGTACAGGCTGGCACCAGGGTTCAGGCAGGTCCTCTGGGTCCGGCTGGTCCTCCTGGTCCCAGGATACAGGCGGGTGTCGGGGTTCAGGCAGGCCCCCTGGGTCAGTCAGGTCCTCTGGGTCAGTTGCCCTCGGAGACCCGGGCCATGCCCCAGTCTCCCCAAATGGGAGCACTGGGCAGGCCTCTGGTTCCTCTGGGTCAGAGGGCAGACCTGTTGGCGGGCCTAGTCAGGTCTCTGTCTCCCAGGCAGGGAGTTCGGGGTGGGCCTCTGGCCCCTCCAGAGGCTGGGCCCACACTGAGCCCTCAGCCTGGATATTTATAGTCTTGGCCCCGCCCATTGACTTCTGGTCAGGTGATAAGGAGGGGCTAGGCTGTGCCCAAAATGGCTCCCGGAGGGGCTCCTCCACCTCCGGGTCAGTGGGCAGCCAGTCCGCCCCACTACAGTCAGTTTCTAAACTTTCTTCAAATACGGAGGTGTTCAGACATATATGGGTATGTCTACACAGCAAAGTTATTTCAAAATAACAGCCGTTATTTCGAAAAAACGTTACCAGCGTCTACACAGGCAAACTGCTATTTCGAAATTAAATCGAAATAGCAGAGGGCTTATTTCGAAATTGGTAAACCTCATTCCATGAGGAATCGTGCCAATTTCGAAATTGCTATTTCAAAATAAGTGCAGTATAGATGCTTATTTTGAAATAGGGGGCCTCCCGCCCTTCCCACGGTGCCCTGGTGGCCACTCTGGGCACAACCAAGAAAACCCTTCCCCCCCTCCCTGGAGCCCTTAAAGAGGTAGACTCTGGCCACAGTGCCTTTGCCAGCTCCAAACCTGTCAGCCCAGAGTCAGCAGTCACTGCCCCTGACCAAGTGGCCCCAGTATGAGCCAGGCAGCCAGTGCCAGCCAGCGCTCCACCGCTCCCCAGAACCAGTCTGCCAGCTCCCAGGAGCCTGCCAGGGGCCGGAAAAGGTGGGTGCCTGCCTGGTCCAGCGCAGAGATCAGGGACCTAATTCAGGTTTGGGGGGGATGCCTCCAACGTCCATGATCTCCGCACTAAACAGAGGAACGCAACCATCTACAGGCGGATGGCTGCCAGCCTGGCCACCAAAGGCCACATGCGAACCCAGGAGCAGGTTTGCATGAAAATAAAGGATCTGCGGCAGGCGTATGCCAGGGTCACAGGGGGCAGCTCCCAACCAGGGGCAGACCAAGACTCCTGCCCCTATTTTGATGCCGTGGACTGCATCCTGGGGGGCAGGACGGTCCATGCCCCCCAGGTGGTCATCGACCCTGGGTCAGAGCTTGCTGCCTCCTGCTGCTCCAGCCCCTGATGCCTCCCCAGCTACTGCTCCTCCACCCACTCCTTCTCCCCCTCCCGCTTCTTCCTCCCCACCCTCCCCACACCCCCAGGGATGCTGAAGCCCCTGGACCCGCGGTGCTGGGAGACAGTTGGGCCAGCAAGACCCCCAACCCTGAACCCTGAGCTTCTCCTCCCCTTCCTCCCCTTGCCTCCCCCTGCCAGCTCCCTCCTCCCAGGTTTCTCCCTCCCCTCTTCCACGCTCTCTACTTTCCTCTCCCACCTTCTTTCCCCAGTCTCACCTCAGTTTCATTCCCTCCCCACCCCAGTTTTGTTCAATAAAGAAGCTTTGTTGTAATGAACACATGTCTTTTATTGTACAGCAGGAAGGGGGGTTAGGGAGGGGTAAGTGGAAGGACGTGAGGGAGGAATGAGGCACAAGCCCCCAGTGGGGCACACCAGGGAGACTGTTACTGCCTGCAGAACGTGCTGCCAGGCTCGCAGCAACACGTCCAGGAGAAGCACCAGAGTGCCCGGGGCGGTTCTGGCTCCATGCTGGCTCCATGCTGGCTCCATGCTGTGGTGTCCTGAGTGAGGGCAACCAGAGCACGCAGAGAAAAAAATGCTTTGCTGTCCCTCATCGAGGTAGACAAGCAAGCAGGGAAACCTTAGAACCAGCTGTCCGGGGGGAGGGGTCCCTTTAAGCACAGGTTTCAGATAGCCTCAGGCAGCAGCCACACAAGGTAACTCCTGACCTGATGCCCTGCCAGAACCGGTTCCGGCCGGCCTTAAATGCAGATCAGCGTCCTATCAGTGTGGATGCGCTATTTCAAAATAGCAAAACTCTATTTTGAAATGCATTTTGTGTCTAGACACGTTATTTTGAAATAAGATATTTCGAAATAATTGTTTCGAAATAAGGTATTTTGAAATAACGCTGTAGTGTAGACATACCCTTAGAGACAACACAAAGAAAGGCCAGACCTGCAGTATTTTGATCTGGACATTTACAAAGTGCAGAGGTTTTGGATCTAGGTTGCTAGTATGGGTTCAGCTTTAGTGATAGCCAAAGAATGGTGCTGGCATCTCTAAATAAAAGGTTAAAAAAAAATCTAAGATGATAAAATGAAAATAAAAAAACTAAGATGATAAAGTTCCCAGGAAGGCAGCATTAAAGACAATGTTTGGTTAGAGCTATAAAATCTTGCACTTGGAATTGAAGAAATTCTAGATTTCACTGAATGAACTCTAATGACATTTCCTCTTGATTCTGCTTTTGACAGGGTTCCAGGATTGCATTTAAATGCTGGTAATGAAGTAGGCAATTGCTTAGTCTAGGCCTGTCACCTATTGTTTACATCTATCAATGCCTGTGGTGGAGGTGATGGGTTGGGAATGAAAGCAACTTTATGCATGATTGGCTCTGCTGGAAATCTCTTGGCAGCTTTGAGCTAGCTTGACTGGGAGAGAAGTGTTCTTTAGTGCTCTAGTTGTCACAGAAATGTCCTGCTATACTTGCCTGGTAGTGAGAGAAGGCAGCTGCCACATTTTCTTGCTCATTTCCCTTGGGATCCACTGAGGGAGAGAGAAGGTCCGCTTTGCAGACATATGGCTCTGGTGGGAAATTTAGCTCAGCACCAGAAAAGGCACAACATTCCTCCTGCTGCTCTGCATAAAATGAAAAGCCTATAAGAATTTAAACAGATACTCTGTTCATTTGGCTCTCTAATAGGTGGGCTTATTGGACCAGCCAGAAAAAAAATGTCCTGCTTGAAGTAAAAGAGCTCTCCAAACACGCAATGTAAGAGTGGTGAAAGAGGAATCCATCCATGAGACAGACACAAGGCTAAGGAAATGGAGTCATACAGCAAGCTTATACACTGAGTTTTTGCATTGATCACAGCTGCCTACAGGGAAGGAGGAGTAACCCTAGAGTGCTGATCAGCACAGCTGACATAAAAGCATAATTACTGTATTAACTGAATCCTCCAGTCCAAAACAGTGACCTCAAATCGTATTGCCTTTCTATGTGTTTCAATAGTTGTGCAGAGCTAACAATTGGCTAGCATTTCTGCCTATGCCCACAGCTGAATTTGGTCCATTGTATCTGAAACATTTAAAGCTTTTTCTACTCCTAGGGTAGCACCTGAGCACATCCCCTTGCTTTTCACCAGTCTTTTAGTCAACACTATTAGATAAAGTGCAAATTGTGTGAAATAGTAATAATGACACAAAATAACAATTAAATATTTCTACAGACACCCTAGGACCTGCCTGGTAAGTACAGAATAGGCCCAGTTTTTAAAAATGGATCCTAGAGACAGAGAGAGAAAATGAGAAGGCTAGATTCTGATAGTACCGATTCTTGCAGCAGAAAATCTATTAGGTGAGAAAGGGGATTAACATTTTGCAAGACGTGCACTCTACCCTGTACCAGGAAACCTACAAAGGCTGGGTGATACTGACAGAGAGATACATTGATTCAGTATTGTCCAGTGGGGGCTCTGATGCAGTCTCTGATGGGTTCTGCAGCTTTAACAACCACTGCAGGGAGCAGTGGTGGAAAAACTGTCTGTTCTCCTTGGAGATGGAAGACGTTCTGCCTGTGTGCAAAAATCTTTACAGGAACAAGGAGGTGCAATTGTTTTTCCTGGACCAGAAAGGGTGACTCTAGCTTACGGCCAGTAAAATGGAAGGAAATATCAGTTTTGTTAATTCAAGATAATAGCCATTCTTACTGACTGATGCAAGTTTCTGACAGTCACATGACCCACTGAGTTTAAATAGAGAGTTTTCAGTTCAAGCAGGTCCACCTAAATATTCAGACTGCTACCTAGTCACACGCATATGTAGATTCAAAGCACTGTAGGTTGCGTAATATTGGAAAATAAAAAGTATATTTTTTCAGCTCACAAAGCATCAGTTTTCCCATAGAGTTGCTCCTGGCTGCTGGCCCCATGGACCCACTGGACTGGCTCAATTCAGCTTACAGCTGGGCTCCCAGCCCTCCGGCCAGGCCCTGCTCCCATCTGACAGCCCCTCAGGCTGCCAGGCCGCCAGCCCATCTCCACTCCCGGTTCACCAGCTGGGGTTCCTGCCAGCAGGGTTCGGCTCCTAGCCTCCGGCCCCATGGGCTGCCAGCCCTTTGGACTGGCTCAGCTCCCAGCTGGCCTCCCTGTCCCCAGGCTGCTTGTGGAGTTCTGCTCCTGGTTGCTGGCCCTGCAGGATGACAGCCTGGCTCCACTCCCATCCCAGCTTTCTGCCCCAGGACCATGGATGCTCCCTGCTAGACAACATATGTTGCCAGACCAGAGTCCCAGACCAGAGATGTTCAGTCTGTAGTGGATATAACATTCCACTGATGAGCATGAAAGACATTTCCCCTTTCTCATAGGAAAAAGAAGCTGTTAGAACGTTTTTTCATGACCCACTATGGGTACCATTTAATAATTATAAGAAAGAAAAGATGACGAAGATTCCCACTAACACTTAATACATGAAATGAAGGAAAGCCTGGAGTAAATCTTTAACTGACAATGCCATCTATTTTCATCTTGTTAATATTACACAAAAAAACTGACTCCTTTCAGTTCAGTCAAACTTCTGTAATTACTTTTAATGATACATTCCTTGAACATGACTCATGGCACTATATTTTTATATTCAGAAGTTACAAAATTAAACAGCGTAAAGCTCAGTTTTTCTAAAAAACAAATGCAAGATTTTAACTATTATGATTTAGAGTAATTCATGACTTCACTGCACATTATGCATAAATGTCAGTTCACTGCAAACTGATATTTATTTACTGTCTTGTTTTGGGTGCTTAACAGAAGATCTGAACTCAGTGTTTACATTACCACTACATTGTCTTCTCTTTCCTTCATTACCTATCTACTATCATATATTAAATGCCACAAAACTACATTAATGGGATGGTACTCTTAAGATTTTGTTACACACATACAAAAAACCCATGAAATTCAAAGTTATAGTTTCCGATACTAATTGTCTGTAGTATTTTTTGTTATTGTATATAACAACCGTATATTTTTCTGCTTCAATACATATCTGCAGTACACGCCACAATGAGGGAATTAATGGAAGCAGGACTGAGCCAATATATGTATGCATTTATTTTCATAAGAACGGCCATACTGGGTCAGACCAAAGGTCCATCCAGCCCAGTATCCTGTCTGCTGACAGTGGCCAAAGCCAGGTGCCCCAGAGGGATTGAACTGAACAGGTAATGATCAAGCGATCTCTCTCCTGCCATCCATCTCCACCCTCTAACAGAGGCTAGGGACACCATTCCTTACCCATCCTGTCTAATAGCCATTAATGGACTTAACCTCCATGAATTTATCTAGTTCTCTTTCTTTCCTTTAAAGAAAATGTAAGTAAGGCCTAGAATCATAGAATTGTAGGACCATACGGGTCATCTAGTCCTGTCTCTGGCATTGAGGCAGGACTAAGTATAATCTGGACTATACCTGAGAGCAGTTTGTCTTGCCTGTTAATAGCACGAAATGATGAAGATTCCACAACCTCCCTAGGTAATTTATTCCAGTGCTTGATTAACCTTACAGTTAGAACATTTTTCCCAATGCCCATTCTAAATCTCCCTTGCTGCAAATTAAGCACAGTATTTCTTGTCCTGTCTTAGTGGAAATGGAGAACAGCTTTTTGCATACCTGAGTATTATTGTGTTCCACTTCAGTCTTCTTTTCTCCAGACTAAAAATGTACCTTTTTTCCTCCCCCATCTTTCCTCGGAGGTCATGTTTTTCATACCTATGATCAGTTTTGTTGTTCTCCTCTAGACATTCTTGAATTTGTCCACCTCTTTCCTAAATCGTAGTGCCAAGAACTGGCCACTCCTGTTCAGTGGCCTCACCAGTGCTGAGTGGAGTGGAAGCATTACTTTTTGTGTCTTGCTTTCAATACTACTGCCAATACATCCCAGAATGAGGTTTCCTTTTTTTGCAAAAGTGTCACACTTTTGACTCATATATAGCTTGCAGTCCATTATACTGTCGTCCTCCCCCTTCCCCCCTGCCGGCCCGATCCCTTTCTGCAGTGTTCTTTCCTAGGTAGTCATTTTTCATTTTGTATTTGTGCAATTGACTATTCCTTCCCAAATGTAGTACTTTGCATAAGCCCTTCCTAAACGTCATACTATTTATTTCAGACCATTTTTCTAATTTGTCAAGATCATTCTGAATTCTATTCCTGTCCACCAAAGCACTTGCAACCTTTCCCAGCTTGGTATTGTTTGCAACCTTTGTAAGTAGAGATATACCAAATTTGCAGCTGTGAAAATCACGTTGTGGCCTTTCAAATCTGGTTTGTCTTCATGAAATCTGGTCTCGGGCCACCCAGCTCTGACATTTAATTTAGAAAGAAGCAGCTGCTTGGCTGGAGCCCAGCTTTAAAGGCAGCACTGCTGCTAGCAGCAGTAGAGAAGTAAGGATGGCGATGGAATAAATGCATCTTGAAGTTTGCAAAAGCGTGACAATGACCTATCACATATGTGTCTCTTTTCCTGGTTAGTGCTCTCAACATAGATCAAAATAAATACTCCAAAAACAAATTAACTTTCAACCCAAAAAATGGGAAATGTTTCTGGAAAGTTAGGAGCACCTGAAAACAATTGTTTAGAATAAAAGTTCCTCTTTAACTGTAACACAAATTGCACATGGCCTAATTAACATAGAGGAGACGTGTATGTGGGGACAAATTCTTCCAACTTATGCAACCCTGAGTATGTTTGATTTGTTCAGGGGAGTCCCACAGGGCTTGGGGGTGGGGTGAAGAACATCCATGCTGCATATCCTTCCCAGCTTCCTTAACCCATGCACCTGAATGGTATCTTCACAGTCATCTATCCCAGTCCTTCCCTGATCTGTCCTAAATCCTCAGTTCAGAAACATGGGTTGAGCCTTTGCAAAGCTTTCTCCTTTCCATATAGCAGAAACACCGCAGTTCTGGGGCCTTCAAGATCCTAAGTACTTATGAGAGAGGAGGTCACGTTTGCTTCTTTTAAAGCAAATAAAGAACATATAGTTTTGAATTTGTTCTGTAATTCCTATGCATCCCTGATTTACTACTAGACTTTGAGAGTTGCACATCAGCAGGACAGGCTTGAATACTTGCTCCTGACTGGAAATTTTTAATTGGCTCTTAAAACTAGTGAAAACTAGTATATTAGCATCAGCTTACCACAACTGTCTTCATTGTCACTATTCCTGATAACTGGTCACCCCTGTGAGGAAGGGGTTCATGACCCAGACCTTAGAATGTGCTGTCTCAAGATTTTCCTGAAAGAAATTGCTACCTTCTTCCTTCTACTGTGCAGTTTAAGAATATCTTAAACATTCACTTGCTTCACCCTTAAGCTTAATGAGCTCTCCAACACAGGCATTTACTTTAATAAGAATGGCATTCAAATTTTGCAATAAATTTTACTGCACATGCAGTAAAATAGAAGGTTCAGCAACACACCCCCGGAAGGGAACTCCTTAGTTACTGAGGTCAGTCTCTTGCCATTGCAGGTCACCCTGTATTATAATTGATAACTTAGCCATCTCAAAGCATCCATAAGATAATTATTTGGTTAAAAGCAACCCTCAATCATGCTACATCAGATATCTGTATGTATCCCACAGTATAGCAGTTATCACAATCTTCATTCCCCCATTTATTTTATCAACATAGGCTCTGACCGAATAGATCCATCAAATCCAGTATCTTGCTTCTTGCATTGACAAATACATGATACTTCAGAGGAAGGCAAACCCTCCTCTCTGTGCCACCATTATGTCCCCTTCTACTCTGCAGTGCTGCATGTCAGAGGAAAATATTCCTTTCTAATCCTTGCAGCAGGATTTTTGGATGTCAGTATTTTTTCTTGCATAACTACAAAAATTATCTCTCTATACATGTAAAAACGTTTTTTCTGCTGGGTGACAGAATGATGTCATCATGCTCTCATGCTGCAAAAGCCACCAGAAAGAGGGCAGTTTGTGAGCATAGCGAGTACAGGGCGCAGCCCACTAGTAAATTATAAATTATAAATATTTTAGGGTTTTTTTAGAGTATTTAAATTTGAAAGTTGTGGGAAATTATGGGAAGGGTCAAACAATACTTATTTAATGACAGTAAACACTAAAAGTAAAAAAGTTAAAGTTTATAACCATTAAAGCAAAAATTGTCAAGATAATGTCAAAACAGACAAAATGAATATCCTTAAATCAAACTCTAATAAAGTTCTCAAGCAGCATTTTCCTTACTTTGCCTATCTGTAAATTTCAATAGTTATTAACAGAATTATTGTTAAGTTGGTTTGTGCTGTAGTGAAATCAATATTTACTTATCAGGATTTATACAGTTATTCAGATACATTGGCTGAGAGTAAATTCCAAAGGTGACCATATGTGCGGGAACAGGTATTTCTATTTATTTGTTCTAAATTTACTGGCCCTTAATTGAGATGAACACAACTTTTATATGAGGTGATGTAAAAAGAAGGGACCATTCAATTTCTTTTACACCCTTCATACATAGTTAATAGCTTTGCCATGCACCCTATCTCTTCTCCTTTCCACACTATGTAATTCTAGCTTTTGTGATCTCTCATCAGATGCACGTCTCCCATGAGCGCTAACGCTGTACATTTCTCTCCTATGACTCTTTGGAGCTAGATTCACAAAGAGAATTTAGGCTCAGCTCTGCAGTGTCTAACTTCAGGTGTGCTCTGCCACTGAGTGGAATCTAAAGTTCCAGGTTAGGTACCCAGGCTCCCTGTTGTTGGCTGTATGGACACTATGGACACTAAATCAAAATGGAGTCTATGGACTAAGCTGAAATCAAAATGGAACCTAAGAAGGCCTGAGAGATTTTTGCCACCAAAACCATCAGTTGCACACTGCACGTGGCTGTGCACACAGTACCATCATGCTGCACACAGCACAAAGTCTGCACAAGGACCTCTAATTTTGCACTCAGCATGCTGCTCCTTTGCACTAGAGACCTTTGGTGTTTTCCCGCCTAGGGAGCTTTAAAAGAAAGGACCCCTGAGAGGATCGGGTTGGTTCCGGTTCCTGTTCATTGGCAGTTTCCATCTGGAGGAGGTTTGCTGTGCTGTTATCGGAGACCGTGGTGAAGGCCAGGACCAGCTTCGTGACAGACCAGACCCCAACTCCACCACTGCCAATAGGGTGCTCCGGTTCACTGCTGTAGTGATTGCTCGGTGCTGTGGACCCTAGCTACCTGCCAGACCAAAGCCCACCACCCAGTCAGTCCTTCTCCGGTTACTGTGGCGAAGGCCCGCTCTGGAGACAAGAACTGTTCACCGTCATGGTGTGTGTGTGCAACTTACCATCAGCTGTTGTCATAACATCGGCAGATCATTATTGGACTCCTCAGTGTTCCTCCCCTGAGGCTACCCCAAGCCAATGGGTAGAAGGTCCTGAGCTTAGTGCAGTCATCAGACAGACTGAGTATAGAGTTCTCCTGTTTATTTTTGCTGTTCTATCTTCTACTATATCTGGGGCGAGGGGTTGGTTTATACAGTGTTATATCCTATGGTTATTGTTTGTTGTGTTATTTGTTGTATTCCACAATATATTCTTAAATTCCTACACGTGTCTGTGTTCATTCGGACTGGAGAAATCCGCTGGTGATAGATACGGTGGTTTCCAGGTTGGACCACCTTCTGGGACAAAGGCATTTTACATCAATTCAGATCAGGCCCCACTAAATTTGGTTTACTAGTGCGCCTTTGCTAGTAACACTGTAGAAGGCATTGCAGGAGTCAGACACCCCACAGAAAAACTCTCAACAGCCAGCAGTATGCCTCTGTGTGTGTGTGTGCATGCGGGAAAGGGGTAGGAATGACATTCTGCATCTTGTCCAGCCTTGGGAGCTTCTCCAACCCTCCACTGTTGCCTTTTGACAGTGGGAGTGGTACAGCTCAGATGACTGGTTCCTGTCTGCTGATAGGTGGGGTGTGGCACTGATACTGTCTGCTTGTGAGATGAGTAGCCATTCTATTTCAGACCCTCCTCTTCCCATCCTTAATCTAGTACCCAGTATTTCCTATGATGCTTAGGGCTAATCTGATTGCTAGTTCTGGAATCTGAGAGGGATTTTTCCCTTACAATGAATTTGGCAAACTGTGGGGAAGAGTTCAACTGGCACCAATGGCCCAGATGAAGTCCTTTCTGGAACCATCCTCTGAGTAGTTCTAGGTGGTGGCTACTTGTCAATAAATTTACAACTTCCCTATTTAGCCATACTGTGTTACATTGATTTTATGTTCCCATCATGTTGGAACTGAAAGTTTTATTCTTTTTATATTTCTTATCTTAGTAATGTAGTAATGTAAGGTAATATATAATCATATTTAAGATTGTAGTAAGTCAAACCCTTTAGTTAAGTATACATCTCCTATATTTCCTTGTTCTAAAGTTTTAGTAAGTAAAGAGACAGGATCTCATATTGTGTCTATGTTAATGAGATTAGAAATATTGAAGGCCCAGGCCTTCAATGTGAATTGTTTTGATTTTGATTTTGCTTAATATAAAACAGTACTGTTTACTTTTGAAGGATTTTGTGAAAGACTGCTTGTATGAATGAGATACGGTGTGAAGGTCATCATTAGAGCCAGATGGTCAAGAGAAAAGGGGGAGAATGCGGGTGAAGACAAACTGTAAAAGACTGTAAAAAACCATCAGTGTAAACCAAACTGTAAAAAACCATCAGTGCGTACCTATGGTCAAGAATAGATCAGATTGGCAGATTGACGAGCCTTGAAGCAAGCGGGCACCCCCAAAAGACAATTGATTACAGGATAAGCCTTCAAGAGATGTTTGGGAATGATTGACATCAACAAGATAACATTCCAGTCACAGAATGACACAGCGGAATACATTGATTTCAACAGAGAAAAGGATTAAAAGCAGGGTGCTTTGCTATGGAACTTTGGGTTCATCTTGCCAACAAATCCAGAGGAGCATTGGATCGATCGACCGACAAAGGCCCTGCTCCCCCCTGTGTTCAATCTAGCTGACCACTAGATTGATACAGACTCTGGACTGGTAACTATGACATCGTCTGGTGAGACTGTGTGTATGTTGTTTGTGTGTATGAGTGATTGAAAAGCATATGCAACTGTTGTATTCTCAATAAATGCGGCATACTGCCTTTTCCCTATAAAAGATCTTGTGTCTTCGTTTAAGCAGATAACAATCAGCTACACACATGGCCAGTGCTTCTAAATGCACTATGGCTCAACGTGATGTTTTGGCAACAAATTCTGCACCACTTCTCCCAGTTTTAAAGTAATCAAATGTCCTATTCATGCTTTGAGGCTACTGTGGTATTTTGGGGTTTTGGGGGGTTTTTTTGTTTTGTTTGTTTTAACTGTTCCAGCACCCAGAACAAACTTTTAAATATATCTATTCTTGATGACTCCTAAGGTCTTTTTCCTCCTTCATTTTGTCCTTGGAGTTCAGAGCCTATCATAGGGTTGCCAATTTTGGTTATATGTATTCCTGAACTTTTCTTCACATAACATAACCTTTAATTAAAGATTAATCTTTAATTCCTGGAGACTCCAAGCCTGTTGGGTTGGCGACCCTAGTCTATCAACATATACTAGAAGTTTAGGATATTTTCTGGCAACAAGTGTTAGCCAGGTTTAAATTATGCCACTTACTTCAATCTCCCAATACACTGAAATCCATCTGGATTTGTACAATATATCATTAGTTTTAATACAAAAGCAAACTGTAAACACTCAATGTCTACTCTTCTAACAAGTCATTATTAGACTATTCCCAGTATTAACTCCTGGGTACTCCATAACTGCTCTTGCATCCACTCACTACAAACACCTCCCATTACTTAAATAGATTTCCATTAGCAACAATATTTTCCTATCTATTCTTCAGCCAGAGTTTCCCAAAACCCAATTAAATTAGGTACAGATCACAATTATCTACTACTTTATTGCCTTTTTTTCAAAAGGTTATCATCATGATTTTCCTCATAGAAATGTTGATGGATTAACCTTATTTGGATGTATTTATTTAAGTGTTGTACTAATCAATCTTTTAATTAGATTACCAATCATTTCTACAGAACTAAAGTGAGGTTTACCAGCCGGTAATTCTTGGAATCTTGCTTTTTTCCTCCCAAAATAGACAAAAAATTAGTAGCTTTCCAGACTTCAGAAAGAGTTACAGTTTTTAAGGAGTTATGACAAAGTCTTCTAGGGTCTTGCTCTTTGGATTCAACAATAAGGATCATATGCTCATAAGTGTGCGTACTATTTTATTCTGTACAGCCTTCAGAATCCTAGCACAAAAAAATCTATATTTACAGTACCAGATTTTATCCATTTGCTCCATTCCTAAAGATGTCAGTCTGTCAGAGCCAAAATTCAACTTCCCCTAAAAGTGATGCTGGAGCAGGGACTTTTATATTATCTTATTTTAATATCACCATTTTTTTCAATTGCCTCTCTCCTTTTCAGCAGTTTAGAATGTTTATAGTCTGTCCATCACACACATTACCATCCTATCTGAGATTGTCTGTATCAGTCACATTTGAAGGCTTAGGGCTTTTAATGTATCTGGAGAATTTTTAATTATTTACTTCATGCCTTTGACTATGTTCTTCATATTTTCTAAGAATTTTATGGGACAAATGATCAAAAGGAGTCTTGCTTGACCTGGCCTCCAACTGTGTGTGACTTTCCATATGCAAACACTAAATTAAATGGTAATTTAATTCATTTTTCATCAAAAACAATAAAAGCAACTAAAATAAACTGTTTTATGCTGGCAGTGGAATCACATTCTCAGAATGATATGTATTGCTGATCATTCCAGTTTAGTGTGTGATTAATATGAGTATGGAGAAAGATATTTGCAATAATGTAGAGTCTGTTTTTCATTATTTAATTTTTACCATGTTCTCAGCACAAGATAGTTATACAACGGACCCTTAACCATCAAAGTCTTAGAAAAGAGTCTCTAATGCTGCTCTGAGCTTTGCTAACATAAATCAGTGGAAACTCCACTGGTGTAAATGGAGTTGTACTGATGTAAAACCCACATGAGATCAACATCAACACCAGTGTGCTTACCATCCCTTTTTTCTGAGTTTAAGAAGCCCTTCATAAGAGTTCCTTACAAAATTTACTTCTGCACAAAAGGACTTCTCATACTGCAAATAGCAAACATGTTCCAAAATGTGCTTTGAATTGCATATTCAGATTAATTTAAAACCAAAGTTTGGCTCAGTAGTTCATCAAACTCTTAGGAAAAGATGATGCATAGGAAGACATAATGTTTTATCCTTCTTCAATACTCGTAACATGAACCAATCAGCTGCTGTTGCATTTCATCTCTGAAAAGGAGTGGGAGACTGCTTCCTTCCAATCCCTCTCCTGGCTAGTGGGTGCTTCTTTTCTCCCTTCTTCTTCCTACACTACTCATGTCTGATTCCCCTATGTCAAATTCTTCGTCCAGTCTCCTCCTTGCTATCAGAATCTATTTTGTACAGGGGAGGACAGTGAAGCACCCTGGAAGATGGCAAATTTGAGCTTGCGTCTTGATACTCTCTATGGAAGCTTTCAGTTTCACTCCTTGCTCTTCCAGGCTGTGTTTTAAGACTAAATTGAAAATTGTATTTTAATATAATCTGTGTTTGCTACTATCGGTGCACTTTGCTGAAAGGCATGGAGACTTTCTTATTATCTCAACCACTCTAAGTCTATGACAAGAAATCTATCATAAACCAAAGAACAGTCGGCATAAAATCTCCAAGCCTTTCAGAGTGCATTAGTCTACTTCATATTTTAAAAACAGAAGTATATATCATTCTATAAAAAGAAAAAGGTATTCTTTCCAGATGAATTTATTTGCCAGAATAGCTATACCAAAAAGGCAACCTTTAGAAAACAACTCTTAGTCATCATTAGATCTGAGCCAAAATCCCAACACCTGTTTAAGAAAAGGCAGATGTCCAAGCTGTGTATTTTTTATTATGTGTGTACACAAGAACAAAAAGTTATTTTAGTAATAGAAAAATATAACTACAATATATGATGTTAGATGACGACCACTGGTGTTGATTTGGGCTTAACATTACATTTAATGGGCACTTTTATGAATAAGAATTGCGGGGCCAATACTAACATTCTGCTGCAAAATAAGATCAAAGGAAACACATGTGACTGTCATTTATTGCTCTTCTCGACATTTGTCCTTCACCAAATACCATTGTCAGTTGTAGCTCATTAGCCAAATATTAAAATTAAACATTAGGTACAACTCTAGCAATATAGTACAGTATAATAATAAATAGCATATTAGCATTTTACTTATGGTAAACATATTATATAAATCTACTTAAAGCAATTAGATATATATGGACTACCTTAGAAAACTCATGCACGGTAAAATGTGTTATATGGAAGACTAGCCATGGTAGCTTTTCTATATAAATAACTTTTTAATTTTAAAGAAATAGACCTAGGAATTTTTTGCTATATTATATTAATTAATTAATTAAATTATAGTATAGTATAGTATAGTATAGTATAGTATAGTATGCTAAAATAGTTTTGTTATTATTACTGTTCTACATACATATACCCAAACAAATTAAGATCCATAAAAAAGGTATTCTCACTAAAGCATGACCTTCAGAGACAGGCTCTATTGAGACTCTGATTATCAGGATTACAGAAGTTTAGAGTCCATGTTTCACGCTAAAGATCTGAATTTGCATATAAAACACAAATGTTCTCATTTACTGCCAGAATAAAAGATGTAGGGAGTAGCCCAAAGTAGTCCATATACTGAAGAACTGGTAAGCATTTTATATCACCTACAAGAAGCGTTGTTTTAAACCCAAGAATCTTTTGTTAGAATCCATTTAACTGAACATATGGGAAAATTAGTGAAGAAAGTCAGGAACACTTACCATTATTCCAGTAAGTAAACAGACTCCTTTCCCACAGTATGTATTAGGTACCATGTCACCATATCCAATGGATAGGAAAGTTATTGAAATCAACCACATGGCTCCAAGGAAGTTGCTAGTAACATCCTGCTGATCATGGTACCTGAAAGAAGGAAGCATCATAAATACTTCTACTAAATATTTTGCTTTGATAGGGGGCTTTAACTAGCATCAATGATGTCTCAGCTGTTCCTTCTCAAAGCTATAATGCAATTTATATTTTGGTTGTTGTTTTCTGTTTGTTTGTTTGTTTGTTTTGTTTCTGGGATAAGCAGTTGCAAAATTATATAAAACTTAAGACCAAGCTACAAAAATCAGCTGATCCCACAGCCCAGGTATTTATCTGGGTTATTTATTATCTAATACGATGAGTTCTTGGCTGAAGAATTCCCCCTCCCGCCCATAGAATCACTTCAATGGAGACAAATTCTGCAGGTGCTGAAGCCAACTATGCAGTGGAGCCAGCATAATCTGCTGCCTATACGGAAGAAGCAGAGGAGCTCTGTAGGGGGCTGGCAGATGCATGGATGGGCTGAGGGTAGGGAACTCTGTTCATCTCTTCAGCGACTGGCCTGAGCATAGCCCTATAAGCATCAGTTCACTATTAAATTGACACATCATCACTGAATAAACTGAAACACTGTGGCACCTTCAGTCTACTTTGCTACGTTTAAAATAGCAATAAGCATACTGCTGCCTTGAAATGAATTCCTACTTGACCATGAAAGCTTCCTGTTGGAAAAGTAAATATTATTTTTTGTTAAAATCAAGTAGGGACCTTCCGAACGTAGGGAGGTGCGGAGGGTTCCAGTGCATAAGGGTTGTCTTGATAGGAGGGTGGTGGGGCAGGCTCCCCTGTGGCTCAGGGGCTAAGGCATTGGCCTGGGGAGCCACGGGTGGGGGGCTCTAGCGAGGCCCCAGGAGCCACCTGACCACCAACCCAGCAGATAAGGGACAACCTGAAGGTAGGGAGGTGGGACATGTTCCAGTCTATAAGGGACATCCTGACAGTAGAGTGGTGGGGCAGTAGTGATGTTAAAATATCCTAGAACAACACAATTATTCCCCACCACCACCACCCTCCAAAGAGACAGTTTTAGAGAGAAGGCTAAATAATCCAATGGTCCTTGTCTTACAATCAGCTGTGAATCCAGTGGGACCTGCTTTCAGATCAAAACTTTTTGCCAGTGCCCAGTCTGAATGAAATGGAGCAAGTGGAGCAACAGAAGAGACCCTCCCACAATACTACTGCAGTTTTAAAGTAACCCCACAGCTGCTAGGCTGCCCGGCATAAGTAGTTTAGGTTCTTGTATTCTGGTGTTGCCTTCCCCATGGCCTACTCCGAGCCACTGTCTTCGGTGGGAACAAGGACAACATGTGGAGCTAAGTTCTATGAGATTTACAAGCCCACTGTCCTACCACAAAAGCAATTCCTTAGCTTCGCTTCCTACAGAGTCTCCTATGCTTGCAGAAATAAGCTAGGATTGCACAGGGAATATCTCAAAAGCGCTCTCCTTCACAGAGTGCACACCTTCACTGCACAGTGATTTCAGAGATGTCAGGACGCACAATTTTAACAGTGCAATTATCAATGGTAATTTCCCAGGTTTCACTTGAGAGGTGTATCTTAATTAGTAAGGGCCTTCAGATGAAATATTAACGCTGTCTGTATCTATATTTAGTAGCATATCGCTTCAAGGTCCTGTTCAAATGTTTTTATCTTGTTAAATCTCAGCAATAAGCTGCATGATATCTGGGATTTCCCACTCTGGTTATTTAAGTATTTGATTTAGCAAGGAACAAAAGAACATGCTTAAATTTAACGGCGTTGACAACTTTTGCGATTTTACTGAGTCTCATGATATTTGGTGTTTTCATTAAAGCCCCTCAAACAGTGTGGTTCAAAACTCCCCATGCAAGAGAACGTCAGCTCTCAGAAAACACAGAACATTTTCTAGCCCTAATGATTGGAGAAAACAAATTTGGAAATGTGACCCCAATGCTCAAAAACCAGAAGGCAAAACAAAGAAAACCTAAAATGCATTAAGTTTTTATAATCTCGTGACTTCTAAGCCAGTTTCATAATTTTTGTGGTTTGACACATATTTCTGAGGTTAGTAATTTAAATATGTGCTTAAAGCCTACTCATTTTAATAAGACTATTTTATGTTCTTAAAGATAAGCACTTTCTTATCTTAGGCATTTTGCTGAATCTTGATCTGTACATCTTTATTTATTGGCTTGAAAGTCAGTAGGAGTTTTTCTGACTTTACTGGAAGCAGCTGCAGATTCCATGGTTATATTTAAGACATTGCATGCACTGTACATATGATTAATTACAAAGTGAATCCATCTATATTAAAAATGGAAGAGGCGAAGAACAATTTTCTGTATACCAGAAATTGCAATTTTGTATTTACAAGATCTATGAGAACAATCACCAAAAAGGATAGATGAGATGTTAAATCAGTTCTATTTGAAATATCTATTTTTTACCTTTCAGACATCTTTTACATGCATTTTTAGTTATGACAGCCCCAGAGATTGAAACCCTCTATTCATCCATAGAATAAGTATAATGTGTATAGTGGCCGTTAAAACTTTCTACTAACATACCTTACATTTGTCATAAAGAACACCTCTAAGAATGAGAGGACAGATGAGCTTGGTTCATTCCATCTCTGCTGAGCCTACCAATGGTATGTCTACACTACTGGATAAGGTAGAATTAAGATACGCAACTTCAGCTATGTGAACTGCATAGCTGAAGTCGAAGTACTTTAACTCGACTTTTGGCGCTGTCCACACTGCAGGAAGTCATCTTCCCTTACTTCTCTTAGAAGCAGGACTACTGGCATCAACAAGACCCCTCTCAGTTCGAATTAGCATGTCTTCACTAGACCTGCTAATTGGAGCCCTGGAAGATTGACAGAAGCAGCTTCGATCTTCTCTGTAGTGTAGACATACCCTAAGAGAGGCTGAGGGAGCCACTTGCATTGGTGATTATTGTGATGAGGACTACCAGCTGGAATTAGCTTACCAAGTTCACCAACTCACTGCACAAAGGCCACTGAACAGCTATCAGCTGGCAATAGAATTTACTCAATATAAACCTGTGCAGGATTTTGAATGGCAACTGAGATGGCAAAGACTCCATAATTCACTTGCTATCCATTCCCTCTAAGTATGAAATTTCTAACATATGACAGTGCAGTAACCAGTGAGCAAGTTAGATGCTATCATATCCAAAGTTTAATAAAACTGTAGCCATACAAAAGACAAAACTGTCTTAACCGTTTTGTGTAAGCGGATTTTGTATAGGTTGTCATTACTGCTTCTGTACCTAATAACTGGAAGACAGCTAATATTGATGCTAACATTTAAAAAGGGCTCTAGAGGTGATCCTGGCAATTACAGACCGGTAAGTCTAACATTAATACTGGGCAAATTAGTTGTAACTATAGTAAAGAATAAAATTGTCAGACACATAGATGAACATAATTTGTTGGGGAAAAGTCAACATGGTTTCTGTAAAGGGAAATCATGCCTTACTAATCTACTAGAGTTGTTTGAGGGATCAACAAACATGTGGACAAAGGGGGAATCCAGTGGATATAGTATACTTAGATTTCCAGAAAGCCTTTGACAAGGTCCCTCACCAAAGGCTGTTAAGTAAAGTAAGTTGTCATGGGATAAAAGGGAAGGTCCTCTCAAGGACTGATAACTGGCTAAAAAGACAGGAAACAAAGGGTAGGAATAAATGGTAAGTTTTCTGAATGCAGAGAGGTAACTAGTGGTGTTCCCCAAGGATCCATACTGGAACTAATCCTATTCAACCTATTTATAAATGATCTGGAAAAATGGGTAAACAGTAGGGATGTTAAATTGCGCTTAATTGACTAGTCGAGTCGCACTAGTTGATAAGCACTTCTGCATTCCTCCTTTGAAATGTACAAGAGCCCCCGCTGGAGCTCTTGTACATTTCAAAGGAGGAATGCAGAACTCTGCCTACAGCCCGGGGCCAGCGGGAAGTCCAGCTGACTCCGGGCTGCATGCGGGTGCCTGGTTTGAAATGTACAAGAGTGAGTCCCCAGTGGGGGCTCTAGTGTAGTTCAAAGCCATGGAGCCCAGGGTCAGCGGGGGACTCAGAGTCCACCACTGACCCCGAGCTCCATGCTACACTGTATGCCATTCTGGGGAAATGCTGCGTGTAGCCTGGGATCAGCTGGGGAGTCCCCAGCTGACCCCAGGCTCCACAGCGCTGCCCTTTGAAACGCCGAGGCAGCGTTTCAAAGGGGCAACTGCCAGACAGCTGATCCCCTGGCTCAGCTGTGCAACACTGCCCCTTTAAAATGCCGCCTTGGCATTTCCAAGGGGCAGCGCTGCACAGATGAGCTCAGGATCAGTTGTGCAGTGGCTGCCCCTTTGAAACACTGCCTCAGCATTTCAAAGGGGCAGCCATGGAACCCGGGGTCAGCTGGGGACTTCCCAGCTGACCCCGGTCTCCATGGCGCTTCGGCATTTTAAAAGAGCAGTGCCACACAACCGAGCTACAGATCAGCTGTGCGGCGGCTGCCCCTTTTAAATGCTGCCTTGGGGTTTCAAAGCGGCAGTGCTGCATAGCTGATCCCCAGCTCAGCTGTGCGATGCTGCTGCTTTGAAGTACCCCTTCCACCTGCCCCCCCTTTGCTGCCTCTATCTCATAGAGGCAGCAAGGGGGGGAGGAAATGGACTAGTCAACAGGCTATCTTATAAGCAAATGCTTATTGGCTAGTCGACTACTCCTTAACATCCCTAGTAAACAGTGAGGTGGCAAAATTTGCAGGTAATAATAAACTGCTTAAGATAGTTAAGACCAAAGCCGACTGTGAAGAGCTTCAGAAAGATCTCACCAAACTAAGTGATTGGGCAACAAAATGGCAAATGAAATTTAATGTTGATAAATGTAAAGTAATGCACATTGGAAAACATAATCCCAACTATTCATACAATATGATGGGAACTAATTTAGTTACAAGTACTCAAGAGAGAGATCTTGGAGTCATTGTGGATAGTTCTCTGAAAACATCCACTCAACGTGCAGCGGCAGTCAAAAAATCAAACAGAATGTGTGGAATCATTTAAAAACAGATAGAGAATAAGACAGAGAGCATGTAATTGCCTCTATATAAAATCATGGAACACCCACATCTTGACTACTGCATACAGATGTGGTCACCTTGTCTCAAAAAAAGATATATTGGCATTGGAAAAGGTTAAGAAAAGGGAAACAAAAATGATTAGGGGTTTGGAATTGGTGCCATGTGAAGAGAAATTAAAAAGACTGGGACTTTTCAGCTTAGAAAACAGGAGACTTGGCAGGGAGGGGACATAATAAATGTCTATAAAATCATGACTGGTGTGGAAAAAGTGAATAAGGAAAAGTTATTTACTTGTTCCCATAACATAAGAACTAAGGGTCACCAAATGAAATTAATAGGTAGTTTTTCTTCACACAGTGCACAGTCAACTTGTGGAACTCCTTGCCAGAGGAGGTTGTGAAGACTAGGACTTTAACGGGGTTCAAGAAAGAACTAGCTAAATTCATGGAGATTAGGTCCATCAATGGCTATTAGCCAGCATGGGTAGGAATGGTGTCCCTAGCCTCTGTCAGAGACTGGGAAATGGGTGACGGGAGAGGGATTGCTTGAAGATTTCCTGTTCTGTTCACTGCCTTTAGGGCATCTGGCATTGGCCACTGTCAGAAGACAGGATTCTGGGCTAGATGGACCCTTGGTCTGACCCAGTAAGGATGTTCTTATGTTTAAAAGCTGGGTCATTTCAGAAATCATGTACAGTCAAACTGTGTCTGACTCAGATTATTATTGTATAAGAATGTCAAGTAAGAAGAAGTGTTCAGAAATACTCTATAAGCATTTTATCTACAAAAATGAGTGGCCACATTATAAAACACTTACCTTAAAAATGACCAAGTTAAACTAGGTAAAATGAGGGCAAATTTGGATTTTCCTAAGGGACCATGAGTCAAAGGTAGGAACTCTGAATGGTATAGAGGGCTATACTAGACATACTTTTGTTTTGGGATGAGATACTTATTTCCTTTTTTTCTCATGGAAATTAAGGGTAATCCATAAGAATAGTCCAGCTCTTGGCCCTCCCTCCATTCCCTTTAGACAACTCTGTGGGGCAAAAGTGGGCAGAAACTGGCCTCATTTTCCCCACTAGGAAATTCTATTTGAAGGAATTCTTGGCAAGGATACAGCTGTCACAGCTGGTTCCTACATAAAGCCCCTGAAAACTGACATAGGATGCTGGACCAGGGAGGTCCAACCAGTATAACCTTTGGCTACCTTAATGGCAAGATAGTGATAATAATTTGGCCACTAGAAGACACTAGTGCATATCAATTAATTGACAAATATACTGAGGATTCCTAAAACACTAATTTCAAAACTGAATGTATGAAATATAAAGTCCTTATGCAGTGCATTCCATAGTTCTTATCATATGCATTCCAAACATCATGAATATGAAATGAAACACTCTTCAGAATCTTTTCATTCATTAACAAAAATATATATTTAAATATTTTTATTTTATTAAAGTGCAGTATTTTTGGACAACGGAAGCAAGCCCTGAGAACAGTCACCCATTTGAAATCGAAGATAAGCACTAGCACACTTTAAACCCAAGTATAACCCCAACTACAGTGAAATCTTTGTTATCCGGCACTCTGTTAACCAGAAAACTTTGTTAACCGGCATTGCCCCCAGCCACAATACTGTCACATCTTCAGGCGCACAGGCCTGGCTTGGTTTACCATGATTGGCTTAACAATTTTTTATTGTACTAATTTTTTATAAGTACTAATCATCTTTAACTCAAAATAGAAATGTGAGACCAACTGCCTCACACTACAAAACTACCAATATTAAAAACTTGAGTTTTACTATTATTGTCTATTGTTTTTTCCTAGGTTGATGGGACCCTCAGATAACCAGAATTTTTAGATAACTGGAACGCTCCTAATCCCTGAACATGCCGGATAACACAGGTTTTACTGTATAATCCCAGCAGGAACTGAATTTACTGGGACATAACTGCCCAGCTCCTACAGCACCAAAGGCTGCCTATGACATCTGTAGAATTCCCTGCTGGTGCAAAGCAGACATAGGCAGCTTTCACATCATCTTCTCTCCCACTGTAGGTGTACACTGAAGGAAAAGATGGGGCACAGCCAGAACACGTTTCACTCAGCCACTCTACTGCATCTTACGGGGCAGTGACAAACCAACATAAATTAAGAGTAGTCCTAAGACTGCTGTAGCTTACGCCAAGGGCTGAAATGATTATGCCTTTGCAAATATAGAGTAAGTGTGCTCCTTCTCACATTAACATTAAGGAGTTTTGCCACTGACTTCAAGAGAATAAGGATCAGATTCAATACTCCAGATTCCTTAGCAAGTGTGGGCCTACAGATATTGTAACCATAGTGCTCATATTTTATGATGGGTCAAATCAATATCATGAATCAAAATTATTTTCCTTCATAATTGCATTTATATTTGGTGATCTCATTTTAACTGCTATGCTGCCGTTAGCAGCACATATTTATTTCCTAGTAATTCTGCCTTGACAGCTGCTTATATTCATCTTAAAAGCGATGAATAAAAAGAAACAAAATGTAAGTTTTAGCTTAACCAATGACATACTACTTCACGATTAGTAGCTTTCTTTCAGTTTAGCCTGCTTCATCTGACAGCTGACTGACAAATTTCACATTCTTTTATTTTGCTTTTCTAGGCAATCTAAGCAAAATATTGTGGGATCAGCTTTTTGTCAGGGAGAATATAATACACTGTTTGTATAACAATCATAAATATAAATAAAAAAATCTTAGCTTGAAACATCTTGCCAAGTATGGTTTTGTTAAATCTTAAAACTGTTAGACTAATAATAGTTGATGTTCAACCCATAAGACCTCAATTTATTTAACTAGCCATTAAAATTCTCCCCACATATTAATTTTTTTTGGCTGTTTCGTGCCTTTTCAGCTCTTGTTAGACAATAGGCATAGGTAGGTTCCACCACTCTCACTCCTCCCCCCAGCCTTTTGACCACAGATACAACTATTTTCCACCATTTCAAAAGTAAAATCAAACTGTACTTCAAGTAACAAACACCATGATTCTAAGTTGGCTTCCATAAAGTAAATGGATAATACTTCTGCCAATGGGCTTTGGAGGAGTTTCAAAGTGGGTGATGCTCGATTTCCTTCTTGCTTTCCCTCTGTCATCTTTGCTGGCCTCCTACAAACATTTATGACCAAGATTTGCTAACACAAATAATTTACAAATATACCAGGTGCTAAACTAGATGTCTGGAAATGACAAACACTGATGCAAAAATAAGCAATTATAAATGAAGCTAAAGGTAAAAGGTATAGGCAAGTGGTATGGTTTTCTGCACAGATCTTTTCTGAAAGGACTGAGGTAAAAATATTGTCAGTAACTATAATTTCTCTCTTTTCTTTAATTAAATATTTTTTCACTTAAAAGAATATTTGTAAAGTAACACAGAAAAGGAAATACAAGCAGAGAAACATTCAATGGCATCAAATAACCACCATCTGTGTGCTTTCCTATGAAATGGGAATGGAGATAGCTAGAAAGTATAAGATCAAGGAGAGAAGAGAGTGGCTGAGAATGAAGAGGAAGCCTCCATAAAACCATTAGCATAGAAACACAAGGATAAGAAGACAGATGCTAGACAAATGCTATGATCATGCTTGTGTGTAAAACAATTTTTCAATCTCAGAGGGGTGGTTGTGTTAGTCTGTGTCTGTAAAAAAAACAAGGAGTTCTGTGGCACCTTAAAGACCAACAGATTTATTTAGACATAAGTTTTTGTGGGTACAAACCACTTCGTTAGATACTGTCGAAGTGGTTTTTACCCACAAAAAGCTTATGCCCAAATAAATCTGCTGGTCTTCAAGGTGTGTGACGGGGCACAGCGGCCCCGCACCCTGGAGCCGCCGGCAACGGCTCTGTACGGGGCACGGCGCAGCAGGGATGGAGCCGGTGCAGCGTGCCCCCAGCCCACGTGGGGCGGAACTCAGCGTCTCCACCCCTCCCACCTCCCGGCGCGGACAGGGGGCCGGGCGCAGTGGGGCTGCGAGGGAGCCTGCGCGGCGTGCTCCCAGGCAGCCAAGGAGGGGAAGGGGCATGGCGGAGGCAGCATAGGGGCCTGGGTGTGACGTAACACCCCAGTGCCAAGGTTTAAAAAGAAAAGAGACTGTCCTGCAGGAAGGAGGGGAAACGGCGCAGGGAGTCAGCCGCCTGGGAGGTGCATTCAGAGGCACTGCGAGCAGCCGGGAGACCAAGGAAAAGGAGACCTAGGTAAGGGGAGAGGAAGCAGCCCAGGGTAGGGCTCTCTAATAGCCCACGGGCTGACGTGTTACGGCAGGAAGCCCCACCAGCCGGACCGGACCGCAGGGGTCCACGTCCTTAGGGCCCCGGGCTGGGGTCCATGAGAGAAGATGGGCCCGGACCACCTCTCCACTACACCTGAGACGGGATCAATAGCCCGCGGTCCACGCTCGGGGCAGACGGGCTCGGAGGCGGAGCAAACAGCAAGGCGGCAACAGCGAAAAGACAGGATTTAAGGTGGGCCAGACTCTCGCGTCCGCTGGGGATGATGGTGGTGGGACACGAGTAAAGGCACAGATTGACTAGCCTTGTACATACCTCGTTACAAAGTGCCACAGGACTCCTTGTAATTTCAGTGCCAAAAATAAATGTGGAAACAGTCAGATTTTCAAAAGTGTACGGTATCACTGAATTTAATGGGAGTTAGGTGCCTATGCAGTTTTGAAAATACCACTAACAGTGGCTAGGGTTATGGTTAGCCTGTACATAAGAGAAATAAAGACCACTGGCCTGGTTTTCAAAGGTGCTGAACACCCTGATTAGATTTCAAAAATCCATGTTTTTATTAAGGAGACTGTCAAGAATTGTTATTGCATCTAAATTGGGACAAACAGGATTTCTACCTTTCCAAGAGAAGCCATTTGACTTCAAGTGTAGCCTGAATGTACAAGAATTTCTAAGAGTTTGGAAGACCCATTTTTAACTCAGAGTCCTAAAATGGAAGTTCCACATGTTACAGCATTATTCTCATCTAAATAAAATTGGTTCTGGCACACATACCCTTCTCCAAACTGTTCACCTGCTCTCTTAAATGAGTGTGAATGGTTCCTGTAAGGAACATCTCCTCTTGAACCAACATTAATTGTAGGTCAGTTGAAGACTGTAATATTAATGATGAATCCCATTCCATTAAGAAGCAGTGAAGTGCATCCTTCAGGGAAGCAAGTTTATCAAGGCTTATTGCTGTTTCCTTCACCAAGAAACACTATACATGTCATATCAGAAGGCCTATCATATTTACCATTCCCTTAAGGAGTTTTAACATAGAGTAATGACAGAACATTAAGATAAAACTGATGTTCCAAAAAATGCTTTAACTGTAAATGCTGCCAAGAGCATTCTTGAGATAGTATGGGCTAGATCCTTTATTAGAATGGAGCTACAACACCTTATAGCAGCTTACCATATGTCCCCAGGTGTTTTGAAGACCCTTACATATGCTGATTTGAATTAAACGGAACAGAGTTTGAACTCTGTCCTACTTAGTTTTTTCCCATATTCTTTTTGTTTCCAGTAAGAAGAGATGAGTTTCTCCAGAGAATAGAATCCTAATGCAATAGAGATGGTATATCAGTTTTATGGCTAAGTATGACTACTACATTCATGTAATGGTTCTGTAACCTGGGACATTGGCCCCAGGTATTTAGCATAGGAAGAGCCCAGGAAATGGGGAGTGTTCTGAATTCTAAAACATACTTCAGATTCACATATATTTTTATACTAGGGAATTGCCTCTTCTTGGCTGTATTTAGTGCACTGGCTAGTCTAACAGGTATCAGAGAGAAGTGAATTCAATGAAATATAAGCACATTTTTTCATGATTTAGATTTCAACCTTTCTTACCCTCTTGTAGTAGGTTCCAAAAGACTGTTATTAGAAGGTCTAAAATACCCTTCCTAAATGTGGATATAACCCTTTTTTGTCCTCCCCATTTGAAAATAATTGTCATCTTTCACTGAGTACAGCTATATTGTGTGCTGCAGTACACTTATGTAGTCACCATTCAGTAACAATATCTACCTGTCAATTTGCCCTCAAAGTTCTCCTTGAATAATGCAAATGAACTTACTAGTCATTATTCCTACAAAAGCCTATGCAGGAATAGAGGTATTTTACTTCACTATAGTATTCAGTTATTGTAAATAACCACTTCTACTATTGTACTTTCTCTAGCAAATATTTAGAAATATTTATATATACACAAACAATAACAGAACTGCAATTTCAGCTGACTTTAAGCTGAACAATGACAGCATGAAAAATTCAATCTGTCATTTAGTACAGGATATAAAATAGAATATACTTCAGATACATAAGAATTATCATCTTGGTTTTACAGCACCGTTCTATATTTATTTATTTAACCAAATATACACAGTGTAATACCTCATCAGCAATAAGAACTCATTCCTCAAAGACAACCATTCAGGAGAGATTTTATAATTGGGTTTTGATAACACAGTTACTAAGTTAGATGAACCACCAGATCTATCTGTTAATTCTCTATATATAGGTAACATTTGTTCTTATGTATTACAGTGGGTTATGTCAGGGAAGTTTTTCTGCATAAGAAAAGACATACCTTCTACAAACATAAAGTAAGAAAAATCCATAGACTTATTTAGTGCTGAAGAAATATTCTGAGCCCAAAAAATGACCTGAAAACATCACCACAGTGAAGCAGGCTTTTCTAAATACCCACAAACTAAACAACTCTAGGAAACAATAGGGTAATAATCCCCAAGAGGTGGCATACACAAATAGGAGCTGTTCAAGGGACACTGCTAATCTCTCCCTTTGGAGGCAGCAGGATCACAGTGTAGAAACGTCTCCCTCAGAGACACTACTTCCTCTGTGTACTCTACACATCCCCTAGCAAAGACATCTCCTTAGTTATCTCCATTGCACCCATCCCCCTAAGAACTGCCTCCTGCTACTAAACAAACTTCACCAAGATAAAGGACTACTCCTGTTGTGAAACAATTTCCACATACCATCATCCCAATAAGGCAAGAAAACGAGAGACTGAGCCACTAAAGAGGTGCCCCTAATTCTTAATGCACCATGCCACCAATATGCAACCTCCATGTGTGTGCTCTGGTCCCCAAAAGATGAAGGAGGATGAAGCAAAAAATGTTATTGGTTTATAGACGACCAACCCTTGAAGAAATAAACATGTTTTTATCATAGCTTAAGCCTTCCTTTCTGCCTCATTGAGAACGAGAAATGGGAGGTGTCTTCTCCCAATTCATCTCATCTACTCCACCCACATACTTTCTTTATGAAGAGAGAAATGGGGCTCTCTCTCTCTGAGCCTAAACAACTCTTCTGAGTTGCAACAAAGGTGTTCAGTTACACAGCACATAACCAGCTTTCTGCAGTTCTGCTTCTTCACAGCAGAGACAGAAGTTATGCTGAACTCTCTTTCACACACACAAATGAAATGGTATGTTTCATTACATTTGGATACAGCAAAAATATTAGTGTGTCATGTTACATATAATGCTAAATCAAAATTTGGATAAGATTTGTTGATGCAGCTCTTTTGCTGACCTTGAACACTTGGAAATGGCACCTTCTTTGCCTCACCAGGTTCAGCACTTCCTCCTCTGGCAGCTAGGAGAAACCAGTTACACTCCACAGAGCTTTTACAATTCACTCGTTTTATTTTTCAATATATTACAACTAGGGCCTCAGTGTTGGCTCAAGCAGTACTCTTCAGCCAAACAAACAAACAACAAACCAATGGCCACAATCCTGTTGACTTCAATGGAAAGTTTTGTGAGCAGAAAGTCTATGGAAGGGCTGGGCAATAACTTTAGAGGGGGACCACTTCACTTTTTGAAGTGGCCCCAGGCCACCCTGGAAGGGACAGGGCCTCAGGCAGAAGGGGCAGGGGAGAGGCAGGGCATCTGCAAGCTGGATCCACCCGCTTGGCGGGCTAGATGCAGCCCGCAAAGACCCCTATGCCCACCCCTGGTCTATGGGATTGTGTCCATGTGAAAAATTACAAGGGTCACTGCATTACAATGAAGAGTAAAGGGAAGGAGATAAGTAAGAATACATGTGAATTTTTTTTAAAAAAACATGTATACTGGAGAATCTACTCATGGATGAATTTACATTAAAATATGGATGCAAAAGATAGAACGACAAACTGTTGAAGGAAATTAAAATCTGGCTGCAAGGACTGTCATAAAGTTTATTTTCTATAGCTTGAGTGGTTTGTGCTACAGATTTTTCATAACAGCCAAAAGATGCTACAGTATAATTCTGAGTTCATTAAAACAGTGCTAGGCAGCAATATAAAACAAACAGAATTGTATTTAGTCACCTTCTGTGCCTCAAATTACATTTATATAATAATCTACAAAACCCCATAATTCTATTACAATATGTAAACACATACAGCATTTAGACCTTGTACATTATTGTATATTCTTCTGGCTAATTTTCCCAAGTATTAATAAGGAGGAAAAAGAGAAAACATTATGTAAAGACAGGCTACCTTGGTAATGTTAAAAAATTTACATAAGAATCCATAAGATTTAAGGTTTTGAAGAGCTCAATAGAATATTTTAAAATTTCAACCTTCTTCTATAAATCTTTTAAAAGTCCCATTTCAGGAACATATTGTATGAGATTCGGGAAAAGGTATTTATATCACCTCCATTTACTAAGAATGAGTTATAATGAAACTGAAAAGAAACATTAAAAATGGATAAAAGGATATACTATGACATAATGCATAATTAACCTATAGAATGTATTGCCACTAGATGTCATTGAGGACAAGAGATTAACAGGATTCAAAACAAATTTGACAGTTATATGTATAATGAGAACATCTACAGATACATTAGTGAGATAAAAATGTATAAGTAATAAAAATCTTGATGTTTCATGGCATATGGCAACCACTAACTCTCAGGGATTAGGAAGAAATTTTGCCTACAGGCAGGTTTAATGGATCTGTTAATCTCTCCATGTTTCATGTCTGACTTAGCAGAATTAATGTTAAGAATAAACTCTAGCATTACATACAACCTATAGCTTTCAAAACAGATGAAGCCAGCTTCAGGGTAATACCTCAAGTCAGAACATTCATCATGACAAAGCATTATCCTTAAAAAGCAGCACAGTAGCTAGACAAATGAGGAAGTAGGGACACTTACAGGGAAAGATGAAAAAGTTGAATAGGCAAACAGGAACTGAAACAATTTAGGCATAGCACTGAATACAGTTCTGCATGATTCTGTGATCAGATCCTGGTGAACACCTCTTAGTGGGGAGAGGAGTCATCTGATATGATAACTAGCTAGACACACCAAAGGAATCTGAAAAGGATACCTGCTCTGTGAAGAGATTTTGAAAGGAGTTCAATAAGCTGGAAGCAGCTTGCCTGGGTTAGCTGTAGTGGACCCCTGGCATTTTATTTGTCTGCATGTCTGCAGCTACAGCCGCTTGCAGCTCCCATTGACCACAGATCTCTGTTCCCAGCCAAAGGGAACTTCAGGAAGCGGTGTCCGATCCGCAGCACTTCACACAGCTCTCATTGGAGAGGAATGGCAATCCCCAGCCAATGGAAGCTGCAAGCAGTCATATCTGCAGATGCACAAGTAAATAAACCACTGGCAGGCCGCCGGGGGCTAACCCTGATGAACTTCCTCCAGCTTATTTCCCACCCCTGAATTAAGAACTCCCCTCAAAGATGTGGCCCAATTGATACATGGAAAATGCCAACTAGCCACACATGAAAAACATTTGGGATGAAGGCAATAGCAGGTTACTTAAAAATTACTTGTTATGGAGTGTCGTTCACTTTACTCTGACGCATCTGATATGGATTTGATCTTATATGTTAATTCCTGTGTTCCTACAAATACTGCACAGAGCTTTTGTTGTGTTGCCAAAGTGGCATGAAGGACCCATTTGAATGGTGATTTCATATTGCTCTATATGTGGAAACAAACCATTCTCCCCACAGGCTTTGACTATCCTCTCATTTATATGTATGTATTAAGTCCTCTGTTTCTAAAAACAGGGTTCAATTTAAATAAAAGCATGAATGAAAATAAATGATCATTTTCATTTAAAAAAACAAATACTAGCTCTCTCACTCTCTTATTCAGAAATTATAGATGAGGCCAATGCTGCCTGTGAATCATTCAGCATATTCACTTGCAACCAATATAGCCACTTCCTCATCTTCCTCTGTCTTGCACTGCATGTTTTCTCTGGGTATATTCTGCTACTATTTTACATATAAATCCTTTTTTAAAAGGACAAGTTCTTTCAAAGCAAAAAATCAAAATCAATTCAGATCCAAAGAAAATTCTGTTATGCAAATATAACTGTCAAGGAGACCAGAAAAAATATTAATCATAATTAATTTAAAATTAAACCCACAGGTAATATTTTCCCCCTGACATAATAATGCAAAACCAGAGTAAGCTTTCCATATCTTTTCAGCCATATGAAAGAATCATGCAGCCGAGTTAATGCCGTGTTGTCTGGGAAGATTATGTGAAAAACTGAATGGTCTCTAGGGTGCTTTTCTGCTATGAAATTACTTTTGTATGTCATCATTCATTTAAAAAGTTGCATAATTCCTTGTTTCTTCATGATAACAGCAAAGCTCCATGTATGCCATTCTATAAAAGGTAATCAAGTAGAAGCTTGCAGTTGTAAAATTTAATCTTAGCCCCTTGGTCTTCACCAAGGAGTTATTTTAAATAACTCCCCTTATTTTGAAATAAAGCAGAGTGTCCACACTACCAAGCCCGTTATTTCAAAATAAGGGGCTGGTTATTTCGAAATAATAATTTCTGCTTTCCTTGGTCAATACATTTATTTCAAAGTAGTTATTTCCAGAGTTATTATTTCAAAATAATTTCCTCGTGTAGATATGTCCTTAACTACAATACTTCTAAATAAAAACAGGTTTTACTAATGTGAGCAGATTTTCAAATGAAAAAAATATATAGAATAGGAAGGCAGGACAAACAAATAATCTTATTTTTTCAAAATTCACTGCAAATAAAATACTACCATTCCCAAAATATCTTTCGTACACTATACAGTTTTAATAACCATTTTAAATAAACTATGTGTGAAGAACCTTTTAACTAACTATGGGTCTGATCCAAAGCCCCTTGGAGCCCTACTGACTTCCTGGTCTTTGGATCATGTTCATGCTACATTATTAGTACATTTCATTGTTTGAAACAGTTACTTCATTAATCATTTTTTTTACCATTTTTAAAGCGAAAAGATTTTATTTATTTTTATGCTTCAACAATCCATTCTGTTGGAAACTAGACAGGTTTTCCTGAATATTTATAAGATATTTCCAAAGACAACATTGTTTACTTCAAGACATCAGAAAGTTGTGCCAGTTTTCATCAACAGTCTGCCACTGATATGGGGTTGACAATCAGTATGTGTAATTTCATAAAATGTAAGAAAGTATATAAAACAGTTATTAAATATTGTAATTTAGGAAATAAATCAAAGAAAGCACATGTTTATAAGATAAATATGATTTATATTGTAATATGAAACTTTTTAGAATGTTACTGCAAATACTTTTTAAAGTCATACATAACTGGCAATGTACAAGCTTCCAAAGTGCAGTCTGCGGTCCAATTGTCTGAGCTATGCAAGTGGGAAAAATTTACAGAGTATTGGGCTAAGAGAACAAGTCACTCATTTCTTCTGCTGGTCACTAGTGCTTATTAGAAAACAGAGAGGAGATCATTTATATTTTCATCTTCAGTTCCCAACATACAATCCCAGAACATACTGATGGGTTAGTGGAAGACAGCAGATGGTAATTAAATTCCACCAGTCCCAAACTGCCAGAATCCAAGATTTTTCATAGCCTTCCATGGATGTCTATTCTTCAGAGAAAACACTTCTTACTGTCACAGGTATTTAAAACAAATGCTGCAATGGGAGAAATACTGTGCTTTCAGTTTTGCTATCAACAAACATAACCTATTTGTACTGTCTATATTGATAGTAATGTAAGAATATCATGCTAGTTTATTGCACCTCTCCAATATCAGATATGAAGCCAGAAGTATTACCCAGCCAGATGGATTTGATAAAAATGAAAGCACCTCAAGTAATTTTCACATCATCACACTAAACACCCATTACAACTGTGCTTACTCTGATCTATCTATATTAAGTTTTTATACTGTAATCCATTGCCACAGTATTTGGACTAATGGACTACATGGAATCTCTGGTCCTTCTCGCTTTTCTTAGTAAAAACCTCTGCTTAGGGTGAAGTTTGGGGTGTTTTGATTTGGTTGGTTATTCAATTTCTTTGATTGATAGTTTCAAGTCTGTTTCTTTTGCTTCAGAGGAAAGCAGATACAAAAGGTGTCAATGTAATAGGTTTTGTTAGTCTTTAATGTGCTATTAGACTACTTGTTTTCTAAGTTTTAATGTAGTAAGTGTCATTCTTGATGTGGTGGATATGCTTTATCAAAAATGACAATTTTGCACTGTTTCCAGAAGATGGACAAACATTCCTTTCACGTAATCACCACTGGGAGTTCTTTAATAGCCAGAATGACCAAGAAAACCTTGTTGGCAAAACTCATTCACTTCATGCCAGGCTTTGTGATATGCAGTGTCCATTGGCTCAGTGACCTCATAAAAATACTGAAGAGAAGGAGATTATGGATCCCCGAGGGACCTGATAGGTGAGCTTCTTCACAAAGGAAAAGCAATTACTCATCAACACTCTATGAACTCTAATGGAGAGGAACAATTGGACAGAGCCATGGTAGTGCTATGTCATGTGGACAAGTTAGCAGTACCTTATGGTCTGCAAAAAGTCCACCAGCATGCATACGGAAAGCTTGTCTTATGTTTACTGTTTGCAATTTCCTTGTAAATGAATACTGATTTTCCATAAAATATTTGTGTAAGGCAATGCGAAAGACTAGACATTTAAATTGACTAGGTCCTGATTCTGTAAAGCACCTTAAGCATGCATTTAGTTGTTTTGCTCAGTTGGGTACTTAACAGAAGATCAAACGAAAGGGACTGGGTAGTTGTAAGATTGCTCAGGGGTTGATAACTGGATACTGAACTTTTCACTGCTGAAGTTTCCGGTTTGAATTTGGAACAGATATTTGCCACTGGATGGTATTCAGACTATGTGATATGGAACCACATCGTGAAAACTATCAATACAATTAGTACTAAACAGCAACGAAGTTGGTGGCCTAAGCAGAGAAGTCAAATATTAAATGAGCATGGAGACTAATGTACAGTAAGTACCCTCTTATCCCAAGAGATGTTTGTCTAGACTGGCTGTATTGCCCATTGATGAAGCAGTATGGAGGAGTCTGTATATATAGTGTCATCCAGCTCAATTTATAGAAGACTTGTATCTTCACATGTGTCAATCCTACTCCTTTCATAAGGTCAAATTCAACTTCAAGAGAAAAATTAAATGAAGCGCCTTACTGTTGCTTGGAAGAGTTGGTTTTCTGAAGTACAAAACTTCACAAACACATTAGGAAAAACTAATTACTTCAATCAAGGGTTAAAAAAGTGGTGATATTACAAAGAACCATATCCAAGATATAATTCATTTAATACGGGGCTATCGACCACTAGCATCTCCATAGTTTCATTTGTACTGTTTCTTAAAAATCCCCAAAATTGTCATTTTAAAAAGGACAGAGGTTGGTACAAATTCTCTCTTTTATTTTTCACATCATGCCTTCTACTTTAAAATGAATTATGACCAGTGTCCTACAGATCAAAGAATGTCTATCACATTTTCAAAACCCCAGCATGCTGAAGGATTCTAACAATAAAAAACAGGTCATAGCCATAGTGCAAAATATTTTTGGTTTGGGGGAGCTAAAGAGAATTTAAGATATTCATGTTGATGCTTTTCCTTACAGGTCCCTCACTATCTGCGTACAGACGTTACATTACTGGAGCTACCAAATACTAATTTTAAAATCTGATAAACATGAAACATTTAAAATACGCTGAAAACATGAAAGTTAACATTCCTGTACATTTTAAATGTCACTTTTTATAGGATTGAAAGAGAGAGGAGTGCAAATTACTGGACAGATAGTTCTTTTGATCCACACAAAAAGGGGGCCCCAGCTCCTATGTGGGGAGCTTCATGTGCATAAGGAACCATGCAGATCAGAGTGGAAGGGCAATGGGAAGATCAAGGGAGAAGTGAACATCTCCCTTTAGTCCAACAGAAATGCCCAAGAAATGTAGCACAGACACAGGCTGTATTACATTTCCACTCTAACTCATGGTGGTGACCTCTCCATTTAAGGTGGTTTTAGGGGGCATCTGAGGTCAGGGGAAAGTGGGGAAAGAGCTGCTGTACAGACACAGGGATTCTGCACAGAATATCCCAGGCTCCTTGCAGCTCTCACTTTCTTCCCAAGGAGACAGGGAGCAATAGAAGGATACAGAGGGAATTCCCCTGCTGAGTTTCCAGCCCTTCATCATGAACATTACCAAGTAGAGATACACTTCAGCAATTAATCTGAACTGTTGTAAAATCATAACTAGCACTTTATATTTTTCTAGACCCTTCCATCTGAAGATTTCAAAGTACTCTGTAGTATTTAACATTACAACCCCCCTACTGATCAGAGACTAGTATCATTAGTACTATTCTCTGCACTGAAACGGAGGCTTGAGGGACTTGTTCGAGGTCACAATAAAACTGGGTCAGAGCCAGAAACAAATCCCAAATCTTGACTTTTCATCCAATCTTTTAATCACAAGACCATCTTCTGTATAGTTAGACAACCAAGTGTTCTACTTTTTTATTAACAGACTTTTAAAAAAGTTCATTTTGATGTACTATGTTATTTAAGACAACTATCATGTACTAACTGTATTGAATAACTAGATTATAAAAAAAATTATTGTGGTGGATCCTTTTTACAATATATGTATACAATTCATTGAATTTGGGACGTAGTTTGGAGAAAAAGTGAAAATGAATGGTACAGTTACAGTTGCCAGATGTATTTTCAACAAATATAGGGTTGCCAGATGGTTTCAACAAAAATACTGGACACACTTGACATTACATCACAATCTACATTACATCTTATTTAGAAAATACCGGACATTTATATTTTCTCATTTATATTTTCTCAATTTGTTTCCCGAACAGAAAGCTCAAATACTGGACTGTCCGGTTCAAAACTAGACACCTGGAAACCCTAGTTGCATATTGTGTGTTTATCACATATTGGTACAACAGATTTCTTATCTTGACCATTTAGTTGCCATACCTTCCCCTCAAAATTAACAGGAATCATACATCTCACCATAGGTACAGTACATGAAGAGCAAATGTTCAGATGAGGTCAGCAACTATGTGGCTACCAGTACAATTAGAAATGAAACCAGCCAAGAGAGCAGGGAAGGTGACCTCTGCAACCTGCTTGGGTGCAGATGCCTTTTTTAGTAAGCAAAAACACTCCAGCTTGGTGTATAGCAATCAGAAGAAACAAGCATAATATGACTAATGTCAGAGGGGGTCTGTTAAATCTGTTCAGCAAATACAACTTAGAGTCTTGTCGCACCTTAAACACTAACAAATTGCCCAGATAAATTAGTCTTTAAGGTGCCACAGGACCCTTTCAAGCATGTGTTTCCAATGCTGGGGTACAGAGAGAAAAGGGGCAAAATGAATGCTACAAGTGTTTAGAGAGCTGTGACAAGCCTCTCCAGTGTTAAATGATATACATACAATATGTAATTTGCTTTTGAATTGCTTGGAAGGAAAGATCTACTGGAAAAGAATATTTACATTTACAGAGGAGTTTGAATAGGCAAGGATACAATTTTAGAAGCCTGCTATTAAAATAGTGTCTGCTGGCTTTCTGGAAAGAGGATTGAATAAAAACAATGCCAAGAAAAAGTGACACATTTTAGGGTGAGAATTTATTCTGAAATTGCACTGTTCCATCACTGGTGATTTTGCAGCCCAAAACAGTATTGTATCCAAACTTTCAGGGTATCTAATTTTTGCTTTGAAACATGGGAAACCATAAGAAATCACCTTTACTTTGAAACACTGCAGTAATGAAATTTCAAGTGGAAGGGGTGTGGGGAACCCTGGGCTTCTCTCTCTGAATATTTTATGTTCTATGCTGGTCATGTGAAAGAGAAGTAGAGAATGAATGATCTAGAGGAAGAGGAGAGAGCACATCCAATCACCAGCCCCCTATCTAGTACTGCAGTTCCAAGTGGCAGGAAGCTAACTTTTAAAAAGATACTCAGATTCATTGATTCCAAGGTTAGAAGGGACGAATATGATCATCTTACTCCAGGGGTGGACACATTTTTTGGCCCAAGGGCCACATCAAGATATGGACATTGTATGAAGGGCCATGAATGCTCCCAATATTGGGGTTAGGGTGTAGAATAGGGTGATAATTTATTTTTGTCTAATTTTAAATTAACCAGACATAATTTGTCCAAAAAGAAGTTGGCGAATATGCGGTAAAGTGCTGAATAACACTACTAATTAGAGCTGCATGAAAAGTGTGGGTAAGTACAATGCAATTACTTGTACTGGATTTTTATTACACTGACACTTTTAACATATCTATGCTTGTGAAAGGTGTTACGGGTTTTCTAAGTTTCATACGAAGATGGCATCTCCAGCAGCACATTGGGCTCCAGCATGCTGCTTGCTGACTCATACCATATAGCCAATCACCAATATAACCTCCTGAAGCATCTAAGTTTTTCCCAGAGACCTACCAGGCGAGTATTGATCTGGCTAAAGCTCCCTTAGCTTATAATAGATAAGATCACAGCTGGGGCTTGTATTACTGCAGATTTTAAGAACTCTGCTTTCATCAGCTGAAGTTTGGATACTTAATAGGGCAAAACTCTGGCTTTTAGTTGCATGACTCCTATTAACTTTATAGCCACAGAGCTGAACAAACCTTGCATATTGCTTTCAAAAATCTGTAGGATCTATCCCCCTGCCTTTATCATGAGGAACAAAAATTCCAACCAAAGATTCAAGGACATTCGCTAAGCAGTACAGTAGTTCTGAAATTAAGAATGTTTTCAGAAATGGGTGTACGTAAGCTAGCACTGCCTTTGGCCATAATAACTTTATTTCACCAAAACTAAAATATCTCTAAAAGAGAGGAACTCTTCTTCTCTGATAGCATTGATTAAAATAGAGAGACTGCCATGTAACTAAACTAGTTGTGTAGTGTTACAGAAATTATACTCTATGTTATTACAAGAGCATTTCTCACAAGCGTGTGCTTCAGACATCTTCTGAGTAAGATGAATCTGACACAGGCAAATTTCATTTACATTGCTAGACTCAAAGTCTTCATGGGATCTTGAGTTGTAGGAGCCAAAGTGCCACTACCCAAACACTAGCACTTACAACTAGGGATGTTAAATCTCATTTAATTGGTTAAGAACTGACAAATTCATAGCTGGAAAGCAAACCAGCTCACCTGTATGTCAGTTTTTTAAAAAGAGATATATCGTATAAGGATGTATTTAGCGTTCAGACTCTGCGAAATGCTTACAAATTGTTGCATGCATTAACCTCTTGTAAATGGCTGTGTGCCAGTTTAGGAGCCCTACCAAGATTAGCTGGCCATTAAGAAACATCACAACACAAAGCATTGGTGAATGCGTTTATCACTCCTACATACAAGGGAGCTCATCTCACAGACTGGAAGACAAAATGTAAAAGATAAAATAGTCACAAGAGACTCTTTTCATCTCTTTGCTGTTTGAACACTGTCATAGTCAAAGACATTAAACTAAGGCAGAGATCCCCATACATTACCCCTACATCCACCTTGAGAGACATTTTGTATTGACAGATTATCACTTCTTTGTCACATTTAGGAAGGAAAGACAGCAACTCACATGTATATGTTTGCTTGTATTAACCTGTAAATAATGTATTTCTTTTTCTTAGTTAATAAACCTTTACATAATTTATCACAGGACTGGCTACAGGCATTGTATTTGGTGTAAGACAAGGGTGGGCAATAATTTTTGCAGGGAGGCTTGCTCCAGCCCCGGAAGGGATGGGGCTTCAGGCAGAAGGGGTGGTTCCCTTTAGGCGTCACACTTCCTAGTGAAGGAAGAGACTATGTGCACTCCCCGCCACTAGCCAGTTGAGCCCTGGGGGCCAGGGAGCACACAAAGTTTCTCACCTTCAGCTCCTGCAGTCAGTGGCTCACAGTGCCTAAAGGGAGTCACAGTCATTTTGAACAGCTGGCGGTTCCCTCTAGATGCCTCATGCCCCTGGTGGGAGGAGGAGACTTCGCACACTCCCCCACGCACGGCTAATCAAGATCTGGGAGCAGGGGGAGTGCTCAAAGCCATCCACTGTTCAAAACGGCTGGTGTCTCTCTCTAGGCCAGAAGTGGGGAACCTCAGGCCTGGGGGCTGGAGGTGGTCCCTGGCTTGCCTAGATCTGGGCCCTGGCTTGCTTGCATCCAGCCCCCAAGTCTCAGGGCTCCCCTCCTAGCATTGGGGAGCCCATGCATACTGAGGTACTGGAGCACACAAAATCTACTAGCCTGGGCCCCACTAGGTTCTGGTGTGCGAAGGGACTGTGGGGACTGTCTTTCTCCTTCTCAGTTAGGGGCCATGTCAATGAGGGTTTGGGGTTTTTTTTTCTGTGGGACAGCAGCCCCCAAACCAGAAAAGGTTCCTCACCCCTGCTTTAGGCTCTGTGCACCTCTGTCAGGGGGAGGGAGCTGCCAGCCACTTTAAACAGCGAATGACTTCATGCAGTCTCCTGCCCTCAGGTCTTGATTGGCCTGCGGGTGGGGAGAGCAGCAGGGAGGGCCACAGGCTGGATCAAACAGGCCATATTTTGTCCACCCCGGTATAAGATCCAGGGTATCAATTGATCTGTGGTAAGTGAATGGTTTTGTGGGATTGGCAGCAAACTCAACATATTATGATTTTTGATGCAAATGACCATTTATTACTGAGTCCAGCTTGCCTGGGTGGCAAGACAGAATGAAGGTTATAAGGGACTCTCTGTGACTCCATGGTAAGACTGTTATAGCGACCCATGAATTTGCATTTGTTACTGGGTTGGTGAACTCTAATTGTAGAATATACCAGACATTTGTGGAGATTGTCCCGTCTTTGGCGTTCTGCCCTGTGATAGCCACTCTTGGTCCTGTGTCATTTTAGACAGGATGTCATTTTCTTCGTTCCATATTTAGGTTATATATTACAATACGAAGTATTGTTACAATTCAATGTACAAGCGGCTAGGAGTCCTGTGGCACCTTATAGACTAACTGAAGTGTTGGAGCATAAGCTTTCGTGGGCAAAGACCCACTTCGTCAGATGCATGTGGGTGACATGCATCTGACGAGTGGGTCTTTGCCCACAAGCTTATGCTCCAACACTTCCGTTAGTCTATAAGGTGCCACAGGACTCCTCGCCGCTTTTGCAGATTCAGACTAACACGGCTACCCCTCTGGTAATTCAATGTACAGACTCCATATTTATTATGATTTTCATCTTGCGATTAGTCTTCTGTAGAAGGAGACGCTGCCTGTTTTTAATTAGTGAAATTAATTGAAGTGGAAAATTCTGAAGACAGTAATTGACAATTAAGTTTTTACCTTCTCTGATATTAAATACACTCACCTCTTTCTCACACACATACACACACACACACGACTAGTGTCACACTGATGGTTTTCCTGAAAAGTAACAATGCCAATAATAGCAATTACCGTATTTGATTTTAGTTACACTCTGCAATTTACTAACATTCGTAAGTGTAACTTACTAGGAACACGCAGGAGTCTCCATTCATCTGAATTGTATTTGGGGCCATTTCCAATTACATTTGGCACCAAAGACCTGATCCTAAGCTCAGTGGCAGTCTTTCCATGGGCTTCAAAAGGCTTTTGATAAGACCTAATTCAGTGTTGATGTGCTAGTATTTTTTATCATACCTCTTCTTCTCATCCTGTAGAGGCTGGTAGTGTAGGTAGAGACACCCTTTATCCACAACCCCTTTATCTCCAGTTCTCAGGGATTCATCTTTCTCTCTCTTTCACACAGACCGTGTGCTGAAGGGTAGATGGGACCCCAACACAGTTATCAGCTACAGCTCACTCCATTTCTTCCCCTTTCCCAGATCTTTTCTCTTCCTCTGTGCTGCAGAAGAGTTAAGGGGAATGAAGAATTCCTTTTTCCCTCTGCTCTAGTGTGCATGAGAGGGCTCACTAGCTCCATGTCACTGTCTCTTTGAGAGTGGGGAGCCATCAGTTAGGGCTGCATTATTTTTGCCTGGTCAGTACACTCAGTGCTCTGTTGCCACAGCTTAATCAGCAGATTCTGATCACAGTTTAATCAATAAAATTCTGCACATTCATCTGCATCTGAACATGGCTAACATTCAGAAGAAATGTTTGGTTTAGTTTCCTTTTCTCATTATTATTATTATTTATTTATATCACAGTAACCCTAGTCACGGGGTATGCTAGATGCTATGTAAACACAGGACAAAAAGGCTGTAAGGTGTTTGGGGCAGAGACCATTTAAGTAACCTGAAGTATTTATTCAACTTTCACTGCACTAATATCTGGATTCTCCATTTTTAAAGTGTGTGGGCCCATGTCTGATCTCAGTGAAATCAGCTAAAGATTTGTCATGGGCTTACAATAGAGCAGAAAAAGGTAGTGGTGGGTGGTGGCTGTTTCTGTTTTAAATGTTCGTATTGTAATGCTAATGCTTTAAAAAAAACCAGCATCTCTACACTGGTCCTGATCAGATTGCTGATGTCCATGCTGCTACAGATGTTATTGTGTCTAAATATTTTGTCATAGAGTGTATTTTACCATTGCTGTTAAAGATGCTATGGAATGCTGTTGGGGAGGCTACAGATTCATATAATAATTCCTAAATTAAATTCCTAAATTAAACTAAAAATTTAAACCTAAATGAAAAGTATACAAATGGGAATTGTATTTCACATCTAATGACTAATTAAATACCAGACTGTAAAGTTTGTTTGATGTTATAATCACATCATATTGAACAATTCCCTAAATGAGCCCAACAACTGGAAAAATATCTAAATGGTAAATTACAATTTTCATTTCTGTTTTCACATATTTCTATCCACACAGCATTGCTCATAATAATTTATTATTTGTACAACTCAACTCGACATGGTATTTTACAGAGGAAAAAAACTGGATACAGTCCATGCTCCAAGAAGTTCTAAATCATAGAGAGATCAATATCAGATATGATGAAGGTATATTATATTTTTGGAATCCCAAACTCAATATGAACAATATGAATTTACATACTACAGTATTTTATTTAACATTTTGGGGGGGCTCATTATTTCTGTTCATATATGACACCACATTTTAACATTTAGATCTTCCATGTACAGATTTTTAGAGGGAGAAACAGTGAACAGGGGCTGAAACAGCATTAGAAGAATGTTCCTATGTTCCCTTCATCCATGGGAAGAAGCACATGAGACATCTTCTACTGTTTAAACTTTCTTTTTATACTGGATTACCAAGTTTTCCATACATGCAAACACCTATATATTTTAAAGAATGACTGTACAATGCTGTTATCAATTGAAAACTAGCAATTAATTTCTCTTTGAGATGTACTTCTGGCCAACATATTTCAGAAGTCAACCAATTTATGATGACACCCCTGCCACAGCTTAAACTTATTTATTGTAATGCTTAAAGTTGTTCGTGTGTGTGTGTGTGTGTCTATATTATATATATAAATAAATTGTATACATTTCCTCCCAACCATCATATGTCATTAGTATTTTTGGAATTAACTCTTTGAGACAGATATTATGCCTTCATAGGTACTTGTGAAATAGCCAGCACAGTTCAGCATTCAGCTGTACAATAATATGAACATTAAATGGCTGAACTGAACACATTCCTACAGAACTTCCCAAGAACTAATGGAAACGTAGTAATTGTTGTGGAAATGGCTCTTGCTCTCAATCTGACTACTGCGAGAAATGTACTAATTAAAAGAGAAAAAAAGTTTTCCCAAAAGGACTTTAAAAAAAAGTATGTTAGGGGGTTGTCATGAGCCCAGACAGACTTAATTTCCAAGACTCTAGTATTAACATGGACTGTGAGAACCTTGGGCTATGGAAACAAAACACAATTGATGAAGATATGGAAATGTGAAGAAGAGGATTTTTTTAAACTAATATGTAATGTGTTTCAATTCAACTACTGAAAGGCAATAGATCATATTTTACAGAAGTTTCAAGTTGTTTAATATAGTTAGGCAACATTTTCATAATGTTATTGTATTCCATATACTTCATTCTTTTGTGTATAATGAACATGTCAACTTAATAAGTCTTTTAAATGACATTGTGGGAGGTGCGCACATGCACTCATGCAAATATCAACTAAAGGTGAGATATTTCAGAATCTCTACATCCAGCAGTTTGGATGTATGACAATGGCTGTTCAATGTATGAAAGATGCCATATTTATCTATGGTGCAGAAGCACCCTTATTTACAGCTTCTGGAAACCCAGCAAATAGCATAGTTTAACTAGAGAAAGTGGCTCATATGTGAAAGATCTTTATTATGCAAAGCTCAGAATTAACTGCATCTGATGTTATAGCTATAGTAGACAGTCTAGAGCGTGGGGCAAATTTTCAGTGGCCCAACCACTTGTCTGTGGGTGCAATTTAAAAAAAGAGATACACATATAAGCACTAAAGATTATGTCCACAATTCATTTGCTGGCATAAAGAGTGCATGAATATATTTGTGCCACCAAAGAGGTAGGCAAAGCGTGAGCATAGCTGAGAGTTTCCACTGTGAATGCAGATGAGTAGCTCATGAGAATTAAATCTAGAATTGATAAAAAATAAAAGGTACACAAGAGCAAACGATCACCTGACATAGTTGTGTGAGTGACAGATACTGCATTTTATATAAATCTGCTGTCTACCTGCTTTGTGATACTGCTCACACAGTCACTCATGCAGATGAAATGGATGTTATCCTAAGTCACAAGCATAGTCAAATGAAGAGAGATTTTTGGGCCATGTCATGTTTGGTGTTGAGACCCTCTAACTCCAATTAATTGGAACACATTTATTAACCTACAAAGACACTTTGTATGTTTTGAGGCTTGAAGGCTACGTCTACACTGGCATTATTTTGCACAAGAACTCTTTTGCGGAAGAGTTCTTGTGCAAAAACTCTTCCAGAAGAGAGCGTCTACACTGGCATGTGCCTTTGCGCAAGAGATGTGCTTTTGTGTGCAAGAGCATCCTTGCCAGTGTAGACGCTCTCTTGCGCAAGAAAGCTCTGATGGCCATTTTAACCATAGGGCTTTCTTGCGCAAGAAATTCATGTTGCCTGTCTACACTGGCCTCTTGTGCAAGAACAGTTGTGCAAGAGGGCTTATTCCTGAGTGGGAGCATCATAGTTCTTGCGCAAGAAGCACTGATTTCATACATTAGAACGTCAGTGTTCTTGCACAAGAACTCGCGGCTAGTGTAGGCAGGCAGCAAGTTTTGGTGCTTTGCACAAGATCGCACCAATGTAGACACAGCCAAAGTGAAAATCAAACACTTCTTTATAACTACTGTTAAAGAGATATCATCCTAAAACACTACACAACTCTTAAACAACAAGAATGAATAATTGAGGAAAATATGCACATCTTGGGCCTTGAGAACATTTGTGGGAAATTCTGGAACAAAATTGTTTAATGAAACATATTATCAAGGCTTCTTGATCTAAAGTGCCCTGTGTAGGGTAAAGCTTTAAGAGGTTACTCTACATCTACCAGAATGAATAGATGATTCACTTCCCTATGCCAGAGAAAATCCATTGAATTGGAAGAGAACCTTTTCATATAGGAAAGAGTATATAAAATGAATTAACACACAGTCTGAATGCATGTTGCATTAATCCAGAGAGAATAGCTTAAGGGTTTTTTTTTTTATAATAAAGGGTTAAGGTTGAGGCAGAAAATAACTAAAGTCTTGGTTTTGATGCAGATAGCACTCTTTGATGTGTTCACATCATAACTTGCCTCCTCTCCTCCTTCCCCTCCTCCCCCCATTTATAGAATTCATTCAGGAGGTAGGCGAATCAATCACTTAGTTCAGGAGACTATTTTGAATCTACTTTCATGATAAATGGAAATTTAGCAGAATGTTCAAAGCACTAATGTTATTGCCCAAGGAAATGACCTGTAAAAGGCAGAATACAAAGCAGTCCAATTTATCAACATTACAGAACAGCAAATTATTGTACAATACGAGCAGAATGCTTTATTTTCACAAGCCCCAGGCCCGTTGACAGGGAGGAAGGGGGCAACTGCCTCAGAACCCAGCAAATCAAAGGGACCCAAAGCCCCAAGCCCTTTAAATTGCTACTGGACCCCAGGGGGCATGCTGTGGACAGCGATGGGGAGGGCATGGTCTGGGCAACGTTGAGGGCAGTCTGTCCCAACCCTGCTCCTTCTGCATGTGGCCCCTTCCCTTCCAGGAGCATAGAGCTATACCCCATCTTGCTCAGGGGCCCAGAGAGTCTGTTGGTTTGTCTGACAAGCGCCATAATAATATGAACATTTAAGTGTGGCACTTGCATTTATGCATATAGAACATGATGCTGCACCCACTGAAGTCAATGGTAAAGCTTCCATTGACTTTAATGAGAGGAAAAAATCAGAGTACATGGTGATCATGACTACCCAGGCAAGACAAGTTAGTGTATGGTGCACTACAAACTGGGCTATTAAGAAGGCAACCCACCCTTTCCCCACTCCCTCCCAATTTGCATGCAGGGATCTAAGTCTAAATATCCTGACATGAAATGTTATATGTCTCAATTTACATTTGTTCAACAAACCAATCCCAAATGGACAATAAGCCTGCAACAGACATTTAAAAAAATGTGGCAGGAGGCTGTTAGAGAAACCTTAATCTGCTCCTCCCACTCCAGTAGGGAGAAGGGACTGAGCTGGGTAAAAGGCCTGATGCTAGTCTTGTAATCGAACACATCTGCCTGCCTCATTAGCAGGAACCATAAGGCTGGGTGGAAATGAGAGAAAAAAAATAGGCAGAAAAGGCGGGGTGGGACAGGTGGAGGAGGCAGAGACCAGGAGGAGAGGAAGGTAGGAGTTCCCTTAGTCTATTGCTGGCCAGGCCTGTGGCAGGCCAAGCTTTTGTTAAAAGCCTGTATATAGTTGGAAAGAGGTGTGGGGACTTGATCAGAAATAAGAGCACAGGTTTTGCACCCGTATGAAGTGTCCTCGAGTCTCTGAGAAGCAGCGGAAAAGGGCTGAATCCTGCAGGGCATCACGGTGCCTTTTGCAGAAGTGCATCAGGGTGCATATGAACAGTATCCCTCCTTTCTGTCCAGGAAAACCCTGGCTGCTAAGCCATCTTTGAGAATTAAGCACCACACAGGTACACCAAGGTACCTTCACCATGTGAGCGTGTTTGTCTCCTTCATAAACTGCAGATAATGCAACCACATAATAGCAATTATGAGAAACGTCAATTCAAGAAAAGATGATACCATAAAGTTCTGGCTTCCAAGTGGTCTTTTTTGGACTCTAAGAAGCTGCAATCTATCAAAAATTTCAATTACCTTGTTGGAATATAAATAAATTAACAAGACATAGATTACTGTATACTCGTCTAATTTATTTAGAAGTAGCATGTGTGTGAATAAAAGTGCTAGACTGCAAAACCAAAGTACATCTTATAACACACAAAGTACTTTTTGAACCTCAGCAAACTACGGTGGAAGCAAATGTTCAATTAGACAGCAGCAGACCAAAAAAAAGAGAAAGTTAAAAAAAAAACGTGTTTCTGTGCTTTTAAGATGATTAAAAGCAGCATTTACTTCTGCATAATAAAGTTTTAAAGCTGTATTAAATCACTGTTCAATTGTAAACTTTTGAAACATTAGCGAAAATATTTTGTTCAGAGTTATGAACTAAGAATATTAAGATGTGGATAATTGGCTAATCGTGTAGTCACCACAATTTGTATCAGCTACATGATTAGTCCATAAGGGAAGGTCCAGGCTCACACTGGGTCCAGGAGCTACCCCAACTGCAGCGCTGCAGTTTAAATGTAGCAGGTAGCCCAGCTCTTATTACATTTAAAATACAGAGCTGCAGCAGGGGCAGCTCCTGGACCCAGCATGAGCTGAGTCTGAGCCGGACTTGCTCAGTCCCAGCTCATGCAGATTCCAGCAGGGCATGACAGTGCCTGAATCCTGCAGGGCATGACGGTGCCTTCTGCAGAAGTGCATCATGAACAGTGTCCCCCCTTTCTGTCCAAGAACAGCACATGAACAGCGTCCCCCCTTTCTGTCCAAGAAAACCCTGGCTGGTAAGCCCTCTTCGAAAATTAAGCACCATACAGGAACACAGGTCCACCAAGGTACCTTCAGTGGGAAGCTGGGACCCCCCCACAGACAGGGGCTGCTGCCAGAGCAACCTGTGTTCACATTCAGCCCAGGCCGCTGCAGACAGGGGCTGCTCTGCATCTGCTCATGGCGAGCCTGGGCCTACCCTGGGCAGAGACTGCTTTGTAGCAGCCTCCCCCTCCCCACTGCTGCCTCTGATTCTGTTTTTAAGCTGGATCCCCCCAGCACCAGCTCCTGCTTCACTGTCCTCTTGCTGCCTCTGAATCAGAGGCAGCAAGCGGGGAGGGGAAAGGGGGGCGGAATGCGAGTAGCTGAGTACTCACATCCCTATTATGAACAACCTCTATTTCCAAAGTGTTCATAATTCTCAGGTTCGGCTGTATATGTGCTGTACAGATGCAATGTATACTGATGAAAGAATGCTTTTACAAGAATATCACGTAGCCTTGAATGAAATAAGCTATGCTGGTACAAGAACTTTTATGCCAGTATAGCTACTACAGTAGGTCTTCTGTTGTGATAAAAATGTCATAAAAATATCACACTCCTAACTGACATTACTATGCTGGCAAAAGTATTAAGCATAGGCCTGGACTTTCTCTAAGCCAGTAAAAGCATCCATTCCTATACCTCTCTCCCTATTACAATGATTCTCCAGTTCTGAATTCTGAATGCGTTTGGCCATTTGGTTTTGGGAACTGGGTGTACATACTTTGTTACCTACTTATAGGTAGCTTTGTCTGTAGCTGTTTTGCAGTTCAACAAGAAACCTACTTGAATTCAGTGATTCCACCTCATAAACACAAGGGGTCAAGTCCCTGCTGTTAACAGCCTATCTAGCTTGACAACACCTTTCCCAGACTCAGTGGTGTCCGTTAACTAAAGGCAACATTACAGGTTCAAATATCAAACCACTTATCTCCAACTCTATTTTAGGACCGACCGCCATCCAAGTTGCACTGATCCAACTGCACTGGTTGCAGACCCTTGTGCAGGGGCACCATTTGCCATGGGGAAAAGGGGTTCCCACCCAGACTTTTCATACATCTCCCATGTTTTGCCCCCCAGCTTCATATTCCTTCCCAACTTTGTAAGATATCAAATAAAACATTTGTGATTATATTGTAACGCAACTTTCCATCCCCCACTCCCCAATTTCTTTTCTGAAATGGTGTCCCTGCCATTGTGTGGAACTTCATAAATGGGTTTTAAAGTGCCTTTTACTGATGTAGCTTAAGTCAATTCCTTACATTAACTGATTCAATTTTTGGACGCAACTTTTGTGAGCTATCTCCTGAACTACCCCTCCTTCGAACCCCCAGCCCTGACTCCTGCTCCTCCACCCTCTGCCCTGAGCCCCCCTTTACCTCTCCCTGACTCCTACACCCCCCATCCTCTGCCCTGAACCCCTCCTCACTTACTTCTTTACACATTATTTCTTTACACATTAGCCACAGAAATAGCGTACATTTGCAAGATTACTTAGGGAAAAGATTATTAAAAACTCTGGTTGATTTTGAAATTTTCAAGGTAAAATCAGCACTTATGTACTGAAACAGCAAATTAACTCAAAAGTAAGGACATATAAGGCAGGGATGTGAAAGTATAAACAGTTAACTGATAAGCCTGGGCTTTATTTGTTAATGTTCATGGATACTCGCAGGCTCCCACCCTGATGCTGGGAAACCAGCTGCTGTATCAGAAGTAGCAGCGCGAGGAAGCAGCCAGCAAGCCAGGAGTGGGGCAGCAGGTGGGAGCTGACTCCCAGCACGCACTGACTGCTAACCTGCGCTGTGGGTGCAAGTAACCATGTAACCACTGAGATTTTAAACGGTTACACATTTACCTAATTACCCACATGTTAACATCCCTAATATAAGGAGACCACAAAGCTGGAAAAGAAACTAAATTAAATAAACTGGATATTACTGCAATCTTGATTTAAAAGATTCTCATGAAGGGGGGAGAAACAAGAATATTTAAAAATACAGTGTACTTTTTCAGTATTCCCTTCATACAAGTATCAGTTTTTGAAGCATACGAAATTCCTCCTACAAAACCCAACCTTCTTGTTCAGCTGGACTATGCAAGTAGGGAACAGGGCCAAATTCTACTAGCATATTAAAATTAAATGTATAAATATCTAAGGACAAAATTGTGGCTCACAGCCCTCCAGTTTGCTACCACAGACATGATTACTATCTTACAAATGTTATATTATTTTTTTGTAGCGTACAAACTAGATCAAGTAGCAGGAGAAAACAGATGGTAAAGCCTAAGATCCCCCCCCGGCATTTGAATGTACAACTCTCCTAAATTAAAAGGCACCAAAAAATAAATAAAAAAGTGGAAAAAAACGGATTTATGCTTCAGTACAATCATATATTCTACAGTTTTTCTTCAGGGATATAGTCCTTCTGAGGTAAAATACTGCTCTCTCTCTCTCTCTCGCTCTATATATATGTATGTATGTATGTATTAGAGTTTTGTGCGTCTGTGTCTGTGAATCCATCTGCCTGTGAGTCTGTTCGTTCAAGAACTCTTCCTAAACTGTAAGAGCTAGGACCACCAAATTTGGTATGCAGCTTCCTCTTATCCTAACTTAAAGCAAGGTCAGGGTTTGATTGTGCCAGGAAAACGGGATGTGCCTGGAATCTAACTGTCTTCCATAACATGGAAAGGGAAGGGGCTGATCGGAGGGACAACTATACTGCAGAGTGACCACGGGGGGCACCAAGCACAGGGGACAGTTATACTGCAGGGAGGACACGGGGAGGAAGGGGGGGGAGCTGCACAAGGAAGAGAGTGGCTAGCTTGGGGCCGGAACGCACCATCTTGCTGGCCACCGGCCGATGTAAAGAGCAACCAAATCCCTCCCCTGGCCCTCGGTCGCAGTGCCATACTGGGGAAGGAGGGTGGGGGTAGAGAAACATGGACTAGCCCTGGGGAGGGCCAGCCTGTGCACTTCCCACTCCCACCCCAGGACCAGGAAGAAGCTGACAGGTAGAGTGCGCAGCCCCCCGACCCGAGGGACAAGCCAGTGGGCAGAGTGCCCCCCCATCCCAGGGAAGAAGCCAGTAAGTGGGGTGCACAGTCTCTTCTGTCCCACATTGACCGTCAGGAGAAGCCCATGGCAACTCTCACCTCCTTCTGAACCCCCCACCCTCTCTCCTGAGCTCTCCCTCTTCCCAACCCTATCTCTGACTCCCGCACTCCCATCCCCTGCTCTGAGAGCCCCTCCTTCACTTCTGCCCAGACTCCTGCACTCCCCATCCTCTTCCCTGAGCCCCTTCTCACCCCCAACCCTGACTTCCACTCTCCCCTACACATCCCGTCCCCTGACCTGAGCCCCACTCAACCCCTACCCTGATTCCCACACCACTTCATATCCCCAGCCCCTGCCCTGAGCCCCTACTCAACCCCCACCTTTACTCCTGCACTCGCCCAATCCCCATGCCCCTGCCCTGAGCCTCCCCCACATCCTCAAGGCCCTGCCCTGACTCCTGTACCCCCCCCGCCGCCTGCCAGCCCCCTGCCCTGAAGGACTCGGGCAACACTGGGTAAGTCTTTTAGTTAAGAATATTTCACTTTAAAAGTAGTCAAAACAAGTTCTACATTACAAAACAAAAGAACTCTGCTCTGACACTAAAATTTATCTTAATTTGAAAGCAGTCTTCAGATTATAACTTGACTTTGAACATGGCATTAAGGATATTATAGGAACATACAGAATTTTGCAATCTCATGTACAAACAGTTTCAGTTTGGGAATATGGCTGCCTTTCTTTATGGGAGGAAGATCAACATCTACACCATGTTTTGTAGATTCCAAATTAAAAACAGAATTTTTTTTGTCCTTGAAAGTAGCTGTGAACTTCTCAGTTTCACTCCTGGTTTGGTAATGAAGAGCTTGCGATTTTCCTCATCCACAGTTTAGGGACCCCAGAAACTTCCAGGTGCTTTAGTCCTGATTCTACATGAATTTTCACAAGTGAAATTAGGAGTAGAACTGTGGAAACTGATATTTCTGTTTTCCAAACACTGAAATCAAAGAAATTAAATCAACCCAAAATATAGGGCAGGAAGTGTTTGGTATCTTTTGTGTCCTAGTTTTGCAAATCAAAAAGTGGGGGGAATTGTTTTGGGTCTGCATTTAGAACTTTTTTTTAAATAAAAGCAAAAGAAATTTATGAAACCATTGTAGTACTGCCATTTTTCCAGCTTTAGTTGGCATAAATTAAAAAAAGAAAAACAGGGACATTATTTTAATCAGTTATAAAATATCCTACAATTAAATAGGAAGGAAGGAACTCTTTTTTGTAGATGTATTGGATATGCCATTTTTTGAACTGATTATAGATTGGCATTGTCCTGGTTCAACACCTTTCTTTGAAATTTTGTAAAGAGAGAATTTTATTCACTGACACATTATTCCTTTCTTTGTGATCTTCCATTATTGTGAGATTATTTCCCTAAATCAAGGCTAAAAGAAAACATATCAGTGCAAAAAGAGTTCTAATTCGTATTCCAGAAAATTCTGGCAAAAAGCACAACCATCACCACTCCAGAAATAATCGAGGGTAAAATCTAAAAAAAAAAAAAGTGGAGTCAAATTCACCATTGGTATGAACTGGTACATCTCCACTGCCTCCACTAAAACTTCATGAATTCTTCTCCCTTCAAGCTGTACAACAACATGGTATGTAGAAATTTCCCTTTAGCATTACACTGAAGGCCACTTTCTCCTCTGGATCAGTTACATTTCCAGGATTTGTCTGCCCCCATACTGGTTGTGTATACAAGGGTAGTGCTTCAGTGATAAGACACCTTACCCTTCTATAGTTGTTTTATAAATAAACATCACCAGGAACTTCTGGAAATGGAAAGTACAGTTTCTTAAGTAGAATCCTATGTGAATAAAAAAAAAAAAATTGTATCCACATCTGCATCTGTATCTGAAAAAATGAGCCGTGGATACCCACATGATGTGGATACCCAATAAGCCGTGGATACCCACCCGTGGATATCATCTGTGGATGCGGATACCCACAGATATCCGCGGATTTGCAGAGCTCTATTCATAAATGCTTACATCTATTTTTAGTCCCTTACAGTGTAAATATTTAAAAAGCACTACAACTTAAACTTACAGTAATTAACATTCACCCTGCAACATCCAAAACTAAAGTTGGAATGAAAATAAATTATTTGATCATTCATAGCATTGGTACAGAGTCATACATCAAGGTGATAATAGGGCATGTTTGATCGCTGTTGTAATGAATATTTTATGACTACTTTTACAACCATTAAAGAAACTTGATCACAAGTAACGTGTTTCAGTTTCAATCAAACCAAAAGGAAATAAGAGATTCTGCACTGAACAGACAGTGATGATAAAAATATGAGACCAATTTCATGTTCATTTTGATGTGGTTTAGACAGATTAGCTGAAAAAATGAAAACCTTGGTTTATTATTATTATGGGTGGTAGTAGTAGTGGCAGCATTTGCATTATTATGGCACCTAGAAGCAATAATCATGGATCAGGATCCAATTGTACTAGGTTCTGTATACACAGAACAAGAAGAACAAAAAGAGTTTACAATCCAAGTATAAGACAACAGATGGATACAAACAGACCAAAAAGGGAGTCCAGGAAAAAATGACACAGTATTGGTCAGCATGATAGGCAGTGGCCTCAGATCACCAACAGCCTGACCACTGTCAATTTTTTTGTAGGCATTTCTGCAGCACACACATTTGGGGTGGGATTTGAAGGGACAAAAGGAGATAACTCTGCAAATGTTTGCAGGGAGCTGCTCCTAAGCATGAGAGGCAGCATTTGGAGAAGGCATGCAGGTGCTTGTTTGAAAATTTAAAAAGTGCTCAAAGAAGAGAAGACAAGAGATAGGAGTCTATCTCTAGATACTGAATGAGAGATTATAGGCAGTGTGGGGACACATCATAAAAGGCCTTTGAAGTAAAGACAGTAACTTGTATTTGATGCAACAAAGAGGAGGAAGCCAGTGGAAGGTTGCAAAGTGAGTGGTGGGACAGTCAAAGGACAGGCTAGGAAATGATCTCTGCAGCAACTTTCTGAACTGATATGAGTGGGACAAGACTGCAATTTCTGAGCCTGGGCTGCTGGACAGACAGAGATAAAGCTCTCTCACCGAGAAAGGTTGAGATTTTAGTGTGGACCAAAAGAGATAGGTCTGGAGTAGACACACAGATCTGTGATTTGTCTGCATAAACATGGTGGCACATGGGCAACTCACCACAGTGACACTTCCTGTTGGCCATTCTGGGGATAAGCTGTGCCAGTTGCTGAACCCTCTTTAAATGGTGCCTTTCCCATTATCCTCTCATCCTGTGAACCCACTTCAATCTAGGCCTCTTCATGGCTCAGATCTCCAGCCAGGTCACAATCCATGTTTCCCCCCTTCCAGGGTTAACCCAAAGTCTTTCTATGCAAACAGTCTCAGGCAGGCTTCTTCTGTGGTGCCACTCAGAGTTTCCTTTAATCAACTCTGCTCCCTGGCTACTCCTCTAGGGCAATTACTTGGCTTAGTTGGCCACTTTCCAGTGTGGAGTAAACAACTCATCACAGATGGTAGTTGAATTTGTGCTGAATGAAATTACCCAGAAACATGGTGTAGTGGGAGGTGAAACAGGCACGAAGGACAGAGCTCCCCCACAGAAAGTTATAGAAGAAACGATAAGACTCCTCCAAAAGACATGCTGAAGAAGTGACTGGAGGAGTGAAAGGGGCACAAAATTTCAAGAAGAATATGGTTCACTGTCCGAGAGGCAGCTGGGAGAATGAGGCTGGAGAGAATGAGGATAGGGTAGTGGTTCTGAGATGTGGCTAAGAAAAGGTCTTAAGAGACTGCCAAGAGCAATTGCAGTGGCATGTAAAGGGCAGAAGCCAAACTGGATGGAGAGGGTTTAGAATGGTATTGGAGAAGAGGAATTCTAGACAGCGATTCTAGACAGTATGTTCAAAGATATGAGATATTAAAAAGAAAAGGAAGATAAATTAAGAAGAGAGATAAGTAAGGCAAAGAGTGGGTTTGTTTTAAGATGGGTAAGCTAAAACATGTTTGTATCGTGAGGGGAAAGAGCTAGAGAAGAGTGAGAGGTTAAATAAAAGAGCAAAGGCAGGGATGAGATAAGAGTAGGTGTAAGACACATAGGAGTTGGGTGGGGTCATGGAGGTAAATGTGTGGTTAGATTAAAAAGCAGTGAAGAAACTTCTGCATCTGTGACAGGAAAAATGGAGGAGCAAGATATAGGAGGGGAAGGAAAAACAATATGAAGGGAAGGGGAGATTTGGATAAAACTTGTGAGAAACTGTGCAGAAAAGAAAGATAGTGGTCAGATCTTAACTATCAACCAGACTGCAAGATCTGCAGAGCAGGGAATAGATTTTACTGCATACATATATGGAGGATTATAAACATAATGGGGCCCCAATCCCGATTAAGGCATCCGGAAGCTACTGTAATTTACAGAACTTCTGCTTCTTTAAGAAATATCTATATTACAGTTTTTTAAAACAGATCATACAGAAAAAACGATCTACTCAGTTTACCATTTAGTATTAGTTTTGGTAGCATATATAACTGCCTAATGTGGTATTCTGCTTTTTATGCAAATTTATCTTACACACTAGCAAAAGATATTGGACACAAGTCATGAGGAAATTAGATATCCAAATAACTTCTCTTGAGAGTTTAGAGGCTTGACATATCTGAGCTGCCAGTATGAAAAAAGAGATTCTTAGATTTCTTGAATTTGCATCACACTTATGATTTCTAAGTTTCTTATAGTAGGGATGCAAGCAACTAGTTGACGACTCAACTAGTCGCTCCCCCCTGTATCAGAGGTACCAAGGGGGTGAGCAGGAGCCAGCGCTAGGGAGAGCTGGCTTAAAAGCCAGTTCCCCCCAGCACCATCTCTGCAGGGGGAGCAAGGGAGGCAGAGGCGCAGCGGGGAAACAGCGCAAGTGGGTACCGAAGTAGTTCCTGTTCCTGACTGCTGCGCCTCTCCCTTTGAAATGTACAAGAGCCACCTGCAAGCAGATCTTGCACATTTCAAAGGCAGCGGCGCAGGAGGATAGCGAGCACCCCCCTTATCAAGTAATCCATCAACCACTTGATTAGCTGATTAATCGAAATTTAACATCCCAGTCTTATAGAAAATGAAATCTTTGAGCTAACATCCAATTTCAGGAAATAAGGTATACAGAAGTTTATTTATTTATAGAAAAATGAAAGGTTGAACAGCAAGTACAGAGGAAGTCCAAATGAATACAAAAGAGAGCAAACAAATGTCTGAATTAACATCAAGGGCAGGACAGAATCTGAATGAGGAAAAATAATGACATAAGCTTCTTCGTCTGAAATGGCTTCACAGTCAGAAAGTCAAAAGAGAGACACACAAAAGCAAACAAACTGCCAATGTCATTTGTAAGGAAAATGATGAGGACCCAATTCTGCTCTCTCAGTTAAACTGCTGTTAATTCAGAGAAACTTCAATGACATGAATAGAGCTACTCTGGACATACAGTAATGTAAATGATGGCACATTTTGGCTCAGAATTTTTTTTACACATAGACATGCTGGAATATATACATAGAATATATTATATTTACAGCTGCAACCAGTATTCCATTTTAAGCCCTCTTTTTGATCCTCCTTTGTGCTGAAAAAAATACTCTCTTTTAAGTTGGACAAATCTCATACTTCATCTCACAATAAAGGGGGTGATTTTATTTTATTAAGTTGGAAGGAAATTTGCCAAGCTATTTTTCAATTATAAAATACTAAAATGTTAATGTGTTTCTAACTTTTTTGTGGAAGTTGAAGAGATTTATATTTCACCTGTTATAATTGAGTGACTGCCAGACTGAAGAGACATTTCACTAACAGGTAGAAAGATCACTATGTTAAAAAATGATTAGCGTCATATTTGAGTAATGGACTCTGTAAATGAGTGTTAGCAAAGGCATTCATGAACATTGCAAATTAAGATTCACATATCTCAAGAAGACAAATGAAAAATTAAAGGTTTTTTTTTTGGTCTGGGCCAAATAAAACAGAGGTATATTTTAGGGAGCACATTCATGACAGACAGCCGTGCATCAAACTGATGCAGATATTCAGCACCATGCCACATGTAGAACTGTAGTGGAGTCCCCACTCAGGCCCTTGGTCTGGGGCACCTTCTGGCCCACGAATCAGCCAGAGAAGCTTCTGGTGTAGTCACCCTGGTGTAGCCACCCGTGCTTTTATTGTTAGTCCACACCACCTTCTATGTACAAAGCTTACAGTCAAATCAGCCAGCTTCTCCGTCTGCCTGGGAGCACACTCAGCCACACCCTGGCTCCTTGCCCCTCCTGGCTTCCTTCCTCTGCCTTATACAACTCTCTCCCAGTGAGGCCCAGAGCTGCTTCTAATAGTCCTTCAGGCCTGGGATTGCTCATCTGTTTCTCCCTCAGCCTCTTTAGCCCGGCTACAGTGGCAGAGCTCTGGCTTAGCAAGCAGTCTGTCACACTAACCCTAGAAACCACTGCCCTCTTTTTCCCCCCATATCTAGTATCCCCAAGGAGACCTTAAACTGCAGTTTGTAAAATGGCTCATGCATGCGTAAATGACTGATCTAGAAACACAACAATGAAGTGGTCTGCCTGGTATCCATGGCCAGTCTCTACTCAACCCTAAAAAGGTTCACAATGGTGATCATCTGCATTTCCTTCCAAAGCATGAATACTCCCACTCAAACCTACCCATCCCATTTCCATGAAGCTCTAGGATGTGACAGTCTCCAGAATCCCAATGGAACTACTGATTGGCTTAACAGTGTTAAAACCAAATAGAACTAGATACTAGGCTGTCATTCAGCTCCTGTTTTCTGTTGCTAACATGAATACTTTGGATTTTACAGCAATTACATGAAAATGTGTTCTGCCTTTTCTGTTGCCATTCTTATCTGTCTGTCATTATTTATTCCTGGCTGTACATAAACCTCCATGGCTGTGTCTACACTGGCATGATTTTCCGTAAATGCTTTTAACGGAAAAGTTTTCCGTTAAAACAATTTTCGGAAAAGAGCATCTAGATTGGCACGGACGCTTTTCCGCAAAAGCACTTTTTGTGGAAAAGCGTCCGTGCCAATCTAGACGCGCTTTTCCGCAAAAAAGCCCCAATCGCCATTTTCGCGATCGGGGCTTTTTTGTGGAAAACAAATCTCAGCTGTCTGCACTGGCCCTTTTGCGCAAAGTTTTGCGCAAAGGGACTTTTGCCTGAACGGAGCAGCATAGTATTTCGCAAAAAGCACTGATTTCTTACAGTAGGAAGTCAGTGCTTTGCGAAATTCAAGCGGCCAGTGTAGACAGCTGGCAAGTTTTTCCGCAAAAGTGGCCGATTTTGCGAAAAAACTTGCCAGTCTAGACACAGCCCATGAGTGTTTTGGGATGGGGTGATAAAGTCTAACATGCATTCCATGCTTTTTATGAATTTTTTTTGGTGTAAATTGTTCCCCCTCCCCCCCCACACTATTGTGCATTAATTAGAATAGTCAGGCAAATTGGCATGGAAATATACAGTCACATTTAGTTGGAGAAACACTAAAGCAACCTTTTATAGTACTTTATCAACCAGTGTGTCTGCAGATATGACAGTGGTGACTCTGAGAATTACTGATATTTGTGGAATAGAACAGTTATTTTTTCTTTATTTCGTTATCTCTCATCAGGAAAATAACAACCAAAATTCTGACTGAGTTTTAATTTCTGCTGAATAAGAATGTGCCAAAACAACAATTAAAATGTTAGACTGCCATGTATAATGTCAAGTAAAACAATACATTCTTTCTGTCATGTTTATTTTCTGACACACTTAATAAAACCTACTTGAATAAAGGTTCTTCTACTTATGACAAAAAAAATCAACATATGTAAATGGAACATGTTATCTATGTAAATTTTTTGCTACAGAGTGAATCAAGCCTATTAAACATAGTTTCAGCTTCATCCTCTATCTCTGGATTGTAACTGCAATAGCCTCAGAAAGATTTAAATTGTCTTTTTCAGCTCTAACTACAATTAAATTGATAAATATATACAAGAAGATGAAACTGATTTCAAAATATAGAAACCTTTGAGCATTCTGTGTCTGTGGCACTTTCTTATTTTACTTCATGATGGGGTGGGAATTCACAATATTTTAAATTTGACTAATCAGTAATTGGGCCAGTGACATTGATTCAGTGCAGTTCTTCTATGAAACATAATCCCATCAGGAAAAATTTGAAGCTTAATGTGCAGGAAATTGGCCCTGCAACCCCCATTAATGGTAGGAAATGAGTTTCCAATTCCCAATGCAATAGGCCAGAGTGTTAAAAATTCACAATACTCCTGGGAGAATTCTGTACCAAAAATTAAAAATTCTGCACACAATATTTTAAAATTCTGCAAAATTCTACAAATTTTATTTGTCAAAATAATACTTCATAATCATGCGAGTTTCTATTATTTTGATAAATTATTTCAAAATAACTGTCAGCATGTATATCTATAACCATATGGACACACACAAAAATTCTCCCAGAAGTAAAAAGTTGTAGAAACCCCTATGGCAATCATTTCCTATTTCTCTGACTCCCCATCTCACCCCCCCAAGCTCATCCAGTAAGCCTGACAACCACAGCTCCTCCCCCGCAACCACCAAAACACCTAAACCCCCCTCCTGTCTAGAGCCATGCTACAGGAACTCCCTTGCCCAGACATTTGTCCCCTTGCCCTCCAGGATACAGAGGAAGAAACAGCCTGATGCTTGGTCCCAGGCTTGCATGGAGTTTCCTGCATGTTGAGCTATCCTTCCCTCAGGGCATCCTGGGAACTGCAACTGCCATGCACCCTCTAGCTTCCTTCTCCTCCCCCTCAGAAATGTCTTCTATGTGCAAGCTGGGTTCTGCTGAGACCAGTAGCCCCTAGCAGTCTCTGACAGTACTTCAGCCCATTTCTGTGGAGAAAAAAAATGTCTGCATGCAGAACATTAATTTCTGCAAAATTCTGCACTGCGCAGTGGTACAAAATTGCCCCAGGAATATCATTCTACCAAAGAGGAGCAAAACTCACCTATGGTTCCACTCTACTGAATAAAGTGCAGTTACATCAAGTATCAAGATAGCCATAGGACTATTCTATGTTGAACTGGTGCTTTTAAATAAAGCCATAGCCTAGTATCTCCATTCATTATAGTGAACTCAAAAGCCACAAATGCAATTCACAATTTGCATATTCTGTCACTGGGTTTGCAGCAATTAAGACAAGTCACACTCATGACATTTTTGTGGTTTTGTCTGAGTTCAATGGAACTAGATCACATTAGCAAAATTATTCATATACGTAAGTGCTTTTCAGTAACCTCACTACTCTCATTCAGTGCCTTTTTTCCTTGACAGCACCTGACTTTCTCATAATATGTTTTGAATATTCATTTAAGACAGGGTAAATAATCTACTCAGCTCTTTTTGGGAGGCTACTGGATAGTGTCCCAATCAAGGGAAATTGGAGATAATATGACAAAAGGGAATAAATTGGTGAAAATGAATTAGGTTTGAAGTGTACTGTTAACGTTTTCAGGAGAAGAAAGGGACTTTTAAAACATAAATGTATTAAATGTAATCTGTTCTACCTGTCCCAGCTGAAAAGACTATTTTGACAGACAATAATTTTAACATTTGTAGTGTTGCTGGACCCAGGAGCTAAGACAGACAAGGTAAGTGAGGCAATATCTTTTATTGGCCCGTTTTCTGTTGGTCAAAGGTGCAAGTGTTTTGTGAAGAAGATCTCCGAGTTGGTCAAAAGTATACTAGCAACCCAAGTTGGTCCAATAAAAGATACTACACCATCTACCTTGTCTCTTTCAATCAATTACATAATATGTCTTCCTTAGCATGGTGTTTTCAGAATATACACTGATGAGCTATTCCTGTTATACCATAATATACTGTACATCTTCACCACAGCATGTGGAACACTGACAAGCCAAAGGAAAATAGCATATCACACTTGGTTCCACTGTTTCTCAGTTCTGAAGTTTTTAAAAATGAAAGGCTGTGATAACAACATAACCTCCATATTCAGTTTATAAAATTTGCCACTCTTCCCGTTACCTGAGAGAAATGACAAGTAACACAATGTATATTCAGCAACTGACTGCCAGAAAGCAACTGCAAAATTGTTTTCTAAAAGGGCACATTTGCAAAAGGTTATAGAGTGATCAGCAATTATTAGTGGAAATCTCAGAAATATTTTGAAGAAGGCATTCCAGCACGAGAAATTGAAGGTATTTCAGTGCAAGGCCTGAGAACCACAGACATGAAATCTCTCAGAGATTCTTCCTAATTGTTTCCATCAAATGGTCCTGTTAAGAACATAAGAACAGCCATACTGGATCAGACCAAAGGTCCATCTAGTTCAGTATCCTGTCTTCGGACAGTGGACAATACCAGATGCCCCAGAGGGAGGGAACACAACATGTAATCACTAAGTGATCCATCCCCTGATGCCCATTCTCAGTTTCTGACAAACATAGGCTAGGGACACCATTCCTACACATCCTGGCTAATAGCCATTGATGGACCTATCTTCCATGAATGTATCTAATTCTTTTTGGAACCCTGTTAAAGTGCTGCATCCTCTGGCAAGGAGTTCCACAGTACGTTGTATGAAGAAATACTTTCTTTTGTTTGTTTCAAACCCGCTACCGATTAATTTCATTTGGTGACCCCTAGTTCTTATGTTATGGGAACAAGTAAATAACTTTTCCTTATTCACTTTCTCCATAGCTGTCATGATTGTATAGATCTCTATCATATCCCACCTTAGTCTCCTCTTTTCTAAGTTGAAAAGTCCCAGTCTTTTTAATTTCTCTTCATATGGCACTTGTTCCAAACCCCTAATCATTTTTGTTGCCCTTTTCTGAACCTTTTCCAAAGCCAATATATCTTTTTTAAGATGAGGCAACCACATCTGTATGCATTATTTAAGATGTGGGTGTACCATGGATTTATACAGAGGAAATAAGATATTCTCTGTCTTATTCTCTATCCCTTTTTAAATGATTCTTAACACTGTTTGCTTTTTTGACTGCTCCTGCACGTTGACTGGATGTTTTCATGTTCCACTTGTTATTGCTCACTCACTAGAGCTCACATTAGTCCGAAACTACCCAGATCATTTCTTTTTGTAAGGTGTATAGTACTGATAATGATTTGTTCTGTGCCTGCTCAATGTCTATTGGTTGCTGAAGCTTTAAACCTACGTTAACAAAAGGCTAGAAAGTATACTTTTTTTTGGACTTCATAAGAAAGTGCCAACCACTATAACTCCTACTGTTTGCCTCTGTTGTTGTATTTTTAGTTTCTACCACAGTAAACTATGTATTGATAAATGTAAATATGGTATGCATTCAATCTAACCACATAAAAAAACCTCTGTCCATAGAATATATTGAGATTACACCTTTTTCATTTTCGTTAAAAGACACTAGAATTATCAGAGTTTTTTAATCAAATTTTCAGTGGAGATTCCCATTACTGATTTATTTACACCATTGTCAATATTGTAGTAAATCATAAGCTAAAGTGACTGAGACTTAATATTAAATGCAGAATTTTAAAGGCTATTATTAAAAGTAATTTTATGGCACTTAAGTTCTACTATAATCTCTAATGTTCTAGACCATTCATAATAAACTTAACATTAGAATGAAATAAATAACTTATATCACAACTCTAAAGGCAGGAATCTTTGACAATTCAAACATCCTTTCAAAGGCCTTTGAAGTCAAGAGACAATGCATTCCAGAAAGCCATGATGCAAAAAGCACAATACAACTAGCAATTAACATGGCCCAGGTACTGGAAACATCACTCCATTCAATATAAAAGAATGAGATAATATCCAAGAGATTAGAAAAAAAAGCAACAGTAGTAATAAATTCATTTTTCTTAAATATATATGACGGGGAAAAAAGACTTACCTTTCACAAGCTCGGACAGTCCATGCAGCAATTATCCATAATGAGATACTAAAAACCAACAGTACAGTTCCCGGACATATTGTCATTAAAGTCTTCATAACAAAACGTGTATTGAAGTTTATCTTATTTAGTGCTCCAATGCTTCTAGATGAGGCATCTGTGAAAAGTTTGCTATGCAAAAGCATAACTCTGGCAATAAGATACAGTCTTAAGAACATTGGTATAGATAAAATAATATCCACATCAGCTGTTGTTGTAGATGGAGCATAGGAGAAGGCAAGCCGGGCTGTCCATGTGAATGTATAATTCCCAGGTATGGGATGTATAGCACACACCAGTATTTCCAAGCAGATGAAGAAAATACGCTCGTAAGTCATGGCTATTCTCCAGTCATCTGCTCCATTGTCCACCATGAACAACTAAAATAATAAAATATAAGGTCTACTTTAGTAAAGGATTAACAAACCTCTTTTTAAAAACAATATATGCAGTAGTTGGTCATTAGCAACTTTATAAGTGGCACCATATTAAAAATGTTAATATGTCAAAAACCATTTGCTAAACCACTGATATGAATTAATTAAATAATCAATACATAATTTTATTTAATCTAGAATAAGTTGTTATATAAAATAAAAAATGATGTAAAAGGATATCTATATAAAAATGAAATTTGCTCAAATTCTTACATCTTCAATTTTTTATTAAGGCCTTGTGTATATTAAGATTTCGGTACCTGCTTAAATTCTGCATGCTGTGAACAGTCCCACTGAAACTGATGGACTACTCACAGTATGTAAAGTTTAGAATGTATGAAAGCTTTATCAGGATTGTGGCCTAATTCTGAATTGGGCTGTATGACATAAAATTTTAGACCCCTTTACCGCAAAGGCTTACTTATGTGCTTAACTGAAGCACATGAATAGCCTCAATGAGGTCAGTGGGGATGATCACATCCTGAAAGTTACACACACTGTGTGAGTAAGCCTTTGCGGGATCAGGAGCCTTAGATTATACAATTTAGGTGCAAATGATATCAATACTTCAGTAGGTTTATCAACTGTCTTCCCAAACATTAACAAATAAATAAATATCAAACCTAACAAAAAAATTCACTTTGAGAGTGGGAAAAGTGATAATTATGATCTTGAATTAAAATAATTCATATGCAATAAACAACCTGCCTATCATTCATGATCCTAAACCAGCTAAGTCATTTAACAGGCAGACCTGATTTCAGTTGAGCTATACAAGGAAGGGCTGCTGAATCAGGTTCTATGAGCAGCTTTTCAAGATGGAAAATAATTCATGACACTAGCAGCATTTCATCAGTGGTAACATCCTGCCATGAGGCAGAAAAAAGAATTTCTGATACTGCAAATGGATTGGAAAACCAAGCTGCTCACTATGGCTATGTCGAGACAGCAGCATTATTTCAGAATAACTAACTTTATTCCGAAAAAACAAATAGCATGTCTACACTATAAGCCTTCATTTTGAAATAATGGCGAGCTGGAGGACTTCTTACTCAGACTCCTGGTAACCCTCATTTTACAAGGAGTAAGGGAAGTCAAAGGAAGAATTTTCTTCCTTCGACTTCCTGCTGTGTAGACAGTGCCAAAAGCCGAGTTAAGCTATTTCAACTTAAGCTACACAATTGTTGTAGCTCTAGTTGCATAGCGTAATTTGACTTTAGCCCTGCTGTGTAGACGTACCTTATGGGAGCAGTATGTAAAAATCTTTTCCATAGCTGAAAGATGAAAATCCTTCCTAAGATTGTTAGAGATTTTTTTATAATCAGATTATTAGGATTTTTAAATTGATTTTTAAAGTATCACAATACATTTCTAATAGGAAGCCGCAGGAGTACTATTAACTTGTGAATGGTACCCCTAAATAATATATAGTCCCTAGCAAATTCAGCTCCTTGAGCAATATTACCTCTCTTCCAAATCAAGAGTTTAAATGGTCACCTGAACTTCTTGTTCTCTTTCACACTACAAACACACTGTACATCCTCCTAAGAATTCATTCAGCTTTCAATTCAGAAACAGCTGCTGCTCTTTGTCTTAAGACAGAGAAACTATAAACTAATGTTACTGCAATTGTGAGGGATCACACAATTTATTTCAAAAGAAGTCTACAGCTTATGAGGTAATTGAGGATCGAGCAGTCCATAACAGTGAAACATGCATCATTCAAACATTCACAATTACAGTACATACAGAGCATATGTTAATCTAATTATTGTTCAACAAATGTATATAACAAATGTATTTTGAGACAGGGGTGGGAAATAAGCCAGAGACGATTTGCCAGGGTTAGCCTTTGGTGGGCCGCCAGCACTTTATTTACCCACGCATCCATAGGTACAGCTGCTTGCAGCTCCCATTGGTCAGGAAAGGCGATCCGTAGCCAATACCTATGGACATGCAGGTAAATAAAGCACTGGTGGCCCACTTGAAGCTAACCCTGGAGGACCGCATCCAGTCCACAGGCCACCTATTGCACACCCTGTCTTGAGCAGTCATTTGAACTGGCTCCGCTCCCAGCTATCATCACGCAGAACCTCCCATGTCAACTACAACAATTGTTTATATGAAAAAGTAGTATTAGTAAAATGTTAGTGTCTTTTTAGTGGTAACAATCAGATTTAGGAGCTGGAAATGGGAGAGAGAGAAGAGGGAGAGCTGACTAGCCCACTCTCTATGGACAATCAAAAAGTGTTCCAAAAACCAGTCTGGTCCACCAACCATGGTTCAGATGCCTCTGCTTCAGAAAAAGATTAATGTTTCCAAGGCATATTTATGCAGTTGCATCTCTCACAGAACCATGTCCCAAGGATCATATTATGCACTGATTTGAGTATGGACCTCATGACTTTATTAATACATTTGGCCACTGCACTAAACTGGGAAATAAGAAATTAGCACTTTATTTTATATACATGTGACTACATAGTTCTGGAGAGATTGCCAAAATTTCTGAGGGCTGCTGGACTCCCACATAGGTGACAAGAACATGTCTTGGATACAAATCTGCATGGCACAGAAGTTAGGAAAATCTTGTATTTATGTCTAATTTCATATAGGCCACTATGAATCCAACAGTTACTGCATGACAAAATAAAAAGAGGTGAATCAACATATAAACCAGCAATGACACTGCGCCTTAAAGATACTCCTGTAATATATTTTTGCTTATTGTGTATATTATTATGATCTACCTACAGACTTAGGCACAACTTCACTATGGGTCAACAAACTCTCATGGGTATCACCATCTGTATGCAAGAAACACATCATTTGTTCAAACTGGATAATTAGACAAACAGATTCATCATCTGCATGAATAAATGCCTAATTTGCTTGTAAAAATGTTAAATTAAGGGGACTTTTTGAAAATGTGTCCCTTACTGCCATCATAAAAACATAATTTTTCTGCATGTTACTGTTTATGTAAATTTGATGCCATTAGATGAAATTATACAAAGTGAATTTTCTGTGAATATCAACATCATGCCATATGGTTCTCCTATGAATACTGTATATGTCAGTAAATGAATAGGAAACATTAGGGTGAAGCAAGTAATGGTGCTAGTGATTCAGTGGGTGGCACACTTCTATTTGAAAGAGTACTAAGACATACAATTAGAGAGGTGCTGTCATTTAGATAAGACAAAAAAATTGAGGTTTGATCACTTGTGGTCATTATGGACCAGATATCTAAGTATGGAAGATCTGCAAATAAAAACACACTGAGAGTTCTATGCTTAGTTATTATAGGTGCACATTGCCAAATGTGCATGCAAATAGCTAAACAAGTTTTTTAAATAACATGTGCATAGTTATCTGACTTATGCATACATTTAAATACATAGTTCTGAGCTGTTTTGGAACTCTAGCACAAATAGTTTTGGCATGTTTTGCAGAAGCAAAGTTAATCAGGGTGTTCTGATCACACTACAATTAAGGTTTTATTCCACACACCCAAAGTTCCCTTCTGTTTTCAATTGGTTATGGACAAGGTTCTTCTTCACTTCCTCTCCTGAGCTATAGTATAACACTGTTTTGTTCTGTTCCACACTAAGGGCTATTCTACACTACAGGTGTAGGTCCACCTAAGTTATGCTACTTTAGTTATATAAACTATGTAACTGACATCAATGTACTTTAAGGCAACTTACAGCACTGTCTACAGCTTGGTGTGACAACAGGAGATGTTCTCCCACCAACTTGCCTTTCTGCCATTGATTTAGTGGGTCTTCACCAGACCTGCTAAATCAACACTGCTGCATCAATTACAACAGTGACAATCTAGTTGTAAGTATAGATATAGCCAGAGCTTTATCTCCATCCTTTATCCACATTATGCCTAAGAAGACAAAGATGACTTTAACGGCTGGCTTTCAAGAGTCCCAAAGCAATCACTAGAATCTAGGGAAGCCCCCGTCATGCTACCTTTCCCCTCAAACAAGACTCTGCAACAGTAGCTCTATGCCACCAAAGAATTCCTCCAGGGGGTGGGGTGGATTGCCAAGATGCTGAATCCAAAGGCTTTGTGATAAACAAGATGTCTTAGTGCTGCTGGGAAGATGTAACTTTTGCAAAAAACTGCAATTCAGTAGTGAGTCAAGTGATTCCTGTAAGTCTATAGAAATATCATGAGATCAAAGAAGTTAGATGAGTTTATTATTCATAAAGAGGTGTTTTCCAGCCAAAAGAGAAAGATTTAGCACAAGCCAAAAGCTACAGTCTCCTGAATTAAAAAGGGAGATCATGAGCATAATTTCTTCTGGATTCTTGCTGGAATAATCATCAGTCTTAAGGATCCTCATATTTGTAGCTAATAGGGAGCTATTTATCTAGATGAATTTTACACATCTTTCACCAAATCACAGTTCCGAATATAAAATCCTCCATTCAGGGGCACCATCTGAATTTGTGACACTCTTTAGACGAATAAGTAAGTGACTGAATTAAGATCACTCACTAAATGATTCTTCATCAGTGACCATTTTAATACAGATACTTTAATTTAATATTTAGTAGTATTTTCCATTTAACAGGTAATATAATTACAGTTTAACACAAACACAGGGCCTGTTTCTCTCTAATGTGGGAATACACAGTGTAAAGCAGGGGAGGGCAAATACTGGCTTGCAGGCTGGATCCAGTCTCTTAGGCTTAGTGCCTGGTGGGCCCCCACCTCTGTATTTATCTGCACCTCTACAAGTGTCGGGCAATTTCAGCTCTCGTTGGCCATGGATCATGATTCACAGCCAATGGGAGTGGGGGGAAGTGACATGGACTGGTACACCACTTCCCGCTGTGCCCATTAGCCGTGAACAGCGATTGCTGGCCAATGAGAGCTGCGATCGCCCAATGCCTGCAGAGGCACAGGTAACTATAGTGGCAGCAGCTCCTCAGGAACTAACCTTGGCGGGCCAACACTATTTTATTGCCCACCCCTGGTGTAATGAGAGGAAGCTCTTCCGGTTTCAGCATTTGGAATGCTTCTGCCAGGTGAGAGAACTGAGGGTTCTTCTGCATTAACCTACAGATCTAAGAGACATGGAAGGGGCACTCATGAAAATGTCCTTTGCCTCTGCTCAACTTTGACTGCCCCCCAAACGGTTCTGCTGACTAAAAGCACAAGCCACACAAGTGAATCACAGCCACAAGTGATGATAACTTGAGCTAGCTTCTCCTACTCCAGAGAAGACAGATTAAGTAAAATTGCTCGCTTCTGCAGACTCACTTTTCCCCTTCAGCAATGCGATCAGTACATTTCTAAAATTATTTTACTTTTCCTATCTTAAATATTTTTATTTTTGGTTTTAATAGGTAAGGAGAAGGAAAAGGCATTTATATAACACTGGGTTTGATCTTAGATGCACTGGATTAGTTCTCAGTACAGCTGATGAGGGTTGGGGAAAAGGGAAAGTATATATGGCTTTAAACCATGTTTCTGCCTCTCTTGATGTCAGAAGTTAGCAAGGGCCAAAGCAGTCCACTCCTGAAATGGAACAGTCTAATAGCTGCTCCAGCTTCTGCCAGATTGTAATGGTTCCTCAGGAACCGATGAGGATAACTGGAGTTCAACTTGCTCTGGCCCCATCACACTCTGTCTACCAATTCTATCTCTGGCCTGTTTTGAAACAATCCTATTACCAAGAAGAGAGCATAGCATAGAGCCACCTATGCCATCTTTACAACACTTGACAGTGGAATCCCCTTGGGAAACCCAGTAAGGCAGTTTAAGTTCCTTTTGCACATCTGGAGAGATACATGATACAGGGAGAAAACTGCATTACACCGATTATTATAATAAAACAACTACAGAAACAAAGACCAAAACTCCTCAAACAAACATCAGCTTGTCTTTCAGACAGCAGGATAGCATTTCTAATTTTATCAGTGCATTAATCCCATTAGTCAAGCTAGTAATGTTATGGGAACACTAGTTTTGGTTCCATAATTCATGGGAATGGTGGCCCCAAAAACTTAGAAACCTACATCCTCTCAGAAAGCAACTTGGCATTTCTCCCACTGGGAACATGGAATGAAGCAACCATTTTGAAAGTGAGCATCCTTGCTAAGAAAACTAGAGGAGTGGGTGAATAGGAATGTGAAGGACAAGAGCTGCAAGAAGACAGGGTGAATGTGGATGGTCAGGAACCAGAGGAAACTGGCCAGTTCACTTCAGGTACTTTGCATTTGTCCAGTGTGAAATAAAGCAGACAGAGCATACTGGTGAATCTGACCCTATAGTAACAATAAAGGGAAAAAAGTTAGGTTGATGCTAATATATTCAAATAATTAGAAATGCATATATCAAGCTCTTTGGACTTTTTGTTTACTATTTATGTATTATCTGCTTTTTAAAATTATTCAAGGAAATTCCCAAATACAACTATGTCAATCTGAAGCTAAGGTTAAGTATAATCCAGTGATTTAAGGTTAAAAACATTACAGAGATGTTGAAACTATTTTAGAAACAAGCATAACAAATCCAAGAAATTCCAAAAATAATGTTAAACTTAAAAGAAATTCAAAGATGCTAAAGTATAAAAATAGAGAATTAAAGCATCTTAACTCTGTCCTCTAGATGTACCACGTAGAAAAAGGGGAAAATGTATCTGATGTATTTTATAAATCAGTTTTTGTCTACTCTGGGACTATACATGTTATTATGCACTAAGAACAGCTGTAGGATTATTGTACAAGAAGATTACTTCAGTGTACAAACTGGTTTGTACACTGGCACAAGACTCTACTGACTCTCCACCCAGCTTTCCAAGTAAAGCAAAAACATAGCTGCACCTCAGGGCATGTCTACACTAAGGGGTTATTTTAAATAAGTTATTTCGAAATAATAACTCCCAAAATAATAATTTTGATATAGCGTTATTCCTTTTCACATGCAGGAGTTATTATTTTGAAATAACAATCCTTTTATTTTGAAATAACAGGCTTTGTAGTGTGGGTGCTCACCTTGTTATTTTGTAATAAGGGGAATTATTTCAAAATAACTCCCTAGTATAGACATGCTCTCAGAGTCCTCAGTATGCCTTGAGCGTAATGTAGGTAAAACCAGAGACCAAACAAGATCTTACGCCCTTTTACTTGACTGTGCTATTACAGCAAGTTACAATCTTGCCATAAAGCATGACTTTCAACAGCAGGGTCAGGTAAATGAGGAAGCAGAGGACACACGATGCATTCCTTTATATATAAAAAATGGTTTCACTCTGCACAGTTACTTATGAGTGAAGCAGCTGTATCAACATAAAGTAGCTTAATCCATCAACAAAATCATTACCAAACTCACATCTATCAAGCATAAAAAAGGAAAACGCAGCCTACTCTATCAAACACCTTCCTAACATCAAAGGTGATTGCCATTGCCTGGTTGTTGACAATTTTATTAATGCTCAACATCAACAAAAAGTCTAATGTTGTTATTGGAATGCTTCACCTTTATCAATCCTGTCTAGTTTATGTGAAGTAAACTAGAAAACAGGTTCTATCTATCCTTATAGCCAGTAGGTTTGCAACAGTCTTACAGTCTTTGTTTATAAACAAGACTGGACTGTGGTTAGAGCAACTATCCCCACCATTTCCCTTACCTTCAAAGGCAGAGATACAGCTGCATTTCTTAATGTTTCAGGAAACTTCCTTTCCATAAACCCTACTTTCAGCACACCAGCCCTGACTAGGAAAAAGCCCATTATCTGGCAGCCCAGGAAAATCAACCAAAAATCATGTGGAGAGGTGAAATTTAAAAATCACTTACTGTCTGCTATAGAAAGTGTTTATCTGATTTCAGACTCCTAGGTGCATTGACTAACACATCTGACCTAAGATTGAAAGTAACAATTGCTCTGTATCTTCTGTTTCTTTCTAAATGGCACCAAAGAGCAATAGAAAGCAGTTTGCCAGCCTTGATGCTAAGCACTATTTTTTCCCTCTGACTCTACACAGCCAATAGTATCCCCTATTGCCCTTGGGAAGTGGGCATATGTCTAATTATATATGGCTACAAAATAAAAATAGATAACCGCACATTTTTGTACCTGACTGCCAAATCCAAGATGAAGATTGCCATTGTATAGAAATCCTTCATTTGACTTTGCTGTTTCAAATCTTCTCATTTGAGAGACCACAACAGAATGGAAATTTTTCCTACAACATTGGATGCAAGACATAAAAGATGGCACTAAGTTGCTATTGCAGGCCAGTCCTGAACAGGGGGCCATGCTGCCATTTAGATGAGAGAAGATTTCTTCTTTATGAACCTATCCTTTGTTCATAGCCCAGTGGCTTCAACTGCATTCTGCTGTCAAGGATTTGAGTCAGATCAGCTGCTTGGACAGAAATACTGACAGCAATAATTTTTTTATATGCAGAGCAAAGAATCAGGCCCTTAATGTGTTATTATGCCTTTTGAAGAAGAAAGTGTTAATGTCTCAAACTGATGGCTGGCTCTGTAAGAATAAGAGGGCAATCAATAAGAGTCCCACCAGTTTGTGCACTGGGATCTGGGATTAAACTAATATGAGTGATCTCCACATATAGCTCCTGAAGGGTTGCTAGTGAATGCTGTTTGATGGCTAACTAAAAAATTTGCAAATGCAAATTGTTATTTCTATGTATTGTTTATATTCCACTAGGTGATGCAACATGTTAGGTATTATCCAGCTATACATGAGCACATAGCCTTTGTCCCAAACAATTTGCAGAACCCACATCTCAGACTATATGTGCAAAATCTGTGGGTATGATTTTAGAGATTGGGTCAAGGCCACTTTAAAAGACTGAGGCTACAGTGTTAATACAAGATGCCTCAACACCAGGCAGTAATCACACAATAGGCTCCTTATTAACTGACTTACCTGAAAGTATAATTGTCTTTCTATCAGGAAACAGCGTTCATTGTCTGGAACAAATTGATGTGTTTGATAAGATAGTAAAGTTGAACTTGAAACACTGGCCCACAATTCTAGACAAATGTATCACATACATTGGTCAAGAGCATGTAAAAAAAAGATTGCCTAAGATAGTGTTCTGTGACAGGTATCATAATGTTGTGGAGGCTTGAACAAATGTTCATAAAATAAATCTAGTGGTTCAAGGAGGTTTTCCGCATTGTACTATTAGAAATACTTCCTAACACTGACCTACATAGCCCAGTAAATAAATACCACTGAATCTTTTGCATTAAATATTATGTTGTATGGGATGCAGCGTTGGGCCATATGCCATGCATATCACTTACAGTGAGTTATGCTGTACGCATACTTCTTGAGTATGGCACTCCACACAGACATTCATGACAGTATTATCTTACTGCATGTCACAGTTTAAGTGTCATATTGCAAAAAAGTATTTGTATGACATGCCTCTCATTTCAGTGGCATATGTTTGGCTGAGTACAGGACTGGGTGCCAGAAAATACTGAGTTCCAACTGGGGCTTCCACACCAATTTCTTCTTTGGCTATGGACAAATCACTTACACTCTTTACCTCAGTTTTCCCACATTTCATTATCAGGCCTCAAATGAACACCTAACTTGTTTCCCTTTCTTTTCTTTGACTGAAGTTTTAAAAAAAGTAAATATAAACATATTTTATTGAGGATCTAGTTTCATACTGATCAATGAGGACAATTACAGGGACTGTTCTAGTGAAGAGTAAAAGAGAAATGTCATATACTCTGGTAATATTTAAAAAGATATATGCATGATAGATACATAATATAAAAATTAAATGATCAGTATCTTCAGTTACCAAAGTTTAGTTAAAAATAAATTGATTCTAAGTGACAATAAGCACTTCATGTTTTACTACTTTCTTTAACAAAAGAATTCCTTCTAAGCCAGAAAGATGTTCAATAAAAATGAAATGTGATCCAGTGACAACTATGAAATTTGTTTCCAAAAATCTCCCAAAATTAAATTTTATGAAGCTGACCTACCTAGTTATAGTGAAAAATACATAAGCCAGTAAAAGTAAAATTATTAAATATTGCATAGACCACATTTTTGGACTGGATAACTTCTCATTCACCTGTCAAATATAATATATTTCATAACATTACAAAAAATTAAATACTATCAAAGCAAGAAGAGGTGTTTTGATTAAATACTGATTTTCTTTGTGCGTTCATGAGCTGTTTCTCTGTTTATAACTGAATGGAGTTATACTTTCTATGATTCGAACACATTTGATTTTTTTTTCTACTCCAAAACAATATTAAAAACTGATGGAAAAGTAAATAAGAAAAGCACTGTTATTAGCCAATACATTAAAGTTATCGTAAAGCAAATTACAAAATTAATTATAGTACATCCTCTCTAATACCACTCCTGTTAGAGATAACTTACATTTTATTGAAGATTAATTACACAATTCCAAAATATTAAAATAATTAATCCTTGAGTATGGGAGTGAAAAAGTGACTGGCTTCACAAGTGCTGGCTCCATGGGTACTGGAGTACTCACAGAAAAATAACAATTCTTAGCATCCATCAGCCACTACTGCTGGGCTACCCCCAATCAGCTATTTGGCAGTGCCTCAATTAGCTGATCAGGGTGCTGCCAAACAGCTGATTGGGGGCACTGCCAACAGCTAACTGGTGGCTAGGAGGACAGCTTGCAGGAGGGCAGAGAGCAGCAAGCCGGCGGGAAGCTCAGGGAGGAGGCAGAGTGAGGGCGAAAAGAGGTAGAATGAAGGTGGGAGAGGGTAGAGTAGGGGCAGGGATGTGGGGGTGAAGAATCCCCAGGGAAAAGAAAAACTCAGCACCTATGACTGGATTATACTAGTAGGGAGAGTTAATGATATTCACTAAAGTTGACTAGATGCTATGGCAGCTTCCACACATAGTTCTCTCAATGTTCCTGAATCCTATTGTAACCCACACATCTAGTGTGGTTCACTGTCCCATGCAGTAGCACCTAGACCACAGCAACAGATAAGAACAAGACATCTCTACAGCATGGGCTGAGAGCCAGTTGGTTTTATAGTTCAAGCTGTAGAGGCGCCTATACAAAGCTTCCCAGGTTCAAATCTACCCAGTGGTGGTTACACTATACACTGCTATTACAGTTCGAACCCCCTTTCAAGTTGATTACAAACATGTATATCAATTCAAAGGCCAGAACACTACAGTTAGTAGACCAGACATACATTTCATGAATCAAATCACAGAAATATAGTCTACATTTGTTGGGCCTGACTCTACTTCACTGGATTAACTGAAACCAACATAAAACAAACAAACAAACAAAAACCTGCACTGAAGTCCGTGAGAGCAGATTCAGATTCAGTCTTATTGTCCATACTTATCAGGTGAACATAAATAAACAAATAAATACAAATCATAAAAAATTTAAAGGTATCTTATGGGACAGCACATCAGCTGGTATAAACTGTCATAGTTCTACTGAGTGCAATTGAGCTTGAACATGTTGAAGACCTTACCCTCAGTTTCCAAACTGCTTTGCTTCTAACTTGTGTAATAATTAATACTCTTGCCACTTGTTCATACTGTTCTAAGTAACAGTTAAAGTAGCTTGGCCATCATTATCATCACAGCCACACATGAAAGAAGCTCAAATGGTGCCCTTATATTAACAAGATTAGATGCTCTGTAATGTTTGGTTGCTCAGTGGTCCATTTGTTTGATAGAAACTACTGCAAACAAGCATCCTTGAATATAAATTTATTAGATCTCAGAACTCTTCAATCAATGTTAATTGGAAGCCTAGACCAGGTTATACTGTTCCTTCCCGCTTCAGTCCCTTTTTTATATATGGTTTACAATTACATGATTTTCAGAGGTGTCGAAAATCTACAATTTCTATAAAGTCAATAGGAGGTATATCTTGTCTCATTTAGATATGAGATTCACTTTAGGGATGTAAATTCCTGTTTAATTAACCAGTTAAATATTAAGTTTAACTGGTTAACTGATTGAACAGGGACAAGTGTGGGGGCTGGAGCAACCTCCCCCACACCTGCCATGGCTAGTCTGGAGTGGCCCCCTCACCCACTGCAGATAGGGGCTGCCCCAGCCGTTAAGGGTGAGGCTTACCAGTTAACATCCACATAAAACTCCACTGAAGGTACTAGAGTTGTTTAGACATAAATGAAGGCATTGTTCAACTAGGAGAATATTTATTATTTCTAATTATGTGAAAAAATGAAAAGACTCATTACATAAGTGAATGCATCACTGAAATAATTTGATCTAGTGTTTATTGTAATAGTGGAAGTTTCTTAATTAAACTCCACATATGTTTCCTACTGATGTGTGGTACAATCTGCATATTCTGATGCAGGGAATGGAGAAAGAGAACATTTGGGTTCCTCTATTTATTGCCCCAACATAAACGTTGGGCTCCAGATTGTAATGACTTTCCTTGTGTTGATGAGAGTTGAATGTGGCTCAGTGACTGCAGGGCCCATCAACAGCACTATGACTCTAAGGCACATCCTCTTCCCTCTCTGAGGAACCAAAGGGCATGTCTACACTGGAAATTATTTCAAATTAACTTATTTCAAAATAATAACTTCCGAAATAGCTATTTTGAAATAAGCTTATTCCCCAAAGAAAGCAGGCATTATTATTTCGAAACAATCAGCCCCTTATTTCGAAATAATGAGCTTGATAGTGCGGACGCTCCACTTGTTATTTCGAAATAAGTGGAGTTATTTTGAAATAACTCCCTAGTGTAAACCAGGGCAAAGAGTGCTGCCTCCACAAAGAAGTAAGTCCCTACAGGCCTTGGAAGTGATAGATTGAGTTCTGGAAACGAACATGAGCTCAAATGGGCTTTGGAATTTGATTTTGGCTTGTACTTCACTATTTTAAATCTCACTGAAGTTCTGTAGACTTTTACTAACTCTATGAGAAAAAAAAAGGCAAAGCCACCTCCAGTAATATCACAGTTACATGTCTACTTTCTCATGCATTGCTGTGAAAATCTTCCCTGTACAAATTATTAATTTCAACATCAAATGTAATTCATGAAGGTAGAGCAGAACAACAGTATGTTCTCTTTCTTGGAAGAACAAATTTTAATCATGTTACATTTTGCTGTTTAAATTACATAAACTATTATTTGGTAACAGGCTGGGCATACATAGGATGAATGTCTTATACACTGTATATGAGATATCTTGTATATTTTTCTAATAAATAATTAGTCCCAAAAGCAGACTGAGCAAAAATTATCAATAATTCATTTTAATGTATCCTATTAATTTGCATATTATAGGACCAATAGCAGAAGAAAACTGACAGTTAATCACAATTTTAACCACACTGTTAAACAATTTTATCAATTTAAATTCAACATGGAAGCATGTCCTCTGGAATGGTGGTCAAAGCATGAAGGGGCATATGAATATTTAGCATATCTGGCACACAAATATCTTGCAACACCAGCTACAACAGTGTCATGGGAATGCATGTTCTCACTTTCAGGTGACATTGTAAATAAGAAGCGAGTAGCATTATCGCCCATAAATATGAACAAACTTGGTTGTCTTAGCAATTGGCTTAACAAGAAATAGGACTTCTTGTTAACTTGTAGGCTCTAAAGTTTTACATTGTTTTGTTTTTGAGTACAGTTATGTAAAAATAATAATAATAAGTTGCAATTTCTGTCTGGAAATTGCATTACAGTATTTGTATGAGGTAAACTGAAAAAATATTATTTCTTTTGTTAATTTTACAGAGCAAATATCTTTAATAAAAAACAACAACAAAGTGCGCACTGTATACAGTACTTTATATTCAGTACTGTAATTAAAATTAATTTAATTGAAAATATAGAAAAACATCCAAATATTTATAATAAATTTAAATTGGTACTCTTATTTAACAGTGCAATTAAAATTGCAATTATGACTAGTTTTATCTCATGAGTAGTTGCAATTTTTTAATATACTTAATGTATTTTGTATTAATTGCTTAAGTTAATTGTGATAAATTGACAGTACTAATCAGATTCTATTTCTGACACACTGAACTATCTAACTGCTCAGCAATGGAAAAAAATACAGTGATTCAATGGCAGTTACATGTCCTAATTCTTGACATGGTTGACACCATACTAACTGCACCTAACAGGGCAATGTTTGCCATTCTAGTATTATTTTATGTTTAGCTATGTCATTCCTCAAATGAGACAGTAACAATTAAATTAATCTGAGCTATTTCCTTTCCATCGAAATTTTCAATCAAATGCTCAGAAAGAACCCTAACCTTACACTATAACTAAAGAGTTATAAAGGTCACCACCAAAATCTCAAGTCCCTAGTTCTAAAAACAAAGTGCTACAGAAAAATTGAGCCAACATGCTTTTCATTTATGTTATGCTGAATCAATGTTGAATAAAAATTCCTGTCTCCCTTCCCTCATAGGTTTCCCAATTTCTTGTTGATGGCTTTTGCCTCTATTGGTCTTCCTGCCCCACACACACTTATGCTGTGCGTGCATGACAGATCTAGAAATGCCAACAATCCCATTTTGTGGTAAACCAATAGCAAACACATAATGAATTTGTGGTATAGATCTACAACCCAAAGAGAAAACATATATTACCATTCCATTATATTAATAATGTAGGAGACTTTTATGTGTGCAGAACCACTGCTAAATGATGTGTGGTATGTAGTGCATATCAGAAATCATAGGGATTGTGTTTCACTTCTTTCAATATGTACAAAGGTAGCAAAATTTAGAACCCTCTACTTAAACTTCTTCCTTTTAAAATAAATGACATTGGAATGAGAACTCAAAATTGCCTCAATCGACATGATCAATGTCTATGAACTATCTCTCAAGGATTATTATTTTCATTCATTCACTCATATATGAACTTTACAGTAAATAAATACCATATACAAAATATTATCCCATAAATTATGTATAATTGTTAAAGTAAATCACTACTCCAGAGAGTTTCCCAGGTTCCCAGTTCCTCAGTGGAATATCAAATAAGGCTGAGAATAATGGGCCTCCAGTTTGTCAGTGGCCAATAAAAATCAAATTTATTATTTCTCACTCTACCTATCTCAAAAATTTCCTTAGCAGACATTTGCAGTCAGGGAAGTAGCTACCCTGTGTCAGAAGTCTAGTGACAACACTGAGTATGCTTTCCCCATGGAGACATATGTCCTCCTCCAAACAGAAAATGGTTTATTTGAAGAACCGAGAAGGCTTACAGAGCTTCCATGGGTCAAAAGCCCCACAGAGCCTTCTTTTGTCAAAACAGGGACAATAATACATATTTAATAATCTCCCAACCAGAATGTGTTCATAGCAATCCGTTTATCATACAAACCAAATAAACGAAGAAAACTCAGTGTTAAGGCCGTCTACACCATGGATTCCTGATGTTCTTGCCTTGTTCACATAGACATAAGTTAAGAATAAATGTCCTGGAACTGCTGATTGTGCTAGTCTTAACATAACAGTTAGAAATGTAATGATAAATTGAAATAAAGCCCTCTTTAGCCACTGGGAGGATAAAAAATAAAAATCTTGTTTTACTAGTAAACTAACACAATTACTGAAAATCTGTTTTTTAAAAAAAGCACTTTAAAAAGTTGCAAAACATCCAATCATCAACCTCTTCCTAAAAGTTTAGAAATTTAATATTCAGAAAGCCTTGATGTATGTACATTTATTGGAACATAAAAATGAATTTGTTTTGCTAGTTGGTTTAGAATGCAAGACTTAATGTGCATTCAACAATCATGAATTTCTATTCGGTTACTACCAAAAGCCAATATAACTGTCATTTAAACCTTACATTTTCAGGACCATTTTGAAATGGAAACTAAACATTCTTTATAAATGATATTTACATATATCTTCTGTTTCGAATACCAAGACATAAAGCAGGGGTGGGGAACCTTTTTTGAGTGGGGGGGGGCGACTGTCCCACAGAAAAATCAGTGGGGGCCACACACAAGTGAGAAACAAGTGGGGGGACTGAAGCACCAGCACGGGCTCCCAAATGCTGGGGGAGGAGGGAGACGCAAGCAAACTACGGGCCACATCCAGTGCTTAAGTTCTCCACTCCTAATGTAAAGTTTCATAGCCAAGCATTGCCAGGAGACTTTCCAATATATGGAACTGTCTGCGATGCTGAAAGTAAACAAACCAACTGATGGCACAAGGAAATTCCACACCTCTGCATTCTCACTACTGAGTACCCGGTCTAACAAAATAATAATACAACATTTCTCAGTCCAACCAAGACTGTATTATAAAATTTCATCCATAAAATAACCTTGCAAAGGAAGCTCATAATTAAAACCCGCTTACCAAATATCCTTAAAATAGGATCCTTGTGAGGTTTGGACTGGCAAGCTGTAGAATTTGGCTTTATTGCCAATTTGACAGTTCTCCTATCAGAATACATCAGAAGAGACACTTAAATTGGTTGCACACAGTCACCTCCATATTGTGAAGGACTGCACCACACATTTTCAGACTTTCCATTCACAGCAGCCGCTCAAGGGAGTACAGCATTGAAAAAAAAATCAAGAATACATTTTTATTCCAGTTAGTAGGTATTTTAGGCCATCAGGTGCCTTCAAGGATAACTTCTGGGAGCAGAAACAATCTCTAAACTTTCCTCATTTGTTCCAAAATACTCTGCAATATGTTTTACAGAACAAAATTACCTCTTATTTCCAAGTAGCATTGCTTGCCTCCAATTGTAAAACATATCATACTATAAACAGAGAACATAGATATTCTCCCAATCCCCAGAATATTGTTTGCTATATCAGCAAGTTCCTATAAATTTGCACTGTACTGAAAAGCACAGTTTCAAAACTTCTCAGATGAAGAAGTGCCTAAACAAACATTATTTAGCAACAAACAGTGAGTTGAAACAACCCTCCAGAAAAAAAACAATAAAATGCTCATTGTCAATATGCCACATCTCCAAGGACATAATCCTATAGTCCTCACTCAGGATAAACTCATTGAAGATAACAGGAGTTAAGAATTTGGCACTATAGATGTCCCTTCAGAAAACGGATGGCTAAAAATCAGATCTTCTTTAAATCCACTGTTAGTAGGATTATGCAATATTTTTCAAGGAAAAGTAACCTGAAGATTTAACAACTGCTGTTCCAAGCCAAAATATTTAAAATGTGTCTATTGTATTAAGACTATTTTAATGGCCTATTATGTTGCTTTGTGTGTGTGTGTTTTTTACAGAGAAGTGAATAAAAAGTTGTAAGCGGGTTACCTCTAAATCAGGAGGATTTTGTTAGCTTAAAGGTAGTACAGTTCCCTTTCCATGGCCTTGAAAAGAGATATTTTTCATTGTCTAGCTGAATAAACTGAGCCCTGAAGATCTACACTTTATGCAGAATCTTACAATAACTATTGGCAGCCTATAATACCTTCCTGATGAAAGGAAACCGTAACACTATTTTGCAACAAAGTATGTGTTTAGTTTTAAATTTGTCAGGCAGTGTTAAACTATTAACTCTTTTCTCCCTCCCCTTGATACTATTAATAATAAGAAATACTCACCTACACTCACCAGGAATATTTCTTGCTGCTTTTTGCAGCACCTAGCAACTCCCGATCTTGTGTAGAGATTTAAAAAAAAAAAAAAAAAAGGGACGTCCCTTGTAATATGGGACTGTTGGCAACCTTACTATACATCTTTGATTTCATACATATTAGCTGAAAAACAGAAGACCTGAATTATTTGATCTTTTGTTAATAATGGGAGAAAACACATACAGAAAGACACACAGGCTCTAGTTTTAATATCAGCTTTAGCAATTATTATTTGCAGAAATTTAAAGGACAAAAGGTAAATTTAGTTCTAATTGTTTAGAAAGATCATAATCAAAATCCTGAAACAAAAGTAGTGGTATTTTTTGTATCTGTTGTAGATTATTAGAGTCCACTTATCAATACAATTGTAGGCATATTTCTCTACAAAACATTAACTTCTCCAAACTTCAGAAATCTTTGGGATTTTCTTATTATGATTTATTTTTATTAGAAACGTGAGGGAGTTTTTTGGGAGGAAGCCAATAATCTAAACTATGCCATGGGAATTACTTAATGAACAACTGTTTGAGTACTTTTTATTTTTGTTTTATTGTAGTTTGGATAATCAAATAAAATTGTCAAAGTGATGCATATATAGAATTTCTTTTAAATTTCCTGGTTAAAGTTTCTTAACAGAATTGCATCCAGCAACTGAAATATCTTGGAAGGCTGTTTGAAGTAAATTTTTTTTACACACTACACTTCTACAATTTTCATTATGAGAAGCACTGGGGGAAACTGCATTACAGAAATATTAACGTAGAAGGTGATCAGCAGGAAAATCTTCTTAACTGTCAAGGTGGTTAAACACCTGGAATAAATTGCCTAGGGATGTTGTGAAATCTCCATCACTGAAGATTTTTAAGAACAGGTTAGACAAACACCTAACAGGGATGGTCAAGGTGATATTTGGTCCTTCCATGAGTGAAAGGGGACTGGACTTGATGACTTCTCGATGTTCCTTCCATTTTTTAGTATTCTATGATTCTATATGTTTTTCTATTCTTTGTAAGTCCTCCAATAATTTATATTAACACTTTCACAGCAACTGGTCAAGAAGAATTAACAGATTTCCTAGCTCCATGATCTTAGTGCGAAGAAACAAGGGCCCAGTCAGAAATGGGAGTTTTGCACGTATAAGTACTGCAGGATCAGAGTCTTATTTTCCAAATGGTCTTAGATAAAACTGTATTCTTTTACTCTAACTTTAGCAGGTAGAAGCCTGTACTTACTCTTATTTAACAATTATAGTACAGCATGACACAGTGGGTGAGGTCATATAGTTTACTGGGCCAACTTTATTGTAGCTCAAAAACTCGTCTTTTACACCAACAGTGGTTGGTCCACTGACCTTGTCTCTCTAATATCCTGGGACTAATACAGTTGCAACAACAAGTATATTATAGTTCCTCCATAAGTGTTCCACCTTTGCTGTGTATTAATTAATACAATATAAAAAAGTTTCTTTGTGCTTACTCCACAAGTTCTCCACAGTAGAAAATAAAAATAGCATTACATGTATCTAGAAATAAAACTCCAAAGAAAAAATTAACAGAGATATTACCCCTATTAGATTATAATTTCAATCTTTCACACTTTAGTTGAGCAAAATCCCAATTAAAAACTTAGTTTAGATAGAGAAGGAAATCTACAATTGCTGAAAAACTACATTTTAAACACTAATGAAGGCAATCCTTAGTTGACCATTACATTTTTCTCACGTTTCTTTACTAAATGCCTACAATTTCCGCGGCATTAAAAATCTGTTTACAGGTTAAACATTCTATGGCTGCTTTTATTGTCTTCCAGATACAGTCTTATTTTAGGTGTTTAGTACAGTACGGTGAAGGACTTCTTATCTAGAGGTGAGTGAAGTTTCCCTACAAATAATTATGTGATCTAATGAAAACAGTGATCTAATGTGAAATAATGAAATATATGGATCCACATAACATAGCTCTAAATTCTGAGCTAAAAAGTTCCTCTTGCAGCATAAAACGAGTATACACCGACCACTCTATTCAGCCAGAGTAAGTGATTATACAGCATATTAAAGACATTTGTATATAATGTCTACTAAGAATATTAACTTATTGTATTTAATCTCTTTAAGATACTGAATCTATTTGATAGGTAAATTTCAGTAGAAACAAAGTGAACTTTTTCTGAAATACCAGAAAAAAGTAATTACTCAGGAGAGAATTCTTTTTAAAAACTGAGACTTTTCATTACCAATAGTTTCAAAGTTTGGTAGTTTATAAAGTGAAACATTACCTGAATTTCCCTTGCGTGGTATACAATAATAAGACCAAGCAGAATAATCGTGGAGAGGCTAATAAGGCATTTTAGAGCTAATGAATACAGCGACTCCTGCAACAGAAAAATATTTGAGTGTCCATGAAAAGATATACATCTTTATTAAGATTTTTTTGTCCTTCACCCTTCTGAACTGTGATGGGGCAAAATCTATCTTCCATAACAAATACCAGGATAACTGTCTTGATTGATCTCTTTTTAAGGATAAAGAATAGGTGCCCTAAATTTAAAAAAATGCTACATTGTCATTGTTTTAGCAGCAGGTCCAGTACTGGTGGGGCAGCCAGCAATGGAAAACCAGCTAACTTAAGGGACTGCCAAGAGGACGGAGAACTCCAGCCCCCAGTTTCTCTGGAGTCTATGGCTTTAAGCATATCCAAAGAGTCTGACCCTGGTTGGCAGAATGAAGAGTTGATCATGGCGACTTAAGCTGCTGATTTTAAAGTGCAATTTTCTGTTCAAGTTGTTCTGAAATCCCTTCTCTCCCTCCTCCTCCTCTGTCCTTCTCAATCTTTCCCTCCCGGGTTTGGAGGGCATTTAGGAAAGGAGCAGCGCCTAACGTACACTGGTGACAGTGGTAGGTGGGACTGGCCGCCAGGCGCAATTAATGTAGAAAGTACAGTATCTGCAGGGCATGCAGCGCGGGGGGCTGTTCTCCGTAGGGGAAGGCAGACAGGACACACCGCGCACCTGGCGGGGACCTAGGAGAGGGCGCGAAAGGCGGATGGCGGGAGGGGCGGGCAAGGACGCTGGTGCACCAGCCGCGGCAGGAGCAAGAGGGGCGCGTTGGAAGGGAGGCGAGCGGGGAGGGGCGGGTACCTTGGTGTAGGCGCCCCAGGACAGCTCGGTCTCGATGACCATCACCACGATGCCGAACATGCCGAAGATGAGCGCGTAGTCGCTGAGCCGCTTGCGCTTCTCGAAGAGCGCCCGGCGGTGCCCCAGCTTGTACCCGATGTTCTGGTTCTTCTTCTTGCTGGACTTGCTGCCGCTGTTGTTCTGGCTGCTGCCCCCCGCGCTGCCCCCGGGGCCGGGGCCGTGCAGCGCCAGGTTGTTGGAGTTGTTGTGCTCCGGCTTGGACACCACGATCTCGGGGGCGGCGGCGGCGGCGGCGGGGCTGGAGAGCGGCGGCTGCAGCGGCTGGGACTCGGAGTCCAGTTCCTGCAGATTCCTGCGGGACGAGCTCAGGTGGCTGAGCGGTCGCATGACGCCGCCGTTGTACCTGCAGCTGCTCATGGCTATTTCGGTGAAGGGGTTGCTCTCCCGGCGCTGGTGGGGCTGGTGGTGGTGATGGTGGTGGGTGCTGCCGCTGCTGACACTGCTGCTGGGGCTGGCTGCCTGCTGCTGCTGCAGGCTATGGCACTGGTGGTACTGGGGGTGGTGATGGTGGTGGTGGCTGTGGTGGTACTGGTGGTGGGGGAGCTGCCTGGACGAACCGGCATGGCTGGAGGGGGTCAGCTCGCTCACGTTCAGCTGGCTGCCCTGCCTGGACGAGGCGGCGGAGGAGGAGAGCGGCGAGGAGTGGGTCCTGAACGCGCCCGACAGGGGCGAGGAAGTGCGGAGCAGCAGGGGCAGGTTATCCCCCGCCGCCGCCCCGGGGTAGGTGCAGTTGTTGCACTGGAGGCATGGGCTGTGCTGCTGGAGCAGGCTCTGCTTGTCCTGGCCCGGCGGCGGCGGCTGGCAATGCAGGTGCGGGCGCTGCTGCTGCTGCTCCGAGCAGAAGCCCGGCTGGAACTGCAGCGGCGTTTCCATGTCAGAGCTGTTAAAGCTGCAGGAGGACCAGGCGGTGGTGCACCCTGCGCAATGCGTTATGGTCGGCAGCGGCGAGTCCTGCCGCCGCCACGAAGGGCCCATCCCGGCGCCCGTAGAATCCAGCCGGCGAGTGCGATTGGTCGGGCGAACCAAAACAACGGGCATGACGTCACCTGGAGGACGGGAAAGCTGCGGCGTGAGGCGAGGAGTGCGGGAGGGGAAGGGGCGCGGGGAGAATCCCGGGAGCAGCTGTCGCTGCCAGCCAGCTCGAGCGCTGCCCCGCCCCTGCCCGGGGAATTCCACCTTCCCTGCAGTGCAAGTTGCATCCCAGCCCGGGCGGGGCGCGGGGAGCTGCAAGGGCTGCTCAGGCAGGTAAGGGTCCATCTGCCTTCTCCCTCGGGGCACTTGCCGGAGCAATAACGGCACCATTAATAACCACAATCACCATTCTCAGCGCTATTCTGTCCCCCCTAGAGCCTTCCACGGTGGGGGTCTCAATCCCTTTGCAAGCCCTAAATGACTTGCTGTTCATGTGCAGCGCATTTAGCCACCCTGACTAGCAAAGTGGCATGGTTAAATTCCATCTGGAATCCTGTATAATACCTTTGGCCCTACGGATGCTATCTGTTAGGGTCAGAAGTCTCTGCAGTTAGGGTTTGCTGTCTGCATTAATTTGAAGATTATTCCCCATTCCACCCAATTTGTATCCAAAACTGGGGGAAATGTGGTCTTATAATACCTTGGTAACAAAACGTGCAGCTACTGTAGGAACAGTGTGACAGGTGACAGTACCAATTTCAGTAGAATACCACTGTGGTTCCAGAGCAATACCAGCTGTATTTTATTTGATTTCATGGGGAAAGGGCTGCATATAGGAATTTCCCTTTGCCTGCTAATTATTTTGGGAGACGTTCTGAAGGCATTGCTCGATTTGAGTCAGAATAATAGGAAATCCCGGAATGACCGTGATAGAGGCGGCGATCGTGCTGCTTCCTGCCTGTGTGTGTATGTTCTGATCTGGCGGCACCACGAAAAGCTTTGCACTGAAGGCGGAGTGAATTGTTGAGCCAGGACGTGTGGTGGTTTCTAACGGGGACCTTGGACTGCACCTCTTCAATTAGCCATAGGGAGAGAAATCCCTCCCATTCTCTCCCTCCCGACCCTTCTCCCGAAATGCTTAAACGATTTGCAGTCCCGCTATGCAGTGGAAGCGCTGGCATGCAAGTCCCAGAGCACTGAACGGGGAAAGCCTGGCTGGAGGCGGGGGTTTCCCCGGCCCTAGCAATGCCCGCCTCGGTGTAGACTGGCGGATTCGCTCACATTTACGCTTTTTCCGAAACATCGGGCACCGCGCCCCGCGTCTTCCAGTCCCCGTCTTCGGCTGCTCCGCAGAGGTGGCAGGAGGTGGGGCGGTCTCGGGGAGCTGTCCAGCGAGCCCCAGCAGCCTGACGGAAAGGCGCGTCCGAGTCCTCCCGCCCCTCGTCTTCCTCTTTCTTCTGCACGGGCTGGCCCTTGCAGGAGGTTCCCTGAAGATCTGAAAGACAAGCATGTAGCATGACTCCGTGCCTCTGTCTGCCTACCTGTGATTTGAGAATAGGCATAAGTGTGAGAGAGCAGACGCAAGCTATTTCAAGAAAGGTGATGCCAAAGGTGCGTTGATGTGTATGCAGAGACAGTAAGGGTGAAATTTTCTGACCTCATTGAGGACCCTGGCAATATTTCCACTGATGCCTATAGGACCAGGATTTTGGCCTAGGGTTCAGGCAACTAATTCCATGAGCAGTCCCATTCACGTGCATAAAGGTTTACAGAATTGGGCCCCCAAACTGCACTAATTCAATAAATATGTAATTCATGTGAAATCCATGGCCTACTAGCAAAAGGATTATCTCTATGAGGATTGAATCAAATATACTCCTTAGAAAGCCGGGGAGTGGGGAAGAGGAGACACAGAGGAACTGGCAAATCTGTAAATGGATTTTGCCACTAAAAATACAGGAATACTAGAAAATAGTTGTTTTCTTTTTAACAAAATTCCAAACATTGTTCCAAACCCAACAATTAAAAAAAATTAAGGATTTTGTAATATGAACTTTTTAAATTTTGCATTGGAAAACTTGAGAGAAGTCAGTAAAGAGTCATGTGTTGGTTTTTTTGTTGTTGTTGTTTTTTTAAAATCTGCCAACAATAGTCCAACAAAAGATTTACATGATGGAGACTTTACTGTGAAACAGGATCACTTTCATTAAGTAATTGCATTTCTGACCTGGATCCAATTTCCTGAAATTCTATTCTGCAATAACTCTAATGTTGGCCATCTACTACCATTTTGCCTTCTTTTCCCCAGTGACTTCAAGTGAATAATTCATTTTAGCGGTTCCCTTAGACATTTTAATGTCTGAGCCAGATAAAGTCTCTATTTTGCATTTACTTAGAGAGAGGAAAGAATCGTGAAAATGGTAAGTGATTCATTTATTATAGCTGCTATAGTTAAGGCTGCATCAGCATTTCCATTATATAGCTGGCTTCCAAGAACCAGAAATTCAACTGTTAAATTTCATTTGGATGGCCTGACTTTAAGGGATCAAAGTCTCAAGAAATCTTCATTTTCCCCCTAAAAGTTTAGGGGAAATGTTCGTTCAAGCATTTGTAAATTATAGAAATACAGGAAAAATAATTGTTGATAATGATAGGTTGATGTGTCTGGGTTTTTTTCCCAGTAGGTGTTTCTATCTCACAAAATAATTAGATTCCCAATGACATTTTGCTTTAATGGATTGAGTTTGTCTTGGGTAATTTTACTGGGATGGGTTGGAGGGGGAGAGGAATGGGTGAAGTATCTGAATAGCTAAACTATTTAATTTGGGAAATGCAAATTTACAGCAGACCAATAACTTTATTCTCAGCTATATTGTGATATATTGGTTTTAGGACACAGATGTTGCAGTTTCACTGATGTAATAAAACATTACTGTTCCAAAAAGCCAGTCACAAGAATATTGCAATGACCCAGAAATTAATATGCTTACACATGATTATAAAATAAGTTTCTGTAAATATGGATTTGTATGACATACAGTATTATAATAGCTCATAATGTCAGTCTGTTCGGTTAGTAATCCTGATTTGAATAAAGTCCCTTCCTACATATTTGAAGGAAAGATGAACTTTCAATATTCTACTACTTCATTCTGCACCTTCAAACTCTTTTAATGTGTACTTAAACTGTATACAATCCACTGGGTCCATTCTCACATATTTGAGTAAAAGGAATTGTTTTACTCTTAAGAAGAAACAAACATTTTAAGTAAACAGTATTACAAATAGACAGTATAAAATCCAGAATTTTTCCATTTATTGTACCTCAAAGCATTCTGTTTTTTCTACATCTTGAAGGGTCAACTATGGCAATATTTAGATTAAAACACAGTGTCACACCTCAGGGACTATATCCATAAATCTATCTGTGCATGGAAATTCTATATACAATTGAGTACCAAGAGATTTGCTGCATGATAGATGAATTAAAGAATACACATAAGTTAAACTTTGAAGCGCCTCACTTTTTTGTCTGTTCATATCATGGTCTTAATCTTAGCTGAATGTACTTTTTCTTCCTTAACCTTCCTGCCCACATTTGTTCTTTAGTCTGAAAACTTCATATCATGTCAGTTTATCATGAGTTAATCTTCTATGCAACTAAAACTTCACATTTTCTTTGTTTTCATCTAATCTGATAATGAAGTTTTAATTGTGAATAAAGTTATAAAATCAGAAAAAAGATAATTTTTTACCATTAGAACATGAATATGTAAAACTTTCTGTGTTTTGTAAGGGAAAATTATATTTTGTTCTATTATTTAATATATGAACAGCTGCAAATCTCATTTTTATTGTATTTATTGTTGACAGATTCTGTCTGTCCTTAAAATTAGGTCAAGCACTCTGTTGTTACTAGCTTTTGGAGTATCTTATGTGCTTGCTTGATCTTTTTTTAAGACAATAAACAACTGAATATTTCCCTGTTTAACACAAGAGGGCATACTAATACACTCAACACATATCTAATGAGCTGCAAGTTTTCATTTGTTTCAATTATATAGGGATTATTTTTACTTCCCAAATTTTAAAGATCTAAAATTAAAAATTAGAGAGAACTTACTTTTTTAAAAATTAGGGGAAATAGACCTCTCTCTCTCTCTCTCTCTCTCAGATGCAAAACAGCAAGAGTAAAAAGGCACACTATTTAAATCAAACTTACCTCTAATAATAAGCATTTTTGAAATGTTGTATAAGAATGGATGAGTGTAATAGAAATTTAATATTTCAGACAAAAGATGCTAATTGAATTGCCTGTGTATCAGAAGGTCACTAGTATGTCATAATTCAAAACTGCTAAAGGGCACGTGCCAAGGTGTAATGACAGGCACCATCCAGAATAATTATTAGAGATTTACTTCATTTTATTGGAAAATAATTTTACTTCCTTATTAAGCCTGTTTTAGGTAAACATGCGGCTATTCCAAAGATGCCGTGTTATAGGGAGAAATTTATTTTAGATCTAGTTTGATAGTATGTTTAGAAAAACATCCTGTTTTCCAGCTGGCTACTCTAACAGCCATTAATTGTAAGGATAAGATCAATACTGTAGAGCAAAGCTATACCATTGATAACTTGTGGAGCCTACCAGATACAGAAAAAAAATACTGCTGGGTTTATTAGATCAGGAAAATGCCTAACATGACAGCTAATGTCTATCTAGCTTAAAGGACCAAAGTAAAAATTTCTATTTGTCATTGTTGTTTTAGCCCATAGATGTTTTAGGAGTCAAATAAAGGCAGCTGTTGTGTTAGAGCACTTTAACTGAAGTTATAAATAGCTATTTTGACCAAACTCCTGCAGTCTTTATGAATGCAAAACTCATATTCAAGTCTATAAGAATTTTGCTTGTCCAAGGATTACAGGTCCAAATCTACAAAAAGATACATGCTTCTGTTAATCAGGAGAGGAAACAAAATAAGTTGAAAAGGCTAAGCCGTTGCACAGAGGCTGACATTGGTAATGCGCAGCATACTTTTGTCCTCCTCAAAACACGAATTTCTAAAAATCACTAAAGGAAAGAGGCATGTTCACTATTAAAGTGGGTGGATATATATGTGGGTGAGTACAAAGAATTAAACTGAAGAAAACTAGAACTCGACACTAAAGTTTTAAGTAATAGCTTACCACAAATGCATTCCCTGGCTCAGTCAACTGAAATATCCTTGGGATTTATTTAAAGATGTGACTGAGTAAGATTATGTAACATGTTGCTAGACCTCATGCTTATGGTTTACGATCTTCCAAATTAATTATTTTTCCAGGTTTATTATAACTGGTTTAGAGATTTCAGACCTTGGGTATTGTGCTTTAGTTAGGTTGTGTGACCCTTACATTTGCGAGTCACATTAACTTCATTTGGTCTTCTTGTACAACTCAGTGCTTACCAAAACAAGTAAAGGTTGCACAGTTAGGCATTAAAATTGGATTCACATGGTGTTTTAAATGGGTAGAAAAATTAGCTTTTTCTGCATGGTAGTTATGAGAATGATCAAGAGCCATTATTAGTTGTAATGAGAAGAAACAGGTAATATAACCTCTGAAGAAAAAAGGGGGGAGGGGGGGGGGGCAAAATAAGATGCATAGGCAAGGAAGAGAAAATGTGTTTAACTGAGACTTGAAATGGGATACAGCGACAGTGAAGCAGGGAGATAATTATTAAGATGACAGGAACTGTAGAGGAAAAGGCTCTCTAAAACAATAGGGAAACTGTAAGAAAAGACAGACATTGCTACATCGAAAAGAAGAGCAAAGGAAGACTATCAATGTGGTAATGTAGTATGGAGAGTTTTAAAACCAAGGTCAGTTTTCAACTGGATTCTGAAATGAATAGAACACCAGTGGAGGTTTAAAGATGTGAGCCATTGTTGTGCAGTTTCATACAAGTGAGGAAAAGAGCATTCTGCACATGTTGGAATCAGCAAAGCTGGGACTTGCCCTCACAGAGACAGTAGTCAAGAAGAGAGGAGATGAAGGTGTGGATGAGTATTTCAGCAGAGGTGGAGTTGAGACAGCAACAATCAGAAGCAAAGTTGTGGAGATGGTGATGACAATATTTGTAGATGCCAGAGATCTGGGAAATTGAGTTACCGATAAGGAATAATCCAGAGGTTGCAGAGATATGGAATGTTTGAGTCACAATATAAAAGTTTTGGGGGGTGGGCTGATCCTCTTGTCACTGAGAAGTATCTTATGCCTTTGAGCCTAAGGAAGTTGAGAAGAAGCCACAAATATATATGGTCAAGGCTCTGCACTGTTTACCATGTAAGCCACTACCCAAACACCACCACTGCTCTAATGGCTAATGTTTTTTAAGTTTTGTAATAGCAGATTCCCATTAAAAATGTCTTAGGAGTTTTACAGTTTTTGTCCTATTCATTCTCCAACTACTAAGTTTCCTTTCACATGTTTGTTTTTGACTTAATAAACTCATTTGAATGAAATAATTGACCACAGAAGAGCATTTTAATCTTAGTTCCAGTAGGCAGATGGGGTGCTATGCTCCATTTGGCTTTTGGCTTCCTTCCTGGACAGCTGTGTTTTGCGAACATCCTCTGTCGGTCAATGCCTGACAAGCAACCAAAGCCCAGGGTGGGCTGCTGCTTTTTTTTGGCCACATGGGACCCTTTAAATGCCCCCTTTCTGTTTTTTATGTTTGGCTGCCCAATCAGTTGCAAAATAGGGTGAGAAGATCTATATATATAGTGAGGACTGCTTGCTGAGAAGTAGGTGGTCCATGAATTGATCCTAATAAACCTTGCAAAACAAATTGCAAGGCTGCCAACTAGCCATATTGTGATAAAGCTGCAGTGTTAGGCCATCTCAGTATCCTATACTTCAGTCAAATTTACAGTAAACATTATGTTCCTTTATTTTAATTTGTAAATTTGGAATTATTTACCGTGAAGATTTTGAAATAATTTTCCTTTCTGATATTCTTCACTAACTTGATGGTGAGGTCAGTAGATAGCTGTAGAGCAAGACTTTGTGGCTGTGTGTAGACTACATCCGTCTTTCGACAGAGGGATGTAAATTAGACACTTTGAAATTGCAAATGAAGCGGGGGATTTAAATATCCCGCACTTCATTTGCATAATCGCGTCATGGCGCTCTTTCAAAAGAGCACCATTTCGAAAGTAAAACTGCGGTCTAGACTCCTCATTTTTTGCATATAGGATCTTTTGAAAAAGCCTGCTGTTTTCAACAGAATCGCGTCTAGCCCGCGGTTTTACTTTCGAAATGGTGCTTTTTCGAAAGAGCATCATGATGCAATTATGCAAATGAAGTGCAAGATATTTAAATCCCTGCTTCATTTGCAATTTCTAAGTGTCTAATTGACATCCCTCTGTCGAAAGAGGGATGTAGCCTAGACATAGCCTGTGAGTGTATGTCCCGCTCCAGCTCTAGGCAGAGGCCTAGACTCTGCTCTGTTACATGTGAATACAGAAAAAAAGGGCCAGGAAAAGAGCCTTCTGGATGCTGGCATTGGTCTATCCATGCAAAATCTGAGCAAGGATGAGTGTAGATGAAGCAGCATGAAGCCTCACCTCCCTTTCACATCTTCCAGCAGAACTGGCCAAACAGCCAACTGAAGTAAGTATAACATTCTCATTGATTTCAAAGGGCTTTATATCAGGCCCCAAAAGGAGCCTTTGTACACCTGCACTCCAGCAAGCTTTGGAGAAATTTTGACCCCACACTGTTCGAACAGTGAGTTCTGCCTTTAAAATGAAATTAAGGGTGCCTGTGAATAATCTGGAAACTTTTAGGAAAATCTGCTTCTAAAAATTTTTTTTCAGACCTAGGGTATGTCTAGACTACATGCCTCTGCTGACCGAGGCATGTAAATTAGACATACCGACATAGTCAATGAAGCGGGGATTTAAATATCCCCCGCTTCATTAGAATAAAAATGGCTGCCACAGCCGCCGGCTCAGCTGTTTGTCGGCACGAAGCAGCAGTTAAGACAGGGATTGGTCGGCAAGGAAAGCCTTTGCCGACCGATCTTGTAAACCTCATTGCACAAGGCATAAGGGATCGGTCGGCAAAGGCTTTCCTTGGCGACCAATCCCCATCTTGACTGCCGCTTCGTGCAGACAAACAGCTGAGCCAGCACAACGCGGCCGCCATTTTTATTCTAATGAAGCGGGGGATATTTAAATCCCCTCTTCATTGACTATGTCGGTATATCTAATTTACATGCCTCGGTCGGCAGAGGCATGTAGTCTAGACATACCCATAGTGATTGGCCTGTATTTCAAAGTCTATCTGTAATAAAAAGGACTAGAAAATTCCTGTTTTTTAAAATTATGAAATCTTGGTTTATGTAGAATGGAGCTTTTTCACATCTCATAATAATGAAGAAATTATTATTAACAAATTTAATTTTTGTATTCCGAGTAAAAATTCTTGTATGCACTGCTTCTCAGGAATGAGTAATTTACAATGCCAAATTTTGTTTTTATATGAAGTTATAACATTGTAAGTGATTTTTAAAAATGTTATACCAGACCATTTTTCAAAAAGGGAAAACAACCACTTTTTCAAGCCTGAAACTTTAACTTCAAACTTTCAAAAAAGATTTCTTTCAGCATATACAACAGATAATCTTTATGTAGAAAGGAGGGTCTTCTGTTTTTGCCTCTTCATAAAAGTTGAGAGAAGCCAAGTGATAGAGAGATCTCAAGTTTAAAATGGAAGGTTTCTTAATCACACAATCTCTGCTGTAATTCCATAATACAGGGTATGTCTTAGAAGTCCTTTCTCAGAGCTGAACTTGTGTTTTAATAATAGAAAAATCAACATGGATGGAACTATACGCCAGTCAAAGAGAGCCATTTGGTTCCAAGCAGACAAGCAGAAAGACAGTATTAGCCAATGCAGATCAAGGTTAGAAAACAGATTACCATGCCTACATATGTGCTTTCTTTTCTTCCTTTTCTGATTTTGTTAAACTTAAGGACATAAATGTTGTCAATGCACTCTGCCCTGAGTGGCAAGATCCTTGCTTTTCTAGAGCCAGACCTTTACAGTTGCTGATAGCTACAAGCTGTTAAATTGTATGGCACTTCAACTGATGTCGACAACTGCCCATTAAGGACTAGAATCCCAAGACAGCACTAACATTCCAGTCCACATCTTTCAAAGTGACTAGTAAAGTAATTAAGCATCCATTTCTGCAGTGAGGTCAGCATAGGCAGAGGAACCCAACATGGAGTCTCATTGATTTCAGTGAGGCTCCTTGTGGGGATAGAGGGTCCATCCTCACTGATCTCTGTGCAAGAGCTGAGCCCAAATATTCAGCCTATCCATTGAAACCTCTAATTCCTCATCACTGTGGACCAACTGTGAGAAGCTGGCTGAATATATTAATTGTTTATTTCCAGACTTTCTTGCATTTAGATTTTTTTTAATTAATTACTTTTTTCTAAAAAAAGGTAATACTGTGTTTGAATGACAACCAGATTCATGAAACATGCTCTTATTCTTATACTTTCAGAACAAAGCTTTTGTTGGAAAATTCCAGTTACCTGGTGTTTTGAGGCACCAACATTATGGCTAAAGAAATCATTAGCAAATAGTTCCTATCTGATTTCCCATAATTCCTTACTAAGCAAAAAATACAATAAGATTTATCCTTCTATGCAAAAATCATTAGATCCCTAAATGATGAAAAAGATTTGATTGAGTAATCTAACATATAGGACAGTGTTTCTTAAACTTTTTAAGACTGAGGAACATCAAACAATAATTGTTTTTTATGAGGGACACCAAGGAGTTGAGCAAAAAAAGAAAGGTCGGGGGGAGAGGGAATTATTGAGGGGAAAAAAAGGGTCAGGGGAAAGTTATCGAGCAAAAAAAAAGTCACCTGCCCGTTGAAGGGCGGCCATTTTGAATTCTGTTGTTCTCCGAGGCACACTGGTGTGCCACGGAACACAGTTTAAGAAACACTGATATAGGATATTAACGTTTTCCATCTTTTATGGATAGTATGTAGAAAAAGGAAACCAACAGACTAATTCTACCATAAAATAGAGAGTGAATGTAATAATTCCTATATTATCAGTTGTTTCAGTTCCACATTAGATTATTTGAGAAGATGTACAGGATGATATAGCAGTGTAATTGTAATTTTTATTCCTCAGCAAACCTTTGAAATATCTCATTTGATGCAGCCATGAAAAAGGCTATTAAAATCCTAGGCTATTTCAAGTGAGGTATTTCCAGTAGAGATAGGGTAATGTTATTACCATTATACAAGGCATTGGCAAGTCCCCCATCTGGCACATAGTAATTCTGGTATCCCATGTGTGAAAGATTAATTCAAACTGGAAAAGGGGCAGAGAAGAGTTCTAGGATGATCACAACAGTGGAAAACCTATCTTATGGGAGGAGTTTAAGAAGCTTGACTTGTTTAGCTGAACGAAATAAAGGCTGAAGAGAGATATGATGGAGATATGATTCCTCTCTCTAAATACATCAGAATAATAAATACCTAGGAGGAAGAAGAGTTATTTAAGCTAAGCACCAATGTGGGCACTAGAAGAAATGGATATAAACTGGTGACCAACAACTTTAAGCTTGAAATTAGACCATTTCTTACCATCAGAAAAGTGAAGTTCTGGAACAGGTTCCACAAGGAAGCATTCAGGGGCACAGTGGGAGAAGCGGGAGGGAGAGGGCAAAAAACCTAAGTGGTTTCAAGACTGAGCTTGATAAATTTATGGAGGGTGAGCTGTGCTGAGATTGCCCCCTGATTTGTGGCGTTATCTGGGATTGCTAGTAGCAAATATTTCTAACAAGAGTTGGGATACTAGATGGGGAATCAGAGAGGTAGCTGTGTTAGTCTGAATCTGTAAAAGCGGCGAGGAGTCCTGTGGCACCTTATAGACTAACCAAAGTGTTGGAGCATAAGCTTTCGTGGGCAAAGTCCCACTTCGTCAGATGGGGAAGACTCTGCATTACTACAGAGAATTCTTTCCCAGGTGTCTGGCTGGTGGGTCTTGCCCTCATGTTCAGGGTCCAACCATTTGCAGCATTTGGGGCCAGGAAGCAATTTTCCTTCAAGTCAGATTGGCAGAGATTTTTTGCCTTCCTTTACAGCATGGGGTACAGTTAAGTTGCTGGTATGAACTAGAGTAAATGGTGTAATTGGAAATCTTTAAATCATGATTTCAGGACTTCAGTAACTCAGCCAGAGGTTATGGGTCAATTATGAGAGCAGATCAGTGAGGGTCTGTGCTCTGCAGTGTGCAGAAGGGCAAACTAGATGATCACAGTGCTTCCTTCTGGTCTTAAAGTGTATGAGTTAGAAACAAAATGTGTACTATACTACATAAGTGTCAGGCGTGTCAGCTCCAAGAGTTGCAGCTGTTAAATCATTGCCAGTTTAGGACTATTTTCCAGCATTTGCTTGTGCTTATTATTAATTCAGCAAAGTCACTTAGCTGTGGCAAGTTTTCTCTTGCATGGTTCAAGGGGAAAATAGCTTTTGAATAATTTGTGGTCTTATACCAATTTTTGCATAGAAAATAAAAGTCAAGAATTTTCTATTTAGAATATAAATGTAAAGGTACATTGTTGACTAAATGGGACATTTAAAAAGGTTGCATATAAAAGGTTCTTCTAAATTTATTCACAGAATTAAAGCGTAGATATTTTCCCCATCTACCAACAAATTACTGAGGGAAACTAGCAAATAATCAGTCTTCCTTGTTAAAGAAAAGGGAATTTTAGCAAGGACAATTATGATAGTTCCTTATCTGTTATTTCCAGTTTTTTAGGGATTCAGTTGCACAGCATTGATTAATTTCAATTTTGACTACCAATAAGTTGTACATACCTAATGACAGACTTGCAACATGTGAATGTTTATCCAATACACAAACACATAATAAAAGGTTGTAGTTTATGCCATTGCATACTCATAGGCTGCGTCTAGAGTATGCCATTGCATACTCATAGGCTGCGTCTACACTGGCCGCTTGAATTTGCGCAAGAGCACTGACTTTGTAATGTACAAAATCAGTGCTTCTTGCGCAAATACTTTCACACTCCTGCTCAGGAAAAAGCCCTCTTGTGCAAGAATACTTGCGCAAGAGGGCCAGTGTAGACAGCGAAGAACTGTTTTAAAAAGCCCGATGGCTAAAATGGCGATCAGGCTTTCGAAAAAATCGCTTCAGATTGGCCATGGATGCTTTGCGAAAAGCACTTTTTGTGCAAAAGCATCCGTGCCAATCTAGACGCGCTTTTGCGGAAATACTTTTAACTGAAAAACTTTTCCGTTAAAAGTATTTCTGCAAAATCATGCCAGTCTAGACGCAGCCATATTGAGTGATCAATGTTACCATAAGTCTCAACACAAACAAGAAATATCCAGAGGAGAAGACATAAAAAAATTACTCAGTGATAATTACATAATGACTAAAATCAATAAAACTGAGTTACAGAAGGAATAATTGTCAGCTAAATGTGCAGTGTGAATTCAAAGTGCTACAATCATCAAATATCTGTACTGTAATTACAGTCTGAACAGTCTTGCATTCACCCATTGCCTGTGTAAAACCTTCACTTGCCTGTGCAAGCATCCATTGCCAACATAAATCTGTCACTTGCATGTGCAAATGAATATTGTCACCTGCCAAATGGGTAATTTCATTTACAGATGGATATTTATAGCTGCCAACATTTGAACAAATGCTTCTTTTCACATGCACAGGTGAATTCTGTGTATGCAAGAGATGCATCTGTATATTTTGAAGGTGAGTTTAGATGACTACATTTGAAATTTTGGTCCAAAAACTCATGTCAGAAATAAATTCAGAGTTAATAGCCTCCAAAACAAGACTATAAATATGGAACTAATGGCATGTGCAGAGCACCAATACAAAGATTACACAATTTCTACTGAAATATAATAGGATACATTTTTATCTGTTTCTCTTGTGTTCATATTTTTGTGCCTACATTTCAATTGTAAACATAAATCTGAACACCTGTGCCTCTAGCTACCTGATTGCAGGCGCAGGTTGGGGAGTTAAAGGTACAAGCACTCAGAACTCAGTTTTTTTATGGGCATAAATTGTGCCTGCTATGAGGCCTTAGCTGAAAATATCCCCTTTTCCTTTATGTGTGCAAATAATTTCTTTATGAGTGAACAAAAACTAGTCACAATTGGAATAAACACTAGTGAGGATATGTCTGCACAACAGTATTATAACAGTGTGTATCTACACTACAGTTATTTCAATATAATGTTGAAATAGTGGCGAGTTGGATGACTTCTTACTCAGACTCCTGTAACCCTCATTTTACAAGGAGTAAGGAAAGTCGAAGGAAGAGCGCTCTATCTCGGATTTCCTGCTGTGTAGATAGTGCTAAAAGCTGAGTTAAGCTATTGTGACTTAGGCTACGCAATTGACGTACCCAAAGTTGCATAGATTATTTCAGCTTTAGCCCTGCTGTGTAGACATGCCCTGAGTGAAATTGATCTGTAACATTAAAGTAACGTGGCTGATGTGGAAATGTAATTGATATTCTAGTTACTCTGAAAGAATACTAGAAATATGGAGATGAACAATTTGAGATGGAAAAAATGGCCTTGAAGAATAAAAAAGAGCAAAAACAAAATAGATGCGACAGCAGTTGTTTAAAAATCATCTGAGATAGCGGGGAATTGAAAAGTATAATTATGAAAATGAGAGGTGATGTTTGGGCCAGAAATACAATATGTTGACACATAAAAGAAATTGTGTCTGAATGACACATGTCAGCTGCATTGAAATTCTCAACAAGCAAAGCTATTTCTCATGTGTTTAATGCCAATGGCAAATTCTGAGAACAGACTTAATCCCGTAGAATAAGAAATGCTGCCATACATCTGCCTCAATGGGTGGGGAAAACTGACTCAGGTCATTGGGGTAAGGGAACAGTCTCAGCAATTGGGTATGCACACACTTGATGAGGGGTACCAGGTAGCTTCCTGCCTTCCCCACCTTGGAGTCTGCCACCCATTGGGCAGATGGGAAGAAGAGGGGCTGATTGGCTAGTATTTCACAGCTCCCAGGATTTTATGTAGAATGAGAGCCAATGTAGAACTTCTTCCAGGTCCATTCCAGCAGCTGCACCCTGAACTAAGAATGAGAAACAGGCCTGACAGATGCTAAGAGGTCAAACCGATCATCCATTTGGGAGTCAGGTTGGAATATTTTAACCCATGGGCCAACTGGCAGAGATCCTGTGAGTCTTTTGCTGTTCTTGCACCACCTTCAGGCCACAGTGATTTAAGTAGGGACATGCTTAGTACCTAGCCGAGGTACCTGGTCGAGTTGTTAAATTGCCACAATTTACAGTCAGTACCCAGGGTGAGTAAAATGACAGTTCCCAGAGATAAAAGACCTGGAATTCTGGTGATGGGCTTGGGTTCATGGGGTAGGATCAGAGTGAGTTTATTCCTGGAGAGTAGGATGAGGGGAGACTGCCCATAGTTATGGGTCATATGGTAGGAGGCCTGTACCCCATACTGGAACCAATTAAATGCCTGATGTAGAAGAACATGGGTAATGGGTGGGTAGTGCCCTAACCTGTATTAAAGTTTAATAGAAGTTGCGAACTGTTGCGTAAAATCCATTCATGTGTGCATCTCCATTTCAGCGCTGTGTTCGCATCAGCGTATATGTTTTGAAATTGCGCAAGTCTTGAACAGCAAAAAAACAAAACAAAATGTGTCCTAGTAAGGCACAGTATGTGCTCTTCGTAGAAATAAAAAGGGACCATGGGCTTGTCACATTAAGAGCCAGCTTGTGTTCTGCTGTTTCACAGATGTCTCTTCCACCTGTCTAATAAAAGGTCCTCCTATTCAATTACAGCACTCAGGCTGCTCCCCTCATTGCAACTCTGCCATGCAAGACACCCCAAAGCTGGCAGGAGGAAAGCAGGACTGCCCCTCCTATACATCAGCCTGTAGCACTGGCAGCTGTGCAATGGGAGTAAGGGGAAATGCTTCATCTTTTGAAGCATCAGAGCAGCAAGCAAGCTCCTCCTGGGTTGTTGTGGTTCTACGTGACTCTCAAAACAGAGCTATACATTTAAAACATAGCTGAACCCTAAATGAGATGTTTCAAAGGTTTGTGTAAGACTAAGAATTCTAATCACATTGCTGTATCCAGATATTCACAAGCTTGTTTTGCAACTGCACTGTAAGAAGACAGTGCAGCTATATAGAAGGTTACTGGAAGAAGTTAATACATGAAGGAGATAATCCATATTTCATCTCATTGTCCTGGTGGTCTATAAATCCCTCTGCAGAAGATGATTTCACCAATTCAAATGCTGATTTAATGTGACTTTAAACTGCATCCTGATTTAAAATAAAAAGATAAATGCTAAGATACCTAGTAGTGCATTAGAAGTAAGGAATCCTGTTAAGTCTAGACAAAAACAAAAGCTGCAATATATGTTTCAAACGTGAACATGTGACTGTGTCATTGAGATGGAAAATAATGAAAATATACTACCATGGAAGACAGAGCAAATATGTTAAGTTATTCATACTAAGCACCTAGTTGATCAGAAGTGTCTAATTATATTTTAAATACATAATACTCTAGCAATGGTCCCCAAACTGTGAGACCCTTAGGGGGTGCAGAGGAACATTCACAGGAGCATGGGCCAGTTCCCACAGGGAGCAAGCAAAGAAGGCCTCCCATCTCAGCTCTGGACCCAGCTGCGGCTCCAATCTGCTCCAGCCCAGCACTTCTTTCAGCCCAAGCTGCTCTGCTGAGCAGCCTGTGCAAAAATGGAGGGAGGCACGGGTAGATTTCATTACTGGTAAGAGACATTGTGACAGAAAAAGTTTGGGCACCACTGATCAAGTGGTATTACCTAAGGATCCGTTTTTCAAAATAATCTCAACCCACCCTCCATTTGTGTGCAAACATACATGTGCAGGAGCACTTTTCAAGAAGTAAGACTCAAATGCAAAATATGGAATCATCAGATGGATGAAGGAAATGTTTGGTCCAGCAACCCACTATGTAAACAGAAAGGGGAAAGAACAATAGATCAACAGTGGGAGGAGGGGGGAAGGGGAATTAAAGAAAAGTTTGAAGGACAAGGGACATTCAAAAACACAGAGAAAAACAAAATACATATTATCTCTCTTCTTTGGGAAATGAGTTTCCCTAGAGGAAATCTGAATAAAGACTTCAGACATTATCTTCTTCCCCCTTTTCCCATGTCCTTTTCCTCTCTCATATGAAAGAATGTAGTAGCTACAAATCTTCCAAACTCAATGAAGCAAAGCCAGTCAAGCCTCTGGGCTCCTCCAAAGAACCATCAGGCACAAATTAGCTAGTTAAACCCAAACAAGAAGAGAGGAAAAGCCAAAGAGCGTTAACCACAGAAAGATCTCAGATTTATTTAAGAAATTAGGATCATACTGGAATTGCCAGACTGGATCAGATTTGACATCCCTCTACTCCAGTATCCTGTCTCTGGCAGTAACAAGTCCCGGATGCTTCTAAGAGATGTAAAAACCCCACAGATGGCAGATCTCAGATAACTGCCCTCACACTAAATATTATCCTGATCTCTAGTAGTTTTGACATAGGCTGAATCCCCCTGAATCATGAAGTTTAATGTCCGTTACAAAGTTTTTGTTATTCATTACAACAATACTAGGTAGTTTTATCATCCATGCAAGTTCTTGAATTCTGTGGAGTTCTTTGCCTTCATGATCTACTATGGCAATGAGTTCCACAATTTAATCACACAAGGGGAAAAATATTACCTTTTCATCAGTTTTTAATTTTAACTTTAAAAAAAAAATTACTGCATATCTTCTTGCTCTTGTCTTATGAGATAGAAAAAAAGTTCCTGAAACTTGTTCTACATACAATTCATTATTTTACATATTTTTATCATATCCCCTTTTATTTACCTACATTTTAAGGTAATCAATCTTAATCTCTTCAAGTTTTCTTCCATGTCCTTGGTAATTCTTGTTAATGTCCTTTCAACCTCCTGCAGTTTTGAAATATCCTCTTGCAGAAGGGGTGACCTGTGCTGCACACAGTATTCCAGAGGTGGCCATGCCATTGCTTTATATACAAAAGTTTTTATAATTTTCTTCATTCTTTATTCAGCTTAACATTTTGTTTATTCACTATTGCTGCACATTGCACGGGGGTTTTTCATTAAGCTATCTATAATGCCACTCATGTCCCTTTCCTAAATGGGTTTCCCAGCTCCAGTGGTTTATAAAGACACACTTTAATTGCTACATTAAGTAATAATGGTCTGTCATCCCAACATTTACCTACATAGTCTGTTAAACCAAACTCTTGTTGAATGAACAAATGAAGAATCATTAAAGATAAGCAAGTACCTGAATGTAGCAAATGGTGCTATACTCTTCCTATTTAGCTACATTCTGAGCTTAATTGGGTCCCCCAAATTAGTTTTAACCTTCTCCCCCCTGTAACATGGACATAGTAGGTAATAAACCCAGCCTGATGAGAGAACAAATTCACCTCACGGGTATAACAGAGAAGAATTTCTCAACTGTTTTAGCAAATTGTAGACACAATATAGCAAACTCTTAAAGCTGAGGTCCAAATCTTGTGGAACTTTGTAATGTTTTTATTGTTTGTAGGAAGCATTGGTGCTTAGCAGTTTAGAAATAAACCCACTTATTTAGATACCAAAGTATGCATTTAAAAGCCTAACCTACGAACCCATTAAAAAAATACTAGCCAGAGCTTTTGTTCTGCTGCAATGTGCATATGGGCGCTTTGAATCCAAAAAGGAGCTACAGTGTAAGACATATGGGATACTGTAAGAATGGCTTCCTTAGATCTAGAAGGATGGACTAAATTTATGTTAAGCCATTTTAAGAAATGTTCCAACATCCTTCATAAAGCTGTGGAAAAGATGGATGATAAACATTTGTGTTCACAGCTTTTCAGCAAAAATTTTTGAAATGCCAGTAGTTCCCTTTTGAATACAAAAAATCAAGGGCCATTACTTCCCTGTAACGTTTTCCTTAGTAATGCTCATTCTATGTAGTCTTAAAGTGACTTTTATAATACTAAATAAACTTTTTTTTTCCAGCAAGGCATTTTCAGAGGCCTTACGAGAGCCATAGTAATTCAGACACAAAAACAATTGAAAAGAAATGATAAATGATTGATGTCAGAAGTGCATGAGAAGGAGAAAGAAAATGTCACTGGTTTACAAAAAACTACAAAGATATAAATCAACATGGCACACCTTACAAATATTTAAAAATGGCTAAACAGTGGGGTCCCACAGGGATTGGTTCTTGGTCCTATGTTCTATAACATTTTTATCAATGACCTGGAAGAAAACATAAAATCATAATTGATAAAGTTTGCAAATGACACAAAAATTGGGGGAATGGTAAATAATGAAGAGGACAGGTCAGTTATACAGAGCTATCTGGATTACTTAGTAAGATGGATGCAAACAAACTGTGTATGTGTGTGTTTTACTACAACTAAGTGTATACATCGAAGAAGAAAGAATCTGGGTCCTATTTATGTGATGGGGACTCTCTCCTGAGAAAGAGTTAGTCTGAAAAATATTTGGGGGTCATGGTGGAAAATCAGCTAAACAGAAATGTGGCCAAATGCCAGTATGATCCTTGGATGCATAAACAGGAATCTCATGAATAGAGAGGTTATTTTACCTACTGTTTGTTCTAGTTGGCATTAGTCAGACTACTGCTAGAACAGCAAGTCTTGTTTGAGATTCTCAATTCCAGAAGGATATTGATAAACTGGAGAGGTTTCAGAAAAAAAGCCACAAGAATGACTAAACGATTAAATCATTTAGTTTTAAAATTCTGAATATTGATAGTCTTAAGGAGCAAAATATGTTTAGCATAACACAGAGAAGTTTAAGTAAAGGAACAAAATTTTGCTTAATGGGCTCTTCACTTTAGCAGAGGAAAAAGTATAACATAATTCAAGAGCCAGAAGTTTAAGATAGACAAGTTCAGAATGGAAATAAGGCACACATTTTTAACAGTGGGTGTAATTATCCATTGAAACAATTCACCAAAAGTGGTGGTGGATTCTTTATCATTGTCAATTTTTAAATCAAGATTATATGTTTCTCTAAAAAGATATGCTCTAGGAATTATATTGGGAGAAGTTATGGCCAGTGTTATACAGGTCAGACTAGATGATCACTAGGGTCCCTTGGCCTTGGTTTCTATGAATCTATGAAAACATAAGTATCGAGAGAGAAGAATAAGGTAGCATAAGGTGTTCACGTAAAGAATCTTAGATGTTTCCTTACGGATAGATATCTAAGGGCATGTCTACACATCAGGGCAAAACTCAAATTAAGCTACACACAACTTGAGCTACATCAATCACGTAGCTTAAGTCAAAATAGCTTAAGTCGGCTTTTGGCACTGTCTACACAGCAGGAAATCAAAGGAAGAACACACTTCCTTTGACTTCCATTATGCCTCGTAAAATGAGGGTTACAGGAGTTGGAGTAAGAAGTCCTCCAGCTCACCATTATTTCGAAATAAAGGCTTGCTGTGTGGACGCACACTATGTTATTTCGGGAATAACGTCAGTTGTGTTGACATAGCTGTGCAATATGCTGCTATGCAGACATAGCCTAAGGAAGCGTGAGAACTGTAGCCCTTCATTTTTGGTTCTACCCATCAACATCAACTTCTTGTGTTGCTTCTTGGAATTTCACCCTTTCAGAATAAGTTGTTACTAAATTCTTGAATGGGATCCTGAACATATACATTTTGGTGCATTTTTTTCCCCTAGGAATTTACTAGGCAAGATGTTTCAGACTGGAAAGCATTTTCATATTTCTTACTTGAAACAGATCCTTATTTTAGCTACCTGGCAAATTTGGCACTTTTACAATTACTCAGAGTAAAGGCATTTGACTTGAAGGTGAGCTTGTGTAGTTCTAAAAATTGCACATTTGTGAAAAACAGACAAAAACAGAAACATTTGAAAAACAATGAATAGTCTAGCAGCACCTTAGAGACTAATAAAACATGTAGATGGTATCATGAGCTTTCGAGGGTACAACCCACTTCTTCAGATGAATGGAGTATTAAAAGTCCAGATCCAAAAATAAGTGGGCGATGGGGAAGAGGGAGAGGAGGAAGGGAAGTGTTGAATTTACAAGAAGCTGATACAGGAGATGCAAATTGGTTGTCTTTGAAAGAAAAGCTCTCTCATTCTAAGTACATACAGGACAATGTAGCAATAATGACCTGGATTAATTTGAAAATATATTTCTCTTCTAGTTGTATTATCCCTTTAACAACAAATGAAATATAATTAAATACAAAATTACAGTTGATTATTTAAATGGAAATTGATTGATAACAAATATGTATTTTTCAATGGACTTAAGAAAAAAAAAGATATTTTCCATTGTCAGTAAAAAGATTAGCATTCAGTTTCTTTTTAGCTTTCATTGCTAAAGCAGTTTTCTTTTTCTTCAGTTTCCCTGGACTCCTGCAACCTGTCTGTTTCTCTGTTTGAGCTTATTGTTTTCTCTTTTGGCATCAAGTTAAATTGCCTGTCTCCAATCAACTCCCCCCCACATCTCCTCCCCACTTCTCTCAGTAAGTCAGTTTGATATCACATATATAGGAAAGCTAGATAAAAAAATGTCAGAGGTTTGATACTTGTGGAACAGTGAAGAATCAATGGAGCATACACTGGTAAGAGTAGGGACTGTTGAGAAAGACTGAAGGAGGGGATCTCAAATATAGCTCATGCTCTTACATTTGAGGTTATGTTTACTTTGTTTTAAACACTGATTTGAAATGGCTTCCACGTCAATAAAAGAGGTTTTCATGGACTAAATGACTGCTATAATTCCATATTTTCGCTGTCACTATTTAATGGCTGTTCAGCAGCCTATGCAAAATAAGTTGGTGGTTCCAGGCCATTTGCTAGTGGACAGATTTCTCGATCACAGTTTAATTGTCTCTCATCAGTGATGAAACAGATAAAAGAATGATGGGTCCTCTAGCTTTTGCTCAAATTCACAGTTAAAGCACTTAAATCTCAGTTACATCCTTGACAGTGCCCACCGTTTTTAACGGTGGTTCCATTCCATCCATGTTAGCCTCTTTGGGAGTTCTAGAGAGGAGGGGCTAAAAGCAACCAGCAGTGTTCTAAGCACTGTGTCAATTAGACTCTGGTTTGAGCAGGATTAAATGACACTCTTAAAATACTGGTGGCAGCCATGTCCTTCCTGCACGAGGACTACTGACATTGCTAATACTGCAGGAGCCGAGGGGGTGGTGGTGAAAGTGGGAAATTTTGCAGAACTATAGAAAAGACAATAAAGTGGTTTGGATATACTAAGCTTGCATTGCTGCCACTTATGCTGTATTTGAGTGCCTGTTCTGTGGTTAAAGTAAAGGATCAGGGTTCACCATTTGTTATATTGTAATTTTTACAAGCACCATATTCACATTAAAGGGGAAAAATCAATATCATATATTCAACAAAAACAGAGATGGAAGTTTAAGATGGTGCTTTATCCAGTTACAATGAGGCCTGCTCTACACTACAGCAGAAGGTTGAAGTAAGATACACAACTTTATCTATGTAAATTCCATGGCTGGAGTCGATGTACCTTAAATCACATTTCCACGCCATCCACACAGCGGGAGGCCAATGGGAACAAATGCTCCCATGGGCTTCCCTTACTCCTTGTGAGGAACAGGAGTACCAGTGCCAACAGGGGCACCCTCTGAGTTTGATTTAGCTAAATCAAACCCCAGAAGATTGACCGCAGCAGCATCAGACTTCCATGTAGTGTATACGTGACCTCAGTGACTAACTTTCTAGCCATTTTAGATCCAGGCAAACATTAATCCATAGACATTTTAAAAGCCTGTGCTCCTCTTTTAAAACTTTTTAAGTTTGAAAAGACACCCAGAAAAAGAACACATAGGTAAAAAGTACCTAGGTAAAAAGTACATAGGTAAAAAGAACCTGTGAAAAGTTTGGCAAAGTTACTGAAACCAAACATCACATGAAATTGCTGTGGCAGAGGCAGGCATACGATTCAGTTTTACAGGACAGCATTTAATTTCTTTAATCTTTCTTTCTCCTCCTGCAGTCCCCTGCTGCACTTGCTACTAGAGCAGAGTGAATAACTGATTTTTTTTTCAGTACAAAGCCAAACTGAAAAATCCAGAAAATAATTGGTTCATCTGAAACTGAATTTTCAGTTTTTCTTGCCAAAATGTACAAATTTCAAGTAGAATTAAACTTTAATTTGAATTTAAATGAAATGTCTTTAGTTTTGGGGGGGTGATTTGGGGTGTTTTTCAACCTTTATTTAAAAAAAAATCACTAAATTTCCAAACAGTAAAAGAGGGGCCAGTATTGATGGAGCAGAGTCAGGAAAGGCACTTGGGGAAAGAGGCAGGATGGCTGCTGAGCACCACATCTGGGGGCCAGGAGCACAGCCCCACATCCAATGGCATTCCTGGCCCTCAGCCAGGGGGCTCCATAGCCACCATGTCTCTTCCCTCGATCACTCCCTATCCTTGCTCCTCGTATTAAATATACTCCTTTCATTTTTATTAAGGTTTAGCTCCTCTATGCAGTGATACCTATTTATAACATGAACTCAACACTGTTCTTGTACAACATGGAGAGGGGCACAGCGGAAGTGGTGAGAGGAAAGGGAGGGCCACATTAGGGATGTAATAGTGTAGTCGATTAACCGATAAGCAAAAGCTTATAGGTTAATGCTATAGACTATACACTTTTCCTCCATCCCCCCCAACAGTAAATTTTTAACAGGCTGGCCAGCAGCCCGGCTCAGTCCTGGCTTGCGGGGGGTCCAGGACCTACCCCTGCTGTGGCTCTGCATTTAAAGCGTAATAGGAGCTGGGCAGGCAGGCAGCACAGTTCAGTCCCAACTTGCGCTGGGTCCAGGAGCTCAGACCTCCCCTGGGCGGGGCTGCTGCCACCCACCCTGCACTGCTGCCTCTGTATCAGAAGCAGCAGCACAGGGCAACAGGCAGCTGGTTCACGAGGGGAGCTGGTTTTTAAACTGGCTCCCCTCTCAGACCAGCTCCCACCTGGCATCCCACGCTGCTGCCTCTGATACAGAGTGCGGAGTGGCAGGGAGCTCCTTGGGAGGGTGCTGTAGCACTCTGGCTGTTGGACCGCCCCCAGGTACTATAGAATAGTCAAGTAACTGAAAAGAATTCATGAGGTAAATCGACTATTCAATTAACCGATATTTAACATCCCTAGGCCACATACAGCAGCTTTATGCATCTTTTTCAACCTGTTGTGGCCCCTTTATGACTCCTGTATACCATTGTAGTAGTGTGTTTCTGGCAAGAAAATCAGTATCATGCTGAATCCCTTCCTCTGACAAAGCTCAAAAATGTCAGTGGTCAAAAAGTCAAAGCCAAGCCTCTGTAACTCATCTCCTACAAAAAGTACAGTGCCACGCATGCCATACTAATAAAAGATCTCCTTTTCTAGCAGTACTAAATGCTGCATAGCTGTACCTAAAACTAAAAGATACCATTTTGTCAGTGGCTGGGTTGCATGATAAAAGAATATGCTAAAGCAATTAATCTTTCTTAGCACTGAAAATAGAACACAACCTGGCAAAGCATTTCAAACCCATTGATTTGAATGGGAGTTTTGAGTAGGAGTTGAAGATCAGGCTTATAACTAGCAAAATTATGCATGTTAGGCCCTGGTAATGTTATCCACTGTTCCACATAATGTGCTACTCATTAAATGGAAGAATGGAGAAGTCCAGCTTAATGTGAATAAATGACACTACAATCTTATATTGCATTAAACAAAATGACTGAATTTCAAAGTGGAGGCACCTGTCAAAGGGGGTGTTTTTTCTGGAAGTCAGAGGGGTTTGGAGGGATTGAGGGAGGGAGGAAAGGGTGTCCATTTCTTCCCCCTTCTATAACTGTTCATCGCAGTTTAAGGATATGCAGAAGTTGCAAGCTGACTAAGGCTGTATCTAGACTACAGTTTTTTTTTCTGAAAAAACTTCCCCTGCATCTAGACTGCTGCCACGTTCTTTCGAAATTAAATTGAAAGAATGCAGCGGTTTTTTCGACCGCGGTAAACCTCATTTTATGAGGAAGAATACCTTTTTTCGAAAGTGCTCGTTTGAAAAAAGGCGTTCTTGTATGCAAACAGGGCTTTTTTGAAAGAGAGCATCCAGACTGCCTGGGTGCTCTCTTTCGAAAAAGTGGCTTGCTTTTTCGAAAGAAGTGGTTGCAGTCGAGACGCTCTCTTTCGAAAGAGGCTTTTTCAAAAGATTCTTTTGAAAAAGCCTCTTTCGAAAGAGGCTTGTAATCTAGGCATAGCCTAAGTGAATAAGATGGCATCAACATCTTAGGGAACATGGTCCTCGAAGCATACGTTCCCATTGTACAATTCAGTACCCCCCTCTGGCTTTTTTTTTCAAAGGCTTCAGTTTTTGAACATTAAGACCTAAGGTTTTGGGGAGTTCCCCCTTCTTTTCGAAAATCCCTCCCCTTTTATGTTGGGATGGGAGATGGAGAATGGTTGAGGGAGGTAGTTTCAACTCTCATAGTTGAAATCAGTACGATAGAAAAGGGATTCCCAGAGAAAGACACAAGAATTGGAATAGTGTTTGAAAATGCTGATCTTATCCAAGAGAATCACTACTGTCTTAGGAATGATAAGTTAATGAAAGTTGAACCCCAGCTATTGACTTTCTTTTGAATTCTCTTTCGCACAGCAACCAAGAAGTGTGCTTATAATCTGCAAGGAAACTACCATTCCTGCTATCTTGCCTTGAAAGCATCAGTATTTGTTGTTGGACTATTTACATTCCAGAGATGTAGGCCATTGTCTAGCACTCCACTTGGTTTGTTGTATTTAATTATGTAGCCAAGCCAACAACAAAATTATCTATTTTAGTTTTAATTACAACTGCTCGGCATTCACTGGGGCTGAAAGAAGAGGACTAGATAGTCCATGTTGGTCCTTTCCTTTGAGTCAGAAGTTGTAAGCAACAATATTTTTTTTTCCTCCCACTCTTTACATAAAATTCTTTCAACAGGTATTTTGCCTAGCTGTTGTTTTGGTTGAACACAAGAGTCTGTTCCACAGTAAGTACATTGCTTTCTGTATAAAGAAACTCTGCTTTAAAAAAATATAACCCTTACATATTCTGTGGTCAATATTTTCATCAGTCACTAATGATTTTGGTTACCCAACTTGGGACATTTTAAAAGAGGCACTAGTTTTAGAAAATATGGAACACACACACTCAAACATCAGGTCCTTCAAAGATAACTCAGATTGGACACTCAAACTGAGTACCCACAAATCATTAATGACTTAACAGACTCTTGATCGCATGTCATACTTCATGATTTTGTGTTTGTTGCAAGGTCATTGTTGTAAGCATTTCTTCCCCTTTTTAAAAAAATCCATTCAGTACTGTGTATATGAGCTCTTCTCATTTCCATAGAATACATGCCTAATTCCTTAACTTCTTAGGACTAGATCCACTGCCCATTGAAAGTAAATGGAAAGATCCTCATTTATTTCAATAGATATTCTGGAAGGTACCCTAAGTATATATAACAACAACATTTATCCTACCTGTTGCCTGCCCCATGGCCAATGCATCCATTAATATTGGACCTGCCCTACCCCGGACAAGCGGGGAATGAATTCAGACAAAGGGTTAACTGGAACAGTTCTGAGGGTTGTTTATTGAGTAAATGCTTGAGGGTACGGTAATACTCGTACATGCATCAGACTCATACTAGCAGTCTGGAGGCAGGCTACAGATGCAGCGTAGATTTCTTCCAGTTTCACAGGTGGCTGGAGCTAGCCAGGCAGCAGCTTCCCAGAGATCAACTGCAAGGCCACAGCAATCCTTAGAGATCCCTTCGGATCTACTGGGAGGGGAGGAGGGGAGGAGGAAGGGACTTTCTTTTCTGGGCCGTCCCAGGTTTCTGCTGTGATGTTACATTTTGTCCAGAGAGAGAGAGAGAGAGTGAACGAACCCTGGCCTCTCGTCACATTAATGAATACACCTGCAGAATCCTTTCTTGCCTTTAAAGGTCACAGAGAGCTGGACTGCCTTGTGATTGGATGTTTTTCACTCACACTTTCTCATTCATTCCATATGTAAGCGGGGGAATGGTCCCGCTATTGTGGGGAACTTTCCTGGCTTCTATACTACCCTGGTGAAATGGACCAGCGAAAGGATCTGAGTCCCTGCTCCCCCTTCTTTTACCCAAAGGCCTCCCTGACCCTGACCCTTCCACTCTCCTGAGTAGCAGAGCCCTCAAAATCCCAACAAGGCTGGGCCCAGGTTTTCTGGGGCTTAATCCCCGACCTTGTAGTCACTTGGGGCAGGGGCTAAGGTGTCCCCACTCCGGGGTGCTCTCTGCACATTGCATGCTTTCTTGACCCAGTGATCATTTCATACAGTTCAAAGCGAATACAATTTATTAAACATCAACTGATTAAAAAGAAAATAATAAGGAAAAATGAGAAAGGTTAAATGAGAACACATAGTCCTGCTCTGTAGCATGGGGACATCACAAACAGCAGTCTGCAGAGTGTAAGGACAGTTCACAGTCTGTTCCTTATAGGTCCCAGGGCTCTCTCTCAGGCCCTGGCTGTGCTGCAGGGGGGCTGCAGGTTGGACACGCTTGCTCTGGCAGTGACCACACAGCCTCAGGCTCTAGGTGGTAGGACCCCTCTCCCAGTTGGAGTTACAATCCCTCTCCAAGTCTGGCCTGCAGGGCCTCTTGACTGGTGGTGTGTCCCTGCCCAGAGCCTCTTTTCCCCCCTTTGCTGGTCCCAGCTGCTCACCACACCTAGCTGCAGACTGTGTTGCTTTGCCAGACTCCAGCTCCTTGTGTTGCTTCTCTGACCCCTTTGGCTCTCTGGTCACTGCAGGTCTGCTGCTCAGCACAGGGTCTGTGCTCCTTGGGCTGTGTGTGCCTGGCTCTGACACTGCAGGTCTGTCTCTCCACACAGCTTGCTCTTCCTGCTGCTCTTCTCAGCTCTCTCTCCTTTTCTCACAGAGACCCAGAAAATCCCAGCTCACATGGAGGACAGGACCTGGCCTTCTAATTCTCTCATTGATCTGTCCAACCTGTCAATCAGGCTGAGCTGGAGTGTTGGCCTCTTCCCATTGTCCCTGGGGTCTGTCAGTCTCAGGGCCCTGATTTCTCATGGACACTTCCCCTTTTGTTATTGGGAGCTGGCCAACCAAAAACTCCCACTGAGTTTTAGTAAGGGGCTAACAGTCCCCTTACACATAGGTTACATGCATATTCATAAGGTGATTTCTGTTTACACAATATAGCCATTGAACAAGCCTTTTGACCTTTTATTATTAGCATAAAAGGAAGCTCACTTAACTTCTCTAGCCAGGCAAATGTAGGTTATCTAAACCGCATCAGCTTAACATCTTCAAAAACAAGTGCCTCGCCTCAACAGGAAACTTGATTAACAGAATCTGTCTAGACTGTATCTGCTGACACAAGTCACATTTTAGCTGAGAAAACTAGAGATACAAAACAAGGCATTTTGTGTCCAGCCAGCCATCGCTTCAAGGGAGGGGGGGCATGTGTCCAGCTAGCTACACTACCTTGTTTAGAACAATTTTTACACACACACACACACACACACACACACACACACACACACTCTCTTTTGTGGAAAGTGATTGCCTTAAGAGTACAGTTACACCTAATTAAGGTCCACATTTTGACAAGAAGGCTTTCCACCTTATGTTGTTTCCTTGCCCACCAGCCAGGTACAATCACAGTCCTCTGTATTCCTCTGAATTTCTGGATTTTTTTAAGACGACCAGATTCCTCCAAAAATTGTGAATGAATAACTCAGAAACTGCTTAAATCTCTCTGTGATTGGCTTCTAATAGACAAGAACTGATAAGGGTGCTCAAATGTACTGTTAATATTTTATCTATGATTCATCAGCAAAAGCTTTAGGGATCAGTAAAAAAATACTCTCATTGATTCAAGTGAGAAGGAAAACAGAAACCAGGATTTGTCTTCAATTATAAAGCACTCCCTATAGTTAAATGGTAAATTATATGGATTAGATTGTGTGTTCATCCTTATAAATGCATTTAGTGGATGCAGTACTTCCTAAATAAGTTGAATTCCTGTTAAGATAATAGTTATAAATTTAGTAGTTAGCATAGTAGGCAGAGTTGAGAGAAAGAAAAACGTATTTCCTTGGTTTTAGTAATTACACCTAATCCAAAAATCAAGACACGTGATTATTCTGATGTTGCCCTTTCTTATAAATTAGTAGAAATCCTAGTGCTGAAAGAATTAATTTAGTGTGTGGATCATTAGTAGTTGGAATCATTGTCAGGAAATTGCAACCCACTAAGCTATGCTATGTTACAGTTTCACAGACTCATTAAAATAAACCATCCTGTAGTTAATTGTTGTGAAATACTGTATCAATAATGTTTCAAAATCACTTTCATTAAGAATATCTGCTAATAACTGGGATGGCAGCCGCAGCTACATAGCCTGAATTATTAGCATATTGTTAGTAATGTAAAACCAGACAATTGATGGGATTTTGGCTCCTAAGTGCCTAATACCCTTTTCAAAATTATATTGAGGTTCCTAAATCAGTTAGGCATTGCAACACTGAACACATCGATGCCTTTAAAATATGAACCTACATGATTGAGACAGCTAAATGTCATTTTAAAAAGTGGTCTAGACACTTTGATAATTAAACTTCAGTGAAAATCAATTATGTTTAGGCACCCTTGAAAATGTATCCCTAAACTATGTAATCATGCTGTGTGTGCTTACAAGTAGTTGCAGTTCAGGGCAGGATGAAGTGACTCCTGATTAGTTTTTAACCTAGCTTGTAAAGTGCTTTGATATTCTTTGAGATTAAATGATTCGTACAAATGCAAGATCATTTCCATTGTTTCCTCTAGTTATAGAGGTTCACCTGTTCAAACATCTGCTATGCTACCAGTATAAACTAAAATGTGGAAGAAACTTGCATTCTGTCAAAATTAAAGTAATTTCATGTTTTCAGATGTCTTCAAGGTGTCAAGCATTTAGTTCAAATTTATTAAAAAAGTTATTGAATATTGAAAAATACCAATTATTAGAACTATTTCAGATCATTAACTCTATATTGGTTAAATATATTAGCAGTCGTTATTAATATGTGTTATGTTTCATAACCAATTTACTGTGTGAATTTTTATAAAAACATCGCAACTTAAAGTGTCATCATCCACTTTAAAAAAATCACGCTGGTCTGAATATTTGTACTTATTGAGATTATAGCCAAATGAGATTAGCAAAAAATGTTACTATTTTCCATTTCTTTATCTATGATAATTTTCCCTGTTATCTCAAGCAGTTACTTTAGCTGGGAGAAAGCATCCCAACATGGGCAGGCAGACTCATGCTAATGGGGCTTGAGCTAATGCACTAAAAATAGGAGCGTATCTCACGCCCCCCAGACACCCTTTGTCTGTTCTCAGGTGGCTAGCCCCAGTCTTAACCAGAGCCATAATGTCCACACTGCTAGTTTTAGCGTGCTAGCTCAAGTCCCACTGCCATGAGTCTGCCTTCCCAGGCTGGGAGGCTCTCCCAGTTGTAGCGCAGACATACTCACTGAAGCCACAATATTGCAGACACATTTATGTGTCTTTGTTCTTGTGAAGTCACTGAAACTACTCATTTGAGTAAAGCATTTTTTTAAACATGAGTAATCACCTACAAAACTGAAGCATGATTCAGTTTCTCCTTTTCTTGGGGCAGTTCTTCTCTATATCAGGAAGCAAGAGGATTTAAAAAAAAATAGGAACATATGAATAAAGCTGAAAATGCTTTCAACTCTTTTCAGAACTGAATCCATTTCCCAGTGATGGTGTCCCTTTAACATATCCCTTTCAGTTGACTTATAGGCAGGCATTATATATTGCATACCAAAGATTTATTTAAAACTAGTAAATAAGGTTAAACTATGTATCATTGTATGGAAATGGTGTTAGATAGGAACATAGAACTCCAAGGTACATCACTGGTCATTGAGTCTAGTCTCCTGCTATCCAAGTCAACCCCATCATATAGTACTGTATTGTTTATGTGCATTTATCAAGCTCCATTTTAGTTCTAGATACTGCTTGCTTCCAGAAACTCACTCCCCTGACAATTTTTAATTTCCAACCTAAATATATTTGTATAAATATATTTGTAAATATATTATGCCTATTTGTTCTTGTGCCAATATTATCCTTGAGATTCAATACTTTATCTACCCCTAATGTATTTATAGAGAGCAATCCTATTGTGGCAGACTGTATCTTTGGATAAGTGGTACTGTTTGTCAGGAAGAAAGGCATGAGCAAGAAATTTACAGCTTGTCAAACAAACTGTCTAATGAAACCCAGGGGAAGGTGATTCTCAAAGAGGAGGAAAAGATATAAAAATGAGGAAAATAGAACACAAATCACCCCTCCCCCCTCATCTCTACTCATGGTATCAACAACATATGAAAGACAAAAGAATCTTTACTGAACTGGGAGAGAGGATTCCTTCAGCCAAAACCACTCGTACTGCTGTAAATATATGGTGAGAAAAACCTTTTGCTTTGCATTTTACCTTTTATTTCTTGGTAACCATTTCTGACTTTTATGTCTTATTACTTGTAATCACTTGAAAACTCTCTTTTCTCTAATTAATAAACTTGTTTTTATCTAAAGCAGTGTTTGGATTGAAGTATTTGGGACCCTCCATTTGGGATTACAGGATTTGTGTTTATCATTTTCTATTAATGAAAGGACAGATTTTCTATGAGAGTGAACTGCACAGAAGGAAAGAGCGGGACAGTCCAAGACACATATTTCTAGGGACAAATCTGTGACTGTGAATTAGATGGTGTCACTCTGCAATATAATTCAATTCAATGGCTAGAAGCACTCATATAATTCAGCTGGGAGTGATTGTGCATGCTAGAGGCTGTGTGTGGGCAGACTACAAGTAGTAGTTCTCATAGCAAAGCAGTGTAAAAGGCACCCCAGTTGGAGAGTTGAAGGTATATAATTCACCAGTCATATAATTCACCAGTCCAGATTGTACATTGAGAATGTCAGACACATTGCTTCTCAGCTTGCATTCTGCTAGGCTAAACAAGCCAACCTGTTTTAGTCTACCCTTATCAGTTAGGTTTTCCCTTGATCATTCTTAGCGGCCCTTCTCTGTGCCTTTGCCAGTTTGAAGTTATCTCTCTTGAACATGGGTGACCAGAACTATACACAGTTTTAAAGATGAAGTTTTATCAGTGCCTTCTGTGGTGGAATAATAATTTCCTCTCTGTACTGGAAATACTCAATGCTCATACACAAAATATCAATTTGATTTCTAAGTGGATAATATATTAGGTAAGTTGCCCAAACTATTAAGAGCTGTGGATAAATTAAAAAATGAAGTACTTAGGATATAATATTCTGTAGATTCCTCAATTCAAAGCTAAAAAAAATTGATGGGTGAGATTTTCAGAAATCTTCAGCCTATACTCCAAGTTCAGATTGGTGACAGGATTGGACTTCCACATTTTAATTGCAAATGAATCAGCTGATTAACTAAAAACATTTAGCATTTTAAATAATTATTTCTAAAAATACTCTATTTACAGTCAGAGTTTCATACAAAGGTACAATGTGATTATGCAGTGACTAAATTGATCTATATAATACAATAACATTTTCTTGTACAGATGAATATTGTCATCCTTGTTGGCGTTATTCAAAAAGAGAAAGAAGATAACAAAGATCCTAAACTGAAGCTGTTGCTCTGAATATCTACCTTATCAAAACAGAAAATCAGGTATCAATTAAGTCTAACTCAATTATCGAGTGCATGGTCTTATAAACAAGTTAATTAAGATTTACATTGCTATGAGCCATATCCTTCACTGAAGACCTACTCAGGCACTCCAGATGGTTCTTCATAATGTGACCTGCACGATTTTTCTACATCAGATTTAAAAATGGCTGATTTTTTTAAAAAAAGAGAATTAATTGTAAATGATTTTTTCTACTAGGACATCTAATAGGGATTCTATAACTGTGAGGACATTTGGCAGTCAAAATATAAATATTTCAAATCCACTTGTTACATGTATACGCAATTGTCAAATTAGAGATTCACGCTTCAGGGAAAAATTCTCAGCTCTGCATGACAGATCTCAGCTCCAAAGTTCTCTTCTCCCTTTTTTCTCAGAATTCACCTTATATCAGTTATATGAGAGGAAAATTTTGCTCTTGAGATGACGTTATTGTCCATGAAGAAAGATGCTTGTAAAAGGGGTCTGTATTAAGTGCACATTAAGATAAAAAAAGGGATGACAGGGTACCCATACTTGAAGAAGGATGTGGAAATACTGGAAAGAGTTCAAAGCAGGCCACAAGAATGATGTAGGGACTGGAAACCTTATAATGTAAGACTTAAGGAGCTCAGTCTATTCAGTTGATCAAAGATGTGACCTGTCACATGTACAGGTATTTACATATGGAAAAATATCTAATAGTGCAGGGATAGAGGGTTTCAGTCTTGTGACAAAGATATTACAGGATCCAGTGGCTAGAAGCTGATGCTGGATAAATTCAACCTAGAAATAAGATGCAGTTTCTCAGAAGTGAGGGTCGTTAAGCATTGGGACAGCATGACAGCAGGGATGGTGGCCTCATCAACCCTGAAGTCTTTAAAATGAGATTAGATCTCTTTCTAAAAATCTATGCCCTAATCCATCTCAGGAGACAGTTAAATCATACAAAGTACTTGAGGGTTGAATTTTGACCATATGAACCAGATGCTGGTTTGTAGCAAAGACTGTGTGTAGCATCCTTAACAGTTCCATTAAACCATCTTATAGTGCAAGGAAGGAACCCAAAGATTTATCCAGAACAATGTCAGTTTATTTCTCTTGTGCACTTTTTATGCTTTTTATGCTTCATGACTTACTAATAATTATGAAAGCCTCCCTCTGCTCTAGGATTCTCTGAGAGGCAAATGGTAGTCCCATCACAGCCTGAGTAATTAAAATCTGTGATATGAAGCTCTGATGTGACAAAGAATCCTCACACTATAGCTTCATTCATTATTCGCATTCAAAGACTCTTTCTTGACTTTGCGTTCTTAAGCGCCCAATAATTTTATAAAACTGAAATATTTGGCTTCTTATGTAGTGCTTTAAATTCATCATAGTTTGGTATTTTCGCTTCTCTGTCCTTTCACACGTATCATTTGGACAGGTTGTTAGCATATAAGCCTGTTAGGCTAAGACAGAATTTTGAGTTTGACTTTTGATTCATTCGCACCTTACTAATATGTGGGAAGAACAATGGACAAGCCCTACAACTAGATGGGGCTTTCAATAAAGTGAGATAGATAAGGTATGGAGCTAAAAGTGTTACAGAATATGGTAGGAATGTAATGTATGAGCACACAGTTGACAACTGCCTCAACTCCTTATCCCAAAGCAAGGTCAAGCAACCAGTCAGGAGGGACAAGAAAGGAAGGGGGGTGGGGCTAGGTAAAGCACTAAGGTCTGGTCTACATTAGGACCTTAGTCTGAAATAAGCCCCCCAAGGTCAATTTTGTAAGCAAAGCGTCCATACTACCAACCATTATTCCAGAATAAGGGGCCCGGGAATTCAAATTCTAGTCCTGCTTTTCATAAGGAATAATGCTATTCCCGAACTTGTAAGTCTGAACACTGTTAATGTGGATGCTCTGGTGCCACTAATTCAAACTAATCAGCCTCTGGGAGGCCTCCCACAGCTCCCCAGAGTGCTTCCTGAGGCTCTGAGTCCAAGGTAGCTCATCCACATTAACAGAGCCTACACCCTGGATTACATTCAATTCTTCCCTGTAATGAGGACATGGAACTTTGAATTTGTAAAATTGGGTGCCCAGAAATCAAATTTAATAAATTTGAAATAATCTCCTAGTGTAGACATGGCCTAAAAGAGGAAAGAAATGCCTGCCTCTGACCAGAGCACAACCTCACTTCTTAACCCTCCCATGGGGTACAAAAAGGATGGAATGAAAACCCCGACTCATGACCCTCCAGAATGGAACATGACCATAAACTGTAAGGGGTGAGAAAGGGGTTTGCATTGCAGGTATACTTGGATTGGCTAAGGAGGAGGGTGACTGGGAATAGGAGAATGAGGAGGAAGGGCATAGGTATGGCTATGCAGCATCGGAGCTGGGAAGAGAGACACACAGGGTAAATGCCCTGTGGCATCAGAGCTGGAAACAGAACACTGGGAAAAGGAAACTCCATTGATATGTGAGCTAGGGATTAGAAGATGGAGTACTATTGTACTATTGGGGGAGAGAGATGGGGAAAATCTCTATTGGTGTATAGAGATAAGCCCGACTGATGTGATGAGCTTCAGAATATGCTTGCTTGGAAACTAACCTTTGTTAATATCACATTGTCTGTACTTTGGGCTTCTGGTCTTCTGTTTCCTGTCTGCATGACAAGAACCAGGAGAGAGGGTGAAGGGACAGCTCTCTAACACAGGACAGTTATCTTTCTGTACCTGGGGCCAGTTCCTGCCCCAGGCTTCTGTGGAGTTTTCAAGCAGCAAAACCAGAGCAATTCTGCTACACATGGAGGGCATGTTTTATGGGGAATTGTGCAGGATGAGAACACACAGTATGTGGCATGAAGTTCCACATGCTAGAGGTAGGGCAGCCTTCCTGCTATGCAGATTGTGCCATTCTTCCTTTCTTCTCCCCAGGAAGTGGACAGGTGAGAGTCATAGGGGAGCTATTCCACAGAGTGAGGAGAAAATTTCACCCTTTCTCCAACCACTTGTATCTCTCCAGCATTTAGCCTAGCCATTTGCAAGGGAGGAAGGATTTGCCTGCTATTGTGTAAACCCATTCCCATATATGACCTCAGCTTCAAGGAATAAGTAGTACAACCATGAGCTATCCTCTGTCACATCTGAAAACAGTACTTTCAGAGGGAGGTTATGACCGCAATCTCAAGACTGCAGCATAGACCAGAGCAAAGGGACAATACAGGTTGCCGAACAACTCAGGAAAACAAATGTCTGCCAACACTGACCTTCAGAACGGCTGATTTGGAAGGCTTTATCTTGGAATTGGATGACTCCTTCTGTAGTATTACTCTGATAACAATCCCCATGGGAAAACTATCTCCTTGGCATGGAAGACTGTTCAAAAGCACATCCACAGGGATGTCAAATACTATAAATGCCTGAACTTTGAGAACAGACAAGCTAACCAAATAAAATATATTAACAAATGGGTTACCTGGATCCCTTTGCTAAAGAAACTATTGAGTTTGAGGAAATGCTTATGAGAGAAATTGGAAAGGAATAGCATGACCATGAGAAGAAGCTGGTTGAAACAACAATCCACTAATGCAAGAAAGCATGGTCCCCCATTGCAAGCTGAACCAGACTGATAACAACCAAGGCACTTCACCACTATCTCTCCAACCAGGTTGCACACCAACTCATCCTCAATGGGAAACCAGCCCACAAAACAAAAAGTGCAAAATGAAACAAGTGAAGTGGGAACTTTGCTTACTCCTCAAAGACAGCAAAGTCTACAATTCACAGCTCAACACAGAGGAGCTAACAGATAGCCATGAAACCTTTTGAAATGTGGAAAAGCATCTAGACTCAGTGGTATAGCTAATGAACTACTGAGGTGAGGGGGGAAAAAGTGTCAGCTTAATTTAATTCTTGCATGAAGACAATGCAGATGCTCAGGCTGTGGAGAAAAGCCAAAGTGGTTGCATTACTCAAACCACACAAACCCTAACTCAGCAAATAGTTGCCACCCAGTATCATCATTTTGCTCAACGATCAAGCTATGTAGACAAATGACAATAAGTAGAATATTGCCAGTACTGGAAAGGCAGCTGAATGATCACCAACCTGGTTTTTGCCCAGCATGTTCATGTTGTGGCCAAGTTACAAACCTAACTCAGTAGACTGAAGATGGCTTAAAAAATCTGCAAAATTACAGGGAATGTATTTGTTGATCTCTATATTGCTTATGATGCCTCAAAGCCATCATGCTCTTCTACTGAAATTGTGAAGAATTTTGAGAAATAGCTTCTCCTCCCTGCTTTAAAATGACCATTTCTTTGTCAAGATGAGTGATCAGAAATATCAGTGGCATACACAATAGGATGGATTTCCCCCAGGTTCAGTGCAAATCCTGAAAAGGGCTGAGCACCTGCAATTACAGTTAATTAAGTAAATGAAAATTGTGAGTACTCATCTTTCAAGGGTTAATTTGCTGACTTCATTGTAATCCAAGTGATTGCCCCCATATTTAGTAAGTAAATGTACATAAAGCATGTCCTATAGCTATAATAATTTGCCTCTTCCTTAACTCTTTCCTTTGGTTTGACAAGCGGGAATGGAACTATTTGCTCCTCTGATCAGTTTACTTAAAACAGATTTCACAAGCAATTGTAACTTAATTCAGTGTTTCTCAAGGTGGTCCATGAAACCACGCTGAGAAACCTGCTAACTGGCTGCTCTGGTGTGTTTATTTACCGGTCCGCTGCCACATAGCATCATGGCTCCTATTGGCTCCAATTTGCTGTTTGCAGCCAAGAGAAGATACGGAAAACAGCGGCCTGACCCATGTGCTTTTTGTGTTTTTATCCTATACTATACAGATTTCATGTGAGGGACTGGAGTTTTTCAAATTAGGGGTCTTGACCCAATAAGGAGTATCAGGGAGGTTACAAGGTTATTGGAGGGGGCACAGTATTGCCACCCTTACTTCTACACTTTACTCAGACTGGACTGCAGCAGCTGTTAGCCGAATGCCAAGTTCTGAAGGCAGCACCCTACCAGCTGCATTGTGGAAGTGAGTGTGGCAAAACCATACCACACCACCCTTATTTCTGCACTGCTACCTTCAGAGCTGGCCAGACACTCATGACTTTAACTTAGGAACCAGTTGTGCAGGCAGCAGTGTAGAATTAAGGGAGGGTAGGCAATACCATGCCATACCATCCTTACTTCTGTGTTGCTCTTGATGGCTGCTGTGCCCCCTAGCTGGGCTCCCTGCCAGTAGTTGTTGCTCTTAAGTCCAAACTTTAGATTCTGAAAACCTCTGTTTACCAGCTATCTAATCCTCATGGGTGTGTGTGTACGGTCACCTCAGTCCTGATACCACCAAGTAGCCTGACATGTAACTCACACCTAAGCCCCACAGGTACTATTGCCCACTTATCTTGTCTGCAGGACAGGAGGCAACGGAGACGCTTTAAGACAGTAGCTGAGCATGTTTACCAGCCAGAGAAGGAAGTGGTTTCTCTGATGTACTCAATAGCCCAGTGGCTAGAGCATTCACCTCTGATGTGGGAGACCTACATCTAAATCCCTCTGATCACTAGAGTCCCTTCTGTCCCTGCAATTTGTGACTCCCTAGTTCACCTGAGATGGACCAAGAACTTGACCCAGGTCTCCCATCTCCTAGATGAATGTACTAACTACTGAGCTGTAAGATACTTTTGGGGTCTTTTTCAGGAGGCGGTGCATAGCTGTGACTCCTGAGCGAAGGGAATCTTCTCCCTCCAAGTTGTACTTTGGTGCTTAATACCCTTTGGGGAATGGGATTTAAGCTACAACTCCCTCCTTGGCATTTTCTATGGGCTAGTTTAGGCAGTTCCCCATTCTATTTGCTGGCTTCTATGAACCTTGTTTTATGCATCTAACTCTCCCTAAGCACTGAATAGGGATCCTCGATGAACTCCGGCTTATGAATTCAACTTGGTGGCGGGGTATCTAAAAGTTTGTTTCTGGAGTGGTCAACCTAAATCTCCCTATTAATCTGGCCTTAAATCTCTTAATTAATCAATTAGATTTTACTGCCTCTTGCTAGTGAGCCACCCCTTGTAATGACCAGAGGTCTTGCTGGCAGGTCATCAGAGGAACTGACTTAGATGGATGGCAGCTAATGAGTCTATAGCATCCCTGGTGCCATCAGTGGTAGTGAGGATGGCGCTTCCCCCTACAAATGTGAACTGATTTGCCATCATCCCAAAAATCATTTGGGTGGCTGTGAGAGGACCATGAAGAACCTAAAAGCTTTAAGAAAAGATAATGACAAGCTTTCGAGCCTTGCATTCTGCTGCATTCTGATACATTACAAAGGAAAGAATGTTACTGCTTCTTTCTTTTAAAAATGATGGCTCAGATTCAGCTACATTTCTAGCACCAAACTATGTCCAAGCTGTGGCAGGTGTGGTTATATTTGATATGATGTATGTGCTGGATTATATATGTGTGTGTATGTGATGCTTTAAAATATTATTGTTTCTTTGAAATCTGCAGATGAGTTAATAAGCACACAACATTTCACAAATAGGTATAAACATTATTGTTTTCATATTAAACTCCAGATTTTCAGGTATAAATTAAAAACAGGTGTATTGTGTGAATGTTCACCCTCATAGCCAGAGAGACTTTCTTACAAGCATTCAGTTTTATAGTCAGAGTGACAAGTGCTCACAAATTGTTTTACCAATCAATCTATTTTAGTCAGGATCAAAAGCTTCTTATCTCTTGAAATGATCAAAATTATGAAGAACTATGGACAAATGCACCAATTATTCTTGATGGATCAATTGAAAAGTAAAACACAGCCAAGACAAAAGGAAGCCCACACATTTAAATTATCCTAGAGTACAAGATTATTCATAATGGAGTAGTTGATTGTATTCTAAGTTGCTTAAAGCAAGTCAAAAAATTGTACACCTCCGATGAGCATCTCAGAAGGTGTGAATTGTCACTTATTCCCACAGAGAAAAGAGCAGATTATGCTCCCAGTTGAATGGGAAAGAAAACTAGATTTGTGCACGTGTCTAAGTAGTAAATAGCAGACTTTCCGTAATGCTCTATCCAAAACAGGCATTTTCGCACCCTGTGAGGCCTGGCTATGCACCCCGGGGCAGTGAGCTTCCCAGGGCAGATTGACAGCCTTGGGCTAACTGTGGGGACTGAGCTTTGAAGTTGCAGCTCGGGCCAGAGCTCAGACTCTGAAACCAACCTTCCCTCCCTTAGGCCTGAGCCACAACTTCAAACGGCAGGCTACCCAGCTACTTTAGCTGCAGTGTGTCGACCCAGGTTGAAAAGGAGGCTCACAGCCTCAGGTGGGGTAGGCAGATTCCATGGAGATCAAGTCTTTCTGCCAAAGGGGTTAAGGGTTACAGAAATGTTTAAAGGAGTTCCAAAATTATTATTTCAAATGAATCTACAAATAAGGAAAGTGCTAGGTAACATTAAACACAGCTATTGCTGCCAGCTCCACCTATAATTCATATAAACTATATGATGTGGCACAAACAAGCAAGTTCCCCAATCTGTGAATACAAAATACACACTTTCCAAAAAGACAGGCACTTAGGAAGCATGAGTCTAGATGGTTCCTACCTGGAATTCATTTATAAATCATTTTGATTTTTAAAGCTGAATTGTCTCTGAATAGCTAACACACCCACTGATTTTTTGTTTGTTTGAAATAAGCCAGTAACGTTTTGTTCTGACAGTTTTTTCCTTGAGCAAATATTTATTGCATATCATGGGGGGAAAGTCCAGCTCTTTGTGGGCTTGACCCTGCAGGCTGTCTTATAACATGCAGAGAGCCAAAGAGCTAGAATGGATCACCCAGTATGTGCTGTGCACAGGTTTCAGCAACATGAGCAATCCTCTACGCCCCTCTGCTGAATCGTGTATGGTTCAGGAGAAATAATAGCGTGCATGAGGAAGGACAGAAATAGGGTTTAGGTGCTTAAATGCAATCCAGTGAATGCCAATAAGCAGCTATTTTTAAGACTTGCACTTTACTCGTCACCCTCTAGCAGTAATGTTGTCTTCTTATCTGTTCACTTTTTTGTACAGCATTACAAAGCAATGACCACCACTGACAAAAATGCTTCAGAAGATTCCCAAGCAATACACATTATGGAATAGATATTCACCTGATGCAAACTGGCAAATTGAATATATATGGATGCAGTGATCTTCATGCAATTTTGCTATGCTATGCAGATTATAAATATATTGCTGCAGACAACAACTTGGTTATACGTTAAAATTAATTTTTAACTTTTCACTATCTCCAACCCAAGATTCATAAGCAAAGTAGTTACCACCTCTGTATAATATATTAATATAGCATGCCACCATCCATCTCTACATCCTTAAAATTTGTCAAAAAGCCAATAGCAGATTAAAATAATCAAGCTCCATATAGTGTACACATTTTTCTCTTAAATCATTTAAAATCAGAATTACAAATTTTCTCCTCCCCCCCTGCATTAATTTCTTACTTTATTGCCTGTAATGACGCCTTAATTGGTTTAGAAGTAAACAGTACTTTCTGATTGCGACTAATAAGAGGCGCTGTTACTTTTTGGATGGAATTTCTCTCTCTTTCTCTACATATTTATTTTTACCAAATTATCATTTCAATCAACAGAATATTTTAATTATTTGCACACATTATACTGTGATCAAGGTGACTATTAAATGCTAATACATCTTTGCTTCTTATGAAAGGAATTCCATACAGAAAACAGTCTTAATAGTAGCAGTTTTGCATCTTCGATCGTTTTCTCCCTAATCACTCACTAGAATATTGAATTCTCCTAAATACCAAATCTCATTAATACCTGAAAGAGAGAAGTTAACATGCTAATTTACCTGCATAATCTTATTATTGGCCACGATCAAATAAGAATTTTTATTTCTCAGCACTCTAATAAAATATTGGAAAGGCTTCATTTTCAGTTTTTATTTTGTTTACAATTTCAGAGGAATTTATCAGTCTTTATTTTTTTAAAAAAGGTTAAAATGGGTAAAAACAAAGTTATGTGTGAAAGAACTTCATTTTTGTGTGTGTAAATATCAGGATTAATATTTGTGGGAGTGGGAGGACAGAAAAAAGCAACAAAAAGAGAAAAAGAAAGATTATTGGACACAAGAACAATTTAATGCTGTGGTTTGTTTCATGAACTGTACCTACACATATGCAGCATATATGTGTGCGTAGCTTCCACTACATTGCTTTATTAGTGTTTGCTCTTAGAGTAATTTATTAACATAAATGCATTTAGCTAATGTAAAGAATTAGATATTCTTAACATAATTAATATGTTCACACACTTGTGTGGTCCAAAATTCAGGTGAAAAAAAAAATCAGTAAAAACTGAATAATATTTTTGTAAAATCCAGGAGATTTTCAGAAAAAAAAAGTAAAAACAGAAAATCTAAATAGTGGTAAAATATTTACATAAGGCAATGTCATTTTTCCCTGTGTTCTAGTGATGATAAAGTACTGTACTCTGTAGATACCTAAAATACAGGGATAAATCAGAAAGAGGAACAAAGAAAAAGTAGAGGACAGACAGATGACAAAGGGTGAGTCTACATTATCTTCAATTTTATTGGCTTTTTGGGTTTAAATCAAAGGGTTTTTTTTAATGAATGCATTATAGATAGCAGCACTTGAACGTGATGTTTTATGATCATGTATCTGCACCTGATATAGATTTGAACTCAGAATTTGTGTCATGTGATATTTAATCATATATAATATAGACAAGTCAGAAGAATTTAATTTTGAAGACAAATACAGGAAAACTATATATAGCATCAATTGGGGGGGGGGGGGGAGGGAGAGAGGAGGAGAAATGCACCTGTACCACCAGAACAGAGACATTATTAGTTGTAAATATCTACAGGGACATTTTAAGTTAAAGATACAGGAAATAAACTCCTTCATGTTTAATGCATATATTACGGAATATTCAAAATCTTTTAATATAAGTGAACAATTACTTGTAATCATAAAGTTTATACAAAAAGTTTACTGTATCAGAACAAAATGTTTCAATATTGAAAAATCTCAACATTTCATTTAGACTTTTCTCCCTCAAATTTAATCAAAAGTCAACACATTCCTGTAATATGTTTGTTTTGATTGTGTATTTTCCAATGGAAAATAATTCCATGAAAATTTTTGATCTGCTATAGTTTTTCAACTTCATCATAATCTTTACTTATGTGAAATGAAAGAAAAATGTTTCCCGGTAATAAAAATAACAATGCTAAATAGTGATAAATTTGATAGACTCAAGACTTGGAAAACATAGATTGCCAGAATAGTATGTAGTAATGAGCCAGTTCCCAAAAGTGCTTTTTTTTCCTGGGGAGGGAGATTATTAAGATTATAGGTTCCTGATTCATAATAAAAGTTATAGGAATCCATGGTAGCACACTTATATGTGTACTTGTGACACATACCCTGTTATAGTGAAGAAAGAGATCTGTGTAGGCTAGGTAATACAGCCTTGCATTGCTATGTAAACCATGCTGCACAAATTATGTGAGAAGTCCAGTAATGAGATTCTGAAGAGGACACAACATAAAAAATGTCAGTTTTATGGAGAATTAAAATAATACAATCTGAATAGAAAAGAACCATTCCATCACTCAAACTCTGTGTTAGCGTGAAGACAAGGGCTATGCAAAATAAGGTGGAAGACACAATTGTTCTGAACTGGCTGCTGAGTAGAAGTCTTAACAAGAGATTTCTAACTGGAACATGTTAATTGATAAAGTGCTGCAGAGAGTGACATATTGTCTTTATTTGCACAGAACTTCTGTTTGTCTATATTAATCCACAACCAGTCAGGATATTTCTTAATATTGCTCCTAAAAAGCTATAACTACAAATAGAAACTGACATACATATAATTTCTACAGCTGGATTTGAAATTGTGGTCCATGTTTCATGATCATCATTTAAAACAATCAGCGTTTAACCTCAGTTACAATACTTTAATATTTAATGTGTTGGTCACTGTGAGTAAGTTACATTTTAATAGCAACCACTGCATACTGGCCTTGATCCATAGCAGCACTATCAAAAGGTGAACCACACAAATGTGTAATCAAAGATACAGTCTAGTAGAAGAGAAGCTGGTCACAATGATGGGGAAAGACTGCTAACTACTGTTACACAACTGGAGGGAAATTTAACAGGCTACACACAAGACAGGATGGAAGAGTCTGAGCCTGGGGTGAACAATGGGAAGTTTTAAATTAATATATTATTTTCTTGGCAGTCAATAGCTTTAGGTAAGCAAAAATAAGTACGCATATGAAAAGAGCTATCTAATATAAATTGTTTACTTGATGTTATGGTGGTGACACTGCCAACCAGTTCCAGGGAATTCCAAGTTATGCTGACATGTCATCTATGCACACCACTGTGAAATAAACAAGTAAATGAGAAATCAAGGCTTTAATATGGAGCTTCCTGGCTTTTGCGTGTTTGTATCACATAACATCCTCTAATCAGGAACTGAATATCCTCAGTCTGGGGCATTTTAGCTTTTGCATATTATTTCTGCTAAATGCTTGGAGGATTCTAAATTATGAGTCCTTTACTCATGAGATTCAAGTGATCTATTAGATTCTTCAAATTAACAATTACGCAATTTAAAAATATGTATAAAGCCTTAGTTATATAATCACCCTATAAGTTATATGATGTGCATTTTTATCTAATTATAAATGCATATTGTTGAAATTCATTGACTTTCTCTGGATTGTGACCTGAAGCCAAAGACCAGCCTTCATTTGCTTGAAACCCAGCATGATTTGGGTCACAGGTTGGTCGAAGCTGACAAATTATTGTGGACCTTGGCTGAATTTTTGAGCTGTTTGTGGGTTTAGTTACAAATATTCTGTGGGGTTGGAACGTTGATTGATTTATGAGGTTGGGATAGGGTGAGCGTATGATCAGGAGGATAATAAAAGAGTAGACCCCAGTGGCACTTGAATATCTTTAGACTTATGATGTCAGAGCATTGGTCCAGCAACTGATAAGTGATTTGTCTGAGTTCTGGAAATCACCTAAGACCATCCATATTTAGGCAAGCACTTAAGCACATGCCTATGTGCCTACCTGCACATAGCTGCTTTCATGAATTAGGGCTTTTTCCCCTTCTTGCATTTGATATAGCAGAGAGAACTGGAAAAGCCTCAGGCCAAAGGTGATTTTCCATGCTGAGGTGAGGCAGACACCTAGCCGGGGAAGGGGGACGTTCTTTCAGAAGTAGAGGCACTTTGCCTGAAAGAGTTTTGAAGATGGTTCATATTTTAAACATAGAAACTAGGGAGAAGGGTGGCTGAGGATTTTCAAGGGGAAGGAGTGAGGGGCACAAACAACTAGAGGCATCAAATAAACAAGCTTCGAGCCCAGTCACTTTTTCCCTGGATGGAAAGTTGGCATAAATGTTAAAGGAGCACAGGGGAAACTGATTTGACAGGGAATTGTTTTTCAATGGCCATTTTTTGTATTATCCAGACCCCACAAGTTATGCATGTTGTTAGCTATGAGCCCAATAGCATATTTTAACTGCAAAGTACAATGGTGGCTAACTTTGTCTTTGCTCTCTCCTTCCCTCCTGTTGTTTGCCATGCACATTGCATCTAGTTAAGAGTGAAAGCTCTTTGGAGCAGGGACCATGTCAGGTTTCATGTGCATTTGTACAGCACCCAGCACAAAGAGGCTTCAATCCTGACTGGAGCGTTTGAGTCCCACAGCGTTAAAATAATAGTGAGGATGGTGTTTCATGTGGCTCCTATAAATTGCCAAATCTGAGCGATGACAAGCAGTTATTGTTACTATGGAAACTCATTTTTTTTCTTGGTTAACTCAACACATCTGTTTCATTCTGAACTTGCATGAGTGCTGTTCTGTGATTTTAATTCCACTGCTTTCTGGGAATCACAAGGAATGAACTGTTCAGCTTGTTTACAATAGACCCTGGCAGTAAATAACAGGATTGTGTATTGTAACATACTATATTTGTTCAGGTTACAATATTTTCAAATTTAAGTGAATATATTTTTGATCCAAACAACATAAAGGTGCAATAGGGCAATTAAACTTTTCAACTGTGACAGTATGGAAGCCTGTTCATCACTACAGAAGGTGTAACAACTGCACTCGTGCCATACTAGCCCATCCATTTGGAAAGCTCACAAAGGCATTTTTTTCTTTTGTAAAAGGTTACGTTCTTGTCTCATAGACCATTGATTCTCATTTAGCTGTGTTCTCCATTCCCTTTCTGTAAAGTGAACAAAAAATAATTGTACTCCATGTGTCACCCCAACTCAAGAACATGGCAACTCCTCCTTCAAGGCTCTGTGGTTAGGAATTGTTGTCATTATTTAAGAGATGACTGTGCTCATCACTGTACAAGTTAAACGGGTAAAAATATTGCCTAGAGGGAGCTTCTGATGAACTACTTGACAGACATAGGTAAGTTAGAATACACTAGGAGATCCAGAAAAAGTGTTAATTTAGAACACTGCTATTTTTATTTCTTTCATGACTGGCTAGGGCAAGCTGGTTTATGGAATAAATGAGCCAGTGCTTCTGAACTTTGCCAAGTTGGCAATTCTTCATATGAACTCCAAAAGGTAGTGCCCCTCTTATATTTACTACAAGAATAAAAATATATCAATGATAAACCTATGCACATAACTACAACTACTTCTGACCTGTTCTTGAAGGTTTTTGCTACTCTGAAGTTATGCTGGTAATTTTATTTTCTTTGATTTAGAATGGTAATAATACTTAACACGCCTTGCTGCCGGTGCTTAATTTGTGCCAACGCCTGGCAATTCACAGCCCTGGCACCTCTGGACTTTCTGCTCAGTTATGAAAGTACAAACATTGATGAAGCAGTGGAACCTCTCTTATTACAACCTAGGCACTGCTTGAAGTGCCTTTACCTTAAATAGGTCAATGCCTACCATTGGAATAACTCTGCAGTAAAGAATTTAAATTAAAAGGTGGGAGCTTGGCTCATAGGGAGTGGGAGGTCATTCTGTTTGAGGAAGCTTGTATTAATTGTACCAGCACATGGTCTCTGAAGAGACTAATAAATTATTGTTACGAGAAAGCATGAAACTCTCTTTTATGATTATGTGGTAAAAGATAAAATATATATGAATACAGGGCTGGTGATATAAAAGCAGACCATATAAACAATACATTTGCTAGCAGCTGGAAAACTAGTGATCTAGTGATCCCTGGAGACCCAAGTCAACAGCAAAAGTCCATCAGGCTGTAATAGCAAGGAAACCTATATAAAGCTGCCAAAGCTCCCAACTACAAGCCTACACGTTACTAAAGCAGGCAGAATTTGTTAAAATGGTCCCTGATGGTTATCAGCTTCAATTTCATGTATAATCCAATTTAAACTAAGTACAATTTAACAAAATGTGGTTAATTTCCTAGGTTGTGATTCTATTTCCATGTCTTGATGTTGTGTAACTGAATGCTCCTCAATTTACAAAGTTTCTACTACTATATAGCTGTTTCAATTAGCAAAAAAACAAATATCTGTAGGTGGCAATTTTTCTGATAACATTGTTAAAGAAAAAGGAAGGGCACTGGGTTCTCTCAATGAGGTAAATATTAATCTGAGTATTTTAATGATTTTAATGTTAATGTTCTTAACAACAAATAAAACTACTAGAAATTTCAGGTTGGAGAAAAGAAAGATTGAAATATTAGTATTATCTATACACTTTTATTTATAAGTTCCTGAGGTTTTTTTCTGATTTATCTTACTGTTTGTAAGTTGATGTTTACTAGTCATTAAAGGCAAAGCCATTTAAGACTTTAAATCAGTATGCACTCCATTATGATAATAGAATGGCCGTATTGCAAATTTTTCTAATGTGCACAGTTGGAGTTTCATCCAAGAAATGTATCTGGCAATAGGTTTCAGTATGTAGGGAATTGATTATGTCAAATAAGACCACAAAGTGCATTTTGACAGATCAATGAGAGGCCCTTAAATATTCTTTTAAATAATGTTGGGACAGATGTGATAAAGAAATGAAGATGACATCTATTGAAGTAAAATATTTGATGTGAATTAGAAAGGGTGATCTTATAAGAACATAAGAACATAAGAAGGGCTGTACTGGGTCAGACCAAAGGTCCATCTAGCCCAGTAGCCTGTCTGCCAACAGTGGCCAGCACCAGGTGCCCCAGAGAGGGTGGACCGAAGACAATGATCAAGCGATTTGTCTCCTGCCATCCTTCTCCAGCCTCTGACAAACAGAGGCCAGGGACACCATTTCTATCCCCTGGCTAATAGCCTTTATGGACCTAACCTCCATGAAATTATCTAGCTTCTCTTTAAACTCTGTTATAGTCCTAGCCTTCACAGCCTCCTCTGGCAAGGAGTTCCACAGGCTGACTACATGCTGTGTGAAGAAGAACTTTCTTTTATTAGTTTTAAACCTGCTACCCATTAATTTCATTTGGTGTCCTCTAGTTCTTCTATTATGGAAACTAATAAATAACTTTTCTTTATCCGCCCTCTCCATACCACTCATGATTTTATATACCTCTATCATATCCCCCCTCAGTCTCCTCTTTTCTAAACTGAAAAGTCCCAGTCGCTTTAACCTCTCTTCATATGGGACCCGTTCCAAACCCCTAATCATTTTAGTTGCCCTTTTCTGAACCCTTTCCAAGGCCAAAATATCTTTTTTGAGGTGAGGAGACCACATCTGTACACAGTATTCAAGATGTGGGCGTACTCATAGTTTTATATAGGGGCAGTAAGATATTCTGTGTCTTATTTTCTATCCCTTTCTTAATAATTCCTAGCATCCTATTCGCCTTTTTGACCACCGCTGCACACTGTGTGGAAGTTTTCAGAGAACTATCCACGATAACTCCAAGATCTCTTTCCTGATTTGTCATACCCAAATTAGCCCCCATCATACTGTACGTATAGTTGGGGTTATTTTTCCCGATGTGTATTACTTTACACTTATCCACATTCATTTGCCATTTTGTTGCCCAATCACTCAGTTTGGTGAGATCTTTTTGGAGTCCCTTACAGTCTGCTTCTGTCTTGACTATCCTAAACAGTTTGGTATCATCCGCAAACTTTACCACCTCACTGCTTACCCTTCTCCAGATCATTTATGAATAAGTTGAAAAGGATTGGTCCCAGGACTGACCCTTGGGGACACCACTAGTTACCCCTCTCCATTCTGAAAATTTACCATTTATTCCTACCCTTTGTTTCCTGTCTTTAACCAGTTCTCAATCCAAGAAAGGACCTTCCCTCTTATCCCATGGCCATCTAATTTACACAAGAGCCTTTGGTGTGGGACCTTGTCAAAGGCTTTCTGAAAATGTAAGTATACTGTATCTACTGGATCCCCCTTGTCCGCATGTTTGTTAACCCCTTCAAAGAACTCTAATAGATTAGTAAGACATGATTTCCCTTTACAGAAACCATGTTGACTTTTGTCCAACAAATTATGTTCTTCTACCTGCCTCACAATTTTATTCTTTACTATTGTTTTGACTAATTTGCCAGGTACTGAAGTTAGACTTACCGGTCTGTAATTGCCAGGATCGCCTCTAGAGCCCTTTTAAAATTATATTGCAACTACATTACATCCAAACCATGAACCAATAACAAACTTGGGCAGGGAACTTATTTACATATTCATTGTTGATCAGATATCTTTTTCACATGTGAAGGATGGCAGTCTGTTCTCTCTTGGGGCTCAGTCCATGTGCCTGGTGGGAAAATCCCTGATGTGAGTCAGATATTGGTACTTGGTTGAGATGAGTGATTCTGTTCAGTGACATTCACAAATGTGTTTAAAAAGTAAAATTCAAAAATGAAGTAGCTTTGGGACTTGTATCTTCAGAATGCTTCTGACTTGCAGAAGATTTTCAAACCCAACTGCTTTTTCTGAAGTTCTGAAAGCAGAGCTATGCTTGTGAATGATAAATATGGCTGATATTTTGGACACTAGAATTCCAGTTCAAAAGTGTAAATGACTTTTCATAGAAAAACCTAGGAGTATCCTGTCTGCATCCTTTTTAGTAATTCACAAGTGGAGTCCATTCTTTTCCAGCTGTTTGGCAACTATGACAATAGTTATTATCCTCCTTCAGACTACTTCTGCCATGAAGCTTACTAAACACTCAGTAGCTAAGCAGCTGGCATGCTATGACCACTGCTTATTATAATGCTCAGTATCTTCTCTCTGTTGTCGAGTGCACCTCCTCTGTTTATTGCACCCAACTGTTGCCTCATTATTGTAAATAGAGCCATGCAAATCCATAGATATCCACAGCTAATTTTTTTGGATACAGATGCAGATGTGGATACACATTTTGTATCCGCACAAGGCTCTAATTGTAATTTCTAATGGTAAGAACTGCCTTTTTGTTGGGGTCCACAGTGCCCAGCCAATAGGACCACAGCCTCTAATGCAGGCCTCTGAGGGTATGTCTACACTACAGGATAAGGTCAAATTAAGATACGCAATTTCAGCTACATTAATTGCATAGCTGAAGTCGAAGTACCTTGTCCCGACTCTTGGCACTGTCCACACAACAGGAAGTTGAAAGGAGACTTAGGGTGCGTCTACACAGCACCCTAAACTCAAAATAACATATCCAATTTGCTCTATGCAAATTGCGTGTCTTGTTATTTTGATTGAATTTCTAAATAACTTATTTTGAAATTTGGTGCATCTACACAGTGCCAAATTTTGAAATAGCGTACTATTTTGAGCCATCCCTTAGCCTTTGAGCAACGAGGTTTACCGAGATGGCAAAACAGCACACCCCTTATTTCAAAAAATATTTTGAAATAACAGGAGGCTTGTGTAGACATGGGGTAGCTATTTCGGGATACCTCCGGTATCCCAGAATAGCCATCCCGTGTAGACAATTCTAACCTAAATGAAACACTAAATTGAATTGTCTATTATACCTTGTAAAGAATTACTCTCTGCTCACTTGATTCATCATAGGTAGTATTTTATTTCTCATCATTTTTACTGTAGTCCAATTAAAGTCACTGTAATTAATTAAGGCATATTTGATCTAGCAGATTTCAGAATGGAAAACATTCTGAATAAAAACTGGCAAGGAAGAGATTTCATGTGGCCCACACCACTCTTTTGTGGAAAAAATGCTGGAATTGTTTACAGTGCATCAAGGAATTTTTTGTGTGTATATGCACCCATACAAGTTTTTCAGTAGTATATTGATTGCTTTATTTTATTTGAAACATATAAATCATTTAATTCATCCTAGGTTATCCATACTTTGTGTGGTAACTTTATTAATTGCTCCACACACAGCTTCAATGGGATGGGGGAACTGGCATTTGAATTTTCAGTTGGATACTCAAAAAGTGAGACAACAAAAAATGTTGGCAGAATATTTTGGACTAAGTGACCTTACCTCCCCACTACATGAGTAAGGGATAAAGCCTAGAACAGAATCCTTGAATTCTGGTTTCCATCTGAAAAAAATCAACTTTCTCTCTCCCTTTTCCTTTACAGATAATTTTTTAGAAGGATTATATGGCCAAAACTTCATACTTATTACTTTATACTTATTACTAAAACTAATAAGCGAAAGTTCTTCTTCACACAGCGCATAGTCAACCTGTGGAACTCTTTGCCAGAGGAGGCTGTGAAAGCTAGAACTATAACAGAGTTTAAAGAGAAGCTAGATAAATTCATGGAGGTTAGGTCCATAAAAGGCTATTAGCCAGGGGGTAGGAATGGTGTCCCTGGCCTCTGTTTGTCAGAGGCTGGAGATGGATGGCACGAGACAAATCGCTTGATCATTGTCTTCGGTCCACCCCCTCTGGGGCACTTGGCGCTGGCCACTGTCGGCAGACAGGCTACTGGGCTAGATGGACCTTTGGTCTGACCCAGTACGGCCGTTCTTATGTTCTTATGTTCACTGTTGACTTTTCTGTCATGTTCTGTTTTCGGCTATATATATGTATACATCCTTTCATTCCTTTTGGAAGCAGTGTATTAATGAAGCCAGAGCAGCCCCTTTTTGATTAGGCATAACCTAACTCATTTGACAAAATGAGTTCATTTTATAAGCCTTTATAGAATCTTCTGATAGATTTCACTACTTGCTGCACTCACTGCCTTCTGTACAATTTATTCTATAGGGAATCATCATAATGAATCACAGATTCTTCCATGTATACTACCACTACCATTACCATTACAATAAAATAAAAAATTGCATTTGAGTTTTTAAAATATATACCCTTCCTAAATTGCAGAATGAAATGAAGTGAATAGCTCGTAGATCTGCTCTCTCTCTTTGTTTTCTGTTATATAACTCTTCCTGAGAAAGACTGGATAGTACCTGAGATCCTTAGCAGCAGAGTCACATCAGCACATTCAGCATGATGTTACCCTGCCCCTTTCAGTGAGTCACTGTCATTCTAAGAGCAAAACATGCCAAAAATGTAAGGAGGACTATGGCATTTGCTTCACTGCTTTTAAAAAAAAAAGGCACATGTTTTACCTCAGAGTAATTAACATTCAAGAGCTGTAGCTTTACCATGAGTTAAACTTGCTAGGGTCAGCCCCTGAAGGAGTTTGTTTACTCTCAATAAACAAAGTGCCTGGTCTTCTTGTGATTTTACCTCAGGATAGCTGATGCATATGAGTTACCCTGAGGTTAAAACTGCACCTGTTTAGCAGTGAAGACAAGGCTTTATTTACCATGGTGAAATCTGTAATAGGTGAGATAATTGGGGCAAGTAAATGATACTTAGGCTATGTCTACACTACAGAGTTTTTCCGGATACCTGGAGGTATCCCAGAAAAAATCCGCCACATCCAGGAAACGCATCTGCTCTTCCACTTTTTTTTGCAGAAGCGCAGACATGCTCTTTCGGAAGCCTTATCTTCCTCATTCCACAAGGAAGAAGAGCTCTTCCAAAAGAGGAGGTTTTTCCAAAATTTGGCCCAGTGTAGACAGGCCAAATTCTAGAAAAGCCTCTTCCGACAAAACTATTGGAAAAAGGTACTCAAATTGCAGAGTGCAATTTTGTGTACCTTTTTCCGATAAATCATTGTAGTCTAGACATAGCCTATATGTAGTCATATATAAATATAGTTGAAAGAAGCAGAAGCTACAATAGTAACAGAGGACATACTGACTAAAGCAAAAGTAGCTTTACGAGAGGGGAATGATATCTGAGTTTCTCCTAAAATACAAACTGCAGTGATTTCTAATCACATCAAGCACTAAGAGTCTACCCTCATGCATATTTTTGTGCAACAATATGGCTCAGTTACAGGTATTTAGTAGTGTGCTCTAGGGGGTAGTGGGCAGAGGCAGACAATAAGGGGAATGTACTCAGCAACACTTACTGCACCTTTTGCGTAAAGGTGCAACATCTGCTTCCCTGAGCACCAGAATCCAGGGACACACGTAGAGATGGATTCCTGCTCACACCCTATCCCAGCTTCTGCCTACCACTGTGACTGAACACATCCACTCTCTCTCCTCATGCTCAGAGCACTATGGCAGGTTTAATGAGTAGGAGAAGGTCTCAGGCTGCAGACTCAGAACAGGAGTGCATGGTATAGCAGCGGTTTTAGGGCCAGGTTTTGATCTGTGGTGCACCATCAAGACAGGAGTACTTCCACTGACAAGAGTCAACTGCTGTAGAAACTGTTACTGAAATCATAATTAGACAGGCAGCCTGGCAGAACTGTCCGGGAAGGCTGGGAACTAGTGACCTAGACTCAGATGCAGGAAGGGCCTTAGGAGTTGCAATCACATCTCTAAAAAAATCCTTGCATAGATATTTAGATGCACAATTGGCATATTCAGCTTTAGCCTTAAATGCTTCAAAAGACCATCATTATCTAAAATACACATTTTAATTTTACTGACTATAGTATAAAAACTTGCTTCCAAAATGTTCCAGTCCTTTCTAGCTATCCGTATTCCCTTTCAGCCCCCTATTGAAGAGAGCCCTTAAGAAGGGACAACATTCCTTTTCTTCTACAGCTTGACACTCTCTTAAATCGGGATTCTCTGGTTTATCAACATCCATGGTCCAGCATGAATGTTGCAGGAGCAGAGAGTCCCAGTGGAGGGCCAGCATTAAGGATCCCTGCGGGGTTGGGAACCCAGCATGTGGCTGCCCAGTGGAGCTGGGAGTCCCTGCGCATGTGCAGCTGCTCAGGGAGCCCCGGCGGTGTGCTGGGCTGCCCAGGGAGCCCTGGTGCATGAGGCACAGGGCTGCTCAGGAAACCCTGGCGCACGGGGCTCCCCAGAGAGCCCCAGCGTGTGAGGCTGCCTGGAGCCCCAGCACTGGGCTCCCTGGTGGAGTCACAGCAGTGATGGCTGCCCAGAAGGCCAGCAAGTCAGCAGGGCCAGCTGGGAGGCCAGCATGCAGGCCAGGGGTGCCAGTGGCAGGGGTCCAAGAATGACCTCCCCTGGTCTGGCAAAATCCCTCATCCAGGACCAGTTAGGTCCTGAGGGTGCTGGACCAGTGAGGTCCAACCAATAGACAGCCAGACAAATAAGTTTCCCTTTTACTACTGACTTTTGGATAAACAAGTCAGAAGAAAACCCTCCTCTAGCATCAATATTTCACTAAGATATAAAATCCATTATGATTTCTAAAATCTTTGGTAACATTTTAAACATAAGCATATAGTGACATTTCATTAATATGTCTTGTTATGCAAATCACATGAAATAAATTAGTGTTCCTTTTTTTAGAAGCAATGAACTTTGTTATGAACACACTAAACTGCTCAAACAGATTAATTTAAAATAATGACTTTGTTTCAGTGAGTTTAAATATTTAGTAACCTGAAATGATTACTTTATGAAAGCTTAACAGTATATTTCATAACAAGGAAGGGTTGCACCATGTATTCCATAATATTTAATGTTGTATTCAGCAGGACAACTGACTTGCCCTTACTACAAAGTTTTTGCAAATAAATCTCTCAGGGTATGTCTACACATCAAAGTTAATTCAAAATAACAGCCATTATTTCAAATTAACTTTCCTAGCATCTACACAGGCAAACCGCTATTTCGAAATAAAATCAAAATAGCGGGGCGCTTATTTTAAATTTGGTAAACCTCATTCTACGAGGAATAACGCCAAATTCAAAATAGCTAATGCGAAATAAGCGCTGTGTAGATGCTTATTTCGAAATAGGGGGCCTCCAGCCCTTCCCAGTTTCCCCTGGTAGCCACTATGGGCCAAACTTCTCTCCTCTCCCCCAGCCCCGGAGCCCTTAAAGGGGTAGACTCTGGCCATAGTGCATGTGCCAGCTACAGGCCTGCCAGCACAGAGCCAGCAGTCACTGACCCAGTGGCCCCAGTATGAGCCGGGCAGCCAGTGCCAGGCAGCTGTCCCCCGCCCAGTCCCCCAGCTCCCAGGAAACAGCCAGGGGCCGGAGACAGCGGGCGCCCTCCTGGACTAGTGCGGAGATCATGGACTTCATTGAGGTTTGGGGGGAGGCCTTCAATGTCCATGATCTCCGCACTAGATGGAGGAACGCTACCGTGTATGGCCGCATAGCTGCCACCATGGCCACCAAAGGCCACATGCGCACCCAAGAGCGGTTGCGCATGAAGATTAAGGAGCTGCGGCAGGCGTACGCCAGGGCCACTCGGGGCAGCTCCTCAAAAGGGGCAGACACCTGCCCCTATTTTGATGCCCTGGACCACATCTGGAGGGCACCGATCTGGGAGCGGAGGACCCTGACCAGGGCATGGAGGAGGAGCCGCAGGAGCTGCCATGGAGGGTGCCATGCTGACAGGACCCCCGAGCTATCCCAGCAGTGGAGTCACCAGGGTCATCCGGGGAGGCCACACCAGGTGAGTGCCATCACTGCCCCCTTCCCGGGAGGGGTGGGGGCAGAAAGGGAGACCAGGAACTGTGCGCATGGGCCTTGCTTATCATGGATCATGCAGCAACCTATGCAGTGCCACCCCTGGGCAGGTGGCTCCAACTTCCTGCCACACAGGGGCCGTGACCGGATAGCCACACACGCGTGTGAAGAGACATGACATGCTCCTGACCCTGGCGTGGGACACAGCAGGATGCCCTCCCTCCACAAGCCCCCTCTACACAGAGGCAGGGGACATCTCCCCCCACCTCGGCCGCACTATACACAGCACAGGGGCATGGGTGCGGTCTCGGGGCAGCTCCCACTCCCGGGGATACCCAGACATTCCAACCATGGCCTCTGTGCAAGCACAGTGGCTCTGACAGTGCAGGGCATGGTCATCCTCACCTCACAGAGGGGGGCTGGGCTTCACCCACTGTGTCCCCAGGGAGAACTGACCACTTCTCTTCTTTCTCCACAGCCGCACCAGCTGCACGTGCAGGGCGCACCACCCCACCCGGGACATTCTCCCGCACCTGAGAGTTCAGCAGATCCACCCGAACACTTCAGGGGTACCGAGACCAGCACCTGGGGGCCTTGCGAGCCCTGCACCACACCTTGGAGCACTGGGTGCAGGACAACCGGGAGTTCCAGTGGGAACTGCTTGCCCAGGGTCGTGCCATCTGCGAACACCTGCAGACACTGGTGCAGAGCGTGTTGCCTCCTGCCGCTCCAGCGCCTGCTGCCTCCCCAGATACCGCTCCTCTTCCCACTCCTTCTCTCCCTCCTGCCTCTCCCTCCTGAACCTCCACACCCTCCTCCCCATCCCCCCAGGGATGCCGAGGCCCCCGCACCCTCTGTGCTGGGAGACAGTTGGCCTGGCGAGACCCCCACCCCTGAGCCCTGAGCTTCCCCTTCCCCTTCTTCCCCTTGCTTCCCCCTTCCAGCTCCCTCCTCCCCGTTTTCTCCATCCCATCTTCCACCCTCTCTCCTCCCCTCTCCTGCCTCCTTTCCCCAGTCTCCCCATAGATTCATTTCCCCCCCCCAGTTTTCTTAAATAAAGAGAGTTTATATTTTCGAAAATACGTGTATTTTATTTCACATTAATAAGGGGGGACTAGGGAGGGGTACGTGGAAGGACGTGAGAGAGGAATGAGGCACAAGCCCCCAGTGGGACAGACCAGGGAGGCTCTGAATGCTCCTCAGGGTGGACGCTCTCCCACAGGGCCTCTTGGATACTGACAGCCCCCCGATGGACCTCCCGGATGGTAGCCTGCAGCAAGTGCAGCCAGGCTAATAGCAACGCATCCATGAGATGCACCGGAGTGCCCAGAGGCAGCTCTGGCTCCATGTTGCAGAGTGCTATGGTGTCCTGAGTGAGGGCAACCAGAGCACTCCAAGACACAAATGCTTTGCTGTCCCTCATCGAGGCAGGTAAGCAAGCAGAGACACCTAAGAACCGGCTGCCTGGGGTGGAGGGGGGTGTCCCTTTAAGCACATGCCTCAGATAGCCACAGGCAACAGCCACACACAGACACCCCTGAACTGATGTCCTGCCTGACCTGGTTCCGGCCGGCCTTAAATCCCCTCTCTTTCACAAGAGGCTATTGTCTTCTTGGGATGGGAAGGGGGACTCAGACAGAGATCACTCACCAGTGACTCTCCCCAGGAGGAGGGAGCCCCAGTTCACACACCCCAAAAGAGCAGGGGGGTGCCCTGTGTCCTGATCATGGTGGACAGAGTGAGTTGTGGGGTTTTACTGCCAAGCAGCAATTCTGCTTTAATTAAAAGAGCAAGAGAGGCTGCAAATAGGTTTTTGATCAGGTACAAGGGCTCTGCTCCCACACACCAGTGGCCCTCCTGCCTGGCAGAGCTGAGATTTGATCCAGGGGTACTCACATCCCAGGTGAGCACCCTAACCCCCATACCACAGAGGATTTTGGAAGCTTCTTGTGCCACGCTTAATATATAGTTAAAGTGGAACACTTGAATGTAACAGGTTACCCTGCCACTCATCTCTAAACAAGCAGGGGTTGAACCATCACCTCCTTGCCTCTGGGGCAGGTACCCAAAGCATAAGAATAGAGAGAGAGTCACAAGGGTTAAACGACCCAATTCTCATATTTACTGAACCTGGCCAGCCATGAACAGAAGAGGTGGAAGGAGCCTCCACCTTTGACCATCTGCTAGGCCAGCACTTAGGCCATTCATCTGAAAAGACCAACATTCAGATCCTCTCTCAGGAAACTTAAAGGAAATTTGAACCAACACTTGCACTGGTCAAGCACTCAAAGTCCTAAACTACCGAGACTCTCATGAGGTCCTTGTGGCTCAATGACTACTTAATTATTTAATGACAGGGACCCATCTTCAAAAGGAAACACTGAGGAAGCCAGCTCCTAGGCCAGTCACTTGAGAGAGAAGAGCTCAACAAGCAAAAGGAGGATGTGAACCCCAACCTCCCACCTAGTAAGCTACATGGGCTATTTGTTGGGGCTTTGGCCTTATGAACATGCACTGAAAGTGGAGCCACTTCAGCAGAAAGGAGGCCCCAGGTCAGAATAGCTCCTAGCCCAGCATTTTGGCCATTCACGTGAGAGGTAAGAGATGAATGTTCAAATCCCTTCTCAGCAAGCATAAAGGGGGGATTTGAACCCCAAGCTAACACATGCTAAGCGCACACCCAAACTGCTAGGCTCCACAAGACTACAACACCATGATGCAGCAAACGCCAGGCCCACCCCAGGGAGACCACTTCTTTGTCCAGCAGCTGCACATTCACTTCAGAGACAGCTGCTCAAGTCCCTTTTCAGGAAGCAGCTGAATCCACATCACCCACAAAGCTGCATGACCATCCAGATCACTGGGTTAAAAATGGATTCAGCAATTCAGCCTTACCTAATTGCTACTTAATAACAATGGCACAGCCTCAAAACACTACAAGACACAACCCACCTTAGCCTGTCCTTGACTGGGACTCTCACATGAGAGAATGCAGAGGCCTTCTCAAGCAGGGAGAAGGAAATTAAACCTACCTTCTACCCAGCATCTACCCATCCCAGGTACCAATCCCTGCTTGTGGTCTTTGGCCAAGAACCACTTAGGTGCCAAAATAATTTCTTGTGAGGTACCTTTGAATGCCCCACCAAACAACTAAGGCAAGAGGGGGAAGGAGGCTGAGACCTACCATGAAATCTTTAGCCTAGTGGTTAGGGGGCCTTACCTGTGACTGTGGGGAAGGGCAGCCTGGCTCCCATTTCAGCATGGGAAAGCCATTACAAAGGCAGGATATGCTAGAGCTCTATAAACCCTGTGGAGAAGTGAATAAGGACGTGTTATTCACCCCTTCGCATAACACAAAAGTCAGGGTGACCCAAGGACGTGAATAGGCAGCAGGTTTACACCAAACCAAAGGCTGTCTTCCTGCAAAGCACAGGCACACAGGCAGCATGTGGCCCTCCTTGCTAGTCGACGTCATGAAGGCCAACCTGTAAGTAGGTTCAATTAAAAAGTGAGCAACTGCATGGAAAATGGCTCCACCAAGGGCTATTAGCCAAGACGGTCAGGGACACAGTCCCATGCTGCAGGCATCCCTAAACCTCAGATTGCCAGCTGCTGTAAGTGGCTGACAGAGGGCAGATCACGTGATAATTGGCCTCTTCTGTCCATCACCTTTGAAGCATCTGGCATTGGCCACTGTTAGAAGATGGGTGACTGGGCTAGCAGGATCATTGGTCTGACCCAGTCTTAATTACCATCTTAATTTCTCCTGTGGTGTTTGACGCTCCCTCTCTAGGCCAGTGGTGGGGTTACTCTGGTGTGTTCGGGGAGCTGCTGGGTCAAATCCCTTTTCTGCTCCCTGAAAGGCTGTGTGGGAAGAGGGATGTGCTGCAGCCCATGTACGTGCCTGGGTTATACAGCTAGTTGTGGTGATGGAGGCTGGGAGCCCCTTGAGCTGGCCTGCGGAAGCTGATACTCTTTAGTTAAATATTATTTGGGCAGCAGTAGCTTCCCTCTTGCCTGTGGAAGCTGTTTAAATATTGGTTAGGCCACGAGATGCTTCCGACTTCCTCTGTGGCAGTGGATTTGGACTGTAGCAGGTGTGGGCTTGTGCCCTGGTGCCTGTGCCTGCCTCTGTTTCATAATATCCCTGGGCTTGCTGCTCTCTTGTCTGTTGAAGCTGTTCCACTTGAGTTAAATGTGCTTTGGGCCAGACTCACCGCTATCCTCATTCTCTAGTCCAGTTGCTTCAACAAGAGCAGAAGACTAGAGGCATTTCATATGCATTGCAAACAGTGACTGATGGGCATTTTTGATGGTTTGATTTTTATCAGTAATAGGGATGTATTATGGAGAACTGGCCTCGAGAGGATTAAAATCCTCATTGGTCACTGCCAGCTGGAACTTTTTGGCCATATTGCCTGCCTCAGAGATAAAGTCCCTGCACACTGAGAGAGTGTTCTATGCATCACAGTGGAGCCAAAAGTGGATGGATTGGGGCTGGTGCCCAGGAGAGGAGCCGAGAGTCCAGCATGAGGGCTGGCAGCATAACCAGCCCAGGGGCAAGGAGCCCGGTGGCTTAAGCTGGGGACAGCAGGACAGCCTGGCCAGGGTGTGGAGCCTGGTGTCTGGGGCTGGAATGGCATGTCAGCTTGTCCAAGGGAGCAGTGACCAGGGCCAGAGCTGTACCCTGCAGTTGGGTCTGATCCTGGCATCACAAACTTGCCAGTGGTGTGGAGCCCAGCAACTGGAGCCACAGAGCCTAGGGGCCAGACCCAAACCCACCAACTCTGCCCTGTTGGGCGCAGAGTCCAGCAGCCAGGGCCAGACTGGCAACTCAGCCTGGCCAGGGGCCCAGCATCAGTCCCGCCAAGGGCTCGAAGTCTGGCAGCTGGGGCAGTGAGGTTAAGACCAGGACCAGACCCAGCATCTCAGGCCCATTGGGGATATGGAGTCTGGTGTCTGAGGCAAAATCTGGGTCAACATCAGCCCCGCTAGAGTTGAGCAGCGGGGGTTGAACCAGCAGCACAGCTTCGTTGGGGACAGCATAGAGCCCAATGGCTAGGTCGGCAGCCAAGAGGGGAGCCAGACCAACGGCCAAGCCATCTGCTGATCTGGGTGGGAGTGCGGAGCCCAAAAGGGGATCCCAGCTGAGTCTCCTGATGGACCTTGCGAGAGCCCCAGAGTCCATCAGCAGAGGGGGGATTGACCTCCCCTGGGTCAACTCCCTCGTTCGAGACCAGTCAGATCCCAGGTGTGCTGGACCAGGGAGGTCCAACCTGTACTTTTAAAAAGAGAAGAAGCTGTGATCATTAATAATTCTATTGAATACTGTGTTGTCCTTCTTGCTTCTTTCATTTGCTAGTGCTTTAATGCGGGTGGTGCTAACTCATCTTATCTTTTAGTATTAAAATAAATACCTTTTAACTTAGTTGTTTGGAAGATACAGGAGAGTGGGGAGGAGCAGCTGTAAAATTAACACAGACCCTTTGAAATGGAAATTGCTTAATAAAAGATTATCCATGATAACAGAGGATTTGAAGAAACTCCAAATACATCAAGGTATTGCTTTTTGAAATGCTGATGCATATGGGCACCCTCTGAAATAAAAAGATTTTCATTACTATAACGTGTCAACACATCTTGGGTTCAACTTAATCTACTTTTCTATGCTATTATGTGGGCATGTTTTAAAATGGTTAATTTCATATGAATCAATATTTTTCATGTATCTTTTTAGGATTAGTAAACAATCTTTTTGGTGACACAGCAGATCTGTCCTGTAGTCTCTTGCTTCTAGTCGTATCTGAATATTAGAAATGTTAAGCAACACTACATATATATGAGATTGCCAAAGTGGCTAAACAATTTCTCAAGGATAAGATTATTCTGGGATTTCAATGTTTGAGATGCTTATGAATAGAACCCAACGTGAATACAAAATTTGTATCCACATTGGCATCTGTATCCACAAAAATGAGCTACAGATATTTGCACTGACATCCATGCATGCAGATACCCACAGATGTAAAGCAGATATCTGCAAATTTGCAGGGCTCTACTTATGAATATAAATAATCACTTTCACTTCATGCTACTGCACTATCAGGCTTTCTTCAGATCACCGCAATATGTTTCTTCTTTATATAATAGGTTACAATGGGATTAATTTCTGTTCAGAACAAGTGTCTGCCAACCATAATTAACAAAAAGCGATAATGTAGCAAGATGAATGCATTAGGCTTAGACAATTATATATGCCAAGCATGTTTGAGGTTTTCCCTCACATAATTCTCACCATTGCTCTATCATAGATATCAGCTGTTCCTGGGGATTATTCTCTAAGCTTTGTCTAACTGAGGGTAATTTGCATGGGTGTAACTACATGACTTGTTGCTCAAATGCAGTTTCCTCATACAGACCCACTACGTTTGGGCATAATGAAGCTTGCGCTGTTGGGACTTATGCCTTATCCCAATATATTTTGCTTGTAGAAATGCAATTAAAAAAAAGGGGATTTCCCACAAAGAAAAATTGTTCAGTGGTTAGGACACTAGCCTGGCAATCAAAAGATCAAGGTTCATTTTCCTGCTATCACAGATTTCCTGTGTGATTCTGGGCAAGTCACTTAGCTTCTCTCTCCCTCAGTTTCCTCATCTGTAAAATGAGAGTATATCCCTATTACACAGGGTCCTAATACATTAAAAAATTATGAAGTGTTCCATTACTATGGTAATGAGGGTTACAGCAGTACTTATTATGGAGGAGTGACATTAATAATTTCTGTGTATAGCTCACATAAGTAAGAGTTGAGAATATGCAGAACAGCTACCACTTTCTAAAAACCTTTCATTAGTTCCATGAAAAACTAGAGGTGTGCTTCTAAACCAGGGCTGGGCAGTAAGAAAAGTGATAGCCTGCCAGGGTTAGTCCCTGGCGGGCTGCCACCACTATATTTACCTGCTCCTCCACAGGTATCAGGCGATCATTGGCTGCAGAATATCTTTTAATCTGATCTCAGACAAAGCATTTTAAGAAAAATCTCATATCTGACCAAAGTTGTTTGATCCTGCACCAGTGAAATAGTAACAATATAAAAATCTCTGTTTTAGCTTATTTTGTTTTGTTCAGTTGAATTATATCTTTTGATTTTCAAAAAGAGTTTAATTCATAATTGACTGACTAAAATACTGTCTTTTTAAGCTCAGATTTTTACATCCTGTCACATGACAAAATGCAAAGCTGTTTAATGACTTAGTATTAAGGTGCTCCTTTTTTTATCAAGTCTTTCCTAGTGAAAAAGCACTTGTTTTTTAGATTTAAAAATAATGACACACTGATGTAGCTCTGTAGTATTTCAAAGGGAAATGTTCCCACGTAACATCAGCACAATGTTGCTAAGTTAATATAGAATCAGGTCTCTAATTAGCACACAGTCAGTCCTAAACAGTAACAAGCAGAAGCAGAAGAGGAAAGAGAGAGGCCATGCTGGAGGCTAAGGGACCACTGCAGACTGCTTCCAACAGAACTTCTCACAATAATACTCAGGCTATGCAGAGGATGTAAATTTCATTTCGTGAATGATTTCAAAAATTTGACTTGATTCATTCATTGCAACTCAGCCCCCCCCCCGCAAAATTTAAAAAGTCTCCACAAAGTAAAATTCTGAAAACTACTTTGTTTTGATTTCCACTTTTTAAAAATTGCATTATGTTGTATATATTATAACATATACAGTAAAATAATTTGAAATAAAGAATAATATCAGCATGCAAACCATTTAAAAAAACATTAAAACAGGACATGACAGTAGTCAAACTTTTTCTCCAGTTTTCTTCTGAAACAAAGGCTTTGGCCTAATTTCACATAGCATTTGGATATTGGCAGAACTACATATTTTAACAGCATGTGTTTCCATCACATTTAGCAGTGATTATTACAATTAAATTCCACTATACACCAATAGAATCATAGAATATTAGAACTGGAAGGGACTTCAAGAGTATTTAAAAATAATTTAAATAGAAAACACTACACCTTATATTTTATACCCATGCACATTATATTTTAATTCTTTATTGTAGTCTTACAAAAAATAATTGCTGCTGGTTTTTTTCTCCCATAGAGTAATTTTCTTTCACTCTAATCTACAAATCTCTTTCAAATATTCATTTCAATTCTTTTATTTTTCATCCTTACCAATGTGGGCCCTTCTCTTCTTACCATCTACTGTAATATGTTCATTAATATTATTGTAATGATAAGAAAATGGATTAAACAATTCTCTGACATAAGAATGAAAGGACTTTGGACATGATATTGTTCATAATAGCAATTCCCCTTTAATTAAATAAATTTCATTTATACAGCTAAATTACTCTTCATGGACAAAGCCCCATTGAATCATGGTTCTATGTGGATACAGAATGTTCTCTGTGAAGATAACTTGCAAGATCAGAGAATCATATTCTACATTTCTTTACTCCCCAGGCCTATTCCATTCTTACCAACTTTCCTCTTGGATTTTGGAGCCATGTCCTTCTCCTAATTCAAAACATCCCTCTCGACTCTGTGACTTTTCTGTATTTAAATAGTTCTTTTCAAAATTTAGACTGCTCTCCCAAAACTCTTCTCCTCAACTATGTCACAAACAAAAATGATTAAAGACCAAGAAAACATGACCTATGAGAGAAGACTGTTTATTTAGTGTGTAAAGGACACCAGAGGGGATATGGTAACAGTTATCAGGTACTTAAAAGGTTGTTACAAGAAGGAGGAAGAAGAATTATTCTCCTTAACATCTCCTGACCAGAAGCAATGGACTTAAATTGTAGCAAGGCAAGGTTAGGTTGTACATTTGGAAAAACTTCCTGTCAGGGTGGTTCACCACTGGAATGAATTGCTTAAGGAGATTTTTCAGAGCAGGTTACACAAACACCTGCCAGGGATGGTCTAGATGGTGCTTGGTTCTGCCATGAGTGCAGGGAACTAGATGTGGCCCTGGTCTACACTACAGAGTTATTTTGAAATAACCTCTCTTATTTTGAAATAATAAGCAGCGCGTCCACACTACCAAGCCTGTTCTTTCAAAATAACAGGCTGGTTATTTTGAAATCTGTACTCCTGCTTTCCTGGGGGAATAACGCTGACTTAGAAATAGTTATTTCAAAATAGTATTAGTGTGGATGCTCCACTGCTGCTATTTTGAAATAACTACTCCCCAGGGTCATTCAAAGTAATTACTCCCCAGTGCTTTCTCGGGCTGTAAGTTGAGGTAGCATGTCCACATTAAGGGAGCCTGCCTCGGACTAATATCAAGGCTCCCTCATAATGGGGACATGCTATTTCAATTTTGTTATTTCGGGAGTTATTATTTTGAATTTAGTTATTTCAAAATAATTTTCTAGTGTAGACATGCCCTTGATGATCTTTCGAAGTTCCATCCAATTCTAGTATTCTATGATACCACAATCACAGTTTTGTACTAGATTCCAGATTTACTTGAATTAGTTCTTGCATCCATAATAAATGTAATAAGTCATATTTTGCCTTTAAAAACATTTCAGGCAACCATTGAGAGCTGTATAGATTAGTAACTAAAACCAACTCTATAATAGATTCTTGGATTGGTTAATTATGAGGGTTAATGACTTCACGTAGATATTTTTCCAAACATCCTGAAATGTGCAGCATGCAAATTAAACCAAGCAGAGTTACTGTTATGTTATGACTTTCAGATATTGCACTCCAGTGTTCCCCCATATCATGGTATGTTTGGATAACAGCTTTTCACAATTTGACATCCATTGATTAATCATTTTTCTCTGTCTCTCTTTTCCATACAGTTTAATGACTGAGCAATTTTTTTCTTTCTACCAACATCAAAAATATAATTAAAGTCTTCATTAAGCTGTGCTATTGTGTAAGAGATTAATTTTCCTTGTCTCCAATATATTTTTGGTTCAATGGAAAAATAGATTAACTGATGCATATTTTAGGCAGTTTGATTTAAGATTAAATTACAGCAGTAATAATTATTCAAGATATGTCAAAGATTCAGAACAAATTAGGGAGTTATTTGTGGATGTGGCAAATCAAGGCACTCTTCTCCTTCCTGTAAGTGATTTGGTAAGAGAAATGGTGGAACTAAACTGGTAGACTCTCTAAAAGGAATACATTTTTTACTAAATGGTCAATGTTAAGAAGTCCAGATTTGCCAGTAGTTTCCACCTAATAGTATTTGCACTAGAAGTTCCTTGCTATTTGCAAATGCTGATTTATTTTTAATAAGATCATTGCCATAGTATTCAGGGCTGCTATTTTAATTTACATCTGATTGTAAATGCAGAAGCATCATAGCTCACCTTGAAGGGAAAAAAAGCACCAAGGATGAACCTTTCAATAGGTCTATTTAAAACAAGCAACACAAGCAAGTATGAACTTAATTTTGAGATAAAAGGAGTTATCATGCAAATACTATTTCTCCTTGTCATTTGACACGAAATGGAGGAAATACTTTCACTTGCACCAGGGCTGGCGAGCTGTCCCTACACACTGTAGAGACAGCATCATAGACCCTAACCAGTAGTCCAGATTACCTAAAGATCCACTAGCAATTCTCCATAGCACAGAGATAGTTGCAAGATGAGCAAACTATAGTTGCTATGATATGGCAATGGCAGCCAAGGAATAGCCTTGGAGGATTTCCCACTCTCAAAGTGTCCATGGAGAACTCTAGTATATAGCCTACTTACTAGTGCTATGTAATAGAGTGAGAGTTGGGGGCTGGCCTAAAATACGTGTCAAGGTCCTTTCTAGCCCTATGATTCTATAAGCAATCATGGAGTGAGAGCCGACTTTAAGAATCAGTACCTGCCTATAGTTCTTTGCCACGTTATTCCCACTGTTAATACTAGAAGAGGTGAGCATGCAATTGTATTAGCAAAGGCTCTGAACCTGCTAGATTCCTTACAACTACAAAAGAAAATCTGGAACTCCAGTGCTATCACAATTTCAAAAGGTCATCTTTTGCTAACACACTTTCTGTACTGAGCAGTGTGGTGGGCCTGTCACTGACTCTGATCTGAATGTTTTTGTTCCTTCAGGGATAGCACAGTAGTATTTTAATAGCAACGGGAAGACTGTCAACAGAATCGCTACCAAAGGGTGCAAACTGATTATGAGTCAGCTTCTGAATTTTAATCTATTTCTGATGAAGAGACACAAGGGGAAAGAGACTGAGGGCACTAGGCTGGCACTATTTTGGGTGGGGAAGGGGTACTGCACAGCCTCAGTGTACAGTGTTTAAGAGAAAGCTACAGTTCAGTCAGATGAAGGATTTTATAATCTTCAACAATTTGTTCATCTGTGTCACCATGACAATACTGAACAATGAACAATTACTTGCTGTTATTCAATACTAAATGTGAAACACAGGCCAGATTCTACTGTAATCAAAATATCATACCTTTTCTTCATATGCTGCTTTTGAAATGAATGTTAAGTAGTAAACAAATGCAATCACTTTCAAATCTGACTTTTAGGAGCAAATCTGACACTCTTGAAAGACTGGAATTCCACCCAGGAGGGCAACTTTATACTGTGCAGGGGGCTCTCTTAGATCCTCACCTTAGAGTTGCTGGGGAATTAGTTCAATTGTGGTATCACCCGAGTATCCAGCTCACTCTACCTCCAGCCAGCTCTACTGACTTTCTGAATTGCACCAGCTGGCTCTTGATCAAGAATGGAGAGCATCCAAGGCTGCCCTGACATTTGTCCAAGGAGGCATTGTGACCCTGGGGGTCCGAAGCCCATGTTTCTCTGGTAGAAGTTAAGCCATTAAGGAAACCTATTTTTATTCAATGTTTAGATTATTCAATTTGTTAACTTCAATCATTAGAAATAACAGAAGTTTTATTGTTTGCTTAAAATGTTTGAAATGTGTTACAACAAAAAATGTATTAAATGCACTTCGGTATATTGTATATCCTCCTGTTACATGTATAGTTTCACAAAGGGGATTAAAAACATATACTAAGTATTTTAGTATCTCTGCTACGATAAAACAATCTTACCTTAGAGTAGTGCATGCCCTACTCTCCACTCATGCGTGTTTTGCTGTGACAATCCTGAGGCTGTGCAAAGAATGTGTGCAATGCATTTTCATAGTGGCTGTGAAAGTAAAATAGTATTAACAACATCAATAATTAATTGTAGAGGTGATCGATAAGTGAAATATAAGCCTGGTCAATGTGCCTGCTCAGATTTGCATCATTATGGTTTCATTAATCAAAACAGTAATGTTATTAAAACCTGTCCATATGTTCTGAAACACATGCTAATTCATAAGTATTTGCTGGTGAAATATTCTCTCTGTTGCAAATAAAACAGAGTGGATAGATATTATAAAGAAAGAGCTCTATAGCCCATGTGACAAAGGAAAGTAATCCAAAGACTAGTCTCAGAAAATCTGTTTCTCTTATCCCATATTATGAATTGATAAGTGCAATTAGTTCTTTTGATGAAGTAACAGCATTACCAAATAATTTCTCAGAAGTCCTATCTAATACTGTATTTCTGAACAAAGTGTGTAAAAAGAAAATTGATATGTACCATTCTGTCATCTTCATTTTGTAAGCTTTACCAATATGAAACTAAGAGGCCACAATAAGTGTTCTTGAAAAACTGATTCGCTTTAGTATACTTTTTTCCCATTTCTTCAGGAAGTCTCTTCCTTTTACATGAGGAATGTTCTTAAAGTGAAAAATTAAGTCCTCATTAACATACCAGAAGAGCTAAAAGAGGTCAAGTTATATATTATTAGTATAAATGAGTACATGCATCTTTTAGGCTGCATGCTATATGGGACAGGAACTGTGTGTATCAGTGCCTAACATTTTTGAGTACCACCACAAAAGAAAGAACACTGAACCAGGGTCTCCTCTGAACAAAAGAGTTTGAACACTAGCTTGTATTCTGTCCATTAAGTTCAGCCTGATCAACAAGCGAAAAGTGGTTCTCTAAATAGACTGGATACTCAAGCATTATGCATTATCACATATGTCTAGCATTATGGGGAATATGTTGTCAAATAAGCTGAAGTAATAAGTAGTATCAAGAACACAAGTGAACACAATTTCAATGAACTTACAAGTGAACTTATGAGTCTGATTTGAGGCTAGTATCTGGCTGTCACAGGTCATGCTGGTAGGGTATAGGAGTGCCAAGTAATCCTCTCACTCACTGGAGGATATGAGTTAATGCCAGATTGTAGCCTTCCTTTAATGGTCACTCAGCTTGATATTACTGAGGTGCAATAAACCTCTTCACCATGAAGTTAACTCCAAGAATGTGGGGCTTAGTGGAGGGGCTTAGTGAAATTCATCATGAGTAAAAAAATAGTAGAGCAGGTGCAGCATGAATAAAAGCTTCTTTACTAAACTAGATTGCCCATTCATAATTACTCTAGAAATAAATTCTCCTTACTAGCTAGCAAAATCTTTAGCAGAGTGAAGATGCTAATGACTGAGTATCAAAACTGTGTTTTGTTTAAGGTACAGACACAGCTCTTCTGTCTTCTTTTCTGCCCTTTGCTTCTCCAATATATTTTACACCTTATTTAGTAAGTCTAGCAGGTGTTCTTAGAGAGCTGAGCATATAACTTTGGCATCCTGAATTCAAAGAAGGATATGGGGGGGGTGGCAGAAAAGTCATTGAAACCATCAGCCTAAGACACAGCGGAATATTGTAAAAACAAGGTGTTTCACACTAGCACCCGGACAAACTAGAAAACACGTTGGTAATGTTACTGCACTCTACAAAGGCATTTGTCACCCCCAAAATGATTGTTTTATGCAACACTGGTCAATGTGTCAAAATGATAATGTTTTGGAGAGGCAGCAGTGAAAAAGAATGGAAAGAGCATATCAGGATTGAAGAATAAAGTCAATCCTACCCAAGCCAGAGTGCTCAGAGTTATCAAGTGCCAACCTTAATGAAGTTTATTTTCTTCCATTCCTCTTTCCTTTTCACTCTGTTTCACCTTTCCCTTCAGTTTGTTTCCATTTTCCTCTCTTTCAGTCTGTTCTTGTTCCTTCCACTTCTGTCTCCAACACAGGACTCTCTTTTGCAATGTCTGAAATGCTATTCAGGGTATGTGCCACTGGAAACTGCATCAAGTGTGTTATGAAGACCATCTCTTAACATAGAAAAGTTAAAGGATTTAGATTTATGCTCCTTGAAAAAGAAGAATTTGATATGGCCCAACAGAGATCTGGGAAATGACTAAGGGATTCAGTCAGAAATATGTTGATAAAACATGTGCAGTGACAAGTGGGTCAAAAATCTGTGGGGCAAATCTAATTGGGAAATTAGAAATAAGCAGGAGATATAGGAGGTGACTCAAAGGACAATATACATAGGGAATCATTTACCAGAAAGGTAACTGAAATAAAGAAAGACAATGGGTTTAAACTGAGACACCCACCATGAAATCCTGGATCCACTGAAATCGATGAGAGGTTTACCATTGAATTCAGAATGGCCCAGATTTCATCCTTTGGGCCTGAATTGCTCTCATGGTACACCAGTGTCAGTCAATAGAAACTATCAAAATCAATGGAGTTCCAGCAGTGCAGAACCAGCAGAAGTGTGTGCTCAAGCTTCTGTTCCAGTTGGGCTTACATCAACAGTAAAACAGGTCTGGTGGTCCCAGCAGTAGTACTTAATGGAGAATTAGCTAATAAAAAGGCTAACTCTGTGTATGTGTGCGCGCAGATGTAATTTAGAACATTTAGAAGGTTTCAAAGAGGAAATGCCCAGCACTAGAATTTCAGGATGTAAATTGGCAGAATTGGACTGAGAACTGAAAGGCACTCGGGGGAACCCCAGAACCCGCCCACCAGTCTGTTGCTGTTGTGAGCTTTGTAATTCACCCAAAATGCAACAGATAATAATACAGAGCAAAATGATACTATTTTAAGTTGAGATCATATGGTCGAGCCTTCTGTTGTTGAGGCATAGGACTGTCACCACAAGCTCAGTCATGTGCTGGTATGTTTCTGACTCAATAAATGCAACACAGCATGATTTCTATATAAGAGTTTGTTGAAGTTATATTATTTATCTGATAATATGTTTACTACATTGGACTGTTACGCAAAATAACTGGCTGTAGATATACACTGTCACACACTTACTCTTTGTAATTGCACATAGAGCTGTCTCCATTAAAAAGAACGAGTAATCATCATTTTTAAAGTTACAGACTTACACAGCTATCCCTCCGAGGGCACATCTGCACAGCAGGTCTAAAGCCAAAATAAGCTACACAACTTGAGCTACAGCAATTGAATAGCTTAAGTCGAAATAGCTTATTTTGGCTTTTGGTGCTGTCAACACAGCAGGAAGTCCAAGAAAGAGCACTCTTCCCCTGACTTCCCTTACTCCTCGTAAAATGAGGGTTACAGGAGTTGGAGTAAGAAGTTCTCCAGCTCTACATTATTTTGACATTATTTTGACGTGTGCTTGTTAGGTAGACGCGGACTATGTTATTTCAGAATAACATCAGTTATTCCAAAATAACACTGCTATGTAGACGTACCCTGACACTTCTTCCATTAAAAAGAATGAGAAGAAAGATTAATTTTAACAAATAAACAATATTCTTATTCCTCATTTCTCTGCATAGGCCCTTCCCCTTCCTTTTTTTCCTTCCCCCCTCTCCCTTCTCCCCTATTTATTTTGGGTCTGCACATCCTAAGCTCAAAACTCCGGTCATCTGAAGAAGTGGGCTGTGACCACAAAAGCTCATGATACCATCTACATGTTTTTGTTAGTCTGTAAAGTGCTACCAGACCATCTGTTGTTTTTTAAGTTTGTGCTATAATGTGCAATGCTGCTGCTTTCTCTAAATAACAGAATAGGTAATTAGCATCATGTCTACAAGTTAAACAAAATTCAGAATTCATTTGGGCAAGATGGTGATTCTAAGCCATTGCACGTGTAGAACGAGAAGAGAAGGAGGGTGGGGATCCCAGAGTGCCAGAGGCATGTGCACAACAGCTTTGTAAAAGGTGTGGCCAGTATCCTCCAGGCTCAGCCATTTCTGCCACCCTCTTCAGAAAATATAGCAACACTGTCTGTGCTGGACTCCTCCATTCTCATGGGCCAGGAACACAAGGATCAGGATTGTTCCTAGTCAACTCAAGGAAGAGAATTAGGTCTAGAACCATGTAGGGACAGGAATAGTTACTGCTATTCCTTTTATGGGAGCACCCAGAAGCCTCAACTGGGATCAGGTCACTGTGCTGTGTGTTGAACACGCGTACTGAGAGAGTCTCTGCCTTGGGAAGCTCATAGTCTATCTAGAAAAGACAACTGAAGGATGGGAGAAAAGAAGTATGCAGGTGAGAAGTGTAGATTGTAAATCCTAGCCCCACTGAAGTCAATGGAAAACTCCATATTTTAAAACCTGGATATGATACTAATGGTAATTTACCATTGTCTTCAAGTGTGGTGACTGAGGTCACATAGCGAGTCTGTGACATAACTGGGAATTTCACCTAGTTCTCTTGAGCCTCAGTCCAGTGCTTGCACCACAAGATACTGCACCACAAGATACTCCTTCCTCTCTTATAATCTCTTTTATAATTAATTATTTATTCATTTAAACTAAAAAAAAATCTAATACTGTGTCCTAGTTCTCTCTTGGAGGAATGTGGCCTGTAGTTTCAAGCATCTTTAAGAAAATACATCACACAGTACATCCTACATGAACTTTTTTAAAACAATGGGATGTTTGCAGCAATTCTAACTGAAAAGGCTGTTTTACAATTATTGCTGTAATATCTAAACTGGATAAGTTCCATTTTTTAAAAAAGCAGATACAGAATCCAGGGCTTCAGCACCTTGCAATAACCCTAGGAATAAATAATAACTTATATGAGCAGTCTAATATCTAATAAGATCTCATAAAATTCTTTCTATCCATAGGTCTTACTTTCCTTCCTAACGTGCTTTGAGAATAATTGAATGAGGAAGAGTGAAGCACAGCACGAAGAGATTAGGTGACTTGCCCAAGATCACACAGCAAAGCTAGGAATAGAATCAAGGTATCCTGATTCCCAATCTATCCCTTCTTCATATAGCACTTATCACCAAGGTGCAGAAAGAGGAAAAATGTTTACCAGTGTCCCAGTACAAGTTGGACCTTGCTGGTCCGGCACTATTGGGACCTGACTGGTCCCAAATAAGGGGATTTGCCAGACCAGGGAAGGTCCCTCCCCTAGTGGGCATGCTGCCACCAGGCTAGGACTCCAGCCTGCCCCCACTGCTGCCTCAGCACCCCGGGGTTCTCCCCAGCCCTGCTGCTGCTAGGGCCTGAGTGCCACAGCCAGAGTTCCGCGGCAGGGCTGCAGTTCTGTGGCCCAGGCCAGACCTCCCTGGCTGCCACTGGGACTGGGCCTGGAGTTCTCCAGCCTCTGGAGGCAGAACAAGGCCTCAACTCCGCAGCTGGGGACAGGGTCAGAGCTCCCTGGCCACTGCAGAGTCAGAGCTCCCTGGCCAGGGCCAGAGGTCCACAGCTGCGGCCAGGCTAGAGCTCCCCAGCCACTGGGGCCAGGGAGCTCCACTGGGGCCAGAACTCCCCTCCATGCCATCCGTCCTTCCCCTCCACAGACACACAGATTCTGGGCTCCCGGCTGAGTTGTCGGTACCCCTTGCAATGCTCCTGCCCCACCACCAGACCTCCCTCTTCCTGGGCTCTGTGGTCCAGGAACATATGTGATCCATTGCTGGACCACAGATGTTGCTGCACCAGGGAGTCCTGGGTAAGGAAGGTACAACCTATACTGCAATATATCAGTGCCCATGAGCATCCCAACAGTTTCAGTGGGGCCAGCCACTGGCATGGCAGTACGCCCACGAGTAATCAATTAGGAACCCAATCCATTGATGTTAATGAGATTTCAACTCTAGATTAAAAGGTATGCTATGCCTTTTAGTTCTATAGTGAGATGTTTATTTGGTTAGAATACACAAACGTGTCCTCTATGGACTTATATAATGTGGTCTGCCTGGACTTGCTTAGCTACCTTAGGCCTCAGTCAATTTCTGTCTTTCTTCCCAATTCTGGATGCAAATGGGGGAATCAGTTTTCATTGATGTAAGTTGGGTCACATTTGCTCCAAGCTGTTCACAGCATTTTTTTTTTTTTTAAGTATTTGATGAGGACACAAATGCTTTAGGGATTGTGGTTGTTTCTGGAGGATGTGACAGCAACATGTCTAGTGGCAAGAGAAGAGGTAAAAAGGCAGGATCATGAGAAAGAGCTGAAATGGTATGTTATAATGTATACTCTTCATTAGTCGAATTTTTTGGGTGAAAAAGTGATGCTTCAAAGAGCGGGGACAGCTTATCAATGGGCCTACATTGTTGTTGTAGATCAGGAGTTGGCAAACTTCAGTTCCCAGCCCATCAGGGTAAGCTGGTGGCACACCGGGACATTTTGTGTAGGTATGGAGCCCCTCAGCTCCCAGTGGTTGTGGTTCGCCATTTGTGCCCAATGGTAATTGCGGGGAAGTACCAGCCAGCATGTCCCTCAGCCCACACAGCTTCCCGTAGCTTTCTTTGGCTGGGAATGGCAGCTGAAGAGACTCTGTGCCTGCGTACGCTCCAAGTACACAAAGCATCACGATGTACTAGCAGCTTACTCTGATGAACTGGGAACCCAACATGGCCAACTGCTGAAGTATAGGGTTGACTTATGAAAGCGTCATAGTTTTGCCATTTTTATCTATTCACCTTGGGGAGGTGGCTTATGCAGGAATGAGCTAATGAACAAGTATATACGGTATTTTAGTACTTCTGTCTCAAATCTGTAACTGTATTTTAGCATTTTTTAGGTTACTGACTAATAGTATGATGTACTATAGCTTCATTAGTGTAGTGTTCCACAATACACATGAAAAGTACATAAGATTGGGGGGAAGAATACATTATATATTTTCATCGTCATCTCACAAAATCACATGGTAATAATATCAAAATCAAATTACATAATATTTACCTGTACAGTTCTTGATCACATTATACTTATAGAAATAACATGGTTATACTAATTAAACATATTGTAGGATACCATGAGAAATAAAAAAAACAATTGCATATGTCTACACATAAGCTTATGTGTGTACATAAACAACACTATCAGGAGAGTGATCTTTGATGAATGGAACTGATGCATTTCTAGCAGGCTAATAAATACAAATATAATGGGAAAGCTTTTGATCCTGTTTGGATCCTCAGGCAATAGTCTGCCTTTGATTTGAAATTGAAATGTATGAGGGGTCATAGGAAAGTGACAATCTAGAATGAAAGCCCAGACCTGGTTTCATGCAAACTTTATGCTGTGACTACAAGATAAAGCTAAGTACAAAGCCCAAAATCAAAGAAGAAAATATTGCTAGAGTGTATGTTAATGATCTGGAAAGATCCAGATTCAGTGATAAAAGTCTTTTATGAACAGATGATATGCACTACAAAATGTAACGAAATGGACACCTGCCCTGGATTTTGTAAATAAGCCAAGATAATGAATAATCTTTGAATTGTATCATGTATTTTTAAATTTAAAGTAATAAAAATATTTATCTCCAAGCTGTTTTCCACAGAGGAAACAGCTATGTTTTATTTTGTACAGAGCAGTTACTAATGTAGGTAACTTTTCAGTCTTCAAAGAAACAAAAAATAAAGGCCTTTTAAGACTGCTGTCTTTGCTGATTTGAAACACATACTAATTACACAGACAAATGTTAGATTAGAAAATATTTTCTGTCTGCTTGGTTGTATTTTCTCATAGTCAAAGACCTAAATTGCATAGCATAATTTCAACATACTCTTCAGCAGATAATAAAAACTGCCTTTTAAAATGTCATGTCTTTTCATGAATCATTTACTTGTGATGGCAATAATCTCCTATATCTAAGCATCCCAGACGGAATGTTACAATATAAAAGCATTGTATTAATTATATCAAACTTAAACTAATGAATTTCTGACACAAAGTGTTCTGCTGATCCCATAAGGCTCAAAACTGCCAGCCTTATTTATGTTGAACAATGCTCCACTAGGCAAGCAGTCACACCAATTTCAATTTGACTTCTTTCAACTAAGGTATTAGTGTGCAAAAGGGTCATGGAATCAGGCCCATAATAATTACTATTGCAAAGTAAGCTTACTACACAGATATGAAATTAAGACTTGGAAAAAGAAAGGAACTTGTTCCTTATATCAAATACAGAGATTCCCATTGTCATAGGAAGAAAACAAATAGAATGAATTTCAAATAGTTGTTAGAGAAGTTTTAAGAGATCAGTTGTACTAGAGTCATAACCTATAGAGAATAATACCATGAGAATGATATAGACTCAGTTCTCTCCTGTTAAAAGTGCCTTGTTCAAAGCTAATACAGTCTGATTGGCAATGGCTATATTTTCGTACTCAGATAAAGATACTTTCAACTTACCTGTTCTAGCTCTCTCTCATTCAACGGCGTACTCTCCTCACAACTTTGTTTTTCAATTTGGGCTCAGCCCAAGGACTGCTATCCCCAGATTCTGATGGCTAATTGCAGTCTGCAATCTCATCTGCCATACACAGCCTTCTTATTTATCAATTCAAAAGCTTCCTTACAGGAGTGAGTAGGAAAAGGACAAAAAACTGCAGGTTCACTTCAGGCAATCCTGATCTCCAACTGAGACTTTATGCTGTGCATTCAAGTTGTAGGCTTTTCTCTTTTTGTGTGTGTGGGGGGGGGGAGGGGGATTAAAAACAGCTACAGCACTGCAGGTGAGAGAGAAAATGACCCTTCACAAACAAGGCTTATTAGAAGTTCATAAAGAAGTGTTGATAAAGCCCTCAAAGATATAAAGAAACCTCTTTCAAAGTCAGTCCCCTTCTAGTGCTGGGGGGCGGGAGTGGGGATGGGGAGGAACTTCTGTACTTACAAAGATACATTTGACAGGAAGGCGGATTACTGAAGAGGAGGGGACAGGCTACAGAAATGTTTGCATGACTGACAGCCCTGACTACCATTTTTCCTTTTGTCATGCAGGTTTCCTTCTCCACCATGCATTCAGAGACACACATATTGCTACAAAATAGCACTCCGTCAGTTTCAGTCATCATACCCTCAAGAGATGAGATCTGTTTGGCTTACAACTCAGCTCCACCAAATGTGCATTACTAGTACAGTTTTCCTATCCAGGCTGCTGTCACATTTGTGGATTACTATGATGTAGTCTATTTGATATGACAGGGAATGACAACCTGACTTTTCACAGGATTTCTATTTCCCTAAAAGAATAGTTTATTTAAATACTTTCATGTTTTCCTTTCCCATTTCAGGTACAGTGCTACATTTCTGTGCTTTGCATTAACTGATGAACCACTAGAACAGTGGTGGCAACCTGCAGCCCATCAGGGTTCTAGATGTGGCCTGCAAGACCTTTTGTTTACCATTGCCCATGCGCAGGGTTGCCACATTCCATTGGTTTCTGTCCATGCAGGGTTTTTTCCTACCACTATTACTAAAGTGATATGCACGCATAGCAAGGGTACGTGAAGTAAGGTTCATGCTGATTGCACACAACTTTGACCATGAGAGCTGTGCACTCCCTCTGCATCTAATCAAACTGATGCTATGATTCAATTGGCACACCCTAGAAATTCTAGGTATGCAAAACTACCGTCTCCTGAGAGACTGTTTCGGTTACAACTATCTCATGGCCGACTGAGATGAAGGAGGGCTGCTTATGGGGCCCACTCACTGACCTAGGTTGCCCATCACTGCACCAGAATATGATGAAAAGATATACAAAGTTAAACTATTTGCCAAGGGCCAGATTCTGCCATCCCCATTCACTCTGAGAAGTACTTCACTCTGTACGTGCTTCCATTGATTTCAGTGGGCCTACTATCCAATCAACAGGACTTCCTGCAGAGTAAACAGGATAAGGACAGCAGAATCTGACTGTAAAATTTGTATTTAGTGCTAGAGAAAAATGTCAGCTTGAGACTAGAGACTGTTTATCCACAGAACAGATACAGCAAAAGCAGAAGCTGTGCAATCTTTCATGAATCAGCTATCTACATACCTCAAACCTGACTTTAGTGGATGACATCTTCAGAAGAAAAGACAGTCTGTCTCAACATGAGTTCTGTCTGTGACCTCCCTGCTGAGACTAAAAAGAGGGCACCACATTATGGCCTGATTCAAAGCCCACAAATATATGTAAATCTCTCCCCTGACATCATGTGTTTTGGATCAGGCCATTTCTGCCAATTCTGATAGTGTTGTTTGTGATATGGACACCTAAAAGGAAATGGACTGACATGGTCAACTTTTTTCAGATACACCAGTGAACAGTCTTCTGATGGCAACAACTTTTAGCAGGTGACATCTGAAGTCGTCTGGATTTCAACTGGTCCCCCAGGTTCTCTGTTAATATTTATAGCATTTCATTTCTCAAACACTAAACTGTAAATGCATTTTTCCTGCTTACGCTATGATGCGGTCAGCTTTCTCGGTTTTTAAATTGTAGAAAGAATAGCTTTTGATTCAAATTATGCAAAGACCATACCCATATGAGTTGAATCATTTTTGTTATGAGCTTATTCTTGAATATTTTCACGTCTTTCCTTTTTGGATTGCTTTCAATTACATTTCTTTGAAAGAGTATTTCATAGAATCATAGAATACTAGCACTGGAAGGGACCTTGAGAGGTCATCGAGTCCAGTCCCCTGCCTTCATGGCAGGGCCAAATACTGTCTAGACCATCCCTGATAGACATTTATCTAACCTACTCTTAAATGTCTCCAGAGATGGAGATTCCACAACCTCCCTGGGCAATTTATTCCAGTGTCTGACTACCCTGACAGTTAGGAACTTTTTCCTAATGTCCAACCTAAACCTCCCTTGCTGCAGTTTAAGCCCATTGCTTCTTGTTCTATCCTCAGAGGCCAAGATGAACAAGTTTTCTCCTCCTCCTTATGACACCCTTTTAGATATCTAAAAACTGCTATCATGTCCCCTCAATCTTCTCTTTTCTAAACTAAACAAACCCAATTCCTTCAGTCTTCCCTCATAGGTCATGTTCTCTAGACCTTTAATCATTCTCGCTCTTCTCTGACCCTTTCTCCACATCTTTCTTGAAATGCGGTGCCCAGAACTGGACACAATACTCCAACTGAGGCCTAACCAGCGCAGAGTAGAGCGGAAGAATGACTTCTCGTGTCTTGCTCACAACACACCTGTTAATGCATCCCAGAATCATATTTGCTTTCCTTGCAACAGCATCACACTGCTGACTCATATTCAACTTGTGGTCCACTATAACCCCTAGATCCCTTTCTGCCATACTCCTCCCCAGACAGTCGCTTCCAATTCTGTATGTATGAAACTGATTGTTCCTTCCTAAGTGGAGCACTTTGCATTTGTCTTTATTAAACTTCATCCTATTTACCTCAGACCATTTCTCCAATTTGTCCAGGTCATTTTGAATTATGACCCTATCCTCCAGATTAGTCGCAAGCCCTCCCAGCTTGGTATCATCTGCAAACTTAATAAGCGTACTTTCTATACCAATATCTAAATCGTTGATGAAGCTATTGAACAGAGCCGGTCCCAAAACAGACCCCTCATGGAACCCCACTTGTTATGCCTTTCCAGCAGGATTGTGAACCATTAATAACTACTCTCTGAGTACGGTTATCCAGCCAGTTATGCACCCACCTTATAGTAGCCCCATCTAAGTTGTATTTACCTAGTTTATTGATAAGAATATCATGCGAGACTGTATCAAATGCCTTACTAAAGTCTAGGTATACCACATCCACCGCTTCTCCCTTATCCACAAGACTCGTTATCCTATTAAAGAAAGCTATCAGATTGGTTTGACACGATTTGTTCTTTAGAAATCCATGCTGGCTGTTCCCTGTCACCTTGCCACATTCCAAGTGTTTACAGATGATTTCCTTAATTACTTGCTCCATTATCTTCCCTGGCACAGAAGTTAAACTAACTGGTCTGTAGTTTCCTGGGTTGTTCTTCTTCCTTTTATAAATGGGCACTATATTTGCCCTTTTCCAGTCTTCTGGAATCTCTCCTGTCTCCCATGATTTTCCAAAGATGATAGAGGAGGTATCTGAGCCTCTAGCTATCAGCTCCTTGAGTATTCTAGGATGCATTTCATCAGGCCCTGGTGACTTGCAGGCATCTAACTTTTCTAGGTGATTTTTGACTTGTTCTTTTTATTTTACCTTCTAAAACTACCCCTTCCCACTAGCATTCACTATGTTAGGCATTCCTACAGACTTCTCGGTGAAGACCAAAAACAAAGAAGTCATTGAGCATCTCTGCCATTTCCAAGTTTCCTGTTACTGTTTCTCCTCCTCACTGACCAGTGGGCCTACCCTCCTTGGTCTTCCTCTTGCTTCTAATGTATTTATAAAAGTCTTCTTGTTTCCTTTATTCCAGTAGCTAGTTTGAGCTCATTCTGTGCCTTTGCCTTTCTAATCTTACCCTGCATTCCTGTGCTGTTTGCCTATATTCATCCTTTGTAATTTGTCCTACTTTCCATTTTTTATATGACTCCTTTTTTATTTTTAGATCATGCAAGATCTCGTGGTTAAGCCAAGGCGGTCTTTTGCCGTATTTTCTATCTTTCCGACACATCGGAATAGCTTGCTTTGGGCCCTTAACAATGTCCCTTTGAAGAACTACCAACTCTCCTCAGTTGTTTTTCCCCTCAGTCTCGATTCCCATGGGACCTTACCTATCAGCTCTCTGAGCTTACCAAAATCCGCCTTCCTGAAATCCATTGTCTCTATTTTGCTGTTCTCCTTCTACCCTTCCTTAGAATTGTGAACGCTACGATTTCATGATCACTTTCACCCAAGCTGCCTTCCACTTTCAAATTCTCAACCAGTTCCTCCCCATTTGTTAGGATCAAATCTAGAACAGCTTCCCCCCTGGTAGCTTTTTCAACCTTCTGAAATAAAAAGTTGTCTCCAATGCAGTCCAAGAACTTATTGGATAGTCTGTGCCCTGCAGTGTTATTTTCCCAACATGTATCTGGATAGTTGAAGTCCCCATCACCACCAAATCTTGGGCTTTGGATGATTTTGTTAGTTGTTTGAAAAAGCCTCATCCACTTCTTCCACCTGGGTAGGTGGCCTGTAGTAGACTCCTAGCATGACATCACCTTTGTTTTTAATCCCTTTAACCTAACCCAGAGACTCTCAACACTTCCTCCTATGTCCATCTCCACCTCACTCCAAGTGTGTTCATTTTTAATGTATAAGGCAACACCTCCTCCCTTTTTCCCTGTCTATCCTTCCTGAGCAAGCTGTACCCTTCCATACAAACATTCCAATCATGTGTATTATCCCACCAAGTTTCTGTGATGCCAACAATGTCATAATTGTACTTATTTATTAGCACTTCCAGTTCTTCCTGCTTATTTCCCATACTTCTCGTGATTTGTATATAGGCATCTAAGATCCTGATTTGACCTTGCCTCCCAGTTTTGCCCTGACCCTCCTTTCTCTCTGCCATTGTAGCCCACGCTCCTCCCATTTCCGACCCATCTCCCAGGTCTCCATGTTCTCCACTTACCTGTGGGCTTTGCTCACCTGTCCCTGTCGAACCTAGTTTAAAGCCCTCCTCACTAGGTTAGCCATTCTGTATGCAAACAGGGTCTTCCTCCTCGTAAGGTGGACGCCATCCCTGCTTAGCAGTCCTTTCTGGAATAGCATCCCATGGTCGAGGAAGCCAAAGCCCTCCTGGCGACACCATCCTCGCAGCCAGGCATTCACCTCCAGGATGCACCTGTCTCTGCCCGGCCCCTACCTTCGACAGGAAGGATCGAAGAGAATACCACCTGTGCTCCAAACTCCTTCACCCGTACCCCCAGAGCCCTGTAGTCACTCTTGATCTGCTCAGTGTCACACCTCACAGTATCATTAGTGCCCACATGGATGAGTAGCATGGGGTAGTAGTCAGAGGGCTGGATAATCCTCGACAATGCCTCCATAACATCTCGGATACAGGCCCCTGGCAGACAGCATACCTCCCGAGATAAAATGTCAGGGCGACAGATGGGCGCCTCCGTCCCCCTCAGAAGAGAGTCTCCGACCACCACTACTCTACGTTTCCTATTCGCAGTGGTGGCAGCAGACCTCCCAGCCTTGGGGGTACGGGGCTTCTCCTCCTCCGGTGTAGGGGTGATTGCTTATCTCCTGTATAAAGAAGAGCATAACGGTTTCCTAGTACCACGGCGGGAGGGTTCGGAGCAGGGGTGGAGCAGTGCCTGCTGCCAGAAGTAACCAGCTGCCACTGTCCACCCTGAGTCGTCTCCTCCTCCACTAGTGGTGTGTCCCCAGTCCTGTGTACCGGGACAGCTACCTCAGATGTCTCCTCATGAACACGGTCCAGGAATTCCTCATGGATGCGGGTGCTCCTCAACCTAGCCACCTGCTCCCGTAGCTCTACCACCTGCTGCTTGAGAGATTTGACCAGCAGGCACCTTTCGCATTGGATGATCTCCCCAGCCTGGATATCAATAAGTGGGAATTGCAATACACAGTCCCTGCAAAACCACACCAGGATCTGGGTAGAGGCATCCATACTCAGGTGCTCTGTCTTCGCTACAGGCGCCGGTGGAGGAGACAGAAGCAGTGCTGGCACAGGTGTTGCGGGTCTTCCTGACCATCGTAGGCCTCCCTCTGTCAAACTCCCTCTCAAACTCCCCTGTCTGCAGCTCCTGTCCGCTTCGCTCCCTGGTTGCTCTCTGCCTCTGGCTTTTAATGTTTATAACAATCAATTTTATGTCTGCACACATCCAGATGGCATAGTGACATGCTGCTCTTTTGAATCAGTGGATGGCCTGACTTGTGATGTTGAGGAGGGACACTTTCAGTGAGCAGTGAAAATGTAGAGTAGAGCTAACGAGACTTGAGGAGAAATGTTTAACTTCAGTGGTTTTATGATGGCATAAAAGCCATAAAAGGACGATAAAGCCATTGCGGAGAAACTAAATGATTTCTTTGCTTCAGTCTTCATGGCTGAGGACGTTGGGGAAATTCCCAAATCTGCACCGTCCTTTGTGGGTAATGAATCTGAGGAACTGTCCCGGATTGAAGTGTCATTAGAGGAGGTTTTGGAACAAATAGAAAAACTTAATGTTAACAAATCTCCGGGACCGGATGGCATTCATCCAAGGGTTCTAAAAGAACTCAAATGGGAAATTGCTGAACTATTATCTGTGGTTTGTAACCTATCCCTTAAATCGGCTTCCGTACCTAATGACTGGAAGGTAGCCAACGTGACACCAATATTTAAAAAGGGCTCTAGAGGCGATCCGGGCAATTATAGACCGGTAAGTCTAACTTCAGTACCGGGCAAATTAGTCGAAACAATAGTAAAGAATAAAATTGTGAAGCATGTAGAAGAACATAATTTGTTGGACAAAAGTCAACATGGTTTCTGTAAAGGGAAATCCTGTCTTACTAATCTATTAGAGTTCTTTGAAGGGGTTAACAAACATGCGGACAAGGGGGATCCAGTAGATATAGTATACTTACATTTTCAGAAAGCCTTTGACAAGGTCCCACACCAAAGGCTCTTGTGTAAATTACATGGCCATGGGATAAGAGGGAAGGTCCTTTCTTGGATTGAGAACTGGTTAAAAGACAGGAAACAAAGGGTAGGAATAAATGGTAAATTTTCAGAATGGAGAGGGGTAACTAGTGGTGTCCCCCAAGGGTCAGTCCTAGGACCAATCCTGTTCAACTTATTCATAAATGATCTGGAGAAAGGGGTAAGCAGTGAGGTGGTAAAGTTTATGGATGATACCAAACTGTTTAGGATAGTCAAGACAGAAGCAGACTGTAAGGGACTCCACGAAGATCTCACCAAACTGAGTGATTGGGCAACAAAATGGCAAATGAAATTTAATGTGGATAAGTGTAAAGTAATGCACATCGGGAAAAATAACCCCAACTATACGTACAGTATGATGGGGGTTAATTTGGCTATGACAAATCAGGAAAGAGATCTTGGAGTTCTCGTGGACAGTTCTCTGAAAACTTCCACACAGTGTGCAGCGGCGGTCAAAAAGGCAAATAGTATGCTAGGTATTATTAAGAAAGGGAGAGAAAATAAGACCCAGAATATCTTACTGCCCCTATATAAAACTATGGTACGCCCACATCTTGAATACTGTGTAAAGATGTGGTCTCCTCACCTCAAAAAAGATATTTTGGCCTTGGAAAGGGTTCAGAAAAGGGCAACTAAAATGATTAGGGGTTTGGAACAGGTCCCATATGAGGAGAGGTTAAAGCGACTGGGACTTTTCAGTTTAGAAAAGAGGAGACTGAGGGGGGATATGATAGAGGTATATAAAATCATGAGTGGTGTGAGAGGGCCGATAAAGAAAAGTTATTTATTAGTTCCTAAATAGAAGAACTAGAGGACACCAAATGAAATTAATGGGTAGCAGGTTTAAAACTAATAAAAGAAAGTTCTTCTTCACACAGCGTGTAGTCAGCCTGTGGAACTCCTTGCCAGAGGAGGCTGTGAAGGCTAGGAATATAACAGAGTTTAAAGAGAAGCTAGATAATTTCATGGAGGTTAGGTCCATAAAAGGCTATTAGCCAGGGATAAAATGGTGTCCTTGGCCTCTGTTTGTCAGAGGCTGGAGAGGGATGGCAGGAGACAAATCGCTTGATCATTGTCTTCGGTCCACCCCCTCTGGGGCACCTGGTGCTGGCCACTGTCGGCAGACAGGATACTGGGCTAGATGGACCTTTGGTCTGACCCAGTACGGCTGTTCTTATGTTCTTATGTTCTTATAAATAGAGTTAGATATTGTAATACAAATACAGTTTAAGCATGGGCAGCCAGTATAATAGGCCAGGGATGTCTCTGCCTTCCCTAGGTTCCGGTGCTGCCTTGTGACACTGGTCTGGGGCTGCTCTAGCCCTGGGCTCACATCAGTTAGTTGGCTGGGGCTGGCACTGGGCTCCTCTGGCTGTGTGGGGAGCAGGTCTTAGGGTTTCATCCAGCCTGGTGCTTCTCTAGCCACAGTGAGTAGGGGACTTGGGGCTCTGGTTACATGGGATTGGCCTTATGCGGAAGGAGTGGGGTGTGGGGCTAGTATCCCGGAAGGAGGGCTCTGCCTCCGGCCCATGGTTATAAACATTGGAAATACAAAAATCTCTACAAGAAGGACAATAAAAATACACAAAACATTGACAGAGAATAGCTCAGTAAATTAGAAGAAAAAAAGCAATATAATGAGGAGGAGAGGACTTGTGATTTAGAAACAGGTAAGAGGATAATCTATATAAGTAATGAACTTTGCCCACGTACAGATGGGTTAATGGGAGCTCTAATGAACCACAGTTACATTCAAGGCTGATGCAAACAGGAGCTAAGAAATTCCTTTTGCATTCAAATAATACACTACAGGTTGTATTTCCCTAAACCAGGTCTCTCTGGTCCGCATGACCATGGATGTTCCTGGACCACAGAGCCCAGGAACAGGGAGGTCTGGCAGCGGGGCAGGAGCACAGTAGGCGGAGCTGGTGACTCAGCCAGGAGCCGCATGTCAGGGGGGTGGGCAGCGTGGTAGGGAGCTGCAAAGGGGCTCCAACCCCAGCCACGGAGCTCTGGCCCCGGCCCCATTCTGGCCCCAGCTCCAGCTATGGAACTCCAGCCCCAGCTACAGAGCCAATCATCTGCAAAGCTCCAGCCTCAGCATGGAGCCAGGGAGCTTCTGCTCCTACTCTGGCAGCAGCATGGCTGGCAGCAGCCACAGAGCCCTGAGAGGGCAGGAGGACAGCAGCTGGAGCCCTAGCCTGGGGGCAGCATGGGCCATGAAGGGGGGGGACCACCCCTGGTCTGACAAATCCCCTCATTCAGGACCAGAGAGGTCCAACCTGTAGTTTTATTTTCCATGGCATGCTGCCTCTGATCCATTGGATTTTAAGATTTGAGGCTGACTTGGTTAATATAAAAGAAGGCTAATATCTGAAACCCTATTTTGTTGCTGTTCATTTACAGTGGACATCATATGTATGTGTGAGTGGTGTACCAATGTGTCAATACAGCACAAAAGTTGAAAGCCAAAAACAAGGAAAGCTGAATGCATAGTGAAATAGTCAAAGGAAAGAAAGGAAGAAGAGGAAAAGCTGATGAAAGAGGAAAAAGAAAATGTTAAAGATGAATTGACATGAATAAAATATCACTGGGGGAGAAGGGTATGTAATATGCTAATAGATGTTCCATTACTATCTGTAAATGGAGATCTTTAGTGTTTGAGACTATCATAGCCTCTAATGGCTGTACTTGTCATTTGATTGATATGATCAGTATCTAATCTATTTGTGCACTATTTGTTATACAGCGGCCCTTCCATAAACATGATGCCTCTATTTTATATTCTGTAAAGTGTATTTACCTCCAAGAGTGAGAAATAAGCTTTTTCCCCTCCCACATACTGTGTGGTTAAGAAGGAAAGATATAGTGAATAAACAATGTTCTGATACCAAGTTTTCAGTAAGTACACAAAAATTCTGTACTTGAAAAGCAAAAGCACTTAAACAAGTCACAAATAGTTCTTAAATTATTGTAGTCATTACAGAACTAGTATCTCATAGTCCAGCCTAACTGCTGCCAATGCACATTTCCCCCCCATCTGTGCATTGTCTGCTGTTTAGACCAGACTAAATTGTACAAGTGATGAGTCTTCCACTACTTCCTTTGGGAATTACTATAAAAGCCCAACAGTCACAGTATTTCCTCAGTAGTTCTTAACACATGTAGCCTCACCGTTTTAAACTCCCCTTTTCCCACCCTGCCACCCCAATACTCAAGAAAAATATCTACTATTAATTGATATTACTCAAGGAGAGAGGGGGAATTTGGAAAGTTATACGGTTATTCCTTCCTTTTACTCAGGAGGCAACATATAAGTATGTAGATCTCATGTTCGGAGTGCCTAAATACTAGCTAAGTCTCTAACCAAGAAATATGAATCACATGGTCACAGAATTGCAAAGTCTGTGGTGTTAATATTACTGCTATATTGACCAGCTAGCAGAAACTGGCAATCCTGCACATGGACAACACTAAACAAAATGTTTCACAGGCCACACAGAGCTCTGACGGGCTGCATGTGACCCTCAGCCTGCAGGTTGCCCACCACTGCGGAAAGTCATTCGCACTCCTACGCACTCCTGTCAATCCCACTAAAGCCCTGACGTCACCAAAACCCAGCCCAGGAAAGTTCAGTCTCAATCAGATTCAAATGTGGTCACTCTCCCAGGCCACAAGATGCAGTGCCAAGGAAGTCAGCAATCTGACAGGATTTTTACATTACATTTAACTAATGTTTTGTGGGCCATTTGCACCATCTACTGCTCATGTATCAGTCAAGAAAAGAAGGGTGGGGATGCCATTTGAAAGTAAAATACTCAGTCCAGCAACTATAGCTCATGAAAACAAAGTCTAGTGGCCAACAGGCTGAGTCTAGTAATGAGAGAATGGAACAAGATACCATCAATATTATTTCTAAACCCTCGGGACAGACCTCAGGATTATCATGGCTCCGATCCTTGCCTGCCTTCCCCCTCCATCTTCCCAAATTGAAATATGTCCTCACAATCCCTTCCTGTACAGGGCAAGCTTCCAATTCTTGTTTTCTCTTTCTAGGTTACTGACTGAAGCAGCAGAAAATCCTGAAGAATGGCTACAGCTTTACTTTAGTGGAGGAAGAACACTGTAGGTAAATAGTTTTTCAGAAATCTTCTATTTAACATGACATGAGGTTTACAGGATCTTTCGAAAAAGGCTTTATTTTTCGAAAGATCAGCGTCTAGACTGCCGCTTTTCTCCGACAAAGCTCCGTGCCGAAAAAAAAGCGGCAGCCATTTTTATGCTAATGAAGCGCGGGAGATTTAAATCCCCCGCTTCATTAGCAATTTCGATACGTCTAATTTACATCCCTTTTCCGAAAAAGGGATGTAGTCTAGACGTAGCCAGAGAGAGAGAGAGAGAGAGAGATGTTTGAAGTTCTGCAACAGGAAATTATGACCATGTACAAGGGAACCACAATGTGCAACAGCATTCCATAGCAGAGCATGCCAATTTTCAGGATCAGTTCTTCCAAGGATTTGCTAGTACCAGTTCCTTTTTCATCCCGCTTTAGCTCATTTCAGGCTCGGTATTGTATTTGAGGACTTCTCTGAACCTTTAACACCATGGGCTCCATCCTGGATGTGTAGAGTACTCTGGCATGAATCCAGCAAAAGCACTTAATTAGCTTTAAAGCACCTTAGTACCATTGAAAGCTAACTGTGTGCTTAAGTGCTTTGCTGGATCAAGGCCAGATTACTCAGCACCATGCAGGACTGAGCCCTTTTACATTAAAGAAACACCACATTTCTTGAACACATTTGGGTTGACCAGGCATCTACTGGTAACTAACTAAATCTTTGCTAGAAACAACGTGGGTTTCTTTACAGGCCATTATAATAACTATTGGAGCTAAGGCAGAGACAGGATAGTTCAGTTTTGATATAATCATTTCATTTCTTATGCTTATAAATCTAATTGCTTAAAGTGGCAGTGTCAACTTTAGCAGTACGAGGATTTTTGTTTTCCCCGAGAGCTTTACAAAGGTCTCAGTTATGGGATGGACAATCTCTTTCAATTTTGATCCTGCTTAACCACTTGTGATGAAAGGAAGTTGCACTTCCAAGAAAGGAAAGCAAGAGCTGCATTTTACCGACTGTACACTCAAACAGATTTTCCCCCATCTGTCACCCACCAACATCTGTGTGAAACTCCCACTGTTTGCTCTGTCTTTGGATTGCCAAACATATTTTTGTTGGGGGCAAGGGTAGGTGGGAAGGAAGAGGAAGACACAGAAACTAAATAAAAAACCCAACAACAGCCTGTCTTTTATTTAAAGGAGAAATGAACCCTATTTTTCCCCTCAGCAACTCACATGGCATTGCTCACACCAATGCATTCTCCATGTTATCCTACGGGAGCTGCGTCAGAAGCTGACAACAGTGTTTTGTAAAGGTGAAAGTCACATCTCTGTGGAAAACTCAAAGAAACAGGCTTTGTACATTGAATTAAAATAGAAACTTGGCACAGAGGTAGACAATTCTGCTGCCAACCATCTACTACAGTCATCCTCTTTCCTGCAGCATTTGTGTCTAGTAGATGTAGATCATGAACATGCTGGCTACTGATCTATCACTGCTTTGCCCACAGGAACACACACATACACCCTCTGCTCTGTGTAATGCCATTGCAGAGCTTGGCAGGACACAGGGAGACCAATTTTTGTAACATTTTCAGTGTCCCTCTTGGAACCATTGCAATATGCTGGGCTCTGGCCTTTCTGCTGTCAGAAAGATGTCACTCTACTAGAAAAGAAACTGCAACAATGTGAAAACAATGAGGAGTCCTGTGGCACCTTAAAGACTAACAGATTTATTTGGGCAGAAGCTGTTGTGGACAAAGACCCACTTTGTCAGGTGACCTCATTGTTTGTGCAGATACAGACTAACCTGGTTACCCCTCTGAGACTTGCAGCCATGTAAGGGCTTCTACAAATCTGTGTCATAATAAAACCAAGATTTTTCCACATTGTGAGTTTATTTGATATTCCAGTGAAACAACAGGCCTATTCTGCAATCACTTAACATTTCTGCGGGTCATGGTGCAGGGTAGCATCAGAATATATTACAGCTAATGACATTCAGCTTTAAATCAAACAGCCCTGTTTAAGCAAAGCACGCTTAAAGCTAAGCATGTGTTTGAGTGCTTACAGAATATACACTTATTTTAGCTTGGGCTGCCATTTGTTTTTTTGATTACTATCTGTTAGAGCAGTTCAAGAGTACGTGTGCCATACCTATCAATGATTTACAAATGTGCCAGACACTTCAATGGCCCCATCAATATGACACAAGGCATTGCAGAAAAGGTCAGCACACATCATCCAGTTGTGTCACTTATTCACACTTCGTTTCTTTGCTCTCACTTCACTAGGAAAGCTGAGCAGTAATACTTGAATCTCTCTTCCTCATGAAAAAATGCTTATTATATGTGTATCTAGACAGGGAAATGGGTGTGTAGTAGAGTAATTCCCTAACTACAAAACTTTTCCAAAAAATGAGAAGCACAGATATCTTACCAATTCAAAGCACCCAGAATAATTACAAAGGCAAAATGGATGAAGTTAAAGAGCTTACAGATGAATTCTTAATTACTGTGGTTAATAAGGCCATTTATTTATTAAGGATTATAGTTTTATTAACATTGTATTACTCATCTGAAGGTCAGAAATATCTTTTCAAACCACTTTGGGACTATAAGCACTGCAAAAAAGTTACCTTATTTAGTCTCAAAAATAATGTCAGGATTAATACAACATTACTTCATGGCATTTTATAAACCCATTAAGACACTGGACCTTAGTTTTTTAATGCACAGCTGTGATTTTGAAAGGTAACAGGTTTATGGGGGGTAATATTTTCTTTGCTTTGTATTGCAAGATAATTTAACCCCTTGCAATCTCCTGGCTCTTCCAGTTGAGGAAAACAATCTTAGTTGTTTGGTAAAGGGGATCTATTTAACTTTGTGTTTAAGCCATTTGTTCAAATCCAGCCCAGGACAATAGTGCTAGGAAGTTGTTAGTTACTGACGTTGTCCTACAGTACATGAAATGAATTAGTGGTCTCAGTCCAGTTTGTTACTGGACAGGTGTCCACCCTACATACTGGTTATAGTTATTAAATTTATCTCTGGTGGAGGGTGGGGAGTTGATACTCACTTTAATATCAATGAGTAGTCCTTTGGCACCTAAGAGACTAACAAAAATGCATAGACTCATGAGCTTTCATGGTTAAAACCCATTTCATCAGATGAATTAGCAATTCCCAAATCATCTGATGAAGTTGGTTTTACCCACAAAAGCTCATGATCTATATTTATTTGTTCGTCTCTAAGGTGCCACAGGACTGCTCATTGTTTTTAAAGTTACAGACTAACAGACTACCCCTCTGTCATTTTAGTATGTTAGTTTTAGTTCAGATTTGACGGTTCTGGATGAGGGAGCTTCAACAGAGGGACTTTTGGCCAGCCACATTAAAACCATATGATCCAACCTAGTTAAGTGTTCAAATATCAAAATACTTTCCTGGTGACTACTGCCTTTATGAATAGAACAGCACATGGCAAGATTTCTCTGGCATCACAAATATACATACAAAGCTGCTTCCCCTTCTCCTGGGCACAATGGCTCAAGCAATAAACTACCTTCCTGACCCCATCAACCAACCTGTCTGATAAGAGTGTCTTCATATAAGCCTATTCCCATTATCTCAAAAATGAAGTCTTACGAGCAACAGCTGCCTTTAAAGTCTCTTCTGTACCATTGGGTAGACTGATATCTTGCCTCTTTATGAGAGCAGAAGCTCCAAAACACGTAGTGCCTCACAAAAAACAGTGGTGCAGTTTTTTCCTGGGAGGTTTCAGAGAGCTTCCACTTTAATCCTTGTGTCTCACTATCAAGGGGTAAGCCTCCCCTTCTTTCATTGTTCTGGTTTTTTTCCCTCTTACTTAATCTTCAGGTACCCACCTATCATCCCTACCCTACCACCATATTCCAAAAAGGACACATATTGGGTCAGTGAGAGTAGCTCTCAACAGTTTTCTGTCAGACTGGGAAGGGTCCTGCAGGATTAGTCCTGTGTCCAGTACTAGTCAACATTTTCAGTGATTACTTAGATAAGGGAGTGGAGAGTGTGCTTGTAAAATTTCTGGAGGAGGTGCTCAAGCAGATTGGAGTTCAGGATCAGAATTCAAAGTGACCTTGACATATTAGAGATTTGGTCTGAAATCAACAAAACAAAATTCATTGGAGACAAATGCAAAGTACTGCTCATAGAAAGGAAAAATGAAAAGCTCAGCCACAAAATGGGAAATAAGAGTGTGGGTGGTAGTACTCCTAATGGGGATCTAGAGGTTGTAATAGGTCACAGATTGAATGACAGTCCACAGAAGGTTTTAGATGCAAAAAAAGAAGGGCTAATGTAATTCTGAGGCATACTAACAGGAATGTTGCACATAACAGGAGATAATTGTTCTGCTCTACATGGTTCTGGTGAGGCCTTGAGTAGAGTTCTGTGTACCACACTTAAAAATAGATGTGGATAAATTGCTAAGGGTCTGGGGGAAAGGAACAACAAACAAGAACAAGATAAAAAGGTTTCGAAAACCTGACCTATGTGGATAGATTAAAAAAATTGGGCATGTTTAGTCTTGGGAAAAAATGACTTTAGGGGGAACCAATAATAGTCTTCAAATATGTTATGGGCTGTTTTAAAGAGGATGGTGATTAGTTGTTCCCCATATAACTTCTTGTCCTACCTTCAGTTGACAAGCTTAATTTGTGGCCAGGGAGATTTAGATTAGCTATTAGGAAAAACGTTGTACTGATAAGGGTTGTTACATGCTGAAAAAAGCTTCAAAGGGTGTCTAAGGAATCCCTCTCATTTGGAGGTTTTTAAAAACAGGCAGACAATCACCTTCAAGTTTGTTTGGTTCTGATCAGTGCAGAAGGCTGGACTTTATGACATTTCTATGATTCTAGCATAATGACCAAGATTCTCCCATTAGCACAAAGAAAGTGATGTCCGTTATTCGTCTCTCAATCACATCAATGGAAGTAAATTTATTGTATGCAGATACTGTAATTGGGAATCACTGGCACTTAGGGGCACATCTTGCCCCATCTCTGCAGCTAGTGGACGTGTCTATGGAATAGTTCTATTGGATCTGGATTTGGAAGCTGTTCAGGAGCTACAAAACCATAAACTACAAAACCATATGTAAAGTAAAACAGTTCCATGGCAGACCCCAGCCTGGCAGTATGGAAGGACCCATGAGTAGGCCCAGAGAACCAGCTGCTGCACAGGTTTTACCCCTCCCCTGCCATAATGGAAGCATGTTTGGACTACAGAGGCTAAAATTCAGCTATTAAGCTAAAGTGGCCCTAGCTAAGAACCTTTAGAGTTGATCCATGGCCTGAAAGAGAGAATTCATCCCCACCAAGTATTTGGCTAGGTTCCTGGATTTGCCCATTAGGAATCATATGTAAAACATATCCAAATTTTGAGCCTGATTCATAGCACATTGAAATCAGTTGAAAGATTCCACTGAACTTTGGACTGTGCACTAATAATTTAATGAAACAGCATTTTGTTCACATGAATCATGATGTCCATTGTCCACAACATAGCAGGACACATGAAGCAAGACAGGTTGATTTTTTCTGAAGAAGTTTGTGCTATTTATTTGACCGGCTACATGGCTGACAGGCTCAGATTTAGAAACTTCCTTCTTCTATTTTAGTCTCAAAGCAAACCACTGCTCTTACTTACGTGATCTACAAAAATGGGGATAGGCAAGTGCAAGCTCATGACAATAAAGAATTTAGTAGCCTTCCTGCCAGTACAGGGCAGCTTAGGAGAATACTCTTTGGCATGTACAATAATGTGGGTTGAAAAGGGAATAATGTGCACCCCCTTCTAATAAGTGTAGCTCCCACACTTGTAGATAGACCAAAGGTATAACCATACACACAGACTGACAGGTCCTAGACCCTTGAAGCCATGGAGTATCAATGAAAATGTTAGATCACACTTCTCCTGGGATCCTAGCATTCAAGAACCATGCTACTACATCTTCCCCCACAGTGTAACCATGCAGCAGAGAGATCTATTAAGCTCTTAAATAATCATATGTTCCATTTATCCCTTGGTTCAGTATACATCAATCTTGGGATAAAAAAATATTTAGCATTTGTAGATCACAAAGCATTTCACAAAGGTTTTGCACCCGCATTGGAAGTAAGTAACATGTTAAGACCTACTATAAGGTGGGTGCATAACTGGCTGGATAACCGTACTCAGAGAGTAGTTATTAATGGTTCACAATCCTGCTGGAAAGGCATAACAAGTGGGGTTCCGCAGAGGTCTGTTTTGGGACCAGCTCTGTTCAATATCTTCATCAACGATTTAGATATTGGTGTAGAAAGTACGCTTATTAAGTTTGCAGATGATACCAAGCTGGGAGGGGTTGCGACTAATCTGGAGGATAGGGTCATAATTCAAAATGACCTGGACAAATTGGAGAAATGGTCTGAGGTAAATAGGATGAAGTTTAATAAAGACAAATGCAAAGTGCTCCACTTAGGAAGGAACAATCAGTTTCATACATACAGAATGAGAAGCGACTGTCTGGGAAGGAGTATGGCAGAAAGGGATCTAGGGGTTATAGTGGACCACAAGTTGAATATGAGTCAGCAGTGTGATGCTGTTGCAAAGAAAGCAAACATGATTCTGGGATGCATTAACAGGTGTGTTGTGAGCAAGACACGAGAAGTCATTCTTCCGCTCTACTCTGCGCTGGTTAGGCCTCAGTTGGAGTATTGTGTCCAGTTCTGGGCACCGCATTTCAAGAAAGATGTGGAGAAATTGGAGAGGGTCCAGAGAAGAGCAACGAGAATAATTAAAGGTCTAGAGAACATGACCTATGAGGGAAGACTGAAGGAATTGGGTTTGTTTAGTTTAGAAAAGAGAAGATTGAGGGGAGACATGATAGCAGTTTTCAGGTATCTAAAAGGGTGTCATAAGGAGGAGGGAGAAAATTTGTTCATCTTGGCCTCTGAGGATAGAACAAGAAGCAATGGGCTTAAACTGCAGCAAGGGAGGTTTAGGCTGGACATTAGGAAAAAGTTCCTAACTGTCAGGGTAGTCAGACACTGGAATAAATTGCCCAGGGAGGTTGTGGAATCTCCATCTCTGGAGATATTTAAGAGTAGGTTAGATAAATGTCTATCAGGGATGGTCTAGACAGTATTTGGTCCTGCCATGAGGGCAGGGGACTGGACTCTCGAGGTCCCTTCCAGTCCTAGTATTCTATGATTCTAAAACAAATCAAGGGACAATTCTTTCCCGTAGCCAAGTCAACGTGGATTGACTTCTTTTGCCTGTAAACAGAGAGAAGTTATCTACAGTCATATCAAACACTTTCAAATTTTATATTTGCAATCTCTTCCATTTTTTGTTTTATTAGCATTTTCTCTGGTACATATTAATTATTGCAGACCTCTGCCAATACGTGTGGTTAATTTCCAGCTGCAGTCTGTTTCAAAAGGGAAATGTTAAAGATTAAATTCAAATGAAGGATGACATTTCAGAGGCTGAATGTTCCATGAAAAAATATTACATTTAAAGAAAAATCACAAGGAGTGATTTATAATCTTCTGGAATAAGATATCTAGACTTCCAAATCTTTCCATAGGCAAAACACTTTTGAAAACAAAACTTGGAAACAATTTCAACTCTTTCAAAGATCTACAAGCTTCACTTGCAAAATACTGAGAGGTGACTGCACTTGATAAAAAAACAAAAAAACAAAAACTCTAACTCCTCTCCCTCTCCCCCCCACGGGATTTATACCATATTTTGTCTTCTATGTTTTCATACTGTGGGTGTGTAGGCAGGATATTGATAAGCATTTCTGCTTTTTGTGGGCCTATTCAGCAATATGTCTAAGCTTGTCTAAGAAAATCTAGAAGAAGTCATAGTGTACTGTACTCTTTCTTGTAGTCCCCTCACTAGCTCACTTATTTTCCTTTAGATTCCTTGTAAACCACAGGATAAAATTCATAGGTGGTGAATAAGTTTGATGTATAACAACTCAGACACTCTCATCCCATTTACTCTTGGAACGTCTTACAATTACCTTTAATTTCAGTAGCAGGTACTGACCCCATTATACTAGGCCCTGTACAAACATATAGCAAAAACCACTGTTGCTGCTCCAGAGTTCAAATTTAGGGTATGATAAGACTCTCAATGAGCATAGAAGAGACAAACAAAACAGGGTAGGTTGCAGAGGAGAAGCTACCAGTAACACACACTTTTTTTGAGCGTCCTTGGGAGTTGGTATGACTTACACTTCATTGAGCCAGAAGAAGCTGGCTTAGGTATAAGCAGCACACTAAGGGTGGCTTGTCTTCACAGAGAAATTGACTAAAGCAGCTATAGTGGAATAATTATGCTTCACATGTTGACAAGCCCTAAGAGTTGAACTGAACATAAGTTATACTTCATCTCTGTATTTGACTTTAAGACATGGCCAATATATTTAATGAACATTATAGACCGTTATATGAATTCCTGATTAATGTGTGTAGCCAATATCTGTGACGTTGGTTAGGCACCTTACAAACTGGTGTTATTTGCAGAGGTGTTGAGAATCCATAGTTCTTGCTGGCAGCTGTGGGTACTCAGGATCTCTGAGAAGTGAATAACGTGATGATGGATTTAGGAACTTAAGTTTAAGATGCTCAGTATTGGCTTCCTGTATGTCCATCATGTGCCTCATTTTGGAACCGGAACAGGTGCCTTACTTATTTGTCTAACAGCCTTATGGAGAAGGACCTATAGAACGTAATAGTTTTTTTTTAAAAAGGTGCTACAGAATTCAATAGAAAATCATAGCAATTCTGTAAGATTGTTCATAAGGCCTCTGAAATGTTTATTGTACTTATCCCAGTCAAGAACATTCACGGGCTGCTGACATTTTATTTACCTGCACATACACAGGTACGACTGCTTATAGCTCCTGTTGCCCATCGACCACAGACAATGGGAGCTGGAGGAAGTCCCTGTCTTCAGTGCTTCCCACAGCTCCCATTGGCTGGGAACAGCGATCCACAGCCAACAGGAGCTATAGTGGCCATAACTGTGGACATGCAGGTAAATAAAATGTCAGGAGCCCATGAATGTTCTTGACTGGGCCAAGAGTTAGCTCTGGCAAACTGCATCCAGCCCGCAGACTGCTTATTGCCCACCTCTGCCCTAAGGTTTACGACCAAAGATAATATTGCTAAAGCAACTTGCCTCGAACACTTCAAGAACTTTAGTAATGAGCAAGTGACACTTCATGTTATGCTGTAAGGCTTTCAGTGCCCACTTTAGATTTAAATAAAATGAATTTAAAATAATAGTATGTCATGTGTTTTGATTTATTCTCTGTTACCTTTTCCTGTTTGGATCATTTTAATTGCTTCTGCTTTTTATTAAATGGTTGACCTCTCAGATTACCTATTTTTAGACGCACTAAAAGAATTCCAAAAAAGCCGAACTTGGTTAAATCACAATAAATGACTTGGCATCTTTAAAACATATGTCCCAAGGACTTGAATAGAGGCTATCATATTTTGGAATTTTATCAAAGAATGCATTTGACTTTTCCGTGTACTGTACATATCCATTCATTACCTGGCTTGCTCAAGTCCCTAGTCTTGCAAACCTTTAAGCACATGTGTAACTTTATACATATGAGGAGTTTTATTAGGAGACATTTCACATTAAAGGCCCTCCTCACAAAAGATACAAACATCTCCATATGTTTGGAGGATTGGGCCCTAAAGATCCAATCCTGAAGCATGATGCCTAGCAAAGCCAATGAGACATTTGCCTGAGTAAGGAATTAAAGCTAGATTGTGCCTTCACCTAATATGCCAGGTAGATGAATTGAGCAAGGCTTAAGTCTCTGCTCACCACCTCCACATATGACTAAGCTAGAATAGCCTGGCTTCTGGCTAAGTAGGGAAGAGCAGAATTCAGTTCTCTCCTTTAGCTCCTATCATCAGTAAGAGGGCAAGAGGAGCATGATACCATGACTACCACAAAGACATACTCCCCACATACACTTCCTCTCAATGGGGCTAGTTGCACTGCGTCTTGTAAATGACACAGTGGGTTATTTCTACCCCCAGCACAAGAGGGATATGCTACAGGAATTGTACTGTAGTGGGGTGTCTGCAAGGCACAGTACCTCTTCCCGGAATACACCTGGGGCATTTTACACATGTCCTCTTGCTCAGGGTTGTGTTTAAAAGGCACAGTCCAGCCTTTAGTAAAGTATTCAAATTTGGGTCCTAAATCAGAGGTGTCATTCTTCTTATCTATGTATGTTTGTATTAATTATTCATATTCTACTATTTCATACCACATAATTGCTCAAGCATAGACATTTAGAAACTGTTTCTGATGCCAATGAGGAGATGCAGTGTTTTAACTGATGGTTTGACATTGTCTGATATTCAGTTCCTACCTCTCTTCCCTGTCCCTACTGCTAAGCAATACAGCTCTAATTCTGTCTATCTACCTAGAAGAATTTTGCAGTTACTGTATATCTGTTTTCTGATAGAGATACTGAATAACTGATGCATGTCTATTATAAGTAGCAAAGCAAGAACCAAGAGCTGAAACGGGTCACAAAAGGACGTGCAATTTTCCATTTTTGCTTCACTAGCAAGTCAGCTAAGTGGGTCACTTTCCAAAGAAAGGTATTCACAGTAATTGGAGAAATCCAAAATAGGAAAAAAATAAACAGGGACATACTGGCCTTCTTGCAATAAAAATAAAAACAGAAAACTCTGTAGCATGTCATTCTGTAAACATTCTTCAGAGTCAAGCATTTATACTATTACTCCAACCACTGAAATAAATGGACACCTAATGTCATATAAAAATAGCCCAAATTTTAACATAAATGGGATTTTGCCTCAGTAAGGGCAGAGTGAACACCAAATCAGGATCTCAAGATTTGTCCCATGCTGTTCAAATGTCAGATATAATGTATTCAATGGCTAGCACAGAATTATAATCAGAAAACCCTGATTTATAATTAGTAGACATCAAACAATTCTTTGTACTTTCTGCTTTCATTTCTCATCTCAATTTACAAAAACACTCTCTTTTCTTACCACATGTAGGGCCTTTGAATTCTGATCTGCATAAAAGAAAATAGCAGAGACTAGATGTTGCATACAGTGTTACCTCTAAGATTTTCCATCCATAAGTGGAGTGAGTTTTGTCTTGTGCACCAATATTGAGGTCATGTGCGCTTGTTTGGATGTGTGCCACCATTGCACCCCCCAGTTATTAACAGACATCATATTTATATATTATATGTTACGGAAGAAAGAATACTAAAACAGCCCCTTTCCCAGACACAAAGAATAAAAAGAACTGTTAAATCAGAACTTTCACCTAACCATCCTTATTATTATGGCTGACCCAAAGTGTCAATGTACTGTATCATGCCATCAGTTACAGATAAGGTAAAAATACATCACCACCACCCCACACACATACCTGCAAAGTTTGAACAATAAGCTGTTTTTTCTTAAACACCTGGGCTACACTGCTACACAACACCAGTAATAAATGGTGGCAAGTAATGTTCACTCTAACTTTTTCCATCCGTGTTCAGAATAAATTTTGTTATGTGCACTGAGGCATATGCAGATGTGCACCACCAGTAGAAACACATGCTGATGTCTGTGGGTGCTGTGCTAATTACCTGGGTGATATTTGAATCTCTCCTGGATGGCCGCCCAAACTCTCAGCTCACTAAGGTAACACTGAGGAAGAGTTAAGTTGTACATTAGCCACATCTGTGCTTACTCCTAAGTGTAGACAATTGCAAATTGGAATTTGCACTGAGGGAGCTAATCAGCGATTATCCCGATGGAAAAAGGGCTAAGTGTCACCTTAATTAGCATAAATTCCTGTATACATTATTATTTAGCCTAAGGAGTCAGCACTGGTGCAGATGCATCAACTTCCATCCAACAATTATGGTTATTACAAAATGGAGCTAAACCCTAATTCATGCAATCCATACTGCTGCCTCAGCCACTGAATGCATATGTTTATTAATTAAAACATTTACCTAGCCTTGCTGAGGTTCAGGGCCAGTACAGGGCAGGAGGGGCTGTGCAGGCTGTCCACCGCCTGCTTCCCAGGGCCGGCCTGAAGCAGTGGGGACCTCGTGGCATGGTGGCAAGCTGCTCCCTGGGGCAGCAGGGGCTCTTCTGCTGACCAGCAGCGGCTCCCCCAGGGCTGGGGTACTTGCTGCTAACATGCAACTCCAGGTCCACCAAAACATGTAAAAAGAGAGAGCTCACCTTATTATAAAATTAATTAATAACCCATTCAAATGTAGTATTAGACCTGGCGATCCTATTTTTGTTTCCTAGCTGTAGCCACATGAGAGTTCAAACAGCAAAGGAATAAAAAAACCACCACGTCATCTATCTTTATTTCCCTCTTCCAGAATTCAAATGGAAGAGGTATGCCCTTCTGCATGTAGCCTTGTAGAGACAGTTAGTGAAGTCCATGTATTGTGATGCTTCACAATGGCCCATTTAGCCCTAATTGTCCCCCTTTATGGACTGAAGGAACCATTCCTTCAGTCTGAATTCAAAGCAGGCATTTTTACAATTATAAATAACAAAAGTTTCATATTACAATATAGCATGGAATGCACCTATTTTGACCAATACTAACATAGGGTATGTCTACACAGCAAAGTTATTTCGAAATAACAGCCGTTATTTTGAAATATCTTTCCTAGCATCTACACAAGCCAACTGCTATTTCGAAATTAATTTGAAATAGCGGAGGGCTTATTTCGAAATTGGTAAACCTCATTGCACAAGGAATAGCGCCAATTTTGAAACTGCTATTTCGAAATAAGCGCTGTGTAGACACTTATTTCGAAATAGGGGACCTCCAGCCCTTCCCAGGGTGCCCTGCTGGCCGTCCTGGCCACAAGGTAACTTCTGACCTGATGCCCTGCCGGATCCACTTCTGGCTGGCCTTAAATGTGATTCAGCATCCAATCAGTGTGCAGCGTCCAACGCATTTGTGTGTAGACGCGTTATTTCGAAATAAGATATTTTGAAATAATTATTTCAAAATTAGATATTTCTAAATAACATTGTAGTGTATGTTGCATAAAAAAGCCTCCGTCTGAGCTCACTAGATATATATACACGTGGATTTTCTGAAGCTACACCAAACTGTAAGGTCTAAGGTTTTAAACTGCAACTTATTGTGATCCTTGTCAATTTTTGCAATCTGTGTAACTCTCAAATTTACTGTAAACTGCGATTTTGTAATCTGTGTAACATGCAGCCACCTTGCTTGTAACTTTCCCTAAGCTGCATTCTCCCCTGAGTGAATGGAGAGAGTGTGAGTGTGAGTGTGTTTGGAACAATGGACCACATGGCAATGAGTCATCACAGTCTGGGCATGCTCCTTGCTGGATAAAGGGAAGTCTGGGCATGCTCCCTGATGACAAGGTGAATGAGTCACAGGGGCCATTCAGACACAATATAAGGAGAAGGAGCACATGTGAGACTCTCTCTTTTTCCTTCCCCTGCTCCTGAGAAGCTCCTCTCCAGTGTCCCTCCTGACCAGCTTCCCCAGCCATGATGAGCAGACAGACCCTCCAGGATCCACATGCCTTGGCTCCTTCTGCAACCCATATGTCTGTGTAAGTGTGTGATTGCCTGAGGGCAGGAATGAATGGGTGTGAATGAGTGAATGAATGGAGGGGTGTGTGCTTGCTTGCTTGTCTGTGTGAGAGAGGGAGTTCTATCTTCTTTAGTTTAAACCTTTGGTGGCTGCTTTCTCCTCTTTACTTTTACCTAGTGGAAATAAACCCATACTAGTGTAACCCTGGGTGGTCTCCAGTGAGAATATTTTTGGGGTAACAGTGTAGACATACCCATAAGGATGAGCTGGTCTGGTTTCCAGTTATGTGTTTCTCAGTGCTCAGCTGAGGCCTCCAGCATTAGCAAGAGCAGGCACTTGATCTACCCACATCACAGATGCGTAAACCATTCTTGGGGTCATGTTCCTTAGGTTCATATTTAACACTGGAAAATGAAAATACCCCCCAGATACACTGAATGATTTGAAAAGGTCTGGGATTTTTTTTCCTAAAAGAAAAGCTCACAGATCATACAAAGAAACAACCTCCCCGTGTCCAAAACATGCACCACAAACAGCCACAAGTCCTAGGTCCAGCAAAATAACATTGAGTTTGCATAACATTAAACATCAAAGTTGTCCCACTGAGCTCAGCGAAATTAATCATACGCTCAAAGTTACAAACATGTTTAAATTCTTTTCTGGTTTGAGGCCCTAAGCCCAGATTTTCAAAGGTATTTAGGAACCTAAAAGATGCAGACAGGGTTTTTGAAAAATCCCAGAACAAAATAAGTACAATATAACGCATCCAGGACCACTAAGGGAGAGTAGACTTTAACTTTAACTGTTCATCTTTACATACATATAGACCTCTTCACTAAGTTGTGTCTCTTTCCTGTCCTGTCCTCCATACACAGGTATGAATTTGCAATATTATGACTGTACAACATCTCTTTCTGCTTTGCTGCATATTTAATACAATATAAACATATTAATAAGTATGAGAATAGAAAGACATGAGATTCACAATTTCTAAAAAGTTTTACACGGTTTAATGAGTAGCAAAGTAACCTACCCAGGTTTGATATGTTCTTCACTATGAAGGCTTCCATCTCCTTTACACTAACATTATATGTAATTATAAGCATGATAATGAAATAAGAGCAAAAATTTTCAGTTCAGAGTTACTTCATGTATTTGCTCCCTAGATTTTATTTCAAGTTTCAGGTTGAAAATAACTCAAAAATAAAAAAGATTAAACTCATTAAATTCAGACATCAAAACCACACAAAACTATGTGTTTCACCAAACTTTAGCCAAGGATAGCCCAAAACTGTAGAGGCGCTCCCTTTAAAAGTTTGTAAATGCTAGGCAACCTGGCTTGTGCTTTCAATTTCTAATAAAGTCCAAAAATCAGGTCAGTCTCTTGAGTTAAGTTTTCATTTTAAAGAGGTTTTCACATGACCTGATGTGAAGCAAATTTGTAGAGGGACAGCAGTCCAACTTTGTTGCGCACATGATTATTTGTACATGCAGTTCTCAGTTACATCACCGACATGTGCAAATAGCCAGCACAAAATTCATTTGGAAAGACATGACTAATGAAGGTTTGTTTATAAAGAACAGTATATTTGCATAATATTTATACAAATAGGCAAAAAGAGAATAATTGTGTTGTTTTCATTCATTGATGTTCCACTGTAGTTAGTTATTTCATTATTTCTCCCCAACCTATTAGTACTGCATCAAATAAATATTGGTTGATAACAGATTGTCATTTGTGGCTCTTGCTGAAAGCACCATACATTAGGCCCACAGAAGTCTGATAGCTGTCCTTTCACCTTCTGTACTGACCTAGAAGACCTACGTGGTTGCCACCAGGGAAATACCTCCATGTTGTCGTTCCTGCTGCTACTGCATTGCTCCCTTTTCTTTCCTCAGTTCTCCTTACTGAAGCAAAATGAGATGACGTAGGCCATGTTATGCCACAGTAAGGTCTCCTATGAAGTCACTCTGTGCCAACAGGAGAGGGCTCTTGTGTCGGGGTGGACTAGGCCCCAGCTAAGGCTGGAGGCCTTGCCACACCCCACCCCAGCCACAGGAGCAGAAGAGAGATCCTCCAAGCAGGACAGAGTGGCTGCCTCTGTGGCGGCCAGTCAGGGTGCAGCAGGCTGACATATAATAAGCTGCTGAGCCAGGGCCTGGCACTTCCTTGCTGGATCTCCACCCAGGCAGATGTAAGGGCTGACTGGGAGAACAGCAGCACTCCGGACAGCTATGAGTGGAAGCTGGACTTCAGACCTGGTCAGAACCAAGTCCACAGGCTGAAGACAAGCCTGTAAGCCAATGACAACACCTCGCAGAACTCTGGACAGAGTTCAGGGAGAACTTGACCACAAAGCCCAAGAGAAAGGGCTGGACAGAGCATCTTACGTGGGGAAATGGCCCAGAGACTGTGACAGCAACTGACCTCTTTGATACATGGCAGGTAACTGCTACTTACCAGGTCCCTGGGCTGGGTCCTGGAGGAGTGGGTGGACCTGAGTCACCCCCCAACCCTAGCAGCCACAACAGGGGGTAAGAAGAAACCTGGTCCCAGGTCTCATACTGGACACTTCCCCTCTCATAGACAGCCAGGCAGAGACTCTACAAGACTTCCCGCAGCCACAGAAGGGCACTCACAAGAAGGGCGGAGCCCTTTACAGCTCTCCTACTGGCATAAACAAACTACCCCAATAAGCAGCAGCAGCTATGTCAGCAGTAGACACTCTCCTGCCATATAGTTCGGTGTTTCTTTGGTGAAAATTATATCAGTGAAGATGTGACTTAAATTATAGCTGAGGAGAGAGATAGGAAGCTAAAGGTGACCTGGAGATGAAAGATAAATGACTGTAACCTTCATAAGAGAAGAGTAGGTGACTGCTTGACTTGAAGGTGAAATAGGATCCTGGAATCCTGCTCCTACAGAGTAACGAAACCAATTTGCTCAAGCAAGCAAGCACCCATAGGCCACTAGTTCTTTTAAGAGAGAGAAGGGATCTGAACTGTTTGCAATTACTTCACCGCAGCAATAACCTCACACCATAAGTCCCAGTGACTTCAATGAGACTAGCATTGGCAGGACATACTATTAAGTACACAAGTCTGATAGTCTGGATCTGCATGTCCTTTTTAATATAATCCCCTGCACACACACACACAATCAATACATGCATTTGTCAATGCCCTAAAAGTAATTAACATTCAGATTCTTAGGCTTGATTCTCATGTCAGTTACACCAGTGTAACTTACTCCTAAGTTACATCAACAGGCGGGAGATCAGAATCAGGCCAAAAATTAGCTGACATGACTATATTCATAAAAGTTTGTGTTATGCAGGAATCAAGTTTCTGAACTCCATGTAGTCTGAGATGAATCACAAAAGAGACCATCATTTGAAGCAAATGAAATAAACACAGTGAATATAGGTTTCCACATTTACAGTAAACTAGACAGCTTCATTTAGCCATCACAAACTAAGCATCAGAAGGAGCGTTATTTCACTTTCTATTTCAGTTATCATACTGCTTTTGTTCAGTGTCCTTATCAAAACTGGGGCATTGGAGTGAGTGTAACATTACAATTTAATCTTAGAGATTAACATGATCAAAGGCTGTGCATTTCACATTACTTTTTGGACTTGCTGTGGAAGGACCTTTTTATACTTCCAGAAAACAATTGCCATTTGCAAGGGTAAGATGTTTTTCAGTTATTGAATCATCTTTGTTCTGTACATTTTTTTCTGCAAACTAACAAGCAGGCAAGTACAATATCAAGTACATTACACTACAGGTATTTGTCAGTTCCAATCACCTTTCTTTTCAATGTTACAGCAGAGTGATACTTCTGTAACCATGCACAAAAATATTGAGTAACTCTACAAACAACTCCCATGTGCAAATACTCTGAATTTCAGCTTTTTGAGCTGTGGCTTTCCACAGAGTACAGACTTGGTCAATTGTTGCCTATTTTTAGCTATCTTAACCTTGTTTTAGGTTCAGCTTTATTATAAAATCTACCCACTGTACAGTAATGACAGTGTTATTTCCCAACAAACCCACACATAGGTATTTGCAACTCTTCCTTTGAGACTTTCTTACATCCAAATAACTTGAATCTGTCTCTCTCCAGTGCTAAGCTAAGGGCTTTCAGCCATGATTTGCAGAAAGACATCCTCTCGAAACCAGACATTTTTTATCACGAGAACTCTACTGCATTATGACTAATGAATGGGGAAGCTCATGGGGTTCAGAAGTTCTGTTCACATAACAATCTGAACTTTTTAATATATATCTTCAGCTTAACCAAATCCCTCTGGTTAAGTGATCAACCTGGCAATCTTACAAAACCAAGCTGTCTAAACTGAGGATATAGTAAAAGTCTCAGTAGTCAGATTGTTTTTGTACTCTCCAAACAAGTCTGCCGTTCTCCAATTATCAAAGGGTGAAATTCCATAGAAAGCCAAAGGCCCATTTGACCTATATGCTCCATACATCTAATTAATAAAAGCCCTTTATTTTGTTCTTAAGCCCATCCCTATTCTGCACAGCATTCAACTTTTAGCATGTGCTTAAGTCCTGTAACTTTCAATGAAACGTAAACCCATGCTGACGTGCTTTCCTGAACAGAGATGCTGTTTTTCCCAGTGATTTTTTTTCTGTCAAGTTTATGGTAACTAATAGATTTGAAAGCAAAGAAAAATCTGGATATAATTCAGCTAAGGCCATCAGAGCTTTCTTGCGCAAGAGCGTCCATGTAGTGTGAACATTCTCTTGTGCAAAAGCACATGGCTTTTGCAATGTGCTTTGAGGTGTGGACATGCTCTTGCACAAGAAGTTTTGGTGGAAAAACACTTGTGCAAAAGGCTTCTTGCGCAAGAAGCATATAGTGTAGACGTAGCCACACTGTTCAGATTCCCAGCGGGCACATGAGGGTGATGGTACCATATGGCTATATCCTTCTGACGCTCGAACACTGAGAAGTAGCTGGGGGGCTGCATAGGTTACAAAATATATAGCAAGGGCAACTGCTCAGGGCACTCCCTTCTCCTTAGCATTATAGAAGTATTATTATGTTCCTGATTTACGTATGCAGATTGTTGCCCTCTGCCCCAAATTTAAAGCCATCAGTCTTACTGAGCCCTACAATAAGGTAATAAGGTTGGTGGCAGGATCTCAATTTGATTTTATTCACTGTGTGTTTACAAGCAAAGATGGCATTTGATTTTTCTCTTCAATGCCAACGGACAATGCCATCAAGTCCCCCAATTTGTGCCTGTTGCTCTGAAGTCAGTCCTAGAAAGACCAAAACTGCATTGCAGGAAGATGATTTAATGGTTTACTAGACTGATTTTTCCATCTCTCATCATCTACAATTCAACTAGAGATCCAGACATGCTGGTAACTGATGGCTTTAGAAAGCACGAATTTATAAAATGAGAAGACAAGACACCTCATGCAGATTTTGCTTTGTTTCAAAATGCTCTATGAAGCCATTGTGCATTATACTGATAAGAAAACAGCATGAGAGAGGAGCTTTGTTTTCCTTAGGGAATATTCCTTTCAAAACTACCTGTTCCAGATATTCAGCTTAATAACAGTTGTCTTATTCACGATGGTGTTGCAACTTCTGACACATTCTTTAAAAAAAAAAAGCAACCTTGAAAAGCGGTTTCTCTGGTACACATCTATTTACATGTATAGTACTGTGTAAGCCTACATAAGATCATTTAGTAATCTCAGTAGTGAGAGAATTCATTACTGAATTTATGTTCTGTAACAAGCACCACTGAAGCAAAACTCTGCTTGCGTGTAACAGGAGTGTCACTAGAAGGCACAGGGAAATCTATATGTATGATCCCATTGGATAAAATAAAAATAAATTTTGCTGAAAACTAACATTCCAAAGCCCCATTCTGCAGCCCTTGTCAATAATTTCAAAATGAGTTGCATATAGGGCTGGCCAAAAAAGTAAATTCTGCTTCACACAAAAAATGGAGGATTGGAAATTTAGATCCGCTCTTCATTTGAACAAAGGGACTTAGAATTGTTTAGTGAAAAAGAAGCAAATAAAAGAAAGACATCCCCCAGAATAACCAACAGCCCAGTCAGTAGGACACTCACCTAGGATGTGGGAGAAGCAAGTATCAGGAAGAACAGGTCTTGAGTCTGGATTTCTCAGCTCCATGGGAGCCACCCTGACCATAGAGCTATTGGCTATTCTGAGGTAGATGTTTGCCTCATTGACCAGAAATTCTATCCAAGACCTGAGAAACCTTCCCAGTGAAAGTTTAATCAAAATTGGTGCATTTGCACAGAGTCAGCATTTTCTGACAAAAACAGTCATTTCCTGGCAAGGTCCAGTTACGCTTACATGAAAGAGTGGCAGGAGCCAGGTCTTCAGGCCAGATCCACAAAGAGCCTTTGATGCTTAAACCTGGGATATAGGTGCTACTTCAATGCACAACCCCCTTACTCAGCTGCTGTCTAACCCTGTAGTCACCTACATTTTTGCTGTAAAAATCCCTTAGGTGCTTATGTTTCCTCCCGTGAGCATGTATACTGACCTGCTATTGGCTAGTTTGGGCAGCTTTCAGACTAGCATGCTGTCTTTTGTTCATCCCTTTCTTTGGTGCCTCTTTATCCCCGTCCACACTTTATATAGGAATCCACATGCATAGCCCAGGGTCTGAATTCCAAAAATTTTCAAAGCTTGTACAAATTAGTGGATTCAACACCAAGGTCCCTTTGTAGATCTGGGCCTTAATAGCTGCAAAAATATTGTCAATTAAGCTTGTATTTACTTAAGTATTTCCCCTGAATGCCAATGGGATTTAACGAGCTGCTTGTGATGAACTGACCTATATAATCTATACCCATGTTCTAGCGAGAGACTACTACTTTACTCTTTGAGTTAGCCAAGATCCTCCTATTGCTCTGCTATAAATACCAGTACTTTGGGAGCAGAATGTTTCACATTTCTAATCTTGCAGTTGTTCTAGCTATAGCTGTTCAGTCCTGTAATCCCACAACAGTCATGCAACAAACAGCGTATCATACAAATGGTTGCTTAAAACAAATATCCAATAGCAAGTATAATTGAAAAATAAAACCCATAACAAACTTCTTAAGCTTCACCTCATTCTCTGCCTAAAAACCCCAGGTGTGTGTGGGGGGGTGGGGAGATGAAAGCATTTGTACCCTGCTTGGAAGGTAATGTACAGCAATGGTTTTCAACCTTTTTTTAATTTGTGGACCCCATAAAAGATTTCAAACGGAGGTACAGACCCCTTTGAAAATTCATCCTGTGGTTCCTAGACCCCTACCACAGAAGTCTTAGACTGAAAACTAACTGCACAAAATTCAACTGTACATGTTGCACACACTCAGCATGGCATTTGTTGCATCACGAGAAAGGGTGCTAAACTGTTGGTTTCTGTGCTAATGACATCACTTCTGGGCTTTGATCGGTCAGTCAGGTATTCACATACTTTGGATTGATCAGAAAAAAAAACCCCCACACCAGAATGCCTTTTCTGGGACCAGAAACTTTATTTTCATAGTCACTTTCCACAGACCCCTTAAATATAGTCTGTGGATCTCCCCAAGCATCTGTGGACCACAGGTTCAGAGCCACTCGTGTACAGTATCTGGTAAACAGCTATTTATTTCTATGGGAGCATGAGAAGTGGCAACAAGGAATAATGTTATTGCTATAATGAGTTTGCTGGAAAAGTGTAATTTAAAAACAACAAAATAATCCTACCTTTTAATTGGTGATATTTAGAGGTGACAGCCATGTTAGCAAAAATATACATCCAAATAAACCAACACAAGCTCATCCGGGTCCACGTTACCATGTGGGATCCAGCAGGTTCTGCTGTTTTTTTTAACCTGTGTTAATTCCTGATATGCTATGAAGAAAAATTACCAGTTGAGGATAATTAACCATTGGGACAGTTTACCAAGAGTACAAGTGCATTATCCATCACTGGAAGTTTTTTTAATCTAGACAGGATGTTCTTCTAAAAGACATGTTCTAATACAAACAGGAATTAATTAGGGGAGTCCTATGGCCTGTGTTAATGAAATCAAGATTTCTGCCTGCATCATAAGGAATAAATGGCAAGTCGACCAATTTCTGCTGAAGGGAGAGAGACGCGGTCTACCTTTCCCAGACCTGAGGAAAATCTCTGAGGAAGGTACTTAGAGTGTCACAGCTAAATTCAAGGTGAAACTGACTGTGTAGCATAGGTAGCTAACACATACGTCAAGGGACCATTCAACTTTAAGTGGACTGTTAACTCCCCTCCAGTCACAGGGAGGTAAGGAAGGGGGGAGCCCCTGAGAGGAAGGTTTATTAATGGGTTCCAGATTGGAGTAGTAAACCATAAACCCATGTCTCTAGTCATTCCGTGGTTTTCAGTGTCTGTATGAATTTAAGCTCATCTTTTAAAAGAGGTGTGCAGGTTTCCTTGGAGGCAAAGGATTGATAGTTCAGATATAAAGTGATCTCTTTGTGAAAAGTGCTCATCCTCTGGTTACATTTTTGTCTTATCAATCCCCGATGTGAGTTCATCTGAGACCACTGTGATTGTCTGGTTTCCACCCACCTTGCGGCTATTGAAGTATTTAATGCACCGCGTGAGGCACACTCCATATTGTGATAAGCATGTGCAGGGCTCTGGATTGTGAAAGGTGTTTTGTGTAGGTGTTGATCACTGTAGCAGTGAAGACACATCTGCAGGGTTTGCATCTGTTCTTCTAGAAATACCAGTCAATAATCCACTAACAACCCCTCATCCAGTTCTTCCCTCTCACATCCCTGTCTCTTCCCTATGACTGGAAGGGCATTAACAGGCCACTTTAGTTTCTTAAATCAGAGGAAGAGCTCCCTGTAAGCTTGTCTTTCCCATGAGTTGCTCTCTATACTCTCCTAGCACCAACTCAGCTACAACAACACTGCATACAATGAATTAATGGGACAATTGTGGTATTTATTACAAAGTAACTAGCTTTGGCATTTTTAAATGTGTGTATTTATTTTGTTTAGGGTGCTTAAAGAATATCATTCTTGTGCGTGCATGTGAGACCATTCCTGAGGTGCAAATAAAAGAGCATGACTTTAAGTGCTTTCCATTAGTCCAAATCCAGTGTCTGTGGAGCAGACAGAAAAATTCCGAGACCATCAATACATAGGAGTTGCTGCTGAGAGATGACCAACATGAATACTCTCACCTTCCATTACTTTCCATTCCGGGATCAGGCTACATCATATAAATACATATCCTCCCAGAAATCCCCTGGACTTGCACTTTAATTCTCAGAGGATTTTGTAATAGTTTCTAATGCAAATGAATCACTTTACAAATGCCTGGGAGTTGCTAAGCATATAGAAAAAGCTAGCTTTTACTCTGAAGAAAAATGCATCCGAAAAGTAACTTTTTGTAGCTTAAGACTAGACTAGATCCACAGAGAAACCAATGAGGTTTAAAGAAGAAAAGAGGTCTGTGCTGAACCAACTAGGTTTATAGCTGTTTTACTAATAACTTCCAGTGAAATCTACTCAGAATTTCCCCTGTCTGCAATCCCCTTCTGTACTGAAAATAATTTAAAAAGAGAAGGCTCATAATTGTCCAAACATTTTTATAGGGTCTATGAAGTGAATGTTGTAGCATTCACAGAGGAGCAAATAAAAGATCTTTATAGCAAGAAGTTCACAGAGTCTGGACATTTATCTGAATTGAATGTTTGCCATTTGGAAACTTCTCCTTTCATGAGCAGCATGATGAGAAAAACTCTATCAGAAGTTGTGCTGTGGGTAGCTACTTACTGAACTATGTTTTTATATTCACTGTTTTCCCATCATACCACACTCATTTTAAATGGAAAAAAGCATCATAGTAATACAATGATGGCTGAGCAATATAGACCTGTTGAAACATGGTTGATTCCTGTAAGTTGCTAATAGAGCCATCCACTTGGCCTAACAATTGCACCCTTTATTCATTTCTCTAATTCCATTTCAATATTGAGTATAACTGGCTCCCCATACCTTTCTGTACTGCATCAGACATGAGTTACCTGCTTCACTTCCAAGCTCCTTCACAATCAGTCCCCACTTTACCTATTGTTATCTACCTCTGGATAAAACAATGAGCAGACCTTTGGCACCTTAAGCCTGGTCTACACTACACAATTCCAGTAGTGTAAAGTAAAGTAAGATATGCAACTCCAGCTACGTAAATTACATAGCTGGAGTTGATGTATACATCACATTTCCATGCCGTTCACACAACAGGAGGAAACACTCCCATTAGCTTTCCTTACTCCTCATGAGGATCAGGAGTACCAGCACCAATGGAAGTACCCTTTGAATTCGACCTACCAGTTCTATACTACACCCACTAAATCAAACCTCAAAAGATCAACCATGGCAGTGCTGATCTTCCGTGAAGTGTAGATGTGCCCCTAGAGACTAACAAATATCATGAGTTTTCGTGGGTAAAACCCACTTCATCAAATGAGTTGGAGTGGGAATTACAGAATCCAGGGCATATATAACAGCAAAGCAGTTACCTGTCAATTGTAGGACCAGTGTTAATGAAGCTAATGAAGTCAGGTTGGATGTGTCCCATTAATAGCATTTGATGTGGAAATGTGAATATTAAAAGTCGGGGCAAATTGCCTTTATAGTTCATTAATCAGTTAATATCTTTATTCAACCCCAAGTTGAAAGTGTGAAACTTGTAAATGAACTACAGTTCAGCTATCTCCCTCTGTGATTAGCCATCAAGTCCCAGCAATGCCACTCTGCCATGTATTGTAGCCAAACCAGACAGCCTCTGCAACAAAGGATAAATGGACACAAATCAGACTTCAGGAATAAACCTGTAGGGGAACATTTTAACCTCCCTGGATATTCAATAATGGATTTAAAGGTAGAGGAAGTAGGTTTTACCCATGAAAGCTCATGACCAAATATATTTATTAGTCTCTAAGGTGCCACAAGACTGCTGGTTGTTTTTGAAGTTACAGATTAAAATGGCTACTCCTCTGAGACTTTTTACCTCTGAAAAGTGAATGAGACTCCCGCTCCCAATGCCAGCCTGTATTGCCTACTTGTTAAATTTTGAAACAAGACCCTTTGTGCTTTCTCCCAAGCTGCCTCTCACTTTGGGAGGAGCTCCCCATAAACATCCCCATACCTACCTTAATATCTTCCTTCAGAGCTCTTCTTAAAACTCTGCTCTGCCAGGACTCCAAAAGCACTTGCCAATGGTTAAGCTACTGCTGTGCTGACACTACGACCTATCATGCCAACTAATAGTGTCTCATTGTTTCCTTGTACTGCTCTGTCTACATCCATCTGTTGTTGCCTCTCATCTTTTACCTAGGTTGTAGGTTCTTTGGGGCAGAGACCGATCTCTTTTTTCTGTGTTTGTACAGCAGCTAATACAAGGAGGTCCTGCTCCACAAGTATAATGTAACGCTACAATACAAATAAATAGCTTTTTTTTAAAAACTCCCTGGATTAGTGTCTTTTATTGTTGGTTTTGGTAATTTCACGAGTCCAAACATTAACTACTTTTTGTAGAGGATATAATGTAGCTGGAATTAATTAATCCGAGGTACCATGCTATTGATTTCAACTGAATATCAGGAAGGAGTATGTCTGTTCTTCCTAATGTCCCTTTATATCACAACATGGGGGACTAGCTAAGTCACAGACTATTGTCTTTTACGCAATAAACCAATATATAAACACAGGCCTCCCCCTATTGCAGAATGCAGCCCCCTACTCCAGATTTTGAGATGGCTTCATTCTCAGTCTAGCCTTTTGTCTAATACAGGTTTTATTTACCTGAGGCCTAATGAAAGCCCACTGAAGTTATTGGAAAGATTCCCATTGACTTAATCAGGCTTTGGCTCAGGCCCTTAGTCGTCCCCCCCCCCCCAACTACTCTTCTCCCAATGCAATCATACAACACACCTGATTCCTTTCCTAATGCCTTGTCTACAATAGGATATTGGGTCAGAGTGAAAAATGCCCATCTTGAGAGATGCAGTCTAACCACTGATGTAGGCAGCACTAGGTTGATGGGAGAATTCTCCCATTGACATAGCAACCACTCCTTGGGGAGGTGAAATACCTACACCAAATAGGAGAAGCTCTCCCATCAGCATAGGTGGTGTCTTCACTGAAGCACAAAAGTGCAGTTTATGACTTTGTTGCCAGGAGCCATGCAGCATTTTGATGGAGTAGAAGAGGCCCAGGCAGACATAAGAATGGCCATACTGGGTCAAACCAATGGTCCATGTAGCCCAGTATCCTGTCTTCCAACAGTGGCCAATGCTAGATGCCCAGAGGGAGTGAACAGAACAGGTAATCATCAAGTGATATCTCTCCCATCATCCATTTCCAGTCTCTGACAAAGGCTAGGGACACCATGCCTACCCAACCTAGCTAATAACCATTGATGGACCCAACCTCCATGAAAACAGACACAGGCCTTTTACTGGGCAGGTTAGGATGATCTCAGCACCCCAATTATAAGAGATATGAGAAGGAACAGAAGTAGGAAAGTGTATAAAAGAAAATTAAGAAGGTTAAAAATCAAATCCCCTTAAGACAGCTCTATTAGTCTCAAGTAAAATAGAAAAAAAAGTTAGTCTATTGTATTTTTGCTTTTTCCTGTAGGAGATAGTTAGGGCTGCAGTGACTGCTGCTACTATAAGAAGACTAAGGCTGAAACATCCTCAGTATCAGGATCCACCCCAGACACCAAGCATGCCTGTGCTCATTTGCTCTTATTCTTGACATTAATCCTAGGGAGCATTAGAATATGTCTGTCTTCTCCCCAGCATCATTTATGTATTAGTAAGCCCGGGCCATTCAGTGTAGCCACTGAATTTCCTATAATAGCAAGTACACTTGCAAGGGATTGCATTGAAAACATTTAACATCTCAAGGCTGAGGGGCAGTGGGGAGGAAGAGAGGGAGCATTTGAAAGCTAAGGAACAGTTTAAATAATTTTCAGAAAAATATGCACACTTCCATGTATAGAATGAATGCAGGAGTTTCAGCCATTCTACAGGATTCCTCTCCTCTCCTCTCCTTCCCCGCCCCCCACTAACAATGCTTAGAACTGTGTATGGCCTGATACCCAGCATGAAAAAAATCACGAAAACCCCTTCCAAGAATGTTGATGCAATAGTCCAAATGAACAATAGAACGTGCTATGAAGCACAATGGTCCCAAGAGAAATGAAAAAAATTCTTCTTCAGAATACACATTCTAAGTGCTTTCTTCTAGAAGTATCCATTTATGTTCCTAAGTATATTCCAGTACACTTATGGTTACTTTAGAAACCCTTTGTTATAGCTGTAGCAGCAACAAAGAAGTGTTACAACCAATTAGCAATGCGGCATATAGAGCAAGTGCAGCAAGCACTTAATCCTTCAAAAGTCCTGAAATAGCTTCATCCTTGCAAATGATTTTATAACCATGCTGAATTTTTAAACAAAAGGGCTTGATAAATTATCTGTTCTAAACATAAGGTCAGCTCTGGGCTGACCATCATTGGCTTCTAAGCCATCCTTCATGTTGTCAATACCCAGAAAACTTAGTTCTACTATATAATCTATTCTATTCCACTGTTTGGCATTCAGTTGAGGACTGTCCAACCCAAAGAACTTTTGGTTGTGTTCTAGCTCTCCTCTATATTCCATTCTAAGGTGACAGCTGAACAGAAATCCCCCCATTTCTTAATTAGGGAACTAGAACTCTATGTGGATTTTCTTGGGCACATGGATACCTATTATTATTATTATTACCCAAGCAGCAAAAAAGCCCTGTTCAGGTATGAGGGCCTAGTTGTGCTAGGCACTACATAACATCAAATGAAAAGATGGTCCTTGCCCCCAAATAACTTACATTCTAGGCTGCTGATGAGGCACAACAGAGTTAACATTTTACAGCTTTACACCTGCCTGTCCATGGTTCTCTGTCAGGGATTTTTTGGCATTCTGGCAGAGAAGAGTCTTAAGAAGGGATTTAAAGGAGGCCACGGTTGTGCTTTTCAGATTTTTTGAGGCTATTATTCCCATGAAAAGAGGGCAGCATGTGAGAGGATGAGACTATTCTTTGTAGTCATCATTACTTGATTCCATTTATATATAGAATAAGAATTACAAAAAAATCATTATTGTTGTATTGGAAGGGTTTCTAGATATACTTTTGGGATAACAGGAAAAAATTTAAAGGAACTATATAATAAGTTCATGGAGGATAGGTCCATCAATGGCTATTATCCGGGGTGGGCAGGGATGGTGTCCCCAGCCTCTGTTTGCATGAAGCTGAGAATGGGTGACAGGGGGATAGATGACGTGATGATTACCTGTTCTGTTCATTCCCTCTGGGGAACCTGGAATTGGCCCCTGTTAGGACACAGGATATTGGACTAGATGGACTATTGGTCTGACCTACTGTGGCCATTCTTTTCTTCCTAGCAATATGTGAGAGTGGTGGTGTTAAGGACGCAGCTTCTATTTCTGCTAGAGATAAGAAAGAAATCTATTCATGCCACAGTTTGCCTTCCGTTTGTTGAATATGCACTGCTGTACTGTCATGGGCACAATCCCGCTTACAGGTCTTTAAAGAATAGCTAAAAAAATACAATAAGGATCTGAGAAGGAAGAGCAGCAATATTATAGACTTTGCAGTTGGTTACTACTATTGCTGAAATTTATACACTGTATGCAGCACACACTTGTGTGTGATATGCATTTTTCTTAGCAGTATAAAATGAAGATAGATTTAGAAGTGTCTGAGCCATGTGGTATCTATGCAGATCACTTAGGGTGAGTCTAGACTACAGGGTTTTGTCGACAAAAGTGGACTTTTGTCGACAAAACTATACCTGCGTCTACACTACCACCAAGTTCTGTCGACATAACGTCGATAGAACTCGGCAGTTTTGTCGATGGAGGTAAACCTCATTCTACAAGGAATGCCGCCTTTTGTCGACAGAGTTCTGTCGACAGAAGGTGTTATTGCATCTGCACTGTCCTTTGCGTATACACTCTCATGTCGACAAAGCGGCTTGCTTTGTCGACAGAACTGGATATAGTCTAGACGCTCTTTGTCGACAGTATCTGTCAACAAAGCCTCTGTCAACAAAAGCCTGTAGTCTAGACGTACCCTTGTTTATAAAGGAGAGCAGAAAAAAGTATTCAGAATTGTTTGGAGAACTAATTTATTCATCCCATTGAGTGGATGCAGATTTAAGTCAAGACCTGTGACACAATTTCCCCTGTCTTACTTTAAAAACTGACAGTCAATAACTAGCAGCAAAGACTAGACAGTTGACCTAATTCTGGTCTCACAATGATTTTTATACTAATAACCACATTGACTTCAGTGGAGTCACATCTGTGTAAAAAACCAGCAGAAACAGATTCAGGGTTTCTATGCAGTAGAAATTTGCATGGATAAACAAAGTTATGATAACTGTAGTAGTGTTTTTTGTAGTAAAGGTTTGCATGAGAAAAATACCAGACACATCCACATCCACATCCACGCTCCTTTAACCTGGAACATTAAAAATAGCAAAGTGAAATGTTATTTACATGCAGTTAGTGAGGACATAGCAAGACTTCAAGAAACTGCTGGGGGAAGACCCACAGCTAGTGAAAATAGTCATGACTTTGTGACCCCCTGTAACTCCCTTTTGGGTCAGGATCCCCAATTTGAGAAATGCTGTCTCCCACCATTAAATCTGACCTTTATGTGTGCTTTCCCCCTCTGTTACACAGCTTTCACAGGGGGAGGGGAGACTAAAGAGAGTTAGAGGGGGTCACAAGGTGCCTTCAGAGCCGGGCAGCTAGAAAGCAGCAGCTGTTAGCTAAAGACCCTGCTCTGAAGGGTGTGCCCTGCTAGCAGCAGAACAAAAGTAAGGTTGGCAATACCATACCAAGCCATCCTTACTTCTTCACTGCTGCTGGGCTCCTGGCCAGCAGCTGCCACTCTCCAGCTGCTCAGCTCTGAAGGAAGTGCCTCCATGAACAGAAGTGCAGAGATAAGGATAGTAATACTGGGCTGCCCCCGCTACAATAACCTTGCAACCCCAGACAGCTCCTTTCTGGGTCAGGACCCCTACAATTATAACAGTATGCCATTTCAGATTTAAAATAGCTGAAATCATGAAGTATATTATTTTAAAATGTTATGACCATGAAATTGATAAATGGACTGTGAATTTGGTAGGTCCCTATTTCAGTTTCTAACGCTGCGCTATTTCTGGGTGTAGCCAACAGTGATTCAGCATTGGTGTCTGTTGAGGGATTTTGTTTTCTAATGGATGGCTTTATTGTGAAACTGAGAGCTCTTCATAGGCACAGTATTCAATTTAATTTGCCCTTGGTAAGACAAATAAGGGTTTGTTTCCTTGATGTACTTTTCAAATACCTGGGCAGATTATTGGTTTAACTATTATCTCAGACATAGTGTAAAGACCCACTAGAGTGAAAGAATTTAAAAAACTGAATCAATAAGATCACTAATGTCACTTTGAAGTTTAAAACTTGAAAGATGATAACAAGCAGTAGAGGAATGTTAACAGCCTAAAAGGGGATGTTACATTAATTATCAAGTTAGACAAAAAAGAACTTGTGCCAATTTTGCACAAATCCTTATTTCCCCAGCAATCTGACACATTTTTATGTTAGAAGAGGGTGCTAATAAAGGAGACTGCTACTTGAAAACATGCCACATAGACTTAAAGAATTCACAACATACAATTTTTCACTTCTATGTGAAGAACCTTCTATTAACGGGAAATTTCCAGTAACGGCACGATCTAATCTGTCTGTTATTAATTATAGAAGTTATTTGTTTGAGAGCAAACACTTCTAATGAAAAACCCCATGTTCTTAAATGAGTAGAAATATAACTGTCTGTACTCTCCATCTGGCTTTAATTTTTAAGCACTGTAGAGTGAAAACTCAGCCCTCTCTCACAGTCTCTTGAGAACAAGTGTTAGACACCAATCAAATCACAAGAACAAGCTTTAGAGCTGCCAATTGACAACTGCCTCATCCTAAAGTCAGCCAAGCTGGGAAATTAATTTTGGACCCTTTCTTTGCATACATTGCAAACCCAATGGGAAAAGCTGACTAGAAATGGCTGAAGAAAAGAGAGGCTTTTGAGTCAAACTGCTCATCCCAGTATGCCTACCATAACTCTGAAGAGTTATTAAAAACGTAATTGTATTTGTGTCTGTGTGTGCAATTCTGCAACTGAACATAATCAGGCATATGACCAGAGCCTGTGTTTGATGCCTTCTACTGGATTCATCTGTTTTTAAAAGTCACAGCTTTTGGCAGCTTTCTGTAAGCTTCAGGAAATTTTGTAACTCTGCTTTTATATTGTGGGACTAGAGACATTATTCAAGTGTGTATTTTTAGCTGTACCTCATACTCCTCAATATATAGGGAAAGAATGGAATAGCACAGCCTAAAGAGAACTCATGAATGAGTACAATGTGCCTGCTGCCACTGGAAAAAAAAACATTCTTGCCTCCTTGCTATCTCTTCTTCTGAGCTTTTCCTTGGTCATTATTCACCTGGCTGTCAAAGTTTCCCAGCCACAACTCCCACTATTTCATTTATTTGGCTCAAAAACTGGTCAACATCAGCAATTTCAGTTCAAACCCCTTTTGACCCTCACTCAAAGTAAGAATCATGGAACTGTTTTTCCCATGTATGCCATCTTGTTGGAGCCCTGTTGGGAAAAACATACATGGGGAAAACAACATATCAACAAGATGGGCAAGGTGAGGTCTTTCATTGGACCAACTTCTGTTGGTGAGAGAGATCTCACTCACCTTGACTCATTTTTTCCAAGCAACCATTTATCATGGCTGCCTGCCCTGTCACTGGTGCGTGCCATCACTAATTGCACAGATGTGAGGGATTGTGATCACACATTTTTTTTTTTACATGTATTCCTCAGGCTTCCTTTTTAATAAAAAAAAATGGCCTAGTGAATGTTGCTGTCTCTGAAATTTGACTGACCAGGGTGGTTACTTGAACAGGACAGTGAAGCCACCCCAGACATTGACTCCACCATTTATTGTGTGAATTGCAATTGCACCTAGGAACTCCAGTCTTGGACCAGGACCCTACCGTGGAAGCCACTAAAGGGACACAAAACCAAATCTAGTCCCTGCTCCAAACAGTTTGCACTCTAGAATTAGTGAGTCTCTTCCCTACCTACAGAGAGATTGCCTTCATTTAAACTTACCAAAATCTCACCTACTCTCACAAGGTTAGAGGCAATCAATGGAGCTATGGAAATGTTTTTCCTTCCTTTCTGTGAATTACACTAATAAATTATTATGAGGCTTTCAGGAGAAATAGCCAGGGCCATCCTTACCCATATGCAGAATAAATAGCTGTGTAGGGCACCCAAAAATTTGTGGCACCACTGAGTCCTACTGTCTCCCTGCCCACTCTTCCTAGTCCTCATCTGGGACTCTGCTTCCTCTGGAGAGGATCTAGTTAACTTAAAACTGAAAAAGTGTCCAGATCTATTAGCAGAACACTGAGCCTATGAGCCATTCAAGTAGTAATGAAACCATTTAACAGGCATTTGCCAATGACAGGTACATACTGTCAGTTTCTGAATTAACTGTGTTAGTCTATAGAACCTTAGTTTACAATTATAACTGCAGATTATAAAAACACATCTCTAAAAAAATCATCATCCCCCCTCAGGATGTTGTCGGGGATAAGTGCACCAGTTTGATAGTACTGTATAGTACCCCATAATCCTAAGGTTGTGCCTAGAAGTAGCTGCCATTTTCTGAGCACAGCTCATGCAACATGGCAGAAAGAAACCATACACCAGTCTTCTCTGTCTTGTTTCGTAATTATACTTAATTTAAAATAAGAGACTTATAAAGATTTATAAATACCTTTTCTATATGGAAAAACGTAAGAGCAAATTAGTCCAATTCCTTGGTTCAATAACAGCATGTGTCTTCTCCCAAAGGCACACAAACTCTGGATGGAAAATCAACAAAGGATGTCTGAACTATACCACTACTTACAGGGGAAATAATCCACATAATATTAAAGAAAAGGAAATTTGACTCCCCCTCTCCAATACGCTACTCATCCTCAGATCATTTTCCTCCTAATGATCTAAATAAAATATTTCTTACCTTTAAAGAGAGGTTTGTAGGATCTTTTGTTTTCATTTATTGTGATGGAGCAGATAAGTGACACAATTTCTTTCCAAAGCATGGCCATAAAGATCCAACAGTTCTGCATTTTAATAGGGAAGCAATTGCTTTCATCTCAAATTATTGCTGTCGGACTTGCTGTTAGTACAACGTAAATGTGTCAATGGAGTCCTTTTTGAAAATGAGAATGTCCTATTAAGTGTATAAAAATGATGCTTTCAGCTAAGCTAAGTGTTTCTGTCAACAAAGCAGCATACTCCTAACAGATCAGCCTCTCTACTGTTTCTACCGGGAGGATGACGTCATTTATCAGGATTTCAGTTATGAGTAAAATACTCAATACACTGTTGTTTTAGAAGAGCCAAACAGTTTCATTTTGTGAGGTCTTTGCAGTTACGGTGATTGTCTGTGAATGGTGCTCATGTGTGAAGTAGCAATGACAGCACTAGTGACAGAAATTCACTGTTTATCCACTGAACATATGCAGTACAGGGAGCACCAGGGACAGTGCTCAGCAAAGGGGTAGAGCTATTCAATATTCCTTTTATCCTCATTAAGCAGTGTGTGGCCCAGGACTATTTACTGGATACTGTCCTGACCGTGCACTAGAAACACAATTATTCGTTTCATCTTAGGCTTTTCTACAGCACTTACCCCACTGTGATATCTGTGTGTTTCACAAACCATTCTACCCTTATCCCCTTTCCTGCTTCTAATCCCTCCACCCATCACTTCATCTGGCTTCTGACCCTGTCCTCACAGACTCCTTTCACTGTGAACCTCTTCTTCTATTTCTCCCAGCCTGTCCCCATTTTCCCCCTCCTCCTATCTCCAGCTGCTTCCTCCTTCTCCTCTATTCTAACTGGTCCTAAGAAATGTTTGAAACTCAAAAAAAAAAAAAAAAATCCATCAGCCTGAGGCAGACAACTTGGCATGGGAAATTTCACTATGAACAATTAGCATTCAACAAAAAGTTGTACGCGACTAAACACGGGGGCTAAAATGGCAAGTGTTACTCAGGTTTAACTACAGATGCTTTAACTCTAGAGGTATTTTATATATTATACACACACACTACACTATACAAAATTTACCCTTTTAGATTAAGAATATTGATGTACATTGAAGATAGAGGTCTTTAATTTAAGGGTCCACAAAATGAATTTTATTATCAATTGCATCTATAGCCGATTTTATTATCGATTGCATCTATCGATTGCAACTGAGAGATATGATGCTTTTTTTTTTTTTAAAGCATCTAAATCTTCTTGCAACATACTTTCTTTTCGGGTAATTCACCACCTTTTGTTGGTTCATCTCAAGAATTTTTTTTTTTATCCGTGGAAGGAGAATAAAAAGGAGAAATATTCCTGCTTCAATGTAACTGTCTCAATATGACTTTCAAGGAACATTAAGTCTGTTCACGTGCACCTCCCCAAGACAAATTTCAGAAACAGAAAGCACCAGAATAGCTTCTGAAATTATATTCATCTCTCCACTGACACAGAGGCACAGAGTAATCCAGGCACAGCCCTTGGACATGCTGATGGGCATATCACGAGTGAAGGACAAGGCACACCAAATGACGGCACAGGAAATTAAATTCTAAAACTGACATACAATATCAATAACAGCAAATGTCTTATGCCAACAGACCCATGCCCAGCATTATTTCTCAGTGTTGCCACATTCTCACATATGCGAGTAGAGGCTGGGCATGCACACAAATTTACAACAGTCAGTCCCATTAATTTTAAGCACATGCTTAAGTCCTGTGCTTTGGGTTGGGGCTTTAGAAAGTTCCTCCACAGTGAAAAACATTAAATCTCTAGGCCTTTGCATGCCCTGTCCTGCTCGCTCTCTTAAGGGTGCAGGGTAAAATATGGGCAGAGAGTGGGCATCTCTTATCCAGCAATGTTTCTCTTTCTCCCTCTCCTCTCCCCCTTTCAGGTCTGAATACTGCTACAAGGTAGGAGTAATTTGGTAGTTTTGCAGCAACACTCTTTTTAGCTTAGATGACTTGTGGTAGCACCTGGGAGGTGCACCACCTCCGTGCCCTTGCCAAAATTTTAATTTCTCATTCCCCCCTACCTGATCTTCTGGGTGACCTCCTTGCCCCCCCGACACACACACACAGGCACCAGTTGCTATGTTTTTTATAATGAAGGAGGCTCCCCAGGTTTTTTTCACCACTTTTTTAACCTTGCACTTACACATGTGATACACCATACCAGCACTATGCAGGATCAACTCCAAAAGATAAACACTTCCACTAACTGGTTCAGGCATTATTATGTGTGCATGTGAGACAGAGCACACTGGTTATTATATGAAAGTATTCAATCAAGGCAGTATAATTAAAGTGAATCCCACTTAAAGCCTGCTGAACTTGATGTTCCTTGTGATCTGCTCTTTGCAAGTTTCTCAGCAAAAGCCATTTTAAAAAACACTCTGCTAAGGAAACCATCCTTCTCTTTTATAACTGTCCCTGGACCTTACCACATTTATTTCCAATAATTAAGTGCTTAAACAAAGATGTAGGATGCTATGAATGTATCTGTGAAAGACAGGACTCCAGACTAATGTACAGTAAATGCAGAGGCTTCTCAAACTTCATTAGCTCTGTGGTACAAAGAAGATGATGATGTTATGGTATCCTCAGTGTGAGAGGATACATCTCCAGGGGAGGGAACACCAATCATTAAGAAAAGGTAGGTGTTAATAATGGGGGATTCGATCATTAGAAACATAGGTAGCTATGTTTGTGATGACCAGGAGAACTGTATGGTGACTTGCCTGCCTGGTGCAAAGGATGCAAATCTCTCCAGACATCTAAATAGACTTATGTGTAGTGCTGGGGAGGAGCCAGCGGTCATAGTACATGTAGGTACTAATGACATAGGGAAGAGTGGGAGAGAGGGAAGGGCAGGCAGAGCTTCAGAGTCTCAATGCATGGATGAAATGATAGTGTAGAGAGGAGAGGTTTAGATTTATTAGGAACTAGAGAAACTTTTGGGATAGGGGGAGCCTATACAGGAAGGATGGGCTCTACCTAAACCAAAATGGAACCAGACTGCTGGCACTTAACATTAAAAAGGTTGTAGAGCAGTTTTTAACCTAAAGGCTGGAGGAAAGCCGATGGGTATGGAGGAGCACATGGATCAGACAGACATCTCTTAGGGGATGGTCTATTAATAGAGATCCTCTATGTTCTAGTCAGTAGGACATGATGGAAGTATGGGTCAGATCAGAAGAGACACAAACAAATGAAAGAGTCTAACACATCAGGAAATGGCAGACAGATAAATAGTGGCACATTTTTAAAGTGCTTTTACACAAATGGTAGAAGTATAAATAATAAGATGGGTGAACTAGAGTAGCTCGTTTTAAAGGAGGATATCGATATAATAGACATCACAGAAATGTGGTGGAATGAGGACAATGAATGGGACACAGTCATACCAGGATACAAAGTATATTGGAAGGACAGAACAGGTCATGCTGGTGGGAGAGTGGCACTATACGTGCAAGAAAAATGTAGAATCAAATGAAATAAAAATCTTAAATGGGCCAAAATGTTCCATAGAATATCTATGGATAGTAATCCCATGCTCCAATAATAAGAATATAGTAATTGAAATATATTATTGACCACCTGATCAGGACAGTGATAGTGACTATGAAATGCTAAGGAAGATTAGAGAGGCTATCAAAATAAAAAACTCAAAAATAATGGGGGATTTCAACTATTCCCATATTGACTGGGTACATGTCACCTCAGGACGGGATGCAGAGATAAAATTTCTTGATACCTTAAATGACTGCTTCATGGAGCAGCTGGCTCTAGAATCTACAAGGGGAGAGGCTATTCTTGATTTAGTCCTAAGTGGTGAGTAGGTTCTGGTCAAAGACGTAAATATAACTGGACCGCTTGGAAATAGTGACCGTAACATAACAAAGTTTAACATCCCTGTGGTGGGAAATAAACCTCAGCAGCCCAACACTGTGGCATTTAAATTTCAGAAAAGGGAACTACTCAAAAATGAGGAGGTTAGTTAAACAGAAATTAAAAGATACAGACACAAAAATAAAATCTCTGCAAGCTGCATGGAAACTTTTCAAAGACACCATGATAGAGGCCCAACTTAAATGTAAACCTCAAATTAAAAAACACAGTAAGAGAACCAAAAAAGTGCCACAATGGCTTGGCTTAACCAAGTAAAAGAAGCAGTAACAGATAAAAAGACATATTTTAAAAAGTGGAAGTCAACTTCTGGAGAGGAAAATAGAAAGAAGCATAAACTTTGTCAAATTAAGTGTAAAAATATAATAAGAAAAGCCAAAAAAGAGTTTGAAGAACAGCTAGCCAAAAACTCAAATGGTAATAACAAAATGTTTAAGTACATCAGAAGCAGGAAGCTGGCTAAACATCCAGTGGGGCCCTTGGACAATTGAGATGCTAAAGGAGCACTCAAAGATGATAAAGTCATTGGGGAGAAGCTAAATGAATTCTTTGCTTCAGTCCTCACGGCTGTGGATATTGGGGAGATTCCCAAACCTGAGCCATTTTTTTTAAGATGAAAAACCTGAGGAATTGTCCCAGGTTGAGGTGTCACTAGAGGAGGTTTTGGAACAAATTGATAAACTTAACAGTAACAAGTCACCGGGACCAGATGGCTTCACCCAAGAGTTCTGAAAGAACTCAAATGGGAAATTGCAGAACTATTAACTGTGGTTTGTAACCTATCCTTTAAATCAGCTTCCATAACTAATGACTGGAAGATAGCTAATGTGATGCCAATATTTAAAAAGAGCTCTAGAGGTGATCCTGGCAATTAGAGACTGGTAAGTCTAATGTCAGTACCAAGCAAATTAACTATAGTAAAGAATAAAATTGTCAGACACATAGATGAACATAATTTGTTGGGGGAAAGTCAACATGGTTTCTGTAAGGGGAAATCACGCCTTACTAATCTACTAGGGTATGTCAACACAGCAAAGTTATTTTGAAATAACAGCCCTTATTTCGAAATAACTTTCCTAGTGTCTACATAGCCAAACTGCTATTTTGAAATAAATTTGAAATAGCGGAGCACTCATTTCAAATTTGGTAAACCTCATTCTACGAGGAATAACGCCAAATTTGAAATAGCTATTTTGAAATAAGTGCTATGTAGACATTTATTTCAAAATAGGGGGCCTCCAGCCTTCCCAGGGTGCCCTGGTGGCCACTCCAGCCTCAACCAAGAACACTTCTCTCCCTCCCTGCTCCCTGGAGCCCTTAAAGGGGTAGACTCTGGCCACAGTGCCTGTGCCAGCTCCAAGCCTGCCAGCCCAGAGCCAGCAGTCACTGCCCCGACCCAGTGGCCCCAAAACATGAGCCAGCAAGCCACAGGCAGCCAGCCCTCCACCGCTCCCCAGGAGCAATCTTCCAGCTCCCAGGAGCCTGCCAGGGCCCAGAGAAGGCGGGCGCCTTCCTGGTCCAGGGTGGAGATCATGGACCTTATTCAGGTTTGGGAGGGATGCCCCAACGTCCATGATCTCCACACTAGACGGAGGAACACGGCCGTCTATGGCAGGATAGCTGCCAGCCTGGCCACCAAAGGCCTCATGCGAACCCAGGAGCAGGTCTGCATGACAATCAAGTTGGTCCAGCGAGACCCCCAACCCCTGAGCTTCCCCTCCCCCTTCTTCCCCTTGCTTCCCCCTTCCAGCTCCCTCCTCCCAGGTTTCCCCCTCCCCTCTCCCACCCTCTCTTTTCCCCTCTCCCGCCTCCTTTCCCCAATCTCACTAGAGTTTCATTCCCCCTTCCCCAGTTTTGTTAAATAAAGAGAGTTTGTGTTTATGAAAATACGTGTATTTTATTTTACATCAGGAAGAAGGGTTAGGGAGGGATAAGTGGAAGGACGTGAGGGAGGAATGAGGCACAAGCCCCCAGTGCGGCAGACCAGGGAGGCTCTTAGTACTCCTCCTCAGGGTGGAAGCTCTCCCACAGGGCCTTCTGGATACTGACAGCCTCCCGATGGACCTCCCGGATGGCAGCCTGCAGAAAGTGCAGCCAGGCTCGCAGCAACGTGTCCAAGAGAAGCACCAGAGTGCCCAGGGGCAACTCTGGCTCCATGTTGCAGAGGGCTGTAGTGTCCCGAGTGAGGGCAATCAGAGCACGCAGAGACAAAATGCTTTGCTGTCCCTCATCGAGGTAGACAAGCAAGTAGGGAAACCTGAGAACTGGCTGTCCGGGGGGGAAAGGGGTCCCTTTAAGCACAGACCTCAGAGAGCTTTAGGCAGCAGCACCACAAAGTAAGTCCTGACCTGGTGCCCTGCTGGAACTGGTTCCGGCCAGCCTTAAATGCGATTCAGCATCCACTCAGTGTGGATGCACTATTTCGAAATAGCAAAATGCTATTTCGAAATGCATTTTGTGTGTATATGTGTTATTTCAAAATAAGCTATTTCGAAATAACTATTTTGAAATAAGATTTTTTTCCAAATAACACTGTCGTGTAGACATACCCCTAGAGTTCTTTGGGGGGGGTAAACAAACATGTGGACAAGGGGGTCAAGTGGATATAGAGTACTTAGATTTCCAGAAAGCCTTTGACAAGGTGTCAGCCGATGGTCAGGGCAGTGAGTGGTGTGTGTGTGTGTGTGTGTGTATTATACACCCGAGACTTCAACTGCCAGGACCGGGGTTCCTTAGCAGTGGGCAACCTGGAGGAGGTTGACGGGCGCCCCAACGGATCTGTCCCTTATGACCGGCTGGAGTTCTTTTAAATTGTGCTTGGTTCTGTTACAGCAACTGAAGGAGTCAGGTTAAAGCTTAAACAGTTACTATTTTATTGTTACAGGGTAAACTTAGCTGTTAAATGCTACTGCTGTGTTACAGATAACACAGCCACTACAAAAGGACAGGACAGAAATTACACTTAAAACAAAAGTCACTTACAGGTACCATGAAACCCTTTTGGTTCTCTGAGCTCTTATTAAATGCATGCAAAATAGACACATAGCAGGTATATATTCTCACCCATGCGTTCCAGACTTGGCGTGGCCAGCGTCTTTCTCTCAATCCTCGGGAAGAAGTAGGGCGAGGTTGGGCGCCCACAGACCTCAGGAGACAATCAATACCTGCCAGCAGGTATAGATGATTGGAGCTCAAATGGGGTGGGCTACTAAACCCATCTTTATACCCCTTGGGTCACGTAGGCTTCTTCCTGGTCTCAAGTGGCCAATTAGGAAAATGGCTTTGAATGCCAAGTTTCCCACAAAGGGTGCAAAGCATAATTCACACCTGGGAAAATGCAGACAATGGGCACTTCTAGTATGTGATGGGCAAAGATTCCTCTCCTGGGACAGTGCAGGCGTGTCAATTACTGGTACTAGCCATCAGGCGACGGAGGCCCCGGGTCATCAGCCAGCCCATTTACTGTCTGGTTTCTGTTTATGGTAGAGTCAGGACAGGCAGCACACCTGCGTTCCCAGGGCATCAAAGGCTGACTGCCTTTCTCTTGCTCTTTGGGGGGGGGAAACAAGATGGGGTTCATGTCTGGCTACACAAGGTCCCTCACCAAAGGCTCTTAAGTAAAGTAAGTTATCATGGGATAAGAGGGAAAATCCTTTCATGGACTGAGAACTGGTTAAAAGACAGGAAACAAAGGGTAGGAATGAATGGTAAATTTTCAGAGTGGTGAGAGGGAACTAGTGGGGTCCCCCAAGGGTCTGTCCTGGGACCAATCCTATTCAACGTATTTATAAATGATCTAGAGAAAGGGGTAAACATTGAGGTGGCAAAATTTGCAGATGATACCAAACTGCTTAAGATAGTTAAGACCAAAGCAGACTCTGAAGAGCTTCAAAAATATCTCACCAAACTAAGTGACTGGGCAACAAAATGGCAAATGAAATTTAATGTTGATAAATGTAAAGTAATTCACATTGGAAAAAATAATCCCAACTATACATTCAGTATGATGGGGACTAATTTAGCTACAACTACTCAAGAGAGATCTTGGAGTCATTGTGAGGAGTTCTCTGAAAACATCCACTCAGTGTACAGTGGCAGTCAAAAAAGCAAATAGAATGTTAGGAATCATTAAAAAAGGGATAGAGAATATCTTACTGCCTCTGTATAAAACCATGGTACGCCCACATCTTGAATACCGCATACAGATGTGGTCGCCTCATCTCAAAAAAGATATATTGGCATTGGAAAAGGTTCAGAAAGGGCAACAAAAATGATTAGGGGTTTAGAATTGGTCTCATATTAAGAGAGATTGAAAAGACTTGGACTTTTCAGCTTAGAAAAGAGGAGACTAAGGGGGGTGGGGGAGATATGATAGAGGCCTATAAAATCATGACTGGTGTGGAAAAAGGGAATAAGGAAAAGTTACTTACTTATTCCCACAATATAAGAACTAGGAGTCACCAACTGAAATTAAATAGGCAGCAGGTTTAAAACAAACAAAAGGAAGTTTTTCTTCACTCAATGCACAGTCATCCTGTGGAACTCCTTGCCAGAGGATATAGTGAAGACTAGGATAACAGGGTTCAAAAAAGAGCTAGATAGATTCATGGAAGTTAGGTCCATGAATAGCTATTAACCAGGATGGGTAGGAATGGTGTCCCTAGCCTCTGTCTGTAAATCGGTGACAGGAGAGGGATCATGTGAGGATTACCTGTTGTGTTCCCTCTCTCTGGAGGATCTTGTTTTGGCCACTGTCGGCAGATAGGATACTGGGCTAGATGGACCATTGATCTGAACCAGTATGGCCATTCTTATGTCCTCAAGAAGAATATACTGAAGCTTTCCTAACATGAAAGGCTTCCTTTTGCTCAGCAAAAACTGAAAGTTGAATTATATGCTTGAATATTTCCCAAAATGAATTACAAATTGTACATCAACTGTAAATTTTGTAAGTCAGACTATGTTGATGAGAGTAATCCAAGCAGTGAGAGAACCACATGAACAATGCAAATAAAGGACATAAAATGATTTGCAGTGACAGCATATGAAACAAACGCCTCATGAATAATTTGGAGACCAAAATTTAGAGAAAAGTTTTGAGCGCATCAGGGCATGAAACATATCTTCTTATGCATTTGTACAGCTCATCGCACAATGGGACCTTGATCAAAATCTGAACAGTACCAGAGTAAAATACATATTTTTAGATTTTTTTCAGTTTACACTTTTTTGTGAACAGTATAAAAAACAGGAAAATAGCAACATTCTTTGAATAAGTTGTGTGCGCTAATTATTCAATATTTATATTTAACTACTATGAAGGTTTAGGTGATCTGAATTATTTTCAGGATTATTGTGTACTTGTTTGATTGCTGTTTGCTACAGAAGTTCAAAGGATTAACTTCTTCCTGAGCTCACATCTTTTCCATGTGAAGGTAGACAATGGTTTTAGACAACCCAATTACTAATTCTCAATTTACAATAAAGGTGTCTGCCCAGGTTAGAATCAAGTCCCCTGGCTTGGGCAGGGCCTGCAGTCACCAAACCTGAAACAGAGAATTTAAGAGTAGATAAAATCCACAGCCCTGAACACGGGGCATGGCAGCGTCTTCATGGAAGCAGGCAGGACACCAATTCCTAGAACATGGGTTGCTGGGATACAAAGGGCCTGCCTCTACTTTAAGAGGATTGTTAATTTCTAGGTAAGACAATATGAAGCAGGTTTCTTTGGGGTTTTAACCCTTTCCCGTTTAACATTTATAACATTTCCACAGTTAAATATATAACTTTGTTTTTGAGAAGCTATTCTGAATCACTACATTTATTTACTGGTCACAGCTTCAAAAGGGAAGCCTCTTGCAGGTGCCAGACCTAGTTGGATCTCTTAAGGGATCATGGTTGGCAAACTGTAACCTGGAGGCCCAGGCTGTGAATGGGAGAATCATGAGATTTGTGAAGAGGAGCAAAGGTACCAAGTCTGTCACGCAAATGGGAGAGAGAGACTGAAGGAGAGTCAAAGGCACAACAGACCTTGTTACCCTAACATTCATCTATTTAAAGTGAGTCTCTCCCCCGCCCCACAATGGGCATTTTCAAAATGATTCCTTCACACAAGAATGTTGAAAGGACACTTCAATTGCTCATCTAAATTGTTGAGCGGTACAGCCCACAGGTAGTAGCTTTCTAGAGAAGGGTGGCCAAGCTTACTGACACACTGTATTACATATGACAATCTTCAGGGGCTCAAGGCTTCAGACTCATGGGGAGGGAGGGCTCAGAGCTTCAGTCCTATGGATGTGCTTGCCTGGACCTGGGCTCCAGCTGAAGCCACAAGACACCCTTCGCCATTGGGCAGAAGCCAGAGGCGGTGGGGTTAGCCTTTAAACTGTGCCCCCCAGCACAACCCCCAGTCCAGGGGAGGGCAATAAAATGGCAGTGGTTGAGCCTTACCTGTGCCTCCACAGGCACAAGCGATTGTAGCTCCCACTGGCCGCAGAACACTGTTCTCAGCCAATTGGAGCTGCAGAAAGCAGCACAGACCAGGACACCACTTCCTGCAGCTCCCATTGGCTGGGAACTGCAATCTGCAGCCAACAGGAGCTCCAACCACCCGTACCTGCTGAGGCACTGGTAAATACAGTGGTGGCATCCTGCCAGGGGCTAACCCTGAGGAACTAGATCTGGCCTGTGGGATGGTATTTGCCAGCAGTGCCCTAGCCCCATCACCCTGCCATAGAGCAGATGCCCTGAAGTCCCATCCACCCACACACTCTGATAGGGTGAGAATGTAGGGCATGGAAGGCTTCACAAGCCACACTAACTCTAAAAGAGCTGCATGTGGCTTTTAAGCCACATTTTGACGAGGCCTGTTCTAGACAGTATCATATGTACAAATCCCAAGCTATCATTTTAAGGGGTTTTAGTACTGCTTGCAGAGTAACTGGCTCTCTTGACAATACTGTTGCCAATCTTGTTCATTTGTTACACTGACTACAAGAGAGGATCCTCCATAACTTGGGGATGTATAAAAGACATTCATGCACCTCTTGAGAAATAAAAGCTCAAATCCTAAATAAAATTGGCTAAATCCAAATTACTGTCTCCTGTAAGGCAAAGGCTATTGTTGATACATAATCAAAAGAGGTATCTCAGCTGGTTTTCTTCCAAGACATCCGATTGCTACTATAATTAGACAGTGGAGGATGTGACAGGGAAATTCGCAACAGGTTGTCTTGTTATTTGTAGAGATTATAATTCTCACACATGCCAGAATATAGAAGAATTTTCCTTCAGAAGTGCTGTCCTTAGCAGTGCTGTGCCTAATTATTAAGAGAGAGAGAGGCAGAAGATTGGCTGAGGCTGTTATGAAAGGTGTTATTGAAAACAAATACATTTGAAAGGATTATACCAACCTGGGAGGGGTTGCAAGTGCTTTGAAGGATAGGACCATAATTCAAAATGATCTGAACAAACCCAAGAAATGGTCTGAGGTAAATAAGTTGAAGTTCAATAAGGACAAAAGTGAAGTATTCCACTTAGGAAGGAACAATCAGTTTCACACATACAGAATGAGAAGTGACTGTCTACGAAGGAGTACAGCAGAAAGGGATCTAGATAAATATGAGTCAACAGTGTGACCCCCCCTTTTTTTTTTTTTTTGGCAACACAAAGCCAACATCATTCTGAGATGCATTTACAGGAGTGTTATGAGCAAGACATGGAAGGGATTCTTCTGCTCTACTCCGCACTGATTAGGCCTCAACTCGAGTATTGTATCCTGTTCTGGGCATCACATTTCAGAAAGATGTGGAGAAATTGGAGAAGGTCCAGAGAAGAGCAATAGATTAAAGATCTAGAAAATATGACCTCTGAAGGAACACTGAAAGAATTAGGTTTGTTTAGTTTGGAAAAGAAAAGACAGAGAGGACATGATAACAGCTTTGAAGTAGCTAATAAGGTGTTACAAGAAAGAGGGAGAAAAATTATTCTCCTTAACCTCTTATGATAGGACAAGAAGCAATGGGCTTAAATTGCAGCAAGGGAGAGTGAGGTTGGACATTAGGAAAAACTTTCTAACTGTTAAGATACATCTACACTGCGGCGCTATTTCAGGATACTTCTGGTATCCCAAAATAGCATTTTCAGAATCTTGACAACACGCCCATTATTTCAAAATATCATAGAAATAACAGGCACGCTATTCCAATGCCCTGGTAAACCTCGTTCTAAGAGGATAAAAGGACTTGTCAGACTAGCTGTCCATTTCAAAATGTGGCACTGTCAAAACAAGGTACACAATTTGCATAGCTCAAATTGTGTAGCCTATTTCAAACTAGTGCCGCAGTATAGACGAACCCTTAGAATGGTTAAGCACAGGAATAAATTGCCCAGGGATGTTGTAGAATCTCCATCATTGGAGATATTTAATAGCAGGTTAGATAGGTATCTATCAGGGGTGATCTAGATTGTGCTTTGTCCTGCCATAAGTGCAGGGGACTGGACTCAATGACCTCTCTAGAGTCTTTCGAGTTCTAGTGTTCTATGATTCTATGAAAGATTTAAAGCTGTCAGCTAGCCATACTGATGGGCAACTCCTTGATTGCACACTCAATTGTGCACTAAAATTAGGCATGCAATTGCACATGTACTTGGGCATGGATCTGGGGCATCACCCAGAGCATTTGCCTCAGTAAATCAAACAAGCGAGTATTTTTAGCCATCATGGTCCAATTACCATCTCAAACTCAGCAACCAGTTTCATTCAGTATGAGAGAAAAAAAATGTCAGGCCCTCTTTCTATATTATAAAGATCTTTAAAAAAAAAAAAAAAAAAAAAAAAAAAAAAAAAAAAATCAATCCCCGACCACTAACCCCCAAAACTCCACCTTCCACCCTTGGTAGATCTCTAGAGCCCCACACATCTACAGATATCCAATTATATTGGCAGGTATCCGTTTCCTCAGATATCAATGCGAATATCCACAGCTCATATGTGTGGATGCACATGCAGATACAGGGCTCTATAGATCTCCTCCATAACAGCATTTCTACTTTTATAAACACTTTACATGCAGCATGCCTATGATCTGAATTAAAAAATAAAAGGTCTGCTACTTAAAAACACAGAACAGTGATCGCCCTTAATATTTGCTCATAATGCCATAATATGCTGCTACTGAGGCAAAACTGTTTTATTTCTCATCTATAATAATCAGAGGCAAATTTGGATAATATTAAGATAAACATTTCCATTCACCTAAGGCAAAGAGGCAAGTTTAACAGTGACCACAACACAGAAAACAAACAGGAATATATTAGTACTATGTTGGTGTCATTTGTGTTGTGGTTCTCTCAGTGGAAAGCAGAGCACAACATGGCACAATTAGAAAGTATGTTTTAGATGACCTGTGCACAGATTGATTTCAAGAACTTGTGCTTGTAAATAATTTGCTTCCTAAGCATTTATTTCTGAGGATTGCATCCATGTCCTATATCCTATACTTAATACATCAGCCAAAGTACAATCAACATCAGAGACCATTAGATAGCAATAAAGAATTTATTTTCGTTGTGACACCTTACATTGGCATACTTAAATTTATACATAATGTTATCAGCCTTCCATTTAATTAACTCATTTCTGCTGGCATATTTCAAGTACAACGGGCCTTATTTTCTTTTTCTGAAAACTTAAGAAATGTGTACTCATGGTTTTAGACCTGACACTTTTTGAGAGAGAAAGTAATGTTGTCCTCCTCAGTGTTTCTAGATTAGTACAAACATTTTTATAAAAATCTAAACACTGTTGTGTACATTAGTAATTGGGTTGTTTGAGGATTTGGTTTTATGAGGCAGACACATTTAAGCAAGTTTGTTCCAATTTGCCTTAAATAATGATGCAGCCCTTTTATTCCTGTATTAATTGGGACTTGATACAGGGCATTCAGTCCCATCAATGGACCAGATTTTCAGCTGATGAAACTCACTGTAGCTTCACCGATTTGAAAGAATCATGAAGTTCTAGCTCTCTCTCCAGGCTCTGATCTATGTTCTTTGCAGATGCTATATAGATCCATGCATGCATCAGAGTGTCAATTTAATGTCAGTAAGATTATTCACAGGCTTAAAGTTAAGCACTTCATTGAATTGGAGCCAGGGTAATCTGAAGAATCTAAACCTACTTGAATTTGTAACTACAAAAACAATTACTTCTTAAAACATTCAGAGCAAAGCCACTAGAAACACCCTCCTCCTGCATGTGTTTTGGAAGCTCAGTATCCCAGGGCTTCCAAAAATAGGGAAGATATCAGGTTGGGGCTACCAGCCAGCAAATTTATCAATACAAAACAAATCAGTATCAATATCAGCAAATACATCAACAAAAGGTTGGTTAAAAAGGTTCTAAAACATGCACAAAGTCAACACAGACTAAAAAGAAAAAGATAGACTTTCTTTCCTCTACAGAAAATCACAATCTTAGTATCCATTATGGATTTTCCACAAAGTTCCTTAATAAGCTCAGAAGCAGGAATTGGCCTCAGTCTAAGAACAAGTAAAGTAATTAATCAGACTCACTAGTGCTGTTAGCATTCCAGTCTTAAATCCTACCTACCGCATAATACAATCAGTCAATCAAGTATTATTGCATACACAACTTGGCTTCACAGACATATATAATCAAGTAACAGTAATAGAGAGATTAATGAGCCAAAAACAGATGCAAATCTCCCCATTAAATGCAGCAGAAATAATCCCCAAAAACTCTATTTATGTCAATATCTAATTAAGTTTGCATAATATGCAAACTGAACACTCTCTCAAAAAAGGAATGTCAGTACAATCTGATGCCAGCAACCAACTTTTTAACTTTTTGGAAAACAAATTAATGAGCTAAGACAAGATTTGTTCTCTAAGCTCTCTCTCTCTCAAATACAAGTAAAACCTGTATGTTGAATCCTGCAACAGCTAGGGGGTTTCCATTTTCCCTGCATGGGCATATTCTCTCATTCACATGGATGTCCTTTAATCTGCCAATTAAAATTGCAGCCTTCATTGCTTGAAATCTCAATGAAATGCAGGATTTTCTGCATTTGACTTAAACCTTTTCCTAAAATATTTTCTTTGGTTTAAAAAAAAAAAAAAAGTGACGGGGGGAAAAAAGGTGATGGGGCGGGGGGAGGAAGAGGGATCAAGATAGCCTGGGCTCACAGCTTAAGTTACATCATAGCCCCTCACTACTTTGTTCATATAGACAAAGGCTTAAAGATGGTAAAGAGTCATACCTCTCCCCCCAGACTAAGGATGCACCTGGTACAGAAGGTCTCCCCTAACCAGCATAAAGTTGATAATCAGTTTACCTAGCCTATAGGCAGGCTGAGGACATGGCCAGAATGCACGGCTTTGTCTAGCTTACAATTTCTACAGATCTTAGAGATCAGAGTAAATTAGTGTATGGCTCCACTGCTATTAAAAACTCATAGCTGACTAGTGGCTGTTAATTCTGTTGTAAATATTCAGGCTGTAGCCAGAGCTCTGGGACCTTCCCACCTTGCAGCCTCACACTCCAGCCTCAGCCTGAATGTCTACAATGCAGTTAAGCAGCCCCTTAAGCCTGAGTCAGCTGGCACAGGCCAGCCATAGGCTTATTAATTGCAGTGTAGCTCTACTCTCAGGGTATGTCTACACTTGCTCCCTAGTTCAAGCAAAACATGAGGAGTAACGTTCGTTCGAACCAAGGGGCTTGATTTAAACTAACGCATCCCGGAGCGCACTTCCTGGTTCGAATCAGCTGTTGAGCGGAATAACGTGCGGGCGAGATTATGCTAATGAAGCGCGGGATATTTAAATCCCTGCTTCGTTAGCAATTTTGGTTGGCTACATTTGCATCCCTAGCTCGAACTAGGGAGCAAGTGTAGACGTACCCTTAGAGTCCCAGAGTCTTCACTGGAAATCCTGGGAGTTGGGCAGGTGCAAACCTATCTACTTCTAAAGGCCCTTCCCCTCAGCCTTTTAGGAGAGTCCACTGGCTCCAAATGACTACAGGGGACAACTAATGAAAAACAAGATTAGGAGTGCAAGTCATAGGTTCAAAATAAGGGATCCAGAGTGGGACACCAAGCAGAGAACCCCAGACAGTGGCCACTGCTCTTCAAAGCTGTCTAAGGAACCAGACAGCCCCTTCTGCAGCATGGAGGGGGAACCTGGTACATGCCCACCTTGAATGCATCAGGTTGCAGCCCATTTTCTGGCACCTCTCTTCCCCACACCTATTTATTTTCCATGCCCTATATGTGGCCCCACAAAGTTGGGAGACCTCCTTGTCAACCTCTTCCGGCCCTGGCTATCAGGATAAGGATGCTGGATGAGGGGGTGCTCTGTGACTGCAGGGTGGGGCCTATTTCTGCTCCTCCCTGGTCTCATGCATGTGGGCAAAGTTCCTCTGGGCAGCATCTGCTGGGTTCCCTAGACAGCTAGGCTGCAACCTGGTGCATTCAAGGTAGGCATGTACCAGATTCCCCCTCATGCTGCAGAAGGGGCAGATGTCGGGAATGATGATGAACTGCTCCAGGTACATGCCCATGCTCACAGCTCCATGGAGAAGTCACCAGCTGATATCCCTGGCAGAGCCACGGAACAAGACTGGAGTCGATGCTGACCCTGGTAGATGTACCCTTAGAGTTCCTGATGCTGCTCTGACCCTGGCTCATACCCTCCGGATATGGGGAGCATGAAGGGGACTTACAGGCACACTTACACTCTCTAGGCTTGCCCCAAGCACAGGAATAAAGAAACAGTGAAATCAAGACCCTGAAGCTAGCCTTATCTTCCTGTCTGTTGTTATCTTTGGCTCATAGTTAGACAAAGACAGAGACAGAGACATGAATTCTTCCCTCAGTTGTGATAGTGAATGCTTTGTGTGTGTCACCCAAATATCTTTTGGTCAGAACTGTAAGCTGTTTCTGATAAAGCAATATTAATAATCTTGGAGTCTTTTTTCATTAAGATATTAGTTAACATATCTGAGTAACATTCCAGTTAAAGAAGGAGTTAGGCCCAGGATTTTAGCCAGAAAACTATTGGGAACAGAAACAAGGATTAAGCAGTCCCTTGTAGTCCCGCATGTGCCATAATTCAAACATACATGGCAGAAGTGAAGGCACCTTGACTTGCAAAAACTATCCCATAATACAAACTGTGCACATCCACATAGTTCAGTCAGTCATGGTCTTGAACACACACTATTGACTGTACAGAACTTTCCTGGGAAGAAAGGATTCTGCTGATGTGCATGCTTCATTTAAATTACTCTTATTAGTGTTTGTAGCTGTACAGTTTAGCAGCAATCAGAACTAGAAAAGAACACATGATCAGATAAGAGGCTGTCATGATCTTAAATTATATCTAGAAATAATAAATAATATGGGAGAGTAAGATTACTTACATATTAAGTAGCAATAACAAAAGATGTATAGATATTGTCCTTTCTATTTAATTAAGAGAATCTACAGATCAAATAGTCAATTGTCACCTGAAAGTAAGTTTTGTTAAATAAGGGAGGGAGAGCGTGTGTGTGTTCAGCATTTACTAATCACCACTCAACACCAAGAAAACATTTGTCCAAAAATAGTTACTGGAATATCAACAGTGAATCTCATTAACACTACAGGAGGAAGGGGCACATTAGACTGGTCAGCCACACCCTTAAACTCACAACTACTCATGGGCAGCTAGTGAGCTTCTGGCTGGGGGAGGTTAGCTCCCAGCCCCACCTCTTTAACCTGAAACCCCTCCCCTTCCACATTCCTGGAATCCAGAGTCACCCCCATGACCTCCATCCTCCCCTCCACCCCTCTCCCCCGAGCTGGCTGGTGCCCAGAGCCCTGGAGCACTGGGATAGAGAGTGCGCATTGCTGTTGTAGCCCCCAGCCATAGAGCACTAGGAGGGAAAGCACAAGCCTCCCAAGCCCCAGAAAAGCGGGTGGCATGTCCCCACCCTTGAAGCCCAGTGGCACCACTGAAGTAAGTCCCTGGGGTTGGAGTGTGAGTGAGGCCACACATGGCTGTTTGGGACATTTTGTATTGTTTGTCAGTGAGTAGTCCATAGATGTAGAAAAGTAACAGCATCCATTCAGAGGAAGCAGAGTGTCCTGTAAGCCGATGACTGAAGATTTTTTGGGAAGGACTCTTGCAAGTGGGGAATTCCAGGCAGTTAACTGTAGTTCAAGTACTCAGGCTGCTGCTTAGTTGTATCTCAGTTCTGTCTATTTTGCCTTAAACCTGAAGGTCGGACACTGGCTGAGAGTAAAATGTCTTTAAATGTCAAGGACTCATATTAGTGAAAGGAAAGTACTGAAGACTTGGTTGGGGGGGGGGGTTGTTTTTGTTTGGGTTTTATTTTATTTTATTTTTGGCCAGAACACCAACAATATTTCTGTTTTGTGCTACTTAAATCAACAAACAGCCAAACTCCCTTCTTCCTTCAAGCCAGAGGGGGGAGATGCAAAGCTCCAGAGGACTTTTGAGCCCCACCAGGATGGAGCCAATCCTGCAGAATTCAGAGAGACATCCAAGCCCAAAGAACCCTACAGGGCAACTGAGACCAACTGGAAGACAACCAGGATCAAGAAGCCCATCAAAACCTGTTCTGAAAAAGCTCTAGATCTTTATGCATGAACTATATTGATATCAAATAAATTACCCAACCTCCATTTTATGTCCATGGCTTTCTGCTTGAATAAGCAGGAGTCACTTCACCAACAGAAAGCTGCCAGTTACTTACTATTGGACAATGTAAGTCATATGCCCAATGCTGAGAGATTCCTGAGCTGAGTATGCCCAGTAGAATGTAGAGTGAAATGAGGTATGGCCATGAAATAACTCTGGCTGAGCATGTCCAGAAGTAAAAATTACATAAAACAAGGTATGCCCATGAAGTAAATAACATAGAGCATGAGCAGTAAGGTCAATTGAGGTAATCAAGTCTCTGAGGCAAAAACACCACAAGAACATGTGCAGAATACGGTAATGCCAGGCAATGAACATGTGCAGTACAAAAAATAAAAGGGAGGCAGGTTGAACAGCTTCAGCCTGAATTGGCTTGGCCCAGTGCAATGCTTCTGGGAGCATGCTCAGTATGAAAATAGGTAAAAATAGCTAAGCAGGTCTAGTGAGCATGCTCAGTAGAGGCTAATGACCCATGAAAGTTGATTGAGAGATTGGAAGACTTCCTGAGAGAACAGAAGAAGAGTGCACCTGCTGAAGTCACTGACCAAGCAGCAAACAATCCAGCAGAATCAATTAATAGTGTAAGCCTGCTAGTTTTTAACTATATAGTACAGTATAATACTAGTATACACACACACACACACACACACACACACACACTTGAGATGCGTTGGTGTGTTAAAGTACAATCTAAGAACTGCTATCAGCAATCTATTGCAGGTTGGCCATCTGTAATAGAGCTCATTTACTTAGAATCATTTATACTGTAAGTTAGTGGAGTCTGAATGCTCTTTAACTTGCAACAAGGGATTTGTGTCTGATTTCAGTCTTTAAATTACATTATAGTAGGGATGATTAGTTACATTAATAAAAATATATTTTGTTTTGGAAAAATACTGACCGAGTCAGTCACTTTAATCAGAAAATTATCACTGTGTCCTCCAACTGTTTCCCTGACTACCCTGGAGATCCATACTTCATATAACCTGTAGAGCTAACCTTCTTGCTTGCTTATAGATATATTTTCTGATAGATTTCTTATTTCCTCATGGCTTGATTATACGTTTGTTATAATCAGTTACAATAGGTTTATATTAAAGTAGTGTGGCTGTAACACAAGTGACCTCCTGTATGTTGAGCCAAGGCAAAGTTAGTATACATATGTCTGGGAACTTTCACCTAGATAGCAAAGCCAACATGCATGTATTTGGGGCCTTTCAACTAGAAAGATACTGATAAGGTAAAGCAACATTTAATGGCATAGGGGCTTGTAAGAATACCCTCAAATTTAACAGACACACCTCTGAAATAATTGGTTAAGGCCAGACTGAATAACTGGTTAAAATAGCAACAACAAATGTGATACATAAACTCAAAAGATCTATGGTAATGAATAAGTTGAGATCAGTGATATACTGGCCTATAGGAAAAAGACACTACTCCTTATTTGTATTTCCTGCCCTTACTAATGATGAAAGGGAAACATTCCTTATTGAGTATGTTTCAGATATGACATTGCCAGGGTAACATACTATAAAAGTGGTATCCCAGCCTAGGGACAGTAGGAGAAGGAGATGTAGTCCTTGGGAGGTGCCAGACTGATGGCCACTGGTGATGATGGGGAAGGCCATGGTGATGGTGATGAAGACAAAGGATAAGATTTCAGGTTGTTCTACAAGGGATGGTGCAAGTACATGGAAGTGCAGATGTACATTCCCTATCTATCTTGTGAAGTCGGGGTGTTTGTGATTGTGCTAAAAGTATTAATTATTAAATTATATTTTTAAATATACAAGAGTGTGAATGTTGCAACTGTGCACATCAAGGTTCTCAACTATAGAATAATTTAAATACTGGGTGTGATCCTGGGACAAAAACCTGTCAACCCTCAAAGTGAAAACTGGAAATTCATTAGTAATCTATACAATTAGTACACAATCTAAAGATCAGGCAACACTCAAGGAAGACAAATTAAGGGAAGTGATAGGCAGATTATTCTAAAGATATCCCAAAGCCTATTTTTGGAGAAGTAACAATATAAAGATAGCAATAAATGGTGCTCAAGAACACGCTTCATAGCTCCTATATTTTGTAGGACCAGTCAAACTTGTTGTACACTGCAAATGGCTTCCTTTGTGCAGCTCTTTAAAAGTTAGATCATTTTTCATAGAGCCCAGCATAGCATCCATACACCACTGAGGGAGATTCAAGTCTCAAGAGTTCCTTTTGCATTTCCTAATCCAGTGAGGTGAAGCCAGCCCCACAGAGCCCAGGAGAGCATATATTGGTATATTCTGAATATCTGTATAAAATGCTACGAGTGACATCTTATTTTGGTTCTCAGGGAGGCACAGCCTGTAAGAGAAGCCTTGAAATTTAACTCCCAGTTTAACCACTGTCCACCAGCACTTTTGATTTCTTTCTCAGGGCTTCTGTATATGGAGAATTAGTGCATGGTGAGTTGGGACTGTGCATTAATTGGCCACGTGGACCCTATTACCAGCCACCAAAATTTACATAGTCCTTCAACATGCTTGACAGAACTTTTAGCTTGCAATAATAGCAGGATCTACACAAGCACTTAGCAGAGGGTTGGGCCATAATTTTTGCAGGGGGGAGTGTCACTTCCCGAATTTTGGATACTGAAAGTATCCCAAAATAGCAATTCCATGTCTTTAAACATGCCCATTATTTCATTTCAAAACAACAGGTGCACTATTCCAGCATCCCTGTAACCTTGTTCCATGGGTTAAGGGATTTCTCAGAATAGTGCCAAATTTCAAAAGAAGCTATTTCAAGGCAAGGGTGCTGTGTAGACGCACCCTTTATGCAGATGAAGTTGCGTTGCTTAATTCGACTTTGTCCCATAGTGTAGACATACCCTAATTGTTTCTTTCCCCCTCCCACAAGGCTGAACCTGTGAATTTCAGAGCTTGCTTAGGATGTGGAGCAGGGCTCCAAGTGATTGCTAGGTTTGCTCATGCTGAATGCTGGTTCTGTGAAAAGAGGGGAACATAAGAACATAAGTATGGCCATACTGTGTCAGACCAAAGGTCCATCCAGCCCAGTACCCTGTCTGCCGACTGTGGCCAATGCCAGGTGTCCCAGAGGGAGTGAATCGAACAGGTAATGATCAAGCGATTTCCCTCCTGCCATCCATCTCCACCCTCAGACAAACAGAGGCTAGGGCCACCATTCCTTACCCATACTGGCTAATAGCTATTAATGGACTTAACCTCCATGAATTTATCTAGTTCTCTTTTAAACCCTGTTATAGTCCTAGCCTTCACAACCTCCTCACGCAAGCAGTTCCACAGATTGACTATGCGCTGTGTGAAGAACTTCTTCCTTTTATTTGTTTTAAACCTGCTGCCCATTAGTTTCATTTGGTGGCCCCTAGTTCTTATATTATGGGAACAAGTAAATAGCTTTTCCTTATTCACTTTCTCCACACCACTCATGATTTTATATACCTCTATCATATCCCCCCTTAGTCTCTTCTTTTCCAAGCTGAAAAGTTCCAGTCTCTTTAATCTCTCCTCATATGCGACCCATTCCAAACCCCTAATCATTTTAGTTGCCCTTCTCGGAACCTTTTCTAATGCCAGTATATCTTTTGTGTGATGAGACCACCACATCTGTACGCAGTATTCAGGATGTGGGGGTACCATGGATTTATATAAGGGCAATAAGATATTCTCCATCTTATTCTCTATCCCTTTTTTAATGATTCCTAACGTCCTGTTTGCTTTTTTGACTGCCGCTGCACACTGCGTGGACATCTTGAGAACTATCCACGATGACTCCAAGATCTCTTTCTTGATTAGTTGCAGCTAAATTAGCCCCCATCATATTATATGTATAGTTGGGGTTATTTTTTTCCAATGTGCATTACTTTACATTTATCTACATTAAATTTCATTTGTCATTTTGTTGCCCAGTCACTCAGTTTGGTGAGATCTTTTTGAAGTTCTTCACAGTCTGCTTTGGTCTTAACTACCTTGAGCGGTTTAGTATCGTCTGCAAACTTTGCCACCTCACTGTTTACCCCTTTCTCCAGATCATTTATGAATATGTTGAATAGGCTTGGTCCTAGGACTAACCCTTGGGGAACACCACTAGTTACCCCTCTCCATTCTGAAAGTTTACCATTTATTCCTACCCTTGTTTCCTGTCTTTTAACCAGTTCTCAGTCCATGAAAGGATCTTCCCTCTTATCCCATGACAACTTAATTTACGTAAGAGCCTTTGGTGAGGGACCTCGTCAAAGGCTTTCTGGAAATCTAAGTACACTATATCTACTGGATCCCCCTTGTCCACATGTTTGTTGACCCCTTTGAAGAATTCTAATAGATTAGTAAGACATGATTTCCCTTTACAGAAACCATGTTGACTTTTACCCAACAAATTATGTTCTTCTATGTGTCTGACAAGTTTATTCTTTACTATTATTTCAACTAATTTGCCCGGTACTGACATTAGACTTACCCGTCTGTAATTGCTGGGATCGCCTCTAAAGCCCTTTTTAAATATTGGCGTTACATTAACTATCTTCTAGTCATTGGGTACAGAAGCTGATTTAAAGGATAGGTTACAAACCATAGTTAATAGTTCTGCAATTTCACATTTGAGTTCTTTCAGAACTCTTGGGTGAATGCCATCTGGTCCCAGTGACTTGTTACTGTTAAGTTTATCAATTGATTCCAAAACCTCCTCTAATGACACTTCAATCTGTGACAAGTCCTCAGATTTGTCACCTACAAAGGACGGGTCAGGTTTGGGAATCTCCCTAACTTCCTCAGCCGTGAAGACTGAAGCAAAGAACTCATTTAGTTTCTCTAGAATGACTTTATCGTTTTTAAGTGCTCCTTTTGTACCTTGATCATCAGGGGCCCCACTGGTTGTTTAGCAGGCTTCCTGCTTCTGATGTACTTAAAAAACATTTTGTTATTACCTTTTGAGTTTCTGGCTAGCTGTTCTTCAAACTCCTTTTTGGCTTTTCTTATTACATTTTTACACTTAATTTGGCAGTGTTTATGCTCCTTTCTATTTACCTCACTAGGATTTGACTTCTACTTTTTAAAAGATGTCTTTATCTCTTACTGCTTCTTTTACATGGTTGTTAAGCCACGGTGGCTCTTTTTTAGTTCTTCTACTATGTTTTTTAATTTGGGGGTGTTCATGCAGCTTGCAGGGATTATACTTTAGCTAAGGTACCTTTTAATTTCTGTTTAACTAACCCCCTCATTTTTGCATAGATCCCCTTTTTGAAATTAAATGCCACAGTGTTGGGCTGCTGAGGTGTTCTTCCCACCACAGGAATGTTAAATATTATATTATGGTCATTATTTCCAAGCGGTCCTGTTATAGTTACCTCTTGGACCAGATCCTGTGCACCACTCAGGACTAAATCGAGAATTGCCTCTCCCCTTGTGGGTTCCTGTACCAGCTGCTCCAAGAAGCAGTAGTTTAAGGTATCAAGACATTTTGTCTCTGCATCTTGTCCTGAGGTGACATGTACCCAGTCAATATGGGGATAGTTGAAATCCCCTACTATTATTGAGTTATTTATTTTGATAGCATCTCTAATCTCCCTTAGCATTTCATAGTCACTATTACTGTCCTGGTCAGGTGGTCGATAATAGATCCCTACTGTTATATTCTTATTAGAGCAGGGAATTACTATCCATAGCGATTCTATGGAACATGTTGATTCATTTAAGATTACTTCATATGATTCTAAATTTTCTTTCACATATAGTGCCACTCCCCCACCCGCACAACCTGTTCTGTCCTTCTGATAAATTTTGTACCTCGGAATGATTGTGTCCCATTGATTGTCCTCACTCTACCAGGTTTCTGTGATGCCTATTATATCAGTATCCTCCTTTAACACGAGGCACTCTAGTTCACCCATCTTATTTTTTAGACTTCTAGCATTTGTGTACAAGCACTTTAAAAACTTGTCACTATTTATTTGTCTGCCCTTTTCTGATGCGTCAGATTCTTTTTTATGTGAATGTTTTTCATCTGATCTGGCCCATACTTTATCCTCTTCCATCCTCTCCTCCTGACTAAAACCTAGAGAATCTCTATCAATAGACTCTCCTCTAAGAGATGTCTCCGTCTGATCCACGTGCTCCTCTGCACCAATCGGCTTTTCCCCAATCTTTTAGTTTAAAAACTGCTCTGCGACCTTTTTAATATTGAGTGCCAGCAGTCTGGATCCACTTTGGTTTAGGTGGAGCCCATCCTTCCTGTATAGGCTCCCCCTATCCCAAAAGTTTCCCCAGTTCCTTATAAAGCTAAACCCCTCCTCCCTACACGATCATCTCATCCACGCATTGAGACTCTGAAGATTTGCCTGTCTAACTGGCCCTGCACGTGGAACTGGAAGCATTTCTGAGAATGCCACCATCGAGGTCCTGGATTTCAGTCTCTTTCCTAGCAGCCTAAATTTGGCCTCCAGGACGCCTCTGCTACCGTTCCCTATGTCATTGGTACTTACATGTACCACGACCACCGGCTCCTCCCCTGCACTACACATAAGTCTATCTAGATGCCTCGAGAGATCCACAACCTTTGCATCAGGCAGACAAGTCACCATACGGTTCTCCCAGTCATCGCAAACCCAGCTATCTACATTTTTAATGACCAAATCTCCCATTACAAACACCTGCCTTTTCCTACTGACTGGAGTTCCCTCCCCCAGAGAGGTAAGCTGAGTGCGAGAGGATACCCCGACATCTGGAAGGAGGGTCTCAACTATGGGAAGGTTTCCCTCTGCTCCCGTTGACTGCTCTCCGTCCCTGAGCCTTTCATCCTCCTTAACAGCGCAGGGGCTGTCTGACCGGAGGTGGGACAATTCTACAGTGTCCCAGAAAGCCTCATCTACTTACCTCTCTGCCTCCCTCAGCTTCTCCAGTTCAGCCACCCTGGCCTCCAAAGCCTGTACACGGTCTCCGAGGGCCAGGAGCTCCTTGCACTGAATGCACACACACGCCACATGCCTACAGGGCAGGTAATCATACATGCAACACTGAGCGCAACAAACAGGATAGCCCCCACTCTGCTGCTGGGCTTCTGCCTGCATTCTCTCCTACAGCTACCTAGGTTATTGATAGGGTTTTTAGTTAAATCAGGAAGTTTTGATTAAAACCTTTAAACTAAACTATAAAGAATGGCAAGTGTACCTTGGCCCCTTCCCACTCTCCTTCCAAACTCCCTCTCAAAACTCCCTGTTTGCTGCCCCTGTTCCCGAAGCTCCCTTGTCACTGCCTCACTGTTTTATAAAGCCCTGGCTTTCCTGATAGCCCTGCCCCCTGACTAAGGCTCAGCCAATTAACAGAGGCTTCTAGATTTCAAACCTTTAGAAGCTCACATCTTCCAACTGCCGGCCACAGCACACGCTCCTTCAAACAAACAAACAAAACAAACAGACAAACACAAGCTCAGCACACAGCAAGTAACCCCCAAACACACAAACATGCACTACAGACAGCCACTTACCTTAAGGATCCCGTATTTGCTCCTCCTTTACTGGAGAACTCCATCTCAAAACGCCCTGTTTGCTGCCCCTGTTTGCAAAGCTCCCTGGCTGCTGACAAAGCAACATTCACAGACTGTTTTGGAGGTGCCAATGAAATATTTCCCACAACTATAGTTAGATCCCTCCCAATTCATGGCTGTGAAAAGCATGTCAGAGACCATGAAATCAGTCCTTCCTCATGAAATCCAATGTTTCCTTCTTCCTAGGATTGCCCCAGAAAAGAGGGCTCCTAACATCAGCTGGGCAGGGCAAGGACAGGACTTGACCAACCCCTGCACAGCTGCTCTGGGTGTAAGGAGACCAGACCCATGTCCAGGTGCTTCCCCCTGCTTCAGGATGCTCTCTGGGTCTGAGAAGAAGCCCCAGAGTTTTCTGCAGCTAGAAGAGGCTTGTGGAGTTGTGTCTGATCGTCTGTATGCTGCTGGGAACACCCCAGCAAAGGGGGCTCCTAGCTCTAGCTGGATAGGGGAGGAATTGTTGAGTTCTGAAGCAAGCAAGCATGGGTGACAATCCCATGACCCGGATACAACAGGTTTTAGACTCCTCAAAAAATCTTTTGGGGTCAGGACCCCAACAATTACACCACCATGAAATTTCTGATTTAAATGTCTGAAAATACAAAAATTTACCAATTTTTAAATTTTGTAGCCACATAATTGACCATAATGGACTGTGAATTTGGTAGGGCACCAACCATAGTATATTCAGAAAGGAAAATACTCTGAGAGCAGGGCAGCCTCCTTATTATTGATTCTGAAGCTTTTATACACAAAGCTATGGAGCCATAAATCCAGACAGCCAATGAACATACTGTAGAGGCCACTTGAGAATGCATGCGCTAGCTTCTTGGCAGTAAGCATACACAGGACTAATGGCCAGATGCTTGCTGCTGAAGCTGATGCTAATTAAACTTGCTAAAGTTTTGCTTTTACCTAGGATTTCAAGAGTATATCTTTGAAGAGCTTCAATAATCTGCTTCTTTTTTGTGGTGTTAAAGTTCCTCTGCTAGGGGCCTAATTCTTCCTACTCCTTCTAAGAAAAAGAAAAGCAATTGTAAATAGAATGTGATTGCTCTGTGGAATCCCAACTCTATGGTCTGAATTTTCAAAATACCTGTTTGTCACATCAGATGGCATTACTGTTTCTAGTTTTCACTGGTAAGGGTTAATGACCTGAATCAAACCCCCCCCCTTTTTTTTATTTATGTCTTCCCACCTACATTATGCCATACATAGCCATCTGTTTGCTCAAATACATCCCAGGCTTGTTACTTGTATAAGACACTCAGCAAGAACTACAGGAAACAAAATTGGAAAATGGGATCAAATACGGATGCAGAATGTTCTTGTATTTGCAAGCGTTGAAACCTACAGTACTCTCAACCAAATTAACATCCCAAATCTGATAGCATTATACTGTGCTTTTCAAATCTGCTCCTATTACTAAACAGGCAGTAAAGTATGGTTATTAGTTCCTTCCCACAAGCTTCTTGGGTTCCAAATACATGAATTAGGCCATGAATTCATATAAGACAAGTGTTAATTTCTGAGTTAAAACCTGTTTGCCTCAATTTCTGGAAATGATGATGGCAATCACTGGTTGCCTAGTATGATCATCTTCCATGGGAGTCGTGGACCCTCAGGTGACTGATAAGGCAGATTCTTGAACCACAAGTTCCATTACAATGAGGGCAGATGTTTCCAGGTACAGCAGAAAGCTGTTGACCATGACTTGAAGCCAGTCTCCCCTTCCTCCTGTGCCTCTTCTCCTCCTCAGTTTGTCAGCAGGCAAGTTAAAAATCCAGGGAGCCATCGTGTAGGACTTATCTCCATTTTGAGCGATCCTGGGTGAGTGTCTCCCAAGTATCAATGTTGCACTTTTAGTTAACCTTTGGCAAGTTCTTATAACACTTCCGTTGCCCTCCCACATTATGGTACCCTTCTTTCAGCTGAGAAAACAGGATCTGTTTTGGGAGGCGATCATCTGGCATCTGAACAATGTGACCAATCCAGCAAAGTTGCTGACTGATGATTATTGTCTCGATACTGGTGGTCTTTGCCTCTTCCAGAACACTGATGTTAGTGCGCCTGTCTTCCCATTTAATCTTCAAGATCTTGTGGAGGCAGCATTGGTGATACTTCTCAAGGACTTTCAAGTGATGTTTGTAGGTTATCCAGGTTTCAAACCCATACAATGGTGTTGGGAGAATGATGGCTTGGTAGACAAGTTTGGTGTCTGTTCAAATGTTGTGATCTTCAAAAACCCTGTGCCATAAACGAACCAAGGCTGCACTGGCACAGCTGAGACGATGCTGGGTTTCTACATCAATATCTGCCTTGGATGAAATATAACTTCCAAGGTAGAGAAAATGATGGACATTCTCCAGTGCTTCTTCATTGGTTTTAATAGATGAGGCGTATGGTACCTCACTTGGAGGGGTCTGATGGAACACTTTGGTTTTCTTGATGCTCAGGGTGAGACCAAGACTTGGGCAAGAATCAGCCAACACTTTCAGGATAGTTTCAAGATCTTCCTCAAAGTGGGGAAAAACTGCATTGTCATCAGCATACTGAACTTCCGCAGGGGCTGTGGTGGAAATCTTACTCTAAGCTTTCAGCCTGCTAAGCCCAAACAGCTTTCCATCCATTCTGTAGATTATTTCAATGCCAGCTGAGCGCTTCCCAGCATGTAGGTAGAAAATGACAGCAATAAAGACAGTGAATATGGTTGGGGTGATGATACAGCTCTGTTTGACTCCTGTTTGTACTTTGAAAGGTTCACTCTGGGAGCCAGTGCTACTCAGAACAGTTGCTTTCATGTTGTCATGAAGCAACTTTAGGACACTGATATATTTATCAGGACATCCAGTCTTTGAAAGCACAGTCCAAATGGCACATCAATTCACTGAGTCAAAGGCTGTAGTTAGATCAATAAAAACCATGTATAGTGGCCAGTTTTGCTCCCAACACGTTCTTGCAGTTGCCATGCAATGAAGATCATATCCACAGTTCTGCGACATAGTTGGAAGCCACTCTGTGACTCCGGTAAAATTTCTTCTGACAGGGTAGAAGACGGGTTGCAAGGACCAGTGCCAGAACTTTGCCTGCAACAGAAAGGAGATACCATGATAGTTTTCACAGTCCACTTTATTCCCTTACTAAAAAGAAGGTTATAATGAAGGCATCCCTCATTTCACTGGGTATCCTTTATCCAGATTTTAAGGATAAGCAGGCTAAGATGCCAAATTAACTCTGGTCCACCATCTTTAAAGATTTAAGTGGGGATCCCATCTGGACCTGCTGACTTGTTCTTCATCTGCTTGATGGCATTGTATACCTCATGCAAATTGGGAGAGTCTCCAAGCTCATCCCTAGAAAGTTGTTGGTGGATTTGCTCAAGAGCTTCATCCACAAACCATGCAGTTACAATTAAGAAGATCTCCAAAATGTTCATTCCAGTGAAAATTAATGGCTTCATTGTCCTTCAGAAGTGTGGTTCCATCCTTAGAGAGAAGGGGGTTCATGCTATGACAAGATGGCCCATAAACAGTTTTAATGGCACTAAAACCACGTGTATTATGGGTGTCCATGAAATGTTGGAGTTCTTGCACTCAGTCCACTATTTGTTCTTGAGTTATCTGGTTTTACATTGAACTTCTGCATTCACCTTACCATGGGCTTCTCTCTTTGCCTTGCAACTTATACCATTCTGAGAAGAACAAAATACCATTCTCTTCTCATTGATGAATTGCTCGATTTCAACATCATTCTCAACAAACCAGTCCTGATGACATCTGATGTGATAGCCAATGATTTCCTCACAGGTATTGATGATTGCTGCTTGCAGCTGGCTCCAATGTTCCTCAGTTTCTTCCAGAAACTCTGATGGAAGCTTTTCTTCTAAGACTGCTTGGAAGTGGTCATGCTTAATGAGGTCCTTCACATCTTGAACCTTCAGCTTGAGCCTGACCTGCTTCTTTTGCAGCCTCCATTTGGGAGTGATCCTAATCTTCATTATGGATCGAATGAGGCAATGATCAGTCCAGCAGGCATCAGCACTTGTCATTGCTCTTGTCAGAAGTAAGTCACTGTGATCTCAAGCATGAACTATGACCTTGTTGAGAAGATGCCAGTGCTTGGAACATGGGCGTCTCCAAGATATTTTGAACTCTTCTTTGTCAAAAAAGGGTGTTTGTGATAAGTTCATGTTCAGCACACTTGGTCAGGACCAGAATTCCATTTGAGTTGCTTTTTCCAACTCCTTCTTTCCTAATTGTTCTTTTCCACAGGTCTGAGTCTCATCCAATACGTGCACTGAAATCCCCCAGAAGAATGATCTTATCTTCTTTAGGGGTCTCCAATAAAATGGTTTCCAGTTGAAAGTAGAAATCTTCCCTTACATACTCATCAGTGTCCATGGATGGCGCATAGGCGCTCACAATTGTTATCTGTTAGGTTTTGGTGAACCTCAATTGGAGTGTCATAAGCCGCTCATTGATGCCTAGTGGTCGCTCAGAGAGGCATCTTATGAGCTTGTTCTTTATAGCAAAGCCTACTCCATACAATCAAGGTTCATCTAAAGATTTTTTCTTCCAGAAGTAGATGTATCCTCCTTTCGTCTCCCTCACCTGTCCTTCATCAGCTCTTTTAGTTTCAGACAAGGCAGCAAGATCATGTTAAACCAATTTAATTCATGAGCAATGATAGGCATACCTTGCTCTGGTTGGTCACTTTCTGAGTTATCCATCAGAGTACATACATTCCAGGTTCCAAAGTTGAAAAGTTTCGTACATTTTCGACTGTTGAGGTGGTGATCCTGCTGGTTGTGGCTATTCAGCCAAGAGGAAAAAAAGAGGCAAGACTATTTTTAGTGCACTTTTTCTAGCCCCCTCCCCATGTGGGGTGAGCAGAGTGGGTCCTAAAGAGGACTGCTCAGTCATTGATGCAGCTGCTGAGATGCTCGACGTGCCTCAGTCCTCAAGCAAGACAACTGAATCACACACCCACCACCTGTGCATCAGTCTATGACTAGGAGTTTCCAGATCTCACTGTCCTGTTCCCATCGCCACTCGCCAGTCACCACTGGACTTTTGACTTGTGCAGATGCTGTTTTCCCAAAAACTGGAAGATGCCTGTGCAGGACTTCTTTTAAAGTGGGGAAACTCATGCATAAAAGTCACCACACTGTACTTGACAAGTGGGGTTAAAAATCAATGGCATGGACATCACAACAATTGGAGATCCTCTATCTGCTGTAGCCTTCATCCTCCTTCACAGCTGCTGTAACATTTCACAACTCCATTGTGCAGTTATTCTCCACCTGCTCTGCCTTTGAGGCCTTCTTGGATCACACTGTCTGGTACATCACCTTTGACCATGTATGATCCTAAGGGAGTACATGACTCCTGGCAGGGGGTCATTGGAACACACCACTATAAGGTGATGATTCATGGAGAGGATTTCTGGAGATACTCAAGGGCTAGTTACATAAAACACCAGAAATTATGTGGGCAACAGTCTACAAGTGCCAGGGTTAGCATCAGCTCATGTCATCACAATGACATCTTGTGTAGTATGTGTGGACCTAGAGGTATAGACAATATAAACCTGATTTTCCTATGACTTACCCCAGTTTTATATCAGTATGCATATCTCCCCTTAAAGAGTGTTACTTCTGCTTTACACTGCTGAAACTAGATAATTAGGCTCTGTAAAAGTAGGCCATTATTTGTATCCTCTGTTATTACATCTGCAGAGCAAAAAGTCTCACAAAATGACTAAGGGCAGAAATTTCTCTAAAGCTGGGAGGGGGAAAGGAGCTTGAAGTGGGTACTCAAGTATTTATTGATTATACAGAATTCCCAACATTTTTGATCGGATCTACTGACCGCTTGTTTCCACTGAGCATTTCTACCCTTCTTCCCCTTCTTGCACCTTTTGCTATGGTTTAGATATAAACTTTACTCTAAAAATGGATAAGAAGAAGAAAGGTTAAATACCCTATCAAGCAAGGCAAGGCAGAGTTTTAGGATGCTTCCTAACTTTCATCCTCATACATAACATTTCCTTGGACATTTAGTGACTTCACAGCCTCACATGGATTTCCTTTTGGCCTTCAATGGATTAGGAAACACTCTTCATGAAACACCTCTCTCTCATCCATAGAACACCACAAGACATTCATTGCAACCCCATCAATTGTTTAGGGTTGACATATGAACACAGATTAAGTGTGTCACATGTTTGTGGAGGAAATACAAGGTCATAAGTAAGGGGTTTGTGATTTGGTTTCTACACTTAACTGCAGTGAATGTTTTTGCAAGATTATAGTTGATTATGATTGTTGTCTCAATACTATGAGATCCACTGACAAAAGTTCTCTTTAATTTATTGAAACAAACAAATATGAATTCAAACTTCCATCCTATTCTATCAAAGGCTTTCTTTCCTCCAGAGTAACAGCAGTAATCTGAGTGTTTTTATGGTCAAACAAGTTAATTAGATTTATAACCAGTCTAATTTTCTGATAAAAATAGCATTTCATATTTTCTATTATCAAGGTCTGCTTTTTGGATAATCTCATACTTGGAAGAAAAAAAATCCGGCATTTTGCTAAGATTTTAGCCAATATCTTTATTGTCTGCTCTGATAAGTGAAAAGGGGTAATAACTATTGTAGCTCTGGGCATTTTTCCAAGGATTAAGTAACATGGTAATAAATAGTTCTCTCAAAATATCAGGACATATCTTGGCTTGGAAAGATTCATCATACATACTCCGCTGGACTGGGCAAAGTGTATCCCTGGGGGCTTTACAAAATCCAACTGACAAGTCATCAAGACTTGCTGTTTCTCCACTAATAATAAATGTTATTGATCCCAGGATCTCAGTCAGTTGCATATTACTTTCCAAAGGGCTTTCATTGTTATACAAGCATTTCAAAGGCCTGATGCACTTCTCAGCACAAGTCAGTATAACCTGCTCTGAATTCTCTCTAATATTCAGCATCCTACTATGTGTTTAAGTGGGGTTTAAGAGGTATACAGGGATGAATTTCACCTTAAACAGCTGTTTCTGATTAAAAGTGACTGCCTTCCTGGTAGGTACCATACCAACAGATGTCTAGCTGTTCATGAAGAGGCAACATAATTCCAGTGCTGAATGCTCCAGTGCTCATCTTATTTGTGATGAGCATTGGTGGTATGGTGATATTGTGGTGTACCCAGTCCCAGTTATAAGCATGGATAACTGGCTTGATACTTAAATCAATCCCAGTAGCAGTGGGAATTATGTTCTTAGAAAAGACAATTAGGTAATGATACCATGGCATCAGGGAAACACAGTACTTAACAGTGGATTGACTTTTTTAACAGTCCTCATGAATTCCCTTATATGGATCTTTTCTTAGGCTCAAAAAATTAGAACACACAGTGGAATTGCATTTATATTCCTGAATAATTTTGTGCAATCTGACTTCTCTAAACTTCTCCAAAAATTGAACATGAGTAAGCCCCTCCTTTAATCCCCACTTTCCTAATTAATAAACCTAGTTTTCCTACAGTTATAGGCTGCGTCTAGACTGGGAAGTTTTTGTGCAAAAGCAGGTGCTTTTGCGCAAAAACTTGCCAGCTGTCTACACTGGCCACTTGAATTTGCGCAAGAGCACTGATTTTCTAATGTACAAAGTCAGTGCTTCTTGCGCAAATACAATGACGCTCCTGCTCGGGCAAAAGCCCTCTTGTGCAAATGCTTTTGTGCAAGAGGCCAGTGTAGACAACCCAGAACTGTTTTATAAAAAAGCCCCGATGGCTAAAATGGCGATCGGGGCTTTCTTTAATAAATCGCATCTAGACTGGCCACGGATGCTTTTAAAAGCACTTTTTGCGCAAAAGCATCCGTCTAATCAAACGCTTTTGTGGAAATACTTTTAACGGAAAAACTTTTCCGTTACAAGTATTTCCACAAAATCATGCCAGTGTAGACGTAGCCATAATGTATAAGACTATTTCCTTGGAACACTTCTGTGCCTTTTCAAATTATCAGAATTGTTTCTTTCTTACAGTTTTATCTTGCCTCTTTAGTATGGTGCCAAAAGTACACTTCAGTCCCACAATGATCTGTTTTGATTTAAAGTCTGCTTCTACAATCCAGTGTCTTTTTTGCTTTTCTGACTGTTGCTAGATATTGCACTGATGTTTCCAAGTTTCAGTCCATTATCTACAGGTAGGTAGGGTGTTGAATCTCCTTTGCAAATGGAATGAGAAATTTGAGAGTGTAATTTAAAGCATATTCTGAGTTTTAAAGTGACTGATTGGCAGGAAACAGTGGAGGGGTCACAGGACTTGAGAGACAGCTGTACCTATGCAGTATCCTGAGTCACACAGGCAAATTGGCTTCCATGTCCACTCTGAAAACACCTGACAGTGGGGAGAAATACCTGATCACCCTTGAACAGGGAGTTACAGCATGCAGGACTTGTCGCCACAGGTAAGAAGTAGAGATGTGGCTCTAAGGCAAACATTCATAAACCTCTAAAAAGTTGGGGTTTGAATCAGTTCAAGGGAGGGCTGAAAAAGAGATGCAGAGTTATGCTTATTCCTTAGTCATACTAAATATGTAACTGCATTATTTATCTTTATCTTGATTATTTTTAAGACTCATAGTATAGAAGCATTTGATTATCACCTTCAGATTTATGGTGTCAAATCTGAGCAGCATTACCTTAGTGTTTTTGTCTGACATTATCTGATTGTGAAACTTACAAATAATGAATTTTGATATTTCTCTTTTCAAGCAGCACTATTTCCAGAACTGCCCTGGCATCATCATTGCAGTACTTCATCACTTCTGGCTAGCATGCTTATAAGCAATGAGCAAAATCAAAAGGGGACCAAAAAGAGAAAGGACAAACTCAAAAAAAAAAAAAAAAAAAGGAGCAAGTTTCCTTTGATGAACAAACAAAAAAATTATATTTTTGACTACTTAGTAGCTCCTCGCTCCAGGCATCAGACACTCACACAATTATCAACCTGGAGCAGAGATAGGATTAATAGTATTTTTAATCAACACTTGATGAACAACATACAAATAATTTGCAAGCTAAGTGATATAATGCTAGCAGAAGACCTACTGTAGGGTGCATCCTCCAGTGCATGGGGCCAGAGTATGGAACTCACAGATGATCTCCATTTGTACTGAAAAATGTTGAAGCATCTCTCAGATAGCACAGTGTTTGCAGGAAAGATCCAGTTCTGCTTCCTCCAGCACAGAGGATCACAGGAGCACGGAGTGCAAGATTCTAATAGACATGCTCCCACAACAGTAAAAGAACCAGCAGAAAACTAGTGACACATGTAGGTGACAGGCTAAAACTGTTGTGAAAATCCAATCATCACTCTCAAGATTTTAAACGGCCCCCTGTTACTTTGCAGGCAGGAAGGTCTCACCATCACCCTGGCCCCCAACCTCTCACACACACTCCCTGCAACATAAAAGGAATGCCATTCCTTGCTAAAGCCTTGCCTTGTAACACGGTAAGTGCTCCCAGCTCCACACTCCGCTCTTCCCAGGATCGGGGCCTAAGCCATTCTTAAAAAGCCCCACAGATGCTACTGTATCTCATCACATCTTCGCTGTGTGTTAAAACACTAAAATCATCTTCAGCGCTAGTTCAGTTTAATGCAGAAAAAAATGTTCTTTAGTTCAGATGTTGAGCTATAAAAACCATGATCCAAAAAGGTACAATTTGAAAATACTCTTTGGCCTATTTGAAAAGGTTAGAGAATCTATGGATTTTATTGTTTCATATTTTTTTTTCAGGTGACACAAGCACTCCACCAGTATTTATCTGCTGGTACTTTATTGACAGGTCTTGCAGGCGACAAGGAGATTTTTGTAGGTAAAAGGCATAGTTTAAAGATCAAAGCACTGTCGTAGCCTTCTTATAATTCTTGTCAGCTGAACACCAGCTCTCAGAATGACCATCCATGTGCAGTCAAGTGGTATAGTTAAAAAAATGGCCCTGATACAAACCCTATTTATGGGCCTTGTATTATCTGCAGATAATCTACACACAAAGACAACAGATGTTTTAAGAATAAATAGCTTAGCCAGATGATAAAATCACTTTTACATGCCACAGTTTAATCATCAGCGCTGCATTCCATGCACAATTCAGAAAGGTTCTACAATGAACTATTAATAAGATATCAGCCAGGAATAGTTCCAATAAATAATGTGCCAGATTTCCAGCTCACTCCAGCAAAATAGGCCAGGAGATTAGCTGGATCTTCCAAGCTGGACATTTTCCCTAGCAGAGGGGTAGCCAGAGAATGGTGCACTACAACTGTCGGTGACTGGTGGCTGATTTGAGGTACATCTGAACAGCAAATAAAACTAAAAACCCCACAACCCACCACAGTGAGCCTCAGAGCCCAAGTTAATTGACCCAATTTGACTGGGCTTGTGCTACATAGGGCTAATAAAAGCAGCATAGCTCTGGCTTGGGCTGGAGTCTAGGCTCTGAAACCCAGCAAGCAGGGAGGGTGTAAGTCTCAGCATCAATCGAAGTGGAAATATCTATGCTGTTATTTCTAGATCCTAAGTCCAACCCAAGCCTTTGTTTTTACTAGATAGCTGGACAATTGGGTAACATATATATCCAGGGAAGTTAAAACAGCTCCCCAGCTTCTTTAATTTATGCAGAATATGGCTATGGTGTAAACAAGGCCCCAGGATCAGGAAATTGTGACCTGCTCTACTGATGTCCTTCCAGTGGGCAGAGGTGATAATCTGGGCTACAATAACTGTGGTCTTGTCTGCATGGTGTGTTAGTCTGGTACAGAGGGGTGTGCGTTTCTGTCCATACATGCATTGCATTGCATGCACTTGCTGGCACGTGCACACTAAAAATTTCCTAGTGCACATTAACATATTCCCATTTAGTGCGTACCACCAGGGTTGCATAGGCCAGTTATGACACATCATGGCTAGTGTGAACAAAACTCCCCAAGATAGTTAAGTCCCAGGCAGACTGCAAAAAGTTACAAAAGGATCTCTTAACCCTGGGTGAATAGGCAACAAAATGGCATATGAAATTCAATGCTGATAAATGAAAAGTATTGCACATTGGAAAACATAATCCCAACTAAACATATAAAATGATGGGGTCTAAATTAGTTGTTACCATTCAAGAGACATATTTGAGTCACTGTGGATAGTCCTATGTTCTTATGAACTTGAATTTTCACTCTTCCAGTGCATGCTAAAGCACCACATAGATAAGTCTTTTGAAACAAAGTGACAAGGTGGGTAAGGTAATATCTTTTAGTGGACCCATTTCTGCTGGTAACAGAAACAAGCTTTTGAACTATGCAGAGCTCTTCTTCAGATCTAACATTCAACGGCACAATCCATATTGACTCAGAGATTTTAAGGCCAGATTAGACATCGCGATCATCCTGTCTGACCTTCTGCACATTGCAGGTCCCAGAACCACTCACACCAGCCACTGTTAAAGGCTCATAATTTCCAATTCAGTGATTGGACTGATTTTCAGAGGTTCTGAGTACAACCAGAATCTCCTTTTGACTTCAGTGAGGGCCATGGGTACCTGTGAAAGTCAGACCACTTCTGTTAGGGTTGCTTCGTATAGATTTAGACGCCTTGCTTTAGGCACTTAGAATTGAAACTGTGGACCTAAACATCTATGAGGTAAAATCTTTAAGATTATAGAAATGTCTGCTGTACTCAAAAAGGAATTCCCTTTAAAAAATATAACTATAGGAAATGAGTGCTAAGATTTCATTCTAGAGGCAGATGAATTCCAAAAAGGCCTTGTAGAAAGCTTGTTAAAATAATTTATAAATCAAATTGAAGAACTACAGTATCTGCGTAGAGTTTGCTAATTGTCTTATTCAGTAGGATGATATACTGACATGCTTTTAAAGTCAGGAAGCACAGAGTCACTCAATCATTTTATATTACTCCGTTACTTTTCAGCCCATGCCAGGACTCCTTGTGTTACTGTAGAGCACTATCATTCTGAAATTATGGCCTAAACATTTTTAATGATTTGATTTGAAGATGGCCTTACAACATGTGTTGATTTTTCCAAGGCTAAGAAGCTAATTTAAAACAAAGCTCAGTTGAACTAATCTGGATTTCCACCAGGCAAAGTAGAACTTGATTCATAGTTCCTGCCAAAGACAGAATTTCATGAGGGGTGAGGGGGGCAACAGCCGTGCACTCCAGGGCTATGTCTACACTGCAGGCTTCTTGCACAAGAACTTTTTGCAGAAGAGATCTTCCACAAAAACTTCTTGTGCAAGAGCGAGTCCACACTGCTGTGTGCTTTTGTGCAAGAGAGCATCCACACTGCCATGGACGCTCTTGTGCAAGAAAGCTCTGATTGCTATTCACAGAATGGCCATCAGAGCACCTGTGCTTTTTCTGATAGGGGTTTCTTGCGCAAGAAACCCCTGTTGTCCATCCACACGCCTTTTTGCGCAAGAGCTCTTGCACAAAAAGGCTTATTCCGCATAGAAAGGAATAACTCTTGCGCAAAAAGCCCTGCCTTCTGATGATCTACTGTACTTTTTCTTGCACAAAAATGCGCTTGTAGTGTGGACGCTCCGTGAGTTTTTGTGCAAAAACTCTGCAGTGTAGACGTAGTCAAGGATGCGGCTTGCTTTTTATCTTGTTCCCCAGATGCTAAGGGAGTGAGGGGAAAATATTTGCATTCCATGCATGCCTCTCACATCTGGCTGGTCACCAGGTGTGCACAGATGCTGTCCTTCCTACCCTCCCAAAATTCTGCCCTTGGTTCCCACCTCAAAGACCTTACACTCTAAAGTCTCATCATGGCATTGCTCTGCCAGAGGTACCCAAATTAATTTCAATAGGGGTTACATATATTTAAACCCGAGGGCGGTTTTGAACCCTAAATAAATTTTCATTCTACCTTGAATCTGATTAATTTAACTAATTAAATTAAGAGAGACTCTTGGGACTGTGAATATCAGTCAGCTGCAGGGGAACACGATGGGGACCACATAGCAGAATCTGTCCTTACAGCTAAATCTAAGTGTAAACTGCAATCTAAGATTGCATATTGAAATAGCAGACAGTGTGCTTTAAGAAAAAAAATCTATGGAAAATAAAATGCAGAAACTACATTACATTTTTATAGATTAAATACTACCCCGTGAGGGTGACACTAAAAAAACACCAAGCAAAGTAGTATATTCTCCATCTCTTCAAATCAACACTGCATCTCTCTCTTTTAGCCAAACATTAGTTATGCTGTAGTCAAAGACAAGTTATATGGCTCAATGCTGGCATGACTGGGTGAAATTAATAGCCTGTGATCTACAGGAGATCAGACTAGATCATCTAATGGTCCCTTCCAGCCTTAAACATTAAGTCTAAAAGAATAATGGTAGCAGCAGATTAGAGTCTGTAACAAATAATGATTACGGTTACAATGTTAACAAACCAAGTATCTCTCAAGTTTAAAAAAGATGAAGAATAATAGTTACAGAATAGCACTGAGAGGATAGTAGATTTTAGGGTCTATTCTTAGCTCTCTTTTGACTTATGTGATTTGGGGCAAGTTATTTAACCTCTGCTCCAATTTTCTCATTTGTGGAAGGGGGAAAATAACTAACACTCATCCGCCTCACAAAGAGGACTGAAATGTAACTAATTGTCCAAACTAAAGACTACTGAAACCAATTAGACTTTCCACTGACTGCAACACATGCTGGATGAGATGCTCCACAAAAATGGCCCCTTTTTACACAGCTGCTTTTATTGTTACTGAGTAAATGTGTGGTTTTATCTACTCCTTTGAGGGTATGTCAAGACAGCAGCACTATTTCAGGATATGTCTGGTATCTCAAAATAGTATTTTCCACATCTTAGCAACAAGCCTGTTATTTTGAAATATATTCGAAATAAAGGGCTTGCTATTCTGACATCCTGGTAATAAGGGACTTGTCGGAATACTGGTCTATTTCAAATTTTGGCACTGTATAGACAGTCTATTTTGAAATTTGGTGTTATATCGAAATAAGCTACACAATTTGCATAGCTTGAATTGCATAGCTTATTTCGTGCTACACGGCACTGTATAGACATACCCTGAGTGATAAATGTAAGTTGTTACTAATTTTATTCCTCTTAGCTCTTCAGAGTCAAGAGAGCTATGAGTGAGGGAGCTGGATTTTACTGTGTGGGAATACAACAGCATATTTGCCATGGCCAAATCTGCCCTCAGCTGCACCTATGTTGTTGTGTTGAATAAATATAAATGAGGGCAGAACTAAGCCTGCAGAATCTTTTTACTGGTGATGACACAAGCCAGAAAGAACCCAAGATGCTCAGCTCAGAACAAGCTGTTAGGAAAAAACGATTTTTCCCCTTGCAAATTAAATAATTCTGATATAGAAACAGCTTGGGACAAAAACCCTAGAACTCCATGGTGCCACCTTTTCTGTGCCAAACAGCTTTTGAACATTCCTGATGTGTTTTGAGATGCTCAGATAGTAGGCAGAAAGAAAAGGACTGTGCCTACGTCTCCCTGGTGGCAGGATGGCCTAGTGGTTAGGTCCCGGAATTAGCCAGAAAAAAGGGGGTGCAGAGCCCTGCTGCTGGTGCCCCCCCAGCCTAGAAACTCCAGCCCATTATATTAGTATAGTCCTTAAGTGTGGGGCGTGGCCCCAAAAGTCCAGGTTTTCCCCTTAGTTAGGGTCCTGGCAGGTTCCTCGCTTTGTCCCAGGGGGTGGGGATGGAGGTTTACTTGCTCCGGTGGTTGGCAAGTGGAGGGGCTTTGATTCCTGTCCTGCAGACTGCAAAACCTGCTCCTGTTCTTTGCTGGTCAGCCCCTAACTGAGCCAGGCTCCTTCCTTTTATCCTCCCTCCAGGCCTGGCATTGGCTACAGGTAAAGCAGGGTGGCGCTAGCTGGGCCAAAAGGCTTTGTTTGACCCCTGCGATGCCAGGCTCTCCTCTCTTCAATTCCTCAGGAAATTCTCAAAGAACTGTGGGATGGAATTCTAATTCCCACAGTGAAAAACTCCGAAGTCCATGTCTGCTGCTGCTCTTCACAGTCTGCAGTAGCTGGACATGGGGATTTACTTTCATTTTGGGAATTTGGATTCTGCCCAGTTGCTCTTTAGATGTTTCATAAAAGTCATCACTTTTTTAAATTCAGGCTGTGCTCTCTTTCCCCAATATCGAACCCAATACTAATTAGCGACTGCATGCTCTGCCATATCTCAACTTAGCTATGGAATACTTTAAAAAAACCCACATTTTCAAGCATCTAAACAATCCACAAAATACTTCAAAGAATATGTAGGCATACCTGGCCAAAGTCAGCCTGTTGCTCTCCTTTGCTGCACTGGGGCAATGCAGATGTGCACGGAGAAACCATTGGGTATCTCTCTATCATGCCTACATTTTCTTCTCCCTCTTTGGTGGGCTGAGAAGACCTGAGAGGAATATCAATATCTATAAATGAAGAGGTGGGGGTCTACTGTATGAGGTCCATTGCTGGTTTTGCCCTCTTCATCCTTGTAAAACAGAAATACTTTAAGTCCTCTATGTCCATACAAGTTGCCTTAGTTGCTCTAACTTAAAAAATGAAGAATGGGGTGTTACTCAATCCATGGTCTCCACTATATCTTTTAGAAATGTTTCTGTCTGTGAGTCCATTTGTTCAAGAACTCATCCTAAACAGTAAGAGCTAAAACCACCAAATTCAGTATGCAGCTTCCCTTTATAAAACTTAAAGCAAGAGTGGAGTTTGGTTGTGCCATGACAATGGGATGTGCCTGGAATTTGATTGTTACTCATAAAATGGAAATGCAGAGGTCTGGCAGGATGGATAGTTATACTGCAGAATGACCAGAGGGGAGGCAAGCAAGGGGCCAGAGATTGGGACCAGGACAGCTATAACCCCATTGGACCAGCAGGGGTGGAGAAAGGGACAGCTATCTACTATATTCTTGGACTTTTTAGCTTAGAAAAGAGGAGACTAAGAGGGAATATGTAGAGGTCTATTAAATCATGACTGGTATGGAAAAAGTGAATAAGGAAAAGTTATTTACTTATTCTCACAATAAAAGAACTAGGGGGATCACCAAATGAAATTAATAGGCAGCAGGTTTAAAACAAACAAAATTAAGTTTTTCCTTCACTCAGTGCGCAGTCAGCCTGTGGAACTCCTTGCCAGAGGATGCAGTGAAGGCTAGAACTTTAGAGGGTTCAAAAAAGAGCTAGATAGATTCATGGAGATTAGGTCCATCAATGGCTATTAGCCAGGATAGGTAGGAATGGTATCCCTAGCCTCTGTTTCTCTAGAGGTGGGTGACAGGTGAGGATTACCTATTGTGTTCCCACCCTCTGGGACATCTGGCATTGGCCACTGTCAGCAGACAAGATACTGGGCTAGATGGACCTTTGGTCTGACCCAGTATGGCTGTTCTTATGTTCTTTTACTTCAGAAAGTCTGCCTGTGTTGTCTGTTTGTTCACCAGCTGGAGGACATGCACTGCTCCCCTGACGGTGTTCACTGCAGCAGCCATGGACAGGTGTTTCTCATCTGGCCCCAAACTGTTGTAGTGAGAGAGGGCTGGGTTTGTCCTTTCTCCCTGGGGCAGCCTGCATATGGAACCCCTCATACCTAGCCCCAGAATAATGATTTAAATGAAGAAAAACAAAACATATTTGAGTTAAGGACCCAAGCAACGTCTGGTAAATCTAGTATTATATATGCAGTTGGAAGAGAGCATTACCTGAAAGAATCACATGGCTGGCTGAAAATATAACTCAAGTACTTCTTTTCTTCAGTTCTAGCCTTTGCCAATTTTTCCTCATGACACCTTTCCAATATCTATCGGGGCATTTCTAACATACCTATGTTGGTTGTATCTAGGCACTGGATCAAGAGCATTAATCTGTCAGTGTCTCTGAGCATACTGTAAGGATTATATTAAGGAGCAATTTTAAATTTTAGTGTTGTATGCTTGCTTTCTTTATTTGAAAAATAGCTAGTCCCTCCCTTCATTGTTAATTTGATGATACATTCTCCATTCCTTTCAGAGCCTTGGTGCAAAAACTGAAAGGAATTATCTGTTCTATTATAGTGTACTACTTACATCAAATCTTCCAGAGCTTCATTTGTCACAATTATTTCACTGCAGGATTGTGTTCATGCTGCCACTCAGTGGTACAAAGAGATAGGGTAAGTTAGAAAAGCACATTTTCACATTTCAGGCCAATTTTTGACATGGGTTCCCTAAGACATATACCAGCCTCCCTTGGTAGCAGTTCCATATGACCATTTTCTGAGTGTCTGAACATTTCCCTACAAAGACACATAGGGCCAAATGCAGTTCCGATTTACATGAGATCTAGATCAAGAGTAATGCCATTGAAGTCTGTGAAATCACTCCAGATTAGCACTGGAGTGCTAATTTGCCCTTTTGTAATTTTTTTCAGGGTTTAATAAAATCACAACTCACAACAAACAGAATAAATTGAACATCCACCCACAGGCATCTAAAACAAATTCTGCTCTCATTTTCCCCGGTGTACATCCAGTTATTCCATTGGTTTCATTGGAATTATTCCAGGCCTAGACTGGTGTGAGTGACAGCTGAATGTAGCCATTTGTGTTCTGTTGTAGGGGCATCAGAACATTTTTTGACTTTTTATAAGTCTGACCCAGGCAGAAAGTCAAGAGACCCCTAGATTTTTCACTTTCTGACGAACTTACACATGACTGTCAGAGTCGTAACAACCGCAGCAGCTGCTCCATTGCAGTAGCATAGCTAGAAGTCAAAAGGCAACTGACAATGTTGCTCTCAAGCAAAGAGGCAGCTGGCAGGCATGTGCAATTAAATTCCTGGCACACGCTGTATGTTTTTTTTTTTCCTTTGGTCAGCAGATTTTTAGCGGACAGATTCTCAAAACTCTCTTCATGTTCTTTTAAATGTCACTGCATATTTGCAGGTCGCTGCATGCTCTGGCTAACGATTGTCCATTTAGAAATCGAATTCCCTAATTGTTTCCAAAATTCCAATATCAAACTGCTTTGGATATGGGCAGCTCCTCAGTGATTTCCATATTCTACTTCCAAAACAAAGGAATACCAGCTGGGCTCCACATATAGCTGGATTGTTCCTGCTCAATCCACAATTTAGGATGTGCGTTCAATCCCTCATTCACATCTGCCCTCCTTTGCAAAATTGCCATCTTCAGATCCATTGGAGGAAGAGAACAAGAGTTGTAAAAGAGAATGAAAGAAAAGCAATTGTGATTTTCCTAACAAATACTCACTGACATTTAGAAGAACATGCAGGGCAGCTTCGACAATCTGCACACTTAAATATCTGCTGACCAATGGAAATGTAGAAAAACTTCCAAAGTGTGCCAGGAATTTAATTACACACGCCTGCCAGCTGCCTGCTGACTCTGCTTATGGGTCTGTTTTACTACAGCACTATTCTCCAATATGGAGTCTCTCTACACCCTTGTACTCCCACATGGCCAATACATGGGATAAGGCTTTGGTGGATTTTTCCCCTCTCCTTTGTCCACTACTCCTTTTTCCTCCACGTCAGAAAATGTCACATTAAGTACATCCAGAATGTTACTTCTCCCCTCCCCCCCCCATGTACCTGTACATTATATAGTCTGTAGTTCCTATTGCTATTAAGCACCTTATAAATACCTTCAAAATAAGCAATAATGCAACAGGTGGGTCTAGCAAAATCAGCCTGTGTTAAAAATTCCCCAGATCTGATGACCAATTTAAAATAAATCAATCCAAAGATCAGTTAATTTAAAAAACCCTCTAAAGATGCCCTGAATAAAGCCAAACTTAAATCTGGGTCATGAAAATTGAGTTCCCAAAGGTGAGGACCCTTCAGTCAGTCCTGGAAAGCCGAGTCTCAGGTAACAACAACAACTGCATCTCCCAGGATCTAATTCTGAAGATAGTCTGTTTTCTCTTTCAGCTCATCTCTGTCTAGCCACTCTATTTGCATGCAACAGCTGCAGATATGGAACTAGGCTTTTTTAGCCAGGTACTGTCTGAATAATGCATTAGCTGTTGAATCTCAGTGATATTCAGGTAATGTGTTACTCAATGCACTGATCCTTAGGATTCAAAGGCACAAGTTTACCCACATCATCAGTAAACCTGTCTGCTTCATTTAACACCTTGCAAACTGTTATATCCAATAGAATAATTGTATGTCAACTATAAGAACTAGTGCATGACAGCAACTAGAAAGGAAAGGATTGGTAGCTGTAGCACTGAGGAAGGGAACGTTTGGGATGGATTGTGTGCAATAAATCATTCTAGCTCAACTGGCTCTATAGTTATGGGAGCAACATAAAGAAACTTATTGCCACAGGCTGCCAGTGAGGCCAAGACATTAGCAAGATTCAAAGACCACAAGAGTTTGGAAAGGCATATAAAGTCTTGGGTTCAGGGTTTAAACCTCTCTCTAACAATTGGGAATGAATTAATCTTCTCTTAAGCATTGGACAGTGGCCAGCACCAGCGACTGAATACTGGACTCGATGGTCATTGTGTCTGATCCAGTATTGCAATTCCTATAGCCCTCAGTACTCACCCTGTTAAATACACTGTGGGTTCGATTTCTCCTGAGTGCTGCAGCTGCTTTGCACTGCACTGCTGGGGTAAAAGGATCCTAAAGCAGATATTAACCAATCCCAGGAGAATCTGCCCAGGGAAGGGGGATCTTCTAATGACATCAGGCCAGTGACAGCTCCTACAGCACGTTCATTCCAGCAACCAGCATGGAGGCAAGGCTAGGCTCCCAGGACCTAGTGACCTCCACCTGTTGGATCAGCAGTCTCTTAGGAACAGAGGCAGCTAACATAAATCAGAAGAGCCATCAGGCTGCTCTATCTGTTGCCAGAGAACTATCCCAGTACATCGCCAGCCCAAGAATGGGGAAGTGCAGGAGTAGTTTAAAGCCAGCGTTGTGCCACACACCCATTCCTGAGTTGCATTGTGCCATAGCTTAGGCTCTGGAAAAGTATGTAGCTAACTTTAGCCATGGGCAGAAACTATTAGAAATAGCTGCACACTTTTACATACCCCACACAATGAAATCAGAAATGCTGTATTTTCAAATATGGGACCCCAAGCTGTGAATGACAATTACATTTGCTTCTCTGCACACTGAGGAGGGTGAAATCTACTCTGCCTGCATAAAGCTCTAGTATTTGGGTTCCATGTTGTAGAGTGTGAAATGTCTGGGGTCAGGGCAGAGCTTCTGTGCTGGCTTCTCTGGCTGCTATTCCAGCCTGCAGACTTCCAGTGACTCTCTGGGCCATCAATGTGGGATATTGAGGCCACTTGATTGTGGAAAAGTTTATATAAGGCCGTTCCCTGACAAGCCATCTGCACCAGACTCAATGGGCCCAGCTTAGAAACCCTTTCTGCAGCATAGGAGCAGTCAAAAGATACCCTGGTCTGCCAGCTAACTCCCAGGGCAACCCACCACTTACGCCATGCACATGGGGAGAGCCTTGCACCATCTTCCGTTCTAAATACAGCCCTGGTGCAAACAGTTGCAAGTACAAAATGCATAACTATACCCGCTAATGTGATGTGTGTTGTGATTGTGTAAGTATCAAGCATGTTTTGTACACCAGTTATTCCTTTGCCGCCATTCATTCATATTTAGAATACTCCACTCAGAAGCCAATTTTTAGAGATGCCTGTAGATCTTCAGAGGGAAAAGGAGGGAAATGGAAAGAATATGCTGACCCCAAAACATAATTACAACACACAGGGCCAGATCCTCAGGTGAAAATCAGCATATGTTCACTGAAGACAGAGCTCAGACCTTTATGCTACCTGAGCATCTGGCCCAAGGTTAGTAATTGTAACCCACAACAAGTGTGATCATACAACAAGGTGTATTGAAGTGTGGATAGCACTCAACTGCCTCACTAAGACTTGCCTGCATGCTCTTATCAATATCTTTTCAATAGCTGGAAAAAGCTTACTGCTCCATTATTTGGTTCTTATGCCCTTATAGGCAGCTAGCTAGACTAGAGCCCACAAAAAACTCTAAACTTCTCAGGGACTAAGTGAAAAAAAAAAAGAATCCAGCAACATTACTTCCTTTACAGCAGTCCAGAAAGCAAATAGAACTTCAATGAACAACCCACATCTATGAAGAACTAACTGTAGAATCTTGTGAAATATATTGTTCTATACAAATGCAATAGTTGTTTTCCAATGTGAACATGTGACTCAACATGATAGATTTTATTCTCTTTGCAAGATATTCCTTTGGTGTATCCCATGACTTTATGAAGTGAATAATGGACATGAATAAGCTCCAAATTAAAGGAGGAGTTTTTCATGGTTACTTCACCACTGAGATGAGACTCCATGGATATGTTAAAACTAAGTCAAATAGTCAGTTAATCATTACAGGAACTCACACAAGCCCTTTTCTCAGATGGATTTTCAAACAGTGCATATCATGCGTATCATTGGGGAACCAGCCATGGGCAAAAGTAGAAGGGTTATCAGAAATGTCTTGTCAAGTGCAAGCAAAGCTAAGGAATCTGGACTACCAGAGTGTAACTCATACTCCTAAAAACAGCCATACTGGGTCAGACCAAAGGTCCATCTAGCCCAGTATCCTGTCTTCCAACAGTGTCCAATGCCAGATGCCCCAGAGGGAGTGAACAGAAACAGGTAATCATTAAGTGATTCCTCTCCTCTCATCCATTTCCAACCCCTGAAAACAGAGGCTAGGGACACCATTCCTACCCATTTTGGTTAATAAGTATCGATGGACCGAACCATGAATTTATCTAGTTCTTTTTTGAACCCTGTTAAAGTCCTGGTCTTCACAACATCCTCTGGCAAGGAGTTCCATAGGTTGACTGTGCGCTGCATGAAGAACAACTTCCTTTGGTTTGTTTTAAACCTGCTATCTACTAATTTCATCTGGTGACTGCTAGTTCTTATGTTATGGGAACAAGTAAATAACTTTTCCTTATTCACTTTCTCCATACCTGTCATGATTTTATAGACTTCTATCATATTGCTCTAAGCTGGAAACTCCCAGTCTTTTTTAATCTCTCTTCATACAGGACCCGTTCCAAACCCCTAATAATTTTTGTAGCCCTCTTCTGAACCTTTTCCAATGACAATATATATTTTTTGAGATGCAGTAACCATATCTGTATGCAGTATTCAAGATGTGGGCGTACCATGGATTTATATAGAGGCAATAAGATATTCTCTGTCTTATTCTCTATCCCTTTTTTAATGACTCCTAACATTCTGTTTGCTTTTCTGACTGCTGCTGCACATTGAGTGGATGTTTTCAGAGAACTACCCACAATGACTCCAAGATCTCTCTCTTGAGTGGCTATACCTAATTAGTCCCCATCATTTTGCACGTGTAGTTGGGATTATTTTTTCCAATGTGCATTACTTTGCAATTATCGACATGAAAATTCTTTTGCCATTTTGTTGCCCGATCACTTAGTTTTGAGAGATTCTTTCCAAGCTTTTCACAATCTGCTTTGTTCTTATCTATCTTGAGCAGTTTAGTATCATCTGCAAATTACGCTACCTCACTGGTTATCCCTTTCTCCAGATCATTTATAAATAGGTTAAATAGGATTGGTCCTCGTATGGTCCCTTGGGGGACACCACTAGTTACCTCTCTCCATTCCCAAAACTTACTATTTATTCCTATCCTTTGTTTCCTGTCCTTTAACCAGTTATCAATCCATGAGAGGACCTTCCCTTTTATCCCATGACAACTAATTTAAGAACTTTTGTGAGGGACCATATCAAAGACTTTCTGGACAGGTAAGTACACTATATCCACTGGATCCCCTTGTCCACATTCCTTTATGCCTTTATTTATATGCACAATCTGTTCTTCAACAAATTCGGCAACAAGCTTTTGTGCTCACAGTTGCACAATAATCAGCATCCCCCTGCTAATTAACAAGTGTTTCCCACAGGGAGTGGAATACCACTCCTATTCATCCCCTCATTTGCACTATTTAATAGCTCTTTGTTCAAATAGGGAGCTTTGCAACCAAGCAGAAAATTGAGAGCAGACAAAAATCAAATTATTGCTGAAATTAAGATGGGATTATTTTTTCTAAATCCATCATTTAATATCCCTCTTCAATATTTGCTCCTCCAGCACTGCTCAAAGCTAACCCTTTACTTGCATGTCTCATTAGAAGGGTTTAAAACATTTGCTTTATTTTTCCATTCTTTGTAACATATCTAATTGAAATAAGAGACTGTTGAGATTCCTCTACACAGAGATTTAAAGCCTCACGTTTCCAATTAATGCACTATATTTGCCCCTAAGAAGACAGGACCTCGAACTCTGAAGGACTTCTAGAAAACCTGTATGTCTTGTCTTCCTGGAAGCTAGTCCAGAAAAGTTGTTACTGCTCTCTTCATCTTTGAACCTGAGAACCAAGCACTTGAAGCTCTAGCATAGGACTGAGGTGTAGGGTGCACAGGCAGGGCAGACCATGTGCAGAGGCCTTCCCAAATGCTGTGCCTCTTCATCACAGCCACAGGTATGCACAGGTTCCGCTCAGATTAGAGACTGTAAAGATGGGGCAAAATGAGAATTTGCACTTTAAAAATGGATGTGTCTGTAATTTCTGATACTGCCGCATGTAATTTTTGTTGCATCCTGATCAATGTTGACATTAAAAACCACGTACAAACCTCTCTGGAATTTAAGAGCATTTAGGGTAGCGAGTGGGTCTGAATTTTTGCTCTAAATAGAAAATCTGATTACCAGGACAAAGTACAACTGTTTGTAAACTAAGTTTACTTAATAATTGAAGGTTCACTACTAGAATCCTTCCCAGCAATTACTTCCCTCTCCCTCAGTTCCTCCGTTACCTCTGACTACCAAGCTTTTGGAGGGGTACAGGAAATGTGATTCCGCATTCAACTTTCAATGAATTACTCAGACTTCTGTATTTATTCCTAGTAAGGAATCTATTTGTTTTTAAAAAATGGTTAAAAAAATTTATCTTTTTCATTGTTTGTATTTTTACAGACATGCTTGCTGACAGGTATTTTGAAATAAATTACTAAAAATAATACAATTAGACAAGTTTCAATTGTATTTGACAAATTAAATATGTAAAATTTTGCAGAATTTTCAAATGTTGTATGTGGAATTTTTAAGCACAGATTCACATGCACGTTAGCACCTGTGCCTTCTGCCCTGTGGTGTAGTGGCCAAAGTCCAGTTCTGAATGTGTCTGGATTTGAATACTGTAATTCAGCCCAAGTAGTCTCTGTGTATTCATACTTAACACCATAGTGGCATAGTGCATTTCTGGATCCATGCTGGCAACAGACAGCCCAGAAATGAAACATGGGGCAGAGACAGCAGAAACATGATGTTGCTGTTTTTAAAAAAATTAACCTGGCTGGCTTCCATGCTACATCCCACAATTCACAGCAAAAGCAATCCCATGATGCACAATGCTCAGGCACAAAGTAAAGGACCATGGGATACATCACCTTCATCTGCATAATTGACACCTTTAATTCAGGTCTGAACAAAGACCTTACTTGGATGGGAGCTACATTCAACACCCTTATGACATTACAAGTTAAGTATTGGGCATTTACAGTCCACTCAATTACCCTCATTTAGCACAGACACTCTAATTGACAAAACAAAAGGAAAAACTGTGTAGCACTTTAAAGACTAACAAGATGGTTTAATTGATGATGAGCTTTCGTGGGCCACACTGAGGAAGTGGGTCTGGCCCATGAAAGCTCATCACCTATTAAACCATCTTGTTAGTCTTTAAAGTGCTGCACAGTTTTTCCTTTTGTTTTAGCAAGATCAGACTAACATGGCTACCTCTCTATTACTCTAATTGACAATTTGTTTCCATTCTCTTTCCCTCCCCATCAGGGCCAGCTCTAGGCACCAGCAAATCAAGCACATGCTTGGGGCGGCACATTTCCTGGGGCGGCACATTTCCAGGTAAGCAGCCACCCCCGGCAATGCCCGGCCCCACCCCGCCCTGCCGATTTTAAAGGGCTGCGGGAGCTGGCTGCGGAGCGCAGTGCAGCCAGGCTCCGCCCAGCCCCGCCAGCTCCAGTCCTGCTGCAGCTCCAGCCCCTTTTGCCGGCGAGACCGCTCCCTGCCGGCAGCCTGGCTCACTGCGCCCGCCCCGCCCCGCCCCATGCCCCTCTGACTCCATGCCGCCCATTCCCCACGCCGCCCCTGCACCCCGCACCCTGCTCCCCAGTCCCTTGTGACTCTCTGGCTCTGCACCGCCCTTGCACCCCGCACTCTGCTCCCCCCATCCCTCCGCCCTCTGCGCCACCCGTTCCCTGCGCCACTCTGGCTCTGTACCCCCTCTGTACCCCGCAGCCCCTTTTCCCTGTGCCCCTTTGGGTCTATGCCCCCCATTCCCCGCACTGCCCCTGGACCCTGATCCCTGTGCCCCTCCCGTTCCTCACGTCCCATTTCCCGTGCCTCCCCTGCACCCCCCCCCGCTCCCCTCAATCCCTGCATCCCTCTGGCTCTGTGCCTCCTGTTCCCCACGTCACCCCTGTTCCCCGCACCTCTCTGGCTCTGCCACCCCAACACCCCAGTCCCCCTGTTTCCCCCAGTCCCCACACCCCTCTGGCTCTGCGCCTCCCATTCCCCAAGGTGAACCCTGCTCCCCCTGTTCCCCCATGCCCCTCTGGCTCTGCGCTGTCCCTGCACCCTGCTTCCCCTGTGGGTCAGGAGTTAGGGTGCTTGTCCATAGGGAGGGGCTGGACAGGGCAGGGAAAAGGCTGTTGTGACCCAGCAGCAAGTGAAAGGGGAGGGGGAAGTTTACTTGAAGCGCCTTTGCCTTTATGAAAAAAAAATTAAAATTATCTTTGCTATTTATAGAGCTAAAATGCCAGGACAAAAACAACAAAAAATTGCAAAGCGCAAGCATGTGTAAAAGCCAACAAAAAAAGGGGCGGGGGTGCGGCAAAAAACCTAGAGCCAGCCCTGCTCCCCATCCCCTCTTTTTCTGCTCTTTATTTGCAACTCTGGGACCCTTGCTCCATTCTTCTGAAGAAGTGGGCTGTGCCCACGAAAGCTCACAATACCATCTACCATGTTTTGTTAGTCTCTAAGGTGCTGCAGGACCATTCGTTGTTTAAGTTTTTTCAGTTACAAACTAACACGGCTACCCTTCAGACTTGCCAGAACTCAACTCCTTCAGTTCACAGCAAACCACCAGCATGTGTTCAACCAATATGAACTGAAAACTGGCATTCTGTTTGCACTCTATTGGCGCAACTTGTGAACTGCAACTTACTGAGGGTATGTCTACACTACAGTGTTATTTCGAAATATCTTATTTCGAAATAGCTATTTCGAAATAACGCGTCTACACACAAAATGCATTTCAAAATAGCTTTTTGCTATTTCGAAATAGCGCATCCACATTGAGTGGCTGCTGAATTGCATTTAAGGCCGGCCAGAACCAGGTCTGGCAGGGCATCAGGTCAGGAGTTACTTTGTGTGGCTACTGCCTAAGGCTATCTGAGGCCTGTGCTTAAAGAGACCCCCCCCCCCCGGACAGCCAGTTCTCAGCTTTCCCTGCTTGCTTGTCTACCTCAATGAGGGACAGCAAAGTATTTTGTCTCTGCGTGCTCTGGTTGCCCTCACTCAGGACACCACAGCACTCTGCAACATGGAGCCAGAGCTGCCCCTGGGCACTCTGGTGCTTCTCGTGGATGCTTTGCTGTGAGCCTGACTGCACTTTCTGCAGGCTGCCATCCAGGAGGTCCATCGGGAGGCTGTCAGTACCCAGGAGGCCCTGTGGGAGAGCTTCCACCCTGAGGAGCACTAAGAGCCTCCCTCGTCTGCCCCACTAGGGGCTTGTGCTTCATTCCTGCCTCACGTCCTTCCACTTACCCCTTCCTAACCCCCCTTCCTGATGTCAAATAAAATACATGTATTTTCATGAACACAAACTCTGTTTATTTAACAAAACTGGGGGAGGGAGAATGAAACTCTGGTGAGACTGGGGAAAGGAGGTGGGAGAGGGGAGGGGGAAACCTGGGAGGAGGGAGCTGGAAGGGGGAAAACAAGGGGAAGAAGGGGGAAGGGAAGCTCAGGGCTGGGGGTCTCGCCAGACCAACTTGATTTTCATGCAAACCTGCTCCTGGGTTCGCTTGTGGCCTTTGGCGGCCAGGCTGGCAACTATCCTGCCATAGACGGCCGCATTCCTCCATCTAGTGTGGAGATCATGGATGTTGGGGGCATCCCCCCAAACCTGAATAAGGTCCATGATCTCCACCCTGGACCAGGAAGGTGCCCCCCTTCTCCGGCTCTGGGCTGGCAGGCTTGGAGCTGGCACAGGCACTGTGGCCAGAGTCAACCCCTTTAAGGGCTCCAGGGAGGGGAGAGGGAGAGGAGTGTTCTTGCTTGAGGCTGGAGTGGCCACCAGGGCACCCTGGGAAGGCTGGAGGCCCCCTATTTCGAAATAAGTGTCCACACAGCACTTATTTCAAAATAGCTATTTCGAATTTGGCTTTATTCATTGTGGAATGAGGTTTACCAAATTCAAAATAAGCGCTCCGCTATTTTGAATTAATTTTGAAATAGCAGTATGGCTGTGTAGACGCTAGGAAAGTTATTTCGAAATAACTTTGCTGTGTAGACATACCCTGACATACATGGAAGAGCTTTGCCTAACCCTAACTCCTCCCCTATGTAGAAGAACCTATAGCCTGGCTTGCTTGTTTACCAAAGTGGCTAAAAGAAGTGATATTGCTAATTATCAGGGTAGCAGCAGCACTGAAGAGATTGGGAAGCCAAGTGAATTATGGAAAGAATTGCTCTAAATGAGCACCTATAGCTGATGCAAGACACTTTAGTTTTCAACAGATAATTGGTGTATCTGGTAGGCAGTTTTCAATACAGCCTTAATTGTAGGCTAAATATAACAGAGTGCTGTTGTGAGGATTAATTGGTTAATGTTTGTCAAGTGCTTTGAACATGCAAAGAGCTATGCAAGTGCTAAGTAGTGTAATTTTTTTTTTTTTTAAACTACAAAAGGATCAGGCAGGGATTTGCATTTTCCTCACTAGTCAGCTACATATGATATGACCTGCTTTTCTTCATAACAAAAGGAATTGGACTGTGTAAGTGCATGAGTTCAGAAAAATAAGACTGGAATGAAATGGAAACAGCAACTTTAAAAACAGTATGTGGAACTCACTGGCAAAAGGTATCAAGGCTATCTGAGGTTGTGTTTGATAAGAAAATGTAAGGACTATCAGCCACCAAGCTTCCAGTTATAAATCTAGTTATATAGGATTAAGAATAAATTTCCATCTAAGAGTGTGCTAATGCATCACTGTCCATGGTGGCAATTTTATTTTTTCCTTTGTTTGCGTATGATGCAAATACTAGTCTAGTGGGACAATTAGTCTGATCCAGTATGGTTATTCTTATGTTCTTCTGTAGCTGAAGTTTTTCAAAAAGGGCATTTTAAAAGGAGGATATATATTCCTCATGACAACCAGACAGTTCAGAGAGATGAACAGGCCTGTATGCAGGGGCGGGTTCAAAGGGTGTGAAAGCAAACCTCCACCCCACCCCATGATCCTCCATGGTCCCCCATGGGGCTGATCCTGGCCAGGCTGCACAAGTCAGGAGGGCACATTGCTCCAGCCTCCCTCCCCTGTGCTCCAGCCGGCTGGGGGAAAGCTAGGGGTGATTCCCCACTTCCGGGAGCTAGGCTGGGCCTCCCTCTTAGGGAAGGGGGGTGGGAAATCAGCCCCAGCCTTCCCCCTGCTGGCAAGAGCAAGAGGGAAGGAGACTAGAGCAATGTGCCGCTCCTACCTTCCCCCAGCTGGCCAGAGCACACTTACTTGGAGGAACATAGTGGAGTGCATTCACACTCTTGTGGTCCACATTTACCAAAAAAGAGCGTGCACACCCCCAAAGGAAATTCCTGCGTACAGGCCTGATGAAGATGTCAGTATTGGATATTACAGACAACAATAAACTTGCCGCAAAAAAAAAAAAAACCCGAGGATGGGATGTACTGTGGAGCGAAATAATTTTTCTATACATTTATATGGAAAAACTGACTGGGGTTGAAGTCTTAGTCTCAGTCCAAAAATGATTTTTTTAAAAAGTTTCAGGAAACATACAGCTACTTCAGCACACATGCACAACTGACACAACAAGTATAGTGTTCCATACAAGAACCTATAGCTACCCACAACTAGAATTTTCTGAATATCCTGTGACTAAGCCCATTGCTGATCTGGGGAGCAGATGATGGCAAGGAGCCCCTGAAAAAAAATAAAGATAGAAGTAATTCTGTAAGGCACTGAAAGTCAGTTGGAAATATTTGAACAAAAATGCCTTTGTTGAAAAGTGGCCTTTACAAAAACGAAATATTTTAATGAAAGTTTCATGTTGTGAATTTTTCTGGGTTTTTTTCCACCCCCCTTTTCAGTGGCAAAATTGGAGAAGGAAAAAAAGAGGTCGGGGGGGGGAGGGAAGAGAGGGGACATTTGTAGTAAAAGATTTTCCATACAAAATTTAAAAAATTAATTTTTGGAAACTTCTAAGTGAAAACATTTTTAAAATTTGAGCATTTTTTAAAATGTTTTTGATCAACCAATTAGAACCTCCAGATGCGCTGAAGGATGCAACTCAAAGCACTGCTCATTGCATCCATTGGGCCGGGAGCCCTAAATTAGGGTTTTCTGAAGAATTCACTCTCAGCATCTTGTACAAACTGCAAGACAGCTGACAACTTTTATGATTTAATTTTTTAATTCTTTATGCTTTTTGTAAACATTGTGGCTGAAACTTTCTATTGAAATTTCGTTGATGAAAAATTCTGTTTTTGACTAATTATTTTTCATGAAAAGTGTCTGCTTTGCATGGCAATATTCATGCAGATATTTTGGTCAAATCAGTTTTCAGCAAAAACTTTCATTTTTTGGCTATAAACTTGAAAACGTTGGTGAAACCAAAATGTTCCAATGTCCACAGGAAAAATATTTCACACCAACGATATAAAATGTGGTTAATTAAGCGCTCCACATAAACTACACAACAGAAATTTATACTGAACACCAAGTTTTATTGGTCCTACAGATTTAGATACCTCTTGCAACACTTTCAACATAGTAATTTCCATTGGGCACAAAGAAACAGACAATAATCATCCGGCACAGCACCTAACTCACAGTTGGAACTCTATAGATATTATAACATCACAATAACAAAATAATTATGTATTGTAAATATCAGTTTACTCTGAGGACTTAATTCTCCCTTCACACATGTAACATAGATCATAGCATATCCAGAGGGTTTGAGGTAAATTATTTACCTAAGAAAACTCAATTTTCATGCACTGTTTGCTTTTCTAACTAATTAACTATCCTGAGTGAAAGAAGAGCGATCCAGAGGCTTGTCCAGTATAACACAGAACATTACTAGCAGTACAGTGAATTCAAGTTAAAACCACTGCAACTGTGCGGCTTAATGAGTAGCAGGCTGTTATTACAGTGGAGTTCTGAGAGCATACAGAGGTTGGTATGGTGAGGAAAGCAACAGGGTGAATGCTGAACTCTGGAATGCAACCTACATGTATAACTGGACTTTACTTAGAGTTGAGCTGCAGTCTGTATTGAACATGGGGTCCTATAAGCCTCAGTCCCCAGTAGAATCCAGAGTTCTTCCTGCTCCCATTCTTTTATTTTACTTAGCATAATACCTGTCTGTCTTATTTAATTTATTAGAATACAGTTATGTATGAATACACACTGTTGCTCTCTCAGGGTCTGGATTCTGGAATGCTTACTCACAACAAATAGCTCTTATTCATGTGGGAAGTCCTATTTACCTTCAGTGAAGCTATCTGCATTAATAAGTAGTACTCAGCATGAACATAGGTTGCAGAATCTGGGCCTAAGTGAAAACTGGGAAATGTGAATATATATTTTAACAGGGAAGTGTGATCAGCAATCATAATGTATTTAGTTGCCTTCCATTCTGAAGAGCTATTTCCATTAAGCAGTCACTCACAGCTATAACATTGTGATCTATGTTGGAGGGAAAGAAATGTTTGACAAAGGCTATCAATGGTTCATTCTTAGAGGAAGCACTGAATTATTTATCTTCGCCAGGACAGACCATAGGGACAGGTAGAAGAACTCTCAATTTAACAACTCATCCAAAGGCAGGTAATGCTAAAGTCCAGCACCCTTTTAGTAACGTAGTACAGTCTTAGTTTTAGGAATGAGTCTAAGTCCTAATGTGGAACAGGGCCCTGTAGCCTTCTGGTCTGGATGCAAGAATGGCACCCAATGAGCCTAACAGATAATGGAAAAGGCCATTATAGACGCTGTTTATGTTATCTAAAAAGGAGGTATAAACATCTTTATCAGATTAAAAGGTGGTTAAATTTTTTTCACTATTAGCACACCCATTTTTAAAACATAAAGCCTTATATTGATACATGATGGTTATTAAAATAGCTTCTATCCTTCTATCCTTTTGTATTCAAAATATTTCTCTCATTAAAGTAAATAAATTCCATTTTTAGCACTGGAAAAGCAATATAAAGCATACTTGCCCTGTGAAAGTAGTTTAACGTTCTCTATCAAAGGAAGGCAGTTGAACTCAACATTTCATTCTATATAAAGTATTATAACATTTTCTAGAACCAATTTGCTCTACATATAGTCTACAATCTGTTCCTTACAGGCTTATTGACAGTTGGCTATAACGTTACCTGAACACAACAAGGGAATACAGTTCTTAGGGACAGCTCAGCTCTATTTCCGTTATCTCTGGAGTTGGGCCTACCTGCCAACAATTGAACCCATGTATTAAAATTCTAATGGAGCAAATGAATTGCATGACTGTGAAGATGAAATTATATACACAAATCTTCACTGAAGTCAGTCTTCATAAGGTCTACGACAGCAAGTAATGTTGGGTTTTTCAAAAATCATTAACTGCATTGTGGCTATTATCTTGGCCTATACTCTTGACAGACCTCAAAAGCTAAACAGAATTGGGCCAGATCAATATCCAGAAGCAAAGCCTCTAAGGAATCACAAGGACACTGTATAGAAACTTGAAGCTGCCACAGACTTTCTGGTTTGCTGTAAAATTCAGCACCCATTTGCTGCAGAAACCCTAGGTCCTCTCTTGTCAAAGAGTTACTGGCAACTTGTCCTGGGAAAGTCACAGGAGCAGCGAAGGTAAAGGAATCTCCCTCTAGATTTCTGTTCTCGGTCTGTAAGTTCATCAAGTGAAGCAATGTCTGCACATTGTTTAATATAATACAATAATCTAAAAACTAGCTAAAGAAGCTTTTACTTGCCTTAACTATAAATGCCACAACTCTGAAGTCCAACACCTCAGGACAGAGCAAGAAATCCTGCTAGATCACATTGGGAAGCTGGGAATCCTTTTCTAATAGTTTAAAACTTTAACACGAAACCTCAACCCAGTTGAGGTCAATGGGAGTTTTGCCATTGGCTGCAGCAAGGCCAGGATTTCATGCTTGGTTTTTAACCTGGCAAGGTAATCGGTTTTGGAGAGATGACATTTTTCTGTACAGAAAAGCCAGGACTGGAATTGTTGGTCATGAACAAGAGTAGTTTGAGGAGGATGTACTATATTTGGACATGAGTATGCACTGTACCACAAGAATGACCAGAATCCAGATAATAAGACAAAGCATATACATTTCTCTGAAAGAGTGAGACAGATCATGGGAGAAAGTGTAAGTAGTTCAGCCTCAGGTCTGTGAAACCTGGACCATATGTAATCATCAGCTGATGTTAAGAAGTGTACAGGTTTCAGTAGTTCCAAAGCCAGATTCCTCTTTATAGTCTCTAAGATTGTAATAAGCACTTTTGGCAATTAAGAAGAAATGGGAAGGAGGCGGCAGCTTGCAGTGTTAATTTTAAAAAGATAAAAAAGTAACAACAATGACAATATCTACCACAGCAAAACATGGTGTTTTAATGCAATATTACAGAATGACTGACGTGCTCCTACCAAGGAAGCTATCAGACCTGGGGATGAAAATAAATATTTCTAGTAAGCATTGAAGTACCAGCTGCTGGCTTCAGACATGTCATGCAACTGACCACTTCTCTACATAAAGGGCAATAAATAAGTAATTTTATATTCTAATCCTTGATTGCAATAAAGGTTTGGTGTAGATTCAATACCATAAGAAAATAAAATTATTTTCTCCACTCCAAAGGCCTGTGAACAAATTGATTATATTGCAACTACAGCTTGTTTACAATAAATGAAGACAAATTCATTTATTTGTCTGGTAAAAGTAGCAAAGAACAATAGAGTTAACAATAGCATTGGTTACAATTTGATGCAGATATAAGATATGGCATAGTCTGACTAATTACTCCAGCCCTGCATATGAGAGAGCCAAATAAAATAAAATGCCAGACACAATCTAAACTATTGTTGCCATTAAATTAACTCTCTACGCATTGCTGCCAAAGGAAGGGAGCCCATTTATCAAACTGAAACCTGAAGCTCATTTATTATAGCAGAAAATGAACTCCCATTAAATTAAATAGTGGTATCCAAATACACTCTCCTATTTTTGGATAACGGTTTGTTTTTAAATATGTGAGGTCTTTTGTATCTCAGTTGGAATTTGAGGTGACGTGCACAGATATACTTTAAGTTTAGTTAAAAGGAGTAATTGTTGGGTTTCCCTGAAATACGTTATATATGCCTCCTTGATTAAGTGACAAAATTATTTTGCTGTATTTTTTTCCCCCCACTCCAGTACAATGTTAATACTGTATAATGGAGAGTTTCCATGTCATGTGCCTGGCTCATATCTATCTATGGTACACAACTAGCAATTGTGTCAAAATATTGAAACTTTCAGAGGACATCTAATTGGCCTGCTATCACCCTTTGATAAGCTGGCTGGATAATTATATTACTTACATACCCGTACTCCACACAACTTTGAGTGGACAAAAAGGTTATATGTTTTTCAGTTAAGCTTTGTCTACACTACAGCTTTTGCCAGAAGAGGCAATGCAAATGAAGCGCTGATTAGCATTTTGTCACGCTTCATTTGCATAATCTATTCTGAGCCGTTTTTGCGCAAAAACAAGCAGTGTGGCCCTGTCCGTTTTGCGCAAAAATCCCTTTTTGAGCAAGATCCTTATGCCTCCCTGGGCAGGAATACCCCATCTAGCCTGTTCATGGGGTTGCTCTGCATTTGATCATTATCCAGCATCTTATCCCAGCCTGTCTGCAAAGATGAAGGTAGCAAAGGCATCACTATGGTCACTGGGTAACACTGGATTCCCCTCCAATGGAGGTTTAAAGCTGACTTCTATGCAATTTTACACCAGCAGACTCATCTCACTAATTTTAATAAGAGTCAGGTTGGGCCCTAAATGACCAGATGTGGATGAGAGTCAGTCTTACACCCTATTTCTTTATTGCATTCAAGAGTTCCTGCATCACCTGTTTCATTTTTCATCATTAGAAATTATTTTTTAAAACAGCAGCCTACACAGATCTAAGGAACGGCATAACCAAATGTCTGTAAGAGTTTAAAAGGCAGCAAAGGGAAGGCACAGGCCTTCAGAATTCAACTGAATTCTGGTTTGATGTTTCTAGATGTATGACAGAGGCTATTAAGAGAGATTGTTTTCTCTGAAGTAAGTAAAGGATGAGAAAACTTCCTATTACCAGGCACACACATAACTCATTTCTAAGTGAATTGGCTCAGACTACATATATCATTGCAGTGATTTATCATTTTATAAATCATTATTTAAATACTGTGTGAGTGATAAACTACGAGACCACATAGACACAGTAGAATAATTCAGTTTCTAGTGTCCTATCTACCTGTTTTTACCAATGGAAATGTCTATTTGTAACTTCATCCAGAACATTAAAAAAAAAAAAACATGTTCACACAAAACATACATATTCATATTTATTTCCATATTTTCCTAAGGGATTATAAACTGATAGAATAAAGGACTGAATTTTCTTTAAAGATTATTGGTCAAAAAAATCAAGGGATTAGTGATTCTCAAGTATTTTCTGTTGCATGGACTCGTCTTAATAAAGAGATGGTTTCTTGAAGGCCACACCTCCCCTTCTGGATTGTGCAAGCCATTTACCAGCAATCAGAGAACAGTCCTGTGGCAAATGCAACTTTTTTTGTAGATGAAAGCAGAGGTGGATTTACAATGAAACATACGGTGCCCTGGCATGGCTTCCCCTCTCCCTTCAACAACACGGGGCCCCCAGAGCCAAGCAGTCCAGCACAGGATGTGGCACCTCTTCTCCCCACACAGTGGGCTTCCGCTCTGCAGGGGGGCCAGACCCTCTTCAGAGAGAGCTGTGGGGGAGGGAGCAGGAGAGCAGGGAGTCTCACCTGCAGGCTGCAGCCTCAGGAGAGCCGGCAGTGAGCAGCGTGAACACAGGCTGGAAGGCTTCAGAGAAACAAGGGGCAGCTGCACAGCCAGATGGAGACAAGTGTCACTTTGAAGCAGGAAAGTGGCGGCTGCCCACTGCAGGGGAGGAGGGTGGCTGAGGGATAGAGAGCCTGCAATCTACCCAGCTAGCAGGAAAAAGCTGTAGCTGTCCTCCGTGGCCATAGAGATCGTCTTTCCTATGTCAGTCTTATTCTCCCACTCCGCTCTTGTGCAGGGCCCCCAGCTCCACCACTTCCACCTGAGCCCTGCCTTTCTGGGGGCCCAGATCTGCCCCCATTCACACCTTGACCAGGGGCCTGGCTATTCTGCCAGCAGCCCTGCCTGAACCCTTAGTTCCTGTGCCTGTGGCCTGCACCCAGGTCCAGATCTGTGCCTAGGAGAGACAGAGGCTGGCTTTCGGCACCCCACTATTAGGAATGTTCCAGTGTATGGCCCACACAAGCCCACCTGTAGTTACAGCCCTGCTCTTTCAGATATTTTTAACCTGCCTAAAAATCAAGGTCAGTTTTTTAGCAATAATGAAGCAATACTATGAATCTGGCAGCCAAAAACGCCAAAAAAAACCCGAAGATGAGGCAAAAAGACGAAGCTAAGCCAAAAAAAATAATTTGTCATTTTTAAAATCTTGAATATTCTCTATTCAATACTTCATCAAAAAGTATGGGCGAGGAAACATCTCAATGATTTGATCACTTGCCAAGTTGTGGGGATACCACGACGACTGCAAAAGCTCAACACGTGGATTCTGAAGAGGCAATGGAACTACAAAATATTGGTAATTTTGTCAGAGTAAGGAAAGAAACCTACCCTGAAGACATTGCATTATGGCCAAAATCTATTTCATTGGATATGATAGAATACTTCTTAGTAAATAAACCAAAAAACTTAGGTAATATGGAGCAGGCAAATGGAAAACATTTTATTGTGTTTTTTTAATAAAGCACTCTTAGCCAAAGCACTTTACAATAGTTAGCTAATGGTACAAACAATTTTTTGAAAAATCATTAAGTGGCCCACCAAGACCCTCAGCAATTTTCAAGTGGTCTGTGGAAAAAAAAAAGTTTCAGTTACAGACTGACAGGACTATCTCTCTGAAAAAGACAGCCAGGCCCTAAGATACAACCAGATTTGCTCCAATCCCTCAGAGAGAGACAAACACCTACAGGATCTATATCAAGATTTATTTAAATATTTAAGCATTCTTAAAACTTAAATACCCACCCAGGGAAGTGAAAAAACAGATTGACAGAGCCAGACAAGTACCCAGGAGTCAGCTTCTTCAAGATAGGCCCAACAAAGAAGAAAAAAAAACAGAGCACCACTAGTCACCACCTGCAGCCCCCAGCTTAAACCCCTCCAGCACATTATTAACAATCTACAACCATTCCTGGAAAATGACTCCTCACTTTCACAGGCCTTGGGGGACAGGCCAGTCCTCGCCGGAAGACAAACCCCTAACCTCAAACAAATTCTTCCAGCAGCCACGCAGCACACCTCCATCGTGCTCACCCAGGAACCCTCCCCCCCCCCAAATGCAACCAACTCCATCCACACATCTATACAAGTCACATCATCACAGGCCCTAACCACATAAGCCACCACATCAGAGGCTCATACAACTGCATACATACCAATGTGATCTATGCCATCAAGTTCCAGCAATGCCCCTCTGCCATGTATATTGGCCCAACTGGACAGTCTCTATGACAAAGAATTAATGGACACAAATCAGATATTCGAAATGGTAACACACAGAAACCTGTTGGGGAACATTTTAACTTGCCCAGGCACCCGCTAATGGATCTAAAAGTGACTATATTATTACAAAGCAATTTCAAAAACTAGCTTGAGAAAGAAGCTGCAAAACTTGGTTTCATTTACAAGTCTGACACCTGGAATTGAGGTCTGAACAAAGACCTGAACTGGATGGGCTGCTACATTCCACACCCTAATGACATAAAAAGCTAAGCACTGGGTATTTAGAGCCTACTATTAGCTTCACTTATCATGGACACTAACTGACAATAATTTTCCCCCCGTTTTTCCCTCTCTTTCCCTCTCCATCCCCTTTCTTTCTCTGAACCCCTTAACTCCATTCATCTGAAGAAGTGGGTTATGCCCACAAACGCTCATGATACCATCTATATTTGCTGTTAGTCTCTAAGCCATGAAAAAAAAAAAAAAAAAAGGAAAAAAGTTAGACTACAAAAAAAAAAAAAAATCAAGGCGTATCACTTTATTTTCATTTACTTATTACTCATAATATAGGAGGAGGAATTTAAATAAGAATGAAAACGAGAGGGGCAGGAAGAGTGAATGTTCTTTTTCTTGGCTGGGTCTTCAAGGGGGCCCAAAAAATGAAGCTGAGCACAGGGCCCCCCAATAACTCTAAATCCAAGGCCACTGGATGAATGAGCAATATTGAGCACATACTTATGCATTTTAAGCCATCTTTTAATTAATTTAAAACAGCAGGAAATCAAGAGTCAAGCACTGTGCAATCAGCAAGCCTTCCATACATCAAAGTTAGGTAACCTCTTCATTACAGGTGTGCTGAGAAAAAAGAGCCTCCTCTCAGAGGTGGCCATATACAGTGAAATGACTCCAGTCCCCTGGGAGGTTGTAAGCATGCATCCAGTTGTAGGGCTGAGTAAACCTTCTCTTTCAAAGTTTGCACAACTGCCAACATTGCCTATGGAAAGCTCAGAAATCCAGCCAATTTTCTTTGTATATGATGCACTCTGGGACAGAGCAATAAAGGAATTAAAATCCCACCACAATCCACAAAACAACCGTTTGCCTGTCACTTAATGTAGATACCAAAATTTCTACTGTGAAAGTTCCCTAGGTGCCCGAGTTACTACTTCTGGACACACACTGCTGCTTCAGGCACACACCCCGACACCTCTCTTTTACCAAAGCCCTATTGTAATCCTCAAACCAGGGGAACATAGCCACTGTCCTGTCTTCCCACAGGGCCCAATTGGGTAGGCAAGCTCAGAGCACATCTAACACCACACGAAACAGCTGGAGGGGAAAGGGATATGAGGGTCAGCTATGGAAATGGGAAGCTCCTGTATTACCTTTAGTCCAGTAATAAGTCACCAGGGATATGGGAGGTTCCTGGCTCAGTTACCTGTTCAGATCCCCTCTCCTTGAGAAGGAATCTGAACAGTATCTGCCACCTTTCACACTAGTTCCCTACCCTCTGGCCGATAGCATATTCTTTTCTTGAAGCTGTTCCACTTTCTATTAAATAATTGTGTTATTTGGGCCAGTCACTGAGACTATACTGACTGAGGCTTTGCCCAGTTCCATTAGATGCAGTGACTGAAGAATAAGTAGACAAAGGAGCAAGCAGGCGATACAGTTTGGGGACGCCCTAACCCATATCTAGCTGATGATAGCTGCTTGGGGTGGGGGGCATTTTATCAGCTAGGCACTGCCAGAGCCCAGCAGCATTTCTACCACTCCTACATACTTGTCACACCTCAGACAGGCCCCATACGCCAGGGGTCACCAGGAACATGACACAGAAGCAGCTATATAAGCCCTGCACCATTGGAGGCCAATTTAAATCTGCTCAGCGCTGCCACAGTAGCACTAAATAGACACACTGGGGCAGCAGCCAGCCCCTCCTATTCTTACAGGTTCGTTAGTTGCTTAATTCTGCTGTCAAATCCTACATATCTCGAACTTATTATGTTTCCCCCTTTGGTGCGGAGCGCTAAACTGTTTTTTTAAGTAATGCTTATATACCTCCAAGTTAAAAAGATAATATAAATAATACTAGTAAAAAAAGTCCCTCCACCTAATAGCTTATTCAGCTAGAATAAACCCTAATAATCAATATCCCATTAGCAGAGGAAAAACGTGGTTTTTGGGGGGGGGGGGGGGGGAGGGGGGCGCGCATTTAACATTTTAAAGCTAAATCACATCTAAAGTAATAGGAACCTGAATTAAACCCTTATTAAAAGAAATTACCTTTCAAAGTGTCTGCGGAGTTCAGGTTGGAGTAACCAGATTTCCTCTCCAGTGAGACGCTGCTTACCTTCCCCCCGTCCTCCAAGGTATCTTTAACAAAATAGAGGACTCAAACCTACTGAGTGGATTTGGTTAAACTCTCTAGAATCACACCTTTCAATTTTTTTTAAAAAGTGGCTTTCCTGGCTCTTCTGCTTGACAGTAAGATCCTGAAAAGGACAGTCAGGACCAAAGGTCAGAGCAGGGTTAAACCCAGGATTCTGGAGCAGGAAGCAAGAGTGGTTGCGGCTACTGAGGAAGATCTGCCCTATTGACAGGATTCCTGATTTGATTTGGATTTCTGATCTGGGACCTGATTCAGACTCTTACCTTTGATATTGACCTGGCCTGGAACCTGAGTACAAACTCTTCGCTTCCCAAGTTTGACCCTCCTCTGATCCTTGAGCCTGACTTCCCTTGTCAGAAGCCTGACAATTTGTCTAGGCACTTTCTGGAATACCCTTTGGATTTCTATAGGTCAGAAGCCAATCAGGAACCATGAGGCTGCTGTCCATCAGATCTCCTGAGACAGTACTTCCCATAATCTGTGTCCACAGATGGTTATCGGTATCGAGGGAGTGAGGCACAATCTGGTTACAGTGACTACTGGGTATCAGGCCTGAGTTCTAGACCCACTGGGCCTTATATTTGGAAACTATTTGACTATATAAGCTGATCCAGTCTAATTGGGTGCACAGAAAAGCTAAGACTTTATAACCATCACCTTCCTCTAAACTGGCTTCATGGTCATTGGTGAGAATAAAACTTACTGCTCCTGAACACTGCTCCCCACCGCTTGGGTTACTTGAAAGTCTCCAGTAGCTCCCTCCATTACTGCTACTGAGAAAGGGACCTGGGAAGAGGGCCAGAAGTGAAATGAGATCTATTTGGCAAAGCGGAGCGAGAAGGGAAGCTTTTACAGAGAGACAACTATCACTGCCACTACCCCATCCACTCCCCTGCTCTTTAATGGCATCGCTTATGACATCTGCAGCCCTATAATTTTAGTCCCAGATATGAGAAACAAAACACCCTTGCCTCAGACTTCCTCTTCCAGTGAGATGCACCAAGGGCCAGAGTAAGAGGCTGTCCCACAGAAAGGCAAGCATCTATATCTCCCCACCCCATGTCTGAGTGCTGATGGAGCAGGGGTAGTGGCAGTGACTCTCTAAGGAGTCACCAATGACCAGCAGTAGAGGCACTGTGGCAACCTTTTAAAGGCCTCCTTTCTTCAGTCAAGGTTACCCAAGTTTCCTGATCAGTAGTAGAGAAGCTAACATGACCCGCCTCTGATCTCCATCTCTAGAACTCAGGAAGGAGGAACATTGCCTTGACAATTGTAAGGCCTGTAAATCTTGTCCCTGGATATTGAGGATTGAAAGTGGGCTAACCTGGTTTTCACACATTGTTCCACACAGATCAGGAAATCGCTGAGAAAAGTAGTCAGCAAACCCAGCTGCTCTCCATACCCACAGTAGTACAGACTAATATTATTTCAATTTTCTTTATTCCTGCCATCAAAAGATCTCCAAGCACTTTACAAAAAAAAAAAAAAATCAATGCATTAAGCCTCACAAAATTCCTCTGTGGTAAAGTAGCAGCTCGGGAAATGAAGGCACTTTAAGAGGATGGCGTGAGTAAGAACAAGTCACATTGAAATCCCACCCTAAATACTAAGGTCACATAGGAAATTTGCTGCAAAGCCAGGAATGGAATCCAAATCACCTGACTTGTGTTAGCCACAGTATAGTTCTTTTCTTAATTCCTGAGGATTACATGGATCCAATTGTATTAAACTAATAGTTATAAAGGAGAAATAAATGTTCATCAGTGACTCAAAGTGGAAGATTAAAGAGAGAGAGCATTAAGCCATTTCTGACTTTTAAATTCTGAATTATGTTTGCTTTCTTTGTAATAGTCTCTGTACATGTGCTCAATATGGAAAGGCTATTCAGCTGCAACAAATAGTATGTAATACATTGCCAGAGCACAGAGGAGCAATGGGGAAACAGGGGCTTATATATTCTAGAGCTGTAACTAGCTTTGTTAAAACCTTGCTTGTTGCAAGAGCTAAATCCAAAAATTTCAGATTATATTTGAAGTAAAATTGCACAAGGCTCTCAATACAAGCATTTTTAAAGGGCTAGGCAATATTTCAGGTATCATATTAAGGAATTTTTAGGTCTAGAGTATTTGGTAACTGTGCCATATTAGATGGGATGTTTTTCCAGTTAAGTATTTTATATCAAATAATGACAGAGCAGGAGATTGTTACTTCATTGTTTATTATATGTTTCCCCACCCCCCCAATCAATGAGGGAATTTCTTTCTTGATTTTTATAGTCACAATTCCATATGCTTATGTTTATCTTTGATCTGCAAACTGTACCAGTCATTCATTCTTCATTATATTGTCATGACATTTTTTTGCTTCTATTACTTATTTTAATTGCTATGCAAAATAACTAATTATGCAAAAATCTAGAAAATCCTATTAAAAATGAAATTCTTGACAGTAAGAGTGTTTGACCATGACTTTAGATTTTGCAAAGTGCTAGAAGCATCTTAAGTCAATGCACTTGGAATAACAATTTGAACCATGATTTAACACAAACATGCTGCCAAAACAAATATTCTCTGGAATAGAGATGGATTAGAACCAAAATCCTGGACCCAAACAAAACCCTAAAGCAAAATATTCCAAATTGGTTTTATTCATTGAGAAAGAGTTAGTGATTTATAATTTAACCAACCATCCAAACTTTATAGTTGGTTTCTGTCACTGTAATTGACCAAACCAAAAATCCATGGACTCAAAGTCACCTGAGTGTATGAATGTACATGTATGTGCTTCAAGTCTGATAATTGCAGCCCAGACCCATTTCTATTTTGGGATTCTACATGGGATCCCACATTAGTGTTACTATAGTTATTTCCTGTTAATGATACACAGGATGCTATTACTAGCATACCTTGATTCCCCTGAATATGCCTTTGTCTCTGCAGTATATTTTTTCCAGAGCTGTTGTTTGTCTTCTATAAAGGAATTGTATTAAAAACCTGTTAAAAGTCCAAATGATGGGCTGTGTTTGGGAATGATGTGTTTGGCAAACACAACAGTTTACAGTGGGCAAACATAGCCTCATTCAGAAGCAGTCAAAAATCAGAAGAGAAGATTTCAGGAACACAGAGGGAATAATTCAATCTCTGCATGAATAAGGATCACTTTCTTCACAGTACAGGGGCTGCTTAACTTGTATTGCTCTAGAATGGTGAAAACCAACTTCCTCATATTCATTCCTATTGCATATCAAAGATATAAAATAACCATTATTAAGATAAAAGCCCCATTTATCTGATCCTATAGTGGGACAGCTCAGATAATATGGTTTACAGGATCAGACCCAAATAAAGATCTAAGATCACATAAAACTGTCCACAGTTCTGGTTTTTTAATACATAGAGACTTGTGTTAAAAGCTATTATGATTAGGGGAACTGACCATGTGAAAAATATTTGCCTTTAGCTTCTACCATATATATTGCTAACAGCATTAAAGCACAATCTTGCTTACCCTGCACATCCATTAGGTATTCTGGGAGTACAAGGCAGTTTTACAACATGTGCAAAGAATGCAGATCTTGGCTCCAAGCTGCTAACTTATTTCTCACGCCTACGGTCTTAAAAAAAAAAGTTTTTATTCATTTCACAACAGAAATACACAAAACTAAGCAGAATAATGTTACAAATTGTCACAGAGGCAGGAGATGTCTCTCTTTGCTTTCATTCTTTACATTGGAAGCAGCATTTTTAAAAATTGCATTTTGTTTCATTTAGGTAAATCTGGACATTTCCCTAGAACTAGAATATTGGAAAATAAATCTGTAATCACAGAAGAAATATTTAACTTTGGGATAGTCCCTGAAAAGTTATGGATGCCACGGAATTTCCTCTATCTTCTAGTTGTGAGTTGCATGCCTGTTTTTCCTCCATTGCGGCAGGCAAAAAATCTCATAAATCATTGCCTTAATTTGCTGAAATTATAGAAAGTTGAATCCCTGTTTGGAATTCACATGGCTGCAGGTGATAAAGGTTTGGAATCACAATGGGGGCATATGCTGCCCTTCTCCTCTTTCCCCTCACATCACTACAGGTGAGTTTCCAAGAGCCCCAGATTCAGCAGAACTCATGAGATGCCATGGTGAGGAGTGAACAGCACAGCATAAGAGAGATGCAGTGTGCAGGCGCCTGACTGTAAACCCTGAATACCACAGGGATTTTCTGGGTATAACTGTTGGCATCAGACATGATCACAGGAACCCCCTTGAATCCCACAGAGGTGCAGGGACTAGGGACCCCACTGCCACCCTGATATTGAAATTTTGACAGCAGCAAGTAGGTGAATTTAATCCCTTTGTAACTGCCACGGGATCTTCCACTCCATCTGATGCATTCACTCAGGCTTATACCAGGAAGGACAGGACCAAAAGCAGTACACGCAAATTGACTATAGAAAAGCCACTCATAAGAATTAAGAGACATATGGACATACTTATATTAAGGAGACAATTGGAGGAAAGATGGACCTAGTTAATTGGGGTGATCAAAAATAAGTCATGTATTTACAACAATAGCATGTTGATTTATGGAAATGTATGCATGCAATCATGCTGTGTTACCTTTGCTCATGTGTCTGACAACCTGGGTTATATTGTTTGCTTAAAAATATTGCAACATCAACAATTCTATTTACATTTAGTATAAAATCAGTAACAACAAAATGCATTTTAGAAAGAGAAAGTAGAATCTTCTTCCTGCAGTAGACTATGCAAACAACACACACCAGTATGTCCTTTAATCTATTTGATGTCAATCTTAAAAAAAAAAAAAAAAAAAAAAAAAAAAGATCTCATGATAGCTATACTGTAATTCATGCTACATAGAAGTGAAATCATTTGCACGTGGACAACTGGGGAAAATTTGTTAGCAGGCAAAACAAGAACAACAGACAATAACAGTGACAAGGTTGAGGGGGGCAATATATTATTCATTAATATATATGTTGAATAATATAAAGGGTCTGATTTCTTCAGCAAGACCATATGCATGCTCTTATAATGAAATTTCTCTTTAACTCATCCTTATTATTAACAGCAATCTTACACTTCTGACACGCTGCAGGAGCTACATTAGATACAACAAAGGGGACACTTCAGAGGAAATACACCGTGAGTCATATTCTTCTCCACATGGCTCTAGAAATATTTTTTAATCAATGATTTTATCCCTTTTGTCCCCCTCTGAAAAAACATCAGACACACTGAAAAAAAATAGATAGCATACAGGACCTCCAGAATCTATTTAAAGAAAAATCTGCATCCATTTTTCATTCCTTTCTCCCCTGCCCCTTTTCTTTGTTAGAATGCAAAGCCATTCAGGGGAGGGAATTTCTTTGCTTGCTTGCTTGTTCACTCGCTGGAGGGTTGTTCCTTAACTGAAGGGTTATTCCTTAGCTGTTCTATTTATAGATCTGCTTTCAGCTGCTATTGGGAACTCACCATTTGCTGTTCAGCACTTCATGCTCAGATAGCCTCCTGGGTATACAGTATTTTCATAAATTCTGTGAATGGCAGAGAGACAGTTTCTAATATTCCATCTGCATTTTGATTTCTCCAGCACACTCATCTCCCACCCCTGTTTTCTTTTTATGTTAAAAACTATTGTGGACACCATCAATAATTTTATAGTATAAATAAAAAAGGAAGTAAACTAGCTTGTCATTCTGGAACACTTTTCATTGCAATCTTTTTATAGCATTACCAGTTTATAGCCTTGCATCATTACCAGTGACACTACCAGCCTGTCTGATATATGTATCATCAGCTGCACATGGCAAAGAATAAGATGCTAAATTTATTCATGAAAAACAACCACTCACTCAATAACATCTCAGCATTTTCTTAACAGAGGCTCTGCATAGCCATGTAGAGTAAATGTGCACTAACTATTTGGTTCAGACCCTGGATAAAGCCAAGGCAGCAGGTTTGCAAAAATTTTGGTGGTATCTAGAATGCCCAGATCCTGCATTGTACAAATCTTACCCCCCTCTCTAACCCCCACCACCGCCGCCTACCCAAGGATCTGAGAGGGAGTTTGGGTAGGGGAAGGGTACAGCTCTGGAGGGAGTTTGGGTGCTAGGGGTAGGATCTAGGCTGAAGCAGAGGATTGCAGGGGAGGGGGCAGGCTCTGGGAGGGAGTTTGGGTAGACCAGTCCGGGGTGGAGCTCTGGAGCACCTGGGTGAAAGTTTGGGGTGCAGGCTCTGGGAAGGAGCTTGGGAGAGTGTTTGGGGCAGGACAGGGAAGATGGGGGCCAATGCAGATTCTGGGGGGAGTGGAATGCACAAAGGATTGTATGGAAAGCATCTCTGTTTGGCATTGGCTCCTGAGGGACCCAAGGGGGGGGCGCCACTGTCTGTGCAGCAGGATTAGAGCAGTTTCTGGCTGCTCACCCACCCCAGCTGACAGCATGTGAGTCTCCATGCTGTGCACTGCTCCAGCTGCTGAATCATGACAGAGGGACACCACCTTCCCTCTCCTGGACCACCAGGGCACGCAGACAACTGCAGGGAGCGAGCAGCTAGAAGCTGCTCTAGCCTTGCTGCGCTGCTGGTTGTGGTGGCAGGGATCCCCTGGGGTGTTTTAAATCACCTGGGAGCAGCAGGCAGGCTGGGAGCACAGGTAGGCAGCAAGTTTTGGTGGAGCCCAGCCTTGGGCCAGGAATATTTTTGTTGCAGGGGCCCCACAGGCCCATATAACTTGCCGCCTATGGATAAAGGTTCTGTTTGATGCTATTGCAGTCCTATCTTCACACTGCACTGCTAGCTCTCTCCTGCACTTCTGAAGGCTCCTGGGGGAGGGCCATGGTCTCCAGCTACTGCTGCCCCCACATGCTCTCCCGACCCCTTTACCACCCTGTGTGCTCCCCTCTGCACATACCTCTGGTGAACAAATTCAGTGTCCCCCACACTCAGCACACCACTCTGACAATATACATGGACCGGGAACTGTGCTAGGAGAGGCCAAGAATGAATGAAACCCCAGCTCAGTCTCAGCATGGGGCTGCCATAAGTAACCCTTAACTGGCCCTCACACAAGAAGCATGCTGGGTGTGGAAAAGGGCATGTCAGGGACAGGAGAAGGAATCTTTGCAGTGATGCAACACTGGGATCCTGGGCTGCTCTGGACTGCAGTGCAGCTCATCGACAGCCTTCAGGAAGCTACCACAAGCTGAAGATTAAAAGGGTTGCTCCAGCTTACCCTGGGAGCCATTCTGACTCTACTCTCCCCCACCCACCTGTGTGCTCTGTCTTCTGCCTTGTGCTTTGCGGGGAGCACAGCCCAGAATCCAAGTGTTGCTATTGACCTCAAGGAGAGCAGGTTCAGAGCCTAATGCCATCTTCTCAGAAAAGTCAGAATAATGATACTAAAGGAAGCAGGATCATTTGGAAGGACCTTCTCCTAGCCCTCTGGAGATGTGATACTGCACCACGTTCACAAGGTAGTGTGGGAAAACTGAGGACTTCAGGCTCTGGAACTCTCAATCCAGCACCACTAAGTATTTTCAATTAAAAAAAATACCAGTGATAGATTAATAATGTCAATAATTCTTACTTGGTGTGATGATAACCTCATCATATTTTGCATATATGTGACACTACAATGCCACCACAGTATAGGACCATGTCTGTCTGCTGAATAATAGTGAGATTTTCACAGAAACTATTCTTAGTCCTTCTAGGTGCCATTAAGCAACTACTAAATTTATGTAATTAAACAATTCCATGAACTATGCAGTTTACCACGGTAATTAAAGACTGTTTTCATGATGACAGTTCCACCCAGGATTCAGAAAAAAGCCAGCATGAAAAATACCCTTTACCTCTTCTGAATCTGATAATTCTGAATTACCACTTTCTTCCCTAGTTTACACTGTGTGGTTCCATTGACTTCTGCAGTGATTTTCAGTCCATACAACCCAGAATCAAGAGCTCAACTGTGTTGCCACTGAACCAGCAGAGTTCTGATGCTGCTTTCAACATGAGCAGGCTCCTAAATCTGTTTTCATTACTCACTGCAGTGCACCTACTCACAGGACTTAGGATAGCAGGATTTAGCATTCAGTGTCTGTATAAAAGTGAAACTTTCCTGAACATTACTTGCATTTAAAAAGAGTAGATCTAAAAATATTATAACTACTGCCAAAGATTTTTTACTCTGCCTCAAAAGAACAGAAATATTTGTTATTTGTCATAAAACTACACCTCCACTAGAATACCAGGTATTCACAGGGTCCCAATCCTGTGCCCAACGGTCACCCCATTGGCAGGATCAAGACCTATCATGATCAACTACTACTTTCTCTGCCAGTTTTCAATGAATATTTGTAGTTAAAGCAGCTACAAGAGTTCAGTGGAAATCTGACTTTTCAAAGTTAACCTGTCTACTTGTCAGCAGATTCCTTATATCCCATTTAAAGGTACAGTGGACAAACTCAAAGCAGAATAGGAGATTTAAACACACACCTCCCATTAGTTTGAATGGAATTAAAATGTTAATGTCTATAGCCCCAAGACAGTTTTGAAAATCAGAACCAGAAACCAGGAACTATACACTTTATTTCAAGTAACAACAGACACGCAAGTGCAACTTTCAAATTATTATTTGATATTCACAAATATAAGAAAGAATATAAGAATGGCAGTACTGGGTCAGACCAAAGGTCCATCTAGCCCAGTAGCCTGTCTGCCGACAGTGGCCAGCACCAGGTGCCCCAGAGAGGGTGGACCGAAGACAATGATCAAGCGATTTGTCTCCTGCCATCCTTCTCCAGCCTCTGACAAACAGAGGCCAAGGACACCATTTTATCCCCTGGCTAATAGCCTTTTATGGACCTAACCTCCATGAAATTATCTAGCTTCTCTTTAAACTCTATTATAGTTCTAGCCTTCACAGCCTCCTCTGGCAAGGAGTTCCACAGGCTGACTACACGCTGTGTAAAGAAGAACTTTATTTTATTAGTTCTTCTATTTAGGGGAACTAATAAATAACTTTTCTTTATCGGCCCTCTCCACACCACTCATGATTTTATATACCTCTATCATATCCCCCCCCTCAGTCTTCTCTTTTCTAAACTGAAAAGTCCCAGTCGCTTTAACCTCTCCTCATATGGGACCCGTTCCAAACCCCTAATCATTTTAGTTGAGGAGACCACATCTGTACACAGTATTCAAGATGTGGGCATACCATAGTTTTATAAAGGGGCAGTAAGATATTCTGTGTCTTATTTTCTAACCCTTTCTTAATAATTCCTAGCATCCTATTTGCCTTTTTGACCGCCGCTGCACACTGTGTGGAAGTTTTCAGAGAACTGTCCACGATAACTCCAAGATCTCTTTCCTGATTTGTCGTAGCCATATTAGCCCCCATCATACTGTACGTATAGTTGGGGTTATTTTTCCCAATGTGCATTACTTTACACTTATCCACATTAAATTTCATTTGCCATTTTGTTGCCCAATCGCTCAGTTTGATGAGATCTTCTTGGAGTCCCTCACAGTCTGCTTCTGTCTTGACTATCCTAAACAGTTTGGTATCGTCTGCAAACTTTACCACCTCACTGCTTACCCCTTTCTCCAGATCATTTATGAATAAGTTGAACAGGATTGGTCCTAGGACTGACCCTTGGGGGACACCACTAGTTACCCCTCTCCATTCTGAAAATTTACCATTTATTCCTACCCTTGTTTCCTGTCTTTTAACCAGTTCTCAGTCCATGAAAGGATCTTCCCTCTTATCCCATGGCCATGTAATTTACACAAGAGCCTTTGGTGAGGGACCTTGTCAAAGGCTTTCTGAAAATCTAAGTATACTATATCTACTGGATCCCCCTTGTCCGCATGTTTGTTAACCCCTTCAAAGAACTCTAATAGATTAGTAAGACAGGATTTCCCTTTACAGAAACCATGTTGACTTTTGTCCAACAAATTATGTTCTTCTACATGCTTCACAATTTTATTCTTTACTATTGTTTGACTAATTTGCCCGGTACTGAAGTTAGACTTACCGGTCTGTAATTGCCAGGATCGCCTCTAGAGCCCTTTTTAAATATTGGTGTCACGTTGGCTACCTTCCAGTCATTAGGTACGGAAGCCGATTTAAGGGATAGGTTACAAACCACAGATAACAGTTCAGCAATTTCCCATTTGAGTTCTTTTAGAACCCTTGGATGAATGCCATCCGGTCCCGGAGATTTGTTAACATTAAGTTTTTCTATTTGTTCCAAAACCTCCTCTACTGACACTTCAATCCGGGACAGTTCCTCAGATTCATCACCCACAAAGGACGGTGCAGATTTGGGAATCTCCCCAACGTCCTCAGCCGTGAAGACTGAAGCAAAGAAATCATTTAGTTTCTCCGCAATGGCTTTATCGTCCTTGATTGCGCCTTTTATAGTTCGATCGTCTAGGGGACCCACAGGTTTTTTAGCAGGCTTCCTGCTTCTAATGTACTTAAAAAACATTTTGTTATTTCTTTTTGAGTTCTTGGCTAGCTGTTCCTCAAAATCTTTTTTTGCTTTTCTTATTACATTTTTACATGTAGGATATACTGCTGTTATTGTGTTACAATTGTTAGATCATTTCATAAATACAGTTCTCATGAAAACTTACAACTACTTACAGGTCCAGTTATGGCTCAATTTACTTCACTGGAGAAAGGGTCAGGCCCCAGCCAGGACTTCATTGTCAACTTCAGGAAAAAAAAACAAAATTCTAACCATTCCAAATCTGGCTTTTATAGGTTGTTAATTAACATACACACACTATACATCTCAAACAGCCTAATCCTAAGACTAGTGAAATTGAAAAAAGAATGCCAGTAATGTTCCCATGTGAGGGGGGGGGGGGTAGCTTCAGCCCCCTGCCTTTCCTAAAGGGTGGCTTGGGGCTGGAACAGTCCTGGATGGGGGGCACGCTCCCAGCCAGCCCCTTTGCCCTGCCTGGTGATTCTGTCTTTTTTTCTGTGGGGTGTTCTGAGAAGCAATCCAATTCTAGGCACATCCCATTTTCCTGGCACAACCAAACCCTGACTTTGCTCTAAGTTATGATAGGAGGAAGCTGCATACTGAATTTGGTGGTCCTAGCGGTCACCATTTAGGAGGAGTTCTTGAACAGACAGACAGCTCACAAAAACTCTCAAATATAATGATCTCCGGTGCAAACACTTCTTTCTTTCCATATATGAAAGCCGTGAAGAGCACACTATAAGGAAGCAGTTAGTCTCTCTGAAGTATGGCATTAATTCTTTATCTCAGACTGATAAAGGATTGGTGACACCGCTAGGATCGCCTCCTGTTTAAGAGCACATAAAGCAGCCAATAAGACTATGCAGTACTAATAATGCCTCAGCAGAATTACCGGGCTGGTTATCCATCTCCAACTATTTTATCTTGATTATATACTTTCCCCTTTCGTTCCTTTTAGTTATTTCTGTGAATGGGGGAGGGAGCGGGAACAGTGGAAGGCTGATGGAGTAGTGCACATGAAGTGTCTAGTATAATGCAGTGAATACAGTAAATTATGCACAAACTCATGCGAGTGTATGATGCTATATAAATATTCACAGTGATAACACAACATAGAAATATAAGGGAAATATGAATATGCTATACTCTGCCATATGGTGCAAATTTGAGAAAAGCAGAATAAGTAAAAGAAGTTAGCTTAGAAAACCTGATTAACCTCCCTTACCTAACTTCACCAGTGCAACTCCCCTGCATTTTTAGAGCAATACGTTTATCCCATGAGCAACATAAAAACAATATTGGGACTAAATAATTCCACAGGGAGTTGGTCCATGCAAAAGTCCTCTCCATGCTACTTCTCTTCCCCCAAAATTCCTTCCTGCTCAAAGCCCTGTCTTATATTCCATGGTCCTACCGCACAATTCTCTCCTTTACAGCCCCATACCTCTCCACAACCATGCTGTCCCTGGCCACCACCTACAGCCCCACTTACACTCCATAGCACCATTCCTTAACATAGACCAGGGGTTAAAAGTGAAGTATTGTCAATAGAATAGAACCAACAGAGACTACAAACAAATAGAAGACATGAATGGTTAATTTTCCTGAAAGGCTAACTGTAAACAACAGGGTGACCAGAGCTTTTTCACTAGTCCCAATGTTGTTTCATAATTATCTAGAAAGGGGAAAATAGTGAAGTGGAAACAAAATTACAGATGACAATTATCTAGGTTAGTCAAGATTAGACAAAACTAAGGAAATTTACAGGGACCACAAAAGTCTAAATAAAAGGGCTTCATGACAATGTTTGAATTCAGTGTTGACAAATATAAAACATACATATGAACTATTCATCCACACTGATATGTTGTATATTAACTGGAACTGCCTAAAAGGAAGCTAAGTGCTCTTATGGGCACTTACAGTGTGCAGCAATAGACAACAAAAATCACACACCAATACTGTAATGTATGTAATACATTTAAAAATGGGATAGAGAATACTGATTAGAGACAAGTAAATACTTCAGAAAGAAGAGAAATTCAACCATTTGGGTCTGTTTGTTTAGACAAGTAGGAGGCAACATAATAGAGATATGCAAAGCCATGATGGCACATGAGGGTGTAAGTCAGATGCTCCTATTTGCCTTTTTTTTTTTTTTTTTAAATGAGGAAAGGTAACTAGTAAACCAAGGGCTGCTCTAACTTGTGCCAAGAGCCAAACTGTTCTCTGGCCCAGAGGAAGAGAGAGAGCAAGAAAGAGAGAGTATACATGTGCATCATATATAAAAGGACACCTCCAACCACCTCCCCGGGGGTCCAGCACTACATCGAGGTTGGCCATTTTGGAGAAATTGATCCTGAGCATCTGAGGCTTAAATTTTCAACCGTGTCTTCTTCATTCATGGTGGCCCAGGTTTTTTAAATATCTAAGGTCCCATTTTCTTGAATACCTAGTACCTACAGTTCACATCAATCTTATTCAAGAAAGTTAGACTTAAGGGTGAGCTACAACTGCTTAGTACTAGTCTCTTTTTAGCCTTAAGTGCCTCAAGTTGAGGCACCCAATACTAAAGGATATTTGAAAACCTTGTCCAGCAAGTTAGTAGCACAGAAAACAACAACCCTGAGTTCTAGACCCTGCTCTAACCAGAAGACAATGTCTCTGAAAACTGAACTTCATCATATGTGAGTTTGATTCCATCTCAACATTTAACATTGGCAACAAGATGTCAAATATACAATTTATAACCTCAGTGAAAATTCAATTCATGATTCATTTAAGTCAGTAAGTGTTCTTTAAACTGACCAGAAGCAGAGTACAAAAACTTCATAGCCTAAGTAATCAGAAATTACTGATAAAACATATATTAGCTTTTTGTTCCAGGCAATTGTTTCAAAGCTGGGGGGGAAATGTACAGGGCCTGTCAATAATGGTTTGTATTCAATATTCAGAATTTGCATTTAGTGATTAGTTATTTGGTTGCTCTGCAATATCATTAACAGATTAAATCTTCAAAGGAAATCCCTTCCCTCCTTGCTCACAAAGGTGTACTGTACAACCAGCTACCTTGCACTTGCTCTATTGGATGCTTTGTTAATGCAGCTGCCATGCTTCCTAAAATAGGCAATAATAATACACAAGTGATTTTATTCACTTCTGAATACTACAGCTTCCAACACCACTTCTCTCAGAAATTATTTCCTTTTTATTAAAGCCTTTTTTGATCACCGCCCTCCTATTCACCAAGGGTGTGCTCAGTGATCAGACCACAAAAACTTAGTGCACTTCAATGTGAAGAAAACATCATTAGGTCATGAATTCTGGGATCTGGAGAGTGCAGAATTATAAATTAATCTGGTGCATACTACAGAATGTAACCTCCCTGTGTGCAGGCTTTGTAACATTATGCAAACAATGGAAGAAACAAAACTGCAAAAACTGACAGTCATTGTACTATCTACAAAAGAAAAAAATCTTAAAGGAGGTCTGATGTCTACAGCAGTATCACTTTATATAATCACTTCACATTCATCTACACAAGAAATATGGTCAAGGGTTCTTCAAAACAGACTTATGGATAACCTCACCGAAACTGGATGGTCAAGGTTTTGATCATAGCATAACTCTCTAAGTGATCTAGGCTGGTTTATCACTGCAAGGAAAGTCCGAGAAAGTCTTCCAAGCTTTTTAAATTTGTGCTACATTTAGCCCTTATCCTTTGTTATGATCATGCCCAATAACAATCACGGATCAAGCCCTATTATGCTAGGGAGCATTACAAACAAGAAAAAGAAGACAGTCCCTGCCTGTAATAGGGTGTTTGGTAGGCTGAGTGGCCTAGTGATTAGCATCCACTCAGCTGGGGAAGAAGGGCTGCAGTAGGGGAACCTAGCCCCGTCCACTCCACCAGGCTGCAAGCCAGGGCCCTACAAAAGTCAGCAGACCCATGGAGAGGTTCACAGACCCTCTGCATTACCCGCCTGGGGTTGCTTCTTTTCCTTGCTCTCTCTGCTTTCATTCCCAAATAAGGAGAAAGAAAATATAAAATGGGAAACCAAACCACAAGCTCCAACCAGGTCAGACAGTGCTTTGTATCTCAGGGAGCCATCTCCAGTTCCTTTTGCAGGAACCTGAAGGGTTGGTCTGAACTCCTCTCCTGACTCCTCCTTCTGAATGGGGTTGCTCCCTTTTCAACTCCAGTTAACACATGCCCTGCAGCTTTAGAGCTAGCTGGGCTCATTATATTCTTTAACCCTTTTCATCTCAATGTAGGTAGGGTTTGTATACCCCATACCACTGCCACAAAGAGTTTGCAAGCTAGGCGTCACAAAAGGCAATGGGAGGACAAAACAGACAAATAAGTTGAAGGAAATGGGAGAATACTACAGTGGACCCTCTATTCCACAAACTAATTGAGGACTGAGAAGTTCATAAAATAAAAAAGTGAACATCTCAATGATGTCAATACAGTGCATATGCTGCAGTACAGTGCAAGGCATCACTTCCTCTTGTCTTTCAAAGCATTTCAAAGTGATTTCTAATGCACTGAAGGTGTGGGAATGTTAAAAAAAGCCAACTTGTTCTTTATTGACATCACTCGTTAGGTGATTCCCCACCCACCCTGGGCAGAACACCTGGTTCATATAATTGATTGTTGATGAGACTCATGTTCATCGGATTAAGGTTCAGTGGTGAAAGTAACTGAAAACTTCTTACAGGTACCATCCTATTGCAACCCCAGGTCCCTGCCAGCTCTTTAAATAGCTCCCTGATGGCTTTTGCCACAGCTCAGCCACCTCTTGCCAGAGCTGTGTACCACAGCCCATTTGCTTACTTTCACCTCTGTTAAGGTTGCATTGTAAAGCAATCAGATGTCAGTAGAAAAGCTAAAATCTTGCCTAACCGCTGATGGAAGCTGATGATTTGTACACATCAGTGACAGATTTTAAGGAGCGATTTAAAAGAGAATATGGTTTTACCAAATTTGACAGAGATTTTCTAATGCAGTGTAGCAATAAGGGATAAGGTCCAGCTGGCTTTGAGTGAGGAGCAGAAAAGTGGGTGTTCAACGCTGGCATTATTGACACAGTCAATATACTGGGCCAGGTTTAAGGGTGAAGAATGTGTCGTGCTATGGAGGATGTGGAGCTAATGGCAGAAAGCAGAGAGGAGTATTTGGCCACCATCATGATTTCTGAACGGTCTTAAGAAAACTTGGATGACGCAGAGATATTAGCCAGCCACTCCACAATTATGTTATTGGCCAATCCCATCCTCTTGGCATTACAGAAGCTATTCAGCTGGACTGAATCAATGACCTCTCCTCACACCTCCGCTATCAGTATTTGGACTTCTCTTTGCAACAGTGTTAGATGAGGCAACTTAGCCCATAACCACTAAGGGTCTGAGGCCCCTAAATCCCAGATTTAGACATTGCTGTGATCCACAAAACCCATGCCTGGATGCCACCCAATCTTTTATGCACATAATTTCCACTGCAGAAGTTCTTTAGGCATCTATATAGCTGTCTCTAGGTGCAAGCTTTGGTGCATTATGCTACGTGCTGAGAGACCTCTCTCATACTTATGCCCCAATACGATCCACACAACAGGGAATAGCAGGTGGAGACCCAATCCGGTAGCCCTGTTTGAAGTACTCCTACTGAAATGGATCCCATTTAAAATCAAGGAGGAGGTGGTGGTGGCGATGCCTCCCTTACGTAACATTTAGCCCATTGGTTAGCGCACACTCCTGGGAGGTGGAATATCCCTGTTCAAATCTCTAAGGAGATGGGAGCACCCTGTCCTCTTGGAATGGGATCCACAAGTGCCTGTCTCATGCATTCATTGTATAGAGAGCCTCGGTGCCGAAATCAGGCTGTCATTCATTGTTCCAGTGATTTTTAAGAGACCTCAAAGTTACATATTACAACACCTAAATCCCTTTGTGGATCTAGGTCCTTGTGACCTTCTGCTAGACTCTGGTCAGCCAAACAGTCCATTTTGTTTGCATGCTCTAAAGATGTTGGAAACCCCTATTAAGGGAACTGCTCTTTTCAGGTGACAGGATGCTTGTAGTAGATTCAGAGAAAGGCCTACAGACAATGATCTCTGTGCGCTTTTCCTTAATGGCATTTCAATGACTATGGCACATAGCATCATGCAACATCACGTTGAACCAAACATCAGGCTCAATTGTGCAGCAGTTAATACAGTGCCAATATTTATTTCTCTTCTGATAAAAATGCTTAAATAAAGATGTTAAGTCACACATAAAAAATCTGGTCATTTAAGTAACATGGAAGCAATCCAGCACTGGATTTTTGTACAAATATCCAAGTGCCATAGCCAGCAGTCCCTGTACATTAAGTGCTTGGGCAGTCACCCAAGAGAGATTCAAATGCCACCCAGCTGATTAACAGAGCACCCACAGTGGGCAACATGTGTTTCTACTGGTAGTGCACATCCGCACAAGCCTTGGTGCACATAAAATTAATTCTGCACATGGATGGATAAAATGAGAGTCAACCTTGGTCATAGCAGAAGTTTGCTTTGTGAACTTGGAACTATGGGTCCAGTCAAAATGATCCAGCACAGACCAAATTTCATTTTTTATGCTGAATATTTGCAATCAACTGCTCAAGAAACTATGGGTATGTCTACACAACAGTCAGGAGATGTGACTGCAGCATGCCTGACCTAGTTTTGATTTGGGATCACAATTGGTCCTGGAAAGTTTTGGTTCAGCAGCTGCACTCTCACTATTACAGAAGCAAGCTTACTAAAAATAGCAGTGAACCTGTGGCAACTAAGGGTATGTCTACACTTGCACCCTAGTTCGAACTAGGGATGCAAATGTAGGCATTCGAAATAGTCAGTGAAGCCAGGATTTAAATATCCCATGCTTCATTAGCATAATCTCGGCCGTGTGCTATTCCGAACGCCAGCTGATTCAAAAGTGAAAGTGCGTTCCAGACTGCGTTAGTTCGAATCAAACCCCTTGGTTCAAACTAATGTTACTCCTCAAAAAATGAGGAGTAACGTTAGTTCGAACCAAGAGGTTTGATTCAAACTAACGTGGGCTGGAGCGCACTTCCTGGTTCAAATCAGCTGTTGAGCAGAATAACGCGTGGGCGAGATTATGCTAATGAAAAGCAGGATATTTAAATCCCGGCTTCATTGACTATTTCGAATGCCTACATTTGCATCCCTAGTTCGAACTAGGGTGCAAGTGTAGACATACCCCTAGATAGTAGCTCATGCTCACTGCCTGACTATGAGCCCACCCAGGAGTCTAATACATACTCCGGTGGCTAGCCCATGCTCCTGCAGATTCACTGCTCTTTTGATCTGCCTACCTAGATGAAATCTAACTCAGGTATACTTACGGAAGCTACAATCTCACCTCCCCAAAGCAGCACAGACATACCTTAATAGACCTAAGAAAAATGACCCCGAAATATAATTCAATCTCTTCAGTTGAGTGAAGATGCATAGTTGGGGGTTTGGGGAAAGGGTGCAGGGGAAGTATGAACTCAGCTCCACTAATTCTCCACATGCCAGCTATTCCACAACATAGCAGCCAAACAAACATTCTGTCACTCACTTTCCATTTGCTCCTGTTATTGTCACGAGGTGAAAGGGAGGTGCAGGATAAACCAAGAAGAAATCAGAATGTATTTCAACAAAATAGAATATAGTTTTAAAACTACAAGGTTGAACCTCTCTAGTCCAGCACTCTCTGGTCCAGCAACATCTGTGGTCCAGCATGATTTTAGTTGGCTGGATGTCCACTTACCATGAGTATGGCCAATTTTCCCACAGTCCCATAAAGTTTGTTTACAGCCACAAACCCTCTCATCTCAGCGTTCTGTGCTGCAATTTAGCCCTAATTTACACCTAAATGTTTTCTAAAAGCCCAGTAAGCAGTGGAAGTGTTGGTAACGCTGCTAGACAATGTTGACCTCCCTTGGTCTGGCAAATTCTCTGATTCAGCACCAGTCATGCCCCAAGGGTACTGGACTAGAGAGGCTCAACCTGTACAATAGGCAGAAAAGCAAAAGCTAACGCATCAGCAAGAGGGAGCAGCAGCTGTGGGGTAGCTTTAACCTGCCATTAATCACAATGCTGAGGTGGACAAGCCAAAAAATGTTGGGACCAACTATGAACCCAAAAGCAATGGAGAAGCGACACTATTCTGGTGAATACAGCACTCTCTCTGCTTTGGGGCTTTATATAATGCAATGTAAGATATTCATCAGAATTTTTAAAATCTCTTGGTTGGGAGATTTACTGTCTAACAATTCTGGCAGGCTTTCAAGAAGGTTAAATATGAACTAAAAGCTGGTAATTTGAATTAGCTGTGTTTGGTTTGAGATCATCAGTAATTCAATACCAGCACAATTTCACTTGCAAGATTTTAAACAATCCAATTGCTAGGCTTAGAAAACTCTCAAGGAAGAACTCCATCACATAAGATCAGTGCAGAGCAATTTTATGCATGAATAAGTTCAGGTGACAGTTTACTTTAATTATGTTTGCAAAATGGATCATTTTTTAAAGTATGTTACAGCTAATGTATCTAATATTTGATTTCTCAGAGTCAGAGAATGTAATATCACACTTAAAAGAATCTCATGTCTCTGGTCTTTCAGATAGCAGAATTCAGTTGCAATTGCAACTAAAGCCTACTGATTGATTTCCATAGAATGTGTTGGCTCTTTCAGCATGTGCATCCTGCAAATAGCTTCTTTGGCACAATTCTTTATCATATAGATTACAGGGAGATTAATTTGGGGAATGGGACCAAACCTAACTGTCAAGTGCTACATAGTCTGGTGTAGCTGAAACAAAAAACAGGACTAACACGGCTACATTTCTATCACTATTCTTTAAATTTGTAAGCATTTTGCTACAGTCATACAGTTCCAGTGAGGCTACAGTGGACAGACATAGTTATGTTTAATCACTGGCTTGTGCTATAAGATGGTTAAAAATCACCTATGTCCTGATCATACTATAGATTTACTATTTATAGGGCTGGTGGAGCTGCAATAGTGCTGCAAAAGGCTTAATAATTTCTCAGTGCAGATGCAACCTCATTTAAAAGTTTTCCTAGTGTTTACAGTGCTTGGAATACAAGAGGAACTACAGAAAAGCAGCACATTACAGATGCATATTTAGAGCTAAAAGTCTATATAATTAAGATTTATAACAAAGCACTTTTCTTCCATAGGCCCCCAAGTGCATTAAAAACTTAAGAATATTTTCAAGAGAGGAAAAAAGATGCAGGACAACAGGAAAGGGGAAAGAAAAGAATGAAATATGACATTAAAATATTAGTTTGTACCAATACCACTTCTTGTGAGTGCAGGAACCAGATTCTGACACAGCCACAATAGTCTTACTCCCTACGCTGGCTGAACCCAGAGATCTTATGAAGCTGACATATTTAGACTCTGAAGGGAGGTGGTAGAACTTTTGTGAGAGTTTCACCCAGTGTAAACTGGCATAGTTCCAGTGATTTCAATGAAGTGCAGCTGATTGACAACAGCTGAGGCCCTCATCCATTATCTCTAATGGTAACAAAATCTGCTCAGTTATTTAATACCACCTGTTACAATTATATAACTATGTAAAATGGCACCAAGTTAGGCTTCCTGACCAGTAACACCAACTGCTTTTTCTAATGCATGAGTCCGACCTCATGTGAGGATGAGCATTTGCTACCAAAACGCTGTCAGACCAAACTCATTATTGTGTTTTAGTCTTTCCAATTGCTGCAAGTTCATCAGAGCTCCAGCCAGAAAGGGCCTCTCGTCTTAAGATGCTTCTCTCTCTAGCCCCGTTCCCAAACTTTTTAGCATCATATCCCCTTTTCGACGGAAAAACCCTCACCGCCCCCCCCCCCCCCGGAAAAAAAAAACATAGCAGCAAAACTTGTTGAGCAGATGCCTGGATGGACCAGGCTCTTTCTTTGGGGGGGGGGGGGGGGGGGCTGGGTCACCTCACGTCTCCCCTGGAATTTCTTCATGCCCCCCCAGAGGGGCAGACCCCCCAGTTTGGGAACCCATGCTCTAGCCTATCAACATACATGTCCTTAATTCGGAGTCGAGTTATTATATATCTTATGAACTGGGACATGTGCTGCAGGCTGCTCCGAGTTAAAACAATTGCTTCATACGCAAGAGCGTGAGGCCAGGATGCAGCCAACTCCACCCTCCGCTCAGCTAAGGGATGGAGCTGGGACTGAGACTGGCCCAGAGAAATCACTGTTGGGGGCTCTCCCACATAAGATTGGCTCTGTAGACTCTGAGCCCAGCTGCCCCACTTTTGGCCTGCTCTCAGGGGCCTGAGAGTTAGTCTCTGAGGGGTCTGGGTTCAGCACTGAGCCACACTGCCCTGCACAGCCTCTCCTCCCAACTCCTTGACCCCTGACTTTTCCCTCGTAGCCATTGGTCTTTCCCCACACACCTCTCCAACAACTCCTGGCTCCACAGGCATTATACCCTGCCTTTGCCCTCTGGATGCTACATGAATTGTCCTGGACACCCCTGTACTCTATCCCAGTCACCCAACCACGAGCAGTCAGTGAAGGTACTACCCCTCCCCTAATGGGAACAACTGGGGTCTCTGCACCATTCATTAGCAGTGTCTAGTGTTACTGCCTTCAACACCTCAGAACTTTTTCTTGAAATGTCATCCAGGGTCCTGCCAAATGTCTGCTGTGCTGCATGAACCATTCACCCACAAGTGGGAGCAGCTGATTGACGGGCTCCCTGGCTCATCCCCAGGCTGGAACAGGCAGAAGAGAACAGCTTTCACAGCCAGAAGTGACTCAGAGGAAAAGGCATTTAAAACTGGCAGTGCTGAAAGCTCTTCAACATAAGGATCTGAGAAGGCAGACAAGGTGATCTACAACCCACACAGCCAAGTATGAGAGCCGCTCCAGGTGATGTGGCTGCTCAGGACTGTGACATATGCACCATATGTCCATGGACAAACATGGGTTGCTTCAGTGTCAGTGGGTGTAGTTACTCAGGGTTAGGTGCATGTACAGTTCTGCATTGTGAACTCTGGGGTTGAACTCATGTATGTATACATGCACCTGGGAACTGGGTATACACCCAATGTAGACACAAACATAAGGGTTTCTATTCACTGAATGTAAGTAGATTTTGATGATCAACGTCCCTTTGTACCTGCCTAAGAGTCAAATGGAGAAGCCACATCTGGCATTTGTAATTTCTACAGTGCTAAGTCCCTCCACTTATCCATATTAATATAATGGAACAATTTAGGCATAATAGAAGAACACTCCCCCCTGCTTGGTTTACTTTCTAACACATTAACTGGCTATAATTTTGTTTTGTAAGGCTCGGTCTACACTACAGAGTTTTTTCCGCAAAAACTCGTGGAGCTTCCCCACTGCAAGCATGTTCTTTCGACAGTAAATTGACAGTAAATCAAAAGAATAGAGGAGTTTTTGAGCAATTGGTCTTCCTCATTCTGCGAGGAAGAAGCCTTTTTGTGGATGGGCAGCAGAGGTTTTTTGCGCAAGAAATGGCCTCCAGGAAAAAACACACGTGATCTGGTGGACACTCCATAAAACTCATCACAGCTCTATATTTCCTGTCTTCTGGCCCCTCTTAAAGCTACAGGTCCTCTGGACAAGCCATGTGGCAGGAAGCCAGCCCAGAGAGCAGCACCTCACTGCACGGCTCTCCCTGCATTTGGGATGCTGAGTTAGATTAGCCTTACATATCACTGTCATTGGGCAAAAACTTTAAAACTTTTTTGTTTTCTCCAACTGTGTGTCAGAGCAATAGCCTTTCTGTCAGATTAGTTTACTTTGTGCCTAGGTAATGAAAGAAAACTGGTTTGATACTTTCCAGGTGATAGTAACTTAGGTTGTCCCTGCCTTTTTTCACAGAATTGCTATTTTACTGCTAAAGAGCTATAATAGTACAGTTAATAAAGCTCTTCTTAGCCCCACTCTCCCTTGTACTAGTCTAATTCTTGAGCAGGGGTAGGGAACTTACAACCCACGCGTGGGAGCACCAGCACAGGTTCCCACGACCAGGCAGAGCCTCGCGGGACAGATCAAGGCAAGCCACTGGCCACCTCCAGCCCGCAGGCTCTGCCTGGTCAGGGGAGGAAGCGACGCTGTGACAGAACAGTAGCACAGTGAAACTCTGGCCCCTGTGCTGGCTTGCAGGCTCTACCCCGTCACTTCCACTGGGATTCCCAGCCAATGGAAGTGACAGCAGTGGAGCCTGCAAGCCTGTGTAGGGTGGCACAGAGTCACCTGTGGTACCCCCTGGAGCTGCATCAGGTAGGCACTGCCATCCTTTACCCCCTTCCACACCCTTCCTCCCACCCAGCCCCCCCAGACCCTTGCCACACACCCTTTCCGCCCAGACCCCCCACTCAAACTTGCTCCTGCACCCCCGCACCAGCCCATACCTCTGCACTCCAGCCCGCTCCTGCACTCCCATTCTCATCCAGACCTTGAACCTTTAGCCTCCCACTCATCCCTTTTGTTCAGACCCTGCCTCCCCCCCCACACACACACACACTCTCCCTGGCAGCCTCCTCCCACACACTGAACCCCGCATTTTTTGTCCCACCCTAGAGCCTAGGGAGCCCCCACAAAACCTATCACCACCAGACTTCTAGAAGAACTAATCTGGCCCTGGGGGAAAAGGCCTGAGTATTGGGAAACCCCCACCCAAGAGGGTATTGTGAGGGAAACACTAGCACCCCTGTTGAATAAGTGAGGTGTCTCCCATTTTTTCCTGCTTATGAGTCGGGGGCCACATCTGTGAGGTTCATTATTTTGTTTTGTTTTGTTTTGTTGCTTCTCACTTGCATGTGGCCCCACACTAATTTTTCTGCGGATCAGTAGCCCTCAACTCAAAAAAGGTTTCCCACCTCTCATCTAGAGTAATACTACTGCAGCCAGTGGACATGGTAATGATATGAAGCCACCATGACCAGTCACCACTGTCTAGTTTTCAACATCCAGCAGTATTACTTCTCCCCACCCCAAATCCATTTCAGCTACTGCAGTTCATTGAAATCTGAATCAACAATAAAACAATATTGAATACACAATTATTAAATAAAGTCCAATTGATCTATGCTGTTCTGGAAAACAGAAAGATGTTTTAGATACAGAGACAGAAGGGAGGAATGAATTAAATACTAAACCATTTGCAATATCCAGTACATTGGATTGAAATGTAATGCATCTCCTCCAGTATCTGGCATGACAAAAATACAGTATTTATGTTGTTATTATTATTATTTAATTCACTATGGTTTTAGATTGTAAGGGTACAATTATCACGATTCCTTGCTATATCTTTAACAATGTTTAGTTGGTTTGATCAGTATTTTCTTCTTATTAAGGTTTTCAGAAACTGCATCCACAGAGCCAGAGAGACATTTACAATTTATGTTCCCGTACCTCAAGAGTATTACGTTTTTCCAAAAGTAATTTTTAAAGCACAGTCAGCCCATGGGAAACCACCGTTTGGAAGATTGTAGTAACCAGCATACTATTACTGAGAGTTTCATTTCGCCAGCACTCTGAGTCCCCAAGACAATCAATAGCTCTTTTCTCACATGCTTTTTTATTGTTATTTTTCCAATAGCCAATCCATATTTTTAGTATTTTTATTACTTTTATTCCCTGGCACTTGTAAAGTTTTCTGGATATGAACTCTTACTTTTCCAGGTTAGCCAAAAATCTGAAGATATTGGTTAGGACATATAATATTATCAAGTTGAAATTCACTCACCATTCACAAACCCTGAGTGTTTGGGCTCTGTAGGCGGATAGTACAGGAGAGCTGGGTGGGTGAAATATGCCTCCCTAACTCAAGGCCAGTGTGCAGAACTGCCACACTGAACATCCCAGCCCAATGGCACCTACTGCAGCCTTAATGCTGAAATAATGGTCATACCTCTTCCATGTCAGTTGTGTGGATTACTAAGGCTCCTGGTCACCCTCCCACAATGTGTCCTGTGCACTGACCTGTGTAAAACTAGAACAAAGCCTCTTCCTGAGGGAGGGGGCTGGTACCCTACTGTGGCCACCCAGTGAGGAAACTCCATATGCAAACTCTAAGTATGGCTTAAATGATGCAGAGAACCTTCCACCAGTCCTCCATTCCTAAGCTACATTTCATCCTCAGTGCATACACAGAACCAGAGTTTCTGAAGTCTATACATGACCCTACTCATATTTACATGGAACCCTATGGGGGGAAAGCTTGTTACTTAGGGATTCTCAGTTCATACCTAAGCAGGCAGTTGCACATTAAAACTATCGATTAAAGATTATCTGTCAGAGTATGTTCTGTATTGCTGGATGCATGTGAAGAAAACTCTTATACATTCATACACCTGGAGTCATCACTGAATGGTTACCTAGTGATGGCAATCTGGACTTATAGCAGTACCACACAAAACTTCTGTTTGATTAATAGGCACAAAGGAGTATGAGATTTAGAAAAAAATATGTATAAAAGTAAGCAATGCAAAGAAAACTAGAATTTCCATTTTAAAAGCTTCTGCACACTTTTTATACTGGAATAAAACAATGATTTTGTTAGTAAAAGACAGAATGGCACCATCATGCTATACTTCCTGTTGCTTGTTCTTTTCTAGTCAGAGTTCTGCACCAAAGGGGAAAAAATCATTCCTTCAACAAGAATGACCTCTTCTGATCAGCCTATTTCTGAGATCCACACATCCTAGCAAAATGAACATAGGCATGACCCTACCAGATGACCTGAGATCCCTGAGATCCATAAACAGCAGCAAGCCTTCAACCTAGGCCGTGATTCCTCTTGCAAACCACTCCTGCCTTCTGAACTAAGCAAACATTGCACTCCCCCAAAAGATACAGGTAAAATTAAGTGGTGGGGTTCATAGAAACATAGAATCATAGAACCATAGAGCTGGAAGAGACCTCAGAAGGTCATCAAGTCCAGCCTCCTGCTCTAGGCAGGACCAATCCCAACTAAATCAACCCAGCCAGGGCTTGGTCAAGCTGAGACTTAAACACCTCCAGGGATGGAGACTCCACTACCTCCCTAGGCAACCCATTCCAGTGCTTCACTACCCGCCTAGTGAAATAGTTTTTCCTAATATCCAACCTGGACCTCTCCCACCACAACTTGAGACCATTGCTCCTTGTTCTGCCATCTGTCACTACTGAGAACAGCCTCTCTCCATCCTCTTTGGAACTCCCTGCAGGAAGTTGAAGGCTGCTATCAAATCCCCTCACTCTTCGCTTCTGCAGACTAAACAGACCCAACTCCTCAGCCTCTCCTCGTAGGTCATATGCTCCAGCCCCTAATCATTTTGGTTGCCCTCTGCTGGACCCTCTCCAATGCGCCCACATCCTTTTTGTAGTGGGGGGCCCAGAACTGGACACAATACTCCAGATGTGGCCTCACCAAAGCCGAATAAAGGGGAATAATCACTTCTCTAGATCTGCTGGCAATACTCCTCCTAATGCACCCTAATATGCCATTAGCCTTCTTGGCTACAAGGGCACACTGTTGACTCATATCCAGCTTCTCATCCACTGTAACCCCCAGGTCCTTTTCTGCAGAACTACTACTTAACTGGTTGGTCCCCAGCTTGTAACTATGCTTGGGATTCTTCCGTCCCAAGTGCAGGAATCTGCACTTGTCCTTGTTGAACTTCATCAGATTTCTTGTGGCCCAATCCTCCAATTTGTCTAAGTCACTCTGGACCCTATCTCTGCCCTCAAGCGTATCTACCTCTCCCCCTAGCTTAGTGTCATCCACAAACTTGCTGAGGGTGCAATCCATCCCCTCATCCAGGTCATTAATAAAGATATTGAACAAAACTGGTCCTAGAACCGAACCTTGGGGCACTCCGCTAGAAACCGACCGCCATCCTGACATCGAGCCGTTGATCACTACCCGCTGGGCCCGGCCTTCTAGCCATCTTACCATCCATCTTACTGTCCATTTATCCAATCCATATTCCCTTAACTTGCTGGCAAGAATATTGTGGGAGACCGTATCAAAAGCCTTGCTAAAGTCAAGGTATATCACATCCACTGACTTTCCCACATCCACAGAGCCAGTTACCTCATCATAGAAGCTAATCAGATTGGTCAGGCATGACTTGCCCTTTGTGAATCCATGCTGACTATTCCTAATCACTTTCCTCTCTTCCAAATGTCTCAAAATGGATTCCTTAAGGATCCCTTCCATGATTTTTCCAGGAACCGAGGTAAGACTGACCGGGCCTATAGTTCCCTGGATCGTCCTTCTTCCCTTTTTTGAAGATGGGCACTACATTTGCCTTTTTCCAATCATCCGGGATTTCTCCTGATCTCCACGACTTTTCAAAGATAATGGCCAGAGGCTCCTCAATGATACTTGCCAACTCCCCTCAGTACCCTCGGATGCATTAAGTCCGGACCCATGGATCTGTGTACATTTAGCTTTTCTAAATAGTTCCTAACCTGTTCTTTACCCACCACAGGCTGTCCATCTTCATCCCGTCTTGCATCACTTAGCACATTAGTCCGGGAGCCCACCTTGTCCGTGAAGACAGAGGCAAAGAAAGCATTGAGTACTTCAGCTTTCCCCACATCATCTGTCACTAGGTTACCGCCTTCATCCAGCAGGGGCCGCACATGCTCTCTGATCACCTTCTTCTTGTTAACATGCCTGTAGAAACCTTTCTTGTTATCCTTCACATCCTTAGCCAGTCGCAATTCCATTTGCGCTTTTGCCTTCCTGATAACCCCCCGGCATTCTCGAGCGATACATTTAAACCCTCCTGGTCATTTGTCCAAGTTTCCACTTTTGTAAGCTTCCTTTTTGTGCTTAAGTTCACCAAGGATTTCCCCGTAAGCCAATCCGGTCTCCTACCATGTTTGCCTCTCTTGCTACGTGTCGGGATGGTTTCTTTCTGTGCCTTCAATAAGGCTTCTTTAAAATACTGCCAGCTGTCCTGGACTCCTTTCCCTTCATGTTAGCATCCCAGGGATTCTGTCCATCAGATCTCTGAGGAGTCAAAATCTGCTTTTTGAAGTCCAAGGTGTGTATTTTACTACTCTCTTTTCTTCCTTTGGTCAGGATCCTGAAATCTAGCATCTCATGATCACTGCTTCCCAGGTTGTCACCCACCTCCACTTCCCTATTAGTTCCTCCCTGTTTGTGAGCAGAAGGTCAAGCTGCGCACGGCCCCTGGTCGGATCCTTCAGCACTTGCGTCAAGAAGTTATCCCCAACATTCTCCAAAAACTTCCTGGATTGCCTGTGTACTGCCGTATTGGTTTCCCAACAGATGTCAGGGTGATTAAAGTCCCCCACGAGAACCAGGGCCTGCGATCCGGAAGCTTCTCTCAGTTGTCCGAAGAAAGCCTCATCTACCTCATCCTCATGGGTGATAAAGCATTCATCCTATTCTGGTGTCACCTAAGAAGAACTACCAAGTCTCAAATCATCAAAATTGTTGTATGCCTATATCACGATAATAGTTGAGCTATAGTGATGGCATGTTTTCTAGGCTACTCATAATGGCAGCAATTTTAGATACTGGTCTTATGTTCAGAAAAGTTAAGAATTTGACCAAACCTTCATTTAATTTGAAGTGAAGTGAAGGCCAAAAAAAAAAAAAAAAAAAAAAAACACACCCCAAAACCTTTTTTAATACTTTACACATTTGAGGAAAGGAATTGGAAATGCCAACGTAGCTCAGAAAAGCTATATTTCTGATCATGACAAATGCAGAAAAACATGTTCTAATTTTACAGCCCATTTTTGATGGCTACAAGATGTTGTAGTACAGAAAGTATATAACCAGCACAATAGGATAAATTTACCTCATTGCCAGTGAATTTGGCTAGAATGAAGTGAAAATGACAATGGTTTATTCAAGTCTAAAACCGAACATTTGGACTGTGTGTGTGTGTGTATTAAAACACAATGGTTTCTAAACAGGCGAAGCAATGATGATAATTCGTAATCAAGGATGCTAATATGGCTTATTATTAAGGTTGCTCAGCAGTGCCCATCATAAAACACGTTTTTCCCCAGATACTGATAACTTTAACCAGCTCAGCTGCAATTTTCCATGCTAGATGTCTGCCACCTCAGACTACATTTTTGGCAAATTTTCAGCAAAAACAATTCAGCAATCTGAGAAGAGGGCAAGAGAAAAACAGCTTTGCCCTTGTTAAACTATTTCTTTGAAATGCTCTGGCACCTCCAAGCTTTGGGGCAGGTATTTTATTGGCAGGGAGGTGTCCTTTGTGTTAAAGATGTGCTTTTTACAATCCCCATGAAAATCCACTGAAATCTGGCCAAGTAATTGAAGAAACTGCAATTTACACATCCTCTGTAATTAGATTTTTAGTAGCTAAATTCCCCAAATATTCTCTCTGTACTGGGCATGCAACAGTCCAGAGCTAAGCAGGACTTTCCTTGAAAGAGTAAGGGGATCTCTGGGCTACTGCAGGCCGTATCAGGTCTGCATGAGGCAGGGGCCCTTTGAAAAAACAGTGTGTGATCATGTAATTAAAGACTATCATAATGCATAGGGGTTAACTTTGTACAGGCAACCTTAACTCTGGCATTGCCTAACTTCTGCGTGTTTGATTTGGCAACCTTAATGTTATTTCTTACCCAGTGAGGGACAAGCTAGGCTAGCAAGTGGGCCGAATGAGTGGCTCTCCATCTCACTGGACCACAAGATTGTCATAACCAAGACGGTCTCCCGGGATAGAGGAGATTTGCTAACTGTGCTTATGTACCTAGAATTTGCGGGGTGTGCCTCTTGAAACATAGCAGTACTTTGGGTGCAGCACAGCTCTCACAGTCAATGTTGTGTGCAATCAGCATGCATCTCATTTCATGTGCCCTTGCTTTACATGCATGTCACTTAAGTAATATTGGTAGGAAAAAAGCATGCGATGAAAACCAGCAGAATTTGGCAACTCTGCACATGGACAACAGTAGACAAAATGTCTTGTGGACTGCATGTGGCCCTCAGGCCACAGATTGTGCATGGCTGTTCTAATCGATTTCTATGTATAGAATTACCTAGGTTTTGAAAAAAATAAGCAAACTGAAAAAATAGAAGCTTCCTCCTGTAGCATCATATTAAGAGTCACGCGGTTCGGCAATAGGGTTAGAATCTCTTGATAACTCAGATGTCTACTATTTAAAGTAATAGTATTTAGGCTGCAAAGTTAACTCAGGTATGTGCCACAGGTAAAGTTTTTTGGAAAATTTCAGCAGAAACAACTCAGCTGTTTCTAAGAATGAAGTGAGGGGAAAATATGTAGATCCCAAAAAAAATCTAGTGACAAATTCTTCATGTGCAATATTTATATATTGACAAAATTATGACATAGCCCCCAAAAATGCAAAACAGAAAAAAAAAATCAAATAATTCCCACTGTCATATTTCATGAAAAGGTTTATAAGGACTGTGGACCATATTCTCAAAGGTATTTAGGGCCTCGCTCCTAATGATTTCAGTGGCAGTTAGGAAACTAGGCACTTAGAAACTCCTGACAAGCTGGACCAACAACTTTCCATTGGACTAGCCAGGATGTCCTAGCTTTTCTCTCTCTCGTACCACCATTGGAGAGAGTCAAAGCAGCCACATATCCTTCTTGTTTGGCTTCCAGTTTCAGATTTGCTGAACCACATGACAATCATAAAAAGATGCCTGAAATGTTCATCCATTGGTTGTCATAGAGATATCACACAAATATTTCCAAGTCTCACTCTCCCCAGGAGACCATATTTATATCAGAAACATCTACAGTGTGTGTGATGGTTTCTTCACCTACCACTCACTAAGCCCCAGAACAGGCCCTTAATCATCTCATGTATTTGTCTAAAAAAGCTGATTGCAGGCATTTTATGTATCTTACTCATATAAGAGGCATGCTAATATTGACAAATATCCTTGAAGAGCTCAGAGAAACAGCTAATGCATGGGTCTGGTAAAGTTAACTCACTTTCATTATATACATACAAAGTTTTGATTAATGAATGTTCCGTTGCCATCATTTTACAAGCGTGGAAAATTATTTTCAAACCTCATTTAATAAATCATGCTTATTGCAGGCTGTTTAATTTTCTTCCTGGTTGCCATGACTACAATATTTCAGATAATTATATTTTCTGGTGTCAAAACTACTCTATGCTGCCAACCCTATAAAAGCAGACGGATTTGTGAATTCTGTAACAAAGCTGCACCAACTTTATATTCACAGAAGGAGAGATTATGCAGAAACAATTTACAAAGCTGCGGTATGTCAGACTTGTTCTGAGTTCATCTGTTAGGAGCAAATGGGATAGTCCTCACATAGCAATTTATAACAAATAACCCAGTCATACCAACAGGGTGCCAGGTTCACTTAATAAAGTCTATAACTCTCCACATGAAACCTTCCCAGACTAGTATGATTAGTAATTACCCATGAAAGACAGCAATCAGCATAAGAAATGTAAAGGAACATGGTCAAGATATTTTTAAATACTAGCATTAGATTTACTTGGCAGGGGAGGTACTGTAATTTCAAAATCCTTGCCAAAGTACTGTAATTCACTGTCTACAGAATAATTGCAGCAAAATGGCTTACTCCTAACCACCACCTTCTACACACCCATAACTGATTTGTAAAGGTACACAATGTGCTCACAATGTAGAAGATGATCATCCTCCGGAATTACACTTTTCAAAGATATTTGAGCATTTGTTCACCCTTCACAGTGGTGACACAGAGCTGGATGCTAGTAGGGGAGTCAGCATGCTGATCATTTAGGCACCAATCAGTTCCCCTGGAGAAGGATGATTGGGGCTATGTAGCTAATTAGCCATTCAGACTGGGAGAGGGGGATGAACTAATTAGCCATCAACTGAGGGGTGACAGGAGAAGAAAGTGAGGAGAGAAGGCCTGGGTTAGGAAAGCCCGCTCTGTTTTGCTATCTTATGGGAGGCAAATCTACCTTCCTCCCTGGTCCTGTGAAGGCTAAAGAATGAGAAACACTACATATTTTGAGGCACAGACTATATATATGTTGATGAAAGGAATGCAAATAATTTTATACAAATACCATTTGCTGGAGAGTTTGAGAGATTTTTAGGGCATCAGAGCACAGGGAGGGACAGCATGCCTCATTATGCAGTGCATTCTGAGAAAATTGTGATAGCTCAGAGACCCTCATTCCTACAGAAATTCTTCCCTTACTAAACTCAGAGATACAACGCTCAACAATTATACAAAGCGTGTGTCTTCTGCATCCTAACCAGAGAGAGGAGAGGCACATTTTTACTCCTGAAGGGACTCGGAAAGATGACAAGAGCAATGGAAGGGATGGAGTCGGGGGCTGTAGGAGCCTACACACACCTCAAACTCCCACTGACAATTTGTTCTTAAGGGCAAAGCACCTTGTCAGTACAATCATCCCTCCTTCCTTTCCTCCATCCCTTCTGTGGTATACAGGGCTGTCCTTATCCATATGCAAAATATGCAGCTGCGTAGAGCACCCAAAACTTTGGGGCACCACTGGGTCTTAGTGTCCACCTACCCATCTCTTCCTATCCCTGTTCTGTAGCTCTGCTACCTCCCAAGAGGATCTGGCTAACTTAAAAGTGAAAAGCCTGCCAACCCCAGGTACATGCTGTCTGAATTTATTGTGTTAGTCTATAGGACCTTGGTTTAAAATTTGCTTTAAAATATTTCATTAGTGTGTCGCTGAAGATTGTAAAACCACATCTCTAAAAAAACCCATCAGACCCCCCCCACCCGGCTGCCATTGGCTATAGGGGCACCAGTTTGGTAGCACTGAGTAGGGTCCCATAAATCCTTAGGACGGGTCTAGTGGTGTACAGCTCAGGCTCACACCCACTAATGAACACTATCTTGCCATGCTGACCAACACAGTCTTCTGGTACAGTAAATGGGCACAGAGGCAGGAGCAAAAACAAAAAACAAGAACCAATAAGAAAGCAAACAAGAAATTGAAAAACAGACACAAAATTGAACCCAAAAGACATACTCATAAGAGGAAAAAATGAGATGAGAGAAGAAACAAAGAAAACAGAAACAGATGAGAGAACAGAAGAAAAAAAGACTTGAGAAAATGTGGTAATTTACTGAGACATGGAAGGAGAAGACAGTCGCTGGATCTACTTCCCCTCATTTATGACAAACAGGAACTGGCCATGACCAAAAAAAATAGTTAACCTCTACATTACATAACCTATGCACACAAGCCATTTGTGAAGTAGGTAATATTATCCCTGTTTTACAAGTGGTGGTGAAGTTACATATCTTGCCAAAGGTCACAGAAGAAGAGCTGGGATTAGAAAACAGAAGATCCATGCTCAGATCATTAGCCCATGCACTTCTCTCTCACTCATTTAATACTCATGTCTCTCAGCACTGTGCTAATGTCACTGAGGACACCATCCCTGATGCTGGCAAGGAATCAAGAAAATATACTGAGCTGTGATCCCCAAGAAACAATAAGAAAAATAAACAGTTCTTAACAAATGGGGAGGAGGGGGAGGCAAAGCCAGCAAGGAAAGCAATGTACTTTTTCAGGTTCCAAGAAAGTGTTATAAAGAGCAGAGAGTAATAAACAAAAAGAAAAACTATTGAACAAGTGCATTTAAAGGTAACTCTGATAGCTCTGCAGTGTTCAACCTTGACTATTTTTCAAATGAGAACGGTTGGCCTCACCATTTTCTTGTAAGAATATAATTTATGAAAATAAAAACTGAATCAAAACTGCCCTGATGAAAAAGTTAAGATACAGAAATACATTTATCCACTTTTACTGTAATCATGACTTGTATGCTGCCCCATATGTGATTTATCCACTGCTTTTAGTATTCAGGAGTGAGACGGGCAGGTGTGTAACTAATCTATTGCTCAGGCCGTCCTTAGTAATATTTCCAAAATCCTTGTTAAAACTGCAGTGGCAAAGTGGTAATTACCTGGGTGGGTGCAGATTGAAAGAACCCCAGGACATTCACTGTGCAAAATTCACAGAAGCATTGAAACACCAGGAGTGAAATTGAATTTGCAATGAAATGCAGCTTTTACCCAAAGGCAACAAAAATGCTGCTTCTAATGTTCATTAAATCAGATTTATTGAAATATCATTAATGTTGGTGGAATCCAGCATTGACACACATTCAAATAACCTTCACGTATTGGGAGAAAGCCGCAACACAAGTCACCAAGATTCAAACCTGAACAGGATTCAAAAAGTCCACAAAGAATTGGTAAGAGGCCACTAAGCCTTCTACTGCTAAGTCAGCAGCCTTAAGTCTCCTCATCCCCAGCCAGCAGTGAGAAAATTTATTACTGCCTGGTGGCTGTTTGGTGGGCATCTGTATGCAATATGAACTGATAGTCTCAGCCCAGACCCTCTGAACATGTTTGTGCATTACAAGCCCCCTTTACAATTAACACTAATTGACTTTTGTTACTGGAGGTCTGTACAGAAAGGGGCTCAAGACTGCCAGGAAGTCTAAACCACTTTGGCATAGCTAAAAGTTGCCCCTTCAGACCCAGGCTGAAATATATTTCTAGGTTGGTACATGAAAGCTAACCCGTGCTATACCTGAAAGGCCTTTAAACAAGCTGGAACACAAGAGCACAGTTTCTAAATCAAACAGGCATCCAGTAAGACCAGAGAGATCCCTTGAATGAAAAACAGAACCTCTCTCTTCAGATACTCCCTTAACAGAGCTGTTGGTGTAGATACTACAGGAAAGATAAATGTCTCCTTCTCTTTCATGTCACTGGTAATTAAGCCATGCCTCCCCAGGTGGACCTCCAGGACTTTCTGCCCTGCCCATCATTCTCCCCTTATACTATCCAGAGCTGGCACTAGGCATAAGCAGACTAAACAACTGCTTAGGACTCTGAGCAGCTCAAGAGGGCCACCTATTTGCCTTTTATTATAAGAACTTGCCTGTTTCAGTATTGTGGGTAGGGGGGCAAAATATTCCTGCTTATGGATCCCAAGGGGCTAGTACTGGCTCTGATACTATCTGTCTGGGTATCAATCAGCTAGGCAATCCAGCTGAAACAGCAAATGTTGATTACTCATAGATAACTGATCTCAACCTACCCACAAATTATTTTATAATTAAATAAAGTCTTAAACTGCTAGTGGAATGTCCATGACCAGGAAGTGAGCCTAAAATGTGTCTGATAAATTATTCATTGTAAATTATTCATTTGGCACTAGTTATTAATCTGGAACCTTCACAAGCACTAAATTACACTATAAAAATCCTACAATGCTAAAGATTCCGAAGTACTGTCTGTACCAGTGATTTAGGCCATGGCCCACACATTTGCCATCTCTGTGCTCATTTATGATTAAACTGATGCATATTTCAAGATGCCTCAATTCATGTTAAATTTATTAAGGAGGGCTAATTTGTCCATTTCCATGACAGTGGTACTATCAGTCCAAAAGCAAAACAATTCCAAATGGACTTAAGCAATCCTCTGAAAGAAGCAGATATTCTATTTCTCATTCACCAGATCACACTACAAAATCAAAATGATGGAGAAATACAGCAAAATAGCAGTAATTGATCAAACACATGAAAGAATTTGATTAAGTGCTAGACACCCATTTAAAACATTCCATTAATATTTCCCATCAATAATGAGATTAAATAGGCTGCCTTCCTCCACTACATGCTAAAAGAAAATTAATCTATATTTTATATCAGTCACTCAGACTACACACTTGGACAACAGCAATCACATTAATTATGTTTTACCTCAAAACTCTTCTACCTCCAGTTCTGATACAGGTACTTTCTGTGGGTTTGATACCTGCACTTTCCTGAATTAGTTACTAGCAGATTAGTAAGTGGTTCACTTTTTCTAAACTATTTTCTTATCGCTGTTTATTTTGTAATGAAAGAGATGGCAGGGCTCAAGCAATTTTTTTTTTTTTTGCATTCATAACTGATGTAACAAACCCACAGATGCTGGGATTATGAACTGCCAAACCCAGAGCTGCCGGGGCCCCTCAGCCCTGGCAGAAATTAATTACAAATTCTCGTCCATCTTGGTAACATACTGTGTTATTCATGAGTATATTGGGGGATGTTCCAAAAAGTAAAAACCCAGCAGATAAATGTAATGTGCATGAGATTATCAAAGATGGAGCAAACAGAGGGAGAAGGGAAAGGAAAAAAATTTGTTGTTCATTATAATGTAGAAGAATTTCCAGAACTTTGGAAATTACTGGTCCTTAAACCCATTAAAGATCACAGAAAATGGAGAGAAAATTACTCACAATATATTTACATTCCTGAACACATTCCTAAACTAATTATTAATGTTCCCTCACATAGGGTGCGTCTGCACTGCATCCGGAGCTCGAAATAAGCTACACAATTTGAGCTACGCAAATTGTATAGGTTATTTTATGATAATTTTGAAATAGCTTATTTCAAAATTTGGTGCTGTATACACAGCACTTATTTCAAAATAAATCGCTATTCAGAAACGTCCCTTACTCCTTGTGGAATGAGGTTTACAGGGATGTCAGAATAGCGAGCCCATTATATTTCAAAATAATGGGCGCACTCATAAGACTTGCAATAGCTATTTCAGGATACCAGAGGTATCTCAAAATAGCACTAGAGTGTAGATGTAGCCAGAGTTTCTGGAGAAAATTAGACAATATACCTATTATATTGTATAAGGGCTCCCAAGAAAAGCGATAAAAGCCTCATTTATTTGAGTCATTACAAAGTGAACTGAACAAAGAACTGGAAAATATGTAGTAGGCAACAGCCTGCACTAGGAAATTATAGGTTTGTTTCATATTCACATCTAAAGGGACGAGGAGTCCTGTGACACCTTATAGACTAACAGATTTATTGGAGCATAAGCTTTCGTGGGCAAAGACCCACTTCGACAGATGCATGTAGTGGAAATTCCAGAGGCAGGTATAAATATACAGGCATAAGAAAAATGTTCCAATCAAGAGTAAGGCTAGAGATAACGAGGTCAATTCAGTCAGGGAGGGTGAGGCCCACTTCTAGCAGCTGATGTGGAGGTGTGAACACCACAAGAGGAGAAACTGCTTTTGTAGTTGCAAATTTGACACCATCATTTTAGGATTAAATGAAGACTGTAAATGGCTAGCCAACTACAAAAGCAGTTTCTCCTATCTTGGTGTTCACACCTCCACATCAGCTGCTAGAAGTGGGCCTCATCCTCCCTGACTGAATTGACCTTGTTATCTCTAGCCTTACTCTTGATTGGAACTCTTTTCTTATCACAAGGAGACAATGGGAAAAAAACAGTACAGTGAAATATACTGAAAAACAGAATGCTGCCAAATAGATTAAGATTGTGTGAAAAAAATTCTAGGATTATACCAGAACATAACACTGGACCTTTGGTCTGACCCAGGATGACTATCTAGCCCAGTATCCTGTCCTACAACAGTGGCCAATGCCAAATGCCCAGAGGAAGTCAACAGAACAGGTAATCATCAAGTGACCTTTCCTGTCACCTATTCCCAGTGTCTGACAGACATCTTGGCTAATAGCCATAGATGGACCTATCTTCCATGAATTATCTGATTCTTTTTTGAACCCTGTTAAAGTCCTGGGCTTCACAACATCCTCTGGCAAGCAGTTCCACAGGTTCACTATGTGTTGTGTGAAGAAATACTTCTTTTTCTTTGTTTTAAGACTGATACCTATTAATTTCATTTGGTGGTGGCCCCTAGTTCTCGTGTTATAGGAGGAAGTAAATAACTTTTCCTTATTTACTTTCTGCACACCGGTCAGGATTTTATAGACCTCTATCATATCCCCCCTTAGTCTCCTCTTTTCTAAGGTGAAAAGTCCCAGTTTTTTTAATCTCTTTTTAATATGGCAACTGTTCCAAATCCCTAACCATTTTTGTTGTCCTTTTCTGAACTTTTTCCAATGTCAAGATATCTTTTTTGAGATGAAGCAACCACATCTGCACACAGTATTCAAGTAATTCAAATGTAATCACTTTGGCTATGTCTACACTGCGGAGCTATTTCAGGATACTTCCAGTATCCTGAAACAGCTATTCTGTGTCTTTTGAGCAAGCCCATTATTTCAAAATATAACAGGCTCACTATTCTGACATCCCTGTAAACCTTGTTCCTTGAGAAGTAAGGGACATTTCAGAATAGTGATCTATTTTGAAATAAGTGCTGTGTAGACAGCACCACATTTTGAAATAAGCTATTTCGAAATTAACTTGAGATAAGCTATGCAATTTGCGTAGCTCAAATTGCATAGCTTATATCGAGCTCCGGATGCAATGTAGATGCACCCTTCCTGATTTGTTCTTCTGACCAAATGTTTTAATTTGTGTCAGCAATTATTTGTGTCTGCGGTTTTGTGAGTGATGCTTGTTGATGCAAATAATGGCCTCTAGATGTTTAACTGCTTGGTCTGTGTGAGCTATTAGCCAGTTAAATCTGCTTTCTATTATATACACCCACAAGAGGTTTCACTCACAAAATGGTGGCTACCAAATAACTGCAAGTGCAATTGCACCAATGACTATTTGATAATGTGTCCCTTGAATTTAGTTTGTATTCAGAGACTTACTCTCTTTTTGAGTTTCAAATGGACTACAAAGCTTTTATAGGAAAGTGGAAGAACTCCTAGGCTACGTCTACACTGGCGCGTTCTCACGCTAAAACTCTTTTGCGGAAGAGTTCTTCTGCAAAAACTCTTCCAGAAGAGAGCGTCTACACTGGCATGTGCTTTTGCGCAAGGGATGTGCTTTTGCGCAGGAGCATCCATGCTAGTGTAGATGCTCTCTTGCACAAGAAAGCTCTGATGGCCATTTTAACCATAGGGCTTTCTTGCGCAAGAAATTCATGTTGCCTGTCTACACTGGCCTCTTCTGGAAGAGCTGTTGCGCAAAAGGGCTTCTTCCTGAGCGGGAGCGTCAGAGTTCTCGTGCAAGAAGCCTTGATTTTATACATTAGAACATCAGTTTACTTGCGCAAGAACAGACGGCCAGTGTAGACAGGCAGCAAGTTTTTGCGCAAGAGCGGCCACTTTTGCACGAGATCGCGCCAGTGAAGACACAGTTCTAGTGTTCAGGATTTTCCTCAGATTCCCTCATTGTCAACAAAATCTACCGAGGGCACAATTCAGTTCTCATTCACACCTGTGAGATTCCATTGCTGTTCCATTAAACATAATGGAGGAAAGCTTTTTGGAATACACATTATAAGATATACAGTTTACTTTGAATGTGGCATTTTACAATATATTGAAAGCACGTTTTTGCAATATTTAGTCCTGCCACGAAAATAGGGCTGGACTAGATGACCTCTTGAGATTCCTTTGAGCCCAATGATTCTAGGAGTCTATGATATCCTACACCAAGTATCTTCTAAAGAATAATTCTGTACCTACTTAAACATTGTAAGAATAAAAAATTCTCAGGCTGTTACCTGTTCTCTTTCTGACTGAAAGTATATACATCCATACTAAATGAATGAAGAAAATATTTATTAAACTTGTCTTCCATCATTGTGTGCGTGTGTGTGTGTGTGTGTGTGTATACAACTGTCCCAAGAGGGCACTTTCTTCTAGTATGAAACACAACATTGGAATTAGTGAAAGCAATGGAGTTGCTCAGATGTAAAACTGAGAGCAGAGCATGGGTTACTCCAAACTGTCCACCAAAATATAAACCCTAATTCAATTTTTCCTCTCTTCTTTTTTAAGTAGACCTTTTCTGACTGGTCAACTAATTCATTATTGTTATTTGTATTGAAGTAGAGTAGAGACCCTGATCAGGATCAGTGTCAGGCACCATACAAACACATAGGGTACGTTTAGACTACATGCCTCTGCCGACAGAGGCATGTAAATTAGACATACCGACATAGTCAATGAAGCGGGGATTTAAATATCCCCTGCTTCATAAGAATAAAAATGGCCGCCGCGTTGTGCCGGCTCAGCTGTTTGTCGGCACAAAGCGGCAGTCAAGATGGGGATCGGTCGCCAAGGAAAGCCTTTGTCGACCGATCCTGTAAACCTCATTTCACGAGGCATAAGGGATCGGTCGACAAAGGCTTTCCTTGGCGACCGATCCCCATCTTGACTGCCGCTTTGTGCCGACAAACAGCTGAGCCGGCACAACGCGGGCGGCCATTTTTATTCTTATGAAGCAGGGGATATTTAAATCCCCGCTTCATTGACTATGTCGGTATGTCTAATTTACATGCCTCTGTCGGCAGAGGCATGTAGTCTAGACATACCCATAATGAACACCTGCCCAAAAGAGCTTATAGTCTCATTTAAGACAAGATACATGCCAAAGAATGGAGGAAAAGTAAGGGGCAAAATCAATGGGAATGTGCAGCTGAATGAATGAGCTAGTACATGAGTAATGTAAAAGTCTTTTAATTTTAAAATGATCTAAATAAATAAAACCTACATTAGCAGGAATATTATGCCCATTCTTCTCCAACACACTTCAGTAACTGGGATGAATCCTTGGTCCCACTGACTTCAGTAAAGTCAGGATTTCAAACCTAAGGCAAGAGACATCATCAAGTTCAGTCCAGAAAGGTACATTGTTCTTTCTCCGCTTTCATTTTTCTTATTTTAGATTTTAAAAAGACACTTTGATCCAGCAACTCTGTCAGAAATCCAGAACCCATTTGTCTTGATGAAAAATTCTCTTCTATGCTCTACAATGGATGCTTCGCTAGCAGTTTCAGCCCACTGGACAAAACTATACATCCAGCGATCTTTCTTCTGCTCTCCCAGGCTGGTCTTTTCACTGATCAGAAATTCCTAACAGCTCAGGAAGGTACCATTGCTGTGGTCAGAAACTTCAACCCCTGTTTTTTCGTACTGCTGTTTTTGCAGGCCCCTAGCAAATCTCAAGGACAGTTTAATTCTGTGATCTACACTTTATATTGTAAAACAACAAGTAGTCCTGTGGCACCTTAGGGTATATCTACACTAGCCCCCTAGTTCAAACTAGGGAGGCTAATGTAGGCATTCGAAGTTGCAAATGAAGCCCAGGATTTAAATATCCCGGGCTTCATTTGCATCTTCCCGAGCGCTGCCATTTTTAAATTCCCCTTAGTCCGAACTCTGTGCCCGTGGCTACACGCGGCACAGAGTAGGTAGTTCGAATTAGGATCGCTAATTCGAACTACCATTACTCCTCATGGAAGTGTACTGGTAGTTCGAATTAGAGATCCTAATTCAAACTACCTACTCCGTGCCGCGTGTAGCTACGGGCACGGAGTTCGGACTAAGGGGGATTTAAAAATGGCGGCGCCCGTGAAGATGCAAATGAAGCCTGGGATATTTAAATCCCGGGCTTCATTTGCAACTTTGAATGCCTACATTAGCCTCCCTAGTTCGAACTAGGGGGCTAGTGTAGACATACCCTTAGAGACTAACAAAAAATATACATAGCATCATGAGTTTTCATGGGCAAAACCCATTTCTTCAGATGAGATGCCTCAGGAATACTTGTTTTTAAAGTTACAGACTAACACGGCTACCTCTCTGAGACTTTTTATTGTAGATACTCTTTTTTTTTTTTTAAATCTTCATTGATAATTGGCCTCTCATGGATTAAATGTCAACAATTAATTAGTGGAAAGTCCAAGTAAAAATGTCAATTAAAGATACAAAATATAGAATTGCAAATAAAATAAGGAGATTTTAATACCAAATAAGAACACGAACTGAGAAAATGAGCCTGATCCTCCTATCACACACATCATAGCTCCATTGGTTTCTGTGGAGTTACTCCTGATTTAGGTGGATCCAAATGAGATCATAACCAAGGCCACAACACTGGGAGCATAAATCCTGGGGTCGTTCTTGCATGTATCCATTCTGTTCTGTATGACACTTTAGTGTAGGACCTCCACATTTATTTTTAAAAAAGAAAAACAGGTTACTTGCAACTTCATACCATCTGAAGAATGGTTTCAGTCATATAATCTAAAGATTTCTTGGTGTAGGTGCATGAGCCATATAAATGCAGCATGTCTCGCCTATCCCAGAGCTTTGCTTGGTGCGTGGGGAGAGGCATCTATGTACCAGTTATGGTTTCCTGGGTACCAGGGTTGAATGCCTTGGTCCCAGCAATATTTTCAGCAGCTGCAAGGTTGCTTTTCATCACCCTAGTAAAAGTGCAGTGTAGTAAAAGAGATGTGTGATGAAGCTCTCCACCCCACCTCTGACATGCTCCAGATCCAGGAGAGATGGGATGGGATGACAAAGCAATGGTACAGCTCCCCCAGCACAGAGTTCCCTTCCAGGGGAATTCCTTGAACCTGCTAGATTACAGCTCCTTTGTCTGGGCCATTCAGATGAGGCGAAGTATAAGTGACTGAGAATCTGGCCAGATTTTCATCCAAAACATTTTTCACCATTGGAAATTGATCTGATGGGGTGTTTACCTCACACTTGCCTGAAAACAGTTAATGCAGAGTGAAAACAGAGCTCCTTAGCCCAACAAGACAGAGCTGAGGAGAGTTTGGTAATCCCCGGTTGGAGCAAGGGAAACCAATGAAGGAGGATCAAGCTGGGCTGGAACTATAAAGGCAGGAAATTGGCAGCAGAGGGGGTGATTGGGAGAGTGTGCACTCACTCCCTGGGAGAAGTATTTGGAGGCAACAGGAAAAGGTAGCCTACAGTTACTCTCTGCAAAACAGGAGCTAGGAGGCTGGCAAATCCAGAAAGGGTGGGAATGATGGATGGTAAAAGGGCTCAGGGAAAGACTGTCAGGTCTCAAAGAGAACAGACCTTGACTGCTTACTAGAAAGCCCTGAGTAGGAGGAACCCAAAGAGGAGGGCAGGCCTAGGTTCCCCTACCAACCAATGAGGAAGTGGCATCTTGGGGCAGTAAGAGGAAAGATTATCTAAGACTGTTAGGAAGAAGGGACTTGCATACCCCAGAAAGGGGAAATATGGCTAGTGACCTGGCTGGAGAGCTGAGTCAAAAGAGGCAGCAGCAGTCATGGTGGCAGAGAGAGGCTGAGGATGGCACGCATTTGTGGGAAGAGGCGTTGACCTCACAAGCTATTCCCAGAGTAACCAAGAGGACATGCGATTGCTGTTGGTGAAAGATATTTCTGAGTGACACAGAGCTCTGTTACACTTCAGGGTGCATTCCAAATCAGTGAAGACTTGTCACCTTTGGTTCAACAACTCTGACTCCAGTGACCTGTCTTCAGCTTCACTCTGATTTCTAGCAGTCTTGGTTAAGGTGATCCCAACATGCTCCCAGTCCCAAATTTCCCCAAATCACATGCCCTCAAATTGTCCAACCCTCTCCTATGCCACTGTGTGTTAACAAGGTCTGTTTGCCCCTCTAAAGACACTAACTGTATAGCTACGCACTTTAATTGAAGTAAACACTTTAATTCAACACAACCCTGCTGGTTTCAATTATAAGCTAGTTTATTAACAAAATAAAATAATATTTAAAATAAGAAGTGAAGTCAAGTATGAGAGTCTTAAATAGATACAAACAAAAGTGAAACACTTTTTAACGACTAAAAATTGAACCTTGTAAGATACAGATTCTGTTCAAGATGGCTTTTTCTCACCCATACTTTTTCCGCAGGCTTGCTAAAGGATAGCTCTATTTAGCTCAAAAACTGGTCTCTCTCACTAACAGAAGTAGATCCAATAAAATACTATCTCACCCACCTTGCCTTTCTATTTTGGATTAATGCAGCTACAACTCTGCAAACAGGATTATTTTGAAATGGTATTGATTCCAAATGTTTGAAACAAAAAAAAATCATTCAATATGTGAAATGTGTTCAAAAACATCTGGTGAGTTTTTTAAATGTTTCATTCCCTGGGATTTTTGATAGTCTGACTTCCCAATCCAGTCCATAAGTAAGATGAATTTTGAAATGTAAAAATTTCCTTGAGGATAAAAATTCTGTTTCCTCAATTCTAGTCAGCACATTTACAACAAAAAAATCATCCTCACACATTTAAGAGTATGGTAAGCATCTTGATAATCTAGTTTATATATGAAAAAATTGGGACACAGAAAAATTACTGCAGCTTGCTTTCCCAAAGTCTCACAAAGTATTAGAGCCAAAAATTGAACCTGGGTATTCTTATGTGCTTAACCATAAGACTGGCCTTCCATCCTACTTCCTGTGCCTAATTACAAATTACTGTTCCTGTTTTTGCCAAGAAATACAATTCTGCCATTCCATTTGCATCCATGCCAAACTATGCTGAATCTCAGAAAGTGATGTCACCATGATTTGTCCCCACCACACAAAAAATAAATAAAGGCAGAAAAGGAAACCTGTTCCTCCTTCTGTTCCACAGATGCCAAAAAGAAGCTCCAACTGAATTTATCGGATTCTGGTTGTTGGCTGCAAGTGTGCATTTTATTAACAAAAGAACTTTTGCTCTCTTTATAGCTGTATTTGTCTTCCTGTATTGATCCACGTCATACTTCCTCTGAGTGTGCCTGTGCACAAATATATTTTTCCATTACCTTTGGCAAGTCACTGATATTACCTGAGTTTACATTTCTGCTCAAAACAGTATTTTTATCTGGCGTAATAACTTCCAACAAATAACAACAAGCATATCTGATTTTTCATCTTCTTGGAGTTTCTTATTTTGCATATTTAATTCATTATTTCAGCTTATATTTCACATTTTCATGCCACTATTCTATTAGTTATGTAGAAATACTATCCTATTCCAACCCTCCCCAATGCTTAGCTACATTAAGTGTGAACCGTAACCCTCATCCACATTCATGGGTAATGTTGTACTCTGTGAGAGAATATATTGCAATAATTCACTAACTAGCGGCCCTCCAGCTTAACACTCTTGAGGGGATTTTATGTCTAGATACTCTACTCCAAACACTGCAGACTGAGAAGCCTGTTGGAAACTTTCTTTGTTGCAGAATTCAAATAAATGGGCCTGATGTTCCACTTCTGACCTTATAAAATGTTTTGCAACTCAAAGCGAGTTGTCATGTGATAACATATTATAGTAAAACTCCAATAGTCCGGCATCCAATAGTCCGGCACTCCTGATAGTCCGGCATCAAAATGGCAAGAGCCTAGTGAGTGAGCTTCGGCCAAAAATGAGTCACAAGGTAACAGTGGCAGCAGCTGAACTGAGCAAAAGCGAAAAAGGCTTAAAAACTAAAACATTACAGTATACTGTATACAGTATGTACACAAAAAGGGTTAAGAACACTTTATATACAGTATATAATGTATACAGTATATATATATAACCTGCTTATAGTACCTCCTGATAGTCCGGCATATCTGATAATCCGGCACCACCTAAATCCCATAGGTTCCGGATTATCGGAAGTCTACTGTAGTGTCTTTCTCAGATTACATTGGCTTCATCTTCACTGCGAGTTCTTCCAGCAGAAAATATGCTAATTAGCATGAGTTGTGATCTCATTAGCATATTTTCTGCCATTTCTTTTTGCGCAAGGGGTTTTTGCGCAAAAAGAAGCAGTGTGGACTGGGGTTTTTTTTGTGCAAAAACCCCATTTTTCACAAGATCCTTATGCCTGGACAGGCAAAAACCCCTTGCACAAAAAGAAATGGCAGAAAATATGCTAATGAGATTGCGACTCATGCTAATGAGTCCCTCATTAGCATATTATCTGCCAGAAGAACTCGCAGTGAAGACGTAGACATTGAGAGTAGCTCTGAGAAAAAAAGACCATGTTTGCATAGATTGTTCAACTTAGTGTTCAGCCCAGTAGAAGTCTGGATGAAAACATAGTTGGGGATAACTTCATCATTATTCAGTTTGCTGAAGATGTACTCAGTGAAAACATGACCTATGTTGAAACAGTCATAGAATCATAGAATCCTAGGGCTGGAAGAGACCTCAGGAGGTCATCAAGTCCAGCCTCCAGTACAGTGAAACAAGCCAGATATACCTAGAGAGATGCAAACACATCACAGAAGAGAGTAACTGTCATCAATGTTTGGGTTTGTTAGGCCACTCACCCTATGTTCCAAATAAAAGGCAAGTTGGTAATAAACTATCGATTAAGACATTACTTCAAGGTAGTAGAACATGACAAAGAAACCCCATTTAATTCTCCAATACAATGATACTAAAAGTTGTGTTAATAACATGGACTATCTTGCAAGAAAGTACTCCTGCAGGTGCAAGATAATAGGTGGCTCATAGTTCTTTTCTTTAACATAATTGAGGTTGCTGGCATTGCAAGTTTCTTCATTTGGGTCAGCAACAATCCTGATCAAACACTCAACCAAGTCAGGGAAAGCACTTGTTCCTTGTCAGTCTAAGAGTTCAACTTGTAAATGCACATATAAAGAGAAGAATCCTTTATCTATCATCTTACTATGCCCATCAAAGCAGCACTTTCATTCCTTGGCAACCCTGGCCACCACAGGAGCACTTAGCAAACTCAGCAGTGGATACTGCTACATTTGTCCAAATTCAGCTAATTGCAATAGCCACAAGCAATGTGGAGAATGCAGTGAATTTGTATGTTGACCACTCCACTTCTTAAATATTAAATTGTTCTTAGCTTTTAAATGCATTTGGGGGACAAAAGCCCCCCCCACACACACACACACACTACACTGTTAATGTAACATTGGATTTCAAAGAACCTTTTTGACCTAACAGAGACTTGTTCTTGGTTTCTGAGTGCAAGCTTCCCCCACAATAAACTTAAAAAACAACAACAAATGGTCTGGCAGCACTTTATAGACTAACAAAACTATAAAGTGCTACCAGACCATTTATTGTTGTTTAAGTTTATCCTGTACAGACTAACTCGGCTACCCCCTGAAGCTTCCCCAATAGTTATAATAACTTTCTTAACACTTAATGGATTTGAACAAGATTTTAAAAGTTTGCAAGCTCAAGTGTGAAAGCTGTTCTCCTGAGAACATAATGTCTCCATTTCCAATATTTCTTGGATAAAACTGGATTGGAAACATATTTATAATAGCTTTTTTTAATCCATCTGTAGAACTTCCCCCATTTAATACCAGCAGTGCTTTTACTTGTCAGGATGGGCAATGACTGGCCTAGGGTACTATCAGGCAGTCAAAGGGAGAGAAAAAAGATTCAGAGATGATTTTTCATTAAAATATTTCAACATGCTTGTGATAGAGTCTGAGATGCTTATCAAAATGCAGGGAATCAGATGCAGCTTGTGCTGCCTTCCCAGACTTGGACAAACTGTCTGTGAGAAGGGGGAGATGCTTAAATACAATATATCGTTGTCCTTGCCAGCTGACAGCGACATTTCTCAGAGCTTTCCGAAGGCTCTGGTGATGGAGATGGGGTGCCATTCATTTCCTACAATATGTCCACTTCTGTCACATAGGGAGGGAGATTACACCCCCACATACATTGGAAAGTACCACCTCCCATCTGATGTCATTCCTTAGGAAAGGCCTGCCCCTTCTGAATATAAGTAGCACTTCACAAGCAGGAACCCAACAACCTGTAGAGCAACACAGTGGCTCCATGGTTATAAATGGGGGTGGTCTAGTCAAATAGTTGAAAGAGTTGTAGCAGAAGTGTTATCCCTTAACACCCCTTCCCGCTACTGCCTGGGACAGCACAACAACTCTAAGTTTCCTCTATCAACAAAATCTTCAGGCACAGATGTGGCTTAATCCTGTAGCCAAGTCACTGAGAGCATGACTATACTGCAGCAGTGAGTCTCAGACATGGTCAGTATGGACATTCCCACTTGGGTTAGAGCTCAGGCTTTGAAACCCTGCAAGGGAACAAGGGTCACAGGGCCCAAGCTCCAGGGCTGTTTTGTGTTTTTTTGCCATGTAGACATACACTGAGAGGTTTCAACCCTTTCCAGGACAGCAGAGTCCCACAAGTCAAAGTCCAACACAAATTTTAAAAACCCAAAAACCTTCTCTCTCACCTTTCAGGCCCCTTCCTTTCAGGAAGGCTCCAGCTGCTTTAATGCCCATCAGCAGGTTTCTGGTAAGAAATCAAACTGACACTTGTGTCAAATCTATATTCATGCAGGGAAGCCTTTGTAGACCAGTTTTCAGTCAACTTGTAGAACTAGCCAGACTGCCACTCTGCTTTCCTTCACAGATAGCCCACGTATGACCTGTACACATTCTTTTTTACTCCTTCTCTCAGGCCTAACACCTAGCACAGGTGTAGCAGAACAGAATTGGTTAGGGCATTACAGCTCATTAACCACTTCCTACCTAATCTGGGGTTCATATACCCTACCAAGTCCTGTAAAGGAACACAAGAGTACAATTTTCAAAAGCACTCTGCATTTTTCGGCTTCAATTGAAGTCAATGGTAAAATTATCATTGACTTTCATGGGAGTAATATTAGACCAAACACTGAGCACTTCTGAAAATCACTCTTTTAAACTCCAGTATCTATCAGACTCACACATGACTGAAAGCATGACAGTCACTGTCGGGATATTATTTATTAATAGATTGACTATTCACTAAAATATAATAGTTTTCTACATGACCTACTGCATATCCGTGCTCCAAACATTTATTATGCCAGTCACTTTACCATGAAAATAGTCCCTTCTGAATGCAATGGAACCAGTGGGGTGTAAAGTTATTACATGCATAAGCGTTTGCCAGGCTGAGCTCTTAAACAACATTATTTTCCACCAGCTTATTACCTCAGTTATATAAATTTCATATATTCAATTCTATGGTAATTTGCTGATCTAACAATAATTCTTTAAGTTTAATTTGTAGGCATGACTATATTTACTATGTAGCTAAAAAATATCCACACCTATTGGACTACTATATCAGGAATATTGAGTTGTGGCAACCATCAAAGTGATACAGATAATTGGCTTTTTACAATACGCCACAAAAGTTATGTGGCATGAAAATATGCAAATTTTGTTCATGTAAATAATTTTCAGAAGCCAAAAAGTCCTTACTCTTTGCTTTAAATGGCTCACAGAGCTGTCCTTGACTTGCCAAGTATTCGAGGATCAATCATGTTTCATGGTTTTGTAAGCATTCAAATTTCTGCAGGAAAGCAACTTTCCAGTGAATATATATTCTTGTTTCTGAAGGTGTGGCAAGCCACCAATATTTTGTTCACAATATGTGGCATTAATCCACAACAATTTATCTTTATCATGCAGAAATGCTTCAAAATACAGTAACCCATTAATCCTGATTTCACACTGACAAACAGTATTATACACAGAGCCAAGTTCAGCAAACAAGGAACATTTCATTACTAACACTTATTATTTTTGTTATTACTATTTTTTATTTTAATTATATCCTTCCATTGTTGAAGTTAGGCTGGTTAGAACGCTACTCTGCGAAGACTGTTTCATTATAAATTGAGAATATTTTAAAATTCATTGGAATGCTCCAGATTCATCAAAATCATAATCAATCATTATTAGAAGTTGAAACTTAACAAATTAATAGCCTTCCTGCTTCTTTATCTACTTTTACATTTTAATATGCACAGCTCAACTTCTAATTTTTGCTAAAGTAAACATCTTTTTCCATATTAGTCTTAATTGTCTTCTGTGATATTTCCTGATAACATATTTGTGTGTGGTTCAAACTCCTCTCTAGTGAGTGATAGTGATATACTAGTGATCTTCTTCCAGCCTTGTTCCCTAGCCGCCTGTGTAATTGCTCTCTTCCCGGATCAACCTTCTCTGAACCTTATCCATGTTCCTGAACTCTGACTCATTAGTTTCACTTGATACAGCTTTGAGTTTCACAGAATTAGTATTATGAACCTTTGACCTGATTTCTTTGTGTTTCACAGGGATATTAGTTAGCTCTGCAGCAGTAGACAAAAGTTATTCCCAACCTAGCAATTCATTCATAGAGATCAGTGGATGAATTCTTATGGTCAACCGTGATTTCTGACAGAATACCCCAAGAGTGGTACTTCAAAGCACAAGCTGGAGAAGACCCATGAAAAAGATGATAAAAAAAAATGTGAATGCACTACAAAGTTTCTTGAAATACGTTAAGTTTAACCCTGTTCCTAGTGAACAATCAGTGGTCAGTTCTGCTACTCTCATTTCTGAGCCTTCCTTAGATAGTGAGAATGTTGATTTGGGATTGTCCAGTTTCAGAGCCCCCAGCTCTGGAACAAAGATAAGCACTGGATTCCTGGGAGCCAGAATCAGAGTCCAGCACAAATCTTTGCATTGAATTGTTGGGTCCCAGAGTCTATTTCTGGGTAAGAAAGTTGGCCTCTTTGGTTGCTAGTGCCACTGTTGAACACATGGCTGCAGAATGCAGTTCAATTATTGATCTGGGGGTGGGTCAGGATTTTGTCATAGACAAGATAACTTTTCCAGCAAATCCAAAGGAAGGCAAGTATTAAAGTCATGGCTCTGTCAAAATTCCTAATGGGGAGTTATACCAGTGATCATGGTTCAACTGTTCAGTTCTTGCCTCCTTGTTCTATGTCGCTGGTCTGCTTTTCCAGTCAAATTCCCCATTTTCCTTTTGTGAACTGTAAAGCTGGGTTCACAACTTTTCCCCTTTAGCAAGCAAGCATGCCAGCATGAGCATTCAAAGGAACACATGGGACAATCAGAGGCTGGAGGGAGATTGCATAAGAGTTGGAAAAGGGGGGTTTACTTGAATTGCTTGCAAGATATGACAGCATGTTGCAACATCCTGTGGAACCTATTAAGACTGGTATTGCAAGGCAACACACTTATCAAACTGAATTCAAAATGAATTCGTCAGATCACATGAGCAAGACAGAAGTCTATTTTCAACAATATTAGGAAAGCTAAGTACCCCGATATCTGATTGCACTCCCAATCTCTTCCAAAAGGAATAAATATACCAGGTGTTAAAATATGCTGAGGTTTCAAATGATGGAATGAAGGTTGAGAGCTTTGTGTTTATTTCACTGATAAAAACAGGAAAGGGTGGTGCAGAGGTTATTTTAGCTTTAAAAAAAGTCATTAGGTCACGACTGGCTGCAGGAGACAAAGCTATGACAAAGCTAACATGACTGCAGCACACAAAGGTGTTCACAATCGAACAAAGTAGATAAATTAGTACATGTCAGATCAAATCTCTGCAGCATGGCCACAATTGGCCTGGCTCAACTGACTTGGACTTGCTGGGCTCAGACTGGGTGACTAAAAATTGCTGTGTAAACATTCAAGTGGGGACGGGAGCCCAACCTCCAGCACCCTCCACACTCACAGGATCCCAGAGCTGGAGTTGCAGCACAAGTCAAATGCTTGCACTGCCAATTTTTCGTCCCCAGAGCCTGAGCCCAGCAAGCCCAAGTCAGCAGACCTGATTCTGTTGTCGGGTGTTTTTATCCCCATGTACAGATACCTAATGAAGTAGAGCTCTTCACCCATTTTTTTCAAGTCAGGCTTTAAGAATGTTTTAGAAATGAAGGTGTCTATTGATGTCCTTAACTACATTCAAAAAAGGTCTTCAGATGTGAGTTTTCTTAACACAGAAAGCAGCAGTGCATATTTTTGCTGTCTTCCTTTAACAGGGGCTGCTAGGGTATGTCTACGCTACAGAGAAGATCGAAGCTGCCGCTATTGATCTTCCCGGGTTCAAATTAGCGGTCTAGTTAAGACAGCTAATTCGAAGTGAGAGGAGCACTCCCGTCAATGCCTGTAACCCTGCTTTCACGAGGAGTAAGGGACGTCAAAGGAAGAGTGTTTTTCCTGCAATGTAGACAGTGCCAAAAGCCAAGTTAAGCTACTTTGACGTCAGCTACACAATTAACGTAGCTGAAGTTGCGTAGTTTAATTCAACTTTGTCCCATAGTGTAGATATACCTTTAATGAAAGAAGATGCAGCCTGTTAATGTAGTAACATGAGGCCCTGAATAACCCCACGTATCATTGGCTGGGTATGAGGCCTGAGGCCCAGACAGCAATAGTAAAGAATTTGCTAATATAAAGCAGAGTTACGCTGTGAGCAAGAGGCAGCCCCTGCTCACAGAAGTTGTCAAGAACAGGGCTGATATTACAGAAACACTAATACCTGAGAGATACTAGGCACAGGCTGTAAACACATTCCAGAGGGTCATAACAGAACACCACATTAAGAAACATCTTGGTACCAACCTCCTCCCATAAATAACAGGCATACCAACCTAAGTTCAGCACCAGGTCCAAACTGACAGCTGACAGCATGATAGATAGTAACTGAACCACCCCCCACCCCACCCCCCCGTAGGAGGTAAGGGGTGGTACTTAAGCAACAGGGGGTGACAACCTGATACATGAGGAGTGATTTGTAACTTGTTTGTTCCTCTGTATAAAAATGAACCCCAAAAAGTTGTCTTTGGTTGCCCTAGGGGTACTGACAACTATTAGTGTATTCATTTAACAATAAACCTGGCTGGGTGCCTTCAATCCTTATCTGATTTGAGTCTTCAAAATGGGCCTGAACATCATTGGCACAGCACTGAAACATATGCTATTGGTGCTTATCAAATAGCAATGATGATGATAATGGAGCGCAGATGTTATGTTGTAGCTGTGTTTTGTCAAAGCCAGACCGAAATTTCTGTACGTGCTTTACACGTTAAGACTATACAGAAACAACAGGTAGTGTAAAATATAGCAGTTTGCCTACATAGTGATGCCTATCACTGAGAACTAAGCCCTGTGGGAACCCACTTAATATTCCCTTCCAACTTGTCTGTAAACCACTGATGACTATTCTCTGGGAACAGTTTTCCATCTATCTTATAGGAGCTCCACCTATGTTGTATCTTGCTACTTTGTTTTTGAGACAGTCATGTGAGACTGTTCTGTTCCGTATCTTCATCGATGATTTAGATAATGGTATAGAGAGTACACTTGTAATGTTTGCAGACAATACCAAGCTGGGAGGAGTTGCAAGTGCTTTGAGGGTAGGGATTAAAATTCAAAATGATCTGAACAAGCTGGAGAAATGTTCAGAAGTAAATAGGATGAAGTTCAATAGAGACATGCAAAATACTCCATGTAGGAAGAAACAATCAGTCGCACACATACAGAATGGGAAATAACTGCTAGGAAAGAGTACTGTGGAAAGGGATGCAAAGGAGCGACTGGATCACAAGCTAAACAGGATTGAACAATATAACACTGCTGCAAAAAAAGCAAACATCATTCTTGGATGTATTAGCAGACATGTTGTAAACAAGACACAAAAGAGTTAATTCTATGATGGGCTGATTATGCCTCAATTAGAGAAATGTGGCAAATTGGAGAAAAATCTAGAGAAGAGTAAAATAATTAAAGGTCTAGAAAACATGGCCTATGAGGAAAGATTGGGGAGGAAAAGGTTTTAGTCTGAAGAAGAGAAGACTGGGATGGGGGGAGGTATCAGGCCCACCAACAGCAATTCTGGGCCACATGACAGAAATCAGTGCACCCTCCTCTCATCTCCCCCATCCCAGAGAAGCCACAAGAGCCCACCCCTCTGCCAGAGGATCCCTGTGCTGGCCCAGCTCCGTCCTCCACCTGCTCAGATGAGCCTCAAGGCAGCCTATTGTGCCTCCCATTCATTCCCAGAGCCAACCTGACTGCTCTGGAAAAAAGCCACAGGAATGTTTCTTGATTGAAAGATGCTTTTGGTATGCCCTATACAGGTCCTGGGGACAAGTAACCCTTCCCCAGAACCTGCATGGTGTACATCAAAAATGCCTTTGAATTAAGAGACAATTTTTGGCAGATCTACCGTAGCAGCAATGGGGCCACCAGGAAAATTTCCTAACTGTAGGGTTGTGATTGTTTAACCAGTTAACGGATGGGGGCTGGAGCAGCTCCCCACCTGCAATAGGCAGGGGGCTGCTCCAGCTCCATTTGGGCCCACTCTGGAGAAAGGCTGCTCTGGTCATCTGGAGCAGCCTTTGTCCATGGTGGACCCCCTGCAGACAGAAGCTGCTGCAGACAGGCTGCAACAGCCCCTGCCTGCGGTTGGGGAGAGGTCACTCCCTCACCCTTGAATTAGTTAACCGATTAAATAATATTTTAAACCAGTTAACCAATTAAATGGGATTTTACATCCCTACCTAATAGTCCAGTTGCTTAGCACAGGAATATATGACTTAGGGAGACTGTGGGATCTGTCATTTGAGATTTTTTAAGAGCAGGTTAGGCAAACACCAGTCAGGGATGGTCTAGATAATACTTAGTCCTGCCTTAAATGTAGGGGACCTTACTAGAAGACCTCTTGAGGTCCCTTCCAGTTCTATAAGCACTCCCTAGGTGTGTATGAACAGTATTTCAATGTTACCCTCCACATTCTCTCAGACTAACAGAATAGTTACTCAAGCACAAGTCCATCAATTCTATGATGCACATTTACTTGATGTCACGTGATGGTTTCTTGAGCAAGGGCTGAAAATTGCTTCTTTTAGAGGAGTAGACATGCTGCTGTTTCACATAGCGATGTTGACAATCTCCATGAATAAGACACTTTCTCTCCCCAGTAGGTTTCATTACCAAAGAAGGGTAGTCTTCCAAACAGGAAGACTGCATGTTTGGCCTCAGAAAGGTCTGTGGTAAATAGCTCTTTCTAAATCCAAGCAATCTTCTCCTCAGAACTAAATGAAAATTCCTCATACTTTTGCTGCTGTCCTATGCACAGTAGTTAACCAGTCAATTGGTTATAAACCTCTAATGGGTCGGGTCCAAGTAAGGCCAACTACTAGCAAGCAGAAGAGGTTAGTAGTCTGGCCCAGGGCAAGACAACCACCAGTCCAGGTACCTGTGCACAGGCCAAGTTAGCAATCAATACACCCAGGGTACGTCTACACTACAGCGTTAATTCGAGTTATCTTAATTCAAATTAGTTAATCCGAATTAAGCTAATTCGGATTAACGCGTCTAAACACAAAATGCAGTTCGAATTAGCGTTTTGCTAATATGAACTACCGCGTCCACACAGAGTGCACACTAAATCAGATTTAAGGCCGGCCAGAACTCGGTCAGGCAAGGCATCAGATCAGGAGTGTCTGTGTGTGGCTGTTGCCTGAGGCTATCTGAGGCTTGTGCTTAAAGGGACACACACACACACACCCACCCCGGCCAGCCGGTTCTCAAGTGTCCCTGCTTGCTTGCCTGCCTCACTGCGGGACAGCAAAGCATTTGTGTCTTGGAGTGCTTTGGTTGCCCTCACTTGAGACACCATAGCACTCTGCAACATGGAAACAGCTGCCCCTGGGCACTCTGGTGCGTCTCGTGGATGCGTTGCCATCAGCCTGGCTTCACCTTCTGCAGGCTGCCATCCGGGACATCCATCGGGGGGCTGTCAGTATCCAGGAAGCCCTGTGAGAGAGCGTCCACCCTGAGGAGCACTCATTCCTCCCTCACGTCCTTCCACTTACCCCTCCCTAACCCCCCTTCCTAATGTCAAATAAAATAAATGTACTTTCTTAAACACACACTCTGTTTATTTCACAAAACTGGGGGTGGAATGAAACCCTGGTGAGATTTGGCAAAGGAGGCAGGAGAAGGGAGGGGAGAGGGTGGGAGAGGGACACCTGGCAGGAGAGACCTGGAAGAGGGAGGCAAGGGGAAGAAGGGGGAGGGGAAGCTCAGGGTTGGGGGTCTTGCCGGCCCTCCTGTCTCACAGCACTGCGCGTGTGGGGGCGCTGGTGTCCCCGAGGGGGAGCGGGTTTGGCAGGTGGAACAGGTCGGGGGGGGGGTTGGGAGGAGGAAGAAGTGGGAGGGAGAGCAGGAGTGGGAGGAGGAGCGATAGCTGGGGTGGCCACAGGGGCTGGAGCGGCAGCAGGCACCAATCTCTGCACCAGGGTCTGCAGGAGATCCCGTATGGCACAGTCCTGGGTAAGCAGCTCCCGCAAGCCCTCCCACCACAGCTGCAGGTCTTCCTCCATCCAGCACTCCTGGCAGCGGACCTGCCTAGCATATAGTGCCAGGTGCTGCCAGTGGTACTCCTCCAGGTGGCAGGTCACCCTGCTGGCCCAGGTGCGGGAGGCTGTCCTGGGTGGAGTGGTGCACCCTGCACTCACAGCTGGTGCGGCGGTGGAGAAACCAGAGACGTGCTCTGTTATCCCTGGGGACACAGTGGGTGAAACCTAGCCCCCCTCTGCAAGGTGAGGATGGCACGTCTCTGCACCATCATGTCCTGCTATCCCCGGCAGTGTGAGCTGGCCTGGGACTGCACCCCAGCCCATGTGCTGTATATAGTGGGGTTGTGGGGGAAGGGAGATGTGCAGTGTCTCTCCCCGGAGTAGAGGGGGCTTCTGGAGGGAGGGCATTGTGCAGTGTCTCTCCCCGGAGTCAGGAGTGTGTCATGTGCCTTCATACATACAGGCGTGTGGGTAAGAGGCCAGGGCCCCTGTGTGGCAGGCAGCCAGGGCCATATGATCGATGGTCAGCAAGGCCCACACGCGCAGTCCCTGGGCTCCCTCCCGCCCGCCCCTCCCCACCCCGCATAAGGGGACAGTGATGGCACTCACATGCCGAGGCCTCCCCACTGTCGGACGACACAGGTGACAGGGTTGCTGTCATGGCTCTGGGTTCCGGGGTGCGCGGCACACTCCCTCCAGGCTCCTAGCCATCGTCGTCCTCCTCCTCCTCCTCAGGGCCCTCTTCCCCAGGGTCAATGACCACCTCAGGAGCATGGACCGTCTGATCCCCCAGGATGCTGTCCAGGGCATCAATATATGGGAAGGGGTCTGGGTCTGCCCCTGGTTGGGAGCTGCCCGCTGCAGCCCTGGGATAGGCCTGCCACAGCTCTTTAATTTTAGTGCGCACCTGCTCCTGGTTGCACACGTGGCCTTTGGTGGCCAGGCTGTCGGCCATCCGTCGGTAGACGGCCACGTTCCTGCGTCTAGTGTGGAGATCATGGATGTTGGAGGCATCCCCCCAAGCTCAATCAGCTCCATGATCTCCGCACTGGACCAGGATGGCGCCTGCCTTTTCCGTCCCCTAGCAGGCTCCTGGGAGCTGCCAGACTGGCCCTGGGGAGAGGTGGCGGGCTGGCTGGCACTGGGTTGTTGGCTCATGCTGGCACCTGGATCAGGGGCAGCGCCTGCGGGTTCTGAGCTGGCAGGCCTGCAGCTGGCACAGGCCCTGTGGCCAAACGGACTCTGCCCCTTTAAGGGCTCCAGGGCTGGGGGGGAAGGGGAGAGCAGTAGAGTTTTCCTGGTTTGGCCCAGAGTGGCCACCAGGGGGAACTGGGAAGGGCTGGAGGCCAGCTAATTCAGACTAAGTGTCCACACAGCGCTTATTCCGAATTAGCTAATTCGAGTTTGATGTTACTCCTCGTAGAATGAGGTTTACCAAACTCAAATTAAGCGCCCCACTATTTCGAATTTAATTTGAAATAGTGGTTTGCTTGTGTAGATGCTATGGAAGTTAATTCGGAATAACGGCTGTTATTCCAAATTAACTTTGCAGTGTAGACATACCCCCAGGTCCTAACTCAAGGCAGGGCAGCAAAGACTTCAGAGGGCTCAGGTCTATGTTCAGTTTGAGCAGAAGTCAGGTCTCCTAGCTCTGGTGGAGAGCCAACAAGTGCAATTGTTTTGCCCAGAAACAAGGTGAGGCTTTTACAAAACATTAGGGCTGCGTCTAGACGGGCATGATTTTCCGCAAATGCTTAACACGGAAAAGTTTTTCCGCTAAAAGCGTTTGCGCAAAAGAGCGTCTAGATTGGCACGGATGCTTTTGTGCAAAAGCATCTGTGGCCAATCTAGACGTGGTTTTGCACAAAAAAGCCCCGATCGCCATCAGGGCTTTTTTGCGCAAAACGGTTCTCAGTTGTCTACACTGGCCCTCTTGCGCAAAAGCATTTGCGCAAGAGGGTTTTTCCCCCAAGCAGAAGAGTCATTGTATTTGTGCAAGAACACTGACAATCATACATTAGATCGTCAGGGTTCTTGTGCAAATTCAAGCGGCCAGTGTAGACAGCTGGCAAGTTTTTCCGCAAAAGCAGCCGCTTTTGTGGAAAAACTTGCCAGTCTAGACGCAGCCCGTGGGTTTTTTGGAGGAGAGAAAAGTCATAAAAGAAATTGTGTTATTGCATTTTCACACATACCTAATGAGAATCCCAGCAAGAATAATGCAGAATAATCCCACAAAGTGATAGTATCACCTTTCACAAGCAGGACATTTATAGAAGAAAAAAAAAAAAAAAACCAGCAAGCAAATGATCTGGTAGCACTTTATAGACTAACAAAACATGTAGATGGTATCATGAGCTATCGTGGGCACAGCCCACTTCTTCAGATGACAGGAGTTATGATTAGAGGATAAGGAAACTCGGCATAAATAGGAGAAGGGAAGGGGGAGGGGGGAGAAAGATGTTCTGTCACCCACCCCCCCACCTCTATGCATAAAGTATCACAAGAAAGGGTGCTAAACCTGAGTAGATAAAGATCAAAGTCAGTGGATGGATAAGGCAGGAAGGATACCGTTCAGAAAGTAGTTAGTACCTTCACTGATAAAGGTTCCACCACCCCATATCTTGATTAAGTCCATAATTAATTGAATTTGCATATGTATTGTAATTCCAAGCTTTCCCTGTGGATTTGGCTTGAGGAACTGGCCTGTGACAAGACCGCCACCTTCAGATCTGTGAGATTATGGTTAGGTAAACAGAAATGTTCTGCTTCTTCCAGTAGCAGAAGTGCCCAAGTTCTTCCTCCTCCTGTTCCCCAGATGCCAAACGGACATTCTAAAGCTAAATGTGCTTGCTATCAGTTCAGAGGGCACACACTTCTGCTTTCTTTACAGCTTTATCTGTCTTGCGGATATTGATTCAACTTCCACACTTCTCTACAGGGATCTGTACATGAAAGACTGGGTTCTTGTTCACATGAACGCATTTGGGTCTCATCACAACTTGACTTGTATTTTCCAGCAAAGTGTTATACTTCAGTAGATGTCAGCAAATAACAGATGTGGTTCTTTTTCCTCAGGCACGCTATTATGTATATGATTACATTATCAGGATTGGTTTTGACTTTTCACTATAATTTATACATTACAGATTAATGGAAAATTACAGAAAAAAGGTACCTGTGTGTTATGGTTCCTGTTTGCTTTATCTGCACATTTGCAATTTCCTTACTGGTTTCTAATGACTTTATAATTGTCTTAGAATGATAAATAAAGGACCCTCCTTCCAGATGATGTAGCGGTATCTCCTCTTGCACTGAGGACACCTCTCCAGGGGGAGGGAACTCCAGTTATTAGGAAAAGGCAGGTGTTAGTAATGGGTACATAGTGAAGGATATGAGAGAAGTCTGGGAGGCCAAATTTAGGCTGCTAGGAAGTAGATTGTTACCATTGAAATCGTGGATTTCATTTTCAGAAATGCTTCCAGTTCCACATGCTGGGCCAGGTAGACAGCCAGAACTTTAAGATCTCACTGCATGGATGAGATGATAGTGTAGGGAGGAGGGTTAAATTTATTAGGAACAGTGGAAACTTTTGGGAAAGGGGGAACCTATCCAGGAAGGGTGGACGCCACCTAAACCAAAATGGAACCAGATTACTGGCACTTTAAAAACTGTTCTACCACCTTTTAATTAAGGCCTGGGGAAAGCCAAAAGGTGTGGAAAAGCACATGCATCAGACAGAGACATCCCTTAGGGGAGGATCTATTCATAGAGATTCTCTAGGTCCTAGTAAAGAGGAGAGGATGTAAAATGATAAAATATAGGTAAGATCTAATGAGAAACAGTCAAATGAAAAAGAGTCCCATTCCATTACATTTTGTAATGACAGACAGCTAAATTGTGACAAGTTTTTGGAGTGCTTATATACAAATGCTAGAAGTCTAAATAATAGAGTGGGTGAACTAGAGTGCCCTGTATTGAATGAGGTTATTGATATAATTGGCATCACAAAAACTTGGTGGAATGAGCATAATCATAGAATCAAAATCACAGAATACTAGAACTGGAAGGGACCTCGAGAGGTCATTGAGTCCAGTCTACTGCCCTCGTGGCAGGACCCAGTACTGTCTAGCCCATCCCTGATATATATCTAACCTACTCTTAAATATCTCCAGAGATGGAGATTCTACAACCTCCCTAGGCAACTTATTCCAGTGTTTCACCACCCTGACAGTTAGGAAGTTTTTCCTAATGTCCAACCTAAACCTCCCTTGCTGCAGTTTAAGCCCATTGCTTCTTGTCCTATCCTCAGAGGCTAAGGAGAACACCCTTTTAAATACCTGAAAACTGCTATCATGTCCCCTCTCAGTCTTCTCCTTTCCAAACTAAACAAGCCCAATTCTTTCAGTCTTCCTTCATAGGTCATGTTTTCTAGACCTTTATTCATTCTTGTTGCTCTTCTCTGGACCTTCTCCAATTTCTCCACATCTTTCTTGAAATGTAGTGCCCAGAATTGGACACAATACTCCAACTGAGGCCTAATCAGAGCAGAGCAGAGCAGAATGACGACTGCTCGTGTCTTGCTCACAACACCTGTTAATGCATCCCAGAATCATGTTTGCTTTTTTTGCAACAGCATCACACTGTTGACTTATATTTAGCTTGTGGTCCACTATGACCCCTAGGTCCCTTTCTGCAGCTCTCCTCCCTAGACAGTCGCTTCCCATTCTGTATGTGTGAGACTGATTGTTCCTTCTTAAGTGGAGTACTTTGCATTTGTCCTTATTAAACTTCATCCTATTTACCTCAGACCATTTCTCCAGATTATTTTGAATTATGACCCTATCCTCCAAAGCAGTTGCAAACCCTCCCAGCTTCATATCATCTGCAAACTTAATAAGTGTAACGATTTAGATATTGGCATAAACAGAACCAGTCCCAAAACAGACCCCTTTGGAACCACACTTGTGCCTTTCCAGCAGAATTGTGAACCGTTAATGACTACTCTGAGAATGGTTATCCAGCCAATTATGCACCCACCTTATAGTAGCCCCATCTAAGTTGTACTTGCCTAGTTTATTGATAAGAATATCATGCAAGACTATATCAAATGCCTTACTAAGGTCTAGGTATACCACATCCACAGCTTTCTTTGATAGGATAACGAGTCTTGTGGATAAGGGAGAAGCGATCAGATTGGTTTGACATGATTTGTTCTTTACAAATCCTTATTATCTTCCAGGTGTTTGCAGATGAATTCCTTAATTACTTGCTCCATTACTGGGACAGTCATACCAGGTACAAAATATATCAGAAGGACAGAACAGGTCCTGCTGGGAAAGGAGGGTGACAATATGAGAGAGAAAGCATAGAATCAGGTGAAGAAAGAATCATAAATGAACCAAACTGATCCACTGAATCTTTATGGTTACTAATCCTATGCCATAATAATATGATTATAGCAGTAAAGATATATTACAAACCACTTGCAGAGGCACCATTTCAGATTGTGTTATGGGGGGGAAGCCTTAACCATGATTATATTCCAGAGGCTTCTTAAGTACCCCAAAACATCTAAGTTATCACCTGCAAAAATCCCAAGAAAAAAATAAAACAATTACAAATAAACTTAAAATATGGCTTTAATCTGTAAGTTTAGAACAAACAGCAAAATATTTCTAATCCCAAATCTTGAGGTGCCAGTTTTGGAGCATTAAACACAAGTTTGATACTTCATACACTATCTTTAGTAGATATTAGCCTTGCAATTATTTTTTTAAAATGTCTTATGATGCAAATTGTGAAGAAGAGTAATGTTTAAAAGTAACTAAAGTACTGAAAACACAAACACTCCAGATATAAGCTTAAGCCAGTGGTCACCAACCAGTAGATCAGGATCTACTGGTACATCTTGGAGCCTTTGACTAGTGATCCTGCCAGGTTTGGGGAGGCTATCAAGTGCCAGCACTTCATCTGCCCCCTCAGCACTGCTATGTTGCTCTTGCCCTCTGCCTTTGAGCTGCTCCCCACTCCTGGGAGCCTCTTGCTTGCTGTGCAGGGCACAGGAAGAAGAGGAGGGGTGCCCCTTTCCCCACTCTGTACCCCATCTCCACAGAGCAGGGTGAGGGGCAGGGATGTAGAAAGTTTGTTGGCTACTTTTGAGTGGTACAAGGCCAGGGCAGGAGTGAGCTTGCCTTAGCCCCCTGCACCAGCACCCTGAAGCCACCAGTGGTAAGCAGAGCCCAGCTGGAGCTTTCATTCTGAACCCTGACCTCAGTCCTGAACCTCTCCTGTACCTCAAACCCCTGCCCTAGCCTGGTGTCCCCCTGCACCCAATCTCTCTCCCAGAGCCTACACCCTGAACCCCCTCCTGCACCTCAACTTGCTGCCCCAGGCTCAGCTCAGAACCACTCCCATACTCTAAATCCTTTAGCCCAAGATCAGAGTTCACATCACCCTCTCCCACACCCCAGCCCTCTGCCCCCAGCCTGATAAAAGTGAGTGAGCATGGGGGAGGGAGGATAGAGTGAGCAGGGGTGGGGCCTCAGAGAAGGGTTGGGAAGGAGGCACGGACAGGGTATTTGGGTTTGAGGTAGATCCTGGATTGCATTTAAATTAAGCTATGGCTTAAGCTTATGCCACGGATAACGCCATAGTCTCATCTGTGTTGGGGGGAGGGGAAATCAGCAAAAATAGAATTGCCAGACTTCTACTGAATCAGTATTACACAGTCACTTAAAAATAGTAGCCCAAAAGTAGCCCAAGCTATTTAAACAATTTATTACCACATTGGTATAGACCAAGGTTCCCTCTAAGCTGTGGGGCAGCACAGCCCCGCAGCTGCTTAATGAGCCCCACCCAGCCAGGGACTCAGAACTTCATGCACAGAGCTGCCTGGCTGGGGGAGGGGCACTTCTCCCTCAATTACAGCAGTAGGTCTCTGCTGAGGACAGAGCAGAGAGTCTCTCCCAGCTGGTATGCCACTCTATTGCCTCTATATAAACCCATGGTACGCCCACATCTTGAATACTGTGTCTGTTACTTTTCTGTTTAGCATATTTTAGGCAAGAATAGAAATGGAAAAAACCTTTTGGACCTGTTAAGGCTCCTTCCCCACTCTGGCACAATAAATGCAGAAGTGGGGGCCTGCAAAAGTACCCCAAAACCTTATCTTTCCAGCCTTTGGTATAAAACTTCCCTCCAAAATCTTAAAAAGCTAGATTTTGGGGATAAAAATCCACTGCCACAACCCAAGAAATAAGAAAAAAATCAGGGGAGAGATCACTTGGGAAATCTCACCCCTAAAGTAAAAACCAGGACACAAAAATTAACCAATGCCAGGTTAATAAAAAGAAGAGAGAAAGAACTTATCATCAACACAATATTCCTGTTGCAAACATAATGACTAGATGGAAAAGTCACAAATTAATATACTCATGGGGGAAACCTCACCATGGGCCAAAACTTAGTTACAAAGGAGAGCAAAACCCATTTTTAAAAATGCACAGACATCAGATCCCATTTCCCAAACTATAAAACAATAAAACCTAATGGATTTATCTAAACCTTACCCTACTTACAGATAGTAAAGAGACTTTTCTTGGAGGGAGACATTCTGTCTCCCTCAGTAGCTGGAGAGAAATTGTTCAGGGCTAAAGGAGGGAAACCCAACAATTCTTTTGTCCCAGTTTGAAATTCCTACCTACAATTCCATTGGCTAACTCTACCTGGCTTATGTATAGTTAACCCCTTAGTCCCCCAGCTGCTGGCCATTTCTCATGATCATGACCGGTCCTATCCCTGCTGATAGTGATAATAAAATCCTTAAACTATTTCTGTGAAAGTACTGCATACACTAAAGAAAAAAATACTCTTGTACTTCCAAATCAGCTACAGTAGTACAAGAGTCTGTCCAGCAATAGCATCAAATAGCCATATATTAATGAAAAAGTCTACTGCAAGGGCATAATTCAATCCTGCACTGCTCCAATTGTATGCTTGTGTAATTTTACCAATTTCTCTGCAATTTGTGTTAATCCAAAATAAAGTAGCAGTGAATCAGTCCCTCATTTTTAACTATTGAGAGCAGGTAGTACCAGGTTCATCTGAGTCCTGTTCCTGCCCCAGACACGCATATCCCTCTTCTCTCATTGAACTCCACTGTCCTTAGTGATTTTAATGTGCCTTTGTTCACGTGTTAATAAGGTGGAAGGGTGGGGGGGGAACTAATACCATACATAAGGATTTGAACCAAGGTTCTCTCCAAACTGCACAGCAGCACAGCCTGACAACTGCTTCATCAGCCTCACCTAGTCAGGGGCTCAGGGCTCCATGCAGGGAGCTGCCTGACTGGGCGGGGCTGATGAAGCAGCTGTGGGGCCGTGCTGCTGCACAGCTTTAGAGGGAACTCTGATCTGACCCTCTGTAACATCCAATATTTGTGGCAGGACTATGCATAGATGTGGCAGAGGCAGCAGTAAACTGCTAGTATCATTTTAACTACAAAACGATTCTTCTGTTCCTCACTATATATTGTAGGAAGGAGATTAAATTAATTCTTGAAAAGAAAACTTCACTATTTAAACATTGAAGAAATTATGTGTTCAATAAAACAAATCTTTAGTATGCAACTACTTTCCAGTTGAGAAAATTACTGGTTTTTAATATTTCACTTAATCACTTTCAGATCTTCCAATTTAATTTCTTTCAGACAACTCAATACAATGCTATATTTCCACATTTTAAATGGTCTGTGTTCATTCATCGAAGACAATTCATTTCAGAGACTACAAAATATCCTGAGGCACATTGTACATGATTTGAATTGATTATATTTTGAGGGATGATAAATTGATACATTCAGACATCACATTATATTGAATTTCCTTGTTTCTTTTAAGATGTTGTTAAAATAGTATTAGAGATAAATACTGTATAATTCTCAAAATGACGTATTTTGGTTTGTTAAACAAAAGATTGAAGGAGAAGAACTTTGTTTTTTTGTTCCTCAACTTACACATCATTAGCAAATAATATATTAGTTTTGTGGGGAGTGGTAATTATTCTAGAAATGGGATGGATGCGTCAGCCTAATATGTAGGAAAAAAATCATGGGTTTTTTTCCATTTAAATAAACACATGGAAATCTTTGTAATTAAAATATTTTAAAGTGAATTAATCACCATGTCTAGCGATAACTGCCAAATGGAAATGATTATAGCAAATCAAAAACGAGTGTCAAAATGTACCAATAACTACACACAGTATATAAATTAGGGTATAAAAATGCACTCATTTTAAAAAGGCAAGCCAAAGTATAGTGCATAGTATCATGGATGCTCATTTCATAATCTTGCAGTTCAGTTCATCTGGTAACAAACTGATTCATTACCAAAGGGGTATAACCACCACCAGGCGGGTTTGAACCTGGGACCTCTGAAGCCAAGTATAGGAACCTCTACCCTCTGAGCTAAAAGCCAGCTGGCTCCTAGCCCATCCTGTAGAGGTCTCTTGATCTTAACTGTTGCTGTGGTCTAGGTACCACTTGCATTGCTCAGTAACCATACTAGGTGTGTGGGTTACAGGGGCAGGTAAGTACTTTTTCCTCAGGGCCATGTAAGCTTCATGTTTCTTACCAGTGAAATACTTAAATTCAGCCTTATGTTGTATGTACCTAGATTTTAGACTCATGACAGGCTAAAAAATTTGTAAACTTGCCCTAAACCAACATGGGCCATATGGCTCCCCAAGGGGCCACGCCTTACTTCTAGGGGGCCACATGGAAAAAAACAGAACCTTAGGGGGGGCCACAGTAAGTTTGAGGGGGCCACCCAAACTTAACTGCCAGGCATATGATGAATGAGGCTCAGAAAGGGGCCATGAGCAAAAAAGGTTGAGAAACACTGCCCTAAACTATGTACTGCAAGTATGACTAGTCAATTATGTACTAATCTGAGATAGAGGTGAATCTACTATGCCTATAAATATTTCTTTGCTTTCAATAAAATAGATCATGTTAAAGAATTCCATCTAGGTGTTTGTGAGATTCTTCAATACACAGTCAAGTACACTTCTGAGATGTTAAAAGGTTGCAAATAAAATTCACAAAATCGTAATATATTACAGAACTGAAAAGTCTCAAATTCTATATAGCAAACCCTTACAGAGAAATATTGTCTATTTTTGATTAATATATTTTTTAATCTTTTGTCATTTATTAGGTTTTGACAATCTGATGCTCTACCATATAATGTACTGAATATACTTATATATGCAAATACCCCCATTAAAATCCCATTCTGCATTTGCTTTAGCCTCCAAAAAGATTCAAGGTGGAGACCTATGCAGAGTATACTGCAACAGTCTAATCTAGATGTGACAAAGGTTTGGTGTTTGGTAGCAAGGCCAACATCAGTGAAACAAGGTAGAAATCTTCTGGGCATATATAAAAGACAAAAAAATCCTGATCCCTCTCACTTTTTGGTCATCTGAAACAGCTGGGAATCGAATTACACCAAGTTACATACTTTGATTACAAGCTCACCTTTGGGCTATGTCTTTACTAGAACTGGAAAGAACAATTTCCAGCTTTAGCAGACATATCTAGGAGAGCATTGGTCAAACTAGCACAGTATAAATAAAAGCATAGGCCTAGCCTCACAGAAGCCCATCAAACCTCTTCAATTCCTCTTTGTTGCTTTCCCTAATCCAGTAACTCTCAATCTTTCCATACTCCTGTCAGGAATCTTATTTGTCTTGCATACCCCCAAGTTTCACCTCACTTAAAATCTATTCGCTTAAAAAAAATTGACAAAAATACCAAGTGTTACAACAGCACACTATGACTGAAAAATTATTGACTCTCATTTTACCTCATAATTATAAAATAAATCCATTGGAATATAAATATTGTAATTATATTTCAGTCTGCAGCATATACACGAGTATAAACAATTTTCATTGTCTGTATGGAATTTTCGCTTGTGCTGATTTGTCAGTGCTTTTTATGTAGCCTGTTGTAAAACTAGGCAAATATCTAGATGATTGCCCTGGAAGACCTCTACAAACCCTAAGGTTGCACATACTCCTAGCTGAGATCACATTGAGATCCACCGTCCATATTCCTGAAATGGAACACTGGGCAAATAGCTCTTACCAGATACTGGTGAAGGCAAACAGTCTGCTTTGTCTGCTCCTAAAGAAACAGAAATATGAGCCACCTCAGCTGGTGTTAATCAACATAGCTCCACTGAAGTCAAATTTCAAGTATCTTGAGTTTATTTGCTTGCACCCCGAGTGTCAAAGAGAATCTGTGATTGTTTATAGGCCCACGTAGTGCCACTCCAGCAAGCTTCCATGGCCATTCTCTGGACTAAAGGGATTCCATCTCAAACAAGAGCCAGGGCCTGTTCCTGAGTTGCCTGCTAGATGACACGACCAGAGTTACTCAGATACTGTGGCAATGGGTTCCTGTGGCGGGCCACTCCCACCTGGCCCTCCCGCCAGACCTCTTAAGTCCAAGGCCCTCCAGCCTGAGTCCCAAAACACAGTTCAGGGTTGTAGCAGGGACACACCCCAGGTAGGGGGACCCGGGCCCACCCTACTCCACTGGGTCCCAGCCCAGTGCCCTGCAAGTGACCGGATAGCAGGTCACTCCCTCAGCAGGACAATCCAGCCAAAACACACCAAGGTTCTTGGGGCAGGAGAGGCGCTTCCTGCTCCTGCCCTGGGCCGCTTCCTTCACTGGGGTTCCTTCCCATGTACTCATCCAGCTTGCTGCGGCCTCCGGGCTGGCGTCTCCTTAGTGGGCAGTCTCTGGGATGCACCAACTCGCCTCCGCATCCTCACCAGCCTCTTCTGGAGTCTCTGGTGACAGCTGTGCAGGCACTCCCTTCCCAGGTCCTTCTCTTCCAGCTGCCACCCCTGACTGAGTCCTTCCCCAGGCTTTTATAATGGAGCTACAGCCCGGGCATGCTCAGTAGGGCTGCAGGGGAGGGCCTCTGCAGCCAGGTAACCCTGGCTGGGCCCTGTAGGCTCAGTGCAGGGCTGCCTCGCCCCATCACAGTTCCCGATAAGAATTAAAATAGAAGCAGAGCTGAGTTCAGTGCAGCCCTGAGGGAGAAGAACTCCTTCCTCCTCACATCAAGTCATGCTGGCTGCTTTCCTCAACACAAAGTACAGCAGCTATATAGATCCCCAGGAGGCAGTCTGGTAGCTAGAGATCATCAGATCATAAGAATGCCTTTGGCCCGAACATTCACACATACAGAATGAGAAGTGGCTACGTAGGAAGGAGTATTGTAGAAAAGGATCTAGGGGTTATAGTAGACCACAAGCAAAATATGAATCAGTGTGACAGTGACTCCAACTATAAAGTAAACATAATTCTGGGATGCATTAACAGGAATGTAGTGAGCACAACACAAGAAGTAATTTTTCCACTCTACTCTGCACTGATTAGGCCTCCAATGGAGTACTGTGACATGTTCTAGGCACCATATTTCAGGAAAGATTTGGAGAAGGTCTAGAGAAGAGCTACAAAAAATGATTAAAGGTCTAGAAAACAGACTTCTGAGAGAAGACTGGAAGAACTGGGTTTGTTAAGTCTGTAAAAGAGAAGACTGAGAGGGGACATGATAGCAGCTTTCAAGTACCTAAAAGGGTGTTACAAGGAGGAGGGAGAAAAATTATTCCCCTTAACCTCTGACAGTGGGACAAGAAGCAATGGGCTTAAATTGCAGCAAGGGAGGTTTAGCTTAAATTATAGGAAAAACTTAACTGTCAGGGTGGTAAGCACTGAAATAAATTGCCTAGGGAAGTTGTGGAATCTCCATCATTGGAGCTATTTAAGAGCAGGTTAGACAGACATCTGTTAGGGATGATCTAGATCAGTGTTTCTGAAAGTACCGCAGAAACACTTTCAGAAACACTTTAACTGGCCGCCCCGGTTTGTTTATGTACTGGCGCGGCCGCCACGGAGCCTTGCAACTCCCCTTGGCTGCAAAGGACAAAACGGAGCCAATGGGAACTGCGACGCTCTGTGGCCGCAGCGCTGGTACATAAATAAACCTGAGCAGCCAGTTAAAGTGTTTCTGAAAGTATTTCCGCGATACACTTTCAGAAACACTGATCTAGATGGTGCTTGGTCCTGCTGTGAGGACAGGGGGCTGGACTTGATGACCTCTGAAGGTCCCGTTCAGTTCTAGTAATCTATGGTTCTATGATTTTCACTCCCTACACTTCCACACTCTCCCTACACCATGATCAAAAGGACGGATAGCAGAAGCTTCTACAGAGGTCTACAATTCCTCAGGGCTCACCTAGGCTGAGGAATCCTCACAAAGCCAAATGTCCCATTTATGACTTTGTGTTACTGCAATGGCATATGGTGGGATCTGGCCTTAACCTCTACAACAAACATAAAATAGGTTTCACTTGTAGGGACCAGGATATATCCCTGAGATTTTTTTTTGTCTGCAAATATGTAAGATTAGCCACATCTTGCAGTGTGTTACCCATTGACATAATACAATAAAACTGAGCATCTAAAACTTCAGTAAGACTACAACACTTTTCAACCAGACTAATGCATTTCAGTGCAATGACGGAGACTCCTTGACATACAGCCAATGCATCTATTCCCTGATGTTCAACACCAGTACAGTAAAAACTGTCTACTGGACTTCACCAGTTATCCATAACTGAAAGATTTTCAAGAAATCAAATAATCCTTTGTGCACATCTGGACTTAAAATCTGCCCTCTTCATATAAAATTATAACCCAATTACAAGCAAATGTGAGAAAACAGTTTGCTTCTTAAATTGCCTCATAATAAGGAGTCATGTTAGCAAATCACTGATGTTGAGACTCAGAAGAGGCAATTAAATGTGTTCAATCAAAACATGTTTTAATATTTTAGTTTAACACAAATTCTCTTATTTATTAGCTGGTGCATGGTTGTGGTCTGAAATTCAGTAGATGGGAAAAGATAAGGCAATAACTGCCTAAAAGATAGTAGTTTTCTTTCATAGATTTTAAATGTTCTGAGGGTTAGACAAACCGATAAAGTCTCAAGAGATCTCAGTTTTAACATTGCCTTGAGTGATTTAATATTGCCATTAAATGTACAAACAAAAATTAAGATTGAAGGGTATTTTTTAATTTAATACCTAATAAGCCTGTCATGGCAGTGAATCAGATTCCGCCCCTTGACTTTTTTAAAGAAGAAAACTAAACATTATGTTACTTGTTAGTCTGCAAATTGCAGATAGATTTTTCATCTATTTGGTGCATAACATTCAGTTTCTTCACTTTGCTGCCTCAAAAACACTGTTTTCCCTCAACAAGCTCTGGATATAAAAAGCTTTTATTCATACACCTGTTCAAAAATCAATTTCTCCAGAATAGCGTTGTGTTCTGCCAGAAAGGATAAAAAAGAGAATCAAATCTTGCAAGGATTAGAAACAAAAACAGAACAAGAATGAAGCACCACCTGAGTAAGTCTGTTTTAACAGAGCTTTTCTGCCTAGGTCTTTGTCAATGGCTCGACATTACAATGAAACAAAATCAAAACATTTCTGCTTGTGGGAAGGTAGTTAACCTGAGATCAGGAGAGCTACCTTTATAATTTGGAGCACAATGCCATGGCTATAGCAAGCACTGAATGCAAAGTTACATGGGAGAGGACTTTTTTTTTCTTTTGTTCTCAACTATTTTACTGAAAGCAATGGTCTAAAAACAGAAAGCATAGCTCACAGAGTACTAGTCCTGTGTAAATTTACTGTAGTGTACCTAATTCTTTATTCTAACTCCTCGCATCCATTGATAAACATCATACCGCTGAGTATTAAAGTCTGCTTAAGGAATCTTGCTCTATCTCTTAACCAGGTGTATAGACTCTGATAAAGACCGTGATTGAAGAGGTACAGGGGAAGCTATTTATCTTTTATTATGTGGCATTCTTCCACAGTTGCAGCTATTCTCTTGGCTCCTTTGCCTGTGTGGAAAAGATGGAGAATGATAAATAGAGACATAAAAATAGCAGTACAATAAATTAAAATGTAAGTATAGTGATCTCGTATCATTCACATTTTGTGGTAGATTTTCAAACCAGTGCACAAGACTCACAAATCTCAGACATAATATTTCTGCATGAATCTTTTATGACATGCTAGGGAAATGTAATATGTTAGTATTTAATTCATAGTCCAAATCCCTTTTATCAAGTGGACATTTGGAAAGATCATATTGAGCAGTGTTTTAGCAGGTTATTTTGAGTCATCAGTTGGGGTATAGTCTGTAGCCATAGGCGAGTGCAGCACATTTAATTAGGGTGTGCACCCAAATAATTTTTTTTAAATGTACGTTGACCCCCATTAGCCACACCTCTGACCCCCTGTTAACCACGCCCCTGACCCCATTGGCCACACCTCTGGAGGTAACACTCTCAGGGCAAGATGGACACATGACCAGAAGTAAAAGGTGTCATGTGACCCCCCTCTAAGGACTTTTCCCACCATCTTCCTACCAATAGGGATTAGTTTGGCCCCCACCAAACCCCCCTCATGCAACTATCCTGCAATTGCATTAACCCAATGGGTGTGACATTAACTCAGGGGCGGAGAGGCTCCCGCGTGTTCCCTCTAAGAGTTTCCTCCCATGAGCAGAATCAATTTTGTGTTGTGCACCAGGACTGAGTTCATGTGGCTTGTTTGGATGTGCCACTGTGGCACCCAAGTTATTAATAAATATCTTATAAACCTCTACCTTTTCCCTCTGCTGCCCTGTCTCCCCTTGCTCCATCAGCTCCCCTGGTGCCTGCTGCCCCCCCACAACCCCTCACCCTCCTTTGCTGTCCTGACTCCTGCCCTTCTCACTGCCCTCAGCCCTCCTGAGACCTGCCCCCACCAGCCCTTCTCTCCCCTGTGCCCACTCCTCCAGTAGCCCCACTCTGGTCATGTGAGCTACCCTCCTCATCCCCTCTCCTAACACCTCCCTCTACACACCTGCCTTGCCTCTCTCCTCTGGTGCTGGTCCCTCCCCTGCAGGTGTCTGCCCTTCTGCTTCACCCGAGAATCCCCTGGCACCTGCACCTTCCCTTAGCCCTGCACCCTCCTGGTGCCTCCCCCTTCCCTCACTGCCCCTGCCCCCTTTGCCCTCTTTTTCCCTGATGCCAACCCCCTCACCACCCTCTGCCCCCATTCCCCTCATGTCCCTGTGCCCTCACACACGTCTTGCTCCATCCCTGCCTTCCTCATGCCCACCCCTTCTTTCAAGCCTTCTCCCAGCACCTCCCCCTCCCCTCTCTAATCCCCAATGCCCTTACCCTCTCCTCTCCCAGCATCACCCTGTCCTCCCTCCCACTGACACCGCCCCTCCTGCCCTTTTCCTCATTGTCTCCACTTGGCCCCCTGGCATTTGTCTCTCCTCTACCCTGTCCCTTGGTGCCTTCCCCTTTCTTCTCCTGACCTGCCCCCCTCCCCTCAGCACAAGCCCCTTCCTCTCCCACCCCTGCCCCATATTTTTCCCCCTTTCCCTCCCCTCTCTTACCTTTGGCTAAGCCGGCTTCTGCCTTCCATTTTGCGGGGCTGGAGTCAGAGCCGGCCCAAGCTACAGGCCGGCTGGGCCCTAGCCCAGGGCGCCTCACTTTAAGAGGCGCTGTGCGGTGTTGCTGGGCGGGGCTGGGGCTGGGGCCCCGGGTGCAGAAGGGGTGCCACGCGGTGGTGCCAGGATGGGCGGGGCCCGGGCCGCAAAAAATGGCTTGGGCCAGCATCTGTGGTCGGGCCCCAGCTGCTTACGCTGTGCACGCACTCTCTCTGCCCCAAAGTGCCCCGTAGATGGCCGTGGGGAAAGTGAGGTGCTGTGGTTCCCCGTCTCAAATCCCCCTCTTCCTCCAGCAGCCGGCCCGAGACATTAGGGTGTGCCTGGGCACACCCAGCACACCCCGTGCACACGCCTATGTCTGTAGCCTATAGTACATGACCAAAATTCAGTAGCATTCACAAGATTAGAAAAGCGTATCTGTTTTAGATCATGGCAGTTTTTGTGTAGGAAAAAAGGGAACTAGATTCTGATCATTTTACAGCAGTGTAAATCCAGAGCAAGTACACTACAGTTCATGGAGTAACTCCAGGTTTGCACCAGAGTAGTTGAAATCATAGTGGCCCAAAGTCTTTTATTTATGATACCTATATTAACAGTCATGTGCCTTGTTATAGCCCAAATTTGACCCTCATATTGATTTAAGTGCCAAAAAAGATGGTGTTTTACAGCAGAAAGGTTATTGTGCATTAGCTATCTCACTGTAAAATCCTACTGAAAACAGTGCACAGGGACTTTTGACCATGAGGTAGCTAGATGAAGTCAACTCTATGACCCTGCCTGTGGCTGACCTCACCTAGTTCCAGCATGATGAAAACTACCTGCCCTTTCTCTTCACTAAGATTTCATACAAGGATATCTGATGTGCATTAGTTATCCCATTGTAAAGATATGTCTGGTTTTAGCAATGAAGATCTGGCCTCAGATATGCTTGGAGCCCTCTAGCAGATTTCAGATCAATGCATAAGAATCTGAAAAAAGAATTTGATCCTGTGTTCGTTTAAAGTTAACATACGTTTTCCATTTATTTTTTTTTCTCCCTTAGGCAAAGAAATAAGTAAATAAAGATTTTTAATTAATCAGCCAACAAATTAAATGTCTTGAAATGCCGAAAAATGAGGTATCCCATTCCCAAACAAAATTATTGAAGGTAATCAGCAATGTGCCTTTATTTTCCTTTAATGGAATTCACTATAGTATATACTGCATATCAATATTGTTCAGCAGTAGCTGATAAGAAAACCCAGAATGCTTGGCCTTCTGGCTGGAAATTAAATAATATGATCCAATGATTCCTGTCAAAAATAGCATCCTGCTTCTGCAACCTGGATTCTGACAGTTCATTTCACTTTTGAGTCCAAAATTACCTTCATGCAACCATTATTATAGTAGCCAAATGACTGTCAGTCAGCTTTGCAGCTGCACCGAAAGTCTCGATAGAAAAGGGCTCTGTTCAAAGAGATTCACAAGTGACTATTTATAGGAATCATTTATTGCTGACATGCATCTAGAAAAATAAGTAGTCCCCTGGACATTAAATATTCATTTGCTCGTTCATATATGATCATACTGAAACACAAAGCAAATTAAAATAAAAGGACCCAAGAGAGCTATTGTGTCAGCTTTAATTCCCTTTTTGAATATGGGGAGTCCTTGGCATTCCATTTAGATAGAGAGGAATACATTTTTGTGGAATAATAGACCACTTTTAGACATACTTTTGGATAAGGCACCCAGCTTTCTGTTCCATGTTTATTTTTTAAACGTTTAACATGCTACTTTCACTTCAAAGTCCTGATTCCATTTTGGAATGTGCTCATTCACTTCATTATTGTTATTTATCATTAAGTATCATTTCTATTATAGTAGCACTTAGAAGTCCCACCCAACCTCAAGACACCATTATGTGAGGTCCTGAAAAAGTTCCTTACTTAGATTTTACGTTCTACATAAACAAGCTAGATAAAGGGTGGGAGGAAGGTAGTAGTATCCTCATTTTGCAGATGTTTAACTGAGGCACAAAGCTCTGGGACCCTGTCCTGCAAGTTACTCTGGGTGGGCCAAACCCGTACTTGCATGAAGACCCACAGAGTCAGTGGTCTACTCAAAGAGTAATGGGCCAGATCAGAGTCAAAATGATTTTCCCAAGGCTACACAGAATGACTGTGGCATAGCAGAGAAGTGAACCAAGATCTCGAGTCCCTCGCCAGTGTCTTAACCACAAAGGGACTTAATTCCTCTTTTCTGACTAGAAACACTCATTTATGGGAAACAATGAATTACACAGTTTCTGAAGGTGTTTTTAAAAAATTTAAATAGTCAAATGCACCACTGCAATTGTGCAGTGAAGCTGAAACAGGGTTCCCCACACCACAGATGTTGGGCCAGCTCCTGCAGGCTACTGAGAAAGCACGTGGCAGATGAAGCAAGTTTGGGATATGTGTACAGCAGAGTGTAAAGCACAACTCTGTGTGGTCCTTGCAGGTGAAAGGACTCTAGCACTGAAACAGAAGGTTCTTTTCAATCTCTATCCACAAAATAGATGGAGAGCCTCATTGACATCAGAGGGAGCTGGGAAGATGTGGAATCATGTGTTTTTAAAGGATACTTTTAACTTGACTTGAATGGATTTCACTAGCATTGCATCAGCCTCTCAGAACCCTCCCAATAACAAACCAAAGCCTTGGTAGGCTAAATCTCTCTGGCTTCAGGACTTCAATTTAACTAATCCCCAGACTGGCTGCCCAATACAAAACAATGTCTTTTCAGCCTTAGGAATTTTTTTTTTTTAATCTACCTTTGTTCATTTCTTGTCAAAGGTTTTTCAGTTGATGTCTCAGACAAGGTGACAAAGCTCCTCTCTGCATCTATCTGTAATCTGTGGTAAAAAATAAAGATAACTTAGAATGTCTTGAAAAGAGTAAGGCCTGCCTAGCTCCAGCATCATGGCCAATATTTCCTTTTAGCAGGTGATTTCCCATTAGCCAAACGCTGATCCAAATCCTGAGTATGTCCCCCAAATCAAATAATAGCAGTCAATATAATTTATTCCAAACACTGATTATTCAAAAATTGGCCTCACAAGACACCTGGATAATTGAGATTCACTTGTATAATAGGCCCTGAAATCCAGGCCTGTATGAGTGGGTAATTGGTGAGTGTGTAACCATTGGTGAATTTGCCTACACAGTTCCCATCTCACCTGTATGTACTATGATTATTTGCAAAGCACTTTCAATAAGGGTGTTATCTCATAGGCATAAAAGGTCAAATATGAAAGTAAAATATATTATATTTACTTCTGTGTGTTTGTCTTTCATAGTAATACCTTTGCAATATGTTTCAGAAACCCACAATCCAAAGGTTTGCTTTTATTATAAGAATAGGAAGATAATTTTGTCTAGAAACCAGTCTCTCCTTCTGCTTTTCTCCCTATTGCTGGTTCAGAAACATTATGGAACCATGAATTCAGAGAGATCTTAATCAAGGGGATGGCTCATTACTAGGCAAGGCAGATCAATGCAATGACTCCATCAGCAATAGGCTGACTAAATACAGAGTGACTATTGCAATCAGTGGCAATTATAAGACTGTGAAGAGGAGAGCTTGATAACAAAGCATGGAGGATAATCCGAAGGGAGCAATTTTAAAATATTAAAATCTGTCTTTGCATCCATCGTTTTGCCTTTTCTTCCAACAAACCTCCACAAAGTGAAATGATGAGGTGAAACTGTTCTTCTGTAATGGAGTAAATGGAACATCTCCCTGGTCGAGTCCATGTGGAAGGAAAACCAAACTCTTTATTCAGAGGCATTGCTGAGGGACACTATATAATCTACCAGCAATGTTATTCTAGATATATCGTTTAAGGAAATATAGACTCACTTTATTCCAGTTCAGACTGTGTAATGTGATGCCTAACCAGCAACATTAATTATGTACGTTAATAACATCTGACATGCAACTATATTGTTCCATCAGTTGATAAATGGATGAGATATTGACCTCTGACAAGTTGTATGACTGTCAGCAACAGCCTGTCAGCCAGCCACCAATCTCCTGTAGTCCACTGCATGACTATTGTTTTATAACGTGAGGGGTCTTGGCAGGAAGGACCTCCAGATGCTAACAAAGTGTCTTCTAGCATGCATTGCTCCCCCATAGGAGCCATTCATCTTAATAAATAATATATCTGAATGGCTTTGTATGTGCTAGGGTTCTCATTGGACTGCATTGTAAATCGTATTGAAAACATTGTTCACTAGACACTATCCCTTGATATCCCTTCTTCATCCAAAAATAACACAGCAGAGAGAAGTAATCTCACTGAAATTTTCTCTGAGAATAAAAGCAAGGAGAGCCACTGACCCTCCCCTCTTAGGGTAGATTTATACTGCAATTAAAAGACACCTGGCTCAGGCTTGTGGGGCTCAGCCTAAAAGGCTGTTTAATTGCAGTGTAGACACTTGGGTTTGCTTTGCATCCCAAACACTATGACCCTGAGAGGTGGGAAGGCCCCAGAGTCTGAACTCCAGCCCACGCCCTCACAGTCACACTGCAGTTAAACAGCCCCTTAGCCTGAGTCCCAAGAGCCTGAGTCAATGGGCACATGCCAGCCGCAGGTGTTTGACGGCAGTGCATGCACATTGTAACATTGCTCTGGCTTTGTGAGAAAGCTGAAAACAACCAAACTGCTTTCTAAAGCAGAGAGCAAGTTCTGACATCCTTCCTGAAAGCTAACCAATCTCTTGAGTTGTCTCCAGGAATGAACTTGTGTACCACTTGTGCATAAAGAGCCTCAAGACTAGCTCTTTAAGGCCCCACCTCAGGAAAGCATCCCTACATACAAAGCATTCAATCATTTACCTCAGCAAATGCTCACAGCTAGCACATGGCCAAGCATTTTCTTGAATCAGAGCTGTAAGATAGTAAAAGAAGATTACTATTACATTAACTGACACTCAGTCATTGGTTAAAAAAATCCACATCAAACTGTTTCTATGTCCCTTACAAATGATTCAAGAATAGTGCCTGCATCTGTGGATGAAACCTTGTAGAAAACACCATGCCTTTTAATTTGTCACCAAATTTGCCATTTGCAAAATTATAACAAAAAGAAAAGAAAAGAAAAGAAAAGAAAAGAAAAGAAAAGAAAAGAAAAGAAAAGAAACATTGAGCAACTTGTCCTAATGTTTCCACTATGGGAGCTGAAAATGCCAAACCTTCCCAAATCCATCTTGGTTCCATACAAAAAGGAGAACTTCACAAATGCCTCAGATCAGAGTCTAAACTGAAAGAAAAATGGGAGTTACATAAACTATGCTGGAGTTGGTTGAAACGTAGCTAAATAGGTGAGTACACTAGTCTTCCTTCATTCCAGGGAAATATAAGAAGCAGTTAAGCTCATTTTTGGAGTCAGATAGCTAAAGTCAAACAAGAAGCCACCACCTAAAACAGGCCACAAGAAAGGCCAGTCAGGAGCTATGGGCATGTCTACACTACAGAGTTTGTCGGAAAATGGCCATTTTTCCGACAAAACTTGAGGAACGTCCACAATGCAATTGCGTTCTTCCACAAGAAAATTGAAGGAACAGAGGGGGTTTTCCAGCATTGATAATCCTCATTCTACAAGGAAGAAGCCTTTTTGCGAAGGCTTGTCTGGACGGGAAAAGGCATGTCTGGACAGGGAAGAGGGAGTTCTTTCAGAAGAAGAGGAAAGAGGAAAAAGCACAGGTGCCCTGGTGGCCATTCTGTCCATAGCAATCACAGTTTACATGCAAAAGAGCGTCCACTCAGTGGATCGCTTTTTCAATTCACTTTTGCAGTGTGGACGCTCTCTTTTGGAAGAAGTTTTTTCGGACGATCTCTTCTGAAAAAAGCTTCTTCCAAAAGAAGCCTGCAGTCTAGATGTAGCCTGAGCTGTTTGGGTGGAAGGGTTTCACTGGGGACTGAATGTAAATGCAGAGCACTAGATATTGTTTTGATAGAGTTGCATGTGTGTGCAACAAAAAGCAGAGAGAAAAGAAAGCAGAAAGCCAAAGATGGCCAGACAAGCACTTGTAGTGTGAGCTTTTGAGAAAGTTAAGAGAAAATGTTGGGGGGTTGAGTGCTGGTAGGAAAAAGATGCTCAGAATATGTGCAAAAAAGCTGTGATTCTTACTGTCTTCAGGGAAACAGGACTTCTTCATGTACATTCTTTGTAAATAAATAGAATGTCAAAGAATGCCTGACTATCAACAAACATTTTCTTCTCCTAATGTCAGCAACCTGCAAGACTTTGAATATTAGATAACAACTCAGGTCAAAGGGGGTAACCTAGTTCCTACTTTGATTACAGCTTTCTCAGACTTAGCTTCTAGGATTAGGGTTCAACTGTTAAAAAAAACCTTATCACTCCCTTATAAACAGCACATTCATTTCAAAATCCTTTTATTTACTTTTAAAGTTCCCCTTAACCTTACAACCAGTTGCCTAAGGGACCTTTTCAGAATCATATTTGCGTTAGGTTTACATATCACACTCTGCTATTTGCTCTGCCCTTTTCTTGTTTTGAATATTTTAACAGCCAGCATTAGAGTTCAGTCAATAGTGTTAAAAGTTCAAGCCAAATCTCTCATTTTGTTCTTCTCCTGGGATTCTTTGCATGTAGAACTCTCTGTAAATATAAACTTGTTCTGACTGTGTTACTACTGCGTTTATTTCTACACAGTGAGAGGCTTACTGTGGAGTTTATTCTTGAATTCACCTGAGGTGAAATCCTGGTTCCACTAAGGTCAAATGGAGCAACTTCAATGTGGCAGGATTTCATTTCTAAATAGATTAGGAAAAGAGGTCAGACTTGACCTAACATCAACCTCTCTTTCTAGGCTAGACAAATTCCTGGAGAACTGAAATTGTGCAACAGGCATGCAATACCACCAATGTGATTTGGTGAGATTTCAATTTGCATTCACATTGCACAGGCAAAAATGACTACGCAAGGTTCAGAGCACTGGAGGTCAGAACCATAACAAAGTATGCAGATGGTGGGATTACGGACTTTCTTGAGCGAGACATTGTTGAGGAGTGCTTCATAAATTTGATGGTATGATATGGCCTGGTGGTTTTAGTTTGAAAATAACTATGCCGGTGCCTCTATGAGCATGCCCAGTGTACATGAAAATTTCCCTGACTCAAAAGCCTGAGCAGACTAAATTAAGTGTTTAGTAGGAATGGTGTCCCTGGCCTCTGTTTGTCAGAGGCTGGAGATGGATGGCACGAGACAAATCGCTTGATCATTGTTTTCGGTCCACCCCCTCCGGGGCGCCTAGTGTTGGCCACTGTCAGCAGACAGGCTACTGGGCTAGATGGTCCTTTGGCTAGATGGACCTTTGGTACGGCCATTCTTATGTTCTTAAGTATTCATTCAGATTATAAAGAATTATTGACTAAACATCCTTGGTTAGAAGACTATACTCATCTTACCTGATCTTCTCTGTAGAACCCTGAAAATCTGCAGATATCCATTTTATATCCACAGTATCTACATCGTGGATGTGGATGCCCATGGCCTATTTTTGCAATTATGGATGCAGATACAAATTTTGTATCTCAAACCCTGGAAATCTGAAGATATCCTCAGGTATCCATATCATCTGATGTCAATGTAGATATCCATGGCTCATTTTTGCGGATACAGATGCAGATACAAATTTTGTATCTACATAGACTCTATTTTCCTGTCCTGGGAAGTGGGAATCCCGGGGCTTCTATTGACTTGTTTCCCTGCACAACTGGGTAACAGATTGGTGCTGCATAGTATGTTAGAGTGTCCAAAACAATTTAGAATCACTTGATTGCCAGACTGCTTGCTTGCTTTCAATCAAATGTTAACTAGCTTGAGGGACGCTCATTTCACACTGTAAGGGGAATACAAAAGTACAATTATTCTCAGTTACAGCAATGTGCAAACAATGTGTTTTCTGTTCAAACATAGGATATATTTGACAAGTGCTATATTTACATTCTTGAACTGCCTTATGCTTTTTAAAACAACTCAGCTGAATTCCTAATAGGCCCAATTCTGATCTTGTTTAAGGCAAACTCCTCTGATGCCAATGGAGTCATTCCTGATTTACACTGATGTAGATTAAAGGAGATTGGAGCACATGGGAAAACATAAACATAAACCATAAACCTATGATTTTGGTACAAGGAAAGAATGGATGAAACAGAAAGGGAAGCAGCAATTAAGATGCTTTCAAGAATATTTTTCTCTGCCAAATTACATGTGCATTATTAGCATGAATTTCCATATCTAGTTTAGGAAGAAATTTACATGTTAAAAACTGCACTAATTTTACTTACAGAAACGTAACCATTTTTCTGGTGGTATTCACTAGTATTGAACAAATAAAAAATAAATTAATTGTATTAGCAGGCAGTTGGGAGGTAACTTTTCTATCAAGCAATTTCTTCTCACTTTTTGGCACTGTCTGTCCTGAATTCTGTAACCCAGATTATCACCTGAATTATGACCTCTTTGTTCAATGCAGCTGGTACAAAATGTACCTGGAGTCACCATAGCCAGACACTGGAAGATAACCCTAGTATATATGATGCAGAACCATCAAAGTAGCTCCTACATAACTGTTGGAACAGAATCTGGACACCGTGTATGAAGTAAGCAGGAGGGTTTATTAACACACAACGCTGGTGGAGTGTCACTTCACTTGTTAGGCTTGGTGAATACTGCCAGACAATAGGTTACAATTGATTATATAGGAAGCTGATAGGTGGAGGAAGTAATGGGGTGGGGGAAGATCCCGGACCCCCTATATAGGTGCTAACCATGAGGCGAAATGAGAGCAATAATCTAAAACAGTGGTCTCCAATGTGGTGCCTGCGGGCGCCATGGCGCCCGCCGAGCCATTTCTGTGTGCCCGCCGACTGATCGGGGCCGGCCCCGCCCCCGGGCGCGTGGCGCATGGGCAGTGCCGGCCCCTGGGCACGCAGCGTATGGGCGGCCCCGGCCCCGGGTGCACAGCGCAAGGGCGGTGCCAGCCCTGGGCGTGCAGTGTATGGGCGGTGCCGGCCCTGGGCGCATGGCACAGGAGCGGCGCCGGCCCCGGGCATGCAGCGCATGGGCTGTTCCGGCCCCGGACGCATGGTGTCTGTGTGGCCCCGCCCCTGGATGCGCGGCACAGGAGCAGCGCTGGCCCTGGGCGCGTGGCATATGGGCAGCCCCACCCCTTTAGAATAGGGGTTCTTAACAGAATAGCATAGCCTGCCTCAGAAATTTTTACCCTACAATTACTATTCCCTCTGTGAAAATGGGGGAAAGAGGATGTGGACAGGAGTTTTCCTTGCATCCCATTGTTCCTTGGTTGCCAAAAAAAAAAGCCAGCATGGGTAAGAGTATAACAAGTAGGAGGAAGCAATAACACAATGCATAATGGGTGACATCTACAAGTATTTCTGCTAAGATTACATCGCACAAGATACAACAACCAAAGGATCACTTAGGGCAGGTCTACACTATGTGGAAGATCGATGCTTCACAGGTCAACCTTCTGGCATTCAATTTAGCGGATCAGGTATGGACCCATACACTGAATCCTGAGGCCATCTCCAGCCAGTGTCTGGTGATAATCCTTTTTTGTGAGGAGTAAGGGAAGCCGACAGGAGCATTTGTTCCTGTCAGCTTCCCACTACGTGGATGGCAAAGAAACACGATTTAAGATACATTGACTCCAGATATATAATTAATGTAGCTGGAGTTGCGTATCTTATTTCGACCTTCTGCTATAGAGCAGACCAGGCCTTAGAGTCTATTGCATGGAGTATACTGAGCTGGACATAAGGGTCTACGAAGCCCATGTCTGTGCATCCCTACATTTTGTGAGGAGTCCCCTTTCTGATTCATTGCTGGAGGGGGCCCCTGCTCAAGCTATTGGCTGGCTGCAAATACTGTAAACCAGAATATCTGGTGTTCTGTCAGTGCAACTTCTGATCACACATGGGGACATACCACTGGAGGAACCATCTCAGATGTACTCTGTGGACAGCCCACTGTCTGAGGGATTCAGAGTAAGAGGGGTTATGGCTTCACTCCAGGACCCCCTCTGCTATCTCTCAGATGATTTACACCTCTCTTTCCTCCTCCCCCACCACAAAACCATCCTCTTTTGGGGATATCAATTTGCCCTTTCCCTGATCTTGAAAGGGACTATGGCCGGCAGTCCCTGCCCTGATTGCCCAGATTGAAAGTGCTCCCCAGTGAAAATGGGCTTCCACATTCTATTCCATTCCCCAAAGTTACTGAGAGGAAATCTTTGACCTGATGAGGGGATGCCTCTCCTCTGCCTGGCAGACAATACCAGCCCCACAAAAGAGCTAGGAGATACACTTTTGAGCCAAACTGCTCATTCAATCTCTTTCCCAGCTGCTGTGAAATACCCACCTCCCCCTGAGACATCAGGAGAGGCATTAAGGAAACAAAAGTGCACATGCATAAAGCCCATGTCAGTGGAAGAATTTGAGGCATAACACTGAAGCAAAATGGATGTTACAAACCTCTCCTGCGGAGGAAGATGTTGAAAACATAAAAGAGACATCAGGATCAGTACAGAAAGGGTCAAGCACAGAGAGATGAAGGAATCTATGAGACACTCCAGTCTCCAGACCAGGGACAGTTGCTCAAAAAGCAAAGATCAACACTCCCCTATACCAAAAGCTTACCAACCGCTATGCTTACCTGTATGCCTCCAGCTTCCATCCCGGACACACCACACGATCCATTGTTTACAGCCAAGCACTGAGGTACAACCGCATATGCTCCAACCCCTCAGACAGAGACCTACAACTACAAGATCTTCAACAAGCATTCTGTAAACTACGATACCCACACGAGGAAGTGAGGAGACAGATTGACAGAGCCAGACGTGTACCCAGAAGCCTCCTGCTACAGGACAAGCCCAAGAAAGAAACCAACAGAACACCACTGGCCATCACCTACAGTCCTCAGCTAAAACCTCTCCAACACAGCATTAGTGATCTGCAACCCATCCTGGACAATGATCCCTCACTTTCACAGGCCTTGGGAAGCAGGCCAGTCCTCGCCCACAGACAACCCGCCAACCTGAAGCATATTCTCACCAGCAACTACACACCGCACCATAATAACTCTAACTCAGGAACCAAGCCATGCAACAAACCTCAGTGCCAACTCTGCCCACATATATACACCAGCAACACCATCACAGGACCTAACCAAATCAGCCATACCGTCACTGGTTCATTCTTCTGCACATCTACTAACGTAATATATGCCATCGTGTGCCAAAAATGCCCCTCTGCTATATACATCGGCCAAACTGGACAGTCCCTATGTAAAAGAATAAATGGACACAAATCAGATATTAGGAATGGCAATATACAATAACCTGTAGGGGAACACTTCAATCTCCCAGGACACACAATTGCAGATCTAAAGGTAGCCATCCTGCAGCAAAAAAACTTCAAGACCAGACTTCAAAGAGAAACTGCTGAGCTACAGTTCATCTTCAAGTTTGACACAATCAACTCAGAATTAAATAAAGACTGTGAATGGCTAGCAAACTACAAAAGCAGCTCCTCCTCTCTTGGTATTCACACCTCCAGATCAGCTACTAGAAGTGGGCCTCATCCTCCCTGATTGGATCCACCTCGTCATCTCTAGCCTGATTCTGGCCTGCATATTTATACTTGCCTCTAGAAATTTCCACTACATGCATCTGACGAAGTGGGTCTTTGCCCACGAAAGCTTATGCTCCAACACTTTGGTTAGTCTATAAGGTGCCACAGGACTCCTTGCCGCTTTTGCAGATTCAGACTAACACGGCTACCCCTCTGATACTCGACTCCCAGAAAGCATCTTTTTCCATCACTCCTATGACTTTTGTTAGCAAATAGAAAAACTAATCAAGTCTCAGACTCAAGGAAAAGAAAGTTCCATGTTTTCTCTAAACACCACAAGCCATTTCTCTAGGGGGAAGGGGCTACTGTATCCTTTTCTAGGCGTCTGAATTACTGGTAGTAGTATGGGCTGGAATAATTCTTCTGGCGGCCTAGGCCAAGTAGATTTTGTGGGGAGCTCTAGCTTCCGGAGTGGGGCCAAAAATTAGGAGTTCAGTGTGCGGGAGGGGGCTGCTGGGGAATGGAATGAAAGTGCAAGCTCTGGGTGGGAAGCAGGGTACAGGAATGGGCTGGGAGTGGGAGGGTGGGATTTCGGCGAAAGGCAGGGTTCAGGATTGGGCTGAGGGTGGAGATGAAGGATCTGGGCTGGAGGTAAGATACAGGAATGGGCTTGGATGGGGAAGCAGGGCCTGAGAGGGAGGTAGGGTATAGGAGTGGGCAGGAGGTAAGGGGCCTGGTGGGGAGGGAGGTAGGGTTCAGGAGCTGGGCAGGGGATTGGGATGTTTACCTGGCACAGCTCTCGGGGGAAACAAGTGGCTCCACATGGTCCTGAACTTGCAGGCGCCACCACCCCGCCACTCTCATGGCACTCAAAGGGCTTAGTTGCTGCATCCCAGGGCCCCAGGCTAAAGGGGTCCCAGGTTGCAACCCCCAAAGCCCCTTTCATAGTCCAGCCCTGCTGGTACTTAGATAAAGGCCCAGAACATCTTTCCATGCATCAGTCTAGCCACAATGACAAAAGTCCCAATAGCCTGAGCAAACTTAATTTAAACTATAGTCTTCAAAAGAAGTAGCCACAAGCTTTACTTGTAGGCTTTGTCTAGACTGGCCAGTTTTTCCAGAAAATCAGCCGCTTTTCCAGAAAAACTTGCCAGCTGTCTACACTGGCTGCTTGAATTTCCACAAAAGCACTGACTTCCTACTGTAAGAAATCAGTGCTTCTTGCGGAAATACTATTCTGCTCCCGTTTGGGCAAAAGTCCCTTTGCGCAAAGCTTTTGCGCAAAAGGGCCAGTGTAGACAGCTCAGATTTGTTTTCAAAAAAAGCCCCGATCGCGAAAATGGCGATCAGGGCTTTTTATGCGAAAGACGCCCAGATTGGCACGAACGCTTTTCCGCAAAAGTGCTTTTGCGGAAAAGCGTCCGTGCCAATCTAGACGCTCTGTTCCAAAAATGCTTTTAACGGAAAACTTTTCCGTTAAAAGCATTTCCGGAAAATCATGCCAGTCTAGACACAGCCGTAGTGTAATACTGTTATGGGAGACCTCAGCCAAACTGTACCCTATGAGCCCACCATGGATTTAAGAATTTCTTGAAGGAGGAGGAGGAATTTGGCAAAGGAAGTGTCTCTCTTCCTCCCCCTACCCTCCCCCCCCCAAAAGCAATTAAAAATACAAAGTAGCTGAAGCGAAGAATGTTTTAGCAAAAGCTGGGGAGGGGGTGCTAATGGATATCAGTTTTCCCTCACCATTTAAATCTTTCTAGTATTGGCTTTTCTCTTATTCTTATGACACCAATACAGTCATTAGTACTTCACTCTGAAAAGGTTATTAATAATGCCCATCAGATTCTTCTGCCAAAAGACAGGTGGTTAAGGTCTTTTCTACAATATGCCACAGAATCCAAATCCTTTAATCCCAAATTGGATACTTTTGCTTCCAGCTTCATAACAGTGCAAAGCAGACCTAATTAACCTTCATTTAATCAATACCTCTTTTTCCCTGTTGTGAATGGAATACATAGCATTAACCCAATAGCATTAATTCCACTCCGATCAGGAGAAAGAATTATTGATCAGTTGAAAAACAATTCATTCTGATTTGCACAATTTGTCTGGTGAAAGTAAGAGATGGCCTTCTTTCAGATTAAAGTAACTAGATCTACTGTTGCCCTGCAAATATCTTTTACAAGAGACTCTCGCAAAATATCACATCTCCGCCTGCAATCAGCCATGTGAATCATAGTGCATGTATTTGCACAGAGGAAGGACGGAACCTTCAAATATTCTTCCATTTAAACCAAAAATGTTTTCTCCTAGACATAAGCGAGAAAGGGAAAAGCAGCACTTTAATAAACTACATTTTCAATAAAGGTTTGTAAATTGATCCTGAACAACGTATTTCATATATTAATGAAAGAGCAGAGTTTACTACAGTGTATAATTTGAAGTATGGAGTGAAGACCTTGAATAGAGGGACAGGGTGTACCCTCCCTTGGAAATTTTTTTGAAAACATATCTGCTATTTGATACAATCTGGTTCACTCTAAAAGCAAAACATTTGCTTTTCAGAAACTAATTTTAGTAGTCCCAGTGGATAAGTCATCTCTAGTAAGGATAATCAAGCACTATCCAAAGAAGAATGAACACCACCAGCAGAAGAGAAATCATCCCAACTCTCCTTCCAGGAAAATTTCATTAAGGGCTATATTGTGGTCAAGGAGAGGACAATGCTTTTGTATAACCAGGCATGGCCCACACTGTTCAATATAGGAATCCCCATACTCAGTCAGACCAAAGGTCTATCTAGCAGTATCCTGTCTTCCAACAGAACAGTGGCTAATGCCAGGTGCTTCAGAGGGAAGTGAACAGAACAGGTAATCATCAAGTGATCCACCCAGTCACCCATTCCCACCTTCTGGCAAACAGGCTAGTGACACCATCCCTGCCCATACTGGCCAATAGTCATTGATGGACCCATCCTTCATGAACTTATCTAGTTATTTTTTGAACCCTGTTATAGTCTTACCCTTCACAACATCTTTTGGCAAAGAGTTCCACAGGTTGACTGTACATTGTATGAAAAAATACTTCCTTTTGTTTGTTTTAAACCTGCTGACTATTAATTTAATGTAGTGTCCCCTACTTTTTGAGTTATGAGAAAAAGTAAACACTTCTTTATTTACGTTCTCCACACCAGGTATGATTTTATAGACCTCTACAATAAGTCCCCTTAGTTGTCTATTTCTCAGGCTAAAAAGTCTCAGTCTCTCCTCGTACAGAAGCCATTCTATACCCCTAATCATTTTTGTTGCCCTTTCCGGACCTTTTCCAATTCCAACACATCTTTTTAAAGATGGGATGACCACATCTGCACACAGTTTTCAAGACGTGGGCATACCATGGCTTTATATTGAAGCAATATGATCTTTTCTGTCTTATTATCTATTGCTTTTTTAATGACTCCCAACATTCTATTTGCTTTTATGACTGCCACTGCACATTGAGTGGATGCTTTCAGAGAACCATCCACAATGACTCCAAAATATTTCTTGTGTGATAACAACTAATTTAGAACCCATAATTTTATATGCATAGTAGAGATGCTTCCCAATATACATTACTTTGCATTTATCAACATTAAATTTCATCTGACATTTTGTTGCCCAGTCACCCAGTTTTGTAAGATCATTTTGTATCTCTTTGCAGTCTGCTTTAGTCTGCTTTAGACTTAACTATCTTGAGTAGTTTTATAGCATCTGCAAGGTTTGCCCCCTCACTGTTTACTCCTTTTTCCAGATAATTTATGAACATCTTGAATGGGAGTGCCCCTAGGGATTTCTTCTGGGACCGCCACTATTTACTTCTTTCCATCTCTCCATTCTGAAAATTGACCATTTATTCCTATCCTCATTACCATATCACGAGAGGACCTTCCCTCTTATCCCATGACAACTTAATTTCTTTAAGAGCCTTTAGTGAGGGACCTTGTCAAAGGCTTTCTGGAAATCTAAGTACACTATATCCACTGGATCCCCCTTGTTCACATTTGTTGACCTCCTCAGATAATTCTAGTCGATTGGTGAGGCATGATTCCTTTTTACAAAAATCTTGTTGACTCTTCCTTAACAAATTATGTTCATTTATGTGTCTGACAATTTTATTCTTTACTATAATTTCAGACAGTTTGCCCGGTATGGAAGTCAGGCTTTACCTCTGAAAAGCCCTTTGTATAATTGGCATCACATTAACAATCCTCCAGTCATTTGGCACAGAAGCTGATTTAAATGATAGGATACAAACCACAGTTTGTAGTTGTGCAATTTCACATCTGAGTTCCTTCAGAACTTGTGGGTGAATGCCAGCAGGTCCTGGTAACTTTTATTACTATTTTGTTTATCAATTTGTTTCAAAATCTCCTCTAATGACACTTCAAATAGGGACAGTTCCTCAAATCAGTCACCTAAAAAGAATGGCTCAAGTTTGGGAATTTCCCTCACATCCTCATCCGTGAAGACCAACACAAAAAAATTCATTTAGTTTCTCCACGATGGCCTTCGCATATTCAACTGCTCTTTTAGCATCTCAGTTGCCCGGGATGCTTTAGCAGCCTTCTTGATTCTGATGTGCTTTTAAAAATTGCTATCAGTTTTAGAGTATTTGGCTAGCTGTTCTTCACATTTCTTTTATCACCTTCCTAATTATATTATTAGACTTCACTTGCTAGAATTTACGCTCCTTTTTATTTTTCTCCCTATGATTTAACTTCCACTTTTTAAGGGATGTCTTTTTGTCTCTCACTGCTTCTTTTACTTGTTTTACGTAGTTGTTCAGCCACGGTGGCACTTCTTTGGTTCTTTTACTATGTTTTTTAATGTGAGTTATACATTTAAGTTGAACCTCTATTACTCTGTCTTTAGGCACTGAGCCTTTTAATTTTTGTTTAACCTCCACATTTTTGCATAGTCCCCCTTTCTGAAGTTAAATGCTACAGTGTTGGGATACTGTGATGTTTTCCCCACCACAGAGATGTTAAATTTAATTATATTATGGTCACTATAACAAGCAGTCCAGCTATATTCACCTGACCAGATCCTGTGCTGCATTTAGGAATCAATTAAGAAGTGCCTCTCCTCTTGTGGGTTCCAAAACTAGCCACTCCAAGAAGTGGTCATTTAAGGTGACAAGAAATTTTATCTCTGCATCCTGTCCTTAGGTGACATGTACCCAGTCAAAATCCCCCATTATTATTGAGGGTTTTTAAAAAATTGTAATAACCTCTCTAATCTTCCAGAGGATTTCATAGTCACTATCACCACTCTAGCCAGGTGGTTGATAATACATTCCTACTTCTATATACTTATTATTAGAGCATGGAATTACTATCCATTGAGATTCTGTGGTACAGTTTAGTTCATTTAAGATTTGTACTTCATTTGATTCTACACTCCAACATCTAGTGCTACTCACCCACTAGCATGACCTGTTCTGTCCTTTCAATTTTGTATCCTGGCATTGAGACCCCACAATTCTGCCTATCTAACTGGCCCTGTGTGTGGAACTAGAAGCATTTCAGAGAATGCTACCATGGATGTCCTGGACTTCAATCTCTTACCTAGCAGCCTAAATTTACCCTCCAGGATCTGTCTCCTATCCTTCCCTATGTCATTGGTACCTACATGTACCATGGCCACGGGCTCCTCTCCAGCACGACACATAAGTCTACTTAGATGTCTCAAGAGATCTGCAACCTTCACACCAGAAAGGTAGATCACCATGCAGTTCTCCCAGCCATGGCAAACCCAGCTATATGTGTTTCTAATGATTGAGTCCCCAAAACTATTATCTGCCTCTTCCTAATAACGAGAGGTATCCTCAGTGCGACAACATACAAAAACCCCATCTGGAAGGAGGTTACCTCTGTTTCAGTTAGATGTTCTCCTCCCCAGAGACAGTACAGAGGCTCAACAGAGGCTGTCAGACTGAGTTTGGGACCATTCTACTGTGTCCCATGACATCTCATCTCTATATTCCTCTCTGTCTCCCTTAGCTCCTCCAGTTCAGCCACTCTGGTCTCCAACGCCTGCACATGGTTTGAGGGCCAGGAGCTCCTTGCACCCAGTGCACACATATACCACCTACCCATAGGTCAGATAATCAGACATGCTGCATTGGGTGCAATAAAGTGACTAGCCCCTCACTCATTTGCTGGACTTCAGCCTGCATTCTCTTTTTACTACTGTAGCTTGCTCTTTTATTGGTGTTTTGTTTTTATCAGGGGTTGGTTTTGGCTTTAAGTTTAAAGAATGTTAAGTGCATCTAGCCCCCCCACACGCACTCTCTCCTGTAAAACTCCTCTGTTAACTGTCCTAAGTGACTAGAAGAGCTAGCGAACAAGGAGTGGGCTTTTTAATGCCCTGGTCTTCCTGAGTAGCCCTGCGCCTTGGTTAAGGGTTGATGGGTGCTAATGGGCTTAGGGATCAAAGACTCATTAAGAAGCTCTCTGCCTTGCCTTGCAGGCAGGCTAGGCTCAGCATACAGTCCCTCCAAACAAACAGCTCACACGATATATTTCAGTCAAGCAGCAAGCACACCACAAACACACATACTACAGAAAACAACTTACCCCCAAAGGTCACATAATCACTCCTTCTTCACCTGGAGAACTCCCTTACAAAACTCCCGTGTTAGCCGCTCCTGTTTGCTACCCTATCCCAAGTAATGTCATTCATAATACTTTGTACCATTAACTAGACTAAGGCAGTCTATCATCTACAGAATGTTATTTCTCTGAGGTTGTACACCTCAAAGGGTTTTTAAACAAAAGTCTTGCGTGCATATATATTGGAATGTAGAACAATGTTCCAGCTTCTTAAATAAGAAAAAAATAGTAGTCTAGGCTTTTATGTTAACACCCAGTTCTGTTTCCACATGAAACTTAGATGCTATGTTGATACATGTACTAAAATATATAAATTAAATACATTTTAAAACATTAACTTGGAAACACATCTCTTTCCTAAGTTACTAACATGCATGTGAAAGCAAAGGGTAAAATGCTGCATTACAACTTGAGATGGCTCATTAGCATTCTCAGATGATGTTCCCACCTCACTCTGTGTTGTAATTAAACAAAATCCTACCAGTGTTTTAGTGTTCCTGAAAATAGTCAAATGGTCTTCAAACATACACATACAGTGGCATAAGCTTACAGATAACTTGGATTCATAGGGATAGGAAAATGCTTACATTACTAAAGTGATTCAATCCCCAAATATTTTTCAAGTACTGTAAATAGGTTTTTATAAATTTTAACTTGGACACTCATCTTTTTCCTAAGTTAATACAGAGTAGGATGCAATCAGACATTTTTGGGTCTTGTTTTCCATTAAGGTTCATCAATAATTGAGAAAGAATCCATAAGCATCTGGGAAGATATGCCAGGCATGGGAGAGGACACAGGCAATTTCTTTTTGGAGCAGCAGCAAGACATACTCTAGATTGTGCGGTGCCCTGGGTCCCCAAGCCATAAAATCATAGAAATACAGGGCTTGGGAGGGATCTTGAGAAGTCATCAAGTCCAGCTCCCTGTGCTGAGACAGGACCAAGTAAACTTAGACATCCCTGACAGGCATTTGTCCTACCTGACCTTAAAGATCTCCAATGATAGGGATTCCACAACCTCCCTTGGAAACCTATTCCAGAGCTAAAAACCTCCTACAGTTAAAAAGTTTTTCTTACTCATCTAACTTAGATCTCATACACTGTGCAGAGAGGATGACTCCTGTCTGACCAACCTCCTCAGCCACTATATCCGTGCTCTTTTACCAGTATGCTTCAAAATAGCGAAGCCACACAGTAGCCCTATTATTGTCCTTTTCAAATCCAACTGTCTCATACTCAAGGTGACAGTGTATGAAAAAACTTGAGGCATGACAAGGAACTAAAAGGTGCTCTAATGTGTGTATGTCTATGGGAAGATCATTCTATTCTAAGTCATATTTAAATCTTCAACTTGTTCTAATAATACCGTTACCAAGCAACACCACCTCAGCCTGAGTCAGCATTGAATACACTTTGCTTTAGAAAAGCCTTTAGTTACAAATACATATTGCAGAAGATATTATATGGCTAATTTATACTGGTGCTTCTTTATCTGTATAATTGCAATGGGGTAGGAGGAGAATTAGTTGGACATGTAGTCCATAAAACAGACCTTAGAGACATTGTACACTAACAGAATCCCAAGATGGTGAAAGACAGCTGTTCTTGTTATGTGCTCTTTTTAAAAAGACAAAGCTATTTGCAGTGTACAAGTTTCATTGATCTTACAAAACCCTAGAACCAAGCTTTGCATTCTTGAGCTCCACCTACTGGCACTTTATTAACAAGTTTTTTTCTACATAAGCACAAATCTTATTTCTAGAGAATGTCTGTTACAGTTATTCTGAAGTCAAGGGAGAAATGTTGATTTTCACTAGCTGATGATCTGACCCAGGATGTGTGTGATTAATTTGAATGGTGTTTGACAGTACTATACTATTTCCATTGCTTTTACCCTTTTAAAAGTTGTATTCAATTAAAGAGGTCTTCAGCAGAGGCATTTTAAAGGTAAGACTATTTTCACATCATTATATAGGGCAGAAACATAAATTCTGTTAATGTAATCATTCCAAATAAAAGGTACGCCAATCATTTTATATTAATTCAGAGGCATATGTTCTAACTTGGGAAATGTACACACCCTCATTTTCTTTGGCATTCTAATTAATCATTATATGAGACACCATGCAAGGTGCTCTCCCTTATGTAGTAGGTACACGGAATCAGCCAATGGAAGCACACGTCACAATGCTTTTAAAGTAATCCAATTCATTTCCTCAAGAACAGCACAGCGCATTCTAAAAACGGCAATTGTAGTGAGCCCTATTTTAACAAAAGCTTTTTAAACCCATTTAGAGGTAAGGTAAAGTTGTACCAGGCTGAGCAGGTATTCCTTATATTTATAAAAGGAAGTTCAGCAAGCACCACTAATAACTTCTCCAATAGTAAATAACTGAGAAAAAATTATTGATCCCCACTGTACATTTGAAAATATCTTAACTAGTGAGACAATCTGGTTGAAGTAATAATTAGTGCTTGTCAGAAAAAAAGGAGGAATTGTGAAAATGTTTTTGATTTTTCTGCTTTTTGCCAACATTTGAAATCTAAACCTCCAATATACAACTCAGTGGGAAAAACAGATAGAAACTACAACAATAGACTATGATAAACTCCTGCACACAACTATTATGCTGATTGTTTCACTATAGTGAAACAAGCAAATCTAAGGCAGAGTCTCCAACAGATATACCACGCTCATAAACTAGCAGTGGAGAGTGGAAACATGCAAAGAATTGTGTAACCTAAAAAAGATGTGATGGTACAAAGCATGTGACTGAGGAGAGAGAGTGAAGGAGACAGACACTTTGGACTCTATGCTCCAAAATAAGAGGGAATCAAAGAAAGAGAAAGCATTTTCCATGAACAAGCCATAAAGAGAAACCGCACAGCTTGAATAGAAAGGAGAAGCAGGACAGCAAACTGATGCGTAGCATCTTTCCAATGAATCAGAAATAATGACAAGCAGCAGACACAGAAGCTACAATTCCAGACCCGTTACAAAGTCACAGCCTAGAAAAGTGCTCAGTGTATCTAGCTCTCAGCATCCAAAGTCTCATGATTTCTGTATTATTTTAAATTTTGACAACCGTTCCAGAGTGTGTCATACCAATAAATTAAAATACCTCTCTCTTATTTTCAATATACATCAAAGCAGATCTCAAAGCACTTTACAAAGAAGAGCAGATACTATTATCACTATTTTAAAGATGGGAAAACTCAGGCAGAGACCAGTTAAGTGACTTATCCAAGGTCACACTGCAGGCTAGTGTCAGATCCAGGAGAAGAACCCAGGTTTCCTAGTCTACTCGGCCACACTTCCTCTCCAATATATTATTAATTTGAAACAAAGATTTGCCTGCATTTTGATTGTGAAAGAATGTATTAGAATTGCCAATTGCAACAAAAACTTTTGGTTTGATATCAACTGTTTCTTGCAGTTCTTAAAAATAACCTTGTGTCCTAACCTTGAATAGACAAGTATATTGGGTTATCCTGATTTCTTCTTGTCAGTGACATCAGAAGGAGTGTTGGCTGCTTTCCTGATCACTCTGCTGCATTGTGCAACCAGAAACTCTCTTGGGGTTTTATACTGCAGATCACAACCATTACTCTATAACAAACAAAGAAGACAGAATGATACTCAACCATTTGTAATTAAATCTGGACATGAATAATTCAAGACAGCAGCCAAACTCTTATGGCATTGGACTGACATGATGAAAATTAATATCTGCCCAAATTCTTGATATGTAATTTCCCTGATAGCAGTTACACAATATACAATTCATTCCAAACAGTGATTTTGGAAGTGAGTATATCTGTAGTTCTTGGCAGCAAATATTGTCTGCCCCTCCTAGCACTGACCCACACTCAATTGAACAGCAATAAAACTAGGGAGGTCTGTCCATGAATTAGAGCTAAAAACAGCACAGAACACTAAAAGCCAGGACTGGTGGCTGTAAACAAACTTTATGGGATGGTGGGAATCTTGGCCACACCCAAAATAAGTGGACATCTGGCTAACTAAAATCATTCCAGACCACTGATGTTGCTGGACCAGAGAGTGCCAGATTAGCAAGGTTCAACCTGTACCAACTAAAATGAGCAGTTTGCTGGTAGGGTGAGGAATCTCTCATAGGAGAGGTCCTGGAGCTGAGGTGGCACTGCTCTGCACTTGATGGTAATTAGCATTTGTGTGACGTGGATATGAAACACTACTGAATTGTAATTCACTTACAACTTGCACAAGTGTTACAGAAGGTGCAAGATGGTGGGAACTCAGACCTCTGGATTTATTTTTGAGCATTATAGTGGTATATACAAAAACTTGGGGGAAATATTTGGTTTTATACAGCACTGGTTTTATATAGCATTACTCCACTGGCCACAATGGAGTAACCCAAGTGTACATCAAAGATCAGAGTCAGTCTAAGTATAAATTGAATACAGGTATCCAAGGCCAAAATATTTCCCTCGCATATTTTAGATTTTTAATCCCAAATCCATGCTCCTCTAAAATTTATTTTAAAATATACATGCAACTGCAGTTTAGGGGCTTCAAAAATAAGTTTTGTGGCTTCCTGTTTTGTGCCTGCAGTTGATAAACAATGATCATATGCCTACATCTCGCCATCAGTAATGGTGATTGAGCATAAAAAATATTTGGACATGATAAGACACTACATAAAATGAGGTTGTTGTTGTAGTGCTTACATTTTAAAATGCCTGGTCAATTCAAACCAAATAGGAGAAAATGTTTACCAGGCAGGCAGGGATAAAATTAATTAAGGGAAAATTCTTGTTTTCAGATTTCTTAGAAGTGTACTATAGATATGAAGCATTCAGAAAGGTATTGTGATGGCAGTGTAGACGCTGTATAATCTAACAAGACTAATATGCAATAATGTTATGAATTCTGTAGGAGATGCTATGTAATAATTTAAGAGCATGGAGATTCAGTAGTTTTATTAAAGCTAAGTGATCTGGTCTGGGAGGAGAAGCGACTGTATAGTGGATTATAAGACTTTCCAGTAGAAAACATTAATCTGCCTGAATATGGAGGCGGTAGGAAGAACAAACAGAAAGAAGAAAGTGATCACAGATAGGGTATATCTACACTGTAGGCCATAGCCGCAGGTCCTCCTGGACCCAGTGCTCCTGGATGCGGAGCTGCTGCTCCAGTAGCTGTAGGTGCCGCTGCTGGTAGTCCTCCAGGTTGCAGGTGCACCTGCTGGCCCGGGTGCAGGTGGCTGTTGCAGGTGGGGTGGTGCGTCCTGCAGTCCCAGGTGCTGCGGCTGTGGTGAAACAAGAGCAGTGGTCAGTTCTCCCTGGGGACACGGTGGGTGAAATCCAGCCCCTCTGCAAGGTCGAAGGCAGGGGAAGGGGCCAGGGCCCTGCATGACACCCAGCTGCTGCTCCATGGTGGGCAAGGCCCAGGCGCATGGTCCCTGGGCTCCCTCTCCCCCCACGCCCCCCATACACATAAGGGGAGCATGATGGCACTCAGATGTGGAGCCCTCCCCGGCCTTGGACGACACAGCCGATGTGCTCTGTGGGGTGCCTCGGGGGTCCTGTGTCCTGGGCAGGCTCCCTGCAGGCTCCTGGCTCTCGGCGCCCTCCTCCTCCGTGTCCAGGACGGGTCCCTCTGCCCCAGGGTCGATCACCACCCGGGGGGCATGCACTGCGTGAGCCCCCAGGATGCGGTCCAGGGCCTCATAATGGGGGCATGCCTCCGGGTCGGCCCCTGGCTGGGAGGCCCTGGAGTAGGCCTGCCGCAGGTCCTTAATCTTGCAGCGGACCTGCTCCCGGGTCCGCATGTGGCCTCTGGTGGCTAGGCTGTCAGCCACGCGGCTGTAGATGGCCGCGTTCCTGTGGCTAGTGCGGAGATCGTGGATTTTGGAGGACTCCCCCCAAACCTTGATGAGGTCCACGATCTCCGCACTAGACCAGGCGGGCGCCCGCCTCTTGCGGCCCCGGGCAGGCTCCTGGGAGCTGCCAGCCTGGTCCTGGGAAGAGGTGGAGGGCTGGGTGGCAGCGGGTGGCTGGCTCATGCCGTGCCAGGTGCAGGGTCTGCTGGCTGGGTGCTGGCAGGCTTGCAACTGGCACAAGCACCGTAGCTAGACCATGGCCCTTTAAGGGCTCCGGGGCCGGGAGGGGGGCAGAAGAGTTTCCCTGCTTGTGCCCAGAGTGGCCACCAGGGAAAGCTGGGAAGGGCTAGCCTCCAACTAGTTCGAATTAAGTGGCTACACAGCCCTTAATTCGAACTACTTAATTCGAACTAGGCATTAGTCCTCGTAGAATGAGGTTTACCTAGTTCGAATTAAGCGCTCCGCTAGTTCGAATTAAGTTCAAACTAGTGGTTTGCATGTATAGACACTATGAAAGTTAATTCAAACTAACGGCCGTTAGTTCGAATTAACTTTGTAGTGTAGACATACCCTGAGAGGGCCTGCACAGACATATACCTATATATGTAGTTTCCTGCTCACCTAGTCCACTTTTTTTCTCTTCTTAAAAGGTAATAACTTTTGCTATGAATCACCCTGATGAATGAAACAATGATGCTTAGTTGTGTGCAGAAATATAAACAGGAAGATTTTGTGAGAAATAAAACCCGTAACCTTAGATTTTTGGAGATTAAAATATAAACTCTGCTCCAACAGAGACCAGAGATTAAATAGTCCCAATTTCGACATTAAAGGCAGAGGTTTCCAGACTTGCATGGAGGAGAGTTTGGGACAGTTAGGTGAGTTTCGCATGAGGAAAGCTGTGTTTTAAAGCAGTGCGGTGAAGCTGTGCAGCTTTAGAAGGGCACGCAGGAACTCAGCACACAGGTGGGAAGAGAGGTAGCTGCCAGTAGTGATCCTGGGATGTCTCCTGGCTTGAAAAGGAAACAGGTGCCTTCTGGATCTCGCTCACAAGAGATGGGGCTTCAGCATTGCCTCACTCCTCTCAATCGATGAATGGGCCAATAAGATAATAACAGTGCCCCCACCGACAAGCGAGTACATTTACACTGCTCTGTGGGTGTCTACGGGCAGGTGAAGTGAAGTTAAACACCAGATTCCCCACAAACTTGTGTGTATAATCCAAGGGATCTGATTCCCACCTGGGAGGAAGGGAGTCTGTATCACTGATGTCTCTGGGACTAGAGTCAGAGGCGCACTCGGTGGCATGGCTGAGAGCAAGAGTTTACCTCAGGGTGACTGCTGTCCCACCCTGTAGCCAGACATGAACCCCATCTTGTTCCCCCCCCCGCCCCCCCGCCCCCCCCTCGAGAGCAAGAGAAAGGCAGTCAGCCTTTGATGCCCTGGGAACGCAGGTGTGCTGCCTGTCCCTGACTCTACCATAAACAGAAACGAGACAGTAAATGGGCTAGCTGATGACCCGGGGGCCTCCCGCCGCCCTGATGGCTAGTACCAGTAATTGACACGCCTGCACTGTCCCAGGAGAGGAATCTTCGCCCATCACATACTAGAAGTGCCCATTGTCTGCATTTTCCCAGGTGTGAATTATGCTTTGCACCCTTCGTGGGAAACTTGGCATTCAAAGCCATTTTTCCTAATTGGCCACTTGAGACCAGGAAGAAGCCTACATGACCCAAGGGGTATAAAGAGGGGTTTAGTAGCCCACCCCATTTTTGAGCTCCAATCATCTACACCTGCTGGCAGGTTTTGATTGACTCCCCGAGGTCTGTGGGACGCCCAACCTCGCCCTACTTCTTCCCGAGGGATTGAGAGAAAGACGCTGGCCACGCCAAGTCTGGAACGCAGGGGTGAGAATATATACCTGCTACGTGTCTATTTTGCATGCATTTAATAAGAGCTCAGAGAACCAAAAGGGTTTCATGGTACCTGTAAGTGACTTTTGTTTTAAGTGTAATTTCTGTCCTGTCCTTTTGTAGTGGCTGTGTTATCTGTAACACAGCAGTAGCATTTAACAGCTAAGTTTACCCTCTAACAATAAAATAGTAACTGTTTGCTTTAACCTGACTCCTTCAGTTGCTGTAACAGAACCAAGCACAATTTAAAAGAACTCCAGCCGGTCATAAGGGACAGATCCGTTGGGCGCCCACAACCTCTTCCAGGTTGCCCGCTGCTAAGGACCCCGGTCCTGGCAGTTGAAGTCTCGGGTGTATAAGCTCTCCCTGTAAACTTATTGGGGCGCCCGTCAACCTCCTCCAGGTTGCCCACCTCTAAGGGACCCCGGTCCTGGCAGTTGAAGTCTCGGGTGTATAATACACACACACACACCACTCACTGCCCTGACCATTGGCTGACAGACCCTTAGCAAGCTACAGGTCACCAGGAAAGAGAGAGAACAGCTCAGAAAAAGGGGGTCTGGGAAGAAAGCCAACAGTGAATGGGAATTGGCATGGAATTGGGAATTGTTCTATTCACAGGGAGCTGAACAACCCAAATGGACGTCTTGTCCAGGCGTTTCCTTTGTGCTAGGAAATGAGGCATCCCAGAACCTAGGGGAGAGAAATTAACAAAGCAGGAAACTCATCTCTCTGGTGTAGCATTGCTCACTGCCCCAGTCACACCACCACACACTGCCCAAGGCAAGGAATCCAAGTAGCTGAAGCTACCATTCCAGGCGACGTGTTGCAGCTGGGATCTTTCTGCACCCTGCCCTTCATTTCTGGGCACATCCAGCCCCATCAGGAGCAGAGGGGGACACGCAACATGAATAACCCAACCCCCTGCCAAACATAAACTAATGCAGTGGATTTGCTTCTGAGGCTCCAGCAAATGTTTCATTTCAACCAGTTGGAAGCAAAAGTAGCGAAATAGGCAGTCTGGAAGAGATGGGAGGGGGACTGGGATCTCACCCCAAGAAAGAAAGGTAGAGAGACAAAAGGACAGGCACGCTCCCCTCCAACCCCACTGACCTAGTGTAGAACAAGGGGCGGGGGAGCAGGAGAACTAGATGCAGGGAAACAGAAGTGAACCAAACCCAGATTGCATTGGGAGTATTGCAAAACAAGTGCGGTGTGTGGGAGGGCATGATGTGGGGGCTGGCGAGAGGTTACTCACAGCCCTTGCCTAGCTACTACATTTGTATATGGTTTGGAGAGATGCGAGTTTTGACTATCACCCTCGTGCCACGCTGTCAAGCAATAAGATAAATGAGGCTCAATCCTGCTCCAGTTGAAACCAATGGGACTTTTGCTGTTAACCCAGTGGCCCCCAACACAAAAAAAGGTTCCCCACCACTGCCATAAATAAATAAAATATTGAAACCTTTTGTGTTGGACATAAAATTAATATTTTACTTTATTTAAAATGAAGTTCGATAAACTAACATGAGAAAATTAAAACACTTAATCTGTTTAATAATTTAAATTAAACCATTCTCCTTAACTGCAGCACTAGTAAAATAGCTCACACATAATTATGTAATTAACAGTGAATTTCCATTAGCAACTGGTGGTCCACAGAAAGGTTTGCATTGAGCCAGGTGATCCACAGGCCAAAAAGTTTAAGAACCACTGTCAGAGCAATTGAAGTTCAAAAGTGAGGAATGACTGTAAGTTATAATTTGCCATGGGAAGTCTACTTTTGCTAGTTATTGCATAGCTGAAAAGGCCATACAATAGATGAGTCCTTCGCAAGTCAGTCAGTAACAACACAACATAACTGACAAAAAGCATGAGAAGAGGACTACTTTAATTCTCATCCTCTCTTTGAAATTCTGGCAGAAGAAAATACGCATAGAAACAGATTAATAGATCACAGTTCAGGTGCTGATGTATGCATGAGTGAGATAACTATTGCTTTTAAAGGTATAAATCTCAGAAAGGGCATCTTCATTTGCTCTCTTTAAAAACACTCCCCCCCCCATGCATATAAAACGTTAGATTTTAATTTTTTTTAAATCCCCAATTCATCTTCACCTTTGGAATTCTCCGGTGAGTCCCATTTTCTATTTGTCCACCTAGAGGTGGTATCAAGGGATGTGTAAACCCCAGGTGTCAACAGACACTAATAGATTAGTGAAGACAGCAATCACTCCCCTCACCTGCAGCAGAATAGCTGGTTAGTACAGTTCCCCTGCAGAAAGAAGAAGGTTGCTGCTGGAGAGGCTGGGAGCCACCACAGAACAGTTCTACAGGATCTGCTCATGGAGAGAGCAGCTCAGAGGGATTAAATTCTAGGCAGAAGGAGCCCGTAGAGAACGTTGTACCTACCAAAGATGACTGCAAAGGCTGTAAGCGGGAAGTAGCAAGGGAGGCAATACAGGACATAACAAATGGTTTTTAGCTGCTGACACAGGGTTCTGGCCTGGGCAGAGACCCGAAGGAGAGGGTGAACCTGGTATTCCTACAGCCTCCCAGAGCATTGGTAGTGGGTGACCCAATTTTCTGTCCCTTCACCTCATTTAATATAGGTGTGACCTGTAGCAGCCATTACAAGACTTATCCTGCTTGAGCCCCTACAGCTCCTAGCTACAGCATACCAATGTGCACAGAATCTTCATAAGAGATAGCTGTAAAGAACTAACACATCTCTATTGAGCAGATATGAACTTGACCAAAAAACAAGGCAGATTTTTATTAGGGCAGCAAAAGGCCCATCCCGCACAAAAGCCAGCCTTCCTAAATCTCCAGCTCCTTCAAGGGTACGTGACTGAGGTGGAATTGAAGGTTATGAGTTCTATTTCTGACATTGTATGTGTGTAGTTTAATTGAGGACAAAACTGGCCAGTTCTTAAAGTTACCTGAAACAGGAGGGACTTTTCACCTCAGGATATCTGAAAGTGAGTGCTGCTTACTCAAGTCAGGTGGAGGTAGAGGCGTTCCCCTTTGTTTTTAGTACAAGAGAAGGAGCTGTGTCCCTCCTTACTTTAACCCCAATGTGTGAAGGATTCATGAAAATGCTCCAGATAGGAGGGGGAATAGGCAGTTATTCTTCACTAGCTTCCTAGAAAGTGCCTCCATGGAAATATCAAAGATTCTTGAATGATCTCATCATAACAGCAAATCAGCATTGTCTCAAGCTGCGATTTAATCTCCGCAGGTACATGCTGGGCAACACCTCAGTCATCCCCAACCACAGTGGCTTCATCCACAGTTTCAGTGACAGACAAAATAAGACAAAGTTCTGATCTATTCATAGGCCCCTGCACATTCCCATTTAGGGATCTTTGAAGATGTTTAATATAAAGTATTAATAATGTACATTAATTTAATGTATTGTCTACATGGGGAATTCACAAGGCTATTAGTGCAAGATAGCTAGTGTATGAATTTAAAGCACAATGGCTATTCCTCACTAACTTGGTGTGCAGACTCTCCTATTCCATACTAAGGATATCTCTATACTACACAGCTTTTAGCAACAAAGCATCCTTGTCAGCTTGCGCGAATGCTGTTTGTCAGCACTATTTTGGTAGGTTTCACCTTGTTGGCAGGAAAGTGCTCCTGCCAACAAAAGCAGCATTCACACTTTCACTTCCCGCAGCAAAACTGTCATTCATAGGGGGAGGAGGGTTAAAAACCCATGAATGACAAAAGTTTTGTCTATCAAGTATAAGTGTAGACATACCCTAAAAGTTCCTTTATGCCATTTAACTTAATGACAGCACTTCTAAAGGCAGAGTGTCTACATAGGGAACTTGTGTGCAATAGCTGTTTTCAACAAGCTATTCCAGGCTCTTTCTCTGTGTAGACAAGCTCTTAAACCTGTACAAATCAATAGGCAACAGCCAACTAATTGAACCACACTAGGCAAAACTATGGGATTTTGCTTCCAGATGAGATTCAATCCATGTGAAGAGGATTCCAACAAGCTACTAAATAGTAACGCAACAGCAGTATAATTCATTGTACAAAATTAAGCTGCGTCGTCAAAGGTCAATTCCGTTGTACCATCCCTGAAGTTCATATCAGATCATACAACACCCCCCTCCATATTTTTATAGCAATAAATCTTACAAATGCAGGTCACATTCACCTTGAGGGAAGATAGGACCAAACACCTCCTCTCTGTTGCAGATAAGAGGAGACAGAAAGCCAATTTTATTTTCTGCCAACATACTCTTCACCAGGCCCTTTGATCTCACCTTGTGTTGAATACTGATAACACCCTTCGTTCCATTATGTAATTATACCTGTTATCCCAAGAGACTTGCGATTACAATTACAGACTCCTGTCCAAGACAAACCTAAATAAACAAGATTATTTAAAAGATTATGGAAGACAAATATATGCACAATTTGTAATGAAGAATCCCATGTCATCTATGAGAAACTAGTGGGGGGGGGGACCTAGAAAAGTTCTGGATCTTGCTTCTAGAACACAGGCAAGTATTTTAGAGGAGTCAAAATATCATTTTTTATTGAAATACTTTCCTTTCTGTCCTCCTGCATTCTCTTTCTACTCTCCCTCCTTTTAGAATATTTTACAAGGTAACCATTCTAATTATTGCTATTATTTTTTCAACATCCATGTCTTTTGCTGTCTGTGTCATGCACACGTTTATTTATCTTGTTTCCACCGTATTAAACTATCACACAAATAAAGAAATGATAATGATTGAGAAGGCTTTTCCACTTCAAGATCTAGTTTTCAGGGTATTGAAAGTTACATTCAAAAGTTCCATTGTGTAATAAAACATCTTAACAGCAAACTTATATTGCAAAAAAAATGGACCCAATCCCATTTGGTCAGTTTTGATTCGTTCACGCCATGAATACAGTTTTCCACCAGCAGATTATGAATTTTTTGAGGTTTTATTATTTGTATCTGATTTCTCAGAAACTTTCTTTTGCCAATGGGAGGTGCGAGGCTCTATGGCTGTGGAGCTTTAGAAAAAACGAAGTGTCACAGGCCTGCCAAGGGCTTTCCCTGGCTGGTCCATGACCCAATTTTGAAAATCCCCATGTAATATACAAGGCCGCAGTTATGCTTTTAAGCAGCCATTAGCTGCAGATACATCACAATGATCTTAGGGGAGCAGCTGGACTTGGTTTGGTGGCAGTTATGATAAGAGACCGGCTGGGGCTTGAGCCAGCACAAAGGAGGGGGTCCAGGTGTGGTGGAAACGCAGGGCAAGGGCTCATGCTGTGATCTTGTGTTCAGCACCACCCATGTGCCGGGAGAGTGTAACTTTCCCTTCCCTCATGTGAGAGGGAGGGGGCAAAGGTCCAGGCACAGCTGAAGGGCAGGGACTAATGCAGACATTAAGGAGCCTCCAGGTGGGAGGGGAGTCAGGCATGGCAGCATGGCAGGGGCTCAACACATTCGTCAATGGGGATGAGCAAACAGAGGTTTACTGATGAGGCATCACTTAGCTTCCCTTGCATGATATCAATCTTCTCCCAAATCACACAGAATGTTAGGGAGCGGATGCTGACTGGATATGGCCAGAAACCTGGACCTTGTGCTGCCATGATGCCAGACCACTTACTGGTGGCTTGGTGTGGGAAGGTGTCCTACTGCGGAAGACGAAATAAGGCAGGCCTCCCCAGACACCTTATGAGAAGGATGAAAGAGTTCCTCTGAGAGCTTCACGGAGATGTGTAGGGAGAATTCCCCCTCTGTCTCCAAACATGTTAACAAGAAGCTGTTCTGGGAAGCCCCACTCCCATGTAGGCCAAGTGGCCACCACAGAGCACACCCAATCGCCTTAACCCACATTTAACAGGATAAAAATGTGATCTCACCAGAACTGCCCTCCCTACCATCAGGATCCGGCAGTGATACATCCTGGGGGGAGGGTATTGTCTCCAAAGTTATAAAAAGGTCCTAGCTGTTGGTGAGATCAGTTGCCCCACTTGCCTGCTGACCATTCTCTACTTCCTCCTCATTCACACTGTCCTCCATGCTGCTGCCTGAGGGGTGTCTTGGGAGGAATCCACTAGGGGATGTAATAATATACTCGATTAACCGATAAGCAAAAGCTTCTCAGTTAATGCAATAGACTACTTGCCTTCCCCCCTGTCCATTACCAGTAAATTTTTTAGCAGGCTGGCCAACAGCCTGGCTTAGTCCCAGCTTGTGCTGGGTCCGGGACCTACCCCTGCTGCAGCTCTGCATTTAAAGTGTATTAGGAGCCTAGTGGGCAGGCAGCCCAGTTCAGTTCGGCTCATGCCGGGTCCGGCAGCTCAGACTCCTCCCTGGACAAAGGCAGCAGCATGGTGACAGGCTCCTCCCTAGTGACAGGCAGCCAGTCTGTGAGAGAGCTAATTTTTAAACGGGCTCCCCTCACGGACCAGCTCCCGCCTGGCACCCCATGCTGCTGCCTCTGATACAGAGGTAGCAGCACAGAGTGGCAAAGGGCTCCTCAGGAGTGAGACCAGAGCACTCTGGTGGTCAGCCCCACCCATGGAGACTATAGAATAGTCGAGTAAACTATAAGAATTCATGAGTTTAATCGACTATTCAATTAACCGATATTTAACATCCCTAGAATCCACAGTCTGACTTGGGAAGCTGGTTGAGTCCCCGCTCTAGGATCCCATGCAGCTGCTCATAGAAACAGAATCCAGATTGTCCATAGGTCTCCTTTGTCTTCTGGCACAACTGCCTCAGCTCCTTTATTTTCATGCGGCACTTCTGGGCATTCCCAGTGTATACTTTCTCCTCCATGCCCTTTGTAATCTTGGCATAGATATCTGCATTTCTTTTCCTGCTTTTTAGTTCTGATTGAACAGATTCCTCTCCCCACACAACAATCAGGTCTAGGATCTCCTGTAGTGTCCATGTTGCTGCTTGTTTGTCACCCTGAGCATTCACGGTCAGATATGCTGCTGAGGTGTGCTGCCTGCTCTGAGGTCTGCTTGCCATGCTGGCCACCCAGGAAATGAAATTCAAATTTTTCCCAGGGCTTTTCCTATGCACCTAGAAAGCAGAAGCACTGAAAGCCCTGGCCAGAGCAGTCACAGTAGGGCAGCGTGGAACACATCCCGAAGGCTAAGAACATTGATTTTCACAGTGCTGCATCTGCACTACCCTAAAATCAACCATACAAGATTGAATTTACTGTTATGCCTCGTGAAAAGCAGGAGTACCAAAATTGACTTTAACTACTCTTAGAGTTGACGGAACAGGGTTGGTGGTATGGACTCATTATTTAGAAAATCAACCTAATGTGGCTCCGTTCAACCTAAACTCCCAGTGTAGACCAGGCAAGAGATTCACTGTCTAGTTTCCATGGAAGTGTAGTGATTCTTCCGACCACCACTACTAAAAAGGGAAGTTACTCACATCAGAAAGGCTTCAGAAGCTCTTGCGAGCAGCAATAATCTTTTAACTTTTACTGGGGATAAGGAAAATAAATATTTCATTTAGAAATAAATTATTTTAATAAAAATCAAAATGCATTAAAAAGAAGGTAAGAAGCAACATAAAAAGGCACAAGACCTTGTTTCATTGACTAATATGTGGTATATGCCAAACAAAGCTTTTCCACTGCAGAAACATAACTTTTCAAGAACAAAAATAACACTATATTAGATTAATAAAGCGTCTTGACAATAATGAACATCTTGCCATATAAAATGTAAATTGATCCAGAGCTTCTTGTGATCTTGAAGTGCAATGCCATAAATTCCAGAAAGCAACTGCATTCTTCAAAGTTATTTCCGTAACAGATAACTATAATTTTTACTTTTACCTTGGGTAATGTGGAGGCAGGAAAAAGGGAATAAGGGAATTTGTGTGCAGCCATCTTAGTCTTGTCAGTAGCAGAGCAAGAGTCAGGCTAAGTCTATGGCCTGACAACGTGAGAGCTGTAATAAGACGCTGCCTTCGCTTCTCGCCTCCATATGGAGATAAGGATAGAATGATGACTTTTGCAGGGACCGTGAGATAAGGAGCATCTGGGTGGAACTAAAATAAATGTTAGCCATTGGTGTTTGTAATGGGAAAGAGACTAATTGTTTATTATTATTATTATTATATCTAATGGACAGTATATAAACTGCTTCATAATTGCTTGTATTCGAAGATCTGCCTCGGAGGGGGGCTTCTCTCCCACCTCTCCCTCATCCGAATCAGTTTTTCCCTTGCTGCAGCTCGTAATAAAACTGCCTCTGGCTACTTGTTGCTTACAAATGCAGAGTGAGGACAATGTTTTCTTCCACAGTAACTAAATAACCTCTCTGAAGAGATGAATAATATAGTCTACAGAAAGCAAGTCTACTAAACCAAATGCGTTAGGAAAATTTACAAATATTTGTGAATACACAAGAGGTGCAAATGACTTTCTGTTTGCATATCACTTTTTTTTCTGTGCTACCTCAAGCTACTAGCAGCATAAATTAGACACACATTTTTCCTGCTAATTCACAACTCAACATTCTGATAAGTCAGCTTTGGGAGCAATAACAACTTTCTTTAGATACAGCTATAACAAAGGGAAAAGATATCAGTGAAATTATCATGCCTAGTAAACTGGAATTCAGATGTGCTCCCTGAGTACTTTCATGAGGGATGGCCTAGAGCTGTACTGCCACCACAGAGCACCAGAGGCATATTGCCTCATAGAGATAGATGTTTTCCAGAATTCCCTTGTGCACAGAGAAGTGTACAAACTGCCACCCCCATGCGTACAGGCAGTATATCCACTTCCTTGTACAACCACTGTCCTGTACACAGGTATGCAGACCCATGGTTCTGTGCATTCTTTGTTGCACACCCTGAGAGCAAGGGGTAATTAGAGAGTAATTCTTGTCAGAGGTCAGAGGATCTGGGCTTTGGGGAAGGGGAAGCTACTGGGACAAGGAGCTTTGGGGGTGGGGAAGATAAACTGGAAGCTGATCGGGGTGGAATACTGGAACTTCTGGGGAAAGAGACTGGGAACTAGAGTAGGAAACTGAGATGGAGGATGCAGGGGAAAGAATGAGACAGAGTTGGGGGTGAGAGATCAGGTTATGAAGGCAAGGAAAAGCAGGACTGGCTGGGGGAAAAGACAGGGACTGGGAACTCAGTAAAACTGGGATGGTACAAAAGGAGAGACGCAAATCAGATGAGAAGCTCAGGAAAGCCAGACTTGGAAAGAAAAACTGGGAGACATGGTGGGCAGGGAGACTGGGACTCAGGTAAGGAGCCCAGTGAAGGAGGCTGGAACTGGTTGGGAAGAAAGACTGGGACAAGGTTAGCCTGGGGTAGGTGGCGAGAGACATAATTAGCACAGGAATGGATGGGAAGGAACATAGGAAGAAGCAGACAGGTGGGGGGGGGGTCAGAGGCAGAGCTGACAGCCTGTGTGGGCCCCTGGGCAAAGTGGGGGAGACCTCGGGGTGGAAGGGCCGGGGGCAGAGCAGCCAATTCTCCACACTGCCTGGAGCACAGCATGTTCCACCACTCCAGTGGCAATTTATAGGGTCCGAAGCTCCAGCCACCACTGCAGTGGTAGGGCAGTAGTGGTGGCCAGTAGCCCCAGGCCCTTTGAATGGCTGGGCCTCAGGGAAACTGCACCTTTTGTCCCTCCCCCATCAGTGAGCTTGGTCAGAGGCTAAAGAACACTCCTCTCCAAAGCCTAGAATTGCACTCAAGACTGTGGCATCTTAACATTACTGTTTTCCACAAATCACAGTGACAGCGCTGGCAAAGCATACAACAAATAGCCTTCTGGTACCTAGTCTACAGAGCCTGATATCCTATCCTATTACTTCATTAGCTCAAGTGGCAGAGGTCTATGCTGTTTACCAAAAGGTCCCAGGCGTAGATGTCAGCATGTTTTCACATAATAGAATTTCTGGTTTTTTCAAATTTGCTTTTTTTAAACCTAGGAGATTGCACAGAAAAATAGCTATGTTAAAATATCATTATTAAGATTGCAAAGACAAACACACAAGTTAGGAAGTGTCAGTACCCATCACCTCCTTCCCCTGCCAGAGTCTGCACCCCTCACCAGGGCCAGCCTGAGCCATTCGTGCGCCCCAGGCCCCGGGAGCTCGGCGCCGCCCCCGGGAGTGCGGCACATGCGCGGCCCTACCCCCAGGCACCCAGTGCATGCATGGCCCCGGCCCCACCCCCGCCCAGTCCGGCAGCCCCGTGCGGCGCCCCCTACAATGGGGCGCCCCAGGCGGTAGCCAGGTCAGCCCATAGCTTGGGCCGGCTCTGCCCCTCACCTCCTCCTGAATCCCCATCCCCTGCCCCAGTCCAGGGACTACACCCAGCACACAGACTCTGTCCCAGGCCTGCACTCCAAGCCCCCTGCTACACCCACATTCCCTCCTTCCCAGAGCCCAACCTTTGATCCCCTCCTGCAACCGAACTCTCTCCCAGAGCTTGCACTCTGCACCCGCTCCTATATCCCGATTCCCTGCCACGGCCCAAAGCCTGCACCCAGACTCCCTCACTGAGCCTAACCTTTCATCCCTTCTGCACCCAAATTTCCTCCCAGAGTCTTAGACAGGTGTTGGGAGTAGGGAATTTGGGTGGGGGAGGGTTGTGGGCTCTGGGCACCACCAGAATTTCTACAAACCTGCCACCTCTGGCTCTGAGGATGAATCAGGGTTGTTTAATAGAGACATAGCTATGGGGCCTCTCCCTTATTTGCTGCAGAAATTGGAAGGTATGAGGTGAAAAGAGTTGGGAACATCAGGAAGAGAAAGGATGAACTTGCAGTTAAGACAGCTAAACTCTGCCCTTGTGAATTAGATCCTATCCCGTCTCTGCCACAGGGGTTCCAAGTGATACCGATCACTTAAAGCTAAAGCCATCTGTGAATAGTTTTGTTTGTGTGCCTCATTCCTGACAATCAGACTTCGTTCTGACATTTCCTAACTTTTGATTTTGCAACTGTTACATTCTTTTAATGTAGGTTTTTGTATATAGGCACACACATACATATGTATTATGTATGTGTATTATATATAAATAATGTCTGTATAAATAATACATGTATATCTATTGCCCAAAAGTGTATGAAAGGGCCATTACTGTACAACCAGTGATCTGTGTCAAATAATTAACATTTAAAGGGAGGGCCAAATATATCCTAGGCCCCAAGTGGAGGTCAAATGGTTGTACAATGTGTAAGTCGTGAAAGAATATAGCCAAGACAGTTAGCAAGTTGGTTCCTGACACCTGCAAGGTACTACACATACAAATGGCATGTACAATAGAGGCACAGTGATGCCAACTAGCACAAGCATAGCTTAGGCAAGAAGTGTAGAATAGAATGCCCTTTGTGCCCAAACCCTGAGTTATATACCCTACACATCTTTCTATTCACCCAATCAGTGTCTCCCTCTTTCTACACAGCCTGCTAGTCACAGTTGCATGGTTCTTAGGGTGACTACATAGCCTGACATTCAGGGTTTTTTTTAAATATAGCCACCTATGCCCTCCACTCCCCCCCATCCCAATTTTTCACACTTGTTATTTGGTCACCCTAACACAGCCACATGTGTAGTGCCCTTATGTCTCATGCTGCTGTAAGTCTAAACTCGTTTACCATTATGGTGTGGTGTGTCGGCATGTACCAACCCCGCACTGAAGCTAAGGGAATTGATTTGGCCCAGCTGGCTGAGAAGGCCCCACCCCTACAGCCCTGCTGGATATGCTCCCACTGGAGACGGACTATAAAAGTGAGAGCTGACTGCTGAAGGGGAAGGAGGTGCTGAGAGAGCTCCAGAGATGTAGGAAGAAGCAAAGCCAGACCACAAAGCAGCAGCCGCCGGACTGAGAGGAGCTACTCGAGAAACCCCAGAATCACAATGCAGTTGCCAGGTGATGGTAGGAAGGAGCCCAGGGTGGGGAACTGTTCTCCGGGTTCTCAGCATGTTGTGGCAGATTCCCTGCTGAGTGGGCAGTGGATTGCATCCCTGCCAATAGGGCACTGGGCTAGGACCCAGTGGAGTGGGAGGGCCTAGTTCCCTCTACCCTTTCTGTGCCTAGCCTGTGTGGGGGAAGTTTTCCTACGGGCTTATGTATGGACTCTGGCTGCTAGGCTGTATTACCCCTTGTAAATGGGGATTGTATATGGACTTCAGCAGCTAGGCCGTATTTCCCCTACTGAAGGGGATTTGACTCAAGGGGCCTCCAAGGGTAGGTTGCCCCTTGACATGTGGTTATTTTATATAAAGAAAGCACAATCACTGGAGATCACTAGCACATAGATGAATTAAACACAATAAATAGTTCCTTGACTACAGCAACATATCTGCTCCATCACTCAACTAGAAAATAACTCTATGGCCATGTCTACACAAGGAAAATATTTCAAAAATTAATAAATTCAACTTAATAACTCTCAATTTAACAAATTCAGACTAGTGTGTCCTCGAAATTAGTCCAAGGCAGGCTCCATTAATGTGGAAGGTGTCTGCACAGCAGTATCCCCCTCCTGTGGTGCTGAGGAGTTGGGATTCAGGACCAATAACGATTGGCAGAAGAGAGGACTGCAGTTGTTACAGACTTATCTGACAGCCATCTCTGCTGAACAGCATAATGGTCTACGAATGTGCGGTAAGATACCCATGTGGCTGATCTACAGATGTCAGCTAGTGGAACCCCTCTTAGGAAGGCAGTGGATGCTGCTATTACCCTTGTGGAATGTGCCTTAGGACGTGCAGGGAGAGGAATTCCCCAAATCGAGTAGCAGTGAGATATACAAGTTACAATAATGTTAGATACTCTCTGAGCAGAAATGGGTTCGCCCTTAGAGCGGTCTGCTAAGGACAGTAGAAGCCTGTCTGACTTCCTAAATGGTTTGGTACGGTCGATGTAAAAGGCTAGCGCCCTGCGCACATCTAATGTATGGAGCGCTATCTCTCTAGGTGAAGAATGCAGTTTGGGGAAAAACGCTGGTAACACTATGGGCTCATTGACATGGAAGTCGGAGCAGACCTTAGGTGTGAAGGCTGGGTGGTGCCTGAGGATAACGCAGTCTCTTTGGAAAATCGTGTACGGAGGTACTGCCATCAACGCCGACAACTCGCTAACCCTGCGTGCGGATGTGATCGCCAGCAGGAAAACAACCTTCTGAGTGAGGACTTACAACGGTATTGTGGCAAGCGGTTCAAATGGTGGAGCGGTAAGGGTTCGTAACACCAAGTCCAGATCCCGTGGTGGGGTACGCAACGGAGGGTATAAATTTGCTAACCCTTTCAGAAATCTCTTTGTAAGGGGGTGTGCAAATACTGAAAAGCCGTCAGCCCGCTGGTGAAAGGCTGCGATTGCCGCGAGATGCAATCTGAGTGACGCTAGGGCAAGGCCCGTCCGCTGTAACTCTGAGATGTAATGTAGTATAGAATGTATGGGGGTGACTGTAGGGTCCATACGTTGTTCAGAGCAGCAGAATTGAAATCTGGACCACTTTGCTAAATATACGGTTCTTGTGCTATTACGTCTGCTGTGTATTAGGACATTTCTGACAGCTGCAGAGCATTGGGCTTCCGACTCATTTAACCAGCTAGGTACCAGGCTGCAAGGTGCAGCGTGTGAAGTTGTGGGTGGAGAAGTCGCCCGTGATCCTGCGTGGAAAGTGTGGTAGTTGGTAGGACAGGTAACGGGACAGTCGCAGGAGTTGAGGGTACCAATGTTGTCTGGGCCATGCTGGAGCTATTAGGATCACTGTGGCCGATCTGCTTTGATCTTCTGTAATACCCTGGGAATGAGAGGAATTGGAGGGAATGCATACATCAATGGGCCATTCCAATTGATTAGGAATGCATCGCCCAGGGAATGGTGACCGAGTCCCGCCCTGGAGCAATATCGGAGACACTTCCTGTTGGTGTGTGTGGCGAAGAGGTCGGTCGATGGTATGCCCCATTCATGAAATAGGAAGTGGAGGGTCTGCAGTGGAGTTCCCATTCGTGGTCGGTGCAAATTTCCTGCTGAGGAATCCGCTGTTATGTTGCTTACTCCAGGTAAGTATGATGCCACAAGAACGATGCCGTTGGTGATGCACCAATTCCAAAGTCGGACCGCCTCTGCACAGAGGGATCGTGATCGAGCTCCCCCTTGACGGTTGATGTAAAACATCGCAGCTACGTTGTCTGTGAGGACCTTCACCACGGAGTTGTGAATGTGATCGTGGAAGTGTCTGCATGCGTTGAAGACAGCCCTGAGCTCCAGTAGATTTATATGGAGCAACGTTTCGCGAGGCGTCCAACGGCCTTGCACAGACATTCCATTCATGCGCTCCCCAACCGAGGAGAGAAGCGTCTGTAGTGATTTGTGGCTTGGAAGGTGAGGGAAGGGCACTCCGGATAGTAGGTGCTTGTCTACCGTCCACCAAGTGAGGGAAGAGATGACGTTGGGCGGAATGGTAACTGACCGGCGTACGTCGTGAGAGGTGTGATTGTAGACGGTGGCCAGCCAGTGTTGTAAGGCTCGAAAATGAAGTCTGGCATTCTGGACAACGAATGTGGTTGCGGCCATGTGTCCCATGAGCTTGAGGAGTATAAGCACCTGGCTGGTGTTGTTGGATGTACATGCATTTATCAGAGATTGAATGGTCTGGAATCTTACGATGGGTAAGAGTGCTCTTGCTTTCTTTGAATCTAACCTTGCCCCAATGAACTCTATGTCTTGACTGGGAGCTAACGTTGACTTGTCGTTGTTCACAAGCAGCCTCAGCAAATGAAAGGCCTGCAAAGTGAATGCCAGCATTTTGCTCGCCTGTGTGGCGGATGTGGCCTTTATGAGGCAGTCGTCAAGGTAGGGAAATATAGTTATCCCGTTGCGACGTAGGTGGGCTGCGGTCACCGAAAGTACCTTTGTAAATACCCTTGGCGCTGCGGACAGGCCAAAGGGAAGGACTCTGTACTGATAATGTCCGTTGCCCGCCACGAATCTGAGGAATTGCCTGTGGGCAGGGTGAATTGTAATATGGAAATACGCGTCCTGAAGGTCGAGAGCAACGAACCAGTCGTTCTGATCTAGAGCTGGGATTATAGACGAAAGCGTAACCATCTTGAAGCGGTGTTTTCGGAGAAATTTGTTCAACTGCCTGAGATCCAGTATTGGCCTCCAACCCCCGTCTTCTTTTGAACAAGAAAGTAGTGGGAATAAAATCCTTTCCCTCTGAACTCTTGTGGAACTGGTTCCACTGCACCAATCTGCAGTAGATGATGTATCTCCGATCTGAGCAGATCTTCGTGAGAGGGGTCCCTGAAAAGGGATGGGTTGGGGGGGGTTGAGGGTGGTAGGGAGAGAAAGGGTATGGTGTAGCCAGTTTCTATAATCTCTAGCACCCATTTGTCGTTGGTGATAGCTGCCCATTGATGGTAAAAAGGGCATAGATGGTGATGGAACAAATGGACGGTGTCGGCTGTGACTGGAGGATTGCTCTCAACCAGGGAGTCAAACCTGCTGCCTGGCGGACGGCTGGATTTGCGCACGGCTATTTTGATTATGGCGTCTGGGAGGTCGTTGACGTTGTCGAGAGCTATCAAATGGCCTCTGATGCTGCTGCTGCTGTTGCCATGGTTGCCTTTGGTGGTAAAAGTCGTAACGCCTCTGGAATGGTGTATAGCGGCATCTTTTAAAAGGTGGTGTGTACATACCAAGAGTCCTTAGAGTGGACCTGGTGTCCTTACTAGAGTGGAGCAGTGTATCGGTTTTCTCCGCGAACAAGACGTCTTTTTCGAATGGGAGGTCCTCGACCTTTGCTTGCAGCTCTCTAGGGACCGCTGCAGCTTGTAAGAAGGAGGAGCGTCTCATGACCACTGCCATAGCCGTGGCTCTAGCTGCCGTGTCTGCCACATCAGCTGCTATTTGCAGGCTGGTTCTGGTAGAGGCATATCCCTCCTGGACCAGTGCTCGGAGGATAGGCTTTTTTGATTCTGGTAAGGAGTCAGTGAGAGCAATAAATTTCGAATAATTATCGAAATTGTGGTTGGATAGGTGAGCTAGGTAGTTAGCAATGCGCAGAAGGAGGGTTGCGGAGGTATAAACCTTCCTACCAAATAAGTCCAGTTTCTTTGATTCCTTATCCGCGCTCTGATTCCTGTATTGTGGCCCTCGTGACCTCTGGTATGCGGCGTCTACTACCAGGGAGTTGAGGAGTGGATGTGTGAATAAAAACTCTGAACCTTTAGGCGGGACGAAGTATTTCTTGTCAGACTTCCTATTAGTTGGGGGTACAGAAGCCAGTGTTTGCCATAGTTCGTTTGCGACCTCCAGGATCACCTCGTCCAGAGGGATCGCTAACTTGGGAGGTTGTGATGTCTCTAAGTTCTTAAAGAGCTTGTGGTGTTTGCTCTGTATCTCAGTAAGTTGGATATTTTGGGAGTGGGCGACTCTCTTAAAAAGATCCTGAAACTGCTTAATATCATCTGGGGGAGAGATGTCACCTGGTATCACAGCTTCGTCAGGGGAGGATGAGGAAGGATCCTCGGGAGACTCGTGAGCCTGGTGTGATTCCTGTAGTGTATGGTGCTCCCCTTCAGGTTGAGGTGGAGGAATTGATGGTGAATGAGGAATATACACCGGTGGAGGTGGCTCCGTGGGTGGAGAGTACCTATAAGAGGAGTCACATGTCCTCGTTCTGAATGGCGATCTGGAGGATCGATACGAAGCTCGGTGATCAGGTGAATGGGTCCTGTAATATGTATGTCTGTCATACGGGTCCCTATAGTAATATGAGGACCGAGATGGAGAGCGGTCATGGTATCTGGATCTACTGTAAGATCTCCTGTAGGATCGAGTAGGAGACCCTCTCGATATTGGTGGAGAATATGAAGCATGACGTAGAGGAGAATGAGAGGCGGAGAAGCTGTGGTAGTGGGTTCTATGGTCCTGATGTCTATAGTGCGTTGGAGGCATCAGAAACGGAGATGGGAGACGCTCTGATGAAGAGAATCTCCTAGGAGGCGTCCTCGCGGGAGATTGTAATGGTGGTGGCGAGGTGGGCTCTGGGGAGAACGCAGGGGAAAGAGAGAGAGGAGACAGACTCCTGGGTCTTGGCGTCTTTGCTGTAGCCTTCCTAGGCTGCATGCCTTCCGGTGCCGGAACAGGTTCTCTGTCCGGAGGGGTGATCGGTACTGGAGGCTCTTTCCGCGCTGCTGGAAGTGGTGCCATAGTTGGTGTGTGGTCCTTTGAGCGCTTCGGTGCCGCATGGTTGTCGGTGCGCAGCGGTGCCGACGAGGTGGTTGCGTCTCTAGGCGCTGTTGTCGGTGCCGTTGGGGCTGGCGGTGCTGATGTGTCGCTTGCCAAAGTCTTCGGTGCGGTATCTGCCGGTGCCAGCTGATGGTGCACTTTCGGCATCGATGGTATGAGTCGCGGTGCCTTGGTCGGTGCCGGCTGGGCTTTGGATAGAGACGAAGTACTTGGCTTCGTACTGACGCTCAATCTACTCTTAGAAGTAACAGGTAGAGAGCGGGTTGGAGAGGGTTTTTATTTTCTGGGAGGCGCAGCAGTTGGAGAAGAGGCCCGGCGTTTATGTGTCTCTGGAGAAGGCTGCGGGGGGGAGGAAGGCCCCTGGGGCTGAAGTGCCTTATCAAAGAGAAACATTCTCAACCTCATTTCTCTTTCACGCCTCGCTCTGCTTGTTAATTTAGAACAAAGAGAGCACTTCTGTGGGACATGGCTCTCTCCTAGGCAGCGGATGCACAACGCGTGACCATCCGAAGCTGGCACGGCCTCTCTACATTGCTCGCATTTCTTGAATCCCGGGGATCCGGGCATTTTGACCTGCGTCACTCGGTCCCAATGAGGGAAAACCGAAGTGCCTTGAAAACCTCGTGTCCTTCTCACCCCTCTCTGAATATGCTTTTCTCTCTTTCTTTCCTTCTTTTTCTCTTTTTCTTCTTTTTTTTGTATTAAAGCAACGAGAAACGGAAACTTATAACACAGCAAAGAGAAAGAACAGCCTTACATATCTAAGTGAAACCGGAACGTTAAACTGTGAGTAAAGGAAAAAAATTTTTTTTTTTTTTTTAATAAACAGTAGGATATAGACTCTGAACTATAAAGGGGAAAGAGAAAACTAATACTGAAGCAAGACAAGCCTGAAACGTCACAAGCGGGGTAGTCAGGAGAAGAGGATTGCTCCGTCTGCAGCCTGAGGCGGTTGAGAGGAACTGGCTGGGACCGGACCGAGCAGCGCGAAAGGGCGCGAAAGCCGCGAGACACTCCCCGCGCATGCGCGGTCCAGCCGGACTACCGCTATGAAAAATCTCCGTCCTGCGGCATTGGGGCAAGCCCAGCAGCTTCTGTGGAGCACCCACGGGGACTCCTCGAAGAAGAATAACTATTTCGGAATTAGCATTACTCCCGATGAAAAGGAGTACAGATTTCGAATTCCACAGCATGTTATTCCAAAATAAAGTCCTAGTGTAGAGCAGGCCTATGTGTCTTTCCCACAAGCCTGTTGGTAGGAGGTCACATTTAATATTAAAGTGCTGTATGAAGTATAATGCACTCACCATGCCAACTTCCATCAAAATTAAATTGAACTTGTGGAGTTTTACAATTCACTTGGTAGAATATTCTAAGAAACTCTCAGATCTGTGCACTAAAACCTATTGCTCAAGCAGTTCTGGAACGGTATCTGCAACAGTAACAACTCCCGATTGTTTAAATATGATGCATGAAAGTAGGCTAGCCTTTAAATCTACACATAGAGCCAGATCAAAACCCCAGATTCAAACAAACACCAAACTTTAGTGATTTGAAATTCTGGGCACATCAACTCTTCCAACCTAAAGGAAAAGGGAAGGCTGAACTAAGGAACTATGCATTCTTTTTTAATGCTGAAGGAGAAAGTGTAAAAAAATATGTTTTCTTTGTTACATACACCACAAAAGAAAAATAGTGTCGCAAGCCTTAGTCATTTTTTACCTTAGAAATATCAGGAATGCCAACTCTACTTCAAAGTTTGCTGATAATATAATTTGAAGGCACCACACCGTGGACTAGAAGCTCTCTCAGCCATTATTTGAGCAAACAAAGATGTAGGCTCTAAGAGACTTTTTCTTCTGTTAAATCTAATGTTAAGTTAAATATTTACAAAAAATAAAAATAAGTTTAAGGAATCTGAGTAAAATCATTTCTCATCTCAATTAATCAGATTTCACCTCCTTGGTACCTGATATGTCATACACTTTTTTTCAGGTGTCTAGCCAGCCAGAAAAGCACCAAGAGAATAGTAGACAAGACCTGAATTTCTAATTTTTTTAACAACACCATGAAAAACAAACTAACAAACTTCTGTTCTGAGAAACTGCATGAGGTCACCTTCATACATAATATAGAAGTAAAAAAGGGCAAATTCATTTTTTTCTATGTAGATAACCTTTAAAATAGAATGCTTGAGGGCTGTTAGACTATTAATGGATAGTTCCTAGGTAAACCAGTAGGGAGGTTAGCTTTAATAGGCTAAACAAATTAACCTCGGAAAACTTTATGCCACCTAGCCGAGAAAAACTAATGTTTTTGATTGCTTCTGATGAAAATTGATATACAGTGTTATGCTTCTGACATAAGTGCACCCCAAAGTAAAAAAAACAGTAACTTGCTACATTATAATGTATCATACGTAAATAAATCAAAAATATATAAATCCAGGAAAGGGGATAAAATTAAAGCCTTTGACTGCCAAGCAGTCTAGTTCTGGTACTCCATGGTACTCCATGGGGTCACAAGGAGTAAGGGAAGTCAATGGGAGAGTTTCTTCGGTCGACCTCCCTCAGTGGGGAAGCTGGAGAAATTTGATTTAAGATACATCGACTCCAGATATGCATGTCTTGTAGCTGGAGTTGAGTACTGTAAATCAAATTTCTCCTCTAGTGTACCCCCATATTTTACATGATCAGGACAATAAACTTTAGGAAAGTTTGGATTCAGATCCATGTCCGGTTAAAAATATTATGATATAGGCTCACATCTAGTAAACGGGGAATTCAAATTCAGCTCTTCCTCCCCACCCTTCCTGAATTTCTAGGGATACAGTTTGAAAAGCGAAGACATAGAGGGGACATGCTAGCAGTTTTCAAGTATCTAAAAGAGTGTCACGGGGAAGGGGGGGGGAATTGTTTTCCTTGGGAACAAGAAGCAATGGGCTTAAATTGCAGCAAGGGAGATTTCAGTTGGACATTAGGAAAAACTTCCTAACTGTCATGGTGGTTAAAAACTGGAATAAATTGCCTAGGGAAGTTGTGGAATCTTCATCACTGGGGATATTTGAAAGCAGGTTAGACCAGGGCTGGATTACCCAATGGGCAGACTAAGCACGTGCTTAGGGCACCAGCAAAGCAGGGGCACCAAAAAAAATGAGATTTTACGGTATAGTATTGTTTTATTTTGAAATACATATGGGGGGACACCATAATCTTTTCAGTGCTTAGGGCCTCTAAAGGTCTTAATCCAGCCCTGGGTTAGACAGATATTTATTAGCGATTATATAGATCGTGCTTGGTCCTTCCATGAGGGCAGGGAACTGGACTTGATGATCTCTTGAGGATCCTTCCAGTTTTAGTATTCTATGATTCTATGATCCATCTATACACAAAGTATAGATCTCAGATACCTATTATGAAACTCTTCAGAATAAAGGGCTAGAGAGTCTTAGCCTGTCTAATCGATATAGTTCCTGAAGAATTAATTTACAATAGTGGTAGGTATAATAGTTGTGGAGACGAAATGAAGTTCTTCAGATCTACTAAGACTATAGTATGAAGTACACAGACACTAAATAAAGCTGCCTATAGTCAAAAAAGGGTAAAACAGACATAAATGCACTTTTTCATCAAAGTACAGATTTGATGTTACAAATCGTTCATGCATTGTAAGTCATAAATATTACATATAACATGTCCACTCGTATAAATTAAGTATAAAGTAAAAATGGCAGAGTTAAAATAAAATCATCTTCCAGGTCTACAGAAGTTCTATGTGGTTATCAGCTCTTTAATAAAAGGTGGGGATGCCCCAAAATGAGTCCATTGCTGCTTTTCTTATTTAAAGCTGCCTTTTCATTAACAAATATGGAATTTCTAACTAACATTTTGACAGGGTGACCTAGAAGCGAGTATTGTCATTATTCATGAGAAGAAACTTCAGAGAGATAAGGAATGAGTTTTGAGTAAATCTTGCTGTCCCCCTTCAAGCTTTTTGTTATTAGCATAATAATGCTAAAAAGAGAAATACTTACCTTAGCTATTGGAGCTGCAGTAATCACAAGAGATGTGTGAACAATAGATTTGTTTGTTGGTTTTTCTATTGTTTGATGACAATTCCAAATAACAAAGCAAAACAAAAAAATTCTTGGGGGAGGAACAAAATACTTCCTTTAAAAAATTATTTGGATTTTGTGATTTTTGCCATTTTAATTTTTTTTTAAATGAGGGACATTTTGAAATAAAAAGTAATTTCAAATTAAAAAACTGAAACATTTCACTTTGAAAATGACTGCCCATGACAAAAATTGTGACTTTTAGCACTCTGCCAGAAAAAACATTGGACCCCATTCTCACCTTCATTATGCCATTTTAATTCCATTTACCTTAATGGAGTTAATTCTTATTCATAGCACTGTAAGGCCCATGGAGTGTTTTTAGGATATTCTTAAAACTACCTCCCAGCATCAATGGATATTGTGAATTTCCAAAGGATTTGCTCTTTTCTGATCTCACTCATAACAGTGTCCATTATCCTGAGATGATTTTTCATGCACACACACACGCCACTGCTATTTCATGGCAACACCTTTCAATAAGTGTTACAAGGAATTTATTATAGTGAGAATAATGTAAATTATTGGTCATTTTATTGAGGTCACCTTCTATTAGATGTGGGAAATAGTTTCCTGCATGTTCCAGCTCCATGTCATCTGTGTTATGAACGGGGAATACAGCACCACTTAAAATAACTATTCCATGAGTGTTTTACTCACAGCTTGACAAAACAAATTGATAAAGACATTCTTAACTGAAACAGCCTGCATTTTTTACAGAATTCTTGCTACTACTTCAGGAGCCTTATGCTCCAGCATGCTGCAGAAGAAAATAAATGTCCTCCAGTGATGATCTAAAAAGTACTTTTCACATTTCCCTTTTTGGAAAGGAGTCCCTTTATTTGGAGCCCAAATAAACATACATATTTTAAAATAAAACATATGACACTTCCTTGGTGCGCCTCTTAGTTGCAGAGATTTCCTTCCCATCCTCTCCTCCTACTGGGAGAAAAATTTCACAGCTAAACATATGCAGCTTTTCTTGATGATTCTTCCAATTACGACAAATACTCCAAACCAACTGTAGCAAGAAATGGACTTTGTCCTGAAAGACTTTCAAACAACCATAAGAGTCCAGATCCTGATTTGAAGTTTGCAGCTGGCACCTGTATATGTCCCAAAAATCCAGACATACACACACCTGAATGGTGGAAAAGTTTGAAACTGGATTCAGCTTCACACTTTGTATCTTGGACCCATTTCTATATATGTTAAAGCTATTTCAGAGCAAAGCCAGATTCACAAGTTTGGTTAAATCTGCAGACTTTCCATCGCAGCCAAGCTGTACCTATCAAACTCAGCACAAAAGAAGTACAATTAGAAAAGACAGATGCATGCCTGAAGGATAGTCAGAAAGGACTACCCTATCTTACATATTTCATGGAAGCATACAAGATCTTACTCACAACTTCATGCCAATGGACAGTTCACTGTTGCTCTTTGCTAGACAGGAAAGACTGGAAGCTTCAAAGAAAAGCTTCAGGAAATAATTTCATCTACCCTTAAAGGTGCAATGTTATTTTAAAAATATATTTAAATGATCAAATCACGGAATACCGTGTAGCTTCATTTTCAGAACAGCTAATTCCCCACAACTCTCACTGAACTCAAAAGGAACAAGAGATGCTTAGCCATTGCTTACAAGAGATTTAGATTATCCTGCATGCATGGGCTATGTCTACACTACCAAAATAAATAAGTTATTTTGAAATAATAACTCCCCAAATAACTATTTCAAAATAAATGTATTGCTCTTCACAAGCAGCACTTATTTCAAAATAACCAGTCTCTTATTTCAAAATAACACATTTGTTAGGGTACATCTATGCAGCAGGGCTAAAGCCGAAATAAGCTATGCAACTTGAGCTACGTTAGTTGCATAGCTTAAGTCAAAATAGCTTATTTTGTCTTTTGGCGCTGTCTACACAGCAGGAAGTCCAAGAAAAAGCACTTTTCCTCCAACTTCCCTTACTCCTGTAATGAGGGTTACAGGAGTCAGAGTAAGAAGTCCTCCCGCTCAGCATTATTTTGACATTATGTTGAAATAACTGATTGTAGTGTAGACACAGACTATGTTATTTTAAAATAACATCAGTTATTCCAAAATAACGCCGCTGTGTAGACGTACCTGTAGTGTGGAGGCTCTGCTTGTCATTCTGAAATAACTCCCCAGGGTAGACATGCCCATGGAGAAGTTAGAAAAAGCTCATCTCCCATGAAATCATTAAACAACTTTAGTAGAACCAATAGTAATTTGTCTTTTTATTCCTGGTATTGGTTTTGCTCAGCGGGTATTGAATTAAATACAGAAAGTGGGACCAAACGCATTGGTGCTCAGAAATCATGTGGATGAGCATGATACAAAGTGCCAGATATGCAGACATATTGAATTCACTAGTTGGTTATTTGCCACAGGCTGCTAAGTACTTCAAACAGAATTATTTCAAAAGTGACTTTGAAACTTTGGAACCTAAGCTGCAGTGAAACTAAATGGAATTGTGAACAGGCAGACTGGCTAAGCATGGCCCTGTCTCACATTTCTTTTCCAGACTTCTTAAGAATTGCACCTGGGCTTTCTTCTCCAACAATGCCCCGATTTATTGTTATCATACATTGTTCCCAAAATAAAGTCCTCGTAGTCCAAATTTCATTCTCCTGAGCCCTACTTGACGGGAGTCTTCTCCCCTGGGGTGTGCTCTCTGCTCAACCCTCAGCTCTTTTCCTTGGAGCTATTTGCAATGTAAGCAGCTGTAGAGCTCGTGAAAATGTTACCCTTTGTCTCAATATTTGTATAAAATACAATAGAATCTCAGATCCATTCCATATGTCCAATTTGGAATAGTAATTTCCACATGGATGGATACTTGCAAAATTATTGATTTAGCAAGACACTAAGGCTATGACTACACTGCAGGCTTCTTGCACAAGAAGCTTTTTGCAAAAGAGATCTTCTGCAAAAACTTCTTGTGCAAGAGCGCGCCCACACTGCAAAAGTGCATCAGAAAAGCGATGTGCTTTCGTGAAAGAGAGCGTCCAGACTGCATGGACACTCTCTCACAAGAAAGTTCTGATTGCCATTAACAGAATGGCCACCAAGACACCTGTGCTTCTTCCGATAGGCTGTTTTTGCGCAAAAAAACCCTTTTTCCTGTCCACACACACCTTTTTGCACAAGAGCTCTTGCACAAAAAGGCTTATTCCTCGTAGAAAGAGGAATATCTATACCACAAAAACCCCTCTGTTCTGTCGATTCACTGTAAATTTTCTTGCTCAAAAACACGCTTGAGGTGTGGACACTCCAGAAGTTTGTGCAAAAACGGCCGTTCTGTTACTCAGAAACATACTTGCTGTCCAATCAAATGGATTTTAATGGTTCTTTAATCACTGCATGTAAGTGAAACATTAGGCACTAAAGAAGGGGCATCCCTTAAAATGAAAGGGAGATGGTCAGTATAGTGAAGGCAATGGAAGGGTTTCAAGGGACCTGGGTTCCTTCCCTGAAAGGTGCGAGATCTGATTGTAGTGTAGACACAGACTATGCTAGCAATCTGGGAATCAAATGATGCCTACTGACCTGGACAAGGTCAGGCAAAGCAAGAAGTACCATCAACCTAAAGCCCTCACAGCTCCTGTCTGTTGCAGTCAGCACTGCCAAAAGCAGCAGACTAGGGATGGATGGGTGAACAAAAGAAATAAAAAAATATAACACTTTGTAAAAATATAACATTAACTAATTACTCCTCTCATCATCTAAGCATTACTAATCTCCACTTTACTGGTGGAGGAACAAACTCAATCGGGTGAGAATGATTTAAAGGTGACACAATGGGTAAGTGACAAAACCAGGATTAGAATTTAGGGTCCCTAGTTCCCAGCCCCAACCTCAAGCCACTATACCATGAATACCACCAGTTAAATATATATTGAAATACTCATGCAATTCATCTGTTAGCCTGCTCTTCTGAGACAAATTGCCAGGTCATAGTATTGGAGCATAAGCTTTCGTGGGCAAAGACCCACTTCGTCAGATGCATGTAGTGGAAATTTCCAGAGGCAGGTATAAATATGCAGGCCAGAATAAGGCTAGAGATAATGAGGTTAATTCAGTCAGGGAGGGTGAGGCCCACTTCTAGCAGCTGATCTGGAGCCAACATTTTTATGGCTGACCTGGAACAATGCTTCCTCAGCTCTCGTCCACTAACGCCCCTTCTCTACCTATGCTACATTGATGACATCTTCATCATCTGGACCCATGGGAAGGAGACTCTGGAAGAATTCCACCACAATTTCAACAGCTTCCACCCTCCCCCCGGCCCCCTCCATCAACCTCAGCCTGGACCAGTCTACACAAGAGATCCACTTCCTAGACACCACGGTGCAAATAAGTGACGGTCACATAAACACCACCCTATACTGAAAACCTACCGACCGCTATGCCTACCTTCATGCTTCCAGCTTCCATCCCGGACACACCACATGATCCATTGTCTACAGCCAAGCACTAAGGTACAACCACATTGGCTCCAACCCCTCAGACAGAGACCAACACTTACAAGATCTTCACCAAGTATTCTTGAAACTACAATACCCGCATGAGGAAGTGAGGAAATAGATTAACAGAGCCAGACATGTACCCAGAAGCCTCCTACTTCAAGACAAGCCCAAGAAAGAAGCCAACAGAACACCACTGGCCATCACCTACAGTCTTCAGCTAAAACCTCTCCAATGCATCATCAGTAATCTACAACCCTTCCTGGACAACGATCCCTCACTTTCATAGGCCTTGGGAGGCAGGCCAGTCCTCGCCCACAGACAACCCGCCAACCTGAAGCAAATTCTCACCAGCAACTATACAACGCACCACAGTAACTCTAACTCAGGAACCAATCCATGCAACAAACCTCGGTGCCAACTCTGCCCACATATCTACATCAGTGACACCATCATAGGACCTAACCAGATCAGCCACACCATCACTGGTTCATTTACCTGCACATCTACCAATGTAATATACGCCATCATGTGCCAGCAATGCCCCTCTGCTATATACATTGGCCAAACTGGACAATCCCTACGTAAAAGAATAAACGGACACAAATCAGATATTAGGAATGGCAATATACAAAAACCTATAGGAGAACACTTCAATCTCCCTGGACACACCGAAGCACATTTAAAGGTAGCCAACCTGCAGCAAAAAAACTTCAAGTCCAGTGTGGACGTGTCACGGGGTGCGATCATCCCCGGGCAGGGGGACTCAGCGGACCCCTTTGTCTGACTGCCGGCCCCCAGGCGGGACTCCCGATCCCGGGGCCGGTAAGTTGGGTGTGATCACCCCCTCGCAAGTGAGCTGGGGGGATTCAGCGGACCCGCTGTCCGTCCCTCAGCCCAGTTATTGGGTCCTAGGTCCAGAGTTTGGCCCCTCTGGGGGCTAGCCCCATCGGCTTTGGCCCAGGCGGCCTGCCAGCGTAGGTGCGCATTCGCGTCTCCCCCGGGTTGCGGGAGTCGTGAGGAAGGGGAGTAGGGGGAGGGAGACCCGGGCCCGCCATCTCCACCGGGTCCCAACCCGGGGCCCTAAGTGCAGGGGCTAGCCAATACTCCTGCACGACAGAAGGGGGGCTTACTCCCAAAATGCGTCTGTCCACAGGCGCCACCAGGTTCCCGCCCCGGGCTGCTTCCTCCCCTTCCCGGGCCCTTGGGGCCTGGTTTCTGGCCCCCTCGTGCCTACCAGGGCTCTGGTGATTGGTGCCTGTGGCGCTCCTCGGACGCTCCTCCTGGGGCTCCGCTCTCCCGCACCGAGACCCTGCCGGGTCGCACCCTACTCGGGTGGCGTGAGTTCCCCCGCTCAGTTCTGGCCTCTGGGCTGGCCGACCGCCACCTGCGGGGGCTGTCCTGGGGCGCCCTGGGGTGGGGGTGGGCCATCCGCCGGCCTCAGTGAGAGCTCCAGTCCGTCCTCGGCCCGGCCCTCCATTGCCTGCGGCGGAGGAGGCTGCCCCCTTCCCTGCTGCCAGCGGGCCCTTTTGAACTGGCCCGCCGGTTGTGATGAGGCCCAAGAGCGCCGCCTCCTCCGTGATGTGGCGGCCTCCCTCACTGCATCCCAGCCATCACTCACGGCCCCTGCCCCTCCCGGTGCCGTGCCGGGGGCGGGGCCCCCGGTTTCCCTGCCGCGCATGCGTGGGGGCTGGTTCCGGCCCTGCCACCATTCTCCAGCGGCGTTGGGGCGCCGCAGAACGCCACCCGTGGCCCCGCTCTCCTCCCGCCTCCCTGGGTGGTCCGGCATGCGGGCCGTTGGCAGCCCGTCCCAACCAGACTTCAAAGAGAAACTGCTGAGCTACAGTTCATCTGCAAATTTGACACCATTATTTTAGGATTAAACAAAGACTGTGAATGGCTAGCCAACTACAAAAGCAGTTTCTCCTCTCTTGGTATTCACACCTCCAGATCAGCTGCTAGATGTGGGCCTCACCCTCCCTGACTGAATTAACCTCATTATCTCTAGCCTTATTCTGGCCTGCATATTTATACCTGCCTCTGGAAATTTCCACTACGTGCATCTGACGAAGTGGGTCTTTGCCCACGAAAGCTTATGCTCCAATACATCTGTTAGTCTAAAAGGTGGCACAGGACTCCTTGTCGCTTTTGCAGATCCAGACTAACACGGCTACCCCTCTGATACAGGTCACAATATATGTCATATAATCAGATTACTTATTCAATATAACCTTTACCAAAAAAAAGACACTCATCATTAGGTTTCTTGGAACCATCGGTGTTAATTGGCTTCTCTTGCATCTGAAATTTTAGAGCAAAAAGGCTCTATAGCACTAACTGGCGAGAATAGCATTTTGACCTTATGTGTGAGTGAAAAAGCAGCTCACATCATCAGCTTTTTTTTTAGCACTCTCTATATTGTAGAGAATGCTTCATGATGAAGGAGTGATTATAGGACTAAATTTTCATGTCAGGGTTTTGCTACCACAAAGTACTTGTACTTTATTGTGTTACCAGAAACAATGATAGAATTATAGCCAAATAATCACAACTCACCCCAGTCTTTTGAAGGTAACAGTATGTGACAAGGTCTGCCTTTGTGCCAGTGGGAGATACGTTAATAAAATATGGGAAGTGTAGCTAGTCCTGATACACACAATACGAGAACCATTTTTCTGTGAGTCCTGCAAAGTGAATGCCACTGAACAACAAGTTTCAGATTAACAACAAAAAACAGTCCCATCCTGAGGTACCAGTACAAGTTTGAGAGTCCAAGATTGTATACGGCTCCACAGATTTGCCTGGCACTTTAGAGGCAAATAAGAAAACAAGGTCCTTACCATGAGGATTTTCATGATACAGTGTTTTGACTAGAACTGGAAAAATTGCATTGGAGTAAATGCATCAAAGTGAGTAAGGCAGTGCCATCCTCTAACGCAGGTGCATTGCACCAGTGCAGACTCAGGACTGGATGGGGATGGTGCATAGCCTGTTCTTTTACCAATGGAAACTCCATTTTATGCCTGTGCAGTTGGGGATTACACTGGCATAGCTACACTGTTGCAAAGAAATATAGACAGGAACTAATTTAGACAGATAGCATAATGAAAAGAAAACAGACCATGGAAATAGATAGTGTGAGGAAGAAGAATGTATATAAAAATGAGAAACATACTGTCATGATCATGAGGGTTAGCCAGCAGCCTGGGGACTAAGGGGTTAACTATGACCCTCACCTAGCCAGGTGGAGTGGCCAATAGGAATGTAGGTAGGAATTTCAAACTGGGACAAAGGAATTTTTGGTTTTCCCTCTCCTTTGTTTCTGGGCAGTTCTCTCCAGCTATTGAGGGGGATAGACACTATGTCTCCCTCCAAGAAAAGACTCTTTCTTCACTTTCTGTAAGTAGGGTAAAGTTTAGATAAATCCATTAGGTTTTATGTTTTATGGTTTGGGAAGGGGATCTGATGTCTGTGCACTTTTTAAGAAATGTCTTGGCTTTTCTTTGTAACTAAGTTCTAGGCCCATGGAGTTTCTCCATGAGTATATTATTGGTTATTATTCCATCTAGTCATTATGCTTGCTACAAGAATATTCTGGTGATAATAAAAGTTTTCTCTTTTCTTTTTATTAACCTGGTATTGGTTAATGGTGGTGTCCTAGTTCGTACTTTAGGGGGGAGACTTCCCAAGTAGTCTCTCCCCTGATTTTTCACATCAATACTTGGGTGGTGGCAGCAGAAGTTTTATTCCCAAAATCTAGGTTTTTAAGATTTTGGGGGGAAGTTTTATACCAAAGCCTGGTAGATAAGGTTTTGGGTACTTGCTGGCCCCCACTTCTGCATTTATTGTGCCAGAGTGGGGAAGGAGCCATGACACATACTGTGCTGGAGAAAACATTTTATTTTTATAATTAATATCAGGCACGGAAGAAGACAGAGCTTGGAGGAAGGAAAGGAAACGGAGGACCAGAAAGATAAGCTGTCCTAGACAACAAAAGTGACACAGAGCCTTAAGTGGGAGAAGACAACAATGGACCAGCTCCTAAAATTAATGGAGCCAGGCTGATTTAGACCAGCCAAGGATCAGGCTTCTAAAGTTCAAAGCTAAACATGGTCCTGGACCTGTATTGGTCCTCCTGGAATATGTTCCTTCAGTTAGCCCATTTTGTATCAACATTTTATTCATATTAAATTAAAACAACAAATCCTGGAATTATATTACCATCTGTCTGGCCCATAATGCTTTTTAAATGCACTAATGAGACCTCTGTCAACATATTTCTCTTTCTTTTCCTCCTACATTGAGGGCAGGGACTAATAAAAATAATTATTTTTAAATGCCAGTTGAACTTTCATATTTCCAGATCAATTCCAGTTACAGCTGATGCCTCATTACTGTGTTTTTACAAATATGCTTTTGATTTTGATCCTAACCTTCTTTCTTTATTTGTAAGGTTTCCCTTTATCAAAGAGCTATGGTGCATCTGAAGAAAGATGTCCAAATTGCAAAGATATTGTCTGGCTACAGAAACTGCATTTGCTGAATTTTTTCCTCTATAAACACATCAGACCTTTGAGTGAGTGAGTGAATAAAAAACACTGATCTAAAATAGTAAGTGTGGAGTAAAAAGGTATGGCATGCAACAAACAACCAAATCATTACATGAGCCTTCAACTGTAAATTAAATAAATTATTAAAATCTAGGAGTTGGACAGGATTCCTTTTGCTTATTTGTTGTTGCTACAGTGTTTCATACACGGTCTCTGTAACAAGAGTATTTTATTCTTCATGGCTGGCAGCTTTTATAAGCAGCTAACTGTAAAAATTAGTAACAAAAAAAAAGAAAGGCTGCATCCACTGACTGTCACGAGCAGCCCCTGCAATGTACTGGCATTTCTTTGCCTGCAGTGAAGGGCGCTTTCTAAGACAAAAAGTATTTCCCTTCTGTGAAGCAGAAAACCCATCTGTTATTCCATCACAGTGCAGAGCCAGGGAAATCCTTCATAAATGAGAATTCTCCTACAAGAGTTCCCTGCACACATTCCCCAGACAGTGCCACCCACGCATATCAGCTACACATTTCTTGCTTTTTTTTTTTCTTCTAATTGCTCCTGCAGTGCTAGGCAGAGAACAGTGCCTATGATTAAAAACCAGCAGGAGGCTGCCTTCAAAGCTGTCAGAGATTTTTTTTAAAGCTATAACATTTACTGCAGCAAACCAAGTACACTCCATGAACGATAATTGCAATTATTAAACGGTGAAGAGTGATTGTTCTCAATCGAGCTTGTGGTGTGGTGGGTGCTATTTTTTTCAAAGTCAGAGGATTTTAAAAGCACGATCAAAATAATTCACCTTGACTCAATAGCATTTCCATGCAAGAGTAGTTCTACTGCTGCTAGGAAGGTTCAGCTGAAGTGCACCTGGGGCAGGCAGATAAGGCTATCAGTATAATTGACCAGCAGGTAGGCTGCCTAGTTTGTCCTTTACTACACTGTGAAGGGAGAGACACATTCTTTTTCAAGAAATAAAACCTGTGAGCCAATTTAGAAGAGTCACATGCCATCTCCACTTGCTTTGTGTCTTTTGAAGAATTTAGGAAGGGGAAAAATATGCAGTTCAACATAGGATTTGGACTTTCTGGCTCAGATGCATTGGTGCATCTAGTTCAGCATCATATCTCCGATATTGCCAGTATCTCATGCTTCAGAGGAAGCAAAAAGCCAGCACTTAGCCAAATGTGCAATCCCTTACAATAGTCATCTGAACACAATAGCATTCAATAATGTCACTCTAGTGGTTTGGGCTATTTTTTAGACACACTTTTTCTTTTTTAAGGGGCAATATATGTGAAAGAAGAAATTGTATCCTGACCATGGCAGCTTATGCTTGGAATAATTCGATCTGATTATTATTAACCTTTGGAATTTCATAAGGCAAGAATAGCCAGAAAATTATCCAGAACACTGAGAACTAAGTGTATCTTTCAAACATGAGCTGGGAAGGGAAGAATGGTGCATGAGCACCACCACTGAGAATGCAGAAAAACTGCAGGGGAATGCAGCAGAAAGGAGAAGCCAGCCAGAATGACATGAATACCTAGTGGTGCAGCAAAATGAAGCACTGCAGCATTAGAGTAAGCAGAATATAGAGCAGGGGAAAAGTCTAGTCATGTTTATATGTTAAAGGACAAAACAGATCATATGATAAGGGGAAAGTTTCCCTGATGAAATAGAAACTCAACTTATGAATCTTTAGTATGTCACAGATTTTGCATTTGAATTAAAAATATGTCATTTTTCAACATAAACAATCCTTGAACACTAGTGCTCCCATGCAGTTCACCCCTGTGCTGTTATCCACTAGAAACATAAGCTTGTGTAAAAAGCAGGTGGGTGGTTAGAACATTATTTCCTTGGCAGAGTACAAATCTAAATAAAATTGTTACTGTTAAAGTGACTGAGGGACACAGAAATCATCACAAAAAGTTCCCTACCATTCAGTGGAGAAGCAGAAGTCATGGAGACAGTTAAATAAAATAATTAGCAATCTGGAATATAATGCCAGCAAACAAATTACAAAAGAAAGACAATAAAAAAATGCATAATACCACATTCTGACTTTGCAAGAACCAAAAACCTTAGGATGGAAAGAAAAGAAAAAGCAATCCTGACAGTTTCATGAAAGGGTAAAAACAAAAGGGGATTTGAACAAAGCAATCTTTTTTTATGGCTTTCAACAGAATTGAATGGCTTTTTTTTCACACTGGGCCTAACAGTAGTTGACCTTATCAAAGCTTTGAAGGGAGGAAGGAAGCTCAAAGAACCTTACACTTACATGCAGCCTCAGTGAACAAGTGCCAGCCACACCTGCGGTCCTGTGCTTGATGGAGCATGAGGACAGCTTCCTTCTCCACTTCCCTCCATAGGCACAAAGCGCTTGAAGGCAGGAGAGGGGGAGTAAGGCAATAGACCAGGGGTGGGGAACCTTTTTTGACCCACAGAAAAATCAGTCGGGGGCCACACACAAGTGAGAAATACAAAAAACAAAACAAAACCCCTCACTGATGTGGCCCCCATCTGGAGAAGGAGAAAGACACTCCTCACATCCCCCTCCCACATCAGAGCCTATGGGGGCCCAGCCTAGTAGATTTTGTGTGATTCAGCCTCAGTGGGAAGGGGCTAGAGTGCCAGCACAGGCTCTCCAATGTTGGGGTCCCTTGAGCCTCAGGGATCGGATCCGGGACTGAGGTTCCTCCACCCCTTCAATAGATCCATGGCTCCACCCTTTACCAGTGCAGGCTCATAGAGCAAGTTAGGCATACCTGGAGACAAATTAAGACTCACACACATACACCTTGTGCACTGGCCCACAAATTCCTCACAGAAGCACAGATTCTTTGTGCTTCTACATGACCACTTACCTGGGTTGATGGCTAAATGCCACAATTTGACTCTCTCTTTATGTCCAGGTCATCTATGCACCTTCCCAACATACATAGCACAATTAAACACCGTTCTCACTGCAGTCTCTTACTATTACTACAGTTCTGGCAGGAACCATGCAAATTAGGCAGGAGACTTAACTACCGCAGGGGCACTTTAAAAAAAAATCACTTTGGAAAAAATCCTGCCATCTTTTCACAGGTGTAGACAGGACCAGAATGGAACCAGTGTGGTACAATCAGAGGAAATCTGGGGGGCAGATAGGAAGGGGGCAACTATGGTAGATTTTGTCAGCCTGTGCAGGAGGAAGTGCTGGCCACACAATTCCATGAAGATAACCCAAATCCCAGAACTGTATGGATCCAAGGCAGAGACAGGCCATGGAAGAAGCATGGGAACACTGAATCTGTGACTGCGTATCCACTGGGAAGTCCCACTGATGGAGAAGTAGAGGCAGCAGCTATGGAGTCTACCAATATCCTGAGGCTGCGTTAACATCTCTTGCTCACATAAAGCTCCCGGAGTATGTATCCTGTGCAGCCCATGTGTTCTGGGCTTACTTTGAGTCCTTTTGCTTAGAGTCTGTAATTGTTCTGCCCCGTGTGTTGATTATCAAATCTATTTGTGCCCTAAAGCTTCACATTCATTTCTATAGAAACACATGGATGTCACAGAGTCAAGCAGAAGCTGACCTGGGAATGAGGGACAGACAGCCATTATCCAACCACCAATATCGGCAATAGTAGCAAGGAGGACCAAGGAAATGACTGGCCAAGCAAAATACAGCTTGTATTTATTCTCTTCACATTAGTTCCCACTGTAAAAGGAAGAACTAAGAGACCTCAGCTCACTAAAAGGAAGAGGCAGGATGTGAGCTACATATATTTTAAAAGCAAGTAATTGAAATATCTGCAGCTACTGGCTTGATGCAGGCAGACCAGGTAGCAGTTCTTTAGCTGATCTCTGCCAAATTCACTGATGAAAACTAGTCTGTTTCACCTGTGTGTTTACATGGGTAAGATAGATACTGAAATTATAATAATGGGTTTAGTATTTAGATGAAGAAATACTTAAAAGATGCTGCATGCATTCATCCAATGTATAATCTCTTTATCACATGCTATAAGATAAGGTAACATTTACATTTTTCCTTTGTAACCATAAAAAAAGTTTGTTTTTACTGTGAACTCAGGCAGGAGGGATCATCTCCTGCATGTCAAGAAGGCTATCAAAACTAGTTGGGGCCAATGTGGGACATCTCAATTCAAAGACTTTGTTCATTGCCTGTTACACATGTGACGACACTATGTGCAAAAGGGCTTATCTCATCAGCTTGAATTCAGGAAGAAAAAAATTTAAAATGGCTGACAAGAAAATTTTCCATCTTTTACTATTTGGACTCTCACAGGGAGCTATGAAACAGAAGCAGCAAATCCCCACGGTCAATTTGGGTTACTCCTAGAAGACATTCAGAGCTGAAAGATTATACTAGAACTCTGTCACCTTTTGGAACCATAGAGTAACTCATTTGTGTATATGTATTTGCCTGCTTTAACCTTGTAAATAACTCATTTATTTTCTTAGTTAATAAATCCTTAATTAGTTTACTATAAAACTAGCTAAAAACTTTCTTTGTGTGTGATCTAAGGTACAAATTAACTTAGGGCAAGTGACTAACACTTTATGACTGGCGGTAACCTGAATATTTTGTGATCTTTGGTATAGACTCAAGTAACCAACTGTCACTAAGTTCAGCTTGTCCAGGTGTCAAGATAGATCAAAATGCTGAGGGGGCTGGCCGTGACTCCCCAGTAAGATTGTTATAGTACTTTAGGAGCTCATACATGTTACTGGATTGGTGAAAGCTGGTCATAGACCATACAACCACTTTGGGATCTCTGCCTTGCTTCTAGGAAGTCTGGCCTGAGGCTGGCACTCACAGGTTATGTCTACACTGTGGCAGTTTGTCGGAAGAGGAAATGTAAATGGAGTGCTCATTTGCAAATCTCGTGCTCTCATTTGCATATTGTCTTCCGATCCTTTTTGCAAAAGAGGTTTTTGCTCTAAAAAGCCCTATGTAGATGGGAAAAACAATGAGAAGTCCTGTGGCACCTTATAGCTTAACAGTTTTATTGGAGCATCAGCTTTTGAGGGCAAAGACCCACTTTGTCAGATGCATGTAGTAGAAATTCCAGAGGCAGATATAAATATACAGGTGTCAAGATATATATATTTATACCTGTATATTTATACCTGCCTCTGGAATTTCCACTACATGCATCTGACGAAGTGGGTCTTTGCCCATGAAAGCTTATGCTCCAAAAAATCTGTTAGTCTGTAAGGTGCCACAGGACTTCTCATTGTTTTTGCAGATTCAGACTAACATGGTTACCCCTCTGATACCTGTGTACAGGGCCATCTGTCGGAAAAACCCCATTTTGCGCAAGATTCCTTATTCCTAAAAAAAATGAGGTTTTCAGGATCTTGCACAAAATGGGGTTTTTCCGACAAATGGCCCCATCTACACAGGGCTTTTTAGCTCAAAAACCTCTTCTGCAAAAAGGATGGGAAGAGAGTATGCAAATGAGAGCCCGAGATTGGCAAATGAGCACTCCATTTACATTTCCTCTTCCGACAAACTGCCACAGTGTAGACGTAGCCTCAGTCCTGAGACACTCCAGATAGGTGATAATGGCTCAGAGGAAAGAACCAAAAAAATAACAAATGGCTAAGCTGTATGATGCTCACTCACTCCGTTTACTTGAGAGGGTTGAGATAAATCCATCCTCTGACCTAAATCCTTTCATTCTGGGGGGCTTGTGTTTAAAAACATCCAAAATATATCATATTTGAATGCAGCAAGCACCTGGAGCCCACCATAATCCTACAAAGGAGCCCTGGATCAACACAGTTCAATTGTATTTATCACAATTTCATGGGAGGTATTGGGGGAGGAGGGGAGAGATAATAAATATGTTTGGTTAATCAAAGATTCAAGTAAGCAAAATAATTTTCAATGTAATTAACAAATATCAGAGGTTGTGATGGTGTTTCAGGTAACAAAGTTATGAATAGTTGAGGTAAGGGATTGGTTATTAAGTTTGTGATATAATTTTAGGCATAAGCTATCATTAAAATTACTTTCATACATTTTATTACAGCTATTAAAAATGTTACAGGCCTGACAGTCCAAATTTTCAAGCTAGGGTGTCTGAAATATGAATACCTGGCAACTTGTTTTAGCCATTTTCTGATTTAAAACAATGTTTAAAATAGTTATTCAGATACAGATTTAGGTGCCTTACATTAGGCAGATGAGTGTGAAAGTTTGCCCCTGTTATTTCCTAAGACATTCAACACCTGCAACTCCCACTCATTTCAGTTGCTAACCAGCTCTGAAAAATCAGGCCCTTGCCTCTGCATTCTGTAGTAGCAACTATATACAAATGACACACAGTGATTTAGTGGATGAGACCTTGGCCTTTTAACCCAGGGACTGTGGGTTCAAGTCCCTGCTGGGTAAAAATACAAATTTCTTTTCAGTTAAAAAGAAACTAAATAGGTGCAATTTGCAATACTAAGGCTCATCTATTTAACTTCCACAACCTCACTCTTCAAAATGACAATACACCAGACAGTCCTTGCCTTTAATTTTGTGGGTTTGGTATTTAAGGTCATGGGCAAGAGGGGAAAGTTGGTGCTCCCTGATTTCAGCTTTAGGAAAAACAGGCACTGCTGTTAGGGCTCTGAAAGCATTTTTCAGACTGGGAGATAGCATGGTCTTGCTTCTTTCCTGCAGTTACCCCTGATGTGACAATATTGTAATTGGGACATTTATTTTATATTAGATCATGTTGCAGTGAGTGTAACTGGATTACTGGCCTTTTAAGGGGAGAAGGAAGGGCAGGGAGTTGGATTAAGCAAAGGCCCAGAAAGTGACCTGGCAGTGGAAGAAAGGAAGCAGTCCTGTAGAATTAGGAGTTGGATAGGGAGCAAAAGAATAAATAAACAAAATGCTAGGACACTCTTCCTTTATGGACCTTGGATCAGGAATTCTGTAGTGTAGAGTGAAGCAAGGCTCCCCTCTCTTCCAGTCATAGGAAGAGCTCTCTGGAGGAGTGCAGTAACAAACTGCCTTTTTTTCTCCCTTTTCCAAATCAGAAAGAAGCCAGAGCCAGAGGGCTGAACTCCAGTCAGAATCATCCTACCATGCACTGGTGTTATTCACTGTGGAAATAGCAGAGCTGTGGCAAATCAGGTCCATTTGCAGTATCATATGTACAAATATGCCTTTATCAACATCACACTGACTTTGTGTGGCTGGGCAAGGATTTATGCCACGCAAAGTCCTCCCCCCTCTCCCCAACTTATTTTATTCCTGTACGGCACCCTTACTGCCTTAGCAAAGGAGTCTTTTATAGGTATAAGTATTAACTGATGACAAACATACAACCAAACGACACAACTAGGGACATGAAAAGTTATTTTACAAAATTACGTTCACGTACAAGGGGAACGCAAAATGTACACTTTTCAAATGAAATCATTCCTGCTTTTCAATTTCCCTGAATACTATAAACATTTCTATGAAATGTTCCCTGCATCAGCCATTTACTCCACTTCCTTACAGTTGACAGAAAGAGGGGTCATACAAGAGGTGAAGATAGAGAGAGGAGGAGGAAATAGAGGGGGGAGAGAAATCTGTTTGTGTTGTGCATAGAAAACATTTCAAGTGATTGGACAAGCCAGCTTCATTATTAAATTTCAGGCTTAGTTTAGCTTTATCTCCTCTGATGAAATCTGTAGTGGGCTGAATTTGTTTTGCACCACCATCCTTAAGCTGGTGAGGGCAGGCATTGAGTACACTTTCTCTCTCAGCTGCACTTGTTTCCATGGATGCCTCTGTAGATCTTTTATTAGCTTTACTGCTCATGCCCATTATGCTACTTGTGGGCATGGGATTTCTGGATCATCAGCCTTTGCTCCTTCTAAATGTTGTTTCATTCTTCAGCTACATTCTTTCATCTAAGAGGGGAAAAAAATCCACAGGCAGGCAGATATGGCAGAATATTATTGGATGCTAGTTATTGTAAAGGGCTACTTCATTCTGAGGAGCTAGTAATGAGTCACTGTTAAAAGGTCATGTAGCCTGAGGTAAGACTTCCAAATGGTAACATACCCTCTGCTCATTTGTCTCTGCAGGACTGTGATATTATATAATGTCCTATTATGCAAAATAGGCATAAAATCCATTAATAGTTCTATTGAACTAAATAGGAAAGAGCCTGCATCTGATTTTTAAAAGAGCAAGAGAGAGAATTTGGGGAAAATTATGGCTTTGAGCCACTGCTCACGCTAGGTGTGATGAAAATGGGCCGGGCCCAAGGTTGGTCTTTAACTCCCTTACTCCTGCAACAAAATGCAGGTGTATTTATGCTTATTCCTGAATTGAGTTTGCAGGGATGACCATTATTTTTATTTTTGAAAACAAAATATTCAAGCAGACTTTGTTGCCAGATTCATCATCCAGAGAGCTCCATTCATCTGCAGCTGTTGCCATTTTATATAAGAGAGCATCGATTCCAATCTCTTCAGAGCCCAGTTCTTCAGATGAATGGAGAAAGGGGTCCAGAGTTGCAAATAAATAGCCGAAAAAGAGGATATGGGGGGGGAGGAATGAGAAGGGGAAAAAATTTCAAATAGAGGAGATGGGGAGAGAAAGGAAAGGGGAAAAATTGTCAGAGTGTCCGTGCTAAACTAGGCTAATAGAGTGGGCTATAATTGCTCGATACTTAACTTGTAATGTCATTAGGGTGTTGAATGAAGCGGCCCATTCAAGTAAGGTCTTTGTTCAGACCTTGGTTCAAGGTGTCAAACTTGTATATGAAACCAAGTTCTGCAGTTTCTGTCTCAAGCTGTTTTTTTAAATTGCTTTGTAATAATATAGTCACTTTTAGATCCATTAGTCACTGCCCAGGCAAGTTAAAATGTTCCTCAACAGGTCTGTGTGTGTTACCATTTCGAATGTCTGATTTGTGTCCATTAATTCTTTGTCATAGAAAAAAAGTACCTAGTTCATTTAGTGTAGTTCTATTTGAAAGAGGGGTATATTAATGCTAACTAGATATTGTACCTGCCGACTGCAGTACAGACAAGCCAGAATGTCACTGACTTCACTAGCGCTCTATTGTACTGGTGTTAGGATGGCAAATGAAGGGAGAGTAAGAATAAGTACATTTCCTCAAGAATCCAACAAATATAAATCTGAAAAACCTTGCCAGGAGACATGTCATTGAGGGGATAAAAGAACAGACGGTTACAGAAATGGCACTGAGAACCCACCAGAGAATTCTACCTTCTTTTAATAAAACCACACAAAAACTAAGTCACTATTCCTGATTGAAAAACAGGAAAGCTAAGTCAAAGTAAATTGAAAATCTAGGTACTGCTCAGTCAATACTAACTTGAGCCACATTTGAATTGTGTGTCTAGAACTGAAAGATTTCATATCCAAGGCCAGATCCTCAGCAGCAATAAGCTGTGTAGCTCCATTAATTTAAGGAGTGTAGAGCATCTGGAAGTGGCTAGTGGAGAGTCCCCCTGTCTGGAGGAACTTTCTGATGTCATATAAGCCTGGCAGAGGCACCTTATATGCCCACTCCCTTCTCTCACAGCATAAGAGGAAAAAGGGGTGTTCTGGTGGCATGCCAGGGAATGAGCAAGACAGGGAGGGAATCAGGCATGGCCTGATCTGATTTTCCAGGGACTTTACACCAGTGACATAAATTAGGATTACTGCTGGGCAGCTCTGAACTAAGTAGCTCCATGTGACTGCTTATCTACACTACAAATCAAGGGCTTAAGTATTCTTCAGCTTTTGGAAGGTAGATTTGCTGGACCACCGATCAATTCTAATTAAGATTTCTTCTTCTCCCCCCCCCCACCTTTATTTCACATTCCCTCAAAGTCTGTTCTTTTTAAAATCCAAATTCATTGTGCAACTTGCCTTTGTGTATGCTGCTGACAGCTTATATCAAATCTGATTGCATTATGGTCATTCATCCTTGAATATACACAAATTTCGATTGTATTTTTCATACATCTTCTGTTCTCAAGCAGTAAAACCAACATAGAGTCTATTCAGCCTAGCTGCTGAACAAACTATAAAAAGAAATATAGCCTGGGAATATTCTTCCAGAGATATGTGCTTTTCTTTGACACTGGAAAGAGTAAGACATGAACATTTTCAGGCAAAGTGAAAAATTCTATGAGTAATGTTTAATCCTACAAGCTTTCTAGTGTCCATAAATATTTTCTGTTCTTTTATTTTCTTGTAATCGGGTCTTTTTTAAATAGTAACATTTAACTTCTCCCTCCAACCAAACTCTACTCATGTGATCTACCTGTAATGGTCATTTCTGTTTTCAGATAGGTTTTCCTTCTGTAGCCCTGTCTATTTACAGATCACTATGGAAAGTGGGTCAAATGGGAAACGACAAGACTCTTCAACAAAAATTCCTACTGTAACCTTTTTGGTGCTATCATTACACGGAGTTGCATCTACACTGAGTAGCTTTTACACCTGAGGCCCATAGAATCCAACAGGACTATGTGGATAAGAACTACTGAGTCTGAATAAAGCTTGCAGGATAGTGACTTACATCAGCATGTCTAAGTAGTGCTTTTATAGCTCTGCTACCTAGTTCCAAAGTCTTTTAAAATATACTTCATACTTAGTCTGCTATTTTTGTGCTACTTTAGAAAGGTGAAGCAAATCATAACAACTAATCCTGCTTTTCTTCAGATTCTAAAACTGACTTGTTTCTGATGAATAAAACAATCAGGACTCAAACACAGAATGTGTATTCTCTTGGCACTGTACCAGTGACAACAGAACAAAGAAGAGCTAATCCAGCGCAAGTACTCTGGCCTTACATCCAACTGAGCTACATGTAAGTTCTCTGCTGTACAGCCCTGAACATCTCCCACAGTGTGTTTAACATCCCCAACTCCCATAGAAGTCAATGGGAACTGAAGGAGTTGCACCAAGTAGCAGGTCCTTAGCATTTAATGTTTCACATGAGTAAGTTCAATATACCAGTTTGGCTCAGTCAAGACAGAGCTTTATCCCTGGCTCGAGCTTATTCATGCCTTTAAATTACTAGCATTGGCCAAGAAGGTTAAAAAAAAATAAAGTGATAAATAAATGCCTATGGCAAAGTGGCTTTTTTCTATGATTATAAAAAAAGACAAAAATAGGCAAAACCCTGTTTTGCTTCAAAAGGCTAGAATTCCAAAATAACTCAAGCTAGAAAAGCCCAGTGCATCATTTATCAATTAATCAAAAGCGTGAAGCGTCTGAAAAGAAGAAACTGAATCAGCAGATTGAAAAGATCTGCTAGGTCTCCAGTTTAGTATCTTGCTGATGAGCAGTCCAGTGTTGAGATCAATTCTTTACTATGTACAGAAATATTTTATCATTAGCGGTTTGTCTCCAATTCATCCTATGTGTCTGGAGATATACACGTGAGCATGATAAAAAAAATTGTGTGTTTACCACTTGTTTCAAATAATCAGGTTGTGTACTGCGTATGTTCCACACATTACAAGAATGTATTTGCCATTACTAAGGATGTCCAGATTGCAACTGCAAGGTCACCTCAGATTTTCATATTTTCAAAAGTAAGGACTGTTTCCTAGGTGATGCTTCTGCAACTTCTTTGCTGTGTAATACACCTATAAAGAAAATCATGAGCTCTTGGGCATTCACCTACAACAGACCCCATGTCTTTTTCAGTTGTACATACATTATTTCTATGTCTATTATAGTCTTGTATGCATCTCAGGCTGGCAACCAATCCATTCCATGACACAACAGTCATGTTTCTCTTGGAGTTTCACCATTTTCCTCGGCATTCTCAATGGTCCCTTTCAAACACTGAATGCCCTCTTAGTTCATGACAATTATTTTACAACATTTTGCATAATAAGATCATTCTATCTGATAGGGCTTTTAGGACAAGGAGAGTTCCTTATTCACTCTTGGTAAGCTTGTTGCATAGAAGCTGCCATCACCTCAGCGACTCTGCCAAACTAACAGTTTCCAAACAAAGCTGAAAGAAGTTTCTGAGCTCCAGGAAATAATCAATGCTGCAACTGCCAGCTAAGCTCAGAGAAGGAGCTGTGCACTACACATACACAACTAGTGGGTTTAGTTTGTTGATTGGAGCTTGAAGACCATCACGCTTTCCAAATAATGACTCTTGCATTATCATATCACTGACCTCTGCAGCTCTTCCAATAGCAGTGCTGTTAGCATCCGAATAAAGACTGCGGTCTGAAAGAGAAACTTGCCCTGGTGGCTATCAATTGGTATTAACTCTGTGAAATGGTCATATTAAGGCACCGTGAAAGCAGTAATGTAAAACAGATCACTGATCAATATTGGCAATATCAGTTTAATCTGTCAAAGTGATATGTTGCCTGTTTGATTTCAGTTACTATGAATTTCAAAAACCTTATATGCCATTAGCTCAATTCATTGCAGATAGCTTTTGACAAGGTAGGATCGGTGACCTTTCCCTCTGTTTCCATGGCATTTAGCACACTTACTTAGAAACAAGTCAAATTTGATAATAGCTTCAAGAATGCATAAGTGTCTAGCTGAAAATGGTTTAGCAGGCAGCGAAGTAGTCCCCAAACTGAGGCACTAGTGGGACACAGAGGAGTGTGTGGGAGGTGCACAGTGTGGCCTAGGCAAGCCCTGCAGGGGCAGAGAAGGAGCAGCTCCACTACTCATTCTCACTCCTCTCTACATCTCCATTCAGGCCCCCAGTCCTGCTCCGTCTCCAAGACAAGGCCAGCCCCCATAGGCACATACACAATTAGTGGAAGGGACCACAATGTTTCCAATCTTGCTCTGCCCCAGTCCCATTCTACCCCCACCTCTAGTCTCAGCTCCCCCCCCCCATTCCCAGGTCTGCCTTCAACCCAAGCACCACTGCTGAGGAATCCTTGACTGTGCAGTAATGGGGGAAAGAGGGCCCAGATAGAGTCCATTAATAGTAAGGAGTGGTGCATGACTGGAAAAGTCCATGCACCACTGCTTTAGATGAAGGGAGGAATTTAACTGTCAGTACACCTCAAAACATTCTTCCACTAAGCAGTTTTCATTAGAAGCAACTGTACCATTTCTCTGTTGATGCTAGTGCATTCACAATGAAAGAATCACTATGCAACCATGTCCTTGTGATGTTCCACCCTGTCTTCATAAGATGAAGTCTTCACTTCTTCTTCTCTGGCTAAGCTACAAAGAGGCTAAGATTATTGTGAAAATTCTTTCCACTGCCTATGAACCAGAGTACTGCTCCTATAGATTTAAAGCACAATCAACCAATGCCTCTGATAGTTTACATCAAAAAAGGTGACATGCTGTTTCAGACATCTGAACTACTGCTCAGAAGCTTTAAATTGGTCATCAAGATTCTGAAAGTAGAGTGGACATTTCAGTACAATGGGTGTGAAATGCTTCCTTCAAAGACCATTTAGCTGGCTCTTCTCTGACATTAATGACAACAGTATCCTCTTTTTCATGACTATTTTGTCTATTTTCTGCATGGAGAGCTGGTAGGAAAAGTGGGTCATCTCTTTCATTGCACTTTTGTCCTGCATTTGAGGAACATTGTCCTTTTTTTTTCTACAGCTCTCTCACTCCTGAAGGAACAAGTCCTTCTTATCTTCACTATCATTTTCTGAGAAATACAGTCCAGCATCTTTATAAGATGATTTTCAAAGGCATTACAAGTTTTAAGATATATTTTCAAAAGTAAACACTGGTCTAACCCAAACAGAAGCATTGTTCTGGTTCACAAAACTTCCAGCATATTTACAAAATAAGAATACGTTGTATGAGCAAACTTGTCCATTTCAAACATTCAAAAGCTCTGGGTATTTATGGGGCATTAACTGTTGTTCTGCTATATCCATTTGATTTGAAACAAAAAACTTTAAGCACAAAACAGCAAGTTAAAATTAAAAAAAACTAAGATATCCACATTCATTGACATCTGCAGTCTTAGGCAAAGGTACAGCAATATTAAGGACTATTGCGTATGGTGATTTTCTGTACAACACTGGAAGAATGCTCTAAAGTATGCTCTTTATAATTGAGCCAGAAAATACGATAACTGAAAGTTAACTAAAAGCAACCTTGTTATATAGATTATTTCATTTTCACCCAGAAATCACAAAAGGGAAGGTTGGGGAAAGCTGCATAAATTCTTTGTATATCTACAAATCAAAGAGCTGTAGTGATCAAAAAATCAACCTGCTAACTACAGACCTTGAAGTTCAAACAAAGAGGTAGATTGGCATAAAAACCTGAGATTTTTTGCAAAACCTTTTTACAACAGAAGACATCTTGAATAGAATGGCAGCTGCTGAACTGCAAGACAAAAGTATAGTGTTTGTTTTATAACTCTACAAATACATATTGTATATTATTATTACTATTCTTTCTACATCTTCTCCTTACTAATGATGATCCATGTCTTTATTGCAGTGTGGTCTGTTTAATATGGAATCAGCAACTTCAAGCTGTATTCCATCAGGGCAAAGTAAAATACCATTTACTATGGCTGTGTTTAGTACTTCAACAACAACAACAAAACCCCTACAGGCTGAATAGGGACTTGTATATTTGGAAAATAATACTAAGTAAAATGTTGTTTATCCTTTGAAGGGGTCTGTGCCCACAAAAGCTCATGATACCATCTACATGTTTTGTTAGTCTTTAAAGTGCTACTAGACTATTTGTTGTTTTTTATGTTTTTCCTGTTACAGACTAACTCGGCTACTCCTCTGAAACTTATCCTTTTAGTTGTATTATTTCCCAAACAGGCCCAAATGCATGTAGGAGAAAACAAAATCATCATGTGCCAGCGCCTCGTCACTGTGCAGTAGATAGTAAATTTTTGAAACTTACTCTAAGCATCTTTTTGAAAAGTTACTTTTGGTGCTTAAATTGTTGTTTGTGATGTAGAGGTATATGCAGTGAGCATGTCCGCTGTCTCCCATTTTAAAAAAACCAGGAAAAGCATGGAGTACAGAGGTCTGGTTTTGCAGGGCTGTATTTTCTTTTGTTTTTTTAAAGTGTGTTTTGTTGCAAACTATTTTGTTTTGGATGTTTAAAATGCTGCATTTGTTACTCTGTGCAAAATGTATGTGTGGAATTGTTTCCATGCTTCTGCATGGGGAAACATTTTTGGTATTAAAAATGTCTGCTCTTTGAAGAAACTCTAATGGCTGAAATTAAACAGCACTTATTAGGGTGGTGGTTGTATTACAGCCTGAAATGGATTTTGTGAAACAAGTAGTTCCCTCTCCCCACACCATCACCAAAAAAAGCTCACTACCCTCTTCAGCAACAACATGGTTTGATTATTTGTTTGGCTGTTTAACTGCTTTTCTTTAAGCAAATGCGTAGGTGGGTTTTGGTGAGAAAGATGAAAGAGAAGGGAATTTTTTGATCAATTGGAACATCTTTTTTAAAATTAGGCCTCAGCAACTCTCCTCGGGATTCCTTAACCAGAGCTACAGAGACACTGCCAGCAGAATCACCACAGAACCCAGAATCTGTTCTTAGGAGTTTAACAACAATGCCAAGAGCAAACAGCAGAAGAACACAGACAAAGAATCAGGACAGTGAAGACCAGACCAAACCCTGAGAAGCCTTTGTTTTCTCTCAAAGTTTCACAAACTGGGAACATGATCGTTCTTCCAATCCCCAACAGGGCCTAATATCTTAAAACAAATAGAACTCTATGGAAACATAGGTGGATCATCGCTGAAGGCAATAGAGTCACCCCAGCCATTTCAACAGAGAGTAGTTAAACCAACTGAGTACATTAGGGCTGATGCATCCCTTTGGATCAAAGCATCTATATTTTAATCAAACTTTACAAAGTTTTTGCTTTATTTGAAGTACATAGTTTTTATTTCCCTGTTGCTACTACATGCTTTTCAGCTTTTCTGCTGTAAATAGTGTCTAAGAAAAAAAATCCAATAACATGGACCTCAAGCTATTTTATTTTAAAGGTGTAAAACTCTTGAAAACAAACCAAGTTATTCCCTCAAACCCTTCATTTTATGTAAGTGTTTCTGTTATGGTCAAAAGGCCTTTACAATAGGTATTTTATTTGCAGATATAGTTTTTTAATATATTTGATCTCACAATTGTCCCCTCACCATTCTCTAATGTAATCCTTTTACATTTCATACAGATATTCTTTTTTTTCTAAGTAGAATTCAATATAATGCAATAAGTGGATATCTTCAATTTGATAGCTTTGGTTAAAATACTGTTAAAGTCTGGAGCACTTTGCACAGCATTTACCAAAGTCACACTTGAGCTAAATATTTTTGGGTTAAACACAGACATTGAATTGCATCACCTACAGCAGTAGTCAGATTTAATAAGATTTCCAGGAACAGGCCAGCGCACAGGACCCAGAGCTTCCAGTTTATATTCTTTGAAGCCAATATACACAGTCAAGATGCCACGGGCTTCATGCACATATAACACAGCCCTCACCATCTGCAGAGTTTCTCCATTAGACAATGATTAAGAACCACAAAAACATGTACAAAAGATCACAGCTCTTTCACATTCTTGATGTGGCACAGTCTCAGTTAGCTCTATGACAAAGGCCTTCCAAAAATCCATATAGCCATTGTCCTCTTCATGTTCAGTGTCCTCTTAAACAATTATTCTTGGTGTTGAACAAAAACAAGTTGGACCTATTTCATCTTTACTCTTGGATATGGACAGTCGGTGAACCTGGGCTGGGGGAGGCAACCCTCCAGCCCTGCTTCTTCTACCCAAAGCCCTTTCCCCGGTGGCAGGAAGCCCCACCACCACCACCATCACAGGAGTAGGTGTGACGTAGTGGGGGTGCTGTACACTCTTGTGGCCCTGGATCCACTCTGGTTTGGCCTTCACTGGTTGCTGTGTTGTGCTGTGTGTGACCCCTACTGGCCTATGCTGGTCTGCAGAGACTCTGTGTGTGTGTGAGTGTGTGTGTGTGTGTGTGTGTGTGTGTGTGTGTGTGTGTGTGTGCGTGCGTGCGTGTGTGCGCGCGCATGCGCGCACAGGGCCCAGCGGGGGATGGAAGGCACGTAGGCACCTGGGCAACGTGGTGGAATCTGAACAATGCAAGGGGTGTGGCTGCAAGGGGTGAGGGACCAGTTGCTGGGGGTTGGACAGTCTTAGTGGAGGGAAGCATGAAGAAAGCAGACTAAGTCCAGGACAGGGGGGTTCAGGGGCCTGTGAATCCCTTTCCCTCAAGAGGACTAGGTTGTCTGCCCTTGCTCCTATGTCAACATTGAGCCTATGCTGCACTGTATATCTGAGAAGCAAATAAACCTTCTATTCTATGGCCTGACCCAGAGTCACATCTGGCTGCAGATGGGGGTGCAGGGTTGGGGGCTCCCCAACACGCTGTCACAGTAAGTCTTCAGCTTCCCTCCCTCAAGCCATTCCCTACAGCAGCAGATCACCAGTCCCCCGCATAAGCCTCCCCAGGCCCAGACCATGGGCAGGTGGCATGGGGTCCCAGCCTCCCTAGCCCCAGAGAACTGGGAAGGCAAATGTCCCCAGTCTACTGCCCTGGAGCACAGGCAGGGCACATTACCCTAGTGTCCCCTCAGCATTGCTGAGCTGCACTGAAACAGGGGGAAGAGTGTGGGTGGGGCAATGCCTTCCCCTGTCTTTTATACCCATCACTCATGCTCTCTGATGCAATACTGTCAGGGGCCTCAACAGCTCCCTTCTGGATTGGTCACCACATCCTAGAACTTGCACTTATTGATCAGACCTGATCTTGGCGCAGTCCGAGGGAGCTGAAACCTTGATTGATAGATGGTAGCAGGGGGAGTTTAGAGGAGTCACATGGTACCCCTTGCTTCTGGTCACTTATCAGTTTTGGCCCTGGAAGTAACATCCTAGGAGGAGAGACTGATAGTAACAGGTGGGCAGGGCAATGCAATATTTGGTTGCTATGCACTTCGACATCTCCTGTAGTGCTTAAGAACAGTTCTCCCTTCCTCTTCACTTGAAGAATCAATTTTTTCATTTAATACAAGAACTTCCCTCCTTCTGCTGCACTTTTTAGCATGGCTTATTATAGTTTCTACAAATTTGCTGAATGCTGGACATTTCCATAGTCACATAGGTTGCCATCTCAGTGGCATTATTTCCTGCTTTTCATTTTTCCGTCTCTGGCCAATTTAATGTCCGTGACCTTTTCCCCTTGCTGGTTTAGTTAGGATATCCAGTCATCTGCTCTGTGCCTTTCTCTGTGGTTTTTATTTGTGTTGCTTCATTTCTCTGCTTGGCAGCAGCTACTTATTGCCTTTTTCATTTAATTGTCAGAACCCCTGCCAGAGGCAGTTAATTATTCTTAACTCCAATTTACAGATGTAAGAGCTCAGGCCACAGGTTTCACATGTGAATATACACAGTTAAGCACAAATCTAAAAAATTAAACTTAGGAACTTGAAATTAAGCCAAACTGTTCAAACACAGGTCTGAAGCTTGACAATAGGCAGTTAGTCACACAGCTTGATTTAGCCCACTGCTCTCTGCCTCTTGCTTAATCCACTTGACTTCTCATTCTGTTGCGCTGCCCCACATATAGTCCAGGATCACTCTCACAGCTCAGCAGAAGAGCTGGCTTAGCCACAGGTGAAAAAGTGCCTGCTCTGTCCCTACTGCCATTAGAAGTAGCCTGTGTAGACCACCTCCTTCAACTTGAGAACTTTGGGGAGAGGCCAGCTTAAGCTCAATGACCCACACAATAGTTTTTCTCAACCTCACAGCCCAGTCCTTGGTGGCTGTGAGAGAACTCAGAAAACCTGACAAGCTTTCAGTCCCATCTAAACTGTTAGCAACAGATACATTTTTGGGACTCTTTGTAAAGAAAAAAAGGCTAGGAAGTCTCTTCCCCTCCCCCCTTTTTCTTTAAATGAAGTCCCTGTTTTCTTTAACTTCTTTGTTTTCCTAGTCAGGGAGGACCTGTAACTGCTGGGTTTGTGGTATCACGGAAGTCAGCTCTGAGCAGAGACAGGGATATCTTCTCTTTTGCTCTGTACTGTGGAGAAGCAATGGTGATTATAACACCTCTCCTAAGAGCTGTCACCAAGATTATCAATTGGCGGTGAGGGGAGGAAGAAAACTTGTAGGATAGTCAGTCAGATAAAGCAATGTCTCCTGGTTAGTAAGAGTGTGAGTGAGTTGGAAAGTATACAGCTGTTCTACCTTTCCAGTAACTGGACTGGAGATAAGTATCAGAGATAGTGTGTCTTTTTCAAGTGTGCCTCCCCTCCATTATTCTTAAAGGAGAGACCCAAGAAGTGAACCAAAGCCATATCTGTCAACCGAAGGGCATGCAATGAAACATGCTGAAAAGTGAGATAAGGAAGCATTGCGAACTATGGGTTATATGCCATTTACAGATTTCAGATGAAAAGTGATTGCTTTTTTTTAAATCAATCTTGTCTCCAGTAATATGGTGTTCAGTTTAAAATGCTAGGGGCTATGCTACTTCAGTTCTTTTTTATTTTAAATACAATTTGAGAGATATAGAAGAAAATAAAGCCACAGTCCATGCCTTAATAGATCTCTTTCCCTAGTTAGTCACCAGGGCTCCCAGAGTCACAACCTGATTGAAAGGAGAAGCTGATACAATCCTTCATTCCCAGCCAGCTATGCTACTTTTTAAAGCTTCTTTGGGCCAGACTATTCCCCTCTTCTCTATGGAAAGGATCTCTGTAAAGATCAAGTAATCCCCCTACATTCTGCTTGCCCCCAAACCTTGTAGATTCCCAAACATTTCAGACTAAGCCCTATAAGGTTGGGTGGGAAATGATGTCACATCCCCAGCACCACACAAACTGGCCCTCAACTCTCTCAGTTTCCATCCCGTTGCCCAGTGCCAACCCACCTTGCAAGCACAAGGGGGGCAATACGACAGGATCCCCTATGTGCAGAGCCTAGGGTAGGAGAATCCAGGCCTGGAGAATCCAGGCCAGGAGAATCCAGGCCTGGATTCAGAGCCTATATACTACAGAGAAGGAGAGCGAGAGACAGTTTTGCTAGCACTAGGATGATAGGAATCCCTTTCATATTATAGCGTTCTCTGCTGCAGATCTTCTCATCAGTGAAAAGTCCCCTATGGGAATATGCATACAGGGCATAAAGTTAAAAAAATTAAAAATAAAGTATCATATGTTCCCTTTGTGCATGTTGCATAATGTTTCTAACATTTACAACAAAACAAATTGACCAGCACCTGTGGGCTAAGGAACTCTTCATACAATAAGCCTCAATACTGCGTTTTAAATATGCATCTTGTGGGGGAAAAACAAACACTATTCCTGTGTGCAAGAAATAGGGAGGGTCTTGGCCCCATTCTCATGCTTTGAGATCTTCTATAGCCTGAGGGAGGATGCTTCTGTGCACCAACAGTTGTAGTTGAGCTGATTGATCTTCCTGAGCAAGATTTATAACACTGTCACTCCACACACATACTGAAACCATAAGTATCTCTGGTGAGGTGCAGGAAGAAGATGAAGTGAACCTGGCAGCTGGATGGCCTGGCAGCCACTGATGAGATTGCAGTGCAGAGTATCAGTAAGAGTTCCTGCCAGTCTGAAATCCTACACATGGCTTAATTTGACAGCAGGAATTCTAGGAGGAGACCGTTCACAAGCCTAACAGGTAGCAGCCTGCTGTAGCTCCCAAGAAGCAGGAAATAAAAGCCAGCAACACAAAGAAGGAATAGGAAGAGAATCAAAACCCTTGAAAGCCTAATGAGTTTGCTGCCTCTATGTCTGAAGACAAGACTTCTATTAAGAACCCTCAGCTGAGAAAACTTCAGTTTTTGCCTTAAGAATGTACTGAGAAGAGACAGATGCACTGTTACTGTAGACTGAAGGAAGCCTGGACTTTATTATTTGGAAATCTGATAACCTGTGAGATGTTTTGGCATGTCTGAAAAACCTCTTATTACCAATTCAGTTCCTAGTAAAACTGAATCTGCACCAAACAAGCTGCCACAGAACTTCAGCCTGCAGCTTCCCATGTGGATAAATCAAAATATCATGGGACTTTGTTGACTACTATGGGATCACAAGGAAATTCCCATTTCTATTATATTCCATTTGGAATATTTATAATAGACTTTACATCTCAATTTTGCTTTTAGGAGCCTTTATCTATGGGAGCTAGGTTTGATTCTAACCAGAAATATCTACCGCATCCTGAACAGTTCTGAGACCATATAAAATACGTATTAAGTACAGAGATATTTTAAAAGCATATCAAAAACATAGTCCATCTTAGTAAAATGAAAGACACACACACCACAAAAAATTCATTAACCAGGAAATATTTGAAAATATCTGACAGAGGCTAACAGAAAAGAGATACAAATGCCACTTTTTGAAAGTCAGGGTATGTCTAGACTGCATCCCTCTGCCAGCAGAGGGATGTAGATTAGGTTGGTCGACATTGCAAATAAGGCAGGGATTTAAATATCCCATGCCTAATTTGCATAAAAATGGCCACCATGTTTTGCCGACTCAGCACTTTGTCAGCAAAAAGCAGCAGTCTAGAGGGGGGCCTGTGGAGAAAGAAAGCCTTTTTCGACAGATCCCTTATGCCTCCTACAAGGTGGTTTACAGGATCTGTCGAAAAAGGCTTTCTTTCTCGACAGATCCCCCTCTAGACTGCCGCTTTTTGCCGACAAAGTGCTGAGTCGGCAAAACGCGGTGGCCATTTTTATGCAAATTAGGCACGGGATATTTAAATCCCTGCCTCATTTACAATGTCAACCTGCCTAATTTGCGTCCCTCTGCCAACAGAGGGATGCAGTCTAGCCATACCCTCAATGAACACATAGCAGGCAACATGACACAGATATCTGCTGAGGCTGTGGCCTAGTTGTTAGTACCTTAGATTGCAGGATATTTGAGATTGAGGAGATCTGTGTTTCTGTTTTTCTACAGCACTTAACACAATGGGGTCCTGATCTGTGACTGGGGCTTCTAGGCACTAATAATGATTTGGAAATATGTATAGAACTGTCTTTCAGAAACAGTATTAAGCAACAAAGTAGTATAGTGTTAAAACATGCTCTTAAGTGCAACATATCTGTTTCATTGTTGGCTGTAAAGTCATGAATATTTACACTAAATCTTGCCTTTGGTCTCTAGTGGTTTAAGAGACTTCTCTATAATAGGAGCTAAGTAAAACTGATGATTTCCAATTCGGATATGACATTTGTTTTTTACCTAAATTGGGATAAAAAACCAACACTGAGACTTTATAGAATAGAAATTTCAGGGTCCCAGATACACCATGATTCAACAAAACAAAGGAAGCAGTGCATTGTGTAATATATAGTCCAGTCAGAGAGCTAAGCCTATAAGGGAGAATGGCGTATGAAGGATCCAAAACTACAGCTCCCATGAGGCACTGCAGTAGCTCAAGCAGAAATTAATATCAGCCTGAAACTAAAAGGTTGTGTGTTAGGTGAACAAACAAAAACAATTTCAATTTGAGTTGTTTTGATTTTCCTCAACAGAAGATTTCTTCAAAATTCTCCAACAGAAAATTGATTAAACCTATTTTCCCAGCCAACAATGTTTCCCTTTTTCAGCCTGCCCAAATGCCAAATCAAGTTTTTAAAAAGCATTAGCTTATGTGTTGACATATATTTACTAAAACACATTTCATATTGGTAGTCTAGACAGGGCCATAGACATGGTTATGCCAGTATACATTTTTCATAAAATTTCACTCAGATTGCATAGGGGATTGTTTCTCAAAATGGCTTCTGGCTGTCTGTAATTTTATTGGGCATTAGATCTAACCTTAAGTCAATGGAAGTTTTTCTACTGACATCAGTTAACACTGGATCAGGCAAATATAAGGCCCTAATCTCTTAGCAAAACGGATAATCTTTTCCACAATTACAATGAAATTTCAGCATTAGTTATCAGTAGTGTTTCCCAATAACATGCCATTCTCCTCTCTCCACTAACTATTATTGACCTGAGGATGCTATCCAGGGCTGGCTTTAAGAAGCACGGGGCCCGATTCCAGGGGCGGGGCCCCGCATGCTTTCTCAGAGCCCAAGTCAACAGAGTCTGGCTTAAGGGACTCATGCTACAGGGCTAAAAAGCACAGTGTGAGTGCTCCCATCCAGACTCTGAAGCCTGGACAAAGGGTGACTCTCAGAGCCACAGCCCAGGCAGGAACATCTACACTGACATCTTTTGCCCCCCGGCTCAGGCCCAACTCAGTTGGCCTGGCTCTGAGATGCACTGCCACAAGGTCTCTAAAGCCACTAGCGATGACTGAAGACACGTAGAAGTAGATTTCTGGAGTTAAAAGGTGCCATAGTCACACGGCTACTATCAAAGCAGAATAACACTTTTAAAGATTGCAAATGATTTTACTGTTTAAAAAAATTGTTTAGGAGACTATCAATGCCTCATCTCCCAAACCCAGAATTTAAGTTTCAGTACTTCTCCTGCAACAGGTGAGATTAAAATATTTTGATTAAAATTGTATTTGGTTAGCACACTTTACACACAATCTTCTATTGTTTTGGAACTTTAAAAGTGCACTCTTTCATAGCTTGCAAGTGACAAAGGGATATTTTGAGGTTAAAAACAAACTTGAACCCATAATCTGGTTTAAATGTTACCTTATTTTTTTTTAAATGAAGTTGACCCTGGCCATCATCAATTAAATTAGGCTATTACACAGGTAAATGCAAAGCAGCCATCCACAAAATTGAGACTTCTAAGAGCTTACTGGAGCATTTTTAATCAAGTCTTCTTTTAAAAGGAAACCAAAGGCCAACACAATGAGTAATTAAACTCATCATATTATCCAAGTTTTAGGGAAAAATATTGGCATGTGAGAAGCATGGAGTTCACTTGCTTTCCATAGCAAATGCTTAATCTCAGCAATTTTTAAATCAATAAATTAGGAAATAAGTTCTTTTCACATTGTTTCTAATAAAATTTGCTTTTCCCATACCATAATATGTAGCAATAGCCCTGCTGTTTATTTACCAACCTCTACTAAATCCTGTTTTAAAAGTCAGAGGTTAACATTCAGGTCCCTTTGAAGTCACTGACAAAACTCCCATTGATATCAGTGGATTCAGGATGTCATCCTGGATCTCCAGTGGGAGGGCTGACTAATGTTAAGGACTTAGACAATCAGGAAAGCAATTAAGCCTGTATTCTAGTTACATTGACTTAAATGGAGTATAAATGTATGTTTAAAAGTTAAGTGCTGTCCTGAGTTGAAGTAGTTTCCCAAATTGAGGCCTTTGGCCTCAAATCAAACCCACATATGCAGACTTCTGCAACCCAACAAGACTTCACACAAGCATAAGGATCATATAACTACAGGATTGGAAGGGAGATCACCTAGTCCAGTCTCCTGCTCTCAAGGCAGGGCTATGAAACAACCTCTTTAGCCAATCTGATCCAGTACTTCAACACTCTGGGAGTTAGAAAGTTTTTTTAATGTCCAGCCTAAACTTCCTTTGTTGCAATTTCAGCCCATTGCTTCTTGTTCTGTCCTGAGAAGTTAAAAAGGAACAATTTATCACCCTCCTTCTTTAATGCACTTGAAAACTTATGTCACCCCTCAGTCTTCTGTTCTCCAGATTAAACAAACCCATTTTCTAATCTTCCCTCAAAGGTCATGTTTTCTAAATCTTTAATCATGGTTGTTGCTCTTCTCTGGACTTTCCCTAAGTTGTCCCCATCTTTTCTGCAAGAGATACCCAGAACTGCACGCAGAACTTCAGCTGTGGTCTTATCACTATCGAGTAGAGTAGAATTATTTCACATCTTGCTTACAACACTCCTGCTAATATATACCCGAGTGACAGTATTTTTTGTGACAGCATTACACTGTTGAATCATATTTAGTTTTTGACTCGGTGTAACCCCCAGACCTCTTTCCACAGACCTCCTTCCTAGGTAGTAATTCACCATTTTGTATGTATACAATTGATTCTTCTCCCTTAAGTGGGATACTTTGCAGTTGTCCTTATTGAATTTCATCCTGTTTACTTCAGATCATTTCCCCAGATCACTCTGAATTTTAATCTCATCTTCCAAAGCACTTGCCATCTCTCTGAGCTTGGTGTCATAACTTTACTCTCTAAGGATATGTCTACACTGCCACCCTAGTTCGAACTAGGGTGGCTAATGTAGGCATTCGAACTTGCAAATGAAGCCCAGGATTTAAATATCCCGGGCTTTATTTGCATGTTCCCAGGCACCACCATTTTTAAATGCCCCGTAGTTCGAACTACCTGCCCGCAGCTACACGCAGCACAGACTAGGTAGTTCGAATTAAAGCTCCTAATTCAAATTACCGTTACTCCTCCTGCAAGGAGGTTTAATGGTAGTTCGAATTAGGAGCTTTAATTCGAACTACCTAGTCCGTGCTGCAGCCGGGCAGGTAGTTCAACTATGGGGCATTTAAAAATGGCGGCGCTGGGAACATGCAAATAAAGCCGGGATATTTAAATCCTGGGCTTCATTTGCAAGTTCGATGCCTACATTAGCCACTCTAGTTCGAACTAGGTAACGTAGACATTACCCTCAGGGTGTGTCTAGACTACATGGCTCCGTCGACGGAGCCATGTAAATTAGTTTATTCGGCATAGTCAAAGAAGCGGGGATTATTTAAATCCCCGCTTCATTAAAATAAACATGGCTGCCGCACTGTGCCGACGATCAGCTGATCCGGCACAGCGCGGCAGTCTAGACGCGCCGCAGTCAACGAGGGAAGCCTTTGTCAACCGCTCCGGTAAGCCTCGTGAAAGGCTTCCCTCGTCGACCACGGCACATCTAGACTGCCGTGCTGTGCTGGATCAGCTGATCGTCGGCACAGCACGGCGGCCATGTTTATTTTAATGAAGCGGAGATTATTTAAATCCCCGTTTCTTTGACTATGCCGGATAAACTAATTTACATGGCTCCGTTGACGGAGCCATGTAGTCTAGACAAACCCTAAGGGTATGTCTACACAGCAAAGTTATTTCAAAATAATAGCCCTTATTTCGAAATAACTTTCCTAGCGTCTACACAGCCAAACCGCTATTTCGAAATAAATTCAAAATAGCAGAGCGCTTATTTCAAATTTGGTAAACCTCATTCTGTGAGGAATAATGCCAAATTCGAAATAGCTATTTCAAAATAAGTGCTGTGTAGACACACATATCGAAATAGGGGGGCCTCCAGCCTTCCCAGGTTGCCCTGGTGGCCACTTCAGCCTCAACCAAGAACACTCCACTCCCTCCTCCCTCCCCCCCGAGCCCTTAAAGGGGTAGAATCTGGCCACAGTGCCTATGCCAGCTCCAAGCCTGCCAGCCCAGAGCCAGCAGTCACTGCCACTGACCCAGTGGCCCCAAAACTTATGGACCTTATTCAGATTTGGGGGGGTGCCCCCAACATCCATGATCTCCTCACTAGACGGAGGAACACAGCCATCTATGGCAGGATAGCTGCCAGCCTGGCCACCAAAGGCCACATGCGAACCCAGGAGAAGGTTTGCATGACAATCAAGTTGGTCCGGCGAGACCCCCAACCCTGAGCCCTGAACTTCTCCTCCCCCTTCTTCCCCTTGCTTCCCCCTTCCAGCTCCCTCCTCCCAGATTTCTCCCTCCCCTCTTCCACCCTCTCTTCTCCCCTCTTCTGCCTCCTTTCCCCAGTCTCACCAGAGTTTCATTCCCTCCCCCCCAGTTTTGTTAAATAAAGAGAGTTTGTGTTCATGAAAATACGTGTATTTTATTTTACATCAGGAAGGGGGGTTAGGGAGGGGTAAGTGGAAGGACGTAAGGAAGGAATGAGGCACAGGGCAGACCAGGGAGGCTCTTAGTGCTCCTCAGGGTGGAAGCTCTCCCACAGGGCCTCCTAGATACTGACAGCCTCCCAATGGACCTCCCAGAATGCAGCCTGCAGAAAGTGCAGCCAGGCTCGCAGCAACGCGTCCAAGAGAAGCACCAGAGTGCCCAGGGGCAGCTCTGGCTCCATGTGGCAGAGTGCTGTGGTGTCCCAAGTGAGGTCAACCAGAGCACACAGAGACAAAATGCTTTGCTGTCCCTCATTGAGGTAGACAAGCAAGCAGGGAGACCTGAGAACTGGCTGTCCAGGGGGGTCCCTTTAAGCACAGACCTCAGATAGCCTCAGGCAGCAGCCACACATAGTAAGTCCTGACCTAGTGCCCTGCTGGAACTGGTTCAGGCCAGCCTTAAATGCAATTCAGAGTCAACTCAGTGTGGATGCGCTATTTCGAAATAGCAAAATGCTATTTCGAAATGCATTGTGTGTAGACGCGTTATTTCGAGATAACACTGTAGTGTAGACATACCCTACGCTATTATCCTCTCGTGTAGACCTGATTGCAGAATCAGACTCTAAGTCAAGGTTTCTGATTACTAAAATGCATTACAGTTAGCACAGATTTGGTCATAATTATTTTAGAGAGTTGGGGGCTGGGGGAATGTGCACTAAGTGTAAATGAACCCAGAGAAAAGTAGTTCAAAATAAGTTTCACAGAGCTAGGGGACACTGAAATTTGCCTTTTGGCTCAGTGAAGTCACCAAGTCTGGTGTCAAAGATCTGGGGAACGTCAGAGCTGAAGGTCAACCTACTGGATTTAATTTTGTCTGTACATATAGGACCAAACCATACAGGACCCATGTTATTGAATCATAGTATACAGACTGTGTCACCATTTATACAGCCAGGAACGAACCGGACTATAAAAGCGTTGGGGAAAACTAATGCATTTTAAAATATCCCCTGACACAGTAGTTTAGCTAACATATTGTTGAGGGATGAAGAGAAAAGTCCCAGAGAGGGGAGAGTGACAATCTTCCTGACGGTGCTTGACCTTTCAGCATGATTAGTTAGTGACCCCTGAACAAATAAAGACATACTCAGCAAACGCCTGCCTCTCTCCAGGCAGGTGATCTTCTCCATCACTTAAATTGCCAACTTTTTATTAGACTACTCATGGATAATTAATCACAACCATTTATGGGTGCTAACAAGATAATGAGTTCTGCAGAAAACCAATTAGAAGAGATTGTTATCTTGTTAAGTTTATCCTGTCAGTAGCTAGGGTGAGATGGCACACACTGTATTTGAGATGCTTCCTATGCTGAAATCAGAAAAATACAAGGGGTGACTGTAGGGCAGTATAACAGTCAGTCTTTGCCTTTTAACTAATACTAAGAGAGTCCTGAGGAGAACTTAAAATAGGGATGTATCAAATATGGCAGAATTTCCCCACCTGGTCACAGTTCCAGGAAGATATATGAAATTGGGTAGGATGAACTTTTTGGCTTACTTTATGCAGCAGCATATCTCACCTCAAAGGAATGGATTTTGCCCTCTTGAACTGCAGAACAAGAAGTGGGGAAGCTCGTTCTAACTATTGCAGAGCATTTTCACTTTACATCTTGGAGTGCTTATTCTTGTTAAAGAATATCTTGTTAAAGAAATTGTCTGTCAACCCTTAATGCTGTTGGACTAACATACAAATGAGACAGCACCCTTTCTCCACTACTGCAGACCTTAATGGACTGAAGAGAAAAGTCCATTCTATAGTTCTGTTGACTTTACTCATGTTGTGCCAGGGCAAATTTTGACCTAACATGTTCCTTACTCAACCACCTACATTGGTATTATCAAAATTCCAGATACCATATACACAACAATACAAATATACCATTTTACTCCAGGGATCATACAGCTGACATTTAATAAAATGTATAACTTCCCTTTTTAAAAATAGGTTGCTGCTTTAGAGGTATGTGGTTCTTATTTCTTTTTTATGAGTGGATGAGGTGGGAGGCTGTGTGGGAAGCTACCCTTTTGCATTGGGTGAAGGGGAATCGTTCCTAACACTTTACAAGCTCTTATTGTATCACTACTTGCCCCAACTCATTTTATTAGAGTACACAGTAAGCACTTTAGTCAACAAATCAACTGGGATAAAAGCTGCTTGAGACCTTGGTATAATGAACCTCTTGGCAGTTTGCAGTGTCTTGAAGTATTTAAGTTAGTGTGTACATCAGGAATGATGTGCTGGTTACTAGCGCCAAGGTTGAGAATATTTATGAGTTGTTTAGTATTCATTGTGCACCTATGTTCTAATATATCATTGCAAAGTTTTCCAATGCCACTTATATATAAAAATCACTACACCACCTCTAGATGCATGTGTTTTAAGTTTTGTAGTGGCATAAGATTCTGTAGGAATGCAGGGTTGCTGTCTCCACTACATCCCCTAATTAGATTGTTCTTGAAAGTTTATGCTGTTGCATCATTGATAGTAAAAACTCCTGTTAGAAATGAATTACACATTTTTCTATCACCTTCCAAAAAATTAGGATATCAGATACGAAAACCTCTGAAAAGGATTTCCGTGGTTCAGCAGAGCTTGTCTTTGCTGCAAAGTTGCATGTGGGGTAGTCCAAACTGAGCCCCATTTACCCACAAGACTCCTTATCATTAATGTAACCCTTATTCCAGGTAGCGCTGGCAACAGCCAGGGCCAGGTTCAATATCTAGGGGTTCCTTTTCATCCATCCCACACAGAACTGGCTCGAGCCCCCACCCAGTAGCCTGGAAAATTCACACACACCCCTGGGCACCTCCAAAAGGCAATGCTTCCCCTCTCGCAAGCATCGAGTCTGAGCATAGAAAAGAAACGTTTAATGAAAGAGGGAGCAAAGTAACCTGGCATTAACTTGGGAAAACACCACAAACAGAGTTCATCACCAACCCGCGAGTAAACGTCCCACACCTCAAGTGGATTCAGCAATGTGTCCTTTGCCTCTCAGGCTCACAAGTCCAGCAATGTAAGTGTCCCATTTACATGCCCAACCTTTCTCTGTACCCCACTCACAGTGGCTGCCCTTGGTCAGGGCAGACAGAGCTCAGAGGTCATTTTCAGAGCTCAACTCCCACCCTTGGGAAGGTGGGGATAGGAGGCATCTCACCCACTCCATTGGCCACTCGCCGCTGCTCCTGCCACCCACTCCCACCGGCCACCTGCTGGCCGCTTGCTCCTGCCAGCCACCCTACAGGCTGCCTGCACAGGGAACAGGCCAACATTCAAGTTAATGCAACTCACCTTTTGTGAACATGACCACCCTTCAGTGTGAATGCAATATAGTTGGTTAACCAGGGAATATGACTTGAAGCTTAGTGCTGCTCTAGTTACTAATGCACTAGGGAGGCAGCTACTTTGAGCTGCTAATTCAAATATGGTGAAAGTTGGGTGTTTTGCTGTCTGAACACTCCTGCCTGAGCAGAATTAGCTTGACTCTGAGCAGCTCAAGTTAAACGCTGCAGTGAAGACAAGCTTTGTATTCAGCATTCACCTTGCTATGTCATGCAGCTACAAGCCCTGCCTGGAATATGCTTTTGGGTGTGCTAACTAGCAGATAACTGCAAGGCCACACCACTAGTGATCACATCTAGCACCTGCGGACAGATACACACGATGGTAGAAACTCACTTGGGCATATTTACCTCTTCTTTGAAAAAAGACAACTGCCAGATGGAAGCAGTTAACTGCTAGCTACCGAAATGGATATTTTCACCTCTATGTCATCATTGTGAATCCAGTTTAACATATTAGGATTCTGCAGCAATAGCTGTGATACCAGACTAACTTTCTGCATTAAAAAAAGCCAAAATATTGTAGTGTCCGCACTCACTGTCTGGTAACTCTCAATAAAGGTGGACTTTGCAATAGCCTCCTTACTACATAAAAGGAGTTATCTTCTGAGTGCAACAGAGGAGGTTTGGAGCTTATCAGCCACCATTCATTGCACTGGACGAATGAAGAACTGGCATTTTGTGGGTGCACAAACTGCCATTTTCCAGACTCCTGGACATGACATCAGTGGAGAGGCTGGAGCTCTTCTTTAGTCACATTCAGAGTGAAGTGATCCTCATCTCCCTGAGACAGAAGAATGCCATACTAATAGCTGTGTCCCAAAGCACCATTTTAATGTAACTGTAAGACAGGGAAGAGATCAGAACACAGCCAAGGATAGTATACCATAAACCATTGAAGTAACTTCCATTTCCCTCATCCCTTGAAGTCTAACCCTAATGGTTTCTTTCAAGGGTTAGTTGTCACCAATTTTGTTTCACATCTTTTCTAGACCAACCCTATACAGCACCACAATGATCCAAACCCTTGCCTGAGCTAACTCCCAAATCCTCCACAGAGTACATAGAAGGCATTTCATGGACAATTTCCCTTAGGGTTTGTGAATGAGGTAGGAAAGTTCGCATCTAGTCAGCAAAGGCTGCTACCGCAGCTTGTTGGCTGCAGCTGCACCCTCCCCCCAACACACACACACACACACACACACACACACACACACACACACACAGAACCATACTGTTTGTGCTTCCTATGAGGCAACAGCAAGTGCATTCAGAAGCAATAAAATCATCAGTCCTGTCTCTCCCTTGCACCACTTTTGACCCTCCTGTGCAAGGTAAGACAGAGCAGCCCATGGAGATGGGCTGCATGAAGTGTAGGTGATGCCACACTGCCATCCACCCATGGTAGAATCCTGGCATAACAGGCCTAAAAGTGCTGCTTAAGGGGGAACTGAGGTTTACATTCAAAGTTTTGTCCCATCATTCCCTAGCTGTCCAGCTTGATGAGCTTTGAGGAAGGAGCATTTTGACCACTCCTCCACGACCTTCTCTCTAGCAAATTAGATAGCTGTGATGCGTGGGGCACAAGCCTCTTCACTTGGGGGTTCTGGAACTGCAAAGGATGAGTGAGCTGTTGAGAGGGATAAGGCAGAGTAAATTGGACACACGTGTTATTTGGGGTGTGTAACCCAAAGGAAATTCTGATACTAACATTTTGTCCCAAATCAGGACAAACAGCTGAAATAGTAAGATTTCACAGAACTAAAATTCCCCCAAAATACTTCAATATTGAAGAATTTACATTGCAACAAGATGAATTCAAAAATTGTGTGCTTGTCTGTCTTGCTTCTCCCCCACCACCACCACCCCACACACAAATCAATATGTAACTGCATTCCCTGAAACTACCAGCATGTATCATGCCCCCATTTTTCTTTGGGATATAGGCTCCCAGTCTAGTGTACATCCCCTATGAAACACCATGGTCATGGACGCCCATCATGAAACTTAGCAGTTCGGCCAGAGAGAATTACAATCTAGCCCAGGGCTACTCAACTTTGGAAGCCCCGGCGGCCACAATGATACTCACAGCACATGCAAAGGGCCTCATGTACATGCAAATAGTTTCTTTCAGCCCAACAGGTATGAATACAAAGATTAAGGCAAGACTACACAGCACGCAGGCCCCATTTAAGTCAGTTCTGCTGATATTAATAAGATGCAATATTTACCCAATTTCCACCCATATGGCAACACTTTTAATGAGCAATGACAGTCCAGGAATTTAACTTCTAAAACACATATCAATAGGAGATCATTATATTGACTCGCCATTGTAGAGTGCGTTTTCAGTGGAGGCCATGTTCAAAGGATTCCGCCTGTGGGCCACGTGTTGAGCCCCGAGTAAACCCAAATCACAGTGTGGGCCACTAACAAACAGGCCGAGGGCCGCATGAGGCCTGTGGGCCACGTATTGAGTAGCCCTGGTCTAGCCCATACAAATGGGGCATGAGGCATCAGAGCTACAAATCCCATGAGGCATGACCGCAGATCAGGTGGGCATTGATTAATAAAATGACCTTAAAACAAAATTCTTCAAAGTCTTAACAATATTTTGTTGTGGGTTGACTTATCCCGCACTGAAATACTTTGATTTACGGATTTTCTCACTGGAGCCAAACTAAAAGTAGCCAAATTTCACCCACTCACCCCAAGGAAGTATGCAATGAATACTTGCACTTATAAGAAAAAAACTAAGTCACCCAAATAACTGTTTCTCCCCAGGAAGGAAAAGAAACAGTCTCAGATCATGCAGAGTGAACCTTCCTTAGATCAGTATTGCACAGCAAGCAGAGACATTAACTGCAGACAAGAACAATCATATCATTCATTATGGATCATAAAGACTTGAAATTGGCAAGGTTTCCATACTAAAAATACAAATTTAATTAGGATTATAAACTGTGCAATCCTTTACTGCCATCTTGTTATAAAAGTGTCCTGATTTTGATATGATAAATATCCATTCCATACCTAATACCCTTGATAATCTGTCTCTATGAAAGACTTTAATACTAATCATTATTTTACTTCCCATAATAGTGAGGATTAAATACAATGTGCTGAATCCTACCCTGTTACAAGAATGTACATCCAAAATAATGCCATTGACTTAGAGTGACTTATCAAGGTTTACTCTAGATTTATACTCTTGATTAAAGAGCACAAGCGTTTAATGCTATTTGACATTGACTACCACTGAAAGGAATTCTGTCTACATGAGAACTGCAGTGTTAGAAATAGTGAGTGGCTGCTGCCATGACATTCCTGTAACTGTTGCCAGTGCATCTGTTCAAAGTACCCATAATAATGCAAGTATTTTTAGTCCAACCCATCTGTAGTGGAGGGGGTGGGGGTGGAAGCTTAAAAGTCAAAAGAAGCCTATAGAATTAAAAAGGGAATAAGTAAGCCTGTAGGATTCCAATTATTCTGAAAACCCCTGGCATTTAATAGAATGAGAGCCTATTTTCTGGATTTTTCAAAAAATAAGTTGAGAGAATTATATCCCTGCTACAGGATTTTATGGAATTCAATTCGATTTGCCCATCAAGATGAAACCTGCAGCTGAAAAAACACCTAATCGTCTGAGACACACAGTTAAAGTTTTGGAAATTCTATTATTAAATGATATAAACTTCATCTTAGGGAATGAGCTACAGAAGGAATGTGGTGGGAAATCCCAGATTTGGGTATGCATAATTCTAGACCAGTGTTTCTCAAACTGTGCTCCGCGGAGCCCCAGGGCTCCGCGAGACATCTCCAGGGGCTCCGCGAGGTTGACAAACTAGAAACATCGATAGGTACAACACATACAATCAGTGGACCACTGAGGCGCCGCATAAATTTTTACACATGTAAAGGGCTCCGGAGCCCAAAAAGTTTGAGAATCGCTGTTCTAGACATTAATAAATGCAAACATTCAGGCTAAGTAAAGCAAGCAGTTGAGTTTAGACTTTGTCTCCTATCAACACGGACAGATCTTTATACCAGATAACCAGCATAGTAAAACATCTGGGCTATATCGGCATGAGTTTTATCACATCTGAATGGGAAGTGTTAGCAGCCAATAGTTTCCAAAAGCTTTGCTTAAAGAGGAAGAGCATCTAAAAACAGTTTTTCCCTTTCATAAAACACACATTAAGTGTTCTCTTTCAGCCACAAAAATTAAGAATGCATTTTGTTCTTATGCCGGATCACTTATCTGCATAAGTCAGACTTCAAATCCATGCTACTTTCCATTCTAATCTTTAATAGATTTTTTTTCTATTGGGCTAGTGTGTGAAGAGAGATAAAAATGTTATTAATGATGTGAGCTGTTCTGGGACAAAGCATCACTTTATATGTACAAGCAAGTAGGGTGAAGAAATCTAACCTTCGGGCTTTTTGAGGAAAAGCACAGAACACAGCATGAACGAGTAACTGATGTAAATTTGTCTCAGACACCAACAAAAAAAAACAAATAGTCAAACATACTGCACAGATGATTACAAAGAGTACGTTTTTTATTGATGCAATTACAGAGGAATGGGTTGAAAAACCTGGAAGGTTTATGAGAACTAAGAGCAGCAAACACAATGGAGATTATTTAGGCTGCAGGACACACTCAGACCCTGCAACTCCCTGGATCTCTAGGAACACTGAACAATATAGCCACAATAAATCTGTTTAAAACATGGCTCAGATTAAGCAACTACCAGTATAGATTCCCAGCTACACTACAGTAGTCAACCAATATAGAGAAACCACTCTGACTAGAGAGAAGACTGCTTATTATGTACAGGCCATCCCTATTATACATCCAAGATACGTTCAAAAAATGTGGATGTATAATGAAACATACAACGTAAAGTGGGGAATTTCTTTGATTGCGTTCAAGTGGCTGACTTTGGTTTGAGTGATTTTTTTTTTTTTGAGTGACATAAAATCGGGGAATGGAAGAACTCAAACTGAAATAGGTCCTAAATTCATCAACGACATTAGTGTGGAACTGTAAACATAATGCTCTACAGAATGATAGCTAGAAAATAATGAGTGATTGCTTTTCTAACGCTAAATGGATCAACACTAAAACAGAAATTAGGATCTCCATGGTAAGTTTCATGTTTAGGATGGGAAAGCTGCTGCTTACACTTACTGTTGCACCAGGGAATGTAGATAAGGGATTTCACAATATGATTTTGGCCCATAGCACTGGATCAGTGCCTGAAATGGCATGGAATGGCAGGACTCCCCAGGACCAGATGTCTGGCAGTAAGGAAGGCTTGCCATTGCTAATGGGTTAGAGTCAGAAATGATCAGTGAGGCAAGCCAGTGTCTTTGCAATTTGGGAGGGGGTGAGAAGAGACGATGAAGGGTCTCTGTAAGCACATAAAAATGTAGGGGGTGAAATGGGCAGGGATGTAGAGCAGGGTATCCAGTATCTATCCAGCTTTTATTTGTAGTAGGCATAGCTAGGGCAATCCCTCCATCACCATAACCTGATGTTGGTTCTAACCCAGTGGTCTCCAACCTTTTTAACCATAAGATTACTTTTTCAATTTAAGTGCAATGTAAGATCTGCCTCAAACCCAAATACCCTTGCCCCGCTTGCTTCCCACCCTTTCTTTGAGGCCCTGCCCCTGCTCTACCCCTTCTCTGAGGCCTCACCCTGCTCACTCCTTCCCCCATCCTCACTCACTTTTCACCAGGCTGGGGTGGGGGTTGGGGTGCAGGCTCTGGTCTTGAGCCAAGGAGTTTGGAGTGTGGGAGGGGCTCCGATCTTAGCCCAGGGTGGGGGATTGGGGTCCAGGAGGAGTTTCAGGGTGAAAGCTCTGGGAAGGAGTTTGGGTTCAGGGGGACTCATGTCAGGGGCAGGAGGTTGGGTGTAGGAGGTGGTTCAGGGTGGTGACAGTCAAAAACCAAAAATAACATACTTTGCAAGCAGTAAAAGAAGTAACTACAATCCCCCATGTACGTATATGTTGAGTCGGGAGAGGAGAGTGAAGGACAGTGTGTGTTTGTGAGAATGGCAGACACACTGTGTGTGTGTGTGTGTGTGTGTGTGTGTGTGTGTGTGTGTGTGTGACAGATTTGCATTGCCAAGCTCCCTCCATCCCCTTCTCTCTGTGTGGAGATAGGGTACAGAAGTGGCGGGGGGAGGGACACCCTGACATCAGCATCCCCCCCCTTCTTCCTCCCACACCCTGCACGGCAAGCAGAAGGCTCCCAAGGGGGCAGCTCCAAGGCAGAGGGCAGGAGCAGCATGACAGCGGGTGGAGGGGCAACTGAAGAGCCAGCACTTGATAGCTTCCTGGCCAAACCAGTCAGGATCATCTGTCAGAGGCTCCAAGATCTACTGGACGATCCCGATCTACTGGTTGGTGACCACTATTCTAACCCTTCTGGAGCTTCCTCACCCTTTACCTTTATTCCATTGCAATCATGCTGCCTGTCACACATCAGGGCAACTGCACTTGTATTTCCCTCACATGATCCAGTAAGGGCACCCACTCTCAGGCTTCTGGCTCCAGCCCAAAAGTCATTGTTGTGGAGACTTTCCCCTCTCCTTTCTGAGCAGAGCTTATCAGTTCTCTACATATACTGTGAGCACCCTAGAAACAGACCTCTGCCTAAGCAAGCAACACTGATGGAAGGGAATGGCTCCCTTCACTTTGGGCCAGGCCATGTGTCTGAAAGCAGAGGTGGGGCACCTCCAGCCTAAGCTGAGTGGCATGGCAGCAGGTCAGTGAGAGGGAAAGGTGGGAAGGGAGGAGGATGCTGAGCTACAGCTCTGCACTCACTGTCACCACCACAGTCCCTAGGCCACCCACCAGCAAGAGCGGCTCCAGCCAGAAGAAAGTGAGTCACCAGGCACAGGCTGCTGTGTGGCAGGAGGAGAGACCCCTGCCCCAGGATCTGGCGGTTGTTCACACTCACCCCAGCCACCACGGGGCACTGGGTTCCTCCTGGCCTGGTTCCCGTATGCTGCCGAGTGGGAGGGGGATACTCCTGAGGAAGGACCCCTGAGGGGTCCTGGCACTGAACAGGCTGCCTGGCACCATGCATGTCAGCAGGGTGGTGGCATGAGGACGTAGATGAGGTGATGACATCACTGTCATCCCGCAGGAAATTGTTTTATCATCTGTAGAGAGAGAGATGTATAAGAACAGACTTGAAAAAAAAATCTGCTATCAGGAACCAGATGGGAATGTATTAAAAACATTGACTTGCCTAATGCAGTTCTGCTATTATAAGAAACATACCAGAATCATAGAATACTAGAACTGGAAGGGGCCTTGAGACGTCATCAAATCCAGTCCCCTGCTCTCACAGCAGGACCAAGCACCATCTCCCGCTAGAATCATAGAATGCTAAAATACTAGAACTACCACTAGAGCAGTTTTAGGAAGCTATGAATAGATTAGCTTTTGCTTATTGTTTATTTTTCAGCTCCACAATCGTCTTGTCCAAAGATGATCATTTTCCATGGACTGCTCCATCCACCATGTAATGATAACCTATGAACTTGACCACCTCTTCTTTACTGTACTACAGCTTTTTTAGCTCAGTAACATCCTAGCGCATACAAGGATGTCCAAAGGGGACACATTCAGCATGTACAATGCATATCAGTGTCTCTCAAGGGAATTTCTCTCTACTCCATTCCCTAAATAGTATAATTTCATGCCAATTTTGCAAGGCTAATCAAGGTAAAACATCTATTTACTCTGTTCCTGGAACTCTCTTTTCTTAAGAGCTGGATGTAACCAACTCCCATGAATTGCCCTGATCCTCAGATATAGCCAGGTCACACAAGTCAGGAAAGGAAGTGCAAAGGAAGCTTAAGCTATGTTTTCCCAGAGCTACTCCATGCACCTCTTCTCCCTGCACTTTTTAGAGCAACCAAAGAGCTGCTGTGTTGCCACCTGTGTTACCTACAAACACTGTGTTCTTTGGGAACCACGGCATGGCCACCTGTCAGCCCTGTACTCTTGGGGAGCCAGGGAGTGATACTCATGGAAAACAATCCCCCTTCCCCAGGCCTCTGCTTGAATCAAAGACAAAGCAACGAAAAGGCAGGGGGAGACACACCTAAACCCTTCCAGACAAGGGTGATAGAATTAAGGAGACACCCCAACCTCATCTGAATTGAAGATAGAACAGAGACACATTTCCACTAGCATACAGAATAGAGAACAGCCCTTCCAAAGCAGGAAGCGCACTGTACTATGGGATACCAAAAGCAGAGAAGCACTGCCTGATGGGAAATCTCTGCTCCAGATGCTAATGAACCCAGGCCTGCTCACCCCCAAATTAGTCATTATCAGACCAATTCTAGTAATGGATCCTATTGACATCCAAAATACTGAAACTGCCTAGCTGCATTGTGAGCTTGTTCAAGGAACATCACCCATAGCCAGGCATGATCAGTCTCTATTGTCTCGCCTCTGCCATAAACAAATCCAGTGTTCTCCTTGAACCATTGTCCTGTCCCTACAAAAACGCCTACCCTTGCTCAAGAAAAACTATTCTGATGCCTGGATGTAAGCTTTTTATCAGTTCCATTGAGACTTCATCATCTAAACTAGGTTCGTCGGGGGACGGTGACCAAAACCCTGAGGGGAGTGGGAAAGTCGGATACCGGGAAGAAATGCAGAGAGGAACGAGCAAGAAAGGAGGACCCCTGTTTCGAATGGAGAAGATAGGGCGATCAACTGGTTACCTGAGGTGTTTGTACACTAATGCGAGAAGCCTGGGCAACAAACAGGAAGAACTGGAGGCCCTGGCCCAGTCCAGAAATATGATTTAATTGGGATAACAGAGACTTGGTGGGATGACTCGCATGACTGGAGCGCTGTCATGGAAGGGTATAGACTGTTCAGGAAGAATAGGCAGGGGAGAAAAGGAGGAGGAGTTGCACTATATGTAAGAGAGCACTATGATTGCGCTGAACTCCAGTATAAAGAGGAGAAAAACCTGTTGAGAGTCTATGGGTTAAGTTTAAAGGAGCAAACAACAGCAGTGATGTTGTGGTTGGTGTCTGCTACAGGCCACTGAATCAGGTGGATGAGGTAGATGAGGCTTTCTTGGACAACTGAGAGAAGCTTCCGGATCGCAGGCCCTGGTTCTCGTGGGGACTTTAATCACCCTGACATCTGTTGGGAAACCAATGCGGCAGTACACAGGCAATCCAGGAAGTTTTTGGAGAATGTTGGGGATAACTTCTTGACACAAGTGCTGAAGGATCCGACCAGGGGCCGTGTGCAGCTTGACCTTCTGCTCACAAACAGGGAGGAACTAATAGGGAAGTGGAGGTGGGTGACAACCTGGGAAGCAGTGATCATGAGATGGTAGATTTCAGGATCCTGACCAAAGGAAGAAAAGAGAGTAGTAAAATACACACCTTGGACTTCAAAAAAGCAGATTTTGACTCCTCAGAGATCTGATGGACAGAATCCTGGGATGCTAACATGAAGGAAAGGAGTCCAGGACAGCTGGCAGTATTTTAAGAAGCCTTATTGAAGGCACAGAAAGAAACCATCCCGGCGTAAAGCAAGAGGCAAACATGGTAGGAGACCGGATTGGCTTACGGGAAATCCTTGGTGAACTTAAGCACAAAAGGAAGCTTACAAAAAGTGCAAACTTGGACAAATGACCAGGAGGGTTTAAATGTATAGCTCAAGAATGCCGGGGTTATCAGGAAGGCGAAAGCGCCAAATGGAATGCGACTGGCTAAGGATGTGAAGGATAACAAGAAGGTTTCTACAGGCATGTTAACAAGAAGAAGGTGATCAGAGAGGGTGTGCGGCCCCTACTGGATGAAGGAGGTAACCTAGTGACAGATGATGTGGGGAAAGCTGTAGTACACAATGCTTTCTTTGCCTCTGTATTCACGGACAAGGTCGGCTCCTGGACTTCTGCGCTAAGTGACTCAAGATGGGATGAAGATGGACAGCCCGTGGTGGGTAAAGAACAGGTTAGGAACTATTTAGAAAAGCTAAACGTACACAAATCCATGGGTCCAGACTTAATGCATCCAAGGGTACTGAGGAGTTGGCAAATGTCATTGAGGAGCCTTTGGCCATTATCTTTGAAAAGTCGTGGAGATCGGAGAAATCCCAGATGATTGGAAAAAGGCAAATGTAGTGCCCATCTTCAAAAGGGAAGAAGGGCGATCCAGGGAACTATAGGCGGTCAGTCTTACCTCGGTTCCTGGAAAAATCATGGAAGGGATCCTTAAGGAATCCATTTTGAGGCACTTGGAGAGAGGAGAGTGATTAGGAATAGTCAGCATGGATTCACAAAGGGCAAGTCGTGCCTGACCAATCTGATCAGCTTCTATGATGAGGTAACTGGCTCCGTGGATGTGGGAAAGTCAGTGGATGTGATATACCTTGACTTTAGCAAGGCTTTTGATACGGTCTCCCACAATATTCTTGCCAGCAAGTTAAGGGAATGTGGATTGGATAAATGGACAGTAAGATGGATAGAAAGATGGCTAGAAGGCCGGGCCCAGCGGGTAGTGATCAACGGCTCGATTTCAGGTTGGCGGTCAGTTTCTAATGACCTGGATGAGGGGATGGATTGCACCCTCAGCAAGTTTGCGGATGACACTAAGCTAGGGGGAGAGGTAGATACGCTTGAGGGCAGAGATAGGGTCCAGAGTGACTTAGACAAATTGGAGGATTGGGCCAAAAGAAATCTGATGAAGTTCAACAAGGACAAGTGCAGATTCCTGCACTTGGGATGGAAGAATCCCAAGCACAGTTACAAGCTGGGGACCAACCAGTTAAGTAGTAGTTCTGCAGAAAAGGACCTGGGGATTACAGTGGATGAGAAGCTGGATATGAGTCAACAGTGTGCCCTTGTAGCCAAGAAGGCTAATGGCATATTAGGGTGCATTAAGAGGAGCATTGCCAGCAGATCCAGAGATGTCATTATTCCCCTTTATTCGGCTTTGGTGAGGCCACATCTGGAGTATTGTGTCCAGTTCTGGGCCCCCCACTACAAAAAGGATGTGGACGCATTGGAGAGGGTCCAGCGGAGGGCAACCAAAATGATTAGGGGGCTGGAGCATATGACTTATGAGGAGAGGCTGAGGGAGTTGGGTCTGTTTAGTCTGCAGAAGCGAAGAGTGAGGGGGGATTTGATAGCAGCCTTCAACTTCCTGAAGGAGGTTCCAAAGAGGATGGAGAGAGGCTGTTCTCAATAGTGACAGATGGCAGAACAAGGAGCAATGGTCTCAAGTTGTGGTGGGAGAGGTCCAGGTTGGATATTAGGAAAAACTATTTCACTAGGAGGGTAGTGAAGCACTGGAATGGGTTACCTAGGGAAGTAGTGGAGTCTCCATCCCTGGAGGTGTTTAAGTCTCGGCTTGACCAAGCCCTGGCTGGGTTGATTTAGTTGGGATTGGTCCTGCCTAGAGCAGGGGGTTGGACTTGATGACCTTCTGAGGTTTCTTCCAGCTCTATGGTTCTGTGATTCTATGATCTCCTGCCAGATCATGCTGAGGGCTCTGCTCGTCTCCTGCCCTCTGGACCCCCGGCTGCCATCACCATCTGGGAACCCTGATCAGTGCAAGCTCCACAGAGTGGTGAGATCATCTCTCTTCTTTCCTCCCTCCCCCCGGCATAGCCTCCTGACCCTGCCTTATGTAATCAGTTATATCAGGGGCTCTCAAACTTTTTGATACTGCGACCCCCTAAAATGCTCATTGAATTTGTGTGACCCCTCTCCCCCACCAGTTAAGCAAAAAGAAGAAGAAGAAAAAAGCCCCACTCGCGCTTGACTCACCCCTCCTGCAGTCACTGTGCTGCAGGGAAGCCGCCAGTGCCGTGCTTCTCCTCCAGGGCTGACACCCTCTCCCACAGCATGCCCGGCCCACTACACAGCTGTGGGAGGGGAGCTCACTTCCGGAATCCCCAGAAGTGGCGTGAAGGACCCCGGGGAAGCCGGCAGCTGCAACCCCCCTGTAAGTTGGTCACGACCCCCCTTGGGGTCACGACCCACACTTTGAGAAACGCTGAGTTATATGGTTTACTAGCCTGAACATTTGTAATTAGTTTCAATTTAGATTTAATATTGTAACCTTCCTCAGGGGTGTTGTTTTGGCTTCCCTATTCACTCTGCAACAATGCCTCTTGTACCTAAGCTAAAGATCCCTGTAGTGTTCTAAAATCCTGTGGGGTTTGCTCATCACACATTTTACCAGCAGAATGATTGTGGTATGAAAGTGGGGATACAGAGGTGCTGAATCTGAAGGCTTATGAGGATGGCAGCTTAAAGTGCTGTTAAATCCAGCCCACTGAGTCCAAAAGCACATGAGGGTACAGCATGGTATTGCTGTTAAACCGAGCCTGCAGAGTCCAGGGACATATAAGGGGTCAGCTTGTGAGTGCTGATTACCCAGTCCTCTCAGGTGTGCTCTGTTAAGTGGGTGTGAGTGTTTCTAAGGTGGGAAGAACCCTGTTCTGAGGAACATAGTTCCTGCAGGAGAGCTCCATTGGGTGGAGGAATTGGCAGCAGGAAGAATTCAGCACACTGATAGAAGTATTTACCTCCTCCCAGAGTAACCCTAATAAATGAGCATACCCCAGAGTAAAGAGCAACTCTGGTATCACCTGTGCTCAAGACAATGATCTGTATTAGAGCTCACAAAGCAATCTAGAACAGTACTAGTATGGTGCAGGGGTAGTCCAGTGTTCCCCCTTTGGTAGCACAGTTTCACAGGTGATTAATCATGCTTCTGGCTCCATGTCTCTGGAGCTTCCTGACTGGGCAGGGCTGATTAATTACCTGTGAATCTATGTTGCAGTGCAGCTTAGAGGGAACTCTGGTAGTGACTGGTCTTGGTTCAAATTCTTCCTTAAAACACTTTTTTTAGCAAGCCTAGCAGCATCTATGTGAATTAGAAACAGGGTAAACATGTCCATTAAAGAATTGACAGCACCCTCTGATAATTTCTCACAGGCTCTCCATTGCCCTATGTGTATGTTATACATTCTGTTCTGATGGGATATTTGTATTACACCACCACCCTTCTTTGATCAAGTTAGAGATTCCATTGTGATAGGCACTCTACAAACAGGGCCCTTTCCAGAAGAGTCTGTGCTGTAATTAGGACAAGTGCACTCCTGCTCCTTTTAAAAGTCAATGGGACTTTTCCATTAACATCACTGTGGCCAGGATACCACCACACTGTGGCTTTTTCTCTGCTCAGCCATAAGCATGTTACTTAAATATTATGATTGTTGGTACTTGATAGATGAATTATTCATGTCTTTTTTATAGCTCCCATTAAAGTCAATAGAAAGGCCTCCACTGACATCCAAAAACATTGGATCAGAACTAACACATACAAGAGGTTGGTACCTTCAAATAACATGAACTAGTTTAGATTAAGACAGATTAAAGTATCCACTCAGAATACCTATTATCCTGACCATGATCCCAAACTAAATAATTCTGTTAAAGTTACCAGTGTTAGAGGATCTGCATCTTTGATCCAGCAACCCTATTCACAGATACGTCAGTTTATGTAGTAGTGTCGTTAGCTACAAAGGGTTCTACATGTGCTTAATTTTATACATGTGCATAAGTGTTGGTGGGAGCAGTGCCTTGCAGTACTGAATGATAGTGACAGTACACTGTCACTGGAAGGAAGGCTAAAAAAAAAGTTTAAAGATGCAATTTCTGTTCATCCACAATGCTACTTCCAGAAGGAACATGAAGCTGAGCTTCCCAAACCCATTCTGGGTTTGATTCTATTTGTTTACATTAATTATTATTATTATTATTATTCTATTGTAATTCTACTGGCCAGTGCCCCAATTTTACTCCCAAATGGAAGAGTGATTCTATGTATGCCCGTATTATCATACTGCAGTAAACACCATCAGGCTCACTCCCATTAAGATAAATAGAGTTACATGAGCTGTATCACTGTTTCTCAGACAGCCTATCTTCCAAGTTACATTAAGGAGGCAGCATATGTTGCATCAAGCTACTTTTTCCTGAAATACAGCACATTAGATAAGGAGCGCATGATTAGATGGGTTTCTAGCAGCATGACAATTGAGGAAATCACATCCTTTTTCGGTATTGTTCTGGCAATTGCTGTGTGTCATTTTGATCAGTGTATTGCCCAAAGCCTGCAGTTGAAAGAGGTTACTAACAATTTCAGTTTTTGGCAATACTCTCAGTGCATCCTCATTAGGGACTCTTATCTCTTTCTAACCTAATAGCATTGGTCATAAAAATAAGTTCATTTTGCTTCCATCTGGCCTATCCTCTTTTCACTTCCACAGAAAGTTCTAGTGAGGTCTTCTCCTGTGCCTATTAAGTGGAAGGCTCATCACTGTTTTGAACAGGAGCAAGAGCAAGCCTTTATTGTTCAAGGTTTTGAGAGCCCATATAGTCTGTGTACTTTAAGGGGGACACATTCTAGAGTGAGGTTAGAATTACTGTTAGGATAAAGGTTGAAGAAGGCCCAGAAGTATGATGTACTGGACCTTAATAAGAACACTTTTTAAGCCTTCTTTCAGAACTTAAATATCAGAGCTTCCTAAATGAGAAGTTGTAGAACCATAGAAATCGCAGTTCCTCTGCTGGGTAACACAATGTCATAGCTACATAAGGGTATGTCTACACAGAAACGTTATTTCGGAATAACTAACATTCCGAAATAACATAGTCGGCGCCTACACTACAAGCAGTTATTTCGACATTGTGTCGAAATAATGTCGAGCTGGAGGACTTCTTACTCCGACTCCTGTAACCGTCATTTTACGAGGAGTAAGGGAAGTCAGAGGAAGAGTGCTCTCTCGGATGTCCTGCTGTGTAGACAGCACCAAAAGCCGAAATAAACTACAGTAGACTTCCGATAATCCGGAACCTATGGGACTTAGTCCGGCATATCTGATAATCCAGCACCACCTATCAGGAGGTACTATAAGCAGGTTATATATATATACTGTATACATTATATACTGTATATAAAGTGTTCTTAACCCTTTTTATTGTACATACTGTATACAGTATACTGTAATGTTTTAGTTTTTTAAAGCCTTTTTACCCTTTTGCTCAGTTCAGCTGCTGCCGCTGTTACCTTGTGACTCATTTTTGCGAAGCTCACTCACTAGGCTCTTACCATTTTGATGCCGGACTATCAGGAGTGCCGGACTATTGGATGTCGGACTATTGGAGTTTTACTGTATTTTGATTTAAGCTACGCAGTTGATGTAGCTCAAATTGCTTAGCTTATTTCGGCTTTAGCCCTGCTGTATAGACGTGCCCTAAAGTCACCTGTGCCCTTTAAGCTGCCACCAGCAGAGTTTGAATGCCAGAAGCTGAAATGTTCTGTTCAATATATTTTCACTTTCTGCTGACCCATCCTAGAATTCTGTAGGCTATATGAGCAGAACCTAGTCCAGTGAGACTGCAAACTCCTACAGAAGTGCTTTATTCAGGTCTATGTTCTTTTACTTCATGCTTCATTAAATAAGCTACATCATATAATTATATCAGATATAGATTACTAGAAGGATGTGAGAAAACTTAGTTTTAATAACTTTTAAAATAAAAGGACAACACAAATCTTTCAAGATCACAAGATACAGTTGTGATTATAAGTATGCCAGCAAAATTGGTGACTTACTCATCTGTAAAAGATTTATGCAAAGTGTTCTGCCAATTACTTTATGTACACTTGAGTGTTGATTTTCAGTAATATTTCAAGGAATTGTAAATAACTCACCAGAAAGCATTAGAAAACTTGAAGAGCCACTTCCCCACAAAAGTTTGCACGGGGCAAAAAGATATCAAAGAAATCCCAATAAAAATATTCAACACATTAAACACTTGTGTCATACACAGAATAAATGATGTTGTGGCTTCTGATGCTTTATAAAATGTTGCCATGTGAAGTTCTCATGTAAAGTTTTTATTGGCACTGACCTAGGGTCACCTGCGTACCTTATGCAGAGCTTGTAAGTAATGCAGCAATCCCAAACACATGCGGATAAAGCCTTTATCCTACACCATACTTTCCCTATTGAAAAAAGAGGCCCCAATCCTGCAAAAAGGAACCCCTGGGCAGACCTCTGTGATGTTGGAGTCAATGGTGCACAATTAAAAAACAAAGAACTGAAATCCAACCCATGCACAACCAGGGCATAATCTACCCACACTACCCAGCCCAATTCTGCTACCCTTATTCTCACTGATGAAACCACTTGTGAAGTAAATGTTACTTCACAGGAGTAAGGATGAGGAAGTTGGGCCCTATCCCACTGTAGATTTTATTGTGGGTAAAAGGGTAGAAGAAAAATATTTTAACTGACACAGTAAAAGCTAAAACATTTAGGTTGTGTTACTGGCATTTTTTGAAAGGGATGCTAATGAGACACAAGCGCAATTGCAAATGGGGATTTAAATATCCCCGCGTATTTGCATGAACATAAGCTGCTCGTTTTGTTCCTACTTGAAAGTGACTTGAAAGTGACTTGAAAGTAGGAATAAGAGATCTTGCGGAAAAGGGTTTATTTCCGCAAGATCGCGTCTAGACTGGCGCTTTCTCGGCAAAACCCCGAGCCGAAAAAGCGCAGTTATGTTCATGGATATTTAAATCCCCGCGATTTGGGATGCTCATTAGCATCCCTTTTCCGAAAAAGGGTGCCAGTGTAGACACAGCCCTAGTGACTTAAGAGGAGAACCCATCCATCCAATATGGAATACATTCCAGTCTCCAAAGGTTTTAACTATGAAAAAGTGATTTTAAGTAATCAAATGCAATTCAGCAAGAATTCCAAAGCAAGGTACTTACACTATATGAACGCACATCCCCTTGGGCATCCCCTCATGCCTAGGCACAGCATTGCAGGGGGACTTCATCTCACAACAATTCAGACAGTCACTTTCTCAGTCTCACCAACCGCTCCCATCCAGTCTTCACCAAACTCCATCACAAGGTCTTCTGTGGCTCAGCCTTCCAGACATGCCACATAATAAATAGTTCAGTCTCCGTAGAGGGTCCAGCTCTACAGAGAATGTCCTTTGCCTCTCTTGCACTTGATTCCAATCCCTTGTAGGACCATAGGTCAGGGCTCCCATACAGGAGGGATTTCTGATTTCCTGCACACAACAGAGTCTCACTCATCTACTTCTGTGGTAGGCCCATAACATCTACTAAGTCAACAAGTACCCCAGGCCATACACAAGTCTTTATAGCCCTTCTTCTACAGGCAAAATGTCTGCTGTCATTCTCTCCTGATAAGAACAGCCATACTGGGTCAGACCAAAGGTCCATCTAGCCCAGTATCCTGTCTGCCAACAATGGCCAATGCCACCTGCTTCACCTAATTTTAGTCCCAGCTCTGTTTAAATAATACTCTCCCTGTTTCACCACCACAGCCAGTGGCAGTCTTCTAATTAAGCTCCATTACTCTCAACTGGGAATCACTAATTAGACCTTATGCTCTCAGCTCCTCAGTAAGGGTGAGGGATAACCCCTAAGTCATGGTCAAAACTGTGCCCAGCTTGCCTCAAAGGGTCAGCCATCCCACAAACCGTAGTAGAATTTGTTCAATGCAAGACCATTTATACGTCAAGCACTTCATTTTAACCCTATTAGATGTGCAGGTTTTATTTAGCCTCTTTTCTAATTGCAAAGAAATTAAAAGTGGATTTGCTAACTTGAAATTAAAGCCCCTGGCAAGAATAAATTGAAATGGAAATAAATTAACATTTGATTTCTCTGCTAAATTTAATGTAAAATTTTAGGCTATATTAAAGTAAGATCACATTGGAAGTTACCATCAATTAGTTCTTCACTAGTCACTGTTTTCCATAAATCAGAAATCCAGTGAGTTTAATTCCAATTGGGGACAGTCGTTTCCAACTTTATTTGTTGATTTAAGGCCATAACAGCTACCCTTTGTACATGCTGTGCATTTTGGCATTACTTGAAGAAAAATCTTCCATTGGGCTATAGAAAATAGAAAATAATTGCAGCAGCTTACAAGTATGAGGGCAAACATATTTTAAAATCTCCTCACTCAACAGCATGGTTTCTCAGAGGGTTTCATATCACCATGAAGCAGACTGACATTATTTATATGCACTTCAGTCAGAAACTCCAGCTTTCAGATTCAGTGGAACTGGGATGTGACTAACCTTTAAAATCTTTGCAATGAGAGACAATAAGTCAGTTTGAAAGCCCAGATTTTTCCTGCAACGTATCACAAAAGTCTACCAAGGAGAAAGATTGCTAAATTGATGTGTCTTAAAGTTAAAACTTGGACACCACATAAAGCAGCTAGTGTTTTGAAGAATCAAAATGAGGCAAGGAACATAACAGAAAAAGAGAGAGCAGTATATTTTTGTTACTGAGGTTCAGATTCCTATATTCTTATTCCAGAGGAGTAGTATCTTACTCCTCTTGTATTACATACTACAAGACAGTCAGGACGTTGAGAGGAGTCAAAACAATTATGGTTCCATTGAGCAAAATCCTTCTGCATTAGCTAAGTGTCATAAAACAGTGCTGAGTAGTGTAATTGTTTACACACCTTTCACAAGGCATCCCCTCAAAAATTCTTCACCACATCAGCAGTAAGTGTGAATCACTTGGATAAAATATTTTACCCACCCCAAAGATGGACATTAATTCCATTGTCCTCCACTGCCCCTCAGAAGACAAATTCTTTCTATACTCTTCATTGCCACACCCTGAAAAAAAAAATTCCATACTCTACTTTATATTCAGTGTTATTGTAGACATATTGTTCCGTGGACATTAGAGAGGAAAGGTAGGTGAGGTAATAGCTTTAGGTAATGGTTATTCATATTCTTTCCCCCAAATCCATCAGGTCTTTTAGCTTCTATCTCCCACATTCCCTCACAGAAGCTCTCCTAAGTAGCTCCACTACCTGGCAGCTGTTTCTCAGAGCAGCAGTGGTGGTGGTAGCAGGCATGTTGTCCTGCAGACTGTCCTGGCAGCAGTGGTGTTAGTCAAGTCATTCTGCACTGTCTACATGTGGTAACTGGGTGGGGAGCATAACTCCTCTTGTGATGGGCTAGGTGGGTATTAAGGAATATGTGTTTTCAAAGTGAGCCAAAGGTCTCCCCAGCCTGGCATGGGTATGACAGAAGAGTAAATGTCTTTTAGCTGGTGAAAGGAAAGCGGATAGGGACTCAGGAGGCTGCTGGTTGGTGGAGTAAAATAGCACTCAAGACTTTCTCCCTGTACCAGATCTTCAGGCTCCAAGTCAGGGCTAGCCAGGCAGAATGGCAACAGAAGGAGTTGGCTATAACTGCCACAAGACTCCTATTCAGTGTAGCAGAAGCTTGGCCCCACCTCCCTTCCCTCTTCCTCAGATGCTGCTGGAGTAGCTGGTGGATGAGGAAGGAGGTGAAGGCAGTCACAAGGATAACATGATATACCCACACATACAGCTAGACACAAGAAGGGAGCTTGTCTTGCAATCGCTACCATAGTTGGGATAATCACAGATACTCAGAAAGCACAGAATGTAAATAAGCAGAAATGGCCTTAAAGTTTTCAAGTGGGCTACTAAGCAATATTATGCCACATCTTCTCCCTAACTATCACCAATTTCTGGCCACCATGGTCATGCCACAATCCACAGGGCCAGTCTGAGGTCTGCAAGGAGATGATTTTTTATGTGGTAGCTCAACCTTAACCAAGTCATAAACAGTGTCCATTGTTGGGATCAGTGTTCCCTGTAAGCTGAGAACTCGTGCAGCCACCCAGGAGAGAGTCAGATGCTACCCAGCTGGTTGGCAGAATGCCCACAGCCGACAGCATATGTTTCTATTGGTGGTGCACTTCTGCACATGCCTCTGTGCACATAACACAATTTATTTTGCAGATGGATAGAAAAAAATAGAGGGAACATTGGTTGGGCACTTTGGCCCTTCCTCCCATCCTTCTTCTGCTATAGGAAATCCTGCTGTATATTTTGTTCAGTGTTATTAAGCAGTTTCCATTGGTCTACATTTTAAAGGCTGTCTATGTAAGGAAAAGTGCTAGAGAAATACTTTGTGTGTGTGTAAGTATAAACACCTAGCTGAGATTCTCCTTTACAAGACCCAAAACTGTCATAAACTTAGCAAATTTACTTTTTAAATTCAAAATTCAAAACACATAGCATGTTGATTTGCTCAATACCAACTGGAAGTTTTATTGTAAACTTTCTGTGTTGTTTTATCAAGCTATATTTCTTAGTTTATGAAGATCTGTAACCCCTCTGGACTCCTTGCCTAATGGTATTGAAATGGAGGCGCAGGATTCTGGCAAACTGAATACTATTCTCAATTCTGCCACACAACAGGAAACAGCAATTACATATCTGTAAATACAATCTTTCACTATAATTACACTTTCCCCAGCTGTATAACAAGGATAAATCTTCCCTACCTTACAGCAGTGGTGTAAGGTATTATAATTGTGTATAAAGTGCTTGGAGATTCTCAGACAGAAAATACTAATTATTATAGGAGTGAGTAGTAGAAATAAATATGGATAGGATAGGTGATTATGTGGTTTCCACCCCAACAAATCATTAGTTTCTATTGGAGTATAGACCTTCATGTGTCTGAATATTCAGGAGAGGAATTCTTTCTTTCACACAATCTGAAGTCAGCTGTTTGTTAACGAGCACGCCTTGAATGTGAGTGTTCAAAGCTTTGAAAAATAAATGCCTAGAGCTAGATGGTATATTCTGAAAAGCAGTGGCAAGGGATGCAGCAGTTTCTGAACGCAGAGGGGAGAAATTAGCTTAGGAAGGATTTGTGCATCAAGCCCGATGATTCATCTTTCTAATTACTGTATATTAATAGGATTTATGTGTTTCAACCTGTCAATTGCATTGTTTAGCACTAGCTTTTAAATGCAATTATTAAAGAAGATCTCCTTTTTTTTTAAAAAATTCCAGCATGTTGCTGTTCACACAACAGCAACCACGCAAACAGCACCAGACAGTGCTGGGGAAATGAAGCATCTCATTAAGATACTACTGCAATGTCAGCAACGGCCAGGTTATTGTGCCTATCGGCTGAACTAAGCTCAAAAGCCTTCATATTATGAATGGAAGCCTGGCCTATTTTCATTTGCTGGGGAAACAGAACAAATTCCAAGCAGCCAGAGCAGCAAGTGGCTCTGCAGGAATGTGTTTCTCTCACACACAACTAAAGAGAAGATGTGGTAAGAGAAGAAATATGTAAATAAGGGTATCTCTGCACTGCAATAAAACACCTGTGGCTGGCCCATGTCAGTTGACACAGGCTGTGGGGCGAATGAATTTTAGTGTAGGCATTCAGGCTTGGGCTGAACCCCAGACTCTAGGACCCCCCGAAGGCAGAAGGTCCCAGAGGTTAAGCTCCATCATGAGCATCGATACACAATTTTATAGCCCCAGACCACAGGTGTGGGAACTAGGGGTATGGGCAGTGCTGCAGCACCCCCCGGTTTTGTGCAAGTCCTACCCACCATCTCATGCCCATCATCCTAGCAGCACCAGCCCAGCCCCCGGGTTCTCCTACTAGTCCCACATGCCGTTGGACCTTCAGTTAGGGCTCTGCTCCTAGATCTATGCCCAGGAGCTCAGCTCCTGGCTGCTGCCAGCCCTGTGCCCAGGGTTTTGTTCACAGCCCCATACACGGGGTCCTGGCTGCTGTCAGCTCCGAATCAGGAGCTCTGCTCCCATTCCCACATGCAGGGTCCAAGCCTTGGCCCCATTTTCTCCTGTCTGCTCCCCCACCCTCAGCAACCTAGAGCTCCTGTCCCCAGCTCTGGAGGGTGGGGGACACAGATAGGACTAAGATAAAGGGGAGAGGTAAAAAGTTTGGTGTGGGGACCTCTTTCAGCACCCCCATTGTAAAACCTGTTACAGCACCACTGAGCCCCTCAGCTGACACAGGCCAGCTGCAGGTGTTTTATTGTATTGCAGTGAAGACATGGGTCTGATACAGAACAGTGCTAGGCATGTTGAGGACCCATGGACTTCAAGGGACTCCGCAAGATCTAAGAACCGGAGCACAGGAGTGAAAATGATTAGAAGGAAAGAAGTGAGGGGAAATGGTAACAAGCAGCAAATTAAGGAGAGAGAAATGATAGGAGGAGAGTGGAGCAGAAGAAAAGGTGCACAATCTATGGGTTCCCGTAGCTTGCTTCTAGGAGCACACTCGTGATCCCAGCTCTGCTGTAATGCTTGTGCCAGTGCCAAAAAGAATTACCATTTCCCAGACGCAGACCTGTTTGTCCCTTAATTCATTTCAGTAATTGCATGCAATTTGTAATCACACTTACAGAAAGGATAAAGTGTTCTTCAGTTTAAATAGACCTTATCTCCCCTGATTCGGAATTTTTAAGGTGGATGGCAAAGGGGAGGATATGGTAGGAGAAAGAATTCCTCAGTTCTAAGGCACCAGTCTCCATATGCACACACCATTCATGAGCCAGATAATAGTCAATGACAAATATGCCAAAGAAAAGTTAGACCACTCAATTCAAGCTGCACCAGAGCGAACATAGAAATGGCCAGCAAGTGTTCCAGATTCAGCTATAGCATACAGTACATTCAACTCTCTGGCTCTAGAGAGTTGTTTGCCCAGCTGCCAACTGCAACAAGTGGTGTAACAAAGGTTGCTCTGATACTACTTGATAACAAAATCCTTTATTAATCAGACCACATAGGAATTCCTACCTGGTATTTGAACAGTATTTGCAGCTGATGAAGAGGACTACACTTAAGAGAACAGGCCTTTAGAAATTAAATGCTGTCTACAATGTGCATATTAGACATGCATGAACTTGTCCTTCAAACTGCAAGTTTTACAGGGTAAAATCATTGATTGGGAATGAATTATCTGACAAATGTAACTTTTTATGAACTGCTCCCCAGTTTCTGGAAATGTATTGACTATTTTGAAAAAATCAGCTTCACAATCTTTGCCAACCAATTTAATCCTATGATCTGTTTGTGAACTACACGTTTTCTGGAATTATTAATGGCATAGGTGCAATGCTTTCAGCTATTGAAGGAGGTTATATAAATGGGACTAATGAACAACAAAGAGTGAACACTTCTGTGATTCTCAACCAGAGTATGCATACTCCTGGGGTTACGCAGTGATCTCCCAGGCAGTAAAACTTATCTAGACATTTTTCTAGTTTTACAATAGGTTCACAAAAAGCACTAGCAAACTCAGTACAAGCTAAAATTTCATATAGAGAATGACTTGTTTGTACTGATGTATATACATGTACTGAAACTAAGTACAATTATTTATATTCCAATTGATTTATTTTGTTATTATATGGTAAAATGAGAAAGTAAGCAATTTTTTCAGTAAGTGCTGTTACACTTTTATATCTGATTTTGTAAGCAAGTAGTTTTTAAGTGAACTGAATTATGAGGCACACCAGATAAATCAGACTCCTGAAAAGGGTATTGTAGTCTGGAAAGGCTGAGAGTTCCTGCATTAAATCACACATTGATACACTTAATCACATAACAATATGAATATTTATACAAACAACTGTAATAAGAAACTGAAACACAGGAGCACTGGTAAGAAAATGACATTTTATTTCCTGGCACCATTCATATGATCTGGGTGATGATACTAAAAGTCAACCTGCCACGTGATGGAACACCCGGGACTACCTATGTATCTTGTAAAAAAGAATTCAAAATAAAATGAATAACCAAAACCAACAATTACAAACTAAAATGCCAATTTCTATCCCTTGAAGCTCAATCGCTGTCTGATCATATGGCCATTTATTGTTCTCAGATAGTGCCTTCTAGTGTTTAAAAAGGTCACTGTAAAATGGAATGTGTTTGCTGGTTCCTGGTGCTTTTCATTCTGTTATTTCCATTAGCACAAAAAGGTCCCATTTGCTCCTGGAAAAAGGAAGCAGTGTTTCTGTTGGTTTTGTTTAGCTGTCTTATTCCTCATACACAAATAAACCTTGATGTTGATGTAGACACCTGGCTAACTGTTACAACCAGCATGAACTAAAAACCACTCATGTAAATGTACATCAACAACAAAGAAAAAGAGGTGCAAACATTGTCAAACTGAGCAGCCTCTGTGAATTCCAGAAACATTTGCAAATATTGTGTTTCAGTCTTCAGCCAGCTTCAGCATTCAGCAAGATACTGTAATATTTGCAGAGCAAGATATGGCTGGTTCTCAGACTGGGAGGGGAGGGGGCTGTGAAACTCAACCAGGGCTGACATCAAACTTCTGGGACCTGGGGATGAAGCTGAAACCCAAACCCCACCACCCAGGGTCAAAGCCCAAAAATGCACTGGATTTTGGTTTCCCACCTTGGCATAGGGCAGTAGGACTCAGGTGGGCTTAGATTTCAGTTTCCCACCCTGCAGTCATGTACTAATTTTTGTTTTCAGAAAGGGGTCACAGTGCAATGAAGTTTGATAATCCCTGGTATACATCATCCTGTATAGCAGAAGCAAAGGAAGGCTTTCCCTATCGACTAAAGACTGTGTTAAACGTGCACCATGTAAGAAACAGTGTGATGGGGAAAGGGTTGTTTTTCTTTTTATTTGTCACTATAAAGGGACAGAAGACACTTGGACTGATGAAAGAAATCTTATGTCAGTTGGCCTACTTAAGGAGAGGTACACATGAAACAGAATTTCAACCAGCCAACCCTCCCCAATTTCATCAGTGTGTCACATCAAATGAAATACTCCTGGCAGCAGGAAAGTCACATTAAAAAGTATACATTTAAACTGAAGCTTTTTATAAAGCCCCAGCAGGAGAGATTTCTCTTTCACACTCTGAAACAAAGTATTGAGCAATACCAGACTCTCAAACACTTTGATGTCATACATTTGCACGAAGCTGGCAGAAAATAGGTCCTTTCATAGTGGAGGTACAAAATAATGCGACATAATAAAGCACATGCTTCCCATATAAGGTAGAGCCCCATGACTCTTGTTTAACTCTCTCAGTCTCCCTGGGAAGCAGTTCCATTCAGCAGCTCACCATACCTTTTTAACATAGCCAATGGTCACGTTGCCAACACAAGTACACCATGCTGCAAAGCCAGGCTGTTAAGACATGATGTCGCATTTCTTTGCCAGTTTGATAGTGTAAATCAGTGACTCAAGAAAAGGTCTTTACTGAATGCCCAAAAATTTCATTAATGCAGAGTTTAGGTTGCCCATGGGGTGCTGCGTGCTCTTCCAGAATGTGGAGAGCAATGAAATTAAACCACTGACAGCAAAGAAATTAAGGTGAAAGTACACCCACTCACACTGCATCAACTGTGTTATCCTTGAGCAATGTTCCAGCATGCCAAGCACACACAGATGGGTTGTCAATCATTGACCTTAATAGATACATTGCTATAGCAATAATAGAATTTTCTGGCATGGATCATGACAGTAGAAAACAAAGTACGATAAATTACAAGCAGTATACATGAAACAAAACAAAATGCTGTCCCCCAGTTATGCTTAGTTTGTGCAGAGGTATACTAAACAGAGAATGTGTGTTTTGCAACCTGTTTCCCCCCAAAAAAATATTTTAACGAGAAACAGATATTGTGTTTTCTAAGAAACATTTCTCTGGAATCCAAAGGCAAAGTGACAAGAGCAGTTTCTCAGATATATGCCTGTCAGTTCCACTCCGAGGAGTTCAGAAGGGTTTTGACAAAGTTTCACATCTCCAACTCTTCAAGTGCCTCGGGAAGAAAATACTTCAGTTTTCATAACAACTTTGTTAGTCCAATAAAATGTGTTATGCCATTGTTGCCTCTAAATATGACTCAACAACTTGCATACTCTCTCAAAGGAATAGAAGGGCATTATGAATGAATTACATTAAATTAAAAAGTTATGTATTTATCCTTTTTAAATTATCTGATACACACGCAAACATTGTAAGCATTGGTATTTATTGAACATACCTATGGCTAAAAATGACTACACAAGAATTCCCGATAGAAGTGAGATCATTTTCAAGCTGCTTGCATCAACAAATTAGGACACCAAATCATGGAATGGTAGTTTCAAAGAGATGTATGGAGAGCTTGTTAGCTAATGGGATTTTATAAAACAATGTCTTGACCATCTCCCGAGACCTGCTGCAATAATCCTGATTATTTTTAATAGGCAATTGCCAATTTTATATCCTACTTTTTGTTTGTATTTATTTTTTTCCCTTCCTGTGTTTCCAAGTGGTTGGTCAGCATGGAGAAAGAGCCTGAAATTAAACAGCACAAGAGCTGCCAACTAGATAATTTTCAAGCCAAAGGCCTTTAAAGGTAATTGAACTAGGAATGTCTGGCTATGTCACACTAGAATTTCTTGACCATCCATTCCTAGTTGTGTTTAACCATGCAAACAGTAGGTATTTTAACCCTAGTGTTAAAACATGACTAGGAATAAATGTGTGTCCTGACACAAATGTTTGTTTCCCATCTGTGTTAGAATTTACAGCTGTGATTATTAAACTACATACTTTAAAGGATTACTAAAATTTCAAGAGTAAATTTCTCCTTAGGCTCTTACAAATGAGCAGTGCAGTTTATAGACTTGTTATTTTGAGCATAATGTTTTTAAATAATATTTGGATAATAATGCATGAACACAAAATATAAAAATGAAAGCAAGGAAAACTGACCTTTTTAGACCTTGAAAACAAGAACAAAAATGTACAGGAATTGAGAATTACACTTTCCAACAGTTATCCTTTTTTACAATCTACTACATCTCTTTTGTGATCATTTCCTTTAAATGTAATATGGTTGCTAAGGTTCTTTCTGTCCTCAGTTTGCCATTACAAAAATAGTCACAGTGCAAAGAAAGTTGAGTATGAACCATGATTTGCTATAAGTTACACTTTAAAACTTTCCATCTTTTTAATATACATCAGGAGTGCATTGAAACTACAGCAGCCTCCAATGTGCCTATCAAGGAGAAGGTGATTTGGAGTGTCCTATTCTTCCCCTTCCCCCAAGTGACTAATAATTTTCTAACTTCTTATCAGAGGGGTAGCCATGTTAGTCTGGATCTGCAAAAGCGGCGAGGAGTCCTGTGGCACCTTATAGACTAACCGAAGCGTTGGAGCATAAGCTTTCGTGGGCAAAGACCCACTTCGTCAGATGCACGCATCTGACGAAGTGGGTCTTTGCCCATGAAAGCTTATGCTCCAACGCTTCGGTTAGTCTATAAGGTGTCACAGGACTCCTTGCCGCTTTTTCTAACTTCTTGTTAACTGAGATGATCAAGCCCCAAGCATCATCTCACCTGGTGTCAGCCCCCTCCCCCAATGGTACCAGGGGACTGTGCATCCCAACTGCATTGTTGCCCCTTTTGTTGACCTTGTTTTGCACATTTGCTAAACTAACTGAGGACAGTTCAGGCAGAGAAGGATGCCTGAAAGCTCTGGAAGGGGCTGGCCAGCCACAGGACAAAGAGCAAGTGAAAGAGGAAGTAGCTACTAGTGTATGTTATAGAATCATAGAATCACAGAACCATAGAGCTGGAAGAGACCTCAGAAGGTCATCAAGTCCAGCCCCCTGCTCTAGGCAGGACCAATCCCAACATATCGAGATTCAGGGGTTCATGTGTCCACACAGAATTTTTCAGTTGTGCCCCCTGTGCACACACATGTTGCTTCTGCACTTCCACATGCCAACGGATATTGTTATAGTGATATAATACAACTTTTCCACAGCTTCAGTCTTTTTCATGGAGAGTACTATAAAAAGACAGCCTAGTATGGCAATTGACATAGCAATAGAACTTGGCCATTTGGGTAGGAAGCAGGACTGGGGATTGAGAGATGGGTCTCTTTCTTGTTATGCTACAGATTTGCTTTCAGACACTGGACAACACATTTAGTCCAATTGTGCCCAGTTTACACATCTGTAAAATAGGGATAATGATAAGCACTTTACGGGTGTATAGTCAAGCTAAATAATTTATTATTTGTAAAAGACAGAGCAGGTTTGCTGGAAAGTGCTAGAAAAGTGCAAAGTATGTATTCCATGAACAAATGCAATAGTCCTCCAATTAGTCTCTCTTGCTAAAAGCAATTTCTGTGCTGCAGCAATGCTGCTAACCACTTATGATTCTCCCCACCCTGATTCTTTTCTTTTTTGTTACTAAGCCCTGCATTATGTCATGGCCAAAGATTTCTACTAAAACAAATTAAGTAAACATTATTACAACCAGTACATGTTAAAATTTTAGCAACCTGAACAATGGATATGTACAAATAATTTTTAATTATAATCAAATTGCAGTATAATTGCAGTATAATTTTGCTTTTACTGGAGAAGCTAGCGTCACAAACTAGAAACTATAGTAGTGACATAACTGAGTTTGACAGTCAGATGCAAACATTTGTGTTCTGTGTTCTTGTACATTAAAAAAAAAAAAACCAACCCCTTGCACTTCATTTTTATCTAGTAGAAAGACACAAATTTGGGTTATGACCCCAACGTTCTTGGGCAACCAGAACGGAGTGACTTGGAGGAGAAGGAGAGTCTTGAGGACAAAGATTACGGAGTTAAACCTAACAGAAAGAAGGAAATATTAGCTCACACAAATGTGAAAAAGCTAGTACATTTGTCACAGTATTTCACACAGGTCCAGTCCTTCTCCCATTCAGAAATGTTATTATTCACCAAGTGGTCATTTACCCCAATCAAAACATGAAAATTCAAGATTTCACACACTGTCAACATGTTTTAATTTTAATTTTAAATTTAGAAATGCAAATATTTTGTGGGTATTGCAACAAACTAACAGAAGGTTTTGTGTCAAATCAATAATCTTATATTTGGACAAATACACAAGTCATTTATTTCCATAAAACCATTTTCCAAACTCAGAATGAAATAGGTCTGCTTTGGATTTTCAGGTTCCGATTTTCTGCAAACATTCACACATCTAATTCATTTGTTTCAACAAATTAACGGTGCTTCTTCTCCTCCTCTGCTGTCTCCTCCAAGCCCAGCCTGTCTCTCACCTAGCCTCCATTTACAAATCAACTTTTTCCATGATGGCCACTAAACCTCCTTTGTTCTAATCAAAGGCTAAACAAGCCCATTGGCTCCATGTTTCTGCTGTACCTGAGGTGCATAAGGCAAGATGAGGAGACATACAAAGAGGTGGTAAGCCTCCAGTCCAGAGTCAGCTGCGCATTGAACTGATTGGCCAGTCAACACCTCTGCAAATCAAACCTGACAAAATGAACACTGTTCTAATAAAAAAGGGATATGTAGCACATAGCCTCCTTTAACACTGACCTATGTATGTTCCCCATTAGTATAAAGAAGCCAAGGAGCCTAAATCAGATGGAACAAAGTAGTCACGGCACTAAGATCCTGGTTTTTTTTATTCTGAACTGGGAGAAGGGCAGGACAGCCAAATCTGCTCTCTTCATCTAATATCATGGGGTGGGGGGAGGGACATCTAACATAACCCGAGGGAAGGACCTCATACAAACCTACTGTATCCCAGCTGGATTCCATGTTAAAAAGAACAAGGCAAAAATACAGATTTCTTTTTTTCTAAAGAGATAGTGTCAAGAATTAACCTTTTGTTAAAAATACGAGCTGGAGGCTGGGGATCTCCCCAGTCAGCAGCACGTGTCTTCCAGGCAAGAGGAAAACTCCCTGCAAGGCAGACAGGGAGTCTGAATTATTAAAGCTGAAGGAATAATCTACTCAACTGATCAGAGTGGAGCTCTCCTGAGGATTGGTGGGGTTTTTCCACTGGCAGGCAGACGAGGTAATACGTGAGCTGCATTTAAAGCAGCTACGGGCATATTTCCATGCTGCCTTTTCAAGCATAATTTCTAACACCTCAAGTACTAATTTTAAACCTAAATCTTTGAAATGAGCAAAAATTAAATGAGAAAATACCATTAGCACTTGCTGGAAATAAAGTACGATTTCCCTGTTTCCAGGGGACACATTTTTAATTAAAAATAATTGCAACTAGAGAGACACGAAACAGCAAAATGAAAATCTATGGGAAGGGTGTTTCCCAGGCAACCCCATTTCAATTGCCTGTTTCTAGGTGATGGAGGCTTTCTACCCTTTAATGTCTTGAGTGTACTTATCTTCCAGGAAAACCCCTCCCTCCAAAAAAAGAGGAAGGACAGAAGGGATTCCCCTGTTACAGGTTTCATTCATGTGAATATATTCATTACCTATAATTATTTTGTTTCCTGCATTTGATTTCTGAAAGGGATGGCTAGAAACACGTCTTGTGAAGCAAGGAATTTACTTATAAAAGGGAATTCATTAGCATTATCTTAAATGAATCTATATTTTGCATCCCCTCAGAAGATTTACCTGCAGTGGGGCGGGGAGCAGAGAAAGCAGCAGCAGTTTCCTGTCATTTCCCCAGACTATTTCTGACTGATTTTATAATTCTGTAGTGTCATTCATATTTAGCCTGACTTTCACCTCCTGAGGCTTTGCCAGAGGAAATGCCAATCATGCTGTGGACTCATATAAATAATTGGTTGAATTGAAAATCGCCATGAAGAGCCGTGCATCACAAAATCGACGGCTGACATATTGCAAACCTTCCCTCCCTGCATTGGGTGCTTTGTTTTTAATTTCTGCAGGAAGAATAGGACTCAAAAGTGCTAGGGGCAGCACCCATACACACCAGCATTTTGTACTGCTCTGAGATTGAACTGGAAACCCTTCAGGAATATGAATTGCACGTTTTAGAAAAGTATTTATAGCTCATTGAATGTTTCGATGCAACTGATATTAAAAGCCCTACATTACTGGAAAACAAGGATTTTCAATATTATTCCACATATATTCCACATATATTCAGACATGCTGTCTAATGTAATATATATGATTGTTATATGAAAATGCACAGATAAGAGCCTACACATTATTAATAAATGACAAAAAAAGATGGAAAATGAAGTGAATCTAGAAAAGAAAGAAACCCAACACTAGCCTCCCAGGGTATATGTTACATGGCTAAAAACATGCCAGAAGCCTCTTCCTGGACACATTCAAACCATTATTTTCCATATTTTGACTACAGCTAGCAACTAAAAACCTTGTTTTTACCCTGAGGTTTTGAGAAGAGCTGTTTTTATTAAAAAGGGAGATAGCACTTTATGAGAATAAAAGTTTGAATTTGTCACTAAATGATATTGTTCCTTTGTATGGGTAAATTCCATGGGGCAATTGAGACAGGTGAGCATGTCATGCTGCAGCCTTCCACAGGAGGGCACCAGGCAGGGCCAGTCTGTCATAGTGGGGGTGTTATAACAAAGCACAGATGATGCCATAGGCCCCTTTACTTCACATAAATGTACACTACAGTGCAAAACAACTACTTTGCCTGATTACACCACAAAATTTAAAATATCTGTTAGAATTCAATAGCCAGCTGCCATGCCATATGGAGTGTCTCATGATGATCATGAGTGCCCTACTCAGGGCAGACTGGCAAGAAGCACAGCAGAGACCCAAAACTAGGGGTAAGTTTGATTTTACCATGCCAGTAACAAATGTGAACTTCTGAAGCACTGTAGCAGTCTTACCATGGAGTCACAGACAACCCTCTGGGGCATTCCAGAGTTGGTTGCTATACATCAAAGATCACAAAAGATTCAGGTTGCTTCCGCGCCCAAGGGACCAGTCACTTCCCCAAGTCAATTTGTATCTTAGATCTATTACTAGAGGCAATGCTTGTAGCCAATCCTGTAATAAGGTAACTAAAGATTTATTAACTAGGAAAAAGAAATATGTACTTTACAAGACTAAAAGAGGCAAAAATAAGTGTACACCAGGGATAGGCACGATACGGCCTGCAGGCCAGACATGGCCCACCAAGCCATTTGATCTGTCCCACGGCCCGCCTTGGCAGGGGTGAGAGACTTTGCATGCTCCCCACCTCCAGGCCCCGATTGGCGTGGGGGCGGGGTAACATAAGAATTCTTCCCCCTCCCTGCTGCCAGGTGCACGTAGTGCATAGATGGTGAATAGCTGTTCAAAATGGCTGGCGGTTCTTTCTATGAGGTGCCCAACCCTGCTGGCAGGCGGGGAGAGATTTTTCATGTTCGCCTGCCCCTAGGCCAATCATCACAGCTGGGGGCAGAGAAGCACGCAAACTCTCTCACCCCCCACCGCCAGGGTCACACGGTGCATAGAGGGAACTGCCAAGTGTTTTGAACAGCTGCCAGCTCTGTCTACGCACTGCACGCTCCTGGCGGAAAGCAAGACTTCTCACCCGCCCCAGCCCCCCCAGCTATGATGATTGGCCTAGGAGCCAGGGAGCATGCAAAATCTCCTCCCCAAACCTCCTCCCCCGCCAGGGGTGCATAACATGTAGAGGGAACCATCAAAACAGCTGGCAGTTCCCTCTAAGAACTGTGACACCCTGGTGGGGAACAAGAGACTTCACGCACTCCGCAGCTCCCAGGACTTTATTGGCCTGGGGTGCAGGGGAGTACACATGAAGTTTCTTGCCTCCCAGTGATACGCAGCCCTGAGCAGTGCATGGAGGGAACCCAGGTGGCTGGGGCTGCTGCAGGGGGGAAGCCTGCCTCAGGGACCCTGTTGGGCTACTATCCAGGAGCCACCTAAGGTAAGTGACACCTGGCCAGAGCCTGCCTCTAGCACCTTAGCCCCTCCCACTTCCTAACTCCCTATCCCAGGTCACCATTCTGTCTTTGGTTTTCCTCTTGCTTCTAATATATTTATAGAAAGTTTTCTTGTTACTTTTTATGTCACAGGCTCATTTCATCTCATTTTATGACTTGGCCTTTCCAATTTTACCCCTACATACTTGTGTTATTTGTTTATATTCAGCCTTTGTAATTTGTCCCAGTTTTCATTTTTGTGGTACTCTTTTTAGATAATTGAAGATCTCCTGGTCAACCCAGGGTGGTCTCCTGCCATACTTTCTATCTTTCCGATGCAGTGGAATAGTACCAGTAATAACAGTTTCAGAGGGGTAGCTGAGTTACTCTGTAACAGGAAAAACTTAAAAAACAACAAATAGTCTAGTAGCACCTTAAAGACTAAATAGTTATAATAGTGCCAGTAATAATGTTACTTTGAAATACTGCCAACTCTGTTTTTCCTCCTAGACTTTCTTCCCCTGGGATCTTACTTATCAACATCTTGAGTTTGCTAAAGTCTGTCTTCTTAAAATACCTTGTCTTTATTTTGCTGCTCGCTCTCTCTCCTAGCATTCATTAGAATCATGAAATATACCATTTCATGATCACTTTCACCCAAGCTGCCTTCTCTTTTCAAATTCTCAATCAGTTCTCCCTATTTGTCAAAATCAAATCTAGAACAGCCTCGCTCCATAGCTTCCTCCATCTTCTGAAATAAAAATAACTGCCTCCAATACATTCCAGTAACTTCTTGGAAAATCTGTAACTTTCTATGTGATTTTCACAAAAGACATCTGCGAAGTTGAAGTCCCCCATCATCACCAAATCCTGTGCTTTGGATGATTTTGTTAGGTGTTTGGAAAAAAAAGCCTCATCCACCTCTTCTTTCTGGTTCAGTGGTCTGTAGTAGTTCACTATCATGATCTCACCTTTGGGGTTTTTACCCCTTTTCTCTTCTCCAGAGACTTTCAAAAAGTCTATCTCCTATTTCCATCTCAACCTCAGTCCAAAGTGCATATGTTTTTAATATACAAGGCAACATCACCTCCTTTTTTTCAGACAACGGAAATATAAAGAGGAACAACTCTAGTGGGGATTTAATAGCTCAGGGGAATCACTAACAGGCTTTGCTCTCCAAAGCCTTTTATCTCTGGGTCACCAGTTCAAATCTGAACCATATCGGTAGTGAGAAAAAGACATTATTGTCTGGCAGGCATCATGTGAGTCCAATTCCAAATGGTCTGGAGTCTTCATCAGACAACCAAGGATGGAATGAACATGGCAACTCTGCTGCTTTCTCACTACATTTCTAGCCAATAAATGATTTATTTATTGATCAGAAATCACCTTGATAATCCTGATAATTCATTAGCAATAAAACTTTGTATGTTCCTAGCACATTCCATCTGTGGATTTTGGTCTACTTCACAAAATATTAAGTAGTCTTGCCATCCCTTTGAAGATAGTTTTAATCTCCAGTAAAATTGAGAAACTGAGGAAAAGAAGGGTAATTGTAACTATATATGTGCTAGTGCATATTCAATTACTTTTCATGTATGTAAATCAAGTTATTGAATGTATAAATAGCTGGGCAGATGCATCTCTTGCCATTTGTGTACAGAATTATCCCATATACAATTGCAATAGCTGCACGTGCAGAACAGGACTCCAGTTATGCATGTCCTCTTCCATGCAAGATTTAAAAATCAGGCTTTAAGGGATTTGACTAAGATTATTAGGAAGTTTGTGGAAAAGATATGAATAGAAGTCAGATTTCCTGATTCCCAATCTAGTTTCTTGTCTGTAAGCAGCCTTTTTTGTCATAATTTGCCATTTTTACCTAATTACAGAATAATTTGTAAGAGGACACTAAACTTGGCTGCAATTCTATTAAACAACAGTGAGATTTTTTTTTAAGGAAAAGGCTAGGGCAAGACCACTGTATTACTTTAGATAGAATAAATGGGTCCTAGAAGTCAGAATGTTAACACAATTCTGTCATTGTACAACATTAAACAGTTTTACACAAGGTTAGGGATTTGATATAAAGAGACTTCAGCCTGCTTAATACCCTGGCAAATGCATCATTACCCCCCCCCCCGATGAAAGATACAAGGGAAGGAAATACATGCAATGTATGTGTAGCTGTGTTGGTCCCTCTCTCACCAATAGAAGTTCATGGAAGGAAGGAAGGAAAACACAGTTGTAGAATGCAGCTTATATGGGGGGGGGGGGGGAAGCCTTTGTTGTTATAGTTTGCACCAGTTCCCTGAGCAACAATATAAGCTATAACATAAAATGACCTTTATATTTGTATAAGAGTACCTGCACTAGGGTTTTTGCCAGTAAAGTATAAAAATGTTTTTAAAAAAATCACCCCCATACTGACATTACTAACCTGCCAAAAATTTCTAACATAGACCTGGCCAGACAGTTGCTTGCGCTCTTTCCCATCCATTCCCGTGTATTGTCTTGCTCAGAAAGGTGAGCTTGTCTTCTGGAAATGACCTGCCTTTTATAATACTAACAGATGACAGCATTGCTGTATGCCACACTTACACATTGGCTTGTTTTGCTCTTAAAAAACTGTTCCCCAGAAATTAATGTCTGTTTTTTTTAAAATGAGGCTCTGGAATATGAGTCTCAGTCACAGTCTCACTGTCCTGGGTGTAGCGGCGGATATAGGGCAGGGTGAGCGGGGCGGCTGCCCCGGGCCCCGCGCTTAAATAGGCTCCGCGCCAGCACTAGGGGCGGACTGGCCTGGTGGGATACCAGGAATTTCCCGGTGGGCCATCCACCAAAGGGCCGGCTGGCGGCTGCTGGAGCAGGGGAGGGATTGTGATGGGGCGCCACAGCCCCGTATTTTAAATTCCCCGGCGCCGGCCAGTACAGGCCATGTGGGACCGAGGGAGCGCACACGCGGCGTGCTGAAACACCACGCAACAGCCGAGAGGGGAGACACCCAGGCGTGGCGTGACATCACGGCCCGGGACTTTAAAACCGTGAGGCCCAGGATTGCACCCCTCGGTTCAGCACATGGTCTGGAGCCTGGGCCGGGGTCGCGGCCGCCCTGCAAACTGGAAGGCAGAAGGTGGATGGCAGAGGAAGGGGCTTGTGCTGAGGGGAGGGGGGCAGGTCAGGAGAAGAAAGGGGAAGGCACCAAGGGACAGCGTGGAGGAGAGAGAAATGCCAGGGGCCAAGTGGAGACAATGAGGAAAAGGGCAGGAGGGGAAGTGTCAGTGGGAGGGGGGGACAGGGTGATGCTAGGAGAGGAGAGGGTAAGGTCATTGGAGGCTAAAGGGGGGAGGAGGAGGTGCTGGGAGAAGGCTTGAAAGGAGGGGTGGGCATGAGGAAGGTGGGGATGGAGCAAGGCATATGTGAGGCACAGGGGCATGAGGGGAACGGGGGTAGAGGGTGGTGAGGGGGTGGGCATCAGGGAAAAAGAGGGCAAAGGGCACAGGGGCAGTGAAGGAAGGGGGAGGCACCAAGAGGGTGCAGGGGGTAGGGAAGGTGCAAGTGCCAGAGGATTCTGGGGGTAAAGCAGAAGGGCAGACACCTGCAGGGGAGGGACCAGCACCAGAGGAGAGAGGCAGGGCAGGTGTGTAGAGGGAGGTGTTAGGAGAGGGGATGAGGAGGGGTAGCTCACATGATCAGAGTGGGGCTACTGGAGAAGTGGGCATGGGGGGACGCCTTTTTTCTATTTTTTCTCCAAAGGGGGGCCCCGCGAAATTGTGCTGCCTTGGGCCCTGCAAAACTCTCATCCGCCCCTGCCTGGATGGTACACACTCCATCCCCAGAGTACATCACATGGGATCAATTTAGGTCAGCCAGTGTTGGTTCAGCAAGGCTGCCATCTTGTGTTCTAATCTAAGGTATATTAAATTGAAATCTCTAGCTCTGGTGATTGTGATACACAATATCAAAGATTCAGGTGCAAAGGTTTCTCTCAATTTCTCCGAGACCGTTCCATCAGGATTATAGTGGTTTTTATTTAATCTCCCAGTCACTCTTATTGTTTCCATTAAAGACATTTCAAAACAAACAACCCTAGAAGTAAAAGAATTTTAGAAGTCTAAGAGAAATTATACTTGCATGTGTTAATTACACCAATGAAGATCAATTAGACAAGATCAGAACAGCTTGCCTTAGCCTCTGTATATTTTTGGATTCCAGCAGAGGCTCTGCTGGGTAAGCTGTTAAAATGTGGTATGCCATGGAAAGAGAATGTATTTATACCTTTTTTTGCTTCTTTATGATATATAAACAAAGACCATTTTTTTATGCATTGGAAGTCTTGCTTACCCCATCTGACAAAGTGAATCTTTGCCCACAACAGCTTGTGCCCAAATAAATGTTAGTCTTTAAGGTGCCACAGGACTCCTAATTATTTTTGCCTACCCCCAGAGACTCTATGGGGACAAATGGAGGATTAGTGAAGTTATGGCATAAAACAAAAACAATTTTTAGTTTGATTTCATTAATTGTTTCTCTTCCCACCTGACACATAACTTGGATAAATTATGCTTTTGTTAAAGAATCCAGTTCCATGCTCTGCTAATTAAAAAGTGAGAGCACATATTAAATATCCTCAGACTGCAAGAAGTCCCCAGAAAACTTGATATTCTTGATATTTCTAAGGTTTAAAAATAGCAGATTGTTTTTAATCTTTCAGATCCTCTTTCAGTTCAAAGAAGCAAAATAGAACACAAACATACATTTAGAAAAATAATATTTTGCATGATCACCTTATGTCATATATTCAGGGTGGTGTGGTGGGTTTTTTTAAACACCTTATTGTAAATTGGCTCTCTAAGTACATTAAACATTAACTTTGCCTACCAGTTTTAAATGTCACTCATTTTTACTGATTCTACATACAATGACATTAAATCTACTGGTAAATGATGCTGGTGAGTGTATTTATGCAATCACCCCAAAATGAAACAAAGCCAGGTGAGATAAGAATTTGTCAGGTCCAAATGAAAAACTCAGTAGCAAATTAACTTTTCCAAAATAATACACTCAGGTTCGCCTTCTAAAAAAAAAAAAAAAAAATCACATTTTCCTTATCAAATGTTAAGGGAAAAGCTGCAGTACTTTAAAAACCTGTTGTACCAGTATAGTAGTATACTGTATTCATGAATCTGTGTTTCACTCATGTTGCCTAAGTTTTCCTTGGCAAAATACTACCATCTGCTGACAATGAGCATTCATGGGATTTTCAAGAAAAAGATTAATAGACATGGAAAAGAAAGTACTGACATGATTTTTGTTTCTGAATAACCCAAATGCTGTAATTTATTAAGTGGGTTTGGGGGGAAGTATTCTAAAAACCTGTATTTATTGCATTTTTAATAACTAGCTTGAGAAGAGAAGGTAAGAAGCTCTCTCTAGCTAAGATCAATTTAGAAACATAACAATGAGGTAAAAATTAGAATTAATTAGATTAATTTTTAAAGGCAAACATTAAATATAAGGAAAACTTTCCTGGCAATGAGATCTGCTTAGCAGTGGAATAATCACCAAAGGAAAAGGTTGGAACTACATTGCTTGATAATGTTAAGAAACTAAATCAGAAAATGCACCAGTCCTGTATCAACAATCAGACTATTGCACTGGTTCTCAAACTTTTGTATTGGTGACTCCTTTAACACAGAAAGCCTGAGTTCAATCATCCCTTATAAATTAAAAACACCTTTTTTATATTTCATGCTATTATAAATGCTAGAGGTGAAGTGGGGATTAGGGATGGAGGCCGACAGTGCACGACCTTTCACATAATAACTTCATGATCCCCTAAGGGGCCATGACCCCCACTTTAGGAACCCCTGGAATACTGTATATGATCCAAAAGGTATTTTTCTTCTCTAATTTCTGTGGATCGTTACGGTATTTAAGAGTTAATTTAGAAATCAGGCTTAAGTGTAAGGATCTCCCATGGAAAGTATTTAGTATTATTAAAGCAGTCTATATCCTCTGGACCATATTGCTTCTCCAATTCCCCTTTCTTTATATCTAGTGCATCTCTGCTGAGCAAAACATGCATTTATCTTTCCAAAGGCTGCCTGTGGGATATCCTTTCAGAAAAAAAGACATACATCACTGTGTTTGAACCTGATTGCAAAATGTCAAGTTATCTGGAGACACTGCAAGATCAGAGATAAATAAAAGTGACACCTGGACCTTCCTTGAGAGTCTAATTCTGATGCCTGAGTACAATCCCACTGAAGTCAACAGAACTTCTGCCATTGACCTAAACGGTAGAAAGACAGAGTTCAAATTAGCCTAGTTTTCCTTAGTTTAACATGGAACAAATTAATTACATCAGGTAATTTTTCTGATAGTCTTGAGACCAGGACACTAGCTCAGTATGTTCTTCACTGAAATCTCTAACCTATCTTGTATGCAAAACAGTGATCAGATTATGATCACTTTAAGGCACTCTGACAACACTGCCTTGTTATGAATCTAGATACACAGGAGAGAACAACTCAGTGCCCAACATTTAATTTCTAAATCATCCGCTCCCCCAAATTAAGGGTACTTCTACACTAGCCCCCTAGATCGATCTAGGGAGGCTAATGAGGGTGACTGAAATTGCAAATCAAGCCCGGGATTTAAATATCCTGCGCTTGATTTGCATAGCCCGATCGCCATTTTAGAAATTGACTAGCCCAAGTAACTGCCCGCGTCTACACGCGGCAGTGAAATGGGATTCCGATTTAAAGCCCCTAAATTGAATTAGCTGGTAAACCTCATTGCAGGAGGAATACCAGCTAATTCAAGTTAGGGCTTTATTTCGGAATCCCGTTTCACTGCCGCGTGTAGACGCGGGCAGTTACTTGGGGCTAGTCAATTTCTAAAATGGCAACCGGCCAGGAACATGCAAATCAAGGGCAGAATATTTAAATCCCGGGCTTGATTTGCAATTTCGGTCGCCCTCATTAGCCTCCCTAGATCGATCTAGGGGGCTAGTGTAGACATACCCTAAGACTTTTTCATTATGGCTATTAACAATATTCTCAAAACGAATGGGCACCAAATCTATAAATAACTCATCTATATGAAGATTTTCCTAATTTTTATTATAGCATTTAGAAGAGTAAATTAGAGTCAAATCCAGCAATAGTCTCTGCACTAGCTTCTCCATCAAACCTAATGAATGCATTTCAGTCTTGACCTATAACACTGGTCTACAATTTTTTAGAAGTCGTCTGCTTCAGAGATAAAATGTGCTATTTATTATGTATTTTGATGTGCTGAATTCAAATATGACAATTAAAACAACTGATTGGCTACTGTTTCCAAGATATTTAAGTTTTTACATTTTACGTCTATGTATATTGTGTAGATAGTAGAGTTTTAATCATAAATTGTAAACCTAGGTCTTTTCATGTGTTTATGGTTGCTTTACATAATAATATTTCACCTGTCCTGTTTATGTAACACTTTAAAAATCAGCAAAAGGGTTATATAAATAACATTTATTATGAAACAAAAGGCAAAAAACTATTATGTACATTGTTTAGTCCTATTCAGTGTCTACTCAGCGCTTCTTGGCTTGTCTCTTGTATTCATTAAATGGAGCATCTCTTGTCACTGTCCAGCAATAGTCTGCAAGCATTGATGGGCTCCATTTGCCCTGATAGCGTTTCTCCATTGTTGCAATGTCCTGGTGGCTCGTCGCTCACTGCTCCGCAGTTCGGTGGAAAAATCTAGATGAGAGTGCAAAAATGTATCTTTAGTGACATGTTGCAACCAAGGCTTTTGTATGCCTTGAGGAGGTTTTCCACCAACAACCTGTAGTTGTCTGCCTTGTTGTTTCCGAGAAAATTTATTGCCACTAACTGGAAGGCTTTCCATGCCGTCTTTTCCTTGCCACGCAGTGCATGGTCAAATGCATCATCTCGAAGAAGTTCACGAATCTGAGGACCAACAAAGACACCTTCCTTTATCTTAGCTTCACTTAACCTTGGAAATTTTCCACGGAGGTACTTGAAAGCTGTTTGTGTTTTGTCCATGGCCCTGACAAAGTTCTTCATCAGACCCAGCTTGATGTGTAAGGGGGGTAACAAAATCTTCCTTGATTCAACAAGTGGTGGATGCTGAACACTTTTCTCCCAGGCTCCAATGACTGTCGGAGTGGCCAATCTATCTTTATGTAGTGGGAATCTCTTGCACGACTATCCCATTCTCAGAGAAAACAGCAGTACTTTTTGTATCCAGTCTGCAGACCAAGCAAGAGAGCAACAACCTTCAAATCGCCACAAAGCTGCCACTGATGTTGGTCATAGTTTATGCACCTCAAAAGTTGTTTCATGTTGTCATAGGTTTCCTTCATATGGACTGCATGACTAACTGGAATTGATGGCAAAACATTGCCATTATGCAGCAAAACAGCTTTAAGACTCGTCTTCGATGAATCAATGAACAGTCTCCACTCATCTGGATCGTGAACGATGTTGAGGGCTGCCATCACACCATCGATGTTGTTGCAGGCTACAAGATCACCTTCCATGAAGAAGAATGGACAAGATCCTTTGACAGTCACGGAACATGGAAACCCTAACATCACCTGCCAGGAGATTCCACTGCTGTAGTCTGGAGCCCAACAGCTCTGCTTTACTCTTGGGTACTTCCAAATCCCTGCCAAGGTCATTCAGTTCACCTTGTGTTATGAGGTGTGGTTCAGAGGAGGAGGATGGGAGAAAATGTGGGTCCTGTGACATTGATGGTTCAGGACCAGAAGTTTCATCCTCTTCCTCGTCTGACTCAAGTGAGAATGATTCTGGTGCATCAGGAACCGGCAGTCCTTCTCCGTGGGGTACTGGGCGTATAGCTGATGGAATGTTTGGATAATGCACAGTCCACTTTTTCTTCTTTGACACACCTTTCCCAACTGGAGGCACCATGCAGAAGTAACAATTCCTGGTATGATCTGTTGGCTCTCTCCAAATCATTGGCACTGCAAAAGGCATAGATTTCCTTTTCCTGTTCAACCACTGGCGAAGATTTGTTGCACAAGTGTTGCAGCATATGTGTGGGGCCCACCTCTTGTCCTGATCTCCAATTTTGCAGCCAAAATAAAGGTGATAGGCTTTCTTAACCATAGTGGTTATACTGCGCTTTTCTGATGCAAAAGTCACTTCACCACAAACATAGCAGAAGTTATCTGCACTGTTCACACAAGTACGAGGCATCTCTGCTCACTTTGGCTAAACAGAAATGTGTCCCTTTGCAAAATCAAACACTGACAAATAAGAGAACAGGACACTGTATGATTTCTAGAGCTGATATAGGGCAATTTGTTCAGCAGAGTGATGTAAGCTTCATTATGATTGCATCATCCATGACTTCTAGGAATAACATGATGCAATTCATATAATGTATGACACAATACCAGCTTCAGATTGCATCATTCATTGTTTTGCCTAAAAAGCAAGTACTGTCCAAACCCAGTCATAGATTTATTCATAGATCCAGTCAAAGATGTATTTTAGTCATTTCTGGTTTAAATTGAGATCCCTTCCCTTTATAACTCACTTATCCTCCGCCATTCCCAAGTCAAGGGTCCTATATACTGACCCAATAGCATATCTTGAAAACTAGAGCCAATCAACAATTTTAAGCATCATTTTCGTTCTCAGTGACGCAGAATTAGTAAAGTTTGGCTACATTTATTTCAGAAGCATTTTGGCTGTAGAGCAGTGTAACACTCCTATTGTTTCAGTACTTGAGCTTACATGTGTGAGGACTGTCCATTTACACTGAATTGTCTGACAATGGTCAGCCTGTTATTACTAAATTAGACTAGCATAATATTTCATTTGTTCCCTAAAGTTAGCTTTAAAGTCAGGTTTCCAGATGTTAAATAATCAGCAAATTAATCTAAGAGCAGTGTGAACTGCATTTCTAAAAACTATCCCTATTGGTCAATAATTCAGTTAAAATTAGCCTGTATCATTTCTTAGCCATTTTTGTTTTGTTCACCATTAGAATATTCCTCCTATTTATCGCTAGCCTATAGTAGAAAGTGAATCACATAATGCTTTTAAAGTTAGCGGTATTATTCTTTTCTTCTCGCTAGAAAAGTGATTAAAGTTTGACAAGTACAGCATGTTTTCTTCGCCGTTGTGGACTTTTTAAAAAAATTACTTTCTTTTTGTGCTTTCTGTGTTATTTATAGAAATTGGTTTAAGCAATGGAAGTTGTTTGAATGACAGACTTCTCTCCTGACAAATAACCAATATAACCAGGGCTCGACAAATTATACAATCTACTCTCTCGTGGTGAGTAGATTGTAACCCAGAAGAGCCGGGTTCGGGCGATCTGCGCATGCGCAGATCGCCGGACAGCACGGCTGGCAAGCGGGGCTCGCCGTGGTTCAGCGAGCCCTGAATATAACAAATGTTGACATAATCCACTATGTGAGCACATGATACTACTACTCACACTGAATTGAATCTCACTCCAAGTCAGTGGAACTAGGTGCTACTAAATTAGAGTAAACATCAGAATCTGGCCCTCTGGTCACCTTGTGGTTTATAGCATTTTGTGTCTTGTGTTATAGATCTGGAGAATTTAAATATCACTTACATAAACTCCTTCACATGTGTGTGACCTTTTAAATGCTATGTATCATAAAAACTTCTTTACATTGTTAGAGGCCATCCCTATTTGACACATCTACTTGCATATGGGAATATCAAAGCACAAAAGACCTCAGCCTATTCCATCATTATAAGCCAGAGGTTCTCAAACTTTTCGGGCTCCAGAGCCCTTTCCATGTGTAAAAATTTATGTGGAGCCCCAGCGGTGTGTGTTAATTGCGTCAGTTCGAGGCGATTCTCAATTATGCTTTTGAAGGCTTTCCAGTTTGTCAACCTCACGGAGCCCCTGGAGATGTCTCACGGACCCCTGGGGCTCTGCGGAGCACAGTTTGAGAAACACTGTTATAAGCTATCAATTTATGGACCTCAATGTAGGTCAGGCAGGAAGCTTTGCTAACATTAGTTCTTGTACTTTACAAATAACTACTGAGTCCAAGAGTGAAAAAAAACAACCACACTCAAAGAGGAAATGGAATTAATTATTAACTTCAAGATTGTTAGTGATGTACAGGCATATAAAGACCGGGGGCGGGGGGAAGGGAAGAAGAGAGAGGGGAAACTGAGCCACATTCTGTCCCTGCAAGGAGGCACAGTGCATAGTTCCCACTGAGTGCCATTAAGCATTTGACATTTCCTTAGCATGCAATATCAAATTTCCAGGAATAGCATCATAAAGTAGGTGGCGGACTCAATCCCAAAAATCATCCTGAAACACCTCACAGAAAATAGAAAAATATCAGGAAAAAGCCACCAACATTAGAAAATAAAAATTACAGTAGAGATTGAGGTTTAAAATGTGCATAATTGCATGTCCAATTATCAGTCCAGCATAATTAGAGTTTCCTCCTTATCTAAAGGTATACACAAATGACAGAATTTCCAAATTACCTCAGGAACCAATGTGCAAAAAGATAGAACACATTATGATGTTGTGTAGCACCCAAAGGCATCAGTCAGGATCAGGCCCTCATTATGCTAGAGACTATGCAAACAAAAGACAATTAAGAGCTTACAACATCAATTAAGACAAGATGCAGCAACTGAGTATTATAAACAGATGGAAGAGCTGGAAGAGGAGGGCTGAGGGTAACAGTAATAGAAACAGGCACATATACCAGTTATGGTTAATAACAGGGTTCAATAAGGACTAGAAAAATTCAAGGACAATAGATCTATCAATGACCAATAGCCAGGGTAAGCAAGGATGGTGTCCCTAGCCTCTGTTTGCCAGAAGATGGTAATGGATGACAGGGATTGGATCACTTGGTGGTTCTCTGTTCTGTTCGTTCCCTCTGGGGCACCTGACATTGGCCATTGACATAAGACAGGATACTGGGCTAGATGGACCTTTGGTCTGACCAATATGGCCATTCTTATGTGACAATTAGCAAATTCCAAGACAAAAGGTATTTTAATATAAATAAATCATAGATAGTAATGATGTAATAGTAATGATTCTTGATGCTTGCCTACAATTTCATAAGCGATATTAGATATTATGACATCTTCTCACATAGTCCAAGACAACTCAAATGTTAATGTGTACCACTCAAATAGTGCAGAAAGAATTATGCTTCAATGTTTATGGTTAATATGGATTATAAAATGAGCATCTCTACCTGTAAATGCCCTACAATGCAATTATATATACTACTAAATTAGGGTGGTTGTTCTTGATAATGCAGGGTAGCTACTGCACATAGAAAGAGCAACAGATAAATCTTTAAGACTATATTACTAAAAAGCATAAAATAAGTCAGGAGAGTAATGTAAAGTGGCAGAAGCAAGTGGTGCATCATTTGCAAAGGAGGACATCCTGCAGTCTTAAACCACATCCACCTTTTCTTTCATTTTAATCCATAAAGTCCCAAGTTGCTGCCTGTTTCAGCACTGTCTGAATGATTATCCTATCAGGAGAGCACATCTGACAGGAACATACATCTGTCTTCCATGGTGTTCATGTTCATTGGATTTCACTTCACATTTTCTTTCTTCAAGTGTGGTGACTGCTGTTCTGCATTACCTTCTGTCCAGTGCTAGTCAAATCTGAAAATTCTCTGCGACTTCTAGTCAGGAATATCACTGAAAAAGAGCAGACTGCATTTGCTGTACATCAACTGTACCCTGGAGAATGAAACCACTAGTACTAAATGTTCCTAGTTTCCCCTAGGCTATTTGTGACAGAATGATAAGCAGCCATGTGTCAGCCTGCTCTACCCACAGTTTTTGTACTAATATAGTTATCAGTTAGTAGCATTATTTTTAACAAAATATATTTATACTATTACAATCACAGGAAACCTGGAGAACACACAAAAATCCAAAATTATTAACAAAAATATCTGATGACAACCATGCAACACAAAGCAAAGAGTGAAACCAACTGCAACAATTCCATAACCCAGACTACAACCTCTGGGTTAAATCATCACAATAGGACCCACCATGTGGACACTACATGACACCCCAACAACATCAGTTTATCAGTACTACCCTGAAACAGAGCGGACTGGTTTAAGGGCCTGAACTGCTCCACCATACAACCTGATCCTGTACGAACAGGTAGAGAACTAAAAGAATTCTTCCACTGACTCCACACCTAAAAGAATTCCACAACAACATTTGTAAGAAAAAAAACCATCTGATGGGACACCCCAATGCATACATCACCCCACACTTGATCATTACATTGATCGCATCAGAGCAAAAACTGAGTGTGGAATTCTTAAAAATCATCACATCCACCACACTCTCTCCACCGCTGAGAGGGAATTTATATAGTCCCTAAAATCCAACCAAGATAGCAATCAAATCACAGGCTAGTCCTCAACTATGACTACATGTAAGGAACTCAGAGAAGACCCAAACCATACTGCACCCAAGCTTCAGGCTATGTCTACATTACAGAGTTTTTGCGGAAAAACAACTTTTTCTGCAAAAACTCGCAGAGCATCCACACCTCAAGCACATTTTTTGCGCAAGTAAATCAAAAGATCAGAGGGGTTTTTGCACAATTGGTAATCCTCATTCTACGAGGAAGAATGCCTTTTTGTGCAAGAGCTCTTGCTCAAAAAGGCATGTGTGGATGGGGAAGAGGAGTTTTTGGCACAAGAAGAGGAAAAAGCACAGGTGCCCTGTGGCCATTCTGTCCATAGCAATCGTTGCTTACTTGCGAGAGAGCATCCAAGCAGTCTGGACACTCTCTGTCACAAAAGCACATCACTTTTTCAATGCGTTTTCACAGTGTGGATGCTCTCTTGCGCAAGAAGTTTTTGCAAAAGATCTCTTCCAACAAAAGCTTCTTGCGCAAAAAGCAGGCAGTCTCAGAGGGGTAACCATATTAGTCTGTAACTGGAAAAACGTAAAAAAACAATAAACAGTCTTGCAGCACCTTAGAGACTAAAAAAAATGTGGATGGTATGGGCACAACCCACTTCTTCAGATGAAGAAAACTAAAATATCATTAAATCCTTCCCCAAACAACTCCACAAGAAATTCCACAACCTCATCTCTCACAAACCAACCCCAGAGAGCTTCTCTGTGCTTTCCAAGACACACAAAAGAGGAAACCCAGATGGACCTATCATATCTGACCATGGGACTCTTGCTGAAGGAATATCAAGACTCACAGAAGCCATCCTCAAACCACTCACTAGACAAGGGTCAGCTTCCTCCAGGATAAAACCTACTTCCTCCACAAACTCCACAACATTAACAACCTCCCACTGCACACCATTCTTGATATCATGGATGTCATTTACCTATACACCAATATCCTGCACAATGACAGCATAACTAGTATTATTTGAATGATAATTTTCAAAGTTTAGTTTAAAAATACCTAATTCCTACCTGCAAAATACTGTTTCTTTTTCTAAATGTAAAAAAGAGAGATCCATACTGGAGATCTAAAGGGAAACAAAGCTCAGAAGAGAACATTATTTGATCTACCAAAAAATATCTGCAGCACTCCCATTCTTGTATAAAGTATTAAAGATGATCTGTTTCTTCCTTCTAAGGCATGGGACAACCCAGAACAACAACAAAAATATTTTATGAATGGTTTAATGAATAGAAATATCAGATACAGTTGAGCCCCATTGAACATTTCATCCTTTATATTGGATTATTATTACACATCAAAATTGCTTCCTTTTTTGCATCTCACATTTTCTAATCCCTCTTTGACTTTAGTGTGTCCTATCAGTCATGCACCTTACTATGCTAAAGGTGTTTGTCTGTAAGCAGAAAGGTAGCTCCTTGCAGCTGGGATCAAAAACACAAGAAATAATTGCTTCTAAAAGGCAAAGAAGTTTTTTGCCCTCTTAAAAATTCTTAAACACACCTTTGGTTTATCTCCTCTGTTCATTATCTAAATTAGTCAGTTTTATTTGCTGTAGGGTATTTTTTCCTAGGATACTGAACTGTCAGTGTCTAAAGTTATATTCTATGCAATTTTTAGCCTGTAATGAAGAAGTTTCTTATATGATGCTCTACAAAATACTGTACATGCTTGTCGAAGGCACTGGATTGTTTGTCTCAAAACATTTATAAAACTGGGAGCCTGTTTAAACCAAAGAAAGATAGAGGCATGAGTTATGTCGGGGGTAGGCAATAATTTTCACAGGAGGGCCACTTAATGATTTTTGGTAGGTGGTCATGGGTCAGGCACTGGAAACTAGCTCCCCTCCAGAGCTGTCTGGGCCAGAGGCTTTGAAGTAAAAATACATCAATGGGCTTGTGGCTCCTGGCCCCATCACTAAACGTTGCCTGGCAGCTGCCTCGGGTAGCCCCTGCTGGGGTAATGCCACAACTGTGAGCCATTTAAATAGGATCCCACTGCCTGAGCCACTGCCAAAAAATTCGGTGGCACTGGCAGCAGGATATAAATAGCAGTGAGATGCAGTCCGTGGGCCAAATCAAAGGGTAAGGTGGGCCAGATCTGGCCTCCAGGCCACATCTTGCCCAGCCCTGAATTATGTTAAACACAATAAAGCAGACAGTGAACAGAGAAACCTAGCTGTTTCTGACTGATGTTTCATGTTCTGTGTGTTTTCTGCTGGCAACAAAATTCATGTAGAAGGTTGGATGGGTGACTAGGAGCCATTTTCATGACATCTGTGGCTTCAGGCCTGTAATGCTCTTACATTCTCCAGTATTTGGAAGGAACCCACACTTTGCCACTTAAAATGCACCAGAGCTTTATTAAGATTCCTAGATCTGTAGTAAAAACAGTGCTACAATGTTCTAATGGTCCAGACTACCGTAATTTGAGTCATTACTGTAGGACCAGTAATACCTTTTATAAGGATTTTTGCAGTCAAATGAATACAGCAGTTCCATGTATTGTTTCATTGCACTATAACAGGCTGCAACTGCTCCCAACGTCCTGTCCAAGCCCTGACCTATGTGGGGTCTTTTCTCATGTTTTAGGAATCATTTGCATACAGGATTGCATGTTACATCTATGTTTGCTTAGGTTACTATATTTGTGAGGATGCACAATAACTATGTTGGCTATGTCCCACAATGCTCCTCTGGAGTGTAAGTTACGTAGAACCAGCAGAGTTCCTTCACTTCTTGAAACAGAATCATCTGACCACTTTCCATCCTGTTCTTCCATGGAAGTTTCTGGTGTATACAGTGTGCTACTTTAGATTGCACATGGTGGAAGATCAGTAAACTCCCAAGAATTTATCAGCAAACATATTGTGTTTCACCAGTTTTCCAACATACTAGGAATACAAAAAAGAACAGTTCTTCTTCTTCCTCCCCCAATAAGGAGATTCCCCAGTTCACTACGGCCAGACCCAGACAAAAAATTATATAGTGAAAATATATTATAGAAACAAATTCTTAAATACAAGCACTGAACAACCCTCATTCTGAGAATAAATGAGGCAAATCTCAGAACAAAATGCTGTTCTCTCCCCTCCTATTCCAGCCTTGGGAACAGGAGGGCTTCTGGGATGCCAGCTTGAAACAGCTGCTTTCCTTTCAGTTATGTTATAATATGCCTCACAGTTTCTCTTAATCAAGGCTGCTGACTGCCCCCAGAGGCCCCTGAGCAAGATGGGTGGGACGGCTTTGCACTTCTGGAAGTGGGGGGCTTTGTGTGGAAGGGGCAGGGTTGGAGCAGCCAGTGCTCCGTGCCACCCGGAGCGTGCCACACTCCCCCCACCACAGCCCTTAGAGCTGCCCAGAACATGCCACAGTGAATTAAAGGTCCTGGGACTCAGGCTGCCATAGTAGCAGTGTCAATAGCTGGGAGCTCAGCCCCAGAGCAACCACCTCCTTTGCTTCCCCCTTGTCAGCAGGCCTGCACTTAATTACTATTCTGCAAATGTCACTTTGTGGTTTTCCCCAGTGGATAGGAATCACTATTCACTTCCTCTTAAAATGAAGCTGAACTTTTAGGAGAGTCAAGAGGCTTCTTCCCACTGAGATGGGAGGGTGACAGGTGGTGGCATTTTGAAAATTCATCAAAGACCAAAAATGAGTTAATGTCTAGTGAAATGGTGCGGGGATGAGGAAAGACTGTTAAAAGACAAGGCCTCTGAGCCTTAAGAAGCAGCTGGGGAAGAGGGTAGGTCAAAAGTCCCCAAGTAAGACAATCAGTTGTCATGTCCCTTATCATCATACAGCATCTTTTTCCTCCACCTGCAGCACCCAGAGAGCCTTGAATCCAGATGACTGTGCTCTTTCTCTAAACATCAAACAATCCAAAGGTGGTGTAGTTTCAGCAATAAAACAATTGTCAGTGCCTTTCTGAATGACTCTAATATATCTCTGAGGAGCATAAGCAAACTAGTGAACTGTGGTTACTGTTACAGGTAGGTACACAACTGGCTGAAAGGCCATACTCAAGGATTATTATTAATGGGTCACTGTCAAACTAGAAGGATGTATCTAAAGGAATTCTGCAGGGGCCAGTCCTGGTCCAGTACTGTGCAGCTATTTTAATTAATGACTTGGGTGAAGGAGTGGAGGGGATGCTAATATTAGGCAAAACTTTCAAACTATAAGGGTTGTTAAGCTGTGGAATAGGCTTCCAAGAAAGGCTGTAGAATCTCCATCACTGGAGACTGTTAAAAACAGGTTAGCCAAACACCTGTGAGAGATGGCCTAGGTATGTTTAGCCGTACCTCAGCACATGGGGCTGGGCTAAATGACTTTTCCAGTCCCTTCCAGCCCTACATTTCCCTGAATACAAGGCAGGAGATCAAGATATGAAATAATCCCCTAGAAATGCACACTGCCTGAAGTGCTTTAGTACTGCCATTAAATAGAATTTATATCCAAAGCAGTAAAAATGATCAAACCCACACAGTTCCTGGGCATTTTTGCCACATGTGACATCACTGAGAGTCAATAACAAAAGCTCACATCTGTGCAAAGTTCCAAATCCATTATATATAACAAAACTGGATATGGGCTTCAATTTATTTCCTATCATAAATCCTACTCCCGTTCCCTTTTTACCCTTTCTCCTAGTAAAAATTAGTAACATTTCAGTAGAATGAGCATTTAATGAAAAATTTTGGCAGACAGTGTAATAGATCAGATAGCTGACATGCTCAGTTCTTTGTGTTCCATGGACACTTTGTACATTTCTAACTAGAACATATTTTCCTTATACAGCTGACCATATTTTCCACTTCCTATTAAATAAACACACTACTTTTTTGTTGCTACTTTTTGTTAGTTTTATTGATTTTTAGTTCCTTCCCCCATTTCTACCTTTAAATTCTCAATTCCCCCCATAAATAATTATTTTGCCAAATAACTGACAGATTACCCACTGAAATAGTCAATTTTCACATTGCTGATTTCAAGATATAACTGTTGCCATGAAGCCAAGAGACCACCTTTGACCTTCAGACTATCTGCTGCCTCAGCTGAACTATAAATCAGAGGTAAATTTGCAAAGCAGAGCTGCTTTACTGATAAGAGTCTATTTATGTAAGAATTAAATCTTGATTGGCAGAGAAAAAGCAGTAAAATGCCAAGAGTTTGAATGCTTTCCAAATATTACTTGGTTTATTGGGAGCTATCTTGTGAACTAAACAATTGAATAGGCTACTAAACAGTCTCTCGCTCCCTTTTCACTCCTAAAATTCCTCTCTTTTTAAATGTAGTTTAGCCATTTTACTTTAAAAACCAATTTTTCCTCACTTATGGCCTGCTCCGACAGCCTTTAAGACTTTGGGAGTCTTTCCACTGATTGCAATATGTGCTAGATTGAACCCTTACTCTTTCACTGAAGCAAATTAACAAGATGCTCAGGATTGTATTTTATTTTTAAATTCTGCTCTACCAGATTAGACTGCCATTTAATAACCCTTGTCTGTTTGTAAAGCCCCAAATGAGACACTTGTTACTCCCATCTCAAAAAAAAAAAAAAAAAGATATATTAGAATTCAGAAAGGGTGTGTCTAGACTACAGGGTTTTGTCGACAAAAGTGCACTTTTGTCGACAAAACTATACCTGCGTCTACACTACTGCCGAGTTCTGTCGACATAACGTCGACAGAACTCGGCAGTTTCGTCGACAGTGTTAAACCTCATTCTACACCTTTTGTCAACAGAGTTCTGTCGACAGAAGGCGTTATTGCATCTACACAGTCCTTTGCATCTACACTCTCATATCGACAAAGCGGCTTGCTTTGTCGACAGAACTAGATGTAGTCTAGACACTCTTTGTCGACAGAAGCTTTGTTGACAGTATCTGTCGACAAAGCCTCTGTCGATAAAAGCCTATAGTCTAGATGTACCCAAAGTTAGAACAAAGGGAAACAAAAATGATTGAGGGCATGAAACAGTTTCCCTATGAGGAGAAATTAAAACACACTGGAATTTTTCATCTTGGAAAACAGATGACTAAGGGTATGTGTACACTACAGAGTTTTTCCAGAAAAACGGCCATTTTCTGGAAAAGCTACACTTACGTCCACACTGCTATTGCGTTCTTTCGACAGCAAGTCAAAAGAATGCAAGGGTTTTTTCCAACAACGGTAAACCTCTTTCTACGAGGAAGAAACCTTTTTCTGAAAGAGCTCTTTTGGGAAAAGGCATGCGTGGGCGGGGAAGAGGAGTTTTGCTTGAAAGAAGAGGCCTCCAGGAAAAAGCACAGGTGCCCTTGTGGCCATTCCATCTATAGTAATCACAACTTAAATGCGAGATAACATCCAATCAATGTGGACGCTATCTTTCAAAAAACCAGATCACTTTTTCTATGCGCTTTTGCTGTGTGGACACTCTCTTTCAAAAGAAGTTCTTCTGGAAGATCTCTTCTGGAAAAGCTTCTTCCAAAAGAAGCCTGCAGTCCAGATGTAGCCTCGGAGAAATACAATAGGACAATGTTCACCAACCAGTAAATAGGGATTTACTGATACATCTTGGAGCCTCTGACAGGTGATCCTGACTGGTTTGGCCAAAGGGCTATCAAGCACACAACTTCAGCTGCCCCTTGCCCCAATACTGCGTATCTCCTGCCCTTTGCCTTGGAGTTGCCCCATCACTCCCGGAGCCTCCTGCTTGCTGTGCAGAGCAGAGACGGGAGAGAGGGGGCACTGATATCAGGGTGCCCCACTCCCACCCTGTATTCTATCTCCACAGAATGGAATGGGGAGGGGCACAGGGCTTGGGATGGAGGGAATTTGCTGGCTGCTTTTGAGAGTGGTGCAGGGCCAGGGCAGGGGTGAGCCTTCCTTACCCCCACTGCAGCACCACCCAGGAGCCACTTGAGGTAAGCAGTGTCCAGCTGGAGCCAGAATCCCAAACCCCTGCCCCAGTCATGAACCCTCTCCTGTACCCCAAGCTCCTGCCCTCGCCCAGAGCCCCCTAGACCCAAACTCCCTCACAGAGCCTGTACCCTGAACCCCCTCCAGCACCCCAATCCTCTGCCCCAGGCTCAGCTCAGAGCCCCTCTCACACTCCAAATCCCTTAGGCTCAAGGCCAGAGCCTATGTCCCAACCCTCTGCTTCTGCCCGGTGAAAGGGAGGGAGGATGGGGGAAAGAGGGAGGATGGAATGAGCAGGGGTAGTGCCTCAGAGAAGAGGCATGAAGGAGGCAGGGCAAGGGTATTTGGGTCGGAGATAGATCCTGGATTCCACTAAAATTTAAAAAGTGATCTTATGCTTAAAAAGGACCACAGCAATAGGAGGTCTATGAAGTCCCAAATGGTGTGGAGAAATTAAATAGGGAGGGTAGTGTTATTATTTACTCCTTTACACAAGAACCAGAAGTCACTCAATGAAATTACTTAGTCAGCCAGTTTAAAACAAACAAAAGGAAGTACCGTTTCACACAATGCACAGCAGAACTCTTTGCCCGGGGATGTTGTGAAGGCCAAATCTGTAACAGGCTTCAACAGAGAATTAGATAAATTATTAACAGCAACAAGAGAACCCCTCCCTTAGCCAGAATAAGTGTCTACAATGAAGTGCTATGGCACTGCAGCTGCTCCACTGTAGCATTTTAAATGTAGACATAGCCCAAATTAACAGAGGTAACAATATGCTTCAGCAGCCCTCATAGCTGCCCAAAGCATGCCAGAGGGAAAAGTTGGCAGCAGGAGCACCTGAATCAGAAGAGGTTCCCTAAAGGCAATAGATTCCTACTTTCAGGATATCATGGCAATTGTAATTAAATATATATGATAGCCATGTTAAAAGAAATAGAACAAAATATATTCCTCACTGTCATGTGGTTTGATTTGTTTTAGATATGAGAGGAGCCAGTAAACACCTCAGATAAACTCTCTTTAACTTTATTGTGCACAGAATAGTAAATGAAAGCAATGCAAGGTTAAACAGATCTATTCCAATACACAGGCTAGTTAGCACAGGCAATATAAAATAACACCTACACCTAGGACAATACACAAGTAGGATTGCCAGGTGTCCAGTATTGACCTGGACAGTCCAGTATTTTTGCCTCCTGTCCGGTAAAAAAAATTCAGAAAATGCCGGACACTTAAAATGTCTGGTATTTTCTGATTTTTTTCCCCTGCCAGGAGGCGAAAATACCGGACACCTGGCAACCCTACACTCACTCAGCAACCGGACCCAGCCCCCCACCCCTCCCCTGGTTCCGCAGGGAAGCTGCCTTGTTGGCTTTTTTTTTTTTTTTTTTTGGCTCAACAACTTTGGTCTCCCCCAAAGGGATGTTCGGTATTTTTGGTTAAACCATCTGGCAGCCCTATACACAAGATACTCCATTTTAAGAATATGACTATACATATACTTATTTCTATAAATCACATGCAGTTCCAATGCTAAGACCCTTATGATTATCAGATGGGAGGTTGTGGCCTCTTTCTATCCCCACGCGCAGAGGCATCCACAATGCATCAAGCGGTAGGAACTGGTTCTCCTTCTAGTTTCAGTGAGTAAGGCAGTAGGGACACCTTACCCATTCCCTCCCATTGATTAGGTTTTCTACTCCTATGTTTATACTCTACTCGGTCGTTCTAATAATATCTACTAATCAACTACATATTGTGTAAGATACCTATTATGCCAATATTTGAGGTACATCCTGCTGCTTCAGATGTTGCCAAAGTGCTTAATTAACAGTTGTATGGCTGTATCTAATTTTTTGCTTATCAAAAATGGGATGTACCAGTACCAGGTTGTTTCTGTTGTTCTTGGCCTGGTCTCGCAGTAATCTACAGTCTCTGCATGATTGTGCAAGCATTCCTGCCTCTCAAAGCTTCCCCGCCTTGTCTGCGTGCTTACATGCACCAGACTTGAGACAGGCTTAGGGTTTGCTTTGTTAGAGATCCGTACTTTGGACAAGGTCAGGACAAGCCTGACAATGCAGACATTGTTGTTCTGTTCAAGGGAGGGCCGTCCAGGCTCCCCTACATTCGTGGAAGTATGTTTTGCTGTCATAACATGGAAGTCGTGAAAGAAAGTAAAGGAAGGAACAAGGAACTCAGCAACAGATGGATGGTTGCATAAATACAGTTATGAATATTAAATTGTTAGGGGCTGAGAACAGTGCAATTAAATGTTTCAGAGGGGTAACTGTGTTAGTCTGTAACTGGAAAAATTTAAAAAAAACAACAAATAGTCTTTCAGCACCTTAGAGACTAACAAAAATGTAGATGGTATCTTGAGGTTTCATGAGCACAACCCACTTCTTCAGATGAATGGAGTTTAAGGGGCCAAAAGCTCACGATACCATCTACATTTTTTGTTAGTCTCTAAGGCTTTGTCTACACTATAAGATTTTTGTGGCAGTCGCGATGTCACAATGTCATTAGCATATTTTCTGCCAATGCTTTTTGCGCAAGGGGTTTTTGCACAGAACGGAAGCAGCTACGCTGCTTCTTTTTGCACAAAAACCCCTTGCGCAAAAAGCATCAGCAGAAAATATGCTAATGACATCGGGACTCGTGCTAATGAGTCTGTCATTAGCATACTCTCTGCCACAAATACCTTGTAGCGTAGACATGGCCTAAGGTACTGCAAGACTATTTGCTGTAGTTCAATTAAATGTTTGACAAAGCTAACTTTTATAGTGAAGAAAAGCTATTTGATAAATCTTTTCATTAACTTTTGTTTGACTCTTCAAAAATCAGTAATAAAGAAAAGTCTGGAATATTTCAAATCAGATCACAAATTCTTCCTGTTTGGCACAGAGTATCAGGGTTTTCTGGATTTTAGCCTCCTGCTTTAAAAATTATCAGTAAGGAAAATTAATTAAGAAAAGACACTGGAGATCAGAATGGAAGAAGTGTCATATTTTAATGAAAATATTCTTAATGCATATAACATTATGTACATTGATTTCAAGGGATGGTATATATTTTGATAGTCCCTAGAAGTCATTGTGAAGATGGAAAAATTGGGGACCTGTGTCCTTGCTTTGTGACTTTACACAGAGTAAGATAGTCTCATTTGGGGTCTTGGTCCCTTTAGGGGAGTTGGTTTCCTGAGTACTGAATCCTTATTGCTGAACCATCCCAGAGCTGAACTGTTTCCATACCTGTGAGACTCTGCAGGAAGGCAGTAACCCCAACTCTGTGCCTTGTCTGTAAGAGAACACAGCTTCTGGTCCAGCAGGACAGGCTGGTGGACAGCCCCAAAGGGCAGGAAAGTGGTGTCAGTGGTTTTATCAGCACACCAGGAGACAACCCCAAGAGTATTTTTGTGATTCAGCTTGTCACAGGGTAATTTGTAACTTTTTTGTATCCGTGTATAAAAGAGGAGTTGCAGAAGCAGGGTTCCCTGTAAGCTGAGCACTTGGCTGGCCACCCAGGAGAGACTCAAATGCTCCCTAGCTGATTGGAAGAGTCTCCACAACGCCCATGGCTGACGGCATGTGTTTCTATTGGTAGTGCACATCTACACATGCCTCAGTGCACATAACAAAATTCATTCCTCACATTAATGGAAAAACTAGAAGGAACATTGCCTAGAAAGTACAACTTTCTCTGGCTGAGGGGGCTTTGGAGAGTCCTGTTGCTAACTGAACTGGTCCATTGTCACAGGCATACATGTATATTGTCCCTGCAGAGTCTACGGGGATGCTAGTAATGTGCTTTGTCAGCAGTAAATCAGGAGAGTGCCTATGCCCACCTACCTAACTGTTTTGGGCAAGCAGCCAACAACAAGTGTCATTTTATTGCAGCTCCTAGTAACCACAGAAAGGTGGGTGTGATGGTTCTGGTATCTACATCTATAGCTAACATTGAAAACCCTGGAGAGTGTCACATGCTGCCATGATCAGCTTTTAACATAAGAGGAAGGATACCAAAGTCATGACATATAGCCAACAAGCTTAGTCCTGAGAGGGGCTGGGCATCTGCAACTCCCATTGGTTTCCAAGGGAGATGCAGGAACTCAGCACTGCTCAGAATTGTCCCACTGTAACAGAAGTGGAACATTCTGCCAAAAGGACTGTAACCTAGACAACAGAGACAGAGACAAGCAGGGGAAGGACCCCAGATAAAAGCTTTCACATGTGAGGTGAGGGCTGTATAAGTCCCACTGCATCCACACCACACAGTTAAAGAGCCAGTCATGACCCTGGAACAAACAGACCTCAACTGTGACTCTAGATCTGAAGTGTAATTTGACTCATTCACTAGTTTTAGAGCCAGACAGAGCCCTCTCTCTACAGCTCCTTTGGCGATGACTTGGGAATGATTAATTTGCTCACTCTGCCTAAATGGTGAAGTAGTGACAAAGACCCACAACTCGGCTGTGATGTAGTGATTGTTGGGTCAGTCACCAGGGGCTGCTTCATTTCACACCAGGACGTCACCCAGAGCACATGGCTACTGCCTGCAGGTCCTGAGGACAGGGACCAGACCAAAGAAAAGGTTCTTCTGGGACCCACCTGCTTGCACTGCTTCAGAAGGGAAGGCGAGTGACAGACCAGGCCGGGTTGTTACCCGCACACATTTCTCTGTCCCTTCGACACACACTTTTACCCAGTTCCTAGGGCTCAAGGTGCAACCCTGTTAATTTACACACCCATCCTTACCCAATTCCTAGGGCTCAGGGTGCATCTTCCTGTGGGTTTCCAGGATCTTTAGCCACTGAAAGAGCCTCACACAGTAATATTCTTATCCTCTATTTATTGACAATTCCCAAACAAGCAGAATACACATGCTAAGCACACGGAGTCATGCTCACCAATCCTGATAAAGGCAGGCAGTCTTCCCCTGTTGGCCAGGCAAGGTCAGTCTCTCTGGATCTTAGCTGCTGCACGTCACGGTTGTGCAGGAGAGTCCTGGCAGCTCTTATCTTAGGCTGGGTCTTGGAGGTGAGTTCTTCTTCTTGGTGTTCCTTGTCTCCCTTTGGTCTTCTTCCAGCCTTTTGCATCCTTTCTTCTGCTTCTGTTACTTCCAATCTTCTTCTTCGTCTCCTTCTAATCTTCTTCTTCGTCTCCTTCTTAGACCCCAGTTTATATAATGAAACCTGAGTTTTGCTTAGCTATACCGTAACCAATTATTTTAGTATAATTTTACTAACCAATCATAACAAAATTACCTAACCAATCATACCCCACCACCTTTACTGATTTACACCTAGCAAAATTAATTATACAACAGACAGAAACAGTTACAAACCAGACAGAGATCACACAGTCAAAAAAGGGAAAATGTAATGATCAGGGCTAGACAAATCAGTGTGTCTACTGGAGAGTAGATTTCAGCTGGTCTCCCCGTTCACCAGCGGTGCGCGCATGCACAATGCAGGTCTGGCGCATGCACAGTGCGGGGCTGGTGAGTGGATTTCTCCACGGTTTGTCGAGCCCTGGTAATGACAATGATCATAGAATGAGGATTCCACAACATTCCCTATTGATAAGCAGTTTCTTGCCAGACAGAATGGTGTGACTTAAGTTTTCTTTACCCATCTTGAGATCTGTTTCTTTATCTGGTGACAGTGGGGGAGCTATCAGGACAAAGTCCCTGCTTCACAGCCTGGTGTGACACTTTTTAATACAGTTTAGATGGAATGTGAGCATGTGACTCCAGGCCTTACAGTTAATGGCTGCTGCTCTTCAGTCTGGCTGCAGAAGGCGGCTTTGGTTCAGGCCTAGCACAGGCCTTCCAACATGGCTACAGAAAAGCCTTATTGTTACAGGATCTGGGCACTGCTGAGGGAGTCCGCTCAGGGCTAATTGCTCAAACTCAGGGTTCCTTACAGCCCCTGACTGAAGACCTTCCCAAACAGGTAACAAACCAGTCACACCGAGCAAAACCCCTCAGACACTCCAGTTCTCCCTGTGCCCTAATCAGCCCCGGGCCAAACACACAGGTGAGGGATTACAGAACCCAATCTCACCTACCCCGAACGGATCTTTCCAGTCCCAAAGAACCAGCCACAAATCCCTGGTCAATTTACACTTTGGATCTTACCCACAAGATCACAGAGCCAATCTTTTAGAATCTAAAATCTAAAGGTTTATTACTAAAAGAAAGAAAAGCATGAGAGTAAGGTTGTTTAAGGAGAATACATTACATGCATCGAATCACCAAGTTCTCGATATAGGCTCTTAGCAGTTTATAACATCTCTGCTATCTGAAAAGTCTGTGGTGAACATCCTATGTCAGGCTGGGTCCATGATTCTTCCCATCTTTCTGTCCCTCGCAAGGCTGCATCTGGGATCAGAAGCAAAATTGAAGACAAAATGGAGTTTGCCACATGGCATTTATATACCTCTCCTGGCATCTTCCTGGCCAGAGCAGGTCACATGGCCTAGTGACCTATCCCTGTGTCCCATATCAGCGGTCATCAGATACTGGCTGGTTTGCAGGTATCCAGATTTCCAGACGCATTCCTCAGGTATGTATTGGCACCTAGAAAGACTTGTCCCTGGAGCCTTGCTAATTAGCATAGTCACTGCCTGAATATTCTTTGCCCATTGCTCTGTCTCAGACAGAGAATCTTCCACCATGAGCACAGATTACGTATTTATAACTCCACATACAGATATCATACAAGTACATTAAAAGCATATACAGAATCAGTGCAATACAAGCTTTCATTTGACACCTCACATGGCCCTCTTTGTACAGACTTTTGGGGCAAACACCTCTCCCACGGGTGTTTAAAATCCAGTAACATGACAAGGTGAAACACAGAAGGACAAAGGAAAGAATTCTTGTAAGGAGGAAGAAAAGGCAGGGACAAGGCTGGTGGATAGAGTGAGGTATCAATAAAAGAAGACAGGGGGGAAATTGTGAGAAAGAAACCAAGGAAGTGAGAAAGACAGAGCAGAAAGCCAAGATAAGCAAAAAGGAGTGGGCAGAGGCTACAAGAGAGAAAGGAGAAGAGACACAGAAGGAGGGATGGTGAGGAGAACCTTGGCGGATTATTTAGCATCAGGCAGAATCCTAACAGCCTTTGCCAAGATATAAGCAAAGCAGCCAGTTGTAACTAGTAGGCTACATCTACATTGCGCTCTTTTGCACAAGAAGATATGCAAATAAGGTGCAGTAATGAATATCACCGCACCTCATTTGCCACCATTTTGCGCAAGGGGCTTTTGCACAAAAAGGAGCAGTCTACACTGCTCCTTCTTGCACAAAAACCCCCTCTTGCGCAAGAGCCGTTCTGTCTGAAAATAAACGGCAGTATGGCTCTTGCACAATTAGGGATTTTTACGCAAGAAGGAGCAGTGTAGACTGCTCCTTCTTGTGCAAAAGCCCCTTGTGCAAAAATTGCAGCTCATTAGGTATGCAAATGAGGCATGGTGATTTATAAATGAGGCGTGGTGCAATGTAGACGCAGCCATAGAGTTTAACTCAGGCATTTGTAAGATTGAAACAGGAAAGGGTACAAGAGGCCATAGTTGAGAGGTGGCATCCTCTTTCAAAAGATTCCATTGCAATTACCTTATTTCTGCTGATTTGATTATTGCAGCTTATCTGTCAGAAGCTCATATTGTACCACTTATGAAGAGAAACTGAGTGTGCCTAGTCTTTAAAGTGCTACCATACTATTTGTTGTTTTTTAAGTTTATCCTATACAGACTAATTCGGCTACCCCTCTGAAATCTATGAAGAGGTAAGGAATTCACCTTCTCATATCTATGGGGTGGAAACTCACCAACCTGACTGTACTTTCAGGTGATGGAAGTAATTCTCTCCTTTGCTGTCAAAGGCTACTCGTAAGTTTGGCAATACACATAACCACAGTTCCTGAAAGGTTAGAGAATTATCTTTTTGATTTAGTCAAGGATAAGGAAACAGTAATTTATACCTACTAGATTTTATACAATACAGCTGATTCTACAGAAAGAAAAAAATAAACCAACACAGCAGTTCATCACACAGAAGGTATACATTTTACTCACTGTTACAAAATGAATCCAATGATAAATCATTTACATTTCTTCCTGACAAAAAATAGTGTCTATCAAATATAGATCTTTGCAGCAGGTCATATTTGGAGATGCAAGGATGACAGATGGCTGCACTTTACAGGAAGGAATTACCTGATCTAGCTGCTCCATCAGGAGGTAAGAAAAGTCCATAATCCTGATCATATTTTCAGGTTGAAGAAATGGCAACTGATGAAATCTTCATCTCTCTAAAGAGCACAAGAAGTTGCTGTACTGAATAAAGCAACAACAACAAAAAAGGAGCTACTTGCTCAAACATAAAGAAAGCAGCTGGTAATTCTAACCGGTGATCATGATAGTTCCCCATTTTTCCTTTTCAGATAATGCCATTGGTTGTTCCCACCTGGAGGTACCAGTGACATTATTTCAAAGAAAAAGTGAAATTAACCACAGCATGAAAATGAGCTTTAACTTTCTCTTACATTTCCAGAGATGAGTTGTTCCACTGATTCTAGTTTTGCAGCATTGAACATTGTTGCTTATTTATCAAAGGCTAAGAAAAAATAAGTGGAATTGACCATTTTTATCAAGAGGTAAGGAATCTACCTCCTCATAGCCCAAGGCCAAGAATAAAAGGCTCCATTTCTATTTTCAGGTGAATGAAGGTCTTGCCGTTCAAGGGAGAAAGATAAGAGGCTGCTTAGTTTAAGGATAAAGTCAGACAGGTAAGAATACCTGCTTAGAGGGAAGAAAAGCATCTTTTTCTTCTAGTTCAGAAAAACAGCTAATTTCATGCTTCAAGCATTAACCCATCAAAGCTGTGTGGTAGAACATCATGACAAGTAGGTGAGCATTAAAAAGTCTCTAGATGTCTGATGATTTGGCCGCTAAGGAACCATCTCTATTAATGACTCTTCATAGCTGGTAACAAGTAATAAGAACATAACAGCCATACTGGGTCAGACCAAAGGTCCATCTAGCCCAGTGTCCTGTCATCCAACAGTGGCCAATGCCAGATGCTCCAGAGGGAGTGAACAGAACAGAAAATCATCATGTAATCCTTTTCCTGTCAATAATAATAATAAATAAAAAAAAATCTGGTGCTACAGCAACACCTACTGAATAAATAATTCAATCTGACACACTCTGATTGTTACAGCAGATCACATATCTCCAGACGGAAGGAGACCAGAGGGACATTGTGTTCTAGAAAGGATTCATGCAATTGTAATGAGCTGAACCAGGCATATCATATCAGTTGGTAAGAAAAGAAAAGAAAAAAACAACCACCCCCACTTTTTTTTTTTTAAACATTCAAGTGGAAATTAATGGAGCCTCTCATACTTTCAGATGGGGGAAAATGCAGATGATCTGAACTTAGATGGCGAGAAAACTTTAGGAAGTTCCTAAAAGATCTCTCACTGCTGCCAATGGGTAAGGCACTTGCCTCATAACAATGGAGAAGAAGTTTCCTTTTCAGGTGACAGAAATGCAGCTGATCTGACCTCACAGAGACGTAAAGCTATAAGCAGTTTTAAGAAAAAAGGAAGACATGTAGCCTAACTTGCAGAGAGGAAAGAAAAATTGCCTTCTTTGATGAGAATGGGAAGATAATGACGACAGTTCCTTACCATCAACAATGCAGCAGATCATCACTGAAAAGGAGGTGAGCATTTGTGGTTCTGTTGTACAAGATACTTCATGATCTATTCCCTTTGGCAACATTTAGGGGCCTGTAAAACTGATGAGCAACCAAATTACCTATCCAACTTTGATCCCTACAGCCCTGGCTGTGCTTTTCAAGCCCTAATTTGTTAAGCTGATTTGCCCTTTCAGGAGATAAGGGTTACAAATGCTCAGGATTGCCAAGTACTAATGAATGGATCTGGTCAAGACATTCCTATCACCTGGAAGGATGATTGGTTCTCTTATGATATGAAATCACAGATACTGCATTGAATAGGGTAACAGAATTGGCTCTAAGGAGAGGTAAAAGAAGCATTTGGTAAATATAACAAATGAGCATGCAATCAGCTCCACAAAATTGCTAACTTACGTTGTGTCAAAGGGTTTGCTCTAGGTGATCAAGCATCTCAAGGTCTAAGCGGAGCCAAGAGTGATATTTGACACAAGGGGATTCATCTGTATCAGGAAGTGAGGAACCTGCTTATCACTTCCGAGTGCAATTCAGTGGCTTTGGTTATACTTTGGGCTGCATTTCCTTCATCTGAATGTGCACAGTATTCAAGAACAGCTGGTTTCATCAGCTGCGATGCAAGCAGGAGTGGGCTGCATTGGACAAGAGAAAAGCACTGAAGATTGCCTAACACTGGGACACAGACAATGACTCAGGGGGCAGAGTAGAACAGGGTATGTAACCATAGTGACCAGTGGGTTCTTGCTCGCATGTACAGAGTGAAACTGATCACCATATTTGGGGTCGGGAAGGAATTTTCCTCCAAAGCAGATTGGCCAGAGACTCTGGAGGTTTTTCGCCTTCCTCTTGGGCATTGAGCAAGGACCAGCTCTTTAGCCCATTTAAAAACAGAAAATAAAATCCATCAAAGAGAACTTGTCTCCGATCGTCTTTTGCATTTTCTATAGACCTATCCTGTGCCCATCTGCCATGCCCACCCTCTCAGCCAGATGCAGGACTGAGTTCCACCTGTGTGCACTGCCCCTTCGTCTCACAGCACCAGCATCGTCTCCCACATTGCTCTCCCACCCCACAGTGCCCCAATGCAGGAGAGTCTAGTCCGCTGTCTCCAGAGAAGGACAAGTCATATGCATGGCCCCCAAGGAGGGAGGGGAAATGCCCAGGTGCCCCAGTCCAGGGGAAAACAGGAAAGAACAGAGGCCCTGTTACCATGGTCCTCTCCCAGGGTGCCCCTAGAGGCCATGGCAGGGCCTTTTGTCTGCCACTTCCAAGTGTTCCACTGTGCTACTGTGATCATAAGAGACTCTCTGGGCATGCCACAAATCGGCGGCTCTGGAGGAGATGATCAGTGAACCCAAAGCAACTTTCCATTGGCATGGTGGGGCCCACTGCTTCCTGAGCACCTTAACTGGGCTCACAGGTCAGCACTGATTTCAGCAAAGGCTGCCCCTTTCCCCAGAGCGAGCCATTGGGAAGTGGGAGTCCAAGAAGCTCTTGCTTTCAGCCAGCCCTTTTCCAGGAGCTGAGAGGCAGAAGTCCTCTCTTCTCTCCAGTGTGCCCCAGCTGTGCTATGTTCTTCTCTTTCCACATTTGGCACCTCTCAGGGAAGTGCTGGTTCAGCTCATAAGAGCTCATTTATCCTGTGTTATCCAGTGTGGGATCTGTATATCCCATTGCAAGCCCTCTGGGAAAGGCAAATGAGACGAATTGCTGCACGGAGTTAACTGGTTCAGAGTGACCAGGAGCATAACTAGGGGAGAGGGTCAGTTAGTATTAGTAGCATACTGCTGGAGCGGATTAGAAAAGGAGGGGGGCCAGCAATATATTACTTCGGTTGCACATTTCTATTTCACCTCTGGTTCCATCACAATTCCCTGCATCCACTTCCCTGCCCTCTCCAGTCAGCTTCCCAGCCACACACTGAATGCAAATCACAGGACAGTGCAGAAAATGTTGCTGTTTAAGTCTCAAATTTTTGTAAACCCAGCCTGCAGAAAGCAATCAGAGGCCCGATTCTTCCTGCAGAGAGAAAAAATGGTTACTTACCTGTAACTGTTGCTCTTTGAGATGTGTTCCTTGTATCCATTCGAATTAGGTGTGCGTGCGCTGCATGCACAGATTTCAGAGCCTTTTTTCCCCAGTGGTATCCATCAGGCCAGCAGAGAGCCCCCTAGAGTGGCACCAGAATAATAGTAAATAAATACCACAGCTGGCCCTCCCCTCCCTCAGTTCCTTCTTGCCAGAAACACTCCGATGAAGGGGAGGTCGGGTGGATGTCGAATGGACATGAGCAACACATCTCGAAGAAGTAGTAACTAGTGGTATGGAAATGATATGGGTAATTAAGGATGTGTAATAGATAAGGGGTGTGCTTGAATACTTAAATGTGTACAATCAGTGATTCAAAATGGAGTCTAATGGCTTACATGAAGTTGAAGGGAAGGGATAAAATCCAGTCAAATCAGGATTTTCCCGCTCAAAGTGCTTTGCACTCAGTACACATGGAGTTGCACTCATTTCTAATTTGTGCACCCAGCCCAAAATCTATGCACACGACCCGCTAGATCTATGCGCTCATCATGCTACATATATGCACACAGCACCAAATTGATGCATCCAGTTTGCAACTAGTTTTCCCATCTTGAAGGTAATAATAGCTTCCTGTGAAGAGAGTTCATGTTGGCTCTTTGGATCCGGACCAAGGATGTCTTCATTGCTGCTACCTGCCTGTAGCAAAGGCTCAGGATAAGGACTTGGCACTTGGACTAACCGTAGCCTTCCTTTCACGTAATACCCTCTGGACTGCCCTCTGGTTTGTGTGATTATTCCGAAGGATTAATCACCTCCATATCAAGGAGAAGCCACCGCCTATTGTGGACTGACTTACTTTGGGTTCCCTCACCGTCCTGTGCCGAAGGCTTGGAGTAGTGTTTCAAGGGATCTCCTCATTGTTCCTCCTCTAAGGCTGTCAATTAGCCAACGGGTTGAAGGTCACAAGCAATGTCATCGTTCCACAATCGCCTCCACTTACCGGGAGTATGTAATGTATATTACTACCTTGTTTTAGGGGCTTTTCTATCTTTTTTCTCTTTGGGTTGGGGCTGCATTGGGTATTGGTTGCTGTAAGTTTCATGTGTTGCTATTTCAAAATTTACAATGTATGGTTTGGCCCTAAATTGGAGTCTGAGTGTTATTTGTTTAAGGGAAAAATCACTGGTGATAGAGATACAATAGGTTGTCAGCGGACCTAGCTTCTGGTTTCAGGGACACTTAAGATCTTTATTGAAAGCAGAGCCTACAATATTCCAAATCATTCTAAATTGATCCATTGTAGAGATCCCTGTGCAACAGAGCCCCCTACAGTGGCGCTAGAATAATGGTGAATAAATACCCCTGCTGGCCCTCCCCTTCCTCAGTTCCTTCTTCCCAGAAACACTCTGATGAAAGGGAGGTCGGGTGGATGTCGAATGGACATGAGCAACACATCTCAAAGAACAACAGTTACAGGTAAGAAACCGTTTTTTCTTCTTCAAGTGCTTGCTCATGTGCATTTGAATTAGGTGACTCCCTAGCCAACACCCTATGGAGGCAAGGTCAGCAAACAACACAATTTAAGGCAGTGCGGACTGCAGTACCACAGCTCCCAGAGCTGCATCCCTTCTAACTCATTGGGTGATCGCATAATGCGCTGCAAATGTATGCACTGATGACCATGTGGCTGCCCTACAGATATCCACTTTGGGAACCTGCTCCAGATACGCTGTCGAGGAAGCCTGCGCTCGAGTGGAATGGGCTGTGATTCGTGGCGGTATCCTGCCCCGCTAACTCATAACATTCCTTTATACAGGATGTAATCGAAGAGGACAGTCGTTGCGCTGACATTGGCATGCCCTTCATTCTTTCCCCTATTGAAATAAAAAGTTGCGGTGATTTGCGGAACTCTCTTGTTCTCTGTATATAAAAAGCTAGCGCTCTCTTTGCATCCAAGGAATGTATGGCCCTCTCCCTCGTGGTAGCATGGGGTTTCGGAAAAAATACCAGGAGGTAAATATCTTGTGACATATGGAATGCTGACACTACCTTCGGGAGGAAGGCTGGGTGGGGGAGAAGGCGCACTCTGTGTGCAGAAAAAAATGTATGGGGGGGGGGTCAACCATAAGGGCTCTTAGTTCAGACACCCTTCTCGCTGATGTAATAGCCACTATGAAGGCGACTTTGAGCGACAGGTACTTGAGAGAACACAAGGCCAGCAACTCAAAGGGGGGGGGGGAGGGGGAGAAGATGAGCTTAGTGAGCACCAAATTAAGGTCCCATTGCAGTATCGGTTGCCTGACATGGAAAAAGCCTATCAACCCCCTTGAGAAATCTCTTTACCATGGGATCAGCGCACACACTGATCTACTTCCTGCCCCTGGGTGGAAAGCCACTACTGCTGCCAGATGTACCCTAAGGGAAGACATGGATAGGCCCGGCTGTCTCAGGTGCAAGAGGTAGTCCAATAGCACTGGTATGGACACTGACATGGGACTTAGACCCTTCTCCATTGCCCAAGCTGAAAAGTGCCTGCACTTGGCCGAGTAAGCGGATCTAGCAGATGGCTTCCTGCTCCCTAGCAAGACTCGCTTAACCTCCTCTGAGCATACTTGCTCCGCTTCCATCAACCATGGATATATCATGCCGTCAGCTGTAGGGACCGCAGGTTGGGATGGAATATTTGATCCTCCCCCCAATCCTGGGTGATTAGGTCTGGGGTCACAGGTGAGACAATGGGGTCCCTCCTCGTCATCTCTATTAGGATCAGGAACCAGTACTGCCTGGCCCATTCTGGTGCTATCAGCACCACGCTGGCCTTGAGCCTTGTGTACAAGGGAAAAAGGGGGAGATGCATAGAGGAGCAGCTGGGGCCAGTCCACCACTAGTGCATCTTTTGTGGACCCCTGCGCCTCAGCCCCAGGTAAGAGCAGTAGACCCTGCATTTTCTGTTCTGGTGAGATGTGAAAAGGTCTACCCAGGGATAGCCCCAACTCCAGAAGATGACCTCCACTGCCTCGTTTTTGAGTGACCAATTGTGGGCGGTGAAGACGCAGCTGAGACTGTCCACCAAGACGTTCCTGGCCCCCGGGAGATATGCTGCCTCCACCTGGATGTTGAGGGTAATGCAAAACTCCCAGAGGAGCAGGGCTTCTCGGCATAGGTGAGAGGAGCAAGCTCCATCCTGTTTGTTGATATAATACATCGCTGCTGTATTGTCCATTAGCACTGAAACTGTTTTGTGGCTCAGAATGGACAAAAATACCCAACAGGCCAGTCTGACTACGCTGAGCTCCCTGACATTTATATGGAGTTGCCGCTCTGAGGGGGACCATATACCTTGAGTCCACCAGTCTCCTATATGGGCTCCCCATCCCATGTCCAATGCGTCAGTTACGAGCTGGACCATGAAGCTATGGTTCACAAAAGGCACTCCTGTGCATACCGTGTCCTCCGTCAGCCACCACTGCAATGACTGGATGACGTGCTAAGGGACCGTGAGGACCGTGTCCCATAGCATCCTTGCCTGGTTGAATGCTCGGGCCAGCCACGACTGTAATGGTCTGAGTCTCAATCTGTCGTGTCACACCACGTAGGTACATGCCACCGTGTGGCCCAGCAGTTTCATACAACTCCTTGCCCTTGTAATCGGTGACACCAACAGGCCACCTATAATGGCGCTTATGGTCATAAATCTGGTCCTGGCAGGAGAGGCTGTGCCCGTCCTTGCATCCAGCTTGGCTCCCACAAATTCTAACTCCTGAGCGGGTATCAGGGTAGATTTTTCCTCGTTTATCAAGAGACCCAAGGTACTGAAGTGTGATTTGATGACCTTTATGTGTTCCAGCATCTGTTCCCTTGAATGACCTCTGATAAGCTAATCACCCAGACAAGGGAATACCTGAATTCCACACCTTCTGAGAAAAGCCACCACAGCCGCCATGCATTTCATGAACACCCTTGGTGCTGTGGAGAGGCCAAAAGGGAGGACAGTAAACTGGAAGTGATCCTGTCCCACCATAAATCTGAGGAATCTTCTGTGGGAGGTCCTTATCGAAATATGAAAATAGGCATCCTTTAGGTCAAGGGCAGCGTACCAGTCCCCTAACTCCAGGGAGGGAATTATGCTCGCCAAGGTGACCATCCTGAACTTCGCCTTTCGCAAGAAGGCGTTGAACTCTCTCAAGTCCAAAATAGGTCTGAGGTCTCCTTTTGCCTTATGAGGAAATACTGGGAATAAAAACCCCTTCCCTCGAAGTCCAGCAGGACTCTTTCCACTGCCCCCTTTTGAAGAAGTGAGAGCACTTCCTGCTGCAAGAGGATCTTGTGAGAGGGGTCCCTGAAGAGGGACAGGGAAGGGGGGTAAAAGGGGGTAAAGACCTGAAAGGGATAGAATACCCCACTGCTACCAGGTCGAGCACCCAGCTGTCTGACATAATCTGAGCCCAGGCCTGATAAAAATGGGATAGTCTGCTTCCAAAGGGAAGACTGACAACTGTAGTTGGTACACTGCCCTCGGGCACACCCTCAAAACTAGGACTTTGGCTGTTGGAATGGAGGTGGCCCTCCACTCCTTTCAGTTTCAGAGAGAGACCTCCTCCGCCTATTGGTATTGTTGTTAGTGCCCTGATTATGTGGACGACGTCTGTTTTTGTCCTGCCTGAATCCCTGATACACTGGTCTACTATGCTGTCTTGGGTTGTATGACCTGTGCTGGGTGGCCAGGGTATGTATACCCAAAGATTTCAGGGTAGTCCTGGTGTCTTTCAGGCTATGTAACCTGGAATCTGTCTGATGTGAGAACAGGTCTTTCCCTTCAAAAGGCAGATCTTGTATGGTGTTTTGCATCTCAAGGGGTACTGCAGAGACCTGTAGCCAGACCCCTCATCTCATGCTGACTCCTGTGGCCATTGTCTGCACCGCTGAGTCTGCCGCTCATCCAGCACGGCTTGCAGAGCCGTACGCAATATGGCCCTGCCTTTTTCTGCCAGTGCCCCAAACTCTTGACTAGACTCCTGCAGCAGACATTCCTTAAACTTATCCTTGGATGCCCAGGGATCCTTGGATGCCCAGGCATATCTACTTAGCATTGCCTGTTGGTTTGCAATGTGAAGTTGCAAGCCCCCCGTGGCGTATGCCTTCCTGCCTAGGAGTTCCAGCCTCTTCAGTTCCCTACTTTTGGGAGTAGAACCTGGCAGGGCCTGCCTCTCTTTCTGGCCCAGCCACCTGGACCACCAGCGAGCCTGGCACTGGGTGGGAATATAAATGCTTGTGGTTAGTCTGAGGAACAAAGTAATGCCACTCCACTGCTCTCTGTGTGGGTGCAATAGATGCTGGCATCTGCCATAAGTTGGCAGTGATCTTTGCCACAATTTTATTCAGGGGCAGTCCCAGCCTCGGGGGTGCCTCAGATGACAGGATGTCGACCATGGGGTCCACATCCTCATTCACCAACTCCACCTGGACCCCCAGGTTTGCCGCTAGGCACCTCAGTAGATCTTGGTGGGTTCCAGCATCCATTGATGGCATGGGAGGAGCTGGGTCAGCCAAGGCCTCGTCCAGAGATTACCAGGAGTATTCCCCTGTTGCCAGCTGCTCCTGAGGTGGCCCTGTCACATGGGAGGATGTCTGTGGCTGTGTTTGCTCCCGGGCCTCCATTGTCTGCCCTTGCGTGACAGGGCAAGGCAAGTCCCTCTGCGGGCTGCCCTGTCTTCTGGCATGGGACCCCTGGACATGGGCATCGCAGATGGGGTGCCCTTAGAATGGGACCCCCCTGACCTTTGGGAGGGCAGTAATGGGCCCTGCAACTGGCGATAGGCCCATGGTGTCCAGATGGGCCATTGGGCCTGTACCTGCAGCGGCCATGTTTATTGTGCCTGGTACTCTCGGTGCCGTGAGCAAAGCTGCGAATGGGAGCGGTATTGGGAGGACCTGCGTGAAGAAGCCCCAGACTTCACCATCTCTGCCTCTGACTCGAACGAACAGTCCGATGCCGACCAAGGGGGCTGTAGGCGGCGCCTGAGTGGTGCCAGGGCCGGTGACTGGCCATAGACTCTGGCTTCCCCTGGTTCACCGGTGGGGAAGGAGGTCTCATCGTCCACGGCAGAGGAGCTGGCTCTCCTTGTGGCTGAGCCACTATCAGTGTGGGCACCTCTGGTGCCATGAGCATCAGTACAGACACAGTCGCCGGCACTGATGAAAACACTGTTGCTGACATGGGCCCCGGTGCTGGCACAGCTGTAGATACCATCATGATTACTGGTGCTGCCATGGCCTCCGGTGCCAGCATTGCCATCGGTGCTGGCATGGCCACTGGCGCCATCATATAACCCGGTGCCACCATGTATCCTGGTGCTGCAGAGGATCCCGGCACTAGCCTACACCCCGGTACCACAGTGTCCATCAGAGCCAGCCACGAACCCTGTGCCGGAGATGGCTTCAGTGAAGTGGTCATCACTATCAAGTCCCTCGCAGCGTCGAACGTCTCGGGGGTCGACAGTCTGTCCACTGCCCCAGTCCTTCTGGTGCTGGGCTTCTTGCTTGCGATGAACTCGGCCGACGCCTATGGGGAGCTGTGACCTCACGGCGTCGTGGAGGGATTCCAGCCAGTGTATGGGGTCTGTGATGACTCGTGTGCCCCTTCCTCTCTGTAGATCTTCCCCTGGCCTGCTTCTTCCCCTTCGATGTAGGGGACTGAGACCTGTGCCTCAGTGCCATAATCTTCTTCTGCACTGTGGTACGCCTGGTGCCGCTGCTGTATCACGCAGGGACGCCGGTACCCTCCGCAACTCCGGTGCATGCTCTGGTGCTGGCTGAAGCGTGGATTCCATCAGAATCAGCTTCAAACTGGAATCTCTTTCCCTCTTCTTGCGAGGTTTAAATGCTTTACAGATTCTACAAGAGTCCGTAAAGTGGCCTTTCTCCAGACACTTTAGGCAAAAGTCACGAGCTCCCCACAGGTCATAGTTTTTGAACAGGTCACACGTGGTTTGAACCTGTGCGGCCCTGGCATCACCCTCCCCCGTGGAGGAGAGGGACGTTTACTACTAAGAACCTACTAACTAACTAAAATCTACACTACAGAGCTAATTAATTAAGAATTATTTACACACTGAGATTGTCAGATAAACCAAGACAATAACCCTCCAGCTACTGTCATGGGCAGTAAGGAACTAAGGGAGGAGAGGGCCAGCACCATTTATTCACCATTATGCTGGGGCCACTCTAGGGGGCTCCCTGCTGGCCCGACCCCACCGGGGAAAAAAGGGCACGTGCACACCTAATTCGAATGCACATGAGCAAGCACTTGAAGAAGAAGAAAGTATCTTCCAAGGTGAAATCAGTAGCCATGACTCTTAGTTGGGAAGGTGGTTGGAGAGAGAATCAGGTCTCCTGTGGGCAAAGATACCACCTCAATTGTAGGCGTCACAACAGTGCGAAAAGGGACTTAACACTAGAGAAGAGGAAACCGGGGAAGAAGCCAATGTTTTGGCTTTGCAGCTGAGCTTCTGTTTCTCAGAAGGTCAAATCAGTGTTTTATTTCATCTCCCCAAGCCCGCCCTGCCCCAAAACTCCATCGCAGAGCCTGCTGGCTCTTGTCCCTACGCTCCTGCTCCCTCCCAGAGCCTATACCTTTCCTCTTCCCAAATTCCGTCTCAGAGCCCGAGGTTGGGGAGGGAATTTGTGTGGAGAAGGGGTACAGGCTCCAGGCATTCTGGACACCAAAATTTTTGCAAACTTGACACACCTGCATAAAAGTGCGTGTGAAACAATATTATCGGAACACCCTAGAATATTTTGTGTGATGTGCTGTATAGAGACCTAAAACTGCAAGCCCTTATTTCTTTCAGCAAGGGACAGTTTTGCTCCTAGGTATCTGTTTTGCCAGCAAACCTTTCAGGATTCTGCCCATCCAAACCTTGCCTTACAGCTAACAATCAGTGAACCCCAAATTCCCCAGAGCCATCTCTTTGCAGTGTCCAGTCTTCCACATTAGAAACACTGAAAAGTTAGAAAATAGAGATATTAAGCAATACTATGAATAAAAGAAACATATATGGTTATGAATAGAACAAAATAAGATGCTTTCTAGAGTCTAAAATGTAATCTTAGCAAGTTACATCAAATTGCCAGAAACCCTAGCACTCCAGACTAAGAAACCCAGTCAGAATCAAATAGTGAGGGTACCTACGTGGATAACTAAAATTAGTTTGGCCCCTTTATATTAGCCAAAATCTATTGTCTCTATTTCAATAACCAGGAAAGCTTCCTGGGATGTAGATTCTGTCCCTCCATGTGATTGTTGAAGGGTCCTCTCCAGTTCTTGTTTAGCTAGATGGCTTTGTTTAGCATGTTTAAGTGTACTTCTATTGCCTTTACCTGTAACCAAGCCAGTCCGACAGGTGAATACACATTTCTTTTTCTAGGGCAGGATGGGTTTTAAGCATGTATTTTCAGTACACATCTTTAATTCATTATGCACAATCTATCCATACATCACACAGTGATTTTGGGTACCAAGGGCAAGGGAAGGGAATTTCAACCTCCTAGAGTTAGCCTTTAACTGCATACCTTTAAAGGATTAATATGAGCTACAAAGACTAGAAGAAATTGTGCCAGGACACTTTCTTTCCTTGCCTCAATGAGCACTGTCTTTTAATAGACCTCTTCCCAAATAAATAACTGACCTGCCTGTATTTTAATTTGCATGGATGTTTTATCGGTCATGGATTTGCTTTCTGGAAAGAGTATTTCCTTTATAATGCATAAAATCTTCCCAGTAGTATTCCCAAACTGGATCAGGCAGATTAGCTCACTAAGATTATCTGGATTCTGCTCCTGACAATGGCTAAATTCTCAATGCAGATGTTTCAAACATATTATGATTTTTTGGTAGTGTTCGTAGACCACCTATTAGATGGATGGTCCTTTACACAACCATAGTGCAAGCTCATAGGAAGATGCTATATCCTAAAGATTTTACAATTTAAGGTAAAACACAAGTAGACAGAAGAGTAAAATGAGGGAGAAATAAGATTAACACAGGCTGATGTGTACATTTTATTGATTGATATTTTAGAATAATCTTAAAACATTAATTTCATGAAAATGACATTGACTTTCTTCATACCTAGAAGATTTCAGCCTACTTCTTGTACAGTAGGCCTTACAGCCACTTCAAGGTGTTCTTTCCAGCGTAGCTGGCCCTTTACAGATTTTCAGGCTCATATATTCAAATAAAGTCTCTAAGGCTGTTAAAGATGTGATGTCCACAAGACATTAAGGGCCAGCAAACACTACACAGGTGTTACATTATACTGACATCCAACCTGTATCATGCGCTGGTCAGACAAATCAACTATACCCCAAAGAACTGCTATTTGATGGTATTGTGCTACTCCAGTTTCCAACAATTCAATGAGATTATATGGTGTATAGAAGAAAGGGGAAGGTAATGGTTTGAGATGGAAGGAGAGGGATCAATTAAGCCAAAATAGTCAGCAGGTAGGGTGACCTGACAGGTGTGAAGAAATGGGATGGGGGTGAGGGATAGTGGGTATCTATATGACAAATCCCTGTATATAAGGACTGGCCCTTTAAAATCAGGACATCTCATTATCCTAGCAGCAGGTGAGTGGTCCATCTGCTGCTAGTGAGGAACAGAAACAGTGGAGGAAGCAGAGAAGGAAAAGAACCAAGGATGGACACTTCTGCCTTTGGTTTAGCTGTATCTGCCTTTTCACAATCTGTAACGGTGGTAGCCATGCAAATCCAGAAGACCACCTTGCTGGATCAAATTCCACTTAGCTGGCTAAAAGGGACACAATAAAATAACTTGCTTACTAGATGAGGACCTCTTATATTTGAATTCCATGCTCTCTCTGGCAAGGTCGCCATATGTCCCCGGGTATGAGTTTGCACCAGAACAGATCATGGTAGACTGCCTCCAAGCCAGGCCATGACTACCACAGAGATGGGTGGAGATAACCTCATCTTCAAGAAGGATCTCATTCTCCCACCTCCAGCACGCTAGATGCAGAAAGGGGACTTAGACTCAATGTTGTAATACTTAATTTTTAGGAATCCTTCCGCCAAGTGGAATCTTCAGCCCCAAGCTAGGCACTCAGAGTCAGCATAAATGTATAGGCAGAGTGAAGCTAGATGCAATTAAAAAAGAGTCATCAAGCTAAGGAGAAGAAGCTGCCTAGGATGTCCAGTAAAGAATACTGAAGTGAAGAGCAGGGCATAACTCTCGCCCCCAAAGGGAGACAGGTGCCTAACAAGAAGCACCTACCTCCTCTTGAGTTTCACCATGAACCCTCCCTGGGAATTAGGTGCTAAGTCAAGTCAGTCCTTTCTTGCAAAACACAGAGGCAGTGGTCATAATGCTATTACTTACATCCAACAATGCAGCCATCAGAGCACTCTCCCAGCATGTAGGTGACCCAGGTTCAAATCCCCATGCTGTCTATTTATAGAGAGGGTCCTTGAACTCAGGTCTCCCAGGCAAGTCCTAACCATTGAGTTACAGGCTATTCTGCATAAAACACTTAAATAAGCATTTGGCCAAAAATGACTACAAACCAGCAGATGGGACAATATCGTAGGAAACCAAGGTTCTAGTCTCTACTCCAATTAAAATTTAAATATTGTATACAAACTGAAAAAGCTTCAACAGAAACACCTATCCCTGTTGTAGCAGTTAGGGTACTCACCTGGGAAAAGGGAGGTGAGTACTCCACATCAGAATCTGGAACAAAATGTGATTCTTGCATCTCATGCCAATGAAGATAACCTCCAGGAAAATATGCAAAATGTAGTGATCATAAAACATTGATACATATGTTAACTGTATGGACATTGAAAATCAAAATGGAGTCCGTGGATTGAGAAAGAATTCAAGATGGAACCCAAGTGACTTTGCCGCCAAAACACCACCTTTGCACACAGCACGTGGCTATGCTCACGGCACCATCAAGCTGCACACTGCATTGAATCTGCACAAGTCCCCAAAGTTTTGCATTGGTTACGCTTTGCCTTTTGCACTCAGGACCTTCAGTGTTTTCTCGCCTTGGGTTCTATATAATCTGGATTAGTGAGGAGATCGGATCAGCAGTTTCCTGTTCCACCCTGGAGGAGAATCGTTCTGTTGTCTGGAGACCGTGGCAAAGGCCGGGACCAGTCCACTGACAGACCAGACCTAACTCCACTGCCGCCAACAGGGTGCTCCGGTCCACAGCTGTGGCAATTGCTCAGCATTGTGAACCCCAGCTACCTGCTCCCCACACCATCAGGTCATGACATCACAGAGCCTTGTTCTCCATTCGCTTGCTGTGGCGAAGGCTCTCTACAGCACCAGGAACTGTTCTGCTTGCTGTCCATGAACAGTATACTGGTCCGTTGCTAAAGCAGGGATTAAGCAAAGAACTGAACTGTTCCGCCAAACATCGCTAACACACCGGAGTTCAGGATGCCTCAGTGTTCCTCCCCTAAAGCTAACAGCAGCTAAAGGGTAGAAAGTCCTGAGCTTCAAAACCACCAGAGCCTCTGACAAACTGAGTATAGACTGTTTCATTTACCTATTCTATCTTCTATTATATCAGTGGGTGAGGGGTTGGTTAATTTGTTCAGTGTTTATAATCCATGATTTAATTTACCTGTTACCTGTTGTACTTTACAATATATTCTTAAATTTGACATTCGTGTCTGTGCATTTCGGAGCGGCGAAATCTGCCGGTGATTAGATACGGTAGTTTCCAGGGCGGACCATCTTCTGGGACAAAGGCATTTAACATCATTTAAGATCAGGCCCATTAAATTTAGTTTGCTAGTGCGCCTTTGCTAGTATCACATACACGCCGAAAGGTAGAATGCTCACCCTGCAAAGAGTCTCTAGTGTTCATGTTTGCACCAGTAGGATTTGAGGAGATTATTATATAGCTGACATGACCTAAAGCGGTGGAGTATACAAAGATGACCAGACAGTCCACTTCCTGCTACTGTCCAATGCTGCAAAAGATTGCAGCAATTCAGTTTAGATGTGTAGTTAAGGGAGGAATTTAGGCTGGTTCTACATCAATGAACTTCCCAACATAACTTAAATAGACAAATATGCAAAGAACCATCAATAAGAGAACTGACATGTACAGAGGCATGACACTTCCCACTTGTAGCACACATTCCACCAGTGGAACTAACGTAGAAAAGCCAGTCTAAGCAAAGTCTGGGTTAAAATTCAGGCCTAAACAAATAATTGTTTGTGTAAATATATTGGAAACTAATTACCATTGTACAATTTAACATCCTAGATTTAAATATTTATGTTACCAAACTACATAACTACTTTTTCAAGTCAAAGTAATCTGGTTTATGTCAGAAAATGATTGTCAGGCAGAATTAAAACTTCCTCCTGTATTTGTATGTAGAAATATTCCAATGCCTGCAAGTGACTTTGAACAGCAAAAGGAGAACACTACAAATCACAATGTTCAGTCACCTCAGTTCAAAATATCATCTCTCAATGAACTTAGCTTTATCGGCATGCAGTAAAGTCACTTGGATCTACTAGAAGACTTTGCTGGACATTTTTGTCTGTGTCTATTTGTATTGCTATTTATTACATAGGTAATTGCCATCTCCTCCACAGACCATGCCACAATTACTATTGCGGCATTTCAGAAATCCTCAGGATGAGCATTAACAAATCTCTAACTATTCACTATCATTTTATTTTCTACATCTCATGTTAAAGCGGTTATAAACCATTGGGAAGCATTTTATTATGGTTGTTGATATACTATAACACTGACCTTACAATTTTATGAATTAAGAGTTTTATCCTCATATCTTAACAACTACTGTAGTACCCAGCGAGTTGTTCAAGACTATTTTGTACCTATACTCACAGCTTCTTTATGGAATAAACCCCATTTACCTATGATCATAATACTCAAGCCATTGCTCATTTTTTATTTTGTCCTCCCTGGGGCTGGAGTTCAGTTTTCCCTCTGACACACAGTGAATGCCCGGAACTAAGGAAGAGGTCTTGCTACTTCCATGAAAAAATGAAAAAGGCCAATAAAAGCCTGGACCAGTAAACTGTCTGCCAAGAGGCAGAATTTCTAGTAAATTACAAGAAAAATAAAATTTAGCTTCCAAAGTCCTCTCTCTACCAGTGCTTAATTACCATGGTTTTGTAGAGATTGGCAGAGATGGCTTGCTCAAAAAAACCCATGGAAAACTCATCCTCCTGTTCAAACCTGGCTCTAACCGCCATTTGCTGCACTGTCCCATGAATTATGATGAAATATGTAGGAAAATTTGTAGGAAGTGTGGTCATTATGGATATTACTAGGCATTTCTGATTCAAAATATTTTACCCTGTGCTTTAGAACATCTTGGTCCATTATTAACAGCTTCTCCCTCATCTAAGAATTCAATACATATACTACATTAGTTTTACTTTCGGTATAATATAGTGCATTTTTAAAATTCGTTTTCCATTCACTCTAGTATTTACACTGAATTTTGTCAAAGAGTATTTTTACTAAGACCATCTACTCTATATACAAAGACTAATGATTTGAAGACATCACAAAGCTAAAACTGAAACAACTTTATTCCAGAAATTCCTTTCTTCTAATTTCAAAACATTAAATGGTTAAAGACAAAATATGAAACTAAGGTCATTTTTAGTAACATTTAACAAGGGAACATGTAATTACAATCATGTACAGTGGAATCTAATTGCAGGTGATCTAGAAGCTGGGGTGTCAAATTCATACAAGAAAAATTTAAGTTAAATAATAAAAATCTATGCAGAAGTCAGTTGGCATAGAGAATAGCTTTAATCTTAGTTGATATATATCAATGTTCCCACAGATAACAGAAGGCTTTTCTTATTTCACTCCTTTTCCCGCTGTAAAGGCCACTCATGATTTTTTTCCTCTTGTGAGTGTTGTATAGAAGTACAGTCCTTTCCAAAGTTTTAAGATTACATATCTTCCCTAAACAATAATGAGCATAGAAAGGGAAAGTATGCTATCTGTTCTACTTAAAGTTCAGTGAAAGGTATTGTTGAACTGCTAGCCTTTTATCTTGCCCATCAAAGCAGTGCAGGAACTTCATGTATATCCTTAAGTCAAGTAACACAGTATGGGTCCCTATTTACATGTACAGCAATACAAAAAGCGTATGAGCAGGTCAAGGAAGAGAGCAATTAGAAAAATCAGGTCTTGATCAAAAGATGCTACTTGTTGGAAACCAAAGATTTTGCATTTGGCTTCAGCCTTTGAAAAAACTGATTAACTTGCTGTCCAGATGAAAAGCAAGCAGCAATGAAGGGAGTATCCATTTTATGAAGACAGAATTATGGGTGCACAGGTTACAGAGATAGTGGTGACTGGAAACTCTCCCTGGAACAAGCTTCATGCAAGGGAGAACCTTCTTTTTCCGTTCATGCTACACATTTAAATGCAATTTTTATTTAGCTAGGAGGTATACCATCTGTCCAATCACTTGTCAGCATATATTTGCTGTACCCCAAAAATAATGATGACCCTTGAGCATCATTGAGAAATCTTCAACAACTATATCTATTTTTTCTATATCTGGAAAATTTTGTCCTCAAAAACTAAACGATAAAATGTTAAATTCTAAAACTGATTAATATTACCAGTACATTAGTTGCTCCGAAACCTTCTGCTGCATTGAGCTGCTATGAAAAAATAGGGTCTATTTAATTGCTTACTGTAATATTTAAAATCCACCAGCAAATTCAGTCTGCTCCATTGTTGTAAACTTAATATTTGAAGTTTCAAAATTAAGTGTTTAGAAATAAATTGCACACTGAATGTCACAAGTAACACATACATCATTTTTCACTCGGTCAAAACCACACTAGCAAAATGCGTTTACTGAAAACCTGTTCTTTTTTTATTATGCTAATTTTAGAGAAATAGTATCAGTTCCAACAGTCCATTTCATTACATGGCTATTCCCTCTTCTATTTGTGCAGATGCTGAGCAGTGTTGGTTCTAGTGGTTATAAAACAGATGTTTCTCAGCATCCAAAGCTATAAATTCCAAGAAAAATAAAATTAAAATAATCTATACTCTGGTAGTTACCATTAAAACTAGGGAAAAGACATCCTATAAAGACCAGGAAAAGATTTCTGATGATTGATCACCAGAAAAATATGACTTTACGTGTTAGTATACTACCGCAAATGTATTACTGTATATTGTCAATCAGTTGTGTTTTTCTCTCCCAAAGGAATACGATCCCAAAGTTGTAGCAACTGCTCACCAACCTGTGGTTCCAATTCCTGCAGACCAGAAAAAAAAATTAAGTGACCAATTGATGGCATTTAATGCTACAACACATATTACAGGATGACCACAACACAAAGACACCAATTACAGCAATGGAGGTAAAGACAAAATTAGCAGTATTTGTTTTTCGGTTTTGTTTGGAAGAGTGAATCCCATTTGCTATGAATACAATCTAAGTTCAATCATTTACAGATGTTCAACAAATATTTTACAGACATCATCTTGTTAAACACTCAAATATAATGACAAATGTGATATAAGTATATTTAGAGTACAATTAAAAATAGAAAAATTCAGTGTACAACCTAGCCTGGCTCTGCCATTAAGCAAAAGTAAAATGTTAATGTGTTCATCTACTAAATTTCTAACAAAACTGGAAGTGGTAATCAAGTCAATCCCCACAGTTCATGAAGCAGTCAAACTGCCTGCCAGTTCCTTTTTGGCATCATCATTTTAAACATTACAGTCAAGCATATAGCAGAAAGTGTTCAAAAGACCTATATTTTATGATTTCCTTCCATTTCATGAACATGCAGTAAAAAAGAATTTATAATTCTACTTCATGCAGACTTGATTGGTTTAAAGACTATTTCTTTTAACATAAAAGGAGGCTTTACAGCAGGTATAATTCACTATGACACGTACTCCATGTGTTTAAATATATTTGTTAAACACATTGGGAATAATAAGTTAGTATGGTTTCTGCAATACAGGTTGAACCTCCCAAATCTGGGACTCTCAGGTCCAGCAACATCCATGGTCCAGAAGGAAGGACCATGGATGTTTCTGGACAAGATAGCCCAAGAGGTGGGGAGCACAATCCAGCTTGGAGTCCCCCAGATGCTGGGGAACCCCAGCTGGGCTGGTCCTGCAGTGGGTGGGAAGTCCAGCCCTGGGAAGCCCCTGAGGCAGCTGAAAGGAATCCCCAGCCCCGGCTGCGAATCCTGGCACCATGGCTGGTGCAGGGCATACCCAGCCAGGAATCCCAGCCAACAGCAGCCATAGGGAATACCCAGCCTGGAACCCCAGTGGCAGTGGGGCCAGCAGGAAGCCCCAGCTCAACTGGGGACCTTGGCAGAGAGGGGCTGGCACGTCTGGGGGAAAATCCCAGCCCGAGGAGGTTGACCCTGGGAGCCCCGGCATGGGGGCAGCAGTGGGGAGGGAAGCCTAGGCTCTGGGGACACCCACAGCCCAGAGAGAAGCCTTGACCTCCCTTGGTCCAGCAAATTCCATGGTTCGGGACCACTCAGGTCCTGAGGGTGCTGGACCAGGAGGTCCAACCTGTAATAGATCATCTGCTTTATACTGAATATCTCAAACTTCTTTTGAAGAGAGGCTCCTTTTTCTTCCTAAAAGCTTGGCTGTAGGGTTTGTTAGGTAAGTTAATGGTAGCACAACCCAGTGTGACAATAACCTGAATTAAAGTTTACCAGATAAGAAAGGTACAAGTGAGAGAAACTTAATAGTAAAAAAACTCCCACCATGCATTAAGATGGTTATACAAAATGGAGAATAAGGAAATCACAAAAACCACCACTGCAATATCCTTTTACATACACTGTATATTAAACACTGAGCAGTATACACATATTTTAAATAAGAATAAATGCTACCTGGCCATCTCTGCTTATTTGTACTTTCTTATTATCATTCCAAGGGTTGAGTAAGTGGTGTGCAAACTGAAAGGGAAGACTTTCTTTCCGGATCCACTCCACCTTAAACACTCCTCCCAAGCCTGTAGAGCCCCAGTCCTGACTTTTTTCACGTCCTATCTCTGAAGACATTCTAGCAAAACCCTGTTGGAAAATGTGTTTTGTTTAAAAAGGAAATGCATATTTAAAAGACAAACTTAATGAGATTATATATGATCACATACTATCCTTCCATGCTGGAATAAAATAGTCATTTGACATTCTTGAATTAAAGGTGCAAAGTGCTTCATTCGAACATTAATCCTTCACCTCACCCCTAGGAGGTGCCCATGTATATTTTATTCCTTTTCAGGTAAAGAAACTGAGGTACAGAAAAGTTGAGGAATCAAATGAAATCATATGAAGTCCATGTTCCTTGGTGCACATGAGTGGGATGTTTTGATAGGAATCGCTGATTTGTAGAAAGAGGATATTTGAAGTTTCATATATCATGAAACTACAAAACAACTCACTGTACTTAAAACACATCATCTAGCACCATTTTCCCCGCCTTGTTTAAAGAGAGAAATAATCAACAGGATATGTAACTATATGAAAAGTATTTAATGATCTTGAAAAGTGTAAAAAAAAAAAAATCTAATTAAAAATATCTGTTCCATGCACTAGGCCAAACATGAGAAAAAACAAATTTAAGATGAGAAGGAACATTTGTTCATGGAATCATAGAAGATTAGGATTGGAAGAGACCTCAGGAGGTCATCTAGTCCAACCCCCACTCAGAACAGAACCAATCCCAACTAGAGTTTTGTCAAGCCTGGCCTTAAAACCTCTGAGGATGGAGATTCCATCACTTCCCTAGGCAACCCAATTCCAGTGTTTCACCATCCTCCTAGTAAAAGTTTTTCCTACTATCCAACCTAGATCTCCCCCACTGCAATTGGAGAATATTGTTCCTTGTTCTATCATCTGCCACAACTGAGAATAGCTTGTCCTTTTGGAATTGCCGTTCAGGAAGGGAAAGGCTGCTATCAAATCTCCCACCCTCATTCTTCTCTTCTCTTCTAAAGCCCGGCTCCCTCAGCCTCTCCTCATAAGTCATGATGCCCCAGCCCCCTAATCATTTTCACTGCCCTCCTCTGGACTCACTCCAAGTTGCCAATATCCTTTTGTAGTGGGAGGCCCAAAAATGGACAATACCCCAGATGTGACCTCCCCAGTGCCAAATAGAGGGTTACAATCACTTCCCTCAATCTGCTGGCAATGCTCCTTCTAATGCAGACCACCATGCTGTTAGTCTTCTTGGCAACAAGTACACATTGTTGACTCATATCCAGCTTCGCATCCTTTGGTCCTTTTCTGCAGAACTGCTGCTTAGCCAGTTGGTCCCCAGCAGTGTTCCCTGTAATCTAAGTGCTTGAGCAGCCACCCAAGAGTCATTAAAATGCCACCCAGATGACTAGCAGCACATCCACAGCCAGAAGCAATATTTCTACTCGTGGTGCACATCCACACATGCCCCTGTGCGTACAGAATTTATTCCATGTGTGGACGGAAAAAAATTAGAAAAACATCAGAACCCAGCCTGTAGTAGTGCATGGGCTTTTCCCGTCCTAAGTGAAAGATTCTTGTTGAACCTCATCAGATGTCTTTTGGCCCAATCCTCCAATTTGTCTAGGTCACTCTGGACCCTATCTCTACCTTGCAACATATCTACCTCTTCCCCCTAGCTTAGTGTCATCTGTAAACTTGCTGAGGATGCACTCTATCCCTTCATCCAGTTCATTAATGTAGATGTTGAACAAAAGCAGCTCCAGGACCAGCCTCTGGATCATTCCACTTGATACTGGCTACCAACTAGACATTGAGCTGTTTATCACTACTCATTGACCGACAATCTAGCCAGCTTTTTATCCACTTTATAGTCCATTCATCCAATCCATAACACTTAAGCTTACTGACGTGAATATTGTATATCAAAAACTTTGCTAAAATCAAGTTTATCATGTCCATCACTTTTTCCATATTCACAGAGCCAATCAGATTGGTCAGGCATAACTTGTCCTTGGTGAATCCATGTTGAGCGTGTCTGATCCATTTTGAAATACTTGGAGGAGAGGAAGGTGATTTCTTGAGGACCTGCTCCATAATTTTCCAGGGACTGAGATGAGGCTGTCCAGTCTATAGTTTCCTGGCTTCTCTGCCTTCCCATTTTAAAAGATGGGCACTATATTTGTCTTTTTCTAATCATCTAGGCCCTCCCTTGATTCCCATATGTTCTCAAAGATAATAGCCAATGGTTCTGCAATCACATGAGCCAACTCTCTCAGTATCCTCAAATGCATTAGATCTGGCCCTATGGAGTAGTGCATGTCCAGCTTTTGTAAGTAGTTCTTAACCTGTTCTTTTGCCACAGACGTTTGCTTACCTTCTCCCCATACTGTGCTACCCAGTGTAGAAGTCTGGTATATGACCCTCTCTGTGAAGACCAAGGCAGAAAAAGGACTGAGTACTTCAGGTTTTTTCACATCAGTCCTTAGATTGCCTTCCTCATTTAGTAAGGGTTCCACACTTTCCCTGACCTCCTTCTTGTTGCTAACATACTTGTAGAAACCCACATTATCCTTCACAACTCTTGCTAACTTCAATGCCAAGTACTCTTTGGCCTTCCCGATTACACCCCTGCAGGCTCGAGCCATATATTCATATTCCTGCCTAATCATCTGACCATGTTTCCATTTCTTGTAAGCTTCGTTTTTGTGTTTTAAAATTTTCAAAGATTTCTCTGTTAAGACTAACTGGCTGCTCGTAATATTTGCTATTCTTTCTACACATTGGGAGTAGTTTTTGTAATCCATACAGAAAATGTCATGGTGACAAATGAAACTAATTGCAATTTCGCTTTAGTTTTTTTCACCTAAATGCCTGAATTAATATATTGAACGGGGAGTCCAACACTGATGTGAATTTTCCCCCAAAGTCTTGATAATTTAAACAACAAAAAATGACTAATATTTTATTATTTTCTATACTGAAATGCAAACAAAGTTAAAAGTATGGTAAAGCAATAAAGCACATGGCAATAATATTTCCATTTTCCAGTCGGTCTATATTTATATCTAGAACATCTGACCACTGAACCAAACATCAGTTGTCTAGGTGCAAGAGATCACAATCTAAATACATTTGTCATGTACAAGAAAGCATAGTCCCAACCACTGCTTTTTTTGTAAGAAAAAAGGTGCCGGTACTCCAGGCTCAAATTTGTTGAGGGGGGAAAAAAAAAATGCGCTGGGGATCGCAATGAGGTCGCAGCCCCTTTAAGAGCCGAAACGCCACACTGAGAGCCGGAAAAAAAACCCGCCTCTTGTCCCGAGCAGGCTTCTGAGCCACCCCAGGAACACAGGTGCCAGTATGCATGGGGGAAATACCATTCCTTTTCTGTGTGCTGGGAAAATAGGTGACAGTACGCCGTTCCAGACAGTACTATCACAAAAAAAGCACTGGTCCCGACCAAGAAGTTTAATGTATTTAGTTTAAGATTAAAATGTTACTTGATCCTGGTGTACAAATACCTGCATGAGGAAATTTCTAACCACTGGAGGCTCTAATCTAGCAGAGCCATAACAAAAGCCAGTAGCTAGAGGGTGAAATTAGACAAATTCAGACTAGAAATAAGGCACCAAGCTTTTAAGATCCATGCTAAATATCCCTGGAACAACTAGAGATGTGGTGGGTTCTATATCACTTACAGTGTTTCAAACACAATTTGATATATTTTAGGAAAATGGATTCCAGCTCAACTACAGGTTTAAACTTTCTAGTCCAGCATTCTCTGGTCTGGCAAAATCCGTGGTCTGGCATGATTTTAGTTAGCTGGATGTCCAGTTATGGGTGTGGCCAAGTTTCCTGTGGTTCTATAAAGTTTGTTTACAGCTACCAGTCTTGACTCTCAGTGTTCTGCACTGTTATTTAGCTCTAATTTACCTCTAAATGTCTTCTAGTGCCCCAGTACACAGAGGAAGTGTTGGTAATGCTGCTAGAAAATATACACCTCCTGTGGTCTGCCAAATTCTCTGGTTCAGCACCAGTCAGATCCCGTGGGTGCCAGACTAGAGAGGTTCAAGCTGTAGAAGTTGTGGACCTGATGCAGAAGTTTCAGGGTGAAATTACATGGCCTGTATTATGTGAAAGATCAGACTAGCTGATCATAATGGCCACAACTTCCAGCCTTAAGATCTAAAGATCTAGGACAAATATTCAGCAGAGTCCCATTATCATTACAAATTGCCAAAATAAGACCACAAATGTACATTATTACATATATGTTTTTAGCAATCAGAAAAAGAAAAGAATGAGGATACTCTTAATTATTCCCCCCTTTTGTTTTAAATTTAATTTTAATTGTTTTTTTGTTTATTTCCAGAGAACTCATGGAGGACACAAACATTCTAAGACTGAACTGCATCCAGATTTCCTGAGCTTTTCTGCGGACTCAGACTTTTCTATGTTAGGAGAGATCCCAGAGAGATGAAATGTTCTCTCTATATATTACTTATTATATCAGTTGTAAAGATTTAAAATAATAAGCAAAACTTCTATGCATTGGTATTTTATTGCACAGCTATGAGACCACCAGACTCAGCTAAATGTCATTTAAGACTCACCTGAAAGTGACCTGATCCTTGAACTGAAAATACCAAGTAAACCATGCTGCTTTCCCAAAAAGCTCTATTTAGTTTTCGCTCATTACTTGGAGTTGTAGACCAGATACCTTTTTGTTGAGAAATATCAAGATTTCTCAAGTTGCTGCTCTTCATAATAAAGTACCGAACTGGCATATTTGGTCTAGGTGAAGGAGACTTCGATCCCTGCAAAAAAATAGAGCAAATTACATTTCTAGTATTTAAAATAATCAGAAATCCCTTGCTTAGCCATCTTTTCACTAAGTTCTAGCAGAACTATAGCCTTGCAGAAACAGGAATTTCTTACTACACCAGTACAGACTGGATAGATTTGGTTCCCATCATGTGAAAAAAAAAAAAAAGGCGCAACAAGTAACACCTGTAACTCTGTCAGCCACAGACACTGCTTCTGTTGATAGAAATGTCAAGTGGTAATGTATTAACTTTCAATTTCAACAAGCCAAGTGACAAGAGATGCCAACTGAAACTAGGTATCTGACTAACAGTGACTGAAGGACAAGTGTTGACACAAATCTGCAGACAGGGACTGCCATGTAAGAAATTCCCATTTCTGCAGATCAAATGCCACCGCCTCGGATTATGAGATAGAAGTACCACTATCCAAAATAACGAGGAGGAAATTATAATAACTAGCTAAACATCTGATTTGAGATGAACCAATTAATCTTTGGCTATTGACTTAGGGAACATTAACAACGTGGGTAGGAGAATAATTCATAGGATAGCCCTAAGTATTCTGCAGCAATCAGAAACTGATAGACCTTTTGTTAAAGCAGATGATCAGGCAGGCTATACATCATGATAAGATTAAGGTAATTTATTAATGTCCTTCTCATTTCCAAGAATTGCAATTTTTGCCCCCTCTGTATTTCAGGGTTAGGACAAAAATACCTCCCAAAAATCAAAAATCTGCCAGAGACAGAACTTGGGGATGGGGGGGTTGATATATTGCTATAAACAAGGAGCAAACAGAGCAGATCTAGTCAAAATTGCCTTCTGCCCTAAACATACTTACTGAAATGCAAGAAACAGACTGGATCAGTATCTATGGGGATACTGTGAGAAAGGGGAAGAATCAGTGACTGAAGGCATACTCCCTACAGATATCAAGGGAGCAGGACTCAACCAGTCCATTGACATATTTGTTCTTGTGGAGTACACGTACCTACCACAATGAAGCTACAAGACACAATGAAAGTTCCACAAAATTCAAATGAGAACCAGAGTGTGGCCTTGATGCACACCATTAAAGGAAGTGGAGAGGAAAAGACTCATTAAAAAACAGCCACAATAGCAGGAGAAACCAGGTGCTCAAACTCAATCTACTAAGAAATTGCACACCAACTTCACTGGCAATCTGATACTTTTTCCTAACAATATCAGCTACAGAAGTTATTAAAATTTATTTTTACCTGACAAAATGTTTGAGTAGACTTATGAAAGAGTGGCTAAATTCTGATTTAGAAAATTTTTTGTAATTAAGAAATTTGAATTTTTCAGTTACATTAAACAGATAATCAAAGAATACAGTGTAATTCTGGTGGAAAGCCCTATTTCCTATAATAGTAAGCCAAAAAGAGAGGCTGATAAACAAAAAGGAAGTCAAAGTGGAAGTCACTCAAAGAAAAGGGGAGAATGAGTAACAGGTATTCAAATGCAGCAAAAGAAAATTTCAGTTAAGACATGAAGTTGTAAAATTGCCAATCAATTTAACATCCAAAAATATTAATGCCTATTTACTCTAATTCATCATTCTATGAAGATATTCTCTGTGGAGATGTAAAATTCAGTTTAAAAAGTTAACCAGTTAAACATTAAGTTTAACCCGTTAACCAGGATCCTGGCAGCTGGGCTGGAGCACCCCCCATTTGCATTGCACCACAGTGGGCCCAACCAGGCTGGAGCGCGCACACAGACCCCTGCAGTGCGGTGGGCCTAGCTGAGCTGGAATGCAGTCTCCATTCCCGGTCCTGTGAAGGACTTCTCCAATCTGACTGGGCCACTGGTTAACCGCTTACACGAAAGCATAACTTGTCTTAACCCTTTACATCCCTATTCCTCTGGTAATAAGTTTTGCTGTGTTCAAACTATAGCACTAAGGTAATTTATTGTAGAGTGTAAGCTCTTAAGTGCATGAAATCCTTTATATTCTTATATCACTTTATGCATCAAGACCAGAACCTTGAATAGGGTCCACAGGTGCCTCTTCAATACAAATAATAGGATGATCTTTTTACCGCTGAAGAATATCGGCATGATTACTTCAGATTTTCTATAGTTTTTGACACTTATGAATAAGAGGACACTTTACCTTTCCAGATGATGGAGGAGAAGGACTGGCACATGGACTAGGATAACTACTACTGTCTGTGGACTTCACCGATGACTGATCTGACCTATCATCTGAATTTCGTTTAGAGTGCAAGATACCTCTTTCTTTGTATTTCTGCGGCGGATGAAATGCTGGAGACGTAGATTTCATTAGGACTCTGAAGGAGGACAGTGAAGCTATAAAACTATTCAATATAACAAATGGTTGGTACAAACAGCAATCATAGCAGAAACTTTTAAAAAGCTTCAGCTAAAGTTCCAAAAGCCTGAAGAATGACTACATGTATTATATTACTTACGCAGGTTAAACAATTTTCAGTTAACTTTAAATACCAGTTATTTGTTTTGGAAGATGGAGATTCTGCTTCTTCTTTCCAGAAACAAATATGGTGGAAAGGGTGCACTGCTTGCATGCTGCCCCGTCAGAGGGCAGACATGTTTAAAAATATATAGTATTCTGTCACACACCGCCATACTTAGGACAGCAAGATCTTTCAGTTGGTCATCCTTCCTAATGATGCATGAGATAAAAATCATGCCCTTCTCTGCCCCTCAATCTGGTTCTGAATTTAACTGAACTCAGAGTATCACTATTTGATAATTAAAAAATTATTTTGGTAGGTCTTTTTATTTTTAAGAAAAGTTAGAACATTTTACTTTTGAAGAAACTTAACATTATAAACACATACAAGAAAGGGGAGAGACCACTGCAGGAAGCAACATTTAACGCAGCAGCGGGAAACCTCAGGCTCGGGGACCAGATGCAGCCCCCAGCTTGTCTGGATCCAGCCCTTGGGGCTCAGGCTCCCTTCAGCATTGGGAAGCCCATGCAGGCACTCCAGCTCCCCCACAATCCTCCCACAGGGCTGGAGCACAGAAGATCTACTAACCTGGGCCCCCTAAGTTCTAGTATGCAAGAGTGTCTTCCTCTTTCTCAATCAATTTTTGTTTTTCATTTGCTTCTCACTTGTATGCGGCCCCCAACTGATTTTTCTGTGGGTCAGCAGCCCCCAAACCAAAAAAGGTTCCCTACCCCTGGTTTAACGCCATCACAATATACCATGTATAAGGTGTCCAACAAACACGGACGTATCACACAGCAAAGTTTGGTGTTTTACTATTAAAGTATACATTTCTCTTAGTATTACACTTATACAGACACTAAACCTCAGACCAACTATTTTCAAAAAGGCAATTTGAAAAGAGAAGTGTTTGTTTCTGCACAACAAACGTATGTTTAGCATCATGATCCACAGGCACTGTGCAAGGTTTAAGCAACTGTATGACAAATTTGAAATTTACCCTTGTATAATTAAAACACTTTTCCTATATAGATCTTTGAAGAATCCTTTACAAGAATCAAACCTATAGCACAGCCATAAACGTACCACTACAACAATAAAAATTACACATCTGCTTCAGGCATGACTGATTTCAAATGTGATCATCTTTGTAAAAGTTACTATAAAAATAGTTGTTAGGCAGTTTTCTCAACCATGCCCTCTAAAAGAATATGGCACCTTAGGTAACATTTTCTTTGAAATATAAAAATGGTTACACCAGTAAATTTGATAAGTTGCTCCTGTCAACAAAGCACCAGCTTTTCATAGTGCTATTTATGAGTAGATGTGGAGGAAAGAAACAAAAACAAAGTGGAGACTGAAGAATTAAAATGGAATAGGGAGAAGTGTGAGGAGGACAGAAAGATGAATGAGCACAAGTGGAATAAGAAAGTGAGGCCTACACAGAATGACTTAATATTTACTTTGTGAATAGTTGTACTGCAAAAAGTAAAATTTTCTGTTTAATACATCCATTTGAACCAGACTTGCTTTCAGTTTGTGCTATTGAAAACTACTATTTCACTCTACTCCCACAATCATTGTCATGACTGAGACACAGGTAACATATTTCCACCTACCAAAACTATCACCCATTGACTCTGCAAGGTTTCTACCAACTTACTTTTCAGCATTAGAAGAGTCATCAGAGAATTCTGTTTCTGCTGAACTTTTCCTACTGCTGTTTGATCTCCAAGAAGAGGCTAAGGGAAGTTCCTCAGAAGACATAGGCCTTGGTCTTTGCCCAATTCCTGAAGGTTGCTGTAAGCCTGCAGACTGCTCTTCAGTACTTAAAACAGCTATGATTGCTCTTATAGTTGCTTCATCAACTTGAGACCAAGGTTTAGAAGGAGCTCGCATGCGACGCAGAAACAAACTATGCCATTTCTGTCTGAGTTGCAGCAGTAGACTGGCAGCCTGTAATGAATTTCACCTCTGTTAAAAAAGGACTGATCGCAGTTAGAAGAGTCCCCTCACTAAGCAGACAATGTGTGACAGTCTAGAGAGAAAAGTGTCCAAAAAGTAACATATCTTTGAGTAAAACTAAAAAAAATCAATTTTAAAACTATCAACCTATCACATTGTTTTATTTTCTGGATATTCTTCTCCAAATTTTCTTCTGAAATAATTTTAAACCATTATTTTGCTTCTCCATTTAATCATTCCTATGAATTTTTGCTTATGAAATTCAATTTCCTGAGATTTATTTTTATTTTTTTAAAAATAACTTATTTTTAATGTAAAATATAAACAAAACAGAATATTTCCTGAGTTTTTCTTGTTCAGCTTTCTTGGCTGTTCTCTAGTTTTTTATTTAGAACCTAGTTTTCATTATTCATCTGTTTTACTTTTATCTTATGCCTTTTTTCTGTTAGCTTCTTTCTTTCCAAATACATGTACTTTTCTGTCACAGTTGGATAAAAGAAAGTTTTAATTGAATGCCTTTCCTTAAAATAGATTTATAACTAGAATGGATGGTGTAAGTAGGAGTTAAGTGTGGACATTAAGTGGAATCAAAGTCTTCCAAGCTGATTTTAAAAGCCTTCTACACACCTCTACATTCATCAGTACTGGGTCTGGGGTCTTATAGGCTTTTTGCCTGGCAGCCCACACTCCTCATTCTGTTTTAGGTAGAATACAATTTTAAGAGAGCATTAAGCTAAAATGCCTAGCTCTTTAGTGTATTTTCACCTGCTGCCTAAACAATTTCTTCCCTCTTCCCCTAAACTCCATATCTCACCATTTTCTATTTTTCCTTCCAACAATCTTTGCCTTTTCCTTTTCCTGTCACTCCAAATTGCAGCCAAACATCTCCTCGCTACAGAATTGGTGCCCGGCTTTGCCAAGAGTGCCCAGTAAGATTCTTTTACTCAGATTTGCCCAAGATTGGCACTTCCCAATCATCATTATTACCACTACCACTTGTTCCCCACCTTCCTCAGGATCTGCATACTCCAGAATCACCCATGGCAGTTCTCATTTAGCTCTCTCCGCTTTCCCTCTTCAACTCCAGAAATGATCACTTTGCCTCCAAGCTTGCTCTAGCCTCTACTACCCCTTTCCTCAGGCTGTCTACCCTGAGCTGCTGCGCAGCACCACCTAGGGAAGTGGAAGTAGCATACCGTTGGAGGTTGATGCTCAATAAGATTCACTTAATGGCCATGTGTAGCTAAAACAGAAAAACATGAAAGGAAGTTTCCTTTATGGAAATGTAGCAGCTACCAGAAGAAAACAGCTAAGACTGTGCATTTTCATAATGTTTTGTTGAACTGCCACACATACACTGCACGAGGACCAACATTTATTTACTGAACAAGTTTTAAGGGAATTCCTCAAATGTAAGACTCATTAACTTCTGTTCCTTATTTGGTCTTAAAGCAAACTCTGATATATACATCTACCAGGCTGTTACTTTTATAAAAGATTCTGGTGTAAAGAAGGTGGGTAAACAGATTTTGAAAAGTGACACGCACTGGAAAAAAATATAACCCCCACGCTGAATCCCAGATTTATAGGGAAAATAATTTCCAGTGTTTCTGTATTCCATCCATTTATAATAATTTTTTCCTTACCATCTTACTTTTCAGTTACCTGTATTGTTATAAGCCAGTTTACATCATCAGGTTCTCATCCTGTATTTGAAAATGTACATCCTTGTACCCATGAAACTCCAAGTGACTTTGATGTCAATGGGACTCATTCATACAAGTATCTGGCATTAATGGCAGCATAAGGCCATTAATTTGTTGCAACAGGAAAAGCGCATTACATTATATTTATTATTTCAGTTAATTAAGGAGAATACAGGTTGTACAAAAGCCCTTCTATCTTATACAAATATGTGATTTGCAAAAGATATTAAAAAAGTTGTGGGAAAGTTAGCATATTTATCTTAATCTAGGACATGCCTAGCGCTTCACCACAGTTACTCAATGCTTTAAAAAAAATAAATAAAATAAAAATCTTCCTGTTCATTTCAACCAAGTGTTTCTGTTTAGGTCTCCTACAGATGAGTGGCTTGGTATTTGTGTGTGCTTTAAAGAAAGATGCACTATATTTTTCAACTGCTCAAAACTCTGGAAAAAACATTTAAAAATGACAGTAAAGGGAAGAAATTCAAAAAGCAAACAGCACTTTCTCCTTGAAAAGGGGTATTAACTGAATAATTCTACATTACCTACCTCAGGATCCAGTTTGAAATGTAACCATTCATCTAGCTTCAACGCAGCCAGATTAGCAGTCGTTCTGTCTTCCATCTCGCTATCGCTACTATCATTAGGAACACCATCCACTAAATTAATATAATTCAAAAAATAAAAGTCAGCATTTTTATTAAAATAGTGTACTTGGATTTTAAATATGAAAATTAAATTTCTTCCCCTACAAGTCTGGAAACTTTTCTGTTTAACATTTTCTCTTTTTCCCTTGTATTTCTAATTAAGGTGAAAGTTAATATATAACTGTGTAATGTATGACTAATGCAACTTCTCACAAGAGTATGTTAATTTACAGTATCTACATCTACATCGGTATTAGAGAAAAAAAATACACTTTTATTCCTCAAGTCCTATGTGGATCTAATGCTGCTAATCCTGGACAAACGGCATTCATTTTCCTTCTATTTTCTGTTATTCTTTTATTTACTTTTTAAATAGTATATTTTATTAAAATTCTAGGATGTTTGATATGGGACAATTAACACATTTTAGATGGTTCCAAGAACCATGGTTTTGGCTTAGACCTGACAACTTATCAAAAATGCATTAAATATTCCTGTGTATGCAGCACCGAGGTTCCAATATGTCAGACTACTGTTTGGTATTTGAAAATGTCTAATTCCAAGTATGCTGTACCTCTAAATGAGGAGGGCTCCTGTAAAGCATTACTTGGCAACCGAGCTGGACCACAGAAGAGGGACACAGTGACAGGTGTCACAGTTGAACAGCACCTGATGTTAGCTATTCTGTGTGCTCTAGTCATTTCATCATATATAAGCCAGTCTGTGGGGAGTGCTTGAATTGCTGCAGCTTGACCATTTGCTGGAGGAATCTGTTAGCAAAAGCAAACAAGGCTCTCATACCATTTATTTGTTAGAGAAGGATCAATTTAAAATAAATTGTTAGAGTTGCAGGGTTGTCACAGTTGTAAGATTGTGATACAATCCACAAATTAAAAACAATGATACTCCAATTTTTCCATAAGTCCACAACAAACTCACTCTGCAGTAGTGGCTCATGTCCCACAGAGTTGCAATCTGGGGCATGGGGTCATAGGACCACTTATCATGGCCAGACCAAAACTGAGCTGCACCGTGAGACCCCATACAGCAAGGAGCGAGGCCAAATACCATGGGATAGGATTAGCTGTTGCAGGGCCCAACAGTCCCCTACTACAGTCCCTCCCCATGGGCAGAACCCATTTCCCCATCCCTATCCATAACTTCCCCTTCACTCTTTAATGGTATTCCCATGACTACACACACAGCATTTCCTACCAGGCCTGTGACTTTTAATACATTTACTGACTGCTGGAATTTTTTTTTTTTTTTTTTTAAATAAAAATGACAAATCTACGGCCCAAAAAACTGAAAGACAATTCAGGATTATAAAACAAGGTACAATAAAAATTAAAATGTATTATAGTTTTATATTATCATTTTATAGCCAAGTTTCTTCAGTTAAAAACACAAATATCCAAAGAAAATCTAGGTTAATGCTTCAGAGTAGAAATCCTTGTTGCTACAGGTTGGTACATCCTGACTGGTCCTGGATGAGGAAATTTGCTAGACCAGGGGAGGTCATTTCTGGCTCCCATACCAGCAGTCCCCCCAGACCTGGCCCAGCCACCAGCCCGAGCTTGCTGGCAGCCCTGCTGCCCTGCCAACTGCACCGGGCTTCCTGGTCTCTCCAGGTAGCCTAGTTGCTGGCAGCCCATTGCACCTGCCGGCCACAAAGCTCCCAGCTGCCAGCCCTCTACCAGGACTCTCTGGTCTGGACCACTGATGTTGTCAGACTAATGAGTTTGGAATGCCAGTACAGGTTGAATCTCTCTAAACTGAGACTCTTTAAACAATAAACACCAATAAACCTTCAAAACAACTCCATGACATTTTTGTTTGGTAATCTTGTCTCATTCCCCAAGGTAAGACTACTGTGGTTCTGGTCCAGGTGAAGGTGATTAAACATATACTGGAAAAACTTAAAAACAACAACAAATAGTCTAGCAACACCTTAAAGACTAGCAACACCTTAAAGCATGTAGATGGTATCATGAGCTTTCGTGGGTACAACCCACTTCACAAAAGCTCATGATACCATCTACATGTTTTGTTAGTCTTTAAGATGCTGCTAAACTATTCGGTGTTTTTTAAGTTTTTCCAATTACAGACTAAGTCGGCTACCCCTCTGAAGCTTTTAAATATATACTCTTTTTAAAACCTAAGCTGGCTCCAACCCATCCAGTCAATTTACAATAACATTTTCTTTATCTTCCTGATATTGGTAAATTGTGCACACTTTTTAAAGGAATGAGAACCAAGAGGAAGTATTTTTTTAAATTTTTCACAAATGTAATGAAATCTGTTCTTTCCTGTGGGCTATTCATTCAGAAATGTTACCTTTTTATACTGAGGTTGGCTAAGAACAGAAGTAGGATGAAATCTCACTCTCTTCTCCTTCGGGCCAGTCAATACAAGGTTTTCTCTATCCACATGCACTAGATTAGGGTACATCCCAGCCACTAAAGCACCTTTCACTACAGCCCAATTTTCAGAGTTGGTGTTTACATCTCGAATATCACCACCACCTCTGGCTCTAACAAAACCTAAATGGAGGGGAAAAAAAGGTTGCTGAATGTTTTTACAAATTACACATTTTTAAATTTCCATTTTGAGTGAAAATTATTTGTGCTTTATTTTATGAAATCCCACACCGCTTATTATAATTTTCATACTAGGTAACCTAGTATGTATTATTTTCATATTTAATACATCAATTTGGTTGAGAACCTTCAATTTAGTACTAAAAAGTGGCTCTTCACTGCATAAAGAAGTATTGAGAATAAAGACATTGTACAAGTAAGTTATTTAATGAAACAGAAATCCCAAAGAAATATCAAGCCAGATCCTGGACCATTTTAGTCAGAACAATTTAGAATAGCCATTAGGTCACTTCAAGTTACACCACAGAAGCCAAGTCAGTCCACCAGTTAAGCCCAGAAAAGGAAAGACAGATCAGAGCCATCTTCGACTTCTTCTTAAGATCTGTCCCATTCAAAACTCAACCCGATTTAGAATCGGACTCACTGTGTGTTAGCTCGTTTCAAGCTAAACAAGTTTATTTTGCATAATTCAATCATCAAACTTGGCTTTCTGAATGCCTGCATTAATAACTACTACACAACTAAGAAGTTAGGATGTCCCTGAATTTCATTCTAGTTAAAATTTGAATAATTTACCTCATAATAAATCTAGTTTCAGAAAAAAAAACTTGATTTTTTAAAATAATTAGTTACCTGATGCTCTGAGCTGACCAAGCAACTGTGTTCTCATTCCTATGATAATTTCCATAGTAGCTTGAGAGAGAAAGTTCTTCTCACAGAAGGCTCTCTCCCAGCCATCACTTCGTGCCTTCTGCCATGCCTGCAGGAAAATATTTTTTCAAATATCTACAAATGTGTTTAAACTCAAAACTTACATGTGTTTTGTTTTATTTTTAGTATAGTGCAATGTACTTCAATTGAAAACAGAAACAAAAGTCTAAAAGCATTAAGCCTTCTGGACTTTTTTCCTGTTAACAAGCAAAATCCTCTCTCTGTATTTCCTCAAGTCAATATAGTATCTCTCAAAATTATTACTTTCTGGTAATATAAATGTAATTTAAATTTAGAAATAAAAACATCTAGAGTAGAATTAGGTCAGCAAAATCATGCTTAAGAGACTAAAAAATTTTATCACATAATATTACTAATGGGTTGAATGCAGAGAGTCTCTTAGGAAATACTGAAACTCTTTAAAGTTATAGCTGGATGACAAGTCCTTTGTAAAGTGCAACATTACTTTTATATTTAATCTAACTATTGCCATTAATATTCCTTCTGTAGATGAAATAATACCTGGAATGCCCTGAGAAGTGCCATATGGTCACTAAATGTTCCTGCAGTAAAACGTTTTCTACACAGCATGGCTGCACGTTTTTGTGAGGCCTGTGTAGGTAGCACAAAAGGATCTCGATATGCAAGAGTACAAGCAATGGTAAGAATAGGATCCAGGCACTTCAAAACAACAGCACACAACACCATTTTACCAAGGTGTGGCTCTACAGGCAAGTCAGCCAGATGATAACCAAGTTCCGTGAGATCTTCCCAGGTATCCATAGCATCTATTGTCTGATTTAAAAAAAGGGAGAGAGAGAGAGAGAGAAGCAAAGTAGTTTAGCACAGTAGCAGGAAGAGAACACCATTTGAGTAACAGGATTAGCAAAACACTATATCCTAAGCAACATGATCAGACCTGAGTTTGGAATGACTTCTTTATTCCTCCTCCCACTTCCTTTAACCAGAAGGTCGAAAAGGCTACTCTCTCTACAAGTAAGCAGTGGTAACAAGACCAAGAAAAAGTGTCTGAAAACAAAGATGTTGCAGCTGAGTATTTGTTTATGCCCTTATTTGCCTGTATAACATGGATAAAGGCTTCAGATAAATTATTGTTAAGTTTGGTGAAGAATAAATCAATCTCTTCCCTTACCCCAGGTATAGTGTTAGCTCAGTCAGCACAAAGTGAAAGCCTGAACAAGACGACTTTCGTTAAGCCACTACCAAGATAAAGCCTCCATTTGGGAACAGTGTTCCTCTTGAACTTAGTGTCTCCCACCTACAGTAAGGTGTGTGCCACCAATAACAGAAGCAACAACCAAAATATTAATGTATAAATCTATTTAATTTACTCACCTTAAGCATCTGAACAGCATTTCTCACAATTAAGGCTGGTGGAGGATCTGGGGCTTTCATCAAGAAGTCAGCAATTGGACAGTTAATTGGTGCTAGCAATTTTGTGTGCAAACAAAGTTCCTATAAATTAAAAATAAAACTACTTAAGAAAACCTCCAACAGATCAGTTTCTTATACTGAATATGGACTTCACCTATGGCCTGAAATATATGTCATAAGAGAAAATGTGTAATCAACAAAGCAAATGGATAAAATATTATACTTTTTCGCCACACAACAATCATCATTAGACATACTTTGTCACATTTTGCATTCACTGTAACTCTGCATCAAAAATAACGGAATATTCTTTCCAATACTTAAGCACCTACACATTGTGCAAGCAAAACAATTTTGGCCACTCTAGAAGTTTGTTGACAATGGGATCAGTTTCATGGGTGTAGCTGTTATATTACTGTATGGTACAATATATCAATTTAGGAAGCTGATGAAATGAAACCTCAACTTTAAATTTTAACTGTAGGCTCAGATCTTGTAGTCTATTTTCTGTATTATCGCACTGATATTTTTTACAGCCATATTAAAGATCCCTGGAAAAAATATAGTAATTTAAACTGACTGACTGACTGAACTATCCACCTACATCTAATACTACACTTGTACTCCTCCAGACGCACTCCAAGTGTCCATCTTGTTTTCTCCTCCCATCCTCCACTTTATATTTCAACTATGAATGATTTGGCTTAAACTGTTTCCCAATTGACAGATATCAAGGACACATCTATGTTTTTATATTACTCCTGGCACCCATCTCTGCTCCCACAACACCTTTACATTTTCATGGAACCTACTGAATTATCCCATATAATATTTTTACATCCCTAATGATGTACTCCAGGCTTTAAATATTCAAGACATGGATCTTTTTTTCAGCATCTGTTTTATAAAGCAACATGCAGACTTAAGGTAAAACAACAGAAAAAAATAATAATTCTCAAGTGAAAATCCACCTGGAGTGGCATTCTTAGAAGTTCTGGAGTCTGAAATTCCAACATATTCTGAAATCGCAGCCTGCTGAAGAGTCGGAAACAAATTCCAGGTCGACAGCGTCCAGCCCTTAGAAATAAAATATTACTTGAAAGACAGCTGAGAATTAAATACAAGATGTGTAAAAAGAAACTGCAAAGAAATGCTCATAAAGAAAACTCAAAAGATCTACAATCAAATCCATTTAACACCAAGATAAATATGCTCCTTTATTTAAACAAGCAAACTGAAATTTTCCAGGAAAATGAAAATCAAATCACTGAACTGGACAATTATGACTCCATTGCCGGTCCAAAAGAGCAGATAGAAATTCTTCAGGAATACCTGATTTAAATACAAATGGATTTGTCACTCACTTATATTAAAGATCAGCTCTCATGACTCTGGCAGCAGTGGTGATGGTCTGTGATATACAGGTCAGATTAAATGGTCTGGTAGCTTTTTCTGGCCTTTAACTCTATATTATTCTTTGAGTAAGAAGAGGCTTTGAAGTAGGTGTAAATGTAATTTTCACTCTCTGAAGTCCCCTCTACATTCCCAGAGTAGCACGAAGTGATGCTTGTAATATGAGTGAAAATAAGGCCCAAACATTTAAAAAAAAACAACAAACAAACAAACAGCAAGGCCTGGTCTACAACAAAAACTTAGATCAACCTTGCTGCATCACTCAGGGATGTGAAAAATTCAAACCCCTCAGAAAAAATAGTTCAGCTAACATAAGCCCTGAGACAGTGCTAGGTCAACAGAAGAATTCTTCCAGCTGCAATATGGATAAGCCCTAAGAACAAAGCAAATAAGTGAATTTCTGTTTTCATCAGACTTGTATATTAGAACAATTTCCCCCAATACAGAACTCTGGTTAGGTGAAATCTTCTAACATTATTCAAGCTTGATTAGAGCCTCAATGTTTTCCCTGTAGTAGTAATTCCAATATTATAACAGAGATACAAAGCTTTTAAAGTATTTTAATTTCATTTGGATGAAAGGAATACATTGATAGGTCACAAGATGAATCATTCACATCATAATACTTCCTATTATAAAGATAATGGTCTGCCTCCTTGCTACATATAAAGCATGCAAAGTTGATGTTTGTGAAATAAGATGGCATGTGAAATGTACATTACCTGCCTTTTCTCTGGATGGCACTAGCTTTTGAAATCCACACCATTTTTAGCATGGTAACACAGTTCAGCGCATCAAAGGACTTCTACAATATTAAAGCAGAGTTTATATCACAAGAGCAAGGACTGGATTTAATAGGGTACATTAAAGAAAAACAACGAGCAAATCTTAACAAGCTTAATTTAACTACAATAATTAGAACAATTGGACCTGGTCATGTTTAAAATTAGTTAACTATAATCAAAAGTCAAAACCAAAAACTGTGCAATTTTCTTGCTATCTGTAAGATTATTTTCATTTATAATGTATAGTGTAGCACAGAAAGTGATTTGCATTTCCTCTTGCTTTATCATAGGGTAAAGCATAAACATCTCGTTATTGCACTTTGATCAAATTTTTCTTCTTTGACATATTTGTAATTTACGATATTTTCCTAAATTTGATATAAAAGTGCTAAATAGAATTGTACTACACATTGTGACAACTTAAAGAATGTTATAAAGATATGCACTCAAGACTCATCAATGAGTTCAGTTACATGAAACGTATTTGATAACGTGCCAGCAATAATCCTGCCAATCAAGGTTTCCTACAGGTTAACATCTTTCTTAAAATATGCACCACTTCACACTTCTCTGCACTATCTATTTCAGCAGTATTAGTCCAAAGTTTATACAACCATACCTCTTTCATCTTGCCAGAATCAATAACAAAAACAACATCATTGACTGTGATGCTAGTTTCCGCAATATTAGTAGAAAGAATCTGCAACAATAAAGTTATTTTGTAGTTACTATAGAAGTAAAGACAGCATGAATCAAAGTGAACACCTGAAAAAATAATTTGATACTTGCTATTTTGCGAATGCCTAGTGGTGGAGTTTTTAGCACCTTCTTCTGATCTGATGTTTGCATATTTGAATGCAGCATAAAAACTTGGTATCTAATGGTAAAACAGAAGTGGAATTGTTTCAGAATGAAAACTTTTTTTAAAATGTTGGAGAAAAAGCATCAGGAATAGAAACCAAAGGATTTACCTGTGAGCATTATCAGCAAACCTCTTGTCATCAAAGAGAATTCGATCCCTCAAGCCAACTATCTCATCATATCCAGGAAGAAAAATTAAAACTGCTCCTTTTTAAATAAAAGTAGGATACAGATGTTACATAGTAAACTCATTTTAATCACAGGAAAAAGGTGCACCAATAATATGTATTTGTAATACACAAAGGACTTACATGTAATACATCAGTGTATTTAGTTACTACACGAAGGCTGTGCATTTGTCTGAGTCTTCTGCAGTGGCTGGCTCCAGGGATGCCTAAGCAAATCAGCAGCCCCAGGGTCAGCCACATGGGCTGTTGCTGGGGCAGTTTGGGTGTGGGAGTCTGGGGTGAGCTCAGAGGAGTGGTTAACACTCGGGGGGGGGGGGAGGGGGGGTTTCTCCTCAGAAGCTGCTGGGATGTCTCTGAAGCTCCAAACCAGAGGGAATGCTGGGGGCTCCTCCCTATGCTGCCCCCAGAGCTCTCACTGGTTGTGGTTCCCAGACAATGGGAGCTGCAGAGCCAGCGCTTGTGATGGGGCAGTGTATGGAGGAGCTTCCCCAGACTCCCATCCCTTCCCATAGGAGCTGCAGGGCATGCTGATTGCTTCTGCGGAACTGTGGAAAGCCAGGTGGGTAGCCTGCCAGCCCTCCTCCAACACCTCCACCCCACCCATGCATCCTTGTGCCCCAGGATTGTGCCCCCCCGACACCCATGTCCCAGTTTTTAAGTTAGGTGTATAAGCAAGTCATAGACAGATCACAGGCCATGAATTTCTCTTTACTGACTCTGATCTGCCCATGACTTTTATTAAGTACTTTTGACTAAAACTTAGCCTTATTTATTACTATTCACAAAAAAGGGTGGTCTTTGATATATCTGAAACAAACTTTATCCACAGTAACTTATTAAAAAACAAAAATATTTTAATTTGTGCTTACCTGCATCACAACTATGACAGATGTTGTAAAGTAGGTGCATAATCAGATCCAGATCCACTTTTTCATCATCAAAACTGTGATGATAAGCTTTCAATAGTTCTCTGTCTTCTGCACTAAGGTCACCACCATTTGCTTGCACTAGAGAACTTTCATCCAGATTTCCAAACTCTAATGAAGCACTGAAACACACACATAAAATAAGCGTAATCCTCAAGCAGCAAGAGTGGAAGCATGCATTATACTACCAGGCTTTACTGCAGCCATGAATTCAAAATCAGATCAAAGCTAGCAAGATATCCAGGTGACAATTCAACTCATGCTTAATGAACTGAAATACTGTTTTATTAGGGCTAAGCTTAGATGGCTTTAAAAACAAGTGAAATAACAACCAGACACCCAATTTATCTTTTAAACAGTAGTTAAAAAATGCATTTTTCCACCAACATGTAGCTTTAGCCAGTCAAACACTCACAACCGCGTTTCTTTGAATAGGTGGTAAACCAGTTTAACAGTTCTATGATTCTATAGGTGGTGAAGACCATCAACATCATCCTGCTGCAGAGGGTCATCCTGGGTGACATGGACTTCATTGTCACTGGTTTAACCATTATAGGCTTCCCCAACTGCAGGGGGGCAATTGACGGTACCCACATCCCCATCCTGACCCCCGATCACCGGGCCTCGGACTATATCAATAGGAGGGGATACTTTTCAATGGTGCTACAAGTTGTCATGGACCATGTGGGCCAGTTCACAGACATTTACATCGGGTGATCGGGGAAGGTGGACAATGCTCATGTGTTCAGGAACTCCAGTCTCTTCCACAGGATGCACGCTGGCACATTTTTCCCCGACTGCACCATCAGGGTTGGGGGAAGTGGACATGCCCATGTGCATCATAACCAACGCAGCCTACTCCTTGCTCCACTGGCTAATGAAGCCCTACACAGGACAGCTGGACCCCACAAAAGAACAGTTCAACAAAAGGCTCAGCAGGTGCCATATCGTTGTTTGTAGAGGATGCCTTCGGCCACCTCGAGAGGAAGTTCCAGAGTCTCCTCTCTTATCTGGATCTCAGCAACCAGAACATCCCCCAGATGGTGGCAGCCTGCTGTGCTCTCCACAATATATGTGAAAACAATAGAGAGACTTTCCTGCCAGGGGCAGAGGTAGAGCGGCTGAGCCAGGGCTTTGAAGCAGCCGGGCACTGCTGCCATTTGGCAAACTCATCAGGGGGCTGTGCTCATCAGGGAGGTTCTAAGAGTTGCTGTGAGACTCTCCCCCAGGCCTTCCCACAAGGGGCCTCTGCATTGCCGATGTGTGCCTTTCCTCCCACACCCTTCCCTTCCCCTGCCCACCCTTCCCACCTTTCCCCCTTGCTCTGCAGAAAAAAGGACTTTTTGTTTTGAAAAACAACTGTTATTTTTATATGGGGAATATGCAACAGGGGAGGGACTGGAGAAAGAATCTCAGAGGAGGGAGAGGAGAGGGCTGGGACTGATGCCTGCCTCAGGTATCTTGGGATGCCTCAGCTGCAGGTCCCACTGCCACATGTCTGCAGGCCTCAGTGGCCCCTGGGGGGGCTAGGACGAGAAGCCAAAAGGTGGATGCTGGTGCTGGGAGTTGAGGGATGGCGGGTGCAGGGCATGACTGATGGACTAACTGATAGCCACGACCAGGCTCTCCACTGCGGTGGTGATGGAAGAGCACATGGTGTCATGCTGGGGGGGCAGCTGCTGCCAGATCATCCTTCTCAGCTCCTGGTCAGCCTGGCACACCTGGAGCCCATCCTCCAAGTTCCTGTTCAAGGAACGGAGGTCCTTTACTTGTGGCTCTCACAGGGTTAGGAGAATGGTGTGGGAGGTGGTGGATGCGCCATGCCGACAGCTCATCCAGCTGTGAAGAAAAGTGACAAAGGCAGTCATCCTAGAAGCACATGAAGCCTAGTCCTAATCTCTGAGCCAATACCCAAGGTCTTGGTTCAGATGATAGCAATGTTCTTCGAGCAATGTCATCTGTTGCCTAGACAGCAGACACTTTCCTACAGGGGCACAGAAGACCCAGGGGAGCCTCTCTATCCCCATGTCCCGGGGACAAGCAGGCATGGGTAGGTGCCAGCCAGGCCAGGAACCTGTGGGTGAGAGGAGGGGACAGGGCAGCTCAGCTTCCTTCTGTGTCCCGCACACGCCAGACCAAGAACTGGCAGCATCCTGCAGAGGTACAACTTCTGTCCCTGACCACTGGAGAAAGTGGGGAGGATGTTGGTGGAGGGGTGTGTGAGCAGCAGATGCTGCTTGCTGGAGAGAGTGCTAGTGGGGTCCCCTCCTTTTTCTCCCCCCACAAGGTTCCCATGCAGGGAATCGGTGTCCGCTGCATCGCTGAGCTTGAGCGGGAGCAGATGCTGCCCAAGAGTGCAGGCATGAACCTTTAACATGTGCAGCACTACTGTGTTTCCAAGACCCCAGCCTCCTTAGTGGTGGCTTGTGGTGGGAAGGTGTCCTACCACAAAGGCCGGAGTAAGGCAGGTCTGTGCAGGAACCTTGTGAGAAGGACTGAGGGGTTCCTTTGTGAAAGTGTCATGGGGCTGAGCGCGCCAGTCTGGTGCTCCACATGCACGGGCTGCTGTGCAAGCCCCAGGCCAAGAAGGCCAACCGAGAAATACACAGTCCCTCGCCGCCCGCCCCCGCGTGTGTATAGGGAAAGTGACAGAACTCACCTGAACTTCCTCCCCCAGCTTTGCCTGAACCCTGGGAGACATCCTGGGAGGGGGAAGATGGGCTCCAGGCTGATGACAACCTCATAGCTGGCAGGCATGGTGTCCAGGCTGGCCTGTCCTCCTCCTCATCCTGGCTGTCCTCCTCCTCCACAGCCCCACCCTCTTGGAGACTGACAGTGGGCGTGCCTTGGCCGGAGTCCACAATAAAGGGGAGGGGGGGAAAGAGTGGCTGGCCCCCCTCCCAGGATAGCATCCAGATGCTCGTAAGAGTGGCAGGTCTAAGGTGCCGCTCCAGAGTGGAAACTCTGTTCCCTGCCTTTGTGTAGCCCTGCTGCAGTTCTTTAATTTTCATCCACACCTGGTCCTGGGTGTGACTATGCCACCCTCTGGGTCTGGCTCATGTGGGGCCACAAGCCCTTTCCCTTCTGCCTGAAGCTTTAAAGACTGCAGGAGAATGGAAGGATTAGAGTTGTCAGGGCTGTGACCAGAGTGGTCACAAATGCAGCAGTGGGAGGCCTCTGGAGGCCAATTATTTCAAAACAGCATTTGAGCATCCACACTAACCCTATTTCAAAATAACAATTTCAAAGTAGGCATTATTTGAAATAATTTCAAAATAAAGGGCTTGCTATGTGGACACTCACATTGTTATTCTGAAATAACTTCAAAATAACTCCCCAGTGTAGACATGCCCCTGTAGACATTGTAATAAAAGCTGAACCCAAGGGGAATTGACTTATTCCAGAAATTCAATATCTGCACCTGTCTGTTCTGAACTATAAAGAGATAGCATGCAGCTCACAAATTCTCTCAAGTGCAAGAATTGGTTTTGTAACCCCTAATGTGAGAACACTTATCTTGAATCATTTGTGGCTTTTAGTGGCTAACTGATTATAACAGCTGGATGAAGAATTATAGGGGGGCATACTTTTGCATTTCAATTCCAATATTTCCATTGGAAGTATTTGGAATTTTCCATTAATGTCTGTATTGGGATGAAAAAACTGGATATTATCTGTCGTATAGAAAGTGTTAGCCTTTTTACATGATCACGTGAGATATCTAGGTATTTCTTGCCTATTTCAGCAATTAATGGTCCTGTTGTACCTTAAGAGACTTTGGGAAATTCCATGGGATTCAGGCTTAAAAATCTTAGCATCCTGGAAAATTCTGAAATATCTACAAGTCTCAGAGGGGTAGCTATGTTAGCCTGTAACTAAAAAAACCCAACCTTAGAGACTAACAACAAAATACAGATAGTATCAAGAGCTTTCGTGGGCACAACTCACTTCTTCAGATGACTGGAGCAAGGAGAAAAGTGGGTTGTGCTCACAAGCTCACGATACTATCTATATTTTGTTGTTAGTCTCTAAGGTTTGTTGTTTTTGGTGGATTTTTTTATTTTGCTTTTTTTTTTTTTTTTTAGTTACAGACTAACACAGCTACCCCTCTAAGACTTTTAAATATTTCAGCATTTTCCAGGATGCTACGATTTTTAAGCCTGAATCCAATAGAATTTCTTAATTTTGTGGTTGAACCATTTACTTTCACCCCACCGAGACCTTTATTAACTTAAACAAGTAATAGCACAACATCTTAGTCAAACTCAAAAGGTGGTGTGCAGTCTCTCTCTTACAGGTTAAAATGTTAAGAGTGCAATTCATTCTCTTGCATGATGTCAAAATAACTCAAGAAAGAATATTGCCTGAATGTGACCTGAATAATCTGACTGGGACCATGAGCAGCCTCATGAGTGAACTGGTAGAAGAGCAAGCAGGAAGAGTAAAGTTTTTACTTAAGAATTTTATGGCATCCTAAGGATTTCTCAGAATTGAAGAAGTGCTAGCTCTTTAAAAGAGAGTTCCTGGATGCTCAGTGCTTTTGAAAAAAAATCAGACCAATATCCAAGATGCCTAAACATGGCCATAGAAGCTCAATTTTAGACACCCATTTTTGCCAATCTTGGTCTTTCTGGACATTGAAAACAAGGACTGGCAAAGAGATTTTCTGTTAGGGGGCTCACTGATGCCATATGGGATAAAAATATATGTATTCCTGAGCTGCGTTAGCTGTTCCATCACTGAAGGACTCAGTGAGTGTTTAATGGGTGATCCTTATGCGTTTCAAACCATCAGTTTAACAAGTAAATTAAAAAAAAACCTCCCCCACCTGAAAGCAAAAGGGAAGGAAAAGCAAAACAAGAGACTTAAACAGAAAGAGAAGAACTTTAACATGCTATCCAAGCAGAAAAGCAAAGACTGAGTATGTCTTACAGTTTCAGGGCTTTCAAACCAAGCATTTGAACTCCTCTTGATTTCTACAGAGTCACCCAGCAATGGGGAATGCTACAGTGGACGTGAAACAGAATTTTATAATGTATTTGAAATACATATTAAGCCACCTTGTCCTATTACAGGAGGTTTATTTTTTTTTAAAGTGAGAATATCTTCTGGAGTTATACATGATTTTGCCAATTGGCTTTTTGTGCCAGATTTTAGAAGCTAGAGAACTAAACAATGTTGTATCCATGAAAGATATGCATTAATATAAAGGGCATTTACATGTTGAATAACTGTTTCAGCAAAGCAGGAATATCTTACCTGTAAGATTCCAGAAGATCTACAATCTCAGTCTGTCCAAAGTGTTTAGCCCAATCCAAAGCCATCCTGAAATAGTTATAAATCTTTACTGTCTCATTTTAGAACTAAAAATACTAACATGACCTTTTAATAAATCAACTACAGTTTCTATACACCCCTTTATTAAACACTTGTTAATATCTTGTGCTCTCATCAACGTAGTATTCACTGGATATATGTTTTCACACTTGGAAGCATATGATATCTAAAGAATTCCCCACAAAGTAAATTTGACAGCTCTGTGCAAGAGTAAATACCAACAAGCTAGAATACAAAATAAATTATTTTACTTCTTCAGCTGAAAGACATAAACCCATGTGGAAGACTAAGTTAAACTTAGTATGTTCAGTGCATACGTAAACCCTGGTCTACACTAGGGAGTTCAACAAGGACAAGTGCAGAGTCCTGCACTTGGGACGGAAGAATCCCAAGCATAGTTACAAGCTGGGGACCAACCAGTTAAGTAGTAGTTCTGCAGAAAAGGACCTGGGGGTTACAGTGGATAAGAAGCTGGATATGAGTCAACAGTGTGCCCTTGTAGCCAAGAAGGCTAATGGCATATTAGGTGCATTAGGAGGAGTATTGCCAGCAGATCTAGAGAAGTGATTATTCCCTTTATTCGGCTTTGGTGAGGCCACATCTGGAGTATTGTGTCCAGTTCTGGGCCCCCACTACAAAAAGGATGTGGACGCATTGGAGAGGGTCCAGTGGAGGCAACCTAAATGATTAGGGGCTGGAGCATATGACTTATGAGGAGAGGCTGAGGGAGTTGGGTCTGTTTAGTCTGCAGAAGCGAAGAGTGAGGGGGGATTTGATAGCAGCCTTCAACTTCCTGAAGGGGAGTTCCAAAGAGGATGGAGAGAGGCTGTTCTCAGTAGTGACAGATGGCAGAACAAGGAGCAATGGTCTCAAGTTGTGGTGGGAGAGGTCCAGGTTGGATATTAGGAAAAACTATTTCACTAGGAGGGTAGTGAAGCACTGGAATGGGTTGCCTAGGGAGGTAGTGGAGTCTCCATCCCTGGAGGTGTTTAAATCTCGGCTTGACCAAGCCCTGGCTGGGTGGATTTAGTTGGGATTGGTCCTGCCTAGAGCAGGGGGCTGGACTTGATGACCTTCTGAGGTCTCTTCCAGCTCTATGGTTCTATGATTCTATGAGTTATTTTGAAATAACTCGCCTTATTTCAAAATAACAAGCAGAGCGTCCACACAACTAACCCCATTATTTTGAAATAATGGGCTGGTTATTTCAAAATAATAACTCCTGTTTTCCATGAGGAATAATACTTACTTTGAAATAGTTATTTCAAATAGCAGTAACGTGGACACTCCACTGCTGCTATTTCAAAATAACGACTCCCCAGAGTGATTCAGAGTAATTATTCCCTAGTGCTTCCTGGGGCTCTCAGTTGCGGTAGTGTGTCCACATTAAGGGAGCCTGCCTCGGACTAATTTCAAGGCTTCCCTGTAGCGTGGACACATTATTTTGAAATAATTTATTTTGAAATAACAACTCCCAAATAACTAAGAGATTCATATGTACAAAAATTTGGTTTTTACAATTAAGATCTTTGTTCATTACCTTCTCCTAAGGCCAACTGTATTGTTGGCTCCCAAAATCAAGTCTGTTTTGCATGTTTCTGATATCAGTATCTGCCTGATATAAATCCACTGGTAGACCAAGTCCTACTTCAATTTGTATTACAATGATCTACCATCATCTTAAGTTATCTTTCCTAATAACTAGAACAATGAATTAATGGGTACAGATGGTTGAAAATCAAGGTTATTCTATTTCAGTGGTCACCAACCAGTAGATCGGGATCTACCGGTAGATCTTGGAGCCTCTGACAGGTGATCCTGACTGGTTTGGCCAGGAAGCTATCAAGTGCTGGCACTTCAGTTGCTCCTCCATCCACTGTCATGTTGCTCCTGTCCCCTGCCTTGGAGCTGCCCCACAGGAGCCTCCTGCTTGCTGTGCAGGGTGTGGGAGGGAGAAGAGGGGGGCACTGATGTCAGGGTGACCCTCCTCCCCCCACTTCTGTACCCTATCTCCACACAGAGAGAAGGGGATGGAGGGAGCTTGACAACACAAACCTCTGTCACTCTCTCTCACACAGACACACACACAGTCCTTCCCTCTAATCTCCTAACCCAACACACGTGGGGGGTTGTTACTTCTGTTACTGCTTGCAAAGTGTGTTATGTTTGTTTTTTGACTGGTCTGAACACTTCATAATTTTTTTTTTTTTTTTTTTAAATACACTTACATTTATTCTTTGAGTAGTGAGTTCTAAAATGCTTAACCTATCCTGGCTGGAGTAATTATCCCTGTGGTAATTGCTGCTCCTGGACGTGGCTGGCATGTCCCGCCAGCCCCTGAGAAAGGCAGAGCAGGGGGGGTCTCCAGATGTGTCCTGACCTGCAGACACCACTCCTGCAGCTCTCATTGATCAATAATGGGGAACCGTGGCCAGTAAAAGCAGGGCAAGGGTATTTGGGTTTGGTCTTACTTTGCACTTAAATTGAAAAAGTGATCTTGTGGTTAAAAAGTTGGAGACCACTGTTCTATTTACAGACAGTACCACACATCATTCCTGAAGAGAAAGAAGGTCAGAATAGTGTGTAATCTCTTTTCAGTCATGAATATAAAACTCCCCTTTAATACAAATGGAAAGCATTTTGGTCCTGGTCCACTGCCTATTGAAATAAATGGAAAGAACTATGTTTACTTCAGTGGGTTCTGCTTTAACTCTTTGAAACAGAAGCCATATGCCAGTGCACTTAAAAACAATTCCAAAGCAAAGATTCTACAAGTAAATATTTTGAAAAAGTTTTGAAATTAAGAAATGACACTAGGCAGAAAGAGTAAAGAAAACAGGGCAGAATAAAAAAAAACTACAGTTTGTCAAGATTAAGATAATACCAAAATACACAATTATTTCTGGTTGTAAACAAAAAGCTTGCCTACTTAGAAAATGTAAACAAATTATATTTTGAAAAAATGCAAGTGATTTTTTACCAGCCATTGGATGATTTGCTGTGGACATTTGCTCCCATTCCAATCAGCTGTTCTACCTGACTTAAGAAACCTCTCCCTGAAGCAACCATTAGTGCAGTTGCACTGGTATCACTGTGTCTGTAATCAACTAATAAGGAAAAATTAAAACATTAGTGTTCTGGGCAAAATGGAAATTCTTCAAGCAATGCTACTGACTCCTCCAAACATTATGTTTACCAGTCTTGCTAAATTCCACCCACTGAAGGAGAGATTAGTTTTTTGGATAAAGGAGAAAAAAAAAAAAAAAAACATTTATTTTTTCCATCGTTAATCCTCATAAACTTAACATCATACTACACAAACCAATTCTATTAAAAAATGTGTATACTTCAAGAAGACTATAGTAATAAGCAATAAGGATAAAAAAATATTAATTGTACAGATCTTAAATCAATTCTCAAAGAGGTATTTTAATGTAAAAATAAACAAAATTGAGAAACTGGTCGATGCAGAATTCACAATACTTTTAACTTGTTTCATTATTTTGTAAAGCCTATGTAAGAAACTCCGCATCCCAGTAAGAAAGATAAGTTCACTAAGGTAAGAGAAACCTACCACTGACATTTTCAGTTAAAATAAGGTGAAACACCTGAGCAAAGGCATCGACATCTTTATGCAACCATATATCAGAGAGACAAGAATCCATTTCTTTTATTAGCCATGGTTCCAGGCAATTCACATCTTTTTCAGTCTGAAAAAAGATAATGGACTTGAAAAACAAAATGTATTTGAATCTTCTCTAAATCTACTAATCTAATGTTTTACATTCTTCACACACACACCCTCCAACTCACCCACCTCTCACTATTTTAATAATATACTAGAAGAATCCACTACATTATCACAGAAATTGGAATTGTGGCATACAAAAGTCACATTTCCTCAAATAAAATTATTATTAAAGGGACAAGAATAGTAAGTGTGGGCTCATTATCTAAAATAAGGTAAGATCTAATATAGAGTTAAATTATTTTCACTAATCTGTAAAAGAATGGAAGAAAATATTTTAAGTAACTGAAATAAAAGCTTTTCATTTAAAAGCATTTTTGTTATTCTAAAAAACCTCCATATCAACAATTTCACTATTAACCCATTTTCTACACTTACTAAACACAAAACTGTAAACATCACTACCTCTAAACATGCAAATATATAATCTTACATGTAAACATGTACTTGTAGTTTATGTTCAATTCAGTTCTTTCCTAAATATCACACAGGAAAATCTGTCACAAACACTTTTCGGAGCTGAAAGTTTCTCAGATGATCACACAGAATATTATGACCAGAACTCAATTTCACTTTATCACTCAAGACTGAGACACACACCCCTTAAGACTAAACTACAAATAATTCCATCTAAATTAAACTAATTCGGAACTGCAAAGATGTTGTAAACAAAGGTGCCTTCACTTTGCAGCAGTTGCCTGAGCAAGTCATTCGTTCCCTCCCTACTACTGCTTATAAAGGAACAGTCCCTTATCTATCTATATATTTTAGAAACGTGCATCTGTCTGTCTGAGTCTGTTTATTCAAGAACTTCTAAATGGTAAGAGCTAGGACCAGCAAATTTGATATACAGCTTCCTCTTCTTTTATCTTAAAGCAAGGTCAAGATTTGGCTGTGCCAGGAAAATGTAATCTGCCTGGAATGAGCCTGCACTCTCCACCCCTCTACCTCCTGGGCCAGGACCTTCTGCCCCAGTCCAGCGCCCCCTAGGACAAGCCAGCAGGCAGGGTGCACAGTCCCCCTTTCCTACCGCATGGACAAGCTGGCAGGAAGGGTGTGCATTCCACCATCCCAAACCCAGGAGAAGCCAGAAGGCAGGGTGCATAACCCCTGTAGCCGGGGGAAAAGTCAGCAGGCGAGGTGCGCGGTCCCCACTGCCTCTCCTGGAGAAACCGGTGGCCACCTCCACCCCCCGAGCCCTTCCTTACCCCCCCCTCACTCTTGCACTGCCTCACATCCCCCAATCTCCTGCCATGAGCTCCTCAACCCCCCACTCTGACTCCTGCACCCCCATGCTTCCAGCCTCCTGCCCTGATCCCCCCACATCCCGAGGCCCTGTCCTGACTCCTGCACCACCACACTGCCAGCCCCCTGCCCTGAAGGACCCAGGTAACTCTGGATCAGTCTTCTATTTTTTAAATATACAAAAGTGTAAGACTTCTGTGATATTGTTTAACTAATCAAATGCTTTGGTGATAAGCATTCCCACTTGTCTACTATATATTAAGCAAAGATGATAATTGCATGATAGGTGCAAATTTTTAATCAAAAATATCTTTAATTGGTACTTTAATACATTTGTCAAGACTGCCTTAAATTTGAACTTATTGCATTTTTCAAATACATTCTGTCAACCATTTAGATAAGTAATATTATTTAAGAAGATTAGCTAAATGTGAACATGAAAGATTATCGGTAAATGGTTCTTACGGACCATTGTTTCAAGGACTTCCATATCAGCTTAGCTTAGTTTACAACAAAGAGAAGATATTTTCCAGTACTGACAGTTCAGCTTGAACTCTGAAAGGGATGGGTCACTGCCCAGTATAATTGTTCTGTCACTGAAACAAGCCAGTATGACTTGGAAGAAAAAGAAGAAAGACTGTTGAGTAAAGATTTTTACAGTCACTTTTGAGACCATAATATTTTAATATTCATTTACTGTTCATAGCAGTCTGAGGTCTTCTGGGAAATATTCACTCATTCTTGCAACCAACAGATTAAAAAAACTCAGACTACCAATGTAGATACCAGATATTTGATCATTCAGTTCTGACTAAAAGAAAAGCATACCAGTTGACTGAATACTGTGTCACCACCATCATCAAGCAAGTCATACTCTTCAGCCACACTTGGAACAGTTCTCTGTCTCTGAGATTCTGGTTTGCTAGTCTCATCTTGAGCGGAATACCATTCTGTAAGAGTTGTTTGCTGTTTCTCTTCTAAAACATTGATAATTTTAATAAAGCACTAATAAGGAACTGTTTTATTACCTAATACTTTCATTTATTAATACGTTTAAAATTGTGTTGGGAACATTACCATACATACTGACCAAACGGCATAAATAGAAAAAAATATTGTATATGCAACCCTTTGGATAGAACGTTGGCTCAAATCCAGGGGCAGTTTCTAGTAACTAGTGAAGATCTTCCAAAGTATCATTACTGCAAACCTTTGCTCTAAGAGCAAGGAACAAAGCCATAGAACAAAGAAGGCTCAAGCCAGAAATGATCAGGACAAAGTACTATTAACTGTAATGGAACAGGAGTTCCAAGCAGAGATGTTAAATAGCAAGTAATTGAATAGTCGTATCAGAGGCAGCAGCGCAACATGGCAGGCGGGAGCCAGTCCGTGAGGGATCTGAGCTCCCTGAGGACAGAGGCTGCTGCCGTGGAGCAGCCTCTGTCCAAGGCAGGCCCACGCTTGCTGCAGACAGAGGCGGCTCAGTGGGATGCCAGAGCAGCCTCTGTCTGCGGCCAGCTTGGACCCCTCGTGGACGCGGCTGCTGCCGCGGAGCAACCTCTGTCTGAGGTGAGCCCAGGCTCTCCATGAACAGAGGCTCCCCTGCCCCCCTTCACACTGCTGCAACTGATAGAGGCTTTTAAGCCTCCTCCCCCCATCACTGGCTCCTCTCCCCCCCCCCACCTGCCTCTGTAGGAGCCAGCGGGGGGAGGGAGAGCGAAGGAGAGAGAGGTCTGTGGAGCCAGCACACATGGAAAACCAGCTTAAAAGTTGGCTCTCTGCATCAGCTCCTGCCTGCCCTCCTCACACTCGACACTGCTGCCTCTCTATTAGATAATGCTTATCGGTTAATCGTATAGTCGTCTACACATTGATATCCCTAGTTCCAAGTAAGGAATTACTACAAAAAGTTTCTTGAAAACTTTTGAAATGATCAAGCAAGAGGAATTAAATGGCTCCTAGCTCAGGTGCCAGCAAATAATTTTAGATGGGGCCACTTCAGAAATTTTTGAAGTGGCCCTGGGCCTCCCCAGAAGGGGCGGGACCTCAGGCAGAAGGGGTGGGACCAGGACACTTCCATGCTTCCCCACCCACAGACCTCGATTAGCCTGGAAATGTGGGGAGCACATGAAGTCTTTGCCCCGGCTCAGAGAGAACTGCTAGCTGTTCTGAACTGCTGGCAGTTCCCTCTAGGCACCCATGCCCCTGGCGGCTGGAGGAGACTTTGCACACTCCCTCCTCCCCTCCACCCCCGGTCAATCAGGGCCTGGGGATGGGGTGAGCACAGGAAGTCTCTCGCTCCCTGCCTCTGCCTTGCAAGGAGGCACCATGCTTAGCGTCAACTGCCAGTACCTGCTAGTATTACTGATGATGAATTATCTGGGGTTCTACTCCATTAGAAACAGAAAAAAGGGGGGGGGGGGGGGAAACAGAAAAACATTCACCAAGTGGGAAAAAAAGTAAAAAAAAAAAAAAAAACAGGAAATTATTTCAAGTTATTACAAAGTGTAAAACAAAAAAGTAAATAATTTAGGGATTATATGGATCCACTGCAGTTTGTAATGGAAACAAAATATATTTCTGAACAAAAATGTTGGTCATGTTTTGCTACTAAAAACAGTTGCTACCAATGTCTCCTTTCTCCCATTGCAAAATAAGTACACCAACCTCGCAGTTTTTCTTTTTTGTATTTTACCATCTCTTTATTTGTATATCCTGTACTTCGTAAGAGGTCTTCAAGAAACATCTCCTTAACTTCATATGGTCTTCCTTGTACTGAAATTATAAATTGTTCATCTTTAGAATTTTTAGATTTTCCTTGCCTCCATTAGTTATCCTTACATGATGGAAATAAATGCATCTGCTTTTGGTATGGAGAAGAAGACGATTTCTACAAAATTCCAAAGGCTATTTTAAATATTCAATAATAATTTTTATTTAACTTTGGAAAGAGTACTGAGTCAACAGATGTGCATTTTACAAAAAGAATTAAAATACCAATTGGGTGCTTTGTCTTTTTAATCTCTTTAAATGTATAGGGCATTTGTGTGAAGAACAGATGTGCATAGATAGAGAATAGTTCATTTTCATAAAGCTTCAAAAATTAACAACTCAATCATGGTCAGGCTAGCCAACTGTGCAGATGAACTTTGATGCTAATTGCCATTGTCAGACTGATATAACAATGATACTCAAGCATCTAAAAAAAACAAACAAACCAACCCAGTGAATTAACTTTTAAATGAAAGTGTAATATCTCACCAGAGCTCTTAAAAAAAAAAAATACTGGAAATTCTAAGCCTGTTTCTCAACAATCTAAAATGAACCTATTTTGACAGGAAGAAAACTAGCTCTAAAACTTCATCCCTTAACTTCTAAGCCACTCTTCCTAGAATTAGAACTGAAAGTAAAGTGTGGAAAAGCAGAGTTGACCATTGTAAGCCAAAGAATGTTTTCAGCCACTCTTGGTCTGAGATTCCCTTATGAAGAGCCTCCTGCTTATGAATACGACAAGGAGTCCTGTAGCACCTTATAGACTAACAGATGTATTGGAGCATAAGCTTTTGTGGGCAAAGACCCACTTCGTCAGATGCATGTAGTGGAAATTTCCAGAGGCAGGTATAAATATGCAGGGAAGAATCAGGCTAGAGATAACGAGGTAAATTCAATCAGGGAGGATGAGGCCCACTTCTAGCAGCTGATCTGGAGGTGTGAACCACCAAGAGAGAAACTGCTTTTGTAATTGGCTAGCCATTCACAGTCTTTGTTTAATCCTGAGCTGATGGTGTCAAATTTGCAGATGAACTGCAGCTCAGCAGTTTCTCTCTGAAGTCTGGTCCTGAAGTTTTTTTGCTGCAGGATGGCTACCTTTAAATCTGCTATTGTGTGTCCAGGGAGATTGAAGTGTTCTCCTACAGGTTTTTGTATATTGCCATTCCTAATATCTGATTATTAGGAGGCAGGCCAGTCCTCGCCCACAAACAACCCGCCAACCTGAAGCATATTCTCACCAGCAACTATGCACCACACCACAGTAACTCTAACTCGGGAACCAATCCCTGCAACAAACATTGGTGCCAGCTCTGCCCACATATCTACACCAGCGACACCATCACAGGACCTAACCAGATCAGCCACACCATCACTGGCTCATTCACCTGCACATCTACCAATGTAATATATGCCATCATGTGCCAGCAATGCCCCTCTGCTATATATACTGGCCAAACTGGACAGTCCCTACGCAAAAGAATAAACAGACACAAATCAGATATTAGGAATGGCAATATACAAAAACTTGTAGGAGAACACTTCAATCTTCCTGGACACACAATAGCAGATTTAAAGGTAGCCATCCTGCAGCAAAAAAACTTCAGGACCAGACTTCAAAGAGAAACTGCTGAGCTGCAGTTCATCTGCAAATTTGACACCATCAGCTCAGGATTAAACAAAGACTGTGAATGGCTAGCCAATTACAAAAGCAGTTTCTCCTCTCTTGGTGTTCACACCACCAGATCAGCTGCTAGAAGAGGGCCTCATCCTCCATGACTGAATTTACCTCGTTATCTCTAGCCTGATTCTTCCCTGCATATTTATACCTGCCTCTGGAAATTTCCACTACATGCATCTGACAAAGTGGGTCTTTGCCCATGAAAGCTTATGCTCCAATACATCTCTTAGTCTATAAGGTGCTACAGGACTCCTTGTCGCCTTTGCAGATCCAGACTAACACGGCTAGCCCTCTGACACCTGCTTATGAATGCAGATCAACTGGGGTTAGCCCAAATATTTTTTGATTCAGGAAGCAGTCCAATTTTTCTGACTGCTTTTATTGTTCAGTGATACCTTTATATGCATTGTTCTGATGAAGGATAATATGGTTACTGCTGCCCCTTCTAACTGAGTTTATCCCCACATAAATCAGGCCTAACACATTCTCTTCCTACTCTAATAACATGTAGTAACAACTAATAAGCCCACTGTGATAAATATAAGATCTTGCAAGAATAGGAACTTTCAAAGTATACTATATTAAGAAGTAGTGGCCTTATAGGATAGTCCTAGTTTGAGGGCAAGATATGGGCTGCGGGCCAGATCCAGCCCATGGGCTGCCCCGCTGGAAGCCTCAGGCACAGAGCAGCCAGCTGCTTCAGAGCAACTCCACATCGCTTTAAGATGCTGGCTGCTTCCCATGCCACTTTGCTCTGGGTGCCGGGGAAAACCGGCCAATGGAAGCTGAGAGATTTTGTTGGGGGAAGGGGGTGCAGCATGCAAAGCCTCCCTCTCCCCCCAACACTTGGAGACGAGAGCCACAGGAAGCAGCATGGAGCAGCGTGGAGCTGCAGCAGGCAGGGAGCCTGCCTCAGGGCTACTGGCTGGGAGCCATCTAAGTGAGCACCTCCTGGCCACAGCTTGCCTCTAGCACCCCAGGCCGTTCTTCCCCTGCAACTCCCTTCCCCAGATCACCAACCCCTCCTGCCCCAAACCCTCTATACGCCCCCCCTCTAGGTCACCACTCCTTCCCAGATCCTGCACCCCCTCCTACACCTCTTCCCCAGGCCATAAATTACATAGAAAAATAAAACTATGGGATTTCCTCTCAAAAACCAACTAAATTTTTTACACTTGAAAGTCTGGATTAAAACCTTATCAATACAACATGGCAGGAATTACACACTCAAAGTTGCTTCTAATTTTCTCTGCATAAAGCTGGACTTGTTTTCTTGTCTTTTATATCCCGCTTTATTCCCTTACCACTAAACTACACAAAAAATATAAAAATATTCCATAAAATACACTAATCTGGAATGGTTATAGAAATGTTTCAAAAACCAGCAACTTAAGGAATGCACATCAGCATACCATTTCAACTCTGATTCACTTAAGTATCCTTGATTAAATAAACCTTTATTCAATTACATTATGTTTTAAATGTGATACTTTTTTTTTTCTAACTAGAATTTGTCTTTAAAATTTGTGAGATTTAATACTTGTGCATACGCTATCATTTGACTTACTGTGTATCACTGGGCAGCTTCCAAAATATCTGATAAATAGATTCACATCCAGGGCAGCACTAGAAAGTATCAATTTCAAAGTTGTCTGTTTTTGCAATATGTCTCTCAACTTTGTTAGCAAGAAATCACTGAATCGATCCCTCTCATGTACTTCATCCTGTAATAAGCAGAAAAAGGACAAACATCCCAGATTCAGGATGAAAATTGGGGAAACTGTACCTTTCCTAACCTGTACAGTTGGCCAATAAGTTACACAAGTATTTGGCAAAAAGTAAATACCTTTTTAATAGCGTTAAGCAAAAAAGCTGTAAAAGGGCTTTTGCACAGCTCTCAGACCAGAATTCAGCTGCTAAATCTTATTATTAAAGATAACGCATGATTCACAAAACACAGCTAGATTTTCAGATCTTCAATTACATGTTCAGACTGGCAGTTGCAAAACAATCTCCTTCTCCCTGAAGGAATCTGATCTGGAAATCACTGAGACAAACCAGGATCCCCATAATTTTATTTTTATAAAATACATTTTCAGAGTTTATCAGTATTTACCATAAGAACATAAAAACAAAAGTCACACAATCTTCAATGAAAGATAATTTAGTCACAGATAGCTGATCTGTGCAAAGTATATATACTGTGTAACTTTTTCTAAGTCAAATAAATCAGAACTATTAAATTCTGAACATATCTTGCTCTATGTAACCATGTGTCCTTATGATTGTTACCTTTGTTGTTTTCTTTTATAATATGAAGCAAGACACAAATAATTAGTTTAAGCTCCTTAGCTCAGGGACTTTTCTGTATGTTTGTGCAGTAATTAGCACAAATAGGGCCATGGTCCTGAATGAAGTCCTTTAAGTACTACTGTAGTGCTACTACAATTACTTCTACTAATACCAGCTCCTGCTTACAGATTCCAACAATCCAAAATAATTAATTTAAGAGATCCACAAGCATTTAACACAATGTCCTACTTAACTCTGTTCTTGCAAGTGAGAAGGATACTAAAATTATCACAAATCCTGAGCTCTTTAAGGGTACATCTAGACTGCATTGCTATTTCGGGATACCGGAAGTATCCCAAAATAGCAACGCTGTGTCCAAGGAATGCGTCCACTATTTTGAATTTTTTTTCGAATTAACGGACATTCTTTCGCCATCCCTGTAAATCTCATTCTATGAGAAATAAGGGACGGCTTGAAAGAACACTTTATTTTGAAATTTGGCGCCATGTAGCTGTGCCAAATTTCGAAATAGCTTCTTTCAAAATTAAATCGAAAAAAATATGCAATTTGTGTAGCGCAAATTGCATATCTTTTTTCAATTTTACAGTGCAGTCTAGACGTAACCTAAATGACTAAGAACTTAGTTCTGAGCTCTCTGGCCTCTAGGAAGCAAAGCTCTTAAATACATACTTAACCGTAAGCATACAAATATCTCACTAACATCACACATAAATTGCAATGGGACAAATCACACGCTTAAGTGATTTGCAGAATAAAGGCCAGAATGCTCATAATTTTGAAGTACAGCATACTAATGGAAGTGTTGCTTTGATTTAGACTGCAAATAGAAACACAAGACATGGAATTCAGATATAGATTCATCAGACTCCACAGTTACTATATAAGCTGTCCTAAGACTTTCTGTATTTAGCCCCAAAGGATGTTGCAAACAATTCAGGATTCTATCCTCCCCTCAATACATCTGTGTACTCTTATTAATTTCAAACACCACCTGAGCCCATTAAACTGGCAGGCAGCATTTTTAATGCAGAAAAACATAAGTATACATACTACAAATGCAGCAAATACAGTATTCATTGTTTATATTCTGTTCAGCTGACATGAATATTTGAGACTAGTATAATATAAAGCCAATTAATGAGAAAAAATAAAGCCTGATTTCAAGTTGTCAAGGACTCCGTAATGTCACTCTGTATGAACACCTAAGGGTTCTTACCACAATAACATGCGTCACAGTTGATAGTGTGCTGTCTCCTGCCATTAGCGTGCGAAGTAATACACCATTAGTGCAAAATGTTAGCAGCGTCTTTGGGGAAACCCTAATTAAATAGTTATGAAACAGACATGTTCAAATTCTCTGCAACGTTATAAATTATACATAATTTAAAATATGCATTATTTCATATTCTTATTAAAAATGAATGCAACTTGCTCACTAAGAAATGACTCCTTAACTTGGGTCAGATTCAAAGTAAAAAAGCCTAAAATTAGAACCTTGACAATGTACCAATATGTCAACCTGTTTAGTTATATGGAAAAATCTACAGAATGGTCTAGTTGGTTAAAAAAAAATGCTCTTGAACTTTCCAGCTTATATCACTGAATAATATTTTCAACCATCAGTGCTTGAAATCAGATATGTCACACCAGCCTGGCTGGCAAGCCAGTCTTTTTTAGGCTACAACTGCACCAGAGAGCGTACAGTGTGGAGCTGCAGCAATGCAGGTGTACTGCTATAAGCTCTCAAATGCAACCCCTCTAAGCAGACGGGAGAGAGCTCTCCTGTCAGCTTAACTAACCCAGCCCTACACTGGTGATTAGGTCGGTGCAACTTACATCGCTTGGGCAGCATAAGTTATGCCACAGTAAGTGATTGTGTAGACATAGCCAAAGGGTGGTTGTATCTTATTCTCCAGAATCTCAGCTCCATGTCATCAGTTCCCATGTGATTATATTATTATTATCTGCAAAACTGAATTGCACTCAGATGTTATTTTGGTGTCCCCAATAGACAGAGCTAGGTGTGTGGGGAGAGCTTGGAAGACTGCCACTACTTTTCCCCCACCAATTCAAGGCCCAACAAATGCCTGACTAACATCCACCTCTAGCAATATATACAAAGCGCAGCAGCAAAGGGAGACACATAGGATAACAGAGCCGAGAATTCATTCAGCCTCTCAAAAGGAAGACAGCTCATGAAACCAGCCGAAAGGTATATTCTCTCCATCCCTAATCTACTTCTGTTCAGATTCCAAATCTGAAACAGCCTCTATAACTTCTGATTCTGGGTAGTCCCTAGTCACATACTACTTAGCAGAACTTTAAAAAAAATTACTTTTCGTCTCCAATACTCCCTTCTCTTGTCACTATTGTTGGAAATTCCACTATCCTCTCTGTCTCTTTCCCATTCAAGCTCCTTCTAGAAAACAGTTATTGTTTTAGGAGATATTTCCTAGGAAAACATGTGCTCCTATCTATCCCTGCCACCAAACCCTACAGAAACTAATTGTCCCTCCCCTCAGGTACTGCAACTGCCTCTTTTCTGGCCTGCCAGAAACTCATCTTGCCCAAGCCCTCTTCAGACTGTTAAAACACTAATGCAAGTCAATCATCCATTGCACTTGCTATTTTCATAATCACCAGCCCTTCTTAAAAACCCTTCACCAGCTTCCGGTGACTTTCTGCACCAAATGTATGCCTCAGTATTCACCTTCAAGGTCACCTAGCTCCTTTATTCCTCTACTTTTGTTGCTTTCTGCGCTTACCTTAGCACCTCCACTACACTCATGCTGTAAAAAGTCCATAGTGTCCTCATCTCACTTGACTCCTCACTACCTTCTGCAGGACACCATATACCTGGAACCACCACCCCATACTCTGTTCACCATGCATCCAAACACTCTTTTTCCCCATTTGAAAAAAAACAAACAAAAAACACATGGGTCGCATAACAGTCTAATAAACCTCCAGCTGAAAAGTACTAGGTAATTAAAATTAAAATAAAAATGAACAAAACATAAAAAAACCACAAGGCAAGGTCTCAACTGATTTTTGTTTCCCACTGTTTTCTACACTTTTAAATACTATACAGTATATATTACATTAAATTATTTAGGACAACGCCCTGTCTTCTGCAGCGCTCCTAAAACTTTTAGAACTATACAAATAATGAATAAAATATATTTTTATTTTCACTAAAATAGATTGAGTTTTGTGCTTGAGGAAAAACTTAGGTCCTCATTTCCTCAAATGTTTATTTCCAGATCAAACTAAGGCTCACTTTTTGTGTCAGCAGAGATTTTTATTCTACCACCAGAAAGTGCAGTCTATGCAAACAAAATTCTGTGTTTTGCACCTTCATGGTGTCTGATCAGAAGGAACTTGATGTTTTACACTTCACACAATATCTGTGTTTAATTGATCATTTATAACGCAGCATCACAGATAAGAATGTTGCTTATGTCACTTAAATGACCTAAGATTACCCGCCATGAGGAACTTAAAATCTAACTTTTCTTCAAAGAGTTAGATTCAGGCATAGAACAGGGAGGAAGGGATTTGTTTAACATAATGATTAATAATTTTTTACCTGCTTTCTAATCGGATCTGATAGCCAATAGTCTGGCCAATTTTCTCTCTTCTTTCTGCGGCAACCCTTTCAGCCACAGCAATAGCAGCTAAACGTCTTGGCTGAGTGCAAAATATGCGACAAGGAATTCCATTTTTGTAGCAATCATCAAGAAGAAACTGAGGAATCTAAAAGAAAAAGGGTGTTTTTAATTTGATAATATTGCAACCTTCCTATCTTTGCAAACACAATATATAACTGAGCAGCATTATTGATTAAAGCAGTTTATATTGACTCTCATGTTATAAAAGAGGAAGATTCAGTTTGTAATAACTCATAACAACTCTGTTTTAATTATTTATGTTAGGGTATTTTGGGTGTTTAATATGGGTACTCAGCATGGAGGCAGATCGCTGAAAAGGACAAGTGGTGAAAGGTACAGGAACACATGTCTGTCTGCTCTCTCCTCTGTCATGTATTATTGAGGGGAAGTTCACAACTCTTTATTATAAACCAGGTGTTTATATTAAATAGATAATATTTCAACTGCAGTAGACAGAAAACGTGATTTATTTTAATGGAGAACATTTCCATGTTTATTTTAAATGGAGAACAGGCCAAAGAACAGCCAATGGTGTAATAAGAAGAGACCCCAGTTAAATATTGTTCAGGAATTCATTTTGACACACAGAGAACACATACGCTTAGTCCAGCAGTATACAGAACTAATTCTGTCCTTTTAATTTCATTAAGCAAAAAGACATACCTGAGTTGTTTTTCCTGATCCAGTTTCTCCCACAATCAGAACAACTTTATTTTCTTTAATAATTCTGACAATTTCTTCCTGTTTTTCAAAAACTGGCAGAGATTGCCTAAAGGAATCAAATTCAGATTCCCCCCTTTTCACGGGAATCTGAGGGATGCCATTGTTAAGTCGCCCACTTGTCTTACTCATTTCTCTGTTCTCTAAGAAAAAACAGAATTAATGGCATAGTGTTAAAGGTGTCCCCAAAAATGCTATAGCTCAATGTAAAGCTGAATACTGACTTAATTTTAGAATCCTCTGTATTAATAAAATAACACCACATACTGCACTAACATGGTCCATTTTGGTCAATTTCACGAGCAAAGGATTTTAAAATCATAACTTTCATGTCTTCAGCTATCTAAATATGAAATTTCAGAGTGTTATAACTGTAGGGATCCGGATCCAAAAAGGAGTTGTGAAGTGGGTTGCAAGGTTATTGGGGGAAGTTGTGATATTGCTATACCTACTTCTAAGCTGCTGCCGGCAACAACATTGCATTCAGAGCAGGGCAGATGGACAGCAGTGGCTGCTGGCTGGAAGCTCAGCTCTGAAGGCAGAACTGCTGCCAGCAGCACTGCAGATGTAAAGATGGTATGGTATGGTCATCCTTATTTCTGTGCTGCTGCTGGCAGGATGCTGCCTTCCGAGCTAGGCCTCAGGCTAACTGCCGCTGATGTTCTGATACCTGGATCTGATAACAGTGCAGAAGTACCGTAAATTAGCTAATATAACCCGCATCCATGTATAACACGCACTCGTGTATTACCCGCGGTTTTTCTTTCATGTGTAAAAAAAAAATCTTAGATTACCCGCGGACGTACATAACCTGCAGGTAATGAACCGGTAATGAACCACAGCTGAGGCCGCTGAGCAATAAGTACTACCCTATTACTGGTATATAAGCCCTACGAACCACACCGTTTTAAAACCTCTTCAGTTTATAACAAAATATTTGTAAGAATACCTAAACGCAAATCATATACATCTGATTTTAAATTATCTGTTCTGACATATGCAAAAGAAAATGGCAATAGAGCAGCAGGGAGAAAATTTTCCGTCAACGAAAAGTCTGTTCGGGAGTGGAGAAAAGAAGAAGCGGAGATTGAGAAATTAAATCCTCAGAAAAGCGTGCGCCGAGGAAAGAAAGCCAAGTTGCCAAAACTAGAAGAAAATCTGGTGAGGTGGGTTCTTGCACAGAGAGATAGCCAACCTGCGGTGTCAACGGTAGCCATAAAGCTCAAGGCTCGACTTATTGCTGTGGAGATGAAAATCAATGATTTTAAAGGGAGCTCAGGTAACTGGGTTTACAAATTTATGAAAAGAAACAACCTTTCAGTTCGAGCACGGACATCTGTTGGGCAACGGCTTCCTGACGAATGGGAGAAGATGGATGATTTTAAATATTTTGTCCATAAAGAAATTAACCATCTGGGCTTGAAACCAAATAACGTCATTAACATGGACAAGGTGCACATGTCCTTCGATATACCTGCAACTCGGTCTGTTGCAGCAACTGGAGTGAAGACAGTCGGTGTAGCAACCACAGGTCATGAACGCACCTGTTTTACGGTTGTCTTGGCATGCACGGCAGGTGGCGAGAAATTAAAACCAATGGTAATTTTTAAGAGGGTGACGATGCCTTGAGAAAAACTACCACCCGGCGTTTCTGGGGTCTGTAACAAAAAGGGCTGGATGAACACAGATGTGATGAAGAAGTGGACAGACAGCTAGCTCCTTTTGTGCATGAAAAGACAGTTTTTTTAATCCAAAATCTCTGCTACTTTTAGATGCCTTGGCCGCCCATAAAGAAACTTTGGTTCAAAAACATATCAACGCCGTGGGAGCACATATCGCCGTAATTCCAAGTGGACTGACCTGCAAGTTGCAACCGCTTGATGTGGCTGTCAACTACCCATTCAAGGGCTTCATCCGTGAGGAATGGGACAATTGGATGACAAATGGGGAGCACACCTTCACTCCGGCAGATTGACAGCACCGTACAACTTATGTGGAAGTTTGTAAATGGAAGTTTGTATTGGCAGCTTGGGAAAGAATAAAACCGGCTACTATTCGCAATGGATTCCATAAATGTGAAATTCTTCCAGAAGTCGACTCGCCTAGCTCTGAATGCGACTACGATAGCAATTCTGACGCGGCACTAGACCTCAACCGTCACCGAAGCACGCCTAGCCGAGGTTATGGAAGTTTTTCAAGACAGCGAGTATGATGAAAGTTTTGACGGTTTTGAAAACTCAGATGCTGAGGAGGATGCTGCTAGTTCTGACTCAAGTGATGCAGAATAAACTTATTCAGCATGCAGCATGTACTATTTATTTTATGACAATGCGTAGATGGATTTTTTTAAAACTTTAATTTTTTAAAACTGTATTACAAATTTATTTATTTTAGTAGCTTCACAGTAAGTAACGTTTTAACTTTTAATGTATTTTAGTACTCACAACAACACTGCCGCTCTTATTAAATCGAAGATGCTGATTTTATCATGTTGGTCTTGTATTCTTTTAATTTGAGTAAAAATCAGCTTGTATAAGATGCAGACATGTATACCCCGCAGCGGAGGGTGTTGTAAAAACGTGTATAACCCGCGGGTTATATTAGCTAATTCACGGTAATGGTAGCAACCCTCTTAAAATAATGCCGCCCCCCCCCCCCCCCCTTACAAACTCCTTTTTGGGTTAGATCCCCTGTTCAAGAAACACTTGTCTCCCCCGGGAAGTCTATATACTAAAAGACAAGATTTCATTGAGGGGGTAGATGAGATATCATGGTCTGATGCATTTTCATAGCTGTGAAACTGGTAGGGCTCTAACCATAAACATGCAAGGATCACAAAAATCTTTCGCACAAGAGGTTATTCTGCAAGAGTGCCTAAAACCAAACTATTTATATTGATTACTATTGAATAAACTTAATTCTATGAAGGTTTTCATGCATCCTGCAAAACATCAATTTTAGTATAAGATTACTGTGACTGTCACATCTAACTTTTAAGAAACACCCTCATACTAGGAAAAAGTCAGAAGACGCAAATTCAGTACAAACTTGAGCCCTTTATTTCCACTTCTTGACACAGGCCACCAGGCTGACCTGGACAGGAACAAACAATTGGCTAAGCAGGTTGAATAGGTAAATACACTTACTATTTGTGTACTATTGTATCAAGGCATACACACCCATCCTCATAAAGCACTGCCACGCAGATATTGAACCATGACTTCCAACCACATAAAACTCCAGTCTTATTAACCTTATTATAATATGACCTTAAGACTATCAAGAGACATGCAGTATTTAGAACATAATCCTCATAAAAGCTGAAATGCAAAAGGAAGAAGAATTTTCTGTGAACTAGACCAAACCTCCTACACAGAAAACCACCTAAGTCCTCATAGCTGAATACATGTTCAAGTAACAAACCTTTTAAAAAGTCAGTGTTCTGGCATAAGTAATTTATCAAATGTATATTTTAACTTGTTCTCTCAGTTAGCAGAGATTTAAGAAGTCTGAATTGTAAACTCTGTAGGTTATAGACCATGTCTACAATGGGAATGTTTTCAATAGAATACAAATATTCCTTCTTATTTTAATAGGAAAAAGTCAATAATAGAAAACAACATTTTTCACATTATGGATTAACAAACTCTTATCAGATTATACTACACATACCAGCTTCAACAGCAAAAACATTTCCTCGTTCTGTTTTTGGTAGAAGTTCAGTGCGTTCTTTATTGGTCACAGGAAATCTCTGAATTAGGCTTCTAATTGCATGCTTTGTATTGGGTGTCAAACTACACGCCATTACGGTACGAGCCAATTCTGATCCATCTTTCTTCTTGATGGTTAAATATCTGTTTGCTCCTTTGCTGAAAGAAATAGAAATTTTTTCATTTAGCTAAGCAGCAATCATTTTACCTAAACTTACAGATCTTCTGACAATTTACTCCTAAATTGCATTAAGGTAATCTACAAAAAAAGGTAAGTCTAATAACATATCAACCACCACAAAAAATACAGAATAAGAAAAACACCCAGCACATTATTAATTTAAGAGAGCCAAAAGGATGTCTAACAAAAAGGTCAACCTGGTTTTATGACCTGTTATTATCTCAGTGGCATATTTCCAAAGGGGTTTTTCAGTTATCATTATGTGTTGTATTTTGATTCTCAAAGAAACTGCTGCTCCATTTGCTTCTTAATAAAAGTTCAAAATTCCATATCCTGCCACCTCCCACCCCCAGTGCCCACAAAAATCATTAGATTTCTGTTTCAAAGGGTTTTTTAATTTTAATGAGTAAAAATATCTTTAATAGTACTCCATATTTTCATGAATCAGAGATCATGATAAAATGTTTAAAATTCATATTATTTCTACTGTAAAATAAATCAAATTCCACCTAATCATTTACATTATTTGAACAGCACATCATACTTACCTCAGAAGGCTAAAACTTACTCAAATTTTATCTAAAAAAGTGGTTAAAAAGCATGTGTCAAGTGAATGTCTAAGTAGCAGTTTAAAATTAAAATAAATGGCATATTTCAAGAAGAAAAGTTAATAAACCTAGTGACTTCACTTTCTCACTGGAATAAATTCTACCATCCACATCTATTTATGAAATACATGACTGTTGCTACCACAATTATTCATATAGATACTCCTGTTCAAGGAATTGCTGTGTACAGAGTTTTAAGTAATACCAAAAGATACTATAAGTGAATTTTATAAAAATGTTGATCTCCTGTTCTGAAGTATCAATTTTACTGTCAGGATTCAGGAAGACATTTTAAACTCAGCAAAAGCAGTTAAGGGTGATGATAAGCAGTCGCGATGAGGCTTTTGGACCTTGACTGTTCACCTTCAGAAGTTATTTCAAGAATCGTAGGAGGAAAAAAGACTGAGTTTGAGCAAAACATTTCTTAGGATACTTCCCCAACAGAATTATGAGCAAATCCAGATTTTTATATCCCTTATATATACTTTGATCTGTTTTTCTTCTACTGGGTGACCCTACAACTTCCGGGCCTTGATCAGCTTCTGTTTATCTCTATGTCAAAGGGGTTCTCTGAATGAAGATCTCTCCTTTTCTACTTACAAGGTTGGCATGTGGAACAACTGGGGGGAGTAAATCCATCCCTGCAGTACCTCCTTCCTCCATTACTCTGTACAGATGCTCTTCTGTAGATACTCCCACAAATTTCTAGGAGGAAAAGAGGTGCTGCTCTCAATGATACTGTCCCTTATCAAGCTCCCAGATTCCATCCAGAATCTTGGTTAGGAGGTAATAAAGTTCAGAAAAGAATGACTCCTGGCTCTGTGTGCAGAGTGCTTTCTTCGTAAATTTCATGGATCCATAAGGTAAAGAATGGGGGCAAGGCTTCCTAAACCGTACAGGCTACAAATTTCTTTGACCACAGAAATAGCGCTCAAAGAGCCCTGCAAGGAATCTCAGTATCTCGTCCCTAACTAGATACTCCTCAAAGGTTTTTCCCTGGAAAAGAATGAATGATCTGGTCCTCCGCCAAGGTAAAATAAATATCAGAAGTATAAATTGCCTTTTAAAGAGACTCTTGGACCATCATTTTCAGTAATTAAAATGGCTAACTTCACATTAACTTACCCCTTACTTTTCGAAATCAGACCAAGAGACTGACTGAGTCGGTGAATAAATGCTCTTTCAGTACTAGTCAAAGAAGAAGGAAATTCCATTTCTAGAAACAAAAACAAATCAGCAGATATAACATCACATAACTAACATGCTACTTCTTTCCTATTTCAAACAAAATGAAAATATTTTCATATTTCCATGTGAAAACAAGCAATCTTCACCAAGAAATAATAAGCACAGATCTCTAATCTCCAGGGTTGATAAAAATTGATTTTTTAAAATTTAAATCAGATTTATTGATTTTTTTTAAATAATAATTAAAATACTAAATTTCTAATTTAAAAGTAACAGTTACAATTAAATCTTATCACAATCATGCTATACATATGCTTGCAGTCTCATAAAAGTGAATTAATGGCTCTACTGTGTCCAGCCTAACTACTAGCTCTTGCTTCTTGAAACTTACGGGCTGTCGATTTCTGTTTCTCAGCAGATTAGAAAGTAACATGCTCAAAGAAAGCTACAACCTAGACAGGACTAGTTTAGATCTGTGCTTATTTGGTGGAGGTCCCTGGCCACATACAGCAGAGATTAGTTAAGACATTGTCTTAGAGACAATATAAAGGAAAGGACGGAAGCAACGTAGACAGGAACAGGGGAGTGGACCAAAATGAAAAAGGGAAGACATTATTCAACACACCCACAGCTTCTCATATTCCCCCACATTTTTGCCACAAAAAACTGTGACACTATTTGGGAATACTCTGAAGAAATTAATTCCCTGTGGGAAAAAGAGTAAAGTATAAGCAGTGCAAGAAGATGATCCAAGGCCTAGCTGCAAGAATTAAATATCATACGGTAGACTGCATGTTGGGAGAAAACTAAGTGGATGAAGATGTGGATATGGCTGAGTGAATCAGCTGGTTAGTAACTTAAATAATTCACTTTGCAATGGATCATTCTTCAAGAAACTCCCTATGCCTTTTAGAATAAGGGTGATATGACAAGTAAATTCCCAAGCGGTTTACTGTGTTGGATGTCGCTAGAAAACAAGTTTAGTTAACTAATTAAACAAGCTATAAGGATTAGCTAAACTAGGTTTAGAACCACTGAGTGTCATTTTCTTATTTTGTATTACATAATACATGCCCTTTATGTTTGAATATCATGACCAAAAACCCATAATGGTGATGCCATAAGTTTATTCCTATTTTACTTCAGCCCAATTCAGCTTTTCTAAAGGAACCCCATTCTATATTTATATTCTCAAAAAACAGAAATTGGGTTTACTCCACAATTAAGTGTACTCTAAGCAGTCAGTCTTAGGTTTTTTGGTAACTTGACTTAAATCAATTATTTTTTTGGTGATTTAAATCAATGATTTAAATAAATTCCATCCTGCTAAACTACAACAAATTAATCTAATTTACCATCTCCCAAAAGGGGAAGGAAAACCTGTACACGTCACTAACGAAGTAGAACTATATTCCCCCTTACACACATAAAATCCATGCCACTACTTACTGTAGGGATTCTTAGCTTTTTCAAGCAGCTGCAGTCATTTGCCAGGCCCAGGTCAGATCTCAGCAAAACAAGTGCCAGGGAGCCATGTCCATCATTCACCCTTGAATATTTTGGCCAATATGGCAATTAGGCAATTCAAGGACTGGGTATAGGAGGCTCATAAACTGGGCTAGAGCGCACACAACTGATTGGGATAAAAGATGCAGTAAGCATCCATGGCACTCCAAAAGGTAATAGGGTGGCACTGAGCTTCATTAAATGGGCAGTATCTGCCAGTCAAAAACGCATAAAAGCACTTGAGACACATATAGCACAAACGTGACTCGCTACCAGACCCATCACACTAAATTCACCTCAACAGCTACTCCTGTCAGTGTCAATAGCTACAACCTGCTTCCCAAAATAAGAGCCCCAGGGTGCCCTCAGAGAGCTTCAGCCACCTGAACGGGAGCAGCAGTGCGTTGTAACATACCTCCCCCGGCCCGTCTCACCCGGCCCTCCCCTCCCCACTCCCTTGCCCAGGTCAACTCACATCCCAAACCCTACCCCGCCCCGCCCGACTCAAGCCCTGACCGGGTATCCCTCCCGGCTCCCTCCCAGGGCCTCCCCATCAGCCCGGCCGCGGTCACCTCTCTGGTCCCCGTAGCGGAACCGCTCCAGGGCGATGTTCACCGCGATCTTCACCTCCTCGTCGATGCGAATGTCCTTCAGCCCCCTGGCCCGGCCGCTGCCCGAGCCGCAGGCGGAGGCCGGGCCCCCGCCGGACAGGGCGGTGCTGGGCGGCCGGGGGGACACGCTGCTGGGCCGGGACATCTCCCCGGGAGACGCGGGGCCCCTCTGGCGGCCGGGGCGAGAGGCGCGCGCAGGGGGCAGCCGGTGCCGGCGGCGCGGGGCTCAGAGGGAAAGTGAAAGGGGCGGAGCCAGCCGCGCAGCAATGACGTACTTGCGGGTCGGGGGCGGGACCAAAGCGGGGGAACACAGGCTGCAGGCGCGAGGTTACTTGGTAACGGGGGAGGAGGGGAAGGGAAAGGAGCGTCAATTCAATAAGCCAATCACAGTCGTAGGGGCGGCGCGCGGACGGGACTATAAAATAAGGCCACCCCGCCCAGTCTGCAGCCGTGTGTTCCTCCCCCGGGGCGCTCGCTTGTCACACGTGCCTCCCCAGGGGCTACCTGTGGCTGGCTCCTCCCCACGTGCGCGGGTAGAAGCGCCGCTGCTGTTGTCTGCCGCTGTCTCCGGCGCAGGCGGGGTTAGCTTTATCCCCAGCAAATAGTCCTTGGGCTACAGTTTCCTGGAGGGCCCTTTTGATGTACGACCCTTGCCACATCTATAGGCCAGTGGGGTATAGGCGCCTGTGTCTCTCTTTAAATTATACCCCTGGAACGGATTCTTACCACGTTTCTCTGTCCATATACTGCACTGTGGACCATGGGTCCTGAGAGAGCTGCTGCATACTTGTTCTTCCTCCCCGCTTCTCCCTCCCACCCCCACTTAATGTGGTTTTCATTATATCCAGGTGTTAAAAGTTTGATTCAGTGGGTCTCAGTAACTCTGCCATGGTCCAGAGGAAGCTAGCTATCATCCACTATTTTCCACTAGCCTTTGCATTTTTCAGTCTATACTACAGAGTTTTGTCGGAAAAACAGCCGTTTTTCTGACAAAACTTGAGGAAGGTACATTCTGCATTCTTCTGCAAGAAAATCAAAAGAACAGAGGGGGTTTTCTGGCACTGGTAATCCTCATTCTACCAGGAAGAAACCTTTTTACAAAAGAGCTCTTTCGCAAAAAGGCATGTGTGGATGGGGAAGAGGGAGTTCTTTTGACAGAAGAGGAAAAAGCACAGGTGCCTTAGTGGCCATTCTGTCCATAGCAATCACAGCTTACATGCGAGAGAGCATCCATTGTTTGGACACTCTCTTTTGAAAAAGCAGATCACTTTTTTGATGTACTTTTGTTGTGTGGATGCTCTTTTTCAGAAGAAGTATTTTCAGAACATCTTTTCTGAAAAAAGCTTCTTCTGAAAGAATCCTATAGTCTAGACGTAGCCACTGATAAGCCCATCCAAGCCCTTTACAATTAATTTTTGGGAGAAGTTTTACAAAATGCTATATTTACTGACAACAAAATAGTGTGACTGCTTTGTTCCCTCTTGCAGCTAATTGGTTAATTTTAAGAAAAGAAATATTAAGTTTTATCTGATTTGCTCAAGCATCTGTCTGCTTGCTATTTATTGGGCCCATTTTCCTTTAAGTTTTACTTCATTAAATATAATTTATAGTAAAATAATAAATTACTAGGATTGTTCATTTTTATTTAAATTGTGCTACCTGCTTCATACCCCTTCTCAGCTCCCCATAATATTTCATTTGTTCTATTTCAGTTCTAGTCATGTTTTTAGACTGTCATCAGGGGTCTAATAAATTCACAGCCATGAAAAATGTGTCACGGTTATGAAATCTCGTCTTCTGTGTGCTTTTTACCCTATACTATAGATTTGATAGGGGGTGACAGCATTTCTTGATTTCAGGGTCCCTACCCAAAATGGAGTTGTAAGAGGATCACAGGATTATTTTAGGGAATCATGATATTAACATCCTTTCTTCTGTGCTGACTTCAGTACTTGGCAGCATACCATATCATGCTACCGTTACTGCTATTAGAGCTGGGCTTCCAGCCAGCAGCCACCATTGTCCAGCTGCTCAGCTTTGAAGGCAATGCTTCCTCCTGCAACTGCACAGAAATAAGGGTAGCAGTACCACATCTCCCTACAATAACCTTGTGATCTCACACGACTCCTTTTTGGGTCTGGACTCCTGCAAATACAACACACAAATTTCAGATTTAAATTGCTGAAATAGTGACATTTGCCATTTAAAAAAAATCCTGACCATGAAATTGACCAAAATGGACCATGAATTTGGTTGGACCTTACCTATCACCATAGTATCTAGGCCCTCTGATAATTATGTATTAAAATTGTCTGTGTGTTAACTGTTTTGCAAAGTCTTAATTATCTCATCTTTATCCAGGACCCTTTTCTTTTTTATTATTATTATTAGACAATCTTTCTATTAAGTCGTCACCGTTCTTGTCTGTCTGTCATGGGATTTTCAACTTTCTCCTCCTGCGCATGCACCTTGAGACAGGCAGCCCGCCACCTCCTACACGCGGGCCCACCTGTCTCTGTGCTGCCAGGTCTGGGTCTCGGCCCCCCTGGCAGTCCGCCGACTGGCTCCTGCCTGCCCTTGGCAGGCCGCCCCCGCCAACTCTGGCTCACAGCCCCGCCCCAGCAGGCCACCCCTGCCACCACCTGCACCCAGCCTGCCTTCCTCTGTGCTGTGCGGCTCATGACCCCCTCGGCAGACTGCCCCCGCCAGTTCAGGCTCCCGGGCCCCCCTCCTCACAGCAGGCCACCAACTGGCTCGCAGCACCCTGGCAGCCCGCCCCTCACCAGGCCACATCTCAGTTCTCCCCCTCCCCGTGCTGGCACCTCCGGGTCCTACCCACCCGCCTCCCCCAGCAGGCCACAGATGAGGCAGGCTGCCCCCACCAGCTCTGGCTCCCACCCCCCCTGGGAGTCTGCTTCTGCCACCTCCTACACGTGGGCCCGCCTGCCTCTGTGCCAGCAGCTCCGGGTCCTGGCCCCCCCCGGCAGCCCACAGACCGGCTCCCACCCCACGCTTGGCAGGCTGCCCCCACCAGCTCTGGCTCACGGAACCCTCGGCAGCTCCAGCTCACAGACCCCCCCAGCAGGTTGCTGATGCAGCAAGCCAGCACCCAGCCCCTCTCACCAGGCCGCATCTCGGTCGTCCCCCCCCATGTCGGCACCTGCGGGGCCTGTCTCCCCCCCGCCCTGGCAGGCTGCTGATGCAGCAGGCCGGATTACAGCCACCCCCACTACTTCCTGCACCCAGCCTGCCTTCCTCCGTGCCATGCCGCACGGCTCCCAGCCTACCTGGCTTTGCACCGTGCAGCTCACAGCCTCCCCAGCAGACCACCCCCGGCAGGCTGCCAACCGGCTCCACCCCACCCCCACCCCCAACCAGGCCACATCCCGGCCCCTCCAGCAGGTCGCTGATGCGGCAGGCTGCCCCCGCCAGCTCCGGCTCATGGCACCCCCAGCAGGCCGCCCTTCCCACCCTCCCGCCTATGACCAAAAAGACAAAAATTAAAAAATTTAAAAATATATTTTTTAAAGACAATCTTTCTAAAAGCGCACTAAAAGACTGAAAATAAAGTTTTCAGCTACCAGTTTAGGAAAAAGATTGGATGGCTAAGTATGATTCAAGGTAGTTGCAAACTGTTAGCCATCCAATCTTTCTCCTACATTGGTAGCTGAAAACTTTATTTTCAGTCTTTTGGTGCGCTTTTAGAAAGATTGTCTTTTAAAAATATATATATATATTTTATTTTTCCAGTTACAGTTTTAAGTAAGCAAGTATAGTTTATTTCATATAAAACCTCTATCACTAGAAGCAAATCTAAAAATCTAGGTTATCTGGCTGCAGAATGTAGACATATAATTTAAGGTATTGGTTATAAGCTTGTTGGCTCTCATGACAGTTGGTATTCAGTTGATCTTATGGTATTTAAGTAAAACCATACTCATGAAACAGAATAATACGAAATTTGAAAGGTTGTGGTTACTGTGTTAAACATAATGAGCCACAAGGTGGTGCTAGCACAACAAATGTGTGTTTATAGATTCCAAATCACAGTGAGACAGGTCCTGAAGTCTTCTCCTTTTCAGCTAAAACTAATGAGATTTGCTGGAATAAAGACTTCATTAAACTAGCCAAATTTAGTTCTAGCATAGGCAAAGGAAATAAGAGGCAAGGGGAGACAATGCCTCCCATGGGTCTTAGTGCTCAACTGCTCCCATCTTCCTATCCCTATTCCAGGAGTGGGCAATAACATGACGGTGGCTCGCCAGGCTTAGCCCCTGGAGAGCCATCACCACCATATTTACCTGCACAGCCACATGTACTGGTGATTGAAGCTCCCTTTGACCACAGATTGCTGTTCCCAGCCAATGGAAGCAGTAGTGCAGAACGAGACACTGCTTCCTACAACTCCCATTGGCTGGACACAGTGATCCACAGCCAATGGGAGCTGCGATCGTTGGTACCTGTGGTCGTGGAGGTAAATATAGCAGTGGTAGCTTGTCAGAACCCTGGTGGACCAGATCTGGAGTCTGGGCTGGTATTTGCCCACCCTGTCCAATTCTGACCGCGAAGGATCGCACAGCAAGCTGTTGCAGATTGTAGACTGGTGACTCTTCACCCCTACCCCCAACCCCACCCCCAATGGATCTGTTAATTTCAAAGTGAAAAACTGTCCAGATTGCCAGACCTATTAGCATAGCATTGAACCTGTGAAAGAATCATTAAGGGTAATTAAACCATTTAACAGGGATGTGCCACTCCTGAATTTACAAAAACAGTTGTGCATTACTATGTCTACAGGACCTAATTTGCTTTAAATATTTCGTTAGTTTGTAGCTGAAGATTATAAAATCACATCTCTAAAAAATCCTGGCATAGATATTTAGATGCACAATCTGAATATTAGTTAGCTTTAAATGCTTGGATCTTCAGACATAGTTTTTTTTAAATAAATTCTTCAAAAAACCACCCTTATCTAAAATAACAAATAGTTGTGTGGCACCTTAAGGACTAACAAATATATATATATAGCATCACAAGCTTTTGTGGGCAAAACCCACTTCTTGAGATGAGTTTGAGCGAAGAAAAAAGGGGGAAATACACATTCTAATTTTAATTACTGTTGTACAAAAACTTGCTACCAAAATCTTTCACCCTCCTGTTGAAAAGAGTCCTTAGGGACAATATTCCTTTTCTTTCAGATAGCTGGACAAATGAATTTCCCTTCTACTTCTCACTATTTGATGAACCAGTTTTAAGAGAACCCGCCACTAAAATCAGTACCTAAAATCTTTGAAAACATATTTTAACATAAACATATAGTGAAATTTCATAAACATTTAGGCTGTGTCTAGACTGGCCACTTTTTCCGCAAAATCAGCCGCTTTTGCAGAAAAACTGGCCAGCTGTCTACACTGGCCGCTTGAATTTCCGCAAAAGCACTGACTTCCTACTGTAAGAAATCAGTGCTTTTATGAAATACTATGCTGCTCCCGTTCGGGCAAAAGTCCCTTTTGCACAAAACTTTCTAAAAGGGCCAGTGTAGACAGCTGAGATTTGTTTTGCACAAAGAGCCCCGATCGCGAAAATGGCGATCGGGGCTTTTTTGCGCAAAAGCGCGTCTAGATTGGCCACGGACGCTTTTCCGCAAAAAGTGCTTTTGCGGAAAAGCGTCTATGCCAATCTAGACGCTCTTTTCCAAAAATGCTTTTAACGGAAAACTTTTCCGTTAAAAGCATTTCCGGAAAATCATGCCAATCTAGACGTAGCCATTGTGAATTTTCATAAGAACATAAGAATGGCCATACTAGGTCAGACCAAAGGTCCATTTAGCCCAGTATCCTGTCTGCCAACAGTGGCCAATACCAAATGCCCTAGAGGGAGGGATCACAACAGGTAATCCTCACATGATCCTCCCCTGTCACCCACCTCCAGAGAAACAGAGGCCAGGGTCACCATTCCTACCCATCCTGGCCAATAGCCATTGATGGATCTAACTTCCATGAATCTTTCTAGCTCTTTTTTGAACCCTGTTAAAGTCCTAGCCTTCACATCTGGCAAGGAGTTCCACAGGTTGACTGTGCACTAAGTGAAGAAAAACTTCCTTTTGTTTGTTTTAAACCTGCTGCCTATTAATTTCATTTGGTGACCCCTAGTTCTTTTATTGTGGGAATAAGTAAATAACTTTTCCTTATTCACTTTTTCCACAAAGTCATGATTTTATAGACCTCTATCATATCTCCCCTTAGTCTCCTCTTTTCTAAGCTGAAAAGTCCAAGTCGTTTTAATCTCTCTTCATATGGGATCCATCCAAAGCCATTCTTGTTGCCCTTTTCTGAACCTTTTCCAATGCCAATATATCTTTTTTTGAGATGAGGCGACCACATCTGTATGCAGTATTCAAGATGTGGGTGTACCATGGTTTTATACAGAGGCAATAAGATATTTTCTGTCTTATTCTCTATCCCTTTTTTAATTACTCCTAACATTCTATTTGCTTTTTTGACTGCCGCTGCACACTGAGTGGATGTTTTCAGGGAACTCTCCACAATGACTCCAAGATCTTTCTCTTGAGTAGTTGTAGCCAAATTAGTCCTCATCATATTGTATATATAGTTGGGATTATTTTTTCAAATGTGCATTACTTTACCTTTATCAACATTAAATTTCATTTGCCATTTTGATGCCCAATCACTTAGTTGGGTGAGATCTTTTTGAAACTCTTCACAGTCTGCTTTGGTCTTAACAATCTTGAGCAGTTTGGTATCATCTGCAATTTTGCCACCTCACTGTTTACCCCTTTCTCTAGATCATTTATAAATAAGTGGAATAGGATGGGTCCCAGGATGGACCCTTGGGGGACCCCACTAGTTACCTCTCTCCAGTCGGAAAACTTACCATTTATTCCTACCCTTTGTTTCCTGTCTTTTAACCAGTTATCAATCCACGAAAGGACTTCCCTCTTATCCCATGACAACTTACTTTACTTAAGAGCCTTTGGTGAGGGACCTTGTCAAAGGATTTCTGGAAATCTAAGTATACTATATCCACTGGATCCCCCTTGAACACATGTTTGTAGACCCCCTCAAAGAACTCTAGCAGATTTGTAAGGCATGATTTCCTTTTACAGAAACCATGTTGACTTTCCCCCAACAAATTATATTCATCCATATGTATGACAATTTTATTCTTCACTATAGTTTCAACTAATTTGCCCGGTACTGACGTTAGACTTACCGGTCTCTAATTGCCAGGATCACCTCTAGAGCCCTTTTTAAATATTGGCGTCACATTAGCTATCTTTCCATCATTAGGTACGGAAGCCAATTTAAAGGATAGGTTACAAACCACAGTTAATAGTTCTACAATTTCCCATTTGAGTTCCTTCAGAACTCTTCGGTGATTGCCATCTGGTCCCGGTGACATATTACTGTCTTATGAAAATCACACAAAGAAATGTTATTCCCTTTTTCTAAAAGCAACGAACTTTGTTATGAACATACTAAAGTGGTCTGACTGATTAATTGAAAATAATGTCTTTGTTTCAGCAAGTTTAAATGTGTAGCAATCTGGAAAGCCTTCATAAAGTATAAAATCATCTTGGAAATACTGATGGAGAAAATGTAAAACAGAGAAGGGATGAATCATGTATTCCATAATATTTAATGTTGTATTCAGCAGGACAACTGACTTGCCATTATTACAAAGTTTTTGCAAATAAATCTCTGACAAACATCAAGATATCAAAAAACCTGTAACTGACACTTTTTATTCCCAAATTTAGTGCTTTTAATTAAGCACCTTCTGCATGTTCAATCTTCACAATCTGTCATGCAGTGGAAAACATGTTCCATTTTATTTAGAAAGACATTTTAGAAGAGTGTTTTTTTCCAGATGTCATTTGTAACATTTGCCTTCAGGGATTTGGCTGGAATGGGTGAGCAGACAGAAGAGGGAGACAGTGAGAGAGAGTGGGGCAGAGCAGGGAGTGGTGTATGGGCAGGGCCACAGTCTGGAGAGCTTGCCTCTCCAATCAGCAGCTTCACTGACTGCCCATGAGTTCTGGTATATAAATGCAGTGTCTTTGAGGCAGAGTTTCAGCTGTGACAGAAGATATACTTGTTTTAGCTGGAATGGGAAGCAAAGTTGGTTTTCCTAACTCTCCCATCCTGGGTCTACTCTGCATTTTGTTAATCCAGGTTATTAATTTTAGTGGAGTTGCATCTGTTTATACTTGAGTGCAGGGGCTGCTGACCCACAGAAAAATCAGTTGGAGGCTACACACAACAAACAAACAAACCCCTAAAAAACCCCTCACTGATGTGGCCCCCAACTGAGGAGGAAGACACTTCCCACATTCTCCTTGTACATCAGAGTCTAGGGTGGCCCAGACTACTAGATTTTGTGTGCTCCAACCCCACAGTGGGACAGCGGGGAGGGCTGAAGTGTCAGTGCACTCTCCCCATTACTGGCCGGGGTGGGGAGGGATGTCCTTGAGCTTCGGGGACCAGATCCAAGCAAGTCGGAGGCTGCATCTGGCACCCAGACCTGAGGTTCCCCACCCCTGGTTTACACCATGAGTGTATATGACCTAGTATATTTCTTGCAGCAGGAGCCTATTAATTGTATCAATGAAGACTCATCAGTGACTAGAGACTATTGAATCACCAGTTGTATGTACTTCTAAGCAGTTTTAATATCTGAATCCTAAGGCTTTTCTTAGTTTTTAGAGAAAAAGATATTACAAGTAATAGTTTTGGAATATAATTGTGAGTATTAGTTGATCATGGCTATAAACTTACAGGAATTTGTGGAGATAAAATAACATGTGAGACATGGGTGATAATGAAAGATTAGAAGAGAAGGATATTGGCGTTTGAGAGGAGTTGTTATAGAAAGATCCTGAGAATAGGATGGATGCAGAAGGTCACCAATTGAATTATATAGGAAGATACAACCGAAAGAGAACCTACTGCAGAAGGTTATACAACGGAAGTTACAGCTATTCAGGCATATCTGCGGAATGAACGACGAGTAAAAAGTTAAGACCCTGGTATTCGGCATAATGGATGGTCCGAATAGGAGAGGCAGACCCCACAGAGAATGGGTAGATGACATAGAATATTGGTGCAGAGCTAGTCTACAGAAACTAAGTCACTCTGCACTGGACAGGGAAAGATGGAAGGAAATAGAGGGAGGCATCGGACACCAACGGGTGTTGAGCCCATGGTTGTTGATGATGATAATGAATGTGTATAAATGTAAAGTATCACACAATTAATGGTAAGTAACTAAAAGAGTCATTGATGTTTGTCTGTCCATCAACTCTATCTCACAAATAGAAGTGGGACTGTATCAAGAATACCAAGATTATTGGCCTGGTCACAGTGGCCCCTGTTGTCCCTGGCTGTAGGATGAGTACACAAGGAACATTTTGGCACAGTTCTGAACAATGATGATAAAATGACACTGCAGAGTTCCATTAATGTGCTAGCTTTTTCTAATCTGCTCCCTTACAAAGTGTCCCTGAAATCCGAAAAAAAGCTATCAAACTAGAGTCTTGCATCTTCAATGGCATTTGTATACATTTCTGTTGCACTCAATACATATTTGAGCACCAACAATTAATTAAGCTTCATAACATACTCAGAATGAGGGAATATTTTTCCCATTTTACACACAAGGAAACTAAGGATTAGAGAGGGTGAGTGACTTGCAAAAGATCACACAGGAAATCTATGATCAAGAACTGAGATCTTCCATCTCCTCTTTTTTAACCCTACCAGGCCAAGTTTCTTCTCAGTTTTATCTTTGCAAATCACTATATTTAGCTAAATATCTTCAGTGTGTTATAACTGTATAATGAAAGCATAGTTTGGTCCTACATTGCAACTGGATCCTCTGTTAAATCTGTTGATGATACAAAGCCTTCTTTTTCCATTGTTGGGTTGACCCTCCAGTGATATTAGATGTGAAATTTAAATAGTTACTTTCAGTCACTAAATACAACTCAAAATACACAAAGGGAGCAGATCAGTTGAGTAAGAAAGTATCATTTGTACATAATCCTTTTCCACAGCAAAAATGCATTTTAAGAATTGTGAACCAAATATATCCCTAGTTTAACCCCATTGATATAATTACACCAGGAATTAATCCTTTTGGGAGTTTAAGACAGGAACTCATAGAATATCACTGAAAGAGACAGAAGTTTGACTTACTTGAAGAATGGTATTTAAATATCACATTGTAAACGAGAGATAATGTTAGAGCACTAAACAGAAGTCACACCATAGTGATTTTTTAGACTTTTTATAAATACTAACATTACCCATCCCGTTGTAATAGTAGACATACACTCAGTTTGGCCTGGTCTGCTCCTGCCTGTCCTCCAGTCTGTGCAATCGTTTCTTACTGGGTTCTTTGGCCTTGTATATATGCTGTTCTTATATTCCCCTCTTTGTTCCCTCTTTCTCCCAGTCTTCAACCTACTCAGCATTTTCTCTTCCTGTAGTTCTCATCCTATTCTTCACTCTCCCGCTCTGCCACCAAACAGCTCACCCACTAACTCACTACCAGTCACTTGTATTTTTCTCCTGTGCTCCCCATTGTGCTGCGTTTCATGTCCTGCTTTGGTGTGGGGCGGGGAGGTGTGCCACTTTTCATGTCCTGCTTTGGTGGGGGGGGGGGGGGAGAGGAGACTTCCAGTGTATTCCTGTGTATTCTCCAATGTTCTCTGTGACAGACAGCATGATGGACACCTCTCCTTTTATAATAGTATATAGATGCTTGAAAATAAACATCTTATAGCTAATAAATCATTCCCAAATAAGACATTGAGCTGAAATGGAGGAATCAGGTAACACAAAAGAGGTCTCCTCAGATCGAATTTTTTTTCTGGACCCAAGCCCACCCAATCTGTCCAGCAGTGTCCTCTATATTTCCTACCCCTAGATTTGGTGCATTGGTGGTTACCTGTAGTGCTGTGGGGCTGCAAAGTGAGGTGATTCAATTCAACTCAGTGCACAGCACAGCAAGGTGGCCATGGCTGGCAGGTGGCAGTGGGGCACGCGTCTGCTACCACATTACCCCCATGACCACTAGGAAAGCTGACCTCAGTAGGTCAGACTGTTTTTCCACTACCCTGAATCCAGTGCTTATGGTTGGGTCTCATCCGGTTTGGGTGAGGTCGCAAGGCTCTAATACAAAAGCCTTTAAATACAGTATAATTCTGTGCTGCAAACTGAAATAAAACCTGGATCAAGGATTTCATATAAACTGGTTGCTTTTCCAGCTATTACAATGCAGTTAATTAATTGGTTCAAATGTACAATGAAACTCTATAAGAAGGCAAAGTAAGAATTCAACTTCAATGCTAAGAGTAGGGAACTTAGGGCTATGTTTTGAAGACCTTCCTCACCTTAGTGAGAACTTACACAGATAGTTCCACCGAAGTCAGTAAATGCTCATTAACATGAGGAATGATAGACAGATATAGATTTTTATAGGATTAGACTAACAACTATGTCTGACTCAGCTGCTCTGTCATTCTAATTTGTTTGAAACTAGAAATGGAGACATTTATTTTTACTAATAATAAACTGACTAAAACAGTGCAAGTTTTAAAAGGTCATCTCAAACTCAAGGTTATTGATTGTGCTTTCCTCTGGGGGGAGCAAATACATAAAATAAACAGGGTGAAACAATCATGACAAACACAGGTGAAAAATGAAGTAGTGAGCATTATGACAAAGAGAGACCATTAAAGGGGGGGGCAGGACTTGAGAAAAATTCTAATCAAAATGATATATGCAAACAATATATAGACACTCACTTGTTTCTGCGGGGTTGTTCTACTTTCTAAAATATATAGCTCAGGCCCCTCATCAGCTAGAAGTTCATCTCATTGCAGGCATTTGCCTGAGGATGTCTATTGCATATCTATATGAATGTAGGAAGTGTTATATAGCATTAGGCCAGTATTCCATCCTGTGTGGCATTCTGTCTCCAACAGAGACCAAGCCCCCTCTCCCACACCAGATGCTAAACAGGAAAATGCAAGAAACAGAACATTCTGGACAACCCATATTTTCCTAACCCCAGCAATTAGTGTTCTCCATCCCAAGGCCTTAGGCCACGTCTTCACTTGTTGCGCCAGAGACTGATCTTCTGGAGTTCGATTTAGCAGGCCTAGTTAAAACCCGCTAAATCTAACACTGAGGGTGGCTCCAATTGGCACCGATACTCCTCGCAGTCACGAGGAGTAAGGGAAGCCAACGGGAGCATTTGCTCCCATTGGCCTCCCTCTGTGAAGACGGCGCCAAGCTTGGCTTAAGGTAAGCCAACTCCAGCTATACATTTTACATAGCTGGAGTTGCGTACCTTAAGCCGACCTTCCAGCTCTAGTGTAAATCTGGCCTATGGCAGGTCAGGGGAAGTTGAGTGGGGACATGGTGTGGGCTTTTGGCATTCTAGGCACCCCCAAAATTTCTACAAATTTTGCCACTCCTTGAAATATTGTATAGAAAAGTACTGAAAATGGGCCTCATAATAAATAGAACAATAAACAATAATACATTGAAGTTCCTTTAGTCTGTCACTGGGCTGGCCCCTCCATTTCCAGGCAATTAAAATTCTTTGGAGAATATGGTCTAAGCCCAAGGGCACGTTCTACCCTCATCCATGCATCTGGTGCTCATTAACGTAAAGATGACCTGCAAAGAAGAAAAAGTTGGCACTGTGCTCTTTAAAATTACTTATAAAGAAGATCAGAAACTTTTTTTTAATTTTGCAACTTCAGATCCTTCCTAGACAATGGTGAGATCACAAAAGACAAAACAATGAAAATTGAGCTATTACAAGAGAAAAGAATTTTTAGGTAGGCAGTTTAAACTTTGTTTTCTTGTAAAACCTTTTAATTTGAATGAATAACATTTTGAACTAAGAAAATGTTTCTTAGACAATTTGCTTCTTCAATTAAAATAAGTGCTTGCAATAAACTCCTTTATACATTCAGCGTGATGATTCACAAAATCAGATATGACCATGTTCCTAATATTTCTAACGTACTACACTAAGGTGATTGCTGCCTTTTGCTGTAATGAATCTGTTCAAAACCAGCCATTTTAAATACTCAAGTCTTCAGTACTATGAACTATTAATATCTTTCACTTTTTGCTGTTATATTTTGGTGGTGACTAAACAGGTTAATATGCACAAACGTGCAACAGTTTGTAAAATTACAAGGAGGTATTGTTACATAAATTATATCATAAAATTTAACTAGGACCCCCAAAACTTTCACCAGATTTAATACTTTGTTTTGCACTGTGATAGTTGCTCAATTCATTCGTGTAATATTAGCATTCTAAATGATTCCCACTGTAAAGTAAAGCAAATCTTGGCACAGAAATTATTTAACAGTTTCCACATTCATAAGGAGATTTTCCAGGCTTCCAGTTGTCATGCTAACAAGTTTCAAAGCCAGTGAGTTGTCGTGTTTAATATAACGTGTTTAGGATAGTCTCTTTCCTATAACTATGATTTCTTGTTTACTTTCACATCCGCCATATTACTCTTCTCTATGTATTTCTAAAAATTGCTTGTATGTCTGTACTATGTTTGTATTATCATTTCAATACAAAGGGCTTGTCTACAGTTTTGATAATTGGGGTCAATGATTAGCAGGAAATTTGAGCTTCAGATTGAACCAACAGAATTGGAAAAGCAGTTAAGAATTTCAGGCTTTTATAGAGATGTGCATAGAATTGCAGCAAATTATTGGCTAAAGTGAAGATGTGAATTTATGAGACTTGTGTACCAAGTATCATCCTTGCTTATGGTTCAGAAAAATGGACTATAAATGCTAGGCACATCAAGACACCAAACAGCTTCCATGTGAGATGGTTGTGTATGATTCTGAAAATAAAGTAGGAAGACAAAATACTAACCACAGAGATGCTGGAGAGCACTGGGCTGATCCACTATCAAAAAGAGAAATTAGAAACCACTATGAAAAAGAGAAATTTGCAACAGCTTGGTTGTGTCAGGGAAGAGACCTTATCCCGAAGAATAATGTGCACAACAATATTTGGGGACATCTCTAGAAAGCAGGGCCACACTTTATGGCAGTACCACATGTGCAAAAATGATACAAAGTTATTTATCATTTATGTAGGGAGGAGCATTAAAAATGCTGTCCAATTTGGAAGGGATTTCTGGCACAGAGTATAGCTCTACATCAGAGTTTCTTAAACTGTGTTCCACGGCATTCCACTGTGTTCTCAACTCTGCCGCGGAGAACAACAGAGTTCAAAATGGCCACCCTTAAAGGGGGCAGGTGACCTTTTTTCCCCCCCTCAATAACTTTACCCCTGACTTTTTTTTTTTTTTTGCTCAATGTCTTCCCCCCCAAAACTCCCAATCTTTTTTTTTTTTTCCTCAGCAAAAAATCCTTGGTGTTCCTCATAAAAAAAAATTATTGTTTGGTATTCCTCGATCTTAAAAAAGTTCAAGAAACACTTCTCTACATGATCAACATGGCTTTGATGGAAGCAAAGTGAGAAAGAAAGCAGTATGCTGCAACCTTGGACTCCAACTCAGACAACACATGGATCTATGAAATTTGTAATAAGCTGTGTCGCTCTTCGATTGGCTTGTCAGCCGTAAGTGGATTCATCAGGCACCTCGTTAGAGCTCTTACATATATACCATGATCCAGTTTGGATGGCTGCCAATAACAAGGTGAAATTGAGAGGCATATCTATAGCAAAATAACTGTTCTGATATAGCTGCTCCACAATAACTATGTGGACACTCTTATGCCCAAACAAAAGTGACTTTATTTAAAAAAAAAATAATTGACTTCAGGAGTGGAGTAATTATTCTGGTATAAACTCATTTTTATTTTGGTCTGGAGTTCAAACAGGGAAGTTACTCCAGAACAGCTAAATTATACTTGAAGATCTATAGCCAAATATCTATGCTGGGAAATTTCCCTGGTAGACAAACCTATAAAAAAGATTATGCAAAGAGCAAAAAGTATATACTCTGTATTCAGATCATTGCTCATCCTGGTTGTTATGTTTTGATTTAATTGTTAGAAATACTCAAAAGGCCTGATCTGGCAAAACTTTATTTAAGTAATCTTTAGATACCTGTGCAGATACAAACTTTGTATCTGTCTCCACATCCATATCTGCAAAAATGAGCCACGGATGGATAGTCGAGGATATAAAGTGGACATCCACAAATCTGCAAGGTTCTACATACAAAATGTATATCTATATACACATCTGTATCTGCAAAAATGGGCCATGGATATCTGCATCCACGTCTGAAAGCAGATATCCGTGGATTTGCAGGGCTCTACTCAAGTGACTTTCTCTGTGTGACTATACCTCTTATCCTGCATGTAGGATTTGCAGGACCAAGGTGCATATTTCCTTGTAACCATTTCATTTACTTTTCTAAATCATATCAGAGAAGTAATAATTTGTACCTACATACAGGGCATATGCAGCGTAGCAAAAGTGTTGAAACTCAATTATGATATAAAAACTCATCTACAAGTGGATTTTGATCACAAGTTTGAGTATGCATGAGTTTAAAATATGCTTCAGATCTTCACAAATCCTACATGTTAAATAATTTAGTCTGAAACCTAGTCTGAGACGTAGCTGATAATAATGCTGGTTGAAAACATATTTTCCCCCATAAAATATTGATAAAAATGAAGAAAAAAAAAAAGGATTCTGGACCAGAAAGGCAGGCAGCTGCTTATAGCAGGATCTTGTTGCTGAGTTACGTAGTGTTTTAAATTAAACAATAATGTTAATACAAGCTATCTGCGCCTTAACTATCAGAACAATATAAGCACCCTTGCGCTCTGACTCATGTTAACTTCTGCAATGTCCCCTTGCAAATATAGGCAGCCTATTTAAGTTAAGGCAGCCCCTGAACCAAAGAAATTACCAGCTGGTAGCAGGATAAGTAAGCACAGAGAAGGCAAAAAGCAATCTTCACCATCACCCTAAATTCTATGCCAAGTTCAGCAACACAGAGTGGCTGACACTCCGTAGGATTTGCAATCCCCTTCTTCGTGGATGCTGAAGATCTCACAAAGTTGAAATGCAGGTCTCTGCTGTCAAACCACTTCCACATGAGGTGACTAGTTTAGATTGACATGAAGTCACTCTGCCTTTGTTCCCAGTGGTCTGCAGCCAGGAAATCTGACACAAAACCTGCAATAGATAGTTAATATTTCATATGCATGAAGAGTGGAAATTAAAAGCTTCCATAGCAGTTGTAACTTAGCCACATTACACATCATGATATTGTTTAGTAGAGATTATATATTTAAAATAGCAGAAGGTTTTTCATTCTGAGTATCCATTTTGGTTTAACATCCAATTGGCTAAATTACTGTTGCTGCTGAAAATACAACTTTTTAAATTTTTGACTGAGTCTTTAAAAGACAAGTCCAGAAAGATCCAACAATGATGATTTGGCTTCTTTTAATTTAGCATATAATTCACATCTTCTTCTTGGGCTTCTTTGTTCCTAAAAACATTACATTGCCAGGAATTTTAGTCTTTACAAAAATAAATACTAATTCTATTATGACTGAGACAACAACGTGAGAAGTACAGGTGGGTATGCTGCATTAACTGTTTTAATAACAACTATTTTTCACATTATTGTTAATATGTCCTTAGAGCATCTCTCCCCCTTTTCTTACTCAGGTTCTAAGTTGTTTTGTATATTTGACAAAACAAACTGTATCTCAAGCATACAAATCTCTAATTCAGGGATTTCCAAACTTTTTGGACAACTGTGCCAAGTTTGTCAGAATATACCATACTTTGCAAGTACAAACAGCCTCTAGGTATGTCCTCATTTTTGGTGGTGCTTGTGTGGGTATCTTTCAAAATGTACTGGATTCTGTTCACAGAATCTCCTACACATTCTGTTTGGTTTTTTATTGCTGCTGCACATTGAGTGGATGTTTTGAGAGAGGTATCCACAATTACTCAAAAATGTCTCTCTTAGGTGGTAATGACTAATTTAATCCCCATAATTTTTATATATAGTTGGGATTGTTTTCCAATATGCATTACTTTGCATTTATCAACATTAAAATTCACCTGCCATTTTCTTGCTCAGTCACCTAATTTCTGAGATCTTTTTGAAGCTCTTGAGTCTGATTTGGGGACTTAACCATCTTGAGCAGTTTAGTATCATCTGCAAATTTTGCCACCTCACTTTTTAACCCATTCTCCAGATCATTTATGAATATGTTGAATCGGGTTGGTCCCAGTATAGACTGTGGTGGATACTAGACACCATCTCTCTCCATTGTGAAAACTGACCATTTATTCCTACCCTTTGTTTTCTTTCTTTTATCCAGTTATCAGTTCATGAGAGGATCTTCCCTCTTATCCCATGACAGCTTAATTTACTTAAGAGCCTTTGGTGAGACTTGTTAAAGGCTTTATCTGGAAATCTAAGTACACTATATTCCCTCTTGTCCCAAGCTTATTGACAACCTCCCTCCAAAGAACTCAAGTAGATTAGTAAGGCATGATTTCCCAAATCATGTTGACTTTTCCTCAACAAATTATGTTCATCTATTTGTCTGACAATTCTGTTCTTTGCCCAGTACTGAAATTAGACTTACTGGTGTATAATTGCCAGGATCACCTCTAGAGCCCTTTTTGAAAATTGGTGTCACATTAGCTATCTTGCAGTCATTTGATACAGAAGCTGATTTAAAGGATAGATTACAAACCAAGTTGTTAGCTCCGCAATTTCACATTAGAGTTCTGAAAGAACTCTTGGGTAAATGTCATCTGATCCTGGTGGCTTGTTACTGTTTAGTTTATCAAATTCTTACAAAATCTCCTCTAATGACACCTTAATCTGGGACAGTTCCTCAGATTTGTCACCTAAAAAGAATGGCTCAGGTTTGGGAATATCTCTCTAACAACATCAGCTGTGAAGACCAATGCAAAGAATGAATTTAGTTTCTCCACAATGAACTTTTCATCCTTGAATGCTCCTTTAGCATCTCAATTGCCAAGTAGCCCCACTGGTTCTTTAGCAGGCTTCCTACTTCTGATGTACTTTTTTTTCTATTAAATTTTGAATTTTTGGTTACCTGTTCTTCAAATTCCTTTTTGACCTTCCTAATTATATTTTTGCACTTCATTTGATATAGTTTATGATCCTTTCTATTTTCCTTAATAGGACTTAACTTTCATTTTTTAAATTATGCCTTTTTATTTCTCACTTTGTTAAGCCACAGTGGCACTTTTTTTGGTTCTGTTACTGTTTTTTTATAATTTGGGGTATACATTTAAGTTGAGCCTCTAGTATGGTGTCTTTGAAAAGCTTCTGTGCAGCTTGCAGGGGATTTTACTTTTGACACTACCTTTAATTTCTGTTTAATTACCTCCTCATTTTTGTGTAGCTCCCCTTCCTGAAATTAAATGCCACAGTGTTGGGCTGCTGTGATGTTTTACCCACCACAGGGATTTCCAAGCAGTCCAGCTATAGTCAACTCTTGTACAAGATTTTGAGATCCATTTAGGATTGGGGAAAGGTGTGTGTGTGTGGGAGGGGGGAGGGGGTAAGAGGTGGGGTTTAGGGTGGAGAGGATCCATCATGTGGCAGGTGCCCCCTTTTTTTGTCCCTCCACAGCAGTAGCCTATGGGCTGGACCAAACCTGAGCAGCACTCAGGTTGCAATGCCTGCCCAGCCCTGTATGAAGGCTCACTGCAGAATGTGTGCTAGGCAGACTTGTCTGAAACTCACACCCAAGGGCTTCCATCTTGTGGGGACTGAAACACAATAAAACACTCTCTCCAACCCCCGCAAAATTTTTTCATGGGGCTCTACAAATGCCTATTGGTTGCACAAGGTTGCAGCAACCTCTGAACATCAGGACTATTGAGCGATCCAGAAAAGAACAGCCTTACAGGGTCAGTCCAATGCTCCATCTAGCAGCACCTAGCCTTCCACACCCCCCGCCCCCTTCCCAGGGAGTGAGCAGAACAGGACAGCTTATGGACACAGACCCCTCTTGTGCCCCGGATCCGAACTTCTGGCAACCCCTCCCCGACACTCGGACACCCGCGAAGCTCCACACAGCTGGGCCGCTCCATGACTTGGCAAGGGAAGCGGGCTGGGGTGCGGGAGAGAGGCGGGCTCCGGGCGCAAGCTCCCCAGCAGGCTGCGGCAGGCACAGCTGCCGGGGCACAGCGCCCGGCCGGCGCCCAGAGCATGCGTGGGCAGCGCGCCAGACTCAGGCGTGCGGCAGCGGCTCCGCTTCCCCCCGAACCGTCCCGGGTCCCACCCGCAGCAAAGCCGCACCCACGGCCCGGGGCAGCTCTGCCGGGCGCGCCTCCCCACGCGCTCCCCCAGCAGCGGCCGCGGCTCCGGCGCATTCCTCCCTCTGGCGGTCGCGCCTGAGCCGAGCTTGGGAAGTGTGAGCGGGCGCGCGCTCCCCCGGCGCCTTCCAGGCTGGAACGCGAATCCTGGGCCCAGGAAGCGGGGCGCGCGCGCGCTGGGCTCGTGCGCGCGGAGCGCCCGGGCTCGCCACCCCCTGGCTGGCCCTGCGCCGCTGCTCGCGAGCCGCGCTCTGCCTGCACGGCGGGGAGGGCTCGTGCGGACAGAGGGTCCCGAGCAGCGCGGGCTGCGCTGCCTGCTCCTGAGCAGAGCCGCATGATGGCGGCAGCGGTGGTGGAGGTGAGCGCCAGCAGCACCGGGAGCAGCAGCAGCGACACGTCCAGCACCGGCGAGGAGGAGAGGATGAGGCGCCTCTTCCAGACCTGCGATGGCGACGGGGACGGCTACATCAGCAGGTAACAGCCGCGAGGGGAGGCAAGGGCTTGTGCAGCGGGGCGCGGGGATCCTCGCCCCTCAAAAAGTGAAACCGCAAGTTCTCAGCAAGTTTCTCGGGGAGAGTTTGCGGCCAGCGGCGCTGTGCAGTCGGGGCTGCCTCTCCCGTGAGCAACAGGGGCAGCCTGGAGAGTAGGACCATCCTTTCTCAGCTCAGCTTGCGGGACCTTCTTGCCTAGTAGTTTTAATCTTTCGTTTGGGTAGATCTGGGCACCACGTTTAGTATTTACAAGAATCCTTGGCTCAAGCGATGCTTCTGTTTTGCCTCATTTCAGATGATGTAAAATGAGATTGAGCCCTTTTTAGCATAAAAGGAGGTGAGAGCTCTTTTAGGGGGCAAAATTCTTGCACTGTCATGCTACTGTGGGCAGCAGCTAGGAAGGTGAATTCACATAAATTTCTGGAAGTTAGCCCTGTGCAAGTCTAGCTTGTACATCTCTAGTCCCACCCACTCAGTCATTCTGCTGGTGCAGTTTCCCAAAGGAACAGCATGATGCTGTCGCACTAGTATTCAAACTTTACAGCACAATATTTGGATGAATCATTTGCCTCAGATTTACAGCTATGAAGCCATATCCCACATTCTCTTCTGAAATGTGTCTTATTTGGTGTTCTGTTCCAAACTTCTGAGTTGGAAAAGTGATATTGGCTCAGCCTGCCTTGCTTCCTTTCTGGATAACTTTCCTTTTCTTTAGAGTAGCAGGGATTAGCCAAAAGTTTAGTATACTGTATACATCACATCAGTACTACCAAATGGGTGTTTAGGAATCAAGGTGGGTTTTGTACAGACATCATGGTCCAGGGCCAACATCTTTTTACAATATTGTAACAGATTTGATTGTTATTGACATTTCTATTAACACAGGCAAGGTAACTTCCAAAAGGCCCACAAAGACTAACCCCCTATGAGTCAGATGTCTTCACTCTAACACAGGAGTGGGGAACCTTTTTTGGGTTGGGGGCCTCTGACCCACAGAAAAATCAGTCTGGAGCTGTACACAAGTGTGAAGCGAAGTGAGAAGCCCCTGAGTGAGAAGGAGAAAGACTCCCCACATTCCCCTTGCACACCAGAGCCTAGGGGAGCCCAGCCTAGTGGAGTTTGTGTGCTCCAGCCCTGTGCGCGGGTGGCAGAGGGGCTGGAGTGCCAGTACGGGCTCCTCAATGCGGAGCCTCAGAGGGCCGGATCCAGGCAGGCCGGGGGCTGCATCAGCCCCGGCCTGAGCTTCCCCACCCCAGCTCTAACATATTAGTTGTAAGTGGTGTACAATGCTTTAAAACTTCCTTTGCTGTTCTAGTGCATGCACATAGTTGTAGCTGTGTCTTTGTTGAGATGATATGCTTGCAATTGTGTGGGCATGTGTGGACTCTTGTACCCACACAAAGTCAGTTTAAGGATCAGATAAAATCTTCGTGGCAGTGATGGGCGTTAAATGTCTTGTGTGCAGTACTGTGCATGTTGTTGGAAATACATATCCCACCCTAGATATTCGTACATCGGTAGCTAGCAGCAATCTGTTTTAAGCAGGAGAGGACTAGTGGCAGGGTGTTTTCTGTAAAAGGCCTTCAAATTTTTTTATAAGCTTTCACAATAGGATTTTCAAGGGTGTTTGGTACCTGTAGCTGCAAATTAATTCAGTATGAGCTGCAGGTGCTCTGCACTTTTGGAAAAGTGGGGTGTGAGAGAAAGTTACTAGTCTAGCCTAAGACCTCCTTTGAAACCTAAGAACATGACACTGAATAGAGGTCAAGTGAGCTATAATTCTTGACACAGTTTGAAATTAGACAGTTACTGAAAATCTCAAATACTATGCATCAGTAAATAATGGGACTTTATATCTGCAGGTTATTTTAAAAAGAGCCATTTTATGTTAGCCATTTTGCCATTTGTTTTTAAATAGACATTCTGAGTATTTTTTCCAAATAGGGAGCTATTTTTAATTATTATTCTGAAATGAAAATAATTAAAATGTACACTTTTATATACCAGTGTATCAACCCAGTATGGCATTTGCCTTTTAGTTTGTATATCATACAAATTATTTTGCCTGTCAGAAAACTTGAAACGCTTGTTTACAATATATGTTGTCTGATTATAATAACTTGCTATACCACTGCTACTTTTTTTCCTATGTAAACTGAAGTGCAGTTTAATCAACTACTGTAGTTAGTGTACTCAGAACTTGCTAATGAAATGTTAATATATTGCTTTATGTGGACAATTAGGGGACACTAATGAGCCATCAAACCAGAGTGCTGTATTTTAAATTAGCTTTGCTCCTATTTATCTCAAAAGCTGGGAAACAGTTTAATTAAAAAGGAAAAAAATGACACTATGAAGAAGTATTGGAAGTAACATGAAAGAGAGAACTATAAAAAAGATAAAACTTCTAAAGTGGAAATCTTCCAGAAAAACAGAATCTCACTGCAGACAGCAAAAGCTAAATGGAAATGTAAAGGAGACCAAATTGATGTTCTTCACAGAACCCCTTCCCCTAGAAGAGCTAGAAAATAGTTCTCTAAGTTTAGGATTATCCATCTTTCAAGATGATAGTTGCAAAGAATGATAACTTCGTTTATAAGAGACCCACTTAAAAAATGTTAAATGAAAGTGCATTTCTAGGCCATTCAAGAGAGAATCAGTGAATTGTATATTACTGTCACAGCTCATTCTAAATCTCAGCCAAAAATTCTGGGGGCTAAGCTTCTAAAATTCCAAACTGGAGTAGGAGGGGCACTGGAATACATCAGGAAACAAATATAACACAAAAGAAAGGGGTTGAAAGCCAGAGCAAAGGTATCGGGTGACTTTGGGTCCATTATTGATGGTTAATAACCTACTTTGGAAAGGGAAATGTATTTTCAGTTGAGCAATGGTATATGGACTTGGTCCAAAAAAAAAAGTAATATAGATCTTTTAAACTTCATATTTTTAGGAAAATGATCAAGGTATTTTTTATGTCATCTAATTTTTCTGAAGCCTATCAATTAGGTTTTAGTCCTAAGCAAAAGGCATAGATAATATGTTGATTTCCTTGGACATGGATCTGTATCCCTCTCTTGACATTGCATACTGTTCTTTTTTTCTTCTAATGTACTTTACCTAAATTCTGCAGAAGTGGGTACGCTCAATGGTTCTCAGGCATTTTCATAGTATGGGTCATCTGCAGTGAGGTGGTTGTGTTTCAGACATTTCCTTCCCATTCACAATAACACAACATTCATGTGGCACTCTGTTTACATGGAAAAATAATTTTAGGAAAGTGCTTTTGAATTTTATCTCCTTTCAATGTAATACGTGTTTGTCCTTTTTGAAATGTTAATTGTACTGTCTGCTTTTGCTGTTTTATTTAATCTTAACCTGCTATCTATACTTTCATTTTGCTGCTGCATCTTTCTCTTCTCTTTCTCTCTACTCTGCTAGACATGCTGCTTGGCTTCCTCTCTTGTCCCACTTCTCTGGATTTTTCTTTACTTTTTTGTCCACTGGTGACTCTAGTTCCCATTGCTAATTCCTGTTTCCTTTGCCTTCTCTCCTATACTTCTAAATAGATACAGGTCCTTCCTTGTTCATTGCTCCTTTTGCAGGCCTGCAATTCAGCTTTGTAATAAAGATTGTGGACATCTGTAGAAGAAGCTGGAAACAACGAAAGCACCCTGTCATCCGCAGAGAACTGGTTTGGGGCCACGGATGGTCACAGAGTAGTTTCAGAACTGCTAGACTTTTTGGGTATGTCTACACTGCATTCCTCTTTCGAGAGAGGAATGCAAATGCAGCTGAGCGAAATTGCAAATGAAGCGCGGATTTGAATTTCCCGCGCTTCATTTGTATAATCCCGTCCAGCCGCTATTTCGAAATACCCTATTTCGAAATAAAAAACGCCGTGGAGACACGGTTATTTTGAAAGAAACCCCTTCTTTCGAAATAAACCCTTATTCCTTAAAAAATGAGGTTTAATGGGTGGAATTTAGTGGTCAGTTTATTTGCAGGCTCTTTAGAGAGTCTGCTTCAGAACCTACATATTCAGGATGATCTAGGAGACCCAGTAGAACAGTCCACACATTGTTTACATGACAGGCAGCAAAATACTCATCTACTGATGTGGCACAACAGGGGTAGTTTAATTGGCAGCTGGAACTATGTAAAACAAAGACTTGTTCAGCTCGTTTGCATGCTTTAAAATAGCCCCAAATTCAAGATGCAAGATTTCACATCTTTCATTTCTTCTGTAGCAGTATCTGCTGACAATGCAAAATAATCAGAGGAGTAGGACAGGTAATATATACTATTTCTGGTTTCTGATTGCGTTTAACCTCCCATGCAAACTTAGCCATGCAGGAAGCAGAAGAATCTGTAGTAGTTGTGCTCACATTTTCCAAATTAGTTGGTACATCTTACACATGTCAGTTATTGCTGCATTGGTAAATGGCTGTCAGCAGAGGAGGTGAACATCATATCGGCACAAAACAAGATGAGTTTATTCACTTTGAAATAAAAATAATACAAAAGACCAAGAATCAGATGATTAAAGCTTCAGGAGCTTTATCAAAAATTAGACTAGACAACATATTTCCAACTGTTCATTCCATTAGTTGCTAGAGCCTCTTATGAGTGAGATTTCTGCATTAGGGACGACAGTATTGTGGCACAAAGACATCGATAGGACACTATGCAATTAACAGCAGTGTCTGGTGAAACCCGCAGCACATACAAATTCATTGACACAGTCATGCTAGGTCCTCTCTTTCATTAAAGCCCTAGTGAAAGCTCCTGATAGTGACTCATTATCCTGAAGTCTCTTTCTTCTTTAAGCTTCTCATGTCACTTGCTTTCAACATGCTCTTTTATTCTGCCAGCACAAGTACTGATCTCAGTGCTGCAGCACTCGCAGCTAAGTGCATTGTCTTCACTCCTGCCTTTACTTTTCATGAAAATATCTAAGCACTGATTTTCTTGTTGGTATTTGTGCATAGATTTGCATTTTTACCCCATTTTACCTTTGTCTAGCTGTAGCAGTAAGCTCCAAGGAGTTAGGTTCCTGGAGCTCTGTCCCTGGTAGGAAGGGGAAGGCAAGGTCTGATGCAGAGTCTGCTAGATATACCAGAGCACTAGAGGAGAGAAACCGTGTAGAAAAATAGAGTTCCCTGCTGGTTTGGGGAAGGATTGAAGGCATGCCTGTTCAGAGGAAGTGGCAGAGTAAAGTGATTCACATGGGAAACCCCGGGAAGAAATGCTCGCCTGATCAGTAGGGAGTGAGATGCCCTTCCTGGGAGCCCTTGAGGGGAGAGAAGCCATTTTGGGGGTAGTCTGGAGCCAGCTATGGAAATGGCAGGACTGGTTGTGTGGGCATCCAGAAGAACGATGGGCACTAAAGGAAGTAATCAGTGAATAGAGGGCATTACATATCTTTATCTGTGGAGGGTTGGTTATTTAAATGCAGTGCCATACTAAATGGACTCAGAAACAGGCAAGCAACCTTTCCTTGTGAGCTAGTTAGTGCGATATTAACGTTGTTTGATTTTTCCACCATGTGTGTTCTGTGTGTTGCACCCTGGAACTGCCTCAGTCTCAGAGTTGCAGGACACAACAATTGTGTAAAGCTTTAACCTGAAAAAATACTGAGTAATAGATATATGTGTGTAAATCAGTAAAAACTAAATTTTAATAAAAAAAATCTGGTAATTTATCTGTGAAAATCAGTAAAAACTGAAAACAAGGAACACTAGTGATCTGTAAGAGGTAATGGAACCTGCCTATCTGATACATAGTTGGTACAGCTCATTAAAACCTATGTTGAAAGCTTCTTTTGATAGTTCTCAGGAGCGCCTTAGGAAACTTGCCTGACTTGTCACATTACAAGAATGGCATTAATAGATCTGTGAACACTCACTGGCCCTCCAATCAGACTGTCACTTAACTATTTAATGGGCCACAGGAGTCCTGTCTCTTCATTTTGACCCACATCTGAGTCCCCATAATCACTTGGTAGCTCTGCAAAATCTGTGGTGATGGGCCACATGTACAGTTTAAAAAAATCTTAAGGAGACTTTGTGACATTCTTAAAATGTTTTATCTTGCTAAAAATTTGGAAATGTGTGTTATCTGGGTTTCTTAACTTGTATGTTAATTTAATACATATTTACAACTTATAGCTTAATAACGTTTTTATCATGAGATAAAGGTTTAGGGTGAAATCCTACCAGAACTTCATCTATAGTGTTCCTTAGTTCTCATGTGTTTGAGGCAAGTAAACAGTATAGTCAGGCTTGAAAAAGTGCACCAGACAGCTGCTGTCTGGAAGGCTAAACCTACTTGCCTGAGAGAGAGATAAAATTGGAGGATGGGTGGCTGCCATAAATGATGTAATAAATCCCTACTCTCTCTCCCCAGTGCAACTGGGAAGGTTAAGGGGAGTGGGATTTCTGTTAGGATGGTGTCTCTAGTTATTTCTTAGGGGGCTCCATCTTTTATGATAGCCTCTTTGATAAATTTTAAAATCATCTTCCGCTAATTGCTAGACAAAAGACAGAGCTCTGGTCCTATCCAGAGCCCCCGCTCTGTTGAGAAGGGGAGGGTCTCCATTACAGTACTCCTAGAATTACAGTTTTAACTCATCGTCATTAGCAGGCAAATTGGCATTAGTTCAATGAGATCTATTGCTGATAGTAGTTCTTCATAGATTTCCTAGACAACCATTTTTTTTTATTGTAACTGGCACCTCTTCATAGAGCTGGGGTGGGCAATAATTTTGGAAGGAGGGCCACTTAACAAATTTTGGATGTGGCTGTGGGCTGACTTGGAAGGGGCGGGGCCTCGGGCGTAAGGGGCAGGGTTGAGAACTACCCTGCTGGTTACGGTGACCTTATTTTCTGAACCAGCTGCAGCTAGTAAGAACAGTTTAAATTATGAAACAGATCAAGTGTTTTAACTTTCTCATGTTAGTTTATCAAGCTTCATTTTAAATAAAGTAAAATATTATGGCCAACACAATGTTTTCTTTCTTTATGGCAGGGCCGGGGAACCCTTTCAGGTCTGGGGTCACTGACCCACAAAAAAATCAGTTGGGGACCACACAAGTGAGAAGCAAAATCTCCTCCAACCTCGCCCCCCCCCCCAAGCTCACTGATGTGGCCCCAACTGAGACATCTCACTCACAGGATGAGGGGAAGGGAAGGGAGAAACTGAGGTTCAGGGCTTTCCAGAGACCAGATTCTGGGGTTCTGGAGTTAGTGGATTTTATGGACCTCCTGAGGCTCTGGGGTAGGGACAAAAATCAGGGGGTACAGTGCGTGAGACAGGGCTACTAGCAAGTAGGATAGAGATGGGATGCAGGATCTGGGAGGGAGTTGGGGTGTAGAAGCAGGCTGGAAATAGGGTTTCTGGTCAGGTGGTAAGAGTAAAAACAAGGGAGGGTGCAGCATGTGGCCAGGAGAGAGGGTGCAAGAATAAGGGAGGATGTCGGAGCAAGCTGGGGGTGCTGTGTCTTGTGGGGGAGGGAAGTGATGGGATTGGGGTGAGAGTTTCTGGGCATGAGGAGGAACCTTACCTGGCTTTGTGCTCCCTTGCAGAAATGGCTGCAGCCACACTGTCCCAGCCACCTCGGAGGGAGGTCCTGCAGCCACGACCACGTGGTCCTGGAGGCCTGAGATACCACTGCTGTGGCCATGTGGTCCAGGGCCGGCCCTGAGGCACCTTGGTCACAGGCCACCCCAGAGGCTGGAGGCACTGCTGCCACAGCCACAAGGCCTGTCTCCAGGGACAGCGGCCACAGGCTGCCCCAGAGGTGCTGCGGCCACGAGACCTGCCTCCAGGGACAGTGGCCACAGGCTGCCCTGGAGGCGCTGAGGTTCGGGGCTGGCCCCGCAGGCATCAGTGACGCGTCTACATGGCTTGGGGCAGGCCCTGGAGGTGCTGCAGCCAGAGGCCACCCCCAGAGGTGCTGTGGCCGCAGCCACGAGACCTGCCTCTGTGGACAGCAGCCACAGGCTGCCCCGGAGGCATGGCAGCCACAGGCCCCGGAGATGCCACTGCTGCGGCCTGGCGCTGGCCCTGGAGGCCCCCAGGACCGGCCCAGAGGCACCATGGCCAGATGGCCTGGGGCTGGCCCGGAGGTGCCGGTGCCACGGCCTGGGGCCAGCCCCGGAGGTGATGCTACGCCACAGCTGCAGCTTGGGGCCAGCCCAGACCACTTGGCCGTGGAAGTGGTGCCTTCGGGGCTGGCCCTGCAGCGGCTGCTGGGGGATGGAGGGGTGGGGCTGAGCTCCTCCTCCCCCCCCACACCTATTGGAGGTGGGGCCTGTAATTGCCTCGCAGGCCCGATCAAAGCCCAAGGCGGGCTGTATCTGGCCCGCTGAGAGGCTTCTGCCCACCCCTGCCATAGAGGTTTGTCTCTTTAGCTGTCATCTTGGCTTCTCTTCTATCTCAATCTGGATGGTCATCTTTTTAAATTCAGTCATTAGTATATCTTCTGTGCAGATAAAAGAACCCCACTCTTACCTGTTTTGGTGCTCTCCTCACTTTCTGGCTTTTTGAGTTTAATTAGATCATGTGTCTGCCATAACTTTACCCGCTGTATCCTCAACTGACAGTTTTAGTACTTGGTTTGCTTAGTGAGAATCCTTCCGTCAATATTCTGTCACCATCCTTTCTCTTCTACTCAAATTTTATACTCACTCTTACTGTCAGGAAGTCCTGAACTCTATTGCCTTTTGCATTTTGGAGGTCTGTAACTCTGCTTGTGTAACCCTTTCTTTGCTGAAACTCCTATTTCTGCATTCATGTCTCCTCATCCTGAGTGCAATAATTCCTCCTTATAAACTTTTTAGGGCTGTCAAATAATTAAAAACAATAATTGCAATACTTACAAAAGTTGCAATTAACCACAGTCTAAATTCACTGTTAAACAATAATAGAATACCAAATGTACAATGCTCACTTTATTTTTATTATAAATATTTGCATTATAAAAAAAGATCAGAGTATTTTTCATTTTGCCTCATACAAGTACTGTAGTTCAATCTTTTTATTGTGAAAGTGCAGTTTACATACCTGCACTCAAAACAAAAACAATGTCAAACTTTAGAGCCTACAAGTCAGACATGAAGAGGCATATGAATGCTTATGTATCTGCTATGTGAATACTTTGAAATGTGGGCCACAGATGTGCCCAGTGAATGCTTGTTCTCACTTTCAGGTGACATTGTAGATAGAAGAGACTGCATTATTTCCCATAAATGTAAACAGACTTGTTTGTCTTAGTGACTGACTGAACAAGAAGTAGGACTCAGTGGATTTGTATGAGATGAATTGAAAAATACTATTTATTTCGTTTCTTTTTATAGTATAAATATTTGGAATAATAATGTAAGCACTGTACACTTTGTATTCTGTGTAGTAATTGAAATCAACATACACATGAACCTCTTTAATCCAGCAACCCTGGGAAACAGGATATGTTGGATTAAAGAATTTGCCGGGCCAGTGAGGGCGCTGTAGGGTCTGGGCCTGAGGGGGGATTGGGGTGGGCACTTACCTGGCACCCTACTCCCAGGGGCACCCGTGGCTCTATGCTCTGTGGCACTGCCCCCTGCTGCTTTGAGAGCCATGAGGAAAAGGCTCAGGGGAAGCACGTCATTGCGCTGCCATTCCCCCGGTTGCGGGGGAAGGGAAGCAGCAGTGCACGGAGCCACTTCCTCTTCCGCCTGCTAGTACCATGCTGTTCCCAGATTAGGTGTATTTGAAAAGGTAGAAAAACATCCAAAAATCTTTATAATAAATTCAAATTGGTGTTCCATTATTGTTTCATGGTGCTATTAAAACTGTGATTAATCACATCTTTTTTTTTTAATCTAGTTAATTTGTTTTGTGTAAATGCATGCATTTACTTTGATTAATTGAAATCCCTAATTATTTTTGTGAGCCCCACCTCCATTTATTTCTTGTGTCTACATTTGGTGTCCTTTTCATCCCTACTTCTCCTATATGCTTTATATGTCGTTGAACATATAGATTAAAAAAATTGCATTGTATCATTCAGGTTGACAAACATTCAATATTAATGTGCCTCTTTTTGATAATGTGCTTCAAATATTTTTTTAGGAGATATTTATGTTCTTCTTTTAAGTATAAAAAGTCTAACGGCATGTAACCACAACTAGAGCTGCCAACCTTTTTGGCTTTTCCAGAAGTCTCCCAGTATCAGGCTCTATCTGCCAGAGGCTACTGAAGTCAAGCCGGGAAATTTTAGGCCAGTTAAAGTCCAGCGGTGCAGTGGGGCTAAGACAGGCTTCCTGGCTGCCCTGGCTCTATGCCACTCCTAGAAGCAAACAGCATGTCCCTGCAGCTCCTGGAAGAGTCATACGGTCTCCTCATACTACCCCCTCTCTGAGTGCTGAAACTGCTACTCCTGTTGGCTGGGAACAGTGGCCAGTGGGAGCTGTGGGGGCGGTGCCTGCAGGCAGGTTCATTGCATGGAACCCCCTGCCTGCCTCTTAGGGGACACAGGACCTTGCTGGCTGTTTTTGGGAGTGATGCTGGGACAAGAAAGATAGGGAGCCTGCCTTAGCCTCATTGTGCCACCCTGCACCCCTTACTCTTCCTATACCTCAGTCATCTCCCCCAGCACTGAGACTCCTTCTGGAGTTTGTACCTCAACCTCCTACCCTAGCTCTGAGCTCCTTCCTGCACCCAAATTCACTCCCAGAGCCTGCACGCTCTTTGCCATCCCAACCCCATGCCCTAGGCTCAGCACGGAGCCTCCTCCCACACTCAGAACTTTTCAACCCTAGCCCAGAGCCCACAGCCCAACTGGCTGCCTCACAGTGTGAAAGTGAGTGAGGGTGGAAGAGAGAAAGTGACAGAGGGTTGGGGGGGATTGAGTGCGTGGGGTGGAACCTCGGAGAGGGGCCAGGAGGCCTTGGAGAAGGGGTGGGGCAGGGAAAAGGTGTTTGTGTGATTAGACAGTTGGCAGCCTAACTGCAACTTTATTTAAAATGGTCCAAATTCATCTGTTTAACTTTCTGTGGTTTGTGGACTTATTCCAGGGATAAAGTTGGCCATTGTATTTAAAACTATTTGAAGTACATTAGATTCAGATTTGTGTTTGATCTAGCATACCAATGTAGCATGTCAAATTGACATCCAGTTACAGTTTTTGAGAGATAAATAAATGACTCATGTCTTTGTAGTCCACTGGAAAAAAATGAAAAAGTATTTATTTGGGTTTCATGCTGTAATTCATGTAAACCCATGAACTTGATCTATTTATAGGACTGTTGAATTTATTAAGAATTTCTGTAGATTAAAAAATATTACAGTATCTTCTCATTTAAACCCTAATATTAATCTGTCCAAAATTGGTGTGGGGATGGTACTTCTAATCTAATAACGGATGAATTTTTAAATAAAATAATCTTCAAAGATGTGCGTGCATATTTGTGTATGTGTTTAAATAGCTGTTCTTATTGTGTAGAACCTACAATATTTTCTCTATTGCCAGCAAAGAAGCAAAGGGTTCAGCAGATTTGAGTGGAAAGCCAGCTCTCTCCAGCATCAGCTCCTGCCTGTCTCCCTCCCTGCTGTCTCTGTGGGAAGAAGCAAGCTGGGGGGCAGGCATCTGGGACTGACCCAGCTCCAAGCCTCCCACACCCTAGGTGCTCTTTACGGAGAGTAGGGGAGGACGAGTTGAAGCTCCTCTCTCCATCACAATTTGTATGGGAACCTTGCTTGCTGTTCCCCTTAATCAAGGAGCTAGGGGAAAGTGCGCTCGCTGTTTGTTGCATTCCTCACTCTAGCTGGGTAATGCAGGGGTCAAATGAAAGTAGACCTGCTCCAGCTGCAAGACATGTACCCCTCTCCCAGCTGCACTTGTTGGAGCTGTAGCAGCCATGGAGAGCTGTTTCTCACTTGGCCCCAAGCTGCTGCAGTGAGAGAGGGCTGGGGTAGTCCTCTCTCCCCAGGGCAGCCTGCATACTGCACCCCTCCTCCTCAACCCTGTCCCAGACCAATGATTTAAATGAAGCATGCACATTTTCATTTTATTTTCCAAAAAAACAATATTAATTGAGTTAAGCACACAAGCAACACCAGGTAAATATTCTAGTTAATAAATAAAATAACACTTCAATGGCAGTGAGAGCAGTCAAGTGGGCTGCATCTATGCTGACAAAAATGTGACCTGTAGTACACCACCTGTGCTTGTCAATGCAGGTCCGCCAGTGGTGGGAAGAAGGCAAGCTGTGGAGTAGACAAGACTCATATGGGATCTATTGTTACTATAACTTTATTCCCTTCCTCAGTTTTTGGCCATTATCCAGCAGCTTGGTATATTTAAGTGGGTAGCTGTTCCTACTGCTGTTTGATGGATTGCTGCCGGGAGGATTCCCATGAGAGAGACAGCTAGATCTTTTCCTTGAAAACTTAGTGGTTCACCAGTGCAACAATTTCAGACTCTGTTGTTCTTTGTGTATGAACACTAATTTTTTGTGTGTAAGCATCTGTATTAAACTCTATTCCCAGCTGTCTGTCTGTCTTTAGTTCAGTTCAAGATCTTGAATGATACCTCTCAGATTGACATACATTCTGTAGTATAAATGTTCAGTTGCATTTCTTAAAGCTACTGTAATCAAGCTGCCAAGACATGCTCGCAGTGCAGCATAGGTCACACTCTTTCCAACAATCCCTGAAAACTAACATTTTATGAGAGGGACAAGGTGGATGAGGTAATATCTTTTTCATTGGTCCACCCTCTGTTGGTGGAAAGTACAAGTTTTGGAGCTTTGCAGACTCTGGGGAAGGAAACCAGTTTCTGCACTAAATACAAGTTAAGATGTAATAACCCCTTCTGCTTAACAACAGAGATATAAAAGTTTAACTGGTTACCCAGTTACCTGGTAAGCATTAGTCTTACCAGCATGCTTACCTAGGAACCGGTTAACCTGAGGGCCAGATTGGCAGGAGCAGCCCTCCCCATGGCAGCCTGGCTGGCAGGACCCCAGCAGCAGCAGGTTTGGTGGGGCCAGAACAGCCCCCCTACTCATGATGGGCTGGCAAGCAGGACCCCTGCTACTGGAGCCCACCAGCCCTCCACGGTTTACTGGTTAAATGATTAAAAATATATTGTTTAACCAGTTACCTTTTTTTACTAGATATTTACATCCCTACTTAATATCTCCAACTTGTCTTTAGCTCAGTCACTTTCGTATCTTGGGACCAACATGGGTACATCACCTCTGCAAACTACTGTAATTCAGTTATTGTTCTTTCATGAAATAGAAGGGGCAGAGGGCTCATATATTAAAGCAGCTCAACACTCTAAGACAGGGCTACTCAACTTTGGAATCCCCAGGGGCCACAATGATACTCACAGCACATGCTGGGCAACTTAAGTGTGGTTGCATATACATGCAAGTATATATGCAGATGTATGCAAATAGCTTCTTTCTCACTGACGGGCATGAATACAAAGATTAAGGCAAGACTACACAACATGCAGGCCTCATGTAAGTCAGTTTTGCTGATATTAATAAAATGCAATATTTACCTGATTTTCACCCATATGACAGCACTTTTAATGAGCAATGACAGACCAGGAATTTAACTACTAGAACGCATTTCAACAGAGGAATATTATGTTGACTCACTCTTGTGGAGCGTGTTCCCAGTAGAAGCCATGTTCAGGGGATCCTACGTGTGGGCAGGGCCGCGTGTTGAGCCTCACGTAAACCCAAACCGCATCACGGGCCACAAACAAGTGGGCTGCGTGTGGCTGCATGTTGAGTAGTTCTGCTCTAAGATAATGCCTCTCTTTGCAATAAGCCCAAGAACACAGGCTTTGCAAATGGATCTAAGATATCTTGAGGAAGGAATCCTTCTCCTGCAAATCAGCAGCTGGTTGCACAGTTACTGTGCCTTTTCCGTTGTAGTTTTTATTGATACCTTTGAGATAACTGTGGCCTGTTTCCAAGGCATCCACCATCTGCACTAAGTTGCTGTTCAGTCCAAAGCATGGGATGCAATTATTAAAAAAATGATTATTTGGCTGCTGTTCGTAGCAGTTTAGTTAGAGACTGATGAAGCCCCAATTGGGGGGCATCTTTAAGGGGATCAAGACAAGCGTTTACCTAATATATTTCATAGAATCATAGAATACTAGGACTGGAAGGGACCTCGAGAGGTCATCGAATCCAGTCCCCTGCCCTCATGGCAGGACCAAATACTGTCTAGACCATCCCTGATAGACATTTATCTAACCTACTCTTAAATATCTCCAGAGATGGAGATTCCACAATGTCCCTGGGCAATTTATTCCAGTGTCTGACTACCCTGACAGTTAGGAACTTTTTCCTAATGTCCAACCTGAACCTCCCTTGCTGCAGTTTAAGCCCATTGCTTCTTGTTCTATCCTCAGAGGCCAAGATGAACAAGTTTTCTCCTCCTCCCTATGACACCCTTTTAGATATCTAAAACTGCTATCATGTCCCCTCAATCTTCTCTTTTCTAAACTAAACAAACCCAATTCCTTCAGTCTTCCCTCATAGGTCATGTTCTCTTGACCTTTAATCATTCTCGTTGCTCTTCTCTGGACCCTCTCCAATTTCTCCACATCTTTCTTGAAATGCGGTGCCCAGAACTGGACACAATACTCCAACTGAGGCCTAACCAGCGCAGAGTAGAGCGGAAGAATGACCTCTCGTGTCTTGCTCACAACACACCTGTTAATGCATCCCAGAATCATGTTTGCTTTCTTTGCAACAGCATCACACTGCTGACTCATATTCAACTTGTGGTCCACTATAACCCCATGATCTCTTTCTGCCATACTCCTTCCCAGACAGTCGCTTCCCATTCTGTATGTATGAAACTGATTGTTCCTTCCTAAGTGGAGCACTTTGCATTTGTCTTTATTAAACTTCATCCTATTTACCTCAGACCATTTCTCCAATTTGTCCAGGTCATTTTGAATTATTACCCTATCCTCCAAATTAGTCGCAACCCCTCCCAGCTTGGTATCATCTGCAAACTTAATAAGCGTACTTTCTATACCAATATCTAAATCGTTGATGAAGATATTGAACAGAGCCGGTCCCAAAACAGACCCCTGTGGAACCCCACTTGTTATGCCTTTCCAGCAGGATTGTGAACCCATTAATAACTACTCTCCGAGTACGGTTATCCAGCCAGTTATGCACCCACCTTATAGTAGCCCCATCTAAGTTGTATTTACCTAGTTTATTGATAAGAATATCATGCGAGACCGTATCAAACGCCTTACTAAAGTCTAGGTATACCACATCCACCGCTTCTCCCTTATCCACAAGACTCAAGTTATCCTATTAAAGAAAGCTATCAGATTGGTTTGACATGATTTGTTCTTTACAAATCCATGCTGGCTGTTCCCTATCACCTTGCCACATTCCAAGTGTTTACAGATGATTTCCTTAATTACTTGCTCCATTATCTTCCCTGGCACAGAAGTTAAACTAACTGGTGTGTAGTTTCCTGGGTTGTTTTTCTTTCCCTTTTTATAAATGGGCACTTGTATTTGCCCTTTTCCAGTCTTCTGGAATCTCTCCTGTCTCCCATGATTTTCCAAAGATGGTAGCTAGAGGCTCAGATACCTCCTCTATCAGCTCCTTGAATGTTCTAGGATGCATTTCATCAGGCCCTGGTGTCTTGCAGGCATCTAACTTTTCTAGGTGATTTTTGACTTGTTCTTCTTTTATTTTACCTTCTAAAACTACCCCCTTCCCACTAGCATTCACTATGTTAGGCATTCCTACAGACTTCTCTGTGAAGACCGAAACAAAGAAGTCATTGAGCATCTCTGCCATTTCCAAGTTTCCTGTTACTGTTTCTCCCTCCTCACTGACCAGTGGGCCTACCCGCTCCTTGGTCTTCCTCTTGCTTCTAATGTATTTATAAAAAGTCTTCGTGTTTCCCTTTATTCCCGTAGCTAGTTTGAGCTCATTCTGTGCCTTTGCCTTTCTGATCTTGCCCCTGCATTCCTGTGCTGTTTGCCTATATTCATCCTTTGTAATTTGTCCTACTTTCCATTTTTTATATGACTCCTTTTTTATTTTTAGATCATGCAAGATCTCGTGGTTAAGCAAAGCGGTCTTTTGCCATATTTTCTATCTTTCCGACACATCGGAATAGCTTGCTTTTGGGCCCTTAACAATGTCCCTTTGAAGAACTGCCAACTCTCCTCAGTTGTTTTCCTCTGTCTCGATTCCCATGGGACCTTACCTATCAGCTCTCTGAGCTTACCAAAATCTGCCTTCCTGAAATCCATTGTCTCTATTTTGCTGTTCTCCTTCTACCCTTCCTTAGAATTGTGAACTCTATGATTTCATGATCACTTTCACCCAAGCTGCCTTCCACTTTCAAATTCTCAACCAGTTCCTCCCTATTTGTTAGGATCAAATCTAGAACAGCTTCCCCCCGGTAGCTTTTTCAACCTTCTGAAATAAAAAGTTGTCTCCAATGCAGTCCAAGAACTTATTGGATAGTCTGTGCCCTGCAGTGTTATTTTCCCAACATATATCTGGATAGTTGAAGTCCCCCATCACCACCAAATCTTGGGCTTTGGATGATTTTGTTAGTTGTTTGAAAAAAGCCTCATCCACTTCTTCCACCTGGGTAGGTGGCCTGTAGTAGACTCCTAGCATGACATCACCTTTGTTTTTAATCCCTTTTAGCCTAACCCAGAGACTCTCAACACTTCCGTCTCCTATGTCCATCTCCACCTCACTCCAAGTGTGTTCATTTTTAATGTATATTTGATCATAAGCTGAGTTGTTTTGTTAAAAAATCATGCTGTGAAGAGCGGGGGTCGGCTTATGATCAGGTCATTGTGCTTCACATTTTTTTTTCCACTGTAGGGTCTGATTGGCCAACTTCAATTCCCAGACCAGCTGGGCAAACCGCTGGTATGCCGGGATGTTTTATGTACCTGGAGCATCTGCAGGCATGGAGTCTGTCACCTCCCAGTTGCTGTGATTCACCATTCTGGGTCAACAGGAGCAGCGGGAAGTGGTAGCCAGCACATCCCTTGACCTGCACTGCTTCCTCTGCTCCCATTGGCTGGGAACAGCGAACAGTAGCCAGTGGGAGCTGAAAGGCTCCATGCCTATAGCCAGCATGTTCCTCAGCCTGCGCTGACACTGACGAGCTAGAACTGGAAGTTTGTACACTGCCAATTTAGAGTCGGCTTATAAATGTGTCATTGACTTTTTAACTTTTTTTTTTCTGTAAGTTGGAGGGGGGGTTTGGCTTATGAACGAACGGGCTTATGTTCAAGTATATATGGTATGTGAGCATGTTGTAAGTTGTGACTGAAGTCTGTCTTGCTTGTTGTTTGGGGCTTTGCAAAAACTCGAGGATGCTGTTCTGGAATTTAGAGCTGTAAAAGAAAATCATGACTCTGTCAGTAAACTTATTTAATATAAATGTCAGATTTGAAGAGTAATATTTCTGTGTCCTGATGTTGGGGAGGAGGAGGACAGTAGGGATGTAAAATCCCATTTAATTGGTTAACAGGTGAGGAGCTGCTCCAGCGCCCACCAGTTAACCAGAATTGGTAAGCATCACTCATTGAGGGTGATGCTTACTTGTTAGCTGGTTAACCTTTCACATCCCTAGGGTACAGTGCAGAAAAAAACCCAACTGATTTATATCTTTGAAGCTTCCATTAAACACCCAGGTGCCAAATATACCAGGTGACGGCAGCAATGAACATTCATGTGGTATTAGTGCTTTTTCAACACAGTGATATAGTGATTTATTTTTTTAAAAAGCCATTAGAGCACTGTGTGAATTGATAATCATCTGGAGAGTGCCTCACCTCAGTGTCTGCCTCCAAAATGACGCTAAAACATCATCAGATCCTCATCATGAACATGCATGTTTAACAAAGCTTTTAATTTTCAAGCTCATCTGCCTTTCAGGATATACTGCAGTTGGTGGTGGAACATGGGTTTTCCACAATAAATTTAATCATACCAACAGCTTATATTCATATAAACCCATGGTGTCCAATTTGCTAGTCACTAGCCATATGTAACTATTTGGCCAATTGAGTGTGGCTAGTTCGCTACTGCTTCAGAACTGGTTGGGCACCATGTATATAAACAGTGAAGCACTCTTGAGATTTGACACACATACGAGTTAACGTCCCAAGTGCAGATATTTTCTAACCCTTTCATGCTATTCTCTGTTGGCTGATAGTGACCAGAAACAAAACCTGTCAGTGGACACAGTCACTCCAAGTACAGCAGTTAGTACTAGTGAGAAACCAGGTGAGAGACAGACACAATGCAAGGAAGAGTCAGGAGTGTCAGCTGTAAACAAACTTTATTGGATTGTGGGAAATTTAGCTGGATGGCCACGTATCATGGGTGTGGTCAACTAAAATCATGCTGGACCACAAATGTTGCCAGAGTAGAGAGATTCAATTTGTATTAGTGTTTTTCTGTATAGGTGTGTAGTATATGGAAAAAAAAAAAAAAGGAACCCAGAAGTTAAGTGAATGAAGTGCATGGTTGTTGTGTGCATGAGCACAGTCCAGTTTGCAGCATATGTTTCTCTTGGGATTTGCTTCAGTTAGCTGCTCCTCATCCAGGAACTTTATGAATGAAGGTGACATAATTCCACATTTGTTCTCTGCAGGTCCTTTCAGAGCATTTTAGCCACAAGAATAAATAAGGGGAAGAGAGGGAGAAGGTAGGCAGGCTAAAGAAAACTCTATGCTTGGTTTGGGATGGAAAAAATAATCCTTTTGTCTAATACTGTGACTAGCATTCATACCAGGAATTAACATTTATTTCATTCATTTAAAAATCTGTACTTGTCAGAATTAATGCACAATCATGGAGAGGATATTTGAACTGACATTTTCAGAATCTTTAATAATTAAATCTAGCCATCTATTCAATTTCTATGTAAACATCAGGATGGTCTTTGAAAACAGCAATATTTCTTTTTAATGTAAGTCATTTAAAATTGAAAATTAGTACATATCTGTGTGTTTTACCTAGCTTGTTTTATTCCTCTTTCTTCTGAGTGTTAGTAATCCAAGAAGAAATTACTTAAATATAAATCTTGGATTTAGGATATTAAGTTTTTTCACTGTTATGGAGAGGTCTTAATATTCACATAGACTGTAATATGAAATTATATTAGTTGTACCTCTTTTCCCTGTAAAAAAATCCAATTTACTGAAGCAATTAACTATCTACTACTGAAGCTATTTCTTGTCTTTTAAAATTCTTGATTACTTATTAATAAGGCTGGAAACAGAACAGTATTTTATGTTACTGGTTATTATAGTGTGAGATCCAAACCTATGTGGTTCTTAGGGGAGTGTAACTATTCATGGGAAGACAGAGCTGTTCAGCTGAAAATTTTCTCTAACGATCTTGTAGAATGGGTCATCTAGAAAAGCTAAATAATTTTCAGAAGACGCTCAGTTTCGTTTTTTACTTTGGTTATAATGTACAAAGTGAGCCAAGCCATCATTTTGGCTGCATAAGTAAGAGCCTGATACTGCAGTTAACTTGGCACGAGGGTTCTGTGTGGGTGGGTGTGGAGTTTTGTCTGCTTAGAACCAAGTGCAAGATCAGGACGTAAGTAAATTACATGGTTTAACACAGTGATGTGCAACATAGGCTAGTGAGTGGGCCACATGAGTGGCCGTCCTTCATCTAAGTGGGCTGCAGGATTATTGTAACCAAGACAGTCTTCCAGGATAGGGTAGTTTTGATATCAACACTTACATACCTAGAATTTGCAATGTACCAATTGAACCATAGCAGCGCTTTGATTGCATGCAGGTTTGTGGTCAGTCTTGTGTGCAGTCAACATGCACCTTATGTGCGTGTCATGTTAGTAAAATACTAGTAGGAAAAACCCTATGTGGATGGAAACCATTGGAATCTGACAAACTTGTATATGGCAACAGTAAACAAAATGTCTTGTGGGCCCCCTATAGATCCCCAATGGGCCCCATGTGGCATGTAGACTGTTGGTTTGCCACAATTGCTTTAGCACAAGTTACTGAAGAAATACCAGACTTTTAGTGGGATTCAGAATTTAAAAAAACAAACACACACTGCAATTAAAAATCATCATAATAAAAAAGTGCATTGTCTGTACTGGGAGATACTTACCTAAGGGAAAAGTCCCACCACTTGGGCAGTTAATTCATTGTATTATATTTTCATATTTTCCTCCCTTATCTTGCCAGATTATGGTGGGCCACTGGATAAGTAAATAGTTTTAAGCAGTTGAGCTGGCTATGGTGGCTGGAAACGAGTCACATTGTTTTAAAAATCAGCATACAGGATGAAGTAACTACTGTTTAAAATAGTTTAGGAAATAGTTCAGGGTCATTGTGGATACAAGCTATGTCTCCTGAGAGAGGCTTTTTTAAGAATGTTCTTAGGCTTTGTCCACACTTAAAAGTTTAAAGCGCAGTGGTGGCATTGCTTTAAACTGAAAGTGTGGCCATGGCATGAACCTTTCCCAGCGCTCGATGTAAACTACCCCTTTGAGGGGCGTAGCTAACATTATTGGGAGTGTGGCTCACAGAAGAGTAGCCTGGTTCACACCGGTGCTTTACAGTGCTGTAACTTGCTGCACTTGAGGTGTCTGAGTGTTTTCACACCCCTGAGACAGAAAGTTATAGCACTGTAAAGTGCCAGTGTAGACTTAGCCTTAAAGTTATCCAGTCTCCTGAGAGATAATGTCCTTACAAATGCCTTTGTTATCCCACATGTTGACTTCCAGAAGCAGCAGCCTCACTGGAGTGTATTTATCCCTATCCAAATCATTGAACACATTATAACACTGCCCCAAATATGAATTCAAAGGTGAATTGGACGATATCTATAGAGTTATAGAGGAGTCCTTGAAATGGCTAATGCACCTACAACTGCATCTATACTTAAGAGTGTTGCTCTGTAGATGCCATGTGCACACAGGAGATTCCTATCTTGTTGGCTAGAAGTGCCTTGCTGGTTTAGTAGTTGTTTGAGTTGTAGGACAGCCTACAGCAGGTGAAGACTCAGTTACCTTTCTGACCCTTCACTTTGGAATATCAGTTGCCATCTTCTGAATGTTGAAACTGTTCTGAATTATAAAAAAATTCACTGAAACATCTTATGTTTCACTAAGTATGGGGTAGGGAATAATGAAGTCAGTGGAGCATTTAATTGAGCCTTATCAACAGGATGGGTTTGTGAGAGAGTTGTTCAGACAAGTCTGGAAATTGGTATGGAAAAGCTAATTTCCCCATAAGTATATGTGGCTTTTGAAATCTTCTTTATATCTTTAGTGAGAGTGTTCACGTGCATCTGCTAGAATTGGCAGTGTAAGTATGCAATATATCTACTATTCAATTGCTGTTCCCTAGCATTGTGGTGTTAATTAGCATTGGTATCTTTAAAGAGCACATTTAACACATCATTCCTGCTGAGAATTTTATTGAGAACTAAGTTCTTTAATTTAATAATGCAAAATTTAGTTGTATAAAACCAATGCTAGTATGCTACATCTGGAGTGTGACAATTGAATTCTTTGTACTTTCTATCCTGCAGTGAATTTGGTGGGCGATGTCAAATATACTATTTTAATATATTTTTAATAATTTGCTGTATTTTAAATAGCAGAGTTCAAAACTAGAAAATTAAAACAAAGGGAAAGCACAGAACATCAACAGGTTTTATTGATAAACAGATCTTTGTTTCCCCACAATTAATACATTATAGTAGTAGTAGTCCTATCACCTTACACAAGATGCAACTAGAGAAGACAGTGTGTCTTTTTCCTTTTCCCTTTCCTTAGGCTAGGAGAAGCAGTTTGTAACATTATTCTGAGACAAAGGGTCAGAATAACATTTGAAAGGGACATTTATTTTATTTCTAAGAAATTAATTATACAAATGTCGGTTTGTACTTGCTCTCAAGGAAGCAATTCACTTAACAGGCCTGAAGTCTTTTCCTGAAACACTTTGTTAAGAGATACTGATCTTGCTGGAAAAGGTTAAGCTGTTGACCTGCAGGAGCAGATGGCTTTCTTCTCCCCCAGAGGTGGGAGTGCCTTTCTAAGGAGAGCTGAGCAGTCCAACAGTAGTGGTATCCTAGAATTAACTGAGCTTGGGCAGAAGGTAGTGAGGGTAATTTTTATGCTACTTACAATGTTGTAGCAATATTGGTCACAGGATATAATAGAGAGACATGTGTGAGAGAGTATCTTTTATTGGAGTTCTCTTGGTGGAAGAGACAAGCTTTCAAGCTACACCAAGCTCTTCAGGTCTGGGAGGGTAGTCAGGGTCACAGTCAAATAACAAGGTGAAACAGATTGTACAGAATAAGATGTTAACATGGTATAAGAGGACATTTAAAATGAAGTAGGCCTGGGTGGGCCAAGGGGCCTCCGTGGGCTGAATCTGGCCTGCCAAGCCAGTGGATCCAGCCCACGGCTGCCCTGCCGCTTCCTCAGCCAATTGAGATCTGGGGACGGAGGAGTGCGCGAAATCTCCTCCCCCCTGCGAGGGGTGCACGGCATCAGAGGGAAACACTGGCTTTTTTAAAACAGCCGGCGGTTCTCTCTAGTTGCCACGTGCCCCTGGCAGGACGGGCACAGGGGGCGAGAGACTTTGTGCGCTCTCCCTGCCCCCAGGCCCTGATTGGCCTGGGGGTGAGGGGAGTGTGCAAGGTGTCCTCCTGCTGTGCCGCCTAGAGGCAACTGTCAGCTGTTTTAAAACAACTAGTGAGTCTCTCTAGGGGGTGGGGACAGGAAAGACTTAACACACTCCCCCAACCCCAGGCCAATCAGGGTCTGTGGGTGGGAGCATGAAAAGTCTCCTGGCCCCACCCCTTCCACCCAAGGCCCTGCCTCTTCTGGGGCAGCCTGGAGCTATTTCAGAAATTTATGAAGTGACCCCCTTTTAAAAATCATTTCCCATCCTGGAAGCAGGCAGTTAACTCCTGCATTTGCAGGACAAAAGAGTTAGTGGTTGGTTATTGATTGTTGTATAGAGGAAACATTTCTGGACAATTGCACCACAAAAAACAATGATATTGCTGAGCTACATTGACATTTTCATGTTGTGGACAGATGACCAAAACTCACTCATAGATTTCTACCACAAAGTCAACAACCACAACCCATCCATCAATCTCTCCCCAGGACTTTCTGCACCGGTATCAACATCCTATGATTGTTGTTGTATTTAAAATTGTTTGTGTAAATAGTTTTGGGACTGTGATCTAATTGATTTTGGAAGCAAACCTATGAACTGATTCTACATGAAGGGCTATCAAAAGCATTACAAATTTCAGGAATTAGAGAAAAATATTTTATTTTGCTAAATTCTTATAATGTAATTTATCTTAGGTTTTACAAAATGTTCAGGAAGAATGGAATCTTCAATATTATTTGAAATAGATCTCTAGCTGTCTACAGATTGATTGAGAAATGTATTTTATGCATTAAATATCTGGGAATAGATTTTTTTTACACTGCTTTTAGGAAATTTTTTGTGGAATAACTTTCTTATGAAGCAGAAAGTTGAAAATTAAAGATGCATTTAGATAACTATTGTGTCAACAGTGACTGACTAATTTCCTAGCAAAATAGCATTTTCAGCTGCTAAAAAAGTTTAAATGGCTCATAATTGCTGTTGATTTTATATAATCCAATAATTTATTGTTCATTATATAAATGACAGGAAAGATGTGTCAGTGTACATGCAAGTGACACACATCCTTGTGCAGTTAGTTCTTTTCATTCCCCAAATCAATAGAATAAAGTACAACTGAAGATTGCTTTAAAAATATAAATTGTAGGGAAGATAGTTTTACATAGTTGATGAATGCACTTTATGTATCACTCTACAAAAACTTGCAGTTTTGGTAATTCCATTTATGAATAAAAGGATTAGTAATGTATATATTTTCCCCAATAATAATTTCTAAAATGAGCCTATAATTTACCCACTCAGTTGTACAATAGTGTTGTCATTCATACCATGTAGTTGGTACACTTACATACATTTTTATGTTTACATTTTCTCAGTGAAGAGAAAAAGAATCTAAATAGTTCAAATTCCTTCTGTATATCAAGTATTAATTATTACAATTAAACCATTTTATAATTATTCATATTTGCATAAATCCTGTACTTGCTAATCTGAATGGCTAAGATTTGGAAAGTTGAAAAACTTACTGCTGTTCTGAGTAGAAAGGCCAAAAAGAACAGCCAAATCATTTAAAAAAAACCACACAACTTGACAGAATAACAACCTGCACACTGATATAATCCTGTTAAAAGAACTGTTCACCATTTCCTGTGTGTCAGCAGGGGCTCAAACTAGTTTTTTTTTTTTTAATTCTCTTACTAATTGTCCACAAGACATGTGTTACGTATCTTGGTTCTGATTGCCACAGTATCATTAAAACATATTATTTAGTACATTTAAGCAGTTATGGGTCATGAATTTTAAAAAGTGTCTATTTAGGCAGAGGGTTTTTTTCTTGCAACTTATGAACTCCGCAGTCAATGTAAGTGAGTAATTGACTACCTGATAAACCTAAGTAGTCAAATCACTATCAGAGGCAGCAAGGGGAGAAGCAGGGGTCAGTGCTGGGGGCGGGGAGCTGTCTTAAAAGCACTATCTCTGTGGGCAGGCAGGGGAGGCATAGGTGTAGCAGGGGACCAGGCGTGAGCCAGGACTCAGCTGTCCTGGCTCATGCCCGGTCCCAGACACTGTGCCTCTGCCTTTTAAATGTAGGAAGAGCTGGGTGGCTCTTATTACATTTAAAAGGCAGAGCCACAGCAGGGTTAGCTCCCAGGGCAGGAGCTAACCCTCCTGCGACTCTTCAGTTTCCCCATTTATTGACTAATAGAGTAGTTGATGGAAATTTCATCGGCTACTCGATTGGCTGATTAAACGCAATTTAACATCCTTAATTCTAAAATGGATGCATTATAGAGTGAAGATATAATTGTTACAATACAGCAATATTTTAAAGTAGAAAATACCTCCCATGGTCTTGGAGGGGGGAAATGACTACAGAGCCAGAGACAAGGGAGTTCCTGCTGGAAGCTGGAGAAGAAGCTATTGCTCCTGGCTGGCTGCAGGAACTGAAAGGGCCTGAATAGTTCATTCTGCTAGCTGAGACAGAATGCAAGAGGTGCTCCTTGCTGGCTGTATTGTGAAGGTGGATTGTTGTTGGCAGGGATCAGGGAAGCCATGGAATAGCTTCTGGCTGGCTGCCATTGAAGACATGCCCATAGAAGGGATGTCCATTGCCAGTTACCTGCCCCTCCCCCAAAGCGGCTGATCTAGATTGACCCAGCTGGAAAGCTGGAGTCAGAGCCCTAAATGGAAGTCAAAGAGGCCCCAGGGAGGAAGGTGCCGTTCCATCCCAGAGCAGAAATCTTCATATGTAAGCTGGCCAACAAGGGTACTGGAGCCTGGTAAGGGCTACAGGGTCAGTGTACGTGGGTCACCCCGAGGACTGAGTCACTTAATATCTGTTGAGAGATTCATCCGCCAGAGGGGGCTGCTGAAGAGAGGTGAGTGCTGCCCTGTTGAAAAAAACCTGAAAGGATGGAGATACCTCCAACCACAGGAGTCGTTGCAGAGGCCGGTGCCAACCTTTTTCAAAGCCAAATCCTGGTCCTTGACATCAAAGCTGCTTGAAATACCAATAAGCATTAATTTGGTCTTTATTTCTTTTCTATTCGTAAATAATTATGGTCCCCTGCTCCTTGTGCTTTGTGTCTTATGTCCAGATTGCCCTAAAAAGCTAAAATTTTTGAAAGAATATTTTAAAGAATGAAGATGATGGGCCTGATTATGATCTCACACTGGCATAAATCAGGATTATCTTCAGAAAAGCCAGAGTTCAGTCGATGTAAAACCAGGTTACAAGTCCTCAAAGTACAAAGTATTTTTTTTGTTATACATGGGAAAATGCAATTAAATCCAAAATTGTTTTGGCTCCTTTCTTTTAAGACTCACTCCCTATCCCTGAGCAACTTAGTTATACCAATTGAATTCCTGGTATAGACAACACTGTGTCACTGAGACAGCTTCTCCCTTCAATTCAGCTACCTCCTGATGCGGAGGTGAAATACTTATGCTGATGGAAGAAACTGTCCCAAAGCATAGGTAGCATCTTTACTAAGCACCACAGTGTCACAGCTGCAGCACAAGAAGTGTAGACAAGCCCTCAGTTTATTCTGACTAGATACTTAACTTGAAATTTTCTCCAATGCCTATCACCATAGTATCTAATCAGTGATTAAAATACTTAGTGATTTGAGTATCATAGCAAAATTGTCATGCTAGCATACCAATACATCTCCTCTAAATAGTTTGTACATAATTTATTGCCAAATATTTTTGTATGGTTGTGTTACAGCTGGGATTTTCAAGGAGCCCTAAGGAGTTTAGGCTTCCAACGCTGTTAGGCCTCTTTGAAATCCTAGCCCACATACAGATGCATTTCGTTATGCATGGAGGGAATGATCATATCCTCCAGCATATGATGATGATGTTGCCAGTTGATCCCAGTGTGTTCCATCAAAATAAAGGCCTGATCCAAATCACGTTGAAGTCAAAGACTTCCATTGACTTCAGTGAGTTTTGGATTATGCTCGAGAGGAAAGATGATGATAATACCTAGTTCTTAAACTGAACTTTTGTTAAAGACCTAATGACATTTTCAGTCCAGCATATGCATATCTTAGGCTCCAGTCCAGCAAAAATTAAAACATGTTATTGACTTTCCAGAATGTGAGTAGATATGTTTGTCATAGGGCAATTACTGTGCATAGACATTTAGCATTTGCTTTATGTATTTATTTGCTGGATTCAAGCCTGAGAGAGCATCTTAAGCCGTTTTGGAAAATTTAAGTCATCTTAACTATCAATCAGTAATTCAGCTATGTCCTATGTTTATGACTTCCTACTCCAGTAATTGTATTACTAAGGATATTTTATGACTATAGGAATCTTTATTTCTTTAGTTAAGATGATCTTACTGCTTATTCCACACTTGAAATCATAAGCCTCTTATGTCCCAATTGGTAGCTGTGGAAATTGCAATTTTTACATCATTAAATTTTGTGCCCCAGGGTATCTTTGAGTGGGAATTAATCAGGAATTTAATGGAAAGGAAGCAAGTATTACCTTTTAGATGTTAATTTCCGTGTGCGGATATTTAAATGAATACATTCCTATATGTTTTTTAGATGAGGTTTGTGTATCTTAAAAGTACTTCACTGTACTAAAGAAAAAATGTATTATTCTGATGCCCATGTAAGAATAGAGGGAAATGGATAAATGTAATTCCAGAATGGTTGATACGGTGAGGTGTGAACTGGATCAATAATTTCAGTAACATTAGATGTCATCAGCTAATTGATGTGATAATCATAGCATAAAAACAGTTTCTTATAACCATTTTCACTGACCTCCCACACACTTCAGACATCATTTGGGGCAGAGTCTCCAGATTGCAATGTACTAAAAATTATAGATATTGTCTAATCTCTGTATTTAGAGGACAGCTAAGGAAATCACAAGGAGTATATATAAAAATAAGATCATCTCATGATTGCTTACTTTTTAATCCTTGTCTTCCTGTGGGGGATACTCCCACACCCGGTTTATCTTTCTGATCTCTTATTTCTATCATAAGCCTCGATCCAAAAAACATGCAAACGCACACTTAAAGCACATGAGTAGGAATTCTGTCTTCTTTATCTTAGGCACTTATATAGCCCAATTTTCTAGTGTCTAAGAATCTTGCAATATTTAATGTGTTTATCCACAAACCCTCTGCACCCCCCCCCCCATGTGAGGTAAGGGTATAGTATTATCCCCATTTCACAGATGGGGAACTGAGCCATGACTTGCCCAAAGTCACACAAAAGCTTGGGGCGGTGTAAGGGTTTAAACCTGGGACTGTCCAGTGCTAACCTACCATCCTAACTCCTAGATCCCATGAGAGACTGGACAACAGTCTCCTTTTCAGAGGGAGTGGAATCTGGTGCACCTGTGGCTTATCAGCTGCCTCCCATTGGGGCATTAAAAGAGTGCACGAGGCATAAAAGTGGGGAGATACTGAGAGGTGAGGAAGTCAGGAAAGGAATAGGTGAGAGCTGCCTCAGGAGGGAAGGAGAGACCTAGGGAAAAATAGGAGCAGCAGAGAAGAACAGGAATATAGTGCCAGGTGTGGGTCTTTTTTGACAAGGGCAAAAAGTCTGAAAACAGACTGGCAATGAATTCTCAGGAGGCTGAGCTGGAAATGATGTCTTGGGAGCGAGAAGTGTGGAAAACTGCCATGAATTTGTGGTACTTTGGGGTTTTGGGGAGAGCTGTTTTATCATGAAAGTTCTGTGGATTATCATGTGAATAAATTATATCTAAAGATCGCATTTTGAAATGGAGAGATTTTGTTCCTTTCTACTGACAAATGAAGGGGAAACAGAGGTGTTGTGCCATGGTCAGCTGCAGAAGTGTGCTTGAGGAAGGGCTACCATGTCACAGCGTTGATATGAATAGTTCTGAGGATAATACTAAAGGGCTATCATATATCAAATATAATTAATGCCCATTTTTGTTCTCTTTAAAATAAATAAAAATATGCCTAAAATCTATAATGAATAATCAGTTATTTATAGTCAATATACATCCTGTGATTTACATCTTCTGTGATAAACTCATTCTTAAACTAAGTGGGGAAATTGTTGGCTAAGATATACTGTCATCAAGGATGTGTTTTACTATTGTTTTTATATTCTAGTTTGACTGTAAATGCCTGTGCCAGGAGGCCTAGTCGGGTAGCTGTTCTGGAATTACTGATTTATAAAGCTCCAGGCAATCTATAACTTGTTTCTATAGAACAGATGGACATTGACTGTAATATCAAATGGCTGTAGTGTAACACATGTTGTAAATATATTATATAAAGAATTTCAGGGACTTATGTCATACACACAAATTTCCTGCACACTATTCAGAATACTATTGGTTTCCTAAGTAATATTAATTTAAATTGAGAGTCTTGTATTTGTACTATATGAGCAAGAAATTTACTTTTTCTCACAAAAACTAGAAATTGATGGCATAGGTCTTTTGCCAGTCAGAGAGAATTTTCCACAAGTGAATTTTTTGAGCTCTGCTCTAGGGTTGAGTCAGCAAATCATGTATTTTAATAACATCACTGAACAGAAGCATAGATCATTAATTGGAATATTAGATATTTGAACTGTTATTTTTTTCTGGTTAGTACTAAGCCATCTTTTCCCCTTGTGACTTATCCTACCTGTCCTTTCAACTGCTAGTGTAACCTCCACTGAGAGAATTTGAATCTGGGACCTCGGGAGCTGACTATAGGAGCCTCTACCCTCTGAGCTAAAAGCCGGCTGGCTCCCAGCCCATGCTGTAGAGGTCTCTTGATCTTAACTGTTGCTGTGGTCTAGGTACCACTTGTATTGCTCAGTAACCATACTAGGTGTATGGGTTACGTTCTTCCCCTAGGTGAGGAAGCACGTCCTGAGCTTCTGAGACCCAGTGCCACTGGGTTTGAACCTGAGACCTCGGGAGCTGAGTATAGGAGCCTCTACCCTCTGAGCAAAAAGCCACTGCCTTTTCGCGCCGAGGGTAGAGGCTCCTATACTCAGCTCCCGAGGTCCCAGGTTCAAATCCGCCCGGTGGCGGTTACACTAGCATTTATTATTCTTTTATAAATTGTGTTATGTCTCCTTTTGGAGAAAAAGCAAAAGAAGGATCTTCTGGATAGGAGACATTTGTGAAAGTTTTCTTCCTCATCACCTCTCATTGACTCAAGGGACTCTACAATGGCTCTTCCCTCTCTCAGACAAAACAGAGGCTAATACCAGTGTCCTTGAATGGTTTTTCTTTAGCAGTGTGTTTAGTTTAATTTACATGCATCAATCTTAATTACATTTCATACCAAAAGATATATACAGTTATACTACCTTTAGAATTGATTTTGTTGCAACTTTCTTACTGCTTTTTTAGATTTGTTAGAATATGTGGATCTGAATTCAGAGTTTTCCTTCCTTATTGTCACTTTCATTGAACAGTTGGAATAATTAAGATTTTAAAAGGTAGTCAGACTGGGAACAGGCTTGAAACCAGCTATTCAAAATAATATTTCTCCTTTAATTTTTTTCTTCCCTCCTTGGGTTTTTAACTTACTGCTTTACCGCTCCTGAGTGTAATGGAAACCAGAGTACTCACCCATTTTCTGATAAATTAGTTATTTAAATATTTATTCCTGATACCTACCTCTTAGAACTATCTTACAGGATACTATAATGCAGGGTTTCCCAACTTTTTGCTGCCATTTTGAAACTTACTGTTTCTTGTGACCCCAGACAACATCATAGCAATCATACGTTAAGTATTTTATTTAACAACGAGAAGTCCTGTAGCATCTTATAGACTAACAGATATAAGGTACCACAGGACTTCTTGTTGTTTATGCAGATTCATACTAACACGGCTACCCCTCTGATATTTTATTTAATGCTCTCTAATGTGACATAGAATCATAGAGCTGGAAGAGACCTCAGGGGGTCGTCAAGTCCAGCCCCCTACCCAAGGCAGGACCAATCCCAACTAAATCAACCCAGCCAGGGCTTTGTTAAGCTGAGACATGGGCTTGTATGTTGCAGCATAGGTTCCTGAAGTCTGGCAGTATGCTAGAAATTTGAACATCTAATCAGTAGATTGGTACCAAGACTTGATGGACACAAGTGTGCTGAATCTAGCTTCACACGAATATGGACTTGCAAATGGCACTATCAGTTTCAAGTCAAGTGTTGAAAGTTCAGGGTACTCATTCCTGACAGTGAACCAGAACTCTGGGAGAATACGTTTGGGCTGGGCATATATTCCTTGCAAGAATCAATCGTTAAGAAATTTTGACGAGCTGTTCAATTTCAGCTGCTGGTAGAGCTATGCTTGCACTGAAAGGCTTGCCCCCCAGCCATACTTTGGCATGTCCATACTGGCGAAAAAAGGATGCAATGTGTTCAGCTATCTGGCTGAGATGCTCAGTCATCACTTGTGGCTATGAGGGACTTGCAGCACAGAGCAAGCGACTTGGATTGATTATTTGAGTGCTAACAGGGTATGCTGCTTGGCATAAAATCATGGGCCTTGACTTAAAGTGCTTACAAGCCTATGCAGATTCATATCTCAGAAAAGGTTAGCACAGGTCCTACCAGCATAAGTCGCTCTGTTGTGAAGGCTGCTGCCCACAAAAAACTTGATTCAAGTCTCTCACCTGGATGCTTGCACAACCAGATACACAAATGGCAAAATGGTGTCTGCACAGCCACCTCCTCACAATGAACATGCCTGCACCTGCTTCACAAGTTCCATGAAGCTGCTTTTTTTTTTTTTAAATGGACTGTATATGTGAGATCATGCTGTATGGATGCCACCATTTTGTAGATTAAAATGGTAGCTTCTGGCTTGGTGTTTGGGGGCAGATGGCAGTATCTCATGGGCTAAGTCTGACTCATTAGACCTACAATCCCATTTGGGGTATGACTCACAGTTGCGGGACCATTGGTGTAATGGCACAAGGTTCAGTTCTCATTAGCTCTGTGCATCTCTGGGAGTAGAAATGTTAATATAACTGCAAGACTGGGGATTTCTACAGTAATAAAATTGTTGTTTAGTATTTTTCCCCTTTTCTGCTCTTTCTGTGGTACATTTGCTTCATCATGATGGAATAGGAGTCTAAATCTTTCTGGTAAATATTGTTAAAATCTGGACATACAGCCTCATCAGGGGTTGTCCTGTTCAGCTTTGTTAAGAAGCAATGGGAGTTCATAACTTTATTTTGTTCAGGCATTATTCCTGTGATTGAAATCTGCCAACATCACAATTCCCTTATTGGAGTCACAAAATTCACAGTTGCTGTATTAGATGTAAATGTCTGTGAATAAATTGATTTCCAGATTAGACAGGGTTATCTTATTATATAAACTAAATTGCTTTTTTTCTTCCTTCTTCCCACCCTGTTCTTGCCTCCTTCTACCCCCTAGGAATGACTTGCTGATGGTGTGCCGTCAGTTGAATATGGAGGAGTCTGTTGCTGAGATCATGCACCAACTGGGAGCAGATGAAAATGGGAAGATTTCCTTTCAGGATTTTACTCGGTGTCGCATGCAGCTTGTGCGGGAAATCAGGAAAGAGGAAGTGGAGCTTTCTGTGAAATCAGATGACTCTTGTAAAAAGAAGTTAAGGGACAGAATAGCCTCCTGGCCAACGAGTAGTGATAACAGTTTGGGTAGGTACATTTTCAAATACTTCTCCAGGGATAAATAATGAAGGCATCTGGCTTTGCTAAAGTCAATTGGGATTTCTAAGAGTTGTGCAAATATGCTGTGGCATAAGGTCATCAGATAACAGATTTTAATCATTAATGAATAATAGCCCATCACCATGGTATTGGGTCAACTCATATTTATAATAGAAAAAGTACACAACAGCCTTTTCCTAAAAAATTATGGGCACACAGATTATGAGCCTACTGCAGAAACCGGTTCGGTTCACTTCCCTGAAAAGACATGAGGCACAGAGCTCAGCTGATGACTAAAGTGAGAGGAAACTTTGTGACTACATTCAGGGCCGGCTTTAGGAAGTACGGGGCCCAATTCGAACAGTTTCGACGGGGCCCCGGCAGCCAGGATTTTTTGTTGAGCAAAAAAACCCCCAAAAACCCACCGCACACAAAAAAAGAGTCACAGCCCCTTTAAATCCCCAGCTACAGGGCAGAGTTATGTCCCGCCAAACCCCAGGGCCTACCCCACGGCGCAGGGAAACCCCTGCGCTTGACTCAACCCTCCTGTGGCCGATGCCCCCTCCTGCAGCGCGCCCGGCACGCCAGCATACTTCCGGCTTTAGGGCGCAGGGCCCGATTCGGGGGAATTGGTCGAATCGGCCTAAAGCTGGCCCTGACTACATTGACTGGAAAGCCTGAACAAATATATAGCTAGAAATGTTAAAAACAAGAAGAACATAGTACCGTCTTCTCTATCTTTCTTATCAAGCAAATCTGACCCTGTTTTAGTTGGTGTCCAATTCTGATTTCCTTTTAATTTAGTATATTTCTGTAGTAACGTGAGAGTTGCCAGCCTGAGTAAAAAATCACTTCATCTAATCCAGTATGTTATGATTGAGGAGAATACAAAATCCTGTCCTTTACTTTCCCATCCTGTCTCAAAATAAACCAAATGAAACAAAATAACACACAAACATAACACTTGACAAGTTTACCAGTTTTCTACATAAAGTTTATTTAATGCGTTTTCCTACATGGACAATTGAATTAGTATCGTTCTTATATTGTTGATATATTTTCACAGCTTTTTAAGTATGTCAATGAGATGGTAGAAGCAGACTGAACATCTAAATTCCCTGCCCATGGTATTATTTTCCATTCCATTCTGATAAAAATCTAGGTTTATATCTGTCACTTTGCTTAAATTTTGGTTATATTTTTAGGCCTTTTGGAAACTTCGTGATTTCTATACAGTTATCCTGCTTTGATTTTTCTTCCTGTGCTCTAGAGAAGTTCAGTGATCATGCTGCTTTTAAAAACACTTCACTGGGCACAAACATAATAGGACCTGGAGCATGCTAGCAGTCCTGACTAATGAGCTGCAATAAGTTTCACTGCCTTTCAGCTCTTCAGGGGCACATATCCTCTTTTTATTTAGTCAGGACTTGAAGAGCTAGTGATGTTATTTGAACCTGCTCCCTATTGCTTTGTAAACATTGCTTAAGACAGGCGACATCAAAATGTGCTAATTAATACAAATAAATGTGATGGATGCTAGTTTTTTTGAAGGGGGGGTGCACTGTTTTTAATAACCGGTGTCTTCAAAGACTGTTTATAGGCCTTTCCTCAAGATTTATTTTCATGTGATGTGTCAGCCACTGTTACCCCTTGAAAGTTTCTATCCAACATCCATATGAAGTGCATACATTACAGAAACTCCAAATTAATTTAGCTGCCACTGAGCAGCAGGGGTCCTGTGACCTGCAGCAAAGGAATCTGCCGTCTTTGAAAGGACTTTTACATTGAGGATTGTGTTTGGAGATTGTACAAAGAGCACATCGTTCAGGCCTTGTGAAATATAAGGACTTGCAGCTATCTTCTTCTCAAAGAGGTACAAAAATACCTCTTTAAAGTAAAGCTACACACTTGTATTAACAATGCTCACTGTAAAGCTACACACTTGTATTTACTATACTCACTGTATCCCATTACAAAACAAGGTAAAAGAAAGAGAAAAGTAAAATTTCATAATAAATAATTCTAAAAACAAGTAGTCATGTGGCACCTTAGAGACTAACAAAAATCTGATGAAGTGGGTTTTTACCCACAAAAGCTCCTGATCTTATATATTTTTGTTCATCTCTAAGGTGCCACATGACTACTTGATTTTAAAGTTACAGGTTAACATGGCCCTCAAATTAATTCTGATTGTTTTTCACTCATTGCAGTCATTGAGAATTGTCTTAACATCCCTGCCAGTAAGTATTGTTATCCCCATTTTACAGATGGGGGATGCAGCTCAAGTTAGGGAGATGACTATCTTGAGGCCAGGGAAAGAGAAGTGTTAATCATGATTAGAACTTAGAAATTTCTTGACCCTTCTCACGCCCCGCATTCTGTGTTCAATACACTAGACCACAATATTGGTGAGAGTAATTAACCTTTGGAACAGTTTACCACGGGCCTGGTGGATTCTCTATCACTGACTATTTTTAAATCAAGATTGAATGTTTTTCTAAAAGATCTGCTCTGGAAATTATTTTGGGGAGGTTCTCTGGCCTAAGTAATACAGGAGGGTCAGACTGGATGGTGGGAGTGGTCCCTTTTGGCCATAGAATCTATGAAACCTGTTTCTACCATTTCACTTAAATGACACAGTATGACAGTGGACTGACGCTTCCGTTTGAATACATGACAAAACAGAACACTTTTGAAGTCTCTAGAAAAACATTTTTCATTTCATTAATGCTCTAGTTCCAGGGTTCTCAAAATGCATGTTGGGTCCAGTCCTACACCATTAAAGTCAGTGAGTGTTTTAACAATGTCTTCCAAGTCAGTAGGGCCTAACCCTATGTACACATGAATAGTAAGGTAAGTTGTGTTGCTTAAATATTGTGTGGTGGTGTTGTTTTAACACAGTAAAAGTAATAAAACACAGGTAAAATGAACTTAGAAAGTCAGCTATTGGGAGCTGCGGTATCTGTGTCCAGTCTCAGTCACTAGAATTAATCTTCAGAAGGAAATATTGAGAGAATTTCAAGTGTCTCCTGAGAGACCGGGTGACATCATTCAGTAACCTGTTTTAAATGACCACTCAAGAGACTGACAAATGGATTGCTTAACAAAAGGGACTGTGTAATAATCAAGCAGAGTAATTGTGTGTTTGAGGCTACTTTCTTGTGATTTCTTAAAACAGAAAAGTTACCTAGTACAAGTGGAGTGTCTCATATGTGGTACGGTATTTCTTAAAATTTTGAAAGGTGATTCATATTTTATGGGAAAAGTGATGATAAATGCATGATAGAGTCAGCATCTATCTCTCATGAGCGCTTTCTCTGGTTACATGTGTTTGCACTCTTTCTTCTCTGGTCACCCCTTTCAGAGGTTCTCAGGTGGTTTCTGTAGTCCTACCTGTGCTCTGTCTTTAACCAGTCTCTGCCCTGGTATGGAGATATGTATCCCCAGGGCTTCCCCCTTGGAGACACTAGTTTCCTGGGGCCCTCCCCAGGCTCAGTCCTTACCCAGTCTCTGCAGCCAACCTGGAGCTCCCTCAGTACTCCCCTGGTCCCTGCTTGCAACTGGCCTTTGCTCAGTCTGAGCAGCCAGCCAGGAGCCTCTCAGCCACATCCCTGCCCCCTCTCCCTTATCTGTGTTGTGTTGTAATCCTTCTCTAGCTCCCAGTAGCAGCTCAACCTAACAATTCTTTCTCTCTTTCTATTCTGCAACTCCTTTTCATATGGCCCTTCTGGGCCCTGATTGGCTGCTTCAGGTGCCACCACTCTAGCTTGCTTGGAGGACCTTTCCTCTGCTCCCATCCTGGGATGGATGTGGCAGAGTGCTACAATCGCCAGCAGGGAGCATTTGGGCATAGTCCACTCCTCACACAGTGCTTTACGATTTATTTATATCTATAGGTATGCCTATCATTTTACAGAAAACTAGTGCATTTACTGGATCTTCGGTGGTAAAGGTATTCTACTAAAAATTCAACTAACAGGCATAGCATAATTTTTGAGAGAACAGGTATTCTATGAAACTGTTTTATCAGTAAAATCTTATTTCAGTCAGACAGGTGAGTGGTTTTGCTGTCCAACTGGGAGCACTACGGCTACTAATATGATTCTACAGACCAGATGCTCAGACAAGAAAAAAAAAACAGATCATAAGCAATTCTGAGCTGTTCTAGTTTAGCAGATCATAACTAATTAATTTGTAACCAGTTCTCCTTGTCTCCCTCCAAAAATGAAACCCCCGGGCTTATGATATAATGATGATTTATTTAGATTACACATCAATTATGAGAAAAAATGTAAGGAATAACCAGCATTTCAAATCCAAATTAATCTTATGGATAAATACGAGAAGAGGGTCATTTGGGGCTGAGAAATCATTGCTTTTTGTTCTGTTGATCCCGCATTTGATCTCTCTGTAAATAAATTGTGTTCAGAAGTTGATGCAGTGATAATTAAAAGTTATTTATTCTATGTTTAATTAAAATCTATGGAATGATCGTTCAGATGTACAGTACCATGAAGTAGTGCGGCTTCTTTCTCAGATTTACCCGTAAATTTTCACCCAGGATTTATTTGACCTGTACAGCTATTGTGAATATCTAGCTTATGTACATACACATTGGCGGTAATTAAATTTATAATAACGGATCTGTTTGTTGACTTTGTATACACACACACACCTGTCCTGGAAGAGAGGTGGTCACAGATGACATGCAGGCTAACCTCACTGACTGGGGTTTTCAGCTCTGGCACAAGTTCCCAGTTCCCAGAAAGGAAATTCATCCCTCTGTTTTTGAGGGAGATACTGCTTCCCAAGGTGCTGAGGAATAAGTGACTCTGCTTCCATAGGCTTTCAGATTGGACAAAGCCTTGCAATGAGCACCCCTGTGGATATTTCCTTATGTCCTGCACCTGCTTTCTTGATGCCCTGTGCTCTGCAACCATGTTCAACTGAGGCTGGCTACATACAAGTTGAAAGATGTTATTTAAAGGGATATCTTTTTCTGATCTGTTAGGTTGTCTGGGGAGCAATGGAAAGTCCCTTTAATCCTCTCTCTCCCATGATCTGGAATTGTTCTGTGGCCTCTTGTGGCAATAGGGGCACTATTGCTTACCTTGTTTGCTCTAGTTTAGGGTGTTGTGGAGTTCCTTCAGTCAGTGTTCAAGAGGGGTCTTGAGTATTAATTATTTATCTGATGTGCCATCACTGGGACTTGATCTTTATTCTGCAGATTCAGATGTGACCTTCCATTTGACCCCTTAAGACAGACTTTCATTTATACTGGCATTTCTATTGTGCTGATATTGGACAGTTGAGGAAAATAATTTATTTTCATTTTGTCTCCTTAGTACTTTTCAGAAAGCTGATTTTTAACTTTCCTTTTGAACTTGTTCTCAAGGTGAATACAGGTTGTACCTCCCTGGTCCAGCACCCTGGGGACCTGACCAGTTCTGAATGAGGGAATTTGCTGGACCAGGGGAGGTCAATTCTGGCACCTCTGCTGCCAGCCTCCATGCTTTCCTGAGGGGCTGCCAGCCTCCTAGCTGGGCTCCCCTCCTGGCCACCAGCCCTGGCTCCTCTCCTGGCTGCTGAACCAGCTGCCAGTCCTGGCCATCAAGCTCCACTCCCGGCCCTGGATGGGCTCTTTGTCCCTGGGCTTCTAGCCTGTCTCTGCTCCCAGCCCTAGGCAGGTTCCTGACCATTGATCCCTTGGCCACCAGACCAGTTCTGCTCCTGGCAGCTGGTCCCCTGGCTGGGCTTCTGGCCACCGGCTCCTTGGCCACTGGACTCCTAGCCAGTCTCCATTCCCAGTCGTCAGGGTTCTCTGTTCCAGCAACATCCATGGTTCTGCCAGACCTCGGATGTTGCTGGACCAGAAAGTCCCGGAACAGAGAGTTTCAACCTATACCAAATCCACCTGGCAACCCCCCTCTCATCTTCCTTCCTCTGTGACAAGAATATATGTTAGTGTATGGTAAGAATATTATTAAGTTTTACCTTCCCCAGTCTCAAAAGCATAAATGATCAAAGCTGCTGTTGATTTGGTTTGGGAGGTACAACAGGGGCAAGGCAGTGACAAAACCACCATAGCTTGGGTGTTTTTTAGGCTGCATTCTCACAGCACATGTCCAGATTGTTGTTGGTGTTCTGAACTTCAGACTCCATTTGGCTAGAGTAGTGCCCTCTTTATTGGAGAATAGTAATAGAGATGTAGCCGTGTTAGTCTGGTCTAGCTGAAACAGACTAAGTACTGCATAGTCCTGTCTCTTCATTGGAGTGACTTTGCTAAAGCATCCAGTTCCAAGGTTTGCTAGATGGCAGCATGGTCATCTGCTGACTCCTGAATATGGAGTTTCAACTGGACCTCGCTGTTTCTCAGTGTGGCTGTAGGGCCATTCTAGTCCCACAGTAAGAGTATCTTGCCTCCTGGAGTTAGTACTTCCCACATCTGCTGTAATTTACAGTGATAGCTTTGAAGAAGAGACATACATGGCAAGGCAGAATTATTTGGCGGTAATCTTGTTATAATCTTTTCTTTTCACACCCTTCATCTTAGTCTCCTCCTCACCAAGTGATGTGCTGCTGCTCGTTTTTTCTCTCTCCCTAACTTAGTTTTTTCTTTTCTGAAGGTCTGGAAGGTGCTGTGATGGGAGGGAAAGCTGCTGTTATTGAGGTTTAGTTAATCCTTGGTATCAAAGGGGTTCAGAACTCTTTGCATTCATGTTTCCAGTAGCTGTTGTTATAACCTGTCCGTCCATTAAGCCACTATTGTTGGATAGTAGAAGTAGAGATTATGTCAGTAGAACCTAGCTGTAAGTAAATTTGTTTATACCATACAGACTCTAACTCTCTCTGAAAAGAAACATGTTTTTGGAGCTTCTTTTAGATTTGGGGAACCATTATCGCCACAGCCAATCTGAATCTTCATCCTGTCATTCATTTCTCAAGGCACAAAAAAGTCATCACCATCCCTATCTATCCTGGACCCTTCTTTGCATATCCTCTGTATTGCAAAATCCCATATGTTTTCCTTCTCTTAGTACTGTTTAGTGGAGGGATTATTTTGATTGTCTCCTTTTACATATTCCTATAGCTACCCAATGGCATGTGGGCAAATGATCTGGTTTCATTTTGAACACATGTCTAGATATTGCCATCTTCTTTTCTACATAACTTTGGAGATAAGTAGTTGTTAAACTCTAATCAATCTGAACATTGGCTATAATTCTATCCACTTAATTCTTAATGGTTTTGGAGACATTTGTTTTTGAAGTCATTTGCCTATCTGTTGTACCTTTGATAAATTTCATGTTGTATGTTAAAGTGGAATTAACGTTTCAGTTGAAGACTTGTAGTTTGGGTTTAAAGTTGTAGATTTTCAGTGACTAACTTTTATTTAAGCTGGTGATTGTAGAAGATGCCTTGCCAATTCATGACATTATTCCTTCTGGATAGCAGCACTGACATGCACTGCTAAGCAATGGAAATTCTGCCAGAAAAGTGCTTATGGTAGAGCACAGTTCCCACAATCCTGCCCTCTCTGCCGTTTTTTGCTGTGGATAGGAGTGATTAGAGTGTCTTGGCACTCTGCATATTTGTTACTGTTACAGGATGTTTGTAAATTTCAACTCAGAGCTGGGGTAGCATTGCTTTTCACTGTTGCTTTTTTTTTTTTTAACAAGAGAAAAATATTAACTTACACAGGTCACCTATTATCATCTTTTCCTCCACTTCCACCTTCCTGAATGGCGTGCACCCTCCTTGGTGTAATTGCCAATGTGTCAGACTTACTGTAGATGGTTTTGGTCACTGAAATGGCATGCCCACATAATGATGACTTCATTTAGTTTTGATGAAAATCCAGACTATATGGAGTGTAAAAAAGGCAGATTATAGCTGTTTAGTTTTATGCATGGGATTTTTTTGTAATGTAAGGGGAAAATATTGTTGTCTGTCCAACCATATGTAAATGCTTGTATTCTGTGGTTCACCTATATAGTTTGGAGGGCACATTTGAACTTCATCTAACCTTTGTGTTATTTCAAGATAAATGCACCTCTTTCTTTTATAAACTTTTTAGTAGAGCTAATTAATTTCTGGGGAAAAATATTATTGACCTTTTTAATATAGACTGCAGATGTAATATTAAACCGAACTAACGATTCATAGTCATTAGATAGAAATACACTTTTTGCAAGTATATGGGTATTTTGGTCAAATTTGATTGGTTACGTAAATTTTACCTACCTAACATTTCTTCTGTAGTTCCTTTCTAAGTTCCTTCCAAGCTGTGTGGCTGGGCGGCCGCCCAGCAGGCTATCAAGTGCCCTGTTCAGTTTTCCATTCAACTGAAGCGTTGTCCTGGTTGCTCCTTCCCTCTGCTTTGGAGTCCCTGGCCAGCTGTTCCGGAGAGCCTCTAGCTTGTGATGCAGAGTTTGGGGGGAGAGGGTATCCTGACGTCAAGGTGTCTATGCCCCCTCCATAGAGCAGGTGTCAGTGGGGAGGGAATGACACAACAGGGCTTAGTGGGACTTAGGGATCTTGTTGGCAGCTGCTGTTGTGTCTGAAGAAGCAGCCTTCAAACTGCTGACTGCAGCATTGGATGTTGTGTTTTTAATGTTTCATTCTGAAGGTGGTGCTTGGCATAACAGTGCACAGCAAAGGAGCTATGGCCTTGTACTCCAGAGCATAAGAATAGCCGTAGCGGGTCAGACAAAAGGTCCATCTAACCCACTATCTTGTCTTCCAAGAGTGGCCAATGCCAGGTGCCCCAGAGAGAATGAACAGAAGAAGTAATCATCAAGTGATCCATCCCCTGTTGCCCATTCTCAGCTTCTGACAAACAGGAACACCATCCCTACCCATCCTGACTAATAGCCATCGATAGGCCTATCTTCCGTTAATTGATCTAGTTCTTTTTTGAACCCTTTTGTAGTCTTGGCCTTTATAACAACCCCTGGCAAAGATTCTACTGCAGCTTGCAAAATTTGGGATTTTTTGACAAAAGTTGCTGTAGAAATGTCAGTTGTCATATATTAGATTAGGTTTATTATCTAAATAATTTGAAAATCACTTGCTATCAAGAGGCACCCATAGCTTGTAGTTTTATTAAAGCATTCATGTTGGTAATAGGCAATATCATGTTACAGTACTAACTCCAGCCTTCTTACAGCAGAGGGGAAATGACTTATCCCCTTTGTGGCTAATAAATTAATACAGTAAAGTAGAGAAGACTGTTGGAAGGCTGAGGTGCTATATTACTCAGTACTGTTCATAGTCATATATCTAGCCTTTTCCCTCTTCACTCATTTGTTTGACACACGCTAAAACTCTATCCTGGAGTGTGAGCCGAGCCCCAATGCCCTGTGTTGAGCATTAATGAGGTGTCTCTCTTTTTTTTTTTTTTTTTTTTTTTAAAAGCTTCTCACTTGTACGTGATCCCCGACTGAAAAAAAGGTTCCCTGCCCCTGCTATAGAACATCTCTTTAAGGGGCAAAATTGAGGAAAGCATTTTATATGGATTTAGTTGGCCAGTCTTTTTTCTGGATTCTTTTTGCTGTTATTGAGTGTCATATGATTAGCCTTACGGAGGTGTTTTAGAGGAAGTGAACCCCAATCTCCTACTGCTGCTCCCCAGTTGAGCAATGCTTTTCATAGGATAAGACATTTCTTCCTGAACACTGTGATGATCAATATACTCTTGTAGGAGTTGAATGCTCCTATTTTAGCATACATAAATCTAGCTCCATTTCCAATTCTGCTTTTTGTGACTGAACAAGATCTTTTCCCCTGTTAGTCTTTCTGCACGATCTTGCAGTGAAGTCTTAGTCTTTTGTCTGACATAATTTTTGTTTTTTTCACCGGTTGGCTGAAACCAAAATTGCAGATCTGAAGACCCTCAACTTTGGAACAGTTTAGATTTTACACTAATTTTTGCGATACACAACTGAATCAAAACCTTTGGTACAAACACACCTGCACTTTGGACGTTTTCACTTCTAAATACGATTTTTTCAGTTCAGGCTTATCTCTAGGTTCATGTTGTTTACTAAGGAAATTACTGTGATGTTCCAAAGTCAACATTAGTAATTGCAGACTCCAGTAGAAGGAGAAAATGAGGTACCAGTGATAAGAAGCCGTTTTTGATGTATCTGATCTCTTAGTTGGGAAAAGAGTCACAGTAACATGCGAAAAGCTTAAATACTTTGTGATATACGTTTAGATTTTCATTGTTTGAAAGAACATCTTTAAGGATTTTATTGTCAAGGGGCACAGTAGTATTTCAAAATTCCAGGTTTAAATATCTATGCTACCACAGATTGTGTTTGCCTACAATAACATATCAGTTTATAGTATCCTCTTGTTCTTGCCTGTATATATATTGTAGACACTCTTTCACATAGTACTTTTAAATAATATATTTAATGAAATTCTCTTGTAGCAATCACTTCATGTCAGTCAAGATTAATTAAGGAATACATAAAAATTAGGTTTTGTTTGTTAATCTGGTGCCCAGGTCTTAATGTGGATAAGGCGCAACATGTCACTGCTGGCAATATTCTTGGGATCATAAACCAAGTAAAACTACCCAAAAATAAATGTAAAAACATCTCTCAGTACTATCTAACTCAAGCCAGACATATGGTAGTGCTTGCTCTGTGGTGTCCTGAACCAGTTCCAATTTTCAGTGGTACTGTTTAGCCAGCTTTTTAGATGTTTATGCAATAAAAATTGTTGGTTAGCTGGTAAGAAAAGGATTCTCTGTTCATTAAGAGATGTTTAATTAGGCATGAATCTCATTATCCCTTTTGATCTTTTAAGATATTCACTTGTAGCATTAAAGAATTTCCTAGAGATTTATTTTGTTTACTGCTTTATTACTTAGTATACATGTGCAAACCTGTAGCTGTGCATAAAAAGAGGAGAGGTCAAACATTTGTTTTTAGAGTAATTTTAAAAGCTTTTAAGATAGCAATTTAAAAAGATTGTTTAATTGAAATAAATCTGAATGCTTCAGACTGTAAACTGATCATCTTCACAGATTTGGAAAGAAACTTTTCCATCCATGAAACTGCATTGGACAGATGGCCAGTACATCGTAGGAAATTTTCCATTCAACTGAAGCATTGTCATGCAAGGTCACTGCTGGAGTCAGGATACTTTCTTTCTAGGCCAATTATCTGATTTTTTTTATGGCAATCTTATGTTTTGAACTCATGAGGCTGAATAGATAACATGACACTTGACTTTGCATGATTACATCATGGTTTTGTTCTTGGCACACCATGTTTATTTTCTTCTGGTTTTCATGTAAGCACTCTGTGTATTTACTTGTTTAAGATTTCAGATTAATTTTGCTTTTTGAATATACTAAAGAACTTTTGGATAGTGTGTCTGCCATGCAGACCATCAGCATTACAAAGAATAGACCCCAGCTTGTTCCTAGAGAGTGAAAATAAAGATTAATCCTCCCAAAATTGTTGCAGACTTTTTAAAAACTGCAATTAGTGTAAGAGTTTTACAAAAGTATATTTCCCTAATTTTAGGATTTAGCAAAAAGAATCTTAAGTGACACAGAATTACTGCAATTGGACAGTTTATCTCAGATTTTAGAAATGCTAAGCTCTGGGATGATAGATTTACTGCTAAGCTCTGGGATGATAGATTTAGGAGGCTTTAGGAGAGTTCAGTGCCAGAATATGAGCATTTTCATAATTTGGATAAATATACTAAAAAAAAAAAAGAAAATTTTTGCCTCTACCTAATACCTAGTGTAAAACTTAATATGTATAAAAATGCAAGATTAAAGAGAGAGAAGGCTAATATTATTTAAATTTGTTATGAGACTTAATCATAGATATGTATGGCTGCAATGGACTGCGAGAGGTCATTTGGTCCATCCCCACATTCTGAAGTGTGACTAAGTTTACTTAGATCATTTGTGACAATCAGGGTCCCAACATCCCGAGTGGAGAAATGGGGTCTGAACTTCAAAGACTAAACAATTGAATCAGTGCTGTTGTGTTTAAAAATGTTGGATGAGGTTATGAAGTTCTACACATGATGGTCATTATGAAAGATGTATACAGACTGTTTATAAGTATATGTATTTATGTCTAGAGAATATTGTGATGATGACCGGAGCTCCCATTTCAAATAAATCTCTCACTTGGGAGAGTTTTTTTCCAAGCCAGTTGTTTGCACAAAACTAAATTCAAGTGCTTATCCTTCGTCAAACTAGAAAAAAGCATATGGGCCATTACAGTTAATGAGGAAACATTGAAACATCTTGAACTGATAGTATGCTTACACTGCACAACTTTTAGCGACAGGGCTCTGTCAACACAGCTGTGTCGCTAAAAGTCAGGCGGTTTAAACACTGTCCGCACTTTTGTCCCCTCTCCTGCTTGAGTGGAATTTGCTTTATCAGCACTCTTGCCACAAAGCCATATTTACACTAGTACTTGCCGCTGCAAAGCTGCTGAGGTTGAGAGGCAGGGTTAAGCACTGGTCAACGACAAAAGCTTTGTCACTGAATTGCGAACGTAGACAAAGAGAGAAAGGAGTTTTCTTGACTCTGAATCACCATAATTTGTATGCCTACACTACCAAGTTTTATGGACGTAACAGGTCCACAACCAAAAGTCGACAAAACAAAATCCCCAAAGGGTGTTCACACTTGTTCCTTCTGTTAACAGATCAGGTCTCCACTGGGAGCACCATCATTGACAGTATGAGTAGTGCACTGTGGGTATGTATCCCACAGTGCAGTGTTGGGGGAAGGCGGAGCTGATCCCTGCACATCTTAGGATTCTTTTCAAGTTTTCCCACAGCATACACAGCTACTGGGAATGGCATCGTGAGTAGCTCTGTGAACTCTCCATGCTGAGGAAAGTCAAAGCAGCACAGCTGTCTGGCCACCTCTGCCTGCAGCAGCAGTCTGCATACCACTATGGGTACGTCTAGACTGCATTGCTCTTTTGAGATACCGGAAATATCCCGAAATAGCAACACCACATCTTTAAAAGTGCCTGCTATTTCCCGAAATAGCGGGTGTGCTATTCCGGCATCCCTGTAACCCTCGCTCCACGAGGTTAAGGGATTTGTCGGAATAGTACCTTATTTTGAAATTTTATAGAGTCAGATTTCAAAATGAGCTCTTTCGATTTAGACTCGTAATAAGCCATGCAATTTGCATAGCACAAATTGCGTAGCTTATTCTGACAGAAGGGTGCTGTCTAGACGCACCAACTCTGTTCCTAGTGCAGGGCAAACAGGAACAGTCCAATTATTTGATCTTTGTTTCTTTCCCCAAATTGAGCAGCATACTCAGCTGTCAGATACATCCTGGAACTTGCAAAGGGGAGGGATGTATGCCTGCAGGGTAGCAGAGATCAAAACACTAGGCAGAGTGATCAGGGCAGGCATTGTGGGATATTGGCAAAAGCCATTTCTGTTGACAAAACAAACAGCAGAGTCTACACTGGCCTTTTGTCAACAATAGAGAGCAGGAGAAAAGAAAAAAGTCTCTTGTAGGGGAGGAAGATTTTTGTCGCCAAAACTGAGTATTTTTCCTGACAAAAGTTGCATTGTAGTATGTACACTCTCACTGTTTTGTCAACAAAACTTGGTAGTGTAGACATATCCTCTGAGAGAGATGGAAAAACCTGCAAACCCTGACAAGAGAACAGGTTTAAAGTGAGGGACACCCAGACGCTGTGGGCAGCGTCTAAGCAGGAAGCTGTCAATGAAACGCTGGATCCCCTCAGTGGGGAAGAGGAGCTGCGGGGCTGGTCAGAGGCAATAGATAACTTATTTTAGAAAAGGGAATTTAATTAATATGCTAGCGTAAGCCTGAAGTTGTATCTTTATTTTCTGCATAACTTGTATGTGTTTATTTTTCCTCACTATTACATCTCTGAATCTGTGGTTTGTTTTTCTGTTAAATAAGCCTTGTGTTTATTTTTACCCCAAGCAGAGCACTGCAGGGCAAACTCTGAAGGCGTGTAAGTGCCAAAGTGAGCTCATAACAGGGGGTGATGAAACAGAGGGAAAAAGCCCGAGTGTCTGGCAGTTAAGAATTCTGGGTGATGGATTTGGGGAGACTCAGGATCTGAAGAGCTGTTGGGAGTCTTCCTGCAAGGAGTAAATAGGCTGGTGGAAGCCAGGGTGAGATCTTTGGCTGTGTAGTCTGTTTGCTGGTGTCAGGGGGTTAGCTATAGCAGCGTAGTCTCAGACAGGTGGTGACAGAACCCTTTACTGATCTGAGTGATCTCCAAAATGCCACACCTTTGCCAGGCCTGTCGACAGAGGGAGGGGAACCAAAGGGGCCACAAAACTCCAGCTGAGGCCAGACCACTTTGGTGAGTAGAATGGGACAATTACATTCAATGTTTTTTATACAACATTTCTGTTAATACACCCCAGGATATTAGACTTATTGTAACTATAATATGTTGTTGGCTCAAAAGTAATATGTGATCCACTGTAACTCCCAGATCTTTTTCTGCAGCATTGCCACCTCACAAATTGTATTTTAAATTTTATAGTTGTGCATTTGATTTTTCATTCTTAAGTGTGGTAGTTTGCACTTGTATCAATTGAATTTCATCATGATGATTTTAGACCAAATCTTCAATTCATCAGGGTCATTTAGAATTCTAGTCCTATCATCCAAAATGCTTGCAGCTGTGGAAGAAAACAATGTCCTCACTCTGGCCCCCCCCCTTTAAAAATTATTGCCTACCCTTGTCCTATCTCTCACTATTTAGGAAGAGTTATAGAACAGACGGACGGACAGAGCCAGAGACACACAATCTCTCTTAAATATATAGCAAATTATCCTTTGGGTGCTTATAAATTTATTGTTTTATGATTTGTTCCAGTATATTTCCAGATACTGGAATATTTCTAAGCTGAGAAATCAAAGAAGTTACTTCGTCCTTTCTGTTGGGAATCTTGACTTTTCTCTCTTGCCTTGTCCTGCCATTCTTCCAAATGGAGTATGGTCTCAGATCTGTTATTTGATACTTGATTAGCACTTTTGTGGTCTCTTTGGCACTTTAGATATTCTTCAGAGGAAACATTTTTTAACTTGTTTTAACATGTGTATTTATTTGTTTTCAGATAAATATTCCCCGATGGAATTTATTGTTAGGAGTCAAATGTGTATTTATGAGAAGTCCAAGGCCTTTCCTTTTCACAGTAAACTTTTGGCCCTGTAACTTTACTCCCTCCCCCCTCCAAACACATGTCCACAGATAGTTCTTTCACGCTTTCTTCTGCCCCTTCCACAGGTAAGAAGGAGCTTAGAGACCTCCTTGACAGTTTCCCTCATTTGGATCCTGAAGAATGGGCAGCTGGGGAGATGTGTATCATCCCCTATTTCCACTCCCAAGGGGACAAGTCAAGAAAGACAATAGTCCCAATTCCCAGTCTTTTCTGGGTAGCTGCTTCTGAGATGGAACTGTGTCCATAGGCGGTAGGAAGCCCAGTGCTGGCAGAGATGGCCCACACTTCCTGGGATTCTCTGAGCCCTGCTACTAAGCTACCCTACAAGCTCTGCCACACTTTGGGGTGGATCTTGTGGGTTTTTCTGTGGTAAAGCAAATTTCTTTCCCCAATGAAACAATGAGGGGGGATTTTTTCACCAGTAGGTGCTTATGAAGAATTCTTTCCCAAAGCCCGATACTGAATGGAGAAGGTGTTTTTAAAATAGTTTATTTTCTTTTTTCCTACTGTACAGGAACAATTTTCATGACATTCTTTTGGAGATGGATGTTTATATATATATTTTATATATATATAAAATATTTAATTTATTTATATTATATTTAAGAACAAACTTTCAAAGTAGCTGCAAAAATGCCTGCATGAAAATGGAATGCAGCTTTTGCATTCCCAGGGACATATTTACATCCCTAAATGTTCTTTATGTACATAGTTACCTAGTCTTTATGCATAAGTGCCTATTTTCAGATACCCTGTATAGGCACATTTTGAAGGTCCCTTTGAAAATGGGGCCATTAAAGTATGAGGAAATCAGCTTCTAGTAAATTTGGAGTGCATTATGTTCAAGCTAAACTTCCTGCAAGGCGATCTCTGCAAAAGGTCTCTTTCCTTATCCCCAATTAGTTTTATAATAAATCAATGCAAATGTTGCCTCCTCTTATGTTATATTAACATTCAGCCTAAATTAATGTAACTGTTTAATCAGGTGGTCAGTCCTGCATAAATCTGGCCTTCTGCAGCTGTTATTTTTAGTGAACTTTCTAATCTTGCTCTGAAAGAATGTTGCAGTTAAATGTTCTCTTTTCAGCGCAAGAGTCAAAGCTTTGTCAGATCAGTCCTTTAACTATTAATGATGTGTATGCAGTCCTGACACTTTACAATGTAATAAAATGAATGGTACTGAAGAATTTGATACAGCTTTTCTAAATATATTTTTTTGAGTAACAATCAGGGAATATGTTTAGTGCCTCCATGGAATAAAACAGTCAATTTATAGCCTGGTATTCTAGTGAATTACTTCATTTTAGGCACATTTTGGTAATCTCTCTTTATATATTTTAGACAGTTTGTGTGTCTGTCTGTCTGAGAGTCCATTTGTTCAAGAACTCCTCCTAAATATGGTAAGAGCTAAGGCCACCAAATTTGGTATGCAGCTTCCTCTTGTCTTAACTTAAAACAAAGTCAGGTTTTGGTTGTTCCAGGAAAATGGGAAGTGCCTGGAATAGGATTGTTTTCCATAACACAGAAAGGGAGGGGGCCGAGAGCATGGACAGTTATGCTCTGCAGTGACCATTGGGGACAGTAAGCATGGGGGACAGTTGTACTTCATAGTGGTCACAGGCGGGCGGCTGCACCAGGAAGAGAGTGGCCAGCTCAGGACAGAGCTCTCCGTATTGTTAGCCATTGGCCATGGGTAAGTGGTACCCTGCCCCAAACCCCTCATCCCGGCCCTTGGCCACAGCACCAGATGTGAGAGTACCCCGGCCAGCAGTCCCACCTCTGCAGCACCATCAGAAGTACCACTGAGGTTGGGCAACGCAGCCCCCTGCCAGGAGCCATGGGCTGGGCAGTGGAGCCCTGGCCCCTCTCTCTAAAGGAGCCCCCGCCCTACCTCCCTGGACTGCACAGACTGGGGCCAGACAGCGCAGCTGCCCTTCCATGTACACCCTCCCCAGAGGCGCCACCAGGTGGGCAGCATGGCCCCGGGCACCCCAGGGAGCTGCCTTTGCTGGAGCAGTGCCACCCATGCTGCCGCAGTTGGCTCCAGTGAGCCCTCCTAGCCCCAATTCCTGCACCCCCCATCCTCTGTCCTGAGCTCCCACAAGGACCAAAGCAACATGGGCTAAATCCTCTAGTTTAGAAATAAATTTTGGTGGCATCAGAATTGTTTCCACTTGCGTGCACATGCTACCAGCAGGTGGGAAATGTTTTTGAACCACAATGTTTGTGTCACTCTCTCTAATGCTTTCTCATTGATCTGGTTTTTTTTAAATATTTATAAATAAAGCTAGGTAAAACAAGGACAAGTCCATGCAAAACAAGTGCCTAACTCCAATTCAGTTCTCAAGGCACTTATGGCCCTTAGTAGCAGGGCTCAAAGAAGGTTGCTGAATATTTTGTCACAGAGCAGGAGTCTGCGTGCTCTTAAATGGATAAATGAGAGTTTGTTTCCCATGAGATTTGAAAACCTGTTTACCATGTATCTGATCAGAGTTTCTTTTTTTAGTAATGACAAGATATCTGAACAGTTAGGGACCAAATCCTCTGGTTTTTATTAAAAAGCTTAAAAAACAATTGGTCCTATAGCACCCTAGAGACTAACAAAAAGTGTAGATGGTGTCATGAGCTTTTGTGCGCACAACCCACTTCAGATGACAAATATGGAGCAAGGGGCACAGAGGTACAAATATAAAGCAGAGAAAGAGGGGAGAAGGGGAGCAGAAAAAACAAACAAACCTGTCAATTAAAATGTCCGTGCTAAATGAGGCATATAGAGTGGGCTGTAAATGTCTGATACTTAGATTTTGATGTCAGTTGGGTGTTGAATATAATGGCCCATCCAAGAAATGTCTGTTGTAGTGTCAAGGAAGTAGATCTCTTGTTTGGACTGGTCCAAACTAAGGTTGATGGTGGGGTGGAAATCCCCGTGGAATTCTTTAAGGGTCTACTTCCCGTGCATCCCATGCTTCACATATGGTGAAGATGTCGTGAATGTAATGTAAGTAGAGGAAGGATGCTAGGGGATGAGAGCTGAGGAAGCGTTGTTCGAAGTAAGCCATAAAGTTCTTGGCATATTGAGGGGCCTTGTGGGTGCCCATAGCTGTGCTGCTGACTTGAAGATATAAATTGTCCCCAAAATGGAAATAGTGGTGGGTGAGGAAAAAAGTCATGAAGCTCAGTATCCAGGTGTGCAGTGGCATCATGGGGGTAGTGTTCCTGACAGCCAGTAATCCGTCGTCATGTAGAGTGTTGGTGTAAAGAGCTTCTATATGCATGGTGGCCAGGATGGTGTTTTCAGGAATATTACCGATGTTCTGTAGCTTCCTCAGGAAGTCAGTGGTTTCTCAAAGGTAGCTAGGAGTGTTGGTAGCATAGGGTATGAGGAGAGAGTCAACATAACCGTATAATCCTGCTGTAAGTGTACCAATGCTTGCTATGATGGGATGTCCAGTATTTCCAGGTTTGTGAATCTTGGGTAGCAGATAGAAAGCCCCTACTTGGAGATATGGGGGAGTGTTTGTATAGATTTGGTCCTGAGTTGTAGCAGGGAATTTCATGAGCAGATGGTGTCATTTCTTTTGGTATTCTTTAGGGGTATCAGAGGAGAGAAGCCTGTAGAATCTGGTGTTGGCGAGTTGTCTGGCAGCCTCATGTTTGTAATCTGTTCTGTTCATGTTGACTACAGCGCCTGATGTAGTGTGCTGCTTATTCCAGTGATCTTGGATTAGATTTCTCCATGTGTTCTCTTGACAGTGCAAAATATGTTTTCTGTACCACTGAGTTACATTTCTTCATCTGTGGATAGGTGGAAGGAAGCATTGCCACTTTGTGGAAAGTCCTTTAGGCAAACAAGCTCCCAATCGTCCCAGGTTCTGTTATAAAGTTAGTTTTGAAAATCTTGATAGAGACGGGGATAAATAGGAATATTTTAGGCTCCATTAGTGCAATTTTGTTAAATAAGTTCCAAGCAACATGTGTTCTGTGCAAAATAAACAGCCGTTAGCCTAGATGCTGAAGAGGAGAGTCTGGCAACTGCACTTTCCATCCAACTGTCCGTCTCCCTGTAGCAGTTTCTCCCAGTGTTCTGACCTCAACGCTGAAAGCTTTACTTGTTGGGTTGGTTCATTTTTAAACAGCACAAATATAAATTTGGATTGGTGTAGTGAGTGCTGGGCATTAATCTCTAGGTCAGTCATTTTCAAACTTTTTTTTTCTTGTGACCCAGTTGAAGAAAATTGTCGATGCCCACAACCCAGCAAAATTGTGTTTGACTAGAGTGCAGGCTTCAAAGTGGAGCTGGGGATGAGAGGTTTGGAGTGCAGGAGGGGGCTCCGGGTGGGGGGAGGGCTCAGGGCAGGGGACTGGGGCTTTGTCTTACCTCTGGCAACTCCTGGTCAGCAGCACAGTGGGGGTGCTAAGGCAGGCTCCATGCCTGTCCTGGCACGATTGACCAAGCTGAACACTGGAAGCAGCCAGCAGCAGATCTGGTTCCTAGGCGGAGGCATGCAAGTGGCTCTGTGTGCTGCTCGTCTTCAGGCATGGCTCCCTCAGCTCCTATTGGCCAGTACGGGGTGGGGGGGGATGTGGGCGTGCCTTACCAGCATCAGCACCCCTGTTGATCACCTGGTTGCCCTACAGCAACGTGGCCCAGTACCAGACATTCCATGACCCGGTACTGGGTCGTGACCCATACTTTGAAAATCACTGCTCCAGTTGAACATTAATGTGCTGGAGGGAAGTCGCCACGCTCCTCAAAAACAGGTTGGTATTTAAGTAGTGTTTGATTTGGTTATATAGAAGTGGGTGTTGATCAAACTATTGCTGTTGCTTCTCAAAGATTTAACAGGTTTTTTTACATGCATTTCTTGCTGTTGGAGTTTTTGCAACTATATTAGAAAAACAAACGAGTTCTAATAACATGACGGTGATATGATGCCATGTTATTGTTACATGGTGTCTGTCTCCTTTCAGAAGAAATGGGCTAACTGCAACTATGCCATAATTAACTACCTGAGGGCTGGAACTAATGGGATCCGATGTTATGATGAACAGGTGGGCCTCAATAAGACTTGAATGTGTCTGGGGAGATGAGGCTGTGGCAGGGGTTACAGAAAGGAAGCATGGGATCTAGGCAGGTGGAACCACAGGAAGCAAACTGGGCTCTGGTGAGAGCCCTTAAAAAAGTCTGCTATAAACTGTGAGGTCTCCAGGATTCCTTCAACGTCTCCCTGCAGGGGAGGGAGTGGGAACCTGTTAGGAAGAAGAGTCTCTCTGGGAAAAGTCCCAGGACCCACTGCCTGGGTATAGGAGTAAAGAAAGGGGAACTTCATTGTGTGGTAGGTCATGAGAGTTTTGTTACTCTGGAAGGGTCTGAATGAGAAGAGTTAGCTGGCCAGAAGGCTGGCCATAGAAGATGCAGACTGGTGTAGAAGTAACAGCCACCGCCTCCCTTTTTGTCCCCTTTAATCGGTTAACTGGTTAAGCAATACGTTTAACCAGTTACCAATTAAACGGGATTTTACATCTCTATCCTCCACCCACAGACAATCCCCAGCGATTTTCTTTTTCCCCACCTGCTCTTCTCCCTCAAGCCCCTCCAGGTGCTGATTGAGGCTGAGGATGATGGGGCAGCTAGGAGTCTGTCTCCACATACACCCCAGGTGTGGGGACACGAAGAGGGGGGTGCTCTCATGCCCCCAGCCTGAAAGAGGCAGCACTGTCACTGGGTGAGGAGGTGCTGTTGAGCCAGCTGGGGAGCAGCAGGGCTGAATACTCCCAGGTTAAGAAAGGGATGAGGGAGTTCTGCCCCTCCTGTATATTAAAGAGGTTCTTTCATAGATGGAATAGGCATAATAGGCTGCACGTTCCTAAAAGATGGGGGAAGTAGGGATTGAGAGTCAATCAGAGAGGTTTTCTCCATTGACCTGTTGGCAGATTTGAAGATCTATGGAGTTGGCAGTCACAGAATTGGTAGATGAAGTTGTGTGATTTATTCCAGAGCTTGAGCAAACCATTTTCGTGTGTGCTTTGAACGAATGACAGCTTACAGAGCAAGGTACCTTTTACTGCTCCAACCTTGATATGATTATGTGGAACACTTCTGACCTGTCAGAGATATAAAATCAGCTCTGTTGCCATCTGCATTCACCGTTGTAGCAATAGGGGAAGAGACTGGAGGAGGAAATAAAAGAGTTCTAATTTGCATATGCAAATTGTCTTTGTATGTGGATCGCCCGAGATGTTTATTGAAGGGCAGGAGTTATAATCCCAAAGAGAAAAGTGCTTACAATAGTGCAAGAACACACTTGGTTAATGGGTACATCAGTGTGCTTGAACACAACAAGCTGTGGGAGGCTGGTGCCTTCTTGGTGATTGAAACTAATGCTTAAAAGCAACATACCACAGTCAATTTTTGAAAAGCTTTTTCTGTTGTCACTGCTGAGAATAGGTTTCTCTTGAACAAAACATAGCCATATGTTTCAGTTGCCCTTTATTTGCATATCACAAAGAAACTATAGGTTCTTGATGCAAATCATTCACCATCCTTTACTGCTTCCATGCTATGCAGAGAACATTATGTAGTCCATTGTAAATATGTCTTTGAATAAATTCACATTCACTGAGGTAACATTGCCGCTATAGTCAAGTGCTTTAGATTATGTGCAGCATAATAACCATTGACGATGAAGTTCCATGAAGGCTTTGGCCTTTGACTCCTGCGCTAGAGCTGTTTCCTGATTTGCACAGAGACCATTGTGATCATCTGCTCCTCATTTTAAGTAGGTTTTATTTCCATTACTAGCATGGTTTAGTCAGAAAACCCTTTCAAGAACAACAAGAACATTTATTCTTTCTTTCCCCCTCCTCATTGTATTTTTATAGCTCTTCTGGGAACAATATTGCAGACAGCAGGATGTGAGAGAGGTTATGTTCCATTATGAAAAGACAATAGAAATAAAGAGTCCTCAAAAGCCCCAAACATGACTGTCTAGGTTTTACTGTCTGAGCCAAATTGGCTGCTTGTAAACTTGACCCCACTTGTTCTTTGCCTGACTTTGGAACACATCTGACCTTCAATGAGCTCTAGTGCTTTAAACAATCAGAAGTCTAGTCAGCTTTTAATTTTCTTAAAGTACTTTTGATCATATCAATCTTTGCATAAGCAAAATGACAATAGAGGAATTAGGATATTAGAATCATTCTTCTCCTTTCCTTTTTTTTTTCTTCTGTTTTTAAATGGTTAGCCTTGTAGCTTGCTAATCCTTTGTAAATATATATTTTGTTATGGATGGGAGCAGGGGTGAAAATAACTTCATTTTCTTACAGGTATTGTCACATCGCACCGTCCTGGCGGGAGGGCAGGGCAGAGGGATAGGGTGTATGATACAACAGTACCTTATGAAATTTAAGTGTGGGAGCTCAGGGGGGTTGGGGATGTGGGGGGTACAGGAGTCAGGGCAGGAGTTTGGAGGTGTAGGGTGTCCAGGGGTCTGGGGGTGTGCAAGAGTCAGGTTTGGGGTTTGAGGAGGGGCTCAGAGCAGAGGGTTGGGGTGTGTAGGGGTGCAGGAATCAGGGTTGAGGGGTGTGAACAGAGGGTTGGGGTGTGAGGAAGGACTTGGGACAGGGGGCTGGGTGGTGTGAAGGGTTCAGGAGTCAGGATTGGAAGCTCAGAGCAGGGGGTTGTGGAGATGAAGGAGTCAGGACTGGGGACTTGAGGGTATGTTCAGAGGTCAGTGCGGGCAGGGGAGAGGGAGGGAGGGTGCCATTTGTTGAGGGTGGGCGACGGGGGGGCTCTGCAGCTGCACATACTGGGATACTGCTGCTCTTCTTCCTCTTCCCTTGTGCGCAAAGGGAAACTGGCCTTTTCTGTTTCATTTTGGAAGCCTTTCCCTTCATGCTGATAGTGCCTCTGTCATGAGCACTCTATGGGTGTGTCTAGACTACATGGCTCCGTCGACGGAGCCATGTAGATGAGTTTACTCAGCAAAGGGAAATGAAGCGACGATTTAAATAATCGCTGCTTCATTTACATCAAAATGGCCGCCGCGCTGTGCCGATCAGCTGATTGTCGGCACAGCGCGGTAGTCTAGACGGGGATCTGCCGACCCCAGAACCCTTTGTCGTCAGATCCTGTAAACACTTTCTTCTGAGTTATACCAGCCTTGTCTTCATTTTGCAGGTTAACAATGGGTACACCCCAGTTCCAAGTCCCTTCCAGTCATTCCGTTGTGATATGCAGCCCCTAACACTACCTATTCGTACAAAATCTAGATCTTCTGCTCCCAAAGATGCAGTGCACTCCAGTTAGCCTTTTACCTTTAATCCAACACTATTGTAAACCACACAACACTTGTGAGCACTTACAATAAAACAAAAGTAGGTTTATTTAAGAAAGGATAATGATTTAAGTAGAAATGAGAAAGTGATGGAAACAAATGGGGTTAAAATATAAAACAAAGTCATAAAACACAAACCTGGGTCCCACTTTCTAATAGCTGCCTTTCCTTTCTAATTAATGTAGGTTTCTCCCCAAAATGCAGTCTATTATAGAGTTGGCTAGTTTCACAAAAACAAAATCATACCATTCATAAAAACATCTCTGCTCCACAAGAGGTTTGAATGAATCCAGAGGCCATCTCCCTCCTTTGTGTTCTACTGGAAACAGACTTTTGTTCCTGTTCGAAGACAGGCTGAATCCCTTGTCTTATTGTAGTGTTCTCCCCCCTTCCCTTTTTTTTAATCTGTAAGTGGTTTTGATTGCTTGCAGTCGCCTCTGAGAGTTTTCCGTTGAAGTCAGCATTGCGTAAAGCTAAACAATTGAGCTTTGCTTTGTTTTGCTTGCTAAATAGGGTGGCCTGATAACTCTCTCCTGCTTCAATGGGCCATCTCCAAGACATATTGTCTCCTGGTAACTAATTTATACTCCAAGTCTATAAATCATACTTACAATATAAATACATTGTTCCTTAAATATTACCTGTAGATACATCCCACAATGATTATTAATCTTGATAAGTTAAAACTTTTTGTAGATATCTCGTGTTATAGTCTCTATTGTCATTTTGCTGACCTTTGAAGATTATTAAAAATGGTATTAATTTTCAGTAGTCATACCTTGCCTATTAAATAAAGAATCACCAATGAGGACATTGGCATCTGAAAATAGTCATTTTTACAGTCAGATTATCCACTGGAGGGAGACATGTTCATGAGTCAGCCCAAAATCTCGGTAGGGAAGGACATGGAAGCAACAAAGAGGTAAATAAAGGGCAGACTAGATGGCTCAGGTGTTTCTTGATATGATGTGGAGCCTTTCATCTCCCAGCTGCCAGTCTGAACACTATGAATTCACTAATAAGCTAAAGTTGACCCTGACAGACTACAGCACAAGGAATTAATACATTCCTATGTTATAGCCACAAGGGAGACACAAAAAGATATTATTTTGTGCACACACGGATTTATTTGTGCCGTGACTGACTGAAATATTCTATATTTTGAATTCATATGACAAATGGACTACCTTTCCACATTCTCAGCCCTTTCCCCAACACAGAAAGGAATTCTCTGCCTGCTGTACAGATTGCATTCCTAGGATCTGGGCTTCATTCTGGCTCCCAGAAATTGAGAGCTGTATATTATGTCCAATTCTTATCCAGAAGTTAGAAAACTTATTGTATCAGAAACTCTACAAATTCTTAAGGAAGTTCAAACCAGCACATGTGATTGGCACTTCATAAAAAGTAATGATGAGACCTCAGGTCCTCTGCTGATTCAGTCAATGGCTCTTTCAGTGGGGAGAGTCTACTGGGCTCCATGACATATATAGCTAGCAATGTTCCCTCTAATCTTTTCCATCCATGTGCAGGTTTTTTCCATTCATGTGCAGAATAAATTTTATGTGCATTGAGGCATGTGCAAATGTGCACCACCAGAAGAAACACAAAGCTAGCGTGGGTGCTCGGTTAATCAGCTGGGCAGCATTGGATTCTCATCTGAGCAGCTGCACAAACGCGCAGCTTACAGGGAACTTTGGTGGCTCATGCTTTAAAAGCTATCCGTACCAACAGTCTTGTCGTTTGCAATCATATCTACCAGTCTTAAACAGCGAATAGTCCTGCTGCACTTGGTCTTCAACAAGATAATTGAAAAACTTGTGCAGAATGACCATCAGTAACATTGGACTGCTAATGTCTTAGTTGCGTCTTACAGTGAGGTTTCAGACCAGGATATGGCTCTAAGATTGGTGCATTGGTTGTTCTGGTGGCTGGTCGCTTTTCTGTGGTGAATGATGGATAGAAGCGTGTGCTCCAAGTGCTCTGTCACTCAGCAGTGTCTGATGTAATTGACTATGAGTTGCCTGAGAGACTTGACAGTGTTAATGGACTTAGGGCTTGTTCACACGTTCAGTGCTGCAGCAATGCAACTGCACACAAATGGCTATGCCACTGCGATGCATCTCGAGACTGAAATGCAGTAGACTTTTTGGTTAGCAGAATGCAACTGACACCCATCTCCTTCGCATTGCAGCATTTCAGGTGACTGAGGGAGATTGACAACTGGTTGAAATAAGACACTAGGTTCAATGCAGGCTGGCAAGGGTTAACTCCACCCTGATTACCTGCTTTGTTGGTAATTTTTAAGACTGAGAATGGGCTTCTCCTGGCTGATTATTCCCTGAGGGCATTGCATAGAGGTACTCGTCATGCTCCCAAGGGGTACCCAGGATTGCAAAGCATTTCACTACACCTGCCCTTAGCATAAGTAAGTTTAATTTCTGGCTGCTGGGGATCAGCTCTCTGAAACCAACAGCCACTTGCAGCACAAACACTTCCTTTCAGGCCTCTGCAGGCCTTGCTCTTGCTCTACAAGTAATGAGAGACTCACACCAATGCCCAAATCTTCAGAATGTTCCCTTCATTGTCTAGCTCTTTATCCACTGAACACACTCCGAACTATCAGGCCTGCTGTTCCCAAAGGAACAGTACATGCAAGGTTATAAGATTCAACTCAGGACTGCACTTGGCTTAGTGTTACAGCCCTTAGATATATTTATTGTGCAAACAAGAGTAAGTTTATTATTCAAGATTAGAGACTTAAGTTATAGCGAGTAAGAATAATGGCAAGAAATGGTTACATGTAAAACAAAATCAGAATGTGCCTTCTAGAGACTAAACTTAACTATCATGTTACTTTCTTGTCTAAAGAAGTTTATTTCGCCCTAAGCCCTGGTCTACAATACGGCTTTATTTCGAACCCCTCTTAGGTCAAATTAATAAGCGGAGTGCTATTTTGAAATACTGGGCTGCTTATTTAGAAATATGTACTCCTGCTTTCCTCGGGGAATAATGCTAACTTCAAAATTGTTATTTCAAAATAACAGTAGTGCGGATGCTCAGATGCTGCTATTTCGAAATAACTACTCCCCAAAGTAATTTGAACTCCCTAGTGCTTCCTGGGTCGAGGTAGCACATCCACATTAATGGAGCCTGCCTCAGACTAATTTTGAGGCTTCCCTGCACTGTAGACACACTATTTCAATGTTGTTATTTGGGGAGTTACTAAATTGATTTTACTTTTTTTGACTAGTTTCCTAGTGTAAATGTGCCCTAAGTTCTCTTTAGTGTTTTCAGCCAAGTCTGGGTAGAGCATAAACATTGTGCTATTATTTCATCAATGAAGGGTGCGAAGCTATCTTCTTTGTTCCCCAAGTATAGTAGAGCAAACCTTTTTAAGTGTACTTTCAAATGCTGCTACTTTGAGATAAATAGGTACAAAATGACATTTTATGTTGACGTGGCAATAACAGCATCAATTTCCTTGTGTGCTCACTATCTAGGAATCTTTACGTATATGAAAGTCTTCACATATACTCTTGTTACTGACATCAGTCCCCTACTGTTTGCTGATCGCTGTTATACAGGCCTTCTTACATCCATATAGCAAACAAAACTACTATGGGATATATAAATTCTATTGAGTGATTTTTTTTTTTCAGAGATCCAGGAACTGCTGAATTCTAGTATCTGTTATGCCTCCTTCACTCTGATATTTACCATTCTTTTCCCTCAGGCTATTTCTACAAAGGACGAGTGTCTGGTGCATTTTGTAAATGTACAATACTAGATGAGCAGTCAATTCTTGAGTTTTCTCACCCTTCATTGAAGGAGTAAAAGGACAGTATCTAACCTAATTATTTCCTTAGCAAGAAGCTAAGGTATGAAAAATGAAGACTCTCTGAGGATAGTATTTGAAAGTCAACATATTGGTTTTATGGGAGGAGGAAGAATTAGTTAAAGTGGAAAAGTAAAACCCAAATTAAACACTGTTATGGGAAAAAGGCATTTTGTTTATATCTATGCTTGAGTTTCTTTATCTGTTTTAAATAAGGAGCAGTGTTATGCTTTTTTAATTGTAGAGTATCTTAAAATGTAATGCTATTTTTCCCCCCCATCAAGACAGTATAGCATCATGAATCACACTTTTACCATTGAAAATGTAATCGTGCCTGCCCCGTAGAGGGCGGCAGGGCTAGTCTGTATATAAGCATTACAGATATGGGACTATTGAACCAATAAAAAATTGGGGATGTATTGTAATTTTTGTTTGTTTTTCTTAACTTTCATTTATTTAGTTGTTCTTCTACAGAACAAAACAGTCTAAACAATAGTCTGAATTCATATATAGATACAGTACAGAGGATAAGTAATTTTAACTCCATGCAAGCAAGAATATTAATATTATAGAGTCTGCTCTGTTAACTGCATGGTCATGTACATGCCCGCATGATGGAGTTTTTCATATGTTCAGTACATGTGGATCGTGGGAGAAGGAGGGTATGACTACACTATAGAGTTTTTTCAGAAAAACTTGAGTTACGTCCACACTGCAATTGCATTCTTTCAAAAGAAAATCGAAAGAACAGACTTTTTTTCCGACATTGGTAATCCTCATTCTACGAGGAAGAAGCCTTTTTCCGAAAGAGTTCTTGCGTGGATGGGGAAGAGGGAGTTCTTTCGAAAGAAGAGGAAAGAGGAAAAACAGAGGTGCCCCGGTGGCCACTCCGTCCATAGTAATCACAGCTTAAATGCGAGATAGCGTCCATTCAGTGTGGATGCTATCTTTTGAAAAAGCAGATGGCTTTTTCAATGCGCTTTTGCAGTGTGGATGCTCTCTTTCGGAAAAAGTTTTTCTGGAAGATCTCTTCTGCAAAAGCTTCTTCCGAAAGAAGCTTGCAGTCTAGGGCTACGTCTAGACTGCAAGCCTCTTTCAAAAGAGGCTTTTTCGAAAGATACTTTCGGAAAAGCTTCTTTCAAAAGAGCATCTAGACTACAATCAGTACTTTCAAAAGCAGTTGTTTTTTGAAAGAGAGCACCCAGGCAGTCTGGATGCTCTCTTTCGAAAAAGCACAGTTTGCATTACATAGCACCTTTTTTGAAAGAGCACTTTCGAAAAAAGGCGTTATTCCTCGTGAAATGAGGAGTACCGCCGTCGAAAGAAAAGCCGCATTCTTTCGATTTAATTTCGAAAGAACACGGCTGTAGTCTAGACGCAGGTGAAGTTTTTTCGAAAAAAGGCTACTTTTTTCGAAAAAACCCTGCAGTCTAGACATAGCCTAGACATAGCAGGATAGAACACAGCCTCTTGCTTGTAAGACGAGGCCTTTGCTGCTCAGCTGTAGGAAAGCTTTCTGTAGTCCAGCCACTAGAGGGCAATGGTACCCACATCTATTACTGTGTGCACACTTTGCATTACCAGAAGGTTTATTTTTGGGACTTAGTCTGACTGACAAACATTTTAGGGCTTGTCTGTTTTGGACAACTTGCACTTGTGTATTATTGAGCCCATTACACTGGAGCAAACTCCTAATATATATGCAGTTAAATAAGTTTAAAGCATTCTTAAACTGCATTATCTTAAAGTAGTATCTAAACCTTTTGGTTTCACCTGCACTTGTTCTGTAAAATAGAATAGACCTCACTCCTCTCTTGTGATTTCTTGTTTGGGAGAGTACCATTTGTTTTGATGAGTTAATTTCATTTAATTCTATTTCCTTTTTTGATGGGATTATTATATATTAACTTTATGGTATATTCCCTTCTGGTGAGTTGAGTAGAAAAATATGTATATATTTTTAATCAACTCACCATTCATTTCTGCTCCGTGCAAACACCAATATAAAGCTTTTTGTTAACAAGATTGTCACTGTCAAACTGCTATTTTACCCACTTTGTACTAACTCTTTATAAGCCCCTTGGTTTTTTTTTTCCCATCTGATCTATTAACTCCATGGTCATGCACATGCCCGCATGATGAACTTTTCATATTTTCAGTACATGTGGATCCTGGGACAACACAGCCTCTTGCTTGCTTGATTTATTATTGCTAACTGGCATTTTATTGAGTAATTAATTATCATTTATTGATATAGACCCACTTTGAATGTAAATGGATATTTTGGAGGAACACAGTCCATTGAGTTGATCTGATAGAATCATATATATAGTAGCCCAGTGTCTGAGAGTCTGTAACGTCGAAATGCTGGCTGTTCCCTCTGGGGGGCGCTGTTGCCTGAAATGCTGGCTGTTCCCTCTGGGCGGCGCTGTGGCTGAAATGCTGGCTGTTCCCTCTGGGTGGCCCGTGCTGCATGGGGAGTGTGGGGCCCAAATGGCCGCTTGCTCCCCCGTGGCAGCCCGGCTGAGCGGCGCAGAAGTCAGCCAAGCGCCCCGGCGGGAGGGGAAGGGGGCCGGGCGGTGATGTGCGGCGTGACAGCGGCTCCAGGCCCCGCCCCCTGGCCATGAACGTCACCACCCCGCCCTCCTTTGCCTCCCGCCATGGCGCTCGGCTGACTTCTGCGCCGCTCATCCAGGCCGCACGTGGGAGCAAGTGGTGCAAGCGACCGTTTGGGCTCTGTGCTCCATATGCAACACGCGGAGTGCGGAGCCCAAACAGCTGTTTGGGCTCCGCGGTCCCCCGAGTGAGAGGCAGGAGGGGGAGGAGAAGAGAAAGAGAGATAGAGAGAGAGGCAGGAGGCGGAGGAGAGCTGGGGAGGCAGTAGGAGGAGGCGAGAGAAAGAGAGAGAGACTGAGCGAGAGACCGGAGGCTCAGGAGAGAAGACCGATGTGGAAGAGAGACCTGAAAATCCCGTCTTATGGACGGGCTACTTGGCTAGTTACTTATAATTGTGTATGGGCTGCTGTGGCCTAGTGGGTTGAAAATCGCTCCCAAAAGTCAGTAGATCTAGATTCTGATGTTTACTTTGCCACTTCTTATTGGGTATGCTCGGGCAAGTCACTTAATGTCTTAATTACCTCAGATGCAAAACAGGATAGCGATACCCACCATTATGAAATGTTTGGGGATCTAGGGATTAAAAGTGTTATGGAAGATGAACAGCTGCTTTTAAAAGACTTAAATGAAAGGTATTGCTTGTAAAGAGCTTAGATTGGTAGATCTGATTTTATAAAATAAGTCCATTAGGCACCACTGGAAGGCTGTGCTCTTACTGTGGCAGACTTTGCAAGAGTTTTGCAAAGCATTCAGTCTTGAAGATATTACAGGAAGATCCATTTACTTCCTGGAATTCCCCAAAAGCTTTCTCTGTGAGATGTCTCAAATGAGAGTTGTAACTTATTTCTGTTCTCATGGGAAAATTGATTAAATTTAGGTTAGTTCTTTGCAGGTAGTTAGCATCAAGTTATTTCCTAACAGGCCAGTCTTCAGTATTTCCCTGAGGGCTGAAATCGCATGAACTGAGATTTTACAGAAATCTATAACTTGGCCAGGTTTGAGCAGGGACACCATGGTAACCTTCCACCAAATTTAAAATTGCTGCTGAAAGCATGGAGACTCTAGAACTTCTAAATAAAACAGTTTACGCAGTTTAAATCTTTTTTTATATTACCAAAATAATGTATTTTTCTGCAATAATCAGAAATGGGTAACTTTGATTTGCAATTTACAAAAAATATTGAATCTGAAGCAGATACCCATCATGAAAAAGAGCATGCCCAAACAATTTAAGAACATAAGAATGGCCATATTGAGTCAGACCAAAGGTCTGTCTAGCCCAGTATCCTGTCCTTCTGTCAGTGACCAATGCCAGGTGCTTTGTAAGGAATGAACAAAACAGGTAATCTTCAAGTGATCCATCTAGCAGAGGCAGCAGTGCAGGGTGGGGAGGGACCATGGGAGGCTGCCGGGAAGCAGCCTCTGTCTGCAGAAGCCCAGGCTCACTGCAGACAGAGGCTGGTCTGCGGCAGCAGCTCCTGTCTGTGGGGTGTCTGAGCTCCCTCTGAACAGAGACTGCTCCAGCATCCCACAGAGCAGCCTCTATCTGTGGCAAGCCTGGGCCCACCGCAGACAGAGGCTGGTCCGGGGGGAGCTCAGACTCAAATGGACAGGTGCTGCTGCTACCCTGCGCTTCTGCCTCTGTAGCAGAGGCAACAGCGCGGGTTGGCAGGGAGCGCCCTGGGAGTGGGGCCGGGAGTGCACTAGCTGCCAGCCCCGCCCTCGAGGACTATCGAATAGTTGTGTAACTGCTAAGATTTCATGTGGTTTCATGTGATTTCCATAACTATTCGATTAGTCTGTAAGGGCACATCCCATACCCTGCTCTGAATCCTGCACCCCTACTCCTGCCCTGATCATTCTCCACAGCCAACCTCCTGCCCTGACTCCCTGCACTCCCCACACCACCAGCCCCCTGCCTTGAAGGACTGGGCAGCTAAGTCTTCTAGTGATTCTATATGGCAGGGCTACTTGGGGGACACAATGATACTCCCAGCACATGCCAAGGGCAGCAACTTTAAGTGTGGTTGCAGATCCATGCAAATATATATGCAAATACATATGCAAATAGTTTCTTTCACACTGAGGGGAATAAATACAAAGATTAAGGCAAGACTACACAACACACAGGCCCCATTTAAGTCAGTTCTGCTGATATTAATAACATGCAGTATTTACCCGATTTCCACCTATATGACAGCACTTTTAATGAGCAATAACTGTCCATGAATTTAACTACTAAAACGCATGTCAAGTAGGGCTGTCAAATGATGTGCGTTAACACCTGCGATTAATGCAGGGAAGGATGAATGCGTTAATTTTTTTAAATGCATTAATCGCTGGTGTTAATGCTGCGCTGCCCCTTTGACGTGCTGCTTGAAAGGGTCAGCGCATTAGGAACCTGGGATCAGCTGGAGTCCCCAGCTGACCCTGGGCTCCGTGCAGCGCTTCCCTTTTGAAGCGCTAGTTCGACGCTTCAAAGGGGTGGCGCATGTGAAGCCGGGGCAGAGTTTCAAAGGGGCAGCGCATTTGAGCTGGGGATCAACTGAAGTGCCCAGATGATCCCCAGCTCCGCGTTGCGCTGCCCCTTTGGAGCTCCGGTCCAGAGCTTCAAAGGGGCAGCGCTGCACTGAGCTGGGGTCAGCTGGGGACTTCAGCTGATCCTAGGCTCCCGCGGTGCTGCCCCTTTGAAATGCCGCCACAGTGTTTCAAAGGGGCAGTATGTGCGATTAATCGCGATTAAATGTTTTAATCGCTTGACAGCCCTAATATCAACAGAACACCATTATATCAACCACTTATTTTGTTTTGGCTCCCACCTGTGGGCCGTGTGTTGAGCCCGCGTAAACCCAAACTGCACTGTGGGCCACAAACAAACAGGCCGTGGGCCACATGCGACCCATGGGCCACGTGTTGAGTAGCCCTGCTATAAGGTAAAGAATACTGTGGTGGATATATGATAAATTACACAGGTGTATAATAAAACTTATCACTGAATATTTTTCTCTGTTTTTGTTATGTTGTGTATTTGGATTTATTTCCACCATCATATTAATAGATAGTATTTTTCTTCTGTTATTAACAGTTGTAAGTAATATTTCTAAATATTGTATGAAAAGCTGTTTTTTTTCTGTGACCCATGGGTCTTGAAAATCCCTACCATGTCTCATAAACACTCTTTTTTTATTTTTGTTTTCTTTGGGGGGAGGGGGGGGCATGTTACCACCTGTATATTTGCCAAGGGATTACAGCTGGATCTCTTTTTTTGTTTCTATGCTTCAGGTGCTTTGTCAGGTGCTAGAGAAAGCTGGGAATATGATTCTGGTGCTAGAGACCTTCAGAGCCCTGATTTGCAGAGTCAATGTACCCTACAGAAGCTCCTGGAGTATGGAGGTAGCAGTATGAATCAACAAGCTGCTTTGCAGAAATTGCTAAGTCAGGCCTCCAGTCGTAGCAACTCAGTTGGAGGAAGCTATTTAGAGCTTGCCAACACTGTAAGTACCCTTTATCTTCACTGTAAAGTTCTTCGGGGTTCCCCCCCCCAGCTTGAATATAATAAACTTTTGAGTCATGATCCACATGGGAACTATCAGGCTACTGTAGTTTTCATCTACCACAATGTCATTAAGTTTTCAGCTTTGCAAATAATGAGAAGTATTTAGAAATTACTTGTATAATTAAGGACTTGCTTTGAACAAAAAGGATTTGGTACACTCAACAAGGCATTTAGCTGAAGTTTTTAACTTATGCAGATTTAATTATAAAACATAGCCAGTTTGCAAAAACATTTATTTATAAAAAAAAATGGTTTGGTAGCCCAGTGGCTGACAGTGCAAGTAAACATCTCTCTGCTCATTAAATCAATTTGTGTCATGCAGGAAAACATTTCCCCTTATATTTCAGGATTTTCCACTTTATTTGTTGAGATTTCTGTGTGGAACTCTTTGGGTAGCCCCGTGTTTTACTATTCTCATAGGGAAGCCACATAAGAAAGGTATTCACCACATTATTCTCTGCAGTAAAAATCCAATGTCTTTGTTAAGTGAATGGGGTTTTTTTCAATTAGACATTGATTCATTTTTTTAAGGGCATGCCTACACTGCAATTGGACACCACTGATTGGCCTGTGGCAACTGACACTGGAACGTAGAGCCCAGGGTCACCTTGCAGAGTCCTAGAGCCTGGACCACAGCCTGATCCTGAAGGTTTACAGCACAATTAAACAACCCTTTAACGACAGGCACGGTAAAGCTAAGTCATCTGGCAGAGGCCAGCTGCCTATTTTTAACTGAAGTGTAGACCTATTCTAAGTAAATTTAGACCAGGTGTGTTATACTTTTATAGCCATTTTGTAGCTCATTTCTGGTGGTCAAAGGTTCACGCTCCTAAACTGAAAAGAGGGAGCAAGAGCTCAAAAAGGCCCAAACTAAAGACTGTGGGGAAAAGCTGAGGAAGCCATTTTAGAATGCCGTGACAGTAACTAGCTTTGTACTGGTGAAGCCGATACTGTTAGTTAATGCTTACTGAGAGTGAGGGGTGGGCATTCAGACGAAAATGGAAATTTAGTCAGCTGATATGGGTGACAGCAACACGTCACTGTGCCATGTTCCGTGGGGTGCAACCTGAAACGTGGATGCCGCTGAGCCCCTATCTTACCAACCAGAGTGCCTGCTCACAGTGTGATAAAATGACAAGCTGCAAACCCCTTCAGGTACTGCACTCACACACATATTCACAGGCAGGGACACACCTAGCTGTGTTACATGAATGCTTTTGCCAGCCACTCATGAACCAACATGGAGAAGCTCTGTCCAACCACCCAGTTTCTCAGCCTAGGGCTCCAGAGCTGTACTTGCCTTGTCAGAAGCCTGACCAGCGTAAATTCTTTACCCAGTCCACCCCTCTTCAGTGTGATGAGGACAACACACTGGCCCCTTTCCCCAAGCAGATTTCCCTTTACATGTAAAACAACAAACTGTATTAGGTACACAATATAAAGCAGATATATTAACTGCAGAAAGATAGATTTTAAGTGATTATAAACAAGTGTACAGTTCAAAGTTGGTTACCTGAGAAATAAAAGAAATTCACAATTTGAGTTCTATAAACTAGGAAGGATTGATTCAAGCTGTGCCGCACCTTGATCGCTAGAGTCTTGTAAATCTGTGGATATCTACTTTATATCCATGGGTATTCTCATCTGCGGATGTGAATGTGGATATCTGTGGCTCATTTTTGTGGCTACAGATGTGGCTACAAAATTTTCTATCCATGCAGAGCTCTACTGATGGCACAAACAGTTCACCAATATTCCATATATAGACTGGGATTACTTCTTTCACAACTCTTTGTTTTCTGGCATGTTAAGTTGTAAAGGGAGTGAAGCCAAGTGATAGTCACTTCCCCCTTTTATAGCTTCTGCCATGGGGAGGGAACTTCATTGTGACAAAAAAAGACTTAGCACAATTAATAGAAAAGTATAGGCATGGGATAGAGTTCAGTGTCACGTGAGCTGGTCACATGCCCTTGCATGCTTTGATGAGTTATAGCAGGGGCCATTACCCATATTCCGGCTAGACTGTCCACAGGATAGTTGATCAAATGGGGATAAGCTTCTTCTATGTGTTCACTGATAGATCATCAACTTGAATAGTCCATTCACAATATGCTGGCTAGACTGGATGTCAACTACCTTGTGGGAGTTATGACCAGAGCAAACGCATTTGAAATGTAGATATATAGTCAATATTCATAACTTCAGATACAAAAATGATACATGTGTACAAATATGATGATAATATGCAGCAAACCATAACATTTCCATTGACATTTCACATTTTGTACAAGATACATCATAATTATAACTCCATGGTAGATGTGGGAGTTCCAACGTGTTGCCTTGGGTTTCAAAGCATCACAATCACGATAATTTTGTGCATTGTTTTAAAATCTGGTTTGTAGCTCCTTAACACCCATATAGAGTGAGCATTGCTTCATTAATCTTTTATTAACATAACTCAACTATGCCTCAAAGAAAAATGGGTGAACAAATATTATCCCAGTATTCTTACTGTCTAGGAAAAATATCTTCCCATCTATTTTTGGGTTCCAGTGGAGCTTATTTCCATTAAGCTAATTTTTTAGCATACTGTAGTTTTATTTATTTTTGTATCTCAGCTCACTAACATTGTGCATTCTACATATTGGTCTCTACCCAAGCTGATCATGAGCAGCTGCAGATCCTGAATCAGCCTTCCTACCTGCAAATCAAAACTCTGTAGTTATTAAAAGAAAACTACAAACAAAAATTAAATATCTGTTACTTGCCTCGCAAAAGAAATCAGAAACTATGCTTAAAGTCTGCACAGCATTCGGATGGCCATTATCCACTTCAAATTTAAGAGTTTGAAAGAAGATCATGAACAACATACAACTGCCCAGTCGATTACTCGAATTTCATAGCAGTTGAATGATAGTTGATTAAATGTTAAAAGTCAGGAAAAAAACAGAATTTCCAATCTCCAGTTCTGATCACTTTGAAAAATGTAGAGTGTATGCTACTCAATTCTTAAACATATCCTTTGTTTTTTTAGCCCCTCAGTGGTGGTTTTATAAGAGTGGTTGGCATAATTCTCTGTTTAGGCTGGGAGTGCTGCATTGCTGTAACAGTATTGAGCATGATAGTTTTGCTCTTAGAATTGGTGGGCTTTGATGAACTATGTAGGTGATTGTGATTGTAATCATGATTGAAGGTGGGTGTCACCGAATTGCCCATGCTTTGATGAGTATATACGTTCTGTCTGATTTCCTGGTTGCTAAATGAGGGTCGCTCAACAATGACCAGTTTTGTCAGTCCGAGATAATACTACAGGGTGGTGACCTACAATGTAACTGAGGATTTGGAGGAACATACGTTACTTCAGAATATAAAATGGTAGCACTCCTGCCCTGTCTTGACAAACAGAAAACTAACAACTTATATGCAACCCAAAATCCCAATAACTGAAGTAAGACTCAAATAAAACTAAAAATCCCTAGATACTATGGTAATCTTAAAAAGTATATAATATGAAATGGATTTCCTGTTTGTGCTCACATTTCAGTTAAATTCCTCTATTTTTATTGGCATAGAAGCCATCTGATCTATTTAACATATATCATATTATATTGTTTCTTCACAATGTTTTTTTTTCCTCCCAACTTGCACTTCAAACCTCAGCATAATAAACAGTTGTTCATATGGAGATCAAGACAATAATGCCTCCATTTTGGCTTCTGCTGAATGTTGGTATCACTATGTTATATGAAAGTTTTCTGCCCCCAATATCCATGATCTCCGCACTAGACGGAGGAACGCGACCATCTCCACCACAGGCCACATGTGAACCCAGGAGCAGGTTTGCATGAAAATCAAGTTGGTCCGGCGAGACCCCCAGCCCTGAGCTTCCTCCCCTTCTTCCCTTGCTTCCCCTTCCAGCTCCCTCCTCCCAGGTTTCCCCCTCCCCTCTCCCACCCTCTCTCTTCCCTTCTCCCACCTCCTTTCCCCAGTCTCACCAGAGTTTCATTCCCCTCCCCCCCAGTTTTGTTAAATAAAGAGAGTTTGTGTTCATCATGAGAATACATGTCTTTTATTTGACATCGGGGGGGTTATGGAGGGGTAAGTGGAAAGATGTGAGGGAGGAATGAGGCACAAGCACCCAGTGGGGCAGACCAGGGAGGTTCTTAGTGCTCCTCAGGGTGGAAGCTCTCCCACAGGGCCTCCTGGATACTGACAGCCCCCCGATGGACCTCCCAGATGGCAGCCTGCAGAAAGTGAAGCCAGGCTCGCAGCAACGCGTCCATGAGAAGCACCAGAGTGCCCAGAGGCAGCTCTGGCTCCATGTTGCAGTGTTGTGGTGTCCTGAATGAGGGCAACCAGAGCACGCAGAGACAAAATGCTTTGCTATCCCTCATCGAGGTAGGCAAGCTGTGACGGACCGGGCCGGGTCTGGGCACAGCTGAGGACGTCCGCTCAGGGCAAATTGCTCAAATTCGGGGCTCCTTACAGCCCCCCTACTGGAGACCTTCCTAAATAGTCCACAAACCAGTCCCACGGAGCACTTCAGCTGCCTGCCTGAAGCCTCACGAGCAAAACCCCTCTGATACCCCAGCAATATCCGTGCCCCAGATGGGGATGGGCCTCATACACAGGTGAGGGGTCTTAGAAACCAATCTCACCTACCCCGAACAAGTTCTGTCCAGTTCCAAGAAACCAGCCACAGTTCCCAGGTCAATTTACGCTCTGGATCTTACCCACAAATCACGCTGAGCCAATCCTTTAGAATCTACAATCTGAAGGTTTATTACTACAAGAAAGAAAAGCATGAGAGTAAGGTTGTTAAAGTATCATACATTACATGCATCAAATCTCCCAGTTCTCGATGCAGGCTTGCGGCAGAGATGTTATAGCTGCTGGCTTAAAAGCCCTTGGTGCACATCCTATGCCAGGATGGGTCCACAGTTCTTCCCGGCTCGTGAATCCCCACGAGGCCGCATCTGGGGTCAGGAGCAGATCTGGAGACCCACATGGAGTCGACCACGTGGCATATTTATACCTCCTTCCTGGTCTCTTCTTGCCTGCAGCAGGTCACCTGGCCTGTGGCCTATCCCTGTGTCCCCTGCTGGTAGCCCTTAGGTATCGGTCACCATTCTTGAGGTGTGTCCTTGGCCTATAGAGGGCTATTGTTCCAGATCTTTGCTCATTAGCGTGTCCATGGGCAAACATTCCTGGCCCATTACTCAATCCCATACAAAGAAGCTTCCAGTCTCCATACAGAGTACCTATTCATAACTCCACACACAGACATTATACAGATATATGAAGAGCATATACAGAATCAGTAGAAAGTAAGCTTTTGTTTGACACCTCACATGGCCCCCCTTTGTACCAACTTTTGGGGCAAACACCCCACCATGGGTGCAGCAGTGATATGGCTGCTCCCCTCAAAATCCAGTAACCTGACACAAGCAAGCAGGGAAACCTGAGAACTGGCTGTCTGCGGGGAGGGGGGGGTCCCTTTAAGCACAGGCCTCAGCTAGCCTCATCCAGCAGCCACACAAACACACAAAATAACTCCTGACCTGATGCCCTGCTGGACCTGGTTCCGGCTGGCCTTAAATGCGATTCAGCAGCCACTCAGTGTGGATGCGCTATTTCGAAATAGCAAAAAGCTATTTAAAAATGCATTTTCTGTGTAGACGCGTTATTTCGAAATAACTATTTTAAAATAAGATATTTTGAAATAACGCTGTAGTGTAGACATACCCCTAGAGAAGGATCTGCGTTAAGACCCTTGCATACCAACTATGATTACTTCAGCAGGCCTGACTTAGGGTAAGTCTACAATACACATCTTTTAGCAACATGGCCTGCGTCATCTGAAGAAGTGGTCCATGCCCACAAAAGCTCATACCATCTTACATGTTTTGTTAGTCTTTAAAGAGGTACCAGACCATTTGTTTTTTTAAGTATAAATACTGTTTGTCTGCACTTTTGCCCACCAAAAACTTCCGCCCCCTACTGAGTGGCATTTGTCGGCACTCCTGCTGACAAAGCACTGTTTGTTTACACTAGTACTTGCCTAGGCAAAGCTTTTGTCTTCAGGGTTTTTTTAAGCACCTGTGAACAACAAAAGCTTTGTGTCTCAATTGCCAAGGTTCAGACCTTCAAATTTGCCCTTTGTGAACTTTTCTAAACAACACATTGTTTATTTTTAACAGTAGGAACATCAAAAACATACATCAAAGAGAACAAGGATTTTGAAAGAATCAGTCAATTTGTATGAATGCATATAACCCTGCCCCCCCATGTTAGCTAAGTGTGTCTAGCATCTTCAGACTGCTTCAGTAGAGGTTCTCTTTGTCAGCCTGTTCCCTATATATCTCCTGACTTCTGCCTCTCTGACTTTTTAACTGTTTAGTGTTCTTTTAATCTTAGGTTCCCAGCCTTGGCAAGACAAGCCTTGTAATTTTGCTGGAGCCGAGACAGGTAGGCTCTTCCAACTTAATAGCCCAGTCATTGTTCTCTTAAAGACCTTGAACTGTTTTCCCAGGGGTCTTATCTCTAGTCATTGTTTTATATCCTGCTTATTTTTCCTGATAGCGCCTTTGAATAAATTCCTCAGACAGAAAATGTTTCTTGCAGCAACTGGATGCCCGTATGGCATACATAACATTCCTAAATTAATGCAGAGCAACCCCATGTCCTTCACAACATTGAAATCAAAGGTTTTCAGAGATGTAAAAGCATAAACAGGCAGCAGTCCTTTGTCCAATTTTTAACTGTTTCTACAAAGTAGAAAAATCCATATGCATTTTTAAAACAGCATAAATGTACAACTCTGCTTTGTGAAGATATAATACCTGCTGTACAGCACCATATCTCTTGTTTATCTCTCGGAGAGGCGGCAGTGTTAGTTTGTAACTTCCAAAACCACAAGTAGGTTTTTTGTTAGTCTCTAAGGTGACATGGCATTACTTGTTATTTATCTCTGTTACATTTGTCCCCTGGTGCAGTATGAATTGATTTTTCCCAGTGTGTACAAGTGTCTCCGCAAAAACTTGAAGCTACTATTAGAAGTATGGAGTTTTAATGACTTTTTTAAAAAGGCGTACTTTTTTTCTAAGTGGAAATTGTATGTAAAGTGAGGATGATCCTTTCTTTAGAGACATATTATTCTGGTCTCTTGGAATGATTTGATTAATAAATATCTTCACATTCTGATATCCAACAACAGTTACTGACTACTCACCCCAGAATGTGTGTGTTTTATCTGTTTTGCCTTTATTTATTAACGTGTTCATATTTAGCTCTTTGTTTTGAGAGACAAAATCTGTAATTTTATAGGGACAAATCTTGTGGCATTTTCTCCCTGTTCTATCATTAGGTCTCATATGGAGAGCATATTTCTCTTTGACCCTTTTCACCTGGTTGGTAAAATTTATACCTAGTATATTGATTCTTTGGTTGACATCATCACCATTTATTATTGGTGCACCTGCTAGAGCCAATAGGTTAAATACTGCTATAAATATTGTATACAGGAGCCATTATATAGGCTCTAAATTTAATCCTTGGCAAAGTTTAATTTAACCATACTTGGGTGTAAAGAATACAAATTTCCTCTTTGCAGATAGCAAAAAATTCCAGCTTTGTCAAGAATTTGGTGTACATATTTCATTGTATTTTAAACATCAGAGTCGGACCACAGTTCTAAATGTGTGTATTCTTACTTGAGTAGTGAAAAAGTTAATTGATATATGGGCTACCACTTGCATGCCCCCTTCAGAGGCTAATGGAGATGCAAACAGTCTTGGTTCTCCTTCTGTTTATCCTTCCTTGTACATCTGATGCAGGATGGGAGAGTTGGTGGTAGGAGTTGAGTGTCCTCCACATGGCAACAGATGTGATATGTAGCCTTTTCACTGGAATTCTAGCACTTGATAGGTGGAAGTAATTAGGGGTGTGAACGGGTGATGCTTTCTAGGAAGTGGTTCTCAAACTTTTTGGCCCACAGCCTACCATGCTCAATGCAGACCTTTTTGTGGACCACCGGCCAACCTACCATGATGACGGGGGGGGGGGGGAGGGGAAGGGTGCTGGGTCTGGCTGGGAGGTAGGGTGCAGGAGCAGCCTGAAAGTAGAGGGGTTGGGTGGGAGGGAGGGTGCAGGAGCAGCCTGGGGGCCTCGGTGGGAGGGAGGTGCATGAGAGAGATAGGGGTGTGGGCCCTGGGCATGAGGATGATGGCGGGGGGCACTTACCTGGCTCCATGTCTGCCGCTGCTCCCAAGCACTGCCTCCCGCTTCTCCCATTGGCTGTGATTCTGGCCAATGGGAGCAGCAGGGAAAGCTTCCAGACGAATAGTTTCCTGTTCTGCAGTTCCCCTAGCTGGTGGAAGGTGGAGTGGCAGCATGCAGAGTCACTTTCTTCCCCCTCAAGCCCTATCTGGACAGGGAGGCTTACCCTCTTTCTCCCCCTCTGCAGTGGGAAGCTGGCACTGACGCTATGACCTTGCAGGGGGAGAGGCGGGGCTGGAGCACCAGTGCAGGCTCCTGACTGTAGGGGAGGGGCAAGCTTCGAGCCTGCAGACCACTTGCAAGATAGTCACGGACCACTAGTGGTCTATGGACCACACTTTGAGAACCACTGTTTCCAGGTAACGGTTAACCAGTTCTCCAGGAGCAGCTCCCTGACTGCGGCCTGCTGTGGGTGGAGGGCTGCACCAGCCCCACGTGGGGTAGGGAGCATGAGCCCTGCAGGCTGGGGGCTGCTGCAGTTGGCCTGGAGCGGTCCTGCGCCTGGGACCCTGTTTAGTCAAATAACCGGTTAAATGTTAGGTTACCCTAACGTTTAACCAGTTAACGGATTAATTTGGATTTTTACATCCCTAGAAGTAATGGGATTTGGATCAATGTGCTCCTCTTTACCATACTTCTCTTCACAAGTGACTACTCTGGAATAAGGCTTTCGTATGTTTCTACATCGTGCCTTATTTTCAAATCTAGCACCTCCATATGCACATATATGTATTTTTTGTGCACAAACACCTATGTGCTTACTTTTTTCACCTCTCTCGTCTGCTTGCACTGTCAATAAGACTGTAGAGCACATTTGTGAGCACAATGATAGAACTTATGGACACACAACTCATTTGGATAATATTCTACTTCTGTATTATTTCATGTGCACACAAATGTCTTAATGTTAAAAAAGCACATGCACACACAGATGCTACATTTTGAAAATTTGGCTTAAAATATTTTTTAAACTGCTTTCTAAGTTGTTGGTGACCAGTGATCCTTTTACCGCTGTCATGTAAATGGACATTATCTAATAAAGTTGATATATTTTACACAGTGTGTTCCCTTCAAAGGTCTCTCCATATATATTACAAACTGATACAAAAGCTTTAAACTTAAGACCATTCCATCTGCCACTTAAATACAAGTACGTCTATGGTGAAACTGCAGTTGTTTAACAAGAACACTAACAGACAAGGAGAAGAAATTGTAAATGCATTTTTTTCTTTTAAACATCTGATGAAGAAATTTAGTTAGCTAGGATGTAGTTACCTGAGTTAGAGGTTAACTTGGGCACCAGAACTTCATGCTGACCATTGCAAAAAGCATACTATGGTGTTTTTCTTGACCACTTGCAATCAGGACTCTGTGTTTACATCTGATCTCAAAGACAACAACTCCAATATACAGTATTGCCCGATTGAACATAGGGGTAGTTCTTAGCTAACTCAGAGGGGAAAATACTATTTTTTGTCACTTTACACAGCATTCTTTGGAGGTTTCCCAGCCAGATCAAGAGAAAATAATACAGAGAAAAGAGAGGTTTTATAGTTCTGTCTATAGAAGCTAAGAGACAGAACTTGGTCTGCTTTCTGACTGGTGAAATGGTAACTTCTTAGGAAGTGTTCTAGCATACACCTATCCAAAAGACATAGTTTGTGTAATATTCTCTTCTTAGACCCTGGTAATACAGCTTCATTTTGCTAATTTTCTCTCCCTTACGGGCATAGAATTGCTATGATGGAACAGCTGATTTCAGGACGGGAAGAAGTTTATTTTGTTTTTGTTGAAATAGCTTATTCTAGTGACAGTTATCTAGCAGCCAGTATCTCTTGTATTTTTCCCTTCTCACCATGAAATCATGTCCCTTACAATCAAAACCAGATTGTAATTGCTCATTGTAGTGTGTTCCACTTATATAAATAGATTTTATCTACATAACAACAAATTCAAGATTATCACTGAAGATTTAATTTATTTTTGACTGCAATGCAGTAGATTCTGGATGGCTGCCCAAAACAGCATTAATGGTCTCTTTACACTGAATAATGGGTAACCATTTGCCTACTGTGGCATATATATAGCTATAAATTAAGTAGTGAATGGTCAACACTTACAGTGAGTATTGCTTTTAATATAGCAAATGGGGATATGGTATAAAATGACTGTCTGCAAGATCTTAATATTTCAGAACTTCTTTATTACTTTCAAACAGCGCACTGCGGGCCTTCTCAGTCTCGGGTTTTAACTCACACATCATACAGTGTACTGGAAGTAAAGTGCCAGATACAACCCTGGTATTTTTTCCCATTGTACCATGAGAGTCTTTTGTGCTCAAAAATGTACAGCGTTTCTGTGCCTACTTTTCCATCTCCCTTTTCCTTACCATTGTAAGGCATCAAGCATGTATGCCTGATTTAGTCTCCAAATGACTGATAGGGGAAAAGCCCAACCTATGAGCTGGCCTTTTTCTCTTTTACCTCCTCCTGCCTACTGCAAATGTAGTGGAGCAAGGCTTATTGTATCCATTGGTTCCCATTAGCTCTGTGTGGGGTTGCTATACTCCATCACACTAGGTGATTTCTTATTATTAATGTAAGGCTAGGCCCCCCACGCCATTGTTGCTGCAGGAGCAGATAGTCTTCTCTGAATCTCAAGAGCAGGCAGCCTCTTCAGGAGTGAGTGGGAAGTGTATTGGAAGCCTATCCCCTAAAGATCCAGTACATGGTTCATCCCCCTTCCGACACATTTTTCCAAGTGGTTTTCACGGCTGTTAGGTAGACAGCAGAGGAATGTTGGGACTAAGGTATACAGGTTTCTGCTCCTGCTCCTGGAATGGCATGTGTTCTAATAGCTACAGGTCCTGCTGTCCATTTTCTCCTCACTAGTCTGTCGTCTTCTGTCTCTCATGCACACAATCCCAACATTAGGGTTGCCAGATGGTTTCAACAAAAATACCGGACACACTTGACATTACATCACAACCTACGTTACATCTTACAGTATTAGAAAATACTGGACATTTATATTTTCTCATTTATATTTTCTCAATTTGTTTCCTGAACAGAAAGCTCAAATACTGGACTGTCCAGTTCAAAACCGGACACCTGGCAACCCTACCCAACATTTGTCTTATAGCTAGTATTTAAAAATGCAATCTAATGATCTCTGCCAGTGAAACCTGTCTAAATAGGGCATCTGGACAGTGAAACCCACTTGTATAAAATACCTCAGCTTGAGATGAAACTCTCATTTGCTCTTTCATTTCTATCCTACCATCATTTCCATTCTATCAGGCTTAAATTAGAAAATGATTCTATTGAAATGGAAATTGATTATAGGAATATGGATTTAGCAAGTGTGGCTTGTCTGAAAGCAGGCTGAAAGTTGTTTTGTTTGACAGACGTTCACATGTTTGTTTGGGGGTGGGGGAAGCCGTTTGGTTTTTCAGGCTTTGATTCCATGCCAGCATTTGTAATGGAGTTTATTTGTTCGAAGCTGGGCATCAGGTGTAATAGGATTATGTATTGTGTTTATATGACCCTTGCTTTTATATCCCTATAGCACTGCTCAGTCATTCATTTTCTCATATAAATTAAAAGTGGAGATTGTAGATTAGATGTGCCAAGACTCATCTGTGTTACGTGAAATGTAGTGTTTCTGCCTCTTGAACTTACTGGAACATGACAGAAATATAGATGAGCAAGAGGAAAATATTGAACTCTTACAAAAGCTTGCCTCTCTAGCAGATGGGTGCCATTTTTGCTTCAATAGTAGACTACTACATCAAAGCCCCTTTTACATTTTTTAATACTGTACTTGTGTTGTATTTAAAAGGTCACCCCAGCATTTTACCACTGCCTTCGGAGCCCCAAGTGGCAGGTTTTGAGCACAGTACAAGGCACATTTGTTCAGGCAGCCTTTTAATAAATACTCTTACTGGAGGCTTTTAATTGGATCTTTTATATGGCAGTGAGATGATTTCCCTTATAGGCAAGCCTCCATGCAGCAAAATGGTGTGTTGTGGCCTTCTTTTGCAGATGGCGCCAGTTGTGTATTGAAAATGGTGTAGGTGGCCAGGTGTTACAGCAAAGTGTGCTGTATATAAATGTGTGTGTAAATAAAAATAGATTGTGAAGTTTTGGGGCACAGATTCAAGCCTTCTAATTTAATGTAATTAAAAAGGCTTATAACCCTCCCTCTCTCCTCCCCCCCGCCAAGACCTATACTGTTTAGAAAGTGTTTCACAAATCTCATTTCTTTCCTCCTAATTAGGAGGAGGGTGCTGGCTCAGATCCAGACTTTCAGATCTGATTTTTTTTTCAAAACTTTTTTTTCCAGTTGACTAAAATCAAGGGCAATTGGCTGCCTAGACTAAGCCAATCCAGATAGTTAAATAGAATTTTGTATTGATGTTGTGCGAAATACAGTGGTGGTAAGTGGAGCCTGAGGGCCTGGACAAGAACCTTGTAGTAGTGTTAATCCAGTGATTTCCAGCCTGCCAAAAAAGACTGCAGAAAAGCCATAGCAGCAGGGGCTTCTATGAGCACAGTTTGATATTTCTTATTCCCAAAGGAATTCTGTGCCTAGCAAGTAAAATGTTTGCACATAATATTTTAAAATTCTGCACATTTTATTTATCAATTAATGAGGAAATGTGGAGGCTCCAGCTTGGCAGTGAGGGGCACTGTGTCCTGCCCCCCCAGCAACTCTGGGACACAGACTCGGTGGACAGGCTGCACCCACCCTGATACAGCACAAGGGAAAGGGCCAAGCTTGCCCCAGTAGCACCCTGGGCCCTGCCTTCCATGTCAAGTACACCAGGTATGAGAGGCAGACTCAGCCTGTCATGATCCAAGTGTGGAGGGACTTAGTGTGGGGGATCCAGTTGTGGGGTGGGAGACTTCTAGGTGTGGCAGTCTGGCTCCGGACAGCTCATGGTGGGGTCCCAGTGCAGGAGAGGATGGAATCTGGATGCACCAAGGTGGCTCATTGGGTGGGTAGTGTGCGCAGTGACAATGGGACTTTGCAAGGGGTTCAGGTGAAGGTGAACATAAGAACGGCCATACTGGATCAGACCAATGGTCCATTCAGCCCAGTATTCTGTCTGCCGACAGTGGCCAATGCCAGATGCCCCAGAGGGAGGGAACACAACAGGTAATCCTCATGAGATTCCTCCCCTGTCACCCACCTCCAGACAAACAGAGGCTAGAGCCACCATTCCTACCCATCCTGGCTAATAGCCATTGATGGACCTAACCTCCATGAATCTATGTAGCTCCATTTTGAACCATATTGAAGTCCTAGCCTTCACCACATCTGGCGAGGAGTTCCACAGGTTGACTGTGCGCTGAGTGGGAAAAAAACCTTCCTTTTGTTTTTTAAACCTACTGCCTATTAATTTCATTTGGTGACCACTAGTTCTTATATTGTGGAAATAAATAAATAACGTTTCCTTATTCACTTTTTCCACACCAGTCATGATTTTATAGACCTCTATTATATCCCCCCTTAGTCTCCTCTTTTCTAAGCTGAAAAGTCCAAGTCTTTTTAATCTCTCTTCATATGGGACCCATTCCAAACCCCTAATTATTTTTGTTGCCCTTTTATGAACCTTTTCCAGTGCCAGTATATCTTTTTTGAGATGAGGTCACCACATCTGTACGCAGTATTCAAGATGTGGGCGTACCATGGTTTTATATTGAGGCATCAAGATATTTTCTGTCTTATTCTCTATCCTTTTTTTAATGATTGCTAACATTGTTTGCTTTTTTGACTGCCACTGCACACTGAGTGGATGTTTTCAGAGAACTAGCCACAATGACTCCAAGATCTCTCTTGAGTAGTTGTAGCTAAATTAGTCCCCATCATATTGTACGAATAGTTGGGATTATTTCTTCCAATGTGCATTACTTTACATTTATCAACATTAAATTTCATTTGCCATTTTGTTGCCCAATTACTCAGTTTGGTGAGATCTTTTTGAAGCTCTTCACAATCTGCTGTGAAGACTGTGGCTAGGGCTCGCAGGGGCCATGGTCTGGTTGTAGGAGTCAGGGGATTGGCAGGGGTCCAGATGCAGAGGGGGCTTGCTGTGGAGGGTCTGGGCTCAGTTGGAGGGGCCAGGTGCATGGGCTGAGGCTTGGAAGGATGGGAATTCAGCTGCAGGGAGATTTTGGGGGGATTCTGGGTGAAGAGGGGTGAGGCTTGGCGGGGGGAGGTCTGGGTATGGGAATGTGTGAATTTATGGGGGTTAAGCAGACAAGGGAGCAAGAAATTGGAGGGCGGGAGGGGAAGGGGAAGTGTAAACAAGCCCATCAATGGGGGAGGTAAAGGGGCATTTGCTCCGGGGTCTGGTGATTCAAAGGGGCCCATGTCTCCGGCTTCCACTGGTGCCAAAGAAATTGGGAGGACATGCATTCTGTGCACATGCAGTGGCACAGAATTTCCCCAGGAGTAATTTCCTGGCCCTAGATATTTGCAGCAGCCTCTGTTTACAAGGCCAGAGTCTTCTGTTTGTTCTCAGAGCACAAAGGCTAACCCCAACACGTTTAGCCTAGGTGAGTTCTCATCCACTTAAATACCTTAATAAAGCTGTGTGCCGTGGCTGGTCTAGGTATGGTAATTCCAGGAATAAAATTAAAAGCTCGATGTTCACAGGGGAAACCACAGTCTAACAATGCTTTCAAAAGCTTCATCATAATGGAGCAGCAACCTTTATGGCACCTTTAGTGCCCCAGTTCCGTGTCTTGCCATCATCCTCCTGGCCAAGGTTCACCGGATAGGGCTTCCGTAGGAACACATCAGTAGTACCACTGCTAACTTGGCCAGAGAGCCCTTGCTGTCCAGGGGCTGAGATTTCTGCTCCTTACACTGTTAGCCCTGGGAAATCAATTTGAAGGAGCCCTGTGCCAACCCCATGCTTATTTTTGATTATGAGTATTTGTTAATGAATGACTGGTTGGCAATACTGTGTGATTTTCAGAACAGTTTTGGTGTCATTGCAGGAAAAATGTCTGGGGAGATGAGTGCTTCTGCACACATCTTTCTTTTTGTGGAGAAACACTTCAGTGTGATTTCTTCATTTCAAAATACAAATTCACATTATGATATCCACAGCAGGGAGACTGATTATGATAACAGCCATATTTCAATGTATTGGTAAATTCCACTTTTCTTCTTTGTAGGAAGCAAGCAAAATAAACTATTTGAATTTCAGAAAGGGCCATTTCTGTTCTATGAAGAGTTCATAATGTAATAAGAACCTTACTGATGTGCCTTAATGAGGGCTGTGCCCTTAGGCTAAAAGCCCAGCTCCAATTTCCTACCCTTTGCATTTTCTATTACTTTATGCTGCCTACTTTAAGTTAGGAAAGTCATGGCGTGGGAGTATTATATGCCATGTATTTTTTAAGAAATGTTAAGTATTTTTATTAGATGAATCTGATTTTTATATGGAAACTGTATATGTGTGTGTGTTGTGTTAGAAAGAGAGAGAGAAAAATAGTATTTGTTTTAACAGTACCCAAAATTACCTTGGGGGATTTCTGATCCAAGTAAAAGGACTTTGCCCCAGGAACCTATAAATTACCTTGGACATAACGTAACTCAATAGGAGTTATGCAGCCATACAGAAGGGAGAGACAGAGGAGCAGTACTTGAGATGCCTCTACCCAGATCCTGGTGTGGTTTTACAGGGACTGTGGCTTGCAATTCCCACTTACTGAAATCCAGGCTGGGGGGACCATCCAATGTGAAAGGTGCCTACTGGTGGAATCTCTCAGGAAGCAAGTTTGAGAGCTACAGGAGGAGGTGGCTAGGCTGAGCATCCAGATCCACAAGGAATTCCTAGAGAGTATTCATGTGGAGACTGCTGACGTTGAGGAAGCTACTCCATTACAAAAGACTGCTGACACACCACTGGTGGAGGAGGAGATGGCTCTGTCTCGGGGGGGGGGACGACACAACATTGGCAGCTGGTCACTTCTGGCAACAGGCAGTGCTCCACCCCTGCTCCCAACCCTCCCATGGTGGTACTGGCGAACCATTATGCTGTTCTGGATACGGGAGATACAGAGTCACCCTCTAAAGCAGAAGAGGAGAAGCCTCATACCCCCAAGGCTGGGAGGTCTGCAGCCCCCACTGCAAGGAGGAAACATAGGGTAGAGGTGGTTGGAGACTCCCTTCTGAGGGGGACGGAGGCACCCATCTGTCGCCTTAACATATCATCTTGGGAGGTATGCTGCCTGCCAGGGGCCCACATCAGAGACGATACAGAGGCTTTGTCAAGGATTATCTGGCCCTCTGACTACTACCCCATGCTACTCATCTATGTGGGCACAAATGATACTGCAAGGTGTGACTCTGAGCAGATCAAGAGTGACTACAGGGCTCTGGGAGTACGGGTGAAGGAGTTTGGAGCGCAGGTGGTATTCTCTTCAGTCCTTCCTGTCAAAGGTAAGGGGCCAGGCACAGACAGGTGCATCTTGCATCCCTATTTGTTAAAATCCAAACTGGGTCCGAACAATCAGCTTCACACATACAGAATAGTAAGTGATTGTCTAGGAAGGAGTATTGCTGAAAGGGATTTAGGGGTCATAGTGGAAGACAAGTTAAACATGAGTCAACAGTGTGACACTGTTGCAGAAAAAGCAAACATGATTCTGGGATTCAGTAATAGTAGTGTGGTGAGCAAAGACATGAGAAGTGATTCTTCTGCTCTACTCTGCGCTGATTAGGCCTCAATTGGAGTATTGTGTTCAGTTCTGGGCACCACATTTCACCGAAATAATTGGTAAACCTCATTGTAGGAGGAATAAGGGTTATTTCAGAAGAAGGGTTTTCTTTCGAAATAACCGCATCTAGACCGCGTTTCTTTTTTCGAAATAGCGCTATTTTAGACATACCCTATGATTATGTAGTTATTCTGTTGAGGCTACTACACAACTTGATAGAGCAAAACAAGTATTTTAAGAGGTTGTAGGGGGGGGTTGGTTGTTTGTTTTTTGGATGAGAGAAATTATACAAATGAATAAGCAGTAGATTTATTCAGCAACGTTCCTGTAGATTTTGTGGAAGAAATGGTTCAGGGGGAGGAGGGGCTTAAAAAGAGAAAATGAGTCGCTTTGCAGTCAAGCTCAAGAAAGACATTCCATGCTTAGGCAGATGCATTAAAAAAAAATGAATGCAGACAAGCATTGTTCCCTGTAAGCTGTGCATTTGTGCAGCAGCCCGGGAGAGATTCAAATGGTGATTAGCAGAGTGCCCACAGCTAGGGCTTTTTTTCTAACGGTGGTGCACATTCACACATGCCTCAGTAAAATTTATTCAGCACATGAATGGAAAAGTTTAGAGGGAACATGGAGAGGAGGACTTGACAAAACATACACTGGAAGAATGGCAAAAGGAGGAGGAGAGCCAGAACAAGACAGTGTTGTAAAAGTTATGGAAGGGTAAGATGTCGAGTAGGATCAGCAATGTTGAAAGCAGGGGAGAGGTCCCAGGATGGTTCTGTTGTATTCAGATTAACCTATCATGCCATCACCAAGCACCTGAGTACAAGGGCCAAGGAGGTGATATTAATAATGTTTTGTATTGACTGAAGGGGTTATGTGGATCTCAGTATCTACCCAGCCATTAAACACCCCAGCTGGCCTGGTGAGATTACTATTGTTGAGAAGTTCATTGAATATACTGGAGATGCTGGAAATCAGAGCAGAGTTAAAGGCGAGGAACGTCAGGCAATGGTTACAGATGTCTTGCTTGATGAGTATGGAGGCGAAGAGAAGAAGGGAAATGGGTGACAGCTGGGTGGGGTTGAAGGCGTCTCGGAGACAGGAGAGGGGACCACAGCATGCTCTTTTTGTGAAGGGAAGGGAGGTGAGAGTCAGAGTAAGGGACTTCAAGTAGCAGGATGGAATGGTGACGAGGAATAGGTTAGGCAAGAAACTCCAGTATCAGTGACAGGAAGAAGGAGGAGATAGTGCTGAAGTGGGGAAAGATGGATGTCATGGCAGTTCTCATAGCTCTATTCTTGGAAGAAGCTAGTACAATATTGTGCACCAAGGAAGGAAGATGCAAATGGGGAGGGCTTTGGAGGGAATTTAAGGTATAAAGAAACAGGTGTTGGGGACATTGTTGTCTCTTAAGGTGGAAAGTAGAGATGTTTGGCAAGAAATTTAGCCGGAGTGAAGGAGGATAGGACCAAATTTTAGTTAAATAAGTGTGCAAGATCTCAGGACTGTTTCCAGAGCATGGGAACTCGTGCAATGATATGAGATTAGAAGCTGCTAATTGGGGGCAACTTTGAAGTGGGATGAAAGGGATGAAAGAGCATGTCAGGTGAGGAACGGAGAACTCAGCTAAGGAGAGGGGTAGAGAGAGTAGAGAAGAGAAGCAGAAAAGTAGTGGATGTGAAAGATTGTAGCCCACAGCATGGCCAAATTTATAGAGAAGCAGAAGGTAAGCCGCTGATGATGAGTAAGATGAGGTGGTTGTGAGGGAAACGGAACTTTAAAATTACCACCATCTCTCTCTGCTGTACTGTCAGAATAACAGGCATGTGTTTGTTTTCTGGTGCCTTGTTTATCATTCTGCCTGTTTCTGACGTACTGCAAGGTTAGGTGGAATCACTGTGAATACATAATAGTGGTGGATGAAAAGACAGTAATTAGGGTTGCTGGTTTTGACAGATTAGTGAGTGGTTTGGTGACATGAAATGTTGGAGGATGATTAAAGAGATCAAATGTAAACTGCAAAGAAAATTCGTCTGGTCAAGGACGTGACATTTTATATAGATTTAGAATTTGGAGAGGGGCAAAGGGGTGAGTAACTGTGATTGAAGTGATGTTTGCAAATCCCATTACTCTAGATATACTATCCATTTTAGAATAATCAAGATAGTGTAATTGAAGGGACAGAGACATGAAGTCAACTCACGTTTTTCAAATTTAGTACTTTTTCAGGGCAGGGTTACTTTCCGTTGTTTCAGATGAACTGGACATTCTTATCTTGACACAAGTGGATAACCTTCAGTATCACTGATGGGAATCATTTCCATCAAGAATAGCAGACCATCTTTAAATCAGAATGTATTGGTGCTATTGAATAAGAATTGTCTGAAAACTTTATCCAAGTATTGTATTGAATTTCCTTTTCAGAACTCCACATTAACCTTCTCAGTACTAGTATTCTGTCCCTGGAAATAAAACCACTGATACTAGGACCCCTGTATATTTTGTGTTAAAGTGAAAACAGGAATCTGCTCTAACAATACTGCATAGTGTTGAGAATGAACTCGAGTTTACAATACATTAGAGATGATTTATTTGTGCTTGTGACTGTGAAGGGTGCAGCCTTAATTGCAGTAGTTATGTGAGAATTACATTGATAAAATATTTAAGAAATTTCAGTAGTGACATTTAGTATTTTAACTGGAGAGAACGAACCAAAGAAGCCTCATTTCATGCACGCTGAAGTTGTGAAGGGCTAATCATTCATTATCTATATGAAGTGGAATCACTTGCCTAAGCATCCTTTTTTTTACTTGTATATATTATGTACTAATGTGTATATTTATATTTAAGAAATAGCTGCTTTTTGTAATGCAGTTTTCACTCTGCAGCTAACAAGAATGATAGAAAATCACTTCATGGGTTGTGATTGGGTCATGCTCTCTCCAGTTATGGTTAGAAAGTGGAAGACTATTCCCTACTAGTTTTAAAATTATCACAGGAAGACTGTGTCAGTGAAACTATACTTGTCTACAAGCCATAGGCAACCTCAGTGGTTAGTCAGGGTTATAAAAAACACTCATTGATAGGAATGCATTGTATACATGGAGTAGCTCACCCTATTGTCTTTGGTTTGATAGAACATATTTTTTATTGTATGTTTTCTTTCCTTATCAGCTTCAATGATAATGAATCATGTCCAGTCTATTATTATGTATTTGTTTTATGGTAGTAACTACAGGCCTCAACTGAGATAAAGGCCCCACTGAGCTAGATCGTGTACAAACACTTATTAAGTTTATATTTTCACTAGGATCTAGGCTGTGATTCCTAGTTTGGAGTGCTGAAAGTAGTAGCATTGCCTCCATAGCATTGACTGCAGTGACCAGGTGGGTTTGTACTCAGCACAGCCAGCCCATGTCACCATGCTTTGCTGCATATGCCACCACTATCATGGCTACATTGCTATTTTTAACACACTAGCTTCTTCAAGCTAGTAAAAGTATATCTAACATGAGGAATCATCCTTAGTTCTAATATAGGCATATACCTTAAGAGAAAGTCCTGGCCCTAAAGAGCTTACAGTCTAAATAGAGAAGATAGACAAAGGCTAAGAGAAGGGGAACATTTATTATCCCTGGTTTACAGATGAGGAACAGAGACAGTAAGTTTACAGATGAGGAATGGCCTGTGTGATCATGCAGGAAAACCGTGGCAGAACCAAAAATTGAACCCTGATGTGTGAGTCCCACTGCAATTCATTAGCCACAACAAGCATAGGTGCCAACTCCATGGGTGCTCCGGGGCTGGAGCACCCACAAGGAAAAATTATTAATGGGCGCTGAGCACCCATTGACAGCCCAGCCCCCCCTCCCCCCGCCTCTCACCTGCTGGTGGCCCTACTGATCAACTTCCACCATTCCATTGCTTTCAGAACACTGCAAACAGCTGATTCGTGGTGTTAGGAAGCCCTAAGAGGGAAGGGGAGGAGGCAGGGGAGAGGTGGAACGGGAGCTTGGGGGCAGGGGTGTATTGGGGGTGGAGCACAGGCAGGTCTTGGGGAAAAGGGTAGAAAGGGGGTGGGTTGGGGAAGAGCAGGGGCAGGAAGAGGCGGGAACTTGGGGGAAGGGGTGGGACACTCCCTGGTTACAGGGGAAATCAGCGTCTGTGGCCACAAGACTACTTCCCTTTGGCAATAAAAAAATATTTTTTGAAAGTTTTTACTGTTCTTGCCCTTGAAAGCTGCCTGTGGCACAAGACATTGTAAAAAATGCACCTAATCATCAACTAGGGATGCAAGCGACTAGTCAGCTATGGTTATCAGAGGCAGCAAGGTGGGGGAGCTGGGAGGAGCAGACTTAAGTGTCGGTTCCCTCCAGCACTGTCTCTGCTGGGTGCAGGGGAGGCTGAGGGGTAGATGATGGTCCCAGACACTGTGCCTCTGCTTTTTAAATGTATTAAGAGCCTGCCAGCAGTAAGGGGGGCAGAGCTGCAGCTGGGGGACCCAGTGTGAGCCGGTAAGCTGATTCCCAGCTCAGGCCGGGGCCTCCACAGTGCACCAGCCTTTTAAATGTATTAAGAGCCAGCAGGCTCAGAGGCGCAGCATCTGGGACCAGGGGAAGGATGTTAAGTTTTGATTAATCAGCTAATTGAGTAGTCAATGGAATTTCCATTGACTACTCGATTACTTGATAAGGGGGGCGCACGCTATCCCACTGCGCCTCTCTCTTTGAAATGTATATTTCAAAGGGTGAAACACAGGCCTTCCCTCTGCCTCTCTCCCTTTTCTCCCTCTGAAATGTAGAAGAGCCGTGGCAGCTCCTGTATATTTCAAAGGGAGAGAAGTAGTGGGAACCAGAACCAGCACCAGCAGAGAGCAAAGCAGTCCCCACTGGCACGGGTTCCCTTCTGTGCCTCTTCCTTTGAAATGTACAAGAGTTGCAAGTGGCGCATGTACATTCCAAAGGGAGAGGAACAGAGGTGGGATGGACGCGAGCGGGACTTTCTCAATCCCTGCTCCTGCTGTTTCCCCACTGCCCCCTTCCTCACCATGGAGACGGTGCTGGGGAGGGACGGGGGACGGACAGGACACACCGGGTTTTAAGCCAGGTCCCCCATCACCGGCTTGTGCTCCACCCCTTGCTGCCTTTCTCTGATAGAAGCAGCAAGGGTTGGGGGGAAGCGACTAGGCGAGTTCCTACTTGACTACCCGATAAGCATTTGCTTATTGAATAGTCAACTAGTTGCTTACATCCCTAGACCAGGCGCGAGCTGGGAATTAGCGAATACGTTTAAAAGGCAGAGCTGCAGCAGGGTTAGCTCCCTGGGGCTCCCCCTGCTTATCGATTAATTGACTAATCAATGGAAATTCCATCGACTAGTCGATTAGTTGATTAAACTAAATTTAACATCCCTACTATCAACTGGCATTTATACTGTTCTTATCAACATGGTACTATACTTGGCTACTCTACATGAATTTATAAACAGGGAGGCTGTCTGGAGGTTTTCAGTTAGCTCTGCCTGTGTGTTGATTTTTGTGCTGTGCCTTACTAATCTACTACAGTTCTTTGAGGGGGTCAGCAAACATAGGGACAAGAGGGATCTGGTAGATATAGTATACTTAGATTATCAGAAAGCCTTTGACAAGGTCCCTCACCAAAGGCTCTTATGCAAAGGAAGCTGTCACATTATTAGGCTGTCAGAGCTACTCTACCCGATCACACTAATCTTTTTCCAGTTACATTCATCTACTGTATGTGTAGTCTGCAAAGTGGCCACATACTGTATGTGAGCTAAAGCATTTCCAAGGTGGATAAAATAAATCTATATATTTAGGACCTCCTGATGAGAAGATATTATGGGACAACCACATGCTGCAACTGCCTACTATGTAACCTCCTTGTTTTCCCCCTCTCTTTTCTGATATGAAACACCTGATATGAAGAGAGATTAAAAAGATTGGGACTTTTCAGTTTAGAAAAGAGGAGACTAAGAGGAGACATGTTAGAGGTCTATAAAATCATGACTGGTATGGAAAAAGTGAATAAGGAAAAATTATTTACTTGTTCCCAAAACATAAGAATTAGAGGTCACCAAATAAAATTAATAGGTAGCAGGTTTGAAACAAACAAAATAGGGTTGTCAATTAGTGGGCATTAATGCCTGTGATTAATGCAGGGCAGAATTAACGCTTTAAAAAAAAATTAACTCGCATTAATCGCAGAGGTCAGCAAACCAGCATGAGCTGCTTCAGAGACCATCTCTGGTAAGGCGCAGTAATGCAAACCGCCACCAGAGGGCGCACAGCAAAACAAAGCAGCCAGAAAGGAGGAAAAAAACCTGAAGCCTTGGTTCCAGCTCCAGCAGAGAAGTAAACAAGAAAAGGAAAGACCCTGACACCCGTCCCTCTCCCCTCCCGGGGGGGGCGGGGGGGGGAGAACTTTCCCAAACTCTCCCTCCCCTTCCCCCCCCCTCCCCTGGGCAGGGTTCACCCAAGCCACCCTCTCTTTGCCACCTGGGGCTGGGACTGATCCTCCCCCCACATCTGATTCTGGGGCTGTCCCCCCTCCCGAACTCTGCACTGCCCATGGTGGGTTCTACCCCCCCCCAGCCTAGGGGCTGACCCCTCCCCTGAGCTTGGGGGCTGACCCACACCCCTGAGCCCTATGCCACCTGCAGTTGGGGGCTGAGACCCCCCAAACTCCGCACTGCTCATGGCAGAGTCTACCCCCCTCTGGCCCTGTGCCGCCCACAGCTGGGGCTGAGCTAAAAAAAGAACTCTTTTGAATAGACACACATATATTGATTATATAGACGAATTTAAGTTCTGCTTTCATGATAGAATTTGCACTTCAATATTTCAGTAAGGTGAAGTGAAGGTTTTTTTTTTTTTACAGTGTAAATGTTTTGTAATAAAAAATTAATATAAAGTGAGCACTATACACTTTGTATTGTGTGGTGTTGTAATTGAAATCAATATATAGCTGGTCCCCGACTTACAAATGGGTTACATACCAAACACCTGGTCGTAACTCGATTTGTTTGTAAGTCGGGAATACATGCTTTTAAATACAGCCGTGCTGTTCGTAAGTGCGGACGGTGCGTTTGTAAGTCGGGGACCGGCTGTAATGGGGTTAATGGGAGGTTGGTCGTAAGTGCGAATGGTTGTAAGTCGACGTGTTCATAACTCGGGGACCGGCTATATTAGAAGATGTAGAAAACATCCAAAAATATTTAAATAGATAGTATTCTTATTATTGTTTTACAGTGCGATTAATTTTTTAATTGCGTGATTAATCGCGATTAATTTTTTTAATCGCTTGACAGCCCTAAAACAAAAGGATGTTTATCTTCATGCAGCATACAGTCAACCTGTGGAACTGCTTGACAGATGATGTTGTGAAGACCAGGATTTAACAGGGTTCAAGAAGGAACTAGATAAATTCATAGAGGTTAGGTATATCAGTGGCTATTAGCCAGGATGGGTAGGCAGGGCCGGCCTTAGGCCGATTCAGCCGATTCCCCGGCGTGGGGCCCCATGCCTGAGAGGGCCCCGCGCCCAGGGAAGCGACGCATGCGCTGTGCGCCCGGAGGCCACGCATGCGTTGTACTCCCGGGGCACTGCGCACGAGTGGTCGCACAGCGCATGCGTCATGACGTCCAGGACGCACGAGGCATGCGTCATGCCTCCAGCGCGCAACGCATGCGCCGTGCCGCCCGGGGCCCCGAGCATGGGCAGGTTAGTCTTACATGTTCTGTGCTCCCTGTGCCCAGCACCAGGGCCACTGTGCTCTCCCTGCTGCATGGTACTTGCAGAGGGTGGGAAACCCTATGTCCTCCTGCCATGCTTGTTTCTCTTCTCAACCGCACCCCACTTCCCATTCTGCAACTCCAGTCAGGGAGCAGGAGCGAGCTGATTTTAATGCTGGCCGCTCCCAGTTGCTGCTCTGCAGCTTTGCCCGGTGGCTGCTTGAGAGAGCCTGGCTGGTGAGGAGGCAGCTGTCGAGAACCCCAGCACCCAAGCTTCAGCAGGGAGTGGAAGTCACCTCCCAAGCCAGGCTCTTGCAGGCAACCACTGAGCAGGACTGCAGAGCAGAGTTTCAGCCTTTGGAACAGGGGTGGGCAATAATTTGTAATGGCGGGGGGGCACTCCAAGATTTTGGTAAGTGGTCAAGTGTTGCACTTTTCTATGGAGAGGCTATGGGATCTGGGATGGAGGTTGGGTGCAGAAGGAAGCTTGGGGTAGAGGATTGGGAAGCAGAAAGTGTGTGGGTCTAAGAGGGAGTTTGAGTGAAGGGGGGGGTTGAAAATTTGGAGCAGGACGGGAGGGAGGTGCAGAGAGTTTGGGTTGTGACTTGGGGCAGGCGATTGGGGTGCAGGAGAGGATTCTGACTTGGAGGAGGGGTATAGGAGAGGGCGCAGGATCTGGGAGGGAGATGTGATGTGGGGCACGGGGGAGGAAGGTGCAAGGTGTTTGGGTGGTGACCTGGGGCAGGAGTGGTTTCTGACCTGGGGAGAAGTGTAGGAGGGGTTCAGGGTCTGGGAGGGAGTTGAGAGTTAGGAGGGGGTGGGGTGCCAGAGACAGGCTGTGGCTGGGAGTTGCTCACCTAAACAGCTCCCAGTCATCAGCCCAGAAGGGCCCTCAGGCAGGCTCCTTGCCTGCCTGCAGCCCGAGGCTGCTCAAAGCAGCTGGCTTTTTACATGTTGCTCTCTGTTCTGAGGGGTGGGGAGGAAAGGCTTTGCCTGCTGCCTCTGCCTTCGCAGCACCAATCTCTCAGCTCCTATTGGCAGAAACTGGCCAATAGGAGCTGAAAGATTGTGCTGGGGGTTGGGGCAGTGCATGAAGCCTCCCCTGGCATGGTCCGGAGAGCCAGTTGCTTTGAATGGTGTGAAGCTGCTCTGTATCCCAGGGATGGGGGCTGCAGGCTGCATTAAAAGGCTTGGCAGGCCCCGGGCCGTATCTTGCCCGCCACTGGTTTGGAAGGTGCTGGTCCCGCCCCTTCCCCTCCCATTATCTGAGCCATGTATCACCCAGGCCCGTCTCCTGTTCTCTGCCTCCCAACAGCTGCCATTAGCTCAGCTGTTTAGCGACATGGTGGGCACAGAGACAAGCGGATCAGTGGAGCGCATCAGTGACAGGAGGTACTGGGGAAACGGGGGAGAAGAGGCCTGCCAGTAAGTGCTGAGTGCCCACTACTACCGTTTCATGTGAGTGCTGCAACCCCAGAGCACCCATGGAGGGTGCGCCTGGGCATAAAATAACTCAAGGTTTACACTGTATCAAAATGTTTTATGATAATTCGCCATCAGGTGTCTCTGCATTCACAAGAGAAAACATGGGTCTTCTCGTTATAGTGAGTAACTACTCGGCATATGAAAATAAGGACATATATTCCTCAACACTTGGACTCCCAACCTGTCCGGCACATCAGACTTTACAGAGGAGTGGGGATGTCCATCTTTCTGTCTTCTTCTGGAGAGCTACTGGGCTGGAGTGGCCCTCCTGCCTGGCCGTGCCCACTACACCGCACTGCAAGTCCTCATTAACCAGTTACACTTAACATTTAACTTTTTAAATGGGGTTTTACATCCCTAGCGTGTACTCTGGCCCTGTCGCTCTATTTAGTGCTGTTCTCTGCATTAGTCACAGCAGCGTTCTACCAGGAGAGAGCAGCACAGTACGTGGCCAGCAGCTGGGGGAAGGTGAGGAGAGTACACTGGTAGGGGACAAAGGAGATAAACAGGCAAGAATGTAAGGGAGCACTGAGGGAGGAGGAGGTGGGAAAGGGAAGGAAATATAAGAGATTGGGTGCAGAAAATTGAGTGAAAAATATTGGACAAGGAAGAATCTAGGTGAGAAAACAAATAAGCGAGGATAGAAAGCAAAATCAGGAAGGAAAAGAAAGGATGGAAAATGGATCCACGGCGAGTAGGAAAAGAGAATGTACTTAACAGGGAGACTGCAGCATCTATACCTGCCAGCTATTGGCATGACTGGGGTGGCAAGCGACGCACAGATCCTGATATTATAGCAGGATGTGCTGCAACCCAAAAGGTTTAGTTGCTATTATGTTAATATTATTTTTCCCTCTGAGGTCTGAATAGACTTTATTGTGATTCAGAAGAATTATCCTTATCTGCATTAATCAAAGGGTCAGTAATCACTATTTAGAAGTGGGTTTTGCCCACGAAAGCTCATGATACCATCTACATGTTTTGTTAGTCTTTAAGGTGCTGCTAGACTATTTTTTTTTTTTTTTTTTTTTAAGTTTTTCCTATTACAGACTAACTCGGCTAGCCCTCTGACACTATTCAGAGGGTCTTTTTTAGAATGCTACTCTTGGTAAGCATTTTTTCCTGTGTAAATGGATTTGCCAAGTTTTGAGGTTATGTCCTATTTGTCCTGATTTTATTTTTGCTCTTTATAAAAACTCTTCCCAGGATTTGATAATTTAGAAGTAGGTTGTGAGCAGATACACTTTAGTCACAGACTAAGGGACTCCAAGCTTCTAACTTCACCAATGTAATCCAGCTGTGCAAAGCAGTATAAATTTTTTCTGAGTGGAGTACTTCTAGTAGGCAAGGACTGAGGGGAAAAGGTTGTCACTAAATCTTCTGTTGTCTGTTTTGTTGAAATTAGCACATTCTTTATAAAAACCTATACTCCTAGGAATTTCCTGGGCTACTAGTTAGATGCTGAAATGATTTTTTAAAAATGCATCTAGTCAAATCTGGCCTAAATTTTGTTTTAATGTACCATGTAAAATCCCTGGCTTTTAAATATAACTTCAGGTTCACTTAAACTTTTTTAAATCATAAAAAGAACCTCATTTAATTGCACATGGAAATAGGGGAAATAAGAATCTAACTACGTGGCTATGCAGGTAACTTTTACTGTTGCATGCTTACCTTGTAGTTTTGGTTGCAGTAATCAGTAATTAGCTACAGAAAGCTGGACAGAAGCCTGCAATTCCGAAATGAACTCTGTGTAGCTCTCGTTCCCCCTCCCTTTCTGCTTTGGCACCGCCTCTTCCATGCACCCTTTCGCTCAAAGCAAGACAGCTGTGTTTGATCATAAACCACTTACAACTCCGGGCTTAGTCGAGGGGGAAAGTTTAGCGTGAAGTGCAGCATCAGCTTGTCTCGTTTTTTTCCCCTTCCTAAGACCTTAGCAGTACTTGATTGTGTTCTCGCCGTGAATTCATGTGAAGCTCACCAAATAGTTGCCAGGATATTGAACTCTTATGGGAGATGCTCTCAAACCTAGCTTGGAAAAGGGCAGTGTAAAACTAGAGGCAAAGCTGAAACAGATTTCACATGGACTTGGGCAGTTTTAGTATCCAGGAGATCATGACTGACTGTCTGCATTCTCTGTGACCCTGCAATCTGCAGCTTTAATGAGTCTCTTGCAGCACTGGATTGTTTGTGAAATGAAAACCAATTTGGCTCCTTTAGAAGACCTTGCATCATTAATTTAGGCTCTATAAATGTTAAGTGAAAATGGCTGTCTAGAGCAAAATGTGTAAGACAGAAAAATCTTGGAGAAGAAAGGAGTGTTGAATCAATCGAGCAAAGCTTGGAAGCATTATAATCTGTAGAAATACCTGAGCTCTGAAAAGACTCATCTAATCATGAATTCTGGAGTTGCTATGAAATATGGAAATGACTCCTCTGCGGAACCCGGCGAGGTAAGCAGTTTCAATATCATTGGGTTGTTTTTTCAATTTTTTTTTTATACAGTACCATTCCCTTTTTGCTTATAGTCTGGGGGCACTTCAATCAAAGATTAATAGAGTGTGTATCTTTTTTCTAACTTGCAGTACTAGTCAGGAAATGACCTGAACTTGCTTCAGTCAGAAATAAGTGGTAAAAGGCAAATGGTTATAACTATGCAGAGACATTTTTTTCTGTCGTCCTGCAGCAAGGATTCCCCCACCTTCCCAAGTGCTGCATTTATACACAGCGTTCCTCTTTGCAGTAGGTAAAATACACAGCGATCCCAATTGAGATTAAGCAGATGGTTTCTAATTTGGAGTGGAGGGTGGAAAGCAAACAGCATTATTCAGCCAACAACTTTGGTAGAATCACATGATGTATTTGATTATGTTCAGCCAACGGAATGTTTCTTCAGATTAGATGAATATTATTTTAGGTGGGGGGAAGGGAGAGAAAATAAGCAACTGGGAACTTTTTCTTCTTTTGCAGCACAGGGTAAAAGCCTGTAGTATTCATTACTTACAGTTGTAGATGTGTCTGTTTATTTTATGCTCTGACAGCATTATGTTTTTAAGCAGATTTTAAATTAAAGCCACATCCAGTATTATGCAAATATTTAAACAGTTTTTCTAAGCTGCATGTTTTTACAGTTATTGAAGTGCCTTGGGCACATCATTTGGGTAGCTTTGATTGGACTGGAAATTGCTGATATTGGTCACCACATACAGCCCAGAGCATCTTATTGGGCTTAAAACATGGGTTTGATGTTCCACAGAGCATACTGTCTTGGTTTTTAAAAAATCCTTTTTTCCTCCTTTGGCACACATTTTATGCGCCATACAGTTTATTTCTTTTCTCCTGTCTCTCATGAAAAGCATCATACAATGTTTCCCAGAAGGAAGGAGACAAGAGTAAATGGTTTACAGAGTTAGGTATGATCACTGTCATACAGCTAGGGGAAAAAACGATATATCAAGATAAAGAGTGGAAATATAAAATTAATAAGGAAACAAATTGGCATTCTACCAGACCAGTGAGCGTTAGGGGCTATGGAACACTGTGGAAAAGGCACAAGTGAGGAGTAAAGGTCCATGTCAGTGCAGAATCATGCAGTTCAGGGTAGGAATCCATACAGTATTTTTATTTAAATTCTCTTCCATAATACAATTGTGTGTTTTTACTACTCATTCATATAATAGGAGTTTCATTTCATTAACTGTGTGTGGATCTTTCAAAGGGGAACTTAAGAATGTAGGTCTTGTTTTCTCAGCATAAAAACTAAAGCTATCGTGATGGTTTCTGTAGGGTGGGAGATAACCCTGGTGTCTCTGGTCAAAACTAACCCCCTTCTAGCTTTTATGCAGTGTTCTGTGTTCTTGCTGGTTGATGGAGTTCCTCCTGCGGTAGTTGTATTTTAATGGTACTGTGTGTGTGTGTGTGTGTGTGTGTGTGTGGTTTTTATATATTTGGGATGAACACTATTATAATTTGATTTTTAAAATGAGACCCTATTCTTTTTTTACCTTATCTATGCTGGTGCAACAGCAGTTTGAATAGCACTTCACCTCTGACCATGCTACTTTTAAGTAGGATCATGCAGTAGGGATGTAAGGCTACTTCTACGTAGCAGCATTATTTTGGAATAACTGACATTATTTCAAAATAAGAGAGTGTGTCTACACTGCAAGCCATTATTTCAAAATAATGGTGAGCTGGAGGACTTCTTACTTGACTCCTGTAACCCTCATTTATGAGAGGTAAGGGAAGTTGAAGGAAGAGTGTTCTTTAAGTTAGTTCCCCCAGCACCATCTCTGCAGTGCCTCCTCCTCCATGCTACTGCCTGTCCGAGGCAGCAGCGGGGTGGGTGGCAGGAGTTTGGGGAGGCTACTGCAGGTGGTGGCAGTTTGGGGAGGCTGCTGTGAACAGGGGTTGCTGCTGGAGCAGCCTCTGACGGTGGCCAGCCCTTATTGTGCAGTTCTTACGGGGAAGTACTAGAAGCTAGTTTTGTTCCCACTGAAGTGAAGGTGTGTGTTGCCATTGACATCTATGAGAATTGGATTATGTCCCCTTTGTTTTTCAAACTACATCAGCAAAATCTCAAATGCTTCCTAATTTTTGTGTGTATGTTTTTGGTGTATCTCTTTCAGCAATAAAAGTTTCAAACCAGTGCAGCATCTTGGGAGGGTGACTCTTGGACAGTCATCAAGAGCACACCATTTTTCAATAGCATTTGCATCTTGGTATATTGCTTTGGAATGTTATTACTGATGTGAAGTGCTGTGTAGTGTATTTGGTTGTTTCCCCATGTTTTGTACTTATTCTTAAGAGTCCTGCACACACAGAAAATTGGTATCTGCAAAAATGAGCCATGGATATCCACAGATGCAAAGTGGATATATGTGGATTTGCAGGGCACCTGTTTCTTGGTCTTCCTGTCTCCCTCTCTCTCTTTAGACTCTTCAGGCTTTCTGTCCTGCTTATGGCTTTTGTCTTTGCCCAGTAGAAGAGTGTAGCAAATAATTTAAAGGAAACAAGCAGAATTGGCTGCAGTGGGAATTTTCCAGTCTTAGTGAGTTTCTCATTCTGTAGCTGTCCCTTCGTTGGCAAGACCTGGTGCATCTGGTTTGGTGTAAAACATGGCAGTGGGTCAGTAATGCACATTCTTATTTAGGGGGGTTATATCCTCACTTCAGTGCACAAAGTTCCAATGGAGGAACAGTGATCATTAGAATTAATGGGAAATATAGATATCACTGAACTTATTGTCTCTGTCTGACTCCTCAAATGGATGTGAATGTTTAACCGGTTAACTGGGGAGGCTTACTGGTTAAGGTTAACTGGTGGAGGCTGGTGCAGCCCCCTGCCTGCTGTGGGCAGGGAGTGCTCCAGGCCCCCTTGGGGTCTGCAGTGGACAGAGGCTGCTCTGGCTGGGTTGGAGCAGCCCCTGCCTGTGAAGCTCCTGGCCCTACTGCAGGCAGGGGCTGCTCCAGCATCCCAGCGGGAGCAGCCTCTGTCCACAGCAGGCACAGGTGTCCCGCAGGCATGAATTGCTCCAGACTGGCTGGTGCTCCACCTGCCTGCAGCAGGGGAACAGCTTCAGCCCAGTGGCAGGCAGGGGGGGGCTGCTCTAGCCAGGCTGGAGCGGCGCCTTCCTCCCCACCCCCCCGCCCCCGTTTAGTCAGTTAACTGGTTAAACAATAAAAGGGGATTTTACATCTCTACCTCATCCCCCACCATTTATACAAATGTGTGGTGCGTGTTTTGCTTTTGATTTGGAAAAAAAAAAGTTGATCTAATCTCTCATTTATTATAGAAGTAAACAAAATCTTGGTACCTAGTTAGTACATTCTTTTCCTTTGCCTATTTTCCCCCTATGAAGTTCACACAGAAACCAAGGAAAACTGATTTCCATGGTAAGCCAGTCATGTTTTCATCAGAGCAGTTTGATTTCGGTGGTTGCTGAACTCCAGAGTTGAAGATTGTCATTCTTGGTGTAAGTATCAGCAGTTTCTCTTGTTGACCTTCTCCTTCTACTCTCCCGCCAAAAAAACAAGAGATTCATTCCTTTACTTAATATATTCTTTAACCATATGACATATTCAGCCTGAGGTAACTTCAGTGAGAAATTAAAAAGATACTTTGTAATCCGAACAGTAACAAGGCATACTGTATGAAAGATGCTGAATTCAGGGAGGAAAGACACATTAGGAGAGGCTGGTCAGAAAAATCTGGAAATTGCTGACTGCAGTGTTGCTGCCACTTATCAGAATGTAGGATTGACTTTGTTAACATTGTAAATAATTAATAAGGTCCCACAAGGCCTGGTTGTAGTGTTGTGAAACAGGCTAGCTGCTGCTAGTGCTGTGGTGATGGAGATGTTTGAGGTTTGATCAGTCTGGGATCGGACACCCAGAATTAGATACTCACTGTTCAGGCCTGTGTCATTAGTCCAATGCTACCATTAACTATGGAGAGTGTAAGTTAACACAATGTGGACATCATGAATACCACCTAAGCAGTTTGTTACAGGCAACCAATAATGTAGAAAAAGTATTTGCAGTTACAAAGGTAACAGACATACCCCCTCCCCAGTTTTTCCACAATGTTCCAAGTGTGTCTACTGCAGAATTTTCCCACTTTTTTGCAGCATACTTGAGTGAATGTGCACAGTGAGGTGTCCTTATTACAGTCTATTTCCATAAACATATTAGAGATGTACTAGGATAACCGTTCAAATGGTTAACCAATAAACAGGCTTATTGGTTACTGCTAAGGGTTACATGCAGGCTCCCAGCCCTGCTCCTGTGGAGCTGGCTGCCACCCCAGACCAATGGCTCTGTATGAGAGCCTGCCACGCGGAGCAGCAGCCAGGGAGCTGGGAGCTGGCTTAAAATCCGGTTTCCGTCACATGCCGGCTCCTGGATCTGGCTGCTGCCCCATACTGCTGCCTACAGTACAGAGGTGGCAGCGTGGGGAAGGCAGTTGGCTCCCAAGGAGTGCGGTTGGCAGGCGGGAGCTGGTGTGCGCCAGGTTAAAAGCCAGCCTCCGGCTTGCATTAGCTTCCGGAGGGCCTGCTGCCGCCCTGAGCTGCTAGCTCTGCAGTATGAAGCGTATACTGCAGAGCCCGCAGTGTGTAACCACTGAGAATTTTCAGCGGTTATGTGGTTACCTAATTAACCTCTTTTTAACATCCCTAATATATATGGTTATTGTTTATCCATGTGCTTAATTGTAATTCCCCACTGAGTAGTCTACAAAGGCTACTCACTGTAAAATTAAGCACAGGCTAAATATTTGCAGGATTGGGGCCTTATCAGGTATATACTTAAAGGCCCAGTTTTGCCCTTGGTTATGCATAAATGATTCCTGTCAAAGTCAATGGAAGCTGTGCACATCTGCCAAGGACAGAATTAGGCCCTAAGAAAGGTTTCTGCAGACTCAGGGCTGCAATTTGTGCAAAACATTTATTATTTTAATTGTGGTTTATTTTGTGTGATGCTTTCCTTTTACTCTTTGCAGTGTAAGCTGTGATAGGGACATCATTTTTCTAATGGGTACTGGTATCTTTCCAATGCAGCAAATTAAAAATATCCCGTCTTCTCAGGTGCCTAATTTAGTTCCTTTGCTTTTCATTATCTCTGCTTCAATCTCAGCAGTTCTGAAAATTAACATAGCTGCTTGCACTCTTAGATACAGTTGTCCATTTTTTAACCACTTTTAATGCCAGGAACAAAGTATTTAATATACAGTCTCTGGAGGAGTGAAGTGCATGAGAAGAGGAATGATATAATTCTGTGTATAGTGTAAGGTATGAAGAATTAAAGGGTCAGTGCCAAGTTTGAGAGGTGCAAAACAGGAACCTATGACCTAGTGATGTCCTTCAGAATTTCAGATTTGTATTTCCACCTAACTACCATCGCTACCCTGATTGCTCCCACTACAAGAAAGTAATGAAGAGGAACAAAATGCAAAGGACGAGACTGCTTGAGTCACATACAGTACCCAGCACAAAGACATTTTGCTGTCTCAGGTGGGCCAGAATGTGGGGCGGATACAAGTGAGGGAGCCTGACAGTCATACAAGCCCAGTGTGCAATCCCCACTCTTCTGTATGTGTTCTGGTTTTTTTAGCACATGATTCTGCTTGCACTAGTGTTGCAATCTACATGTGGGGAACTGGGAACAGGTCTGTACATGATTCAGGTTGGAAATAAATCTTCTAGCCTTATTTTTGTCTTCTGAGTTTTAACATCTTGAATTTGATGCAGTGCTGTTATGGGACAGTCAGAGAGAGCAGTGTGAATCCCTCGCTGGCCAAGCTGCAGTGGGTTGTTGCAGTCATGCAGTACTCATTTATAGGCATAGTGACTCCATCTTGCATGAGTATCCCTCTCTCACTCCACTGTATAGGTTTACAAGACATGTGCCTGACCACCTGGAAAGAAAAACAGCATTAAAGGAATACAGAGATTGCTATTAAAAGGCGACACATAGTGCATATTGGTAAATAGGAGAGATTACAGTTTTCCCCTATACTTTGAAGATAAGCGTTCTGGCACTTGTTGAAAAATTGGTGATAACTGTATATATACAAGTTGAAAAGGCCTTGGTTTTTTGTTTAATGACATTCCATTGTTGGGCAGTGGCAGACCTGGCAGTATTGAGAGCACTTTAAGCATTGAAGAGTTGATTCATACCTGACCTAAACGGTAATAATAAGCAAACAGCTCATATGGATCACATCAATCCAAGCTAACTCTTCTGCTTTTTGTTGCAGTTTAATGTCACTAACAGGCATGTCTGGTAAAAATGACTTTCTCACATCAGAAAGTACCTAATGTAAGATGAGATCCTTGCCTTGCCTTACAAGTATGCTGTGCAACCACCAAACTTCAGAGCATCATTTCGGTAGATCTGGCCTGTGTTTCTTTGGCTCCCATTGCTCTACAGTAGGGGTGGGGAACTTTTTTTGGGGTCAGTGGCGGCTGACCCACAGGAAAATCTGTCGGGGGTTGCACTAAAGTGAGAAGCAAACAAAGAAAGGAAAAAAAGCCCTCCTGCTCCCCTGACTGAGAAGCAGAAAGATGCTCTCCACATTCACCTCGCACACTAGCGGGGCCCAGGTTAGTAGATTTTTGGGAGGACCCCCTAAGCTTCCTTCCCCCTGCCAGGCAGGGCCTGTGGGTCAGATTAGGTTCTGGCTTGCTCGCAAAGGTTGGGGCTCCTATCCAGCAGCGGGGAGCCGACGCTGGGTGCTCCAAGACTGCAGGGGCTGTGGAGCTGGAGTATCAGCATAGGCTCCCCAATGCTGGAGTGGGAGCCCCGCCTCGGGGTCCATGTTCAGGCAAGCCAGGGGCTACATCCAGCCCCCAAACCTTAGATTCCCCATCCCGATCTCTAGTATACACTAGCAATGGGGGTGCAGATTTTATTCAGATAATCAATAGGGCAGGGGCAGCAGTGCAGCGAGCCCGCTACAGCTCCACTGCCTACACATATGTAGGAGACTCATGGCATGGCCATGACAAGCCTGGGTCAGCTGACATAGGCTACAGTGCTAAAAATTGCTGTGTAGATGTTCTCACTCAGCTGGAGCCTTGCAGCATCCTGCAGCTTGGGCTCCAGCCTGAGCCCAAACATATATGCAGCAGTTTTTCATCCCTGGAGCCCCTGCAAGTCCAAGTGAAATGACCTGGGCCAGCCACAAGTGGTTTGTTTTTTTGTTTGTTTGTTTTTTTTCATTCCTGGGTGGACACACCCTTGCTCCCATCAGAGCTGGGCTTCAGCGGGCTCCATGCAGCACCACAAGAGCCATTCAGCAGCGAAGTGTTGTGTCCGGGAGAGTCTGTTGCAGCTGCAGGGGCCATTTGCTTCTCTGAGGTCTGTGAACCCGGGAGGACGGGGGGGATATTTCACATATTCCCTGTCCCGCAGAAAAGGCGGCTCCCATTGGCCAAGCTGCAAGACTGTGCTGGGGGTAGGGGTTGTGCACAAAGCCTCTCCCCACCTGCCCCCCCTGAGAAGCACATGGCCACTGCAGATGGCTGCTCTGAGCCATGTGGGGTTGAAGGGCAGAGAGGGAGCCTGGCTGAAGTGTCTGTTGGGCCGCAGGCTGGATCCGGTGGCTTGGCGGGCCAGCTTTTACCTACTCCCGCAGCTGACAGATGGTATAACTACAGCACCTAAAGAGTTATAGTAGATTTCACATTGTTGCAGATATTTAATTTAAGGAGGGGATTTGAATGGAGAATCTTAATGATAAAGCTCAGGGATGGTAGCCAGGAAGTCTGGATGTAACTTCTAAATCAGATAAACTTTAATCCTGGTTATTCATAATTTTGCTAAATCTAATTTATTTTTATGCTTTTTTTGTGATCATTTATGATATTGCAAAGATGAGTCAGTACCCGTTAAAAGAGGGGGAGATGAGACATTCCTGAGATACTGTGTGCGCACACGGGTATTAACAGATTGGCTTTGTCAGGCTGGCTTGATGGCATGTTATCAGGGTGCAGTGCTGCCAACTTAGTAATGTGGGTTAGAACATGAGCTCAGATACTTCTGTCTCGGGGGTTGCATTTTTGGCATGACCTGTGCATGTCATTTCCAGTGTGACTGATGCATGGCATTTCCGGTGTAAAAACCATACGAACTTCAAAGAACATTTATTTTCTGGGTTTGTGTGAGCTGCTTATCAGGCACACAGTGTTTCAGGCTTGGATGTTATTAAATTGAAGTACTATAAAAAGATTACTCAAACGCCCAGACACTGTCAGTGCAGATAATGCTGTTCTCCAGACTCCTAATGAAAAAATGGCAAAGATTATGTAACTTATCTGCCTGATATTGAAATATTTCCAGCTATTAAGACAGAACATTGGAAAAATGCCCCATGACCTGGAGATTTAATAAGGACAAATGTATATTGGGAGAGTAGCAGTCACAACATATTGCATTCCCTAAATGTTTTTACAGAGGTTTAATGCTTTTATTCCTAGAGCTATAGTGCCAGTAACTCAATATTTGGGAATGGGTTTTTTAGCTAAAGATCAAGAGATCCCCTCAACCTGGGGTGGGGAAATCTCAGGCCCCTGGTTTGCCTGGATCTGGCACCTGAGGTTCAGGGCTGCCCCCCAGCATTGGAGAGCCCACGGGGCTGGAGAACACAAAATCTACATGTCTTGGCCCTACTAGGCTCTGGTGTGCCAGTAGATTGTGAGGGGTGTCTTTCTTCCTCTTCAGTCAGGGGGCCACAAAAGCGAGGTTTTTGGGGAGGGGGGTATTTTTTTCCATTGCTTTTCACTTGTGTGCTGCCCCTGACAGATTTTTCTGTGGATCATTGGCCCCGACCCAAAAAAGATTCCCCACCCCTGCGGCCTCAACCTTTGTGGGAAGAGAAGAAAATCACGGTTTTAAGTGATCAGCCTTCGAGCTATCAAGGCCCAACCCAAAGCTGGGGGATATTGTGTGTCTTTCAGAAGCTGTTTTTTGTTGCTCTGAGTTGAATGTGGATTTCAGTTACCAGTTTGCAGAGACAGAACTGTGGCGGGGAAGAGTAAGGGTTTGGAGATAGAAATTGTAAGGGTATAAGAGTGTAAGTGAGATGTTGATTCTGGCATGGAACTATGAGTAGATGTATATATTATTAAGATGCAGAATATGTTCCTGCTATTGTTTTCAGTCAGTTAAGAAGTATTATTAATTATGCGACACTGTGTTTCAGCTAAATGTTCAGTTTACACTTATGTGCTGGTAACTGTTGATTTCTAAACACAACAGGAAAACCTGTGGAAGCTCCCCTTTAACATACAGTAATAATATGTCAGTGCAAACACACACTGTGGGGAGATGTAGTGATCTCTGAATTTGAGGATTCTTGGGGAAGAGGGAGGTAGATTTGGATAGTGTTGGTGAATTACCAGTAGTCCCTGAGACATAGGGCACAGTGCATTAGTCCTATGTTAAGGTTTGTCATATAAATGAGTCTTCTGTCTGCATGAATTATTTAGATATTGTTTTAAACAAACCTGTATAATAGTAGATGTGTTAAGAAAACATATTAAGAGATCAATTCTGTTGCTGACTGCTAGGATTAAAATTTTGTAGTTAAAATGAAAATAATTGGTTTTTTTAATGACTGAAGTAAATCTAGTTCAATCACACCAAATTAAAAATAATTGAACTAATATTCTGTACATATATCTATATAGATAAAATTCAGAGTTATGTATGTAGATGCAATAAATTGTGTACTGTAAACCTGAATAATTTGTATCAGCAATTTAAAAAAGTGTATGTGCTACTGAAAATATGTAACTTTTTTAACCTAAGAATTATAAGGTTGTTCTGTTTCTAGTTCCCAAACAGTGTTTCTGGCTTGAGGTCAGGGCTTATTCAAAATAAGCTACACAAATTGAGCTACGTCAATTGTGTAGCTTATTTCGAAATAGCGTATTTCGAGTTTTGGTGCTGTCTACACAGCGCTTATTTCGAAATAGAGCACTCTTCCTCCAACTTCCTTCACTCCTTGTACAATGAGGGTTATGGGAGTTGGAGTAAGAAGTCCTCCAGCTTGGCTGTGTAGACGTGGACTATGTTATTTTGAAATAATGTTGCTGTGTAGACATAGCCCAAGAGACCTGTATACTATTTCCTGCTCTCTGCTGGTCTATGTCTGTGAGTATGGGTGAGTTATTTCCATTTTCTGTGTCTCTAATTCCTTCTCACCCTTTTTCTTGGACGCCCTTAAATTCTTCTGTTGGTATTTCTTAAATTTTCCAGTATCTTGTATTGGTGACATTTTCTAAAACAATAATCACTTTGAAGACATTTGTCAGTACATATTTCTGTTTCATGGTTGTATTTTTATTTACTACTGATAAGTTTGTTGGTAAGAGTAACATTTGTTATAAAGAACAGTTAATGTAGTCTTTCCATTACAGTATAGAAAATGGGGGTGTAAATGGGGGAGGAAAGTAGAACCAGCTTATTTATACCTATTAGAGTATCAGCTTTGTCCTGGTGAATTAAATATTTATAAACATTTAATACCATGTCAAAAACTTGAGAAACTGTATTAATCTTTACAATAGTTTTTCAAAATCTAAAATAAGCAGATTTGGGTATGTATAGTCTATCAACAATTAGCTGTAGTTGGAGTGATAAAAATCTATAAACACTACTGCATTATAGGTGGGGCTGGAAACACCATGTATTCTTAAGATTACCTAACACTTCCCATTAGAAGATACTGGTTTCAGTTGCTTGTAACGTTTCCTAACTTAAATCATTTGGGTTAAAATTTTTCAAGCCAAGTGTCTGCATGAAGCTAAAATTGGAAAATTATAGCCAAAATGGTTCTGATGATTCCAAGAATAAGGCTAGTGAATAATACCTTGTTTTGGTCACATTAACATTCGTGTGATCTTTAGTTTTGGAAAGCTCTGTCATCCCAAAGTTTTGGAGCAGGGACTTGAAATCTGTCAGGAGCGTAGCCTTTGTGTCAGGGATGTGCCTTTTGCCAGATGAGTTCACACATCGACACTAGAGACTTGCGAGAGCTTAAGAGCTCTTGAGAGTCCCATCTGCACTTAGCAAACTAGCTTGTGGTTTAGCAAGAGTTACTTTGTAGTTGTTGCTCTGAGCCAGGTGAAGTCTAGGTACAGGAAATAAAAGCAAGGAGCTTGCAGTGGCTCCCCGGGGCCCAGGCAGTGTGTGAGGGCTAGGGATGTTAAATTGCATGTAATCAGCTTATTGAGTAGTCAATGGAGTTTCCATTGAATAGTCAAGTAGTTGATAAGGAGGGAAACTGCAGAGCCACAGTGGGGTTATCTCCTGGCCCTGAAAGTTAACCCCACTGCGGCTCTGCCTTTTAAATGTACTAAGAGCCTAGTGATTCTTAATACATTTAAAAGGCAGAGGTGTAGCGAGGCAGGGGAGGAGGGAACACCAGCTGTGAGCCAGGAATCAGCTGCCAGGCTCTTACTGCACCTCTGCTTTTTAAAATGTATTATCTGGGACTGGGTGTGAACCGGGAATCAGCTGATTCCTGACTCTCATCAGGTCCCAGCTATGCCCTGCCTCCCCCACTCCCTCAGACAGTGCTGGGGGGAACCAGTTTGTAAGCTGGCTCCCACTGGCTCCTCCCCACCCCCCGCTGCCTCTCTCTGATTGAGGCAGCAGGGGGTGGGGGGAGCGACTAGTTGAGTCACTACTCAGTTACCGGATAAGCATATGTTTATCAGGTAGTCGACTAGTCGCTTATATACCTAGGGCAGAAACTGTCTGATTCAAATACAGATGGGGTCAGAAAAGGACCTGGAGTGTGTGGAGAACTTGGCTGGGCAAGACACTTTATTAATCTTTATAATAGTTTTTGAAAATACAAAATAAGCAGATTTGGGTATGTATAGTCTGCTATCAACAATTAGCTGTAGTTGGAATGATAAAATAGTATATGATCATGTAATTAAAGACTGTCACATACTTCATGTACACAGTGAATTAAGGTGGCCTGAGCTCTGGCATTTCCTAATATTTGAGCGCTCCCACCTTGCCCAAGCTGCAGAGTCTGTATTGTTTTTATTGGGATAGCTTGAGCCCTGCTAGCATGAGTTTATCTGTTTGGGCTGGGAGACTCATTCCCAGCTGCGATGTAGACATACCAAGCAGAATCCTCTGCATTATCTTGCCACCATGCTAACTTGTACAGCATGCTTAGTAATAGAATATGGTCAGTTGTCAGTACCAATCTGGAGCCTTTTATATAGCCTTTTGTTGCTGCTTCTACAAATATTGGCTCTCCTGTATCACATTTAGCAAAGGTTATGCTAATTAGCGATGCTGCTATTATTGTGATGTGCAGATTTGTTTGACTCTTGTTGTTCAAACAAACTTTTATTGGTCCATCTTTGTGTATCAGGCAGTTCTTTACAAATACAGCCTTTCCCTTCCCCCAGCATCTGTCTAATATTCTGGTCCCTGCAAGAGCAGTTTATTTACTTCCAGAGGCTCAAACTGTGTTTGAAATTTACGGGGGCTGAAGATATAACACAATCACATAACAATGTTTTTCACTGCGATGTTTCATTGGTGTGAAATGGTTCTACCTGATCTAACACCGTTCCTTGCAGTAAAGATGTTCAAAGAAAGCCTCTGGCCCTTTTTCAATAAAGTATGCTGTTGCTTTCAATATAAATGAAATGATTAGGCCATTTTGATCTGTTCCGGTAAATGATACTTCAGGAATGTATGTGGTGTTCGTATCCAGTGATGTTATTAATCTATTTAAATATTATTTTGCCTATAGATGATAATAGTAAGTCAGATGATTACCATACACAAGAGAAGTAATTTTCAATTTGGCTTCTGTCTTGTCAAAATGTTGTTTAAAATGTGAATTGAGTCTCTTTGTTTCTTACCCAAGATAATTTACACATGTAAATTTAGATACCAAAGCGTCAAAGGTGACTTTCAGCTTGGCTTTATAGAGACCTTTCTTTCCTGAAAGCATACTGTTCCATACAGAGATCGCATTCCACAGGCATAGCTTCCTGGTTTTGTGCATATTGGTAATTGTTTGTTTAAGAACTATGAAAGTCTATGCAATTGAGTTTCAATACCTATTCATTTTGCAAATGAAAGAATTATTATAATCACCTTCATGGATGAATTATTCTCTTAATCCTGTGGAAATTGCTTTAAAATCCTGTATTCTCTACTGTTATGTTTCATGCTAAATCCATTTTCTTGTGTATCATAGTATAAAAGTTAAAAATGGATTCTGATCAGGAAAGGGTAGCCATCATTCAGAATGTGACGTAGTAATACTCCCGAGTAATAAGATTTCAGTTTTCATCAGCATGTCTCTAGACACTTGAACTACTGTCCCAACATGTAATGAGCATAATTGTACCATTGTGCATGTTAGACCAAAAAGGTGTGATACAGTTTCAGCGAAGAAATAGTCTCAAAAGTGTTACTTGAGACATCAGTAAGAAGGTTAATTCTGCTACAAGCATTTCAGTCTCAAGGGGCTATTGTCATATATGAGACTGAAACTGACAACATAAGAAGTTAAAAATGGCATTTTTAATCTGTTTTAATATTTCCTTTCAACTTAGACTGGTACAATCAGAATCTAAAAAGTCATATGCAAACCACATTAAACTAAATTTGTCTGCAGTGTAGCACATGACATTTATTGTAGGGATGTTACAACAGTTAACTGCTTTAACTCCAGGCCTGCCACCCAGCTGTGGCCATCGGGTTCTGCCACCTGGCCTGCTGCCCCTTCACAGCTGGAGCTGGTGTGGGATTGGGCACCGCAACAATATTTTGTGCGGTTACACGGTTATTCAGTTACGCAGTATCCAACATCCCTATTGCAGGTATGAAACAAACCAAGGAATAACCTAATGGGAGTAGTGAAAATGCTGTCATAATATCATGAGTTTATTTATAATACTTGTCATCTCAAAAGGAACCTAAAGCACTCTGCAAACTAGTCTTTTCGTGCATACATATTTAATAATAATAAATATCCACATAAGGCAACCTCTGCTCCCCGCTTCACTTATTCATGTCCTGCAGGTTCTCTGGGAGATCCTAACCCTTCTAGCAGGAGTTCCAGTCTGACAAGGCCATTCAAAACTGTCAGTCTGACAGAACTCCTCTACGATGAAAGAAAACAATAAATTTTTCCAGAGGGGGAGAGTGACTCAGGACCAGAGTTTCCTTCTGTGAAATCAACTGGTCTTTCCAACAAACCTTTTATGGGAGACTAGCAATGTTTCCTCTAATTTTTCCCACCCATGTGCTGAATAAATTTTGTTATGTGCACCAAGGCATGTGCAGATGTGCACCATCAGTAGAAACACATGCTGCCAGCTGTGGGCACTCTGACAGTCAGTTGGACAGCATTTGAATCTCTCCTGGGTGGCTGTTCAAATGCTCAATTTACAGGGAACACTGGTAAATAGTCTGCACTAAAACATGCTTTACTAGTTTTTGGTGTATGGTTTGTTTTAAAGACACTCACGGTGTTTAACAAACACCAGTCTGCATCTCCAAACCAAAAGTGGTGATGATAAAGGGATGAGATTGGATTGAGCCTTCCTGGTGTTTGCTAGCTCCGTTCTGTGGATTCTGTGCTTGTGGCAACAGAAGTGCAGTAAGACAGGAATTTCTAGTTACTGTGATCTTACTGCTAATCCATTGTCCAGGAAACCTCCCAGGAGAGATTTCAGCAATAAATCCAGTCCAAGGATATCTGTACAATTTCTGGTTTGGTTAGGAGAGCTCTTTACAATTTAACGTTATTTGTTACAGAGTGCCCCATATGTGAGAAATTGCAGCCTTGACTGTCTGTGTAAATATGGGATGGAGCAAAAGGCTCCAAAAATGGGAATCAGTCACATTATAACATGAGGCAATTTTCTTGATCAAAGAATTTTCCTAACTCTTACATTGCTAAAATGTAATTCCGTTATCAAAGTGACTTTTGACATCAAACCAATGTTTAGATTAGCAGTATACATACCTCACTCTGTACTATAAAACTAAAATGTGTTAATAGATGTCTTGGGAAAAGCATGTACTTCAGTTTGAATTCACCAGAAGATGAAAACACAACTCTTTGTTTAAGATGAATGTAGCAAAAATTTGTTTGAAGAAATCTTCCCCAACCTTTTGAAATACTATTTAACTCTAAAGTACTGGACTTAACAGTAAGCTACTGTACTAGTGTTCTGGTAACCAGCTGAGTTCCTTTTTGTCCTGTCATCTCATTCTTTCCTGGGTTTATGAATGAGGATGTGGGAAAATGGGTTACTAATAATATACTCAAAGCAAGTCCCTCAGAACCAGATTTTTTTTGAATGAGTAACAGCTATGCTTTTCATATTAGTGGGAGTGCAAACAGCCATTTTTTGGTACAGTACAATAACTCTGCAAAGTTACTAGAAAAATGGCATTATAGGATGTCTGTGTTATGTCCCAGTCATCACTAAATCAGATATGCTTATTTTGTAAATCCTACATTGTCTATTTTTTTACCTGTCAAACTTCCCAACTCAGTCTGTCTGAGAATCAAAATGGACTCTCTTCTTCTCATGCATCATCACTTGAACTCCATTCTATTTATAAACTAATCAAATTCTATATCAAGTCAGAGACATAATAAGCATAGGCAATTACTATAAAAATGACATTGTGACATTTAAAATAGAACTGTATTTGAAATGCAAGTAATTTAAATCACACAGGAATTCTGAGATTTTAAATTTTTATTTAAAAAAAAAAGTTTGAGACCTTTTTCTTCTCACAAATTAAGAATACAGATTGAGCGCAAAACTGCATTTCTGATCATATGTGCTCATAATTCATAAACACGGAAGGGAGGCCCAGAGCAGAAAATCAGATCTTGTGTGCATAGACAGAACTTAAATGAGTTTCTTATCAAGGATGACAGAAAGACATTATGAAAAGAGGAATCCTTCATTGAGTAGTGTCCCCGTGGGTGCTCCACTAAAGGTGTCGGGCTCGTCCTGGCACCGCAGTCTGGAGAGTTTTCATTAGCAGTAGCCCCTCCCCCCTTTCCTTCTTCCCCCCCCCCCCCCCCCCCCGGGCTTGAGCGCACATGCGCAGACGCTGTCTCGCGCCATTCACGCCCTTTCTGTGACATGTGGTCCGGCCCACTAGTTCCTCCTAACTGTCCACGGCCGCAGACAGAATTGGGACGAGCTCCTTCCTCTGTCCTGAGGAGAAAGATAGAAAAGCTGTTAGAGAGTAGAAAGTTTGTTTTTCGTCCCTGTTTGCCCCCCTCCCTATAGTTTAATTAGTTCACTTTGTTTCAGTTAAAAAAAAAAAAAAAAAGGTGGCGGGGGAGAAGAACAGTTCTTATGTACCTAGTTCTTCAGTCTCTTGACTGACTTCATAGAGACTGTACCGGACTTTGCTGGCATCATGCCCGGCTCCCCCGAGTTTAAAAAGTGTGCCTCCTGCTGGGATGCCATGCCAGCGTCGGACAGCCATTCCCAGTGTGCAGTGGCAGGAAAGGCCTCCCAAAGTGTGCATTGTTCCAAAACTAACTTTGGCCGTGCAAGGCGGGACAGAAATCTGACTAAAAATGCCTTTGTTTAACCTGGGCACATTACAGCTGTCGTCGTAGACCATTCCAACGGCAAACTGCTGTGGTAGCATAAGTCCCATGACAAGAAGGCTCACTCCTGCCAGGAGTGTTAATGCAGGAGACACACTGAGCATGTCTGGGTTGCTGCCCAAGCATGCGGCAGTCAAGGCATCAAGGCGTAGTACCCTCCGTGCGGAGTCCGCTCTATTACATCTATGCGGTGCGCTTACGCACAACACCGCGACCTGAATTAGCACTGGCGTGGCGCAGCTCAACCCTTTGCCTCTCCTAGATCGGAGGCTGGCAGAAGTGGATGGCACGTCTGTCTCCACTCCAGTGCCGGCCTGCGTCTACCGGCTCCAGCTTGCTCTCGCGCCAGCATTACCCGACACCAGCAGCTACGCCACCTCGGTGCCGAGGGAGAATTGAGCCGAGATCCTTTGACTCCGCACCTAATAGCCCCATAGTCATGGCTCCGCCTCCTTCACATGCCTCCACAGTACCAACTAAGGCTGCAACAGAAAACCCAGGCACGTGCCTGTGCCAGGCCCTGAGATGGCTATTTTTTTCTCAGGCCTTCTCCTCCACCTCCCCATCGCTCAGAAGTCATTGCCATCGTACTATCTCACCTCTGACGACATTACATCCTCCATGGCCCACTCCTCTCGTCATTACAGGTCTATCGCTCCTGACCACTCGCGCTGCCTGGTCGTCCAAGTCCTACCTGTGTCTCCCAGCCCTCACGGTACTCTTGCTGCTGCCCAGGGCGCCGCAGGCACTCCTGGCGATTATACCATCGTAGCCGGCGTTTCAGCCATGCACTCACCATCCAGATCCCAGACCGGCTCAGTCCCGATCACCCGCCCGTTCGGCTCGGAGCATTCCACCTCCTCAACAAGCCCCTCTGGCACCCACGGGTACTGCACCCTCTGCCCCAGCCACCACGGGGGGATGACAGTTACCCCACTAGGAAACAGCAGCACATGGACTCCCCACAGATCAATCCTCCTCCTCACCGAACAATGCAGTTTTTCAGGGCGACTCTTCCCCTGCAGACGATTATAAACTGTTCCAGGAGCTGTTTAAAAGGGTAGCCCAGTCTCAGGAACTACACACAACGGATATGCCTACAGAACCAACACCGTCTCTAGGGTACAGCCATCCCGAAATCTAAGTCGCTCTACCCTTGATAAAGCCATCCGCAGAAATTGCAGTGATATCTGGCAAACTCCAGCTTCTGCGCCACCTACCAGTAAGCATGCAGATAAGTATTTTGTTGCCACTAAAGACACAGAATTCTTATTTATGCATCCTCAGCCAAATTCCATAGTTATGGATGATGCACAACAAAGGTCGAAGATGGCACAAGGCAGGAACGCAGCTCCTGATAAGGATGCCAAACACCTGGACTTGTTGGGCAGAAAAGTCTATTCTTCTGCCACAGCAATGCTAGGATGGCTAATTGTGGCTCAATTTGCCAATCGATTTCGACAATTACTCCAAGCTTGTCACCCCTCATGGAGTACTCGCCTGATGCTAAGAGCCAAATCTTGAAAGCCGTGGTGCAGGAAGGCTACGCAGCTGCCCGTGCAGGCGCTGCGTCGCCTCAACATTACTGACCGACCTCTTGGGACTACGACTCATCTGAGTGGTCATGTGCTGTCCTTCCTGGCTCCACCTGGCATCCGTTCCAGACCTCCAGCAAAATTAGAGGACTTACTCTTTGATCATCAGTTGCTGTTTGCTCAGAGACACCCGATCAGGTATTTCATTCCCAGCAAGATTCTCGCACCACTCTGAGGGCGCTCAGAATGTATACTCCCACCATTCAGACACAGAGATTTAGCTCTATATAAACAAGACCATTCTCCTATGCTTACTTCCAGGCCATATGATCAGCGGGAACAGACACCTTAGCGTCAGCGGCGCCAACAACCCAGTAAGGCGTCAACCAACAACACGCACCGGCAGCAGGTTTGATCGTATCATGAGGACTGCGTGCCCGATAGAGCTCCACACAGCATAAGCAAATTATTTCATCATCGGTTGTGACCATACTATCTCTGCTGGTTTGCTATAACCACAGACCGTTGGGTCAGGGAGATCGTCACATCTGGCCTCACTATTCCATTTTCTACCCGGCTCCCTTCTACCTCTCCTTCCCCGTCCCTCTTCAGGGACCCCTCTCATGAACCTCTTCTACAGCAAGAGGTCTCTCACCTACTTGCCATCGGGGCTGTGGAGAGGATGTATCAGTTCAGAGAAAAGGCTTCTATTCGGTACTTCCCTCCTCCAAAAAAGTCTGGAGGATGGTGGCCTATCCTGGACCTCCGCAGGCTCAACCGCCACCTTCGAAAACAAAAATTCAAGATGTTCACATTAGCCTCTATCATTCCAGCCTTAAACAAAGGAGATCTCCAGGACACGTATTTCCACATAACGGTTCACCTGACCCACAGGAGATTCCTCCATTTCATACTGGGCGATGATCATTATCAGTACAGGGTGCTACAGTTCGGGATCTCGGCAGCACCGAGAGTGTTCTCCAAAACCCTAGCCGTCGTAGCTGCCTCCTTCGTTGCGGCATCACCATCTTCCCCTATTTGGATGTCTGCCTACTGAAGGCCGCCTAAAAGAAGCTATGGCGGCGGTCAATGCAACCAGAGCAACATTCAAAGCCCTAGGGCATATTATCAACCTCCCGAAGTCTTCCATAGCTGCTTCTCAGTCTCTTTAGTTCATCGGGGCAAGACTGGATTCCATAACCGAGGCCGCGTACTTACCTCTTGACAGGTCGCTTACCATCCAAGACTGGGAATGCTCTACTCACACACCACAACACCCCATAATCACCTGCCTGTTGCTGGGCACATGGTGGCCCCATTTGAGTGCCTTCAGCATTAGGTGCTCACAATGCACGGGCACCCAGAAATTACACACACACAAAGTCTGTGGCTGTTCAAACATGTGAGGCTCGTTACGTGGTGGCTTAACCCGAGGAATACCTAGCGGGTGTCCCCTTCCTGATCAAAAACCAAGTACAGATCACCACGGGCCCGGCGTCTTTGTCGGTTGGGAGCCATATGCACAATTACTGTGCTGGGGACTGTGGGCGCATCAGAGTCCCTCTTGCATAAACTTGGGGGATTCACGGTGTTCAATGCCTGCAAACATTTCCTGCGCGCAATACGAGGAATCGCAGTGCAGATCCTCACCGACAACATTTGCACTGTCTACTACATCAATCGGCAGGGTGGTGCCAGATCCCGATCTCTCTGTGCCGAATCTGTCTGTCTGTGGAACTGGGCTATCCGACATGGAATCACGCTAACTGCTGCGTACCTCCCCAGCAAGAGCAATACTTTTGCCGATGCTCAGCAGGTCCTTCCCTCTACGGCACGAGTGGGAATTGCTAGACGAAGTAGTCTTCAGCCTCTTTGAGCACTGGGGATACCCCGCCATAGACCTTTTTGCCACTCAGGACAACAGAAAGTGCCGCCTTTACTGCTCGAGAGCAGGCATGGGCACAACTTCTCAGTGGGATGCCTTCCTTATCGATTGGGGAATGCACTGCTTACTGTACGCTTTTCCTCCGATCCCACTTATTCCACACGTACTAGAGAAAATAGATACGGATGGGGCGACAGTGATAATGATAACACCGTTTTGGCCCCGACAGATGTGACTAACCCAATTAATGCGGATGTCTGCATCACAGCCATGAAGGCTGCTGCAGTTACGCAATTTACTGTCACGGCACCACGGGTCACTGCTTCACCCTCACATAGACTGATTGCACCTGACGGCATGGCTCCTAGCTGGCTCCAAGGTGCTGAAATGACTTGCTCTCAGGCAGTGAAAGACATTTTTATCCATAGTAGGTGTCAGACCACCCAAAAGACCTGCCTTTGTAAATGACATTGGTTCCAGTCGTGGTGTGAGACAAGAGGCATCGACCCTCTTTCTGTATCTATCCAGCAGATTCTCGATTACATCCTTACCTGAAGTCAGAGGATCTGGCGACATCCTCACTTAAAGTCCACTTGGCAGCAATCTCCGCCTTCCGTCCTCCCATCGAAGGCAGCTCAGTTTTTGCGCATCCACTGACCAAAAGGTTTCTGAAAGGTGTCGCAAACCTATATCCTCCTCACAGACCACCTCCGGAGCCTTGGGACCTATCCCTAGTCCTGGACACGCTGACTCATTCCCCTTTAAGCCCCTAGCGACATGCGACCTGCTCACACTCACCATGAAAGTAACATTTCTGCTTGCCATCACTTCTGCACGACGCGTGAGTGATCGGGCTGCACTCTCCGCTGATTCCTCTTCTCTCCCCTCCCCCCCATACCTTATTTACCGAGCGGGGAGTGACACTTCGCATTCACCCAGCCTTTCTGCCAAAGGTGAATTCGCCCTTCCATATAAATGAACCTATAAGTTTACCTACCTTTTACCCAAAACCATACTCCACCGCTGAGGAGTTGTGCCTACATACGCTGGACATGAGGAGAGCGCTGGCCTTTTATCTAGAGAAGACGTGCCCATTTCGAAAATCGCAGTCTCTCTCTTATTGTCTGTAGCGGACTGTTCTAAGGGCCAGCAGCTCTCCTCACAACATATTTCCACTCTCATCGTTGCCTGTATCACTTGCTGTTACTCTTTGCGTAACAGATCGTTACCTTACAGGCAGAAAGCACATTCTACTAGAAGCATTGCTACTTCCATGGCCTTCCTCAAGGGTGTACCATTACGTGATGCGTGCCGTGCCACTACCTGGTCCTCTACTTTGACCTTTTCCAGACATTACGCCCTTGCAAACATGCTAATGACAGACGCTACAGTGGCTCAGGCAGTCCTTTCCACGGTGCAGAGACCTTGATTCCGGAGCACCATACTACTACCGAACCACTGCTTCCTACTCGCCTTTAGTGGAGCACCCACGGGGACACTACTCGACGAAGAAGGAGTTACTCACCTGTGCAGTAACCTTGTTCCTCGAGATGTCTCTCCCGGGTGCTCCACGACCCGCCCTCCTCCCTGCTTCGGAACTACTGTCTTTGTGTTTTTCAGATGGTTCCGGCTAGGAGGAACTGGCGGGCCAGACTGTGCATCGCAGAAAGGGCGTGAATGGCGCAAGACAGCGTCTGTGAATGCGCGCTCCGGGGCGGTGGGGCTACTGCTAATGAAAACTCTGGACTGCGGCGCCGGGACAAGCCCGACACCTTTAGTGGTGCACCCACGGGGACACGCATCTCGAAGAACAGAGGTTACTGCACAGGTGAGTAACTCTTTCATCTGGCTGATGAAAGCTCCAGTTTTGTGTATGTAGTCAGCATAATTAGTGCACAAGAGTCGGGTACTTTTTCATCTGTCTCTCTGAAATCAAGTTAAAAACATAATTTATGTGTCTCAGTATATTTGAGACTGGTTTGGTAATATCTCCATTTTACAGATGGTGTAAATGAGGCACACAGAGATTAAGCAATTTATTTAAAGTCATACAAAATCTGTGTGAAAAGCAGGAGGACAAATCGTTTACCTGATTCTTCCTCTCATGCTTTAAAATTAGCAGAAACACAGATTGCAGTTTTTCCCATACACTGACCTTTCCAGTTCTAATCATCTTCCCTTCCTCCATAGCCTGAAGTCAATTGGCAGATTGTGGTACCAGAAACATTGGACTGTATTGTCAAAAGAACTGAGAAATAGGAGACACAGAAAACAGTATGTCTTAGAAAAGTAAATGAATGCGCTATAGCTGGAGTATTTTGTTGAAATTCTAACATAATATAAAATATATTGTTAAAAAGATGAGGCTCATACATTCCAAGTTGTTAATTATATTTTATTACAGTCACTGTCAGAAATCTTATTAGCCAATCTGATAACTCAATTCCTGTTGCCTGGTTTGGCATTGTAAAGGCGAGCCCATCTTATCTGGGCATAAAAGTCTAGACTATTAGAAGTTATGGAGATGGAAGAGGGAAATTGAATTGAAATACAGTTAAAGGAATTCTACAAAATCCATTAAATGGTGGATTGAATTTGGACCTTCTTATATCTTAAAAAAAATTATATTGTAAATCCTAAGGAGATTTGATGGTATTGAGTGGTAGGGTTGGAAGCATTGTGGTTTAGTAATTTTGAAACGACAGATAAAATAATGCTTGATTTGCAGGATTCATAGATAAAAAGGTATAGTGACTCCCACTTGTATGTTTAAAGAAGAATTACTAGTAAAACCATTACACAATGTAGTGGAACTATTGGTATGAACACTTATCTGCCGTTTGAACAAAAAGTAACAGAAAAAATTTCATTGCACCAAAGTGGAAACTTTTCACCAAGCAATCATAACCCTATTTTAAATCAACAAAACTATTAATTCCTGAGACATCTACACCCCAAATCCTCCCCTTTCCTTAAATATTAAGGTAGAGAGGCAGATCAGAAGCAAGTGTGAAGGCGGAGAACTTCCTGTGGGGGAAGCTAGGTCAGATGGTCATCATCATCAGTATTCAGAACTCCTAAGCTCAAGTGACATCAGCATTCTTTTGTTTCCTGATTTGTTGGTGCTTTCAACCTGTGTTACATTGGAGGGCAGAGATAGGGTCCAGAGTGACCTAGACAAATTGGAGGATTGGGCCAAAAGAAATCTGATGAGGTTCAACAAGGACAAGTGCAGAGTCCTGCACTTGGGATGGAAAAATCCCATGCACTTTTAAAGGCCGGGGACCCATTGGCTAAGTAACAGTTGAGCAGAAAATGGCCTGTGGATTACAGTGGATGAGAATCTAGATATAAGTCAACAGTTTGTCCTGGTAGCCAAGACGGCTAATGGCATATTAGGGTGCATTAGGAGGAGCACTTCCAGCAGATCTAGAGAAGTTGTTATTCCCTTTTATTTGGAATTGCTGAGGCCACGTCTGGAGTATTTTGGCCAATTCTGGGCTCCCCACTACAGAAAGGATGTGGATACATTGGAGAGCAAAGGGCAACCAAAATGATTAGGGGGCTGGAGCACATGACCTATGAGGAGAGGCTGAGAGATTTGGGCTTATTTAGTCTTCAGAAGAGAAGAGTGAGAGGGGATTTGATAGCAGCCTTCAACTTCCAGGAGGGTGGTTCTAAAGAGGATGGAGAGAGACTGTTCTCAGTAGTGACAGAAGGCAGAACAAGGAACAATGGTCTCAAGTTGCAGTGGGGGAGGCCTAGGTTGGATATTAGGAAAAACTGTTTCACTAGAAGGGTGGTGAAGTACTGGAATGGGTTACCTAGGGAGGTGGTGGAATCGCCATCCCTAGAGATTTTAAAGTCCTGGCTTGACAAAGTCCTGGCTGGGATGATTTAGTTTATGTTGGTTCTGCTTTGGGCAGGGGGCTGGACTTGACCTCCTGAGGTCTCTTCCAGCCCTAGGATTCTATGTTTTCTTCTTTCTCTCTCTCTCTCTCTCTCTCACAGCCCCTTTATCACCAACTACATTCTCTATGGTTGTGTTTTTCAATGCTCCCGTGCCCTTCACCCCTTTCAGTTTCCTCCATCCCTTCCTCCTGTTTCTGCTTTACACTTGTGAATTCATTGCCCTTCCCTTGCTTTACCTGTTTTCGTATGATAGCTCAAAAACCCCAGTGTGCACCTTACACAATGTTTGACAATCATGGCTGATCACTTTGTTTGCATGTATGTGCAGTTCTCATACCTTTGCCTGCCTTTTCTAATTAGGCCTTAATCATGTGAAATGCTGGGTGTATTCAATTCAGGCTTAAATTAATTTTTAAAAAAGGTTGTAGAATGGGAGTGCTTGGCATTTGTCCTGGATAAAGCTTTAGATTGTAAACTCTTTGAGATCATATCTTCCTATATGTTTGTATGGTGCCTAACACAATCGAACACTTTCAATTTAAATAATAATTACACAAACTTATGTATAGGTCAAAATATATGTGTAATAATTAAATTAGTATGGAGGAAATACTCAGTAGATTTTGTTTGAACAAAAATGCATGTTGTTTTGTGTTCGTTCTAGCCAGATTATTTAATCAATCCTTTTTATTACTTTTAATCAGTTAAATGTAGTGCAAGTAAGCAACACCATTTTAAAAACTGAGCATTGATGCCTAAGGCCAGGTCTACACTGGGAGAGAAAGTCAAACTAAGATCCGCAACTCCAGCTACATGAATCACATAATTGGAGTTGACATACCTTAGCTTGACTTGCCACGGTTTCCCCACTACGCCAGGGTTGATGGGGGAGCCATCAGCGACCAATTCAGCAGATCCTTACTAAGCCCACTAAATCAAACCCTGGAGGATCAATCTCTGGGTAAGTATAGACAAAGCCTGAGGATTTTGTTGGAGGACTTTGCATGCATGATTGCTGGAAGAATAGATCACTGTTCAATCTCTCCTTACACATTTACTCTTCGCTCTTCAGTTTGTGTTCTCTGCATCATAGCATGCAACATGTCATTATGGGAGGGGCCCAGATGGGATGGGGGAAGAGTGCTGTCAGAGATCCTGTCTTCATGGATCTTCCATTTCTCTTTACTTCCCTACTAAGGGGATTTTCTAGGGTCCATTCCTTGCTCTGGCCTTTAAGTGGAAGTTGTGTCCACAGAGCAGCTCTGCAGCTTCTTTTTGCCTTTAGGATGGGGTGGGCAATAATTTTTTGCTGGGGGCCACTTCACAAATTTCTGAAGTGGCCCCGGCTGCACCAGAAGGGGCAGGGCCTTGAACGGAAGGGGTGGGGACGGGATACTTCCGGGTTCCCCACCCCCAGACCATTGTTGGTCTGGGGGTGGGAGAGCATCTTTGCCCCCCCCCCGCCCCCTTCCTCCTAGGTGCCCATGCCTCTGGCTGGGAAGAGACTCCCCCCCACTCCCCCGCCCCCAAGCCAATCAGGGGGACCCTGCGAAGTTTCCTCTGCTCTGGCCCCGCCCTGGATGATGCTTAAAAGCATCATATGCTCCTGGCAGGGCAGGAGGAGGCTTTGCATGCTCCCCTTCCCCCAAGCCAGTTGGGGGCAGGGGAGCACGCAAAGTCTTCTCCCGCCCTGCCAGGAGCACGTGGCACTTAAGTGCTGTGTGCTCCTCACAGGGCAGGGCCAGGGTGGAGGAAACTTCGCACATTTCCTGATTGGCCTGGGAGCGTGGGAGTGCGCGAAGCCTCCTCCCGCCCTGCCAGGAGCGCGAGGTGGTTTTAAGCGCCGTGCGCTGCTCGCAGGGTGGTGACAGAATGGAGGAAACTTTGCATGCTCCCCCACCTCCAGGCCCTGATTGGAGGCCCTTTTGCCCACCCCTGCCTTAGGAGGAGTCGTCCTTTCTCCTCCCACTTGTACTTCTCTATAGCACCCAGGCTAGCTACTGGGAAGTGAATTACCTCTGAACTACAATATAAGAACAAAGGTGTTAAGAGGAGAAATTAAAATGGAAAATTACTCATTAACATAGTTGTGACTTTGCAGTTGCTAGTTCTCCCATAGTGACTGGTCTTCTCCTGATGTTTAGATACCTTCTGTACTGCTCTCCACCAGGAGCATTAGTCTCTTGATTTGGAGAGCTTCAGACTGATGACACAGGAACTTTAGGCCACATTTCTAGTGCTAGGGTGAGTGGGTTGGAAAATGGAGGTTTTTCCCATCCCTTCCCCCTCAAATGTGGATACAACCAATTTTATTTATTTAGTGTTTTTGTCAAAATCTTCTGCTGCAAATGTCAACTTTTTCGCCATATGTTGAAAACCAAACTTTTTAGGTTTTGGGACACTCCGTTTTTCAACAGAATTCAATTTCCCATGGAAAAGAGACACTTTTTGAGAAAATGTTGTTTAGTCAAACCTCCAAATTCAGTGGAAGATTTAAATGAAAAATGTTTGACCAGCCTAAAAAGGGACTGCTCTTGGTAGCCTTTCTGTGATCAGAATTCCCAGCTCCCTACATACAGAAACCCAGCCATAAAATCTTTAACCACAGATCATAGTTGGACCATAGTTCCTCTGTGTGACTGTGGAGATACTATAGCTCAAACAGGTCTGGGCAATGTGATGATGCTCTAGTCATATCACTGTGCCCATGGATCCTGTTGGGAATGATGCTCTAGGTGTGGTGTTCTGGAGCTGTGCTCAGGAGATGGCCAGAGAGCACCTCCTGTACGCAGTGACTACAGAGGTGCTAGTTGCAGTGGGGCCTGTATAGCAAGGGAGGGCTTTCTAAAAAGTCAGAATCTGACCTGGCATTTTGTTGACATTGTCATATTCTTTTGTTTTTCAGATTTAAATATTTTCAGATTAGACTTTTGGGTCATTATTCTTTTGAACAATAGAGAGAAAACAGTACTGGGTTGGAAACCTTCTTCAAGATCTTTCTTCTATCCTCCTTGTTTGACCACTTTTCAAAAATGGACAAAATCTTCCTTTTTGGTAAACCTTTCTCACTATAACGTTTGGGAACTGTCAAATGGTGATGAATTTTGGTTCCAATTGACCTGGACTGGACTTCCAACAAGTGATATGAATGTATCTGGTGCCTCTCAAACTCCTTCTCCCTCTTTGCCCCTTGAGTCATCCATGTGAGTTAAGTTGGAGGGGAGGAAAATAAATTAGAGGACACTGAAATTTTTTTATCTAAAACTAAAGGAAAATTAACACAATTAATAATATTAGCAGACTAAAAATGATACTAGACTATAACATAGTTTAGTCCAATCTAGTAGTCTGCTAATTTGTGCTTTGACATTTTACTAAAAATTACAAAAAGCAGTTGAACTGAATAAACTGAGACCTTTATGATCAGAGAAAACCACTGACATTTTGGCAGTGCTAAACTCATTAACAGTATTAACCCAGGGTATTGCTTTCAGTGCTGCTGCATTTTGTGCATAAAATTGTATACACAAAAAGATAAAGACCCTGCAGCTCCTAATTAGCAAATGTAATAAATGGTACACAGTTTATGGATGTACATCAAAAGCATTAATTACAAAGTCACTGCAATTTAATAACTTAATTTGTCAATATCAATAAAAAAAATCCAGCTAGTGATAAGACAGGACATTTTTACAAGGATAAAGAAAAAAAGGTTGTTTCTCATTTTGCCACCATAAAATGGATGTCAAAATAAAAGGACAATGTAAAGGAAAATTAAATACAGATTTCGGTATGGCTGGATTCCAAGCAATTTATTTTGTTAAGCCTGACTGTGTTGTATGTGACAAATTATGTTCAAAATATGTTTGTTTACAGTAAACTCGGACAACCTGCAATTTCATTTTTCCCCCTTGACTTGTCTCTCTCTTTGTCAGTTGTTTTTATTTATTTATTTATTTATTTATTTTTAAAGATAAAGCACATACCTAACATGCCTGACAACTACTACTTTTACTGCACTGCTGGGGTAGCTGTATTTGTGTGTTACATCCTTTAATGAAAGGGACAAGGTGAGTGAGGAAATATGGAACCAACTTTTATTGGTGGAAGGTACAAGCATTCAAGCTCCTGCAGAGTTCTTTTTCGTGTCTGGGGAAGGAAGCAAAGGATCTGAGCTAAATGTAAATTGAGACAGATTGTGAAGCAGGAGGGATGAGCATGTTGGCATGTCCCTAGGAATGAAGTGGACAATTGGGGTTAGATTGTTACACATGAAGGGTTTGAATTGGGCAATTCAGGGTAGGAGGCAGTATAGTGTGTTACAAATCTTTGTAATGAGCCATAAAACCAGTATTCTTGTTAAGTCCATGGCTTTTTGTGTCTGCAGAGTTATGAAAATAAGTTACCAGGGTCCCATTTTGAAAGTATTATGCAGGTTTCCTTTAATAGTCAAGCATAGTTGTTTAGATGAGATGATATCGCATGACTAAAATAATTTCGCAGAATTGATCAATCGTTATAGGTGGCAGCAGCAACTATTGGATTAGCTTAGTGATAGGCTAAATAAGATCATGACTTTGTATCAGCTAACTGGATTGTGTTTTACAGCCTTTCCTCTGGGCCAACTTTTGTTAGTCTTTAAGGTGCTGCTAGACTATTCGTTGTTTTTTAAGTTTTTCCAGTTACAGACTAACACGACTACCCCTCTGAATCTCTTCCCCTTGTGTCTCTTTTTTTAAAAAAAAATTATTTAATAATGGCTAACATGTTCCCATCTGGCCTTGCATACTATTATATTACAGTTGGAACAGTTTCCTGATGGCATCTGTCTTAGCCCTATACCTATACAACACCTACAGATTTATACATTGGGGTAGTCTTAGGCAGAAACCAGAGGTCAAATCTGGACCACTAGATGCTTTTGAATGGACCCCAAAGTAATTACTGTTGTTTGTTAAAATGATCTCTGGAATGTGGACCTTGAATGTAGCTTGACCAAGAAATTTGGACCTTGACAAAAAATTTGTCTACCCCAGTATACATGAAGGAGGCAATGCAGGCACTAGCTTTTTAAGAATAGCTCTGTGTGATTTTCTTCACCTTAGCACCAAGCAAAACGAATCCTAGGGCTTCCCAAAGCTTCTAATTTCGTGTTACACGTAGCTGTGGTTTTGGAAGTGCCATGGCTGGCAGCACAGAGGGCCATAGGACCTAGAAGAGCCCATAACATGACAATTGCTGCGTCTTAGTATTGAAATTAACTCTAAGTTGAGTATGCGACAGCCTTCTGGCATTTATAGCATACAGGCAGCCAGAGGCAAAAGGAAGAAAACAGTTAACCTCAGTCTGAGACCTTTTTTGCCTCTCTTTATTGATGCATTTTTTCATGTATCATTTCATTCATGCCAACAGAAAATTATCAGATTTTCAACATCTCGTTGTGGTATTTATACAAAGGTGACTGCAGTTATTTAAGTTATCTTACACCACAGCAGTTGTACTTAAGCTACACAGTGCAGATGTTCCCTTCAAAAGCATGTAGCATTCAGGCCCTTGACTCTGACTGACTTGGCTCAGTGTGTTCTGATGTGGTTACATCATCTGCCATTCAGAAACTTGCTGCTTACTCCACTGAACTGATTAATCCTTGTCTGGAGCAGATTTTTAAGGCTTGGAACTTAAAAAAATGAGTAATTTTATTATTGTATGTAGTATATTAATTTGCTGAGAAGAGAAGTAGCAAGTTGGATAATACTGTCCCAGTGAAAAACTTGTCAGAACAGCATCATGGTGAAGAACTTGTCAGAACAGCCTATTACAACATTAGTCTGTTGTTTGTTCTTTTGAAAACAAATAGTGATTTAAGCTATGTAAACACTTATAAGTTGTTTTTTAAGATTGGAATGCCTCATGGAGCCCTGGGCCAGCGGGGACCCGCTGACCCCAGGCTCCATGGGGTGCTTCTGCTTTGAAATGTACAAGAGCCCCCTCTGTGCCCCTGCCCCATCCCACAGACCACCACCTCCTCTTCCCACCCCTCCCTTGCTGCCTCTTTGTGATAGAGACAGCAAGGGGGGGCGGGACGACTAGTCAACTACTGTGTCGACTATCCGATAAGCTTTTGCTTATCAGATAGTCGACTAGTTGATTAATTACTGACTCGGCATTACAATTATGTTAAATATGGAGTGTTACCATTTTTATTACCATAGTGCATGGATGGGCCACTGATTCATTGCTGGTGGACCACCAGTCACTGCAGTTATGATGCTTGCAGCTCCTGTTGGCCGCTATTCGCCATAGCTCCCGTTGGCTGGGAACAGCAAACTGTAGCCATACCTGTGGCCACTCAAGTAAATAAAATGATTGGCAGCCTGCCAACGGCGAACTGTGGCAAATGGTATCAAGGCTGCTTGCCCCTGCCGTAGTGCCTAGGACCCAGCTTTGCTGATATTTAGCAGAGATCCAAAGTGCTCAAATTGAAAACCAAGTTGTCTAGACCAGCTTCTAGCTAAGTCTCAACCCTTTAGGACCACACGCGGACCTAGATAACTATTCAGTTTGTAGTGAACTAGCTGCTCTTTCTTGACGTAATAGCTTTGAAGCCAATGATTAAAAGAGAGGGCATTAATTGAAGCTTTTTTTTCTTAATATAAGATTTTTTTTAAAAACATGTTTCTTTACTCTTTAAGACACAGCTGAGTGAAATCACTTCCTCTAATAGTAGAATGTGAATTTTCGGCATTTCCTTTTGTTTCCTTCCTGATTGAGACAGACAAATAATTCTTCATAGCTTCAAGGTTCCTTGATGATGTAGAAAATATTTTCAGTTATAAACAGTACACATTGGAGATGGAGAAGACCTATTAAATCATTCACTCTTTTTCTCTGCCAATCCAAGATTGTTTTTTGTAGTATGTTATCCAGTCTAGTTTTAAATGTTTCCCTTACACAGTCCTCATACTTTTGTCACAGATCTTTTATGGTTCTTCATTCTAAACATCTGTTTTAATTTCATCCCAGTACCCCTATTTATTGTCTGCCTTGGGCCACTTTAGCTATATTTAATTATCTAACTTTTTAAATTTTTAGAGACTTTGATTTAAAATAAAAATGACAAAATATTATGTATTTTTGTTTGCATGAACAAATGTTTGTTTTAGATGAGAGAAAGTAGCAAAGTTCCTGACCATGCACTCTTTGTACAAGTAAGGGTCTTAATCTCAGTGTGCTGGCCAAATTTCAATTTAGTTAATTACAGTCAGCCATCAGGAAATTCCTTCTGGATGATCATATTAATTTTCCATCTTAAACTGTTGCTCTTTCTGTCCACTGCATTCCTCCCCGGATAGAATTGAATTTCAGTGTTGCACGTAGAGGTACTATGTAGCACAACTGGACAACCATGAATTAGTACATAATGGATTTTGGCTTAGTGAAGATGCATTCCACTGTATTTCAGTGCAAATTCATTCTTTTCATACTTAAGGAAAATTAAGCTTAGGGTGATGTTTAACTTCATCTACAAGCAGGTTCCCTTGTTAAGTGTGGTACTAAAAGGGAAATAATACCTTCCTTTAGACCTTGACAGCATTGGTCAGAGAGTGAAGATGCTTCTCCAATCACAAACATGAAAGGACATTCTGAGATTTTTTTTCAGCCTGTTTGTAGAGACACTGTGCTGAAGGTGCCCTCTCTGTTTAGGAAGATAGGAGCAGGGCCCAAGGATTCTACTCTTGGCAGGGCTTTGAATCACAGTAAACGTTTTCTTTTGCACAAAAGTTACCATAAAACTTTTCTATCTGTCTGTATAAAAGTACATTGGTTAAACACTCTTGCAATTCCCCTGATTACAATATAAATTGCTAGGGAAGTTAATCATGACTTAAATTATTATTCTATTCACTTCTCCCAGCCTCTAAATATAGCAATCTCAGGCTCCCATTTTCCAGCTTGAGTTGTCAGCCCCCAAGATCAAAGAAGTCTCTGAGTGAAGGTTGAGAAACAATTTGTTTGCTTGGCCTTTTCAAGAAAGTAACACTGCAAGTTAATGTGTTGCAGAGTATTCTGTTTGAATGAAACATTTTTGTCTGAGATAATTACAAAACTAAAAGGAAGGGGGAAAACAGATACAAGTACAGATTTCTTTTTAAGCAGGAGCATCTTAACTGTTGTCCTTCAGAGAATCAAATTAGCAACATACCAGAACTGCTGCTCAGCGTGAATGAAATGGGTCTGTTTGGAGTGCCTCTCATTTTGGTGCAGAGATGTGGCTACAGAATCTAGGGAGCTATTTTAATCCAGGTGGGTTAGAATTGCATATTAAAGACGAGGGCAACCTTGGGTTTTATTGTACAGCTCTGCAGTTGGCTAGCGTTAGTTAGCTATGATATACTGTAATCCTAAATTTTTGTAAATACAATTTCCCCCACTTTCATAACCCGTTAATGTGTCATATTAGTTTAAAGGGTTTTTTGGTGGGTGTGTGTGTGTGTGTGTGTGTTTTAAAAGGCTAAAGCTTAGGAACATCTGTTTGTTGGTTGGCAACTAATGTATTAACTTTCTGAATTAATCTGCCTGCTTTTCATTATTCTGCTGAAGCTAGAGGACTGGCGGAGGGGAAACTACAATTTGTGTAAACTATCTGAGGGAGAAATATCAGAAGACAGTTTTAATGAAGCTATTTGATTATAATTTTAGCATTCAAATATATAGCATTATGTTATAAAATGGGATATGTTAGAGATGAAGAACTATTAAACTGTCTGTGAACACTTACAATATTTAAAGTGACTTGGCCTCAGTCAGGCAAACACTTATGCAGATTCTTAACCTTGCTCATATGAGTAGTTCTGCTATAGCCATTGGGGTTCTGTTGATATGCCTAAAATGAAGTGAGTACATAAGTGCTTATAGGACCAGTGTGCAATGTTCTTCATGTATTGTTTTGCTCAGGGCTAAATTCTACCCTTTGAAATAGGAGTGTAGGGCTCCTGTTGCCATCGCTAAGAACTGCTTGCAGCTTGCATACATCCAAAGGCAGGGCTTGGTCTTGACCTTTACTGTGTTTTCTTTATTTTTTTAATGTATTTATTTATAAAAAAAAAAACCATTGGACACTTAGAATTTAAGAAATACTTTTACAGTGGAAGATTCTTTCTGAGACACAGAGCACATACCACCACCACAACAATAGATTTAAAACAAATAAAATAGCTGACTTGTGATTTGCTAATACAAGCCACAGTTTATCCCATTTAAAGTTTGAAATGTTCCTAAAAAAGGAAAAATAATCTCTACCGTTGTTAAAAGGTAGAGTGTAATGCAATTTTATGTGCAGAAGCATTTTTGATTCTGTAACTTCAGGGCACATACATATGGTGCTTTAATTAATGAGGATTCCACACAGTGCATTGTGAACATAACTTTTCTTTCTTGATGCCTGATATTAATCTAGCAGCTAGAAATATTTTAACTGTGGTTACATTGGAAGGGAGAAAAGACAGGAAATACTGGGAAATGCATTTATTATCTCAATCCATTTGATTTGTTGATGTTGCTGAAGGATGTAATTCAGATAATATTGGCAGCACAGGACAGCTGCAGTAGAAGTTATATTTCACTTACGTAAGAATATTTCAGTCTTCTCTTCAATATGGCACACACAGAAAGTGCTATTTCACTCTGTCCGCTCATATCTGCAGCATTTTAAACATGCATGAATCAGTCAAGAAACATTGCCTGTGTAAGGATTGATCAGGTGAGATTAAATTATGATGTTGTTCATGGAATTTGTGTGTATGTATATGTATGTAAATATATGTCGTCATAGAGTGTATGATTATATTACTCTGTTTGGTTTCATTGTCAGATTAGAACCTTCATCATTTTTTTTCTGCCACTAGTTCCTATTTTGCTATGAAACTGTTCAGTAATATAACACAAAAGCAGTTAGTTCTATGTGCAGCAGTCAGAATCTTGTAAGCCTACCATATTCTTGATATTTCAGTGGCATATAGGATAATTTAAAGACCAGAGGATATAGACAAATGGCACAAATTCTTCTACCCATTTTTTTTTATCTACTGTGAATTAAGAGCAACACAGAGAAATAGATTCACTTTGTAAGGTAATATCTCTCAATAGATAAGTCTTGTCTATTATTTTTGAAAAATGTCTGGATCGAACAACACCATCTAGAACCCATTAAGGCTGTCCATAACAAAGGGAAGTTGACATATATATCTAGTACAAAACAGGATTTTTTTCTCATTGTCAGTTCCTTTTAAAATGAACTCAATAATTTATGACCATGAAATATTTCACTTGTGTTGGGTAGAACATATAAACAACTGAGTTTGAAGGATAAGGTGCTCCAGTAGAATTAAGTGGAAAGAGAACATTCGTTGCCATTGGTGATGAGCCAGAGTTAAGTAACAGCAACAAAAAACAATGTGCAAGTGCACTTTTTTGGGACTGGAATGCTCATATATGGTTTATCTGTACGTTTTTTCTGTCTCATATGGTTTTTGTCTGTATGGAGACATACTGCATATCAAGCTGGTGTGTAGAAATCTCCAGCATGCACTAAATTACTGTGTGGATTCTGCTGCTGTTTTTTACAAGTTCCCTAGTGTGGTCTGATGGACTTCTCTTTGGAACCATGCTATGTCAGAGCACGCCACAGAGCTTTTGGTATGCAGTAGCAGGATCCACATGACCAGTTGGTGTGCTGTTAAATATTGGCTGTAGTCCTTACAACTGCAGAAGTAGCTTTTGGAAAAATGCAGAGATGTAGCAATTTGAACACCCCTTTCTTCATTTGAAATGAAGATGAAGTCCGTAAGCCCTGTGAATGAAGAGGAGGTATTTGAAGCACCAAACTGTGGGCTTTGTGCTTCTACAGATGTTTGAATGTGAGCATATGCATCTGTGGACTGTAAGGATCTGCAACCTATCTTAACAGGCAGGCCTTCATAAGAAGTCCAGCCTGACTTGAGCTTGAGAGCTGCTTCTGTCTACTCTATGCAGTTATGGGAAAACCCATTTTGCGCAGCCAGTAAGGAAGTTAATGCTGCTCTGTTCCAACTTTGCATCCTGGCCAGAGAGGCAGCTTATGCCCTAGGTCAGTGATCTCCAGCCTTTTTAAACACAAGATCACTTTTTGAGTTTAAGTGCAATCCAAGATCTACCTCAAACACAAATACCCTTGCCCCGCCTCCTTTGTGCTCCTGTGAGGCCCCCACCCCTGCTCATTCCATCCTCCCTCCCCCCACCTTCCCTTACTTTCATCAGGCTGGGGCAGGGGGTTGGGGTGTAGGCTCTAGTCTTGGATTAAGGGATTTGGAGTGTGAGAGGGACTCTGAGCTGAGCTTGGGGCAGGCAGTTGAGGTGCAGGAGTGGGTTCTAGGTGCAGGCTGTGTTTGGATGCAGGGGTGCTCAGGGCTGGGGCAGGGACTTGGGGTGCAGGAGGGGATTCATGACTGGGGCAGGGTTTTGGGATGTGGGCACCAGCTGGGCACTGCTTACCTCAGGTGGCTCTTGGGTAGTAGTGCAGTGGGACTAAGGCAGGCTCGCCCCTGTCCTAGTCCTGCACAACTCCCAAAAGCAGCCAGGAAACTCCATCCCAAGTCCCCTTGTGCCACCTTTCTGCTCTGTGGAGATAGGATACAGAGTGGGAGGGGGGCACCTTGACATCACCACCCCTTCTTCCTTCCCTGCCCTGCATAGCAAGCAGAGACTCCTGAGGGGACAGCTCCAAGGCAAAGGGCAGGAGATGTGCAGCAGTTGGGGTAGGGGAAGGCCAGCTGAAGTGCTGGGATTGATAACCTCTTGGCCAAACCTGTCAGAGGCTCCAAGATCTACCCGTAGATCCCGATCTACTGGTTGGTGACCACTGCCCTAGGTTGAATTCAATCAAGGAACAGGACAGCATGCCTTTTGCTACCTTCTATCTGCTACAAAGAGAAGGCCTGAGAAGGAAGTACATAGGAGTGCAGTTATGGCACCTACATCATGCTTGCTTATTGCAGTATGATTGCACCAGACTGTCCAGACACTTAGTTACCAGAAATTATGGAATGGGTTGTGTTGAACTCTGGGGGAGGGAGGAAAGTTCAGTCCCAGGGACAGCAGGATTTTTTTAAGGGGGAGTCCAGAGCTAATTTAATGCTGCTGCACTTCTGATTCATTTGGTGCCCTGCCTTCTAAAATTATGCCTCTGGATTAGCATAAAAAGGGAATGGTAAAAAGTAAAAAAAACAGAAGACAAGCCCAGGCAAGCCAAAGGACCATTATAAAATAATTGAAATAATGCTGAGCATATTTCTGTAGTTTATTTATTAAGATGGTTAGTTGCTTCACAATTAATTTATATAGTTCAAATGGCTGATGGAACTTTCAGATTTTTAAAAATTATAAGATATATTAAATATTCACTTAAGGAAAAAAAGCAAATTAGCTTTAAAAATTCAAAGATGTGAGGCATAAAGAATTAAATAGAAAGCATTTGAAAAATTAGCCAGTTTCCTTAAAAAGGGCACCACTAGTTAGGGTATTAGCTGTTCAGTGTCATTTCAATGTAATTATTTATTTACAAAAGAAATCTTGCACAGGATTTGTTTTTTATAAGTATATTTGATAGTCATGCTAGTCATGTAAAAACATTCTATTGAAATATGTTCTTGAAACTGATTTGCACACAGAATTCATTTCAGGAAATATTTTCTTTTGGTGGCAAGACCCATCTAGATTAAATAAAAAATTTTAAAGGGACGCTGTTGAGATAAAAATCAAGTAGGTGAAATTCACTGTTCTCCAACAAGACCTGAGTTATCAGGCTTTATGTGGGTACAATGGGGACATCAAAAACAACTCCTTAATTTGAGATCAGAGCATGGGATTACAGGGAGGTCTTCCCCCATCATGCATCCTGTGAACTGGAATGATGCATGCACCTCTCACACGGTGCTTTAGGACCACTGGATCTATGGGTATGTCTACACAGCAAAGTTATTTCGAAATAACAGCCGTTATTTCGAAATAACTACTAAATCTGCAGCCAAACCGCTATTTGAAATTAATTCGAAATAGCGAGCCTACTAATTTGGTAAACCTCATTCCACGAGGAATAACGCCAAATTGAAATAGCTATTTCGAAATAAGTGCTGTGTAGACACTTATATCGAAATAGGGGGCCTCCAGCCTTCCCAGGGTGCCCTGGTGGCCACTCCAGCCTCAACCAAGAATACTCCTCTCCCTCCCCTCTCCCTGGAGCCCTTAAAGGGGTTGACTATGGCCACAGTGCCTGTGCCAGCTCCAAGCCTGCCAGCCCAGAGCCAGCAGTCGCTGCCCTTGACCCAGTGGCCCCAAAACATGAGCCAGCAAGCCACAAACAGCCCTCCACCGCTCCCCAGGAGCAGTCTGTCAGCTCCCAGGAGCCTGCCAGGGCCCGGAGAAGGCGGGCGCCTTACTGGTCCAGGGTGGAGATCATGCACCTTATTCAGGTTTGGAGGGATGCCCGCAACGTCCATGATCTTCCGCACTAGACGGAGGAACGTGGCCGTCTATGGCAGGATATCTGCCAGCCTGGCCACCAAAGGCCACATGTGAACCCAGGAGCAGGTTCGCATGAAAATCAAGTTGGTCCGGTGAGACCCCCCCAACCCTGAGCCCCGAGCTTCCCCTCCCCCTTGTTCCCCTAGCTTCCCCCTTCCAGCTCCCTCCTCCCAGGTTTCCCCCTGCCCTCTCCTGCCTCCTTCCCCAGTCTCACCAGAGTTTCATCCTCCCGCCCAGTTTTGTTAAATAAAGAGCGTTTGTGTTCATGAAAATACATGTATTTTATTTGACATCAGGAAGGGGTGTTAGGGAGCAGTAAGTGGAAGGACATGAGGCACAAGCCCCCAGTGGGGCAGACCAGGGAGGCTCTTAGTGCTCCTCAGGGTGGAAGCTCTCCCGCAGGGCTTCCTGGATACTGACAGCCCTCGGATGGCAGCCTGCAGAAAGTGCAGCCAGGCTTGCAGCAACGCGTCCACGAGAAACACCAGAGTGCCCAGGGGCAGTTCTGGCTCCATGTTGCAGAGGGCTGTGGTGTCCCTAGTGAGGGCAACCAGAGCACACAGAGACACAATGCTTTGCTGTCCCTCATCGAGGTAGGCAAGCAGGCAGGGAAACCTGAGAACTGGCTGTTTCGGGGGGCGTGTCCCCTTAAGCACAGGCCTTAGCCTCAGGCAGCAGCCACCCAAAGTAACTCCTGACCTGATGCCGTTCCAGACCTGGTTCCAGCCGACCTTAAATGCGATTCAGCATCCACTCAGTGTGGATGTGCTATTTTGAAATAGCAAAAAGCTATTTCGAAATTCATTTTGTGTGTAGACGTGTTATTTCGAAATAACTATTTCGAAATAAGATATTTTGAAATAACGCTGTAGTGTAGACATACCCTATGTGATCGGGGCGGCCCTAGACTAGCTGCCAGCAACTGGCGCCCTAGGCGAACCATGCAATTGGCGCCCCCTCCCACAACCCCAGGGGCAGATATAGGCTGAGGTTTTTGGTAAACTGGGAAACGTTTTGCCCCTATTTTCCATTTTATGTTTTTTAAGCATATTTATTTAAACAGGCATAATTATTCAGTTTGTCCGTCCGTCCAACCAATGTTTCTGAGATCAGATTAAAATAGAGACAGGAAATTTTCAGAATAGATTTGTACACAACAGCTAGACGATATTTCAGTACAATTTCAAATAAAAATGCATTACAAATGTTAATTATAATTTTTATTATTACAAATCCAAAATAGTCCATTACGCTATCCTGCTTTAACTGCCATTACCATCACATTGCTGGGGGTTGGGTGGGGCTGGGGATAGAGTTCTGTGGCAGGGGAGAGGGGACAGAGTGCCAGTGGGGGGAGAGAGTCCCCTGCACCCACCTCCTCCCAGGATTCTCTCCCCTCCCTTCCCCGAGGGAAGCCTGCATGCGCCTCTCCTGGGGCGACCCCCGCCTTCCCGTGGCGCAGGGGAAGCCGGTGCGTGCCTCCCCGGGGCCAACCCCTCCCCTTCTGCAGTGTGGGGAACCCTGCACACCTCCTCCCCCGGGGCCGACCTCGCCCTCTTGTGGCACAGAGAACCCCCGCGCGCGCCTCTCCCGGGGCTGACCCCCCACCCCCAACCCCAGCGCAGGGGAAGCCAGCGCATGCCTCCCCCCGGGCTGACCCGCTCCTCCCGCGTCATGGGGAAACCCCCATGCGTCTCCTTCCCCGGGGCCAACCTCCCCTCCCCCCCCGTGCGGAGAAACCCCTGCGTGCCTCCTCCCCCGGGGCCAACTCCCCGCGCTCCTCCTCCAGGGCCGACTCACCCCTCAATGCAGCGCAGGGAAGCTGCTGTGCTCCTCCTCCGGGGCCGATGCCAGGCGTTACGGGAAGGGGAAAGGGAAGGGGAAGTGGCAGGGAATTTGGCGCCCCATTTAACTTGATGTCCTAGGCGGCTGCCAAGTTTGCCTATAGGCACGGGCTGCCCCGCATGTGATTGTGAAACCAAGCCAGGAGTCCCATACTGCTCCATTCCCAGTGTAACCCTTACTGCCAGTTGGGATGCCGTGTGCATGAGGCAGAACATTAATTACAAGGCTCACCAGGAGTCTGTATACTTAGATTTATAAAACAGGTAGGCTTATAAAACATGTCCTTTATGGAAGCTTAATTCTGAGCCTCCAGTAGTTGATGGCATTTCTTTGAAGAAGTGCTGGTTTGATTTGGCTTCTTTGGAAGATTGTTTTGTATTAGTGTTCTCTCAAACTGCGGTTGGAGGAGCCCTTCGCTGTGGTCCAAGAAATGAGGCATTTGAGAACCAAGCTGGAATGGGGAGATGAGGTAAGAAAAAAGGTCAAGCAAGTGACCTCTTATCTTACAAAGTAGTTCACAGGATAAAGCCATGAGAACTTGTCCTGCATATTTTTTAAAAATTTTGTTTAAATATCAATATTTTACTAAAAAAAAAAAAAAAAAAAAAACCTATTACATTTTCACTGTTAGTATGTCAGTAATGATATGAGTTATATTTCAGTGCATTTCATCAAGAATTTTGTTTTTTATAGACTGACATAAAATTAAACATGTAAGAATACTACACCAACCCCATAAAATGCAGCCACTTCAGTGTGCAACACTGCAGCACTATAGCATGTATAGCAACCACATACAGTAAATTTGCACGGAAGTGAATAATGCCATATCCAATTTGAAAATAGAGGGAGCATTCCACAAGCAGAATATAGTCACCCAAACTGGAATTTTGGTTGGGACTCTAGAGATGTTAAAATGTATTTAAGTAAGTAACTCTGTAACTGCTGAAAATGTCAGCATTAACACAGTTACATGCGGGGAAGGAGGCTGTTAGCTCCCTGGGAGCCAGCTTAAAAGCTGTCTCCCTGTGCATAACGAGTCCCACCTGATTGACTGATACAGAGGCAGCAGTGCAAGGGGGAGGGATCAGGCAGCTCCCTGGGAGCCGGATTTTCAGCTGGCTCCCTGAATGTACTGGGACCCTGTGTGTAACTGTGAAGGTTAATGGATGAGCCCAATGAAGCAATGCTGATTAAATCACCTGAGGATCTGACCCATTGCCTCAAGTAGTCTTGGGGGCACTTATGCCAACTCTTGCTTCTGAGTAATGAAACTTGGTTGGATACTAGGGATGTTAGTTAATGTTTATTTTAGTAATTGTATAAGTGCAAAAAAAAAAAGTATTAGTTACTTGGTTACTAAAATACTTCTTGTGGGCAGGGCTGGTAGCCAGTGCACTCCCAGCCCCACTCCTAGGGAACTCCCTGCCATCCTGCTCTGCTGCCTCTGTAGGTTTAACAGTCTGAGCTCCCCACAGATGGAGGCTGCTCCAGCAATCCCGCCTGCTCTCTCCACTCACCCCCACCCCTGCTTCACAGAGCCAGTGCTCATGGGGAGCCAGCTTAAAAGCTGTAGCTCCATGATAGAGGCAGCAGCAAGGGGAGAGGGGGAAGGCAGGCAGCTCCCTGTGAGCTGATATGTGCAGGGACCCAGCTTGAAAGCTCACTTCTCGTGTGTATTGACTCCCACCTGCTCCCCTCACTGTCCATGCTGCTGCCTCTCTGTCAAAGGCAGGAGCGCGGGAGTAGGGGGGCAGGCAGCTCTGCGTGATCCGGCACCGCCTCCCCTGTTGCTGCCTCTGTGTGTAGTCTTTAGGATTAACCAATTAACCCAGGTGTATCGATTAATCGTTTAAAAGGCTATATGCTGGCATCTCTGTTGGATACTATGGTAGGTGTGTGTGTGTGTGTGTGTGTGTGTGTGTTTCATTGCTCATGGAACATTTGCTGTTGGCAGAGTCAGCTTCTTTTTTGTTTTCAGCCAACATGCATTATACATGAGGTAATATACTGTTTGGTAAGAGGCTGGGTGGGGATGTCCTGAATTTCCCAATGGAAGTGGGCAGGAAGACGACTTGAGTATTAACTCCAAATGCGCTCTACACACATGCACACACATATTAGAGAAGCATTATTTAGTTCCTGCCTTCCCTGTCTGAAGTGGAAATTCAAGAAATATAGAAAGACTAAGAAGTTAGAGAAATAATAACTCTGGAGAGTGCAGAGTTTCTTTAGAAAGGTCTTCTATCAATTGTAAAATAACAAATTCTACTGCTTCTTGCTTTATTTTAGTTTGCCACACACTGCTCTTTCAAGAGCACATTTCAGAACTCAAAAGATGGATAACCTTTTAAGGATAATTAATTCTTAAGAAATGCTGTGGGAAATCTTTCACCTTAAAGAGGCATTACATTTTTAATTGAACCTTAAGGTATAGCAACATCAAAACATTTTGTTTTCTTTGACCAGTGTAAATATAAGACTTCTTGGAAAAAGTACCTGTCTGGTTGGCATTGGAGGAGGAAATCTTATCTTACAGTTAATGCATTCACAAAATAGTTCAAAAACTGTTTTTATTTTGGGATTACTTCTGCAATGCCATTTAGATCAGTTGGTCAGTTATTGACCACATAAGTATTGGTTCCACAAGTTTATATTGTATATTTGTGGGGTGTTTGTTTTTCTGTGAGGGGCTTATTCAGGTTTTTGCTTTTAGGGATCATTTAATTTAGAATAAAACATCCTTCCTCATCTTCCTTATTCTCTACCCCTTTTTGAATGTCTTCTCCTCCTCCTTTCCTTTTCCTCCTGATCCCCTAAAGAGAATGTATTGGACCTATGTTCTCTTATGTTGTGATTTATGCTTGCAAACAGCAATTTTGTGTAAATGCCACAGAAGTTAAGTGAATTTTCTTTGTATTTTTCATAACTGATGCACTTTGTTTCAATCCCTGGTTTCATTATTATTTCTCATTTTGTCTATTTTAGTGTAGCACTAATATATTGTTGCCTTGCAGGTGTGGGCATGCAGGTGTAAGATGGCTCACTGTGTGGTCCTGGGCAAGTATCTTACAGTATTTCTGCTTCAGTTTGTCCACCTGTATAAACAGAGTTGTGAAAATTAATTGACTAATATTTGTACACTACTTTTCATAAAGGAAATTACTCTGTAAACTCTTAGTCTGGTTGTCATTGTTACTACCCACCATTTTTTAATCGTCCGCTGGTGATGGGGTGGGAAGGAAAGGTTTAAATTCCAAACATTTCCAGAACAAAAAGTGCAATGCCAGTTTTATATTAGGTTGATAGCCACCTTTCCTTTGAGTCTTCAATACAACCCATTGTGGATTGACTGTGATAGGGTACATTAATAACCAGGGCTCGCCGAGTGGCGGCGAGCCCCGCTCGCCAGCTGCGCGGTTCTGCGCTGGCTCTTTCGGGGGGTGTAATCTACTTGCCACGGGCGAGTAGATTACACTATTTGTCGAGCCCTGTTAATAACCATATGATTCATTCCTTTTCCTGTCACTTCTCTGGCTAGTGGAAAGTGTCTCTTGCCATGTTTTTCAGCTTCCTTGGCCAGGACAGGCACTATGTCCTGGTCTGCGTTTTATATAGTGGTGTTAGGAAGAGGTGTGTGATCCCTGGCAAACGGCTGTGCTGGCAAAAGGCCCTGTGTAGATGCACTTACACCACCAAAACAGTTTTTGTTGGTGTAGCTTATTTTTTTCAGTAGGCTGGTGTTAGCAATGCGGGCAAAAGTGCAATATTATGGTTAGGGATGTGAATGTGGACCTGTGTATCTGTATCAGAGGCAATGGGGAGAGGTAGGCGAGAATTGGTACGTGTGGGGAACTGGCTCCTGCAGAGCCGCCTGCCCCTCCTCCCCTGTGCTTCTGTCTCCCACAGAGACAACAGTGCAGGGGGGCAGGCAAACAGGAGCCAGTGCGTGTGGGGAGCCGGCTTTTAAACTGGGTCACTGCACATGCTGACTCCCACAGAGCCGCTTGCACCTCCCCCTCCCTGTTGCCTCTCACAGAAGTAGCAGTGCGGGGAGGGCGGACGGGAGCTGGTGTTCGTGGGGAGCTGGTTTAAAACCGGATCCCACCTGCCCCCGCATATAAATGTGTAATGGCTGAAAAATTCAGCGGTTACACGTTTACAAAAATGTATACATTTTAACATCCCTAATCCCCAGTAGGGTGGCTACTATCAACTTTGAGTCATGAACTATAGGTAGCTATCCCACAATTCCTGCTGTCCCTTTGCATTCTGGGTTATGCTGCTAGTGCATCCTGGGACCATAACTGTGCTGTAGGTGGTTCTGGGTACATGTCATCGGTGTCCTATAATGAACCCCCGCCCCTCCGCCCGGCTTGAAAGCAATGGCAGATAGTCTTTTCATGCCTTTTTTCCCTGTCTATCTGTGCAGACACCATAACAGGGTAAACATGGAACCCATCGTGGAACCTGTTCAGCAGCAAAGTATTATGGCAGTCATATTAACCATGCTGCATCTTATGCTGAAGTATATCCAGAGCATCTCCAGGGTCCACTGGAATAAGGAAGAATCTCAGGAGGTCATGTTCATGCTCTTCTGTGAAGCACTTGAGTTGAGCAACTGGCAAATGCCACTGGCATTGGATCCCATGGACTCAGTGGAACGTTGGTTCTGGTGCTGTGAGACAAGCACAGACGGCTGAGGATGCAGCGATGGGATGGTCAGCAGTGGCTGCAAAACGTTTGCCTACGTAAGGCCACTTTCATGGAAATTTTCAAATTGCTTCCTCCCTCCTCCCCCGCCTGAAGCGCAATACCAGAATGAGACCTGCTCTGACAGTGGAGAAGGTAGCGGCAATAGTCCTGTGGAAGCTTGCGAGGCCAGACAGCTATTGGTCAGTTGGGAATCAATTTGGAGTGGGGGCTATTGTGATCCAAGTAGCCAAAGCAATCTGTACCCTTTTGTTAGGGAGAGTAGTGACTCTGGGAAACATGCAGGACATAGGGGAGTGCTTTGCTGTGATGGGGTTCGCTAACTGTGGTGGGAAGACAGAACACACGTCCCTATCTTGGCACCCAGCCACCTTTCCAAAGAGTACATAAACTACAAGGGGTACTTCTCGATGGTGCTGGAGGAGCTGGTGGATCATAAGGGCCATTTCACTGACATCATCGTCAGGAATGATGGATGACTCATGCATTTTTAGGACCTCCTGCCTCTTCAGAAAGCTGTAAACTGAAACTTTCTTCCCAGACTGGAAAAATAACATTAGAAGTGTTGAAATGTCAATAGTGATCCTTGGAGGCCTAGCCTTCCCCTGGCTCTCCATACACAGGCATCCTGGACCACTGTGAAGAGCAGTTCAGCTACAGGCTGAGCAAGTGCAGAATAGTGGTAGAATGTGCTTTTGGGCATTTAAAGGGAAGGTTTTGCAGTCTGACTAGGTTAGACCTCAGCAAAGGCAACATTCCCATTGTGGTGGTAGCATGCTGTGTGCTCCATAATATTTGTGAGTTAAGGGGAAAGTTATATGGCAGGATGGTAGGGGGGGGCAAGCATAGTGCCTAGCCAATATTTTATAAGCAGCCATACATCAGGGCAATAAGGAGAGTACAGCAAGGGGGGCTGTAAATCAGAGAGGCTTTGAAAAATAGCTTTTCGTTCTTTTTTTTATTCTGTATTTGTCAAACATTAGATTTAAGAAAAAAAATAACAAAATAATGGAAAGGAACAGGAATGAAAGGGTGCAGAGAAGGAAAAGTGACAATTTTATTTTCATATGCTAGGAATTAATCTAAGATTTCTTAAAAGTCAGACTAAATATTTTCAAATTGTCTGGGGTCTGTCTTCTCTGAAACATTACTTGTTGTTTAGCAGCCAGGTCAGCCTGATTACTGTTCAAGTCTAGAGGCAATCTGCTCTTCGATCTAAACAATGCTCTTTGGCTACAAGTCCTGTATTAGAGAACCATGCTTTCCGTGAGTTGGAGAGATTCCAAAATGATGGGATATATCCCAAAACAGAAGTTCTATTAAGTAATTTTAAGGAGGTCTCAATTTATGGTATTAAACTTCCTGTTTACAAAAGGATTGTACCCTGGGACAGTCCCAAAGTGTGTAAACCCATTTGCTCTTGGGTTTGGGTGCCTGTATGTGAGGGGCAGCACATGGAGCCACTGCTGTACATGCCAGTTGCTTTTAGGAATGGGCCTGCCTTGGCTGTCTGGTTGCTCCCAGGGTGGGTGGGACTTGAACCCACAGCCCTGCACTGCCCAGGCAAAGAGTGCTAGGAGCCTAAAGCAGACCTGGCATTCTGGTCACGTAAGGCAGTGGTTCCTAACTGCTGGTCCGCGGACTGGTGCTGGTCTGCGAACTGCTAGCGGCTGGGCTGTGGCAGCTCTGGGGACCAGGGCTGGGATACACAACCCAGCATCTCCCCTCGCTCCGTGGCTGTTGGGATAGGCATGTCCTGCCCTGCCTCTCAGCCAGCCAGCACCAGGCAGGGACAGGGTCTCCTCCCAGATGCAGAAGAGTGGTTCACTGTGTGGCGGGAGAGCTGTGTGGAGCCCTGCACAGCAGCCTTAGACCAGCTATGACCCGGGCTGCCGCTCTCAGCTGGCGGCTGGGAGGCAGTGCAGGGCTAGGTGATGGGGGTGGGGCAGGTTCTGGGGGCAGTGCTAGTGCTGGAGGGCTCTAAAGAGGTGGGGGCTCGCTCTGGGGGCTCTGGGAGCAAAGCTAATACTGAGGGGGTTGGGATCTAATATTGGGGACTGGGGAGGCCCTGGGGGGTGCAGTGGTGTTCTAGAAGCAGGAGACTGGCATTGAGCGGCATCTGGTGCTGGGGGGCTTTAAGGGGCAGGGGGTTGGCACTGAGGCATTTTGGAAGGGGGGCTGGCACTGTAGGTCTTGGAGGGAGGCTGGCACTGGGTTGGGTGCAGGGGACTCTGGGGCCACTATGGACTAAACATAATTTTCTGTAGAATCAGCCTTAACTGTAGATCAATTGTAGAGTTTTACAGTTTTGCAAGGCCTTTCCCCATTGGCTAGGATCTAAGTATATACGCACATCTTTGTTCTAGACCTAGTGAAGGCAGTCTAAATTAGGGAGGGTCTTTGGGGCCAGGAAGTCAAACAAACTCTAGCTGGTTGAGTGAACCTATGAAGCTCTCTGCAAATCATCAAAAATTGTTTAAAAAATACAGAAGGGAAAAATCTCAGAATATTGGTTTCAAAGAATGTGGTTTAGCTTTTGATCTATTAAGCAAGTGATTTTTTCCTTTTCTGTTTTTGAGAGGAAAGAAGAACGGCTTCTTGCCTCTGACAGCTGGACTGACAAGTTACCATTTATTGTTAGGTCCATTACATTGCAGTTTTAGAAGGTGCAACACTGCTCCAGAATAACATTGCATTTTATCAAACATTTTCATGTGCTGAATTTAAACTGAAAAAGCTCTTAAGTATTACACGTCCAGCATGTGTGTATCAGAGTTATAGTAGAACACTGTGGGATACAATTCTCTACAACTGATGTCCTCTCTGACAGATGACACAGACACCTGGAAAAGGCCAACCTTTTTGGCAGCCAGCTCCACAATCTTACATGAGAGTAGACAGCTGGATGGCCTAAAATCTTTCTTGAGAAGCAGAGTCAGCCAACCCATTATCTCCATAGGAGAGGAGGAGCACACTAGCTGGTGTTACCTTGCTAGTGAAAAGAACAGTTAGGCTAGTGGCTAGTCTGGGTTAGAAGAAGTTGAGGGGAGCTGGTTAGCTAGTGTAGTTTTTATGCTCTATATGGACATAAAAACTTTAGCACATAAATCGAAGGGGCAACAGTGGTTTAGAGAAGGAAAAAATTGTCTTTGGGAAAAAATAATGGAAATATTTTCCCCTTTAAGGCAGTCAATATTCCATAACTGTGTATATATTACTCTTGTAACCATAATTGCATCTGTTCTTATTTGGCTCTTAAAGGAAGATTGTTTAACAATTTATTTGAAATGGAGTTGCACGTTTAATATTAATGTTTTTATGTGTGTGTTGTCTCGTTCTATGTGACTCATGTTTCAATCTGCATTTTGCAGATTTCTATTTCAAGAATGGACAGCACAGGATTTTCATGATAAAGGTTCTTTTCATAACAGGATGCAATTTTAATTGTTACTAAAAAATAACTTAGGCTTTCTTCCTTAAAGGGCATGATCCTGAAAACTCTTATCGCAAGGAATAGTGCTCATGGTGGATGCACTCTTCCAATAGCCATCCACATAATAGGTTCTCTCCGTGTGAATTGTCAGAATGAAATGTGCCTCCAAGTAGATAATGGAGATACTCAAAACATGAGCATGTATGCCTCTGGACTCCATTGGCCTCTTTGATATTGGCTTCCCTCGGTAGGCTTGAATATGATGCTTGGCTCCTCCTTTAAAAATAGTTAAAAATATGCCGTCATATTTCTGAAATGCTACTTACTTTGTGGCACCAAGGTAAGCTGTCGCTTATAGTATAGTATGCAAATCTATAATCTTCTCTCTCCTTTCTAGTGAGGAATGAAATAGTTAAGTATCTTCATATTTAAATTATCATGACTGAGCATCGGAGTTAACCCTTCTCTGAGATGAATGGGGCAGTACACATTGATCTCCCACAGTTGTTGTTGCAGTCTCTCTGTAGACTACTCATCTCTACCTCAGTTAATTTAAAAAATATGAATTGAAAGCTTTTCTGCAACAGTAACAGCTAGAAACTTACTTTTTAAAACAATGAAAGACGTGATTCTGGAGAACAAGCAAGTAGCTTCAGACTGATGCTGGTATGGCGTATGGGATCATACCATATGTTTGAGTCCTTGTGCTCAATTCCATGAATACTCTGTTGAAATTAGCATTGTCCTCTCTGTACAATATTGACTGTAGGATCAAGCTATTAGAGCTTTTCTAAGCCTCCCCTGTTACCTCTAATCCCCATACATTGTATTTTATGCATTTTTATAAGTTAGTTTAATTTTATTGGAAGAAGTAGTACTGGACAAACTAAAGCAAATGCCATTTCAGAGAATCAGTAAAGTCTACTTGCAGCATCTTTATAGTTCTAGCTGAAATGAGCATCCCACAACTCTTTTTAGCAACAAGTTAAATGTAGAGATTTTGGGAATAATAGATATCTGAAGACATGAGTTAAAATGTAGCCAGCTGAAGAAAGCAAAGCAGAGAACAATATTCTATTCCTGGAGAAATATAGTATGAAATATTTTTAATACTGTATAAGTCAGGAAGGTTCTGAATAGATTTTCTGCAAGACAGGAAAAATGAGTTACATATACATTTGCAGAGGAAAATAGACCTCTACTGAGAGGGTTTAAAAAAAAAAAACTTATGTGCCCAACAAAGGAGCAGTAGCCTGTGGGTTGGAATTTCACTTATTGAGTAAAACTGTATCCTCCCCAGGGTCAGTTGTAACGTTTAATTTTTTTTCTATGATATAGATTTTCTTCTCCTGGGCATGCTATTAAAAATGACAAAAAAAAATCTAAACAGTAGATTTGTACCAATGGCACTGTTCAAATATATGCAGTATCATTTGCACAATTGAATGATTCTGTTTATGTAACTTTGTCTCTCAGAGAATCCCTTGGTGCAACATAAATCTATTGTAATTTCATGGTGAAAATGTGGGCCTCTGGCTTCCAATTAAATGTGCTCGTGAAGAACCTTTGACTTTTTTTTTCTGAGGTACAACTCTCATAAACATTGATGGAAATTGTTAACCAAGGGTGGCTTCTGCTGATATTGGGGATGCAGTATAATAACGTGAGCTTTGTATTTGTTTACTAAATAGATTTTCCTCTCTTTCTAGTCCTTAGCCCACTGTATTATAAGAATTGTTGGTAACTGCACTGTTGAGGCATGTGTTTGATTTTCTTTAAAAGCAGCAGAAAGGGTCTTTGTTGATTCAGTTATTACTGTAAATACTCAAGCGACTTTTCCTAATTTACCACTCCTAATCTTCCTCTGATTGGTGGACAGGCAAAGTGGTGCTCTCAGTTAAACCAGACTAACTCTATTAACTGGATGTAGAATTTAGCCCAGTGTCTGTTGTCAATCCATTCAGGTAATTCTACTACTTTAGTGTTTTTAATGGAATTTCTGGTTACTGTGACAGTAAGTGTAATTTTTAAAATAAAAATTAAATAAAATCTAACAGGGTCTACAGGTACAAGACTCTAGGCCATGGGAAAGTTCTTTTCTCTTTCAAAATGCTTATTGTAGTACAGAGCACAGTGTTTTCATTCCTTCCCTATGAAGCATTTCTCACTCAACGCGTCACTATAAATACGGTTACCCTGAAAGAAAGGAAAGGGGAATTAGTTAGGAGGAGGAGATCATACCAGATTCTTCTGTTAAAAAACAAACAAGTTTTTTTTCTTTCTCATATATTCCATGTAGAATGACCAATATTTGGAATTGTGTGTGTATGAGAGTGGAACAAATATATCACTACCCCTTTTGATCTGAGGGGCTAGTCCAGGCCTGGGCAAAATATGGCCCGCGGGCTGAATATGGCCCGCCAAGTCACCAGGCCTGGCCCGCGGACACAGCAGGGAGCGCCAGGCAGGCTTCTCCTGCTTGCCCCTCAGGCCCTCAGAAAAGTGGTTGAGGGGCCATTTCTCTCTCAAAACTGTGAGCTTGGAGGGGAGGGTTTCATGAGCTCCCCCTGCTCCCAGCACAATCCCATAGGCCGGTTTCTGGCCAGAAACCAGCCAGTTGGAGCTGCCTGTTTGAATAAGAGGCAGAAATCGAAGCACCACGTCCCCCCTCTCCTCCGGCTGTTATTCACACGAGCACATGGCTGTGCAGGCACGGGGCAGGCAGGCAGAGAGATGTTTTAAGCTCTGCAAGCATTTAGCTCTGCAGGCTGGTTGGGCTGCTGGCTAGTCAGTCTCCTAGTCAGAGCCTCCCTCTGGCACCCCAGACCCTCCCTTCCCCAATCCTCTGCTCTCCCCCCCCCCCCACACTCAACATACCCACACCCTCTGCCCCCCTTTTGCACCCATACCCCTTTCCAGATCTGGCACCCCAATCCCCTTCCCCAGATCACAGTCCCCTCCTATCCTAGGTTACAACCCAAACCCCTGCACTCCAGTCCCCTGCCTTAGGTCACAATCCCCTCCTGCCCTAGATCACATCCCAAACCCCTGAACCCCAGTCCTCTGCCCTAGGTCACAACCGCCTCCTTCGTCCAAAGTCTCTCCCAGACCCCAGCCTCCCTCCTGCACCCCAATCCCTTACCCCAAGATCCCTTCTGCACCCAACCTCCATCCCAGACCCCCCGCACCTCCTTCATTAATACCACGGGAGAGTGCAGCCCTCGACCACTTTCCAAAATTTTGGCGTGGCTCCCCGTCAAACATTATTGCCCACCCCTGGGTTAGTCTAAATTTAGGTCCATAAGGGTGTTCCAGTTGAAAGTAAAAATTGATAGTCTGGTATTTTCTTTGTGCAGACTTATTTACAAGGCATGTGCAAAGCCGTGTTTCTCTGAACTCAGAAGGAAATCAGAACAAAAGGAGAAGTGTTTTAACTTACACCTCAAGCTTCCTTAGACAACACCAGTTCCAAAAGCTCGCTTTAGTTTATTCCAGGGTAACACTATGCCTACAGGCTCCTGTCCTGCTTGGCTTTTCTTGCCTCTTTTCTCCTGCATTTCTGTGTTCTTGTCTGCGACCTCAGTATCTGCATTCTTTCGTATTCCCACACATACCTGTCCAAAAGCTCCTGGGCTAGATTGATGCACTCCTTTTGTCTTTGGGCTTATGTTTCCACTTATGTGAAATGTGAACTCATACTTAAGTTATTCACCTCGATGGCATTTCAGCCAAACCATAGCAAGGTTTCATCCAGCTCCTAATACTTTGCTGATTGCTGTATCCCATTCAATATAAAATAATTCACCATTCTGGTTTCTTCAAGAAGTGTTTTCAGTGTCAGATGTTTGCTGGCTGAAGGCTGCATTGTTATAGATTCAAAAGATTTTAAGAATGCAAGACAAATGATTTGTGAGTGTCCATTGTTTATCATTTAAGAAAATATCTTCTATTACCTTTGATGCCCTCCTGTTTTTTCCCTCAATTTCTCTCCATTCTAGATGCAGAATACTAATGAATGAGCAAATTTTGCAAAAGCTGAATTTCTGAGTATATTTGAGTAGATGGTTTTGTATGGCATATGGTAATGTAATTAGCCTGAGTGACTAAAAATGATCACAGATATGTTAGCTATGTCCTTTAAGGACTGACTAAACCTGAAAGGGGTCAGGTGTTCTTAAAGTTATAAAAATAGATTCCAAGCATTAGCAAGAGCATGTAACTAGATTCAGTAATGGACGAAGGTAGAAATTGAACTATATATGGTCTAATCAACTGATGCCAGGTTATCCTAGTTCTGTTACTGATTTCCTTCATAGCTGTGAATAAATCATTTAAGCCAATCTATGTCAGTTTGCCCATGTTGTAAAATGGAAATAAATATCATTTTCCCTCTTTTTAAGAAGGGGAAATGTTGGCAGTAATGTTAAGTGATGTGGGAAAGGCCATGCACACTCGGTGTGCTCAGATTGAGGGCTTGTCAACCCTTGGAAATACTACAGCAGTGCATCTGTAGCACTTCCATGTATACTCTACCAATGCCGATGGGAGGGGCTCCCCCATCAGGATAGGTAATCCACTTTCCTGAGAGCAATAGCTATGTTGACAGAAGAATTCTGCCTTCAGTGTTGTGCTGCCTACAGCAGGGGTTAGGTTAGCTTAACTACACTGCTCAAGGGTGTGGATTTTTCACATCTCAAGTGACATAATTAAGCTGACTTATGTTCTAGTATAGATCAGGTCTAATAGATTTCACCTCTCATCAGTTATAATTACAATATTTAGCTCTTGCATAGTGTTTCGTTCTCTGGGTATATAAATGTTAATGGCTGTTCTTAATATCCTAAGAGGTAGAGGCACTGCGAGTAACAATGTTGTGTAGTATTATACAGTACCATGCTAATTATTAATAATTTGGAAGAGGCAAGAATAATTTATTGATATTAAATTAACATATAGAGCCTAATTTTCAGTGGAGCCTCATGCCATTTTTCATTGGAGTGCTTGCTGGATTCAGTAATGGAAGCGGGTAGAAATTGCACCATATATGGTCTAATTAACTAATGCCAGGTTGCTGTCACCTTTTGGACAGTTCATGCACTTGCTGTAAACAAGATGTGTATATGTCATTGGATCAGCAGATGTCTTCTCAAATGTCTTTTAGAAATAGCTTTCTCTTATACCACATCTATAAAATGTAAGGGATATAGCTCTTGAAGCAATGCTCTGCATACAGAACCAGTTCTCTCAAAACCCTCATTATCAACAAAGTAGTGTGGCTACAAGTCCGGTGCAATCATCTGTGCAATTCGCCTATTCAATTTGAGCATCCGATGAATGCTGGCAGAGCCGCCTTCTCTTGTGAACATTTCAGATGCAGTCATTTGCCTTTTTTGTTTTCCTTGAACAATATTGGAAGATGATCAGACTGTCATGTTTATTACTCTGCCTCATGCTGCTGCTCTTTCATTAAAAGATCCTTTCCCCTCTTCTATCCTCAGTTTAATTTGTCTTTAAACATTAGCATCCTGTTCCAGCTGCCGATAGGTGACACTTTTTTGGTGATGCAGTGTTCTTATGTCTTTGGCTTACTCTCTTGCTGAGGGATGCTTGTCGTGCCTGCACACGTTTTAAGAAAATCTTAACACTGGATTTTTTTTCAACACACAAATTGCATTGCCTGGTGAGTCTAATAGAGTTGTGATTGGCTTTCAATTGGTCCATTTTCTGTTGAATTTTGACAGAAATAAAACTTTCCAAGAAAGTCATCTCTTTCACTGCTGGGTGCACTCTTGTGTGCTAGTCCCATCTTCCACCACCTTCTGTGCCAATCATATCTTATGCTGCTATTTCAAGCCTGTCTTCTAGTAGTACCAAGTAGGGATGTAAGAGAGTAGTCAGTTAGTTGACTACTCGCATTCTCTCCCCCTTGCAGCCTCTGTATCAGAGGCAGCAAGGGGGCAGAGAGCAGGAGCCAGTGCTGGGGGGAGCCGGCTTAAAAGCTGATTTCCCCCCAGCATTGTCTCTGCTCTCCCCTTCTCCCCCCCACTGCTGCCTCTATTGGAGGCATCAGTGGAGGGAGGGCAGGGGAGGCTGCTCTGGCAACAGCCCCTGTCCTGGGGGGGGGGGAGGAGGCAGGTTCCAGTGGGAAGTTGGGATTGCCCATGGACAGGGGCTGATGCTGCAAAGCAGCCCCTCTGCAGCCAGGCGCCACAGGCAGGGGCTGCTATGGGCTGGGCAGGCAGCCTGTCTCAGTCCCAGCTCAGGCCGGGACCAAACACTGCTGCAGCTCTTGCAATTTAAAATGCAGTAGGCGCTGGGGGATAGGCTGCCCAGCTCCTACTGCCTTTTAAATTGCAAGAGCTGCAGCAGGGTTTGGTCCCAGTGCTAGCAGATTCTGAGTTGGCTGCCTTGACTATTCGATTACTAAAATAACCTAATTTTAACATCCCTAGTACCAAGGTCACCACAATCTTCTGCAGGGGACTTCTTAGGGCTTGTCTACCCTGGCACGCTCTGTCGCCAAAAAATGCATTTTGGCAACAAAACAGTGAGAGCGTTTACACTGCAATGAGACCTTTGTCAGGAAAAACACCCAGTCCCTCATTAGCATATTTTCTGCTGAAAAAACTTGTAGTGTAGACGCAGCATGACTGACTGACCCCTATCCAGTACAGGCACCGTCATTGTCTAATTTCATGAAAGCTAAGCACAAAAGAGCCAATATGCATAATGGAATATACATTCCTTGGTTCAAAGTAAGTAATTTTTAAATAAACACCTGATTGTAGAAGTTAAACAAAAATGCCTTAGGGCACAGTATCTAACACTTAAGAGGGATAAGCAATCCTAATATTTCACACACACAATCATGGTGCTGAAGTGCATGAAAAGCTACTTGAACAAATCCGAATGTTTAGAGAGTAGCATGAAGCTTGATGGCATAGGAGCTGTACACCAAATATTTTGTTCTACTCATCAGAGTGCTCACACGGTGGCATAAAGTTGCTTTCTAAAGACAGAATGTGTCTGTGCAAAACTCAGCCTGATTCTCACCAAATAACAAAAACCATAAAGTAGAGGAATCTGGGAAACCTAAAGAACAGTCCAAACACAGTGTGACAATGAAATCATTGACAAACTGGAGGTCCAAGACACATTCTACTCTACTGTCCAAAATGGGAATACATGCCACATTGATTCAAGGTAGCAGAAATGATAAATGATTGAGGACATGAGAAGGTAAAATGGAGTAAAATCCTGGGATACAGAGAGAAGAGAGGGGTGGGCAGAGGTACATTTTAGTTACCTCTCACAGAGCAGCCTCTCTCTTTTTCCACTTTAGCAATACTTAAAGACAGACATACAGCATCTCTCCATGTTTGGATAGAAAAAAAGTGTGTTTTTAAATATTAGCATTAGCTAACTAAAATTACATAGGGTGTAATCCAAAATTCCTAGCACCATCAATACAACCCTGCCACCCTTGCCTCATCTCTGCTCCTGGGTTTTTTTCATGCTTTTCCTCCCAGACCTTGGGTCGCTGGCAGTGTCTCCCCTACCACACTGTTCATGGGGCAGTTGCCCCCCCTCCCCCGCCATGGGGCAACAACAGAAAAGTGAGGAGGAGGAGTTGTGCTAGTGCTCATAGGGGTTGAGGGAAGCCACTCTAAACTCTGGGATGTTTAGCTCTTCCCCTCTTGTGAAAATGGCTTAGGGCTAGTGTAGGGTATCTCAGAGAGTTTTTCCTGAAGCTCTGGTTGCTCAGCCCAAGAGTGCAGGCAGCCTAACAGAGAGGGTCTCTCCTTCTCCTCTTCCCCCAACCTCTAGCTATTTACTCATAAATGTAAACTGCAAACAGTAGACTTATTAAAAAATGTAAGCTTTGAGGTTCACCCTGATTCAACTTCATTTAGTAGACAGTGCTTCAAGCCAACTTTCTTCCATGCAAATCAATCGTGTGTGTGTGTACATTTTCCATCAGTGTCATCTAGCAAATTGTGTTGGACTAATTTTTTTCCCTGCCTTCTGCTTTTCTTACAGAAGGTGGATGAGCTATCACCTAATATTGGATTACATGCTTTCCAAATTGGTTAACAAAGTCATGGGAGGGGTAGAGCAATAAAGCAGAAGTGACACCTTAACACTGGGCTGGGAAATAATTTTTAATGGGGGGGGGGTCACTCCAAGATTTTGGGAAATGGTAATGGGTTGCGGGGTCTGGGACAGAGTTGGGTGCAGAAGGAGGTGTGGAGTCTGAGAGGGAGTTTGGGTGAAGGAGGGGGTTGTGATCAGGGCAGAATCTTGCGGTGCAAAGTGCAGGTGAAGTTATGGATGCAGGAGAGGATTCTGGGCTGGGGGAGGGGCGTAGGAGGGGGTGCAGGGTCTGGGCAGGAGTTGTGACCTGGGGAAAGGGGTACAGAGGGTTTGGTGGTGGCCTGGGGAAGTTAGTTAGGGGGGGCAAAAAGGGGGTGGGTGCCAGAGGCAAGCTCTGGCTGGGAGGTGCTTACCTAGGCAACTCCCAGCCAGCAGCCCTGAAGGAACCTTAGTTGCAGTCGCAGTCAGCTCCTTTTGGCTCTGCTCCGAATGGGGTGGGAGGGAGCAGGCTTCATTGGGTGCCCCTGTCTCCAGCAAAATTTCTCAGCTCCTATTGGTCAGAAATTGATCATTGGGAGCTGAGTGATTTTGCTGGGGGCCGGAACAGAGCGCAGAGCCACCCTCCTTATTCCCCAGTATCCAGAGCATAGAGTAGCCACCTTTAAAGCAGCTGCGGATTCACTGAGCGAGGCAGCCGTGGGCCAGATTCAGTGGCTTGGCGGGCCGGATCTGGGTCACTAGCCATCTCTTGCCCACCCCGTCTTAACACATCCCCATATATTTTAGTACAACAAAGAGCATCTAATGCAATATAAGGGAATTATCAAAGATAAAGAGTTTTCACAAGACACTGCACCTTTACACCAACAATTTTGATAGCTAACATTTTACAGAAATGTCTACATAATTTTCCACAAGTTTCTACAGCTTACATTGTTCTTCATACCAGACCTCAAAAACAGTAATCACAAAACTGCCCTTTTGCCCTAACATTGACTGCTAACATTTGAAAGAAATTCCAACAAAAACTTTCCATATCATTCCATAAGCTTTTTTTTTGTTTTAAATAATATGAAAAAAACCTGAAAAACACCACTACCACCACTCAACTCAAGATGCCAACTGTCAAACATACACTAACCCAAGAGCTGCAAAGTTAAAATTGAATACGTGGCATAGTTTGGTTGGTGTGTCAATTAAAACAGAGTAAGTACTTAAAAGTTGCAAAGAGGGAAACCCTACCTCTTAATTTACTCGGTTGGTTTGTTTCTTTTTACAAGTATAATAAGGAGCTTTAAAATATTAGCTGAGGCATTATCTGGAGTAAGAGTTAACTTTTTCAATTTTAAATGATCTTAGAGGGTTTTTTTTGTTGGTAGAACACAAATACATCCCTTCTTTCCAGTTAAATCTTTGCACTGCTAGTGAGAAATAGTGTTTTGTTTCATTTTTATTTAAATCAAGAATAGTAACAACAATAGATACAGCATTTGTATTTAGGATGTTTACTTCATAGAGTCACAATTGTTCCTCTGTACCTAGGAAAAACCGGTTAGTAAAAACAGAAGTACAAATTATGTAGCTTGGCAACTAATATTTTAAATAACATTCAGAACACATTGTCTAAAAAGCGATTATTTGTTTAATCTAAAACCAGCTAGTCACCTAAACAAAACATGCATTTTAAATGTTGCTACTTATCAAGGTGAAATCAACATTAAATGGAAATTCTTTAGTTCCGTTGATTATTTTAATTGGCTTCCTCAAAATAGGTAGGAATTTAGTTTAATTCTATATCACATAACTGGCACTGCTGAATATTAAAAGAGGAGTTTCTTAAGGTGCTGAGAGAAGGAAGAAGTATAAATAGGTAGCACAAGGGCAACGTAGGTTCATCAACCTCTTGAGGTTGGCCACAAGAAATCTTGCTGCTTTCTTACATCCTTTCCAAATGGTTCTTGAGCTTGGAACAAGTTGTAGTAGCCAACAGACTAAGAATGTCGAAGTGACTTGCTTACTAAACATAATGCCTAGATTCCTAAATAACTATCAGAATGGCTATTAAGAAATGATAAAGGTTAATTTTCATAAATTAAACTCAAAAGCCCCATCTTGTATTTTCCCAGAATGTGAACGAATGAACCACAAAGCATGCTACAAAGGCTGAATGCTGTTTTCTTGGGAGGATACACATGCTATTTATATAAAATGTATTATCAGTGTACTCTCGTTACAAAAGCAGTTAGAGGAAAAAACAAAAGGATGCAGCAGTAAACTGTTGAATCATTGGTGTCATAGTTCACTAAAAATTCTCTTTTACGATGACTAATAAATTGATTGAGATACTACTGCTTTTAAACAACTTGTAATAGATGAGAGTAGTCATTCCTGTTAAATTTATCCTTCCAGTGCTTTTGGGTGCAACAGTGATGGAAATAAACCTGCAGAGAACCAAAAAAAAAAGATTTAAATGCAATCTTTATTATGAAGTTCAAAAGGAATAATTAATATTGCTTTAGTGAATTAAAATAGTTGAACTTTTATTTCCTGTGCGAGATTATTGTATGATTTATTCAATCATACAATAAAGTATTCCATAATTACAGGGATTTCCAAATGCTATTTGCTTTCAGTATGTGGTTCCCATTTGCTTTTCATAGCTCCTTCAAAAATTTGTTCTTCCTTTTTAATTGGGGGCTTGCTTCTTCTCAAGTTGTCCCTAAGGCTGGAAACTGTATACAAGAGCTTTAGCAAAACTTTAAAGAAGGTTGAAATTCTGAAAACAAAACCTAGAAACAAATTATTAAAAGCAGCACCAAATTAATTTCAAAATCAAATGACAAAAGGATTGTATACAGACTGATTTAGTCTAATCAACTCAAGAATTTTCAAATTAACTGAAATACGCATGAGCTTTGAAATTTAAAACTTGAACAAAGCAATCACCCATGACTGCAAAAACCACAAGAAACATAAAAGAAGTAATAAAACAGAACTTTCTCCATCATGAAAAGGAGAATAACAAACGACGACTATTATATAACTGCAATATATTTTGGAGTTACTGGCTTATTGAATTGAGCATACTACACAAAAAATTACACAAGAATATTAAAAGAAGCCATACATGTTAAAAGCCAAGATACGGAAATTTCCCTATAACACCTCACATAGTGAATACTTAAAAATTTTCAGTACAAAACTCAGCAGGATCACTTAGAACAGCATAAAAAAACTGACATATATTACAAAATAAATGACAGTTTACCCTAACTCATATTAAAACTGCCAAACAAATCGCACTTTTTGAAAAGCAATGAAGAGTCCTCTGGCACTTGAACCACGAACAGATTTATTTGAGCATCACCTTTCATGGGCAAAAACCAAGTTAGTCAAAAGCACCTGATAAAGTGGGTTTTGCCCACAAAAGCTTATGCAAAAAATAAATCTGTGTGTGCTTGAAGTGCCACATACAGACTAATAAAGCTACACCTCTGATAATTTTCGTTCTAGAATTTAGACCTTCCACAGGAGTTTATCTCTTGGAACAAAGTGGGCTGTCAGGAACAGAGCGGTCAAGCCTTCTGTGCTGGACAGCACTATAAAGACAGGATTACAGATGAATCAGGCTACCCAAGATTCCTCCCTACAGGACTGTCCAACTGACTACACTGCCAACAGGCCATGATGCCAAAAGGGCAAGAGGGCAGAGACCTGACCCTGAATTACAGGGAGGTCACGCTGCTCAGAGTTCCAAGGAGCTCAGTATCCCCCGTAGGCGACAGGATGGTGACGTGGGCCCTGATTGCAGGGGAGTCCTTCTCACTAGCCGGTTAAAGGAGCATGAGGCCAAGCAGCCAAGAGAGCACGGACCTGAACCCCAGTTACAGGGCAGTCCTGCTGCTCAAGGTGTGAGAGAGCTCCACAGCCCCTGTGACCCGAGCTTTAATTATGGGGGGCTCACTCTGTCCACAGTCCCTTTCCTTCTCCTCTGCCTTCCGTGATTTGCTTCCTTTCCTCCTGTTTGCTTGCCGGCTCCTAGAGGCTTCCTTCTCCTCCTCCTCCTCCTCTTCCTTGGTGGTGCTGCAAACGGAGGGAGGGAGAGCGTGAGAGGAGATATAAAGGCAGCCCGAGGACAGAGCTGAGGCCCCGCCCCGCCGCCAACGCAAACGGCGCCCAAGCGAGCAAGGCGGAGAGGCTTTCCACCGCCTGCCCAGCCTTCCCCGGCTGACCATGCTGCCACCAAAATCCTGTTTCTAAGCCAGCATCTCCACGTTGCCCCTCAACACTTATTGCACACCGCAGTTCACGATTCTTAACACAAAGGCATCAAGAGTTAGACGATTAAGGGCAGTGTGAAATTACTTGACACCATTGACTTTGTGTGCACAACAGCGGTACTGGGTTCTGACCTGCTGTCTTTCAAACAAGCAAGGGAACCTCTCTTTGGGAACTTACCAGCAACTGCTGCACGATATCTTGTCCCCAAGCAGGGAAGCGGGGTAGATGCTGTGGAATTCCAGATGAGCTGGCAAGGCGGTGCGAGGGGCCGGGACTCTGGACAGAGTTGCTCGGGTGGAGGAGGGAGGGGCGGGGGCACGAGGAATAGTGACTGATGAGGCTTGTGCCCTGCTTACAGGGCGCTCGTTCTGACCAGCGGGCTACAGCAGCATAATGTCAAGCAACTAACGGGCAGGGGCTTGAACCCTAGTTACAGGGAGACCACGCTGCCCACATTACCAATAGGGCCCCTGCTCCCGCCTCCGTAGATCAAGGAGGGAGGCAACCTAGACCCTGAGTTACAGGGTGGTCAGTCTTAATTCACCAGCTAAAGGCGCATGGGCACCAAATGAGAAGGGGCAGAGACCTTGCCCTCAATTACAGGGAGGTCTTGCTGGTCCAGGCAGCCAAAGCCTCAGTTTGCGCCACAGAAAAAGCGGTTTGGCGCACTCGTGACACGTGCACCGTACTTGCAGGCTTGTCACGCTAATGGAGACCTGAGCCCTTGTTACAGGGAGGTCTCACTGGTCTGGGTTCCAAAGAGCTCAATGTCCCCTCATTACAGCAGCATATTTCTCACTAGGTAGAAATGGGTAGCCATGTTATTCAGTTTCTTCAAATACAAGAATTCCTGTGGCATATTAAACTAACAGTATTATTTTATCATTTGCTTTCATGGGTGAAAATCACTGCATGAGACTGATGGAGTTGAAATCCTCAAGGTTAGGATATATTTTTGTACCTGCAGTTGAAAAGAAGGTAGTTACTTAGGAAGAGTAGGACCAATGTTAACAAGGACACTTTAGTCCAGGTGGATGTGGCCCATTCTCTGTGCAGGATGGGCAGGTGTTAATAGAAAGAGGGAAAATTGCCTTTTTGCAGGCTAACTCTTCTAAGTCTTTGTTCACTTCTAATTTGATCATGTTAAATACTCACAAGCAGCCTCACAGCACACCATTGAAACGCTAACCCAGGAAGCTATCTCTGCAACACACCTGATTGCCAACTCCGTCCTCATATCTATACAAGAAACTCCGTCACAGATCTAATCAAGTCAACCACACCATCAGGAGCTCAACCACCTCTTTATCTACTACATGAAATATGCCATCATGTGTCAGCAATGCCCCTCTGCCATGCGTACTGGCCTAACTGGACAGTCTTTGTGTCGGAGGCTAAATGGACACAAATCAGATAATTAATATATAACATACAAAAACCACGTTGAGAACACTTAACTAACCTGGACACGTGGGAAGCGATTTAAAAGTAGTAATTCTTTTACAAAAAAAACTTCAATCTTCAAATCCAGACCTCAGAGAGAAACAGATGAGTTGAAATTCATTTGCAAATTTAACATGATTAAATTAGGACTGAATAAGGCCATTTTCCTTGTCTTGGTATTCGTATCTCCGCATTACTGCTGGGTGTGAGCCACGTCCGCTCTGACTGAATTGGCCTCGAAAACACTGGTACTACACTTAAGAAGTAATTCCCTTTTTTGATATGCTAATACATATATATCTATCCCAACTTCGCACCCAGTGAGAAGGGGCAAGAGACTTTACCCTAAATCATAGGATCATGACTTGTGCCCTAATTACAGGGGAGTCACTTTCAGTAGCCAATTAAAGGAGCATTATGCCAAGCTGCCAAGAGAGCACAGACCTGAACCCCAGTTATAGGGGGCTCACACTGCTCAAGATGTTAAAATGCTCAATACCCACTTTAACTTGAGCCTTAATTATGGGGTGCTCACTCTGTCCACAGTTCCTTTCCTTCTCCTCTGCCTTGAGTGACTTGCTTTCTTTCCTACTATTTGCTTGCTGGTTCTTAGAGGTTTTCTGCTTGTCTTTCTGGTAGGTACTGCTAAGAGATAAAGTAAGAAGTTAAGACAACCTTTTGACAGAGCTTAGTCCATTCCACATCCGCAGTGCAAACTTAGTATGAGCAAGAGAGGCCCCTGTAATTCCAGCTGCAAAAAATTTCTGTTGTATCCTTATATTTTTTACAGGGATTCTGCTTTGTAACAAAACTTTATAATAAAATCATACTTTGAAGAGAAAACCTCTAATCTTTCCTTGACGGATATTTTACTGTGCTCCTCCAGATTCTTCATACAAATTGAATAAACAGTTCATGGTTATCTTTTTGATCCCTATCTCCTCTCCTTCAGTATTTTCTATATTTTCCTCATTCTTCATTCCTCTCCCATGTGAGTATTTTCTCTCAGCCCTCACTCCTCCATTGCTTTCCACCTCAGCCTCTGATCCCACTTCAGCCCTTCCCTTCTTAATCCCTCCCTTCCCCACTTCAGAATTTTCTACTTCACCTGGTCCCCATCTCATCACTCAGCCTCAGCCCCTGGGGGCCCCCACCTCAACACTTCCTACCTCCTCTAACTGAGCCCCTCCCCCATCAGCACTTCCCACCACTTGAGCCTGAGTCCCTTGCCTCAGAATTTTCTACCTCCTTAGCCTGAGCTCCTGCCTTAGCTTCCTGCCACTTCAGTTTAGCCTCCTGCCTCAGTGCTCCCCCTCAACTCAGCCTGAGTTTACCTTGCCTCAGTGCTTCCTACCCCCTCACTATAGCACTTCCCACCACCTCAGCCTGAGCCTCTTGCCTCACCTCTTTCAACCACCTCAGCCTTAGACCCTTCCCTCAGCAATTCCAGCCACCTCAAACTGACTCCCATCTCAATGCTTCCCACCTCTTCATCCTGAGGCCCCCCACCTCAGCACTTCCCCATTGTAATCCTGAGTGCCCCCTGCCTCAGTAATTCCCCCATCTCACCCTGAGGCCTTTGCCTCACCGCTTTTGTCTTCATCCTGTGTGCCCTCGCCTCAGCACTTCCATCCATCTCAGCCTGAACTCCCTCACCTCAGTGTTTCCCCCTCCCCAGCCTGAGCCGCCTCGCCTCCTCAGCTCTTTCCACCATCTGAGTCTTATCCCCTCTTTGCTCTTCCTGCCACCTCAGCCTGAGTGCCTCAACTCAGCACTTCCTACCTCCTCAGTCTGAGGCACTGCACTTCAGAGCTTTCCCATCCTCACCCTGAGTGTCTCCTGCCTCACACTTTTCCCCCGCCTCAACCTGAGCCCCTCATCTCATTGCTGGTCAGCCTGAGCCCCTTGCTTCAGTGCTTCCCTCTTCCTCAGCTTGAGCTCCCCACCTCACCAATTCTCCCAGCTCAGCCTGACCCCCCTACCTCAGCACTTCCCACCTCCTGAATTTGAGCCCCCCGCTTCAGTGCTTCCTGCCCCCTCAGCCTGAGCCCCTCTCTTCAGCTCTTCCCCCACCTCGGCCTGAGCACCCCTGCCTCAGCAATTCCCACCTCAGGCTAAGCTCCTCAGCCTTAGCTCTTTCCCTCTCCTCAGCGCTTCCCGCCTGAGCCTGAATCTGCTTGCCTCCCCCTTGTAATCTCCCACCACTGACCGCTCCACCTTTGTCTAAGCCTCCCGATTTCCTGCCCGAGCCTTCACACCACCCCAGAGCTTGAGCCCCTCACCTCAGTGCTTCCTGCACCCTCCGCCTGACCCCCTCTCCTCAGCCCTTCCTACCACTTCAGCCGTACCCCTTACCTCAGATTTTCTGTCGTCTCAGGCTCAGCCCCTTTCCCTTAGCACTTCCTCCCGCCTCCACCTGAGTTCACTGTACCTCTGTGCTTCCTGCTACCTCAGTGCTTCCCACCAAAACACCCTGACCCCCGTCTCAACACTTTCCACCCCCTCAGCCTGAGCCTTTAACCTCAGCACTTATTACCTCCTCATCCTGAGTACCCCCTGCATCAATACTTCCCCATCTCAATCTGAGCCTCCCCACCTCAGTGCTTCCACAACCTCAGCCTGGGCCCCTTACTCTCGACTCAACAAGAGCCCCCATCTCTCACTGCTCATCTCAGCACATCCCACCTCAGCCTGAGCTCACCACCAACACTTTGTCTCAGCCTGAGCCGCCTCACCTCAGTGCTTCCCGCCAAAACAGCCTGCCCCCCTTCCCCTCAGCTCTTCCTGGCACCTCAGCCTGTCCCTTCCACTTCAGCACTTCCCGCCTTCTCAAACTGACTCCTGTCTAAGTGTTTCCCACCTCCTAAGCCTGAGCCCTTCCTCTTCAGCGCTTCCCCCCCACCTCAGCGCTTCCTGCCATCTCAAGCTGAGGCCCCTCCCGCAGCATTTCTCAATGCCTCAGCCTGAGCCCCTTACTCTTGAGTCGGCAAGAACCCCCTTCTCTCATCACAGCAAATCCCACCTCAGCATGAGTCCCTTGCCTCAGCGCTTCCCCGTCTTCATCCTGCGTGCCCCCACCTCAGCACTTCCACTCACCTCAGCCTAAACTCCCTCACCTCAGTGTTCCCCCCTTCCCAGTGCTTCCTGCGCCCCTCAGCCTGAGCTCCTCTCTTCAGCTCTTCTTGCTACCTCAACCTCACCCCTTACCTGAGCTTTCCTGCCACCTTAGGCTCAGCCCCTCTCCCTCAGCTCTTCCCCCTGCTTCTGCCTGAGTCCCCCTCCCTAAGTGCTTCCCGCCACTTCAGGCTGAGCACCTCTGCCTCAGCTCTTCCCTCACCTCAGTGCTTTCCACCCTCACATCTCAGCCTGAACCTCTCTGCCTGCCCTTGAAATCCCCACCCCTGAACACTCTACCTTAGACTGAGCCTCTCTGTTTCCTGCCTGTCCCGCCACACCACAACCTGAGCTCTCCTTGCCTCAGTGCTTTCTGCCACCTCACCGCTCCCTTAGCCTGAGCTCCTACCTTAGCCTGAGTTCTTTACCTCAGCCTGACTCCCCACCTCAGCCTAAGCCCTATAGTCCTCAGCAAGAGCTCCCATCTCTCACCTCTCATTTCACATCCCACCTGAACCTGATCCCCCTGCCTCATTGCCCCCCACCTCAGCCTGAGCTCCTTACTCAGCAAGAGCCCCCATCTCTCACTTCCCAGCTCAGCACATCCCACCTTAACCTGAGCTCACCACCAGCACTTCCCACCTCTGCTTATGGTGCCTCACATTATCACTTTTTACCTCCTCAGCACTTCCTGCCACCTCAGCCTGACCCCTCTACCCAACTTCAGTGCTTCCTTTCTCCTCAGTTTGAGCTCCCCCAGCCACAGTGCTTCCTGCCACATCATCCTGAGATTCCCAGGTCAGGGCTTCTCCCCTCCTCAACCTCCAATCCCTCCTCATTTCTTCTTGACACCTCAGCCTGAGAATACACCTCAATGCTTCCTGATACTCCAGCCCATGTCCTACACCACTCAACACCCTGTGCCTGCTCTTCATGCCTCAGCCTTGTCCCATCTCTTGTCTTTAGCCTCAGCCTGAGTCCTCCTGTCTCAGCATTTCCCACTTCAGTGTAACCCGCAATTTCAACTTGAGCCCACCTGCCTCAGCCTGAATACCACACAGCTTGGTACCCATCTCGGCCTAAGCCTCCCTGCTTTCTGCTTCAGCCCCGTCTCTCATCCCCATCAGTACTTTCCATCTCAGCCTGAGCCCTACACCACTCATTTCTTGCCTTAGCCTGAGTGTCCTGCCACTCACCACCTCGGCCTCAGCCTACCATAGTTCAGAATCCTTTCTCTGCCTTATCCCCATCTCTCACCTGAGCTCCCACTTCTCTTACCCTCTCTTATAGGACTTCTCCTCTCATCTGAGCTTCCCTGTATTATCAACTCCAAGAGACCAGGTATTATAATTTGGACCAAGAAAACCCCCACAAGAATCTAAAAAAAAAGAAAAAGTCTGTGTTTATTTTCCTGTGAGACAATTCGTTTTGCCAGCATGCTCAAATTTACTGGGTAAAGTGATTTTGACCCCTTCTGTAGGAGCTGTCACCAGATCTCTACATCTGCCTGACCTTCACTCCAGTTATCTTGCCCCCCCCCCCCGTGCTGCCCCTTCTCCACTCAGTTCAGCCCCACTCAGCCTTATCTCTGCTTCTCCTGCAACTCTTCATCTCCCTTACCCAGGCCTGACGGGATGCAGCAGGGTCACCTCTTCCCCACCAGGCTATGAGGGCAGCTTTAAGGGACTTTTGACCCCCCTTCTAGGCTGAGTGCTACAGAGGAAGAGTGGAGAGGAGCCAGACTACACACAGGAGGGGAGGGGAGAGGGAGAAGAGCAGTGCTGAGCAGCAGGGTTCTTTAGTACCCTCTGAGCTCTGCTCGTGTCACATGCCCCCTCATTGCCTCCTTCAGAACTCCACCCCAACATGTGCCCAAGGGTACGGATCCAGCCTGCCTAACACTTTCATCCAGCCGTGGACTGCATCTGACCACTTTCTATTTATATCCTGCTGCCTGTGCCACCAAATTTCCAGGTGGTGGCTCAGACAGCTGGATCCTATTTAAGTGTCTCATGGTCATGGAACGACTCCGGCATAAGTTAGTGCTGCAAGACCTTTATATAGCCTCAGCAACCCTGGATTTCTGCCAGGCAACATGGTAGCAGTGGGGCCGTGAGCTGCAAGCCCTTGAAATTGCTGCTGTTAAAAGGGCTCACAGCTTCCAGTCCCACTGCTACTGCATTGCCTGGCAGCTGCCTGGGGTTGCTCCTAAGTTCCCTGTAAGCTGTGTGGCTGCACGACCACACCACTGTTTAATGAGCCCTGCCCAGGGGCTCAAAGCTCCCATGCAGGCAGGGAATTCAGCTGACCACATGAAGGAGGGGGGCCATCTGAGCAGATCCAAATAGAACTGCCTGGAGCTCCGAGAGCAGATAGGGAGGGGAGATAAGGAGAAGAGAAGGAGGGAATAACTGGCTGGGGGCAGAGCTGTAGGGTGGGGGAGTTTGAGGAGATGAGGAGGAAGGAGTAATTGGCCGGGGAGAGTTGGAGGGGAGGGGAGTTTGGAGAGTCCTATCTGCTCCAGGAAAGGAGGTAGAGGCAGAAACCCAGCACTCTCCTAAAGCCACCTGGGCTGGGAAGGGGAAGTCGGGGGGAAAACTGACTGTATGGGGTAGGTGGAGAAAAAGAGGGGAAGGGTGGGTGCTGGCACTGGGGTGAGGTGGAGGCAAGGGGCGTTTGTGCTGTGTGTCCTGGGGTGAGGTGGGGGAGGGATGGAGAGTTTGTTTGTGCTATATGCCCTGTCCTAACTCCCAGCTAGACTTCTGATGCCTGCAAGTCTGAGAAGCAGGATTTTCTCAGCCTCCAGATGAGCTGGGGCGGGGGGGGAGCAGATTGTACAGGGGTAGGTGGGGGAAAAGGGGTGGGTGAGTCCACAGATGAGGAGGCGGTGCACCTTATCTGTGTAGTGAGGTGGAGGTGGGGGGGGGGAGTTTGTTTGGGTTGTCCTCCTAACTAACTCACTTGCTGGGTTGGAGGTGGAGGTGGGAGAGAAGCAGGCTTTACGGGGGGTGGGAGGGTTGCCAGGACATTTGCATGATTACATTTCAAACAAAGTTTACATAGGTGTTAATGCATTAAAGAAAAAGATTCTTTTAACAGAATTTTTGGAGTGTTGCAAGATATCTAAAATGCTGATCATAATGATTTTTTAAAAAATCCTGTGTTACTAATTAGTACATGGTATATTGTATTGCATCAAGGCCAGGTCTTTGCTATGTCTTATGAGTCAGAAGTAGCAAGTACGGATTGGACCTTTCTGGTCCGGCACCCTCAGGATCTGACTGGTCCCAAACGAAAGAATTTGCTGGATCAGGGGAAGGTCCCCTACTACCAGCCTCTCAGCCCATTGCCTCTTCAAACTGTTGGCCCCAGACGCCTCTGCTACTGGGCTGCTGCAGCCCAGACTACCGCATTCCTGGCCCTGACTCCACTACCAGGGCTGCCATGGCTGCTGCATCCCCGGTCCCACTTTCTGGGGCTGCTGCATCCCCAGCTGTGCTACTGGCACTCCGGCTCCCATCCCAGCCACCAGTCTTGTTGCCACTAGGGCTCCCAGCCAGGACTCCCTGGTCCAGGAACATCCATGGTCTTATTGGACCACAGATGTTGCTGGATCAGAGTCCCGGTTTTGGGAGGTCCAACCTGTACTAGGTGTGATGTTAGTTGTTTTGTAGGATGAAACCTTATTTGTAAGCTTTTTTTTTTTAAACATACATCTGTCTACAAACCCTGAAACCATGTGTTAATTTGCTCTGAGGCTTCTACTCTTTGCGTTGTTCTCACACACAAGGTGGAAGTTTCAAATCAGAAGAACTTTTATCTGTTTTTACAGGTCTCTGTTTCACTTGTTCTTGTATAGCATGAATTCTAAACATCCCCCAGAGAAACTGTATAAGCCTGAGCGAATGCCTTTTACTCTCCTTTCCAGTGTCGGTAAATATTGCGTTAGTATTTGCAAGGAGAGCATGACTATTTCTAGTTGACTCATAGATTTGTTTAGCATCTTAAAGCTAAGCTGTGTGTAGATAATGTGCATTTTGGTGTGTTTACTAGCTTGAGTTTTTAGAAATGATGATGATACATGTATTCTAATGGCAGTATTAATTTTTTTATTTGATTTCATATTACATATCATAAGCATTTCTCCTTGTTAACTATGCCTCATTTAAATATATTTTCTTCCACACCTATGGACTGTTTAAAAATATATATGTTTTTTGTTTGTATTGGTGGTGTACGTCTGCACACCACCTCAATATTGGTATTGCACATAAGAAATTTCAACCCGCCTAAAAGAAAATTCACCCTGCCCAAGAATAGAAAAGGTTAGAGGGAACACTGCTTGCAACATGTGTATGAACTTGCACCCACTCAGAATAACTACACTGGTTGTTCCATGAGTGTTCCATTGTACCAATTGGTTTCAACAACTGGGATAAGGCCTTAAGCTCAAATGTGACTGAAACAGTACAACCTACAGTTGTTTCTTCCCACTGTGGATCAGAAGCCAATAGCATTGTTGCTGCACCAATTCTCCATGTCCTCCCCCATAATGCAGTCTTTTGAGTTTAGATATTACACAGAAGTCCCTACTTCCTGCAGCAATACTGAGCTCCTTGTGCTGAAAGTGGTTCTGGAGATTCAGGATGGACTGGTACAGCCAAGATGGTAAGGCATGTGCGTGTTCGCTCCAAAAGAGTTCTATCAAAACAATGTTGCTAAATAGCCACATGAAGCTTGTCACAGGGACAGGTAATTGCTGGGTGAGGTTCTGTTGCCTGTGTGAAGCATGAGATCAGTCTAGATTATTGAGGTTCCTTCTGGACTTTAATTCTGTTAATCGAGTGCAACTAATCATTACACAAATTCTGTGTCCATTCAGAGTCTTTTTTGCTTATCATTGACACACTCTTAGAAGCCACTTAGGTCCATGTCTGGCTCACAGTATTGTAGGCGGAAATCTAATTTCTTGTGCTTGAAAGGAACTAACATGGACTATTGTAATAAGCAATAGAATAGCTATTGATGTGAAATAAAGACTTCTTGAAATGACTCTGAAAAGCGTAAGTTAAAGGATATAAAACATTTTAAAATCAATTTAAGAGTTACCTGTCCAGGTATCAGTTTAACTGAATCATATAAAAATATATCCCCAGTTAAGCCAGTTCAATTTGTGTGCTTGTCTGCTTTCCTACGCCATTCCCGGTGCCTGCATTGAGAGTTGGCTCCCCCATCTAGGGTTGCCAGATGGTTTCAACAAAAAAACAGGACACACTTGACATTACATCACAATCTACATTACATCTTATTTAGAAAATACTGGACATTTATATTTTCTCAATTTATTTCCCGAACAGAAAGCTCAATTACTGGACTGTCCGGCTCAAAACCAAACACCTGGCAACCCTACCCCCATCACTTCATAAACCCACCCCAGTTGCATACACCCCTGCACCTATTACTGGATTCAACCCCCTCCTTATAGCATCCCAGATCAGTCTCTGCTAATAATGCAGAATGTGTTATGGGACTTTGTCAGTCAGAGTTAAGTTCTTCCATTGTAAAATAGAGCAGAATTTTGTCTATAGAAAATGAAAAATGTTTTCGGGTGGTGGAATAGCTCCTTATTGCTTATTTCTTAATTATGATAGTTCCTTATTACTGAAATAAATATTAAATTTAATGCATACAAACTGGCACTTTGTGTGTAATTTTGCTTAAAAACTAAAAATTGTGCAAATGGCCACAGTAAAAAAATAATACATTATGTTTTGTTGGAATGGAAGGCTATAAAACTCATAATTTGGTGCAAGAGGGAAACTTATGTACTACTTTATAAAGGAAACAAAATTAAGTCCTTTCATAGCAAAGATTTTCTTGCAATACAGATTTCTGGGATAACGTGAAATGAAATTATATTAACAATTTTCTAATTAAAAATATATTCAGCAATTCTGTTGCTTATCAAAACTACATGTATTAAGTGGAAATATAAATTGTTGTACAGGGAAGAATCTGTGTCAGTTTTAGTCCTTTGGATGAGTTGATAATTCAAACTGAGTTACCAGAGTACTATGTTTTCAGTCAGCGTTCCAATACCACAGGAGAGAGATACAACAACAGCCGTGAGAGAGATGCATGGACTGTGTTCAGGTTTGGAGTGTACCATATCTTTTTCTACTTAGGGCATTCTGGAGGTTGAGCTACTGCTGGACACAATGCTAGCAACTGACATTCACATTCTTTACACATTTTATTCACATGCACAAGACACAGTTGACACTGATGCATTGTTGAACTAAGTGAACTTGATTAAAACAAAAGAAAAAACCCCACCTAGATCAAACTTGCAATTCAGGTCTGTCTTGTAGCTACACAAGTGAGGTAATTGGGTATTAAGACTGAAGTCACAGGTCAGTTTGCAGGAAATCAGGTCTAGAAGAAAGGGTGTTACATTTCACTCTTTGGGGGCTCAATCCATCCCAGCATGCAGGGAGTTTACGGGATGAGTCAGGAGTTGGCCAAGGGATTGCACAGGAGACTGTTGTTGCTCAACTCCTTTGAAAGCATATTGTTGATTCTTTATATTCTGGTACAGCCTAATGACTCCATATTACTAAGTGCTGAGCAAACACAGAACAAAGAGACAGTTCTAGCCCCAAAGAGCATAGTCGAACTTTACTGTGTGTGTGTGTGTGTGTGTGTGTGTGTGTGTGTGTGTGTGTGTGTGAAATATCACATATTGTTTGTCACCACTGCACAATCTATCCCCGTTTGGTTGAATTTAAACTTTAATTTAGGAATGTCAATGTGTAGTCAACTACGCAATTAAATGATAAGCCTGGGCTTATCAGTTAATCCTGTTGACTACATGCACTCCCCCTGCCTTGCTTCCAGAGCAGGGGGAGGCGGGAGCTGGTGCCCATGAGGAGCCAGCTCCCTACAAACACTGGATCCCATGGAGCCACCTAAGCCCTCCCCCATCCCTGTGTTGCTGCTGCCTCTTATAGAGAGGGAGCAGCCTAGAGGGTGAGGGGGAGCAGGCAGGAGCCGATATACATGGAGATCTGGCTTTTAAGCCAGCTCTCTGCGTGGGCTGGCAGAACTGCCTGCCCCCCCTTGTTGCCTCCCACAGAGACGGGGAGGGACAGGCAGGAGCCAGTGCTCGGGGGAGGGGGCAACTTTTAAGGGAGCACTGGCTCCATCCCCTTTTCCCCGCACTGCTGTCTCTATCAGAGGCAGTGGGGAGGGCAGGAGAGGCTGCCGCGGCGTAGCCTCTGTCTGTGGTAGGCCCAAGCTCACAGCAGACAGAGGCTGCTCCGTGGGATTCCACCACAGTCTCTGTCCACAGGGAGCTTGGACTTCACAGGGACAGGGACTGCTGCTGCCCCAAAAGGGCAGCAGGCCGGAGTTGGTGTGTGTGGTGACCCAGTTTCAGCAGCGTGAGGTGGCAGGGGCTCCCTGGGAGAGGGGCTGGTCGCGCACTGGCTACCAGCCCTGTCCCTGGGGACTATCGAATAGTTATGTAACCGTTAAATTTTGATGCGGTTACACAATTATTCAGTTACACAATATCAGATATCCCTAGTTTGTAAGTTTTCAGTATTTATTGTTTAAAAGTCAGAGGCAGGATGTTACTTCAGTGTCAGGAATTAGGACTTGCAGCTGAGCCGAGAACCAAGTGGCTCCACCTCTTTGGTGAGCCACAGAGAATGTGGAGCTGAATCAGGGTTGACTTGCAGCAAAATCACCTGATTGGCCAGACCGTCCAGAAGATGGTTGGAAAAGTCACACTAGTTGTTAAACCCAGCCACAGAAGCAATTCAGTGTCTGCTCAATGCCCTTAGATGCGATCACTGCTGTGCCGGCCTTATCCCCCCGCCCACCATCAATTTCTGCAGAATCCTTTGTTCAGATATGAAAATACACCTGAGAACTAGGGGCAACAAGTTCCAGCCTTGTTCCTGTCATGTTTCAGCCCTACTCCTTGCCTGATTTCTGACTCTGGCTCCCTATTAGAAACTAGGGTTTAAACTGAAGTTTTCATGTGTAGAATTTATATTATTATTTATCTGTGTATATAAATTGTAAGAGATTATGTATACTAGTGAAATAAGCTGTTCATTTGTTTAATATACATATATATGTGTTGGTAATTTTTAATTCCCAGAAACTGCAGTCTTTTAGTCATTGCTGCCTCCACCACATATACCTCTTCTTCCCCCATGGGCAGTCACTGTTACTCCAACACTGTCTGCTGGCTTTCTGAGATATAATGCTCTTCACTGAGTCCATTGCTACTCCAAAAAAGTTCCTTTGTCTGGCGTATTGATGTTCTGGAAGCAAAAATTTATTTTGAATGGAGAGAAAAGATTGGGAAACATGTCACAGCTTTGTTCACATTTTAATAACTGTTGAATCATCACTAGGGAGGTAAGTGACTAGTCGACTAGTGACTTGACTAGTTGCTCCTCCTCCCCTCATTGCTGCCTCTGTTAGAAGCTGGTCCCCCCCCCAGCACCATCTCCACGGGGGGCAAGGGAGGCAGAGGCGTAGTGGGGTACCAGGCGCAAGCTGGGAATCAGCTGATTCCCATCTTGCACCTGTCTCCCCTGCTGCACTTGTGCTTTTTAAATGTATTTTTAAAAGGCAGAGCCACAGCAAGGATAGCTCTTGGGGCCGGGAGCTAACCCGGCTGCAGCTCTGCAGTTTCCCCCCCTATCAACTAATTGATTAGTTGATAAAAATTCCATCGACTAATCGATTAGCTGATTAAATGCCATTTAACATCCCTAGTCATCACCACTGTAAATCTTGCTGCCTTGCCCTAATTTATTCGTCTGTTAATTCTTAGCTTTCTGCAGAGTGATCCAAATGAATTCACAGAAGAATGTAGATACACAATAGTTACAAAAAGAAGAAATTACGTATTGAGTGATTTTTAAATAATACGTTTATTGTTGACTATGTTCTCTAGACTTCTCCCTTTCTTCCATTACAAGTGTCTTGGCTAGCTTGACAAGTCTGTAGGGATTTTCTTTCACTAAAATGAATAATTCAGATTAGACAGTACATAAACTTACTTCATCTAATGACCTTTCAGTGTCTTTTGCTGGCTTACTTTTCATATCTTATTGAACCCACTCTTGCCTTTGGCTGATATGTTCCAACCAAATTTTTGTGTCATGCAAACAGATGGTCTAGCATAGCTCTTCAGTAGAATCAGCCATGTCCATAAGTAGGTCAGCTGGAGCTGCTAACATTGCTTTAATGTATGAAAGCAGAACATCACCTCCTTTAGAGTGCTGGGCAAGGCAGAGGCTTTTAGTAAAACAACACATCTTTCTCTCTATTGTCTGAGGGAAAGGGACAGAACAATTCCTAATGGTCGTTATTTTTACTGTATTATACTTCAGACACTCCATGATTTTTTGGGGAGGGAGGGAAATATAGTTGATTTATTTTATTTTTTTTAAGTACAGCTTTTACAGTATTAAAGAACATTTTATCTCCTTAGTAATCTGACGCTAAAGTTTCTTCCACTGGAAGACAAGAAAGGGATTTTGTTGCTGAAACTGAAGGATGAGCTCTGCTACAGAAGCCATTTTTGTGCTTCCAGTCATGCAGGGATCACCATGGTGGTATGTTGTTGGTTTTTTTTTTTTTTTTTTAAGCAATAGGCAGCTTATCTTTTGGACCTTTTTTCCTATAACTACTCATGGTTGCCATCGTTGGTTGGCAAGCTTCTTGCCTGGCTCTCATGTTGGATATCATCCACTTGAGAGTACCCCATCGGTAGGGCTGCCTCGCAGTGGACATCAGTGTGATGCTCTGATCAGCGTCTCTAGTCCTTTCACAGTTCTGGCAGCCCAGTGTTCTTTGGAAGCTGTGCACTTGTGTGGACACGGTGGAGAGATTCAAGTGTGGTCCAGCTGATTAGCGGAGCACACACAGCTAGGTTTTTTTCTCTACTGAGGTGTACGTTCACACGTCTCAGTGCACACAAAATTATTCCACACATGGATGGAAACAATTTGAAGAAAAGATTAGACGGAACTGTGAGTTTGCTTCATTTATGCTCAGTAATTCCTGGAGATAATGAAAAGACCTTGCTATTGTCTTAAACTACAGGAAGAAACAGCCAGCTCTAATTATAAACAGGGTGATTGTAGCCATGTTGGTTCCAGGATATTAGAGAGACAAGGCAGGTGAGGTAATACCTTTTACTGGACCAAATTCTGTTGGTGAGAGAGACAAGCTTTCGATTCTTCAGTTAGCTTTGATGCTATTGACTTGCAGAGCAGAACCCTGTGTGTGTTGTTTGGATCTTTTTTTTAGTACAATAGCAGAGAGAGTTGTTATCTTAAAGTGTATTTGGGGCAGTTTGTGGCATTGATTTGAGACAGATCTGTTTGTTTAAAATAGCAAAGAAAGAGGCTTCTGAGCATGCAAGTTTCTAGAACTTTTAGAATATCTTGCAGAACTCATACATTATTTAACTCTCCTTTAAAATTTTAGCAAGAGCCTTAGCAAAGTAACTCCACTGGGCTACTGAGGATTGACAACACCAACTGTGGAGGTATTAGGAGAAAAGTTTTGGTGGCTATAATTTAATTTCCCATCACCACTGTAGGACAGAACAATTTTGCGTACCAACAACCAGAAGCGTGTTACCTCAAGCAGTGATGGGCAACCTAAGCTAGTGAGTAGGCTTCATGAATGGTCCACCTTCATCTCAGTGGACAGCAAGATTATTGTAACCGAGACCATGTCCCAGGATTGGGTAGTTGTGCTAATCATGTTTACGTACCTAGAATTTTCAGGGTGTGCCAATTGAACTGTAGCAACACTTTGATTGGATGCAGGGGGAGTATACAGTCAATTTTGTGTGCGATAAGAATACACCGCACTTCACATGCCCTTGCTTTAAGTGTGTGTCACTTTAGTAATACCAGTAGGGGGGAAAAAACCTACATGGACAGAAATCAGCAGAATCTGGCAATCCTGCATGTTGGGAAGGATAAACAAAATGTCTTGTGAGCCACAATAGAACCCCGATGGGCTGCATGTTACCCACCACTGACCTACAGGGTCAAGAGGATCCTTCTGAAACAAATTTATAGGAGAACTGAAATGATTAATACTTTTTTATAAGGAAAGAAGAAAAGAGCTAAAAAATGAAATAGGGAACATTGTATTTATTAAAAGAATATAATCTACAGATTGGATCTTCCTGGTCCGGCACCCTGAGGGAATTTGCTAGACCAGGGGAGGTCCCCTGCCTGCAGCCTCCTAGCCCACTGCCCCTCCCTGCTGCTGGCTCTGCTACCACTGGGCTCCAGCCCTGCTGCCCCCTCAGGTGAAGGCCATTGTCAGCCCTGCCAGGGCTCTCTGGGGTTGGAGCTGCTGCTGGGCTTGGGCTCTGGCCCCGCTGGCAGCCCCGCATCTGCCCCACCCTGTAGGTGCTCCCTGGGGCCAGAGTTCCCTGGCCACCACTAGTCCCGCTTCTGCCCCACCCAGCTGGGGCTCCCCAAGGATGGGAATCCAGTCAGCCCCACTTCTGCCCCTTCCTGCTGGGGCTCTCCAGGAACAGGGGCTCCCACCAGACCAACTGCTGCCCCACCCAGCCGGGGCTCCCCGGAGATGGAGCTTCCCAGCTGTTCTTGGCCCCACTGCTGCCGGTCCAGGATGGGGCTCCTGAAAGGTGCATAGTAGTCTAGAAAGGTTTGAGAGCCACTACTCGGCATCCAAGCTTCTAGTTGTTGTCTAAGCTCCAGGGTGGTCCATGAACTGTAGAAAAAATAGGGTGTAGGGCCTAAATGAGGAGGAAGGCATGCTTAGAAGCTAACTTCACACAAAACAGTTGGAAGGTGGTGATAGAAGGACTAAGTCCTCAGACCTCTGTTATGGGACTTACTTGTCACCACAGTTTGTCTCCTTTCTGCTTCAGTCTCTCCCACTGAATGTGTTCCACTGTAATAAAATAATTGAATATTAATTTTAGCCAGAGAGAGTGAGATTCACACTCTGGCAGTGGTCCCCAAACAGTGGGGCATGCCCCCCCAAGAGGACAAGGAGAAACCCACCCATGGGGGGTGGATTGGAACGTAGGGTTGCCAGGTGTCCGGTATTCACCCAGACAGTCCAGTATTTTCTCCTCCTGTCAAAAAAAATTCAGAGAATACCAGACACCTGAGAGGTCCCCTATCTTCTGAATTTTTCCCTGGCCAGGAGGTGAAAATGCCGGGCACCTGGCAACCCTACAAACACTCAGCACCCCGAGTCCCCACTGGCCCCCAACACCCCCAGCCCCCATGCTTACCTGGTTCCCCAAGGCTGCCAGCACAAAATGCTTCCCCTGGGTCTTAGTGCTCAACTGCTCAGTCTTAAAGGGGACATGCTGTTTTAATGCTGTTTTATTTTAATTTTTTTTTTTGGCTTAAGTCCTTGGAGTCCTTTTTTTTTCCCTTCAACAACTTTGGTCTCCCTCCCCTTTCTTCTCCAACAGAATTTTTTCCCATTTTTTTGGGGGGGGAGGGGAGGCAGGGGGGTGTTTGGTATTTTTGTTTCAACCATCTGGCAACCATAATTGGAAGTTGTACCCAGTCCCCTGCTCTGCTCTGACCCACTTCTGACCCCACTTTCACTCCCACCTGCAGCTCTGGGGCTAGCCCCAGCTCCCAACTGCAACTCCCGCTTCCAGCCCCTGCTTCACGCCAGCACAGCTCTGCTTCTAGTTGCAGTTCCTCCCCCATCCCTAGTTCTGCCCCAACTGTGCAATAATGGAGGAGGAGCACAGACAGATTCCATTACTGGTAATGGGGAACACAACTGAAAAAGTTTTGGAGCCATTGCTTGATAGTCCAGTAATCATAGCACCTGTCAGAGAGGTGGCAGTTCACAGTTCAAATCCTGTCTCAGTAACTGGAGGTGAGATTTGAAGTAGGGCTCACCCACATCACAGGTGACTATCCTAACTGCTGGGTTAAAGGTTAGAAAGAAAGGCCTTCTCTATTTCTCTCCCCCAGCTGTTTTGACTGAGGTTAGGTGGCCTCTGAACACGCCTACCAGACTGGACCCCGCATGCAAGATAGGCAGAGTAGCACCTATCTCATTTTCCCCTAGTCCTGTGATACTTAGTCCATGGCTTGTGAGCCACATGTTGCTCATTGCCATGGAACCTATGGCTCTTCAAAATGCCATCAGGAGCACCATGAACAGCTGATTCACTGGGGAGCACTCTGGGAAGGAGCAGGGCTGGATTAATGCAGAGATATTAGAGACTGCAGCCAAAGGGCCCACAAAAACATCTCCGGGCCACCAAAAGTCCAGATGATTTTATGGGAGTCTCTTAGCCTGGGGCCCTGTGCTGCTGCTCTTAAAGCCCCTGTGTTAATCCAGCTAGTGAGTGGGCAGGCAGCTCCCCATGCTGCTGTTCCCCATGCTGCTGTTCCCTGGGCTGGAGCTGTGCAGCTATCAGGGGAAGTGCTGACACTGTCCAAGCATTGACCTCACCTGCAGGCATTGCACCTGCAGCTCCTAGTGCCAGGAATCCTGGCAAATGAGTGTTGTGAGGGGGATGCCCAAAGATGAGAGCAGTGCATAGAGCCACCTGGCTAGGGTAATTAGGGAGCCTGCTTCAGCTCTGCTTTGCCCCCAGATGGGAGCTCTCTGAGGTAAGCATCCTGTACTCCAACCCCCTACTCTAGGTCTAAGCCCTTTCCCACACCCTAACCTCTTATCCTGAGCCCCCTCCTGCACCACAAACTCCTCATGCCCATACCCCTAGTCAGAGCCCTCCCACACCCTGACCCCAGCCTGAAACCTCCTCCTGCATTCTTAACCCCTCCATGCAATAATGTTAGCTAAATGTGGGGGAGGGGGGGCGTGTTGTATTGAAAATTTATTGGAAAAATTTAAAGTATGTGCATGCTTGTGGGGGCTGTAGGACATTCCGTAGTTATGTGGTTCTTTAGGTTAATGGTGGTTGCAAATGTGGCTCTCTAATCATATAAATGTGTGTACCACTACTCTAGTCTGTGGATGGATCACTGGCAGAGATAGGCACTTATCTGAAGCCCAGACTTAGGCAACTTAAGTGTATGTCTCCATTATGCAGCTTTCAGCAGCAAGGCTGTGTAAACACAGCCCTGTCACTAAAAGTCAGCATGTGAAAATACTGTTGGCACTTCTGCTGACAAAATACTTCTACCTCCAATGAATGTATTTTGCCTTGTTGGTGTGAGAGTGCTCCTGTTGACAAAGCAGCATTCACATCTGCACTTTTGTGGCAGCTGAGGATGTTAAGTATCAACTAACTGAATAATCAAATAGTTGATGCATTTTTGAATTGACTATTTGATTAGTCAATAGGGCACCTCTGTCTTTGAAGTGTAGCAATAGCCCTAGGGCTGTTGCTACACATCAAAGGCGAAAGCCCCGCATGGAGCCTGGGATCAGCTGAGGACTCAGCTGACCCCAGGCTCCACGCGGTGCTGCCTCTTTGAAATGCCTCGAGGAGCCCGACGCCAGGCTTCCCACAGCATTTGAAAGCAGCAGCAGTGCTGCACAGGGTCAGCAAGGGAGTCCCCAGCTACTCCTGGGCTCCACGCGGGGACACGCCAGCTGGCCCCAGGCTGCATGTGGCATTTCAAAGCGGCGGTTGCTGCTTTGAAGTACTCCCTCCTCTTCCCTCCTCCCCCGCCTCTTTCTGATAGAGGCAGCAAGGTGGGGGAAGCGACTAGTCAACTATCCTGTCCACTATCCAATAAGCATTTGTTTATTGCAGCATTTCCCAAACTGTGGTCTGTGGCCCAGTACCGGTCCTTAGGAAAAAAAACCAGGCCTCAGAAAAATTTTTGCGAGAGAGCCCGCCTCTCTGCCCGCAACTCCCAAGATGAACGCCGCACTGAACTCCCAGGGTCAACGGAGGTAGCGTGGGCTTCCTGCGGGGCCAGGGGGCAGTTCTGAAGCTGCGCGCCAGGTCCCAGAAGTGCGTAGGCAGCTCTCCCCCCTGCCCCAACAGCCGGCGCGGTACCTAAAATGCCGGTCCATCGCGCGCTGGGGACTTTGTTCCCCTGCTGCCTTCCTGCACGCGTGGGAGGGGATGAGGATCCGGGACTGTGCCGGCTCCAACTGCTCGGGCGACGCATGCTGCCGTGGGGAGCGGAGAAGCAAGATGCGCACTGCTCGAGCGGTTGGGGCTGGCGCGGTCTGGGACTCTCCCTCCCCCCGAGCAGGAAGGCATCAGGCATGCAACGGACCAGCGTGTCAGGTACCGCGCTGCTTTTTGGGGGACAGGGGAACAGCCTGCACACTTCCTGGGCCTTGGTAGCTACAGGATCCCCAGGTATCGATACCTGTCCCCTCCCCCTGCCAAACCCCCACAAGTACCCTGCCCCAGCACCCACAAGCACCCTGTCCCTTGCCCCAGCAGTCATTGGCACCGTTCCCCAGAACTCTGTCCCAGCACCCACAAACACAGTTGGGGCCACATTAGTGAGGTTTGAGGGGTTTGGAGGGGTTGTGGTTTTGTATCTCACTTGTGTGGCCCCGACTGACTTTTCTGTTGGCTGAAGTTGGCACTGGGGGCTTTGGGAGGATGAGAAACAATTTATTTGCATAGTCATCATTTGCTTAATGAATATGCAGATATGCAAATAAATGTTACAGGTCTTCCAGAAGCTCATGAAAGGATTTACTGGTCCCCAGTATCAACAAGTTTGGGAACCCCTGGTTTATGGGATTGTCCTTCACCTCCCTATTGGCAGCAAAACTGTCATTCATGGTGTGGAGGGGTTTAAGTATCTATGAATGACAAATTCTGTTGGTAAAGTGCAAGTGTAGACCTACCTTCAATAGGATGCACCCCACTTATCAGCATCACTCTCTGATTAGATTAGGTGGCTCTGGTTTTCATTTGTGGTTGTGATTTGTAGGCACTCTTGCACACTATTCAGGAGAGCCTAGGCATCTTACTCAAGCTTTGTGGATTGCCGGATTATTTCCCTGTTACTCTAGGTGCCTAAAGTTTAGACATTGCAATGATCATCATCACAATGCCTAAATCCTTTGTGCATCCAGGCCTGATTATCCTATAATTATTTGCAGACCATTAAATTGTATATTGATCTTAATCTGTAAATTTCTCAAGGCATGAAACAATAATTAATGACAATAACAATCATTTCTGATGTCTGTACTGTTGATTGAACCACCTTCACTCTCTCTCAGAACTTATCAAAAGAATGGCTTCCCGTTACCATACTTTGGAGGATTTAATGGCATATTAGTTTATCTCCTTGAGCATGCATTAGTTGAATATTGGTTCCTCCTGTTTGTTGTTTTTCTGAGCAAAGGTGTGCATGTGAGACAGGCATTCTTCTGTAACTGCTCTACTCTTGTAGGAGTGGATTTCTTCCTTAGCAAAATGCTTTGTAGTGTGCATATAGCAAAAGAGAGAGAGACGGAAATATTAGTCTGTGCCAGCAATTATTTACCTTTTTAGTAGGATTTGACAGTAAAGGCGACAACTGACATCTGTATCTCTGGACAGGCAGCCTTGTGTGCATATGTCAACATATTGTAAGCGCCTGTACTGTGATGCACCGATAAATACTAGGTGTGCTTTGGTGCCATGAAACTCAGAACTATGTTTGAGATTCTGTGAAGTGTCATTTGAATGGATTTCGGGAGGTGACTCTTGTCAGCAGGGTGCTAATAATGTGTTACATGCTTATGGCATATCTTTGCTTTTGTGTTTATGGCACAGCTACACAGGAAATAGGTCAGTATAATTATATCACTCATACTGCTGCCCTGATCCAGGCAGTGAAACCGACCTAACCCCCTGTGTAGACCGGGCTATGTATATGAGGGAATTCTCATATTAATGTGGCTACTGCATCTACTGACAAGCCCTCCAGTGAAGACACTACTTATACAGACAGAAGTGCTACTGCAGCTCAACTGCTGCAGTGCAGCATGACTACAGCATTTCAAGTGTAGACTAGTCCTTAGTCCCTCCTATACAGTAAATGCTCATCCTCTCTTATGCTGTTGTAGAGGCAATTGGCTATCCTTAGATTTCAAGTATATTTGCACTGTACCTAGCATATTTTGGGTGCTGCTATAATTCTTATACTAAATAACATTCAGTCCTTATTAAACAGAACATGGAAGTTGCTAGTGGTCATACTTTTGATATACACATGCATTGTTATTGGTTAAAATATTTTATAGTGTTCACTACTAGCCTGTTTAGGTTTATATGGTTGCCTTGTGAAACCTTTCCTTAAGGCTGAAATCTTGGTGTGGGGTTTTTAATTTTTTTCCAATTAACTTCTAATCCTGTGTCAGGCATCAGATCCCTTTGTACTCCGTTGCAGAGTGTATAAATTTCATACTGCAGATTGTAGTAAATCTGCATAGTAACCAATCTGGACTACCTAATCAGGAATCTCCTGTACTGCCTGGAAATGAGACATACAAAAGGAAATGCTCTTCAGCCTCCTGGGAAGGTCAACAAGGTGGTGTTGAGACTTAAAGTAATCTCTGGTCTGGATCAAATTGAAAGCTCTAATTGATAAGAGATTAGTCTTGATAAATATGTCCTACTGTCACACGTGATTAAAAGCAGTGAGATCCACTTATAGTGAATTGTGTTGGAGGGAAGGAAAACTAAAGTGGAGTCCCTTTGAGTTCATTACAAGATACTGTAGAGACTGAGGGTGCAGAAGGATCTATGGATTGAACAGTTGTAGGATTTGAGAAGCAAAAATCACTCTTTTCACCACTTATGTCAGGAAGAAACCCTTAAGGTAAGGGTATTGTATTTCAGAAGTAGATATTGTAAGTTTGACTTAAAAGTTATTACAAGGCTATTTTAAAGTGCACATGGCTGTGTTGTGCTGCACTAAAATCGGCTGCTTTGTAACTGGGCTTTGTCTGAGAAGCAACTAGAATGCACAGTGCTTTTGAACTCAGGACTGATTTGTTTTTGCTTCATGGGCAGTCAGCATCAATGTTTTTGAACAAAACGGAGGAGGCTGATTACCAAAAGGTTTCCTGATAATGCGGATACGAAGCTCTTAAAGGGAAACAGGAAGACAGAAATTTTCAGTAATAATTAGCGGGTCTTCTGCATTTTGTGACATTATGTATTAACTGTAAAAGAAGCAGAATTAAATATTTGCAGTATGCAGGAGTCTGGTTAGGATGTCTAGCAGCACTGCTGGGGGTGGGGGGGCAAAACATGGACTAGAATGCTGAAGTATGCAAAATGCCTTTCTTTTATTGGACTCGGGTGCTAAAGAATAATTAGCATGACACATTAAAAGCCAGACAACTTCCATGCTGGCCCATTATGAACTTTAGCTGTGGATGTGAGGAGGGTGTGGATTTATTTACAAACAATCTCCTGAGTTAAACGTTCTGCATTCTTTTTCCTGTTTGAAGAATGCAGCTTTATTCCTGTTCTGGGAAACAAGCAGGGCATGGCTTCAGACTGGATATAAAGCACTAGTCTCTTCTCTTAAGGACCCCTCCCCCTCCAACAAACAGACACACACGAGAAGGGCTTGTTCCACGGAAGCAGCTGTGAACACAGGCAGATCATATAACTCATAGCTGTGGCTAGAATCGGACTTGAAAGGATTACAAAAGGGAAAAGATCTAGAAGAAGGACACATGAGACTAAAAGGGTAGCTCTGCTGGTTAGTAGGTTAGTAGATTACTACTTGCTTCCCCTGAGGCTTGACTTAGGTCATTCATCTCTCCCTCTCGCGCAGTGTGTGTGGAGGGGAGGGGACTAGAAAACCTGCAATCAGAAGTACATATCTGGGTCAAGAACAAACTATCAGGTGAGTTTGATTTTTTTTTTTCTGGAAGTAGCGACGAACAGTCATTATTTCCTCTTATGTCTCTGTATGCACCAAGACAGACTAATAAAGCTTCTTAATATTTAATCGTCCCTCTCCCACCCACGCTTTTATTTTGCTTCCGCTGAATACTGTAGTCAGATAATCAGACTTGCCACGTTTTTCATGACTGTTGCTCCCTTGAATTTCTGGTGTTAAAAGTTTGGCAAGACTGGCGAAGGGGGTTGGGATGCGGGGAAGAGAGTGAGTCGGTCAAGGAGGAGGGGGCTGGGAGGGACAGCCTAGCAGAGGAAAGCCTTAATATTTACATTTGCTGGCTGCAGTTGGAGGTTCTGAACAGTCATGTGCTGTGATAGCTGTGATAGAAGTTGCCTAAATTACGGAAGCTGCAAGAAAGATCCAGGAGAGCAGTGAAATAGCAAGTGATAGCCAGCTCCAGCTACTTCAGTGTGTTATGTCCTTTTTCATTTTGCATCTTTTCTGTGACTAAGGTCATGTCTACACTTGAGAGCTTACAGCAGCACTTTTATACTGATGCAGCTGCACTCGGTGTAAGATCTGCTGCTATAATTAAATCACCCTCAGCAAGCACTCCCCTGGCATAATGCTATCCATACTGGTGCTTCTGCTGGTGCAACTTATGCTCTTAGCACCGCTGTGAGGAAAGGCAGTATTTGTATGCTTTCAGGTACCCCTGAGCGACATAAGTTGTATACAGAAAAAAGTGCTAGAGTAGACTTAACCTAATGTTTAGTTCTCATCTCTGCTACATAATGGACTATGCCCAGAAACTTTTACAGATGTTTCAGAGGAGTGCCACCATGGATGGACAGGGCATACCTTTTTAAACAAAGGTTGCTGAAAACTATTCTTGGGACTACGTGGATGATACATTTCCCTATCCTGTTTTTTGTGGCTCTATATGTTACATAATATTGCTGGAAGGAGTGACAACTTAAATTGCTCTCCTGACTTTTTTTTTAATCCTCATTGTAATTACTCTGTTTTATAGATACTGAGGTAGAGTGGCTAAGTGACATGTTTAACGCCATAAAAGAGGCAGGATTGTGCCAAAATTATAACTCTTGACTTGTTCCAAATTCTGTGCCCAGACCACTAGATTGTATTTCTGGGTTGATTGTGGTCTAAAATAATAGGTTTCAAGGCTTTTTGGAAAACAAGAAATAACTCATTGGCTTGGAGGGAAAGAGATTTTCAGCAAAGAACCTGAAATAAGGACAATGCAAATATGTAGGTAAGGGAGCAGAATATGTTGATGTAGCCTTTCAATTCACATAATATGTAATTATAGTAGTAGGAAATGTATGGAGAGAACAGCTGAGTTGCTGTTAGCATTACTGTTGTATCTTTAATTTCTGCATTTCCTTAGCTAGCCTTAGTGTAAAAATCTTTAAGGCAGGGACTGTGCTCATACGGTGCTGAGCACAGTAAAGGTCCTGGTTCTTTTCTGGGGCTCATAGCTGCTACTGCAATACAAATAATAATGATTCTGAATCCCAGCATGACTTTTTTTCATGTTGCAGTAGTTATTTCCCCCTTGTGATACCACGTGTCCTGTAGCAGCTGCTCTGATAGCCTTTCGCCTGCATCCAAGGCTTGTTTACAGTGTTTTTGTGACCTTTTTTTTTTTTAAACAAAAATTTTTTCACAGATTCAGCTCAGAGGGCATCATGCTACTGTTGAGAACAGCTAGCAGCCATCAGTGCTTTAATCACCGTGGCATGTATGCCTGCTTTCAGTAGGAATACATTTGAGCTCCAGCACCCTCTTGGAAGCTTGTATAAACAAGAACTTCTACCAGAGTGATGTGTTATGTCGTGGGGAGTTTCGCAGTATAGGAAGAAATCAGTGGAAATGCAGAGAGCTGGAGTAGTTGCAAGTGTCGATTTTATTGCATAGCACAGAACTAACTAGAATAAGCCCAGACTAGCTGGGCTGACCCCAGTGACCTACTCAGTTACTATAACAACAAGATCTATATCTACAACCCAATATACAACATGATGGAGCTGATGAGAAATTGGCAAAACATACTATTGCTGACAAGGTTCAAAGTTAGAGAAGCGCCTGTCTCTAGGCAGGTTCTTTCAAGACCAGATACAAAAGGATGGGAATATGCAATTCACACCTCCCTCTTCCCCAGCCAGGCATTGAAAGCAATGAAATCTTCCATGAAGCTTCCAAGGTTGCTTTTAAACCTAAGCACTTTGCATTGGGCCAGCTTATCTGAGGAATCTTGAAAATACAGGCTGTATTATCCTACTATCTAGTGCCTGCTTGTTTTGGCATGCTGAGATGGGTCATACGGGATTTCTGCCTGATCCTCTTACATATCCTTGGCCCTGTAGCTTAGCAACCCTCTTGAAGACAAGGAGGTTGGATGGGTCTCCCTCCCATCCCCACTACTGAACCTCAGAGTGTAAATTATCTTTTTCTTTAACAAATTCTCTGTTATAAAAAACAACTTCTATGAAAAAGTCATTGAGGTCTAGTCTGCAGAACAAATGGCTTTATTAACAGTAATGACTGGGAGGATGGTTTTGCAGCAGCCTTTTCTTTGACATCTTTTAATTTAAAGTAACACTGTGGGCCAGGGGTGGGGGTGCTCCAGTTTGGCTGGGCTGGAGCAGCCCCCCCACCTGTGGTGCAGAGCAGGAAGCCCGGCTGGTTGGAGCAGCGCGCCCCACGCCTGCTTTGGGCTAGTCGCTGCTCCAGTTTAGCTGGGTAGCAGGGTAATCACTTACCGGTAATTGGTTAACCCTTTACATCCCTAGCCCCACCGTCAGTCCTTTCCTTTTTCTTGCAAAGGAAGGTTCCTACCATCCTTTCCTAACTTTGAATAACAGTTTGAGGCAGGGGGGTAGTAGGTGGAAGAAATAGAGTGGATCTGATGGATCCAAAGACTTTCAATTCCCTGTACTTTATAATATCAATTTCCCCTAGGGTTGCCAGATGGTCTCCCAAAAAATACCGAACACGCAGACTAAACATTTGTCGAGGGGGGGAAAAAAACAAAAAACCAAAAAAACACTGCCACGAACACACATGCTATGCTTAACTTTATTATAAACAGTCTTCATCCTACACCATCTCTATGTAAAGAAGTTTAGAAGTAATTGTGCAAATGTGCATACTATTTTCATTGTTTTCTATTCCTCTAAAACTAAGGCTATAGAAGAGTTTAGAAGAACTCCTTTTTATCCTGCAGCTGAAATGATTGTAGAGAACTCCCAGCGCCGATCACGCCCCAGCTCCCAGCCACTCCCCCCCAACCCCGCTAGGCTTCTGGGCTTCTGATGCGCCCAGAGCAGAGATTGCAGCCCCGCCTCCCAGCTGGGACTCCCAGGCTGGGAGGCGGGGCTGTGATTGGTGCTGGGAGCCTGTGATTGCGCAGAAGCCTGGCGGGGGGAGTGGCTGGGAGTCCCAGCCACACACCCCGCCCCCGCCAGGCTTCTGCGCAATCACAGGCTCCTAGTGCGGATCGTGGCCCTGCCTTCCAGCCGCTCCCCCCGCCCACGCCAGGCTTCTGTCTGGTGCGCAGCCGGAAAAATCAGAAAATTATGGACATTGCACATGTCCAGTATTTTCTGACTTTTTTTTTTGCCGGACTGAGAGCGCAATTGCCGGACTGAGAGCGCAATTGCCGGACTGTCCGGTAGAATGCCGGACACCTGGCAACCCTAATTTCCCCACACTAAGTCAGATCTCCTATTTGTAGTTGCATTTGCAGTGTATGTTGCTCTTTTTTTTTTTTTTTTTTTTTTTTTTTTTTGTGAAGCACTGGAAATGATGCATTTAACACTTCATTAGGGTTGTATCTGCACTGGTAGACATGGAACCGCTAATTCACCACTGCCATGAGAGCAGCAGCGGCGGTGGTGGTGGTGTAAATAAGGCTCAAGGTGGGTTTTTTTTAACCATCTTTTATGCAACTCAGGGCAGTTAGAAGACTGTTAAAATCCCCTCAGCCTGATTTCCCTATGGAGTTAGGAAGGAATTTCTGTCATGTAGGGTATCGCATTGGCTATGCAATTTTTTTTTTTCCACCTCTTAATATCAGATACTGCTCAATGTCAGAGACAACATACTGCACCTGACAGGCTGTCCTGATCCATTATGGCAAATTTGGTGTTCCCAGTCAGCACATTCCCCTGTCATTCTGTAATAGTATGTAGTACACAGGACAGTGTGAACTGGCCCACATTTTGTTCATATGTGTCCACTGGTTTTGTAGAAATAACATTTATATTTTCATTTGTACTCGTATATTCCACATCTGTTGCTGGGGCACCTTGACTCTGGCTGGGGAAGCAGACACGAACATGTTCATGCTCTCTCATCTTTTCTTTAGTTGTTATCTTTCTGTCTTTTGTTCTTACACATACTCTGAGAGAAGAGAGATTTCTCCTTCCTCACACCTCCCTATAGACTGGATGTTTAAGGTCCCCCAAAACACTCAGAAGATCAGTGTGAAATATAAAGTGTACTTCTGGGCTACTAGTATTCTGCTAGGCTATCAGCCTCTTTTTCAGAATTTTGATGTTCCAGTTTACTTTGCCACATTAATTTTCAAGATAAAATTTAGAAAATTGACAAGCCTGCCAGTTTGACAGCTTCTTCCCTGTCAATAGCAACCCAGCCATGGCTTTTGCAGTGTAGCAGACAAAAATGTCCAGTTAGTCATTGTTCACAGAGTTCTGTAAATGTGCCCAGCACTAAACAAAATATGGAAACATAAGGTCAGTCCTGCAGTTTATGAACTAGCTGTGACAAAAATAATACGAGACACATTTCACATACAAGAGACTTAATTAAGAAGATTGCTGTAGGAAAACTTGGCAAAGGAAGTGGGACTTGGAGGATGATATGTAAGAGAGAGCACATTTTACTCAGAAAATAGGGAGACAGTTGCAAGTATATAGGGGTCTGCAAAAAGACGGTATCTAAGAACAAGACTGGGGGAAGGAGACACGAGGAGCGTAATCCAGGAAGAGAGGGATGGGGAAGAGTGAAGTCAATTTGGCAGGGTGAGGTAAAAGGAGAGAGATAGGCATGTTCAGTGTTGTACAGAGGCTTGATGGTCAGGACAAAGAGCCTGTACTTGATGCAGAAGGAGCAATTAAGCCAGTGAAGATATTTGAGAAGAGGGCACGAGAGAAACTGGAAAGGTTCCAGAGGTGAATAAAAAAGATGATCAAAGCCATATGAGCAAAGGCTATTTAATTTGGAAAAAAGGAGATTAAAGGGGGAGATATGATAGACTTTCAAGTATTTGAAGACCACTGCCATAAATTTTTTTTTCCTCTTGCCCCACAGGACAGAAGGTTCCCCGTTACTGGTGACAGTACTTGCCAAAATATGGAGCAAGCTCCCCCATCCTACTAACAGCAGCAACACCATCCCCCATTTTTATTCAAATTTGTTTTTGTGAGCAGTTCTGGAATGGGGTAAAATGGGCAACTCCCCAGGGCAGATTAAAGATACTAACTTCATTCATTCTCTTCAGGTTATTGGGTGTTTAGTACTCATCTTGTATGTAGAACAGCAGCAGCAATGGCCTTCACCCTTCTGTCACCATTTTGTTTGAATGTGTGCATGCTGCATTTGCTAGCTGGATAGCACCTATTCTCCAAGGTGATGAGACCTTTCAAACATATGTGCACACAGCTTTTCTATAGGAAAGTAGGACATGAGGGAGTCTTCTTTCCCTAGAAGTGTTCTAGCTTGGCAGATGTGAGCCTCTCTGTCAGCAGTGGGTACCTGAGTGCAACTGCTGATTCGTCCTTGCCACAGGCTTTCTGGTTAATAGACGAGGGGAAGGGCCTGTTCTCAATCAAGAAATAGGGTTTGTTTTTAAAAACAAACTTGAAGTAAAATATTTGTTTTTATATTTTAAAGCTACACACCTATTTTATGCTAGTTTTAAAAGGGTAGGTTAGATGGTGTCATGAGAACTACACTTTAAACTACAGTCATTGCTACTTTGTTGTATCTTCTGGGGAGGGGATTAAGTAAATTTGGTGCAGTTGGGATTTTGGTGACTTGCTGGAATCCAAATGGCAATTTTCAATTGTCTTCAGAAGGCTCAGTGTAGTCAAAACATTGGAGGTACTAAGGGTGCATCTACACTTCACCTGGAGCTTGAAATAAACTAAGAAATTTGAGCTACGCAAATTGCATAACTTATTTAGATTTAATTTTGAAATAGCACCAAATTTCTAAATCAGCTGTCTACACAGCACTTATTTCAAAATAAATCACTATTCTGAAATGTCCCTTATTCCTTGTGGAATGAGGTTTACAGGGACATGGGAATAGTGTGCCTGTGATATTTCAAAATAACGGGCACACTCAAAAGATAAGAATAGCTATTTTGGGATACTTCTGGTATCCCAAAATAGCGCTGCAGTGTAGACATAGCCTAATTGACCTAGTGGGAAGTGCTCCAGCAGGGAATTCCTGACTGGGTGGCTTCTCAGGACTTTGCAGCTTGAGGCCTTTGGTGGTGGTCGGGAGGGAGGGGGGGGGTGGAGAGGATCCTGATAATTGGCTGGAATTTCTGTATTGGACCAGGCCCTCTCTGAAACTCTGGCTTCAGTTTTACTGTAGCTTTTAACAGTTATAACTGCCTTTGTAATTTGTTGTTACTATTAACTCCTGATATAAATTATTTAAGAACTTAAACTCTCATCTGACATTTGTAGTTTTATCTGGGGGTTGTATTCACAGAACTGCTTGGATTTGCTTCCTCAATAGAGCTGGCTTCTTCCTCTGTGGTTCAGCAGCTAGCTCTGCTGTTCTCTTTGCCCAAATCCTCTTTCCCTTGGCACATATATAAGATGCAGAAGTTTTGTCTTTTTGAAGCTGGAAGGAATTTTACAGCAGAGATCTTTGTCAGTTTCTGCTCCAGTGGGAGGAACCTTTTAGCTATACTAAAACTGGTTCCAGATGAATTCTGAAAGGCCACAGTACATCTGGTCCCTTGTGTAGTTATACCTGTAAATCATAAGTATTCATGCTGTAGTAATCGCATATGCAGAATAGAGAACGGCTTAATATGTGATGATTTTGCAAGTTCCTTCTTTCCGAATCTAGTTGCAAATCCAGACTTGCGCACAATCAGAGCAGGGTGGATCCCACTCTCACCCTCTGGGAGAGAGGCCATCCTGAGAGCAAAGTCATAAGCAATCCATTCTTTTTAAATTTATTTTTAGACACTTTTAAAGTCAGTTCTTCTAGCTTTGCAGGATTTTACTGTATGTTTCAGTTAGATATAGAAATGTAGGGCTGAAAAGGCCTTCAAGAAGTCAAGTCTAGCTCCCTTCACCTTGGCAGGACCCGCTAAACCTAGCTGACAAGTGTGTGTCCAACCTATTTTAACTTGTTTTAAAACCTCCAGTGATGGGATTCTACAGCCTCCTGGAAGCCTATTCTAGAGCAGTGTTTCTCAACCTTTTTTTTTTTTTAAATAAAGTACCCCTTTAAAAAATGTATAAGTACCCCCGGTACCTATGGTTTTCAGACCCACACAATTTTTTTCTACCATTGCAACACATTTGTTTAAACAACTTAATCGTAACTGGGTGGGCAATAGAATTTTTGGGTGTAAAAAGTACAAAAAGCGCTCTAAAACTTAAAACAAAAATTCATTTTTCTCCAAATTTCAGTTGTGTTGATGTACCCCCCAGACTTCTCTCGAGTAGTTGAGAAACATTGCCCTATGCAGCCCTGTACTGGTGTCCCCCACCCTCGGGGGAGAAGTGGCTCCTCCTCATGGGGGGAGGGGTGAAGCTGTGGGGGAAAGTGGTTGCCAACTCTCCTGGACCAGACAGACCAGGCCCCATTTACTGCAGTGATGTCCAGTCTAGGAAAGGGCTCTGGAATAGCAGCAGGGAGCTGGCCAGAGAGAAGTGGCCCTTTTAAGGGGAAAGCACCACTTCTCTCCAGCTGTCAGCTGCTCCCTGCTCCATCTGAGTCCTTCAACCCATGATGGCTGCTCACCTCCACCTGGGGAGCAGGGGCTGGATGCTGAGCTTGGGGTGGGGGGAAGGGCTGCGGCTAGACCAGTGCTGGGCTGGGGGATGAGGAGGAGAGGCAACTGAGAGATGGGACTGGCAGCTGCTGAACTGGCATTAAGCCGGGGGATAGGGATGGGGGTGGCTGGAGCCCCAAATTTCGTGGTATGCTATGCAGCTGCATGTTTTGCGTGTGAGTATGGACGGCCTGGCTGTAGACTTCAGCCCTGATTGCTAAATCTGGCTTCCCATTACTGGGTCTTGATCTGCATCATATTGTTGGATCGCTAATTACATGAGACAGTATAACCCTGCAAATTCTTTTCAGCTGTTGTTACCCAGGCATTTATTTCCCATTTAGTATTTATGTATTTGTTGTTTTCTCACTAATTGAAGTAATTTACACTTGCCTCTTGCATTTCAGCTTGTTGAAACCAGAACCATTCTTCAATTTGTCATGCTCTATTTCTAATTCTGTCCTCCAAAGTGCTTGCAGCCACCCCTAGTATGGTGCCATCCACAGATTTTATATGCATAACTTCCACTCCATTATGGAAGTCGTTAATTAAAATATTGAATGGTACCAAACACAGAACTGATCCCTCCTGTGCTCTCCCAGTTTGTCAGCAAATCACTGATAACTACTTGCAGTGCAGACTTTCAAACAGTTGTGCACCCACCATGCAGTCATAATTTCATCTAGACCACATTGCCCTAGTTTGCTTATGAGAGTGTCATGAGGGACTGTCATAAGCCTTACTAAAATAAAAATGTCACATCTACTCTTCTCCCCATCTACTAGGCTAGTAACTGTCAAAAAAGGAAATTAGGTTGGTTTGCCATGATTTGTTCTTGACAAGTCCATGCTGGCTCTTCTTTATAACTCTAGTATCAACTAGGTATCATCTAGTTTATTGCCAGAAGATGGGATACTGAGCTAGACCGACTTTTCGTTTGACCCAGTTTGGTCATTCGTTATGTGCTTACGTAGATACGCTAATAAATTATTAAACAATCAGTTTTAAGTATCTTTACAAGTATTGAAGTAAGTCTCTGGATCCTCCCTTGTTGTTTCCTTTTTAAAAATGGGCACTAGTCTTCTGGCATCCTACCTATCCTCTAGTATTTCTTAAAGATAATTGCTAATGGTTCTGAGATTTCTTAGGTGGTTCCTTAAGTACGTGAAGATGAATTGCATCAGATTCTGCTGACTTGAATACATCTAATTTATCTACATATTCTTTAACCTGTGTTCCCTATTTTGGCTTGCATTCCTTCCCTATTTAATATTGTGTTTAGTGACTAATTACCATTAAACTTTTTCAGTGAATACTGAAGCAAAATAGGTATTGAAGACCACAGCTTTTTAGATATCATAAGCTGTGAGCTCTCCTTTCCTCCTAATTAGATGACATGCGCTTACTGCCTTTTTATGTTCTTTTCTAGAAGTAACTAATTTTGCACCTTAGTTTTTCTGATTTTTTTTTTCCTACATGCTTGTGGCATTCGTTGGTACTCCTCTTTAGCAAATTGTCTATTTTTTCACTTTTTATAGATAATTAGCATTCCTGATGGAGCCATATTGTCCTCTTGATATTCTTCCTATATTTCCCGTACATTGGGCTAGTTTGGAGTTATGACTTTAATTTTGTCTCCTAGAGGTCTTCCTGGAGTTGGTTATGCTTTTTTTGAAGCCCATTGTCTGTATTCTAACCATCTTGTTCCTTCCTTTCCTTAAAATCCTGAAACCTTTCCTGGATTTCACCCAGACTGCCTTCAGGTTCTACCAATTCCTTTCTGTTGGTCAGAATCAAGTTTAAAATGTCTGTTCCTATGATTACTTCCATTGCTTCATGTAACAAAAAATTGTTCCCAATACATTTCAAGAACTTACTGCACGTTTTGTGTTTTGCCTTTTAACTTCTCTAACAGATGTCTAGATAGTTAAAATCCTCCATTACCACATTTTGTGTTTTGTCTATTTCTATTTGTTCTAGAAGTATGTCATCTACCTCCCTTTTCCTAATTTGGTAGACGTCCTCCCATGGTTCACTACTGTTCCTCCCCCTTTATCTTTACTCAGAGACTTTCAGCTGGTCTCCCACCACCACCTCCTTTTGGACCTCAGAACAAACTTACATATTATTGATGTATAATGCATCATCTCCGTTTTTACCCTTCTTGTCCTTCCTGGGCAAGCTTCCTGCTATACCAGTGTTCCAGTTCTGACTTATTCCTCCAAGTCTCTGAGGTGCCACTTAAGTCATAATTGATCTTCTTTTGCTTCCAAATCTTCTTGTTTATTCCCTATATTCCTTGCATTTGTATAGAGACGTATTAGATGTTGATCAGATTTCCTCTTGTTGCTCCTATGACACTGTTGTAACTTTCCATGCCCCCCCTCCAAAAAAAAAAAAAAAAAGCTAAATCCTTTGTTCAAATCCCTTTTTGTTACACTTACCTGTGAGATTTTTTTTTTTTTTACCTGCCCCCCCTTTGACTCTAGTTTAAAGCTCTTCTCACCCAGATTGATGAGTTGGTGCTTGAAGTGGCTGTTACCTTTCTTGGTCAGATGGACCCATGTCTTCCCAGCAGAACTTCTTCCTGGAAAAGCGTCCCATGATCAAGGAAGTTAAAGCCTTCCCATTGACACCATCTGTGCAGCAAATCATTCATCTCCAGGATGCATATGTCCCTGCCTGGTCCCTCACCTGCAGTCCTGCAACCAGATGGATGGATGAGAACATAATCTGCACCCCTCACCTCTTCACACTACCTCCTAATGCCCTATGGTTTCTGCTGATCTGCCCAGGTCAATAATCTGTCAGTATTATTAATGCCCACATTAATGTGTGGAGCAGCACTGTGGAGTAATCGTGAGAGGGATGGATGAGCCTCAGTAACCTTTGTGTCAGGTGCAGGCCTCAGGTAGCTTCTAGATCATCATGTCAGATGGATGCTTCAGAAGGGACTCCCCAACCATTAGTATTTTACATCTCCTTCTCTCAGGCGTGGTGGTTAGGAGCTTACCAGACATCAGAGCAAATGGCTGCTCCTCCTCGGCTATTGGGGTCTACTCCTCTCCACCTGTTGCCAGTGCTTCATAATGGTTCTTTACTTTAGTGGATAAATAACCTGTAGGGCATGAGCGAGTCCTCTTCTCCCAGAGCAACTGATTCTGTTTCCTCCTCTGGTGCTGCTGTAGTTATCTGTGGTTGGCCAGCATTCGCCACCCCACATGTCTCCACTTGCATCCTGTTGGCGATATCTCCGCACTCCTGGATGCTATGAAGACAAGCTGCCACTTTTTGTCCCTATGTTACCTGCTTCTCGAAGGTCTCTTATCAATACACACTTCTCAAACCTGGTGGATCCCCCTGCCAAATTTGTATAGGCAGGAATGTGCAGGCCACATTCCCAACAAGTCAAAACCAGTGTGTCTGTGTATACCTGTCTCCTAGGGGGTCTCTCAGTATAGGCAGAGGAAGAGCTAGCAGTGGTGTTGGCGACACATCATTTTCCTCTCATAGCAGCATCTTCCTTGTAGAGTACCTGAAAATTAAGGAAACAAAAAACAACACACAACCCTATTTCACTGACTCCTTCCACTGGCAAACTCAGTGAGCTAGTTCCCTTACGGTTTGTCTGCATTGCAATTAAAAACCCATGGCTGACCCATGCCATTTAACTTGGGTTCAGGACACTCTGGCTCAGGGACTGTTTAATTCCATTGAAAATGAGTAGCTCTGTAGCATCTTAGAGGCTAACCTCTCTCTCTCTCTATATATATATATATATATATATGTATTAAAATGTGGTTAATCGACTAGTCAATAGGCACTTCCGCATTCCTCCTTTGAAATGTGTAAGAGCCCCCGCTGGGGCCCTCATACATTTCAAAGGAGGAATGCGGAACTCTGTGTACAGCCCAAGCCAGCGGGAAGTCCTGCTGACTCTGCGCTGCATGCGGGTGCCTTCTTGAAAACGCACAAGAGTCCCCAGAAGGGGCTCTTGTGCATTTCAAAGCCATGGAGCCTAGGATCAGCAGGGGAGACCCCAGCTGACCCCAGGCTCCAGGCAGCTGCCCCTTTGAATCGTGCGTATGGGCAGCTGATCCCGGGCTCCTAGTGGCTTGCAGCGTAGCATAGAGCCTGGGGTCAGTGGGAGACTGAGTCCCCTGCTGATCCTGGGCACCATGGCTTTGAAATGCACAAGAGCCCCCACTGGGGACTCTCGTGCATTTCAAAGAAGGCACTCGCATGCAGCCCGGAGTCAGCGGGACTTTCTGCTGGCCCCGGGGCTGTACACGGAGTTCCGCATTCCTCCTTTGAAATGTTAGTCGACTAGTCAAAAAACTATCTGATAAGCAAATGCTTATCGGATAGTCGACTAGTCTTTAACATCCTTATATTATCATTACCTCAGATGAGCAGAGTGGAGAGAAAGGGGGGACCCTCATAATTTATAACAGAGAAAGAAAGGGGGGTGGGAGAAAAGTACTCGTCAACATGTAACATTCAACACACAATTGACATAAAAAACTAAGTATGGGACACTTCCAGTCCACTCAGCCTCATTGGCACTGGCACTACAATTGTCAGGTATCTCTCCCCCGCACCTGGGAGGAGGTTTTGCCCATAAAAGTTTGATAATTAAAAAAAAAAAAACCTTTGGTTCGTCTCTAAGGTGCCACAGGACTACTTATTTTTGACGTTACAGACTAAGGCTACGTCTATACTACGATCCTCTTGCGGAAGAGGAAATGCAAATGGAGCGCTCATTTGCATATGTCACTCTCATTTGCATTTCCTCTTCCTTTCTCTTTTGTGCAAGAGGTTTTTGCGCAAAAAAGCACTGTGGAGACAGCACAAAAAAAATCTCTTTTGCACAAGAGATGCTCTTCCTCATATTTTGAGGAGAACGGCTCTTGCGCAAAAGGGGGTTTTTGTGCAAAAAGGCACCATCTCCACAGTGCTTTTTTGCGAAAAAACCTCTTAAGCAAAAGGGAAAGGAAGAGGAAATGCAAATGAGTGTGACATATGCAAATGAGCGCTCATTTGCATATTTTCCTCTTCTGCAAGAGGATCGTAGTATAGACGTAGCCTAACACAGATACTCCTCTGGGACCCTCCCACTATGCAGATCTTAGAGCCCAGGCTACTGCCCAAGCATCTAAATTACCACCCAAGTAATTAAATAGACCCTTAGTCTCAGCTCTGTGAGCCTAAGTCAGCTGGCACAAGCCAGCCATGGGTTTTTAATTGCAGGATACCAGAGACCCTTGGTCTCCTAGGTTCCTTTGTCTCAGCAGCCACGTCATTCTTTTTCAGAAACTTTAACTTTTCCCCACTTTAACAAACTGGACTAAAGTAGCTTTTTTGTATTTGAGACGGGCCATAATGTGTTTAGTTTTATTATTCCTCTCATGTTCTCATTTGGGTTTTTGTTGTGCAAGTCCGTGATGTGTTCATTGTAAACAAAAATAATTGGTTCTTAAAAGTGTATCCGGGAAGAATTGTAGTCAGCACTCTGCAATGTAATGTGATGTCCCTTACCAAGAAAGACATCAGCTGTTGTAATTGCTAAGTGCTGTAGGGGATTATGATTGAGTCCGCTTTGACGTGCAAGATGTAATATCGACCAAAGGAAAGATCAGAACTGGACCAAGCTACCCAGTTAATGATTTTAGATGCATTCCTGAAGTGTAATCATTCAATGCTGTGATTAAATCAGTTTTCTAAGGAATCCAGGCACACTCCTTATACTACTATAAAGACAGGTATTTTAAAAGAGCTAGTAGCCTGTTTGTGAGGTGAGGATATAACATAGTCCTGTGGGACAAGCGTAGTAGTAATGCTGGCTTAAGTGACATTTCCGAAGGCAAATTAACATTTTGCAAAACTGAAAACACGTTTTTTTTTCATTTTCTCTCAAATGTTTTGCCTTTTTGTTTTACTCCTATTTCCCATTTTTCTAAAGAAAGGAGATAAAGGATATAAAACCCAGAGAGAGATTCTGAATGAATCATTCAAGATTAGCTATGGAGAAGGTGTATGTCTTTTAGCACCTTATCCTGCTTTCTAAAATTCACAAGTACTGTAATGGGGTTTCCACAACCTCCAATGAAGACTGTTCACTATTGCATAGATCTGTCTTAATTCCATCCATTACTCCTAGCTTTGTTACTGTGCACAAGTCCTATTCCTCACTGGGTTCTATATCCTTTCAAAATGTAGTCTGTTGTTCTTTCTCCTGTTATCCTGTTCCTTAGCCAAAATATGCATCTTGCATGTTAACTTCACAGGTGCTCAGATCTGATATGATGGACATCATATTCAACCCCCTGTACTATAGATACATTAATCACTTCCTTGCTTTAAACATTTTTGTTGTGAATTTCCTCCAGTGCATGAATATCTTCCTGGTATTGAATTTCCCAGAATGGAATGAATTATTGCAGATGACTTCTTACAAGAGTCACGTAGACAATAGTCACTTCCATGCTCCATGACATGATTTCTTTGCGTGTGCAGCCTCAAGGACTGCCAGCCCTTTTTGGTGCCATTTCATTTTCCTCTTCACCTGTCTCAGCTTTACTGCTTTCCAGGATTCTTCCTCCCATTGACTCTCTCTCTCTCTCTCTCTCTGATTATTTTTCCCCTGCTATATTAGCTGGCATTTTTCCAAGTTCACTCTAATTTTCAAACCATCTGAGTCCCTTTGTATTATTTCCGTTTTCACTGGCATTTGCAGCAGTTCCCAGTTAAGTATCATTTGCAGATGTTGTTGTCCCATTGTTTAATCCTTCTTCCACACAATAAAAAGACATTAAATAAGACTAGGACTATCAGGAAATGCTTCTGCACAGCTCCTGTGCATCGCTTGTAATCATTCCTGTCAGTTTACTTCACTGGGACACTATTCTCGTATAAGACCATATTATGTAAATTTGGGATCAAAATTTCTTAATACTATATTGGAGGCTTTACTTTAATCCAAATATATTACATGTAACATGTTTCCAGCATTCACTGGTTTCATAATTTTAAAATAAGTCACTTAGCTGTGTCCTGCTCCAGTTCATTCATTCATGAAAAAATAAATAGTTTGAATTCCAGATGCCTATGAAGGTTTTTCTTTTAGTTATTCATTATTGGAGATGTTCTTAAGCTAATAAAATAAACCTATATAGCTTTCAGTGTATGATGCCTTTTCACAGTGCTGTTTATCTAACAAGTAATTTTTCAAACTGTGAAGTCCCCAACATTTGTTCCTTGTTGAAATAAAAAGTAATGTAGATTGGTGCAGCTTCAGAACAGACTTGTAAAAATTGATATTGCTATCTGAGGCTATGTCTAGACTGCAGAGTCTATGTCTAGACTCGTCCAGGGAACTCATCTGCTCTTGCGACATTTTTTGTGGAAGAGCAGATGTGCTCTTTCCGAAACCCTGTATTCCTCCAAAAGAGGAGCTTTTTCAAAATTTTGGCCCAGTGTAGACTCTTTGGAAAAGCCTTTTCTGAAAAAACAATTTGCGTATCTTTTTCCGAAAAAAAACCCGGCAGCCTAGACGTAGCCTGAATGAGTGTTTCTCTGTCTGCTGATACTTGCTTTGTGAAGAACTAATTTGCTTTTGTTTTAAAATGATGGGAAGTCTTCTCAGCTGCCTCTGTGTTTTCATGGTGCTTGACAAGAGACTTCACTGCTATGATTAATGTATAATGGGAAACAAGGCATTCTGATACGAGTACAGACCTTGCGTCAAATGTGAACAAGCTGGAACTAACATGAGCTGTATCTTTTATTTCAATTCCCATCCTATGTGCCTGCTTCTTAACTATAAATAATGTACAGCCCTTTTTTATATCCACTATACTTAACATTGGAACTCAGCCTGGCTCCTTTATATCTTGTTTTACTCTGGGTCCCTTTCCTCATGTCCCTAGATAATAGGATCTAACTCAAGCCTGGCTGCAGATTTGATTTATTTATTTATTATTTTCCATTTTCTTAAGTTTTTGGCTCCTGTATTATAGTAATTTAAGGTATAGAATGAGCTGTAAGAGCTGGACTTTCTGCTATAGCCTGCAAATCTCAGAGGGGTAGCCCTGTTAGTCTATAACTTACAGAAACTAAAAAAACAAGCGGTCCTGTAGCACCTTAGGATACATCTACACAGCAGCATTATTTAGGAATAACAGACATTTCGAAACAACGAAATGTGCTCTACACAGCAAGCCATTATTTCAAAATAATGTAGAGATGGAGGACAACTTATTCTGACTCCTGTAACCCTCATTTCATGAGGAGTAAGGGAAGTCGAAGGAAGAGTATTCTTCCTTCAACTTCCTGCTGAGTAGGCAGCGCCAAAAGTCAAGTTAAGCTATTTCGACTTTAGCTAAGCAATTGATGTAGCTGAAGTTACATATCTTTGACTTTTGCCCTGCAGTGTAGATGTGCCTGAGGCTACGTCTACATTGTAGGCTTCTTGCGCAAGAGGTCTTGCACAAAAACTTCTTGAACAAGAGCACGTCCACACCTCAAAGCACATCGCAAAAGTGATGTGCTTTTGCGCAAGAGACCGTACACACTGCATGGATGGTCTTGTGCAAGAAAGCTCTGATTGATAGCCATTCTATGAATGGCTATCAGAGCACTTTGGGTATGTCTAGACTACATGGCTCCGTCGACGGAGCCATGTAAACTAGTTTACCCGGCATAGGCAAAGAAGCGGGGATTTAAATAATCCCGCTTCATTAAAATAAACATGGCGCCACGCTGCGGCGATCAGCTGATCCGGCACAGCGCGGTAGTCTAGATGCAGATCGGTCGGCTGGGGAAGCCTTTGCCGACCGATCCTGTAAGCTTCATTTCATGAGACATAAGGGATCAGCTGATCGTCGGCACAGCGTGGTGGCCATGTTTATTTTAATGAAGCGGGGATTATTTAAATCCCCGCTTCTTTGCCTATGCCGGGTAAACTAGTTTACATGGCTCCGTCGACGGAGCCATGTAGTCTAGACATACCCCTATGCTTTTTCCCATAGGGGTTTCTCGCGCAAGATACCCCTCTGGAGCGTCCACACTTGCCTTTTTGCGCTATATAGCACAAAAGGGAGTTATGCCTCGTAGAAAGAGGTTTACCTACATTGGAAAAGCCCTCTGTTCTGCCGTTTTACTGTTGATTTACTTTCACAAAAGCACATTTGAGGTATGGACGCTCCACAGGTTTTTGCGAAAAAACCGCCATTTTTGCGCAAAAACCTTGCAGTGTAGATGTAGCCTGAGAGAATAACAAAATAATATAGATAGTACCAAGAGCTTTCGTGGGCACAACCCACCTGCATTAACTCTGACTTGAAGGCTCCACAGTTAGCACAGAGACTAGAACATCTTAATTTCTTAATTGTAATATCAAGTACAGATTAATCAAAACTACAGGTCCCTTATGATATCTACAGTGGAAACTCTCTAATTTCCATATTCATAGTATCGTAGCAATAAGTGCCCTCTCTTTTTCCATTGGACAGATATAATTGTATTAATCACTGGCATACTTGTGGTTTTACTTGAAATGAGATTATTTTTTTTTTAACTAGTACTGCAGGAAAACCTTCTTCATTCTCTGTATTCTTAAACCACAAATTTAGTAATTAGCACCAAAAAATGTGGTGGTGGCAGCACTCTTATCAGATATTTAATAGTAGAATACCAACATGAGTTGTCCATATATTTGTAAGATTTTAATTACTACACTACATTTACACAATAATATCCTTGGAAACATGTGAATTGGAGATCCAAGCCTTGCTAGCCCTTCAGCACAAAAGCTGCCAATGTGCGGGAAGTGCCTAATCACCTTGGATGCAGAACCTGACCAAAACCATCCCAGCACTTGCAACATAATACAGGAAGCTGTCAGAACCTTTGCAATCACATACTGTGTTTGCACGTTCTCTAATTCACACAAATTGGTTGTCTGTAATGAATTTCCAAATTATCGGTACAAATTTGGTACAGATATTACTGGGCACAAGTCTCTGGTCAGTTTTCTACAACAGTTTGGTCTACATCAGTGGTTCTAAGACTGCAGTCCACAGTGGTCCACCACCACATTCCCGGTGGTCTGTGGCTCAACAGGGAGCCCACACTGGTGCTCCAGCCTCGCCCTCCCACCCCCATGTGGTTGGAGTGACAGAATTGGCTTCCTGCTTAGTGGGGGGGGGGGGGGGAAGAGAGCCCCAAACCTTGCTACATGATCTGGCTCATGGGGAAGAAGAGCTCCCTTCTTTCCTGATTGAGGGAACAGCAGCACATGGGAGCAGCGGGAGGCGGTGCCTGAGTGTCATGGGGGGCAAAGATGAGTAAGCACCCCACACTCCCAGGTCCCTGCTGCACCCTTCTCCACCGAGACCACACACCCCCTGGCCAGACACCATACCCCCAGCCTGCCCCTGCACTCTCCCCTCAGCTAAGGATGTTAAATTTAGATTAATCAACTAGTCGATGTAATTTACATTGACTATTTGACTAGTCAATAAGGGCGCCTCCGGCTTGGAAATGTAGCAAGAGCCCTGTTGGCTGTTGCTACATTTCAAATAGGGAAGTGCTGTGGGGAGTACTGACATTGGGGGACTCAAGCAGTCCCCCGCTGGCCCTGTGCTCCCTGCTTTTGAAATGTACCAAAGCCCCGAGAGGGCTCTTGTACATTTCAAAAGCAAAGCGCAGCTGGGAGCATGGGGCCAGTGGGGGACTGCTTGAGTCCTTAGCTCGATACAGGCTCCCCACACCACTTCCTCTTGAAAGGCGGAAGTGCCACCAGTTACCTGCTGTACCCCTGCCCCCATCTCCCCACAGACACAGTGCTGGGGGAACTGGCTTTTAAGCTGGCTCCCCCTAGCACCAGATACTCCTCCCCCTCGCCCCTCCCTTGCTGCCTCTCTCTGATAGAGGCAGCAAGGGTGGAGGGAAGTGATTAGTTGAGTCGCTTATCAGTCAATGAGTATTTGCTTATCTGACAGTCAACTAGTCACTTACATCCCTACCTCCCCCTCCTCCCCTCAGCAAGACAACCTCTTGCCTGCTCCTGCCTGCTCCTGCACCCTACCTCTCCAGCCTGCTCCTGCACCCTACCTCCCATCTAGACCTTGCACCCTCATCCCCTCCTGCACTAGGGATGTAAAGCGACTAACAGACTAGTGTCTCAACTATCCAACAAGCTTTTGCTTCTCAGCTGACTAGTCAATCAGAGGCAGCAAGGGGGGGGAAAGAGGAAGAGGTGCTGGAGGGAGCCAGCTTAAAAGCCAGTCGTCCCGTCCCCCCCAGCTCCCCCTCCATGGGAGGGAGCGGGGTGCAGCAGCAGCGTTTCACGTTTGAGTTGTACAAGAGTCCCTGCTGGGGCTCTTTTGCATTTCAAAGGTGGAACACGGAGTGGTACTTCCACCTTTGAAGTGTAGCAGCAGCTGGGCAGGCTCTTGCTGCATTTCAAAGCCGAAGTGCCCTTATTGATAATCAAATTATCACTGTTCTGTTATCCTTTGTCTTGTCTTGTTATGCAGCACAGAAATTGCATCAGGTAAATGCCATAAACATGTCTTGTTTTGTCATGCTTAGAAGCTTGGGTAAAGGGCAGCTGAGTAAACTGTTTTGTCTCCTTTGTTTTAGAACACAGTAAATTTCATTATGACCAGTCTGCATGGGTCCTATACTGGTTCCTTGAGCACTTTTTTTCCCTATTTGAGTGGTGGAGTATGAGGGAAGTAGGGTAAAATAGATAGTAAGTAGGTGTTTGTGGTTCTGTTCAACTAGAAATAAAACCTGCACTTCCCCTGCCTGTTGAGAGTGCAAAAAGATGGTGTGTTGTTTTTTCTGTGTACATGCTGCGTCTGGCTGTGTTAGGATGTTAATTTCTTTTTATTACCTGGATTTGTGATTCTCTCTCAAGCTATAAAATTCCTGTTTTCTACTTTCAATCTTAATATAAATCTCCTCTAATCATCCAGCTGAACATGTAAACCAAAACTTGATTTCCAGTTGGCTGATACTGGTACACTTGTATCTGATGCAGTGTATAATCACAAATCTCAGGCATAGGCTAAGATTTAAATAAATACCTGTCTATGCAACCCATACACCTTTTTCTGGCTCTCCTCAGAGAAGTTACTATAATGGATCCTATAGTTTCAATGTCCCTTTGTCACAGTGTCAGCTGGCTTATGCTGTCCTTGAATTGTTCTCTAGATTACTATTAATTTCTGATTTTTTGAGTGCAAGAGAATATTTGTTAATTAACACAAACAGATTCTTCATTGTTTTCTGAAGTAAACTTAAAACTGCAGGAAATCCAAAGTGAATCCTTAATTCACAGTAAATTATTTGCTGGCTGGGCTCCTGGGAAGGAGGCTTCGCTGCGCTGCCCTGCCAGGAGCCAGCTGAGTTTAACAGATAAGCATCAGCTTGTTGGTTAAACTCTAACATCCCTAGTGTGTGTGCTGGAGGAGGCTTAAGAGCCTGGCTCAGCAAGACAGGGTTCAAGGAGGCCCATGCTGGCAGAAAAATCAGGCTCGATGGTATCTTGACTCATCAGGTGACATCCTAAAGCAGGGCTATTCAACTGGGGAAGCACTGGGGGCTACAGTGATACTCACAGCACTTAAGTGTGGTTGCGTATACATGCAAATAGCTTCTTTCGCACTGACGGGCATGAATACAAAGCACTTCCCACAATGACCTGAGGCTCCTGGCACCTCCTCCTTGGGGGCCAGCATACTGTACCCACCTGTTTCAGCCAACCCGTCCACTTGCGTCTTTCAGTGCTCACCCCACGTGGGAGATGCCTTGCCGTTGTGGAGCGTGTTCCCAGTGGAGGCCATGTTCAAAGGATCTTACCTGCGAGCCACGTGTTGAGCCCCATATAAACCCAAACCGCACCGTGAGCTGCAAACCAATGGGCTGCGGCCTGCATGTTGGGTAGCCCTGTCCTAAAGAGTCCCAATTCATCATGCTTGCAGTAGAATAAAACTTGTTATCCAAGTCTTTGTGGAGGGTTCATCTACCTTCCAAGGAACAGGATCAGTGTGTCCTCATGAGTAACAGTCACTCAATAATAGAATTCAGGAGTATGGCCTTGTGACTAAGCATGGAGCTGATAACCAGGGACTCCTGCTACCAGTGCTATTTGCTTAGGCATGTAACTAAGGGCATGTCTACACTGGGGAGTTATTTCAAAATAACTCCTCTTATTTTGAAATCACGAGCATCCACACTACCAAACCTGTTTTGAAATGATGGGCTTGTTATTTTGAAATAACTCCTGCTTGTGAAGAGGAATAAGCTTATTTTGCAATAGTTACTTCAGGAGTTATTTTGAAATAAATAACCTTCTAGTGTAGACATAGCCTTAGAGACAAATATTTGAAAATGTGCATTACTTTTTGGTTGTCAGTTATTTGATGCTTGGCTTGAAACACTTTTTGACTGATATTTAGAGGTGCTGAGTGTGCTCAGCTGGGGTATGTCTAGACTGCATCCCTCTGTCGGCAGAGGGATGCAGATTAGGCAGGTCGACATTGCAAATGAGGCAGGGATTTAAATATCCCGTGCCTAATTTGCATAAAAATAACGCGCTTTGCCAACTCAGCACTTTGTTGGCAAAAAGCGGCAGTCTAGAGAGGATCTGTCGAGAAAGAAAGCCTTTTTCGACAGATCCCTTATGCCTCCCAGGCTTTTTTTCTCGACAGAGGGATGCAGTCTAGACATACCCCTATTGTTCACTTCAGCTGGACTGGTGGGTACTCAGCTACTCTAAAAATGAGAGAAGACTACACACCTGAGGCACCACAAATTAGCAGGTGTAGGACTTAACGTCCTTCTCTGAGCTTCCTCATGAGTGAATAGGAATGATACCTGCCTGTCTTCTTCACAGGACTGTTTTATATTGATTGATAAAGCTTAGCATTAATTAGATAATGTGTGTGAAGAACTGCAATTTCTGAAAATATGTTGGTCCCGTTTAGTTAGGACAATTAACATGAATCCAATATCTGCTCTACTTGAAGCAGAAAATGGACTACTATATTGTGTTCCTCTCGTTAAGATTAATATTCCTCTATTGGCAGCAGAGAGCACAAGATTTAGTTCCTGAACATTATGTGGATTTACAGCTATATCAATTACTGTTGAAAGCACAGTACCATGTTCATAAAGGCTATGTCTAAACTACATTCCTCTTCCGAAAGAGGAATGTAAATGAGCCTGATCGAAAATGCAAATGAAGCACAGATTTACAAATCTCGCGCTTCATTTGCATAATCGCATGAGTACACTTTTTTGGAAAAGGGCTTTTCGAAAAAGAAACCGCAGTCTAAACGGGGTTCTTTCGGGGGGGAAAACCCCTTTTTCGAAAAAACCTGTACAACTTTTGGAGAAGCTTTTTTTTGTTATTACTTCATCTGTGACTGAAAGTATTAAACTTAGGCTAAGCTTTTTATCAATATTTTGAAGATGTGTATACACCACGCACAGTGAAGGTTTGTTGTTCATTAAACAATGTTTCAAAAACATTTTGATCTTGAGTGAGTTTTTGACCCAAAAACCTGGAAGTATCATATGAAATGCAGTGTGTCCCAATTAAGATGATTAGTAGCCTGCAGAGATTAGGGATGACTTTGAATTGGCGAGTAAATTATTTTCTCTGTCTAAAACAGCTAGTGCAAACTTTTATGGGAGTACCCAAAGACTGTCTTGGGATCAGGGATATGTTGTAGGAAGTACTCTACAAAAAAGGAAGATGTAGTCTTCTCGCTTAGCAATATTATTATTTAAAATGGCAAAACCAGATCTAAGGTGGGAGAAAGGGATATGATGACATACAAGGGAAGGCCTTAGCATCAGGATCTGCCAACCAGGCCTTGGCTTCAAGTTTGCTTTTTAATTAATTAATTGTACCTTCATATGATCCTTGGTTGTTTGCAATGTTTACCAAGTCTTGATAGTTGGAATGCTATCAGGGGACTTGGTTATAAGTATTTTCCATAGTGAACAGGACTTGCTTTTAGGCTTGGAGAAGCACCCAGAAAAAGTATCAAGATAACAATTCACTAAGGCTATGTCTTACGCTACAAGCTAAGGGTGTGATTCCAGCTTACATACATATACTTTGCATGATGAGATTTAGTGTGTATAAATAGTCATATCTATGGTATTGTGGGTGGCAGTTGTGACAGCACTGTTTAGCCATGCCCAATACCTACTCACCAGTCTCAGGTGTGTCAGCTGCAGCAATACAGGCAGCAGCAGCGACCTTGCTATGAATACTCCATACTGACATGATGAGAGCTAGCTTGAGTCTGTATACGTGGGCTTGGAATCACATCCCTAGTTCCTGTGTGGAGATGACTTAGAGTATTCCTGCCATTTGTAACTCTGCTCTGCATGCAAGGTGTTGTTGGATACCTGCTTCTGGCTCCAAAGGTTCTAAATTATGCCCACACTTGGTTCTGGGTAAACTTGCCTTCACCAGAGCAACAGATCTTAACGCTGCTTGTCATTTGTTGCTGGTAAGAAGATTTTGACTTTTTCAGTGGGGTATGGAACTTGTTGCAGTTACTTCAGAGTTGTGTTGTTCTTAATGCTATGACATGGGGTTATGCTAGAAGATGAAAAATATCTGAGGATTGCAGCAAGTGCAGCACTAAACAATGTTTTGCATAGATGGCAAATTGCCCCTGTGTGTTCTGATCAGCACATGATGCCAGTTGATTTCTACGTGAATTTTAAGACATTAGTTTTGATCTATAAAGTTCTAAATGGGTATCTTAAAGGGTACATCTAGACTTTGTGCTATTTCGGGATACCAGTATCCCAAAATAGCGCTATTCCGCATCTTTTGAACCAGCTCGTTATTTCAAAATCTGTTTTGAAATAACTGGCTCGATATTCTGATGTCCCTGTAACCCTCGTTCCATGAGGGTTAAGGGACGTTTCAGAATAGCGGTTTATTTTTAAATAAGCTATTTTGAAATTAGATCTAAATAAGATACACAATTTGCATAGTTCAAATTGCATATCTTATTTCGACCTACGGGTGCAGTGTTAGATGCACCCTTAGATACTTCCCGCTCCTATGCGCGCTACCCATAGTAGCTGTGAATATCGGAGGTGCTCAAGCTAATAGACCTTTTGGTTTAGTAATAGGGGGCAGAGTGATCAGGGCATTTTCAGTGAGAGGCCCTGAAATGCTGCAACTCATTTGCTGTCTTTGGTCTGTCACAGCCCAACTTAATGACTCTCACTATACAATGTAAGGCTCTATTTATTCTTCCAGATTTTCTTGGGAGGTAAAGAGACTTTGAATGAATTCCTTAAAGAAAGAAATACAGAAATGTATTTGGACAGAGTTATGCAGTAGGGTGGAGAAGCTTATTTGACTAGGATTGTGGCCTGGAAAAAGTAGAGAGGAAGTTTATTTGTGTAGATCTTGGGAATTTTCTTTGAGAAGGTTATTCTAGCATGTTTTTTACTGTACTTTTTGAGTACAGTGTCTAGAGCTGAGGATAAGTATACATCTGAATATAACACATACTTTTTCTGACAAAAAGCCTGTTCAAGAATGACATTGTATTATTATGTCGTAAACAAGCCCTCAAAATAATTCCAGTTGTTTCCGCTTTAGCGCTTCTCTTTCTAAAATACATACCTTTAACGCTGAGTCACAATGATGTCTGCCCATGTTAGACAATTATCTTTGTTACACAATATACCTGATTAATTAAAAAGCATATTGCACTAGTATCCTCCAGTTAATAGAAATATAAAGTCATCAGGAAAGAGCACTAGTCTGCCACTGTTCTTCCTCCTAAATGTAAGTTATTAAATGTTTAAGGAAAACTGACAATTCCCTCCTTTGTATGTTATCTCATTACGTGAGAAAAAGCAGTTAATTTTTAATGTGGTTTATTTATATTACTTATTCTTTTTCCAACTTGTGCGCAGACAGCCGGTGGATTTTGCTATAGCAAGTGATGAGATAGTCAAATCCTTTATTTGTATTTAAGAAACAGTTTGTTAATATTAAGACTATTTAAAATTGTAGTTGTGGAAGCTAAGAATGGGAAGTAATGCTGCGGGGGCATTACTCAGCCGCGATAAGTCCCAGTGTTTTGTTTTGTTTTTTGTTTTTTGGTTTTTTTAATACAACATTGCATGGTTGCCCAGGTACATTATAGGTTGTTTTTTTGTTGTTGTTGTTTTCAGTTTTGTCTGAAGTATCAGATTCTGCCAAAAGCAGGATGCTGGATTGATTGACCACTGGCTTAGCTTACCAAGACAAACTCTGTCTATTTAAATATAGTGCAGCGTTTCCCAAACTATGGGCTGTGGCCCGGTACTGGGCCGCGGGAAAAAAATACCGGGCCTCAGCATGGCTGCTGGGAGGGGAGCAGAGCGGGAGCAGAGGAGGGTACCGGCTGCCGGGAAGCAGGGTTGGGGCAGTGGGGCTGTCCCGCGGAGATCCGGGCAGGCGGGCAGCGAAAGCAGGGCTGGGGGCGGCAGGGCTGTCCCACGGAGATCCGGGCAGGTGGGCGGGCAGCCGGCAAAAGCAGGGCTGGGGGCGGCGGGTGCTGTCCTGCGGAGATCCGGGCAGCAGGTGGGCGGGCGGCAAAAGCAGGGCTGGGGGCAGTGGGCCTGTCCCGTGGAGATCCGGGCGGGTGGGTGGTAGGGCTGTCACGCGGAGATCTGGGTGGGCGGCTGGCAGAAGCAGGGTTGGAGGTAGCGGAGCTGTCCCGCGGAGATGGGGGGGGACCGGGCGACGGAACCAGGGCTGGACAGGAGCTGGGGGGGCTGGCCGGGGAGATCATGAGGAGGAGGACGGGAGAATCGAATCAGCTGCCGGAAGCAGGGCTGGACGGGGCAGCGGGGCTGGTCGGGGTCGCCGGGGAGCGGGGCTGACTGGGGAAGATTGGTGGGGCGGGGAACCGGAAGCAGGGCTGGATGGGGGCAGCAGGGCTGGACTGGGGAGATTGGGAAGAGAAGGGGGGGAGCGGGACTGACCTGGGCACATGCAGACCCTGGCAGATGAGTGAGTCTGGCCATGGATTCCATTTTGCCCCCCCCTCCCTCCCAACATACCCTCCCTCGAGTAGTTGTGAACTACCTGGCAGGTAGACACACTCAGACAGCGTGAGCACATCTACCAGCCAGGCAGTTCGCAGCTAAGGACTGATACACCTAATTATAATAAAACTTACCTAATTACAAAATACCAGGCATTTTATGTCTGGTAATTTCTCAATTTCTTTCCCGGACAAAACCTTCAAATACCGGACTGTCCGGTACAAAACCGGACACCTGGCAACCCTACCCTACCCTTCCTTGCACCCTCCCTCTTAGCCAGATACCCTACCCCCAATCTGCTCCTGCTCCCGCCTCCTGAAGCGCTCATGCGGCGCCGGGTCCCCCAAGCCCTGGCCCAGGCTGGGTGGAGGATGCAGCCGGGTGAAACACTGAAAATTTATTCATTTTTCATTCTTTTTTTATATGCATTTATATTTTTGGGCTGCAAAAGACAGTACTGAAAAAAACGGGTTCCAACTAAAGTAAAAAGTTTGGGAAACCCTGATCTAGCCAGCTTTCTAGCCATCTTACAGTCCATTTATCCAATCCATATTCCCTTAACTTGCTGGCAAGAATATCGTGGGTGACTGTATCAAAAACTTCGCTAACGCTGGCACTGGGGGCTTTGGGAGGACCAGAAACAACTTATTTGAATATTCATCATTTGCTTAATGAATATGCAAATGAATGTTACCGGTCCTCCAAAAGCTCATGAATGGATTTACTGGTCCCTGTGTCAAAAAGTTTGGGAACCCCGATATAGTGTGTTAGCAGATCATACGGGTCATTCTAAAAGACAGTGAACCTTTATGGTACAGTGAATGCAGTTTTTTGCAAAATCCCCAGTTGTGCTTTGGGAATAAGAATTAATTTTATTGCCGAGAGATCTTGAAAAGAGCAGGAGCATTTTTGACTTAGGGATGTTAAATTGAATAGTTGACTAATCGAATAGTCGATGCATTTTGTATTGACTATTTGATTAGTCGATAGGGCACATCAGCCTTTGAAGTGTAGCAGCAACCCTAGGGAGCCCAGCATCAGGCTCCACATGGTGTTTCAAAGTGTCAGTGCCGCACTGAGCCCAGGGTCGGCTGGGGAGTCCCAGGCTGATCCCAGGCTCCAAGCAGCGCTGCCACTTTGAAATGCCACGTGCAGCCTGGAGACACCCCAGCTGGCCCCATGCTGCACGCGTCGCTGCTGCTTTGAAGTACCTCCTCTTCTTCCCCCCTGCCCCCCTTGCTGCCTCTATCTGATAGAGGCAGCAAGGTGGGGAGCGATGAGTCGACTAGCCTGTCAATTATCCGATAAGCATTTGCTTATCAGATAGTCGACTAGTCGTTCACATCCATATTTTAATCCATTATTACAAGTAATAGTAATATTAATTTGGATTTCACAAGTGGCTCTTATGTCTACAGTTAGTGGTGCAATGGGGGCCTTAAGGAGCCTCTCTTAGCTCTATCTGTCCTGTCTCTGCCCTGCGTCTGGAAATGGACACCAGGTCCCTGCAGTCGCTTTGTGGTGGCCGCATACTAGGAGGCTTTGCACACTGCCACTGACCCCCAATGCCAGCTTTGCAGTTCCCATTGGCTGGGAACTGCAACCAGTGGGAGCTGCAGGGTATACACAGAGCTGTGTTGGTTATGGCTGCCCATGCGCCTAAAGGGTGTAGGGACCTGGTGACCACTTCCTGTAAGTGCCACTGAGACCCCTCACCACAAACCCCTCATCCACAGCCCCACCCCAGAATCTGCACCCTCCCCCCCCCCCCCCGCCATCCAGAGTTTACACCCTCCCTCACACACGCACACAAACTCCCTGCTTCAGCATAGAGCCCTCTCCCATATCATGAACCCCTAATTTCTGGCCCCACCTGGAGCCTGCAATCCAAATCCCTGCCCCACCCCAGTGAAAGTAAATGAGGGTGGGGAAAAAGCAAGTGATCGAGGGGGGGGGGAGGGAGCAAGTGACGGGGTGGGACCTTGGAGAAGGGGTGGGATATTGGGCATAGGTGAGGCCTCGGAGAAGGAAGGGCCAGACATGGGTGTTCTGTTTTATGTGATTAGAAAGCTGGCAACCCTACTCCTGTCCCCTTTCTTTATTCATGTTTTGTTCTGGTATTCAGCTTCAGTCAGGGTTCATTGGCTCCTCCCCTTCAACTGAGGGGGTGGGCCTCTAACTATGGGAGGGTCTAGACCTGCCTGTTTCCAGTACTTACAAATAGTTCACATCTTCCAACTTTTAGAGTAAATAAAGGAATTCTGGAAACATCAGAATCCTGAACAATCCTGACTGAGTCCTTGAGCGCCCTTCGACAACTGAATGAGGCAAGAATCCTGGGGAAAAAACAATATGTAATTTAAGTCTGTGTCATAATACATATGCATAAGGAGGCCAAGTGGAGGCAGCCTTAATTCTGGCTCTTAGACTTTGCAACCTCAGTAATGTTTTTTCTAATGCAGTGTTTTTGTATGTTTTCTCCTAGGAGCATTTTTAAAGGGAAAAGGTTTAAAAACAGTTTCTGTTAAGTGTAGTTGTAACAATCCCAGCAAATTATTCCCTATCTTGGGTGGAGGGACCCTGAGCCTTCACTACAGTGTGAGCATAAGGACTAACCACATTAGCTGTGGAGAGGAGATGGGCCATTTTGGACATGAGCTGGGTCTGGGGGCAGGAAAAGGGACAGTTTCCTGCGGAGGTCTTAATCAAAAGTAACCATGGAGGCTAAAAGGAAGGAAGGCAGTGTGGAGATAAGAGCTCTCTTCCCCCAGGCTGAGCACTGCTAAGCAGGTGCTTACAGTACTTGGACATAATGAGTGTTATCTTCCATCACTCTTGAGTTCCATTTAGCTGCTTCAGGGAAACAAAGGCAAGTAGTGATACTTAAAACTTTCTTCAGGCTGCTTGGGCTTTTCTTCCTCCAGAATCCTTGGGCTTTTCTTTGATTGTTGAAAACGAACTGTGTGCCCTAAGCAGATAAAGGCCACACATTCAATACCACATGTTTCAGCTAAACTACACATGGGAGACCAAAGATCCAAGGACAGTTTATAAAATGAGAGACAATCATTTGATTTTTAACTGAACTGCAGTTTTTTTAGTAGAGAGACACAAGCTGTGGAAAAGTGAAATCACTTCTGCTATCTTGAAATGACTCTGTGCTTTTTAGTGCTCATATCTTCAGTCTTGGCTCTTCAGCATGAATAACCACTGTTATAAAAATAAGGTATTTGTCCATTCCTTACAATCTCGCAGGACTGTCTGTGTACATAATTTTCATTTCTCTCTCCCCCCCCCCCCACTAAAACAGTCCACAACAGTTCAAAAGGTGACTGCTTAGAGGAAAAGAGGTCAAAGACATGCATTGTAAGAGACTGACCTCCTGTCTACCAATACCCTTCATTTGACCCACAATGAACTTCTTTTGCATCTTTAACAATTACACTTCATGCTGTCCTCTGGGCAGTCTGAGAGAATCCAGCTGGGAGCATCAGGTTTTGAAACTGTTGCACAAAACAGTGAAAATACCCTAAGTTACACACAACCACTGAACGATCCACATAACACATTCACGATCTATTGACCCTGCTTGAAAATACATAAGAAGTGGGGGGAGCCAAATATTATTGGCTATCAGAGACTGAAAAATATACCAGACATCTACCATTAGTAGAACACAAGCCAGATGTAGAAAGCCACAAGTGAGGGGGCCTCCCAGTGACACCTGGGTGTGCGTGTGCACGCGCGTGCACCCTCGTGAGAAGCTCAGCCCTCTCCATCAGCTGTGGAAACAGGATCATAACAGTGGATGATCTCTGATTGGAGGAACAATCCTTTGTGGAAGGTCTGGCCTATAGGTGTCCTGTAAATGAGAAATTTCTTATACATGGTTGCTGGAAGGGAAAGGGAAGTTTCTGTCTCTTCTCTTCCTTCCAGAACCATCTACCTGTATTTGGCCAGTCAACAGCACAGTATCTGGAGCACCTAACAAATATGAATAATTTAATTCTTACCAAATTCTTGAACATATGGGGTGAGTATGATCTCCATTTTACAGACAGGGATCTGAAACCCTGAGAAACTATATAGCCCAAACTTACAGGAAAGTTTGCGTCATAGTCTGGGGAGATCTTCTGAGTCCCAAACTAGAGCCCAAGCCAAAAGACAACTTTTCCTCACTTCTAACTGCTGTGAGTAGATGAATCTCCACTACTCTGACACTTCAAAGAACCTTCTGGCGAGGGTCACTAGAGAAGTTTGTACATCCTTCCCCCATCCTTTTTGAGCTCTTCACCCCATGAATAGGACACTATATATATGTGTGTGTGTGTGTGTGTGTGTAGAGGGAGAGAGGATCAGCAGCAAAATCTCTAACTTCCTGTAGCAATAATATGAAAATGATGTGATTCTTGACTGTGGCTCACAGGGTTCTTGATAGCAGTAAAACTGAACAGAGTCATTTTAATTTGCTTGGCACACTTAAACAGTAGGCCTGGTACTGAAGTGACTTCAGAATACTCAAGACGACAGTGCAAGTAGTTTCGATTTTTAGTCATTATGGTAATATCTGTCCCGTGATATGCGTTTTGTGAAAGTAATGACATTTTAACAATGTGATCTCATAGCAAAGTTCTCATATCAAATCTTTGCTGATAATTGGGGGGAAGACTCCATTTTGCGAGTGCAATTAATAGGTATGGCAATCGGGGTTGAATTAAGACAATCTGCATGCCATAAGACCCTTTATAACTCAACTCTTGCTCTGTGAACTCAACCCTTACTTGAGGTGGCAATCAGTGTTCCCTTTTATGTTTTCCATCCATGTACAGACTTTTTCCATTCATGTGCAGAATAATTTTTTGTGGGTACTGAGGTATGTGTGAATGTGCACCACCAGTAGAAACACAAAAGGCAGCTGTGGATGCTCTGCTAATTAGCTGGGTGGCTTTTGAATTTCTCCTGAGTGGCCGCACAAGTGCACAGCTTACAGTGAACACTGGTAAAGTGCTGCACCTCTTCCCCTACTCCTCATTTCCAGTCAGGCAGTCAGAGCTGGCCCATAGTAGTTAACCCATCAGTCAGGGTGTGTGTGCCTGGCTGGATGGGCCAGGCCTATGGTGGATATTGGTATTGAGATTCATGAGGACCATTAATTGTTGTAGTCTGTTTGCAGACATAGGCAAATATTGCTGTGTGGGTTATTCTTGGATCATATTTTCAAGCTTTTATTCACAATTATGGTGGATAGAAACTTTTATTATTAAAGCTGATTGATTGTTATATAATCTCACAACCCTTAAAGCTGATGCACTATGTGCCTATGGTTTAATCTAGCTCTGGTGCAGATTAGTAACGTATACATTAGCTGTTTGCCATTATACTCCATTTGTCCTATGCAAGTTTTAAAAGGGAGATATTTTCCCTTCCTTTATAGTATGTATTTGTTTTATATTGTTCTGAGCCTGACCCTACTCCCATTAGTGCCTGAGGCTGCAGCACTGAAAATGTACGTTGATCAGTATTTCAATCCCTTAGGGATTTTGCTGTGTAGTATTTTTTTCTAATCTTTACCTACTATGACTAGATCAGCAAGAGTAGTCTGGAATTATTTCAAAGTATTGTTAGGAAGATTCACAGGCATATTAAATGTATTAGGAAATGTTAATGTGCATGGAAAAGTGATATTTTTTCTAAAATGTTATTTTAAAAGTACTGTGAACAGATTGCTTTGATTCAAAAAATCTGCAGAAGATGTGTTCAAAGAGCACACATGCATAATAAATACTTTGTTTTGCTACAATTTGGCTGGCTTGTTTTGGCATGCCATTTGTTTAATATCGAAAAAACATATGAAATGACTATGGAATGCCTAATATGACCTAATTACTTCAACTGGAAAGTCACAGCCTGCGTGTTTCATAAGTCATTCAATATACAGGAAACCTCTAAAATATGGGCCTCTCTGGTCCGGCAACATCTGTGGCTGGCCAGGTGCAGGGGCTAGCCTGGTGGTGGAGAGTGCAGCGCTGGCCACAGTGGGTAAGCATGGTGGAGAGTACTAGCCCCAGCTGGGGCTGGTGTCGGGGCGCATAAGCCTGCCCAGGCCACAGGCAGTGGAGCTGGCACCTGGGAGTGCAGCCCAAGCAGAGTGGGAAGCACAGCCTCAGCCAGGCTGGAGGCAATGGGGCCTGGCACTCCTAGCACAGGAAAGCACAACCCTGTCCCTAAGTGGGAGCACAGCCCTGGCAAGGCTAGGGGCAGTGGAGCCGGTGGGGGATCAGGGCCAACAGCCAGGAGGGGAGCCTTGACTTTCCATGGTCCAGCGAACTTTGTGGTTCAGGACCCCTCAGGCCCTGACGGTGTTGGACCATGGAAGCCCTACCTGTAGTAGCAGTTTTTGCGCCTTTGGGGTCTAACATAGAACAATTATTTCATGAATGTTGATTCTTGGGATGTTTTTCTAGAAACCTGCATCAATAATAATGGAAGCATTTTTGAGTGATTTTTGGCTTTTCCTAAGAATTACTTACAAGGGCAATTGGCTGTGGTATTTCAGGTTTATGCCCTAGAGATTATACAACTGAGATTGTTTTAGGGAATGTTGAGCTGTCCTGTTTTTAATTCTAAAAAGTGATTGTTCTTGTAGGATTTTCCATTCCAGCCTTGTCAGTGCACTCACTGAAATGGACTTTGATTACATTCATCTTACCACTTGGGCCGTAAAATGCATCTTTGCAGAGTATCAGGTAGAAAAACAGCTATCGAAAATAAGTGTAAAAGAATGAAAACTGTTGAGAGAGCTATTCATTTATATGTCAATCACTTTAAACGAACGTTGATGGGCAAGAAATTCTGTAGCCTCTTGTAAAACTGATGAAATGTGAATAACAACGCAAATGCCATGATTTTTACATACAACAATGGCTACGCACAAACTGCAGATCATAACTTCTTTTGTGTTTTAAAAAAAATCCCTACTTTTATGATGGACTGTTTTTGTTTTCAAAATTTTTCCCTCAGTTGTGACCAAGCTGTATGTATCCTAGCTGCAATTTGTCTTAAATACTTGCTGTTTACTTTAATGTCCTGTCCAGTTGTATATTAATGTTCAAGGTAATCAAACATGAGCATGGACTAGTGTCCTCCCTTCTGAAGCCTTATCCCCATTTTCCCAATCCCTGCACACACATGCAGAGGGGGATTTGGGCTGGGGAGAAGGGGGGTGGAGTGGATGTACTATTGTCTTTTATCTGCATTTCACTAGAAAATGCAGATAAATGACAAAATTCTAAACACTAAAATCCCTAAATTAAAAACTGACACAGAAAGATTCCTTTCACTGGCATTTTTAATATGCTTTTTATTATACCAGTGACGTGTCACGCACAACTCCGCATACAAGTTCACATTTCAAACTGCTTTTCCCCTATTGGTAAGTCTTGTTTTTAGCCATTTTTGACAGGCAGTTTGTATCATCTTTGAAGGGAAACAGGATATGCTACCCAAATGTTTTAACCATCATTTATTGTCCTCTTGCCATCACTTCAATTTCTAAATGGCATTCCAACTACATTTTGCATGTCTCAGTAATCAACACCATCTTCATTGCCGTGCCTCATAAACTTCCTGGGATTTCAGATTTGTTCTGTAGAAATGTAACATGAACATTTGCTGGGATTTTGGAGTGGAGATGTATTTTTATTTGAACATCTTGATCAGAGAGAATATATTAGTTATTTGTAGTGCCTATAATATGCTAGATGCTGTAAAACGGAAAAGAAAACACAGTGCTTGCCCTGAAGAGCTTACATTTTTAAGAGAGACAAAGCAGATCAAGAGATGGAGGTAGGGAAAAGGAAACAGCAAATAATTAAGGTGATCAGGTGGTAATTGGTTATGTCCAGATAATGCAAAGTTTTAATGACATCATGGAGTACTTTTTTCACTATATGAAGATACAGTCTGCACATTTCTCATCCAGATCCTGACGCATCTGTGGTTTGTTTGACATGTCACTGGTTTAAAAATTGTGCCATGAAATACTGTAGCTGAGGAGAATGGGAGACAAAACAACTGGAAGGGAAAAAAACACTTCTCAGCTCTTTCTAAACCTCAAATACAGAAGGAAATGTAGACTCCCTTTTTTGTTTGATACCAGCAAAGCTGGGCTTTGCACGGTCTAAAATAACAAAACTGTCATCAGCAAAGCTCTTCTTGTACAGGAGTTTGTGCTAGGATGATTCCAGTTTGGGGCGAAAAGAGATGTGTAGATCTGTAGTTCAGTGATAAAAGTATGGCAAGATAAACAGTTATTTCAAAATGAATAAAATGACAGATTATACTACACTATTGCATAGTTGGATAGGTTTCTATAGGGCATTCTTAAGAACATAAGAACTGCCATACTGGGTCAGACCAAAGGTCCATCTAGCCCAGTATCCTGTCTTCCGACAGTGGCCAATGCCAGATGTCCCAGGGGAAGTGAATACAACATGTAATCATCATGTGATCCCTCTCCTGTCATCCATTTCCAGACAAACAGGCTAAAGACACCATTCCTACCCATCCTGGCTAATAGTTATCGATGGACCTAACCTCTATGAATTTATCTAGCTCTTTTTTTGGGGGGGTTGGGGTGGGAACCCTATAAAAGTCCTAGTCTTCCCAACATTCTCTGGCAAGGAGTTCCACGGGTTGACTGTGTGCACTGCATGAAGAGAAGCTTCCTTTTATTTGTTTTAAACCTGCTACCTATTAATGTTATTTGGTGACCCCATATTCTTATATTATGGGAGCAAGTAAATAGCTTTTCCTTATTCATTTTTTCCACACTAGTCATAATATCATAGACCTCTAACACATCTCCTCTCCCCCCCGCCTTAGTCTCCTCTTTTCTTAGCTGAAAAGTCCCAGTCTTTTTAATCTTTCTTCATATGGGATCTGATCCAAACCCCTAACAATTTTTGTTGCCCTTTTCTGAACCTTTTCCAATGCCAAGATATCCCTTTTGAGATTAGGGTGACTGCATCTGTACGCAGTATTCAAAATGCGGGTGTACCATGGTTTTATATAGAACCAATAAGATATTCTGTCTTATTTTTGATGCTTCTTTAATGATTCCTAACATTCTGTTTGCTTTGTTGACTGGTGCTGCACACTGAATGGATGTTTTCAGAGAACTCTCCACAATGACTCCAAAATCTCTCTTGAATAGTTGTAGCTAAATTAGTCCCCATCATATTGTATGTATAGTTGGGATTATTTTTTCCAATATGCATTACTTTACATTTATCAACATTAAATTTCATTTGCCATTTTGTTGCCCAATCACTTAGTTTGGTGAGATCTTTTTGAAACTTTTCACAGTCTGCTTTGGTCTTTAACTATCTTAAGCAGTTTGGTATCATCTGCAAATTTTGCCACCTCAGTGTTTACCGCTTTCTCTAGATTATTTATAAATAAATTGAATAGGATTGGTCAATTGGAGAGACCCTTGGGGGACACCGCTAGTTACCTCTCTCCATTCTGAAAACCTGCCATTTATTCCTACCCTTTGTTTCCTGTCTTTTAACCAGTTATCAGTTCATGAAAGGACCTTCCCTCTTATCCCATGACAGCTTCCTTTACTTAAGAGCCTTTGGTGAGGGTCTTTGTCAAAGGTTTTCTGGAATATCCACTGGATCCCCCTTGTCCACATCTTGACCTGCTTAAAGAACTCTAGTAGATTAGTAAGGCATGATTTCCCTTTACAGAAAAAATTCTGTTCATCTGTGTGTCTGACAATTTTATTCTTTACTATAGTTTCAACTAATTTGCCCCATACTGACGGTTAGACTTACCGGTCTGTAATGGCCAGGATCACCTCTAGAGCCCTTTTAAAATATTGGCATCACGTTCGTTATCTTCCGGGCATTCTTGTATTTGTTTTCTATAAAAGCAACGAGGAGTCCTCTAACACTTCAAAGCTTGACATTTATTTGAGCTGGAACTCACTTTCAAAGCTTATATCCAAATAAATGTTAGTCTTCAAGGTGTCACCGGACTCCTAGTGGTTTTTGCTGAAATGAATTAACATTGACAATGTTTGACCATGTTTTTTGTAGTTCATGGTATTCACTCTGCCACTAAAAGCCATTCATAGCGTGTTGAAGTCAGCAGAAGTCTGTATTTGCTAAAACTCATCCTAGAACTTACCAGGTGTCAGCACCCATACAACTTACTTATCACACGCACAGTGATGACTTCCTGTTTTCAAGATCAGTGGCTCCATTTTTATTCAGTCCAGATTGACATCCCATCTGTCTTTGTTGTATGAATTTTATTTTCAGTAATCCTTAAATATTTTTAAACCTGCCTATCTGCAGATCTAATAAAGCTAATAATACTTTCAGAGAGTAGTAGTTCACAAAGCACAACGCAAAGAATGTGTTTTGAACGCTGTGCAAACAAGAAGTCATTAACTGTTTACCTCACCTCTTGATAGGCAAGTAGGTATCTTCTATCCACATTTTTACTAATGGTGAAGTTAGGGCAGAGACAGTGAAGTCTTTATGACCTGTGGTAAATTAAGTCTGGATTAGAAGTCAAGGGCTGGTCTCTCAGAGGTTTGTTCTTGTTCTATATCAGGGGTTCTAAAACATATTTGATCACCCTCCCCCTTTTTGTGTCTGTATTAGTTTATGCTCCTCAGCCATACAAGTACGTATACTGACTATAAAAAAAGTGTGACTTTTTTTTTTTAAACTAAATATTAAAAAAAAAAGTGAGGCATTGATTCAGAGCCAACAACCCAAGGTAACAAGAGCAAAACTGAGATTGTGATGAATGCTTACAATGAAATGTACCCACTGTGTTGTAGCAAATGGATTAATGTAAGAGTCCTGTGCTTTGGAGAGTGCAGTGGGAGGCTGACCCCTGATCTCTGCCAGACCCCTCTCCCCCTCAGTAATCCCCCAAGTTGCATTGCTTGGGGGAGGGAGCTATGGTAAGGATTGGGGCAGGGGCAGTGCTTAGGGGTGGGCAAAAGGGCCTCCACGGGCCAGATCTTGCCTGCCAAGAGAGTTGATTCTGCCTGGGGAGGCCCTGCCACTCTTCCTGCCCCCAGGCCAAGGAACGGGGAAGCACGCAAAGTCTCCTCCTGCCCTGAAAGGAGTGTGCGATGCTTAGAAGTGCCACATGCTCCTGGCAGGGAAGGAGGAAACTTCATACATGCTCCCCCGGCCCCAAGCCCTGGTTGGCCGGTATTGGGGCGGGGGGGGAGGAGGAGCGTACAAAGTCTTCTCCTACCCTGTGCGGAGTGCGGTGCCTCTAAGCACCACGTGCTCCTTGCAGGATGGGGGCAGGGTGGGAGGAGACTTTGTGTGCTCCCCACACCTCCAGGCCAGTCAGCTGGCGGTTGACTCCAGTGTGGTGCTCCCTTGCAGGGTGGGGGCAGGGAGCAAGAGATTTCACATGCTCCCCCTCCCCAGGCCCTGATTGACCTGGGGCAGCAGTGGGGAGCACGCAAAGTCTCCTATCTCCAGGGGCGCGGGTACCTAGAGGGAAGTGACAGCTGTTCAGAACAGCTGGTGGTTCTCTTAGGGGGCGAGACAAAGACTTTGTATGTTCCCCCAACCCCAGATCAATCAGGGGTCTGTGGGTGGGGAAGCAGGAAGTGTCCTGGCCCTGCCCTTTCCACCTGAAGCCACGCAGAAGTGGCCCCTGGTCAAAAATGATTACCCACCCCTGGCTTAGGGGAAGGGGGTTGAGTAGGGGCAGAGCAAGGGCTGAAAGAGGTGGGGAGGGGTGGGGCCTGAGGTGGGAATGTGTGGCGGGCTGCCCCTTTAAAATGCCACCTCTGTGTGATTCAAAGGGGCAGCTGCCGTTGAGCCTAGGGTCAGCTGGGGACTCCCCAGCTGAGCCGGGCTCCCCTGCCTCCCCTCTGAATCGCACAGAGGTGGCAGCCGCTGCACAGCTGCGCAATTCAAAGGGGCAGGGGAGTCCATAGCATGGAGCCCAGGTTCAGCGGGGACTGAGAGTCCCCCGCTGACCCCGGCCTCCATGGCTTTGAAATGCACAAGAGCCCCTGCTGGGGACCCTTGTGCATTTCAAAGCAGTCACCTGCATGCAGCCTGGAGTCAGTGGGACTTCCCACTGGCCCTGGGCTGTATGCGGAGTTCTGCATACAGCTGGGGCTCTTGTAGGTTTCAAAGGAGGAATGTGGAAGTGCCTATTGACTAGTCAATTAACCGCATTTTAACATCCTTAAAATGTACAGTTCCATCTTAGGAGATCTGATGTCAGGAGGAGTCAGCGTTGCTAGTTATTCCTTGCTATGGGTAAAATGTGTGCATTATGTTTCCCTTCCCCCACTTTCCCCTTAAAAAAAAAAAAAAAAAAAAAAAAAAAAAAGGTTTTCACGCTTTCCCAGAATACATTTCATAATCCTTCCCCCTTCCCAGCTTGAGAACCTCTGTTCTAGATCACATTACCTCTCTAAGTTATGATGTGCAGTGGTCACCATTAATAAGCGGATATCTGCCAGCAGTAATCTGAGTAATATCTAACATGTTGCTTTTTTCCCCTATACTAAGGAACCAGTATACTACATTCACAGAAACCACCTTTTCAATGGTGAATATTGCCATTTATACACTTTCAGTCCAGGCTTGGCGCACAGAGTTAGATCTACATGGAGCCAGCAGATGCCTTGCACATATGCAACAAAATTATGTTAACTCTTTTAAAAAAAAAAAAAAAAAAAAAAAAAAAAAGTTGGCAACAATTTAAGAGGGGGAAGGAATGCTCTGTTCTTCCTGGAGCTTGGCGGGCAGAAGAGTCATTGTGTAGCTAGGAGCCTACCAGCCTGAAGAGAGGATAGTAGATCTGAAATTATGGTAGATCTTCCAGCTTTCTTGCTCCATTCTTGTGAGCTAGTGGCACACTGAAACTTACGAGAGTCCTGTACTTACCATTACCCTTCAGGCACTTAAGCACAGAGCTGGTTGGAAGAATAGAAGAGCATTGTGTGTGGTTTTTGTAGGCGTGAGTCACATGCTTGTGCACATGTAATCACATTTAAAATGAACCATGGCTTCTAATTTTAAAATGTACAGTATAGCACATTTATCCTCTGCCTCTAGTTCTTAATTCACAGGAAGAATTTTGCTTTCCTTGAGCACTCACTGAGAAAAAAGCAAGGGGTCTTCTGAACCTTTTCATTTGTTGTTCTAAAATACATTGGCCTTGCTTACTGTTTTGCATTGATTGGGTGCATTAAATGCACTAGTTTCTGTTCAATAGGAGAAGCCAACACCTACTAAATTGGATCAGTTTAAAAATTTATGAACAATGAAGGCCTTGTCAGAGAACTCTCTTTTGTTGTGCTCATGTAATTCTCCCTGGGAGTTACAGCCTAAGGGCTCAAATCAGTATTTAATGCACACTAAAAGATTCACAATGTCTGATTATACAGACTTAATCATCATAAACTGCTGTGTCTTTAATATGTTTTCTAATTTTGTATCATTAAGATGCAGCCCACCTTGAGCATTAAGTGTGAGATTTCAGTCCTGTGCATCAGTGATGCTGCCTTCTCTGTCATTGTTTACCAGTGAGAAAGCAGTATAATCCCACTTGACTGCCTCCATTCTCTTCCCTCTGGGTCTCCAGTTTTCATATTCTGCAACTCCTGTATACCAAAAAATCACAGCTATAACTTTCTTGGGTAATAAATTGTCTTTTATTTATAGAAAATCAGTTTCTCTTAAAGGGACACTGTAAAGATAATTACTTGGATTATTTAAACTGAAGATTCTAAAAATAAAAATGTTCTTTTTACCATTTATCCTTTTGTTCGTTTTATCTTTTCAGTCCGCTGCTGCTTGTTGTTTATAATTTGAATTATAGCAGCTTCTAGAGGCCCCATTGTGGCTACGTTTTGCTAAGTATTATACAAGCAGAGTGTGAAAGTCAGTCTCTGCCTAAAACAGCAGTCTGAGAAAAGATGGGCAAGTATATGTTACAGACAGTAATAAGGAAAGGGAAGACAAGGGAAACTGTAGGAAAAAACATGCGTTTATACTGACCATTTTCACTTGGATGATGAATGCTGCTGCTTCTATATGTTGCAGGAGTATCTAGGCCTCAGTGTGGATCAAACATATAATAGAAAAACTGTCCTGTACCACCATTCAAATAAAGCTTACAATTTGGAGGCTAAACTATTAGACCTTGTTCCTTTTAAATGTTGAGGTGTAGATCTGAGGTTGAAAACACTGTAGAAATCTCTTGCACTGAAACAGGACATAAAATTCAGTCAGAGCAAGTTTAGTCTGTGACTAACTAAAGGTCAAAAATGTTAAATGTTTTGTTTATATTAGGAGTGGGGAACCTCAGGCCCTGGGAGCTGCATGCAGCCCAGCCCCCATTTTGCCTGGGTCCGGGCCCCAAGTCTCAAGGCCTGCCCCAGCATTGGAAAGTCCACGGTGGCACTCCAACCCCTCTGCTACCCCACCCACTGTGGGGCTGGAGCTCACAAGATCTACTAGGCTGGGCCACCCTATGCTCTGGGGTGGGAAGGGAATGTGGGATGTGTCGTCTTCTCAGTTGGGGGTCCATGTCAGCGAGGGTGTTTCTTTGCTTCTCACTTGTGTGTGGCCCCTGACTGATTTTTTTTTTTTCCTGTGTGTTTCTGGCCCCCCTACCCAAAAAAGGTTCCCCACCCCTGGTTTATATGATGTATACCTCTGTCTATAGAGCACTTGAACATTGGGATTTAAGAGCACTTGGGAACTCCACTCACTGCTTCTAACATTTTTTTCCTAACTAGAGTTTTAATTTGTAGCTAAGACCCTGATACAGTACTGTGCTGAAACTTGTGTTTGTGGACCTGCGAGACTGCCAGTGAGCTGGCTGGATTTTAAGGGGGGCAAAATTAGCAGTGGTCTTTGTCAAAATCATGAGAATTTCAACTTCCTCCTTCCACATCCCTTGCTTCCAGTACAGCAGTTTTTAAAGATGTGAATCATTGTGGAGATGGAGAGAAACTGATTCCTGCCATTGAATATGACAAACTGCTTGTTTGCTGTGACTGTTTCCTCTTACATTAAGCGATGTGAAGTAAATGCTGGGGATGTAAAAACCACCCAGAATAGTTAACCAGTTAAATGATTTATTTAACAGGTTAACTGCCAACTTGCTGTTGCCCCGGGTGGCAGGGGCAGCTCCATCTGTGGCCTCGAGCAGTAGGGGTAGCTTTGGCAGTAGCCCCAGGTGGCAAGGATCACCATGGGTGAGGACCTTCTAGTTAGCCAGTAAGCATGCCGGTAAGGTATATGCTTACCAGTTAACCTTTACCATCCCTAGATGCATACCCACAATATGAACGTGTATGTAAGTTCTAATAGGTGTTCAACCTTGTGTCCTGTTTTGGCTTGATGTAATATTTTCTGGCAGAGCACTTTAGTATCTTGGGGGTTTTTCCTTCCTTATTTGGTATACATTTGGCTTTGTATGATACTAAAGTGTCAATAAAATTAAATTTTATAAGGGAAAAGGGGGTTCTTTGGTTAAAGGAAGTCCAAAATTTAAGTTTTATAAACAGAATAATAAATATAAGGTTTTACAGAATAATAAACATATGTTTTTTAAACTAGTATTAATAGAAATTATTTAGAACAATCATAACTTTGCAGCATTGTGATAAAAATTGACTAAGAAATATGAAACTACTTTTCTTGTTCACAGTGAATTACATCTAAAAAGTAAACAGTATAAATGGTGAAATATGTAATGTGCTTTCAATATTGGTATTCTTAGATGTTAACACTGGTAAGGAAGCCTGGGGAGTTTAAATGTAAAATTTGAAATGAACAGTGTCTTTTTATACTGCCTTTCAGTGTGTGAGCATTGTTAGCCTGTTATTTAATTAGGGCCACAGCTGGTAGTCATTGAAGAATTATGTGTGAAGGGGAGAGATATTTACTTGGCTGACACACATTGATTTTATACAATTTAGGGAATTGTAGCTTGGGAGAGGGGTGTGTGTTAAATAGTTTTGTGAGACAGATGCACTTTATTGTACTCAGTAGTAGTGCTAGTAAAAAAAATAAAGATTTTTCCCTGATTATTTTTTTTAGAAGTATGTGTGGTATTACTTTGTTTGAGCACTAATTATAAGAGCCAATAACCTAATACTAAGGGAAAAAAGTCATAGATAAGAAACCTATAGATGTGACCATTTCTATAGCAAGAGTGTCTAAAGTGCATAGTGTAGAAAGTGTAACCCAGTGCTTGAAAAATCAACTCTCCTGTGTCCAACTGGGCAAGTAAGAAGGTTTCCATACTGCATGAAGGGGCCCAATTTCTACAGCATAATTAGGCTTTCGTGTGTTTGTGTGTATACACACATACCAAAACTGTGTTTAAAGAAACATTATTAGGGTTGCACAATGCTAGGTTTTTCTCTAAGGCTATGTCTACACTACAAGGTTTTTGCGCAAAAAATGGCGGCGCGTTCACACCTCAAAACGCGTTTTTGCGCAAGAAAATCGACAGAACAGAGGGCTTTTGCCAGTAGAGTTATTCCTCTCCCCACGAGGAATAACCCCTTTTTGCTCTACAGTTCTTGTGCAAAAAGGCAGGTGTGGACGCTCCGGAGGGGTTTTTGCACAAGAAACCCCTATGGGAAAAAGCACAGGTGCTCTGATGGCCATTCTGTGAATGGCCATCAGAGCTTTCTTGCGCAAGATTGTCCATGCAGTGTGGAGACACTCTTGCGCAAAAGCACATCGCTTTTGTGATGCCCTTTGAGGTCTGGGTGCGTTTTTGTACAAGAACTCTTCCACAAAAAACCCTGCAGTGTAGACAAAGCTTAAGAGTTTTTCTACTCATCTTATCCAGAACACTTTGCCCAGTTCTGGGAGAACACTTTGCCCAGTCCTCTGGAATCCAAGAAATCAGTTCAACTCTGGACTCATCACTGAGTGTTCCTCATTGTCATACAATCGAACATTTGAGTTGATCAGGCTCAAGCGTAGGAGGTGGGCTCAGGGAATACCACATGTCCAACATACATAATTATGAATTGGCTTATATAGACACTTAACACCATTGGTTAATACATCTTGCCCTTTATGGTTGGTCTGCTGATTTTTGGAACCAATCCCTGTACAGATCATGAGCTGCAAAGTGTCCTAATAAGCAGACCTGTAGCTGCAACTTATCACCCATTACTCTTATTACTATTTCTTTATCTACTAACGACATGTTATTTACAAGGCTGTTTGTGAATTTATGCTTTTTTCATTGTTAACCCGTTTCCTTACTACTATTCTTTCATTGTTCATGCAAGGCCTACATGAAGTCACACACTCAAAGTTAGGAAATAGCAAACTTAAGGTTGCCTGCACAGCCTTATTTTAACCTCCTAGTGCATGTGCATAATGATAGTGTTTAATTACAAGATCACATTGTTTTATTCTACAAGAATTTTAGCTCTACCACACAAACCTCTGCCACTTGAGCTACCAGAGTAACTGATAGCAATAGTAAGTTGTCACTCTCTCTATGGCATGGGTGGGCAATAATTTTGGATGAGGGGGCCATTCCAAGATTTTTGGTAAGTGGTCAAGGGCTGCAATTTTCTATGGAAGGGGTGCGGGGTCTGGGATAGAGGCTGGGTGGAGAAGAGAGCTTGGGATAGGGGTTTGGGGTGCAGGAGAGGGTGTGAGGTTTGAGAGGGAGTTTGGGTGAAGGAGTGGGTTGTGGGCTGGAGCTGGGGATTTGGATCCAGGAAGAGGGTATGGGTGCAGGAGTGGATTTTGACCTGGGGGGAGAGGTGTAAGTGGGGATGCAGGGTCTGGGAGAAGAGGTGCACAGGGTTTGGGTGGTGACCTGGGGCCAGGGGATTGAGGTGCAGGGTATGCAGAGGATTCTGGCCTGGGGGAGGATGTAGGAGGGAATACAGGTCTGGGAGGGAGGCAGAGGGTTTGGGTGGTGACTTAGAGTAGGAGAGGGTGGTAACCAATGTTCCCTCTAAACTTTGCAGCAGCACAGCTTCATAGGTGATTAATCAGCCCCACCCAGTCAGTCTGCTCCATGCACAGAGCTCTGAGCTTCTGACTGGGCAGGGCTGATTAATCATCTGTGAAGCTGTGCTGCTGGGCAGTTTAGAGGGAACACTGGTGGTGACCTGGGGCACAGAGTTGGGAAACAGGAAGGGATGGAATATTAGAGGCAGGCTTTGTTCGGGAGGCACTTACTAAGGTGACTCCTGACTAGCAACCCAACAGAGACCCAGAGCCAGGTTGCCTGCCTGCTACAGCCCCAGGCTGCTCAAAACAGTTGAGGTTCCCTCTATGTAACACACTGCACAGAGCACCCCTGGTGGGGGAGGAGAGATTTTGTGTGTTGTCTCTGTCCCCCTTCCCCCACCGCCAGCCAATCAATGTAGCACCCATTGGCTGTTTCTCCCCCCCCCCCCCCCAAAAAAAAAGAGGCGCATGGTTGCCCAACATTTTGAACAGCCTTGGGCTACAGCAGGCGGGCAGCCTACCATGGAATCTTGGCGGGGCAGGTCGGATCAAAAGACTTGGCAGACCACATGTAGCCTGTGTGCCTGATCTTGCTTGCCCCTGCTCTATGAGGACCAGAACTAGAGAGGGGATGGAATACTCTGCCATTGGATGCCATAGATATTTGCTGGCAGCAGACTAAGACTAAGGAATCATAGATTCTTTTCTAGGCTCTGAAGCAGAATGTACTGTAGTGGGCACAGACTCTTCATCCCATTCTCCAAAAATATGAATCTTCCCTCCCTCTCCCCCTCCCCCCCTCCCCCCCATTCACTTGTCCCAGTCTTATCTCTTCCCTGCTGCTGGTTCCTTGTACCAGTCCCATTCTCCTCACCTAACTAGAGGTTCAGTATCTATGCCTCAAGCTTCTGATCCCAGGCATAGTCTCCTTGTCCGCCAGTTCCTTGTTTCACTCCATCAGACTCCCAGGCTTCTTGTCCAGCCCTTTCCAGTCTCATCCCACCTCCCAGATACTTGCTGCCAGTCTCCTTGCCCAGCCAGTCCCATTCTGCCACTGGCTCTCTTCCTGACCCTGCAGCTCCTCCACAGATCTCACTGGGGAAAAAAATTTGGATAACTGATCTATAGTAGGCCTCGCTTAGATGTTGGTTTAGGTCCTTACTTCCATAAGCATTTCATCTGTTTGCAACACAAAAACAAGAAAAAAGAAATATATTTAAATTTAAATAACTGCATGTAGATCAGACACTTTTTGTAGCTGACATAATAAAAATGCCTTTGAACACAATGATACACAGAAGGCCAGACCAGATGATCTGGTGGTCCTCTGGTTTTAAATACTATAACTATGACATCAAACTACGAAATGAGACAACTCAGCTGCTGATTCAAACCAATTGCTCAGGGTTTAAAACTTCAGAGCTAAGAAACTGTATTCCAAGTACTTTGTCTTGAAACCATAACTGACCTTTTTTATAGCAGTCATAGTACTGAATAAAAAGGAAACCGTTGCCAAATCATCTAGTCATTTCTTTGCAAAATTAAAACTTTACTCAGACTGCTGTACATCACAGCAGCTACAGCCTGGCTGGGCTCCAGCATTGTAGAGTTAGTGATATTAAAATCATGCCTGTTAGTAATTATAACAATGAAATTTACACAAAGCCCACCCAATAAAATGAGTGTAAATGAGACATTGAAGGAGTCTGTCTAGAAGATGAGAGAAGAAAGAGAGTTTATCTGATAGCCAGATTTTTGACTGTTCAGCAGCATTTGCCCTATTACTCTGTCCAGTGCAGTGTGAAAGGTGAGTTTTTGTGTCTCAGCAAATGTAATTTGCAGTTATTTCTTCACTACTACAAAGAGACTTGTCAATTCATTCTTTGGACTTTTTTTGTTGTACTCACAATCTGTGAAATATTAATTGAATTAGTGGTACATTTACTTGAACTATGAATGGGGTAACTAAGTGCAGGAGAGGGGGAAGGATTTTTCAATCTAATTTTTTTAAAGTAGAAATTGAAGTTAATTGCTCATTTGCCACAATTTTCCTAGTGGTCATAAATGTGCACATGCCATCAAATAAGTGTGGGATATGCCTTGTATTCCATCTGCATCCAGTTTTTGGTTCTGTTTCTATTGTTTTCCATTCTGGGTGTTTTCTCCATTCTTCAATTTAGTTATTAGTAGCATGTTCTCTGATAGCTGGATGTGCTTAATTTTAATTTTCAATATTATTAATTTAGGAATTGCATATTTATTTAGAGGGGGGGAATGCAAAGAGTCCTTAATACTGATACACAGAAGACATTCAGTGAAGATTGAAAAGCATTAAAAGAGTATTGGAATTCACACTTTGAAATTGTAAAATATCTCTGGGACCTACCAAATAGCTACGAATTGTAAGGACAGGACTTTGCCTTTAGTATGATCACTCAAGCTAGATAAACTATCTAGAATTGTAATGTAATGCAGGTTAGGTCCTTCAGTTACAATTTCAGTAAATCTTTGTTTAGTGAGTTTAAACAACAAAGTGAGTTTTCAGGAAAAAAAATCTCAGACAACTGCAAAATAGTAGCACTGTAAGTGAATTTGTGTTTCTCAAAGTAAAATTATGAACTCTTGAATGCCATATCTGCATTGTTCTCTATAGGAAGGTTACATAGGCTCTTATCAGGGCTGGCCTTACCATGAGGCGAACTGAGGCAGCCGCCTCAGGTGCCAGACTGTAGGGGGGGGCGCCACTAGGACCCAGAGTGTAGAAAATTGTCTGCTGCTGGTGCATATGTATTCTCTCTGCTCTAGATGCACAGAGATGGTGGAGTGCCATGAGAGGAGTAGAACAGGAAGAAGGCAGAATTGAGACCTTTCAAAGTTTTGGCCCAAGCGACGGGACATGGGGGCGTCATTTGAGCTCCCTGCCTCAGGTGCCAAAATTGTTGTGGGCCGGCCCTGGCTCTGTCTGAAATAATTCAAGTGGATGAAAGAACACTGCACTTGCTTTTATAACACAAGTCTCTGAGCTAGTATCTTCTGGGATAGCTTTTATTCCAACTTATACTACATTATATTTACTTTTGTCATATGTGTTCTCTCTTAGTACAGCATATGCTCCTTATTGGAGTGTTGCAGGAAAAGGCATTCAGCAGCATGTGGATTATTATTCTTCCATTTTGTGTTTTAAAAGTTCTCAAATGTGAAAGTTCACACTAGGCATCACACTGATGCCTCCCAGTAGATTACAGTAGTGCTACATTAAAAGTGGTACATTTGGTAGACAAGTTTAACCTGGATCCATTTTGATTGTTTTACAGCTCCATTTAGCAGCCCTGGCATCGCTAAAGGGAGATATAGTAGAGCTTAATAAACGTCTGCAGCAAACTGAAAGGGAACGGGACCTGCTGGAAAAAAAATTGGCAAAGGCACAGGTGAGTGATGTTTAAATATCCTGAAGAAATCATAACAAATATTGTTGCCAAAGATGTTAATTGTTTATGTTTTGATGGCATAGGTTAAACTTTAACTGGTTTCCTTGGAAGCCAGAATAAATAACCAGTTATTAAAGGGAACATTTGGAAATATACTGTATCAGGAAATATAAATTACTGATGGATATATGTGACTTAGATGATAGAATAAAGGTGTTTTTTGTTTTTTTGTTTTTTAATTTCTGGGTCAGCTTTAAATCCAGTTCAGATTAATACGGGGTTGAACCTCTCTAGTCCAGCACACTGTAATCCAGCAATATCCGTGGTTTTCTAAGAGCCCAGTAAGCAGTGGAAATGTTGGTAATGCTGTTAGACAAAATTGACCTCCCGTGGTCCAGCAAATTCTCTGGCTCAGCACAACTCAGGTCCCAAGAGTGCTGAACTAGAGAGGTTGAACCTGTTGTGGTCTTTGACATATTATATGCTGATCTCAGTCCAGTTTCTAGTGAGCAAATGTCCATATATCTACAATTGTCATCACAATGAATGTTAAGTAGAGAAGATCAGGATTAAATCCTTTTACCCTTAGAAATGGTGCTTTCATGCCAGAGTAAAAACAAGCAGGAAGGCAGATGTGGAAAACTTGTAATATTTAAGTGCCTGGAATTACATTACATACACAAATTCAGTTCACATGCTACTGGGCTTAATCGAGATTTGGGATGGTGGAGACTTTATCACTGAGGTGCTAACAGCTTTCTGAATGGTATCCTTCCTGCCTTAGCAATCTATCTACTGACTTTGATTTTTATCTGCTTTGGTCTAACACCCATTCTCCAGTAAAAAGGAAGGGGGGTTGGAGACAGCATCTTTCTCTACCCTCCCCTTGTCCCCCGCTTCTCTTCTCCTATTTATTTTGAGTTTTCATATCCCCTACTCATAACTCCGGTCATCTGAAGAAGTGGGCTGTGCCCACGAAAGCTCATGATACCATCTACATGTTTTGTTAGTCTATAAAGTGCTACCAGACCATTTGTTGATTTTGGTCCTATATTGTAGTCGTTTTCAGACACAAAAACTTTTCTTTTTCAAATGTAGTCACTCTGGCACCTTTTATATGCCTTACATTTCTAAAATGGCTCAAAATATAAAAATATCGTCATGTGTTCATAAAGTGTGAAACCAGAAGGGATCATTACATCGTCTAGTTTACCTGTTCATCGCAAGCCCATTAAGTTTCAGCCAGTTATCCCTGTATTGAGTTTGTTTGGCTAAACTATATCTTCTAGAAACGCATCCAGTCTCTGAGTCTCCCACTGGCCCCAGTCTCCATGCGGTGCTTCCACTTTGAAATGTACAAGAACCCTAGCAGGACTCCCTGCTAGTGCCAGGCTCCATGCAGCCTTTCAGTCTTTGAAATGCACAAGAGCCCCTGCTGGGCTCTTGAACATTTCAAAGGCGGACCGCTGCGCAGCACTTCTGCCTTTGAAATGTAGCAACAGTTGGGCAGCTCTTGCTACATTTCAAAGCAGAAGTGCCCTTATTGACTCAACAAATAGTCAATTTAATCAAATTTTAACATCCCAAAACAAGAGCTGTGATTCTTTGATACCCGTGGAGGCACAGTTAAACATGGAGGTGGGGGGCCAGCCACGGACTAACCCTGTGGACAAGATCTGGCACGCGGGCTGGAATTTGCCCACTCCTGCCCTAAATCCATTTCTGAGTCATTGCTCTAAATCCATTTCAGAGTCATTGCTTTTCAAGGTGCTTTCTATAGGCATGACGTGTTCCTTGATCATAGGTATGTATCTTTCCATGTGACTGTTTCGAATGGGACCCAGTTTATCAAATGATCCAGATTGCTCTGTATGACAGCTGTATTGTCCTCATTATTTATCAGTCTGCCAGTCTTGGGGTCATCCACTAATTTTATCAACAGTGATTTTCTATTTACTTCCAGATCATTACTGAAAACGTGGAATAGTACTGAGCTTTATACCAATCCCGGGGGAACCCTGCTAGAATCACTCCCATTTGATGCTGAATTCCCATTGAAAGCTACAGTTTGTCAGCTAGTTCACAATCTATTCAGTGTGTGATCTATCAGTATTATATAAACCTAATTTTAATCTTTACATATGATCTACGTGTTTGCCCCTCCCCAAAGCCCAGTTTCTTATATTTTTGTTCCTCAGTGAAATCAGAGTTCTCAATTGATAACATCACAATTATTTCCGTGGCCACAAACTGTGAAGTCATAGACACTGGATTATAACTGGAGATTTGTGAACCACAAACATGAAATTTTTCAGGTTCAGCATTGCCCATGGAAATGATAGTATAGCTGCAATTCTCACACATTTTTAGGATCCTAAATCTGTAGGCAAAACTGAAACAAAATACATCTTTCTACCCAGACATACACGAGTATATGAGTGGCAGAGTTTCAGGAGTTCGTTGCAAACCCTCATTCCACATGTCAGTGACAGTTTTTCTGTGTGTAGCTGAGTTCCGTAATATGCAAAGTAGCAAAAGTTTCATGTGTTTTCACTACGAAACTTTCTATTTTTGTGTAGGGAAAGGAGGACAAAACTGAGGAAAGGGGAGGGGAAAATAATCTAGAATTACTCCCAAGATTTATGTAAAAGGAAGTAATCAGTTGTTTGATGCAAAGAAGGGAATAGGAGTCTGATTGAAGAGGTTAATCAAAGCAGAAGTTACAGGGTGAATAAATATTATGAGTATTCTGGAGATGGGAAATAGATACCACAGTAATGGGTCTGATATTAGAGCCAGAATAGGATAGGAATTGTAATGGAAAGTTGACTTTGCAATGTAGAGGAAATATCATGCTTGAAAGTAGAGGGAAATGAGCCAGAAGAAGAAGCAGTTGAAGATAACGGGGAGAGAAAACAGAGTTTTATGAAATAGAACACTGACAGGTGGTTGCTCCCATATCCTATTATGTTTACAGACTGAGGTGATGCCTCACTTTATTTTTTCATTTGAAATTGTGCTTGCAAGGGCTTTTGTCAAGAATGCAGAGTAGCTGTACCACCCCATACCAACACAGGGATTGCCCTAATGGATGAGATGCCAAAGGGCCACCCAGTCCTGTATCATATCTCTGGCCTTGCACAGCACCAGCTGCTTCAAAGAAAGACATAAGAAATCTTGCAGTGTCACTTGGGGGGACTTACCATCTAGACTCAGTGAGTTTCCTACTTATTTCTGTTACATAGAGGCTGGTTTGTGCTCTGATGCATGAGGGTTTATAACCCTTCAAAAACATTGGCTTTATTTTTTACTAGCTGGAGATACCCGGCGTTGCTCGGGAAACCGGAGGACCAAAATGTAGAAAAACAGTAGACAGTTATCTTTTTTTTCAATGGTAGAAAAGTTGCACTGATTTCTATAGGGATTAAAATATAGGTCATCCCTGGGGGAGGGGAGGTTACACGTGGGAGGGATGCCCCAGCTTGCACCTGGGGCTGCAGGAGCTGCGGGGGCAGGGCGGGTGCCCGAGCTGTTGTGCGCATGGGGGTCGGGGCACTGCGTGCTAGCGCGGGGGGGAGGGGGAAAGAGGGCCACTTATGTAACCTCGTGGGAGGGGGCAAGTCCTGGACGGCGCTGGGGACCGCAGGTGGCGGGCACGAGACCTAGGGTGGGCGGGGCAGCGCCGCGGGTTACTTTTTTATTTTTACAGCTTGAGCTCGGCCCCCGATCGGGTCCTAAAGTACCTTAAAACCTTCTCCTGGATGAAAGGTTATCCCATGCAAAGTTTGGTTGCGGTAGCTCTTATAGTGTTCAAGTTATTAGTGCACAAACTTACAAACATTCTTCTTTATATATTAGATATCTGTGATTACAACTCTGCATGTTCCTGTAATCCAGATGAATATTTAAATCTTTTTTTTTAATTCCTATTAAGTTCCTCTTGATTTCAATGGTATTTTGTGGCTATAAATTCAAGCTAATTGTGTGTTTGAATGTTTCCAAATCTCCATTGCTCCTAGTAAAAGTCAGATTGAGGTCAGTAATTAATTGCACAACCTCAGATAATTCTGGGTGAGACTAACTTACATGGCTCTCAATAAAACACTACTGGTGGTTTATTGCCCTTTTTATTCAGAGAAGGAGAAGCTCTAGGATGAGGTGCTGCTGACAAATAGTACTAAGTCATGAGTGTTTCTCCATACAAACTGTCCCATAACTATTCCAGCAAACATGCAGTGTTCCTTGAGCAGTTCTGGGAGCATGACTGTTTATCTGAAAACACATATGTTAGTCAGAGGTCTGACACAATTTACAAGTGTCAAAAGCACTCCCTAAGTCTGCTTTGGAAGCAAACTTTGAACTTCCTTTTGTCTTCAGGAACTCGCATTGAATCAGCCCAGGTGTGCATGTTGAAGAAAGTGATCTCTGAGTGACTTCATAGCTCATCTCCTTATTTTGATTCATGCTAGGGATGTTAACGTGTACTCGTCTACATAGTTAACCGATAAACCTGGGCTCATTGGTTAAACCACACGGTTAGAGGCAGTGTGGGGGAGGAGCATGTGGGGAGCAGGCTTTTAAGCTGGCTCCCTCCATGTGCCAGCTCCCACAGATACAAAGGCAGCAGCACTGGAGGGAGGCAGGCGGGAGCCCATATACATGGGGAGCCGGCACATGCGCATGCATGTATCAGAGGCAGCAGGGGGGGCAGGGGAAAGCAGGCGGGAGCTGGGTTTGTCCCCTGTGTGTTAACATATTTTAACATCTCTAACTCGTACTGTCAAACTTTGGGGCCAGTGTGGTATGGTACACGTTGTGTATGTTGGCAGTTTGCGCCAGTCCACTGTTTTGCCCTCTGAACACATTTTGCCACAGTTCTTGAAAAGTATCGAGCAGGAGGAAAATAGGGCATGAAATTTGTGGCCACTTCAGCATGTACATACACATCATCTTCTAAAAGCACTGCATGTGCAGAATTTCAGTTGTCCAGAGCGTTCTACAGTATGCACTAGGAGTCATCTTGACACAGAACATATCTGTTTACTTATATTTCGACTTTCCTTCAATTTTATGCAGTGCGGGGGGAGGGAGAACCTTCAGAAACAGACTGGAAAGAAAGAGAGTTCAGCTCCCTTGCATATTTGTCAGCTGCTTGTGGCTGTAATATATAGGCCAGGGCTACTCAACTTTAGAAGCCCAGGGGGCCACGATACTCACAGCACGTACTGAGGGCCGCAACTTAACTTAAGTGTGGTTGCATAGACATGCAAATATATGCAAATAGCTTCTTTCACACTGGCGGGCATGAATACAAAGATTAAGGCAAGACTACTCAACGTGCAGACCCCATTTAAGTCAGTTCTGCTGATTATTAATAAAATGCAATATTTACCCGACTTCCACTCATATGACAGCACTTCTAATGAGTAATTCAGGAATTTAACTACTACAACACATATCAACAGAAGACCATATATCGACATCCTTTTTTGTTTTGGCCTCACAATTTTAACAAATCAGATAAAAACTACTAATACAGTGCTGGAATTTACTGTAATGTAAGTACAATCAATGTGAAGATTGTGTCTGCAAACTTTTCACCAGCTGTTTCATATCAGGCTTGTATTCCATTGTAGCAGCATGGAGACAGTGGACCAGATGTCTGTTGTAAGAAAAGTGCGCAGTTTTGACTTGATGGTTCCCATGGAGGAGAATGAACTTTCACAGACACATGTAGACCCAAAGCAAGTTAGCACTTTTTTTGGCATATTTCAGTAATGCAGGGTACATGTCTTGCTGCGCATAGATCATCCAAAATATTTCAGTGTCCTCATCCATGTGCCTAGCTTTTAGAATACTAATGTTTTGCAATTCTATTATCTCTTCTTTAAATGTGGCCCTCTTAACACCAAATCTCACTGCTGAAGGTGAGACTGCCTTTACCTCAACTGAAAATGGATTTTCAGTAAATTCAGAACTGTCTTCAGGGATTTGATATCTAGAAAAGAAGAAGAAAATTCGGTCTTCAGCTCTGAGATGTACTCCGTAAAAGAAATCAGGCAAAAAAGATGCATGTTCACTCAGCTGTATCACTTGAGTTGAGGATGGGAAAGTGAGTTAAGTCTTTCTCATGAAGTTGATCTGCAAAAGGGCCAGTTTTGTTTCAAATGAAGAAACATTGCACATCAGAGAAGGCAGGTTTTTTTTTCTTTGCCTTGAAGTTTAAGATTGAGTGCATTTAAGTGGCGTCATATCAGTGAGAAGCCACGTTTAGCAGGAATGTCTCTTCGTCTTAACACGACAGTAAATCCTGGCAATCCTTTGCCTCCAAAAACACTTGTACAGCAGGCAGTAGATCCATAAAACGATCTAACACTTTGCCTTGACTCAGCCATCTAACTTCTGCAAGCATTGCCAAGTCACCATACTGTGTTTTGCACTCCTCAACAAAAGCTCAAAATTGTCTGTTTCAAGGCATTCGCAACAACGAAGGGGATGGTTTTTGTGACACTATCCATTGTGCTCTTGAGAAATCCTCTCTTCAGTTTGCTGCATAACTGCTCTCGGTGCAGAATGCAATGATATAAAAAGAAATCTGGAAACTGGCTTTTTCTTCAGAAAAGAAAATAACCCTTTCTCTTTTCCAATCATGGAGGGAGTGCCATTAGTTGTTACTGAAGTAAGCTTCTTCAAATCAATGCATTTTCCTGGTTCTTCAAAAAATTCCATTAGCATAGAATAAATGACCTCTCCCCTAGTTTGACCTGTCAAAAGTAGCAGAGTAAGCATTTCTTTTTGCCATGGAAAAAACACACCCAGATCATGAGCTGTCTTGAACGATCAGTAGATTTGTCCATTGCCAGACTGAAATACTCAGTGCTTTCAATGTCTTTTAGTAATTTAGAAAACAGATCGCCCGAAATGCTTTCAATTCGTCTTACTACAGTTGAATTGGACACTTGCAATTTTGATATTTATTTAACTATATCCTCTTGGCTTTTAAATTCTGCAGAAAGTGATTCGCTGCAGTCCAAGAAACACTGCTTCATCAGTTCTCCTTCAGTAAAAGGTCTTTTTGATTTAGCTATGTGCCAAGCCACTTTGAAGGAGGCTTCTGTAACGGCATCGCTGCCTTTAACTCGCGAACGGAACATATCTTGTTGAGTACAGTAACCTTCCAGTAAGGAACGTATCTCAGTTTTTCTCAAATTGCTGTCAGGTGGATACAAATCTTTGAACTCAGGGTGACAAGATTCATGGTGCCATTGCAGGTGTGTTTTCTTCAACACAGCGATAGTCTTTTGACAAAGAAGACACATTGGTTTTCCATTTATCTCCACAAAACCGAATTTCATCTTCCAAACAGGATTGAAGACCCTCTGTTCATCCAACAAGCATCTCTTCTTTGTTGCCATTTTTAATGCTGCTTATTAAAAAATAAAATTGTATACCAGTGTTTTGGATATTTAGCTTGAGGCCTAAGGTTGTGCATTTCTTGGAGTGATTTTACTGTAAAAAGAAAAGTTTCCAAGCCAGAGTGCTCCAACCTGCAATGGGCGGGGAGCTGGGTGAGTCAGGCTGGAGACAAGAGGCAAAAAAGAACAGGTGCCCGGGAGCCCCGTCCTGGATTCCCAGAAGGGCTGATGTCCCCACGTGAGAGTCCATCGCTCCATGCAGGATGGAGGCAGGGCTTCCCAGCCGCAGAGCTGGACCTAAACGTGGCCAGTGTGACCAGTCAGCACCTCTCAGGCTCTGCCCACAAGGCTAAGCAGCTAGCACTTCCCACAATGCCCTGGCGCTCCCAGCACCTCCTCTCTCCGCCAACACGTCTTTCAATGCTCACCCCGCTTGGGAGATGCCTTGACGTTGTGGAGCATGTTCCCAGTGGAGGCCATGTTCAAAGGACCCCACCTGCAGGCAACATGTTGAGTCCCACATAAACCCAAAACACACCACAGGCCGCATGTTGAGTAGCCCTGATGCAGACCTTTTGTTTGTCCTTTCTCTCTCCAGTTTTTCCTTCACTTCTTGTTACTTATTTTTTTCTTTGTTTTGTTCTGGACTGTAATTCATACTCTAAAATACCTGAGAGTTTGGGACCTGGGAGGATTCTCTCTATCTGGCTGTATTCTCTCTTATCTACACTCTGCTACTGCTTCTTCTAATACTAGTATGATTTTACTTTCTCATCACCATTTCCTTGTGTACAATAGGCCCTTAAATGGAGGCGTGCACAAATTCTCATCTACTACAGATTTAAAAGAAAAAAAGGGGAGGGAGAGACTGACTAGCAGATGCTGCATATTCCTTTTCCCCCCACCAGTGATTTGATCGTTTGTGTGCCATACAGGATAGTACTGCTGCTTATATAACTGTAGGAAATTGGGGCACCAGTACTGGGCATGCCTACTGAAATCAGCAGATGCTAGGGAACTCTGGATTTCTGGTTGTGGTATGCTGGTTAGAGCCAATTGCAGGCCTGGCAACAGGTTTCGCCACGTCCCGGCCAGTGTAGGTGCGGAGGGCAGGGATGACATCTGGGGCAACTTCCCCTCCTCCCGTCAGCAGCCCTGGACAGTTGCCTAAACCTCCCTTTGTCTTTAATCTATATGAATCCTGTTGGGATTAACCTATGCTTTTTCACCACTCTGCTGTTAGCAAAAAGTCTGTTGGTCAGCATACAGTGTCTTCTGAAGATCTGCAGTAGTTCCACCTGTCCTCCCCACTCTAAAAACCAGCTCACCTTTGTGCCACAATGGAAGCATTTGCATCTAGTGCCTTGTATCAGACTTATTTTTATGCATTGGTTTCATCAGAGACAACTGGAATGGGCCCTTTAAACATTATATATACTTCTGCTGGCATCTCCTCTGACTTACAACTCCGAATAACTTCCTACAAATCAGCATATTGCTGCAAGGACAAACTAAAATCAAAACCACTGTTCTCCCATATTTCTAAAATGACTTCCCATCTCCCTCAAGTGCCGTCCACTGTGTGTCATTCAAAGATAAATAGAGGTCCACTTCTGGGTTTGATTTAAATCAAGCTGTAATCCAGGGACCATGCATGGAATTTAAGTAAAACACAGAGTGAGAAGATAGTTGTGTTATTTGGGGTTCAAATTAATTTGAAACTTCAAGCAAGCGTTAAAAGGAGATAAAAAGCCATGTAAGTCAGTACTGAAGAAAGTTTGTTGAGACCTGTGTGAACAGAAACAGCCAATATTTATGAAGCTCTAGTTCTTGTTTTAAGTGATGGATCAGGCAAAAAGAGAAATGGGGGAACAGAAAAATACAGCCTGTGTAAAGCTTTTTGTATAAATGTTTCTTTTTCCAAGGTTGATTCAAGGTGGTCTCCTCCTTCTCAGTAGGACTTTTCAGGGACTATAAACATACAGGACTATATTCCCAAGATGTGCCATTTGTGAATGTCTGTGTCTGTTTCTCTTTCTTATATAAAACATTTTCCTGTGGGATGACAGAGTAACACCATCACTTCATCTGCGTCTTCATGCCGCTGCTGCCACAGCCCGCCTCCATCCTCAGCTGCTTGCTGTGGCCAGCCTCAGCATTGTCCCCTCTGGGCATGAGCTGCTCCAGCCCCGGCTCCCGCTTCACACCCTGGAGGTCTGTGCCACCGAGGAGGAGCTGCTGGGGCTGGGTCCCCTCTGCCATCCAAACCCAACCCTCACCCTCCTGGGCCGTCCCGTGTCCCCTCCGCCATCTGACCCCTCCCCCCCCCCCCAGGCCGCGTCGGGTCCCTTCCGCCATCCGAGCCTGATGCCCTCCAAACACCTCATTCCTTCCGCTGAGATCCCTTCACCCCCTGCCTACTCCTGCCCCTCTCCTGCTCTTGCATCCTCCCCCCTGGCCAAACACCTACTCCCAGAGAGGTGAAGGTTGGTGACCATAGCGAGCAGGGAGCGCAGCCCCCTAGGTCGCTATAAAAAAAAAACAAACAAAACACCACAATAGATGCGATGCTATGATGTTTTTGGAAACAAATTCCTAATTGCAAAATCCCTTATCTTAAATTAGTTACTGCTGCTTCCTTTCCCATACGTTATGGCAGGGGTGGGGAACCTAAAGTCCAGGCCCTGGCTTGCCTGGATCCAAACCCTGAAGCGCAGGAGCCCCCCGGCCCCTCGCATTGAGGAGCTCACTCTGGCACTCCTGTCAGGGGGCTTGAGCACACAAAATCTACTAGGCTGGGTGAGTGTCTTTCTCCTCAGTTGGGGGCCATGTCAGTGAGGTGTCAGTATTGGGGTTTTTTTCGCTTCTGATTTGTGTGGCCCCCAGCTGATTTTTCAGTGTGTCAGCAGCCCCCGACCCCAAAAGGTTCCCCACCGCTGCCTTATAGAATACTATAGCAGTGTGTCTGCACCACATATAATTACACATTTCCATCAGGACTATAATATTCTATTACTCTGATCTGCAGTGATGCAAAGTGGAAGACAAAAGTCTGAAATCCTAGATGATACCATTCCAAAAGTCAAGCTCTGTTGGGTGGGGAACCTTTTTAGGCTTGGTGACCACTGACCCCACAGGAAAATCAGTTGGGGACCACACACAAGTGAGAAGCAAAAAAAACCCCTCCCTGATATGGCCCCCCAACTGAGGAGAAGAAAGCCACTCCCCACATTCCGACTGCATGCCAGAGAGTGCCCCTGGAGGGGCCCAGACTAGGGTTGCCAGATGGTTTCAACAAAAATACCGGACACACTTGACATTACATCACAATTTACATTACATCTTATTTAGAAAAGACCAGACATTTATATTTTCTCGTTTATATTTTCTCAGTTTGTTTCCCGAACAGAGAGCTCAAATACTGTACTGTCTGGTTCAAAACTGGGCACCTGGCAACCCTAGCCCAGGCTAGTAGATTTTGTGTGCTCTAGCACTGTGTGGAGGATGGCGGGGGGGGAGGGCTGGCGAGCCAGTGCAGGCTCCCCAGTGCCAGGGAGGAGCCCCTAGCCTCAGCGGGCTGGATCTGGGCAAGCTGGGAGCTGCATCTGGTCCCCTGGCCTTAAGTTTCCCACCCCTGCTCCCCTGTTCTGATTACAAGATTCATCTTTGCCATTCTTCTTGTGCTCTTCTGGCTTGCTGGATGACAGGAAATCAAGATCTGAGCTAAATAAATAATTAGAAATACTGCTTAGAGTTTAAATGGATAGAAAATAGAGGTGGTTTACCCATACTCTCATCTAGCCTGAAACACGACACAGATTGCACCACCAAAAACAATTAATTCTTATCCATGTGGGTTGTTAGGAAGGGACTCAGGCCAACAGAAAGCATATAAAAGATACAGGAATTAATTGATGGCATCCTACGAGCTTCCACTTGCCGTAAATTAAAATACAATATTGTTTAACCAAAAATTTTGGCTCCTAATAAACTTGTCTAACAAGTTCTTGTAGCAGATTCAGATAATGACATACTCTTCCTGAAATATGTTACTAGGATTACTTCCACCTCATGCAGATGCCTGAGGCTCTGGGGATTTTGTTACTGTAGCACGGAGATTAGATTTTGATCTTATCCTCTAGCTGAGTACAGTAAGTGTAATGCACATGTATCTCCTGGTGGTTCTTGTATTGCAAGTTGCTAAACGTAGATTATAGGCAGCTACACCTACTTGTGCGAACATCCTGAGGCTGAAGTATTTTTTCTTCTCTCACTTCACAATTTGTATTGGCCTGATGATTGTTTCCCAGCACTTCCCTTTATTGAGGGGATCAGACTGGAACGAGCCAGAGGTGTTCCCAAGCATGGTAACTTGGTTCTGTAATGGAAGTAACCTCTGCAGTCTGTCCCAGAAACCCTGGGTCACTTAGGCAAAAAATTTTGCTGGAAACACTTTTTTTTTTTTTTTCCTTTTTCTGGCAGCTGCTCTTGATGTGCAATCCCCTCCAGGAATCTGTGGCTTGTTCTTGTACCTTCCTTCTCTGCCAAATGGTGCTTTTAATAATTCTAGTTAATATGAGACCAAAACAAGGCTGAGAAGAAAGCAAGTATCTGAGGCATTTATTTCATAAGAAGTAATTGATATGTGAGAACAGATTATAAGAGCTATGTACATACATCTTAGTTAAGAAACAACTATGAGGTACAAAGAAGGAAGGAATTAACCCAATTAAATGGAACAAAATACAGGACTATGTAGCACTTTAAAGACTAACAAGATGGTTTATTAGATGATGAGCTTTCGTGGGCCAGACCCACTTCCTCAGATCAAATAGTGGAAGAAAATAGTCACAACCATATATACCAAAGGATACAATTAAAAAAAATGAACACATATGAAAAGGACAAATCACATTTCAGAACAGAAGGGGATGCCGGGGAGGAAGGTAAATGTCTGTGAGCTAATGGTATTAGAGGTGGGGAAAGGTAAATGTCTGTGAGCTAATGGTATTAGAGGTGATAATTGGGAAGCTATCTTTTGTAATGGGTAAGATAGTTAGTGTCTTTGTTGAGACCGACGCGTAGTGTGTCGAATTTTAGCATGAATGACAGTTCAGAGGATTCCCTTTCAAGTGCAGATTTAAAAGGCTTCTGAAGCAGGATGCAGGTAATTAAGTCGTTGTGACAGTGTCCTTTCTGGTTGAAATGGCAAGAAACTGTTTCTTCTTTGTGATCCTGTCTAATATCTGTTTTGTGGGCATTGATCCTTTGGCGAAGTGTCTGAGACGTTTGTCCAATGTACAAAGCAGACGGACACTTTCGGCACATGATAGCATAAATTATATTTCTGGATGCGCAGGATCACAAAGAAAAAAGGAATCCTCTGAACTGTCATTCATGCTAAAATTCGACACTCTACGCGTTGGTCTCAACAAAGACGCTAACTATCTTACCCATTACAAAGATAGCTTCCCCAATTATCACCTCTAATACCATTAGCTCACAGACATTTACCCCCGGCATCCCTCTTCTGTTCTGAAATGTGATTTGTCCTTTTCATGTGTGTTCATTTTTTTTAATTGTATCCTTTGGTATATATGGTTGTGACTATTTTCTTCCACTATTTGATCTGAGGAAGTGGGTCTGGCCCACGAAAGCTCATCATCTAATAAACCATCTTGTTAGTCTTTAAAGTGCTACATAGTCCTGTATTTTGTTTCAGCTACACCAGACTAACACGGCTACATTTCTATCACTATTCCAATTAAATGGGATATAAATAATAATGTGATGAAATTAATGGAGGGAAACTTTAGGTTGCATATTGAGAAACATTTTATTAGTGACCACTAGTGTCAAATTTAAACTAGGAATGTTAAAATTTGGTTAAATAGGTAACCATGTAATAGGGATGTCAATATATAGACGACTACATGGTAAACCAATAAGCCTGGGTTTATCGGTTAATCTTGTTGACTACATGCCCCCACCTTTCCTCCCCCCTTGCTGCCTCTGTATCGGAGCAGGAATTAGTGCCCATGAGGGGGTGGCTTGAAAGCCAGCTCCCCGCAAGCACCAGATCTGCCTCTCTTCCGCCCCCTCCCCCACCCTTGCTCTACTGCCTCTGATAGAGAGGCAGCAGCAGGGAGGGATGTGGGTAGGGGAGGCTGCCGCAAAGCTGCCTCTGTCCACGGTGGCCCTGGCTCTCTTCGGACAGAGGCTGCTCCATGGCAGCAGCCCCTGTTCGCAGGGGGGTCCAAGCTCCTGCAGACAGGAATTGCTGCCGTGAAGCAGCCTCTGTCTGCCAGGAGCTTGGACCACCCAAGGACAAGGACTGCTGCTGGGGAAGCCACCTGTGTCCATGAGGGGCTTGGGCAGGAGGCAGGAGCCAGTACGCACTGGAAGCTGATTTTTAAACTGGCTCCCCTCGCGGACCGGCTCCCACCTGCCACCCTGCGCTACTGTCTCCCATAGAGAGAAAGCAATGCAAGGTTGCAGGGGGCTTCCTGGGAGTGGGCTCAGAAGGACACTGGCTGCCAGCCCTGCCCCAGGGACTATCAGATAGTTGTGTAACCACTAATATTTCATGCAGTTACACGACTATTCAGTTACACACTATCGAACATCCCTATCCTATAACCACTGAAGAAATCAGCGGTTACATGGTTACACGTTGCGGGCTTTAAAGTTTAAATGAGCTTTTATACTACAGAGCCCGCAGCAAAGCCTCCCTGGGATTGGGGCCACCAGCTTCTGCTGGCTTGGCTCTTGGGGAGGCAGCTTCCCTTCACTGTCGCAGCAAAGCCACCTCCCCACTGACTGTAACCAGCACCATTAAACAGTTACACAGCCGCACTCTAATGTCCCTAATTTAAACCTAAGGATAAAAATTGGCCAATAGAGAGGCAGTCCTCTGTTGAGATGGTTCTTCCATAGAGCCTAAGTTGCATAATAGGTTGTATTGTCTCCTTTCACATAAGAACAGCCATGCTGGTCAGACCACAGGTCCACCTAGCCCAGTATCCTGTCTTCTGTCAGTAGCCAGTGCCAGATGTCCCAGGGGGAATGAACAGAACAGGTAGTCATCAAGGGATCCCTTTCCTGTCGGTCATTGCTCATACATTTACACTTAGATTATACTCATTAGTGCCTGACAGGGCTCACCAAGTTGTACAAGTTGTCCTTGAAATCATTTGCGTTATACCAAGGCAAAGGAGGATGGATCCCCACCTTCTGGCCTCCCTTTTCCTCCCATTTACTGTTTCCCCCGTGAAGCCAAATACCATTTTAAACAAATACTTGAAGCTGGTTCCAGAGCACGCACTTTTCCTCTGTCTTTAAAACATCGTTTCCTCTGTTAGTCACTACATGTCTGTCACCAAGTAAAGATTATTGTGAAGAATGGTGGCTGTGCAATGACTTGAGAGTGTGAGGGAGAGAAAGTAACCCTGATGCTGTAGCTGAAGTGCATTAGCAAGAGTCAGTATATCTTCAGCCAAGATAAACAACATTTAGCTTTTCTGTGGCCAGCTAAGAGAGATGAAATCTGGTGTGGTAGGCTTTTTATTTGTCAGAAAATAATTGTTATACACTCTGTCTGAATAGCCTTTCAGTTTCAAAAAACCAAAAACCCACACTGAGCAGCTAACTCACTGGGCTGGAGAATGCTGAGACAGTGTTTGCGGGCATCAAAGTGTGTCACAGGAAATTTGCTTTAGAAAAGTGCAGTTAAGCCACTTTCTTTCCATTTTTCCCTGCATTTAATCTGTCTAGCATTTTTGTTAAGCTGATACTTTATTCCCTGTGTTATACTCTGGAGGAGGGAGTAGTTATTTGGTGAAGTATCAAGACATGGAGGAGGCAGAGGGAACAGAGAAATGAATCCTTTCCTGGGTAGCGTATGAGAAGTAAGGTGATTCATTGATGTCTGCCTGCAGTAGCTGTGTCAGGTAGACAGTGTGTGGCCTGCAGGAGTTGAAGAATTTGGCCCTCAGCTTCCCTCATCATCAGTATGGAGATACTCTTCACAGGGGGACACTCTTCATCCAAATGGAATGCCACCCTGCAAAAGTTGGAACCTTTGATCTCACAATATAATGGGATCTGTAGTGTCAGCATCCTGTACCTCTATGTTGAAAACAAAGGTAGCTCCATTGTCTGATCGTCCTACTTCTGGCAAGAAGCTAGTTCAGTCTTCATTTGGACAGAGCACGCTGTAGAGAACAGTTCTGCACAATTAAATTGTAACATAATCTTGTCAGAAGGCAGATATAATGTGAAAGTCATTGTACATTTTACAGCAGTTAGAATGAAAATCAACACAACTACTGTACACTTTGTACTCCCGGAATTTAAAAATATTAAAATAGATTTCTGTTTTGTTTTTTTTTAAATACAGATAATACAATGTCAACTTAGCATCCTCCAACAGTTTGGAGGAAGTTTATTCTCATATAGATGATCCTAAGTCATATTTTATGAACATAAAAAGGGGATATTATGAAAATCTTGTCACACCCCTAACTGTAGATAGGAATTTTTTGTGTGTTGTGTATTACATTACTGTATTATAATTCATATAAAGTGATATACAGGACAAGTGACTTTTGATGAAATAATGCAGGAGAATTCATGCAGTAGTTTCTGATTTTTTTGCATTTAGAAATGGTTTTAGTACAAGGCATTGGATCTGTTCAGTTGGTGTACCAATGCTTAGATCACTGTTAAGTTGAGATTTCATTTTAATAGGAGCAAATCCCCATTGTGTGGCTGCAGGAGGGGGAGGGGCCTACCTGATTCCTTCATGGGGTCAGAAGCAGATTAGAAGTCTTACCCTTTCCAGTCTGCTACTAAACCTAATTAATGTTTACCATAGCTAGTGCTGTAAATGGAATGCATGTGGCTTCTGGCTCTGGAACCATAATGAGGCCGAATTGAAATGCTGTTGGAGGGAAAGTTAGCCAGGGTTGTGTGGATCATACAGGAATACAAGTAATAGGTTTGTTGTTTCAGCACTCAGTGACAAACTTTTTATATTGTTTTTAGACCAAAATGTACTTTTTTAGACCAAAAAATGAAAATCCTAATGGGAAGGAAAAAGACTTAGAGATACTCTAGGACTTGTCTATTTTAAACATGTTTACCTCACTGCATCCTTTCAACCAGAATGGTGGAGGAGTATCAGCCACATTTGTTATCTTGTGCCAAAGTATCTCCTTGATCTATCGTGAAACACTTGGATGCACCTGAAATGTTTGGGAGGCCTAAGACATACATCACAGTGTTACAATATGCTGCTTGTGTCTGGAATTGGCTATAGTTCTGTGTAATGGAAAATATTTGACAGTCACAACTTCATGACATGGTGTCTAACATATCACCACAGTATGTCTTAAGGTTTTGGAGGCTGCTTTTTTTTTTTTTTTTTTTTTTTTTTTAAACATAGGGTTTTTGCATTATATCATAATATCTGATGCTGCAAAACAATTTCATAATGGGATGACTTAGTGGGCACCAAAAATAATATTTTTGTAGGGTATGGGAAGGAATGGCAACCCTGGGAGGAGTCCAGACAATTGCTGTCCGCAAGACAATCTTCACGGACTGTAGGTTCCAGGTTATGATATTCCAGGCTTTTCTGAGCAGTGGTGACACTGTATATTCAAGATGAGGGCAGCTGCAATATGGTTTATTTTATCAAACTTAGATGAAATCCTTGGTCATTTGGCATGTTGCCTGTAAAGTCCCTGGTTTGTACCAAGTTCGAAGGCCACTTGAAAGACTATTTTCCACTCTCTGTTGAAAATTGGTGAGAGGACTGGTGGGCCATTAGACATTAGGCAAAGCTTTATGTGCATTAATGTCAATATGGTTAGCCTTAAAATCCATCCTCTTCCTTTTTTATTTTGTGTTTTCCACCATTAGTGTGAACAGTCTCATCTAATGAGAGAGCACGAAGATGTACAGGAGCGAACAACGCTACGCTATGAGGAACGAATCACAGAACTCCACAGCATTATTGCTGAGTTAAATAAGAAGATTGACCGACTACAGGGCACAACAATAAGGTATGGCAACTCCTGTGGAAGTTTGGGCCAAATTCAGAACTGGAATGCAATGTGGTGTGTAATAATTGATCATAAAAATGGTATAGCTAGATTTGCTATGACAGAGATTCAGTGAGTGTGCAAAAATTAGTGTAGTGTATATACTAGGGAGTTGGGAACAAGGTATGTGTAGCAAGAAAAGTAATTTATAGAAGTGTGTAAGGCAAAGCAACCCATTCCCCATCTCCCTGTGTTATCTTTCTCCTATGCCATCCAAAACTCAACCAAGACTGAATTAATCCCATAATAGAGGCAAAACTAAAATTGGCTTGAAGACTTGCACCTTCTTGCATCAGCAGTCCCCATGAAATGCAAAGTAAAGCAAATCAAGCTAATGTTGCATACTCAGTGAATGTCAGCATTTGGACACCTCTCTTTTAATACATTACTCAATTAGTACTAGCTAATTCTTCATGCAAGTTCTAGATTTCACCAAAAAGAAACATTCTTTTCATCCATCTGTCCATATCGGCTATTCTTAGCTTATTGTGAGGCAAAGGCTGTTTGCCATTACTTCGTGAAGGTGTTTGCTGGGACCTCACAAGCTGTCAAGTTTATTGGGAACTTATCCTAGATTCTTGGTAAGCTGGGAATTTTAAGCCTAAATACCCACTTGGAAAATAAAGAGTTCACATCTCTCTACAGCTTATACTTAAAATTCTCCCCATGTAGTAGTGTGCAGTTTTTCTTGCTTATTTTCCTGCATGTTTTTCATTAATGACTTTTTTATTTCTTCATCTCATCTGTACTGGCCATTAAGCCAAGGAGCCCTTTTGTTTAAATTGTATGTCCAGGAAAATATGTGTGTGTAAAAGAGCAAACTGATATATCTTAAATTATAGAAGGTAACAATATCCATAATTACAGTATAAAAATATAATCACATTGTACAGGTTGAAATTCCCTGATACGGGATTCTCTGGTACGGCAACATCCTGAGAGCCCAGTGGCAGGGAGTGAAGCTGGGAGCTTGGTGGCTCAGGGCTGGCTGCGGAGTCAGAAGCCCTGCTTCCCAAAGGGCAGAGGATTCCGGTAGCCAGGAAGGGAGCCCATCTGGGTCTGGGAGTGCCCAGACTCCATCAGCAGAGGGGCAGAATTGACCTTCCTGGTCTGGCAAACTCTCTCCTTTGGGAATGCTCGGGTCCTGCAGGTGCCGGACCAGGGAGGTTCAACCGGTATTAATATTATTTGAAAGGGTAATATTGCAAATTCTGCTGTAGGTAAAGATGATGATGATAGGATGCTGGAAGATGTCTCTGGATAGTACAAAGTGCTCTGAAATAGAAAATAATTCACATTAGTCTCTCTTTGTGGAGCAACCTCTTCGATCCCATATTCAACCATGCATCTACCTAATAAATAATCTCATATTCAGTTTTCCAGAAGGCATGCCCTGTTTTGAGAATGAAACTGCCCAAACCGTGTCCCACTCTGTAAATGGGCAAAGACAGGCTAAAGAGTAAAGCATGGGAAGAGTCAGAGTTGCCAGGCTTTTCCCATCAAAGAAGGTTGATCGTGTATCAGAAAATGAAGAAAAAGAGTATAAAACTCATCACAGAAATGTTTGGATTGAGACCTTGAAACCACTAAACTAGAAAATATATTGAAATTGTGGGATATTTTTCTTTGACAGATGCTGTAGAAGGTTAAAAGCATACATCTCTACACAATATCAGCTTCAACATCCAGGGCAAAGTGAGACACAGATTTGAATCTGAAACGAGATGTACACTGCATCTTTGAAAGGATGCAAAGTGTGCATGCCCCTGAAGGCCTAAGTGTCTTCAGGTTCTGCCACTGTGACAGAGAACCTAGGCACAGCCTCCCTCCACTTGGCATCCCACGTTAGTCCTTTGTGCTCAGATCCCTAGACAATGTTTCTTTCCACTTTTATTTGAATTGATTCTCCTGTTGTGGTGGTGATAAATATTTTGTAAGCAAAGAATTCTTTCTTTTTGCTTTTCTTTAATGCTCACATTGTAGCTAAAGTTTTCTGACAGAGAATACATTTTAAAAAAAAATTGTGAACAACATGAGCTTAGAGAACTTCTGTTCAGCTTCTAAAGATAGTGGGAGGAAAAAATTAATTCTTCACTCCTGTCATTTTCATACTTTCCTGTAACAACATATCAGGCTTCTTCTCTTGCTTTGCTTTATTGGAATCCTGCAGAAATGTAGGTTAACTAATGCCACCTACATTGGGACAGGTGTGCCTTATTCTACTTTAACATGAACATGAGAGAGATTCTAAGAGAGGTCCTAGGAGCAACTAAGGGTATGTCTACACTACACAACTTTTAGTGACAAGACTGTGTTGACACAGCCCTGTTGCTAAAATTGAGCATGTGTAAATGCTGTTTGTTGGCACCTTTGACAACAAAATACTTATCCCAGTGAGCGGCTTTCATTTTGTTGGCAGCAGAGTATTCCTGCCAACAAAGTAGAGTTCACCCCTTGCCACAGCAAAACTTTCTCATTCACAGAGGGGAGGGTTTTAAGCACTCATGAACGACAAAAGTTTTGTTGATCATGTACAAGTGTAGAGGTAGCCTAAGTCTGGGGAAAAGATTTAGGCCTTCTCTACATTACATGGTTTTGTTGACAAAAGCTGCCTTTTGCCAACAAAAGTGTATAGAGTGCTCTACCAAAGCTCTACCAAAGCATCTTTTACCTGCAAAACTCTGCTGTTTTGCTGACAAAATAAAACCTCCTCGATGAGAGGCATAAACCTTTTTTGTGGCAAAGTTAAAGTGACACAGTGTCAGTGTATGCTGCCGTTTGTTATGTTGACATAACTGGCCTGCCCCCAGCATCCCACAATGCTGGCCACAAGCGCTCTGCTCACTGTTTTGAACTTTGCTGCCCTGCATCTAGCTATGCAGGCCTGAGTCCCTCTCAAAGCTCCAGGAAGCTTTGACATTGCTCACTGGAGAGCTCTCAGAGCTGCTCAGGCTGCTGCTCCTGATAGCTGAGGAGGCTGTGGAATAACTCAGAGGGAATCAGAACTATTAATGTGGAATGTTGCTCTCCCTGGCAGGCAGGCAGAGCAGGCTGCTGCTGCATTGGGGAGAGGGAGTGGAGAGATTGCTCAAGCTGCTGTCTGATCTTAAATAGACAGTATGCTGACACCCGCTCTCCCCCAACATTCACACTTCCCAGCACACACTTTCCCTTTCGCGTGTGTGTACATGCACAAGTGCGCACACACTCACACAATTCCCCCTCACGCCTTCACATCCCTTGCTTCAATTGAAAAGCAGCTGACAATCTAGTAGGATACCCATAGAGTGATGCTATTGAGAAACCTGCATCAGGTGACCCTGTAGTTGCTCCATGAGGCATTGCAAACCCTTCTCAAAACACTCTGCAAACAGTTGCACATTGGAATAGCTACCACGGTAAACTGCTCTCTGTGCCAATACAAGAGCTGCTTGTGAGGATGCAACAGCATAGTGTGGATATACAACAGCCCTTTAATTAGTGAATAACTTTTGTCGATAAAACTCGGTGTTGTAGAGAGAGACTTAGTTTATGCAGTTCTATTTTGCTATTATTTTTCGAGTAATAAAAATACTCAGGAGCGGGGATTTATTTTTTTTTTTTTTTTTAAACCATGAAAGTATTCCTAATGCTTCCAAATGTGCACAGAACAATGAGACATTCCTTGTGAAATCACATGGTTGTCTGGCCATCATTCTAAAAGAGGTTACTTCATTCTGCTGAATTGCAGGGCAAATAAATGCATATTCTTGGTGCTGACATGGAAAAGTTGTACATCTGTACTTTTGGCTGATGTAGTATAGAAAGACTTGATTTACTGCTGTTTATGCCACTCTTAATGCTTCCTTTTAAATAAACCATCATATTATGTAGATGGTCAAGAGAAAGCCAAAGTTACACAGTAAATTTGATTGTCTAGAATCTTTAAATTATCCTTTTTTTGAGGTTAGCAGTGCATGAGCAGCACAAGGTTTTCAGTCTAAAATAAACAATTGCAACAGATTTAAGAAAGTTTGAGAGGATTGCAAAAGCTAATTTGTGTTTTCCATTTAGAGAGGATTTTTTTTTTCAAACACTTTAAAAGAAAAGGGCAAATGGGATCAGGAAGTTGCAGTTAGGGTGCATGTGGTTCAGCAAGCCCAGCTGCAGAGATGTCAAATCAAGTGCCATGGCTGCACCTCTTCTCAGACATACCCAAAGTGGTGTTGTTAGTACTTACTACTCACCCTATTAAATATTTTTAGATGTTTCCAATAAACTTCTGGATTTAACAGGGCCTTCTAGGGTACAGCAAGTTCTATTTGCATGGCCACATGAAGCTCGCTGTTGGTATTGCATTATGTTCTGCCAACACTTGTGATGCAAATGAAGTCACAGTGGTTATGGGATCAAGCCAACAATCATTCCTAATTGTCTCATCTCACTGATGTTGCTGTAGTTCGAGGCAGCTCATCTGGCTTGGGAATTCAACCAAAAAAAAGAGGAAACTATGAAATACAGCTGCAACCAATTTGGTCTTTGGTCTGGAAGAGCGATGTCTGAATTCATCTAATGTTGAGCTCTGCTTAGTTTCTGAAAGGTGGCTGATATATCATTTGTCCCGCATCAGATCATAAGAAATAGTTAGTAATTTGAGAGAAGTAGAAAAGAAGAAGGTAACTTGCAGAGAGATGGTAAATTTCTTTCTTATATAGTAAAGAATAGAAATGTTGGCTCTGTTTGCGTTATCTAAGAGTTTCTCAAATAGGGATCCTAATAAAAGTTTCACTAAGAAATACGAAGCTCAGATGGGCAGCTACCCTATTTAAAACTTTGCTAAGACAGAAGAGCAGTGTTTCAAACACTCATCTTTCTCTTTTTTGTAGGTGAATGCAGTTTGGTTAAATTCATAAAACTTGAGTCACAGCTTTAAGCCAAATTCAGAATAAGATTGTTTAAGCTGAAACTGTTATGCAGGAAAGCGGCAGAACATGCTTTCCATACTCTTTTCAATGTAAATTTTCTTCATTGCAGCATCATAGCTTTGAGCCCCTGTTACCAGTCATTTGGAAGTGGGCAAGTAAAATTGTCACGAGCCTCTATTCCTTCCATTCTCAGAAGACTTTGATACATTAATTAACTGTCTTTTCCTGGACTGCGTCCCATCCACTGGCTTGAACCAAAATCACAAAAGGGCAAAGCCAGCCAAATGAAGCAACAGTGTGAGTGTATTAAAAAATACATGCATATTAGGGTGTGTCTGTTATACCCGGACAAGATCAAACTCTGAGGAATAAAGAAGGTCCCAAACCAAATGATAAGGCATTAGATAATACTGTGTCTGTTTTGAAAGTGAGCATTGTTGGCCAAGAAAAGTGCATCCTAATGCAATATTTTGTTTGTTTTTAGTCATGGCTTCAGTAAGAAAATGCATTTGTCATGCAGTGATTAAAAAAAAAAAAAAAACCTCGCCATGTGATTGAGAACAGGATCAGCTACATAGTCATGTCTGAGAGTCCAGCAAAAGAAGGGGAGGGGAGAAGAGAAGAGAGAGAGGTTTGTCTTTCAGCTTAGTGCTGAAATAGGTCTATGCAGCTTATGGACTTTCTTGTCTGCTGGTATCTACTTAGGATTCTTAGCAGCTGTCAAAAGACATACAATCTAACCAGTCAACCATCTGTAACTAAATGCTGTGTAGCCATGAACTCTACGGCATTACTCAACAGAATATTCATCTAGAAATATGGTTCACGTAGAAACCCAGGAAGAAAAGGGGGAAAGACAGAATAATGGACGACATCATAAAAACTAATAATGGTTAGCACTCATACAGTGCCTTTTATCTGAGGCTCTCAAAGTGTTTTACAAAGCATTCATTAAAATATAACAAAAGTTGAAAAATGGCCAACGCCTGCTGTGGTGAAACCAATCTCTGTTTGAAACTGTGAGAGAATCTGCGTACACACCTTGGCAACACCCCACCAGAATGCTGTAATGCAGAAGAGGAGGTGCTGAGAATTTGCCATTTTGAGCATTACTAAGCAGGCTTTAAAATAGTTTTGAACCACCTCAACCACACAGAACTGCTTCATTGTACAGGAGGATCTGGCCCAGTACCTCTTTGTTACTTTTCAATCAATTTTTAAACATTCTGTGTTAGTGTATAACCATTTCACTTCAAAATCCTATTGAAATCAGCACACATCAGTGTTCTAAAAGGGAAGGGAAAAGGATGGAAGAGTGGGATTTTGCATTGCCTTTGAACAGCTGCTAAACTAGAAAGCCCTTATGTTCAAAAATCAGCACCTTAGTTGCATACACAAAATATAAGCATGTATAAAAGTGAATGAATACTGTGCAGATTGGTGTTCTTCAAATACCTATGGTAGAAAAGATAAATTGTACATGTGAAATGCTGTTGTGAACACTGTCGTACCTCGGTGTTCTGTACCTCGGTACCTTAGGTGGTCTGAACTGTCAGTGTCAGCGTCGTCTGGTCAGGATCGTCCTGGCGCGCTCCTGACAGGACCTCTACTCCGTCGGTGATGATAAACTTTCGGCTGCGTGCGTAACAATCGGTATTCCCTTTATCTAGAGTGTTAGACCCCGTGCACTTGGGTCAACACAGGAGATCTCTGAGAGGCCCCGGAAACAACAGATGCAGGCAAGGTTTGAAATCAATCGAGCAGGTTTATTGTCAAATGCGAAGCTCTACCAGTTGGTAACAGAGATCAGTACAATGTTACAACCACTGGGCACTATGGCCCGCATTGACAAGGTACCAACACCGGGCAGGCCTATTGCCATATAACAGATATTAACAGCAGTTAGTCAAAGTTAAGCTACTGTGCATTCTGTAAGTTTAGGCAATGACACCTGCTGTTCAGGCGCCTAGTGCCTCCCCCTCCCCCCTCCCCCCCCAGGTCCGCCAGAGAGCACCCTTTGCGGTGTCCTTTTATAGACAGGTACAAACAACTTACATCATTTCTCTACGTACCAGGTTGCCACCCTCTGTTGCCTAGATACCACCCCCCACCTTATGCAAGGGGGGTCCCTTCTATTTGTCATCCTTTCAGTTCCGACCTGGTTCTGAACCTAGGTTGGTATGTGCCTAACTCCTAGGGAGTTCTTGTACCAGGACATTCCTTAAGATGTTCCATTACTCCCTTTTGGCTTACAGTGTGTACTTGGTGCTTCCCTGTGTCCTTCCATGCTTTACCTTACCCAGTTACAGTTATCAGTAGGGCCTCTTTCTTGGCTCCTGTGTTCCTGAACCAAAGTCTTGCTCACTAGATTGCAGGCCTGTTGCTGTTTTCATGCTACAGGCCTCTATTTAGGCCTGCTGACTCCATGTTACTGACCCTCAACTTACTACAAACACAAAGTGGATAATATAGCATTTGCATTCATTTTTAATGTGCAGTTACATCAGTATAAAGAGGTGTGTTTTCCATGCATATTCAAGGCAAACTTTGAAAAATTTGTCTGACAACCAAACGTCAATTTGACAATCTTAGCCATTGTCATTTAACCAAGAAAACTAGTCTCTTCCTGAAAGTGGAACAAGTCAGAGCTGATTAGCGTGCGTGTACAACAATCATCATTTTTATGATCAGGTCAGCCCGTTCATGGAAGTGATTCACATTTTAAAATGAATCACTAATTGCAAAGCAGGTTGATGTATAAATTAACAAATAAATTACCCTTTAGACCAAAAGAAAAGAACTCTGAGCATTTAGTAATTTGTTTTTGTCTAAAGCTAATTATCATTGGCTTATGCTGTGCCTAATAATTAACTTATACACAGAACATTAACCCACATTTATGTGTCTTCAGTAGCCTGTATTTTAATTCATGCTGTTTGTGGTTTGGTTCTCACACTTTTATATTGCCTATCACCTATAAAGACCTTGATTTAATCTAAATCCTAATTTGAACCTTACAATCTTACTTTTTGTATAATAATTACTAAGTGCTTATGATAAAGATATAGCTTTCTGTGGTGGTCTGAGTTGCCTTTCGGAGTTAGAAGAGTGTGATCATTCCTATTAAAATTACAGTGGGGTAGTGTTAGTAAATCCTGCTTGGCAAATGAGCAGAAATTGTTCTTACCGATTGGGCTGTTTTTTACAGACTGCAGTGTTTCCTTGTCTATCTTCCTTTCAGCTATTTTGCCCAACAGACATTAACCTTAGGGGCTAATTCCTGCAAGGTATTGAGCTCTCAACTCCCACTGACCTGAATAGAAGTGGAAAGTGCTCATTACTGTACCAAACTACCCTCTTAGACCACAGGCGCCTCCTGCCCAGCTGGAGGTGCCCTCGAAGCTCTTTGCTCTCCCTCCCTCACTAAAGAACTCCTGTTCCCACTCGGCTTCTTCCTCACCCTAAAATCATCTGCCTCTGCTGAAACAGCAGCAAAATAAACCTCTACAAAATACTTCACTTAATGAGTACCCAAATGAGCGTACGGTTAATTCGTCAGGTTTCTGATTTGTTGTTTCTGTACCTATACCGCTGATGTTTTTCTTCTTGTTTAAAATGTACATATCTGAAAGTGACAAAATAATAATTACAAAAAACTGAAGATGTTTTTTTCATGTTAAAACAGGTCTTTCTAAAGGTCATTTTTAGTTGGATTAGCAAATTCATTAAAACAGAAAAGAAACATTTTAAAGTGCTTCATTGGGCGCTGATTTCGTATTCCACCACTGTCCTTATCTCCATCTCCAACTCCTTGAATTTTAAGTGCAAAAACAGGGAAAGGAGACTCCTTTTATAAATCTTGCTGTTGCAGGTAATGTCCAATATAGTGCAAACATTTTTGAAGAAACACACTTGACAAATAACAGTGAAAGCATGTACAGTGATATGCAAGGGGTCCTTTTGTCCAACAGTTCACTGCCATTTTAATTAATCTGATTAATAGATTTCAAACGAAAACACACTTGACAACAGGAGAATTTAGAGAGTGACACACAGACACAAATACACTGTTAATCTGGCAGTACATTTTCTAATAGTGAACAATGATCTGGAAGGATCACAAGAACTTCAGATGCAGAAATGCGCACCAGACGCTACCACCATGTAAGTAGCAGTTGGGGGTACAATGCAGAAAGTCAGTTTGTTTTATGGGAAGCATACCCTGGTCCATGTAATAGTCTAGTTAAGCTGGAGAAAGTTTGTTGTCCAGTGTGTACCCTACTTACTGTTAGTACAGGACTGAAATGCATTCTATAGAGTTGCTTATTCCTTCAGTAATATTTTTTTTCTTGTGGCTTTCCTTCAGGGAGGAAGATGAATATTCTGAACTACGATCAGAGCTCAGCCACAGCCAGCATGAGGCTAATGAAGATTCACGCAGCATGGACCAGGATCAGACTTCTGTTTCAGTGCCAGAGAACCAGTCCACTATGGTCACTGCTGACATGGGTTAGTGAGTTTCTGAATAGACAGGATGTCTCCTGCTAGTAGGAAGCCATTGTAGCCTTTAAATACTAATCAGAATGCCCAGAGACACAAGAATATAAATCATTCCAGACCTCCTTAATCAAACCAAAAGTGTTGAGGACTTCTAGGAGAATAAATAATAGACTTTAAAATAATCTCAGTACCTTGCTCCCAGGCCATCAGAGCTAGATTAGCCATAGAGAAAGAACAGAAAATGAGCTTGTCAGAAAGAACTGAAGAGCTTGACTGAGTGCCCTTTGGGGATGGGGGAGAATTATGGGGGGCGGGGAGACGCTCACCACCTTTAAAATAATATATATATTCTGACTTGACCATATAGTTGACTGATTAGTTGGAAAGATATATTTTTTAATCCCGTTCCTGCTTTATTTTATCAAATAGCAAAAGCATGTTATTAATAAGTGAATGAAGGTTGTTTTAAATGCTGCTAGTTTATTTAACTATAAAATGTAAATGGTTGGAAATTGCAGAGGTGAAATAAAGGAAGGCATCTAGAGACATTTAGTAAGAGGCAGAGCCATGTGCTGTATACTTCTCTCTCCAGGCCATGCCTTTTAAGACTTGTTGCTTTCTGAGAGCCATTAATTTATATACAGGTAGCAAGTTTCTAAATGACACTTACCTAACTGTGGAGTGTTAAGGATAAGGATGTTAACCAGTTACCCAGTAAGCATTAGCTTTACTAGCATGCTTACCTGGCAGCTGGTTAACTGAAGGCAGGGGGTGGGTGGATTGCAGCCCCTGTTTCTCTGCAGCACAGTCAACAGGACCCCAGTCAACTGAAGCAGCTCCACTGCCCAAAGAGGGCTGGGCTGTAGAGGACCCCCACCTTGGAGGGGTCCCATGCTGTCCAGACGCTGGTTAAACAATTAAAATTATAGGTGTATTTACAACCCTAGTTAAGGAAGGTTTTTTTTTTTATGGCAAAGAGTCCAGTAATTTTATTATTTTTCAGTTGTGCTTAGGTTGGGGTTTTCGAACTTAAAAAGTAAAGTATAGTTAGTACTAGCTATAGAGATCCAGTTCTAAGACCCCAGCAATAAAAATATCGGTATTGGGATAGCCAGAGAGACTACTACTTACTGGCTTGGAGCATCAGTGATGTTAATGGGGGGAAAATGTCTGTCTTACTGGGTCAGATTCTGTTCTCATTCACATTAGGGATATGAAGGACTAGTCGCTTCCCCTCCCCCCTTGCTGCCTCTTTCACATAGAGGCAGCAAGGGGGGGGGGAGAAGGAGTACTTCAGAGTGGCATCTCTTGAAGCCTAGGGCCAGATCCTGGGCTCCACACAGCGCTGCCACTTTGAAAAGACACGTGCAGCCTGGGGCCAGCTGGGGTGTTCCAAGGCTGCATGCGGCGTTTCAAAGTGGCAGTGCCGTGTGGAGCTGGGGATCCGCTCCGGGACTGCAGTGCTGCCTCTTTGAAACACTGCAGGGAACCCAAAGAGGCAGCACTGTGTGGAGCCTGGGATCAGCTGGGGAGTCCCCAGCTACCTCTGAGCTTCATGCCGTGCTTTCGGCTTTGAAGTGTAGCAACAGCCCTAGTGCTGTTGCTACACTTCAAAGGCGGAGGTGCCCTATCAACTATTAATCGAATAGTCGATGCAAAATGCATTGACTATTCAATTAGTCAGTTACCCAATACTTAACATCCTTAATTCACATCAGTGTAAATCAGGGCTATATCCTTGGCTGTAATTTAGTTCCCCCTTCCTTCTATCATAAGTGTTTATTGGATGCTGGCTACAACAGTGCCCAGATGCCAGCATGCCTTGGTGAAAAAGTTGGACTAAATCCTAAGTCTGGTGTGATTTATCCAAGAAGAGACAAAGATCAAAATATCAGAGATGTTTTTTAATTATTTCCTTACACTCATAGAGGGGGTCAAATTCTGTCCTCAGATAAATGTGCATCAGTCTCACTGAAGTCATAGACATTCAGCTGATTTTTAATGTCAATTGGATGTGTCCGTCTGAAAATGTTTGTATCCCAGTGTAGTTTCAATTAATAATATACTTTTTTATTTCAGTCTTTTTGTTTGCAATAGCTTATCTGCCACCCTCCAGTTATGCCCTTATCTCAGGCCATAGACTCTGTTTCAGAGAGAGGTACACTCTTCCCCATTATAACTTTAAGATTTATCTTGGAAGGGGGAATCTTGTTTGCCATCCCCAAAAAGTATGAGGATCCCTCTTACACACAGAAGGATTCTGTGACACATCACCTGTCGTACAGTGATTGGGTGGTTGTCGGTATATGAATTCCTGTGAATAATCCACCCCAGGAAAGTAAAGGATAGTTAGTGCAGGGTGGACCTCCCAGGTCCTGATTGGTCCCGGATGAGGGATTTTGCCAAACCAGGGGAGGTCATTTCTGGATGTTCCTGCTGTTGCCCCCCCTCCCTGGTCCACTGGCCTCCTGGCCGATTCCTCATCTCCTGCTGACATGCGGGACAGCTGTGCATGCCGCACAGGGGTGCTCCGGGTTCTGCAGGGCAGCTGCACGCACCGCACTGGGGCTCTGGGACTCCCCGGGCAGCTGTGCGCCACAGATCCCGCCGGTCAGCCATGTGTGTGTCTCCCAACCCCGCTAGGCAGACCTGTACTAGCGATATAGATCCGATTCTAAGACCCCTAAAATAAAGATGTTCAGTATTAGGATAGGCAGACTTACTAAGGCAGGAAAATATGCAGATTTAGTAAGTAAAAGGGGTGATGTCTTCCAATCTCCCCTGCAAAGAAAGGCTTAATTCAGGGAGTCTGAGACCTGCTCTCGTTAATGTTAGACAGAAGGAAATTAATTTCAGGCAGGTACACCGGAAATTAATTTCAGGGAGGTACACCAGTAATTAATTTGACCCAAGCAGTTGAGGCCTTAATACATGAGTTCCCCAAGACAAGTTCATAGTTGCTGGCTGAAAACCAGGGGTGGGAAATAATTTTTGATGTGGGGGAGTGGGAGCACTCCAAGATTTTGATAAGTGATGAAGGGTTGCACTTCTCTATGGAGCGGGTGTGAGGTCTAGAATGGAGATTGGGTGCAGAAGGGAGATTGGGGTAAGGGATTGGGGTGCAAGAGAGGGTGTGGGATCTGAGAAGGAGTTTGGGTGAAGAAGGGGCTTGTGACCTAGGACAGGTGATTGGGGTGTAAGGTCCAGGAGAAGATAGGAGAGCAGGAGAGGATTTTGACCTGGGGGAGGGATGTAGGAGGTCTTTTTCAACCCTATGATACTAGGAGGGGGTGTGGAGCCTGGAAGGGAGTTGAGAGCTGGAGGAGGAGGAGTGTAGGGTTAGGGATGGGGGTATGAGTGCAGGAGAGGATTCTGGCCTGGGGAAGGGACATAGGAGGAGGTGCAGAGTCTGGGAGGGAGTTGTGACCTGGGGTGGGGGGTGCTGAGGATTTGGATTAGGGATGTTGGTGATTAGTTGAGTAAACAATTAACCTGGGTTTATCAGTTAATCCTATTTGCCCCTCCCTCTCTCCCTTTGCTGCCTCTGTATCAGAGACAGTAAGATGCGGGGGAGGCGGAAGCCAGTGCTTTTGGGAATCTGGCTTTTAAGCAGGCTCCTCATGAGCACCTGATCCCACAGAGCTGCCAGCCCCTTGCGGACAGAGGCTGCCTGCAGTGCAGGGCAGTTGGCAGGAGCTGGTCTGCATGGGGAGCCAATTTTTAAACAGAGGCAGCAGTGCGGGATGGTAAGGGGGCTCCCTGGGAATGGGGCTGGAAGTGCACTGGCTGCTGGTCCTGCCTTTGGGGACTATTGAATAATCGTGTAACCACTTAGATTTTGTGTGGTTACATGTTTATTGAATTATTGATATCTAACATCCCTAGTTTGGGTGGTGACCCGGGCTAGGGAGTTGGGGGGTGCAGTGGGGTGCCAGAGGCGGGGGGGAGGGGTGCCAGAGGCAGGCTCTGGCCAGGAGGTGCTTACCTTAGGCGGTTCTTGGCCAGCAGCCCAACAGGAGCCCTGAGGCAAGCTCCCTGCCTACCGCAGCCCCAGGCAGCTCAAAATGGAAGAGGCTCCCTCCATGTGCTGCTCAGAGCAGCATGCCCCTGGCAGAGGCAGAGGGGAGACTTTGTGTGCTGCCCCTTCCCCCAGACCAGTCATCACCTCTAAACTGGCCAGTGGGAGCTGTGGTGATTGGCATGAGGGCGAGGGCTGCACACGAAGTATCTCCCTCTCCTCCCCCGGCATAGAGGGAGCCACCAGTCATTTTGAACAGCCTCGGGTTTCAGCAAGCAGAGAGCCTATCTTGGGGGTCTTGACAGGATGGGCCACAAGCCGGATCAAAAGGCTTGGCAGGCTGGAAACTGAGGGCCAAAAGAACATGTGGCTTTTCTTGTGAGAGGGACTCCATATTTGTTTTTGTTTTTGTTTTTTAATGGTTGAGTTTTTTATTTTCAATAATTCATGTGCTAGACTGAAGAATGTATGTTTTTGGATATGTGCCTGAATGCCACAGTAGATTTTATTCTTAATTGAAAAAATAAATAAGACAAAAGGCTTCGACTCTAAACCTGGAATTTTTTTTGAAACATATGAGGTCAGACACTTTGGTTTGACACCAAAAGCTAGAGTCAGGACTTACACAACCATATTGACTTCAGAAGGATTATATGAAGTGAAAACCAGCACTGAATCTGTCCCTGAGTATAAAAACATTTAGTTTCTTTTATAGTGGGATTCCTATTATGTTCAAGCTGTCGTTTCTCTCATTCACTCAGTGAAAACAAAAATTCTATCCTACTTGTTCATCAATACTATACTGTAGACTGGCTGCCATTTCTGCCAATCAGGACTATAGATTAGGAAACTAGTATTGTCAGGGTCATCCTCATTATGATTTTCTTTCCACATTAGCTCTTTTAAAAGATTTCTCTTAAGTTTTGTCCCCCCCATGGCCGATGCTCAAAAATATTGTATATTAAATAAATACTGGGGCTGTCAATTGACCTGTGTTAATGCCTGCGATTAACGCAGGACAGGATTAACGTGTTAAAAAAATTAACTCCAGCTTGCGCTGTTGCCCCTTTGAAGTGCCGCTCCAGTGCCTTAAAGGGGCAGTGTTGAATGGAGCACAGGGTCAGCTGGGGACTCCAGCTGATCCCAGGCTCCATGCAGTGCTGCCCTGTTGAAATGCCACCGTGGTGTTTCAAAGGGGAATTGTGCACAATTCAAATTTTTAATCGCTTGACAGCCCTAATAAATACATAACACTTTCTCCCTTCCCTCTGCCACTTGTCTATTAAGTAAATTGGATCTGTGTAACAGAGATAGGTGTACCATATATAAGCACCAATATAGGAAATCATTAAAATATCAGTCTTTTTAAATTCTTGTTGCCAAATTGCAAGCTTGAAACTTTCCATGAGCTTATATGAGTGTTAATCAATATACAGTATTTGCTTCTCTGTGTATGGTAAACTGTTAAAAAAAAGTTTTCAGTGTACTAGGCCTATGCATCTCATTTGTAAGAACATTTCCAAACAAATACTTTGGTGCAGTTCTTCTCTGAGGTAAGCTGACCTTTGGGCATAGTAATCAGTCGTGAATTCAAATTTAATAATATAAAAAATACTTGGCTCTTGTAAACAGCCTGGAGGGGAAAAAAGGTCGTTTAATGTAATTTTACATCTCAGGCTGAATTCATTACTCTAGCTTTAGAGTTAAGGTAGCTGATCACAAATACAAGAGTGACTATAAAAGTCTCATGTTTCAACTAACAATTGAAGGAATACTATCACAGTAGTATTAATAGTAATAAAATAACAATGTAATGCATGTGAAGTATCTCTTACCCAAGGATTTCAAAGTGCTGTAAAATTTTTAATAACGCTGAAGTACAGAAACATTACTAGAAAAATTCTGTAATTTAAAAACAATAGGCAAACTTTTCAAATTTGGGTTGCTAATGCCTATTAATTTGTTGCCTGGGTTCAGGTACCCACATTTGAAAAGTTAGCGACGTGTTCCCTTCTATACCTGTCGTATAAGGTGTCTCTCTTAGTGGCTCTCTCATCCACCAGGCGGGTATCCAAACTCAGGGAACTCACCTCGGATCCCCCCTACACGGTGGTTTTTAAAGACCAGGTTAGGCTCCGCCCCCACCTGGCCTTTCTGCCTAAGGTGGTGTCTTCCTTTCACACCTCCCAGGACATTTTCCTGCCGTTTTTTTTACCCCAAGCCGCACGCATCTGGGAAAGAACAGGCTTTACGCGCTTAGGTTTGCGCAGGGCGTTAGCTTTTTACTTAGAAAGGACAAAACCATTCAGGAAGTCACTGCAACTCTTTGTGGCCATTGCCGAACGGGCAAGGGGTCAACTCATGTTTTCACAGCGGATCTCCTCCTGGATAACCACTTTTATCAAGGAATGCTATGCCCTAGCGGGGGTATCGGCCCCACCCATTAGAGCGCACTCCACGAGAGCTGTGGCAGCCTCCTCTGCTTTCATGGTGCAGGTTCCCATCCTGGACATCTGCAGAGCCAGGACGTGGTCCTCTGTCCATACCTTCACCAATCACTATGTGCTAACGCATCAAGCCAGGGAAGACGCTACCCTGGGCAGGGCGGTCCTCCACTCCTCTGTAGCTTCAGCATCCAGCCCTCCTCCATAGGTTCTGCTTTAGAGTCTCCTAATTGGAATGCACATGAGCAATCACTCGAAGAAGAAAGAACGGTTACTTACCTCGTAACTGTGATTCTTCGAGATGTGTTGCTCATGCCCATTCCAAATCCCCGCCCGCCGCCGTTTCTCCGGATTATTCCGGTAAGAAGGGACTGAGTGGGTGAGGGGGTCAGCAGGAGTATATGTGGGCCAATATACCGGCGCCACTCCAGGGGGCTCCCCGCTGGCCCTAAGTATACTGCTGAGGGAAAAACTTCTGACGACGCGTGCACGCTGCGCACACACACACACCTAATTGGAATGGACATGAGCAGCACATCTTGAAGAATCACAGTTACGTGGTAAGTAACCGTTCTTTTCCAGCACGGCAGACAAATGTAGAAATACAAAGAGACATTGCTACACAAAACTACCTATTTTCATAATAGGCTTATAAGGTATTCTTCCTTCTTCCACACACAAGCATCCTTCTGTCCTTCCTTGTTTGTTTTAGTTTTAGTATCTCTTAAAAAATAAATCGTTGTTTTAGTTATGCACATCATGTGAATTCACCATGACCTGATAACAACATGGCACTGCATACTACACTAATGCAGCAAGCTCATTGACAAACCAACTACATCAATGTGTCACGATACACTAATGCTTTTAGATATGCTGCTCTTCAGCTGTAGGCAACAAAAACATCAAGAGCTAACATTGTTAATCTGCTCTGCTGTATCTCGTAAATCCTGTGATTGGGTTTACGCTAGCTTCCCTTTGAAATGTGGGTCTCTCCGACATTGTTATAAACTCTTATTTTCTGGGAGAAAATTCCTTCAGGGCTAGAGCTTAGCATATAAGGTCTTGTTTTGTGAAGGAAATTTTTTATGAAATGAGGCAAAATGTATATACAAACATATTACAGTAAAACTCCAATAGTCCAGCATCCAATAGTCCGGCACTCCTGATAGTCCGGCATCAAAATGGCAAGAGCCTAGTGAGTGAGCTTCGGCAAAAAATGAGTCACAAGGTAACAGCGCAGCAACTGAACTGAGCAAAAGGGTAAAAAAGGCTTAAAAAAACTAAAACATTACAGTATACTGTATACAGTATGTACAATAAAAAGGGTTAAGAATACTTTATATACAGTATATAATGTATACAGTATATATATAACCTGCTTATAGTACCTCCTGATAGTCTGGCATATCTGATAATCCGGCACCACCTAAATCCCATAGGTTCCGGATTATCGGAAGTCTACTGTACTGAGTTTCAGGAGCAGAAGCAAAACAGGTAGATTTTACAATTAAGCATTCTTGGTGGTGCATCTGTGACTCAGAAATGCATTTTATTAATAAATACGCTTCCTTGACAGATTATTAACACTAAAGCTTATTAATTGTTTTGGTGGGAGAGCTGAGTTTGTGGGAAGTTCTTGCACATATGCCTTCAGTAGGAGTTTGCATGCATACAGGTTGCAGGATCTCAGACCCTGCTTTGCCTATCCATATTTATCATGCCATTAATATGTTGATGGGTTTGTTTTTAACATGAATTCCCATTAGCCAGAAGTAATTTCACATTCACTCTGCTTAAAATCTATTCCTACACAAAGAGAATTTTAGAATACTTTTGTTGGCCTCCATATGCAAGGTTGGAAATACTGCATAAAGACAAGGGCCCATGATATTGCTACTGTAACTTAAACAAGAAACAAATTCTGCATTTTGATTTTGAGATAACATGATGATGCTATTCTGTTCTATATCAGCTTTTATATTATGCTCATCACTGATGAAGACAAACGGAGTATGTTAAAGAGTCCGTTGTGCCAGTGGAGTATAGTTGTTGGCCATGGTTTTCTCTTGGGGCTTTAGGGGGTCATTTAAATAGGCCATGGACCCATCTTGAAGATAAGGACAGAGACCTCGAGCTTGATATGAAATTCTATGTGTTTAGCCTGTGTAACTGAACAAGAGCATCACTGGCACATTGTAGGACGTACCTGTTTTGATTTTAAGGTTGCTTTTATTTTTCCCTAAGGGCTCATCTAGACTATGGGGAACAGTCGAAAGAAGATATGCAAATTCTGCAGGAATTTGCATATCTTCTTCCGATCGCACTTTTGAAAGCAGAGCTTTCGAAAGTGAAAGTAGTTAAGACGCGGCTTTTTTTTCGGCTAACTCCTCCCCCCCCCCCCCTTTGTGTAAACCTCCTTTTTTGAGGAAGAGCAGCTTTTCAATGAAGGGGGGGGGGGGAGTTCACTGAAAAAGCCACAACTTAACTACTTTCACTACTTTAATTCCTGCAGAATTTACATATCTTCTTTCGACCATTCCGCATAGTCTAGATACGCCCTATATGTTAATTAGGCTTTTTTTTAAAATAGCTGCCTAAACTGCAGACATAAAATGTGTACATTGTAACATAAGAATGGCCATACTGGATCAGACCAAAAATCCATGTAGCCCAGCATCCTGTCTTCTAGCAGTGGCCAATGCCTCATGCCCCAGAGGAAGTGAAGGAAACAGGGAATCATCAAAGGATTCCCTCTCCTGTCATCCATTTCCAGCCTCTGACAAACAGAGGCTAGGAACACCATTCCTACCCATCCTGGCTAATAACCATTGGTGGACCTAACCTCCATAAATTTATCTAGTTCTTTTTTTGCATACAGTTGTCTGGATTTTGCACATGTGTGTGAATGCAGTTTAAATGATCAGGTTTGACAATTTGTGTGGTATTAATCAAAGTGTTAGATGAGTATTTGGTTGTGAAATTAGTTTTATTTCATAGTTCCCTGTTCCCTCGCATCTCACTCTTTCATAATCAGCCTGTTATCCTTCATTTTAAACTCAGGTTTTCAAAGTGGACTAAGGGATTTAGGTGCTGAACTCCCATTGAATTTCAGTGAGACTTGACTGCCTACCTCCCTTAAGCTCCTTTCAAAACATCAGCCATATGTTTTATATTTGATTGCAAAGTCTAACTTTTATGAGGTCCTACATGTAGCAATACCATAGGAATAACACCTCATGAATGGATACTGTCCTTTTAAATATTTGTACCCCCGTGAAAGTAATGCGCTGTCATGAAATATAAATCTGTTCTGTGCTGTACAATGCAATAACTGATTATTGCACAATGCCTTGCTAATTAGTGGCCCATAAATGAACACATCCAAGAAGCATCTGAACCCAAGCATGAGTTCAATCATATGGTGCACATCAGGGACTACTGCTGATGTTTATCACTGAATGTACGTTGGAGGTAATGCATTTGTGAAGTTAGTTCACAAAGCAATAGGGATCATTTTTGATTTTCACAGAATCAGGGTGTGAGTGGATGACACCCCAAAACAGAGGGCTCTTCAGTGTGTAGTGGGGGGGAAGGGTCCTCTGACCCTTACCTTGTTAGAATTATGGTGATGCTTTCATCCTAAAGTATCTTGTGAATATGATCATGATGTAGAGCCTCAAAAACAAGGGCACAAATATTCCCAGTCTTCTCTTTAGCTTCATGCAAAGAAGAAACAGCTGTGAAAATGAAACTATAGCTCTGTAAAATAATCTCTCTGGGGACTTTTGTGTAAGCTTTTGGAGACTTGGCAGTAATTTGAGCACAAATCCCCGAAGTCCTTTCTTTTAAAGGAGCATTGGATTATATCATCACTGAGTGAACTGGGCAAAGGACCAATTTGATTCTGATGAAGTTTTGCTGGGCACAAAAATCAGGAGAAGCTGCAGCGATGAAAGAGTAACCCCCCCCCCCCCCAAAAAAATTGGAACAGTGACATAGGAGTGTGCTTAAACATGATGTCTTTTAAAATGTGGAGAGAGTTTTTCAAACAACAATGGCCACTCCAAATATGTGGGTGAGAAGATTATTTGTGTGATTTTGAGTAATTTGAGATTTTAGTACAGGGGGTGGCCAACCAGTTAGAGACTAAGAGCCAAAATAGCTATGGATAGTAGTGCAAAGAGCCACATATTATATATTTATTTTTATATATCTATAAGGCATGTATTGAATGGTAACTTTCTAGCTTGCGATACCCAGTGTATGTCTAATGTGTTCTTTCTGTTTCCTAGATAACTGCAGTGACTTGAACTCAGAACTGCAGAGAGTGCTGACGGGGCTGGAGAGTGTAGTCTGTGGAAGGAAGAAGAGCAGTTGCAGTCTGTCTGTAGCAGAAGTGGACAGACACATTGAACAGCTCACCACTGCCAGTGAACATTGTGACCTAGCTATTAAGGTGCAACAGCATTAACTAGTCACTAAATGCATTGTGTACGTACTGGGATACATGGTGATATGTCGTATTCATAGCACTCTTCATTTGAGAATTTCAGACTACTTCACAAAGATTTACTGTGCTTCAAAACATCGTGTGAGGCAGGTACAGTAGTAGTATACCTACACTGCATATGAGTGCATTAAGTCACAGAAAAATTACCTATAGATCTTGTGTATAGTTTTTCATCCATAGATTTCAAAGCACTTTACAAATACAGGTAAGCCTCATCCCTATTTTAAAGATGCACAGACTATGGTACAGATAGGTGAACTGACTTAGAGAAGTTCACACAGTCCATTGTCAGTTGTCTAAGGTCACACAACTAGTTGGTGGGTGTGGCTGGTAGCTACATCTTAAAGAATCTTGTATATTGCTTTCCTGAGTGTAAACATTGTAAGCCTTTTCATAACTGATTTTGCTTTTTATTACAATATAAAACTAGTAGTTTAATACAGACATAGCTTGTACTTTCTATTATTTCTGACAAGATAAACTAAATCTGCTTACACTTTAGCTAGTTCTTCTAAAATTACATCTTGGTCTTATTTATTATCCATATCACAAATCAATAAATAGTGTCCAGAAGCACAAGTGATAGGTAACATGCAACAAAGAGCCTGGAAGCAAGGGAATAATGGTCTGTCTCCTGTATGTGGGGAAACAGGTGAGACAAGTTGTGTTTTATAACAGATGGAAAATCAAATAGATAATGTATAAGCATTCAGTTTCCAGAGACAGACTACAGATCACAATATAAAGCATACCAACCAGTTTCTTTACCATTTCATTTCAGAGTCCATATTTAGTTTCCTTTTTTCCATTAAAAACCTTCATTGGGAGTTGTTTTGTGGGAGACATATTTCAGAACAGATAAGTCTAGGTAGATTGCGCTATTTGAATTTTCCAGAAAGAAAATGGATGTTGAGATGTTTTCCTCACTAACGTCTTTTAAAGTATTTTCCCTGCTTTGTTTAGCTGAAAGACTCTGATCAGGAAAAGTAGTTAAAAGGTACTTTATTTAATTTTTTTAATGGACTGCCTCTGGAAAATGTTGTCTGACCTAAGAATCAATAAGAGTGCAATTACAGTTTCCTCGGACAACAGAATTGCCTGTTTCAGGAGGTTTTTTCTGAGAGATTGGGAAAATGTATTGCCATAAAGACGATTGTGTATTTGTTCCTACTCTGTCTGTATTTAATTGTTTACATATACCCCAGATATGCAAAACCTTTTCCCTCTGAGAATTGAAAGATTCTGTGTTTTAGACCTTACTTGATTCTCAAATTATTTTATACTCTGCTTGGCTTGCAGTCCTTGTGTTAGCAGAGTCCTTTTCAATTCCTGAGCCATATTCTCAATCTTGTCTTTTATTTTGTTCTTCTGCTGTCTTCTTTCTAAGCCCACCTCCCAAACATGCTATAAAAACTCCACAGACAGAACGCCTACCTCACAACAACTGCTTTTCTGTATATAAAAGCCAGGGTTGGTATTCGAAGGTAGCAGGCCCCTGTGAAGCTGTTTTTAATTAAGGTTTCGGCTTCATCCCCAGATGGGGGTGCTTTGGCTTTTTAACTTTGGCCTTAGCAAATCAAATACTGTCCCTGCATGGCAGGCCCCCTGAAACCTGTTCATGGCCCCTCCGGATGTCCTAGGGTCCTGGTTGAGAACCACTGCTGTAGATGGCCAGTTGGTTGTTAACTGTGGAGCGTTAAGTGACCAAACTCATTCTTCATTATCAAACATGTAAGAATTTGCTATCGAGGGAAGCTTGAGTTTTATTTTTTTTTTAATATCGTAAAGCTTCTTCCAGTTTTCTACCTAATCCATCTCTTCTACTCTGATCATCACCCTGATATCTGAGACCTCTCAAGCATCATCTTAGACAGAATATAAAGAGAGGGGCTAGTTGCTTTGGGACAAAGACAAGAAAACCATCTACTTTCCTGCTTACTTCTCCCTGCTCCCATTTGTGGTGGTGGTGGTGTTGTGGCAGTGGGAAAGCTAAACTGAAGTGAGCATTACACGTAACGCTCTGAAAGGCGTGAGATCTGACCTTCTCTACATAAGTTCCAGAACCTTTAGCCTGCTGCTAGGAAAACTTGATGTCTCTCTCTCTGAGTTTCATTCTTCAGACTGACAGTTCCTTAGTTCCTGAGGAATGTAGCTCTCTAGGGGGACTGTCATCATGGAGAGAGAGAGATGTCTTAGAGTGTTCCTTGTGAGCTATGCGCTTGTGCGACCGCTCAGGAGAGATTCAAATGCTACCCAGCTGATTAGCAGAGCGCCCCACAACTAGGTTTTATTTTTCCTGATGATGCACGTGCACACTTGCCTTAGTGCACACGACAAAATTTATCGTGCACATGGATGGAAAAAATCAGCACTTGAATAGAAAAGATTATAGAGGAACATTGCTTGGAGTGCCCTGAAAAATTAGGATCTAGACTTTGAATGTAATCCAGTATTTTATGGCACATTGAGATGAAGCGCTCACAGTAACTATCATTTCAAACAAGGCCTTGATGCATTGTAGATTTGTTGGTGTGCTTGTCCTTGGCTGTACTGAATCACTGAGAGAGCTCTCCTGCTGCTAAGGTAGGGTAGGACCTAGAGCTCCTGCAGGAAGTCAACTCAGTGGGATAGCAGAGTAGGAAACAGAAGTTTCATTTTTAATACTTTGTATTTTGTTTTTGTTTAAATGTGTTCTCGTTTGTATAACCAGTGACCGGATGTTTACAACATGAGCAGCAGCAGTTTGTTCTCTTGTCAGTAAGATCTTTCCTCCACCACACAATATCTGTAGGCATAATCAATTTGAGGACCGTGAGGAAGGGAGACCTATACCCATCACCTGTTTACCTTAGTCTGGGATTGTTGATGTGAGAATAGTAACAGCACCAGGGGTCATGGGCCCTCTGAAAAGAACATTTCAAAGAGTTTCTTTATTATCATGCAAATGCAGGAACAACTGAAGAGTGTGTATGTTTAATGGACAAATCTTGAATCCCAGTGCTGTGTGTTAACCATCAGCCATATTCCTGGCTGCTCAGAACTTAGATCACATGACATGCAAGACTAGATTCTGGATTTACCCTTGATGCATCAGCATGCAGAATCAAACTGAACTGTAACACTGTAAAATCAAGAATGAAGAAAAACTCAATAACTCATTAGTTCCCACAGGAAATAGTTCCCTGTATGTAGCAATTGCCTTCTATTCATGTGTTAGCCAACAAACCAGTGCTGAAGCGAAGCATGCCACATCCAGAGAAATGCAGATCGTTCAGTTAGCAAATGGATGTTTTCATGTCACTTTTTGAGAGCGTAAGGTCAGAATGATAACCTGGGTTCAGTTAATTTTGTACATGGTGGTTATCAACATGCTTGTCAGAGCAGTAAGGTGACTAGGTATATTTACCATGTTATGCAGCTTTTCCAAAAGGAAGCACTGGAAAAAGGGGCTGGTATCTTTTTACCTTTTCTGCGGGTCATTTTTTATTTTTACCTTTGTTTATGTGTAGTGGTAATATAGTGTAAGCAGATTAGCAGTGCTGACAAAGACTAAATATTAGGTGGAAGTTTTCATTGCATGTGAAATGGCTGTTGTTAAAAAGATTTAATTATAAATACAAAACTTCTTATTCCAAATAAGATTTGACTGCTTGAGTAGCTTTCCAGTATGTTGTCTCCATTACCAAGAGAATCTTCAACAATATCCTGTTTTTCTTTTTACCATATCTCAGGAACTTTTATTTCTTCCTCCTCCTTCTCCCACCCCCACATTTTAAGAATGAAACTCATTCATGTAATGAGAATGTTACATGCTCCTGGAAGCATTATGTTATCCTGAAGTGACATGTCTTGTTTTCTGAATCTGATTATTGAAGATCTGTAGATTTAGGTGGAGGGTTCATTCTTTATGAAGGATAGCAACTTTTGTGTTGTGTAAGTATTATAAGTAATTGCTAATCAGAAAAAGAGGATGGGAACCTCTGAATGAATAGTGTATTTTTGGTACTTGCTCTAGAGCCTAACTGTATGAATGATTATATTTATATTTACAACTGTAAACCAATTATAAACCTGATGAGGGAGAAACATGGCAGTTTTTGTTTACAGGAGGAAATTGATAGAACATGCAGGTTCTGTTTCTACTTCTCCATAGACTTGCTGCATAACTTTGAGCAAATCGCTTAACTACTTTGTGCACAGACTTTGTATAGGAGTTAGTGTGGCTCTGCACCATCTTGGGTGGAAGCTCTGGAAGGGATTGTGCCTGAGAGAATGAGGTCTGAGGTGCACAGGAGGAACACATAGGTTGCACCATCCTAAGTCATAGTGTGCCCCATCCCACTCACTCAGTGTGCCTGGCAAAGGCTCTTGCTCCTCCATCTCCCCTTATCTCCTTGTGCCCTTGCTGGAAACGTATATCCAGAGAAACCCATGGAAAGAACCATCCTTGGGGTCCCTCAAATGTGGGATTGCACTTGTTCCTGTCATGCTAATATGTGAGGGAGGGTTCCTTGCATCCTTCCCAGCCCAACATGCCCATTGAAAGGCCAGGCACAATCTGGCACTGTGAGTATATCTACAGTGCAACTGGGAGGGTGCTTCCCAGCACTAGCTCTGCTTTGAGCATGCTAAAAATAGCAGTGTAACACAGATGGCAAATCAGGTTAGGTTTCTGACAAGCCTGCCTGGACGCTCTGGGTATGTATGCATGTGGCTAGACTGAGTTGTCACTTCTGCTTATCCCCACCTCCCTCCTTGCCCCTTCCCCCCCAAGCTGGCTTGAACCATCATGAGTCTGTGTACTTGTGCTGGGATGCACAATTCCCGCAGCAGTGCAAATGTACCCTCTAAGTACTCAGTTAAGTCATTTTCAAAAGAGGCACAACACTTATCCATTGTGACGCATAGTGAATGTGCTATATTTGGAGGCCTTCTGAGGAAAGGTGCTGTATAAATGCCAACTGCATACTGTTGTTAGTGTGCAGTAATTCCTCATTTAACACAATGATGCGTTTCTGAAAATGTTCGTGATAAGCGAAAACGTGCTATGAGGGGTCAATTTTCCCATTAAAAATAATGGAAAAGGTGGGGGTTGCGTTACAAGTGCTGGTGACAAAGTCAATTTTTTGTTGGTGCTGGGTCATCAATGTCAACATTAGATATCTAGCAACACAAGATATTTAGCAACTCAAGTTACTGCGGTTTGTCAAAACACAAAGATAAACACGTGAGTGAGCATAGGAGCACTGTGACCACGTGTATTCATCCACTCATGCATATTACCACTGTTTTCACCAACTTATACCACCGCGTGAAGTAGTCTGCCACTTGATTATTTTCGTGTTATTTCGGGGACAATCATGTTATTCGAAAAACGTTCCCTAAAAAAAATCGTGCTATTGCGAAAATGTGTTAAGTGGGCACGTGTTAAAAGAGTAATTACTGTATATCTCAGTGGGGTGATTTTCTTTTTTTATTTATAAAGCACCCATCTTCTGCCCAGGTTCTCTTGGTGCTGAAGAGTATAAAGGTTACAAACTATTGTAATGAAAACAGCCTTCATTGAACTTCAAATAAAAGAAGTAAATTAATTGTGTATGTGTGTGTGTTGCTTGTATGCATGTGTGTATTCCCCTTGTATCCTTATGTGATGGCAGTAGTAGTATTATTATTATTCCTTTTTAATATTCTCCTCTTCTGCTCCTTTCTGTCTTACCATGACTGTGTGTTTTTGCAGACAGTAGAGGAGATTGAGGGTGTGCTGGGACGGGATCTTTATCCAAACCTGTCTGAAGAGAGATCTCGGTGGGAAAAAGAGCTGGCTGGTCTGAGGGAAGAAAATGAGAGCCTCACTGCTATGCTGTGCAGCAAAGAGGAGGAGCTGAACAGGACCAAGGCCACCATGAATGCTATCCGGGAAGAAAGGGACAGATTGCGCAGAAGGGTAAGACTGCCAGTTGTCTGCAGAGTACATACAGGAGCCTTTCTAGTAACAGGGATCTGATCTGCTCATTCTAGACCACATAAGTTTGTAACTGTGGAGCGGTGATACCCTGCACCTTCTTTCTTGAACCTTTTTTTTTTTTTTTTTCCCCTTTTCTTCTTCTTTTAAAATCAGGTAATATGAGTTGTAAAGAGGTAGGAGTGAATGGAAAGAAATTGCAAGGAGTTTCTATGTGATGAGCAGTCGAGGTATACAGAAGCCTCATATCATAGAACATATGTTAACTGAAAGGATGTTATTCGTGGGTGGGAAAATATGTGTAAGTTTATAGATAAAGCAGATGTTCATTTAGTGGATTTTCCTGTGAATACCAAATAGATCTTTGTCTCTGAGAATTCGATTTGTGATTCAGAGAAAGAAAAAGAGCAGGACTCCTATCACTGGGAAATAATTCTTTGTGAACTGAACTTTGAGTAGTCCCAGGCATGCCCAGTATCTGTCTCTGTATTTTCCAGCTTTTTTTATATCTGACGATATGATTGCTCTTTATGAAGACTCTGAATTAAGAAAGGAAATTAAGTAAAGGAAAAGATGAAAGCTTAAAAAATACATTGTCAGTCTCTAGTATTCTTTTACATTATTTGCTGCCTCTCCTTACAAGACAAGTTAGGAAGTTTTACAGTGTTCCACGAAACATCTGCATGTGAAATAATTTTGGTTTTGAAGAATGTATATGATTTTTCTCCCAAGCCTTGTGCTGTAAGTGAGTGAAAATTTAGAGATCCATATTCTTTGTAAATTGTTGAAATTGTTTTTTACCTAGTGGCAGCAGAGCAACCTTTTCCTCAGATGCAATCTTTTGAAGAAATCAGTGCGCTTCATCATGGCATTAGACTTTATCGTTTTCCATTTCTAGTCTTTTGAGTATCCAGCCATAGATCATCTCACTCAACAAAGCTTCCTCTCCACCACAATATAATGAGTTTATTTGATGCTAAGGCCGATTATAGATTTAATCTTCCGTGGTGCTTACTAGATCTTTTTGTCTGAGGCACTGTTTAAAAGTGTGTGTGTGTGTGTGTGTGTGTGTGTACGTACATGCATGTATGTATGTATGCCTAAATTTGTGTTTGAGCATTTTCTTTTCTCTTGCAAAATGTTTGTCTCCAGTGTAATCGTATACCATATGGTATAAGTAGTTCTCAGCCCTGTGATGTTTAGACTGAGTGAATATTTGACACTGTATTTTCACTTTCACCAGAACTATAGCCACATCTTGAGCTACAGACAAAGTGCATGAAAGTGTTTGCTGGTTTCTCACAATAATGAAGATTATAATTATTTACTTTTTTTTTCCTCTTCAGCTGTGCAAATATACCTCAGCTATGTATAATATAAGGTTGTGTTCCATAAAACTTATTGGGAGGATGTTCTTATTCAGGATGTCTGTTTGCTATGTTAACCTTTGGGAGGTTTTGGAAAGTACAGTCCTCCTGGCCATATGCAATAACTAAACTCAGGGCTACATTTTCTGGTAGTAAACATTAGGAACTACAAGAGGTTGATGTGTTTAAAGAGGCGGCACTGGAACACACTGACAAATTAAAGGGCAGTGAAACTAGTTGGCAAGCATCCAAATGTGTTAAGGAATTTAAGAATGAATTTGCTGAGCAGCTCACAATAGGCACCAGAGTACTGGAGGATAGCAAATGTTGCATCTTTTTTAAAGTCTGGGGAATTACAGATCATTAAGGCTGTGCTTACATTAGAGACCTTATAGCGGCCAATGTACCAAGGTAGCTGTGCAACTGTAATATCTCTTGTGTAACCACTCTATGCTGGTGGAGGGGGAGAGGGGAAAGTGCTTCCATTGACATAATTAAACTAGTGGAAGTTGATATGTCAGGAAGAAAGAGTGTGTGTGTTTTTTCACACTGTTGAGTGACATACGTGGTATTGTAAACATGGTCTAAGTCTTACTTGTTTACCTGATAAATCAATGTAAATGATGATTTAATAATAGAACGATAAAACATTTTTTTCTAATATAATAGGGTCTAACTGGCACAGTTCTACAAAGGAAAATTGTATCTCTCAAATCTATTAAAATTCTTTGAACATGTTCAGTATAATAATGGGCAAAGAAAAACAAGCTGAACTTTCAAAAAGATTTATAGAATTGCTTTACAGGACATTATTAAGGAATTTGAGAAATCATGGCGTGAAAGGCCATACAGTCATGGGTCAGAAAACAGATAAATGACAGAAAACAAAGAACAGCTCTAAACGGTCAATTTTCAGCATGGCAAAAGTGCAGTGAATGTGCCTTATGGACCAGGACCATATATATTGTGTTTAATAGAATCATAGAATCATAGAGCCATAGAGCTGGAAGAGACCTCAGAAGGTCATTAAGTCCAGCCCCCCTGCTCTAGGCAGGACCAATCCCAACTAAATCAACCCGGCCAGGGCTTTGTCAAGCCAAGACTTAAACACCTCTAGGGATGGAGACTCCAGTACTTCCCTAGGTAACCCATTCCAGTGCTTCACTACCGTCCTAGTGAAATAGTTTTTCCTAATATCCAACCTGGACCTCTCCCACCACAACTTGAGACCATTGCTCCTTGTTCTGCCATCTGTCACCACTGAGAACAGCCTCTCTCCATCCTCTTTGGAACCTCCCTTCAGGAAGTTGAAGGCTGCTATCAAATCCCCCCCCCTCACTCTTCTTGCTGCTTACCTGCAAAAGCAGGTGCGTTGAGGTGGCAAAACTTGCAGATAATATGAATGTCAGCACTGAAACAGTCTTCCAGATAGCTGAGGAGAAATATTTGAGATGGCTCAGAAGAAATGGACTAGGGATTGAGAAGTGGGTGAGAACTAATGGAGGTTCAGAACATGAGATCTGAGAAGAAAAGAGGTAAGTAAGTGAAAAAGGTGAGAGAGTGAAAAAGCAAGCAAAATAATAGAGAATTCAGAAGCCAAACCTAGAAGGAAGTAAGAATTTTCAGACGGGAGGAGAAGGACGTGGCTGGGGTGGAATCTGTGGGAACAAGGTAGAATTGTTTAAGAAAATAAGGCAAATGATTTTTACAGTATGAATGTAAAGCTTGTGAAAGGCCCACGGGTACACCAAAGGCCACCTCAACCATAACCCGAAAGATTTGCATCTAGGCTACTGTGTATGAAAGAGAATATTTGCCACTGTTGCTGACACTAGTTAAGTTCCAAAAAGGGTCAACGACACTGGTAGCCCTAATGTTCATTGCTGCTAGTGTGTTAATGCCATGTTTTGTAACCCTACTCAGAGCAGGCCTAATCAGTTTGGAGTTGAAAATGCCGCTGGTGTTGACATTAGGACCTCTAATATCCTGAACACCCATGGAGCTGAGCTTGTGTTAGCACTAGTGGGAAATACATTGAAAATTTTGCTATTGTAGACCCAGATTTAGGAATGAGAGCATAGCTCAGTCATCCTATCAGTTCATTTGTGGGCCTCTCTGCTGGGCATTCTAATAAAGATGCTGCATAGAGCAGCAATTTTTGTGCATGTGTGGAAACCTCTCTGATAGGAACTGAAGATGATCACCTCATTTCACATGAACCATCATAAAAGTTAATGGATGGTGACAGTATTAAGTTATTTATTGAACTGAATTGGATTCAGATCAGTGACTCTACAGGTAAAAAGCCCTGAATCTCTCAATCCTATGATCCTTATACCATACTGAACAAGCCAGTTTAAATTATTATTTTTTAAAAAAAGCTAAGAAAACTCCTCTTAATATAAATGTAATAGATGTATCTCTTGTAAGCTTCCAAATGGAACTAAGTCACTAACTAGCCTATGGGTTAAGTCACAACATAAGAAAATCAGACAGACTATAGATTATACACAAAACTAAAAATAATTTTCTGCCTCTTTCATTAATTCAATTTTATTAAATATGTTTTGAATTCCACACTTAATATGCAGAATAATTACTTTAATTCCCCTTGGAGGAATCTATTTATTATATGTGACCGTGTCAACAGCACAATGTAATTGTTGCACTAGAAAGCATGTTTGCATTTATAATGTAACCTGTGTCCATAGCTGCCACACAATAAATGTTTTCTTTGACCTGTTAAATATTTTATATATGTAACCCTGAACCCAGAGTCACTTCATATTATTTCCCCAGGGAAGTGGGGGGAGGAGACGCTGCCAAAACTTAGTTTTTGTTCTGCACAAATTAAATTGGATAGATAAAATAGTTGGAGCTATCTGATCAATAGGTCTGGTACTTTAGCCCAATGCCTGTAATCAAACAAAGTGCTCTCAATAGGTTTTCTGAGGCTTGTTAGAGTTTTAATTAAATTAGATATTTAATGCATTCAGTCAACAGATTGTACCACTTTGCAGAGCAGTAGTTAAGAAACGACATGCAATACGGATTTTTGTTTCTCACCAGTCATTAGTAAATGAAACAATTACTTATTTCTATAGGATGGCCATAATATAACTGCTAATTTCACAATGCAGAACTCTACCCTGCCTCTGTGTGACATAGATGTCCTAAAAGAAAACTGTTTAACGTCTGGAGACCGCTATTGCCAGTAAAAAGTGGCGCGCGCGCGCACACACACACACACACACACACACACACACACACACACACACACACACACACACACACACACACACACACACCCCCCGTTCTAATCCCATTCACACTGGGCAACTCTGTAGCAATACGTGGAGTTAACACGAATAAATCAGATCAGAATCAGGCCAGTGCCATTTATAATTGCTCAGAGGAGCCAGTGGCTTGACATCAGCAGAAAAGCTATTTAGCAAAGTCAAGTTAGTGAAACGGATAGAACACATACTCTACATGCTTGTTGTTACCTGGCAAGATATTTTAACATATTAATTTGTTTCCCATGAAAGGTGCCAGATTAACACCACTGGAATCTGCAGATCTTTGCTTATCCACAGTTTGTGCCACATGGGAAGTGTCAGGCAGTGTGCAGGTTTCCCCCACATTGCCCTTGAGGGACAGTTCTGTGTTTGAGAGGGTGATTCCAAACTCTGTGTCTATTAAACATTTCTCTGCTTTAAGGGGCATGTCACCATGTAATTGTAACATTTGATACAGGGGAGACTTAGAATCATAGAATACTAGGACTGGAAGGGACCTCGAGAGGTCATCAAGTCCAGTCCCCTGCCCTCATGGCAGGACCAAATACTGTCTAGACCATCCCTGATAGACATTTATCTAACCTACTCTTAAATGTCTCCAGAGATGGAGATTCCACAACCTCCCTGGGCAATTTATTCCAGTGTCTGACTACCCTGACAGTTAGGAACTTTTTCCTAATGTCCAACCTAAACCTCCCTTGCTTCAGTTTAAGCCCATTGCTTCTTGTTCTATCCTCAGAGGCCAAGATGAACAAGTTTCCTCCCTCCTTCTTATGACACCCTTTAGATATCTAAAACTGCCATCATGTCCCCTCAATCTTCTCTTTCTAAACTAAACAAACCCAATTCCTTCAGTCTTCCCTCATAGGTCATGTTCTCTAGACCTTTAATCATTCTCGTTGCTCTTCTCTGGACCCTCTCCAATTTCTCCACATCTTTCTTGAAATGCGGTGCCCAGAATTGGACACAGTACTCCAACTGAGGCCTAACCAGGGCAGAGTAGAGCGGAAGAATGACTTCTCGTGTCTTGCTCACAACACACCTGTTAATGCATCCCAGAATCATGTTTGCTTTCTTTGCAACAGCATCACACTGCTGACTCATATTCAACTTGTGGTCCACTATAACCCCTAGATCCCTTTCTGCCATACTCCTTCCCAGACAGTCGCTTCCCATTCTGTATGTATGAAACTGATTGTTCCTTCCTAAGTGGAGCACTTTACATTTGTCTTTATTAAACTTCATCCTAAAATTGTTCATCCTAAAATTGACTTAAAATTGTTTTTATTTTTTTATGAATACTTGTCCACTGTGAACTGAACTGGGTCTGCCAACTCAGCCAGAGAGGCCAATGAACCAGGTATCAAATGGTAATGGTGATTTACTGGCCATATTGCCCAAGGCCATATTGAACCAGTGACCTAGACTAGCATGGAGAAACTTTGTGTGTCAGTGTGAATTCCTTTGAGCTGACCAGTTTCCCTGTTCCCTAAAAATAAGTCATTTTAGAAAAGGGACATTTAGAACTTGCTTCCAAACTCCTCTCCTCTCAAAACCCAGGTGGACCTCACAAGTGGCCAGATTCTTGATCCCACTAGCACCAGACCTTAAACCTTCCGCTGGAGTATGGGAATTCTCATTTTTCCTGAATCTCTGTTCCAACCCCTCCTGTTAGTCCAATGTCAGAGATAGGAGAAGACATTCCAGATGCTGAAAAGACAAAGGAGTAGTGGCCTCTTGGGGACCATTACATGGTGGCTCCAGTTAAAGCAGTCTTTAGGCTGCTTTAACTCTTACAAGGGTTCATTTGTCACTCAACCTGCCCCATGAACAGAAGAGAGGGAAAGGCAAGTTAAGAGCCACCATTGTTTGCTTATAGAGCAATATCAAGTTAACAATAAAAGGACTCTCCTTTTGTTTTCAAGTCAATAGTCAAAGGTTCCAGAATTATTCTGGAAAATGTGGGGAATCGGGAAAACCTTTGGACTTCATACTAGGACAAAGGAAATATAAAAAATATAAGCCTGATATGTCATACTCAGCAGTGTCACAACTAGCTAATTTTGCGCCTGAGGCAAGAATATAAAATTGCACCCCCTCATGTATATATTCATAGTAGTTATTTTGTAGAAAAAGGGAAAATACATAAATAATAATAATAATAACATAACATTTATTATAGTTATGAGATCTGCATAAACAATCAATGAATACATACATACATATAATTATAAAATATCACCATGTCAGGTACTATTAGGTATTTGTTTATAATTGTACTTCGCACGTTTTTAATGAGGCAAACTCATCAATAATTGCTTAGAAATTAATATTATTCGCTACCTCGTGTTCTATTGATAAGATAGACATCTTTGATGATCTCTCCTGACCCGTGAATGCTCTAAGGTAGTTCTTAATTAATTTTAGTTGACTAAAATTATTTTTGCAAGAAACCACAATCACTGCCTTGTCCCCTTGGTTTGTGTAGCACATTCAAAGCACTTGGCACAGGCGGCTCAGCAGCATGGGCTCCAGTTTTTGGAGGGGAAACCATGACACCAACAGGCTAAGGGCCTGGACCCCGACCCATAGAACCCAGGGATCGTAACTCTCAGGCCCTCAGCTCTAATCACATACCCCTAAGACCTAGAGCCACTCCCCTGGCAGAGGTGAGCCAAGACCCAGGAGTCCTGGCTCCCAGCCTGACATCTGCACCTCACCCCCTGCACCTCTGCCCCTGTGCAGGGCAATTTGAGCCCCTTTTCCCCTAGCCCCATGCCCCTTCTGGGAGCTGCGCTAGGGCACCTTAAGGTGGCGCTTGGCACAGCTGAGCTGGTGCCCAGACTCCTGTGCTGTTTGGAAGCAGATGATGCGCTGGGCAGCCGCCAGGGCTGGTGACTGTTGGATCGTGGAGCGGCAACGTGCAGCCTGACATGTAAACTGCAGGCTGGCCGACACTAATGGGTGGGGGAAGGAAGTGGCGCTGTCTGAAAATAAGTAGCTGTTTTCAAATAGCTAGTCTTCTATATTATTTTTCTGTGCCCCCTCAGCTATGCGCCCGAGGCAAATGCCTCACTCGCCTTGCCCTTGTTACGGCCCTGATGCTCAGCACATTCATGATTCCACATGCTGCCCCTCTCTGCTGGCACTTCCTCCTCAGCTCTGATTCACACAATCCCCACCCCAGCCAATGGGTTCTACAGGAGGTGGTGCTTGAAGGCAGGAGCAGCACACAGACTCGTTCCTCTCCCCACTCCACACATGGGGGCGTGAAATCACACTAGCCACTTCTAGGAGTGTGCTGGCAGCATGGAGCAGGGCAAGCAGGAAACCTGCCTTAGTGACTGCCCTGCCCCACCACTGGAGAGCGTGATTTCCTAGGAGAATGTTCAGGATCAACCAGTCAATTGCTGTTGACCAGGTGATGATCAGTGGTTTAAGGGTACTGCAGATTTGTCAGTAACCTGAAGGATACACACAGTTTGCATTTTGCATAAAATTAATCATTATCTTCCTTCTGCAAGGGAGAGACATGCCCCAACACTGGTCTGCAAGGATCAGTATGAAGCATTGTGTGCTGGGACTAGTAGACTTGTATCCAGGATTACAAGAACTGCAGAATGCTTAGAAGAAAGCTGCATATAGCCTTGTGCACTTGGGCCTCCCTAGGTTTAGAGTCAGTATGTACAATGTTGTATGTATATTTCTGTTCTGAAACTGTTGAGAATATGTTGGCATCTTCATTAATTAACACAGAAGGGTTTTTTTGTTTTGTTTTTCATTGTGTAAAAACATAATTGTGCTGTTCCTGATCCATATATTCAGTCCCTGCTCACACCAGTGCTCCTTCCGCATCCCACTGAAAATTACTAGGACTGGATGTGTCTGAAAAGTCATAAAGACCCAGAGATTAGAAAAGGCACTGACCGCTCAAGACACCTTTAATGGTCAGAAGACTGTGTCATACACTAGTGTTGCATTCTTGCATCCTACCCACCTACAAGACTTGTGTTCTGCATGAATAAATCAGGTGGGGAAATGATATGCAATTTTTTGCATATTTTGCAATTTGCAATTTTGCTTATAGCAGAAAAATAATAATAAAGTATTAAAATTGTAAAAGAGACTTCCATTTCTTAGGGAAGTATTGAATGACTAAATAATTAGTCACAAATCAAGGAAGAGGTAGAAATGATGTTGCACCTGACACACTTTTTATTGAAATAGAATTGGGAATTAATCCACTAATTATCCCTTCATCCAAATAGAGTATTTGTCATATTTTATATTGAGTGCAAATTCATAAATAGCTTATAAAGAGTTAAATGTTTGACTACATGGATAATTAATTGTTACAGAAATCAACAGGTCAATATGTTCACTAGAGCATACGCTACTAAAGTACTTGTAATCATCTATGACCCATACTACTCATGTCTCCAACATACATATTTATGTCTAGCAATCATTTTTCTATGCTTTATAAATGATAAATGCAATCTTAATATAAAGTATGACAAGGTTCTCTGTTTCCTATCCTGTTTCCATTTTTTTCATTCAGTGGTTCATAATTGTGTTTTTTTTTTTCCTCTGCTAGTCCAATCCTCTGCATTCTAAGGAAAAATATTAGAGACACAATTAAACATATACTGGTTTCATTTTTAATTGTGTTACTAAGGATTACTTAATTTTAATAAACCTAATTAGAAATTACTTAAATTTGTATTCCGATAAGAATAGTAACAACAGTGTGTACTAGCAGAGAATACAACATATAAAACAAGTTTCTCTGTAAATTATTTAGTATTCTTAATACATCCATCAGCCTTGGGTTACACAGTTGGGTTGCCCTGTCTTCTGTGTATCATGGAGTAAACTCAGTTAACATTTTCTTAGGCTACGGCTAGATTACATCCCTCTGTCGACAGAGGGATGTAAATGAGGCACTTCGAAAAAATGGTTTACAGGATCTTTCGAAAAAGCCTGCCATTTTCAAAAGAACCGCGTCTAGACCGCGGTTTTACTTTAGAAATGGCGCTTGTTCAAAAGAGCACCATGACGCAATTATGCAAATGAAGCACAGGATATTTAAATTGCCACTTCAGTTGCATCCCTTTCTCGACAGAGGGATATAATCTAGACATAGCCTTAGTGTGGAAACTTCTCCCATAATTTGTGCTGTGTGCACAGTTCTTGCCCAGTTTACTGTCTCCATCGATAAATGTGGTGACAGTGCTTCCTGCTTAAATTACTGCTTTATTCAAGCTATCTCATGTCTGATTTCTCCTTGAAGAATGGTGTACAAGATTCTCAACACAGACAGAGAATGAAAAACAGATTTCTTCTACAGACAACTGTGCAGTCTCACATAAGCCACCTGGCATTGAGAGGATACTCAATAGACTTCTGAAGTCAAAGAATGCTACTTCATGCTGTGAGAGCATACTCACTACTCCTCAGAGGTCAGAAGCCTTTCCTAAGCTGTTACTTTCTTTCTAAGAGAATGCTTAGTAGGGCCCGCCTGCTGCTACTGGAATTCTGTACCTCAGTCAGTAATATTGAAGAAGCCCTAAATGGAGAATTCCCAGATGTCATGAACCAGCCTTTGAACAGGAAGACTGCTTCTTGGCCCTTGCCTCTGCCAGGGAAAAGATGGATTGCTGCTTCACGATGGAGTCAGTCATGTTAGACATGTTGCTCATAGCACTGGATTTTAGACAGCACCAGCAAGTACAGCTTCATCTACTCAGATTTTTAGAAGTAGCTTGAACACACAAGACTGTTGGCTCAGCTATTAGACCCTTTCCTTCAGGATGACAGAAGATATATCAGGATACAGTGTATTTCAGCAATACTGACATCCATCTCATGGTATATGCAGCTCTTATCCTATGTCATACCTTTTATGTAGCCATTCTTATTTCACATGAGGATATCATCAATATATTATCCTAGGCAAAAGGGACTCATGGTGTGTTTAATGAACATCTTCATTTCCTTAGTGAGTTTCCACTTATGCACATTCTCTCTTCTCTTGATTACCGGAAGAGCTGGGGAAATACATAGGATAATAGTAAATTATCCAAGTACAGATGAACTGGCCTCTCAGTCTCTGAATTGCAAACCATGAAAGTGTCAAACTGTGTGAGCCTTTTAATTTTCCCAATTCACAGTACTTTTACCTTAGACCAGGGGTGGCCAATAATTTTTTGCCGGGGGCCACTTTGGAAATTTTTGAAGTGGCCCCAGGCTGCACAGGAAGGGGCAGGTCATCGAGCGGAAGGGGCAGGGCCAAGCTATTTCCCACCCCCAGTCAACGATTGGTCTGGGGGTGAAGGGAGTGCCTTTGTCCCACCCCACATTCCCCCAGGGTACCTATCTGCCTGGCATGGGAGGAGACTTCCCCCGCTCCCCTGCCAATTAGGATCTGGGGGTGGGGGAGCACGTGAAGCTTCCTCTGCTCTCCCCCTGCCCTGAGAGCAGTGTCTGGCACTTCAAAGCACCCTGTGCTCCTGGCAGTGTGGGAGGAGGCTTTTATTATTTCTCTATTATCCATTACCTGTTGCTTGGATATTTACTTTCTGAGGAGATGGTGAATTCATCTCTATTAAGAAAGTATTAGTGACCAGAAATAGCTGAGTTGCCTCTGTGCTCTCCAGTAAGTGGGGCAACTCAGTAATCAGATTTTGGATTGGTGATGTATTTATTATGGGTGTGTCTACACTTCACTACATTGCACCGTAGGTCGAAATAAGATACTCTGGTATCCTGAAATAATTCTGTAGTGTAGATTGTAGCCTTTGAGATCAGGTGGCAAGAGAAATTTGTTCTATTTAACTTCTCAAAATTACTGTATTCAACATTACTGTACATTTACTCTACTTTACTATAAATTCACTGCAGAATGGACGCATTCTTTATTTCATTTACACATTTTTTTAATAATTCAGCCTGTAATCTACTCACTAAGTTTCTAGATTTGTATGTTAAAAAGGGACATCACAGTCTAGGTTTGTTACTGCTCTCTGTTTTCACTTCCTTGTAAAACAGAGTATTGAAGCAGAGAACAGTGTACATTGATAAGACTGTGTTCTTTTTTGACTCTGTACTTTCCTGAGTAAAACATTTTTTCCTGACTCTGGTCTTAAACTTGATTCCTTTTTTTTTTTTTCCTATTACAAATAATGCTTTTCAAGCTCTTTAGTTGATTTGGTAATCATTGTCAGTAATTGTTGCTCAATAATAAAGTGTAGAGCAGAGAACATGTCTCTTGGTCAGTGTTTGATTGCACTGAGAACATTGGAACATTCTGTGGAAGGTGGCTTTAAAAATGTATGTGTGAGACTGTGTAAAGAGCATCCTGGGTACAATAGTGTTCACATGGTTAAGATTTCAGACCCTTTTCACTTTAACAGGTGTTTTTAAAAATTGCACATAACTTTGCAAAAGTTTCATGTTTGGGACTGAAATTTCCAGGTTAGAGAGAGAGAGAGAGAGAGAGTGTAAAAACCCATGCAGAACAAGGCAAAGGAGAGAGATAATTTTCTCATAGATATAGTCGTCATGGGGTTGGTGGGGTTTTGTTTGTTTGTTTTTTGAGGGGGGGGGGGTTGGGGGTTTTTTGTTGTTGTTTTTTTTGCACAGCTTTCCAGCCTAAATAATTAGGGAATGAAAGCCAGAGTTTAGTATAGAGATAGCCTTGTGAAGAGAAATGCTCTTGCATATGTTGGTGAAATTTGATGGGGATTTAACTGAGGTCTTGTCTGCATGGTAGTTTTTTCCCCTCAGTATATCTGCATTAGTGTAAAAGTGACGTGGGTGACCATGGTTTACCTGAGTGCAACCCAGCCTGAGTTACCAACTGTGCATTGGCATTTTACACTTACATGAACAGCTAATTTAAGTGTTTGTGTAGTGAAAATTTGCAGATGTGCATATGCTAGCCTAAGGGTTCTACAGACTTGTTCGATTTCATTTCTGTGAACTTTGTGAGATATAAAAGTGTTGAACTATTAGATGCACTTTGTGTAAGGTTCTTAGTGTCCCACTCTGGATGAACCATCAAGTTCTGCACACAGCCTTTGTAATCATATATTCTTATTACCTCTACGTTCATCCTTCTCTCTCTGTGAATACATCTTCACTGCAGTGCTATTTCTGGATACTTCCAATATCCCGAAATAGCATTTTCCTCATCTTGACAGCATGCGCCCATTATTTCAAAATGTAATCGAAATAACGGGCGCACTATTCCAACATCCTGGTAAACCTCGTTCCACAAGGATTAAGGGACTTGTTGGAATAGCACTCTATTTTGAAATAAGGTACGCAATTTTTGTAGCTCAAACTGAGTACCTTATTTGAGCTAGTGCCACAGTGTATACGCACCCCTTTGAGAGCTCTAGAGCTTGGGGAATGCCAAAAATCTTAATGCAACAACTAACTTTGGCATTTACTGACTGAGGGCTCATGCATGAAATCTTAACCTATTTGGATGCTACTGTAAATGTATGTATAAAATCATAATTGTACAATGGTCTAGAAATTGTAATATGAATTTTACAAGTGGCTGTGAAACAGGTCATACGCAATTTAGGGTTCTGTTGGCAAAATACCATCAATTGTACATTGGCTGTTCATTGTTCTACCAGAATCCACACACAAGTTAAATATGTAAGTTAAAAATAAACTGTCATTCAGGGAATTTTCCCCTTCAAACTGGAGATGATGTTTTTTTCCCTTTTCCTTTGATGCCATGCAGCTAGTTTGGCAGAAAAATGAGCTCTGCTAATTTCCCATGTGGTATAATTGCTGTGTTCAAGCAGGCCATTTATTCTTTGTTTAAGTATTATTCTAAAATAAACCCTATAATCTTACACAGCAATGCCATTTGGCTTCTTTAAGCCTTTTTTTTTTCTTAGCCCTAAAACTATTTTGAGGTCAGTTCTGTATTTATCTGACATGTAGTGAGGACAGTGCAGCTTTTACAAAATATGTGGTTATTGAGAGCTTCCCCAAACTGTTGATTGGGTTTTTTTCTAGAAGTTTCCATTCTTGACATTACTCACTCCATGGTGCTCTATTTAATTGTAGTTTTGAAAGTATTAATAAATTATTTACATTTCAGTTACTTTGGCCTTTTAATGCAGTGAAGTCATTCTGGGATATTTATGCATGAGAAGTATTTCATCAGCTTTAGCGTCTCTCTCTCAGCCATTGAAGACTCCAGCAGTAGGATCTTTATCTACTTGCCATGTTCTTTACACGCGCTAATTTTAGTCTGAAGCATTATCTTAATTTCATTTCAAAGGAGGAGATTCTTATACATATAATATTGTTGCATTTAAGGGATTATATGAAACAAGCTGGAAGTAAGACTTGCTGTGTAGCAGCGGATTTGTGTATTTCCACACTGAACAAGTTAGAAGGGGCTGGCGGTGGGAGAGAGTTCTGAATCAACGTCCAGCCCTCTTGGATCCCTCTTTGTATTAATCACAGGCCAAAGCAGAACTTACCTGATCTTGCCAGGAATCATCAGTTTGGATGCTATAGAAGAGGGGGAAGACCTAGCTAATTATCAAAGTAATGAAAGAATGTTACACTTGATTTTAGGTTCGGGAACTGCAGACACGTTTACAAAGCATCCAGGCAACAGGCCCATCCAGCCCCAGTCGTCTCACTTCCACAAACCGACCTGTGAACCCCAGTACTGGAGAGCTGAGCACGAGCAGTAGCAGCAATGACGTTCCCATTGCCAAGGTGAGCTGTTGTGTGCTGCAGTAATGCCTCTCATTATCTGGAAGACACAGACTTCATTGTGCACAGCTGCTGTGCAGGCATGCGATTAACTGGGAAATATCATCTAGAATCCCAGGGGTGTTTTCAAGGGCCCTAAGCGGACCTGTGAACTTGAGCTGCAGGAAGACATAGAGTGCTAATAATTTTAAGTCTCTCGTAGTCACAACACAGATGCCAGCTTCCATTTGTCAACTTCACGTGTGATTTCCAAGCATGATGTGTGAACGATACTGCATTTTGCATAGTTGTGCAGAACATGGGGAAAGGGATGCCTGTCTGTAACTTGTGTAGCTTTGTGGCTTTTAGATTGCTGAACGGGTGAAGCTCTCAAAGACCAGGTCAGAGTCTTCATCGTCTGACCGACCTGTCCTAGGATCAGAAATCAGCAGCATAGGGGTGAGTGCTAATAATAAATCAAAATAATAAACTGCACACACAGCTCATACTAACATGAGTATTGCAGGAAAGAGCCATGGGTGACTTATGTTGTTAAAAACAAAAACAGTTTATTACTATTTCAAAGCTAATTTCATGGAAAATATTTAACAGGAAAGACAGAATAAAGTAATACTAATCCCCCAGTTTTACATTAATGTCATCCATGCATTTGCCATCCGTTGGTGGCAGAGGACCAGACCTTTGAACTCTTGCTCACCTGAGTAATCCTATTGACTTCAAGGGGACAAGATGAGTGAGGATTACTCACATAAGTAAGGGTTAGGCAGCTGCACCCCGAGGAGGTCAGACATCTCTAGGGCTATGTCTACACCACAGAGTTTTTCCGGGATACCAGAGGTATCCTGGAAAAACTGCCATGTCCAGGGAATGGGTCTGCTCTTCTGAAATCTTTTTTGGAAGAGCAGACATGCTTTTTTGGCATCCCTGTAAACCTCGTTTTACGAGGAAGAAGTGATGTTCCGAAAAAGGGGTTTTTTCCAACATTTGGCCCGGTATAGATGGGCCAAATGTCGGAAAAGCCTCTTCCAAAAAAAGAAGTGGAAAAAGCGACACAAATTGTAAACTGCAATTTGCATAGCTTTTTCCGGAAGAACAGATTAGTGTAGACATAGCCTAGAAGAGAATAGTATACCAAATTCTGCTCTGATAACACCAATATAAATCCAGGAAAATGCCATTGCTACTCCTGATTTATACCTGTGTAACTTAGAGCAGTATTTGGCCCGGAGCCTTTTGCTCAGCTTTCTTAAGTGTAGATGCTCTGCAGAGAGCCTGATTATTGTTTTTAAATCTATAGTATTTTTAAAAACTAGCTGTCCACTCACAGCAGGTTTATTAATCACTCTGTGCAGGTGTCCAGCAGTGTGGCTGAACACTTGGCCCATTCTCTCCAAGACTGCTCCAACATCCAAGAAATCTTCCAGACACTCTATTCACATGGATCTGCTATCTCTGAAAACAAAATCCGAGAGTTTGAAGTGGAAACAGAGAGATTAAATAGGTAAGATGGAAGTTTAGAACCACTTGTAGTATTTTGCCTACAATTTGTTTTGTTAAATTAATTTTGTTTTCATTATTGCCTGTCACATATCTCCTATGTTTGACTCCCGGTTCATGGTTGGCAGCTGTAATCCAGTCCAGTCAGTCTAGTATGCCTTTTATTTGTTGACAGATAAAGTGTTAGAACATGTTTATGAAAATACGTGCTTGGCAGCAAGCTGGGATAAACATCTACTTCACCCCAGCCTGCCCTGCACTAATTGTCCATGTGGATCTTAGTGGTGCGCACTAACATTTCTGTAGTGCACTTTGAAGCAGGGTAGATCAGTGCACACTATGGAACTTTTGTTCTTCAACTTGCTCGTTCAAGTTCATTCCACTTTAGGCATGCCCCACTGCCAGAGATTTTTCTCTCAGTGGTATCCATTGAGCCATTTGTAGTGCCTCTGGTGCCATGCGCTTATGCACCTGTATTTTAGTTACACGGTTCACAATCATGCTGGAAGGGCATAACAAGTGCGGTTCCGCAGGGGTCTGTTTTTGGGACCGGCTCTGTTCAATATCTTCATCAACAATTTAGATATTGGCATGGAAAGTACGCTTATTAAGTTTGCAGATTATACAAAGCTTGGAGGGTTGCAAGTGCTTTGGAGGATAGGGTCATCATTCAAAATGATCTGGACAAACTGGAGAAATGGTCTGAGGTAAATAGGATGAAGTTTAACAAGGACAAATGCAAAGTGCTCCACTTAGGAAGGAACAATCAGTTTCACACATACAGACTTGGAAGCGACTGTCTTGGAAGGAGTACTGCAGAAAGGTATCCTAGGGGTCATAGTGGACCACAAGCTAAATATGAGTCAACCAAAAAAGCAAACATGATTCTGGGATGCATTAACAGGAGTGTTGTGAGCAAGACATGAGAAGTCATTCTTCCGCTCTACTGTGCACTGATTAGGCCTCAGTTAGAGTATTGTGTCCAGTTCTGGCACCACATTTCAAGAAAGATGTGGAGAAATTGGAGAAGGCCCAGAGAAGAGCAACAAGAATGACTAAAGTTCTAGAGAGCGTGAGCTGTGAGGGAAGATTGAAAAAATTGGGCTTGTTTAGTTTGGAAAGGAGAATGCTGAGAGGGGACATGATAGCGGTTTTCAGGTATCTAAAAGGGTGTCAAGGAGGAGGGAGAAAAATTGTTCTCCTTAGCTTCTGAGGATAAGACAAGCAATGGGCTTAAACTGCAGCAAGGGAGGTTTAGGTTGGACATTAGGAAAAACTTCCGAACCGTCAGGGTGGTTAAACACTGGAATAAGTTGCCTCGGGAGGTTGTGGAATCTCTATCTCTGGAGATATTTAAGAGCAGGTTAGACAGACATCTATCAGGGATGGTCAGACGGGTACGGGACCCTGCCATAAGGGCAGGGGGGACTGGACTCAATGACCTCTCGAGGTCCCTTCCAGTTCTAGTGTTCTATGATTGTCTGTTGTAAATAGTGTTAGTATAAATATTTAGTGCCATCTCCCCCTTATCATTAAGAGAATTTCTTTACTTGGGCAGCTCATCACCACAAGATGATTTTCAGTAGGGATGTTAGACAGCATGTAATTGAATAGTCGTGTAACTCCATCAAATTTTAGTGGTTACACGACTATTTGATAGTCCCCAGGGGCATGGCCTGTGGCCAGTGTGCTCTCAGTCCCTCTCCAAGGGAGCCCCTTTCCACCCTGTGCTGCTCCCTCTCCGTCAGAGGCATCAGTGTGGGGTGGCAGGCTGGAGCCAGTCCATGAGGGGAGCTGGTTTAAAAAACAGTTCCCCATGCAGACAGGCTCCTGTCTGCCACCCTGCACTGCTGCCTCTGATGCAACAGCGCGGGGTGACAGCAGCCCCAGTCTGTAGGGGGCCCAAGTTCCCCACAGACAGAAGCTGCTCTGGCTTCTCCCAGCACCAGCTCCTGCCTGCCCCTGCCCCCACTGCCTCTGTAGGAGACAGCGGGGGAGGGGCAGGCACCTCCGCAGAGCCAGCATGTGCAAAGAGCTGGCTTAAAAGCCATCTCCCTGTGTGTATTGGCTCCTGCCTGTCCTTCCACTCAGCACTCCTGCCTCTATCAGTGGGGAGCTGGCTTAAGTCAGCTCCTCACGGGCCCCAGCTTCCATCTTCTCTCCCCCTTGCTGCCTTTAGAAGCAGCAAGGAGTGGGGGAATGCATGTAGACTACAGGATTAACTGATAAGCCTGGGCTTATTGGTTAATCGTGTAGTTGTCTACACAGTGACATCCCTAATTTTCAGGCTCTCCACGTACTCCCAAAGTGGATAGTGACTAACCTGGGGCTAGAGACTGAAGAGTTTAAGGAATCAGCTCACAGCATCATTGCCATTCTGGCTGCAGCAACTCCATTTAAGGTAGTCCTATACATTAATTAGGTAGTAATGGGTCTGATTAAAGCCCCATGGCAGATCCCAGCTTCTCTGATGCCCACTTTGAAAAGGGCAGAGAAGAAATATTATGTGCCAGGCAGTGGGTATTCGTATGTGTACTCTCACTCCCTTCCGGATCCCTTGTTGTATCAGCGGCTGAGGAAAGGGATAGGCAAGGCCGATGGAACTCGACCCTCAAACAGAAGGATTCAAATAAATTTGGCCTGTTAAGGAGGAAACAGGTGGTTTCCAACTTCGTATGTCAAATAATGAGTCTTATTGGGGAGATACGAGTACAATTTGTGGAACTCCTTGGCCAAATTTAAGGACTCTAGACAGGAGTTCTCAGCCCTCGTACAAGGGGAATAATGATATCAGAGCCTCTCTCCAGGTAGCATTAGATTCAACAGACATTGCGGCGAGGGACATTGGCTGCTGCTGTAACCTTGAGGCGATGCTTTTGGCTTCAGTCTTGGGGACTGCCTCACAGGGTCTAGCAATCAATCCAGGATCTTCCTCTTCCAAGTCTCCTTGCTATTTTAGGAGCAGAAGGAAGGACTCTAGGGCACCACTCAGGTCTTTGGGCCTCAATGGTCTATTTGCTTCTAGGAAGAATTATGGCCACCACCAGCAGCACGGCTCTCAACTCCGCCTCTGAGACAGGAAACCTATAAAAGAAAAGGGAGAGCTTACTTGCAGTGTCATCAACTTCTGTCCACCTCAACCTCCCAGTTGGTGTCCGATAGGTACCCTGGTGAATCCAGCAGGTCTTTTGAAGGTGTGTCCATGGGCACTATATCAGTTTTTCCTTCCCATTTATTTTTGGACTGACTGTCCCACTTTGGCCCAATATGGTCCTGTATAATAACACTGGCTCACTGAGTGCAGATACAGTACCAATCAGTTGTGTCCTAGAGTTTTATGCATTGCCTGTGCCCTCGGAGAACTTCCAGCCTGGCTGGAACAGCCCCAGCCCACGGTGGGCCCAGGTGGTAGGAAGGAAGGAGGCACTCCAGCATGGCCACAGCAGCACCCGCCCACCCCACATTCAACTGGTTTACCAATTAAACAAGATTTTACATCCCTAATGCAAGTGTGACCAAAGATAGGAAGGCAAGGTAGATGGAAGATAAGGCTAATAGTGATAAGACCACACTGTTACATAGGCTTGCTGCAAAGAGAAAGCAACAGAGAATTCCAAAAGGGATATTTTATTCTTTGATTGGTTCTTCAGTTGTTGTTTTAGTGGGTGGGGATGGCTCCAGATCCAAGTAAACATCCTCCGAGATTCTCATCACACTACATGGAACTGAGCAATGTAGCTGTAGTATTTTAAAATACTACTGGCCACATGTCCTTTGGTATTCTAAACTGGGATCGGTTTGGTATTTTCAATACAAATAGACTTCTGGTTAACAATTATTTCCTTCTCCCCAGCCGTATTGAGCACTTAAAATCCCAGAATGACTTGTTGACAATAACGCTGGAAGAGTGCAAGAGCAATGCAGAGAGGATGAGCATGCTGGTTGGAAAATATGAGTCCAATGCCACTGCACTCAGACTTGCACTGCAGTACAGGTATATAAATACTTGCAGCCTGGGAATTTCAGCCTGCAAAGTGAGGGGACAAGACATGCTACAAAAGTTTAGGAGATAAAGCTGCTGTTCTGCAATTGTAAACCTGCTTCTGTTCCATTATGGTGTGAGTAATGATGCACTGGTTAGATAACTTCCACGAAGCAGTTACGTTTGTTTATTGTCCGGTATGTAGCTCAAATATACGCAGAGGAGTTTCATCAAGGATGTGTTTAACCCTGCCACACTAAAGAGTTTTTCCTCTTCCTTTTGTTAATACAGAATGCAGGTTAGAATTAGTGAAGATTGTAGTTTTTCTCCCTCTTTCTTATATGTGCATGAAACAACCATTGCAGGTTTTACTGAAGAAAATAAATAAAGAAAAAAGTGATGTTAATGTGATAGGCGTTGCTGGGAATATTTTTCTATTTTTTTTTTTTTTTTTTTTAGTTAGACTAAATTAATCCGTGTCTGAGAAATGTAAAGTCTGTGCCTTGCCCTAGTTGAAGTGTGTTGGGTGCTTGCAGTCCGGTGTCCTCATTGCATAGGTAGCCATGATCATTAGATGTCCCAACAAGAAGTTAAAGATTCAGTAGATAAAATTACTGAACTCCCCTCTCTCACGCTCGCTGTTATCCCCCAGGTAAAGTCTGGGGGACATTGGAGCAGCATTGAGAAGGAGCTTGTGCCAGAGTTGTCTGTGATTTAGCTGTCCAATGGATAAATAGGAGACTTCAGTTTCTCCTACTGTCAGTCTGGCATCGTTCACAAGCGTTGTTGTATAAAGAAAGAATTCACAACTCCCATTGACTTGTGTGATTTAAGTTGAGCTCCATAGGAACAGTGAGGTACAGTTCTCAGGATCTGGTCCCAGATAACTATATTTACTTTAAAATATTTGTAAAAAATGTCTCCAGAGGGCCATGTGCGTGTGTCAATAACTAGGACCTGGAGGGAGGCATGATGCTTCATGTGCTGCCTATTATTCACGCAGGCAGCCCCCATTGGCTGGTTCCCCCCTTGCCTCCTAGCTCACGGGTTTTAAAGAGAAACGGCCCCGCAGCTGCTTTTCTGAGCAGCGTGCAGGTGGCAGCTGGGCAGGCAGGGAGCCTGCCTCGGGCTCCCTGCCACATTCACGGGCCGGATCCGGTAGTTTGGTGGGCCGGCCCATATTTTGCCCAGGCCTGACTTAAATAGTCAGTGAACCAGAGAAGGAGAGAGTGACTCTGTAGCTTGGCATACTCTTGTGGGAATGAGAAGACACCAAGTTCAAGTGGAAAACATTTCATTTGACCCAAAACAGGCTTTTTGTCAATTTATTCTATTCCCCGAATATTTCCAAAACATTCAGATCTGTCCTGACTAGAACCAGGTTTTTTTTTCTGATTTTTAGAACTGCCATCAAATTTTTAAAAAGTCAATTACTGGCACAGCTATAGTCCTGTAATGTCCCTGCTATCTTACAAGTAGAAGGGAATAATCTAGTTCTTCAATTGCCACTTGTCCAATGTTGATTGCTGATATTGATTCTGCTGTCTAAGTTGTAAATATTGTGTGTGTTTTTTATTTCAGTGAACAGTGCATAGAAGCATATGAGCTGTTGCTGGCTTTGGCAGAAAGTGAACAGAATCTCATTCTTGGTCAATTCAGAGCTGCAGGCGTTGGGTCTGTTGGTAAGATCTCAATGAGTCGCTCTCTCAATCCCATTCGGCATTTTAGTTAACATTAATCTAGTTGCAACAACGAATAATCTCCTGACCACATGCTCCCCACCAGTCACGTATTCGCTTATTTTTATGTTTTTAATTGAATAAATAAAATGTTTGACACACACATTAGGACCGGAACCGAAACAAAATATTACAAGCAAGTTTAAAAAAAAACATGTATGGTATTACAGGAGATGCATCTTCTGGACTTGCGCGGTTACTTTTAATGGGCAATAACTATATACGAAGCACAGTGATTAAACTGATACCTCTGAGCATGCACTTCACGTACTACATGCAGTGGTTTGGGTTACATAATTTGCGCTTGGCATTATCACAGTTGTGCGCATAGCCACACTATTTGCCCACAAAATTAGTATGTTACCAAATAAATAAATAAATGAAATCTGGTCTTAAATCAGTGCACTCAGCTATACCATAATGCTGATAAAATACCACATGCAGTCTTTACCTCCAATCTCCCATAGTACTCTGTGTTTTAATATCTTAATTCTCATGTTTTACTGACTGGGCTCAGCCTCTGTTTTCTTTCTTCCATTTCATTTTGTTACTCAGGAGCAACCACTGACACTAGTTAAAACTGCTTTTGAAAATGTTCTTTGGGGCATAGTGCTATCTTAATGACAGTGTGAGCCTGTTTATTGATCCATTTTCAGCATGGTACATGTGAGTTCCATGCACACAAAGGTCCTATTTATTTCCAGAAGATATGTGTTTACACTGTGAAACTAATTCTTAGTTTTACAGAGACTCAGTTTTCTTACTGATGGGAAAAGGTGGTAGTAAGAATCTTGGATCTTGCTGGGGGTGGGGGAAGGGATATGAAATTTTCAGAGACAGAAAAATAGCTTTCCATTCTGTGCTGAGACCTAGACACTGCCTTGATGGTAATTTATAGTGCTGGGTTCTCGAGAATCACTGAAATGTAAACTGAGAGCTTTTAAGGACTAAATGACCAGCTGGTTTCAAAGCCACAAGATAAATGAGTTCAAACTCTTGCATCTGCAGGCTAGACACAGGGATCCAGAGTTACTGTGCTGTTTCCAGGCAGTTTACTTTGCATCTCTCCTAGTGGTTTGGGCAAGCCTTTGTGTAGGTGAGTTTCTCTTTGCAGTGTGTGTCATGCAGGAAAGGCCATAGCAAATATTTTTGTTAATGTTTTTTTTTTTCCTTTTTCTCTAGAGTCTAGCTCTTCCTTTTGGCAGTCTGGTGTTGAATTTGTACTGCTGTTCCTTTATGAAAGGATATTAGGGTATTAGATCTTAGATTTTGCATTAGATAGCTGGTCAAGAAGTAAATCCAAAAGGATAGTGTTCAGGTTATAAAAGAGAGGGTGTAACCGATGATAGCTATCTGTTGTCAACTTCTTATATTGGGGAAATGTACATTTTCCAAATTCACACAAATTCCAGGATACGTCTTTATTAAAGATTTGTATAACACCACAAATCTGGTTGTGATGTTCTGTTAATTAAAATAGGATTTGGCACCACATTTATTAATGCCCTTACTCAGTCCTTTTCACGTAAAACTGACACAGGCTTCAGTGGGAAATTTGCCTGAGAACTGACCAAATAAAGTCTGAATAAGCACCTCAGGAGTTGGCTTCTGAATAAAAATGTAGACTAAGATACTGAAGCCATATTTACCAAGTCTTGGATTTTCTCTACATCCTGGTATTTGAGAGAATAACTGTGACAGTCTCTGGTGTCACCAGAAAAGGGAAGAAGGGGTTGGGATAATATCTTGTTGTTTAAATTTGTTGTGTGGTTGTTTTATTGGGTGTGTGTATAGTGTTAAAGATTTGATAGCTATGGAGAAAAGCCAGGAAGTACAGTATGAAATCTTTCATTATTCCTCCTGCAGCTTCCATGACCAACAGTTTGGTTAAAAGGGGGAAGTTGCACAATTCCCCACATTGAATTTTCTGGCATTTTCTGTTTTTTTTCTTTTTTTCTTTTTTTTTCTTTTGATATTACATTAGCACCCAAAGCCCAACTCAGAGGCTGTGTCTAAACTACATCTCTTTCTCGAAAAAGAGATGTAAATTAGACACTTCGAAATTGCAATTGAAGCCAAGATTTAAATTTCCCGCTCTTCATTTGCATAATTGCGGCTGCAGTTTTTTTCTGAAAGGGGGCTTTTTGACAGAAAAACAGCTGTTTAGACGGGGAAAATAAAACCCTTTTTTGAAAGATCCTGTATTCCTGAAAAAATAAGGAATTATTTTCAAACGATCCCCATCTAAACAGCCATTTTTCTTTCAAAAAGCCCCTTTTTGGGAAAAAAAAACCCCACAGCCGCCATTATGTAAATGAAGTGTGGGAAATTTAAATACTGGCTTCATTTGCAATTTCGAAGCGTCTAATTTACATCCTTTTTTCGAGAAAAGGGATGTAGTTTAGAGACAGCCAGACTGAGGGCCCACTGTGTTGGACTCATAGTAAGAGGCAGTTCGTGCCTTGAAGACCTTACAGACTATTAGACCAGAAAGATTAAAAGGGAAGCTGGGATATAGAGAACTTGCCTAAAGTCCTCCAGGAGGTCAGAGATGGGAATAAAACACAGGTCTCGCCACTCCCAGTCCAATGCTGTCTCTACTGTAACGTTGCCTCTTGCTGCCTGATGTATCCTTGTTACTGGTAACACAGATAACGTGACAGTGAAGAACAGTGAGGATTTATAACAATACCCCTACGTGGGGGAATACAAAGGAGCTGTTCCTGCATCTTTTCAAGGTGATGAGTCTAGCCAGCCTATTCCTGTTGGCTGGTACTCTTACTTCCACAATTTTAATGCTGTTTTAAGGGCAGCCCTTCCGAAGGATTAATATTCAGGGGCATAGTGCTTATTTAGCAAGCATAAAATGTGGGTGTGCAATGCTTGGCTCAAATGAGGATAAAGCACAGTCTTGCACAAAGCAAACTGTCTCTTACTTGTCCTGTCTGATGGTAGCATTGTATGTTTACCTCTAGTACAAACCACATGAATACATGTCATCCTTTTGCTCTTTTTCACTGTATGAGTCTCACTTAGGTCACAAATTGCTGGCTAGGTCACAGCAAAAGTGAATATATCTTTGAGTCTGTTTTCTTGTGTTAATTTTTATTATGCTCTTTGATGCTCTGACACTGATTGTTTGCTTCAAACTAGGGGACCAAATAGGTGATGAGAACATTACCCAGATGCTCAAGAGAGCCCATGACTGCAGGAAGACTGCTGAGAATGCAGCAAAAGCCCTGCTGATGAAATTAGACGGCAGCTGCGGGGGAGCCTATGCAATCACGGGCTGTAACGTACAGCCCTGGGAGAGCCTGTCATCCAACAGCCACACCAGGTAACTGCAACTCATCGAACTTATTAATCCCCAGGCCTTTGGTTGCAGACCAAAGTAGATTGTTGTATTCCATTTATTCAGCTATCCATCCTCACGTCAGTCTATGTTCTTTTTGTTTCTATTTTTTAAATCACTACCACCATGCTTCAGTGAGCTTATTCTCAGACATTGAGCAAGCTCCATCCAAGAAGGGTTTTGTATAGATTTGTTGCAAGCGGGTGATTCTGAACTTTGATCTCTCTCATAAAAGGCAAAACCATAACATTTCTTTTACTTCAGCAATTCTGTTTCTATCCCTTTTCCCCTCCTTCCTGTCTCATTGAAACTTGAAGTATGTACTTCTTTTTCACCTCTATTATATGAATATATCACAGATTTCCAAGGAACTGGAAACCAAAAAAATACTCCCATCAAGGTGTTCCTAAGAATTTAGAGCATTTCAACTATTGTTGGTTTTAAATGTCACAGCTATAACCATTTCACTTCTTGCAAAAACAGAGTAAGAAGCAAAGAATTATTTTGCCACCAGTTATGATTTTTCATAATAACCCTGCTATCCCAAAAACCTCCCTTTAGCATTTGACACTCTAGACAAATATTGACTAGTGGACAAACTTTTTGCAGGTTGTAGGGGATTTTTCCAGAAGGAAAAAATCAGGATATTGGACTTTTAGACCTTAGAAATAATAAAACTTAAATGAAAAAAAGATCTAGAAAAACATAAACAATGAATAGTCTAGCACAGGCATAGGCAATAATTTTTGATGGGGGCAGCCACTCCAAAAATTTGGGAAGTGGTTGAGGGCTGCACTCTTCCATATTAATGGAGGAGGTGTGGGGTCTGGGATTGAGGTTGGGTGCAGAAGGGAGCTTGGGGTAAGGGAGGGAGTTTGGGTGAAGGAGGCCGTTGTGACCTGGAGCACTGGACTGGGGTGGAGGGGGTTGGATTATGCCTTTTGGGTTGTGAACAAAGGCATGAAGGGACTGTGATCTGGGGCAGCGGGTTTGGGGTGCCGGATCTGGGAGGGGATATGGGTACAGGAGAAGGGCAGAGGATTTGGGTATGTGGAGTAGGGGGGCAGGAGTTGGGGGCAGAAGGTTGGGGAAGGGAGGGACTGGGGTGCCAGAGGTAGGCTCTGCCAGGAAACTTACCAGCCAGCAGTGGTTCCTGAATCAGCCTCCCAGAAACCAGCCAATGGGATTGTGCTGGGGTCAGAAGCAGCTCCTAAAGCTTCGACTTTTTAAAGAAAAACTGCCCCACAGCCGCATTTCTGAGTGGTGTACAGGTAGGGCAAGGCAAGGAGGGAGCCGGTCTGGGGCTCCCCGCAGCATCTGGGGGCTGGATCTGGTGGCTTGGTAAGCCGCATCCGGTCCGTAGGCTGCATTTTTCCCAGGACTGATCTAGCAGCACCTTAAAGACTAACAAAACATGTAGATGATATCATGAGCTTTTGTGGGTACAACCCACTTCTTCAGTTGAATGGAGTATTAAAAATCCAGTTCCAAAATAAATAGGGGATAATGGGGAGGAGAAGGAAGGGAAAAAATAGTGAAGTAGAGTGTTCATGTTACATGAAGCTGATAGAGAAGGTGCAAATTGTTCTTAACCAACCAAACAATGGATACTTAAGTCATTAGGATGTGGAAGGTTAGTTGTGCTAGCCACATAATGTCTTCATAGCTTTGTGATGAGTCCCAAACAGAGCTGACTGACTGGGTGGGGCTGATTAATCACCTGTGTAGCTGTGCTGCCACGCAGCTTAGAGGGAACACTGATGGGGGGCTACTCCAAGAATTTGGAAAGTGGTCAAGGGCTGCACTCTTCCATGATATTAATGGAGGAGATGTGAGTTCTGGGATGGAAATTGGGTGCAGAAGGGAGCTTGGGATGAGGGATTGGGGTGCAGGAGGAGGTTTGGGATCTGGGAGGGAGTTTGGGTGAAGAAGGTGGTTGTGACCTAGGGCAGGGGCCTAGGGTGCAAAAGGCAGTGCTGGGGTTTGGGCTGTGATTTTAGGCAGGAGGGGGGTGGGACCTGGAGTAGGGGACTTGTGTGCTGGAGGGGTTGCAGGGATGCATGACCTAAGGCAGGGCACTGGGGTGCAGGGCCTGGGAGGGGGCAGTGCTTTTTTTGTAATGGTACTGCCCAGTATGCAGTACCGGCACTTCCAGACGCATTACCAACACCTCCAGTCAGAGCTCAACAACTTTTCCCCTGGAGTACTGGCACCTTTGCTTTTTTTGTTTAAAAAAAAAAAAACTGGGAGGGGGTATGGGTGCAGGAGGAGGGGCAGAAGGTTTGGGTTACGTGGGATAGGGGGCAGGAGCTGGAGGGGCAGACAATTAGGGCAGAAGGGGTCTGGAGTGTCAGAAGCAGGCTGTGGCTGGGAGACTTACCCGGGTGACTCCCAGCCAGTAGCTAAGCACATTTCTCAGACAGGCTGTTTGCACTACTGCCCTTCCCTTGCACAGGCTGCAGTGGCTATGTGTGTCTGTGAATAGCTAAGAGCCTGAGGGCAGAGGGGAGCGGTACTTTGCATACTGCCTGTGCTTCAGGCAGGTAGCCAATGGGATTGTGCTGGGAATAGGGGTAGCACAAGAAGCCTCTCCCCCCAGGCTTGGAGCTGTTGAAAGACAAATGGCCCTGCAACTGCTTTTCTAAGCAGCATGCTGGGGGAGGGCAGGCAGAAAGCCACCTGAAGCTCCCTGCTGCGTCTTCGGGCTGGATCCCAGTGGCTTGGTGGGCCGGATTTTGCCCAACCCTGTTCTATAGTATAACTGTCCCTGCTAGCAGACCCCTTCCTTACCATTCTGTGAGAGAAAATCATATTCCAGGCACATCCCATTGCCCTGGCACAACCATACTCTTACCAAGCTGCATACCAAATTTGGTGGTCTTAGCTTTTACCATTCAGGAGGTGTTCTTGAACACCGACATGCACACACATACTCTCAAATATATAGCAGAAGACAGGTGAACTTTTTCTTGATTAATTTACAGTTTCTATCCCTCAGATTCACTTAAAATTATTTACTCAGTTTCTTAAGCAAATTCGTCCTTTGTTTTTATATAGAATTGGTTAGCAATTGGTTAGCTATCATTTTTTCCTACAATTCCTATATAGTCGCTGACAAGTCTAAAAAGCAGGAAAAGACTAAGAAATGTGGCCAAATTTTACATCAAACATGAGGATAAATGTAAATGTCTAAAACCAAAACATTTTGATTTAAAAATAACCCACAGTTTCAGAGTTACCCTGTGAAGAGGAGACGATGTTTGAGTTCATAAATCCATGTAACACCATGTTACTTACTAGCAAATCAATAGCTTTTGATGATGAAAATATTGACTTGCTTAGAAGTGCAATATACAAAACTATTTCACGTCACTTGACCCTTTCTTTCATAGTCTGGGTGCAAAAATACTGTATGTATACATGTGCATTTGTGTGTGTTTGGGTATATACTAGAATATTTGGCACATAGCAACACACCTGTAATTGCTTAAGCATTTATATTCTACACAGTTATTTTTGGTTGTTTATAATCTCAAGTTTTGTCTTTCTGTGACTAATTGGTTGCTCAATCAGGGAATGGTTTTTTTTCCCCTCAAAATTTCACTGAAAACAATTGAACTGATTTCCAGGATAGAAGAAGAGAGAAAAATTTTATATATAATTTTTTTTAATTTTTTTTTAATTTGTTTTTTTTGCTACCTTGCTTTGGTATTGAAAACTTGACATTTGACAGGGACATTTCCCTAGTTTCATTAGTCTGGTGAAAATCAGATTTCATTGGTTGAGTGAAAGCTGAAAAAAAATCATTCTACAAACACGCACTCTGGGTTTGTGGAGCAAAGCAACTAATGATCTCAGTGTTCCACTGACTGCATGTGTATGCAAAATTTGCTTTGGTTGGCTAGATGTCTCTGCATGTACACATGCTTAGAATAGAGTGAAATTTCAGATTTAACAGGTAGAAGATTGTAGAATATGATCTGTGAAGGTAAAGGTGAAAGGTGTTTGTATAAACGTCTGTCTATACATTTTATGTATATATATGTAAATTTGTGTGAGACCTGTTAGCTTGAGTCTGTTCCTCTATAATTAAATGATAAATTCCTTTGATATTGATATCAAATAGTAATATCAGTTCACCTGATAGTGTACTCCTGTTACAGTTGAATGATCGGATGGACACACACACACACACACACACACACACACACACGACAAGAGAGTACAACTGATATTATAGCTGTAATGTCATATACATTCAGTGTAGAGACTGAATCCTTGCAATTTCCTTACAGAGAAAAGTTAACTAAATATTAACTCCTTTTTATAGACTAGAGAGTCGGAGACAAACAGAAGTTACTGTCAGTGGCCACCTAAGGGCATATGGCCAGTCAAGCGCAGTCAGAGTCTCAGAATATTTTGACTCCACCAGACCACTCTGCCTTTCCTTTTTTAAATCCACATCTATCAAGAGGATGCATGCAACATTTGCCCAGTTTAGGGATGTTAAATATCGGTTAATTGAATAGTCGATTAACCTCATGAATTCTTATCGGTTACTCGACTATTCTATAGTCCCTGGGGGTGAGGCTGGTCGCCAGTGCACTTGCCACTCCTCACTGCTGCCTCTGTATCAGAGGCAACAGCACGGGATAGCAGGTGGGAGCTGGTCCACAAGGGAGGGCCAGTTAAAAAAATTGGCTCCCTTCATGGACCAGCTTCCTGTCGTCCCGCAATAGTGCCTCTGGTACAGAGGCAGCAGTATGGAGTGGCAGCAGCTCCTGTCCAGTGTGAGTCAGAACAGAGTTGGGTTGCCTGTCTGCCTGGCTCTTAATGCACTTTAAATGCAGAGTCTCAGCAGGGGTTCGTCTTGGACCTGGCACAAGCTAGAACTGAGCCAGGCTGCTGGCTAGCCTGCTAAAAAATGTACTGGCCGGGAGGGCGGGGGAATGTGTGTAGTCTATAGCATCAACCTATAAGCTTTTGCTTATTGGTTAATTGGTTAATCGACTACACTATTACATAGCCCAGTTAAACACAAAATCTCTTCTTTTTCCCATTTTTTACATCCAGAGAACAAAGGCAGTTAGATGATGTAACACAGAAGTTCTCAGACTTCTCCAAAATGTGGATCACATCTCAATAAAGAGAGAGAATCTTATGAGCACCCCTTCCTATTCACATTCACCTAACATCTTTGTGGCAATTACAGTGTTTGCATAGATGTTAGGAAAATAAGTATATATTTCTGACTCTAATGCAGTATGCATTTTGTCCTTTATAAAGGAAATTGACACTCACTCTTTTTGTTCTTCATTCATATGGACGTCCATTCTCGTCCTCTCTCTTTCCTGGTACCTTTCTGCATGTGCTTCTGTGCTGCCTTTTTCATCTCATCTTGCATGTGCTACCTGCTCCTCCTTTCCACTTGCACACACCTCCCTGCCACTTGGCGCCCTTCTTTTGCTTTCATCCTTCCATGCTGCCCTGGACTTGCTACCCTTCCGTACTCCATGGTTCTTTCCCTCTGGTGGCTGGCAGCAGCCGCAGCCCCACCCACTATGGGTGGATTCTGTCTCCTCTCTATTGTGACAGTAACCCCTAGCAGAGGCTGTAAGGCTGACTCCTTGAGTCCAGCTGCTTCTGCAGGCTTTTTCTTTGTTGTGGAAGAACATGAGGGCCGGTAGAAGTAGGCACAACCAAGGAGAGGAGAGGGTTCAATAAGAGCAGCAGGTGTTCTGTGGACCACAGTTTGGGAACAGTTCATGGTAGTGGACAAATTCCTCACTTGATTACACTTAACCTCTGTAACAAAAACATTTGTCTATTATACTTGAAGAGTCACCCGGTGTTGCTCAGGTCCTTAACTCAATTAATTTTTGGTTTTTGGAAAATAAAATAAAAATGTGCATGCTTCATTTAAATCAGGGCTACTCAACTGTGGAAGCCCCGGGGGCCACAGTGATACTCACAGCACGTGCCCGAGGGCTGCAACTTATAAGTGTGGTTGCATATAATTGCAAATATATATGCAAATAGCTTCTTTCACCCAGATGGGCATAAATACAAAGCACATCCCACAGTGACCCAGTGCACCCAGCACCTCCTCCCTTAGGGCTAGAAACACCAACAGCCTGTTCCAGCCAGCCCGTCCACTTGAGTCTTTCAATGCTCACTCCACATGGGAGACGCCTTGTCGTTGTGGAACGTGTTCTCAGTGGAGGCCATGTTCAAAGGATCCCATCCGTGGGCCATGTGCTGAGCCCTACCTGCACCCAAACCGCACCGCGGGCCGCAAACAAACGGGCCTCAGGCCGCATGTTGAGTAGCCCTGATTTAAATCCTTGCTCTGGGGTGAGGCTGGGGATGAGGTGATCAATATTCAGGCTGCCCTAGGGAGAGAGGACTACCCCAGCCCTCTCTCACTGCAGCAGCTTGAGGCCAAGTGAGAGGTGCCTCTCCATGGCCGTTGCAGTCCAGCAGGCGCAGCCGGGGGGAGGGGCGCGTGTCCCATCTGCCCCCTGCAGTCCCCAGCCAGAGTGAGGAATGCAGCAAACTGTGCCCTTTCCCCTTGCCCCCTGATGAAGGGGAACAGCCAGCAATGTCCCTGTGTGAATCAGGGAAGGTGGGCTCTAGCCGCTCCCCCCACCTAAAGGGTACCTGGGGAGTGGGAGGCTTGGGGCTGGGGCAATCCTGGATGGGGAGGGAGAATGCTCCAGCCAGCCCCTTTCACCTGCTTGGTGAGTTTATCTTTTTTTGTATGGTTTTATGACAAGCAGTCCAATTCCGGGCACATCCCATTTTCCTGGCACAACCAAACACTGACCTTGCTTTAAGTTATGATAAGAGGGAGCTGTATACTGAATTTGGTGGTCCTGGCTCTTACTGTTTAGGAGTTCTTGGACAGACTGACACACAGACAAACTCTCCCAAATATATAGTAGATATAATTGCAAAATAATATACCAGCCTGATCAATGCAAGGAAAAATAGTAATAATGAAGATCCTCTAACTCAAAACTGTGGGGCACATTTTTCTTTAAATCTTTATAAAGGGGGAAGGGAAAAACTCCTCTCTGTGGCTAAGACCTTGAGAATAAAATGAATAATTCTCCCTGCAGTTTGATACCCCACAAAACAGGTTTATAATGGAAGTGCTGACCCATCCTTAATTTTGGCATCATGAATGAAATGCTGAATGTCAAATCACTGAACACAAGCACAGGCAACCCCTGGTGACAAGGGGGTTAAAGATTGTAAAAGGGAGCATCTGAGATGAAATGAAAAACCAGCATAGAGGTTGTTACCAGCGAAGTGAATAAAATAATAGCTATCATCTCAATGTATTTGGCTGGCAGCCACCCAACTATATTGCCAATTCATTTTTGAAAATAAAAATAGCTTTTTGGAAGTCGTAATTGTTTTAATGGATAGAGGAGCATTCATTTCTAAGAAGATCCAACTGATTGCACCTGTAAAAAGAATTAAACGAAAGAGAGAGATGGAGATTGCTGCTGTGGAATGACTAAGACTGCTGTTTTGTATTCATCGCACTGCTAGTAACTGCAACCTTCCACAAAGATGCAGGAGGGACAGTATGTCCCATTGCGTGCAAAGGGAATACATTTCTACATGTTTTACTGCTAACCATCTGAATTTATCCAAACCTAGGGCTAAATCTGCCTATCAGAACCACCTCATGGATTTTGGATAAGTAGCTGAAATAAAGGATTATGTTGGCTGAAAGGTGGAAATGTTGATAAGGAATCATGTTAATGCTTCCAAATCCCAAAGTGTGCGGCATGCTCTCAGTATCACAGTTCATCATAGAGCAGATTTCCTAAGGAGGGAGGTAGTTTTTGCCAATGTGTTGAAATTACAGCCCAATATACTGTTAATTCAAATTCTACTGGTCTGAGTGAAGGTGCTGTCCAGCCAGAGTGAGGAAGGGAACACACTGTGCACTTTCCCCTTGCTCACTGACGAAGGGGAACAGCCAGCAATGTTACTGTACTAATTGGGTAGGGGAAAATCTTCAGGCCCCCCCTTCCTGTCCTCCCTAAAGAGCACCAGGAGGTTGGGAGGCTTGTGGCTGGGGTAGTCCCGGACAGGGTGGGGGGCCACATACCCAGCCAGCCCTTTTCACCTGCCTGGTGATTGTCTCTTTTCTGTGTGGTTTATGAGAAGCAATCTCATTCCAGGCACATCCCATTTTCCTGGCACAACCAAACCCTGACCTTGCTTTAAGTTATTATAAGTGGAAGGTGTATACCAAATTTGGTGGTCCTATCTCTTACCATTTAGGAGGACAAACAGAGAAATAGACAGACAGACTCAAAAAATCTCTCTTAAATATAGGTGTGTGTATATGCATGTGTAGTGTGTGTGCAGATATGTGTGTGCCTTTTAATATTACACCATGTAACCTCTGTGCAGAAAATGTATATACAGATTAATTGGGCATCCTTCAGAAATCTTGCAGATGTCAATGATGAAGGGAGCGGGTCCAAGAGGTATGAGGGAGTTGCATATTTTCCCCCATACCTGCATGTTAGAGAAATGAGAGAGGTATCATGTATCTGGTTACTTTTTCTGTTTGTGACATGCTGCCTGTTCAGTTCACCTAGGAAGCCTCATGCATGTTATCCTGATTTGCTATCAGAAAACATAGAGGGCTATGTCTACACTGCAGGCTTCTTGCGCAAGAACTGTTTTGCGCAAGAGTTCTTGCGCAAAAATTCTTGCTCAAGAGCGCGTCTACACTGGCATGAGCTTTTGCACAAGAGATGTGCTTTTGCACAAGAGCATCCATGGCAGTGTGGATGCTCTCTTGTGCAAGAAAGCTCTGATGGCCATTTTAGCCATAGGGGTTTCTTGCGCAAGAACCCCCTGTTGCCCATCCACACTGCCTTCTTGTGCAAGAGGGCTTATTCCTCGTGGGGAGAGGAATAACTCTTGTGTAAGAAGCCCTCTGTTCCGACACTCTACTGTAAATTTCCTTGCGTAAGAACACGCATGCAGTGTAGACGCTTCGCAAGTTTTTGCGCAAGAACAGTTGTTCTTGCGCAAAAAGCCTGCAGCGTAGACATAGCCAGAGGAGTCTGGCAAATTCAGCATTACACAGTATCTAGCCTGAGATGTTTCTCTCTCTGAGGAAGTAGGTCTGGCTTGAAGATTTTTGTGAGAGCCATCAAAGTGAGTTTGGAGGAGCCTGGAGTTTGGATAATGAGTTTGGATTATGTGGCATCATAATCCAGTATCACAAATGTATCATGGCATTGTTTCAGCACTTAGTCATGCCATCTCACACACTGAATTTCTTCTCCACAATTCAGGAGGGGGAAAGGTAGGCATTGGGGCCTGTCTCTGCCTCTTGACTAGGGGAAAGGCTATATATCCTTTTCCTCTGCTGCCCATATTGCCGCTGCCTCATCTCTCACAGTGGGTGGGAGGGATTCAGGCACCAAGATTGGGGGACAAAGGGCAGTTCTCTTTCTCTTCTGTCCTCTTTGTACTTGCTGCCTATAATTCAGACAGCTCCTCCATTAATTCTTCACTTTGTAACCAGAGGCCTCACTAGCACTTCAGCAGAGGAGCCAGTTCAGCTGCAGGCAAGCAGCCAGGGCTGAGCTAAAGACAGCTCTAGCTCCATTGGCAGAAACCTGAGTTGCTGTTGCTTTCCACAGCTGTGGCTTAGTCTCCAAAAACTGGAGAGACCTACAGCTGTGGACCTGAAAGGTCAGTTCTGTGCAGCTGTGGCTGGTATGGTAAATACTTGGGGCTCTTGAGGAATAGTCCTCCTAGCAGATTTACAGGGCAGTGCTCAGTTTTCATTCTGAGGGCTCTCTTTCTAGCAGAGAGAGCAAGGAGCATATTTTTCTCTGTAAACAAAAGCTAAGGTTAACATTGACTAAAATTGTGAGGATGTGCAGGCTGTGTGAACCCTAAATGCTGTCCCTGAAGGAGAGGGGTGGGGGTGTCTGTGTGTGTGTTTGGTCCAGTAAGTCTGGAGATCTTTTTATTTTGCACGTCGTAGAGATCTACAGCATCACTTGAATATAGAATTGAATACTAATTTTGTTGTATTTCCTGATGTTCACATCCGTAGCTGCCTAGTGAGACCTCATTAAATAGCTTTGAGATCTTCTGATGAAAAGCAGAGTATTATGGAGACCTCATTAAAACCTGCATGTATTTTTACCCAAGATGGGCCAGCTGATTTCTGATTTACTGCAGATGGGAATTAGTAGCTGAAAAAAAGTGGTTTTCACTTCTAGTAAACACGGCGCCTGTTATCCCTAAGAGAGAGACGAAATCATATGAAATTAGCAGAATGCTGTAGTAAAGCCATGTAACGTGATATTTCATGAGGGGAAAAGACTTAAGGAAGTCTTTGTAGCCCTGCCAATTCTCTGTTTCCTCTCAGGCTGCCCTGGGCTTGGAATCCACTGAAAGATCCACTGGCAATTATCTGATGCAACTTAAAATCAACAGAGTGAGCACAAGCACAATTGAGAGGAAACAGAGAAAACCAACCTGCTTTCCCCTCCTCCTCTTTCTGCAGTGCATAAGTGTGTAAGCCAAGTGTATTTCCATTACATTAGCCTGGCTCCAGCAGGAGTCCACAGGGTGGGGTTTTTTCCTTCTCAAAAAAAATGCTGAAAAATAATGCTACTCAATACAGAATGTGATTTATTCCCCTGCTGATAACTGAGATCATCCAGCATTCCAGACAGGCACAGTTAATGGATGACTTAACCCTCACCCAGCAGCTGATTACAGGTCCTCAGGAGACAGCGGGCAGCTTTGTCTGCGTAGGGTTGTAGAAAATGCAGTGCTATTTCTTTTCCTTTTACTGTTATTGCAATTATATTCAGCAGTGGAATGTTAAGGAACTAAAGCAGCATTGCAATTAACCTCCATAAATCTCTGCTCCCTAGAACACTGAAATGAACATAGATGGAGATGGGGCATTGAGGCGCCCTCCTTATCTAGAAATTGTTTTCCCTTTGTGAAAGCTCTTCATTATGTGAATGTGGAGCGAGTACAATTGTCTGGAAGTTTTTCTTTTGAAACGACCTTTGGAAAAAGAATGCTGCCCTAAAGTCAGGTGATGGTGTTCTAGCAGAAGTGCTGTAAAACATGACTTAGCTACCTCCAAGTTGGGGGATTTGGATGTCTTGTGGAAATGAGCATTGGGGTAGCTGGTCATTGTTTCATTCTGTCCCAATAGTTGAAAGACAGTGCCATGACATGCAGACACTTTCTGTGTTGCTGCCTGTGCTATATCAGCTCTGTAGATACAGGATTTTAGTTTTTGTTGCTCCCAGCATGACATATTCAACAAGCACTTAATTATAAGTCTAGTGCCAAAAGCAGGTATTCTAACACAACTAATTATTTGGCTCTGCTATGAAGAAATATTTGACTCAGTATTGTGATATTTTATATTGTTGTTTGAAGAACAATCTATTTTATTCTTCTTTGTATTTTAAAGTTGCAGATGTCTGTCTGTGTGTTCTGCATATTGCAACACATGGTCCAGACTAAACTGAAAAATGGACTGTATAATATATGAGTTTCCAAGGTGCTAATTCCTATAGTATATTTCTGTAAAACTGTTAATACACAACGGATCCTGCTGGCCATTCCTTCTGTTGCTCATTATATTCAAAAGTGTTTTCATACTCCTCAGCCATGTCAAAAGAAGGACAAAAACACATGAGCACGCGGTGCTCTTAAACTCTCTATCACCATGAAAAGGGGGTACATGCCCCATCCCTGCCTAACACCCCCTGCAAAGTCACCTGAAAAATGCATGGATTTATGGGATTGAGCATTACCTGGTGCAGTGCCATCAACCCTGGTAAAGGAAAGGAGTATGTCAAGAAAGTCATTGATTCTGTGACTTGCAGACATTTCTGTGATATTTTCTGCTTCAGCCCCGGGATAGTAGGGCTGGAGCTGTCAGCTGGTGGGGTGTCCTGGAGCTCCAAACCACTTCAGGTCACAGACAAGTCACCATGGTCATTCAGGCTAGCACTACAGTCCTCTGTAAATGTTTGATGATGATGCTGATACAATTATACTCTATGGTAACTGAGAGTGTAAACATGCATGAGTGAATCAGATGTGTAGTGTTGATAAAACAAAGTTGATATGAGGATGGGAAGGAGGAGGAGGACGCTAGAGACCTGAACTTTCTCCCAGTGAGTGATGCTGTTTTTGATCTTCCCAGCACTACCAGCTCAACTGCAAGTAGCTGTGATACAGAGTTCACAAAGGAGGATGAGCAGAGGTTGAAGGATTACATCCAGCAGCTGAAGAATGACAGGGCAGCAGTCAAGCTGACCATGTTGGAACTGGAGAGCATCCATATTGATCCCCTTAGTTATGATGTCAAACCTCGTGGAGACAGCCAGAGGCTAGATCTGGAAAATGCAGTATTGATGCAGGAACTCATGGCAATGAAGGTATTTTATAACATGCTGTCTGTGCCCCTGATTTCTTCATGGTATCAGAGAAGTAACTAACAGTGATGCTCAGGACCACTGTAAAACCTACACCTCCCAAAGGATATTATGACAGTGTGCACAGCTTACCCGTCTCTGTCAGGTTATGGCATCGCCTAGTCTTGTTGTATGCCCTTTGCTGTCTCTGAAAGGTGGGAGCATACCCACCACCCTGTATCCTGTGCAGCTTATTAGACCTAACTATTTGGTAGGAACCCTAGTATATACATAACACTGTGACCCCATTGCTTTCCCCTACCACATCCAATGCAATCAGTTCAGTGTCCTTTGTTTATTTTTATATTAAGTTGTTGTGCTGCCCTCACATTTTTCTCTGCTGCTAGGTGTTTGAATTGCAGGACAGAACTGCATTGTGGAAGCTGGTAGTGGGGAACTGGGAAGTTATATGACAAGGGGGAGTTTACATCTAGGAGATAGTTGAGAGTTTTTCCTTCCCCTTTTCCCCACCCAACTCATCAAACCACTCTTGACAGCAATCTGTCACTACATTCAAGAACAAACAAGAAGCATGTTCACTTGACATTTCTGCTGAAAAGATCAACAACAAAATAGTTAGAGTTGCTATTTTAAGTTGTCATCAGACTTTCCTGGTAACACGCCTGGGCCATGAATGAGAACTACATGAATGAGGGCTGTAGTATCAGCATGCCTGCAAACTCAGTCAGGCCCCACTGCACCTCTTCGTATTTTGATGCAACCCACATAAGGGAAGAGACTTTTTTTTCCTTTTTAAAGAATGCTGCGATTCTGGAGCATAATTAGCGATATAGCAACTGACCAGCAATTGATGGACAATCCTGCTTTATTTACACACGTTTGCATTAAACATGGAGCCCTTGGCATACTTGCCACTCTCACTATAAGGGCATAGCATGCCTAGTCCCCTTGCTCTCTGAAAGATTGTTTGTTAGGATCACAGTTCTGGAGTGTTGATCAAGACACTTGGGGGTTGGAGGTCACATTCCTCTGGCCCAGGTAGTTAGAGAGGGCATTAGCAGTGCCCATGTCTATGTGCATTAAGCAAGGTCTTCAGTCCATAGGTCTAAATTTAAGACACAGTAATCAACAAGCCACATGCTTGCAATAAGGAGATAACAGCAGAGGTGCTCAAGGGAGACCAAAAGCATGAGACAGCATTGCTAATGTAATGTTTCATTACTTCACTCACAAGCTCGTGCATGTACCACTCTAAGAAAACACTCTAAGGTTTGTGCACTGAGGCAGAACAAAGTCACCTCCATTTCACATTGCTTCAGAAAAGAAGGGCCTGTTAAAAGCTATCATCCTTAAGGCACTCAAATAGTCACCAATTCAGAGCAATTCCTTGACACTGTGCTGCAACATAGAATTGGGGTGGGAGCAGAGGATGAAGATTTTCAATAGCAGGGCTAAAATCTCATTCCGTAATTTCTGTGTCGAGCTCATTTTTGTTTGAGCTATAGCCTATTTTTTAGAAAGGTATCTAGTCTTAATGTAAAAACAAGTTAGAGACAAAACAGGGTGCCACGGGACTACTCGTTAAAATTACAGATTAACACTACCCCTCTAAGTCCTAATGCAATGATTTCAGGTGATGTTGAATCCACCATGTCCCTAGATAAGTTGTTCCTGTGGTTAATTATTACCCTCATTGTAAAAAAATGTTTACCTTATTACTAGTCTGAATTTGTCTAGCATACGCTTCCAACTTTTTCTGCTAGATTAAAGAGAGCAGAAATTTTCCCCATGTAAGTTCTTACTGGCCATGATCAAATCATCTCTTAAACTTTGCTGGTATAAACTAAATAGATGGAGCTTTTAAAGTCTTTCATTATTAGGCCAGACCTCGAATAATTCTTGCAGCCCCTTTCTGGTCCCTTTCTAATTTTCCAACATCCTTTTTGAAATGTGAACTCCATTTTCCAGTAATAGTCACACACATGCTTTGTACATGACTTACCAACTCCTCCTTGATATTGCCCTCTTTTAAGTATCCAAGGTGGTGTATGAGAGCCGAGCTAGCTTTTGGGCATGGGAAATGGACACTCTGACATTATATACATGCAACAAGAGTTTGCCATGAGAGAGTTTGCAGCGCTATTGTAACAATCTGACTGGTAGGAGAATTATCTGCAGGAACAAACTTCTAAAATTAATCTTCTTTCATGTCACGAATAGGTATTTCTCGTCTGTGTATCAGATTCAGAGGGGAGACTAAACTAGTATCCTTTTTCTGAATCTTTCAACATATAGGATAAGTTATACTAAAAGACTGTCTTAGATCTTTTCACCTGTTTTCGGCATATTGTTACCGAGCAGCTCTGTGTTCTTAGGGAAACAGGACATAGTATTCAGCCTGACTGACTCATGAAAGACCTTCCCCCTTCCGTGTCTTCTTGAACCAGAGCTGAACAGAAGACTTACAAAATGCAATGAAAAGGCCAGAGAAGACGCATCTAAACCCATCTGCAAACTTCCCTACCCTCATATGTATCAAAGATGCAAAAGGCATCTGTTAGCATACAGAATAGAAAACAGAAAGTCCAAAGCAAGAACTGTTCTGAATTCTGGGACCCAAAAAAAGGAAAGCATTGCCTGATGGGAAATCTCTGCTCCAGATGTTAATGAACCTACACCTGCACACTCATATCAGTCATTATCAGACCAATTCTAGTAATAAATCCTCTAGTAATAAATTCTTCAGTATCCAAATTACTGAAGTTGCCTACTTGTGTTGTGAGCTCTCTGAGGAATACCACCCATAGCTAGGAATGATCAGTTATTATTGTCCAGCCTGAACAGAACAATTTTGGAATACTCTCTTGAATCATCAGTTTACCCATAAACAAATCTAGCGTTCCCCTTTGAACCATTTCATTTCCCTACAAAACCCCTATCCGTGCTCAACTAAGGGTTCTAATGCCTGGATCTAAATACTGCATCAGTTCCAATGGGGACTTCATCTTTTCCTGATTGATTGTGCTGGGGGCTCTGCTTGCCTGCAGCCCTCTGGACCCGCAGCCACCTGGGAACCCTGACTGATTCAAGCTTCACAGATTGGTGAGATCCAGTGCGTGTGGGCGCTCGCTTGCGCTCTCTTTTTTTAGATATAGCCTCCTGGCCCTGCTGTATGTGATCAGTTATGGCTTGCTAGCGCTAACTTTTGTACATCAGATTTAAGTTAGATTTAATATTGTAATGGTTTTGGTTTTTGGGTCCCCTTGTATGATTACTACCTGGAAATAAATAGTTTTCATGGTTAATTTGGTTGCTTCTCTGTCTCTCCTCATCCCCTTCTCTTGGGGGTGAGTTGTTGATTTTGGGGGGTTGGGGGTTTTGGTTTCCCCATTTGCTCTGCAGCAGTGCTCCTTGTACCTTAAACTAACGATTGCTGCAGCACCCACGAATCCTGTGGGGTTTGCTCATCAAGTGCGTTACTAGCAGGATGGTTGTGGCATGAAAGTGGGGATTGGGAAGTTCTGAACCTGGGGATATATGAGAGTGGCATCTTAAGTGCTGTTCAGCCCAGCCCGTTGAGTCCAAAGGCACATGAGGGTCAGAGCCTGACATTGCAGTCCAACCCAGCCTGAGTCCAGGGTATAAGGGATCAGCTTGTGAGTGCTGATTAGCTGGTCCTCAGACGTGGTGTGTGTGTGTGTGTGTGTGTGCGTGTGTGCATCTGTTTCTAGGGTTGGAAGAATTCAGCTCTGGAAAATTTAGGTTGCTGCAGAATAGCTCCATTGGGAGGAGGGAGAAGTAAAACTCTGTATGAGAACACAAGTGACACAAGCAACACATTGATAGAATTATTGAACCCCTCTCCCTCTGAGGAGTAACCCTAATAAATGATCATACTTCAAAGTAATGAGCAAATCTAGTAATAATATCACTTACCCCTTTACATATCCCTGTGAATTTGGTCCTGAGAGTCTTAGCGCAAGCTGGTGTGGCTAAAAGTAAATATATATTATATCAGTTCAGACTTCTCTCTGCCTGGGACCTTTTATGGCTCAAGGGTATAGCTTTTCAAACATTTCCTTGGTTGTTTTTATATAATTACATTCAATAACAATAATGTATTTACACTTGAAAATTCCTTTCTGCTGCCTATGTCTGCAAATGTTCTTTGTTTAGATAATACATTTGAATAATACGAGCAGTTCCTAAATGAAAAATTTATTGAAGCACCATGCTGGCAAGCAGCACATATGTGATTTCATTCACTATAAAACTCCATTTGTGCACAGTGTGTGAAGTGGTATCTTGATGTGATCTGTCTCTCCTAAACAGGAGGAGATGGCAGAGCTAAAGGCACAACTGTACCTGTTAGAGAAAGAGAAGAAAGCCCTGGAATTGAAACTCAGCACTCGAGAAGCCCAAGAACAGGCTTACCTAGTACACATTGAGCACCTGAAGTCAGAAGTAGAAGAGCAAAAAGAACAGAAAATGAGATCCCTCAGCTCCACCAGTAGTGGCAGCAAAGACAAATTGGGCAAGGTCAGGAATTAATGGAAGTCTCCTTAATCAGTGTAAACCTAACTAAAGACATTTCATTTCCCTGTTTTAAGCATGTTAACCAGGCCTGCTTTCTCCCTTCCATGTACAATGCCTTTCTCCCTCTTCCAGGTGACATGTAATAATATATAGGGTTAAGATTTTGACATGGATATTTTTAGTAAAAATTATGGGCAATAAACAAAAACTCACAGAAGTCTTTCTATGACTTTTAGTAAAAGTAACTGAGACAGAATGGATGAGAAACCACAAAATGGGGGAGGGCCTGCTCAGCCACCACTGCTGCAGTTCAGGTCCTCCTGTGGTGGCTCTGAGATCCGGGGTCCCCACCGCATATGGTGGCTGAGAATGCCAGAGTCCCCACTGCTGCCCCACAGCGGCTCAAAGCTATGGGAACTGCCCAGGGCCAGAGCTCCAAGGTCTCCCCTGCCACCTGCAACTAAGAGTTCTGAGACCCCTGCTAGCCTCCAGCTCCAGCTCTACTGCCCTGGGGCTAAAGAGGAAAATGTCACAGAGGTGTCTGGAAATCACGGATTCTGGCCATGACATAATTTTAGCATTAGTTACATGGCATCTTCCATCTTGGGCTCTCTAGGCACTTCGCAGACACTCAAAGTTAAGCCCATGTCCCTGAGCAAAATGCAGTTATTAATTCTGGGAAGATGACAATCATTCGGCACTAGCTGCTATTGCCAACTTTATTGTCACCTGACTGTTGAATCTCCTTGAAAGTCAATAGTGATGTGATCTATGCATCCAGAAATAAACTGAGATAAGTGTTCATTTCATTAGGAAATGCCTGGAGATTTTATTATAAAATCCACTTGCAATGCAGGTAGGTACCAATCAATGGCTGGGGCAGGGGGAATAAGCGTTCCTTAGATAAACATAAAATCTGTGCATTACTATAGGTAGGTTTATAATTTTTCTGAGGAAATAGGGGTACCCTAGAAATTCCATAATCCGATGTCTATGCTGCTGTGTCCCTTTGTTCCTATGTTCGTACAAAGCCTCAGCAGCAAACAAAATTACAGAATAGTGTCCTCCTGGTTTTTTTGACTACACATCATTTGAATTTCTGCTTGCTCACTGTTTTTCCCTTCAAACCTGTTGTCAAAAGTGAAATAAGAGAAGGTATAGTAGAATTTGGCAAATTATTTATTATTCTGGGATGATTTATAAAATGTTGAATGACTCTGTGGATTTTAATGCATTGACCCATCTCTACGTGCATTGATGTACCTTGATGTTTCTACATGACGCCTGTGTTGTTTTTATTTACTTGATTTTTGGCTCAGTTTTAAAAGCAGTTGTGAGTTTAAAAGTGCTTGGAGTCATCCGCTCCTCCTCCCCTCAAAGATGAGTAACTCAGAGTAAGACAATCTTGTTCATTTCTCAGGAGTGCACAGATGGGACCACACCACCATTAACCCTAGCTGAGCTGAGACCATACAATGAGAGCGAATTAGCTGCTGAACTAACAAATTCACTCAGACGGTAAGCAACCTCTTCCATTTCCTGGAGACATGATTTATTCCACAATCCTAGGATAAGATTTCATTTCATCTTTTAATCTGGCACATTTTTAGTGATCATCAGAAGTTTGCCTATGAGAAGGAACCAGGACTAAAGTTTTATAACAATTCCTTTTCTGCTTATTGTTCTTTACTTGTTAGTTCGTTTATTCCTAAATTAGAGAGGAGCCCAAAAAGCGAACATCTCAGAAATGTGAATGAATTATAGCCTCACAAAACCTTTGAGAGGCAGGGAAATAACTATTACTCCTAATTTACTCATGAGGAATCTGAGGCATAAACAGTTTGAGTGATTTGCCCAAGGTCACACAGGAAACCTATTATAGTGCTGGGATTAGAATCCAGAGCTCCAGCTAAACAGGTTTGGCCTCAGGTCAGTAATTGGATGGGAAACCACTGAAGAACTCCTAGGTGCTGCAGGGAATAGTTTTTCTGATTCAAAAACAGCATTCACCATCTGATTGAGTACCACACCAGTGTCCTGTCATGATACGGTTGCTATTTTGTACGAAGTTTTGGCTTTCAGATGCTTTACAAAACTAATGTCTTGATAACATTTTTTCATGAATAGCCAAACTTGTAAGATGAGGGCCATATGCGTTGCATACCTACTATATATTCTCATATGTAGTGGTAGCAATTGTGTGGTGCATGTGGTGACTTAAAGTGAAAATGTTTATTTAGATGCCTTAATGTCATTGGTATGCACCAGGGGACAGCAATCTTTGGCACACAGCCCATCAGGATAATCAGCTGGCAGGCCGCAAGACATTTTGTTTGCAATGAACGACTGCAAGCACGGCCCCCCATAGCTCTCAGTGGCTGCAATTCACCATTCCTGTCCAATGGGAGCATGGGAAGTGGCAGCCAGCATGTCCTTGCAGCCCGCACTACTTCCCAAACTGCAGCCACTGGGAATAGCGAGGGGCTGTGTGTGCAGACAGCCAACGTAAACTAAATGTCTCTTGGCTTGCTAGCACATTACGCAGATGGGCTGCGGGCTGAAGGTTGCCAACGCCTGCTATATATGCTCCACTAGCCTCCAACTGTAAAGATTTAGCCTTTATCAATCCTGTAGAACTTTTTTGGCAAGAGACCAGCAGTCTGGCTGCTCCTATGCTGATTACATGCTACCTTCCTAAAATTACACTAACCATTTCCATTTGAAAACTATATTTATTTGTCTTTCTGGCCAAAAAGCTGCATATAATGTTGGTGTGGCCTGTCAGATAGTTGCTGTGTTTCATATCTGAGGCAATTTCATTTCAGTGTAAGTATGTAATGTACATAGGGATCCCTGAGGATGAAAGGCATTATATACAAGTAAGGTCATTACCACTATAAAATCAATACAGCTCACATTATTTGCCTCCTACTCTTGAAACTGCAGTTGCTGAATATTTAGCTTGGATGATACAGTAAACAAAAACATGTAGTGGTTAAAAAATTGTAATTTATTCAGGTCCGTACGCAGGAATTTCTGTGTGGGGAGCCTCGCTACTAGGTGAAGAGGGGGATCAGCCCCGGCCTTCCCCCGCTGCCTGGAGCCATGGGGGAGGGAGGCCGGGGCAATGCACCGCCCCTATCTTCCCTAGGTCAGCCAGAATCAGCCCCATGTGTACCATGAAGGACTATGGGAGGGGAGTATGTTCACACTCTTCTCACGTTCACACTCTTCCCCCAGGCCTGTTATTTGTGAGAGTGTGTTCCATTGGGTAAGTGAGTTGAGTAATCATTATCCAAGGCTTTTTTGGCCTCAGCCGAATGGAAACCAGTCCTAGCACACAGGGCTAGGTCAGCATTTTGTGTCTTTTCTAGTTGTAGCTTTTGGATTTGTTTGCCTTTTGCTTCCAGGACGATCAGTGGGGAGAAGAATTTGGGCTGAGAACCATGTCAGCCAAACCAAGCCATAGGCGAACCTCCCTATGTAGTCTGTAGTCTAGTTTTTAAGAGAGTTCTTAGTCAAAAAGTCTGTCTCCAGAGATGGTAGAAACTATGCTAAACCCTGATGAGTAATGGCTGTGTTTAAAAATGTATCATTTTTGTTAACTTTGTTTTCCTCTCAATGTAGATAGAACCTTTGTGATCTAAATAAGATTTATATAGCTGCAAAGGCACAAAAGGACCCTTTTGTTATTAATGCAACTATAAAGATGTTTGTGTGTGCACAACAGCAAATGCCACTGTGAGCTGAATTATGACATTTTGCTGGGGAGGAGATGACTGATGGCGTGAGAGCTGGTGTGCAGATTTCTCAGTCTTGCTCCCACTTGCATGTCAGAAGGATGTATTTTCAATGTCTGGTGTACTCCGAGTCTATCAGTGAAATTTGCAAAGACCCCTCTCTCTGAATAAGCACTGTGCATCAGAATGTAAGTGCTCATTTACAAGGAAAAGATGTGCTCTGCTGTTAGGTTTGCAAAGATAACCTTCCAAATGTGAACTGAAAGTGAACTGAAGCAGTGTTCTCTTCCTCTGTCTGTGAACATGGGAGGGAAAAGCTCTTGAAAGTTATCTCTGAAACCTAAGAGACACATTGCTCAGTGCTGCTTCTATTAGCAGAAACATCCAGCCATTGTGCTGGTTAGACATAATGGTGAATACTGAGGCACCAAGATAACTGGTTGCTAAGAGGGTAAAAGGAGGTCACATTCCTCAAAAATGCACTCCCCTCCAAACCTGCCCACAAGTGAGAGGGAAAGAGGAGGTGCAGCTCTTCCCTTTGGCAAAAAGCCAAAAATCCCTTCAGAGTACTATAGGCCCAAACCACCTCCCCCACCTTCCTAGTTGCCAAAAGCACCAACTGTCTCCTGTTGGCTGTCAGAACCTACAGCTTTCCCCTAAATGATTTTTTGCAGTTGCTGCAGAGCATATGGGAGCCTTCTCTATTGAAGTAATGCTCATTATATTTTAAAATGGTGTATAGCTGTGAAAAAGCAGAGGGAGATCGCCTTGTGCAGGAAAAAATAGACATTGACGTAATAATTTGGAAGCATTTACTTTTTCATGCCCTGTAGCTGGTTTTGCAGCAGCATCACCAAGTGTGCTCATTGCTGCAGTGTGTGTTTAACGTCTTCCTGCATTAGGACAAGTTTGACCCTTGAATTATCCTCTGAAGTTCACCCAACTGGTCTAGGTGTTCCCTAGAATGTCAGTATAGTGCTCGTAAATGAATGATTTGGGGAGATCCAACAAAAGGATCATATTCTTACCTTACTGTTTTGATGCATATTTGTATTTGTGCCAGTTATTCGGGTTCTCTCATCGCAATTGCTTTGGAACCAACTTGAGAGTTTCTCTTGGCTTTGTACACTGTGAAACTCTGTTAATGTGCTTCCACCGTAGACCTCTTTCCTCTTCTCTTCTATAAACAAGCCACATGCAAAGTAGTAATTATCTGCAAGTTGCATGCTATCAAGTGGTGGGGGGCAACCTGTGGCCCGAGGGCTGCATGCGGCCCATTGGGGTTCACTGTGTGGCCCACAAGACGTTTTGTTTACCGTTGCCCATGCATAGGGTTGCCAGGTTCTGTTTGTTTTCATCCACAGAGTGTTTTTTCTACTGTTATTACGGAAGTGACATGCACTTAAAGCAAGGGCATGTGAAGTGAGGTGTGTGCTGATTGCACACAACATTGTGAGAGCTGTGCGCCTCCTCTGCATCCAGTTGAAGCACTGCTGTGGTTCAATCCGCACATCCCACAAATTGTAGGAACGCAAGGGCAGTTGGCAAAACTATCCTGTGTTGGGAGACTGTCTTGCTTGTGAATCTTGAGGCCCACTGAGATGGAAGGCCATTCATGTGGCCCACTCGCTAGCCGAGATTGCTCCTCACTTCTATAAAGTCATATTTGGGCTACCAGGTTTCCACTATTGTAGACTGGGATGGACAGGCTGGCTGACTTGACTTGCTTGCTTTGTTTGTTTATGCCAAGTTCTGGCTGCATGTAAATTTGCCCCATTTTCCAAAACGTATGTTTTGCGATGTATTTCTCTTCTCTCTGCGGTCTCATAGAATACTTTGACGGTTGTCCAAAGTTTGACAGTCTCAAGACAATGAATAATGGTGTCGTACAAATTGTTGGAAGGCAATGTCTTATGTTTGGGATGGAGTGAAAAAATATTCCCAGCAGTGTGGTGGCATAGCATTGGCACTGTGTGCTGTCTCACTGGAGATGGGGCTGTAAGAGAGGATTTGTTGGAATTCCCAGTTGCCAGGAATAGTGGAGGCTCAGCATAGCAGTGGCTGTTGACAGTCTCATAAGTAGTATATGCCTTCCTGCTGTGCTCCTTTCCAGCTGTGGGAGAGAGGACTGTAGCTTTGTCCATTTTACTTCATCTTTGATACATGTATTTATTGGGTCATGGATGCTTATGGCAGCGACTCTGCAAAGAGGAGGAAATGAGAAAAATGTCCTGTAGGGAATGAACTTTCCTGAAGGGAGATGGATAAGATGATGAAACTGGGTCTTATTCAGTCTCTGATTCCTATAATTCTGTGAAAAATGGTTGGCTGCGTCCCCTCAGGACCATACATCAATATTCTGATTCTTTAGGCCCTCTCACTTTCTTTAACCATCTGCAACAAAACTGAAGCTATAATACCTTTGGTGTCTGCATTTTTTTTTTTTTTTTTTTTTGGTAATTCTTTATATTTATTAAAATGCTTGGCCAGAAGGACTGATACTCCAGGGATTGGTAATGGGACACAAAGCCCTTCACCTGAAGGTCACCACTTCAAATCCAGACCAGGTCAGTGTTGGCCAAAACTCATTATATCTGATGACCGTTCAGGGCCCATGTGAAATGAGTCAGTGATCTTAGTCCAGTGGATTGGTGCTCACATCCCAAAAGCTGCCATTCCGCTTTGTGCCATGGTGACAGTGTTGGCAGAGAAGCCCAGGGTTGAATGGGCATGGAGACTCACTTAGTAGAACGGTGTTAAAGCAGTGCAGTGAAGTGGGCAGTGCACTGCACATGCCGTGCTAGTTCTGTGCATCGTGAGGCTATGGTGTGCTGTCTGCCAATCACTCACCCCATCTCCAGTGCTTAATGCACTAACAAAACTGTTCTCGACAGAGCTTACTTCTCCTTGCTCAGGATTTATCATTCTTCCACCTGCCTTGAAACAAGAGCTACAGACACTTCCATTAGCATGGTGAAAAGTTGTCTGGTTTCGCTATAGCTTCTGTAATTTCCTTTGTGTCCTCAAGTGTAGTCTTCATAGATGTACCAAAGAGCTCCCTATGCTTGTCGCAGCATCAGCACCCTGGAAATAGGTCTCTCTGGTATTTGGAAATCAGCAGTGTCGCAGAAAGCTGTGCTGAATCATGATGGTGGCCATTTCTTCACATACTACCAATTGCATTTAGATCAAATGGCAAAGTTTGCATTTAGTCTTCTACACAGCTCAGGGCTGTTTGGATCTGAGGTTTTAGTTCAGCTCTCGAGGGCAGTTATTTCAAGCCGTCATGTTAAGATCCTGATCTGGACATAAGTGCCTCCAAAATTCAGGCCTATTTTCAACACAAATTAAGCCATCTCTTGCAGACCAAAAAAGGAAAACGAAATTATAGCATATTGTAATGATCCAAAAGAACAGTGACAACTAAAAAGTGCCACAGTGAAATGTCCCTGGGTGCTACACTGCAGCCCAAAGCATACATGCAGATGTCAATAAAGCTGTTTAGTGTTAAAAAGCAACCTATCACATTTCTTTCCAGAACCAAATTTTGTGGCAGATTGCAATGAAGTTGCAATGACATAGCCATCTGCAAAATTCAAGGATCCCTGTCTTTCCATGCCTCGACCATTATCCAATCTCTCACTTGTCCAAGAGTTTTCCTGTGTCCATTGAGGGATTTGGGAAGTACATCACAGGGTTGTGGGAATGTGTCTATGCTATGTAATACAATAAATCACGGCCAAGAGAGAAATCCTGAGTGGTAAAGTGTAGTGGCGTGCTGGTGCAGACTCCTCAGAAGTGTGAGGGGAGGGATCGCTATTTTGTCACTTTCCACAAATAACCAGTATCACTTTCATCTGTTTTTAACTAGAATGAGTAGCTCTGCTGACGACAGGTTAGTCACCCAAATAGCTAAGCTACTCTCTATCTTGACAGAATTGTCAGTGTGTTCTCTGAGGAGGCCTAGAACTGGAAAAGCTCCAGGTGAGGAACAAAGCTGTGCAGGGAAGTTTGACTAGAGTGTGCCTCCGCTGTGCCTCTCTAATTATTGTGCAGAGCCCCTTGCATCCATAAGCACCACTGCTTTGATTTTCAAGGTGCCATGCCCCCACAGCTCCCATGGGTTTCTGAGAGCTGTGACTTCTGAACCACTGATAATCAGGCCACAGGTAGCATAGTGCAGTACTCCTGCACACAACACGTGTGATGTGATACACGCCCTCATAAGAGGAGATTCAGGCACAAGGAGTAGGGTCAGACACCCTGGGCCAAACCTACAGCAAGTACGGGGAAACCAAACTGACACACAACTTCAAAAAGTTTGCACTGTTTTGTGTGGGGCCAAGGTTTGGGATTTTCTGCCCAAATTGGATTCACATCATTTGGCATGGCTAGATGTATGAAAGTAGACACACACTGGGGCCTTGTTAACTACCCTTGCTTCTGAAACCATTTCGTAAGCCTGAGCCAAAGCTCTTTAAAGCAACTCAGCAGTTGTCCCCTTTAATTCCACTCAGCAATTGTTTTAGTCTTAAAAAGGAAAGCAAGAGTCTCCATTAATACTACAGTAGGCTTCCGATAATCCGGAACCTATGGGATTTAGGTGGTGCCGGATTATCAGATATGCCGGACTATCAGGAGGTACTATAAGCAGGTTATATATATACTGTATACATTATATACTGTATATAAAGTGTTCTTAACCCTTTTATTGTACATACTGTATACAGTATACTGTAATGTTTTAGTTTTTTAAGCCTTTTTACCCTTTTGCTCAGTTCAGCTGCTGCCGCTGTTACCTTGTGACTCATTTTTTGGCGAAGCTCACTCACTAGGCTCTTGCCATTTTGATGCCGGACTATCAGGAGTGCCGGACTATCAGGAGTGCCGGACTATTGGAGTTTTACTGTAATGTCAATGAATAAGTGGTACCGTTTTTCAGAGGCTGCACATACTCAGAGAGTAGTTTTTCCCTTCAGAACAAAATGTGCTTTGGGATTTCCCCAAATGACTTGTTTAGTTTCCTGCTGACTCTTCACTGGAGCAGGGAGTTATTAACTGATCAAAACAGAACCACAATTTCTTGTTGGATCTGCTTGCAGGCCTGTTTCAGATCACAGGCTCACTCCTGCCAGTGCACACATGCCCCACTTTTTTCTCTGCGTACAGTTCACACAAGACGTGAGGTGCCTCTGCTATGTTTTTCTCAACTCCCTCTTGCTGCAGGATCAATTGGAAAAAGGAAGGTGTGGGAGGTGAGAGCACAAAGGCGATGCTGCTCTTCATCATGCTAAACAAAAACAAGTTGTAAGGTTGAAACAGCTTCTGAACGTAGTAATAGATATGTAGCCGTGTTAGTCTAGTCTAGCTGAAACAAAAAACAGGACTATGTAGCACTTTAAAGACTAACAAGATGGCTTATTAGGTGATGAGCTTTCGTGGGCCTGACCCACTTCCTCAGATCAAATTGTGGAAGAAAATTGGCACGACCATATATACCAAAGGATACAATAAAAAAAAGAACACATGAAAAGGACAAATCAAATTTCAGAACAGAAGGGGGATGAGGAGGGGGGAGGTAAATGTCTGTGAGATAATGATATTAGAGGTGGTAATTGGGGAAACTATCTTTGTAATGGGTAAGGTAATTAGCGTCCTTGTTAAGACCTAGGTGTAAAGTGTCAAATTTAAGCATGAATGACAGTTCAGAGGATTCTCTTTCAAGTCTGGCGTTAAAAGGTCTTTGAAGCAGGATGCAGGTAATCAGGTCATTGAGACAATGCCCTTTCTGGTTGAAATGGCAAGAAACTGTTTGTTCTTTGTGATCCTGTCTAATATCTGCTTTGTGTGCATTGATTCTTTGGCGAAGTGTCTGAGATGTTTGTCCAATGTACATAGCAGATGGACATTGTCGGCACGTGATAGCATAAATTATATTTCTGGATGAGCAGGAATGTGTATTCTTGATCTTATAACTCAATTGGTTAGGTCCAATAATGGTATCAGCAGAGTGAATATGTGGACAAAGCTGGCAACGGGGTTTGTTGCAAGGGAAAGTTCCAGGGTTGGTGTTAGTGGGGTGTGTAGAAGTTGTCAGTGTTCCTTTAAAATAGATAATTCTCTCATTTAAGTTTAAATACAGACACAACAGCCAACATAGATGTGTTCTGAAGAGATGCTGTGTTATAAATAGCACTTATTTTTTACATGTTCTATTTCTGCATTTGCTGAGTCTTCATATTCTGCTGATTTATAATAGCAATCAGGAGAGTGAAGCTGTGCTCAAAATTCCATCAATGCACATAGTCCTTTAGTGCATTAACGAAATACACAGTGCACATCCAAGTTCCTTATCCGTCAGCTATAAACTACAGAACAGTGCCTGGAAGGGCATAAATGTCAGAAGAATTTTCATATGCCAAAATAGCATCTCTTTGCTAATTGGGGAACAGTGGATAGTAAAGGAGGCTCTGATGACACATAGAATAGTCTCACAAGATTGTATAAAGGAATAGAGAGACTGCTAATATACTAGCAGTTTGCAGCTGTGATGAAATATCTAGCAAACTGGAAAAAACAACACTTGGGGAGGAGAGAACTTGAGTTCATGTGTTTTGGTTATTCTGCCAGTCTGCAAACAAATCTCAGTTTCACAAATTCCAAAACAAATTAGATGTTGGATGAATAACTCTTTGCTTTTGCTGCTGCTTCAGTGTTTCATATGCCTGAGTAATGCTTTTCGGTAGAGGGCCCATTGAACTCAGTGGAATGTAATAATAATCGAGTACATAGCAGGAACTCAAAATTCAAAAGTGTTTGAGTCCTGTGGATCCTTGCTTCACTCCATCTAATTGCTGTGATGTCTTTCATGAGAATTCTTGCAACAATTCACTGAAAAAAGCATCAAACTCTCTCAGGAAAAGGTAACAGAACTACCTGAATCTGGCTACTACAAATTAGATTTATTTCAGCGGTGACACCCACGTTGCAGGATCCTAGTGACAGTAAGTGTGGAAGGAGAAGGGGTGCAGTACACATTGCATAAAGCCTCAAGAGGCTCCAAGCTGCACCTGAAAAGAATTTGACCAATCTAGGAGGTACTGGGGACTGGTCAGGCAGGAAATGTAACAATTCAGTTCCTCTCCCAGGCAGCCTGTCTGTAATAACCTGGAAATGGGGAAGAAAAGGTAGAGGTACAGATTTAATCCATAGAGTGCATTGGTTGAGAACTTCCTTCACTGGCAAAGTGGAGTTTATAAAAACAACCTCACCATGTAACAGAAGCAAGTCAGTTGCTTGTTTGCTCTTAGTGCAAGGAAAGCACTTAAACATCTTAAAAAAACAAACAAAGCTCCCTTTTATCATTCCTTCCCTAGCACTTTAGTAGCTGTACACTGGGCCTTTGTCACAAGTGATGTATTAATAACTTTTTTAAATGAATTACTGCCTTGAGGTGTTCCTTATTGTGTAAGTTGCTGCAGTCTTGTCTTTGTTTCAGTGCAGTGTTTTCTAGCTTATACTTTATTTTAAATGGACCTGATTTTTTTGATTTTTTTTCTCTTTTACTTACTGTATATATGCATCGTAGCTCACTTACTCCTCATACTGTGTCACAGGCCAGCATAAATATATCTTCTCCTCTCCCCATCCAAGTCCCCACCACCCACTTTCTTAATGCAGGCAGGCACTCAATCTCTGTGCTACTCTGTTCAGGTTCTAAAATGGCTCTTAATGCTGTAGAATCAGGGCACCTGTCAGAAGTGCATTAAAGCAATGTGACTAACTTCTGGAATGTCTAGTTCATTCATCTCTGATTCGCTCACAAAGGGGGGGGTTGTTTTGGTTAACTAAGGTCAATTATCTGTACACTGCTGTTTATTCATATTGGCTAAAGCAGGGGCAAAGAAATGTACCTTGCACTTGGAAGCTGAGCCTCACCTCCCCCCAAAAAAGGAGAAAAAGACTAGAAATGTAAGAACAGGCATGAGTCTATTCAGCAAAAGAATTGTTAAGACTTTCCTTTAACAAAGACTCTTTCCACCCTCTCATTTTAATGTAACCAGGATATCTTGACAATAGTACATAGGTATAACTAGCATGCCGGTTTTCCCTGATTTTTGGTTTGGGAAAACCCTTCTGTTACTGAAGAAGGATTTGAAATTTGTTTAACTAGCATGTTAGATGGCTCTTCCTGTGATTATAAAATACTGCCACTTTCAGGCCAGCACTGGTATTGTGGCCTGATTAAGCAGCAATTCCAAAGAATTTCAGCATACTGAGGAATTCAAAAGGTTTCACACACTGCAGTGTGGTAACTTGGGATGCGTCTACACAGCAGCATTATTTTGGAATAACTGACGTCATTCTGAAATAACATAGTGCACATCTACACTGCCAGCCTTTATTTTGAAATAATGTCGGGCTGGAGGACTTCTTACTCCGACTCCTGTAAGCCTCAAGTTACAAGGAGTAAGGGAAGTTGGAGGAAAAGCGTTCTTCCTTCAACTTCCTGCTGTAGACAGCCAAACGCTGAATTAAGCTATTTTGACTTAAGCTATGCAATTGTAGCTTAATTTGACTTTACCCCTGCTGTGTAGATGTACTCTTGGTGTCCAGTAGTTTTTAATAGGGATGTTGGAGTGTTACTGTTTAACTGATAAGCTGATGTTTAGCAGTTAATGATATTGGTTAAACTCCGCCACCTCCCCAGGAACCAGGGTGGCAGGGGCTTGCAGCCATGCACCCGGAGAAGCTTTGCTGTGGACTCAGCAGTATAAACATAAGCTTTACACTGCAGAGCCCGCAGCACGTGTAACCATGTAACTGGTAAGATTTTTACTGTATTAAATTATTTTTAACATCCCTAGTCTTTAAGGTGCGTCATTCCTCAACTCTAATAGAGTGCAGATTTAGACTAGCCAGGCACCATACAGAAATGCTATTCTTTGACAAGTCTCGGTTATTATGTATCAAATTTTAAAACCATGGTGTCCAGTACCGCATGTGGCTATTTGGCCGGTTGAGTGTGGCTAGTTGGCTTGAACAATAAAAATCTCAAATCGATGCATTCAAAACATTTTTTTTAAATCAAACTACATTTTTTCAGAGAATAAAAAAAAAAGTTCAGAAGATCTTTCTAAACTCTAAAGCCACTCACTATCCATTAATTTGACCCATCTGCTGGATGGAGACTTCCGCCAGTTCGCAGAACAGCTTAAATATGCCACTTAGGGCAGAAATCATCATGCATCATCATAAGCCACAGCTGGTATTTCCGGGTACTAGTTTTCCACTGGTATGTATCATCGAAGCCTTTCTGAAAGTAATTCTGAGTTCTCTGTGTGAAATTATTCTTGTATGAAGCAGCAGAGTTTTCAAGCTGGCCAGGCTTGTCCTGGCATTCATTTAAATGGGTTTCTCAAGTGAGTATCTTTCTTTTTAAATTTTCACTGTGCAAGTACAGTACTGTTTATGCTACCTTTGAGATCTGTTTTTGTTTTGAATGGGTGTTTGTGTGCTGGACTCTGGTGATTAGAACAGCTACAATCATTTGTCAAAAAACTTTTGAAAATACCTTACTTTTTGTCTTAGCCATTAAGCTATTCATCATTAAAATGAAGGCAGGTGAATTCACCCACTTCCTAAATTTGCAGAAAATTGCTGGAGATAGTGAATTTGTGTGTGATGACCTTGATTGTCAGCATTATGTGAGATTAGCTTGAAAACCTGGCAATGAAATTCAGCCAGTATTTTGCAGATTTTGAAAGCTTCATGTTGGCATTTTGATTCATGAACCCATTTCAGTTCGACATTGCTAATTCTCAAGAACTTGTCAATTTGCTTGGCCTGGACAAACATTTGTTTGAAGAAGATATGCTCAAACTTCAAAGTCAGCTCCATCAGTCAAAAAAAGGAATCGGTTTTGACAATGTGGGATGCACTTTTGTGACAGAATCAGTTAGCTATTTTGAAAACTGCAGTTGCCAAATCTTTTTCCATATTTAGTTCAACATGGCTTTGTGAATTGTCGTTTTCTGTCACGTTGTACATCAAGTCAAAGTATCGGTCATAGTTACTGGATGAAAATATGGAGGCCACGTTGAGGGGTGCTGCAGTGAAAGATTTGATTTTGAAGGTTTAGCAATGAAACAAAATTGTCCCATTGATTGAATTTCTGCAAAATGTGGTGATCTCTGTTGATTAAAACCCGTGTTGAAGACTTCTGTTGACATTGAGACAAGAATTGATATTTCTGGAGAGTCTCTCAAAATTATTTGCATTTTCAGATTAAATGTGGCTAGTTTGCTATAGTAGTAGCCACTATAGTGGTTACTGCTTCATAACTGGTTGGATACCATGGGTTTAAAATTTAAAAAATACTTGTTTCCTAACTGAGCCTTGCAAACCCAGCTTAGGGCCAGAAAGTCAAACTAGGTACTTCTCTTCTGGCACATACATTCCAGCAATAACAGTTCTGCTAGCCAAATCATGCCTTCAGTAACACCTGTTTTAGTGAACATTATCTTCCTGTTAAGCACCTGTGCAACCATATCATAATGAGATTCTGCCATAACTGCAACCTCCAGAGCGCTCAGTAGACTTGTACAGGTGTTACTGATTAACTTTATAAATGAAATGTAGTAAACAATTTTGTCGACAATAGACAGAATTCTATCTAAACTAAAGTGAACCAAAATCCAGCTTTTGCTCACTTTTTTCTGTTGGCTCTGCAGGGCTAACAGGAGGAAATATTTATTTTAGTCACTATAACAGGGATGATATGTAGAGTAAAGTGGTATTTTGCAGTGACCTTCAGAGGTAATAACATGGTTCAAATTCAAGCTCTTCTGTATTTTACAGTTGTGTAGGAGAAACTGAGAAAGTGTAATCGCTAATGTGGGAGGTTGAGTATACATTTGGTACATAGCATACACTATTCCAGTTAAAAGGACTTATATCATTTGTACAATGGAGTTAAAGCAGACAGGCTGTTAATTGGTTTGTTTGTATCATAGTTGCACAAATTGTGGAATTTTTTTTTTGGCTAACATAGTAAACAAAAGCATTCTGTTTAAAATTAGATTTACATTGCATGGGGAGCCCTGCCAAACAGTCTTGAGAGTCTAATAACCACTGTCCAATGACCACATTCGGATAGGTGGTACTGGGATCAGTATTGTCTTGTTTGCAGCCATAACTTTTGGATTTCTCTTGTGGACTTTGGATTTCCCTTATGGACTGCATATCAGGATGATGCCTCTAGCATAAATAGCAGCGATTTATAATGAAGAAGTGTGGTTTGTTGATTAAACCCATAACCTTAGTTTATGCCATAAATTGGCCACCATGGATTTCCAGTTAAGGACCTCGGAATCATGGACCAGTACAGCCATCCAGAGGGGAAACAAGAAAAGCATAAATCAAATAACAGATGTGTAAATAAAGTTTAATGGCTGAAAGAAGCTAAGTAGGATGAAGTTAATGGAATTCATAATAAAGCTCAAAATGTCAGCACAGTTAACAAATACTGTTGATTAATTTGGGTTGGGAAAAAAGGACATTTACAGCAAATGGAGACTATTTTAGCAGATCCCACATTAAGAGGCAGGCCAGCCCACAATTAAACACTTCATTACAGTGGTTTTACTAGACGGCATACCCAATCTCTAACCTTGAGTAGGTTTTCTAATATGCATCTGAGTATTAGTGCACTTTATGAATTCAGGATTCCAGTCTACACCTTGGCAGCAAAGATATCTTAATGCAATCCTGAAACTGCTTCAGACCGCTCTTGTGGCTTTATTCAGAAAAATACCTGTGCACCCTCTAGAAATCACTATAGTGCGTAACTGTGCAGTCTCATTGGTAGCATTATATGTTTATTACACACACACAGAGCTATGTTAAAAGAAAAATAAGGTTGCATAGGGCTCAGAAGGAAATGCTAGACCACATACTATTTTTCCCTGATGCATTCAGTACAAATGACTTTAATGAGCAGCTATTCACTATCCTCATTGTTCAACGTGTAGCTTGTTTGCAGCCATAACTTTTGGCTGGCTGTTTACTGATTGCAATTCAAACCCCTATCTGAAGACAGAATTTCTTTGTGTGTTTTTCAATGGCTGTCTTTACAGAATCTAGGTGTTTCAAAACCATGACTTTATCTTCAAACACTCCTGTGTGCTAAGTTGGTATTATATCTCCCTTTTACAAATGGGGAACAGAGCTAGAGTGTTTAAGGTCAGAAGTTTCCAGTAATTTTGGATGCCCAATTTGAGGCATTTTTCAGAGTACTTTCCATTATATAGCACATTATATGTTCCATGCGCAGCTCCCATTGACTTCATTTGAAGCTGAGAGTGCTCATCATCTGTATATATCAGACCCTGGTGATCACATTGCGCACACAGAAAATAAGGAACATGCAATTACTGACTATTATGAAATGTTTGGTTTTAGTGACTTGCCCAGCAATCACATAGGAGCTTAGGCAGAGGCAAAGGATGGAATCCATTACTCCAGGGTAGCATTCAACTGCCTTAAAGCATGAGACCCTCCATTCTTTTCCTGCAGTATGTGGATCTGAATGTAGTTTTAGATACTAGTGAACTCTTCCTCTTCAGTTATTGATTGGTCTCTCTTTTATGTAGTAAATCTTCCTGCAGTTTTTGTTAATAATGAGTTCTTAATGTTTGATTAGCACATTCCCTAGTTCTCCTGCCATGACTGCATTTCAGTTAATTTTTCGCTACATATTAGCTTTAGGTTTAATTTCTCTTTACAGTGTTTTCTTTACTATCTGAGTTGCCCGCTTAAGTAATATAATATATAAAACCTGCCATATGTTAAAGACTTTCTTCCATACATCTCTTCTCCTAACTGTGTGGATATTGCACATTCTGTGCTTCTGTGAGAGAGACGTAGTGTGGACAAGACCATACTAAGTGACAATCTGATTGACCATGTTTCTTTTTTATCCTACAGTCCTATGTAAATTGTTACATTAATTTTTAAAAAAAAGCAAAACAGTAATATAAATTTAACCTCATAAAATGAAATCCTTGCTTACCAAAGAAGCATAAAACAATATTCTCCTCTTTTTAAATCTAACACAGACGGAAACTTCCCGAATGCTGTTTATACTCTGGAAAATACAAATTGTACGGATAACTAATTTCCTCACTCCTTGTGTCCTGGTGCAGAGAGAAGAAACTGAAAGCAAGAGTGCAAGAGTTAGTGAGTGCCTTAGAGAGACTCACAAAGAGCAGCGAAATCAGGCATCAGCAGTCTGCAGAGTTTGTTAATGACTTGAAAAGGGCAAATAGGTAAGGAATCTTAGTGAATGGATGCACACATTGACTTCTGCTGCATTACCTAATGAGCAGTTGCTACATTCTCCTCTGCTTTCCAGTAGAGAGTCTTGAAGGATGCAAGGTTAGGGTTGAGAGAGTAATCTTGGGGTGTGTGTGTGGGGGGGGGCGTGGGGGGGGGCGGGGCAGATTTTATTGTGGTTAAAAATAGCATGTGTTATAAAACAGTTCTGTTTAGTCATGTTTGTGAATTATTGCTGTTTTCACTCCTCCCCTGGACTAGCTCATATATCTCTTATTCCTTCAAACTCTATTATCAAGTTTCCTTCCACAATCCCACTCAGTCCTAGTGCTGACAGTAATATGGACTGTGCCCCAGGTGGTGATGTGCATTATCAAAGGGCTTTATTGGACTGATGGTTACAATTGTTGGTGCCTTTCCTTCAAGGACTCAACCATTCACTATGTCATTTATCACTCATGAACTGTTAAAGGAAGTCTTGGCAATTGAGGTGATGGGCAAGACTTGATCTTCTACCAGCACCCATTTAGTGTCTTCTGTTGAGTGAAAGGGGAGGCAACAGGTGTTGGAGAGAGGGCATTTGGAAACTAAAATGTAATACATTGTTGGACTTCAAAGAGGCACTCTCAAGATCTATCTAGGCACTTATACATCTTCCTTATTGTAATACCTGATCATCTCAAGCTCATCAGTGCATTATCTTACTGGGAAGTACTATTATCCCCATTTTACAGGTGGAGAAGCACAGAGAGATTAAATTATTTGTCCAGGTTTATACTTGGGGTGGGATTTGAACCCAGGTTTCCCAAGTCCCTGTCCCCTTCGTCCCTCCTTCAGAGCTCACCTGCCTTATTATAAATGTGCACACACTCCCCAACTTCCTTTTTGTACTCCATTCACCACAGACAAATGAGATGCAGCTGTGTCACCTGCTAGTTTCAGGCATTGACACACCTTTATTTATTCCTATACTTTTTGGCATAGGCTTAGGAGGGGGACTAAAACAGTTTAAAAATAATTCAGTGGATGAGGGGCTTTATTATTATTATTTACTTAAAGCTTTCATGTTTTATAAATCTTAATTACGTCTAACTTTTGATCATAAACCTATCTGATAGTGCCCCCTTATCACAAAGTGTTTGTGATAAGGGGGCATGTAGGGTCCAATCCTGTGAGATACTGAGCAGCCTCTACTCATATTCACACCAGAGGGGAGAGGAAGGTGTTCAGCACCTCAAATGATTGGGCCCACAATGCTCAAACATTGTACGATAACCTGGAACTGTGTAGTACATTTGTGCAGCAAGCATAGAGTAATTCATCACAATAAATGATCAGTTAGTGTTTTATAGTGCTTGTGGCATTAAAGCAACATAGCTAAGAGCTCTCCAACAAAGATATTTTCATTCACTAATTAGATCCTGTTCTTGCAGCTTTGTGATATGGATCCCTTGGGCTTTCATTTGATGATTTTTTTTCTGGGAGGATCATTAGTTCCTTTAGGGCTGATACTTTAAAAACAAGGTCTTGTCTTGAGAGAATCATTTTGTAAAGCTTGAAAAAACATGCTCAATGTGATAGTCACATTAAGAGAGGAATCATTTTGCCACATTTTCAAAAGTGGCCACTTATTTTGGGTGAGTCAGTTTCTAGGTGCTTAACTTGAGCATGCTGCGTTGAATGATTTTGTACTGCTGTCTGTTTCTAACAGTAATCTTGTAGCTGCTTATGAAAAAGCAAAGAAGAAGCATCAAAACAAACTGAAGAAATTGGAGTCACAAATGATGGCCATGGTTGAGAGGCATGAGACTCAAGTGAGGATGCTCAAGCAAAGAATAGCATTGCTGGAGGAGGAGAACTCAAGACCTCACACCAATGAAACTTCACTTTAAATTTTTTTAGACATGACATCTAGTGCCATTAAAGACCAATTTTTTGGACTGATTTTAGGTAATGAACTCTATAAAGGATATGAAACATAATACAGGCATAGCTCAACCTTGTGGCTTTGTCAAATCAAGCCAGGAGGAATGGAGATACTATTTTAAGTTTAAGCAAAGGATTGTTTATTGATGACTGCTTGAAATGGACAGTGCCTGAAGGTAAAGTTTCCCTTCACACTAAGGTTACATTCATGGTATATTAATTATGTATATACACACACATGCAGGATTATCTTCCTTCCTAACAGGTGGCAGTCTCACCACACTTTCATTTTGATCGTGATACATTACATCACTTTTAATGTACTCTAAGATAATGCCAAAATAGCACTCATTCAGATAAATACTTGTGTATGTTTGTTTGGTCATAAACTAAGGCAGTTTGATAGTTCTCCCAGTTCCAAGGTCTCTTTGTCCTGGAATCTTGCAGTAAGAGCTGCTGTTGCTGTTACATCCATTATATGTGCATACATTTGGTGGAGAAAGGTGTCCAAGATAGCAGCCTGGTTTATACCTTGCACCAGGCTTGTATTTGTCTACACTGCACCCAGCTCAACAGACCAAGGAGAACTGCTGCTAATTCAGAGTAGTTTTACCAGGCAAGATTCATGATCACACCATTATAGGGTTTCTAGTTGCTACTTTTATTTCTTATGCTCTTACTGCAGGGGTGGGCAAAATACAGTCAGCAGGCCAGGTGCAGCCCATCTGACATTTCTGTCCAGCCTACAATGCAGTTGGGTGCTCAGGGAGACTGCCTGTCTGCTGTGCTCCCCCCTTCTCCTTTTCCAGAAGTGGCCAGCTACTGTTGGCATGTGTTTGTGGAAAAGGGAGGTGGTTTTGCACACTGCACCCTCCTCCCAGCTCTGACTGGAAACAGGCCCATAGGAGCAGTCCTTGTGGGTGCAGGCAGTGCATGGAGACCCACGACCTTCATCTCCTCCTCCCATGGGACATACAGACCCACACTCCTGGGAGTAGTGTAGAAGGCTATGGCAGGCAGCCTGCATGATCATCCTGCTGTGCTGCTACCTGTGGTAAGTGCCTCCTGAACCAAACCTGCACCTTACACCTCCCACACCTCTGCCCCAGGTCAGAATTCTTTCCTGCACCTAAACTCCCTCCCTGACTCCTCATCCCATCAGTTAATAGATGGGGGAAAAAGCATGGCCTATGATGACTTACCACATTTGTGGCCTGGCCCCCTGCAAAAATTGCCTACCCCTACCTTGCAGGCTGTGTGTGGCACATGCTTTCAATTTATAGTGAAGGTGGTATGGGCCAACTTTGGGTAGGAAGTTACAAGGAAGTTTTTGTTCATGTTATACGTTAGCACCAAATGTCAACTTAGAAAAGGCTGGATTTTGTTTTTCTAAAATACATTTTAAACAAGGTTTTCTTCAAAGAGGCTTGACAGCCTCTATCAGGTGCAGAGTATTAGACCAGCATAGGGTTCCATTACACTTGTGTGAGAGCAAGAGCAGAAACCCCCCTCTGTACTTACGCTCTCTTGACCAAAAGGGTACATACTTATAAGGAATGTACCTATTCGTTATTAAAACATATGCACGGGATTGGGTGTATACATGTAGATAGAGATGTAGACAAACAAAACGAGTGAGCAAATAGCTGGCTCTTAGTTCAATGTGAGTAGTTCTATAGCCTTCTGATGGCTGATGTAAAATTACATTTATAGGCTATTTTTAATAAGTTGCAGTTATAATGTGCAGACTTACCAGTTCAAGCCAATCTGTCTTTCGTGATATGCAAGTTGCATACAGTAAGACTGAATGAGTCTGGTGTTTTTAGTAAAGGCTGAGTGAAGCACCTGTAGGAAGCAAAAGGTGTAGTTGCAGACATGGCTCGCATCCAGCTCTTCGGTGCCTTGATCACAGGATTCTTTTGTTTTCACTATTACTGAGATTGTCTGAGCACTTAACTGATGTTTTATTTTAACTGTATCAATGTGCAGCCACGTAATGTTATTAATTTGTGTTAATACAACACTGTTTCATACTGGTCAAGCTTGAAGTGCTTTCCTTGGAAAATTGCTTTTCAGAAGTCTGCTCTCATTCCCACCTGTCTCAGTATTTAGTTTTTAAAGGATTTACAAAGGGCTGTGGCTATGGTTCTATATACCTAGTAAACCTTGCCTAAACTACGCTTTTGGCGCTTCTAGCTGTTAATCAGGGGCAATGAGGGGATTTGGGCTTTCAGGTTGTTAGGATGCAGGTTCAACACAGCCAGCCATGGATAGGATTTAAACTTTTCAGCTACGTCTACACTGCAGGCTTCTTGTGCAAGAATGGCTGTTCTTGCGCAAAACTCGCAGAGCATCTACACTGCACGTGCCTTCTTAGGCAAGTAAATTTACAGTAAGGTGTTGGTACAGGGGGCTTCTTGCACAAGAGTTATTCCTCTCCCCATGAGGAATAAGCCCTCTTGCGCAAGAAAGCATCCACGCTGCCATGGATGCTCTTATGCAAGAACTTTTGTGCAAGATCTCTTCCACAAAAAGTTTTCTTGTGCAAGAAGCCTGCAGTGTAGACATAGCCCAGTGGCTCCTAATGCTAGTTTCCAGCTCTAGCCTTTCCTTTGACAATTGCTGTTCTCTTTCCTTAAAAAGCAGTGAAAGCTGAGTAGCAAGTCTGAGAAAAAAAATGAATGCACCAGCATAAATGAAAAAGACTAACATTACTTACAGCTGCATGATTTGAAAACAAAAGGGCCTCAACTACAAATGTTGAATGTGGGTTAGGTGGAAAAGCAAGCAGACTTTTAGGGAGCTGAATCCAGCATGCTGTACTGCATGTGTTGTGTAGTCTGGGTGCTGAGGAGCTAGAGCATCTCACTCCACAGCATAAGAGAGGAGCAGATGGTGAGACCAGGGCATGAAGCCTGCCCTGGATGAACCCCAAGGCAGAAGGAGAGTGGGCCTGATGGACTGGAGTACTAACTCCAGTTCTGGAGGTTAGGTCAGAAAACAACTTGAGCTGGGTGTTAAAACTCAGGCCCAAACCAACCTGTACCACACCTTGTAGTTTGGGTGGGAACCAATCCTCTTTACCCACAGAATTGTATGATCTACTTTTGGGCTGCAAAAGATGATTTTTGCAAACCCCATCATCTGAACAATATTCACATGGATTGTGTATGAGTGCAGCTTTGTCCACAGAATAGTTTTGTAAAACTAAAACTGTTTCCAGTGCAGTAAAAAACTAACAGTTTGAAGGTTTTTTTTTTTTGCAAGAGCCCTATTTATCCTTTTGCCCACAAATGTCCCTAACTGGACATTTTTCCTGGGTTCCATTTCCCATGGTAGCTATGTGGAGAGGCCTTGAAAGAAAGAACCCCTTTTAAACACAGTTTTTTGTCTCATTTTAAACTATTTTCTGGGTCTAATACCACACTCTAAACTCAGTGAGTTTTGTCATGGGACTTTAGTGCAAGCAGGATCAGACCATGTGCCTTTGTACATTATCCTAGAGAAACCTTTCCTGGTGCTAAAAGAATGTGTGCACAACTCTACTTAGTGCATATCCCACCCTGTATCATTTCTAAGCCAGTTCCCCCAGGTTCAAGGACTCTGTTCCTTATGTCATCAACTACATTACCTCCTTAATCAGCCTACAGATTAAGCAGCATTCAAGTCCTTAGACTTAACCCTCTCCATCAAACCTAAGTGGATAGATAATGGGTCAAAAGTTATCTTCTGTTTAATAGTCTATGGTTTTGAGTTGTGAGATTTCAAAGTCTAGGCTTGCTGTCTCATTCTCCAAAATAGGACAGGTTCTATTAACTCCATATTCTTTCACTGTGCAGAAAGATCAAGCCAACACTGTACACAACTGTCCACTAGATAAATGTGTTTTCCCACTCACTTAAAAATCACAAAAATTATATTATTTTGTGATAGTGCCAATAGTAACTTGCCTTTGAGTGTTTTCAGCAGATTTATTTTAAATACCTTAGACTACTGTAAATGAATTTACAGCAAATATCAATGATTAAAAGGTGACCTATCAAACACTCCTTTCATAATGTTGATAGATATGAGCAAGGCCGTACTCTATTTACCACAGCCTCTACACTGTTAAGTTACAAGGGAGATGTGTGTACCTACACCATACTGGTTCAGTTTGTTAGTACACTAGAAAAGGGAGTAGGGATAGGATTAACAGAAAATAGTGAAAATAGCTTAAAACCAATCAAAAGTTTGTTTTAAATGTTCTAGTGCTTCTTGTAATAGGTTTACAGTAGCAGTCGCCTTAGTACACCAGTTAGTCATGAAAATGGTGACCACCTGAAACAATTTCCAAAAACTTTGTTATGCAACAATTTGAAACACCAGCTCAAAGCAGTATGTAGCCTTTATCTAAACTGACATGTGCATTCTAACTTCTTTAGCAGTAACTCACATCAACTGCAACCTAACTCCCAAAATTTAAACACAAAAACAAATACTCCAGCATTGAATAACTAAGTGGAAGAAAACGTAGGTTCTATTTAAGAACCTAGTAAATTCTCATTGTCTAACAGACATGTGCAACAGTGTTAAATTTGTATCTTAGTCTGACTTTTAAAAAATTGTCTGAGTGTTATACAGCGCATGAAACTTTATATTTCATATTGTTCTGAAAAAGTAATTTTCTAATTAAGGTATAAAACCTTTACACCAGCTTGAATGTATTAGTTATTACAAAGCACATGTGACTAAGTTTGCATTAATGTCAGTATTCCACTGTTTATATTGGAAGTTTTTCATTTTAAAATGTCATTTAACATTGTACTATACATTGTAATTTGAGACTTCACCTAAATGATTCACATTAAATGTTTTTTTAGTTCTTAGCTGCTGTCAAATAGCTATTTTGTGTTTGATATAATTGTAAAAACGGCATTTATTTATACAGAGACATTTCTAATACTTTTTATTTTACAAATGTTCTTATATTCTGAATAAATATTTCTAATGCTACTCTACGTGTTTCACTTGTTAACCTGACATCATTGTCAAAGTTAATTTAGTCTTACCAGCTTTTGACAATCGTGAAAAAAAATCTTAGACTTTGAGTAGAAAACAAAACTCCACTAGAGAATATCACCTTTTGTATTCTCCATACTTTGGAATTTAAAAAAAAAAAAAACTTGGACAACAGCCCAGGATGAAGTCTGCAAAGTTCTCAGGACTCCTTATACAACAACTCTACAAATTTATTATAAATCAGGCTCTTCATTATACATTAAAAAGGAAAACAATTTAAATGGAAGAGCACATACAGTTGCACACATTTGATTCTTTGAATGACAAATTTTACAAATACTTTGAGAGGATTTGTTGTCAGTGCTTTTAATGTACCACACATTGTCAGAAGAACACCCCTGGAGCCTGCTCACATAAATAATTGAGAATCTTTGTTTCCTTTACCAATACTTGCAAGAATGTAATGCTCCCGTAAGTGGCACTTGAAGAAACAGTGCTACTAATATGCATTTAAGGCAACCTAAATCAAAATGTTCTACAGTATAAGCTAGTAAGATACCCTGGGCAGCAGCGATGTGAAATTTCAAACCAACAACAGTTATGTTCGTACTTGTTACAGTATGAATTTTATCCAGAAGGTCAAATCCTTTAGAGCACATTTTACTGTTAAAATTACATAGAACATTTAGTCATGGGCTGTTTCTAACTAACAATGTGTTTCAATTTCTAGATCAGTAATTACATGCAAAAATGCTTCAAACACACACACATATAGTCTGTTAGTGCAGTTACAGATCTTACCTACATTTGAAAGTTGAATGGCACACTTCAGGATTAGCTCAGAGAAACTGAATAAAACCAGTAATTTTGCATACTACTACAAATCAACTTTGATAGGTGTAAATACTCATACTAGCTTAAATAAAGATAGAGCATATGCTTAAAGTACCACTCATTCCTGTCCTAAGCAATAGAATACTTCCACATCCCACAACAAATTCTTGTCTTGCAGAAATTTAAGCAATGATAATCAGGAAAAAAAACTGTACAGTATGGAATCGTTTCCTTTGGAGAACAAGTATATTTCTCAGTCTTAAAGTAACTCTTCAAATTTATTAGCATACATAGAGAACAGGAAAGTTCCCAACTGGCAAGAATAAAAAGATAATCCTCTCCTACTGTAATAGTTTATCCAAATGTCCTCATGAGAGTTTACCAGATTCATATTCTTACCCCACTCAGCAGAATTAAGTTTAATTATAGCATTTTATGTACACAGTCTCATTTGAAGAGAGTGGTGCATTTCTCATTAATGTGGCACTTGCAACATTTAGAATGATTTCTATATCTTATTAAAAAGGGGTGTGAGAAACTAGTACATTTAAACACAGGTGAAACTAACTTTGATATGCTGGCTTTGTTTAAAAGCAAGTTTTATAATTTCATGGTAAATTTTGGCTATTAAATATTAAGTTATTTCTACACATTTTTCCTGAATTACAATAAAGTATTTTTTTTTCCCCCCATCCATTCAGAAATCACTTAATACCTTCAGAAGTAGTTGAGTAAAGCTTTTTAAATCCCATTCTGTTCCTTCCCCAAATACCCTGCATGTTATTAGCTGGCAAGCTACCTCGAGCACAGGCCATTCTGTAATACAGAGCATGCCACCATTTTGGTTTATGTTTCTCAGAGATTGTTTTACAACGGAGTCAAATTAGAGACCATGAAAATCAATGTTTGTGTTTTTACTTTATTCTAAAAGCTGCCACTGTTAGAGTTAAAACACAAGCTAGGCCAGCAGAAGTACATTTAAGATTGACACATTTGTTCTTGCATCATCCTGAATGTGACCATGAAGTAAGGAATTGCTATATATGCAATGTCACACTCTCAGTAAAGTTCAGAACCTACTTAGAACAGTAGTAAAATGCACACTTGGGAAAGAACACACTGCATTTCCTATCAGTGCTCATGTACAGTGTAAATACAGTACAAATACTAGCTTTTAGCCGTTTTTGTTCTTTCCATTCTGGAAGAAGAACATTGCTACATGTATTAAAAGAAAAAAAAAAAAAAGCATGACCAGAGCTTACTCCTGTTCAGCAGTAGTTAGCTTTCCAAACATTTTACTGTAAGAGTCTTCATAGTGCACTATTGTGGGTGAATTAGTTTCACGTTTAAATTTCACATCTTAAATATTTTGGCAGCTTCAGTACTTTACTGCTGAAGTGGACTCAACCTGGAGGTTCTACAGACTATGCCTAAGATTTCCAAAAAGATTTGTACCTGCATCTGAAACATTTCTGGGTCCATACATTTTAAGAACAAAAATGGTTTGGTCTAGGGTAATTCCAAAAGCTGTTTGTTTTAGCTTCATTGATATAGGTTTAAAACTCTTGTGCCTACATTTAAACTGCAAACTAAGTCTGGAAAAGTGAGCTTGAGGAATAATGTCCAACTCCTTCATAAAATGTTTGGTTTCCCCATCATAAATTAGAATAAATTCCAGTAAATTTAGTCTTACAAGATTAGTACACCTTGGAGTTAACCTAGTGAAAAGACACCAGAATACAAGACATTTTAGATTCTAGCCTGAAGTAGTCAGTATGATGTTAAATCAGAATTTGAACCAGGTGTCTGAAAATGAAAAGCTTACTAAGATATAACCCTGTACAATTGGCCATATGGCTCAACAGTAACATCTCATGTTCCAACACAGGTACGAAAGTATCCAGGCCAGTCAGAGATGAGGGCAGTGGAGAATGGAGGGCAAATCAAACTGGAAAAAGTCCACACACTTCAGATCAATGATCACAGCAGAAAATACACTTTTCTTATTAAATGAAACTTATTAGAAACACACTATATATAAGAGAGAGAGAGCATTTTAAGAGTCAAAGAATAAACACAGTAAAGACTGTTCTTGTAGATCTCAAAAGTAAACAATCAGACCATGGTATGCAAGCCTGTAGTTTTGTAAGAGAAACTTAGTACAAATGAAACATACAGAAACAGAAGCTTTCAATAGTGAGAAAAAACCTTTTTCCTCCTCTGTACCAAGACCACCAAGATACAAAACATGCTAAGGTAGTCTGTGGTCACAAAATCCTCCAAAATTAAAAACCAAAACCCAGTACACTGCATAAAAAGAATTTGGGAGGAGTGGGTGAAGAAATGCACACAACTGCACTAACAACCTGAAGCTGTCAAGAGATTTAAAAAAAGTAATCACAAGATTAATCACGCTGTTAAACAGTAAGAATACTATTTAAATATTAGTATTCTACATCTGGCATATAAATACCTAACAGTGCCATGTGAATGCCTGTTCTCACTTTCAGGTGACACTAAACAAGAAGTGTCTTGTTTGTCTGAGCAAATGGTTGAACAGGACTGAGTGGACTTGCAGACTCAAAAGTTTTACATTAGTTTTACATAACTACATTAAAACTAATGTTGTAAGTTGCACTTATATGATTAAAGAGATTTACTACAGTACTTATGAGGTGAACTGCAAAACACTATCATTTTACAGTGCAAATATTTGTAGTAAAAAATATATAGTGAGCATGGTACACTTTGTATTCTGTATTGCAACTGCAATCAATACATTTGAAAATGTAGAACATCCAATATGTAATAAATTTCAATTGGTATTCTATTGTTTAAGTGCAATTGAGATTTTTTCATCGCAACTGAGTTAATCATGTTAACTGCAGTTAACTGACAGCCCTATTAAAAAACTGAAATAAATTGTTTATTTAGTACTAGAGACTTACGTGAATTCCAGGTTTCCAGTACCTATACTGATCTTAGTCTGTTAAACAGTCTTCCTCAATTTCAGGAGTCTTAACTTCAAGGATACAAATGAGCAAGAGTCACAATTTGATTAGTAATGCAGGTGAGTGTTAAAATGAGTTTTATTCAAAGTACAAAAGACGGACATGCTCGTTTTTCAAGCATCTTCATGCTAAACTCCTAGATCTCCGAAGTCCATTTGCAACCAAGTTTGACTAGATTATCTTGCCTCTCTTCAAATGCCCATCCACTCTCTTAATGAACAAAAATCCACTGAATAAAACTCAATCGTTTGCTTCTTTTACAGACATTCCAGTAAAATGTACTCCTACACTTTGGAATACAAGTATAACATTATTAATTCATTCATCCAACATTTTGAGCATAAAACACATAAGGACATAAAAAACCTCTTAAGATTAAACAATCTGAAATGTTCACAGTGCAGGCACCTTGAAATCCACAGATAGCGGACTAAATGTGTTGGCATATAACCTCTTTGAGACCTTGAGAAAGTAGGAAACTATGACAACACAAATAGGATTTTGAATTCAGATTTCTGAAACAGTACCCTTATAAGAGACAAAGACAGAAATTATTGCATATTTATCACATTTATTTTCAACTCACTTTGATGCTAATTTTCATAAAATCAGGCTGGTTTTCTGTAGCCTCTCTGGGGGGGTGGGGGTGGAGGGAGAGGATTCCTCACAACCCCTCCCCCCCCCCACAACCTTACTTAGCGATGCCAGCAAGTAAAGCACCTACATATCCCATTTTACCACTTCTGCTTTTACAATTTCACATCCCAAATTGTCATCAAGTAGAAGTTTAAAACTGACATGGGTATCAGTCTCCCTTTATTTAATCCATGGTGCATTAAGTGAAGAGGCATACAAAGAACATATCTGAACCCACCTATTAGAAATAAAGGTTTCCTGGAGCCACCTGGAGGTCTGACAACTAACTTATGAGCTAGACACTTAAACTAAAAAGACTGAACAAAGCTTTGCTTCCATTTGGATTTGAATAGGTAAATTCATACATTCATCCCACCCCTGCTTTACTATCTAGCCCTCTCAATTAAATTATAGGACTTCTGCATTTAGGCACAGATATTCAAAATGTACTAGGTACCTAACTCCCACTGATTTTAGTAGAAGTTAGGATGTGGGGCTTATTGATTTAAGCAACCATTGAACATTATTTTGGGCTGCCAAGCCGCCACCACCACGAGGTGGAAGTAAAATGGTCACAGGTAAGATGCCAGCAAGTGAAGAATAATTATTTTAAAAATAAAACTGACCAGTTCTAGGACTCTTATTTTCTAATGGAAAAACTAGAGTCTATTTCTCCTGTTAACTGATATAGTAGTTCAGCTTTCCTAGTGGGAAATATTTTAACTAAAAACTCCTAGATTCCTTGACCCAAAGGGAGGAAGAGACTAAAGGATAAAAATAAGCTAAATCTTATTTGAGAGCAAATATAATACCTATTATAGGGGGCTTGCAAGAAGACAAGGACAGTATTTTGAGGGATACCACGCCAAAGATATAAGAAGTCGTCTGTGGATGACATACATTCTTGGACCACAGAAGAGATGCTGCTTTGGAACAGCAACTGATAGACAATTGTATAATTTAGAGGACTGAATGACTACATCACACCTACCTAGCTTAATCTGAAAGAATATTCCACTTATTTAAAAAGAGACACACAAAATATAGTTACTGGCTGCTGAGACGTGAGAGAGAAAGAAAAACACATTACAGTAGATGCCTCCAAGGACAACAGTATAGAACACTATAATGGACATTTAGAAAATTATTGCAAATTTGATTATGCCATTAAGTGGCACATGACGTTCTCTAGTCATCCATGCATCTACTTCAATTCTCCCCTTTCCTCAGCAGGGCCTTATTTATATTCATATTTATATTTAGAGACCAGAAACTTACTTATATTCAGCACAATACAAATATTTAGTATATGTAATAATCCTCTTGCCCACAAAATTTACTTTTCCTTTCTCCATCTTAAAGTAGCTGCAAGTGAAAGAAGGTTTTGCATCCTATTTTCTCCTGTTGGAGAACAGTTCTAATGGACACAAAGGAAGAACAGAAAACAAGTTAACGTGAAAGGCCAAATTCACTGCAGCAAGTGTATCTCCACAGAAGAGGAAAAAAGATGCAAGTCAGGACAGAATGGGGACCCTGTGGATTTAGTTTTGAGTGCTACTGACCGTAAGCCGTTCTGAAAGGAGTTTGAGCGTGACAGAGAGGTGAGCACGTAATGCAGACAACAGGAAAGGAGAACTGCAAAACTTGGGGTCAAACTAGACGACTTGAAATGTATAACTTAAAATAAAAGCTCCAATATTTCAACGTTGCTAGGCTAGAGAAAATGGGTGTCCTCTGAGAATTACTTTAATTGCTATACTACAGCAAAGTCTAGAAAATAAACAACTTTACATCTGGGCAGGTTCAAAGTTGTATGTTAGTACACAGCCAACATTAAAATATTTCAGTTATATTTAAAAAAAAAAAGAATGCCCTCTACTGCAAAAGCAGGAACTAGTGAATCAAACACTATAAAGGCAGAACTGCATTTAAAAAGTGAGACACTTAACTATGCCACTTCCATACTGTAAAGAGAATGAACCCTTCTAAACCAATCAGTCCCTGCATTGCTTTAAAAACAAAAAACACCTGAGAAAGAGTAAGGCTGGATTAGAAACCCACTCAGCTGCAACAGGTAAGTCTCTGATCTTTCTTCTTCCACAAAAGGCTTGCTAACAGAGGTCAAAACTTTTCATTATGGCATCATGGTCAAATTTGAAGTTCAAAAAAAGCTCTTGATGAGAAAGTGACTTTGTAATGACCATTACATGCCACAGAGTGTCCCTCAGTATGTTCCAGCAGGTCTTCAAAGGAGAAACACACATCATATGCTGCATCTGCTTTAAAAAAAAAAAAAAAAAAAAAGGGGGGGGGGAAGAGGGGAGAGGGACAAAAAACCTTTTACCCATAGAACATATTTTAATTGGTAATGTTCAATGAAACAGCCATTGAAAACATGCTACTATTTAAGTTTTAAAAGCCGTATATTAAACTTAATTTAAAATTTACTCTCACTGGCAATTTTATCAATATGGTCATTTCAAACAAGCAGCATAGCAAGCAATTCCTTATCTTTATTGGCCATCTAGTGGTCAAAATAATTTTTGTAGGAGCTACATTAACAGCAGTTTTTACCCAATTAATTCTCTTCTAAAAAACATAGGTCCAAATTTCTTGGTGAAGGTATAGGCAAGATCCAGAGAAGACAACATACATAAATAATAAGATTTTGCAGTCCATTCAAAAGCATCTGGTGGTCTGGAGTTGGCCCACAATCTGCTTATTGACTACCCTGGAGTTAAAATGACAAATTGCTTGGACATTCTCCCAAAGAGGAGACTGGAGAAGTGGAGGATCACCTTTTCAGTGACCAATTCAAATGATCACTACCATGGCATATAACCCTTGAGGCATAGCTCAGATATACAGTGCCTTACTTTTTGAATCAATTGTCAACTATAAGCAACTGCATATTCTACCATCCTACAGATTTCACAGCTAAAGAAAGGGATCTTAAGTCTTCATTTAATAAAAGCTCTCTCTTTTTAGCATGCACTGTAATAAGTTGTAGTCTCAAAAAGTTATTTCAAGTGAAAGACAAATGTTTGTGAACACAATATTAATATACTTGCCTGTTTCAAAGTTATCCTGAAGTCTTCTTGGATTAAGCTTTTTTTCACATTTCTGATTAAAAAAATTTACATACATTATATTCATAATACGTGCCTTAATTTTAACAGTTCTCTCAAGGAATTAAAAAAAGGTTACTTACCTCATAACTATTGTTCTTTGAGATGGGTTGGTTATGTCCATTCCACTTAGGTGTGCAGATGCTGCGTGCACGAGTTCTGGAAGCTTTTTACTCTTAGCAGTACCCGTTGGGCCAGCCAGGGTGCCCGCCCCGGAGTGGCGCCAGCATATTGGCCCATATATACCCCTGCTGGCCCTCGACCCCCTCAGTTCCTTCTTGCTGAATGTTCCGACGAAGAGGAGGTAGGTGGGATTGGAATAGGTATAAGCAACATCTCAAAGAACAACAGTTATGAGGTAAGTAACCGTTTTTTCTTCGAGTGCTTGCTTATGTCCATTCCACTTAAGTGACTCCCAAGCCATACCTACCGGTCGGAACCTAAGGACAAATAGACTGCAGCACTGCTCTGCCAACAGCTGCATCCTGTCTAGCCTGCTGCTTAATTGCATAATGGTTAGTAAAAAGTATGGATCGATGACCATGTAGCCACTCTACAGATGTCTAGGATCAGCACCTGCACTAGGAATGCCGTTGAGGAGGCCTGGGCTCTGGTGGAATGGGTCACTTCTTGTTGGCCTGTGATGCGAAAAGGTCAGAGGAGTGGGGGAGGCAGAGTCCCCCTCCTGCAGAAAAGAAGGTTTACTACCTCCGATCTAGAGAGACCATTTGTGGGCCAAGAATGCCCTGCTGAGTTGGTCTGCCAGGGTGTTGAGGGCCCCCGGGAGGTGAATCCCCTGCGCGATGCCAACATCCCAAAGATAAGAGGTGCTAAGGGCGCACTTGCATAAAGCAAGCCAAACATTCCAGGAACCATCATGGGCGATAAGAAGGAACTGAGGGGGTGGAGGGTCAGCAGGGGTATATATGCACCGATATGCCGGTGCCATTCCAGGGAGCTCCCTGGCTGGCCCAACGGGTACAGGTTAAAAGCTTCGGGACCTCGTGCAAGCGGCACGGGCACACTTAAGTGCAATGGACATAAGCAAGCACTCAAAGATGAATAGATGTAACTGCTAATAAATATCACAATGGTAAGTTCACTCTGACAAGGACAACTGTTCTTTAATTAGGCATCAAATATGCATTTTAAATCAAAGCAGCTAGCTTATTATCTTTAAAAAGTGAATTCTGTGATACTGTTATAAAGAATTATCTAGCAAGATTACTCCTATTAATCTTCTGCAAGTGTGAAACAGGGCCATTTACATGTACTAGCGCTCTCTTTTTAGGGTTTTAAGCAAATCAAAAAGCTTCTTTGCCTCTAAGTATCCGCTATTACGGCCTGCTGAGAGCTTGAAGACAAGCTATTGAGACAAACTTTTGAGAGTATAGATATCACATCAATATTTGATAGGTGGAAATTTGATTCATAGACATTCTTATTTGCTTAAAGAAAAAGGGGCAGATTGAAATACATTAAAAAAGCAGTCAGAAGTGCCCTCTCCAAGAAATTAGCTGCTAACCATAATGAGATGTACTTGTACTCCTACAGTGAACAAAAGCAGGACCCAGATATTCCATGGAAATTGATGCAAAAAAAAAAAAAAAAAAAAAAATTGAACCCTAAAGTCAGAACTGTATTTCAAAATCTAAGTTTTCATTTTTTAAGATTTTTTTTTTTCTAACCTAATGGCTGTGAAAACATTTAAAGCCTAAAGCCAAGCATAAATTGAGGCAGAAATACATACTCAAGTTTACATAGTGCCTGTAACAATAGCTACAAGGTGTAAAGTGCCCCTTATATCAAGATCCCATGTAATCTATGCTTCCAAGGTTTTGGAATATGGCATTTTCTCAAAGTTTGCAGAAGTCCACATTTCTTCTCCCACCAACCTCCTGACATTTTGTTCTCTCCCCTTGCCTCACCAGGATCCAGCCTGCAGAAGCCTGTTTTTACTCCCTTGTTTTCCCAAGAGTGCATGCTCCCTGAACTGTTTAATGGAATCAAATAGAGAATTAGGAAGTCAGAGTTGAAGTCTGATTTTCAGCAAAGAAGCAGGAGAACCAAAAGTGTACACTTGACAAACTGAGCTGCCTGGAGATCAATGCAGCAAATGATCTCTAGGAAGCCATGGAGATGAGCCAGAGAAGATGGCTAAAAATCCCCTCTAGTTCCTGGAACACTGGTGTTGGGAAGATGGTGCAGTTTTCTGAGCTTGGCCAAATGGACAATACTGCAAAAGTCAAGAGAGTGTAGAACCAGGCCACCTGGAGAGCACAAGTGAAAAAACCTATTCACAGAAAAATGCCTGTCAAAAACAAATAAATACATGTTTAACAAGATTTTCCCTGATCAATGTATGGGGGGGGGGGGGGGGAGTTATGGTGGTAAGGAGATGGGAATTAGCAGTATTTTATGTGACAGAATAAGTTAATGTATTAGGATTTAGGGTTTGCAGAGGTAGAACTTGATCCCACTGTGCCATGAAAATAGTAGGTTTGAGGCCTACACTTCTGATTGTAGCCAGGCAAAAAAGATGGGAGTGACAGGCATATACTTTACATTTTCAAGAATTCAGTGGTTTTGCCATACCACGGTAATCTGTATATGCATTTTAAAGTGGCAGGTATTCTGACATTGCAATGTACAACACTGGACTGTTTTATAAAGCACCTGGAATATTGCAGGAAACCATCTATTGAAGGCTTACTTTAAAATGCACTGGAATTCAGTTAAAAATGCTAATTGGAGAAATTATTCAATGCTTTGCAAGTGTACATGCGAGAGAAATGTCAACTTTCTGCAGCAGTGCATATATTGAACACTAGCATTCAGAACGGTTTTCCTGGACATGCAAATCTAACATTCCATCATCAAAACCTTAGTCCACTCATTAACAGATTTTGGTAAAATTTAATGGAATGTGAGAACTATTGCTATCAATCTTACCAATGTATGGTTCTGTTTTGCTGGCTGGCTGTGGACTCCATTTGTTCTCTTCTTTTGGCTACAAGCATCTTGATATTGCTTTCTACCATTACCCCTCATGTTCTGAGTCTGCCACATCCAGAAAAAGGTAACACAAATAAAAGCGCTAGTGTCATACCTTGTATCACATATAGCTACTGTCATTCAAGTACCTCAAATCATTTTAAAGGAAGTTAAAGCTATCATTCAAGGTTACTTAGCAAGCCAGTAGCAGGGAAAGCACTCTTTGCCTGTTGATACCCACTCCCCAGTCTAATTACAAGACATGATTTTTTCCAGAATATAATGAAGTCCCAACACTTAAAGCAGTAGTATCCCACCTTTTCACATCCAAGATCACTTTTTCACTGCCAGGGAAAGCCAGGATCTACCTGATCCCTTCCCCGAGACCCTACCCCTTTCTTGAGGCTCTGCCCTCTCCAAACATTTCCGTGGACTACCCATTGCTAGTGGAAACTCAGTTACATAATTACACCAGAGCCATCTTGCTAGTGCTGCAGCTGGGGAGAATGGTTTAATTTAAATTATTACACAGATGAAATGTTTTGACTATGTTAGTTTATCAAACTTCATTTTAAATAAAGTAAAATAGTTTATGTCCAACACAAAAGGTTCCCATGTTTTCTTTATTTATGGCAAAGGTGGAGAACCTTTTTTGGATCAACACTGACCCACAGAAAATTCAGCTGGGGACCATACAAGTGAGAAGCAAAAAACCCCCTCTCCCCTCACTGATGTGGTCCCCAAATGAGACACCTCATTCTTGTGACACTCAAGCCCCCAAAGAGTGAGGGGAAGGGATTGGGAGGACCAAGGTTTCCCATAGGCCAGATTTACTTTTCTGGAGTTCCAGAGTTAGTGGATTTTGTGGACCCAATGAGGTTCTGGGGTGGGAACAAAAATGAGGGGCTCAATGTGTGGGCCAGAATTGCCATCAAGTGGGATAGGGATGCAGGATCTGGGTGGGAGGTGGGGTTCAGGATGGAGTGAGGAGGGCAGGGTCTGAAAGAAAGTTTGGAGGCAGGAGAAGTTATGGAAGCAGAACAGGGCTAGGGGAGTAACAGAAAAAAGGTGAAAGGGTGAGAATGCAGCCGAATAGCTAGTTGGGGAGGGAGGCAAAGAAGTGGGGAGCAAAGGAAAGTGCAGCTTCTGCAAAGTAAAATTCTCTCTCTCACCCCACCCCCCTTTCCTCTGCTCCAGCCTCATTTCCCTCAGCCCCATGATTCCCCATCACCCCTTAGTGCAACTCCTGCCCCCCCCCCCACATCCCTATACCCACAGGGCATCAGTGCTGGGACTTGCACCAGTGCTATTCTTGGGAGGCTGCAAGGAGGGGACAAGAATCTCTTCCCTGCCTGACCCAGCCCTTTGCTTGCTGGCAGCAGCTCCGGGGCTGCGGCAGGCAGAGCCCAGGACTGGCTCCAGCCTGGCCGGACACAGTGGGGTGTTGGGGAAGGGGCTCCCCAACCCCACACACAGCCCACAGGGAACAGCATGGCACGGCCCAGTCCCCAGCACACCACACCACACATGCCAGCTCTGCGGAGCAGGCCCAGCCCCGCCCCTCCTGGAGCAACAGACAAGAGCCAGGGATGCACGTGTGTCTCTTCCCACCCCACCCCGTGCTGGCAAGTTAACAGCTAGAGCATGGCACAACCTTGGCAGGTTGAACACGTGGCCAGTTGGCTGGGCAGCAACCCCTCTAGGCTCCAGCCCAGCTGGCCGTAGCATTCAGCCCACTGTGGTTGTGCCACGCTCCAGCTGGACTGCATCAAAAAGAGGTAGCCGCATGGCCAACTGGCCATGGTGATCTATTCCTAGGGGCACCACGATCCACCACTGACTTAAAGCAATAAACCCAAGAATCTATCCCCATACAACAAAAAGTTAAGAGTGAACAAAGCACTATCACTGATTTTAAGAGGTCCAAACAAATCTAATGGATTGGAAAATGAAACCTACCTTTATTTTTAAAGCTTCAGATATCTCAGAATGATTATTGTTATATGGCTTCTGTTGCTGTGGTTGTCTGTATTTTGTCCACTGGTCTCCTGGAGAGCCATCTGGAAACATCTGCTGGCTATAACGAAGTTTGGATCTAACCCATTAAAAAAAAGTTATCTGCAAAAGAACTTTGATTCAAGACTATGACTGAACAGAAAACACACATACTGCTCTGCTTCTTCAATCTTACAAGGTAAACTAAAGCTGAGAGACACAATGGATCTTAATATTCTGTCCACTCACTAAACTGGTTATCGGGAAGAGCTATGCACGAAGGGAAAAAATAGGACATCATAAGGCAACAGTATGTGGCAAAAAAATAAAAGATTTCTTATATTTAGAATCCTTTCACCTCTAGTGTTGTGTAGATAACAAGATAACACCCAGATACTTAAATTTAACACGACAGCAGTGTTGGGTGCTGAATTAGCAACTTCTCAAACCAATCCAAGTTGACAAGTCATGACTGCTAAGAAACCCTCCAACAGAACTGCCTGCTTACACTTAAGATCCCCTGCTTCCAATTTTGTTAGAAACGTTCGTCTCCCAGTGATTTAACATATTACAAGATTGTTTTTTCACCCAATTTCCTCTCTATCATCATAACATTGGTTTTACATAAGAGCGGCCATACTGGGTCAGACCACAGGTTCTTCTAGCACAGTATCCAGTCTTCTGACAGTGGCTAATGACAGGTGTCCCAGAGGGAATGAACAAAACAGGTAATCAAGTCCATTTCCAGCTTCTGTCAAACAAGCTAGGGACACCATTCCTGCCCATCCTGGCTAACAACCATTGATGGCCCTACCCTCCATGAACTTATCAAGCTTCTTTCGAACCCTGTTACACAGTCTTAGACTTCATAACACCCTCTGGCAAGGAGATCCACAGATTGACACCGTGCGTTGTGAGACAACACACTTTTTTGTTTTAAGCCTGCTACCTACTAATTTCATTTGGTGACCCCCTAGCTCTTGTGTTATTTTGGGGGAAGAGAGAAGTCTCTATTCACTTTTTCCACCACCTTAGTCATCTCTTTTCCCAGCTGAGAAGTCTGTCTTATTAATCTCTCCTCAAATGGCAGCCATTCCAAACTCCTATTAATGTTTTATGCCCTTTTCTGAATTTTCAAAGCAAAATATCTTTTTTGATTGAGGCAGCCACATCTACATGTAGTATTCAAGATATGGGCATAAATATATTCCCTATCACTTTCTTAAGGATTCCTAACATTGCTTACTTTTTTGACTATTGCTGCACATTAAGTGGATGTTTTCAGAGAATGCACCATGACTCCAATAGCTCTCAAGTGAAAACAGCTAATCTAGTCCCCCATCATACTATCTATATATAGCCGAGATTGTTTTCCAATATTCATTACTTTGCATTTATCAGTTAAAATTCATCTGCCAACTTTAATCTAACTTTCTTTAAAACTGAAATTAAGTACCATAGCTATTACAGCTTCTCTCTTTGTTCCATCATTTTGGGCACCTCTCCATCCTTTCTGCACTGATTATTTTAGAAAACGTATCTATCGTTTTACCTTCTGATAAAAAAAAAATTCAGCTTTTATAAAAAAGTCTCTCTTTCACTTGATTTTCATATTCCCATATAGGAACTCAGGACATTCTCTGTTTCACCATATTCTAAAATTTTCTATACCTTCAAGCACATCAGGGCACTAATTAACCTCTCCATTCTACTAACAGTCCTATGAAGCTCTCTTTAACCTATTAGAAGACCAATCTGAAAGAGAGAATGGACATTCAGCAGCTTTGTATAGCCAACGATTTATAAAAATGTTGAGACACATGTCAAACTCATCTTGTTTCTCACCTTGTTTTCTCCAAGTTGAGCTTGGATGGCGTGCTCCCAGTAGATGAAAACCCATTGTCACTATCAGAGGAGTCTCCATACCTTCGAGAAAGCCACTCTCTCAATGGTCTGTGAACAAGTTTAGATTTTGTTGACAAAAAACTGTGTCCTGAAAACAAGAGGCTAGACTTTGGCTTATCCTGAACATACCTGATGAAGGGAATGGCCATGAAAAACTTGTTAGGCGCCAAACCTAGCTTGGACTTTGGGGTCATGTCATTTTTATGGCATGGTAATTTGTCAATTGAGAACCATTCAATGTTCTGAAACACAGAAAAAAGTAATTACTTTAGTGAAGCCATCAAGGGACTTAAGCTAATGCACATCATGCACAATTTTTATTTTTAAAGAACTACAGCAAAGATCTGAATTACTTAAAATGTTAGGATCACTTTTCTGGCCACAAGCACAAAGTAATGGACTCTCTCTCAAATTTGCAGAGTTGTTGTAGCTGTGCTGGTTGCAGAATGAAAGACACCTGCATAGCACTCTGTGCAACTCAAAAGCCTGTCTTTTACACCAATGAAGGTGATCCATTAAAAGATATACCACCACATATTTGTGTTACAATGCATAAAAACACTGTGAGAAGACAGGATCCCTAAAATGTGGAATGCAGTATGCAATCTCTCAGATATTGAAAGTCAGCCCATTTAAAATAAGGTTGCAACAACATAGTTCTTGATTGTGCACAATGAAACAATGGTAATTAGAAAATACAAATAACTTTCAAAGCCTGTCTCTCCCTGCTCCTCCCCCAACTCTAGCCCATCTTATTTTATGTCTAAACAGAATTAGATCAGCAGCAATCACTCAAGAGTATACCTCAGCATACATTATGTTGAGGTCAACAGAACTGAAAAACCCTGTTAAGAGTATTGATTCCAGGGTATGGTAGAGAACAAAGAAATGGAAACAAACAAAAGCAAAGAGACAGGCAAGAGGAGGGGGCAGGGCAAATGCCTTTTATATAATGTTGTGAAGATGCTTTTGGCTATCATAATTTGTGTTGTTTACAAAGATGGTTTTGGCAATCATGATTTTAAATTATATGCGATATAGAACTAAGAAAAAATAATGTGCAAAGACCAGTTAACCCCTTGCACTAATCAGTCCAGCTTGATGCTCCAGCATGATTCTGCAATTCACATGACATGCTCAGAGTTTAGCATACTGGAAGGCAGAATGAAGGGCCTTTACCCAAAACATAAAAATGCAAATCAAGGTTTTAACTAGATCAAGTCAATAGGTGCTTAAACAAGGAGCTAGTAATTTATATCTCTGGGGAGCCAACCTAAGGAGCACAAAGGAATGTTTAATAAAGGGCTGTCGTCCCTATTACACTCAGTAGTCAAAGGATATAGCTAAAGAGGGAGTTAATTCTCGTTTTAAAACAAACTGGATATAAAAAGTTCAAGTGTTATCTGCTCGAAGACAAATTCAAGTTTCAGGAGGCAATGAATGTCACAGGCAGTGACAAGAACTTCTCAGCACATTAGGCGCTTTAATTTCCTCTCCATCACAACAGGTGTCTAGAAGTCCACTGAGTTCAGATCACCCACACACTGGCTACTCCCATTAAGTCCCACAACCAAATCTACTCCTGCTCCCAGTCATACAATACATCCGATTTATACTGCTTACAGAATTAAAGCAAGCCCATTTTACTCTTCCAATATGTAGGTTTATGTAGTGTCCGGAAATATTTATAACCTTATAAAAATAAAGGCTTAAGAGGTTTTTTTGCAATTAGCTTTTCCATATTTACAGGAAGAGAAAGTGAGATGTGCTTTATTGTTAAGAGTCAGCCTGTATATTACAGTGCCAATTTATGATGAATTCAGATGTCAATGTGCAGTTGGCCAGCAGTCTCTGTAGAGAAGAAACAGGCGATGCAGGAGCAGATGAGGTACACAGAACTGCTTTATTGACAATGCACGTTAACCTTGGACCCCCAACACATTGTTCTGAGTGGCCATAATTTGGCACCAGTTACACCCTTTTATCTATTTTCGTATGTTAATTTCACACATCTTAACACTACTTTCCCTAAAATCTTATTTGGTATTGTTAACTCCTACACAATGAATATTAATAAGCAGGTGACAAATACAATTATACCCACCCCTGTTTGTTGTTGATTCAGCATTACATACTGTCTTAATCAGCAGCTTATAGGGAGGGAGAAAAGCACTTTGATCCTGAAAATGTTTTTACAGAACAAGTGCGAAAACAAAATAAGACACTGTTCAATGCAACCATCTCCCAAGGCTGCCAGGACAAAGGGGAAAAACATGTTTAAAGGGCAACGGCAATTTCACCTAGATGCCTTAACCACTAACGTATAGCCATCCCAGACTCCTAATACATTTTACATAACCCAACACTCTTCATGCTGCATTCACCACCTTTTGTTTAATATTAAACAAACCTTAATCAATCTTTACTGAGGTAATAGCAATCTGAAAAAAAAAAATCTATTGAAAAAAAAATCTATTAAATAAACATAACTATGTGTACCCGAATTTCTCTTCTGGTTTTGGGGTTGAATTGTGTGTCCTTTGGAATTCCTGGAATGATGTACAAACGTGCCAGTTGATCACTGATTCGTAGTTCAATGAAGTCATCTTTGCAGATGTAATCTTTAATATCAAAACCAGTTTCTTCAAACACCTGAGAATCAGACAGGTCAAATTAAAATTGTGCAGGTCACAGCCTTACAAAAATGTATTTGAAGGTACACCATCAGAACTTTATACTAGTTCTTTGATAGCAACTGTAATATTTTCACAAATGCACAGACATTTGATTGATAATGAGAGAAGATAACTGCTGTACGCTCAGATTTTGTACATTACAGCTCTAGAGCATGCAGTGGAAAATAATTTAGACAATCTGTGAAAGAGCAAGGGTTTTTCTGGGAACGCTGAGAAATTAATTTACCCCAATTTGTCTTTGCTCTAAGATGCTTCTCCACACTGGCAAGCAAATACAAGGAAAAACAGTGTAGCTGCTTGTTGATGATGCTGGACACTGGGGATGTAAAATCTCAGTTAATCAGCTAAAGGATTAAACTTTAGATTAACTGGTTAGTTGTTCGTTAAAATCAACTGAAGTGGGATCTGGGCTGGGGACCACTCCAGACCATCTGGAGCAGCCCTTCGCCTACAGGGCTCCTGCCCCCAGCCCTGCGCTAAGGCTTGCTGCCAGCTCCCACCAGAGCAGCCCCTGCCTGCAGGGTGCCTGGGCCTGCCGTGGACAGAGGCTGCTCCAGGCGAGAGCTAGGGAGCTGCTCCAGCACCCGCAAGTTAACTGGTTAACCTTTCAGATCCCTATTGGGCATGTGAAGAAAAAAAAAAAAAAAGTATTTTGCATCAGAAAAACGTTAAACACATTGGCTCTAAAGAGTTTAGACATCCAGAGAGTTACAAAAAAATAAAAAGTTCCTAACTTGATTTCTATATTTTAATTCTCTCCTATCCTTAGTACTATTACTACCCTGTGAACCCCCACATAATATTCATTCTTATGTCTATTCCTGTATCAAAAAGGCAACAGTACCATAAATTACTCTGAGTAACCTGTATGTTAGCAAAAATATAATATTACTAAATTAAAACTAGGCATCCAAGCTGAAAACAGGGAAACAGAATTTAGAATTACTCCGTCTGCTGACATACTATAACAACCTGTTGCTCAGAAGGAATCAAAGTGCTAAGTCTTGACAGGATTGTTACACACACACACACAAAATTATGGATCAACATTTTACTGGAATATTTCACAATTCACCATTGGAAAATACAAACCTACCTACCCCTTCAATATGGGCACAAACCAAGTTTAGATGTAGAATTCTTTAAACAAATAATAATGGTTTCATCAACTTCATAATACAATATTTATTCTGTTACCAGGTATCATTACTGAGAAAATTAGAATAATAAATAATCATCTGACATTTAAGGCTCTTTGGCTACATCTAGATTGCCCTCTCTCACTCAAGAGACTATGCAAATGAGGCAAAGCGGCAAATATTGCCACGCCTCATTTGCATACTTAATGAGCCGCCATTTTACGCAAGGGGCTTTTGCACAAGACAGCTTTTTTGCGCAAAAGCCCCTTGCGCAAAATGGTGGCTCATTAAGTATGTAAATGAGGCACCGCATATTCACCACTTCGCCTCATTTGCATATTCTCTTGAATAAGAGGGGGCAGTCTAGACATAGCCTTTATGTTTTGCAAAGCAATATGTGAGGTAAGGGGACTCCAATGTCTCCTCATTCACCAAATAAGTCACTTTAGAAACTAAAAACAGCTATCATTACTGGAAGCTTTTGATCAAAGCTCTGGACAGAAAATATTGTAAACATCTTACCAAAAAGCAGCCCTGAGGAATCTTAATGAAGACAAATTATATCCTTTGCACATGTACATCTGTGAACCAAGGTACACACCAAACTTGTTGGAAGCAAAGTCTGTTCAGCAGATGACATTTCACTGACATCTGTGCCCACCTCTACATATAAACTTCTTGATTAAACAGTTTTCACAGTCCAACTTGTCTATGGAGTCTGCATTGTTCCCTCACTTATGATCTTGCCCAATACATAAGAAAAATAAATAATTTGTAAAAATCTGTAAATAAGATCTCTGCGGATGTGGGTAGACCGTTCAGAGTACAGATTTTAGAAGCAACATGCCTTCTACTGCTTCATATACTGTGAGAAATTTTCAAAGATTAATAAAAAGGGATCAAAACAAAATGCAGCTGGATGTCTAAATTCCCCTTTTGTGGTAAGACCATATTCAGAAAAACAAGCCATTCAGGGAGGCTGTTTCATAATGAGCAGGGTTAGATAATCTCACATAAAAGCCTTTAAAAAGACTATTTTTCCTATTCCTGATAACTTAGTATTTTTAATCCATGAAATGAACAACACAGAAAAGTTCTGTGTGTTTCACCAAAAGAAAGTCAACTTGTTTTACAGTCTGGAGACAAATCCAAGAGCTCTGTCTTTTTTTCCCCGTTTGCCTAATGCTTTTAACGTGAACTAGTCTCCTACGTAAAGGTAAGTGCTGGGTTAGAATAGAGGATAGGGAGGAAATATACAAGTTTTGCTGAATGGTGTTAAACTAAAGACATTAAGGAATGGGTATTTTGCTAATCATGTAGTCGATACTGACCACACAATTAGTCGATAAGGGGAGGCTCATTCTGGGACCATTGCGCTTCTGCATTTTAAATGTAGTACGAGCCGGGTGGCTCGTACTACATTTAAAATGCAGAGGCACAGCGGTCCCAGACCCATGCAAGCTGGGACTGTTCAGTGCTGGCTCGTGCCAGGTCTAGCAGCCCTTGTTCGCGGCAGCCCAGCTGGCCACAGGCAGGAGCTACTGCCAGAGTGGGGTGGGGTCTGTGTGTGGAGGGTCCCTCATTGGGACTCCTGCAGACAGGAGTTGCTGCCAGAGTAAGCCTACTTCCTTAACATATCTCCAAGCAAAAAGAACAAAGATTAAATGGCAAACAAAAACCACCTTTGTTAACCCAGAGTTAAAGGTAGTGATAATGATACCTTGCGCCCTTTTAGAATGTTAAGTTCAGCAATGCCCCAATTTGTAAAAACTAGGAAATACAGAGTTACGGTATATGCCTGGACCAATGTTCCCTTCAATTTTTTCCATTTGTGTGTGGAAAACATTTTGTTATGTGCACCAAGTCATGTGCAGATGTGCATCACCAGTAGAAACATGCTGCTGGCTGTGGGTGCTCTGCTCAGCATTCCAATCTCTTCTGCATAGCCACCCAAGCACACAGCTTTCAGGGAACACTGCCCTGGACCAGTCAGTAGCAACTGGGAATTATCTACATACGCTCCAGCTGCATTCACTGTTAACTGTATTAAACAGTGTAGAAATAACTTGAGTATCTTCAAAGACTCAACACCAGTATTCCCTATAAGCTGAGCACTTGGGCAACCACCCAAGAGAGATCCAAATGCTCCCCAACTGGTTAGCAGAGCACCCACTGCCAGCAGCATGTGTTTCTACTGGTGATGCACATTCACACATGCCTTGGTTCACATAGCAAAATTTATTTCACATATGGATGGAAAAAATTAAAGGTAACACTGCTCAAAAGTGGGATGAGAGAAAATCTGATGAGCTGCAGCCTCTCTTTCTAATCTATCCAAGGAAAGAGGTGCATGGGCACCTCTGGACTTTGCCTTATTTCAGCTGCATAGTACAGGCAGGGCACAAGGCTCTTCTTTCCATGTAAACTGTCAGTTAGGTGAACACAGTCTGTTAGTTAATGAAAGATAAGTGGCAAGTATGGTATTTGATAGTATTGTCCCTGGACAATCCCATGTGAACTAGTATTTGCATACCTCTCAAATGGGCAACTTTTTTGACAGGGTCACAACCTGAATAAATTTGCCTAATCAGCCCGTACCATTGTTCTATTTACACTTCCCATGAAAATACTTTCAATCTCACAGTAGCAGTACACAACTTCATTTTCAATAGTAAACTCCAAGGATGTTAAAACTAACTCAATAGAAGTTTTATTCAACTTCATAAACTTGAATGAAGGTATTGCAGGCTGTGCCATAACTGTCAGTCTACCACAAAATCTTTGTCAAAAATTCTATAGCAGTGTACAATCTTGTCACCTGGTGATAGGTATACTTTTTAAAATATAAAAGTAAATGAATGTAGTTTGTACAGTGGCCTTTTCCAGTATGCACTCCCAGGAGAACTGTGCCAAAATGTTAAAATTTCTGCACATAAATAAAATATGCCAAATTTTAAAATACTGTCAAAGCAACAAATATTATGCCAGTTTCAATTATTTTGGCAATTTATTTCAGAATAAATATCAGCAAGTATGTCTGACAACTAAAATAGATTAAGGAACTCTTTGACAAAGATTCCTTACTAGACATATTAAAACAGAATGTAGTTTAAATGAATTATTACTCAAACTACAATACAGAAGCCTATTTCCCACACTCCCCAAAAGCAATACAACAGCTTGGGGTAGTCAGAGTAACGAAGAAGCTGAAGGACAGGGAAGTAGCTGCAGGGAAGGAGCCTGGGATTGGACCTGGAGGGCTACTGGATCTGGGGTGGGAGGAGAATATTACTGGGGTTTATTTGTTTGGGGTGGGGGGTCAGGAGCTGGAGAGTCTTCCCCATGCAGACCCTGGCTGATCTCTAGCATCTCTCTCAGTCAGGTACATCTGCCACTCCTGTCCCTATGTGTTACTTCACTCCCGCAACATGTATTTCTGCATCCCCACTTCCATTAGCCAATGGCTCAACCCTGTCACCTCACTAGCTCCTCCGCCCTCTCCCTAATTTGCTCCCCCAAAGGCACTAGCCCTTCTGAACCACAGTTGTGACCTCCCAGAAGCCCCATGTGTCCCTGTCTGTCCCCTAACCAGGTCCTGTTTTTCCCTACCTGGCCCCACAGGCAGAGCACTGTGAGGAAGGCAGCCACTGGCCCCTCTCTCCACAGATGGCTACCCTAACCCTCAGCCTCCTGCCCTCTCTTCTGGTACCACAGCAGATCGGGGGTGAGAGAGGAGTGTAGGGGGACATAAGATGCATAACTGCAACACCTCCCCAACAATCTATTTTCTGTTGGGGGCGGGTAACAAAATCTGTGAGGGAAATGCATTCTGCGCATGCACAGTGGCGCAGAACTCCCCCAGGAGTAAGTATTTAGGGTATATCTCCACAGAGCCAAGGAAAGGGTACACCGCCTGGCTCAGGACTCAGACCTGATGCAATCTGAGGTCTACTCTGAACAGTTACGGAGTGCTTTTTTTAAAAGAGGAAATGCATGGTTTCAAGATTTCCACAACAGCTAGCTTAGCTGGTGTATCACACACAGAGTCTAAGTCGGGCTTACACTCATTTCCCACATACTGTATTATTCTTGTTATTTCTTAGTACTTCCTGCAATGCACATATATTCTCTGTAATTTTATTCTTTCAAAGGGAGTTGTTTTAATATTTTGACTAGTCTATGCATTTCATAATTGTACTTCATTTACACTTACATTTAATACCAGGATTTTTTGTTTCTACTGGTGGCGCACATCCATACACCTCAGCACACAAAATTTATTCCACACATGGGCAGAAAAAAAAAAATGTCAGAAGGAACATTGGTTAAGTAGGCCTAGATACACTAGTCCGGATTGCTGTTTTTCACATTCCTAACAAATGTGGCTGTGTCATTTGAACTTAATAGCTTTGTCTATGCTTATTAGCTGGTTTGACCCTTTAGTTTTGTAAGTTAGAACTCAAGTTTAAATTTTTCTTGCACAGGAATTGACTTAAAATGTATAATGCATGTCCCATCTACATGTTTGTCTCTGTAACCAGTAACTGAATTCTGAGCTATGTAATTTACAGTTTAAAGGAAACCACCAAGTTACAGATTTTGCACCATCTTTATGACAATCCTTATAGTATAGCTATGGGTCTTGTGGCTTTTTATCTAAATTTAGTTTATTTGATTTACAGCTTTAAGGTATTTTATGATGTTCAAAGTGATTCTCCATATCCATCTTTTTATCTTTGAGCAAAACTGTCTTATACACTCCCTGGGCATTCTTGTAGATTAGAGACTGTCTAGATGGCATTACTGTGGACTTCTTGGTCCGCTATAGTTAAGATCAAGACCAGTACCCCATGTAAAAAATTCACCTCTTCTAAATATTAGGGATGTTAAATTTTGTTTAACCAGTTAACTGATTAACAGGGGGGCAATAAAGGGGACTGCTCCGGCCCAGATGGGCTGGAGCACCTTCCCCCTCCGTGGCTGCCAGAGCAGCCCCTGTCCACTGCAGGCCCCGTGGGGCTGAAGCAGCCCCTTGCCCATGGTGAGCCGAGAGCAGCTCCCGCTCACACTGGTTAACTGGAATAGTAAGCAGCATACCAGTTAAGCTTTCACATCCCTAGCTGAAATAGCAGGAAAACTAACCTTTCCTCTTCTAGTCTTAAAAACCCCCACTACCGAAGAGTTCTAAAATCTTGAAGAACATGGAGTCAGTTCAATTAAATACAGATCATAATTTCTGTGATAAATTTTGATAAAATTTCCCATTATGTATCAAGCACTTAAGGTAGTTGTATTTATTGAAAAATGAAAATGCTGTTTGTGCAATTGCTCTGGCTGGGGATGGCCCACAGGCTGGGAGTTTGAGACCCCTGCATGCATTTCTTAACTGCTAGATTTTTTTATTTCATTTTTTGTCAAGCTCTGTTTGGACATTCAGTTTACACAATCTGGCCCAGGACTCTCAGCAGACTGGAGGGGTTAGTCCCACCCTCTTCTCCTCACTGGCACCTCATTCCTGAGGATGCAGCCTCAGAGATTACCAGGAAGGGGGGGTCTGGTGCTGCATGGTGGTAGCGGTCTCACACACAGCACAACCTGAGGCAACAGGAGCTGTGGGGAAATGGAACAAGTGCACTTTCCCAGTATGCTCTGCTTCCCCCCATGGCTCCAGCCACCACAGGGAGTGCGGGGGCTCACGACCACTGCTGCCACATGGCACAGGTGATCCCCAAACTTGTGTCTGTGGAGACAGGATGACATGGGGGGAGGGAGGAGGGGGGAGAGGGAGAAAAGGCAGGGCTTGGGGGCCAGTAATGGACAGCTTCCCTTCCCTCTCGGCCTGCTGGTAGTCCAGGCCAGATTCTATAATTACTCCTAGTCGGCAGGACATCCCCAACCAGAGCTTGAGACCCCTAATGTACAGACTACGTTTAGTTTCAAATAACATGCTTTAATGGTAACAGCTACTTAAAGCCACCCTCTTTAGGAAAATAATAAAAAGTACAAATGTAAAAATTAAAATTGGATTTAATTCAATATGCCCTACTGTGCAGATTTAAGCAACTCTATCCTGAGTGAAAAGTGACCTCTCTTTCATGTACCACCTTCTAATTTACGGGACCAAATGCTGTAGTGGTAGACACTAAGAATAAGAATACATAATTTAAGAGGAGCTTTCTGTAGAAAGACACCATCAGATTGCTAGAATTTCCTACTCTCAACATGTGAGAAACTACTTTGTCAAAGAATTTTTTAATTGTAGGATGAAAATTTCTGAGGCAGACTAAAATATTCTGTTAAGAACCCCTATTGTAATTTGGAGTCTGGGACTGGCACACAAACACAGTACATGATAGTTACCGCCCCTACCCCTACCCCTAGCCCAGGGTGGGAGACAGGACATGACACATTCAATGCTGCTAGGCACAACTGTGCCATTGTTAAGTACTCCTAATGGTCTCTGCTTTAATCCCCAGATGGACCACATCCTGCAGAGATACCTTCTTGAAGCTGACAGACATATCACCACTTAACACATAATTGATAATTGATGTCTGCTTTGTTTAAATACTCGTTTTACTGGAAACACTATGTAACTTTATATTATTGCACTTATCTTGCCTTACTATTAGCATCTATCCAGGGGGTCCAGGATCTCCCCACCATCACTTTGATCTGCCCATTGAGCATCCTATATAACTAGTCGTAACCTATTGTTTAGCAGTGTTCACTGAGCTTAGCAAGTGACACTCCACCGAGTGCTGTGTGTGTAAAACTCTCCTGCTTGCTTCACATACGGTGTCCAGATTCCGTTCCTTAAAAATTTAGGGTTAAGCAATTTTTAAACATTCATCAATGGAACTTACCTCTCTAGCAGCACAATCATGTGGAGCCTCTTCTTTATTTACTTTCCCTTTTGGAAATCCCCAGCCAGACTTTGCTAAATATCCTTGAACCAGCAGTACCTGAAGAATCCAAGCAATGCAGTAGTGAAATACCCATTCATAGAACCATAGAGCTGGAAGAGACCTCAGAAGGTCATCAAGTCCAGCCCCCTGCTCTAGGCAGGACCAATCCCAACTAAATCAACCCAACCAGGACTTTGTCAAGCCGAGACTTAAACACCTCTAGGGATGGAGACTCCACTACTTCCCTAGGTAACCCATTCCAGTGCTTCACCACTCTCCTAGTGAAATAGTTTTTCCTAATATCCAACCTGGACCTCTCCCACTGCAACTTGAGACCATTGCTCCTTGTTCTGCCATCTGTCACCACTGAGAACAGCCTCTCTCCATCCTCTTTGGAACCTCCCTTCAGGAAGTTGAAGGCTGCTATCAAATCCCCCCTCACTCTTCGCTTCTGCAGACTAAACAAACACAACTCCCTCAGCCTCTCCTCGTAGGTCATATGCTCCAGCCCCCTAATCATTTTGGTTGCCCTCCGCTGGACCCTCTCCAATGCGTCCACATCCTTTTTGTAGTGGGGGGCCCAGAACAGATGTGGCCTCACCGGAGCTGAATAAAGGGGAATAATCACATCTCTGGATCTGCTGGCAATGCTCCTTTTAATGCAACCTAATATGCCATTAGCCTTCTTGGCTACAAGGGCACACTGTTGACTCATATCCAGTCTCTCATCCACTGTAATCCCCAGGTCCTTTTCTGCAGAACTACTACTTAGCTGGTTGGTCCCCAGCCTGTAACAATGCTTGGGATTCTTCCGTCCCAAGTGCAGGACTCTGCACTTGTCCTGGTTGAACCTCATCAGATTTCTTGTGGCCCAATCCTCCAATTTGTCTAAGTCACTCTGGACCCTATCTCTGCCCTCAGGCGTATCTACCTCTTCCCCTAGCTTAGTGTCATCTGCAAACTTGCTGAGGGTGCAATCCATCCCCTCATTCAGGTAATTAATAAAGATATTTAACAAAACCGGTCCTAGAACCGAACCTTGGGGCACTCCGTTAGAAACCGACCGCCATCCTGACACCGAGCCGTTGATCGCTACCCACTGGGCCCAGCCTTCTAGCCAGCTTTCTATCCATCTTACCGTCCATTTATCCAATCCACATTCCCTTAACTTACTGGCAAGAATATTGATCTCATAGATTTGACTTAGTTCTCAAAGTGATACTTTTGCCTGGCCTTATCATATGCTCCATTAGCATTACAGATTACCAGATTTATCAAGAGTTACTAACTCTGTTATAGGATTATATTTTTTAATTAAGCAATAAAATGTGGTGTAAAGACAAGGAAAATGCACAACTGCCTTTGGTATAATAGTAATAAAGATAACCCCCACAGCCTACCCAACAAACAAGAGATGTACAGAAACTCAACAGAAGTGTGAAATGGTAATGTTTACGATCTTTTGTCTGAAAATGCGGTTTTTAAAAGTACAAAAAATTGCTGGGGTTGTTAAAGCTAGTTAACATCCTTTCTACCCAGCCCTCTTGTTGTACAAATGTTCCCAAATTAGTTTTATACTTACATTTTCAAGCGTCTCATCAAGAATAATTGCACCATAGGTTGGTACTCCCATTTTATACTCCTTCCACTCATCCAAAACCCTTTGCACATCTTCACCTTGAGGCAGTAAAAAAGGGCAATGCCCAAAAAGTATAGAAACATGTTAAGGAAACTAACTGCACAGAGACCCACCCAAAACAAATGTTTACAAGCACCACTTTCTGTACAGAATAGGGTTTTGCTTTTGTTTATTTGGAGCCAGAAATTAAGATATCATGAATAATCCATTTAAGGAGTTACTTTCTGCAGACTCAGGGACCAAATGGTGATTTATCAACTTCTATGCAATTTATACAATGATTCCTCTTTAAAGTTAGAGAAGCCTTCCTTTGTTCAGTGTAGAGTACCCCAAATGAAATATTGCTTAAGCCATGTATTCAGGTATAAGAATCATGAAAATTATAAAAATGCACCATAAGAGAGGCTATAAATAATTTGAATTACTACATAAACACATCCTGAAAGAACCATATAGCAATTAGCATAACCCCTCACAGTTGCATGCCATCCTCAGCTATGTAAAACCCAGAAACTTTATGCTATTTCTAGTAGAATTAACACCCCTTTCATTATCTCCACATAAATCCATTAAGTTAGTGAAAGGAATATGCCACAGAGAGAGAACCCTTATATTTAGCCCCTCCTGGGCTTGACCACGTTGGACACAGAAGGAACTCCTGACTTAAGTCTCAATTACAGGATAAAGTAATGACAGGCCCCAAAGCAGGCAATAAGCTACTGAATTCTCAGGGCTCTTTGGAAGCTGGGGAAAGATAACAAGTGGTGTTTTTTTTAAAAGCTCTTATATTGTAGCAGCAATAACTATTAAGACCTTCTAATTAAGCTAGTTTTGTTTCACTCAAACAAAGGGACTGTTATGCAAACACTTACGTAGAAAAACAAGATTTCACTACCATACTGGAGTATACAGTTTATCCACAAGCACTGAACAAACAATAGTGTACCAATAAAACGGATATCAGCTTTAGCAAAGTCTCTTATCCCACACGGAGGTAATCCTGGTGTGTTCTGCATGTAGAAATCCAAGTAAAACCAATGGGCAAGTTCAATCTGAAAACACACTCTGATTGCATTGTCTCTTTCTTCACTTGGAATGTGTAAAATAAATCGACTGTCAGAGGGGAAAAAGGGACAGAGGTTAGATAGTTTAACATTACATTTTCAAAACTTCTAACATTGACAAGGCATTAGAGCAGGAAGTTTCAAACTATAACGTAGGGACCCCACTAGCAGCGATCTTCCTAGCAGTTTGCACAATTAAAAAGATTTGAGACTCACATAACAGGGACTTTTAATATTTAGAGGAAAAGCATATAATGAGATGCTTTCTCTTACAAAGTGGTCTACACAATGAAAAATGGAGAATACTAGGAGCAGGAGGTAAAAAGAAGATCACTATTTTAAACCCAACCTTTGAGATTTGCCAGATAAACTCCACAGGTGAGCATGGCTAAGAGATAGAAAGGTTTTTTTTTTTTTAAAGACGTTTTCATGGTACTGAATAATGAATTATCCCAAATAGAAGATAAATTTTGCCAGCCCGTTCGTTGCATGATGGCATGTCTGCCATAGCATACAACTATTTTGGTACATAACGTTTCCAAGATTATTACTCAAAGCACAGGATGTACTTTTGTTGCTAACTAGAGAAAAATATTTTCTCTCTAATAAAATAGCTTACTTTGTGGATTTTGCTGTTTGATGGTAAATGCTCTTCCCAAGAGATTACTTTCTAGTGACAAAAGCAATAAACAGGAACATCAAAATGAAAAGATAAGGCACAGAAGAAGCAGGTAAGGTCAGAACATGATCTGTTCACGTCAACCGTTCAAATCCCTAGTTCTTATAGATAAACCAGGCAGTGGAATTTAGTTAACTGGAATTTTACATCCTTAGCTTATAACCAAGCTTCCTACCCCACAAAAACTGAACTGCAACATTATAACCACTTGACAAATCACAGAGGATTTAATAAAACAAACAAGCCTCAATTCTCTCCAGGAATTTTGAATACCCATGAAAGGATGGTTCTTAGTGAGGCTGAGCAGCAACTGAAGGTGCAGTTTTAATTCCTCAAAAGAACTGCCACCAGATCTTTCAACAGAAACCGCCGCCCCCCATATCACAGGCCAGGTCACATAACCCACTTCAGGTCCGAACTCACTCCCAGCCCGCCCACCCGCAGCGCAGGAGCACTACAGCAGCACGTGAACCGCTCGCCATCCCAAGCCCCCGACTGACTGACCCCCCCCGTTTAGCTCCAAGCCCCTCGGCCGGCGGCGCGGCTGGCAAGCACGGCGGCTCTGCCCTTTCCGAGGCCAGGGTGAGAAAGTTATAACGGTTTCCTTATTCCCAGCGCCGCCATCGCTTCCTTAGCCAATCTACGTCACCTCGCCCGCACTCCTATCAACTCGCTCGGGGCTACCGCAGCGGGCATCCCCGGGGCTGGCCTGGCGCGCGCCCTTTGTCCGCCCCAGTTTCACTTTCAACTTCCCATCCGGAGCGGGGCGGTACCGGCTCCGACACAAAGCGGGGGGAGCGGCTCCAGGCGCCCCGCTGCTGGGGAAGGGGCCGCCGCCGTTACCTGCACAGATCGTCCAGGACGCTGCTGGGAATCTCGGCCCGTTTGCCCTCCATGGGGAAGCGCGGATCATCCCGACGCCACGGGGCCCGAGCAGCGCAGGGGGGCGGGGAGGCCTCGCACACAAACCCACCGAGCGAGGGGGCGGGACCAATCGCTTCCGTCCCGCTCCCGCTAGGGATGGGGGGGCCGGCCCTACCGTGGTACAGGCCAACCAGAGCTCGCAAGTGAGCGACGCCGGCTTCCCTTCAAACGTCACCTACCGTCAAGCCAATCAGCGGCGGCGTTAATGTGAGCAGTTGACCAATCGTCGGTGGGATACTGTAGAAAGGCCAGAGTAAACTCTGAGCATGCGCGCCTTTAAACGCCTCGGCGTGAGGAACGTTTGGGTCGCTCTAGTTTCGCGCGGGGTAGGAGATGCGGTGTCGCTCCACTTGCCCCGCCCCCCTTGCTCCCAGCGCTCGAGATCGCTGCGCGTGCCCTCCGCACTCGGCCTTCCCACGGGCCAGGCCCCGGCGCGGTCAGGGCAGGACTCAGCTGAGGGTCCCTGCCGGGGCGGGCGCGGGAGCGTGGGGTAGAGGCGTGTTTTAACATAACCCCCCCCCCCACCCACACACGGTGCCGTCTCGCTCCCCCGCCTGGCCTTGACTCCCCACGGGAAAAGAAACAAAGACTCCCTAAAATACTGCCCCAAGGCACCACGCCCACTGTCGCTGCAGCGCTGAGACACTGAGGCTATGTCTACAGTGGCGGGGTATTCCGCAAGAAGGGCCTTTCTTCTGCAGAGTGTCCACACTGCCCACCCACTCTTTGCGCAAGAAGATTTACAGTAAAGCATGGTAGGTGAGGGCTTCTTGCCCAAGAGCTATGCTCTTTTCTAACAGGTGTAAGCTCTCTTATGCAAGAGGGCAGTGTGGACGGCTGAAGGGTTTCTTGTGCAAGAAAGCCCTATGGCTAAAATGGCCATCAGAGCTTTCTTGCGCTAGAGAACGTCCACGCTGCCATGGATGCTCTTATACAAAAGCACATCTCACACATGGCCGTGTTCTTGAGCAAGAAGCCGCAAGTGTAGACATAGCCTGAAAGAACCAAAACCAGGGTAGGGCAGCAGGCGGGACTTAATTCCTGTCTGCACCACTAGTAGCCTGGTCTTTCTCATCAAGTACTTCCTTCAGAGAGAGCTCAGGGTTCCTGCACATGATGCTACAGTCATACTATAATACCCCTCTCTGGGACCTCTGCATCCCTTGTCAGTCCAGAGCACAAATTCACTGCTGTGGCTATTCGCAGATACCAATTTTGTATTACAGGGCTCTATACTGATTGTGCTCCTTTAAAAATATATGGCTACATCTACACTGCAGGCTTTTTGTGCAAGAACAGCTGTTCTTGTGCAAAAACTTGCAGAGCGTCTACACTGCACGCGCATTCTTATGCAAGTAAATTTACAGTACAGCATCAGAAAACAGGGCTTCTTCCAGAAGAGTTATTCCTCTCCTCACGAGGAATAAGCCCTCTTACGCAAGAGCTCTTCCACAAGAAGGCAGTGTAGACAGGCAATATGAATTTTTTGCGCAAGAAACCTCTAAGGCTAAAATGGCCATCAAAGCTTTCTTGCGCAAGAGAGCATCCACACTGCCATGGACACTCTTGCGCAAAAGCACATCTCTTGGGCAAAAGCACATGGCAGTGTGGACGCTCTCTTGTGGAAGACCTTTTGCATAAGAACTCTTGCGCAAAAGTGGGTTTTACCCACACAAGCTTAGGCCGGAATAAATGTTACTCTTTACGTGATTTTTTAAAACCAGGAATCCTTTGGCACCTTTTAATTTACTTGGTAACAACAGTGTTTTCCTCCAGCCTTAAGAAGGCAGATCTTTCACAATTCTCTTGTACCTTTCTGGGGTTTGATGTTGTTGAAGCAAGTTCAAATCTTTATGATGGCAGCATTTGATTCTCTTAACCCTGTGGCATTTTGACACTTCACTCCTACCATGACTCCCAAGCTACAGCAACCATCATGTATCTTGACATCAAGTTTTCTACAAGGCTGGATAATGCCTGTTTTGGAAGTGTTTCTTCTATTCAAGATGGCTTTCTATGTATATTTTCTTTGTGTTTTGCAGCTTCCTTTAATAAGACGTAGCCATTTTAAAAAAATTTAATGCAACTAACTTGCTATGGAATGTGATCTAAATCCTTGTTCTCAGCTCCCTACATGTAAACTGTTTCACTGTTAAAAACGACACAGTTTGGGATACTGTGCCTGCTGAAATACTTCCTTGTTTCATATGTGACAGTCACTGCAGTAGTATCTAACAGTTTGTCTAATTTCCAGAAGTTTGACTAGAAGTCTACAACAAGGTAGTTTTTGTGCTTTGTATAGTAAAGGAACATTTGCTCCAGAGACTTTTGAGAATGTTTTGTATTTTCACTCTTTTTTACTACTTGGCCTGTATTTCCCCGCAGGTGTTGAAAATCCTTGGTGATGTTTGGCTAGCACACATCATCTCTTGCTTTCCAGGTAAACACTTCTACTCCAACCTGCTTCTGAAGTATTTGTTAGAGAATTTCTATTCAGTGATCAGGAAATTACGCATCAACTGCCTTTACATAAAATGCTATCTTATATGTTCAGCCTACCTCAATAATTCCAGTATTCTTGAGAAGGTGGTGGGGCTTCTCCTCTAGAGTCTAGCCATGGTTAGAACTATTTGACTTGTATGGTTTGCTCACAGAGTCTTTCCAGACCCTGCTTTGAAACTGGCACACAGAAATAATCACCAAGCTAGTGGTGCTGGTTTTCTGTATTTCTGCTCAGTTGAGGATCTCATTTAATTGCTGTATTTTCATGTACCTTGGTCCCTTTCTGAAAATTGTAGCATTGCAGTTTCAGAAGCATGTTCTGAAAGACACTTTCAGGCGACTAGCAGTAGCTTTTAAAAAGAGAGAGAACATGCACACACCAAGACAATATAGCATTAAGATTTTATTTCTTCCCTATATAAAGTGCTCTCTCATTAAGCACTTCCTAAAAGTTCTCATTTATTACCCAGTATATATTCATTCTCTCTTACTATAGCTTCCTGATAAGGGGGTGATATAAGGAATAACCCCAAATGCCTGCTGGAATGCCACTGTAAACTGTTGCATATGGCATTATTTACTTATATTGCTGTACAAATTTTTTTTTGCTAGTCTCACAATATAAATTGTAACTATACACTCCAGGCTGCAGAACAGTTTGAACAAGGGAGATTTTAAAATCTTGGTGGAAAAAAATGGCATAAACACCAACTTTATTAGGACATCACAAAGGATTACAATCTGCCACTTAGGAGGCTGTGCAGGGTGCATGATGAAGTTTGTAGCACATTCTAAAAATGCTGTTCTGTTTCTCCACACTGCATCCCTCTGTCCACTGTGAGGAATTCTTACTTAGCTGCTAGGAATCCACTAGTACAACATACATCTAGTTGTTGAATTTACCTTTGCTCAGCCTCTCTAGACCACCCATAGGATTCACCTTGGGGAAAAACATTTGATATTTATTTTAAAGACAGCAAATGAAGTATTACACTTCTAATGATTTATTTGTTACTTAAGTTTCAAAATATTTATGGTAAAGAAAATTAAGTTCTGTCCATTTGCTTATGCGACAGATTCAATAAATGTTTAACCCTGGCATTTTAATTAATTGTGAAAATGGAAATATGTATATAATAAATGTAGTCAGGAAAACAAAAACGTTTCAATGCCAAAAGTTCTGTCACACAAAACAATTTTTACAACTGCAGCCACTAGAGGGTGTCCATTGCACTTTTTTTTTTTAAACTGTTTACAGATTTTACATGACACTGCAAACAAAACAGGCCACAGTCATGCTTCATGTTTTTTTGAAGAAGGTATACAAATTGCACTTGCATTTGCATATCTTCTTCCGATTCTTTTTCTGTAAGAGACTTTTCCAATATTTGGCCCATCTACACGGGGCCAAATGTCGGAAAAAAAACCCTCTTTCGGAAGCCCCTGTACACCTAATTTTACAAGGAATACGGGGGCTTCCGAAAGGGTGCGTTTTTTCTGACATTTGGCCCCGTGTAGACGGGCCAAATAGCGGGAAAGCCTCTTCTGGAAAAAGAATCGGAAGATGATATGCAAATGCATATCAGAAAAAAACCCACAGTGTAGCCGTACCCATACTTAATATTGACCTAATTTCCTTGTGTAGACAAAGATGTTTGAAGAATTGCTTTTTAGATGAAGAGAGACTGGGTTTACAAAGCCTATAGCAGTGTTGTGATGGGGACAGTTACATTGGGCTAACACCTCAACTCATTTCACAGAGCCCCCCAAATAGCCTTCAGATGGTCATAATCTTTACAGACTACTAAAATAAAATGAATTGGCAGTTAAAATAAGATTAAAAAAATAGATCAGCACAACCCACATACAAGTCCCTTCCAAAGCTTGCACCAGTGTTTGCTCAATGCATGGTTCACAGTCTCTGGGATTTTCAAACACTTTTCACTGCCACAAGATGATCTATTCATACCTTCACTTGAGAGGGGTGGAGCTCAAGCAAGGTGTGGGAGTAGCATTTCCCTGCTAAGTGCAGTGAGTTGTCCTTTCCCAGCTTGCACATAATTTAAAATGCTTAATTCTCAGGGATACATACTCCTGCTCCAAGGGGAGGAGCAGAGATGAAGAGGAGACAGACCCACCATCTTTTCTGAGGGGATGAAGGGAAAAAGAAGCAGCTTTTATAACTCTACCTAATAAGTGTTATGGGTAGAGCCCTACCCAATTCATGGTCCATTTTGATCAATTTCATAGTCATAGTTTTGTGCATCATCAAGTTCATGATTTCAACTACAGCCGCTCTCCGAGTTACGAACAAGTTACGGACCAACACTTGGTCCGTAACTCGAACTGTTCATAACTCGGACCCCATTGAGTTACATGCGACCGCGCTGTTCGTAAGCACGGGTCGCGTTCGTAACTCGGGGACCACCTTTACGACCGCTCCATGGGAGCTTTGGTCGTATGGTCGAGTTACGACCGTTCGCACTTTCACAACTCAGGGAGCGGCTGTATTTAAATCTGAATTTTCAAAGTGGTGTAAATGTAGGGGTTCTGACTGAAAGGGGAGTGCGGAGATTCACAAGAGTATTGTGGGAAGGATTGTGGCACTGCTGCTTGCAATTGAGCTATCTTCAATTTTGGGCACCTGGAGAGCACTAGCTGCAAGTCCAGTGCCAAAGGCAGTGCAACTGCCAGCAGCAGCATAGAAGAAAGGATGGTATTGTATAGTACTGCGGCTGCCCCACTTCTACACTGCAGCCTGCAGAGCTGGACTTTTAGTCTGCAGCTACTACTCTCCAGCCACCCAGCTCTGAAGGCAGTGCAGAAATAAGGATGGCAATATCATCACCCCCCAGCAAGTCCCTTTTGGGTCAGGATCCCCCTAACTTGAGAAATGCTTGTCCTCTGTGAAATCTATATAGCATAGGGTAAAAGCACACAGAAGACCAGGTTTCACAGCCTGAAATGCATTTTTCATGGCTGTGAATTTGGGAGGGCCCTATGGGATTTAGACTACATCTATGCTTAAAACACTACAGTGGCACAGCTGCCTTTTTGTTTGCTTTTATAACATTTAATCTTATTTGCATAGTGCCATAACATGGGCAAGCAATATATAGAAACTAAAATTACATCTGCTGTTCTGGTTATATATTGGGCTACCCAAGGGGGAATATGACAGATGTCAAGAAAATCATGAAGAAAGTGTCAGTATATATCAGAGTAGTCAATAGTCAGACCACAGGGCAAATCTGGACTGCCAGAGACTTTTAACCAGACCTCAAAATTGAATGGTAAAGGAGGGACTGGCCACATATTAGGGCAAGCTAGGGCTGCATGGTAAAGTGCCTGGCATCAACACGCACCCTGTACCTGCGGCCACCTCCACCATCCTCAGGCTCAAGTGAGGAGCAGCAGGAGTGAAAGTGCCTGACTGGCTGCTCCATGAGGGGCACAGCACATGCAAGTGGCCAGAAGGTGCAATTGCAGCTCACTCCCACCCACAATTTAAACCAGTGGTTCCCAAACATTTTGGCATCACGCCCCCCTTTTGATTTTTGAGAAACCCTCACAACCTCCCCACCTCTTCTTTACCATCATCCAACCCCCCTTTTAACAAAAAATTCAATTCGTAATTTAAAAATAAACACAAAAACTTGGTATAAAATTATTGAAAGTTAAAAATATGCACAAATAGTTTTTCTTGGTACAAAAATTTAATAAAAATGTAATTTAATATAAGAAATAGCAGAAACAAATCAAATTTAATGTAAAGGATGATGATGCATTTTCTGCACGAGTTGGGAAATCCTAGGTTTGAAATGAGGAAATGAGGGTTTTGGGTGTGGGAAGGGATGAAAGGTACAAGCTTTGGGAGGGAATTTAGGTGCAGGAGGAAGCGGAGAAGGGGCTGGTGGCTCAGGGAGGGGTCTCCAGGCTGGAGAGTGTTGGGGTCAGGTGGAGGGTTGGGATGCTGAGCAAGCCACATGCTTGTGAATGTGAGGGTGCGGGAGTTCAGGTTGGGGTATATGAGGGGCTCAGGGCAGGGGCGTTGGGAGTATGATGGGCTCAGGACACACATTTGCAGTGTGTGGATTGTGCAGTAGTGTTGTGGCAGAAGACTGGGGATGTGAGAGGCTCAGGATGGGGGGGTTCCAGTGTATGATAGGCTCAGGGTTGAGAGGTGTGTGGGGATGCAGGGGTGTTATAATGCTGTAGCCAGATGGGGGCTTGGCCCCAATTAGGGGCTTGTTGGCCAGGCTTCATTTTTAAATAAAAGATGCCCAACACAAATGTTTCAGCATTGTCTTTATTTACGGGAGGGGCAGGGAACCTGTTTTGGATCAGGGGTCACTGACCCACAGAAAAATCAGTCAGGGACCACACAAGTGAGATGCAAAAAAAACACCCCTCCAAGCACCTCCGAGGTGGCCCCAACTGAGACACCTCCCTCCCCTGGCACCCCAGCCCCATGGGGGGAGGGGAGGTAGGACTAAGGTTTAAGGCCTCAGGCCAGATTAACTCTTCTGGGGTTCCAGGGTAAGTGGAATATGTGGGCCCCTCTACACTCTGAGGTGGGGCCATAAATGAGGGTTCCAGTGTGTGGGACAGGGGATCCAATGTGCCAGTGAGTGGGATAGGGATGCGGTACAAAATCTGGGTGGAAAATAGGGCACAGGAGCAAGCTGGGGTGGGTGTCTGGCCAGGAGGGAGGGAGCAGGAGCAGGGTGCTGGTGGGTGTCTAGCTAGGAGGCAGAGTGCTGGTGGGTGTCTGGCTCCGAGGCAGAGGCAGGGTGCTGGATGGGGTCTGGGCAGAAGGCAGGGTGCTGATGTGGCCCTGAGCAGGGGGCAGGGTAGGGCCGGGGGGAAGGGAGGGGCCCGGGGCAGGATACTCGTGAGGGTCTGGGTAGGGTACTCGTGGGGGTCTGGGCAAGGGGAGGGGACATCTAGGCTGGTACCTGGGGGTCCCACAGCTGTGCACCAGGTCTGGAGTTTCAGGAAGCGCGTGTGCTGCTTCCCCTCCCCAAACAGCCAGTGTGCTTCTTGAAAAGCCAAGTCTGTTGTGTACTGGTGACTTCCTTCCACCTGCTGCCTTCCTGGGTCGGGGGGTGGGGGTGGAGGGGAGTCCTGGGTCCGCGCCAGCTCCAACTGCTCAGGCAGCGTGCGAGGAGCAAGGTGCGCGCTGCCTGAGCAGTTGGAACTGGCGCGGACCCAGGACTCCCACTCCTCACCCGCCCCCCACGCAGGAAGGCAGCATGCGGAAAGAAGTCGCCGGTACACAACAGACCCGGCTTTTCAGGAAGCACGCCGGCTGTTTGGGGAAGGGAAGCAGAGCATGCGCTTCCTGAGATGCCGGCTCTGCCGTGCAGCTGCGGGACTCTCTCCCCACAACCACCATGCCGCAGGAAGCTGGAGCTACCTCCATTTTTGCAGGAGGTAACACCAGCGCAGGTTCTTTCTTGGGGGGGGGGGCAGTTGATGGAGGGGCTGGGTCGCCTCGCGCCCCCCAGTTTGGGAATCTATGATTTAAACCAACTGTGGCAACCCGGCTTTGCATGTCCCTGGTCAAAGGTGATCAAAGCAGGGATGCCATTTAGGGAGTTGCCACGGTCTCCCACTGTAAGCCCCACATGGAGTTAACAGTGTGAGCCCCCAATGCCTGATGTTGACACATAACTCGGCAGGGCAGGTGCCCCCTCCGACCTTTCCTAAATGGAGCTGCACAATGCTGAATCCCTCCCACAGGAGTCCAGACTTTGACTATACCTTGGCCAAGAAATTTTGAACCCCACTGACAGAATGTGGGTCAGCCTCCTCTAGTGGCCAGTTCACTTAGAAAATGCTAGCCTAGCTACTGTTACCAATTACTCCTTCCGCTCAAGTGACAGAGATCTCTGCGGTGGATCTAGAGATTCCAACCATGTGTGTCTATGTAGTTTCACATGATGGAATTTGTTTTTTTCAGTTGGCTTTTTTAAAACTTAGATAGCAAAAAAAGTTAAAAGAATGCTTAACACTCTAAAGTTATGATATGCCAGAATTAAAGTTACTTGTAAAATGTTAGTCCCCACTCCTCTTTGTGGCATACATTATGATAGCCTTTAATAATAAAAATCACATTTTTCTACAGGATATTCCCTGCCTCATTTAATGCACAAGGTTTATTTCCTGAGACTCATCTATCTAGCTTGCATGAAGGCAGCTACTGTCTATAAGTTCCTTGCCTCATCAGTTGCAAAAGAAGGAAGATGTATAGTGAATGAGGCAGGGAATTGCAACAAGAACAGGGTTGTACGCTCTATAGGAAGAAAGAGCTAGTAATCACAGGACAAAGACCTCAAGAATATCTAGAAACATGGGAAAAAAAGTTCAAGGTAACGATGGACATGAAGAAGGTTAGTGTCAGCTTGAAAATGCACTTGATGAGAATGCTTGGTGACAAAGATCAACCCCACCACTCCCAACTGACAGGGCAAAGAAGGATTATAGGAAGTGTATGGATTCCACATGTCCTATACATGCTAGATGCAGTCTTTGGTTTGCTGCAACACACTTCCTTCCTGTTGGCACAGAAAGGAGGAAACCCAGAAAGGAGGACAAAGCAGTCATAGGCTGTAGCTACACAGAGCAATAGTAAGTCTTGTTACATCATTTCTGTACTCTTTTGATCAGGTATGGAAGCCTTCAACGAATACTATGCATTCTATATAACTGGTGGGGGAAAAGAAAAAAGCTTTGCAAAAATAAAAAGTTTGAGGATCATTGTGTGTTCTCTCCAAAAAATCTTATTTATGAGATACACATATTCAGGATGGAAATACAGAAAGAGGAGGAAACAGTAGAGGAGTTTCTCATATAACTCAAACTAAAAAGTCAGTCCTCTAAATGTGAAATATTAGAAGACTTAAAGACTAGTTTGTTCTTGGGTGTAAATAATAAAAAAGGAGCTCATTAATGGAGATGGATGAGACATTAGAAAGGTTAATATGTATACGCCAAGCAGCAGGATAGACAGAAACAAAAAGTCCAGAGAAAGACATAGAGCAAGATGACTGAGAAAACATTCACAGAAATTAAATTGGCCATAGACAGGTACTGTAAATTAGCATATATAACCCGCGGGTTATACACGTCTTTACAAACTCCGCTGCTCCCCCCCCGCAGGGTATACATGTCCGCGGGGTATACATGTTTATTTTTACTCACAAGACTGCGGCTGCGCAAGACCTGGGGGGCGAGTGTGGCTCCCCTCCCGCAGGCCAGCCAGCGTGCCTGCGGTGTGCTCTCCATTCCCCCGCCCGAAGGAGGGTGGGTTGCGCCTGGCTGCGGCTGCACGGGGCCTGGGGGCGAGTGTGGCTCCCCTCCTGCAGGCTGGCCAGCACGCCTGCACTATGCTCTCCATTCCCCCCACTGGCAGCTGGTATGTGCAATCACCGTGAATTAGCGTATAGAACACACGGGTTATACTCGTCCCCGGGTTACCTAAGACTTTTTCTAGACAATCAGGAAAAGCCGCAGGTTATACACGAGTGCGGGTTATACTCGAGTGTAGGTTATATATGCTAATTCAAGGTACATAGAAAGCAGGAAACAATGCCAGCGATAGGGCAACCATTATTTGTTGAGGATGTGTCCAGCTTTCAGTCAAATATATAGAAACTGTATAATAAGTCTAACCCTTATTGCTAAAATATGCAGGGAAAGCAGGAAATCCATGAATTAACAGCAAAAATGGATTCCTCAAATGAAAAAGGCAGAGCAATTCGTAAAGCACAAGAATAAAAGAAGCTGAAAACTCAAAAGTTACTTAGTTAAAATGTGTAGTGGGGTCACTCACCACTGAGTTATTTCTTCCTGGCTGCTCTGGGGATTAGGTTTTTCCAGGTCTGACTCCACCTTCTGTTGCTTGTTTGCATGCTCCACCGTTTCTCTTTTTACTTGTGACTTGGGTTTCTCTTGCTATGCAGCTTGGCCCTCCAGCCAGATGTTTCCCCTCTTCTAAGGTAAAAAATTCAGGAATTCAGACCTGTTCTGTACTCTGGATTCTAGCTAATGGACCCTCTAATCACTAGCCAAGTTCTGAAACATCCCACCTGTACTATCTCTGGTAGGCTTCATCACTAATACAGGGTTATTTGTGCCATCTAATTCCTCTCACATGTTCTCTATCTGGTTAACTGACTCCTTCCCAACCTCATTAATGCTTTCCATGGTAGCCTGGGGGTGCATACCCCATCATCACATACACATATAGCATTTGTGTGATTTACAAGATTATAGCTTGACACAGTAATAATAGAAACTGAAATAGAGAGCTATAAGAAGCAGCTTAAAATGGATGAGTCTAGTATCTGGGAAAGACTATAATGGAGGAACAATTCCAGTGTTGGGAGAGTGCACGCTAGTATTTATAGGCCAAGGGAAAATGATAAAACAAGAGCTTGCAATGGTACACTGAGACAAGCAATCATCTACACTCATGTGAGATGCTTGTCCCTTTAAAGAGAATATATGCTATAGAGCAGTGGTTCTCAACTTTTCCAGACTACTGCACCACTTTCAGGTCTCTGAGTTGTCTTGATTTCCACAAGTTTTACCTCGCTGAAAAAGTACTTGCTTATAAAATCAAACATAAAAAATGCCACGGCATACTATGACTGAAAAACTTTACTTTCTCATTGTGTTTGCATGAAATTTTAGTTTGTACTGATTTTGCTAGTGTTTTTATGTAGCCTGTTGTAAAACTAGACAAATATCTAGATAAATATCTAGATAAACTGATGTACCCCTAGATGAAAACTATTGCTACAGAAACACAGAACCAGATATGTAAATATTAATAGTATCACATGAAGATGTATTTATAAAACACAGGTGCTTCTTAGTAACATATATGATCAAAAGAAGCTGCAGAACCTGTAGTACATGCTACACAAGTTCTACAAAGCCTTAAGAGAAGCTATAAGTGCTCTAAGACATGGCAGCAAATGGTGTTATTCACAGAAGAACTAACAAATTGGGTTCACTCCTTAATAATTGTAGAAATAAAAAGGAGGGGAACTATAACTTTCTCCCTGGATTTCTTCCTACATTAGCTATCCTTCAAACCCATTCCCACAACTCCTATTTGGGACTATTATAGATTTACCTCTCTATAGACATTTAACAAGCCAACAAAAACTAAAAAATTCTTCTCATCTCACTCCTTATATGGGCTTCCTCAGCTTTTGCTCAGCTACCATCTGGGGCTGGCCCAGGCTCAAGGTGCAACCAGATGCCTTAATCAAACTCTCTAGCTCCAATTCTTTTAGTACCAATGTGGGCTATGTAACTCACAGTAACATATTTTAAATATTTTGTACTTTGAACAGCTAACATAACTACAACTGCCTTGTCTAGACTAGGATTTTTACATGTTCATATTATTACTGACATATACAAACACACTTTTCTTAGTGTAGATGAGGCCTGTATGTTTCCATCTCTGACTCTACCTTCTTTTGTCCTTTTTTTTTTTTTAATTATTTGTTTTCTCTGCCTTCTGCTCTCTCTGGCTGATCAAGAGTGCACATGTCAATGATCCTTCCTTTTAAAATTCATTTAGGTCTTGTTAGTGTGCACAGTTGTCTGGATTTAAACTTAAGGTATGACTTTAACCCATTTAGTTAAACCAGGACATTCTTCATTTGGTTTAGCTAAATTGAGTATACACAGGTTAAAGGTAAACTTAAGCAAAGCCTTTTTACACCAAAATAAGTGTTCACACAAGGGTTTGCACCATTTTAACTAAACTGGCTTAATTATATTGATGTAAGTTTGAATATGTGCAATGCCTCAGAAACTGACTGTGGTGAGTTGGTGCAAACCCCATATACGGGCACTTATTTTAGTTCAAGAATATATTATAATGACTTAATTTACATTATTATTTTATGAGTTGAAATGTATCATGGAGAAGGTAAAGGTAGGTGAGGCAATATATAGAACCCTACACAGATACTAATTTCTATGTACAGATAGAAATTGGTATCCACTGGGCAAGGCTCTACTCCTAAGAGCCTCAACAGCCAAATGAGAACATGGTGCCGTCACAGCCAGGGCCTTACACCAGCAGTTTCTTCTGGCCATGTGACTGTACCCACCCTAGCCCCACACCCAGCCATTTTTCTTGTTTGGGGTCATATAGCACCACTGGAGTGGTATAGGTGAAGCTGCGGGTGTGGGGTGCTGGCTATGGCGGCACTATGTTATTCTCATTTGACCACTGCAGTTCCTGAAAATGGAGCCATGTAGATCAGCAGATACCAGTTTGTATCTGTGAATATCTAAATCTGTGGATAGAAATTTATATCTGCGCAGGGCTCTAGAAATATCTTTAATTAAATCAACTTCTGCTGGTGAAAGAGACACACTTTTGAGTTTATACAGAGCTCTTCATTAGGTTAGCTTAGTGTAAACTTGAAAGCTTGTCTGACACCATAAGAAATTGTCCATTAAAATATATTATCTCACCTACCTTGTCTCTCTAATATCCTGGGATCGACAGCTACAACAGCACTTCATATGTAACATAGAAGGCACTAGAGCAAGTAATTTGAGCCATTCTGTGGTTAATTTTGATCCTATTTTCAGATGGCAATTGGATCCAGAACAGGATTTGATCACTAAAGAGAGAAGATAAAGTTGGAGTAAAAAAGAGGAAGTTACTCACCTTGTGCAGTAACGACTGTTCTTCGAGGTGTGTGTCCCCGTGGGTGCTCCACTCCAGGTGTCAGGCTCGTCCCGGCGCTGCAGGTCGGAGATTCATCAGCCGTGGTTCAGCTGAACCATGCATGCGCGGCGGTGGCACGTGCCCTTCGCGCCGTTTCTGAGTCTGTGCGCAGTCCGGCTCCCGCCAGTTCCTCCTAATCAGATCACTCTGAAAGACATAAAGAACAGACTCCAAAATGGGGAGGAGGGCGGGTCATGGAGCACCGACGGGGACACACACCTCGAAGAACAGTCGTTACTGCACAAGGTGAGTAACTTCCTCTTCTTCTTCAGGTAGTGTCCCCGTGGGTGCTCCACTCTAGGTGAGTACAGAGCAGTCGCCTGGTCTATGGCGGTGGGATTGGAGCTAAGATGTCTGTGGTAAGGAGAGCACTGTGGAGGCCAGTGCTGAGTCTTGAATGATAACGTCAATCGCATAATGTTTCGCAAATGTTATGTCCGAAGACCAGGTTGCCACGCGGCGAATATCTTGCAGTGGGACACCTTTGAGGAAGGCCGTTGATGTGGCCGTCGCCCTAGTGGAGTGAGCGTTCATCGAGGTAGGTATTAGTTTATTGCGTATTGAATAACATCATGCGATGCATTTGACAATTAGTTTAGAGATATGTTGTGACGTCAAGAGCTGGCCCTTAGTTCGTCCATCTGTGCATAGTAGCAGACGTTGTGACTGTCGGAAGGGGCATGTTCTCTCAAGGTAGAAAGCCAATGCTCTATGGATGCCTAAAGTATGTAACCGGGCTTCATGGCCAGAAGTATGTGGTTTGGGATAGAAGGTTGGAAGTATTATGGGCTCGTTGACATGGAATTCCGAATTCACTTTTGGTAAGAAGTTAGGGTGGGATCGTAGTATTACTCCCTGATTGGTAAACGAAGTGTAGGGTGCGGTAGCCAAAAGAGCGGCCAGCTCACCCACTCGCTGTGCTGAAGTAATAGCTAGAAGGAAGACGACTTTCATCATAAGTGTGGCCATGTCACAGGTGGCTAGGGGTTCAAACGGTGGGTACGTTAGAGTGTCCAAAACCAGCTGCAAGTCCCACAGAACAGGGGTTTTCCTGTGTGGAGGGTATAGATTTGCAAGGCCTTTTAAAAATTGTTTGGTCACGGGGTGAGCAAATATTGAATAACCTTCTATCGGTTGTCTGAAGACAGAGATCGCCGAGAGATGAACCCTGATGGAGGGCAACGCCAGTCCCGACTGCTGGAGGTGCAGTACATAGTCCAGGATATGATGGATAAGGATGGACAGTGCATCAAGGCTATTGGCCGTGCACCAAGAATAAAAGCGATGCCACTTATAAAGGTAAATCGTTTGTGTGGAGTCGCGTCTAATGTGCATTAACACGTTTCACCTCTTGAGAACAGATGACTTCCGCTCTGTGGAACCAGCTAGGAGCCACGCTGATAGGTGTAGTCGATAGATTTGGGGGTGTATCATGGAACGTCCTTGTTGCATCAGCAGGTTGGGTCGTTCTGGCAAGTGGTATGGAGGCCATAAGGACATTTGTAGAAGAAGTGGAAGGCACATCTGCCTGGGCCAAAATGGGGCTATAAGTATGACCGTGGCCCTGTCCATGGCTATCTTCTCCAGTACTTTCGGAAGAAGTGGAATTGGCAAAAAGGCATAGAGTACGTGGCGACTCCAATACAGTAGGAATGCATCCCCAAGGGACTTCAGTCCCAGTCCTGCTCTGGAGCAGTATTTCGAACACTTTGCATTGAGGTGTGTTGCAAACAAGTCTATAGTGGGGTACCCCCATCGTTGAAAGAGAAAGTGTGTTACGTCGCGGTTGAGCTCCCACTAGTGCTGGGGAAAGAAGTGCCTGCTGAGGGTGTTGGCAATGGTATTGTCCTTGCCTGGTAGATATGTACCGATGATGCTGATGCCTTGGCAAACGCACCAGTTCCACAGCCATGTGGCTTCTGCATAAAAGGATTTCAACCTGGCTCCACCTTGACGGTTGATATAGTAAACTGTGGTGGTGTTGTTGGTAAGGACTTGAATCGTATGGCCACAAATTATGGGTAAAAATGCTTTGCAGGCATTGAATACTGCCCTGAGCTCCAGAAGATTGATATGTTGAAGCACTTCTGTAGCGGGCCATTGTCCTTGCGCATGTTCCCCTGCGCAATGAGCTCCCCACCCCAAAACAGACGCATCTGTCATAATTTGTATGGTTGGTTGTGGACGGTGGAAGGGAACACCCGTAAGCATGTTGGTGGAGGAAGTCCACCATGCCAGGGAGCATCGCATGATCGGGGGCACCGTCACTAGCCTGTGAACATCCTGGTTGCCCGGGTGGTAGATTGAAGCTATCCAGTGCTATAGGCATCTGAGATGAAGCCTCTGTGTTGTACCACGTAAGTTGTGGCCACCATATGCCCCATGAGTTGCAAGCAGGTGAGTATGTAGACTCTGGGGCTGACAGAGATCGTATGAACGAGGTCTTGTATCTTGTGAAATCTGGCCACAGGAAGATAAGTCTTGGCTGTAGTAGAGTCTAGTCGTGCCCCAATGAACTCGAGGGACCTTTGGGGCGTGAAAGAGGACTTCTGGGTATTGACTACGAGGCCTAGGGCTGCGAATAAGTCTCTTGTGATATTGGTAGCCCTTAGTGCCTGGCCGTAATTGGGTGCCTTGATTAGACAATCATCCAAGTATGGAAATATCATGATGCCGTGACGATGCAGATACGCAGCAACTACCGATTGTGTCTTGCAGAAGACCCTGGGTGCGGACGATAGGCCGAACGGCAGGACTCCGTATTGGAAGTGCTGTGTGCCTATGACAAATCTGAGGAAGCATCTGTGCGCAGGATGTATCGTCACGTGGAAATAAGCATCCTGTAAATCAATCTCCCGAATTCAGGGATGGAATGATAGACGCTAATGTCACCATCTTGAACCTGTGTTTTTGTAGATGTCGACTGAGTCGTCGAAGGTCCAGGATCGGTCTCCATCCCCCTGATTTTTTCTCGGTGAGAAAGTACCGAGAATAAAACCCTTTGCCCTGAAATTGTTCAGGCACTCTCTCCACTGCCCTGATGTTTATGAGATATAGAGCCTCTTGCATTAGGAGAGCCTCGTGAGATGAGTCCCTAAAGAGGGACGGGAGTGGGGGAGAAATAGGGGGAAGAGAAAGAAGCGGTATGGAGCAGCCTGACGTTATTAGCTCTCAGACCCAATGATCGGTGATGATGGCGAACAACCTTTGTTGAAATGGTCGTAAATGATGGTGAAAAAGCTTCTGCAATTCTGGTCTGCAGCCCCTTGACCAGACTGTCAAACTGGCTGCCTGTTGTTGTGAGGGTTAGGCGCCCTACTCGTCTGCGGACGTTGTTTCTGCTGGCGTGGTTTCTCCCGTTGTTGGGGTTCATATTGCCTGTATCTAGCTGTGGCGTATGAAAACGGTCGTTGCCTGTAATAAAGCATATAGTGTTTACAGCGGTACAGTGGTGTGTACATACCAAGCGTCCTCAGAGTTGTCCTGGAGCCCTTGCCTGAGTGTAGGACTTGGTCGGTGTTCTCAGCAAACAGACTCTGTCTGTCAAATGGCAAGTCCTCTACTTTTGCCTGCAGTAGGCACCGACGCCATCTGGAGCCAGGAGGATCTTCGCATTACCACAGATGTCACTGTGGTGCGAGCCGCTGTATCAGCGATGTCCAATGAGATTTGTAAAGCTGCCCTTGAGGCAGTATAGCCCTCCTGAACCACTGATTTTAATATTTATCGTTTGTCCTCTGGCAGGTGTTCCAGCAGCATCACCAACTTTGTATAATTATCAATGTTGTGATTGGAAAGGAGGGCAGCATAATTTGCCATCCGCAAAGTCAGCGTGGCGGAGGAGTAAACCTTCCTTCCGAAGAGGTCTAAACGTTTCGCGTCTTTATCAGAGGTAGCATTTTTGTTCTGTGGGGTTTTAGCTCTTTGTTGGGCAGCGTCGACCACCAACGAGATCGGTTGAGGGTGCGTGAATAAAAATTCCGTCCCTTTAGAGGGAACAAAATACTTCTTGTCCGCCCTCTTATGTGTGGACTTCTTTGGGAGGAAGCTGGTGTCTGTCAAATGTCATTTGCAATTTCCAGAATCGCATCATCTAACGGCAACGCCATTCTATTCTTCTGTGACAGTTGAAGATTCTTCAGAAGCCAGTGTTGCTTCTGTTGTACTTCGCCCAGTTGTATCTCTTGTGACTCCACTACCCTTTTAAAGAGGTTGTGAAATTGCCTAATATCATCTATCGGGGAAGAATCCCAGGAGAAGACTGCATCGTCTGGGGAGGAAGAAGACTGGTCAGTCAGAGACTCCGCCTGAACTTGGGTGTGCTCTGAAGTAGATGTCTGTTGTGCCTCCGGTTGACATACTGGAGCAGGTGCATCTCCTGAGGGAGTCGGCAGTCTTGTAGATGGTTGAGGCAGTGTTGGTAATCTGACACTGCTACGTGAACATCGTTGCTGGTATTGCGGAGATGTGGAATGAGAGTAATCGTAGGAATGGCGGCATCGGTGATAGTCACGGTGACGATGATACCGATCGTAGTAGTGCCGAGTTGGAGAGTATTCAAGAGAATATCTTCTCTGTTACATGGTGATATTTAGAGCAAGAGGATCGTGTAGGTGATCTAGGTGAACGAGATCTTCCTCTGTGATATGATGGAGAGTATGAACGTCTGCAGTGGTGCTGTGGCAAGGGTGAGTTTTGCGTTGAGTGCCTGTGGTAGTGGCTGGTGCGACTGTCATGTTGTGACAGTACCGAGAACACCAAAGCTGGGGATGAAGGCTGAGGTGAGAAAACAGCCGGTTCTGGGCTAGGAGAAGGCGTCACTATCCTTCGTGACTTATGCGTAGCTTTCCGTGATACCAGGGAGGATTGTCTACGCTTATGAGATATGTCTTGCCCCGATGCAGGAACCCAGTGTGTGGGGGACACTGGTGTCTGCGGTGCTAGTGCATCGCGTGAGGCCAACGCTGTCTGAATCGGTGCCGTTCAGCTCAGTGCCGTTCGGCTCGGTGCCGGAGGACTCGGTGCCAAGCTCAAGGTGTCTGAAGGGCTCATGGGCAGTGCTGTGGGCGGTGCCTGAGCGCTCGGTGCCGATGGACTCAGAGTTGATCTTATTGTCAGTGTCGGTGCCGTAACTGGTACCGGCGCCTGGTGTGCCATCGGTGCCGACCTCGCCGGTGCCATTGTGCTTTGCTTTCTCGGCGCGGGTGCCAAATTGGCTCTTGGGACTGCGGCCAATGCCGATTCCCTATGTAGGGTCGGACTCGGCTCTGAGATGGTGTGGCTCGTCTTATGCTTATGAGTGTGGCGGCTGACGGCCGATCCAGATGTCCCCAGCTTAGCACCCGCGCTTATCCAAGCAGAGGATAAGTGGTGGGGAGGTGACTTATCGCTTGCTGATGTCCTTCCTGGGGGGCGCCAGAGGTCTGGAGGGCTCACTCTCAGTGGACTGTAGTGCCTTACTGAACAGGAGCATTTTCAAGTGCATTTCGCGGTCGCGTCTCGCGTGCGCCGTTAGTTTTGAACAGTGTGGGCATTTCTAAGGAATATGACCCTTGCGTAGGCACTTAATACAGCTCGCATGTCCGTCCTATGCCGGCATTGCGTCACGGCATGTGTCACATTTTTTTGAAACCAGGAGATCCCAGCATTTCGACTAAGTTAACTAAAACTGAAACTTGAATCTAACACTATATGTAACTGCATATTAACTAATTAGAGGAAACAACAAGAAAAAAGTTTATTTTTTTTAAACAAACTATAAGAGTAACAGTAAGGTAACGATTAAAACTATGACTAAAGACTAACTTTGTACTAATTATTTACAGATTTGAAGATAATTCTAGTCAGAATGAGGAGAAGGAGTTCACTCCACCTGCGACCATGAACGGTTAGGAGGAACTGGCGGGAGCCGGACCACGCGCAGACTCAGAAACAGCATGAAGGGCACGCGCCACCGCCACACATGCGTGGTCCAGCTGAACCACGGCTGATGAATCTCCGACCTGCGGTGCCGGGATGAGCCTGACACCTGGAGTGGAGCACCCACGGGGACACTACCCAAAGAAGAACTAAGAGAAAAGGTATGAATTGGAAATGCAAGGGACTCATGAAGGAAGAAAAAGTTTTACAGTGCTGGGTATATATTTGTCTAAATCCTTTGCAAGGTGCACTTCTCCATAGACTACAAGAACTGTGCTCTTAAGGGGAACAGATAGTTACAACCTTCCACACTTGCTCTGAAGGCAAGTTGTGCTACTTACTTTGGAAATGTCCCTAGTATGGATAAGAAGCAAAGCCTCCTGAAAAAGCCATCTTGTCATTTGGCTATCACGGCCAATTAATCCGATTCAGCATGTTTATGGCTTGCAGAGATTTGAATTAGGTCTGAAATCTTTGTAGTTAGAGGCTATATGAATAAACAATATCAAGAAGCTTCTGGTACAGGACAAGGGCTAAAACAAAGAGGTTTACTAGTCAGCAAGCCAAGAAAGGTTCCAAGATTGCATCATATTTTGTAAATTACATATTGTTGGCAGAGGAACTATTCTAAACCTGTGAGAGAACTGACTTCCATGGTAAGGTTACAAACTTCTAGTACTACTCTGATGCTGCTGTAACCCACATACCTAAGGGGAAGGGGGATTGTTCACTGTTCCATGTAGTGGCACTTAGACTGCTTACAGTGAGAGATAAGAATGAATGACCTCTATAGTTTGAAGTGAGAGCCAGATGGCTTTATAGCTCAACCTGGGAAGATGCAGGGGCCACAATAATACTCACAGCACATGCTGAGGGCTGCAACTTAAGTTTGGTTGCATATACATGCAAATATATATGCAAATAGCTTATTTCACACAGATGGGCATGAATACAAAGCACTTCCCACAATGCCCCTGCACTCCCGGTATTTCCTCCCTGGAGGCTAGAAACGCCATCACCCTATACCTGTCTGTTCCAGCCAGCCCATCCGTTTGCATCTTTCAGTGCTTACCCTGCCTGGGAGATGCCTCTGTTGTGGAGCATGTTCTCAGTGGAAGCCATGTTCAAAGGATCCCACCTGCGAGCCGTGTGTTGAGCCCCACATAAACCCAAACTGCACTGTGGGCCGCAAACAAACGGTCGGTCCATGGGCTGCATGCGGCCTGTGAGCCACGTGTTGAGTAGCCCTGTCCTACACTAAGCTCCAGAGGTCCCAGGTTTAGTTCTGTCTGCAGATGGTCACACAGCCTTACATATTCCCAGTAAAAGTGCAGTTGTACTACCATAACATTTGTTCTTCCTCATTTCATCCTTTCTCTAGTTGTTACCCTGACTCACTGTCTCAAATTTATAATTAGATAGTCTGTACTCCCAAGTGCTGACAATCTTCTTTTTAACCTATGAAATCATACACAATGTTGGGTACTGAAAATCCTGTCCAAAGTAAACAAATATAAAATAAGAATGGATTCCAACCAAGAATTAAGACGTAGGTCTATTTGCACATAATATCACTAACGTTCAAAAAAATTCAAGGCCTCCCTAGCGACAGGTCCCTTTTGGGCCTTTCAGCTAAGTATCCATTAGTACCAGTTTAGTGATTTGATAGCGCATATACATATATATACACATACAGAGAAAGAGAGAGACTGTTAGGGGGCACTGTATGCTGCGTTGGGGAGAGGAGGATGAAAATTGAAGGGGATAATCTCCAGGTCTCCGCCGCCAGGCAGCGCATGCTCACACCACGGTGAGCGCTCTTGGCTGTTTACTGAGGGGTTGACGTCCCGGAAAATGTCTCCCCAACCCCTCCCCGAACTCCCGTCGCCTTTCAGCCCACAGCCTGGTCCTTTTGCCTGTGTTTTATCCTCCCCAAGCACCTCCCTCCTCCTCTTGCCATAGCAACAGCCCAGGCGCCGCCCGGCAGCTCGCCAGAGCCTGCAGCACCCAGCTCGCTGCAGCAGCTGCCGCCGGGGCTGGGCGTGGTGTTTGCAGTGATCTGGAGGGGGAGGGCAGCGAGGCCGGCTGACGCTCCGCTCACATATCCCATGATGCTGCCGCCTCCTCCTCTCGGCGGCCAGGGTGTTGCAGCCAGCAGAGCCACCGCAGCCCCTGCCGCGTAGTGCCAAGGCTGGGCTGCAGGATCCGGGCGCGGCGTGCTCTCCAGCCACAGGCAGCCGAGCGGGATCGCCATGACGGCCTCCATGAGGCAGCGGTTTGATAAGTTCCTCCACGAGAAGAACTGCATGACCAGCCTGCTGGAGAAAATCGAGAGCAAGACGGGGGTGAGCAGATCCTACATCGCCATCGGTGAGTGCTTGCCGAGGGCTTGCCGCCGCTGCGGGTCCGTGGGGGAAGCCCGGCCCTAGGGCGGGAGCTGGGGTCGGTGCCGTGCTCTGGGTTATGTAACTGGGTTTGGGAGAGGTGGGGGAGCCGTGGAGGAGGAGGCGGCGGTATGTCCGGGATTGGGTGTCTCTGGCAGCTGAGGAGCGACAGCAATGTTGTGCTCTCCGGTTACACCAGCCCAACTCCTCCTCTCCCCCCCGTTACTGCTCCCCGGCCTTCGCCTTCAGGCCATTTCTGCTGCAGGGAAGCGCCTGAGCCGCACTGTGCATTGCCCTGCCCGCCCCGCAGATCGCCTAGAGAGACCCCCCTTCCCTCGTGCATGGCATCTGATCCCGGGCGTGTGCAGGGGAGGAAAGAGGAGAGCGAGCGAGTTACTCCCGGGAGGTGGAAATTGACTAGCCAGCGCGGCTGACGTGTCGGGTTTGCCTCCCGCCCTGATGTACCCCTTCAGTGTCACAGGTTAGGAGCGGCCCCGCCGGCTGGCTTTTTTTTTGGGGGGGGGGGACACGGAGGAGGGCTGGTAATAGGCGATTGGGGCTTCGGGGAGCGAGGAGCTGACTCGTTAGTTTGGTTTCGTTTCCACCACAACCGTCAAGGAAACGCCTCATCTGTCTATAGCTGGTCTCTTTCTTTCCCCTTTCTAATGCGCTCTCTGCTTTCTCCCTGGGTAGCTATCATTGGCGTGCTGGCCGTGTACCTTGTGATCGGCTATGGAGCATCGCTACTGTGCAACCTGATTGGATTCGGTTATCCTGCCTACATCTCGTAAGTGCCTCAAACGCACCCTACCGGCACAGTGCTCTCCCCGCACAAACCATCTGAAAGGGGAGGCCTGGAGCACCTTTCTGGAGTGAGACATGTTCCATTCCTGTTGTTCCTTCTGCGGGATAATTTGTATGCAGTTCAGTGTTTATAGCATTTCAAGCCTATGGTGGTTTGGAGATGGTCATTGTTTTCTCCTAATTGTCCGAGTTTGAGACAGTCTGTTGGATGAATGTGTGCTAGTGAAATGTGCAGATGGTGAAGCTTCCCAAGGGCCTTATGTTCACAGCTTGCCAAAACATTGCCTGTGGGGCTTTTAAAAAAAAGTGTTTATGGATTTTTCCCTATGAGAATAGAGTTCCTCGCTACTAGGTGAAAAGTTAGTCATTAGATGCTTATTTTTGTAGAACTGTATTAAAGCTAGCCCTTGGTATAGTTTCATTATAGCTGTTATAAATTATGATTCTTAAGTTTTAATTTAAGTTAAAGACTCACCACTTTGGAACCAGAGTGGGCAGATGTTGTTGCAAAACAAATGAACAATGCAGAGTAAGACTGGTGACTACTGCACAGTTTAGGCTCTGCCCAGAAAGCTAATAAAGGGTTGGAATTCCGGAAACATACATGGGATCAAATATCAGTTGGAGGGGCAGGCTAGTGCCTGTGGCTTTAAATATAATTCCATGACTTCTTGGTCTTTTCTATCATGTATGTTAGCTGATTTTATTTTATCTTTTTTGTATTATTGCAAAGTTATGATAAAACATTAACATACTACTTTATACATTACTTGTTCAGGATCAGTATAATAGTCAAAGGATGTGGCTTAAAAATTCTAGTTTACTGGCTAGGAGGATTTCCTTTTGAGCATGCTAGAAAAGGTGGCCAAATTTCTAAATGCCTATCCCTCTTTTTGGTGCTTCTCTTGTGTGAGTATTTGTGTGAGCTTTTCCATTTATAAGAACAATCTGTCTTACTATTTATCCCTCAATTCCATAGAAGGAAGGAGTTACATTTTTTCCAATTTTAGTGGGTATTTTAAAATATTTTTGTAAATGACCATTGTGAAATTACACTGTTAGGATTAAGCTCTTCATAGTGCCTCTGATTGGCATACTCTTGAATTGAATCATTCCTTTGAATATTTTTAGTTTATGGTAATGGGTTAACTCACTTGAGTTTACATGATTAAAATGGAAATATGAAAATCTGTCATTCTCTACCCCCCCCATTCCTGAAGATTTTTTTTCTGCATGTACTAGATGGCAAAGTATTAAGATGTTAGGCAACCTTAATGCTTAAAAACCTGTTCCAGCTTTTGGTTTTGGAAGTCTGATGCCTTTATGAAAGGTTGAATCATATGTTGCATTTGTTTCTAGTGATGAGAAAAATAATTCCTATTGTTACAATATTGGATAAGTCTGATACGGATATTTTAGTTTAGGATACACTTCGAGATATTCATTAGGGCAATGATCTAGTATAACCATATAACCTAGGCCATGATAAAATAGCAATGTATAAACGATCTGAGAATAGATCCATGTTTAAGGAGGCCTCCTTGCTTTAAAATGACTTTGCTGTGGAAGATACTAGAAAAAAGAAGTAGGAATAGCAACTGGAAGTAAATGAGAGAGAGAGAGAGAGAGAGGGTTAAAATATTTTGAAAAATCCACAAGACAATATGGGAAGGCAGTCTGACTGCCTTTGCTGCAGAGCAAGTTCAATCTGTTACCTTTTACAAGCAATACATTAGCTTTAAAAATAGAAAAAATAAAACCTATTTCCTGTTAGGACAGAATACAAGTATTGTGAAAGTTCTTGGAAATGTATGCAAAAACTTGGCAGTTTTTCTAACAGTACTAATGTGCTTTCAAAAATCTGATGTTTGCCTTTCACGCAATAGTGCTTGTGTTTTTAAATATAGTGAACAGCATATGGCCTGCACCTCACTGGTTTGCAAGAGAAAATGCAAACTATATTGCAATGTTTGTTTTTTCTCTTGACTATTCTGACATCTTGAAAATTAGCTCAGTTTCACACTGTTACTGGTTTAATGCTACCTTCTTGAAATAATGTATGGCCATTATTCTTATGAAAAAGCCTAACTGAATTACAAAATAATTAGGTAAGTTCATAGATGATAGGTCCTTCAATAGCTATTAAGGCAAGACAGTCAAGGATGCAACCCCATGCTCTGGGTCTCCCTAAACCTGAGGGTACATCTGCACTGCAGTTAGATACCCACAGCTGGCCCATTCCAGCTGACTCAGGCATGTTGGGCTAAGGAACCCTGTAATTGTGGTGTAAACATTTGGATTCTCCCACCTTACAGGGTTCCTAGAGCCCTGGCTCCAACCCAAGCCCAAACATCTGCAACACAATTAAATATCCCTTTAGCCCAAGCCCTGCACGCCTAAAGCAGAACAACTACTTTACAACTGAAGTACACCAATACATTAAGGCTAAGTCTACACTGCGCAGTCTTGTTCAAGAAGTTATGCAAATGAGGCACGGCGATGAATATCGCCGTGCCTTTTTGCATACCTAATGAGCCACCATTTTTGTGCAAGGTGCTTTTGCGCAAGAAGGAGCTGTCTACACTGCTCCTTCTTGTGCAAAAATCCTCTCTTGTGCAGGAGCCAGTCTGCCACTTATTGCAGGAAGAACGGCTCCTGTGCAAGAAGGGGGTTTTGCGCAAGAAGGAGCAGTGTAGACCGCTCCTTCTTGCGCAAAAGCCCATTGCGCAAAATGGTGGCTCATTAGGTACGCAAGTTAGGCCCAGCGATATGGGAAGCGACTGTCTAGAAAGGAGTACGGCAGAAAGGGATCTAGGGGTTATAGTGGACCACAAGCTGAATATGAGTCAGCAGTGTGATGCTGTTGCAAAAAAAGCAAACATGATTCTGGGATGCATTAACAGGTGTGTTGTGAGCAAGACACGAGAAGTCATTCTTCCACTCTACTCTGCACTAGTTAGGCCTCAGTTGGAGTACTGTGTCCCGTTCTGGGCACCGCATTTCAAGAAAGATATGGAGAAATTGGAGAGGGTCCAGAGAAGAGCAACAAGAATGATTAAAGGTCTAGAGAACATGACCTATGAAGGAAGGCTGAAAGAATTGGGTTTGTTTAGTTTAGAAAAGAGAAGATTGAGGGGGGACATGATAGCAGTTTTCAGGTATCTAAAAGGGTGTCATAAGTAGAAGGGAGAAAACTTGTTCATCTTGGCCTCTGAGGATAGAACAAGAAGCAATGGGCTTAAACTGCAGCAAGGGAGGTTTAGGTTGGACATTAGGAAAAAGTTCCTAACTGTCAGGGTAGTCAAACACTGGAATAAATTGCCCAGGGAGGTTGTGGAATCTCCATCTCTGGAGATATTTAAGAGTAGGTTAGATAAATGTCTATCAGGGATGGTCTAGATAGTATTTGGTCCTGCCATGAGGGCAGGGGACTGGACTTGATGACCTCTCGAGGTCCCTTCCCAGTCCTAGTGTTCTATGATTCTATGATATTCATTGCCATGCCTCATTTGCATATCTTCTTGTGCAAGAATGCGCAGTACAGACGTAGCCTAAGAGAAATAGAATGTAGCTAAAAGGCATTTTAGATTGTATGCTCTTTGGGACAGGTACCTTCTTTTTTTTGTTCGGTTTGTGCAGCACTTAGCACAATAAGGTCACTGTAATATATTCAGCATCTTTGTAACAAATATGTGCTTGATATTCATTCTCTAAGGTCTCTTGGTGAAAATGTAGATTTTTTTTTTTCTCTTGTTGGAACTCAATTCATAAAAAATATCCACATGGGAGTTGTGATTGGCACGTTTTCTAAGGTTAGTTGTCACATTGTATATGTCAGAATCAAATCATTTTATGCATGTGGGCAGCATTTGTTTTTATGGACATTTTTTAACAGCATTCATCACTACAAAATGTAAGTTTTTGAATGCATCTTTTGGTATGTAAGTATTCAGATATGAGTGCGTGGAGAATTACTGCAGGTTGATATCCAAAAAGTGATGCTGAGCTTTGTTCAGTGACTCAGAAGAAAGACCTCTTTTCACATTCTTTCAGAGGCAAATAGTGGCAAATCAGATGTGGTCAGTGGCTTTGGGGTTTACTGTTTATTTCCTTCCCTTCTGAATTTAACTTATCCTCTTTTGTTTTCTTCTAGGTAAAGTGAACACAGCTATTTATTTGGGGGGGGGGGGAAGGGGGAGTACAAAAATTCCCAATTCATTGGGCTAAGGTCAGGGATGGGCAATAATATTTGGTGGGAGGCCACTCCAAGATTTTGGTAAGCGGTCAAGGGCCACACTTTTCTGTGGGTTTAGGATCTAGGTTGGAGGTGGGGTGCAAAAGGGTGCACAGGGTAAGGGACTGGGGTACAGGAGATGCTGTGGGGTCTGAGAGGGTGTTTGGGTTGAGGAGGGGCTTGTGACCTGGGTCAGGGGGATTGGGATGTAGGGTCAGGGAGGGGGTATGGATGCAGGAGAGGATTCTGGCCTGGGGAAGGCATGCAGGAGGGGGTACAGGGTCTGTGAGGGAGCTATCACTTGGAGTAGAGGGTACAGAGTGTTTGGATGGTGATCTGGGGGGAGGGAGTTGGAGTGCAGGAGGGGTTGGGGTGCCAGAGGCAGATGCTGGCTGGGAGGAGTTTACCTAAGTGCCTCCTGGCCAGCAGGCTGCAGCACCTCCAAGGCAAGTGGGGCTCCTTGCCTGCTGCAGCCCCAGCCTGCTTGAAAATACAGCCTGCTCCCTCCATGTGGCTCTCAGCTCCAGGTGAGGGAAGAGGCTTGCGCTGCCCCAGTCTCTCAGGCCAATCTCTCTGTTTCAATTGGCTGGCTGTTTCCAGCCATCTGAGAGATTGGCTGAGGTCACTTCTTCTTGACCGGTTGTTTCTGGCCAATAGGAGTTGAGGATTGGGCTGGGGATGGGGAGATTGCTCTGCAGGGAAGGGGAGACTTTGTACAGAGAGCCACAGGGACTGTAGTTTTTAAACTGTGGCAGCTGCATGTGCCTAGGCTCCAGGCAGGGTGGCTGGATCCAGTGTGGTGGCAGGCCGCATCTGGCCCCTGGGCCATATTTTGCTTAGCCCTGGCTAAGGTGGTCCCTTGGATGATGTCGATGCTTTGAAAAGTATCTTATGGCTAACCTGTCCACTGTCTTGTGTTGTCAGTAAACTGTGTGTTGAATACACAAACATCCCTGATCAGGGGCTACATGCCAAAGCTTAATGTTTTAAAAATTAACTATCTACGAATGTATATATTGCAGTACACTTATCTGTTACCAGAGTCTTATTTCTTGGACGCTAAAAAGATATTCTGTGGAACAACCTACATCGTTGTATGTTAAAAACACATTTTAACACGTATGTCTATAAGTTAGACTTTATTGTTTCATGTTGAATAGGTACTTACAATTTCATGCTACAGGGTCTTTCTGATCATAAGAAATTTCTGTAAGGATAAACTGCTCCTTGGTAATTTAATAATGTTGATTAATTTTAGTGCATAACTAATTGGACCTTCTTGAGAGCAATGCACATATTATTCGAGTGTGCTGAATAGTATAATAATACTAGCGAAATCTACCTTACAGGGGTTGGATAGAAAAATCCTGCTGTTCACTAAGAACATCTCTTGTGACACTTACTACATTGGAAGTAAGACTGAAAGCTGTGGCTCACATGTGAGATGAGAGAATAAAGTGAACTAAATTCAGCATATTGTCACATGGTCTTCACATGACTGTTATCAAAGCAGTTAGCTACATCGGAAAAATGGTTCAGATCTTAGAAGGTGAAGAGGAAAAACAAACTTTTCCCAGTTAGTTTTTTTTCTAGGCCAAAGTGGGTCTGAGTTTAATTTTCATGGGTTGTCTAGTTTTGTCTCATTTAAAATTACAAGGTACTTATGCAAACTGTTTCAAAACCATGCTTTCTTCCTTGGCTGTTCGTTCATGGGATGAGCATGTTGGCCATCTGTATTGCTAGCCATGTGGACCAGAGACCATGTGAGGTTCTCATCTCCACCAACCCAGTCTACAGCAAGCAAATTGAGAAGCTAACGATTAAGTATATTCCATCTCTAACTTCTGTGATAGTGGATCTTAATGTTGCGTTGCTTCCTGTGACAACCACAGTTCTTCCTCTTTCTTAAAAGCAAACAGCAGACACACGCACAAATGGACTGCCTAAAATTAGTCAGTTTCAAAATGCGAGTTTGAAAGTAGCTGTGCATCATTACACAATCCCCCTACCAATTTGTATGGTTTTACAATTAATTGTATTTTTCTATTACGTTTTCTCTTTCTTGTTTGTGTTGGCCTTTCATTTTCACTCTCTCATTTCTCCTTTTGCATGAATGTCACAAAGTAAACTAAGGGATAGAAGGAGGAGGATCTATTTTTTTCCAGTTAATCTAAAATCACTGTAATGGAAAAGTAGTATAGTTTTCTAATAATAGCAAGTAACAATTTTCAAGGAGTCTGATTTTTTTTTTTTTTAATTTTAAGTTAGTGTTTAATTTTAAGTTAACACATATCCCTATAGTGTATGTTTATGTAAGCTATGGTGCCATCAGCGACCTGTTTTATTTTATGTTTTTGCTACCTGAGGAAGATTATTTTTTAATGTGTAAACTTATTCCTCTTACGTGTTACGATCAAGGACCCAAATCCTGCTGGTTTTTGTGGCATAACTAAGGGCATGTCTGCACCGGCAAGTTTTGTCATAAAAAAACCCTTTTTGGTGACACAAATTCAATAGCGTTCACACTGCAACACAACAAAAATAATGAAAAACACCCAGTTTTGGCGACAAACTTCCACTTCTGTGAGGGACTTTTTTTCTGTCCCTCTCCTGTTGATAATCTTGCATTGTGTACTACAAAAGGAAGCTTTTTTTGCCTTTATTTAACTCCAGGATTTTTCTCACAATGCCCAAGTAGCCACTCTGGACAGCACTTTGAGATCTGCTGCCAGGTAAACAGCAGTTAGCTCCTCCTTCGTGCAAACCCCAGGAACTTCAAATTCCATTTCCTGCTGGTTGGCTTGGCACTGAGTGCTCTAAAGGCTTCTTCCCAGCTGATAATGGCTGGCTGTCATTCCAAATGCTCTTGTGCTTGGATCACTACCACGGAGCTTTCGGATCTCAGCAGTGTGTAAGGAGAGAAGTCTTTGCAATCCGAGCTGAAAGTGACCCATAGGAAACAGAATACCTATGGCCACGTTTCTCAATTCTTGTGTGTGATCAGGACACACCGAAGTGCAGAGAAAAGATAAAGTAGCTGAGGCAGTCATACTATAAACCTTGTTGTTCTGGTGCTGCACCCAAGACATGCCGTTTTTATAAAAAGCTGGATGCAATCCTTGGTGGAGACCCCACTTCCACCACTTAGAGCCCCGTGGATTCTTTGGAGGCATGAATTCATCAGAAGGAGGACTTAACCTGGAAGAAGAAATTATAGATTAAGAGATGGGGCTCACAGGAGGGTCGCCTGATGTGGCAGGCAGCCAGGAACTGTTTTCAAGTGCATGGTGAGTCTCAGCAGCAGCTTGAGGCGGAGCAGGAAGCAAGGGAAGAGAGGCAGAGTAAGAGGCTCTGCCTTGGGGATTGCAGCAGGTGAGAGGTCACAAACGAAGGGGGATGGCTGTGTTTCTGTGAGCTGGCATAGCCCTGCATAGTTAGACATTGTGTCCAATCAGGGTGTCGATGCACACCAAGATGTCAATTGAATCCTAAAGAGAGATGCTCTAGAAACTTTTGGCTGAGGTATTTATTTTCTCTCACAGATTCCGTGGCAGTGCTGCTGTGTCCCGTCTCTCCCTACCCCCTGCTATGATATTCTCCCATATCGTTCTTCAGTCAGTACTGAAGGAACCAAAGCGGCACATAAAGAGCAAGGCAACTCCCAACAGAGCCCAAGTTTCGCTGCTTATCCTCGGGAGTGAGATATCAGAGTGATGCCAGCCTGTGGACAAGTGGGGCATCATTACAATTATTTCCATGCATATCTGCTGCACAAGACAGGGGTGTATTTTCTTATGCCCCAGTGTACACCCTTCATTTCCTCCTTTACCTTCCCTAAAACTCACCATGTTTACAGTGCCTGCAGAGATGTGTGTCTCTCATGGGTCACTGGGAAAGTGGCAGTGTATGTTGAAAGGTGCTTTTGAGTGAAATGTTTCAACCTGAAGCGGGAATTTTCCAGTCCCTCTTTCATTACATTCTGTGTTGCAGAGGAGGCCTTGAGAACTCAGAAAAACTTCTCCCACTGACAGACTGTGTCAACTGAGGAGGAGACAGAGGCAAAATAGGTAGGAAATTGTGAGGGAGGTTTTGAACCATTCCAGAAAGGGAGGAGAGATGGGAGACAGAAATGAGATGCCACTGACCGGATGATCAAAGTTATGGAGGAGCAAACAGAGATGCTGAAGTGTTTAATCAAGATGCAGAGTGAACACAAGTGGTATTGACCTCCCTTGCAACAAATATAAAATTCTTTGTCCAGCAACCCACCCTTTACATTCTCTCACTCTTCACTGTCAGGGAATGCATAATTTCCGCCGCACTTGATTCCCAATCAGAGTTGTGACTATGCCAGTTGTGAGGCTTTACCCTAACCTAAACTCTCCTTTACCAGTAAACATTCATCCTTGGTGTGTGACTGTCATTTGCAGTGATTGATAAAGGTAAACATTATTAATGGAACACTGATTTTATTTTCTGATTCACAACTGAAACCAATTGCTCAGGCCCCAGTGAAGGCTGTCACATCTCTTTCTTTCATAGGAATGTGTTACTCTGAATGAAGAGTAGGATGCAGCTGGGAATCCATCCCAAAAGAAACATTTAAGCACTCCTCATTGTCAGAGTGGTTCCTCAAAGCTTCCCTGATGTTAATGGCAGCCCTGTGAGTTCATCTGACAGCCCTAGAGTCTGGCCACTCAAATTGAGCGCCCAAGTGCTATGCCTCAGTGCTCCGCACATGAACAAACATTTCACCCTTATTTTCACGCAGATTATGTAAACAGCATGGGGCTATAATCATGGGGATATGATCCTCCATCAGGTCCAGCCTGCCGTAGACACACCTCTGTTTCCCTTTCAATCTACCAAAGGCACAATCCACTACCATGGAGCATACGCTCAGACTATTGTTGAACTGCTCCTTGCTGCTGTCCAGATGCCTCCTGTAAGGCTGCATGACACAGGGCTGTAAGGGGTGAGCCAGGTCAATCAGGATCACTATGGGCATTTCCACATCCCACAGTGTAATTTTGTGGGCTGGAAAGAAAGCCCCTGCCTGCAGCTTTCTGTACAGTTCAGTGTTTGTGAAGATGCATGTGTGTTCATTCTTTCCAGACCATCATGCATTTATATCTGTGAAATGCCCATGGTGATACACAAACATCTGAAGCACCATTGAGAAGTATCCCTTCTGGTTGATGATGCATTCTGTGGCAAGTTGGGCTGATGCTACAATTGAATGTGTGTGCCATCAATTGCCCCACTTGGTTAGGTAAGCCCATCTCTGCAAAGGTCCAATTGTGGTCATCCAAGTTTCCCAGAGTCACAGTCCTCTGCAGCAAAATGTGACTTCCTCTCCCCAAATTGATTTGAAACAGAATAGTAGCAATCGGGAGTTGCCAACTTCCAGACAGCAATTGCCACGGGTGTCCTTGTGCCACAATTCAGGGGCCAGCTCAGCACACAGCTCCAGGAAGGTGGCTTTGCACATCCTAAAATTATGTGGCCACTGGTCTTCATCCCACACCCGCATGACAGTGCAATCACACCAGTCAGTGCTGGTTTCCCTAGCCCGAAAGCAACTGTCTATCCTGCACAGATGTTCTGTGACAGCCAAATGCAATGCCAGGTTGCTGCTGTCCATGTCACTCAGTGTTGTCTGCCTGCAACACTTCTTCCTCTGTCCTGTAATTTCAACAGTAGCTCTGCTGCAGTGTGTGATGGCCTCACAACATTCAACTCAGCATAGGAGAGAAATGTGGCATGCATGATTTCTCATAGCTGATACTGGAGTGCACGGCAAAGACTGGCAGTTTAATAAATAGCGTGAAAGGGAGCCAGAAGTTGCTGGAGGGGTAGGAAACAAAGTGCCTGATGAGACACTTTTCACATTCCCAAGATGCTCTGCGCTCCATTCCACATACCTACAGTTCCTAGTGAAAGATATCGGTAGGCACTGTAGGATGCATATCCACGTTGCGTTGTACAGTCTGTTGATGAAGGAGCTAAACATGTGGCTATGCTCTGTTGACAAAGGGAGCTAGCATAAACGTGCTTTGGGAACTTTTTTTGTGACTTTTCTGTGTTAACATTAATTGCCAAAACTTTGCAGTGTAGACATGCCCTTAGAAACAAACCTTTTATTTCCAGCTGGCTTTAAGTCTACAGAATGGAATATACAGACTACAAAAAGAAGGGGCAAAAGTCAATATTAGAAAACCTGTTTGTTGGCAGTGATTAAATAATGCTGTTAATATTTTCTATGCTCTCCTATGCATTCTAGAACATTAGCCTGTTGAATGTACCCACTCATAGCCACTGATAGAGAACCACCTAACAAAAAAAAATTTATACTTAAAAAATTGCTAGCTGTGCATGTGTATTAAAATATAGATATTCTTAATAATGGAACAGACAATGTCTTCAGTGATTAAGAAAAGCATCTGAAACCTTTTTTAATGTGCTTGCTGCTTTTTGTAATTGCTAAAAAAAAAAAAGTCACTTAGGCAGTTGCACTGCTTCAACTCTCTTAGGGTGTGTCTAGACTACAGGGCTTCGTCGACGGAGCCATGTAAACTAGTTTACCCGACATAGTCAATGAAGCGGGGATTTAAATAATCCCCGCTTCATTAAAATAAAAATGGCTGCCACGCTGTGCTGACAATCAGCTGATCCGGCTCAGCGTGGCAGTCTAGACGCGGATCAGTCGACAAGGGAAGCCTTTGTTGACTGCTCCCTTATGCCTCGACAAGGCTTCCCTTGTCGACCGATCCGCGTCTGGACTGCCACGCTGTGCGGGATCAGCTGATTGTCAGCACAGCGCGGTGGCCATTTTTATTTTAATGAAGTGGGGATTCGCTTCATTGACTGTCGAGTAAACTAGTTTACATGGCTCCGTCGACGGAGCCCTGTACTCTAGATATACCCTTAGTGGTAATGTCAAAAAGCAGAAACAATTAATAATTAAACTCTGCTTTAGCTTAATTTATGCTGTTAATATTTTGATCAAACAACATTTTTGGTACATAGGAAGAACACTAACAGAATAAGTACCCATGTAATGAGAGGCAGCATAGTGGATTGTGTTTAGAGATTGGGAACCATAAATTGAGATCTAATTCCGGCATTGTCACTTGAGCGTCGAGCAAATCATTTAAGCTCCTTTCACTCTATTTCCCGTTTCTAAAAGGGGATGATACTTTTCCTAAATTCATTGGTATTGTGGCAACCATTCAGCATTTTGAAAACATAAAAGCATTTAGATAATAGGGATGTGAACAGTAGTTGGCAGCTTTGCAGGGAGGAGGGGGAGGCTGCCAGCTCCAAAGATAACCATTAGGACAAGTTGGCTACAACTTGGTGAGAATAGCTTATTTTTTCAAATGCTAAAGCAGCCGTGGCCAACCTGAGGCTCAGGAGTCGCATGCGGCTCTTCTTCCCCCCCACCATCCGGGTGCGTTTTGTGAACCCCCCCTTCCCGTGGCTCGAAAGCCGTCCCCGCGCCCCCAAAAACACCCCTCTCTTCTCGGCTTCCTGTGCTGACCTGGGCAGGGGAGCTGTCTGGCGCATCCATGAAAGCTGCAAAAATAAAGATGGCGACAGGCGGTGGGAGCCTGCTGTGGCCAAAAAGCCTCAAAACACATTTAAATGCAGTTTCTTAAAGGGGCAGAGCCTTTTTTAGAGGGTGTTTTTTTTGGTTTTGTTTTTTCTTGACCAAACGTGACCTGCGGCTCCTTTTAAAGGGGCAAAAGGGGCAGTCCCCTTTTTAAAAAAAACAACAACAACTTTTCCCTGGCTCTTTGCACTGGATCTACTGCAGGTTTTCGCCTTCCTCTTTGCCCTGGAGGTTTTTTGCCTTCCTCTGTAGCATGGGGCACGGGTCACTAGCGGGAGGATTCTCTGCATCTTGGGGTCTTTGAACCATCGTTTCAAGGACTTCAATAGCTGAGATATAGGTGAGAGGATTATTCTAGCAGTGGGTGGGTGAGATTCTGTGGCCTGCACTGTGCAGGGGGTCAGACTAGATGATCAAAATGGTCCCTTCTGACCTTAAAGTCTATGAGTCTATCTTGGCTCTTTGCCCAGAATGGGTTGGCCACCCCTGTGCTAAAGCCTGAAATATAAAAAGATCCAAAAGCTCAAAAGACCCTAGAAAAGGGAGGGGTATATTGCATGAGCTGAGAGAATGGGGTGGTCTGGATGTTCAGAGAAAGAAGACATACAGAACAAACTTTTTCTCCCTGCCACAGATGGAATTAGCTGCTGAAGTGAACTGAGACTGTGCAAGTGGGCCTCTTTTTACCTCTTGCTTAAATAATAATAAGCTAGATAATTTCATGGAGGTTAGGTCCATAAAAGGCTATTAGCCAGGGGATAGAAATGGTGTCCCTGACCTCTGTTTGTCAGAGGCTGGAGAAGGATGGCAGGAGACAAATCGCTTGATCATTGTCTTCGGTCCACCCTCTCTGGGGCACCTGGTGCTGGCCACTGTCGGCAGACAGGCTTCTGGGCTAGATGGACCTTTGGTCTGACCCAGTACGGCCGTTCTTATGTTCTTATGAATAAATTATGCTTTGTTTTGAGGAAGCTATTCATGTTGCTACAAATGTGCTGCCACAGGTGGTATTTTATATCAGTAACAGCTGCCAGACTGATCAGTGGCCAAGAGTTTTGTCTTTGGGTTTTTTAATAACTATAATGTGTTCGCTGATTTTTGAATGTGAAGCTTTTTGTGAGCTCTCTCATAGTGGAGCATATTTTAAAATGGTGGAAAGTCTTGTGCCAAAAATGGATGTACACTTGAGATTTGTCTTGGCAGATGGGGTGTTTAGAGTTTGCCTGTAGGACAGGTCACAACTCCAAATATTTGCCCCTTCTAACCACCCTAGCTTGCAGCTGTAAATTGACATCAGTAGAGATGATACATTTCATCCATTTCCCTCACAGAAGTAAATTAATAAAGAATAATACTATATACATATTAGAGACTATTTGGTACTTACTCTCAGCTGGCGTGTTGCATGATACCTTAGAAGGGGTGACAGGTATCTCTAAAATGATGGCAGATGCCATCTTTTTTTTTCTTCCTCAGTGGACTTTGTCCCATATCATCTAAATAGGACCGCTTCAGAACAGGGTTGTTATGGTTTTTGCTGTGCATATAACTCCACCTGTGAATTGAATGTTGTGTCAGCTGATCAATAGACAAATACTAAGGCTGCACAGTTAATCTCTGTAACTAGCACATGGTTCTGGGCATCCAGGTTAGTCCAGAGCTGTTGGATACATTCACACAGCCTTATTTTGCTTACTGTATTTGCACTTGCCTGTGTATCTGGGGACCTATCCCAGGGCTCCTAGTAATGAGAAACAGCCTAAGATTCCCCCTTCCCCCCAGTCTGTTTTGAATTAAGGGAAAAGTTGTGTGTCCTTTAGTAGGGAATTGTAGGAAGGCTATTGGAGGATTACTTGCACTAGAGTGTTTTTTGCTTGCATCCTTTCTGCAAAGTGTGTCGGTTTTAGCTCAAGTTAAAGCAGAGCCTGAGGAAATTAAGCTAACTTTGGGGTTAACTCATTTCCAGACCTAGGTGAGAGGTAATTTTGCTGCCTTGCTTGGACAGTAAGGGGGGAAGGGGAGAGTTAAGGTTAAATCTGAGTAAGAGAAATGTGAAATCCAAGAAGTGAGGGAGACACCAAAAATGAATGAATAGCTGACAAAGCGAAATTATATTTGGATTAGCTCCTCTCTAGTTTGGTCAAATAGGAAGAGTTAAACAAAGGGGCTGCTAAGTGCCATTTAAAGTGGGAGGAGCACACATGGTGTGTGTGGAAGAATGAGTCTGCCCATAGCAGCTCCTGTCCCATAGGGCTGGCTCACCTTAGTGCTCTGGCCAGTTCTCTTTCACTGCAGCGTATAAACGGAGCCAATCCCCAGTGACACCCTGTCCCCTTCCTGACTTGGCCCAAGCTCAAGGGCCAGAAAGAGTTCAGACCACGGCCTAGGCCACAAAGATGGGGGGCCACTTATGTATAAACATTTGTTTTTTGGGTAGCATCCATGAGGTGCTAGGTGCTTCACAAACAACCAGGATGAGGCAGTCCTTGCTCCAAGGAGCTCAGACTCTCAGTAAAGCGGTTGATTTTCTTGGGCGTTAGCACAGCGTTGCCAACACTGTGATTTTATCATGAGTCTTGAGATATCCAGGTATTTCTCTTAAAGCCTGAGATCTTGGAATCATGCAATCGATCATATGAGAAATTAGGGCATTTATTTTTGAGATGGGGAGGGGAAAGAGTAAAATTCTAGCCCTGCTGCTTTCAAATAAGAGCATGAAAAACATGAACTTTTACAAAAACTCAAACTATATGGAAAATAAAATTTTATCCAAAGGTTTTTTTTTAATTATGTTTTTTAAGCTAACCTCAACTAGAAAGCTTGAAGATGGGAGTATTGAGAAACTCAGTCTCTCCCAAACTGTACTACAAATGTAGGAATCCTTGAACCATTTGAAGATGGTGTTGATGGGAGAAGAGTACTTCCCACCACACCAACCTTGCCAATCAAAGCTGAAAGCAAGCACTTGTTCCTAAGAACAAATGTTTTGTGCTAATGCCTGTGCTGTACATTGGCAGCGATGAACATGAAATAGAGGCATATAGATAAACCCCACAATTATTAATAAGTGGGATATTTGGAACTTTTTATGGTTATGTACAATCAAAGGAGGGGTTTGTTACACCAGATAGTTGTGTATCTACATTGTGCAGTTAACCTGAGCTCTTTGCCACGATTTTAGGTCCCTTTTTGGCATTAAACTTGGGGAAGGCTTTGCCCTTAGACCGTCCATCAATGTAGTTCTTCCCCCCCCCCCCCCCCCCCCCCCCCCATCTGTCACTGCTCCACATCCCCCCCCACTCCCAGGAGTGTAATTATAGTGCTGTGTTAGGAGGTGCAGCAGTGGAGTGGAAATGCAGTCCTTAACAGCACTCTTTGACAAGCCTGTTCTTCCAGTTGCTTTGCCAGCATAGTGGCTTGAGCACCACATGTTAACTGTGCTGGGTGGGTCATGGCAGATTCTGTTAATAGCCAGTTGTAGGATCTCAGAAAAGTTGAGGATGTTTATTCTGTCCAGATAATGAACAAGTTAAATCAATATCTTTGTGCCATACTGTGCTTCAAGATAATTTGGTTAAACAGAGTTAAGTCAACCGGGGAGGGTTTTTCCATTGTTTGTTCTAACCCGTAAACCTTGTCACATTATTGATTTTTTTCTTAACTTGTAGAACCAGGATCTGAAGCACTTTAAGGCATTTAGCATTTCATAAAACAGAGGCGGTATTCAAAGGCAGAACTGTCAATAGCCATGAATCACAGGGGTCAGTAAGCATTACAGATGTTTAAGAGAAAACCTCATGCGACTGATTCTCCCCTCACTCCCAGCTCAATAACAAACAATATTAGGAATTATATATGGAAAATTACAAACCAAATTGGGTAAGTACTAGGGGGGTAAGAGTGTAGCCGTTTAAACGGGTAATCAGTTACCCAAACTGTTACATGCAGCTCCCAAGGAACCAGCTGCTGCTTAAAAGCCAGCTACAGGTGCATACCAGCTCCTGGTAAGCTGATTGCTCCCCTATGCTGTTGCCTCTGATACAGAGGCAGCAGCACAGGGCAGCAGGTGGGAGCCAGACCACATGGGGAGCTGGCTTAAAACCACATTCACAAATTGTTTATCTGTTAACCTGGGTTATCTAATAACTACTCCGTCTTTGGAATCTCCCTCTAACTTGCCTGAAATAATAACATTTCATAGGAGTTCTCTGTAACACATAAGATTCTTGGATCGCCACACTTTCCTCAGTAGCTGACCCTCTGATGTAAAGACACAAACTCCAGGTTATTATGGTTTGAGTCAAACTGCATATCCAGTTTTTCAAGCACTGTGTAGTAGTTGCTTGCCCTCAATCTAGAACTTCTTTCCACATATTACAGAAACTCTGGAAACTCTAGATTGCACTCTCTAGAAAATTCAAGGCCTATAAGATACAATATTTACAACACTTAGGGTGCATCTACACTGCAGGGCTTACCTTGAAATAAGCTTCACAAATTGAGCTACGTCAATTGTGTATCTTATTTCGAAACAGCTTATTTTGAAATAGGGAGCACCTGCACAGCACTCATTTCAAAATAGAGCACTCTTCCTCCGACTTCCCTTACTCCTTGTACAGTGAGGGTTACAGGAGCTGGAGTAAAGTTCTCCAAGGTGCCAGTATTTCGACATTATTTCAAAATAACTGCCTGCTGTGTAGACGCGGACTAAGTTATTTCAAAATAACACTAATTATTCCGAAATAATGTTGCTGTGTAGAAGAACCCTTAGATGCTCAGATCCAATATAAAATAAAGGTGATTAACTTTCTTCTGGGCCACAAAATAACAAGAGTGAATTTCAGAGGGGTAGCCATGTTAGTCTGCATCTTCAAAAAACAGCGAGGAGTCCTGTGGCACCTTAAAAACTAACAGACTTATTTGGGCATAAACTTGCATCTGACAAAGTGGTTTTTACCCACGAAAGCCTATGCCCAAATAAATCTATTATTTTTTAAGTTATTTTTTTGAAGAGTGCATTAGTTTACTTTATAGTCAGGCTGTTGTAAGACTTTCTTGAATCCACGCTAATTTTCTAATGATAGCTAGTTTGTTTAAACCTTTATATTGCATTTCACTAGTAAATGGTAGGTTTTGATATAACATGAAGGTCAACAACATAGCTTTATGTTTTTGCCTCTAGTTGTGTGAAATTTGGGTTTTGCTCATGCAGAATCATTGTATAGAAGAATGCTAAAGTAATCATTGCACTTTAAAACTGTTAGGCCACAGAGTTGAGCTTTGGTCTAGGGAACTAGTACAATAACATCAGTAGTTTTGCACAGATCTGCATTTTGGTTCTACTGTTTAGACTAGGAATGTGAAAGGTTAACCAGTAAATATCACACTTAATGGGTGATGGTTACCGGTTCCCATTAAGTGGTGGGGGCTGGAGCAGCTCCCTGCCTGCTGTGGGCAAGGGGCTGCTCCAATCCCACAGAGGGCCCGCTGTGGGCAGGAGGTGGCTCCAGTGTCTGGATCCTGGGTGCCCGACAGGGGGAGCAGTCCTTACCTGCGGCAGGGGCGCTCCAGCCCCCTTTAATCGGTTAACCGGTTAATCATAAGGTTTAACTGGTTAAGCAATTAAAAGGGATTTTACATCCCTGGTTTAGACTGTAATATTTAGTATGCAGAGAAACTAGGTGCATTCCAATTCTTGAGGGGGGGGCTAATCCCTGTGCTGCTTTTTATGGAACCTGTGAGTAATTTACAGTGACAGGACACTGGGCTAGATGGACCTTTGGTCTGACCCAGTGTGGCTGTTCTTGTGTTCTTATCTGGGTAAGTCCTCAGTGTGAAAGAAATGATTCATCTCATCCTCCCATGTACATATTCACAGGCAAATCAAAGTGATCAGTCTCTCCACTATATCCTAACACGTTTGGTACAGATCAGTGTATTTTGTAAATGAGGTGCTATTGCTGACCTACTCACCTATTATGCTTTCCTTTTCAGAATCAAGGCTATTGAAAGCCCCAACAAAGATGACGACACACAGTGGCTGACCTATTGGGTTGTGTATGGCATCTTCAGCATAGCAGAATTCTTCTCTGACATCTTTCTGTCCTGGTTCCCTTTCTACTACATGTTGAAGGTTTGTTAGTTCACCCCTTTTCCTTAAAATAAGAATTTCAGTATATTAGTGTAATATCTACTAAATAAGTAAATGGCAGTAAGATTCTCCAGTACCGGGTCATAGTTAACTTTTAGACTGATTACTATATCGATTTTCATTTTAACACACTGAGAGCAAACTGCAACGGTGACAGTTTCTTGAGGTTAGCGGGTGATGGAGGAAATTGACAAGAGTTACTGTGAGGATGAGCACACAGCATGTGTAGCACAGGAAATCTGATTCTCTAACCAAAATTTAGCTAGACAAGAGGACTGTATACCATGCTGTCAAGGGACTCAAGGCATTGGTCTCCACTTTAAGGGATTAGCAGAAGTAACTCCGAAGACAGCAATAAAAAGTATAAATCCAGGGGGAGAGGGAGGCACTGGGATGAGAAGGTGAAGATACAGATTTGGAATATATATGTCTTGTCTTTCTGAAAGAGAAGATCTGGAGCTACAGTACCTTGCCACTGAATTGCAGCACCATGAACACTCAGCAAGCTGTAAATAATCAGCTACACTTTAACTACAGACTATAACTTCCCTAATATGCTTAAGGTTGTCTTTGCCAACAAAAATGCCATATATTATTAGACTTTCTCAAACTGCATTGTGTGTGTTCATTTCAATAGGCCATTTTTAAAAACACTTCTGGGTGGAGGAAGTTCTACTGGACAATTGACTGCTATGTACTTTCTGTAGAGCCCTCATTTAGGTGCTGGTGGGCAGGCAGCCCAGCTCAGTCTTGGCTCCCGAACACTACCCCTGCTATGGTTCTGCAAGGAAAGTATTATTGCAGAGCTGCAGCCAGGGTATCTCCCAGGAGCCAGCACGAGTTGGGACTGAGCCAGGCTGCCTTGACTGCTGGCTCCTAAAATGCTCTTCATGCAGAGCTGCAATGGGGGGTAGTTGCCGGACGTGGCCCAAGCCAGGACTGAGTGCTTGCAGTGCTAACCCTTATTAATTAATCGTGTAGTCAACAATTTTTTTGTCAACTACATGATTAATTTCTTTTCTTAACCTCCCTAGACTGCAGTAAGATACAAGGTTTGATATTCTTTCCCAGAAAACACCTTATTTTAAAGACAAGTTTCTACACAAATCCCTTAGCTGAACTGTTCAGTTGATCCTGGCTAAAGATTCACAAGGAAACTGTTGTCCCTCTCTGAAAGGGCCATGCTTTTTCCTCGCAAGGGTTTAGTTCATTTATGTAATGTTATGACTGTGCATTCATTGTAAAAAAAAACTTTGGGGAGGGGATGATGTTGTGGGTTTTGTTTTTTTTTAATATACCAAGTTAACTAACTTGATGTAAAATCCTTGTGGATATAAGACAATTAGTTTTTAATCTGTATGTCCCTATTTGAAATAAACTCCAGATATAAGGAGTGGATCTTGGTGTGTGGGTAAGGTGCAAGGTGGTGCGGGGTTTTGTGCAGTAAAGTCTAAACCAGAGCCTCAAAAGATCAGGTTGTTCATTAGAAACATGGGAATCAGGAGAGCTTTGAAACTCAGTACTATAACTTTTTTTTACCTGAAGAAAAAGATTAAAGTTGTCTTATAACCCCTTTGATACTTTAAGGATTATGTCACCATGACAACTTGATTTTGAAAACTACAACAGAAGATTTACTCCCTCAAAATAACTGAAAAATTGATTAAAATGTACTTGGTTTCCTTGCCTTGTAATGATCAAACTCTTTTAGGCACTATCATGCAGAGAGCCATGTAACTACCAAAATGATAATTGGGTGTTTTTCCCTAATGGCCATTTCTTCACTCACCTCAGTAAAGAATAGCTATAACCATGTGATCTGTTGGAAAATTCAAAAGGAAATCTGAAGTGTAGCAAAGAAAATGGAGACGTGCCACAATCCTTTTATAAAGGACAAGATAAGTGCACAGTTAACTTAAAGCAATGCGTCAGTGTGATGTATTTGGGTTTTGATATGGCTAGAGACCTCTTCAATGTTTTTAAAGAAATAAATACTACTGGGGATTGTGTGATTTTTTTTTTTTTTTTTTTTTTTTTTTTTAATGGGAGACTTTAACTTCGCAGATACAGATTAGAGGACAAGGGCTACTAATAATAGTAGAACCCAGAATTTCCTGGATGTGGTAAGATGACAGCTTTTCTTCACTGAATAATTGATGAACCATCAAGAATTGATGCCATTTTAGATTTGATGTTGGTGAGCAGTGAGGATCTCATAGAAGAACTGGTTGTAGAGGACAGCCTTGCTTTGAGTGAGCATGAGAATATTTATTTTAAACTAAAAGTGGAAGGATAAACAAAGATAGATCTGCAGCTAGGGTCCTTGATTTCAAGAGAGCTAACCTGAGGGGGGGAGAATTAATTAGGGAAGTGAAGTTAACTTAAGAACTCAAGGATCTGAATGTGCAGGAGGCTTTCACAAGCAAGGGGGAAAAATCATAGGGAAGAGTTGCAGACCAATCTTTTCAAACAGGTGATTTTTTTTTTTTAGACATTTTGCTATCCTTTTAAGAATGGAAGATGAGCGGGATTATCAAGGAAGGCTACCTCTTGGAGGTCAGAAAGTATAGAGATAAAATGAAAAACTTCCAAAAGCCAAACAGAATTGGGCCTTGCAAAGGGAATTAAAACAAAATAGTAAAATTTGCAGGTTTAAATTAGTATTGATGGTGAATTCTCTGTAACTTGAAGTCTTTAAACCACGATTTGAGGACTTCAGTAACCCAGCCAGAGGTTATGGATCAATAGAGGTTCTGTGGCCTGTGATGTGCAAGAGGTCAGACTAGATGATCATGATGGACCCTTCTGACCTTAAAGTCTGAGTACACTGAAAACCTGTTTGTGAACAGTTAAAGAATATGATCTATCCCTCTTGTTCAGGAGTTTTCTAAAGCTCACTAGCCTCCAGGTGTGCTGCTATAAAAAGATCTGTATTTGGTCCAGTTTGTGAATTCTAACCCCTTAATATCAGAGTTTCTATAATGTAGGCAGGGTTGTTCCAACCACCAATTAAAATTGCCTGACACTTCCATTAGAAAGCCCTACTTTGAGTTGCTTTATAACTTTAGCAAATTTCAACTCTTGAGGCTGAAATTTCCCAAACTGTGTGTCTGCCTCAAGCTGAAAGAAATAACCTTAAATTATAGCAAGGGAGGTTTAGGTTGGACATTAGGAAAAACTTTCTAACTCTGTCTAGTTAAGCACAGGAGTAACTTTCCTAGGGATGTTGGGGAATCTGCATCATTAGAGTTATTTAAGAGCAGGTTAGATAGACATGATCTAGATGGTGCTTGGTCCTGTTGTGAGTGAGGGGACTGGACTTGATGGTTTCTCAAGGTTCCTTCCAGTTCTGTGATTCTCCTGAATCTTATCCTTCCTCTCTTAATGCCAATCTTGATTTTGTGTTTTCTGTGCAGTGTGGTTTTCTGGTGTGGTGCATGGCTCCAAGCCCTTCCAATGGAGCAGAGTTGCTCTACCACCGAATTATCCGTCCTTTCTTCTTGAAGCATGAGGCTCAACTGGACAATGTAGTGAAGGATCTGAAAGATAAAGCTGCAGAGACTGCGGATGTCATTACTAAAGAAGGTGAGACCAGGAATGTAAACCTGACCTCAAGGACTGGGAATTTACCTTGACAATTTCAGGGCTGACACCTGTCAAACAATTTTTTTGTCTTAAAAGATACTGATTTGGCAGGGGTTTGTATTGCTTTGGTTCTTGTAGTGAAATTCACTTGAGGCCAAAGTAAAGGGGAGAGAGGACTTAGATGTAGAGAATACTTCTTTCATGTGTGTCCGTGCTAAGCAACAGAACCCTTTAAGGACACTGCTTGCATGAAATGGTCCAGTTGTTTTGCTTGTCCGTACAACTGCTTAGCATGTCCATAAAGTTGTGGTGTTAGGGAGAACAACACAGGAATAATCACTTCATTCAGCACATTGCACAAGGCAATCCCTACAACTACAGCTATTGTAATGAATTCTGGGTCACCTGAAGTACTTAAGAATGTGGTGCTGTGGAAGAACTGCCAGATGTTTAATATGACGAGTTGTTATTACTTGGAATTCAGCTCTTGAGGTGAAATAAGTGCCTGCATTTTTCCTCTCCCAGAAACCAAAATGCTCAATCCAACATTTTCTTTAATTAAAGACAACAAAAACAGTGATTTACATCTCTGGAGAAAAGTGAAATCTCCATAGTGACTAGATGTACAATTGCTTGAGCTAAATGGTTTGGAGAGGCTGGCATGGAGGGAAGAAGGCTGGAGGCTGTTCAGTCCTTATTTAGCTCCCAAGGAAGCCAGGCAGGAAAATTGCACTGTCCATGTCTCATGTAAAATACGTATAAAAGGGGATGTAGCTGAACTTGCTGGAGTGTTAGCGCCTTTCTCCCTTCAGATTTAGAATTTATTTAATAATTTTTGGAATTTTCTGAAAATTTGAAACATTTGAATACTAAATAAAGTATCTTTGATTTCCTCATTATTCTCTAATCCTTCAGTTGTCCTACCTGAATGTAAATGACTCATTCCTTATCTGTTGTTCCTATCCTTTCTGAGACAAACACCTCCCATTTGGTAAACTAGGTTTAAAGCACGGTAACTTCTTTCTAGAGATGTAAGAAGTAGCCATTTAAATGGATAACTGATCAGCATGACCTTACCAGTTTACCAAACAGTTACATATGGCTCCAGGAGCAAGGTGACAGGTGGGAGCCAGTACATGCTGGGAGCCAGCTGGCTCCCAGGCCTGGCCAAAGAGTTTGCGGGGCTCAAGGTGGCATGTTGTGGTTGGCTGCACCGCATGGCCAGGTGGCTTCCAGCCAGGGCAGCAAACGAGCAGCCAGGCAAGCAGGGGTAGGTGGATGCCAGGCAGCACGAGGCCCTGGAGGCGCGGGGCCCAAGTCAACCGCCTTGCTCGCCTTGCCCTAAGGCCAGGTCTGCTGGCTCCTGACATGCACTGGCTCCCAGGGAGCCAGCTGCCACTTCACACTGTTGCCTCTGTACCAGAGGCAGCAGCATGGGGTGGCAGGCAGGAGCACCGGTATGTGTGGGGAGCCTGCTTACAGGCCAGCTCCCAGCATGCACTAGACCCCCTGGTAGATTTTTATATCTCATCTGCAGTATATAGTGATTACCCAGGGTACTTATTTGTAACAGGATAGAAATTTAACACTTTTCCTCCCCTCCCTCTTCCAGCCAAGAAAGCTACAGTGAACTTACTGGGCGATGAGAAGAAGGGAATGTAAATGTTAGCGGGATGAAGAAAGCTCCCCCCCATCTCCTTTATACAGCTTCATGTTACTGGGGACTGTGGTATAATAATTTTAATAATGTTGCCTTGGAAACATTTTTGATATATTAAAGGAACGTGCTGTAAGTGTGCTTATTTGATGTTGTCTGTATAGAAAGTAAGCACTTCTATTTAAATGCAGTGCAATGGGCATCATCTAAAGCTTACTGAAAACTTTTATCTTATTCATCTCCATGCAGAGGAAAGACCTTTCAGTAGTCTCTCAACTTGCCATGAACACAAATTTAAATAAAATTATATCTATCCCACAGACTCGGCACTTTACAGTTTTTGTGCATGCATTATCTGTATTTACCATTAACATTTAACTGGTTCTTCCTGTAATGTATCATTTTTGTATGCAAAAGTAATGTGTTTTACTTGGATTTTCATGCATATGTGTTTGCATACACAAGAAATTATTATCAGAGGGAAGTGGGTTGATATATGTTCCCCACTGGTGAAGCCAACTGCACTATGCATCTGGTCAGTCATGAAGATTCTATGTTGTTGCATGTACCACTTGTAACCTGCAGTATTTAGTACAAAGTGTGTGTGTTGAATATTAAATGGGTAGTTCTTAAACATAGAAAAGAGCTCAATAGTGCGAATAACCAGGCTTATACTGGTGGGAAGTTATTTGCCCCAGAAATGACCGCACTGAATAGCTAGTACAAATAGACTACAAAAGCATAACCCCTGCCATGTTTGATAAATGTAATTTGGCATGTGAAATGGTTCAGGAATGGAGTGCCTTACAATTAAAATTACACTAAGAAAAGACGCAGAAATCAACTGTAAATGAGTCAGCTCTACTGCAATGATTTCTAGAAGTAGCTGATGAAGTTAGTTACAATTTATACTAATCATGGAGCTTACCTCTTTACCTTCTTTGTTCCCAACCCCTTGCTTTCTCTACATGCAAAATGCATTGTCTGCTCTGAATCCATAAGAAGGATATGAGTGGTCTTCCTGTTAATAATCAAATCAGACCCCAGGAAATGCATGGGCATCCAAAAACCTGTTACAGGGGAAGTACAACATGTAGGTTACTTGACTGGACAGTAACAGAGCAATGCAAATGTGGCCAAAGCCTTAAAAATAAATCCTGCAAGTCAAAATATTCTGGTCCTTCAGAATCTATGCTTGCATCTACTGTTAGCGTTGCTGTTTTATTATTTGAATGTTGAGGTATACTCACATTGTGCACAACAAAATTCTGTTGTTTTACATCATGTTCTCTTAATTGACCTTGTGTCCAGTGACGTTTTCTTAGAGCTTGCAGGCTTTGCAGTATTTTTTAAATATAAATAACTTTTCCATATTTATAATTGTGATCCAGACCACATACTTCAATGAAAACACATTTCAATTAATGTAGAGAAATCAGTAAAACCTATGAAGGTTTCTAGTTTTCCACAAAAATATGTTGAATTCTCCAACTTGAAAATTAGATAGCAAGGGTTAATTCATCAGGATCTCTCAATGGATGAAATAATACAAAAGTATAATACAGCCACTTTGGGGCCATATCTGGAATGGGTTTTTAAATCAAAGCTAGACTAATGAAGAGGTATAATTTCCCCTCTTCCCAGCCCAATCTGTAATCAAGAGAACAACTTAAAATGGGACGGAGCAAGGCTGCATTGCTAGTAAGTAATGCTAAGTGACTCAGGTGTATTTCTTCTCTGCAGGCCAGGCTTGCAAGCTGAATGGAGAACTTGAAATAACACAGCTTGCAGACAAGTATATCGTGTGTGTGTTTGGCTGGTAGAACTCCCTATTGCTTTGTGACCGCTTTTTGCTATAAGCTGGACTCCTGTGTAGAACAGCAGATAAAGAAAACTGTGCAAGTGGAGCAGTCCCACAGTCCACACTAACTATGACAGACCCTTAAATAACTGCTATGTTCTGTCTTAGCAGGCCCTGCCGCCTTAGTCCTCTAGAATTGTAATAGGAAGGGCTGTTGTAATTTTTAGTTCAAACTGAGTTTCTTGCCCTATTTGGATGCCTCAGAGCAAAGGGTCTAGGTAGAAGAGCTCAAAGGATTGGTATTTAACTATTCAAAGTGCTACAGTCTTCTTTCAACTCTTCCAATGCAGAGAGTAAGTTTTTCCTTGAGCTCTAAGGACCACATTGGGCAAAGGAGGTGTAAGATGTGACTGCGGATTAGCTAAAGTTGGGAGGGTTGCAACTGTTTCCTACAAACTATTTTAGCTGATAAGGAAATGCAGAGCGTAAATCACTTAAGCCCTGGCGCTACGCACTGGATAGACATGACTGGCTAATTTACAGCACTCATGCAGCTTACAAAAGTGCTTAATGCGAACAGCACACTAAAAACTTCCTGAGAACTAAAATATCAGTGAGATAGTAACAAAATAAAAATACTTGGCAGGGTTTCACTTTAACTGCAACATATAGTCTGAGGAAAAGCTTTAGTTACCACCCTGAGTGCTAAATTTTAGTGGAAATCTACTAAAATGGATTTGGTGGAATTCTAGGGGGCCAAAACCTATTTTAATTTGTTTTATGTACTTTAAATCAGCTCTGCACAAGCCTGTCAGCTTATGCCACTAACATTACTACCAGCTTCCTTTTTAGAAGCTGTTACACTTAAAAATTCTCAAATGTTTACTTCATGGGTATTGCTGCTGTTTAGTACTTGGTACTTGGAAGTCTAAATACTGTATAAACAAACAAACAAACTATTCCTGATAGGCCCATTAACTACTGTCCCTATTTTAAAGAGACTGGGAAAACAAGAGTTCTAGATTTTCCAAGGCCAACCAGCCTCCTTGAAGGGACACAATGAAATAGCCTGTGTCCTCAACCCAGTTCATTTTTTACTCTCAAGAGTACATCTCTTAAACTTCATCTTAGTTAGAGGCACGAAGCCCTTTTAGACAGTTGTAAAGGGAAATTTAGTAGTATTCTTTAAGTACAGGACCTAATAGTTAAATATTTTGTGTTTACAACAAAGCCTACTTGATCAGATTAAAATGCTATGTTTTAGTGCAACACAACCCTCAATTTTTTTAAACAATTCTTTGTCCAAGGGCAAATCATTTGGAACAAACAGTAAGTGGCTTTGTGCTGCTTAAGTTATGTGGGTTACTGCTAATAAAAGTTGCTGTATGGGGAATTCAAATGGTACAATAACAAAACATTCTCTTAAATTCTTTGGGGCTTGATCAATTGAAACTTTAGGTGACTGGAAAGATTCTTCAAAGGTGTGCAGATTAAGTGGACCTGTTCACTCCAGTAGCCTTAAAAGGGAAGGGAAGGATTCCTGCAGCAAAAATAACTGTCAGTTCAGTGCCATTCTGTAAGCGTTCTCACAGCAGTTGTTTGAAAAATTAGTATACCGTACGTAGCTAGTTTGTCTGTGCTGCAGATGTAATGTACTGAATAGAAAGATATAAATAAAGAGCAGTATCTTATACTACTGGAATAATGTTTTTCAATATGTCTGTCCTCAACTATATGGAAAACTACTGGGTTAAAAGAGCAAAGCATCTTTACAGTATACACACTTATCATCCTTCCCCCATTTTAACAGGATCTTGCAGAAAGTATTTAATACTTCATTGTTGGGACTCTTAGTTTGTGTGCCTATGTGTTATAGAGGCAGTTTTGTAGCTCTAAAGAGCAGGTATTGGACAGGGGGATAGCAATGGAAGGCCAAATTTCCTGACTTTTGATCCCCCTCTGCTCCCTAGTAGTGACCATCAAGCCCTGTGGGATAAAAGGGGCTATGTAGAGAAGAAACAGGGGATTCAGTTTGCCTTTTCCTTTCCTATAGGATGTTCAGCCTTTGGAAGCACACATGCTCAAGTGACATCATGCAATAATGCAGGGGGGTTTAAATGGCAGATAAGAGCAATCAAACCCTCCCTTCTCTGCTTGCATATACATATTCCATCACTTCCACCTCATCCCATGCAACTGCAAACACACTATAGCAATCGCTTAAAGAAGGAAATGTGACAATGCTGTAACCATTAAAGGAATTTTTCACACTAACAGATTAAATTGTGATCATTCACTCAGTGGAAGCAAAACTGCTATATCAAGAATCCTAATAAGCCATTTCTATTTCTATCCTTTTACCAAATGGCACTTTTTAGAATGAAAACCATAGCTTTGAGAACCCAGCATTTGTTTTTAGGTCTCAACTGGAGTATTGTGCCCAATTCAGGACACCACATTTCAGGAAAGATGTGGAGAAACTAGAGGCCATCCAGAGAAGAGCAACAAGAATTAATAAAGAACTGGAAAATATGACCTATGAGGGAAGAATTAATTGGGTTTGTTTAGTTTGAAAAAGAGAAGGCAGAGGGAAATAACAGCTTTAAAGTACTTAAAATGGCATAACAAGGAGGGAGAGAGAAAATTATTCACCTTAACCTCTGATGATAGAACCAGAAGCAATGGGCTTAAATTGCAGCAAGGGAGGTTAAGGTTGGACATTAGGAAAAACTTCCTATCAGGGTGATTAAGCACTGGAATAAATTGCCTAAGGAGGCTGTGGAATCTCCATCATTTGAGATTTTTTTAAGAGCAGATAGATAAACATCTGTCAGGAATGATGTAGGTGGTGCTTGGTTTTGCATGAGTGCAGGGGACTGGACTTGACAATCTCTTGAGCAACCTCTTTAGGGCCCTGCCAGTCCTACTATTCTATAAAAACCTCACAACTTTTTTTTCATTTGATACTCCTCTTAAGTCTGCATTCCAAACTAAGTTGGTACCTGTGTGCAACTTTTTCATTAATGATTCTGCAAATTCAAGAAAAAATGTTGTGCAAATATAACCCATACGCATTCTGGGTGTGGAATGCTGTTCCATGTAGTGACACTTAGTCCACTTACAGAAAGAAAGAATGAGTTTCCTCTACACAACCTTAGCTGAGAGTCAGCAGGCTTTATAGCTCAAGCTGTAAAGGCTCATGCACTAAGCTCCATTGGTGCTAGGTTTGGTTTTGCCTGTTGGGGATACACAGAAGTTTAACTGCAGTATCTAGTTCTCTGGTAATCAGTCTCTCCTGAGCAAAGAGGAAGCTACAGTCAGAAGAAATGCATTGAAAGCAGCATTCCTTTTATATCATAGCATCATAGAACACTAGAACCGGAAGGGACCTTGAGAAGTCATTGAGTCCAGTCCCCTGCCCTCACGGCAGGACCCAGTACCGTCTAGACCATCCCTGATAGATGTCTGTCTAACCTGCTCCTAAATATCACCAGAGATGGAGATTCTTCTTCGATGGTCCCCGTGGGTGCTCCACTTAGGTGCTTCAGCCCCACTGTGCTCACGGCCCCAGAAATCTTTCAGTAGCAGTCCCCCAGCTGCCGGCATGTGCTGCACAATTGCTCGGAATGACAGTTAGGCATGCGCCAACAGCAGTTCCCTCAGTTCCTTCTCAACTGCCACCAGCATCGGTTGCGTGTAGTACAGTCTCCTGAGAAGCTTTTGAAAAGAAGAAAAAGAAGAACATGAGGATTAACAAAAGTGCCGCAGAACATAAACAACAAACGGAGTGGGCACCGGCATTGCTGCTGCGTTCCATTCACCCGCGCCATCTTAAAAAAATAAAATTTTTTTTAAAAAGTCTTTCATGCCTGCATCTTATGATCTCAAAACAGGCGCAGGGTGGGGTGTCTTTATTTTGGCATATGGGTAAGCTCAGTGCCTGTTGCCTAGGGCAGGACCATCTGAGGAGCTACTGCCTTGCCTGTTAGAGACTCGCCCCTAGCTCTAAAAGAGGTGAGAAACTCACTGCAGCCTGGTTCAATCCCTCCCAGAGACAAGTTACCTGGGATGGAATGTAATGGAGCACTCCCTCAGAAGGCCGTGCTGGAGAGAGCTGGACCAGGAGTGCAGAACAAAACACGCCAGGTCCCCCCGCTGACACACTGTCACCGAGTGATTAAAGTCCTCCAGGCAAGGAGGCAGACGGTGCTTATCCCGAACAGGGCAGCATCAAGCAGGTGAAGGGATCCTGCTCAGAAACAGCAAATGATCCCAAAGGAAGCACTGAGCCACTGGCCACGCTTCGCGCTCTCCTCAGAACGCTTCAGCGCGTACAGGCCTGCACCTACTCGGACACGTGGCTGTGCCCGTTGGTAGTCCCACATGCTCGACTACGTATGAGGCCCTTCCAGGCATGGCTCAACTCTGTGTATTGGTAGACACCAACTGTTCCACAAGGCACTCCATGTACCAGGTCAGGTCAAGGCCACCCTAGACTGGTGGACAGGTATGCACAATATATGCAGGGGGGCTTCCGTTTCGGCCGCCAATGCCATCCGTCATTATCACAATGGATGCCTCACTTCTGGGATGGGGAGTCCACATGGGAGAGTGATACCACAGTGACAAGGGTCAGGACAGGAGTCCAGGCTCCATGCCGATGGGTTGGAGCTCCGGTCCGTCTGACGAGTGTGCTCCCAATGGCGTGAGTATATACAGAACAACAGCAGTGAGCATTATGTCGAACACTATGGCAATGATGTAGGTCATAAACAGACAGGTGGGGGGTGCACGTCGTTGTGTGCCCTATGTGCAAAAGCAATGGAATGGTGCCAGTGGTGCCTCACTCCCAAGATCACACCTACTGCAATGCATTTACCGGGCAAGGGCCATGTATTAGTGCATGCCCTCGGCAGACAATTCCCGCAGAACCACAAATGGGAAGTCAACGAATCCATCATGAACAACCCTTCCAAGGAAGGGGGTTATCCAGTAGGGGCAGTGTTTGTGACACACGCCAACTCCAAGTGGCCCTGTACTGTTCCAGGGCAGGTGCTGAACCACGATCCTTTGGGGATACATTTGCTGTCAGCTGTGGCTTCACATTGGCATATGCATTCCACCTGTACCTATTATGCAACAGACAGTATTGAAACTCACTCAGGAGGCACAAGGGTCATACTGGTAGCCCCAGTGGGGCGAGCCAGATTGGGTACCTTGCCATACTACACCTCATCAGAGGACGCTGTCTCGTAGAGTCAGAGATATCCTGGTCAACTCTCAGAGACCCACTGCAAGACAGACTTATCTGCAGAACTGGGCCCGATCTCAAGCCCGGAGTTCAGCTCAGGCACGGGATCCACACACGGTGGGGAACCGGCTATACTATAGTATATTCTCTACCTGTGTGGCACAGGACTATCATTGAATTCTATCAGTGTACACTAGGTAGCTATATCGGCGGAACATCCAACCATACAGGGTTACTCTAGTCTCATTAACAGTCAGTGAACAGATGCCTGTGGATATGGAACCACATAGTGACCCAGAACCATTATGGAATTGTCTCTAGGGCCAGACTTACTCATGAGATGGCCTTTCATGCCGCTCGCAACTTGCTAATCCACCTTCCACTGGGAGTTTCTCTCGTACAGATACCATCTGTTAGGCAGATGGGACGGATAGTAGTATGCATAGCGAACCCACTGTACAGGGGATTCCACAAGGACAAGGTCGTTCTGGGAACCCACCCGAAATTCCTGCCCAGGATACCTACTGTGTTCTGCGGTAACAAACCACTGTTCTCCTCTGTGGGTTTCCCCCAAACCACATGAGGACGGATATCATGCAGGGCTGCACACTCTGGTGGTTCATAGGACATTAGCCTTTTACCTTGAAGGTACACGAGATGTCTGGCGAACTCCCACACTGGTCGTGCACGGCCAGGTCCAGAGCACAACTCGTTTCCAACCAACAAATATCCAAATGGATTTCTACATGCATATAACTGGCTTACCCTTAGAATCACAGACAGCCACCAACTATCATACAGGTGCATTCCATGAGAGCAGTATATACCACAACTGTTCTTTGCAGGGGTCTTCCCATAGCCGTAGTTTGCAGACCTGCAATGTTGGCTTCAGCCACTGCCTTTGCACATCATTCCACTATTCAATCCTTTCAGGACTCTGGCACTAGCATTGGACGTACCATACTATCCAACTGCCAATCCTACATTATTGAGTGCCCACTGCCAAGCAGGAATACTGCTATGGAGTCATCTAAGTGGAGCACCCACAGGGACTATCGAAGAAGAAGGGACGGTTACTCACCTTGTGCAGTAACTGGAGTTCTTTGAGATATGTCCTCATGGGTGCTCCATACCCACCCACCTCCCCTCTGCTCTGGGCTGACAACGGTGTGGCATAGAGAAGGAACAGTGGGAACTGTGGCTGGCGCATGCCTAACTGTCATTCCGGGCGATTGCACAATAGTGCAGCATGCGCTGGCGGCCAGGGGACTGCTACTGAAAGATCTCCGGGGCCGTGTGCACAGCGAGGCCGAAGCACCTAAGTGGAGCACTCACGGGGACACATCTTGAAGATCTCCAGTTACTGCACAAGGTGAGTAACCGTCCCTTCCACAACCTCCCTAGGCAATTTATTTTATTCTTGCTCCTCCTTGTGACCCCCCTTTTAGATACCTGAAAACTGCTATCATGTCCCCTCTCAGTCTTCTCCTTTCCAAACTAAACAAGCCCAATTCTTTCAGTCTTCCTTCATGAGTCATGTTTTTAGACTTTTAATCATTTGTGTTGCTCTTCTCTGGACCTTCTCCAATTTCTCCACATCTTTCTTGAAATGTGGTGCCCAGAACTGGACACAATACTCCATCTGAGGCCTGATCAGCGCAGAGTAGAGCGGAAGAATGACTTCTTGTGTCTTGCTCACAACATTCCTGCTAATGCATCCCAGAATCATGTTTGCTTTTTTTGCAACAGCATCACACTTGCATAGTCAAACTAGTGACCAGGTCAGAATTCGCAGCACCCTCTTTAGTTTTTAGCTGGCGCTGTTCTTCCAGCTGAGCTCGTTCTGTTTTACATTGCTTCAACTCGGTTTTTAAGTTGGTAACATGGGATGCCAGCTCTTGGCTTACCATAGCTAGACCGTAAATAAGGGCTCTTTTTTTGTATTTCTTTGTGGGCTGAGGTTTTGTTTGACTATATTTTTCCTATGAGGTGCAAAATCTTTGTAAGACATCTTCCCCACTAACTGACTCCTCCTCCCAGGGATTAGATCCTTTCTGGAACAAATTTACAGCTGACACCAAAGAATTTTTATTGTGCGGGGCAGTCCATCCTTGGAGACCAAATCATTTTTGAGCCATGACACCTACGAGCTGCTAACCCAACTTGAAAGCAAAACCCGGGGTTAAAAGATAAAACGGCAGATCAGCAATTAGGCCTGTGGTAACGCAGCCTGCTGCTCTGATTAAAATAAAATATTGAGCCAGTAAAGGCCTGCTTGGCACTGTGTTAGCTGCGTAACCAGACTATCCTGGGCTCCAAAATAGGGAAGGCACAGCTCGGAAGCAGTCAGCACACATAAGCTCCTAGCAACCTTTTAGCCTAAGCCTAAGCTGCTGTTCCAGTATAGGCCAGGAAAACAAGTAAGGGAAATGGGCAAGGCCAGGGAAAACACCGCCTGTTACCGGGTGGCAAGTGTGGCGGTCGGGCATCCTCAGGCTTACCAACACTGCTCACCACCGGATTTCAAGCAGAGAGTGCTCAAAAATCTCCGACCCGGAAAAGGATTCTCCCTTCCCGAGCCGTTAGGCCGACATTCAACTGGTGTACTTAAAATCATATGCTGTGTATGGCACAGTTCATACAAGTCTGAACTGGGCCCTGGACCCGAGCAAGGCCAAAAATCCTTGTCAGGTCCTGCCGCGGTCGCCAATTCTGTTACCCAGGAACTCAGTAACAACAATGAAATTGATAGAATTTGAACTAGGATCTGATCTCGATTTTGATTTTGTTCCTGACACCAGAAGCACAGGTCCCCTGACAACTGTATCTATCACCAGTGGATTCTTATGGCCCCAATAAAAACACAACTCAGATATAAATTTAACCAGTCTATTAAAGAATTTGAACAGTACACAGCATGTGACAACACAGAACAAATTAACCCCAGTACAACCAGTAAACCAACCCCACACCCTCAAACCAGAAGAGAGAAGAAGATAGTAAAGGATCCCCAATACAACAAGGTAAGTTAATATACTTTACAGGTGTCTGGTTCAGATGGAAGATGACACTTATAGTTGGAGGAAGGAGGCAAGCCTAGGACCTTCTACCGTTCAGCAGGGAACCTGCTGTCAAGGAGGAACACTAGGTGATCCCATGGAGATGTTGGGCTAATCAGGATTCTTTAGGTTTCAGAGGGCTTTCACCACAAGGACCAGGATTCCGGAATGAGGCAAAGGAACCTAAAAGATCTGCTGAATGTCTCCTGGACACAAATCCCCACACCCTTTGGTGGAGGCTGTGAAGGGAGGTGCCCACAGCAGCTCAGAGATTCCAATCCTCAGGCAGCTTCTATCCTGTAGCCGGATGGTAGGCCTCACCCGAGCCTTCGCCATGGAGTGACAGCAGGATGACCAGAAGCAGCAACAACCCAAGGACCGAAGGACCGAGCAGCAAAGTGTTCAGGAGGAGAAGAGCAAGAGCCCCTCAGGTTACAGTTCTTTTAAAGTTCCTTAGGCGGGAAAAGCAGTAAGGGTGCTGAGTGCACTGTCTCTGTGCCGTGTGCAAAATGTCCCATGCCGTGTGCAGCGTAGTGCACCCCTGAGGTGATTTCAGCTTTGGTGGGAAAAACCGGATGGAGCTGGTTTTCCAGTGCAGGGCACAATCCAAGATGGAATTTAGTAAGACAAAATGGAGTCCATTGTCCAAGATGGAGTTTGTTAAAACAACATGGAGTCAGTCCATCATAATAATAAAGAGTTTTTAGTCCTTACACCACACAGATGTCAATAAACTAACAGTTATAGTTAATTACACACACATCAATAAGAACATAATGTTGCAAAGTCTAGCGCTCATTTTGTCCCCTTGTGGGCATGTATTCTGATACAGTATTTAGCATAGACTATTTTGTCTAAAAATCCCTAACTCATTTGGTGCACCATTTGTGGCACTGAATCACAGTTGTGTAGGGGAGAACTATTATCTGTAATTATTATCAGTTTCACAAACTTAATTCTGGGCTTTTCTGAACTTTTGCGTGTTTGAATAAAAGTTCCTAACTTAGTTTTGTGCATTTACAAGATTTTTAAACAGTGTTGTCTACATGTGGTGGTATACTTGCACCCACATGCATCACAACCAAGGTTGGACCCTGACTGCCCTTTGAGCATGGGGTAACTGACTAATAGTAAGTTGCCATCTGTTATGTGGATCAGTGCTAAAGGAAGATGGGGCACACGGCAGGAGTCATTCATGGTTATTTGCTGACAGCACAGGGATGCTGAGACTCAGGAATCTCTGGATCCATTGCAAGCTCTGGAAGAAAGCACAGGGAGGGGAAGTAAGGGTGAAGAGGGTGCTGCAGCATCACCAGGTTTTGCACTGGGCATCCCGGCTACTGACCCAGGGTACCTGCCGCCAGCTCTGTGCACCCACTAGCCAGGGTCCCAAGTGCTGTGCTTCCTGGGGGCTCCATGGCCAGCCTTAGATCCCACTCAGCCCTAAGTTCCCCCCTATCCGCTGGGTCCAAACTGTTGGTGTAACTCTAGGGGATCGTGAGGTGCATGGACTGGGCATGGGGTGGGTGCAGGTCAGCACCCACACGCTAAAAACTGTTCTAGCAACACTGGAGAGGAGTACTCTCTAGGGGGCAGAGACCTCTGCCCTTTTTCTTGACTCTTTCAGCCCCACTGCTTAATCTGTGCCATGGTTCTGCCCCTGCACCTCTTCTGTCAGTGGCATTTAAGGTATGACCTTGCATGCATCATATCTGCAAGGTATGTGGAGGACACCATTGTTATTTCTTGAGCTCCTGCCCCTCCTTTTTCTTTTGAAATTAAGCACTAGTCAGCCCCACCTCCTCCAACCCATTCCTCTCTCCATCCTGCCTCTTCCCATCCCTAGTCATAGTCCCACTCACACCTCATTGGTCTCCCCACTTCACACTTCTCATTCCCATCCCCACCCCATGTTTCTTGTCCAGCCATTTCCAGTTTCCCTCCAAATAAAGCTTTGTCTCCAGTGTCTTTGCTAAATCAGTCCCTAATTCCCTTCATCCAGTCTTTCTCTCCCCCTTCTTCCATGTAAACTGACTTAATTCCCCTCCTGAGACCACTCATCCACTCTTTCCTCCACTCTAGCTCCGTATCCAGTCTTTCCCCAGCTAGTGCTTCCCCACCCCAGCTCAGCAGATTTATCTCCTGTCTCCCTCTCTTCCCCCCTCACCCAACTAGTCTCTGTCTCATTGTCCAATCAGTTGCTCTCTCTCTTCCTGTACCTCAACTCCCAGTCTTAGTTTCTCCTGTCTCGCAAGTCTTCACTCCAAATTTCCACATCTCGGCTCCTTGTCCCAATCTGTTCCCCCTGTCTCCCACGGGCCAGCACTTGTCACTTCTGCATTCAGATCACCCAGCTTGGAGCTAGCAGAAGGCACTGATAATAGAGGCTCCCTGCTCTCAATTTACATGTTTGCATCTGATATAGCCCACATCAGCTAGACTTACAGTTGCAAGGAAAGTCATCCTCATCTCCAGATGGAAAATGATGTGACAATGCACCCCATATTCTTCAGAGTTATATTATGATGATTATGGCATAATTATGATGTATTTTGTACAAGATGGGTCAAGTGAGGTGTCACTGGAAAAGTTATGCTTTGCTCAATATGATTATGCTATTTTTCATGCATGTATCACTTTTGTATCAGAAGTCATAAATACTATTTCAAATGTAACACCTGTTACATACCCACTAGATATGTTTTCAGTCTAGCTAGCAAGTTGGGAAGGGCCTGTTCTGGGCAATGAGCCATTAGGGAAAATAATAGGCCTTAGGAGAAGCTTTTCTACCACCTGGTGAGCCTTCCTGGGAACACACCAGCCTGTAATGGATGCCATAGCTCTACAAGGGCATGTGACCAGGCCACATGATTCTGGACTCCATCTTGGGATGTCGATATTTTTCCACAAACTGGTCTAGGAACCAAGTTTTGAGACAACAGGTTCCTGCCTTATGCTAAAGCTATAAGGCAGGGAGCAACATCAGCTGGTGTTCAACCCTCACACAAGAAGACTCCTAGAAGTAGCTTCGGAACAAAGACTGAAGTGGGAGAAGTGCCGGACTCAGGCAAAAGGATGATGTATGAAAGACCCAAAGATTCTGAGCTGCACAGCAAGTGGTTTGCCCATTAAGAATCTGCATCCAGTTTGTATAATCATTAAGGGTGACAGACTGTTAATTCAAATCTGCTCTTTCTAGTATCTAAGACTCAGTTTGCATTTTATTTGCTAGGCAATCTGCTTTGATTTGCTTGCTATCACTTATAATCACCTACAATCTATCTTTTGTAGTTAATAAACTTGGTTATACTTTATCTAAACCAGTGAGTTAGAGTGAAGTGTTTGGGAATCTTAGGTCAGACAGGCTGTTGCATATTATCCTTCCACATTGAGAGGGAGGCATACTGGACAACAAATTCATACTGGTTGAGGTATGGACCAGGGCACGACCGTACCACTGTGGGATCCTAGGCTGGAAAACCGGGGGTCATTTTGGCTACAGCCTCTTGATTGTTGGTTCTCATGCAATGGCTGCACAGAGAGCCTGTGTGTAATGGCAACTGGGTGTGTCCCTACCTTCTGTATGCTGGTCAAAGTGTAAGTCCAGGAGGGGGTCTGCAGCTTGTCACAGCAGCATAATGTGAGAGGGAGCCAACGCTGGCAGGACAGAGAGCTCAGTGGTACCCCACTTCTAGGTGAAACCCTAGGGGAGAATCCATCACATTTCACAAGTATGGAGTGAATCTTTGGGAATTTAACTGCTAAAATCTCAGAAATCCTTACTGAGCATGTGCCAACTGCTATTTTTCAGAGTTACATTAGTTGGCCTAATTGACATTTTCACAGAAGTAGCAAAAGATATACTCTAACACAAAGGTCAAAGTCCAAGTCCCTTTTTTAAAGCATGGGACTGCTAGCAAGGGTGGCCTGTGAGCCTAGGCAAACTAGGCAGTTGCCTAGAGCACCGCTCGCCCGGGCGCCTGATGATTGACGGCCATGCAGGCGGGGGCGCCGATTATGGCGCCTGCCTGGGGCGCTAGCTGCCGCAGCCAGCCTCGGACCACTCCTGCCTGCTAGAACTTTACACAGACAAGGTCGCAAGGGGTTGTTTTTTTAAATGGTCAAAACAAGCTATTTTCCCCTCTAGAATCAGTTTCCAAAGCATCTGAATTATTCTGGGTAAATTTTTTTTTTTTTTTTTTTTAAACGCACACACCTAGCGTGGAAAATTTCATCCCAAACTGTTAAAGTTTGGCAAAGTTACAAGCTACTAAAGACAAGGTCTTGTAATGGAAAGTGTTAGGTAACCATACCAATAAGCTGTGCTAACAATCCAGCCTGTAACAATGTAAAATGCTTGGATTGGCTTATTTAAAGGAAAAAAGTATCTTGAAGCAGTAAATGTTAATAAATAGCATATTCTTCCAAAGTTTTAGGTATACAAACTTTCAGTTATTCATGGTAATAGAGAGTGATCGTTTTAATAACAAAAATACCTACAGCTTAGATATTGCTTTTTACCAGAAGATCTCAAAGTATTTTACAAAGTAGCGTGTATCATCCTACTTTTACAGATGACAAAACTAAAGCAGATGTGACTTTTAAACCCCTTTACATAGGTACTATGAAAAAGTTGTTTTCTTAAAGTTTGTCTTCTGTGGTATGGATGGAAAGCAATATGTGGGAATTTTTAATTCCCCAAATCAAATGTACATTTTTAAATAAAATATTTGAAACTCACTCACTTTTTTTACATTAAGAGCTCACTGCAAGGTTCTGCATTTCCATTGCAGCAGATTCTGCCTTCAAATCCGAAAAAAGTTAATGAAGTTTCTTTTATTGTTAATTTTTTTTTCTTTTCTTGTGTGACCATTTTTTCAAAGCATTCTTTGTTCTGTGTAATATCAATCATCTGGTCTAAAGAAAATGTTACAGGGACACTGTCAGGTTGAAAAAAAAAAATCACACTTGTCAGAAACTTTCATACTCATCCTACTTTAAAGTTAACATAAAAGTATTGTTATATCAAACAAGTTATACCCCTTGCAGTCCCCCAAATTGGTTTTTAAAAGTTTGATATATTTTTGTAGTTAGATTTCTTTCTGGTCAAAAAAGATTATAATGTTGACATAGGAGCTAGAGTTCTTAAAGAGCACACTAGAAAAACTGCAGTATTAAAAACATGTTATTTTTAAAAAATAATCAACTTGACAGCATTCCTAGAACATGGTGGAAACAATTAATTAGCACTCAGGGTCCCCCCCCCCCACCCCCAGAAGATTTCTTTTACTACTAAAATTCCCATTACTTTACATATACTAAAATAGATTATAGGGTTTATCATGTATATTTTATATATAAAATGTTGCTAGGAACTGGCTATAACTTAGTGTCATTTTCAAATACAATAGAAGAGAACTTGAGACTTCTAAAGCAGAATAAAGATGATTCATAAGAGTCAGGATATGAAAAGCTTTTAAATGGTACAACTTGTAATTTGAAATATTTAAACAAAATAAAGGCATATTGTTATACTATGGCATCAAAAACTATGTACATATATCAAACCCCTAAAGGCACACGTGTTTTGAATAAACATACAACCATTTATTTAAAATTCCCAAAGTAAAATATGTTAGAGAAACTGATTGAACTAGCCTTACATAGTGCTTTTAAAAATAAATGCCAATGAAGGAGAAACTTTGAAGTGTTACAGTTGCCTACCTATAAAATTTTCTATCATTAAACAAACCAATTCAGTAGCTGATTTCAATGAGCACTAAAGATGCTCAGTGCTTATGGAAAATATGGATTTAGGAACTTAACTTCAAGCGACCCTTTTTAACAATCTTGGCTATTCTTCTCAAGAGAAACATTACCTTTAAGATATTCTACATTTGCATGGGACAGAGCCTCAGGCCTTGTCTACAATTGCCAGGAAATTAATGCTGTGGAGATCAATCTGCCAGGGGTCAATTTAGTGGGTTTAGTAAAGACCCATTAAATTGACTGCTGATCACACTCCAGTTAATTCCAGTACTCCAACTGGTTTGCAAGGAGTTAGGGGAGTTGATGGGAGAGTTTCTTCAGTGTACTGCCGCTTATTTTCAGGAAGAAGGGCTCCTGTGCAAGAGGGGTATTTTGCACAAGAAGGAGCAGTGTAGACAGCTCCTTCTTGTGCTAAAGCCCCTTCCCCCAAAACGGCAGTTCATTAGGTATGCAAATGAGGCATAGCCTCATTTGCATATCTTCTTGCGCAACAATGTGCAGGGTACACATAGCCGAGGTGTTTTGATCGATTTTTACCATACTTTTTTGTAGCATCTGACATTTCATTCCAAATATTAAGTTGAAGGCCAAAAGTCAGATTCTATTACACGAGTGGTCCATGTTTATTGAAAATTCCATTCTGAGAAGGATGTCACGGGAGGGAAGACAGCCAGCCAGCCACATTAGGATCAGTATCCACCACTTCACATTGATAGCATTGTTGGTTTTTATAGCTCACTGTAGTTGAAAAGTTCAGAACAGAAGTCGAGGAGGCCAGAAAATTACAAGCCAACCTTTTTCAACTCACTCTCAGAAAGAAGGGTCAAAGTTGAGATGCTCCTGAACCAATTTATGGAGCTTGAGTCACATATATTAAACTTGTCTTTGCATACAGCAGTGCTATTAAGCTAGTGTACAAAAACACATTCCTGGATGTATTTGGGATTGAAGAATAGCTTTTCTTTTTAAGGCCTTCAACATCGTGAGTTTAATTCTCTAACCACCAGCTGTTAGTTACAAGGTGTAGTCAGTTTTGTACTCAGCAACTTTGACCATTTTGGTAGTTTCATTTAATCAAATCAGTTTAGGGAGTTAAGACGGCCAATCACCCCTGTCAAGCATTTCAATTCCTTTTCAAAACAAATGCATTACAGTCAATACGAACTACAGGTTGAACCTCGCTGGTCCAGCACTCTCAGGACCTGGGTGGCCCAGTATGAGGGAATTTGCAGGACCAGGGGAGATCCCTCCTCTCCTGACCCGGGTTGTCACCAGATTAGGGCCCCAGGCACCCAGGGCTCTTTAGATGCTGCTGGCCCTGCAGCTGCCAGAGCACAATGGCCAGAGCTCCACTGCTGGGGTTACCCCCCCCACACACACACACACGGGGGGTCTCGGCTGAGTTGCGGGTGCCCCCTATGGCGCTGCAACCCCACTGCTAGACCTCCCTGTTCCTAGGCTCTGTGCTTCAGGAACATACACGCCAGACCATGGATGTTGCAGGACCTGGGAGTCCTAGTTAAGGGAGGAACAACCTGTAATACATATTTACTGCATTTAATAACTGAAGTGGCAATATAATTAAAATGCCATTATTTAATCCAGACAGTACACCAATAGAGGCTCTCAAGAATTGTACTCTTGGCCATTCTAAACTGTAGCTTCACATCCCCATCAGTATGTAACCTCACATACATACTTTAAAATATCAATTGCCTAAATGCGAACATTCAATTTTTGTTCACAAGGATCAGAGTCCTAACAAGTCTCACATTGCCTTTGCTTATATCAAAACCACGGTGCCAGGTTGTCCCCTCTGCACACAACTTTGCAAGGGAAAAAATGTGCCTGGGGCTTTTGTTTTGCTGAAAACCAAAGTCACTCCCTCCTCAACAGTGGACAGGAGTTAGCAAGTGAGAGTGAAGAAGGTATAGCAGTATGTTGAGCCCGGGTATTTTGGACACAAGTGCGGCGTTTCTTTTTCCTAGCATACCTTGCAGTTACACTGTCATTCATTCCCCCTTGTAAGTTCACAATCCCACCCTTTTTGGAGGCATATCAAAGGTATGGAATGCAAGTCACTGGTGAGGGTGACAAATAATTCCTGCCTCATTTGCCACTTCTCAGGAGACTTGCCACTGACTACAGCCCATTTTTACCATTCATGCTGTTCTGCCAGACATCTCCTACAAGCCCTGCTGTTTAAATTTAAACCAATAAGTATTACACACTAAGGGTGATGCTAACTATTCACATCCTTAGTTAAAACAAAAACAAAACAAAACAGTGGTTCTGTAGCACCTCAGTGACTAACAAAAACAATATATATAGTATCATGAGCTTTCATGGGCACAACCCACTTTTTCATATGAGAGGAGCCAAAAACAAAAACCCACCACCTTTATATTGGAAAAGCTCTGATACTATATACAGGGCTCGACAAACAATACAATCTACTCGCCTGTGGTGAGTAGATTTCAGCCGAGCACCCTGTTCATTCGCGGCACGCGCATGCACATTGCGGCTCTTGCACAGTACAGGGCTGGCGAGCGGTTTTCGCCGGCGTTCGTCAAGCCCTGGATAGTTGTTAGTCTCTATGGTGCTACAGGACCAGTCATGTTACAGACCTACACACCTACCCCCTGAAACTTGTCCCTACTTTTAAATTAGTGATGTGTTAAGTGTACACATTTAAACAGTTAACCCATGGAGCCTGGTCTCATAAGTTAACCTTCATGGTTACACACAAGCCTGCTCTCCTCCTGCTTAAAAGCCAGCTCCCCAAGAGCAGCATCTCACAGGGAGCCAGCTTTTAAACAGGCTCCCCAAGAGTACCGGCTCCCCTGCACTGCTGCCTCTGATACAGGGGTGCAGGAGGAGGGAGCAGTGGGAGACGGTGCTCGCAGGGAGCCAGCTTTTAAGCCACCTTTCTGTGTTCACTGGCTCTCGCAGAGCCACCTCCTCCCCAACCCATGTGTAACATGTAACCACTGAAAATTCCAACAGTTACATGTTTACCAAAAAACCCGCATTAAAATTAGGGATGTTACAATGAGCCAAATAGCAGACATGTTGTTTTACATGGTGTATCAACCATTAGCTATGTTCTAATATTAGTTGAAGATCAACCTCTGCAATTTTTGTGAGGCTCGGTTTTATGCAGTCAAGAATTAAAACTGCTGCCATCTGTAAAGCCAGGCATTTGGATTCCTCACAGTGGTATATAAATAGATGTTAGTAACTCTGGCTGAAATGGACTGCGAGATCAGTAAGGTAGAACTGAAATTAAGCAGTATATCTTTGTGCTTTCATAATCCACCATATTCAAATCTAATACAGGTTAAACTTTTCTAGTTTGGCACCCTGAGCACCTGACCAGTGCCAAACCACAAATTTTGCTGAACTATGGGAGATCCATATTGTCTAGCAGCATTACCAACATCGCCACTGCTTACTGAGCTCTTAGAAGCCATTTAGGAGGAAATTAGAACTAAACAGCACAGGACCAGTAAAACTTTGAGGACACAGGAAACTTGGCCATAGCTCATTGTCCACTTATCATGGGTAACTAAAAATCATGGCAGACCAAGGATGTTGCCAGCCCACAGTGCCGGACTAGAGAGGTTCAACGTTTAGTCCATACATTTGAACACTGTTTAAACAACTACCACACAAAAGTCATACGTCAGGGAAGACATCCAGGACAGGAGAAAAATATCATCCTTAGGTGGAGGGCCTGAACCATCACTTGCATACAGGTGTATGGATAAAACTGAGCAGTTTCTAGTACCTGTAAACACAAATTAACAAGTACTAGCAAGATTTAATAAGCACTAAAGATGTTAAAATGCAATTATCTGGCTAATCATATAGTCAATTCGTCATTAAGAGCCGCTCTACAGATCCGCAGCAGGGCTAGTAGCTCCAGGAACCAACTGGAGCAGTCCTGGATTGTACTTATTGCTGCACCTATGCATTTTAAATGTAGTAAGAACCATTGAGCTCTTACTATATTTAAAATGCAGAGGCACAGAGATCAGCATGAGCCGGGACTGCTCAGTCCCGACTCACGCTGAGTCCATCAGCCCGTTGACGGCCAGTGTTGACCACCATGAACAGAGAATGCTCTGGCATCAGCCCCTGTCCAGGAAGGGGTGGGGGGGGCACAGCTCCCCACTGGGATCCTTGTGGACAGGGGCTGCTTCACAACAGCATCCGCTATTCCCCACCCTGCTGCCTCTGATAGAAGCAGCAGGGGGTGCAGGAGGCACCCTGGAGATGGTGCTGGGGGAAGCCAGTTTTAAGCAGGCTTCTCCCTGTATTGGCTCCTGTCCCCGCCCCCCGCATTGCTTCCTCTCAGAGGTGGCGGGTGACTGCAGAGAGCACAGGACAAGCAGGGACTGCTTGAGTCCCTGATTGCCACAGAGAGCACAGGGCTCTTTCTGCTTTTGAAAAGCAGAAGCACCGCAGCAGGAACCGGCGCTAGCTTCAGTCCCCGCTTGTGCCATTTCCCCGCTGTGCCTCTGCCTCCCCTGCTCCCCATGGAGACGCAGCATAAGAGAAACCTGTGACCTTCTACCTGATAAGGGAAGGCAGACAGTCACAAGCTTTTAATATGAGTGAGATGTAGAAAATATCTTCTCTTCAAATAGGCCTCTTAAGGAAAAGAGAACAAAGTAAGTTCTGACTGAAATATTTTATACAATTAGCTTTTCAAAATGTGTTTTTTTCACCTTTATTACACTTAACATTTGTGAATGATTAAAAAGTGAAATTTACAGAGTAATAACTTCATTTTGAATTTTCCTAGTACAGTGATATATAGGCTCCAGACTTAAGAAAATGTTATCAGCAAACATGCATTTTGTACTGAGGCAACGAACTTCAAATATCCTGTCCACATAAAATAAGCTTTTTTTTTTTTTTTTTAAGCCGAACAACTTCATATTTATCCATGAAAAGGATCATGTTTCCATTTCCAAATTGTCTATGTGGTTTGTAACTTCTAAAACTGATTGCTATTTTTGGATTTGGGCTTTTTTTGAATACTGTTACACAACGTGAGGCACATGCATTCCAGTTCAGTAAAAAATTGAAGACAACTCTGTACAATTTTGCCAGTTTTCTCTTTCAGTATCTCAGTTCAAATTCATGAATAGTAATGTCCCATCCACACCGGTCAAAGTGCCAGTGACAGGCTCACTTTTTCTTCTTTCCTTTGCCTTTTTTGCCTCCCTCTCCTGGCTGGAGATTTTGGTCACTACCTGCCATTTTTTGTGTCCTTGTTTTCAGTTTTGGAATTGTTTCTGCTGCATATAGCATCACTGATTTACCTAGAAACAAAGAGGCAAGGGTTAATTAGTATGAATGTTTGTAAAACTTTTAACATGAGACTCCCTACCTAACGTTAGCACCTACCTGGAACCCCCGGTAAGTTGGATACTCAAGCTCTGCTTCTTTTCCCTGTACTGGTGGGAAACCAGGTGCTCTATGGAAGTAGGGCACTCACTGTTTGCTGGGGGAACTTGTGCAGAGCAGTTTTAAACTGAATCATTAGAACTAATAGAATAGAACAAGCCTAAGAAAAGAGTCTCAATGATTTGGGACCTAATCAAGGAACTGAGTTGCTCTTTATCAGATCATGATCAAGTTTGCAGATAGATAAGGAGGTGCCCCAGACCTCCCTCTCTCCCTTACTTCTCCCACAGCAGTTACTTGCTTCACAAGTAACACCACAGAGGAAGATCACACCTCCAAAAGGCATCACAATGTCATCTTTATACAGGCTTGATGTGCTAATATTGTAAATAGCTGGGGCTAGTCTGGACCTCAAAAGGACAAGCGAATGGACAACCAAAACTTGCTTCCTTGCAACATGATACTGACCCAACTATTTGCTCCCTCCAGAAGACTCCATGACTCTAGCTCCCCCTTTTGATCAGTGGAACTCATGGGGCCATCATACCATCAATGACACTTTATAGTTTCCAGCAGTTTCATTCTTCCACCCTGTGGATTGATCTTTGCCCTTATCCTTTCTGCACACTAATCCCTCACTTATCTGTCAACATCAATAAGGCTTCTTTAGTTAGGCCAGTTTTTTAGATTTCCTATGAGCATTCTAGGCAGAAAATTGCAATGTCAAACAGGATTACTAGAGTCAACTGCACTGAAATTTAACTGAGGTATGACAACAGTTTACACAAGAAAAAACAATTTGGAAGCAAAAAAAAGTGGTTTTGGAGAGAAACTTTCTACCTCAACACAGTACTTTAAAGTAGCACTGCTGCTTTGTTGGAGATAATGGTCACCCAGCATGCCAAAACAACGTTCAAGTCCCAATTTTTAAAAGGAGAACAAAGCCAAGTGAGGAAAAACAGGACTGAAGACTAATCTCTAAAATAGAATCATGTTTTCACTAAGGCTCACAACATTTAGCTACCAGTTTATATGGTTTACAGTGGCCAAACATTTCAAATGGTAGATCTAAAATGCATAATGACAAGGTTCTCTATTAATGTTTTAACAGACTGGTCACAATAACATTAGCGTGGGAGACACAAACACAGCTTGACACAGAGAAAGCTAATGCCTGTTACAAGTAGATAAAATGCATAGTTACTCAAGTTTTTTCACTGCACATATGCCGTCAACAAATACTCCACTCACGTGTTGGAAACTGAGGTAAACATGGGTTGCCATCCTCCTGCTTGAGCTGAATTCTCACTCTGCCCCTATATTGCACATCACGGTTCCACTCTCTAGGATATAACTTGTTCTTCTAGCATGTAGAAAAAAGAAAAACATAGTTAAACTAGAGATTAACAGCCAGAAAGTAATTTCATAATAAGCAGACATTAAAGAAATATGAATTTAAAATTGCTCTGTACTAAAATGTCCATAACCAGTGGACACTGCTCACAGACGTACAACTTTTTGAGGGAAGGGTCATAGGCACGTGGACCCCAGGTGCATGCTTTGAAAATGAACTGTCACATATGTTTATTGAGAAAATATGTTCATATGCTGGACTTGTAACTAAACTAACCCAGGTGTATGTATACTAAATAATTTCCTAAAATTTTGTTCTGAAGTTAAGGCAATCTAGGCATGAGCTGGATTAGTAAGGATAAAGTGAATATCGTTAAAACAGCAGAAAACATTATTTCAAAGGAAAGGGAATAGCTATCCTTGCCCAGATTTCTCTTGGGGGGGGGGGGGGGGGGGGGAAAATCACAAAAAGCAAAGGGATGCTTGAAGTAATTACACTTGATACAAAGATTGGTGAAGAAATGAACAAATGATGTGGACAGGACCGTCAAAGCCACCTGTATCACTTGATAACCTGAGCCCATTTGCTCAGAAGGCATTTTAAAATACCCAAATGCAACGTTATACATGCAAGAACAAGGAACACAGGGCACACATACAAAATGGAGGGGGAACTACATCGTGAAAAGCAGTTACTGAAAAAAAAAAAAAAAAAAAAGTCAAGTCATAACAGAAGAACAACTGAACAAGAGCACCCATTCTGATTCTGTATTAAAGAGTCAATGGGAACCTTGGATGCATGAAAAGGGGACCAGTGAGTACAAAGGTGATTTTAGCATTGGCAAGTCAGATACTGGAATGCCATGTTAGTTCGGATGTCCATACTATAAAGAAGATATGGAAAAATTGTAGAGGGTGAAGAAAAAGCTACAGAAATTATTCAAGAACTGGAAAAAAAATCCCTTCTGTGAAATCTCAATCTATTTAGCTCAATGGCTCTCACCCTGTTCAGACTACTGCATCCTTTTCAGGAATCTGATTTTAGTTTATCCAAAAAAATTGAAAGGTGACTTGATTATAGCATCTAAGAAAAAGTACTGTGTAATAAAAGGCTCCTTAATCTAGTGGAGAAAGACATAAGAACAAATGGCTAGAAATTAAAACCAGACACACTCAAATTAGAAATAAAAAACAAACAAACCTGTGAGGGTGATTTACTACAGTAACATACCACCAGGGAGAAGTGGGGGATTCCTTTCTTGTAGACTTCAAATCAAGATATGTTTAAACCAAACCCATATTATCAGTCTCAACATAGGGTAACAGGATGAAATGAAATGACCTGTGACATACAGGAGGTCAGACTAGACAATCTAATGGACCCTTCTGACCTTAAAACAAAAAGCCTTGATTTAGACATATGGAAACCATACATGGGACTTAAATTCTAAGTACGCCCATGTGAATTACTATACTTACTGAAGAATCTCAATAATATTTTCATCTTTAAATAGATATATTACCATCAGGTAACTATGGTTTTATATTTTGTGCAAATTTTGTTTAGGATTTTTAATATACATTTTAATGATTATTAATTGTGCCATGTATGTACTAGCAGTTATGAAAGGAAAATTAATTACATGCAACTTAGCTGCATACTAGGGATGTGAAATGATTAAACAGGCTCATCAGTTAACCTTCACAGTTGCATGTACACCATTCCCCCATGCTGCTGCCTCTGGTATGTAAATGAATTCATTTACATGAGTGTGTAACCACTGAAGATTTAAGTGGTTAAACATTTACATGGGGCAGAGAGGCCAGCTCCCCATGTGTACTGGCTCCTGAGCTTATAGCCCCTTTCCTCCCATGCTAAATAAATGCATTTTGCATACCTATGTGTGTTAAACATATTGGTAAAGTCAATGCTCCCAAAGTTCCAGAGATAAGCCACATGCCCTGATGGAAGTTATTTGAAAGGAGTATAAAACATTACATCTCAGTACTCTATCAGCACTGCATTTTGATAAATCTGATTAAAGTTTAGTCAGTTTTACGTTTGAAGCTTGTAACTTAGAAATGAAGGTGGCCTCATGAGAGCAATCCATACAGAACACAAAGGAAAGAGTCTCATCTAGAAAAAAGGGAAAGATCTAAATCTTTGACATTCTTAAAGACAGAGAACATTGCATGTTGCACCTCTAGTGCATGAGGGGAAAGGTATCTTTAAAAGCCCTGGGATTCTAGATAGCTCAAGAGTGCCCCAGTATAATTTAGGCAGATAAAGTTACAACACAACACATGGATGACTCTCAGCAGCTCAACACCACAGTGTTAAGGCCTTATATCTCCATCATACTTCCCACGCTTAGAGAGCCATAGGCTGTGTTAAGCAGAAACCACAGCTGAAGAACTCTTCCTCAGGTGGCTAAGGGGCTTTTATAACTTCCATACAGCATACTAGGGGCAGGCCAAGGGATGTCGATATGCATCAGAGATTCAGAAGGCTATCAAGGGACTACTGAAATCATAAGACAGAAGTACTTGAAAGTTCCTTTCAAACAACCAATGTTCTAAAATTTTCCTTGACACGCTGATGAAACCAATCCAATGATCTAATTCTTAAACTCTGTTATTAATACAAAATGCGAGGCTCATTTGAAAGTTACGAAACCCTTTGCAATCCTTAGTAAAAATTCTTCTTCTCTTTCATTTGGCTCTGTTTCCATTTCACAAATCATGACTGCTACTTGTGTTTCAAAGGGACAAGAAAAAAAGAGCCAGCTCTCTGAAAGCATAGTAATAAAGGTATATATGCTTGGAAATAAATCAAGGCCCTTAAATATAAATGTTCCAATTTTAATTACAATATTATATACTATTACAACTGATTGTACATAAGAAAAAAAATCTGATTTTTGAACATTTAAGATGGTGTGTTTGAAATCTGTACCCAAATGGTTAAGTTTTCGGTATTATTTTATACTAATAGGCATTTCATGCACCAGAGAACAGTTGAAGTGTTCTTTACCTCTCAAAAAAATCTATTTAAATTATTTACATTACAAGGATAATCATATTGATGAAAACCTAAATGCTTTTGTGAGTATAGAAGCTTTACAATATTCACTTTTAGGTTAAATGTAAGGTAATTACTCTTTTCTGCTGTCAAATTGCACAGTGACACAATGCAGTTAAACAATTTTAAAGCAAAAAGATGTGTGTGACATTCAGGAGGTCAAACTAGAATTTCACCCTTTTACTCCTGCACGAAGCCCAATAACTTGTATTTGGCCAACACATCTTCAAGAAAGGCATCCAGTTCTGATGTGAAGATGCCAAGAGAAGAAGAACGTCTCTTGCTAGTTAGTCCTAAAAGCAAATTACTTTTAATGTTAACAAAATTTAAATTAGAAATTAGGCACAATTGTCTGGCTTCATCTTGCAGAGACTGTTTTTTGTTATGATTTTCTCCAATAGGTTAACGAGCCCTTCAGTACCCATATTTTCTCATCACAGCAGTTAAACACTAAAAGACACCTGTTGTACTCTGATAAGCTAAAAAGATTGAGCTCAGTAAATCTACTATAAGATGCTCTCTAGCCCTCATACTTCAAAATTTTTGTACTCAATTGTGCCAACATCCACTTAACTTGTAAGTTTACTTATAATCAAAGAAATCAAAGGACTTGGTTGATAAGTATGCATGACAATGTTTTTTCTACAGCACATTTTCTTGAATATTTGAAAAATTAAGTCTTTATCCAAATGTATTCATAAAGTTTCATATTACCTCTATAAGCACATTGAGTCCAACTGCTGCACATACATCTTGGATTTCTGTAGATGTGGGATTTTCAACAGCCTATTAAAAAATTTAAATTACTATATTGTCTTTTAAAAATTACTCTACTGCTGAGAAACAAATGCATACTAATTAGGTTTTGACTGGATGGGTTCCTGACATCCCTCAGGGGAAGTACTAGTTAGGGAGAGGGAAGGCACAAAGAACAGAGAAAACAGATCTGCTTGCTTCTCTATTTATGAAAGTTATTTGTGAACCAGAACCTGTACATTTCCTGGAATATATAAAAAAAGAAAGGAACCAAAGGAAAGCAGCAGCATGGACTGAAATATGAGCTCTAGACAGGCCTGAGTAGGAACTCAGGAAGGATGTGGACAGATTTAGTACTTTCATGGGCTTATGCAACAGTCTCACTTGGGCTGACACCTGGGCTCTAAGACAAAAGGGAATGTCTACTCTGTTATTATTAGCTCATAGCACAAGCCCAGTCTGAGACCCAGGTGCAGAAACTTGCTATTGCAGGTGTACATGGGTGTTTGCCTGTGTCAGAGATTGAAGAGAAAGGAACAGAAGGCCAGGAAATCAGTTATTGGAGAGGTAGGGACCTGATCACTCAAATGACAGACTCAGCTAATAGTTCAAGTTAAAACTGCCTTTTTGCTATCACAGAAAAAAAAAATCTAACAAAGCATATGGAGAATATGGATGTTTTAGTAGTCATTGTTTAATCTATGGCACTTCTCAGTAATTTATATAGTGTATGTCTATTCCACTATCAGCAGGTTTCCTATTGGATCCTGAGCACTAGTTGTGGACACAGAACAAACAAGAAATAGTACATTTAGCTATGCAAATGTGTTCTATTTTCAGACATCCTTGATATCACAGAGGCCTTTACAGTCAAAATAAGAGTGAACAACACTGATATCTAAACTACTTAGATCACCAAATTACAAGCAAATTATTAAGGTAGCCTTATAAAATCCTTCTTGTCCAGGTGATCAGTATTTGTTCCCCTCATCACTGCAAGATTTTGTCCTGGGCTAGTAAGCTTTCAAGTTTTTTGAGGTTGCATCCAGTCTGTGTTTGAGCCTTGTTCATGTGAAAATAAGAAGCTGCAAACCCAGTCTTTCCCATGTTGAATTCACATTTTAACACCAATGCTCAGTCTTCATATATGTTACAGAATTCAATTAACTTTTCTCCCCTTCTCATCAAAAAAAGCAGCTGTCCTCAATTGTTAGTTCCTTCCCAAACTCCCTCCAAGCTACTGTGATGCATCTTAGTTTTCCCAGGCCACCCACAAATTACTTTGTCCATAGGTATTCTTCTTCCTTCTGCTATTGTCTTCTTGTTATTTAAGTAAGCTGGATAGATGCAGATGAATCTAAAAAAAAAAAAAGTAATACAAATTTATTGGAAAATACTGGCTTATAGTATCTTCTAAAGTACATAAAACCCCCTAAAGGAGGGGTGGGCAATAATTTTTTGCCAGGGGCCACTTTGGAAATTTTTGAAGTGGCCCTGGGCCACACAGGAAGGGGCAGGGCATCAAGCAGAAGGGGCGGGCCCCAGATACTTCCAGGTTCCCCACCCCCAGACAATGATTGGTCTGGGGGTGAGAGAGTGCCTTTGCCCCCACCATGTTCTCCCTAGGTGCCCGTGCCCCTGGCGTGGGAGGAGACTTCCTGCGCTTCCCTGCCCCATGGCCAATCATGTGAGCAGAGAGTGTGCAAAGCCTCCTCTGCTCTGCCGTGGCCCTGTGAGCAGCACATGGAGCTTCAAAGCAGCATGTGCTTCTGGCAAGGAGGGAAGAGCCTTCGCACGCTCCCCCACCCCCAGAGCCTAATTGGCCTGGGGTGGGGGAGCGGCAGGGCCTCCACAGGCCGGATCCACCCACTTAGCAGGCCGAATCCGGCCCACAGGAGGCCCTTTTGCCCACCCCTGCTCTAAAGGAATACCCATTTCTAAAACTTAGAAACTGTTACACCAAATCAGATCACGGTTTTACCTCATAATAGCCAGATTGTGCAAGTACCAAACAATTCAGGAGAAAATGCAAAAAAACCCCAAACAAAAAAACTCCCCCACCATACTGTGGATAATGATGAAATGATCATAGTGAGAGCTTTTTCCCCCCAGTATAAAATTAGTGCCTAGTTAAAGCCCAGAAATATGAATTTTTATATCCCTTACAATTTTGTCCTATTTTAAGCAGATGTGAAAGCTATTAACTTACAAGGTTTGAAATCTTGCAACAGAACTCCATTAGCTAATTATGCAGCTTTAATTTGTCATCTTCCAATTTCATTTGGAAACAAATTCTACTTTTATTAGAATAAGCAGGACTTTCTTATTAACCTTCGGTACATTGACGATTATACTAGGGATGTTAAAATGTGTTTAAATAAATAACTTCTGAAATGTTTAGCGGTTACATGCAAGGGGTTGGGAGGGTGACAGTTGGCTTCCACCTGACCCCCGCCCCCATGCTGCTGCCTGTCATACAGAGGTAGCAGTGTGGGGGGTTGAGGAGGGGTGGCTCCTCATGCGAACCAAGTGCCTACATGTAACCGTGAAGGCTAACTGAACAGTGTATACAGTTACACTTGCACATCCCTAGAGCATACTGAAGTTGCCAGATATTTCCTATTAACCAGTTAACTGATTAAATGGGCATGTGGGGGGGGCCGTTCCAGCCCACTAGGCTGGAGCGGCCCCCATGCCATGCGTAAGGCTGCTCCAGTATGAGGAGGGGGGCTGCCGGGACCTAGCCCACTTGATCTTGCAGGATGGAAGCCAGTAGGCTCGTACAGAGTAGAAGAAGTGGGAAGGGTTGCCAGCTCTCAGCCTGTAGCCGGCAGCACCCTATCCCACCACTGCACGAGCACTGTGGGCGGAGGGCTGCTCCCAGATAACGGTTAGCCATTATCCAGTAAGCATCAACCTTAACAGGTGATGCTTGCCTGGTAATCAGTTAACCGTTCACATCCTAGCAAGGATGTAATAAAGAACTCTATAATAAAGAACTCTATAATAATGGGGGATTTTAATTACCCCCATATTGACTGGATACATGTCACCTCAGGAAGAGAAGCGGAGATAAAATTTCTCAATGGCTTAAATGACTGCTTCTTCTGGTGCAGGAACCCACAAGGAGAGGCAATTCTCGATTTAGTCCTGAGTGGAGCGCAGGATCAGGTCCAGGAAATAACCGTTACAGGACCACTTGGGAATAGTGACCATAATATAATAATATTCAACATTCCTGTGGTGGGAAGAACACCTCAGCAGTCCAGCACCCTGGCATTTAATTTCAAAAAGGGGAATTACACAAAAATGAGGAGGTTAGTTAAACAAATTAAAAGGCACAGTGACTAGAGCCAAATCCCTGCAAGCTGCATGGAAACTTTTTAAAGGCACCATAATAGAGGCCCAACTTAAATGTATACCCCAAATTAAAAAACATAGCAAGAGACCTAAAAGAGTGTCACCTTAACCACCATGTAAAAGAAGCAGTGAGGGACAAAAGGCATCTTTTAAGAAGTGGTCCAAACCTAGTGAGATAAATAGAAAGGAACATAAACACTGTCAAATCAAGTGTAAAAATATAAGAAGAAAAGCAAAAAAGATTTTGAGGAACAGCTAGCCAAAAACTCAAAAAGAAATAAAATGTTTTTTAAGTACATTAGAAGCAGGAAGCCTGCTAAAAAACCTGTGGGTCCCCTAGACGATCAAACTATAAAAGGCGCAATCAAGGACGATAAAGCCGTTGCGGAGAAACTAAATGATTTCTTTGCTTCAGTCTTCACGGCTGAGGAGCGTTGGGAGATTCCCAAATCTGCACCGTCCTTTGTGGGTGATGAATCTGAGGAACTGTCCCGGATTGAAGTGTCAGTAGAGGAGGTTTTGGAACAAATAGAAAAACTTAATGTTAACAAATCTCCGGGACCGGATGGCATTCATCCAAGGGTTCTAAAAGAACTCAAATGGGAAATCGCTGAACTATTATCTGTGGTTTGTAACCTATGCCTTAAATCGGCTTCCGTACCTAACGACTGGAAGGTAGCCAACGTGACACCAATATTTAAAAAGGGCTCTAGAGGCGATCCGGGCAATTACAGACCGGTAAGTCTAACTTCAGTACCGGGCAAATTAGTGAAACAATAGTAAAGAATAAAATTGTGAAGCATGTAAAAGAACATAATTTGTTGGACAAAAGTCAACATGGTTTCTGTAAAGGGAAATCCTGTCTTACTAATCTATTAGAGTTCTTTGAAGGGGTTAACAAACATGCTGACAAAGGGGATCCAGTAGATATAGTATACTTAGATTTTCAGAAAGCCTTTGACAAGGTCCTCACCAAAGGCTCTTGTGTAAATTACATGGCCATGGGATAAGAGGAAGGTCCTTTCTTGGATTGAGAACTGGTTAAAGACAGGAAACAAAGGGTAGGAATAAATGGTAAATTTTCAGAATGGAGAGGGTAACTAGTGGTGTCCCCAAGGGTCAGCCCTAGGACCAATCCTGTTCAACTTATTCATAAATGATCTGGAGAAAGGGGGTAAGCAGTGAGGTGGTAAAGTTTGCAGATGATACCAAACTGTTTAGGATAGTCAAGACAGAAGCAAACTGTGAGGGACTCCAAGAAGATCTCACCAAACTGAGTGATTGGGCAACAAAATGGCAAATGAAATTTAATGTGGATAAGTGTAAAGTAATGCACACCGGGAAAAATAACCCCAACTATACGTACAGTATGATGGGGGCTAATTTAACTATGACAAATCAGGAAAGAGATCTTGGAGTTATCGTGGACAGTTCTCTGAAAACTTCCACACAGTGTGCAGCGGCGGTCAAAAAGGCAAATAGGATGCTAGGAATTATTAATAAAGGGATAGAAAATAAGACCCAGAATATCTTACTGCCCCTGTATAAAACTATGGTACGCCCACATCTTGAATACTGTGTACAGATGTGGTCTCCTCACCTCAAAAAAGATATTTTGGCCTTGGAAAGGGTTCAGAAAGGCAACTAAAATGATTAGGGGTTTGGAACGGGTCCCCTATGAGGAGAGGTTAAAGCGACTGGGACTTTTCAGTTTAGAAAAGAGGAGACTGAGGGGATATGATAGAGGTATATAAAATCATGAGTGGTGTGGAGAGGGCCGATAAAGAAAAGTTATTTATTAGTTCCTAAATAGAAGAACTAGAGGACACCAAATGAAATTAATGGGTAGCAGGTTTAAAACTAATAAAAGAAAGTTCTTCTTCACACAGCGCGTAGTCAGCCTGTGGAACTCCTTGCCAGAGGAGGCTGTGAAGGCTAGGACTATAATAGAGTTTAAAGAGAAGCTAGATAATTTCATGGAGGTTAGGTCCATAAAAGGCTATTAGCCAGGGGATAAAATGGTGTCCTTGGCCTCTGTTTGTCAGAGGCTGGAGAGGGATGGCAGGAGACAAATCGCTTGATCATTGTCTTCGGTCCACCCTCTCTGGGGCACCTGGTGCTGGCCACTGTCGGCAGACAGGATACTGGGCTAGATGGACCTTGGTCTGACCCAGTACGGCCATTCTTATGTTCTTATGTAATCAACTAACCGATAAGCAAAAGCTTACAGGTTAATGCTATAGACCAGTGTTTCCCAAATGGTGTTCCACGGAACCCCGGGGATCCACAAGGTGAAAATAAGGGTTCCGCGAGAAAATTCCATTACAATAACATTTTATGATTTAAAAAAATAATAATTAATATTTAAGCATTTATGAATTTTATTGAAAACAACTGTCATTTGTGTTTACCACAATAAGTGTCCCTGTGTAATGCCAGCTTAGCCAAAGAGTGGGGAGAATAATGTCACTACTCAGCACTGCGCGTGCAGTCAGTCAGTGGTGGAATCACCTTCTATATACCACCGTAAATCCCTGTACTCACTCTCAGGGATCGTAGCTCACATGGGTGACTGAATATGAATATACTAGTGCCGCATCGGACAAAGTCGAAGCTTCTGCTGTCAAACCATTTGCTGTTATTAGTGGTTCCGCCAAATTCTTTTGCATTTAAAAGGGTTCCATGGCCAAATAATATTGGGAAACACTGCTATAGACTACACACATTTTCCTCCCCCAACCAATAAATTTTTTAGCAGGCTGGCCAGCAGCCCAGCTCAGTTCTGGCTCAAGCTGGGTGCAGGACCTACCACTGCTGTGACTCTGCATTTAAAGTGTATTAGGAACAGGGCAGGCAGGCAGCTTGGCTCAGTTCTGGTTCACACTGGGTCTGGAAGCTCAGACCTGCCCCCCCAAGACAGAGGCTGCTGTCACCCCACACTGCTGCCTCTTTATCAGAGGGAGCACCACAGGGCAACAAGTAGCTGGTCCACAAGAGGAGCTAGTTTTTAAACTGGCTCTCCTCATGGACTAACTCCCGCCTGGCATCCCACGCTGCTGCTGGACTCACCCTTGGGGACTACAGAATAGTCCACTAACCGATAAGAATTCATGAGGTTACTCGACTATTCAATTAAACACTATTTTACATCCCTAATCCCTAGCCTCCTCATGTATATGCATTATCTTTAATAAAACCCCAGTAATTCCTATTGTTTTCCACAGGATCCAAACCTCATTCAGTACACATGATGGAATGAGCTCTAGAGATTAATCAGGACTGTGTAGTGAAGTAGACGTTTTTGCAGAATTCTGCCTGATTTGTCACCAAAACTGGAAAGTTGTAGTAAGTTAGGCAGTAGACAGTATGAAGATAAAGCATGGCTCACATGATTAAGGCAGCTGAATATTGCTCTGGATAATTAGATGTCACACTGAGCCCGTGTAAGCCACTTAAACCCAGTTTTTCGCAAGTTGCTTGTTTCTCATTTTCTGGGTGCCCAAACTGAGAGCCTGTGATTAAGTGCTGAACACTCACAACGACAACAGATATCAGTGGGAGCTGTGATTGAATACATAAAGTGCTACACAACACTAACTAACCTGAAAATAAAAGGTTCTTGGCACCCAAAATTAGCAGATACTCTTCACCTTCAACACTTTGTGCCTCAACTCACCATGGGTAAATGAGAATATCATCATCCCCACACTTCACAGTATCACAAAGATAAATTAATCTCTATGAAACATTCCCACAGTGTGGAGAGAACTGCCAGTGGAAAGCCAATGAGTAAATTAATAATTCTGTCTTCAGAGAAGGGTTTGAACTGTGTGCAGCAAATAAGGCCTGGGGCAGGCAAAATATGGCCCATTGAGCTGCTGGATCCAACCCTCGCCCCACTGGGAGCCTCAGGCAGGTTCCCTGTCTTCCATGCCCTCCGCCCCCAACCCCCACATTGCTCAAAGCTGCCGGCAGCAGAAGCCCTGCACTCTCTGCATATTGAGCACCAGGGGCCAACTGGAGTTGCCTGGGCAGTACTTGTGGTGCAAGCAGCCCATGAAGTATCCCCTAGGGTCCCACAGTACACAGGTGAGTGGCATGCAGAGGTGCAGCAGGCAAGGAGCTTGTCTGAGGGTCCTGCTGGGCTGTTGACCCAGGAGCCACCTAGATAAATTCTTCCCAACCAGAGCCTGCCTCAGGCACCCAGTCCCTCCAGCAAGGCCTCTGGCTCCTCTGCCCAGGTCACATTCCCAACTATCTGCATTCCTGCTCCTGTACCCATGCCCCCTCCAAAGGTCACAACCCAAACCCTTGCACCTCTGCTCCAGCTCACAACCCCATCCCAGATCCTGCACCCTGAAAAATACATCCCTCCTCCAGGCCAGAATCTTCTCCTACACCCCAATCCCATGGCCCAGTTCACAGCCCTCTCCTTCACCCAAACTCCCTCCCAGACTCTACACAAGTGTTCTCTCAAGTTTTTCCATCCATGAACAGAGTGAGTTTTGTCATCTGCACCAATATTGAGATCATATGTGCTTGTGCAGATATGTGCTACTGTGGTGCTCACCAGTTATTAAGAAAAATCCTAATTATAATATTTTTATAATGTTATGGAAGAGGAATACATACTAAAACAATGAATAATAAACAAGATGCATGACTTTAAATGTTGATTTAATATGAAATTAAATAAAAAGAAAATACATAATGCAAAATTTTCAGTAACCATTTGGTATTTTATTAAAAAGGTGTCTGCTTTTGTTGTCTCTGCCAGGAAAGTAGAGTTGAAGGCACTGGGGCCTGAGTTGGCAGTGATTAGGTTGGGCTGTTGGGACAGATGTTTTAAATTGTTTTCACCTACTGACTAAATATTATTTAATGGGCTCTTTTTGTGCACATATTGCTCCCTATTACCCAAGAAAAAGGATTTTTTTTTAAATATTTCAGCCCTGTTTACATATCTTAAATCTTTCAGACAATTTAGCTTTGATGAATGGCAGAGCAATGTGATTCAGCTCTTGGGAAAGATTGAGGAATGAAATTCTTCTGCATATATTATTCATTTATTATTTCTGTCTGAACTAAGGATGCATCAACTATTTGATTAGTCGATAGGGCAGCGCTGCCCCTTTGAAATACTGCATGTAGCCTGGGGCCAGATGGGGAGTCCCCAGCTGATCCTGGGCTCTGTGCAGGCGCTGCTGCTTTGAAGTACACCCCTCTTCTCCCCCTTTTGCTGCCTCTATCTGATAGAGATAGCAAGGGGGGGGGAAGCGACTAATCATCAGGATAGTTGACTAGTCCTTAACATTCCTAGTCTGAACAACATGGGTGGATGGTAAGCATCAGCATTTTAGCACCAAGTTAGTGATGTCTCATTCTCAGATCTGAATTGCTCTCTATTTTATGGGCGATTCCTGCAGCTGGAGTTACCTGGGGCAGGGGAAGAGTGGAAGAGGAGGGACCGCTTTTGCTCAAAGCAATCCAGCGCTGGGAGGGCTGCCTAAAAGGAGGGAGGAGAATAGAGGGGACAGGTAGCTTTCCCCACTTTTTATTCAAAGCAGCCCAGCTTTGAATAAAACACTGGATTTCCTGGGAGGGAGGCAGAGCAGAGGGACAAGGAGCTGCTGCTACTTTTACTCAAAAAGCCCAGCACATGGGGCTGCCTGGGAGAGGCAGTGGAGAACATGTGCGGCTTCTATTTGCAAGCACTCTCACTGATGATAGCCTAGCTCCTGGAAATGAGAAGAGGAATGTCAACTACATGATTAACCAATAAACTTCGGCTTATCGGTTAATCCTATTGACTATAAGCACTCTACCCTCCCCTACCCCCAGGTGCCTCTGTATCAAAGGCAGAGAGAAGGAAGAAGAGGGAGGAAGGCAGCAGCATGGGGCAGAAGGTGGGAGCCAATCAGCATGGAGAGCTGGTTTTTAAACCAGCTCCCCTTGTGGGCTGCTGCCATCTCTGATACAGAGGGGCAGCAGCGCTGAGTGGCAAGGGGCTCCCCCAAAAGCCAGGCTAGGAGCACACTGGTTGCCATCCCTATTGGTAACCATTAAAATTGTATGTGGTTACACAATTATTCAATTACACGGTATCTAACATCCCTAGCTGAGAAGAAGGTGGTGCAAAAGGGCCTGGGGGCAGGGGAGCACCCAAAGCCTTCTCTGCTCTGCCCCCACCCTGCGAGCAGCACACGGTGCTTCAAATTGCCACATGCAGGGCAGGGGAAGAGTGAGAAGCCTTCATGCACTCCCCCAGCCCCAGACCTTAATTGACCTGGGGGAAGGGGAGCACATGACATGAAGCCTCCTCCCGCCCTGACAGAAGCACCTGGCACTTAAAGTGCCACACCTGCTCTCAGAGTGGGAGGAGAGCGGAGGCTTTGCACACTCCCCCGGCCCCAAGCCAATCAGGGCCTGGGGAGCTGTGTGAAGCTTCCTTCACCCTGCCCTGGCACTTCAAAGTGCCACATGCTCCTTGCAGGGTGGGAGAAGGTGTACCGCACTCCCCCACTCCCAGACCCTGATTGGCCTGGGGGTGGAGAGCATGCCAAGCCTCTTCCAGGGCATGGGTGCCTAGTAGGGGGAGCAGGGGGGAGAGAAGGGGCTCCCCCAACCCCAGCCAATTGTGGCCCAGGGCTACTTCACAAATTTTTGAAGTGGCCCCTGGGCAAAATTATTGCCCACCCCTGTTCTACAGACACAGGAACAGCACCTGAAGCTGCCAGACTCTCAGCATCAACTCTCACTCTGCCTCCTGGCCCCCCCTTAATGTTGCGTCCCCCCAGCCCATCAGCTTACTTTTTTCCACCCTCTCCATCTACAGGGTCAGGACTCAGAGGAAAGTAGATAATTAGTACTGGCTCCCTGAGCAGCTCCGCAAGCGAGGTGGGCAGGTATTAATTCCTTCCTTAATTTCTTTACATGAAATTATCCCCTACCCCCAGCTCCCTTCTGCAGCCAGCCTCCATCCCAGACCCCGCAGCCCCTCCATCAAAATCAGGGAAGAGCAGGGCCCTTGACTTCTTACCAAGCTCTCGGAGTGGCCCCCTCCGTCCAAAGTCACTGCCCGCCCCCGCTTAGGGCCGCAGGCTGAAGAGCAGGCCCCCGAACGGGCACAGCCCCTCCTGCAGCCTGAGCGAGGCACCGCCAGGTCACCCGGCGCTTCGCTCGCTGCCCCGGAGCAGCCTGAGCGGCCCCACACGCCTTTCCACCGGGCCGGGACCACCGCGCGATCTCCGCCGCGGCAGGGAGCGCGGGGCAGCGCCGAGCCGTCCCGGGAACTTGCGAGCGCAGCGGCGGAGCAGCTCAGGCCCCCCCCAAGCCCGGCGGCGCCACGGGACCGAGCAGCCGGAGCGGCCCGAGGGGGGCGCTGCCCCCGGGGCTCCCCTTACCTCTCCTTGTCCGCCGGGGAGGTGGCGGCCCAGGCCATGGCGGTTGGGGGGGGAGGGGCAGTACCGCCACCCCCTTCCAGTCCACCCGCTCGCGCTGCTCGCTCCCCACAGCAGCCGAGCGCCGCCCTGCCAGAGCTGCGGCGAACTCGAGAGGCGAGCCCGCCTACAGGCTCGCGCAAGCCCTCACTGCCACATGGCTATTGGACGGTAGCCCTGTCGCTCAGGCAAGACGCTACACGCGGCGTCGCGTGTGTTGTGCTCCAACTCTCGCGGGAGTTGAATCGGGATTGCCAGCCGGGCGGCCAGTTGCCGTTTAGCTTCGTTCTGTAGCGGTCTAGGCTGCTCGTCACCCTTTTACGTGCGTGTGTCGTGAGCAGCGGCTCCCACGTGTGGCGGCTAGTGCGCAGCTGCAAGGCCGGTGTAACCGCGGCGTCGTAAGGCAGGGGTGGGAGAACTTAGTCTGTCAGGGCTGTAAAACCAGCCCCCTGGTGGCACCTTAGGGACTAACAAGGGCTGTGGCACTGGTGGAAGAAGTACCCAGGAAGTGACTTGAGTAGAAGTACTGCTACTTTGAAAAACCTGTATTTAAGAAAAAGCCAAAGTATCCTTCTGGCAAACTACTTGAGTAAATGTACAAAAGTATCACATTTTAATTGTACTCAGGTACCCAAAAGGAAAAAGTAGCTGCCCTATGGAAATCCATGTGATACACATAATAAGGAAGAGCAGGGCCCTTGCCTGATTACCAAATTCTTGGAGTGGTCCCCCTCCATCAAAAGTTACTACCCACCCTGGCTTAGGGCCATACGCTGAAGAGCAGGCCCCCAAACAGGCACAGCCCCTCCTGCAGCCTGAAGGAGGCACCGCCAGATCACCCTGCCTCTCACTCCCTGCCCCTGGAGCAGCCTAAGCAGCCCCACATGCCTTTGTAGCAGCCTAGGATCGCTACCGTCATAGGACTTGCTAAAACAAAAGGAAAAACAATGTAGCACTTTAAAGACTAACAAGATGGTTTAACAGAGCTTTCGTGAGCCTGACCCACTTCCTCAGATCATATTCTGAAAGAGAATTGGCATGACCATATATACCAAAGAAATACAATGAAAAAAAGTGAACACATTATTAAACTGACAAATCAGATTTAGAACAGAAGGTGGAGAGAGGAAGAGGGAGGGAAGGAATAGCTGTTTATAAGTCAATGAATGGCTAATCAGAAGTGATAAGTGGGGAAGCTGTGCAGTGGACCCCAACACGCGGTGACCGTGGGCGCCATGGCACCCGCTGGGCCATTTATGTGCGCCCGCTGAACAATCTGGGCTGACCCCGCCCCCGGGCGCATGGCACATGCGCGGTGCCGGCCCCGGGCGCGTGGGGCATAGGCGGCCCCTTCCCCGGGCGCGCGGCACAAGGGCGGTGCTGGCCCCTGGTGCATGGGTGGCCCCTGCCCTGGGCACGTGGCACATGCCGGTGCCGGCCCTGGGCGGCCCCTGCCCCGGGCGCGCAGCGCATGTGCCGGCCCCGCCCCCGGGCGCCCAGCAGCCCCAAAAGGTTGGGGACCACTGATGTAAGGTAATTAGCATCTTTGTTAAGGCCCATTTGTAAAGTGTCAAATTTAAGCGTGAATGAAAGTTCTGAAGTTTCTCTCTGTAATCTAGTGTAAAAGTCTCTTTGAAGCTCTGATTAGCCATTCATTGATTTATAAACAGCTATTCCCTCCCCTCCCTCCCTCCCTCTCCCTGGCCCCACCTTCTGTTCTAAATCTGATTTGTCAGTTTAATGACACGTTCACTTTTTTCATTGTATTCCTTTGGTATATATGGTCATGCCAATTCTCTTTCAGAATAGGAGCTGACGAAGTGGGTCTGGCCCACGAAAGCTCATCACCTATTAAACCAACTTGTTAGTCTTTAAAGTGCTACATAGGTTTTCCTTTTGTTTTAGCAAGATCAGACTAACACAGCTACCTCTCTACTACTATCATAGGACTTGTCATGGTGTCAAGCTTGAGCTGCTTGCTTGTGGAACCAGAAGTGTAGTCTGGCTTCCTTATTCTCTTTTGCACAGTAGAAGTAAACCTTGTATATTTCTCCATCTTATTGGGGTGTTTTCTCTGCAAAGAAAATAAATGAAAATGTATTTGATTGTAATATTTCAATTAATGACTTCTACTTACAGATTTAATGCCTAATTTAGCAACAGTGAGTGGGGAACACGCGTGATGCTAAAGGCATGAAAAAAGCTGTAGCTTTTAAAATCTGTGATATTAGCTCTGTTTTGTTCCAGATTCCTAGTAAAGAAAAAAGTTTTCAAAACTATAACAAGCTACTTAAATATGAAACCTAAATAATAAAAAAAAAAAACCAAAACAGGGCTTGGTTTATTAGTGTAGGGTATGCAGTGGGGCGAGTCTTGCATGCACACTATCCATTTCATTTAGGGTCCTCATACCACACTCAGGACGGCGTGTCAAGAGCAGAAGAAAGAAGATTGAAGTTCCAGGGAGAGGACCACTCACTTACTGAACCTTGCAGTCCATTCCTGCCTCCGCCACAGTTTTCCAGCTTGAAGGCATCCACTTACCTTCCAGTTCCGGACGTCGGGATGGTGGTAGGATTGTTCTGTTGTGGGGTTTAGGGTTTTGTCAATCTTAACTTATGACAACCGGATTTATTTTATGTTGGTTCCTTAGATTTGTAAATAAACCAGTTATTGTTTAATCTCCCCTTGTCAGACTTGACTAAATACACAGTGATACAGATACGATGCAGGTGGAGGACCTGTATTTAGCAATCAGGGCCCAGTCCTGGTCTAACAGTAGGGCATTGAAAAGTATGAAGTAGTAACTTTGAAATATATAAAGTACATATTTCAGTTGAGGGTTCTGTCAAATTAGCTTGTAGTCCCCAATGTCAGCATGGAGATAGCCTCCCACTCAGCCAGGAATGTACTGTTTTGTCACTATGAAAGAGATGTCACTATTAAAGACAACAGGAAGGAAAATATACTACAGTGCAATCAAGATTCTAGAGAGTTGTTATAGAGCTTCTAATTTCTGTTCCATTTTAAATGCTTACACAATTTAGAACAATGACATTATTTAAAAAGAGGTAATATTTTCAGCATGCTAGAGCTTGAGCTTCCCCAAAAGTATATATAATGCAAATCACACAGGGGTGATATGTTGAGAGAAATACTTGCTCTGCTGAAGTTTTGCCATTTATTTCAGTTGGGCCAGGATTTCACCCATGATCTTGAGAGCTGTAATTCTTCACAGAATGGAGTGAGGGGAAGGCCAAAAGAAAAGAGGTAGATATTAACTGAGCTGTTCCTAATGCTGTATTAAATAATGAAGTTAGAAGTGGACATAGGAGTTAAATGGAGATTTTAGGAAAATCGTGTGTGTTAAGGAGAAAAATGCTCATGAAGATCTAGGCAGAATTGAGCAGAAGCTTTAACTTTATACAAGAAATGAGGGGAAGATAATGCAGAAATTGACTTAAGATAGGAGATACAGTCAAAGCCTAAGTATTGTCATTTTAGAAATGCAAGGTGACAGGACTGAAACCCTCAGTACAGAATATGCAGGTATGGATGGATATGTAAACAGGATGATGTTCAATAAGGACAAATGTAAAATACTCCACTTAGAGAGGAACAATCAGTTTCACACATACAAAATGGGAAGTGACTGTTTAGGAAGGAGTACTGCAGAAAGGGATTTAGGGATTATAGTGGACCACAAGCTAAATAAAAAGCAAACATCATTCTGCAATGCAGTAATAGGAGTGTTGTAAGACAGACATGAGAAGTAATTCTTCCACTCTACTCTGTGCTGATTAGGCCTCACCTGGAATGCTGTGTCCAGTTCTGGGCACTACATTTCAGGAAAGATGGGGAGAAATTGGAGAAGGTCCAGAGAAAAGCAACAAAAAGTATTAAAGGTCTAGAAAACATGACCTATCAGGAAAGATTTAAAAAACTGGACAAGTTTAGTCTTGAGAAAAGAAGACTGAGAGGGGACTTAACAAGGACAGTGATAAATTCTGTGTGTCCACTGAAAGCAGGACAAGAACTAATAGGCTTTATCTGCAGCAAGGGAAACTTACAGTATATAGTTAGGATTTCTAACTATAGGGGTAGTTAATCTCTGGAACAGGCTTCCAAGGGTGATTGTGGAATCCCCCATCATTGGAAATTTTAAAAACATGTCAGGGATATGACCTAGGTTTTCTTGGTCCTGCTACAATGCAGGCAGCTGGACTTGATGACTTCTCAGGGTCCTTTCTAATCCTACATTTCTGATTCTGTGTTTGAACTAGGGATGTGAATGACTAGTCGACACACTAGTCGACTAGTGACTCCCCTCCCCCCCTTGATGCCTCTATCAGAAAGAGGCAGCAAAGGGAGGGGAAGAGAATGGGGTGCTTCAAAGCAGCAGTGCTGCGTGGAGCTTGTGGCCAGCTACACGTGGCGTTTCAAAGCGGCAGCTCCGTGTGGAACCCAGGGTCAGCTGTGGACTCCCCTGCTGACCCCGGGCTCCATGCAGCGCTACCGCTTTGAAACGCCACAGGGAGCACTGGGCCAGTGAGGGACTGCTTGTTTCCCGCAGTGCTTTCACCTTTGAAGTGTATTAACAGCCCTCAGGCTGTTGCTACACTTCAAAGGCGGAGGCGCTCTTACTGACTAATCAAATAGTTGATGCAAATTGCATTGACTATTCGATTAGCCAATTAATCTAAATTTAGTTTGAACTAGATATAAATAGCCACAAATGAAACCACATAGCCTTTTTAAAGCATCAATTCAGTTATCCTTTGGCATCTCCCAAATGCCTCCCCAGCAACTGCCTTTGCAATTAAATCATAACACTGACAAAGGAGACAGATACCTGGACCTAAGTAAATGCTAACCGAAAAAAGTTCTGCTCTGACAAAGTGTAATAAAAAGAAATTTTATATAGCACTGTAAGTAGTAAATTGTTTTGCATAACAAGACTAAATCCAGAATTTGAATGTTAAACAAAATATGTGCAAATACTGTTGAAAGAAGGGTACATTAGAGTTAGGACATCAACATCAAAAGCGAGTCTCAAGCAAAAGCAAAAAACAAAAAATGAAGGGAAAGGTTGTGGCTAGAACTTGTTAAAGAGTAATAGAATTTATAGATGGAGAAATGTTCTCTGAAGTTGAAACTTGTTCCTGTGCAGAGAGCCAGCACAAGACTTATGAAGCACTTAATTCCTACTAAAAATCTCAAAATAGGATTTTAGAGAGAGTTAATTGGTGTTTAAGCCTTGTACTGGCCCTCTGCACTGGAGCGAATTTCACAAGCTCTTGCTGGCTCTTACTGGGATCTTTATAGCAATCCCCCAAGGGATATAAATAACATGTAAAAACAATAGCAATGTAACCAATTAAAATTCTGTCAGTTACATGGTTAAATATCTAACCGGGGAACTAGGGATGCAGAGGGCACTGTAGCACCCCATTTTATCCAGGGATCCCTGCTTCCAGTCCTGTGTGCCCAGCGTGGTGCCCTGACAGCTGGTCCCAGTTCTGACACACCCAAGGCTTAGCTGCTGGCCCAGAGCATCCAGGGCTCTGCTGCCACCTGTGATCCCAGCATCCTGATGCTTGCCAGCACCCTGGACAGAGTTTTATCATTACAGGAAACCAATAAAGCATCAAGTTTATCAGTTAAATTCTCAACCAATTACACTTTTACATCCCTAAATCCCACAGCTACAAGCAAAAGGATTCTTTGTCAAGCAAGGAACAGTTCCTCTGAATGCTGCAGAAACCTAAGTACCTATAATGCTTGGAAATTATAACAGATCAACTAGATTTTTGCAAACCTGTTCTAGATGGGGATTACCAATTTTAGATGTGGTCTCCTGGTAGGGAATAAAAAACACAGACTGTTCAATTAAGTCCCTGGATGAGAACAAACAGTAGATGGATGACATCATGTAATGAGAACTTATCAGATGACCTTTCACCATCAGAATGTCCATCCAGTGAGTAATATTATTTTTACAAGGGAAAGAATTTTTTCTCTGAAAAACTGGCTTGAAATGAATCCACATCAGGGCACACAAACTAAAGTTCCTTTACTAGCAGGGCAGAGAACATTTTTACTATGGTTTTTTTTCTTACTATATATTTTTAAAAATTTGCATCTGTCTGTGAGTCCATTTGTTCAAGAACTCCTCCTAACTGGTAAGAGCTAGGACCACCCAATTTGGTACGCAGCTTCCTCTAATCATAACTTAAAGCAAGGTCAGGATTTGGTTGTGCCAAAACAATAGAACATGCCTGGAATTAGATTGTTTCTCATAAAATGGAAAGGAAAGGATCTAGTAGGAGGGACTTTGTACTGTAGAATTACCACGGGGGGCAGCAGGAAGGGGCCAGAGATGGGGACTGGGACAGCTATAACCCCATGGGGCCAGTAGGGAGCATGGGTGAAGAAAGGGACTGCTATTTACTATATATTTCAGAGAGTGAGTTTGTCTGTCTGTCCCCCAGCTGGGGTACATGAAACCCTTCCCGGTTATGCCTGCTGTAGCAGCTATGAACAGGTGCTTCTCAACTGGCCCCAAGCTCCTTCAGTGACAGAGGTCTAGGGTTGTCCTCTCTCTCCAGGGTAGCCTGCATACTGAACCCCTGATCCCCTGTCCCACCCCAGAAAAATGATTTAAATGAAAAAAAACAAATAAACAAACTAATGTTAGGAGCAGAGCAATGGTGGGTAAATCTTCTAGTTATAAATAAGAAGCTCTGCTAGTAGGATACAACCCTCCAGCTCAGCTCTGACCATGACAAAGGCTTTTGCACGCAGGACAGCAAGAAATAGGGAAGAGAAACAGCTACACAATAATTCTTAGATTCTTAGTTTTCATTCTTCCAACTTGAATTTTGGACTGTTTACCTCTGGAAGACTTCCTTTCATCAGCTGAGGATGACTGTGCAAAAACTGATTTTTTTTTTTGCTGTCTCAAAATCTATGGCAGATAGGCCTGAAACTTCTCATATTAGGCAAAGACATATGGAGATACTAGTTAATAAAGTCTCTTCACAAGAAACGTATGTTCAATATCCTCTTGGCTGCCTTCATTTTCCTTTCCCTCATTTGGGAAAAACTAGCTAGGAAAATTCTAGAATGAGTAAGAAGGAACTCAACAGTCAATATAGCAGACCATGGGTGCATCTACACAGCATCCTAAACTTGAAATAAGATACGCAAATTGTGTATTTTATTTCAAAACTATTTCAAAATAGCTTATTTTGAAATTTGGCATATCTACACAGTGCCAAATTTCAAAATAACGTGCTATTTCATGCCATCCCTTATCCCTCGTGCAACAAAATATTTTTTGAAATAACAGGTGGCTTGTGCACACGTACCCTAAATATTCTACAGTTTCATGGCTCATGTGTAACAAGCAAATGTTCGTTAATTTGTGGACTAACTTTGTTCTTCCTTGTGTGTAGTTTATAAAATCTATAGGCAAAGGAGAAAAATTCTCAAATCCCATTCACTACACAAGTTTGGCTATGAAGTTTAATTTTCCAATACCACCTCTGAACTTCTTAAATTCTGGCAAACTTGGGGTTCATTGTTTAAATCACTGTTAAACTGGTGGAAAGGCTCAGTAGAAATAAAAACGGTAACGAGCAAAAATAAACCTATAGCAACATACCTCAAAACAGATTACAAAACAGACATACATAAAAGAATTCCCCATTCTGGGGTTTATGTTGCACCTGAATATGCTTCCCACAGCTTTACTCCTGATTTTCTTTCTCTCCAATAGCTTTTACCAGTTGAGCTATAAGAGGATCTGAAGCTAGAGTTAATCCCTTGTGTACCAGAAAAGAGTGTTTGCTTGAATCCTTCATGGGTCCATAATGGATGCTGATCATAATCTATATTTAGATACACATATATTTAATGTTAATTAGTTTCATAAAATGCATGAGAGTTAATTTAACATTGGACTGGTGTAAACTGAACATCTCATACAACTGTGGCATACCTTGAAAGAGCTTACTTCATTAAAAGGCTCAGACACAGAAATTGCATCCTTGGTATGAAAAGTGGTCTTGCACCTAAAATTCTAGACTGGAAATTCTAGGTTTTATTCTAAGGCTTCCTGAGTGACCTTGAGAGAGTCATTTAACCTCTCTGTGTACCTCCATTTCTTTATCTGTAAAATGAGAATACTACTTACTATTGTCACAGAGGTGTTGTAAGAATAGTATTTTAAGATCCTTACATTAAGAGTATTAGCAGAAACACTTCTATATAGATGACATCTCTAGGAATGTTACAGCAAACAAACGGGATGAGAAAGTACAAAATAGTGAATTAAAACATTACCTCTGTCATAGAGGGCTTTTGGAGTCTGCATTCAGTGTAGCCCAGATTGACTTTAATAGCAATACTTTGTTTGCAGTGGCTCGTATGCTTTGAAATGGTACAGGAAATAAATAATACAAAACTGAAGATAAAAATGGATTAATTTCAACATTAGACCAAGTGCAACAGCTGTAGATACCATATACTCAATACAGTAAACTTCTGATAATCCGGCACCTTTAGGACCCAGGGGGTGCCGGATTATCAGATATGCCGGACTATCGGAAGGGGGGGCTATGAGGGGTCTGGAATGGGGTGGGAGGGGATGCCACCCCAGACCCCTCATAGCCCCCCCTTCCGATAGTCTGGCTCTGCCCCAGGAGTCCCTGATTCAGCCGCTGCTGGTCAGTTTCAGCAGCAGCTGAATCGGGGATGCCTGCAGCAGCAGCTGGGGTGCTGCCGGGTTGGTCCCGCAGCGCCGAGGGGCGGCGCTATGGGACCAACCCAGCAGCACCCCAGCTGCTCTTGGGGACGCGCCTGGGGCAGAGCAGCTGGAGTGCTGCTGGGTTGGTCCCGCAGCGCCGAGGAGCGGCGCTACGGGACCAACCCGGCAGGACCCCAGCTGCTCTGCCCCAGGCATCCCCGATTCAGCCGCTGCTGAAACAGATGCCGCTGGTCAGTTTCAGCAGCGGCTGAATCGGGATGCCTGGGGCAGAGCAGCTGGGGTGCTACCGGGTTGGTCCACTCCTCGGCGCTGCGGGACCAACCTGGCAGCACCCCAGCTGCTCTTCCCCAGGCATCCCCAAGTCAGCCGCTGCTGAAACTGATCAGTGGCTGACTCAGGAAGCCCGGGCAGAGCTGCTCTGCCCGGGCTTCCTGGAGTCAGCCGCTGATCAGTTTCAGCAGCGGCTGACCGGGATGCCTGGGGCAGAGCAGCTGGGGTCCTGCCGGGTTGGTCCCGTAGCGCCGCCCTCGGCGCTGTGGGACCAACCTGGCAGCACTCCAGCTGCTCTGCCCCAGGCGTCCCCAAGAGCAGCTGGGGTGCTGCTGGGTTGGTCCCGCAGCCCCGAGGGGCAGCGCTACGGGACCAACCCGGCAGCACCCCAGCTGCTCTGCTCCCGGTGTCCCCGATTCAGCTGCTGGTCAGTTTCAGCAGCGGCTGAATGGGGGAAGCCTGTCCGGCTGACCCAGCACTTCCGGGTTCCTGATGGTGCCGGACCATCAGGAGTGCCGGAGCATTGGATGCCGGACTAATGGAGTTTTACTGTACAAAATTCCCATATACTGTTAAGCTGCATGTTTGTACGAATGCCTCACCGCTAGGCACTTGATGTCAGGAGATCCTGAATCCTGGTACCAAGTAGTTAGATTGATGACTCTGTAGTAACAAAAACCAGTTACATTTCAGAAAAGGAGAGTTGTTATTTCTGGTTTGATCAATTGTGCATAAACATGTTGCTGTAGTTGTAGAGAGGCATTTAACTGTTATTTTATCAGTTCTTCCCTCAGAAACAGTTTAATAAGTGTCTTTTCAAAAGTCTTCAGGCAGCAAGTATCATAGTTCAGGAACAAATCTGATTATTTATTATGGCACTGAAAATTTAATCTCCTAGAGCTTATCTTTCTCTGTCCCCTTAATTTTTTCAAATGTATCCAAAATGTATGGAAGTTTGACAGCTTTTTATTCTGATTTCAGATTTCCAATTTCATATTTTCTTAATTCTTAAAAAACATATAAATCATAAAACAATTTTTAAAAATCTCAATTTTATACACACAATATTCCAGGCTATGCAACTGTGAAACAACTACACTTGGGTCTTCTAGATATACTCTGCCTTTAGCCTTCTTTACACACCTGAGATGCGTGAAAGTCTCACAACTGCAAATATAGTAGAGAAAACCTGTGGCCCAATTCAGAAACCCTTAAATGAATTTGTAACAAGCCATTGATCAATGTTGGATAAAAGCCAGAGAGCATGAGGCATGTCTAAGATATGCTAGGTGAGGCCTTAAGTCTAAGTGCATTATACAACACATTTTAAGGTAACATCTCAAAATGAAATATTGATTTCTTCAGCAATGCAGAAGTAACACACAACAAGATTTACGTACAGTAATAATTTATTCTGAAATGTTCATTTTAGTTTCTTTTGAGACATCACCCACGTCTCATTAATAAAAGAGCAGCCATCTCACCTCAAGTAACAGAATATACAACAAGTTACAGCATAGCAAAAATTCTACCTACTTTCAGATAAAATCTAGTCCAGGTAAAATAATTCTGTTCAAAGTTTTACAGTTACACAATTTCCTTTTTTGCAGAACACAAAGTGTAAATTGTTACATCATAGCTATCTATGCACATTATGTGACCACAGAAATGTTAATCATTACTTCAGAACATGAACCATCATTTCCATTCATGCAGAAAAGCAGGCTAGGAAAGCTTGTTCAGCAGAAACCATATTACTGTGAATTTCACAGCCACATGATTAATTACAGGGTTAGATGGAGTCACAATACAGAGCATATTTTTTGCATAAATAATACCAATTTTTCCCTGATGTAGTTTAGTCAGTTTGTAATCTAGAAATGATTGAAACAGCAATTCAATTTTATCACCTCTATCTGTAAATGTTCATTATTTCAACACAAGCAATATTTAAAGGATCATGGGATGGGATGCTAATTAAATACATGTAAAACATACTGTACAAATATACTTGCTTGTAGCGATTTTATTCCAAATTATCAATCAAGTATCCCTCCAAAATATTACCAGTGAAGACAAAGTATACTATCAAATATGGCTTCCAGAACAAGAACCCTCTACAAGAATCAAACCTATTTACAAAAACAAAAAACCCAACCCCCAGTCTTTTAAAGTTTCATTTGAAACAAAATTTCTACATAGCACTTGTAAATAATACATCAGTTTTTAAAAAAAATTATTTAAACAGAAGTCACCAGGTAAGACCCAGAATGACGTTTAGGACTTTGAGTTCCACTAGAGTCTGTATTTTCAGTCTTGGAATCTCGCTTCTTTGTGCTGTTATTTATTGGTGTTGGTATCTGTGATGGCCGAGCAGAACCGTTATCTGCACTGCTCTTTCGTGGACTTGGATTGTAGTTGAAAGGAGTCACTCTTGCTGCAACAGCTCCACTAGGTGAACTGTGTTTGCTTGAACTGCTGGAACTGAAGGGTGTACGTTCATTAATAATGCTTTCATTAGTCTCTGGTGCAGAAACCGGATTGCTTAGCACAGGTTTTGTTTCAGTTCCCTTCTTATCTGGACTATCTATCTGAATGAATGAATTCAGGCGATTTTCTAAACCCATTGTGCGAACAGGAACATTTCCATTTCCTGCATTTTGTTTTCCTGGAATATCTTTAGACTCTTTACCATTCACATTCCCCTTCTCTAAAATACTGTCAATAACTGGAGGAGTATTTCCAGTAGGTGATCGTCCAGATCTAGGATTATTAATAGGGCAATCCTCAATCCTCACCCACACGTCCTCAGTCTTAGAGACAGCAGGTGCCATCTGGTAAATTAAAGTTTTTGAATCAGCACCATTTGTAGCACTTGAAGAGGAATTATGAGCAGGATTACTTATCATCTGAGGAATTTCGTTTTCCTTTATCTTTCTCCAAGTCCCTTTTGCTTGTACTTGACTTTCTTTAGTTTGTATATGTCCAGAAAAAGAACTTCCATGTTGCTTTTCATCTTCACTTTTTGCCTTTTCACTGGATTCTGAAGAAGCAGACAGAATTGAGGAAGAACTTCCAGTTCTGCGCCAAGTGCTAACACGAGGAAGTGATGAAGAATGTTTACTGTGCTCACGCTTCCATGTTCCTGATCTATTGATTGGAAGTCTAGATGGACTTTCAGAATGAGAGCGAGCTATATCATGACGTTTTGCTGGTCTTCCATCATTATAGTCTACAGAAGGGTTAAGATTAGGAGGTAATTTTCGCCAACTACTACCCTGTACAGTTGAATGAGATAAGGACATATCAGGAAGTGATGGGCTTAAAACTGGGGTCTGTATTTGGGATCTAGTGGGAGAATCAGGTCTAGAAGGAGACAAAGATTCAAATGAAGCAGACTCTTCTAATTTCCTTCGTAGAGTTGGACTTGGAGCTTCTTTAATAAAAGTTGACTGACGCACTAGAACAGGTCTCTCTGATCTGTCAGATTCACTTCCACTGGATTTTGTGGACGACATTCTAGATAGGTCAACCTTTTTGTTTGAGCCACTGCTACTAAGAATTTGGTTCAAACCTTTGGAGGCAGACTCACTTCTGGGAATACCACTGGCACTTTTGGGTAACCCTGTTTGTTTTGCAAGGTTTTGCTGGCTCATCTGTCTGCCTGGTGACGTGTATGACATTCGTCCTGAACCTGAGGACTTAGTTGAAGCTGTACTGGGAGATGAAGTCCTGGGCAGTTGAGAAAGTTTGTTAGGAGGGCTTATACCATTTCTGCCTGGGGAAATTGAGCTTCGACCCGGAGACTGCAGAGGTCTACTTAATGGCTGCTGTTGAGGTCTAGAAGGAGTGGAATCTCTAGATCCTGACCTAGAAGGTCCTTTACTTGACCCACCCTGTTGAGATGGTTGTCTGCTTACAGGACTTGACTCTGATTTCACTGATGATTTGGCACCTCTTGGGGAACTTGTGGAATTCTGGCCTTCACTGGGACTTTTGGAGGCTGGGTTTTTGAGTGGTGGCCCTTTTTTTGAAACTGGACTTGTACTGGAAGAGCTATTTCGAACTCCAGGAATATGAATCATTGTTCTACCTCGTGAGATGGAAGGCATATTTGTTTGCTGGGGCTGCTTCAACTGACTTGAAACTTCTGAATTAGAGCGAACTTTCCCTGTAATCATACTTTTATACACTTTCTTTCCTCCTTTGATTCCTTTATTTTCAGACTCTACCTTTTTGGTTTCCAATGTACTTTTCTCCCCTGGCTTAATAATTCTTGGACCTTTATTACTAGTAAAGGGTTTTTCTTCTTGGTCTGGAGTAAGATGAAATGGCGATCCCAAAGAAATTCCAGATTTTAGTGACAAGATGGAATCAGAGTCTGATGAAGCTTGTCTAGACAGTGAAGCAGCAGCAGCAGCTTGGTGTAAGCTACTAACTATAGAATTTGCACCTTCTTGAATAGCTTTCCAATCAAAGTTCTCTGAATCAGGTGAGAAACCATGCTCTGAATCAGGCCTCTGTATATCTCGCAAATCTAGTGTCAGGTCTTCTGCCAATATACCACCCATGTTTCTGGAACTATTTTTTTCACTTTCACTCTTGACTCGTGTGGGCTTTTTCTTTTTAGGCATGGCAGAACTAATGCATTCCTGCAAAAGGTCATCTTCTGAATCAATACTAAGCGAGCTAAGAGAACTGTTTCTAGAAAAACACACAGGTGTATCTTCAACATGAAATGATTTGGGTGCGTAACCACAAGTCTGTGGTCTACTTGATTCCATTTGTGAATCAGGAGGTTCAGTTTGTTTTATAGTTTCATTTTCTTTGTTGTTGTTGTTTTCTTGATCAATATCACTGAGAGAACTCAAAGATGAATTGCGAGAAAAACAAACAGGGGTATTTTCGATAGCAAAATTCTGCATTTTTTCATCTGTAGCTGCACCTCTGTCCGGGATATCTTTGGATGGTTGAGCAAATGGGGTTTGCTTCTGCATCAAAGTTTTAGGCTGACTTCTGCCTGTTGGATGTTTCTGACAACCTTGTGTCCTACTAGTTGACTGCTGATTTGAAGTTTGTTCTGTATTAGTGCACGCTTTGGTTTCTGTTTCCTTAGTCTCTTTTCCTTTTCTTAGTTCAGCCTTTTCCCTAGAAAGGTCAACATCATCATCATCAAAGTCTAGTGAACTTAGTGAGTCATTCCGTGAAAAACAATAAGGAGTCCCCTCAATAGGTGTGTAATGGTGAGGGGAATCAAAAGCAAAGCTTCCTCTTACGCGTTCCTCGTTATTTGGAAGTTTATCATTCACGTCTCTTGAGTTATTTTTGAAATTCTGTTTCTTTGTATCTTTGTTATCTGAATAGGTTCTTTCACTACTAAGATTATTTTTTGGCTCTGTGTTTTTTCTTAAGCGTGCTCTGTACTCATTACTTTGAGGCATAGGCTTTACTGGAGAGGTTAGCTTCTTTTTCTCACCTTCTGGTTGGTTTTTACTACTTACAGATGAAGATGCTGATGCTTGTTGAATCTGATCCATTATCTTTTTTACCCTGAAAGGCTTGTGGCTTTTTCCTTTTGGCATAGCAGAATTAATGCATTCTGCAAGAATGTCACCTTCTTCTGTTTTATCATCCAATCCTGAGGCAGACACAGTTGAGTCTTTCCTTCTTTGAGTATCATCTGTGCTTCTACCTTCAGTAGGAATGGTATCTCTTTTTTCAAATTCACGTGCTTCTGCCCTTGTACTCACATTCTCCACATTGGCCAACTCATTTGGTGGTGATTCTATTGTGAGATCGCTCAAAGATGTAGCTGTTGAAAAATTTATTGGTGTACCTTCAACACAATACACACGTGGCATATCATCTCCATGTGTAAAACTAACATGCTTTTGAGACTGCAATCTGTTTTGTGAAGGAAGGAGTTTGTACACTGGCAAATGGCTTGGCTTCCTGGCTACAGGTGGAGGTATTTTTGAAGCAGTTGTTTGAGAAAGCTTTTTGGCTTTGCGTGAAGATTTTGTTGGCATAGCAGAAATAATACATTCTTCTAATATTTCAATATCATCATCATCAGAATCATCTAATATATCTTTTTCTGTTTCAGTAGGCTTCTCTGCTTTCTTCTCTTGGTTATCCTTTGTATCTTCTGGCTGTTCAGGTTCTGCTTCATTTCCATGGTCATTTTCATGAACAGGAGGCATTATTCTTAACTCTACATCTTTTTGTATAAATGGCTCATCAAGACTCAGAGCACTTAGGCTGGAGGAACAAGAAAATCCATCTGGTGTGCTTTCTGTAGCAAAATGTAACAATGTATCAGCATCTGGCAATACCTGAACTCTTTGAACAGCTGCATTTACTGCTGCTTGTCTAGATCCAGATTCCCTCTTTTCAACATTAGATACTTTACCTTTAGCCGCTTCTCTCTTTATCGGAACTGCTTGAGCAGGCGGTGGGGTTTTACTTCTACTTGGTGGCATTGTTTGTCCAGGGCTATCTGGAAGATCACTGGGGCTTATAATACCACTTACCATTCCACTGCAAGGCTCACTTTGAACAGAGCTAGCAATGGAACGGCTCTCAAAACTATCCAATGAACTTACAGAAGTACATCTGCTAAACATGAGTGGTGTCTCCTGTACATAATGTTCTGGTGGGCTTTTAGGAGTCTGAGCTCCACTTTTTGAAGGAGACTTGGCACCTGAAGAAAATTCAACAGCTTTATGTCTAGATGAATCAGAAGGTGATAAACTAGAAGCCTGAAGTCTATTGGATTTTGTTCTAATATGCTGTGATGTTGATGGGACTTCACTAACTGAACCTTCAGTTGACAGAGTCACACTGTTGTCTTTCAGTTCTGCGATCTGCAAAGTATTACTAGCATCTGTTACACGTGTGGCTTGATCACGCCCTATTTCATCTTCAGCTGAGGACAAAGATGACAAAGAGCTACATCTTGAAAAACATATTGGTGTATCTTCCACACAATAAGTCTGTATAGTTTCCTGGTTGATGGAGGGAGTCTTACATGAGGCAGGCTTTTGAGCAGAACTTGGATGAAGCTGGTTCTGTCTCTTTGAGCTAGATGAAGGGGTTGATGTGTTCCCACTACTTGATGAAATATGATCAGTTTTAGTACTTTGTACAGATGAACTCTTTGAAAAAGAAAAAGATGGCTTTTGAGAAGACGGAGGAACTTCTGTTGAGTATTTCAGACTATAATCAATAGGCTGATCTACATGGTGCTCCTCTTCATTGTACTTAATACTATAATTAGTTGGTCTGTCTTCTTCATCTTCATGTTGTTCTTCCTCAGAGTAACGCTCACTGTAGTTGGTTGGCTTATCGTCATCATAATCATCAACCTGGCACAAGGACTGGTTTACTTTCTGATTCATTCCATGAGTAGTACCTACTCTGTTTTGTTCTGAACTGTTGGATCCTCTTGATCTGAAAGGATCTTGCTGTCCAAAAGGTGATGGGTATTTCATGTGATTATCATCACCACCTTCGGTATATCCAGAATAAGTTGTACTTTGATTTCTTGACTGCCTTTGTTCATTTTGTTTTATTTCATCTTCTATTATATGTTTAGGTCTTGCCCATCTTTCATTCTGTGAGGGGCTTTGCCTTCCAGAGTTCAACTGTTCATCTGAATATTTAAGACTGTAATTGATTGGAGTGTCTAGTTCTCCTTCATTGTCATCCATATGATTTGCGCTATGTATTTTGTGGGCTAAATCAGCAGGATACTGTCCATAACTGCAAAATTTACTTTCATCATCTTCAGAGTAAGATTCAATGGAAGGTTTCATTTGACCTCTTTTACCATAGCCATCACTACTACTGACGCTATTTAAGCTATCATTTGAAGCTCTCTTATATTCCATTTTTGCATAAGGCACAGGACAGGCCCTGTTTGAATTCTCAGATTTAGGAAAGCTATAAGTGTTTGAATGGGCATGGGCAGTAGATGTTCTTCTTAATGCATTCCTGTCTTCTGTCATACAGTGAATTTCAGCTGTGGGTCCAGAACTTCTATCTTCTTGTGGCATATGCATGTTTGTTACTTCTTCCATTACTTTGGCAATCTGAGCTGCAGCAGTAGAGATCTGAATTCCTATTCGCTTAGAGGTATTCCCAGAATTTTCTGTAGCTGGGTGATAGCCACCTAGTCCCATTGTTCGCTCTCGGTCCACACTTCTGTCCTTTTCAGATCGAGAGTTTTCTATATTTCCTCTGCTGGAGGAAGAGGAGCTAGGCAACACTGTAGTATTTAAATATGGCGAAAGTACAGTCACATTAGTCGTATTAAAACTCTCTGTCCTGCAAATTCCATCATCGTGTCGACTTGAATCCAAAACATATTCACTATACAGATTTTGTTTATGTCTCTGTTTATTACGATGAGATGTTTTGGGGCTTAAATTATCAATGTTGTCAAAAGTCTCAGATAAATGCTGAGCATCTAACTCTGCTTCCAGTGCCTTTTGCTTTCTAACATGAAGTGAAGGTAAGCTTGAACCTGGAGACATAATATTGGCATCCTTATACTTTGCAGGCCTATTTGCCATCAGGTTCCTTAAAGCTGCAGCACTGCCCATAGCTATCATTTTGTGCTTTGAATGAATGAGGTTTTTGAGCATGCTAACTGCTCCCATGTCCCACAATGCTTCCTGGTCCTTTGCATTTCGTGCAGAGAGGTTCCACAGGGTCCCACATGCATTACTAACTATTGTCAAGCTGTGTGACTTCAAGTGCTGTAACAAGGTTTGTAAGCAGCTGTTCTCTCTCAAGATTTGCCTGCAATTAAGAAGTTGAAAGCAAAAAATCAATAAGTACCATTTAAACAAGACAAGTAAAAACCTATCAAGGCTGTAACTAAATTTTGTCCTCAATCATGATAACTAATATTATGATTTCTTGATTTCTGCAGCACAAAAGTATGTTACTTTTCCTAAATTACAATCTGAATATCAAACAATTTCTATTTCAGTTATCACTTTTTAGTTGTTTCCTTTCCTCCACTACCAGCTTGTTCTGTGTTAACAATCTTTCCCAGGTACTTTCCTCTATCTGACCAGATGGATGAAAAACTTTTTCCCAGAGAAGCTAACATTACTATTCAGCATTTAATAAGCAAAACTGATACTGCATTTACCCTTTCATAGACTATTACTGTGTAAATAGATGGTTTTCCTCACCAAAGCCCTTATAAATAAAATCAGCCTTTTATCTGGTACATATAATCATATTTGAAAACTTCTTTATGAATTCTCTTTTAAATACATTTTTGCTACAGAATTCAAATTTTCTGAAAAACATGATGCTTGTTTCTTTTAAAACTAGACTGTGTATTTACCTGTGGTCCTCATTTGTAGCAATCAAGCTAGAAACATTCCGTAGTATTCCTCCTCCACTTTCAATGATGGCTAAAGTATTTGTTTGGCTTCGGTAAGTCAGTGTGCCAACCAAAAAGGCAAGTGCACCATCCACAGCACATATATCAGCTTTATTCTCAGTGCAATGAGCTGATAAATTCCATAAGGCACTCAATACACTTTTTAGGGTGGATTCCTATGATAAATGTAAAAATGACAAAATTAGGCCAGGGACTTTTATCTTGTTGGTCATGAACCTCTCAGAGATTCACAAACAGGTTTCAGGGATGCCTACCTGAGTCTGTAGCTAGCCTGTAACAAAAGCCTTAAGAGGTGTGAACAGCCTTACTAATCTAAATTAAGGACTTGGAATCTGGCATGTTTCCAATTTGCTACAGAATTTGGAATTTTTGCCATGGAATTCATCATTTTGCTACATTTCGGTGCCTAGTGTTCTGTTTTCCTCTAGTTATCTCTGTTTCTTCAGCTTTTCATTAAAAGTTGGAAATTAACTGATTACAGTGCATAGTGCCTGCACTGTTACATGGAGCTAGAGCGCAGTGTAGTTACAACTACCTTCTCTTTTTAACCCTTCCCTCTTTTACATATCTGCTGCTAGCAATCTACTTTTTTTACTACAAAATTCAATTTTCTGAAAAACATGATGCTTGTTTCTTTTAAAACTAGACAATGCATTTACCTGTGGTTCTCTTTTGCAGCAATCAAGCTAGAAACATCCCATAATACTCTTACACATCTTACTTAGAGTACTAAATAGTGAAAACTGCCACGCCTCATAAATAGAGAAGCGGTGACTGTATTTTGTGTTTGTGTAATCTGTTGCTGCCAGTTAGTCAAATTCCCTTCTCCAATGAGCTAGTCAGCTGATATATTCATGATATGTCTGAAAATATTTGGGAACTGCTACTTTGATATGTTTAGGAGACCCTATACTAGGGATGTAAAAACGCGGTTAAAAATGTAACCAAGCAACCACTAAAAATCATAGTGGTTACACAGTTACACATGCTGCAGGCTCTGCAGCATAAAGCAGAGCCTGCAGTGAAGCCTCCCCCGGAAGCAGGGCCGGCAAGGGCTGCTGCTGGCCCTACACCCCGGAAGGAGGCTTTGCTGCAGCAGTGAAGCCGCCTCCCTGGGAGCATGCCAGGGTTGCTGTGAATAGACTTTGCTGCAGCAGCAAAGCTGCCGGCCCCACTCCCATGGAGGCTTTACTGTGGGCTCAGCAGCCGGCTTCCCGAGAGTGGGGCTGACAGCCCCTGTTGGCCCTGGTCTTGGGGAGTCAGTGTGTAACCTGCTCCAGTCCCTATCAGCTAATCGGAACCAGTAAGCCTCACCCATTAACAGTTATCCAGTTAATGTTTTACCTCCTGACCCTGAACTTCTCGATACAACTGGAAGAAATTACCGATGAGATGTGTCTTCTTGTGCACAGCTTTTAATATTTGTCCCAGCATGCATAGACAGGATTCCTACACAAGGACTTCCTGTTTTGCTGTCCAACTCAGTACATGATATAAGGGAAGACAAATCTTTGAAGCCTTCCTACAATTCTCACAACTGGGTTGAATTGGCTTTGCTTTTTTGTTCTTTGAACTAAATGTCTCTGGGAAATGACAGGAAAACACATGCATAGACTAATAAGTAAACTCTTATTTATTGCACCACAAGCCATTCAGACACTTTGTGTAATTAGTAATGAAACTTTGATGGCAAAGGAGATTGCCAGAAGAAATGAATAATGTACTAGATGAGGCTGTACAAGCTGTGAACTTTATTAAAGGTAAGCCCAACAATGCACACATTTCATTATTTTATGTGAGGAAATGAACACTCAAGATCAGAGGTTCCACTTCCTGGTATGGAAAAAGGCAGAGAACTACTGGATAAGACTGACACGGGGTACAGTCACAGACGACCCCTCAGGGGTGCCTCCTGGGGTGCTGACACGGCCACTGCCACTCGCCTTCTGGCTGTCTGGGGCTTCTCACTACCCGGTCCTGCTGGGCCAGCTCCACTGGTCTCCCCCAGCCAAGGTCCCGAGCTGAGGTCCCAGCCCCCACTGAGAAGCAGTACAGAGACTGAACCTCTTCAGGTCCAAGTAGAGTGTGGTTTAGGGTCCAGCCTCCTGGGATATCACTCCTCAGATGGGATCAAACCCCAAAGAATTAGGTAAGCCACCTTTAACAATGAAAGGGGGAATGTGCACACTGGTTTCCCCCCTCCCCCCCAGTAACAATCGCTTACACTGGGTTTGATAGAGATAAAAATGGTTTTATTAAGTTGAAGCAGTAGAATTTAAGTAGTAATAAGTGAAAACAGGCAGAGCAAAAAGTAGGTTACAAATCAAAAGAAACAAAACCGCTTGGCTAAATCTATGCCGAAACCTCAGTACAAACTTAAACTCACCCTAAAACCTCTTTTCCAGCTGCCCTCCCAAACCAGGGCTGTCTCTCCACCCTGGGGTCTCCTGTCCCTTCCTTCAGATGCAGCCCTGCCAAAAGACCCAGGCCTCTCTTCTCCTATTCTTTTTGTTAAAGGATTGAGGCCACTCCCTACCAACCACTGTTCAGACTGAAGGACAAAAGAGATAATTTAACAGTTGAGGGTAACACCCTCCATGTCTCTCATTCACACATTTGAAACCCACAAAGTATTCCCCACTCCACGTGTCTAATTTTACACACACAAATGATACATAAAACAAAGTAAGATAAAGAGAACCAGTGGATCGTGACATGAAGATTGATGGGTTATACGAAATAATTTGCTCAAAACACTTTTGAGATATGTATATTCACGTCCGTGAGTCCATTTCAAAAACCATGGGAGGGTCTGTCACAGAGACTATTTTAGACAGCCATTTGCTCCTAATAGCCTTACTCTAAAGTAATGATGAATATGAGATGAAGTTGTAGTTCAGCAAGAGAAGTAATCAAATTTTCAACAAACTAGCCTTCCTTCTAGCTGTTAAATAGTTATGGTATTCCTGACAGAACATTAACAATTATTTTTATGTGACCAGTGATTTTTTTAAACTAGATAATATCTCCTTCTGGTGATTTAAGGTCTAAATTACAGTTAACTGATAAATATACAGTATTTATGCCATATTTTAGTAGTAGGGTATACACTGGTAGTAACTTTAAGGGAACATCAAATGTTTATTTTAGCTTCTCTTTTTAACTCAAAAGAAAGAAATAACATACTACTTTGACAGAGGTTGGCTGAAGCTTTTATGAAACCTGTAGGCATGACAGTCACTCTTTATTTGGGATGAATATTAGAAACAGCTAAACTCCTTTTTGGAGTAAGATAGCTGAAACAATCACCACTCAAAACACCAGCTACATGCAAAGCCAGTTGAAAACTGAGCTATGTGGTTGGAGGAGGTTTACTGAGTATCACTTAATGGACATGTGTGTGCCTGTGAACAGAAGTTCCTAAAAGAATCCAGAGAGCAGGCAGAGAGAAGAGCCCGGTACTCCAAGGACTCTGCAAGAGAAGAGTTGGGAATGTGGTCCTGAGAGAAAGTGAAGAGAGGGAGCTTTTTGGGTAATGGTGCTGGCTTGAAAGACACTTGAAAACATGAGCAAAGGAACCACTTCCTGTCTAATTCTAACTGTGCTTGAGGAAACAGGATTTTTTTTGTAGAATTTTTGGGGAAACTGGAATTTCTGTAGAGTGTGTGTGTAAATAATTAAGATTGCATTAATGTAGTACTTCACTTCACCATCAATTCTTCCTCCTAATGGAAACAACCCACAATACCTCAAATATTGGATATCCCTTTGGGTCAAAAAGAATAATAATACTGTTTCTGTTGCATATGAAGGAACAGGAAACATTCATATAGCCTCTTGAAAATATATCACACAATAGTCCTTTACAATCTTTACCTTTTTAACTTCCAAAGCACATTCCATCAATGCTTTCACACTTCCAACTTCACGCAAAGTCTTTTTACTGTTTACATCTGCTCGCCAGGACAAATTCCTCAAAACACTTGCAATAACCTGAAAAATGTAAAAGGAAAATAAGTTATCAATATATTTAATTCTTTATCAGATAATCATCACTATCTTAATAGCCTCTAAATGCCAAGGACAAGAATGTATTGCATTAACAATCACACTTTCTCTAAACACTGGACTAGGCGGTCCTAGGGATGTTAAAAATGTTTATTTAGGTAAATGTGTAACCACTGAATTTTTCAGTGGTAACACATTTACAAGTGGGGGGGGGGGGCGGAGAGAAAGGGTAGCTCCTGTAAAGCTGCCTTCCTCCTCCCTATGCTGCTACCTCTGTATCAGAGGCAGCAGCATGGGGGAGGCAGTTATGTGGGAGCCAGTACGCGTGGGGTGTCGGCTTGAAAGCTGGCTCCCTGTGCATACCAGCTCCTGCCTGTCTCCCCACCCCCCAAGTTGTTGCCTCTAATACAGAGTGAAGTGAAGTGCATGCCGATTGCACACATTGACTGTGAGAACTATGTGCTGCCTCCGGATCCTGCTGCTACAGTTCAGCTGGTACACCCCACCAATTCTAGATACGCAAGCACAATTAGCAAAATTTGACTATCCCAGGAGACCTTCTTCATTATGACAATCTTGCAGCCCACTGAGCTGAAGGAGTGTCACTTATGTGGCCCACTCACTAGCCTACATTGCCCATCACTTATCTAGCTGGTTTATAATTTTTTGTAATTAACCAATAGTTTTCATGGTACTAAAGTAAGGCTGATTGGTCTAATGCCCACAATCACTTGTCGCACTTCCTATTAAAGATTTATTTAAAAGATTTTTATTAACTAATTTTTTTCTTTACATAGTACAAAATACCATGGATCCGATATTCTGGTGCAGCATGGCCACTTTATAACACATTGTTATCTGGTTCTGGCTACAGAGCCTGTATATCTGATACTGGGAGAATCACCCAGTCTTGTATAAGGTGAATTTCTTCTTTGGAGTACAGACTTCTGTACCATTGTTCACTTGCTGTGGGTAATGGGGAAATCTAAGAGGACAAAAGGATGACCACGATGCCCCCAATACTGTATGGATCCCTAGCTACGATTTCAGTCCTGTAGTGCCATGAGCAGCCAAGATAAGAGCATAAAAACAGATACACTGGGTCAGACCAAAGATCCTTCTAGCCCAGTATCCTGTCTTCTGACAGGGGCCAATGCCAGGTGCCCCAGAGGGAATGAACAGAAGAGGTGATCATCAAGTGATCCATCCCCTGTCAGCCATTCCTAGCTTCTGACAAACAGATGCTGCGGGCACCATTCCTGTTAAAGTCCTGGTCTTCACAACATCTTCTGGCAAGGAGTTCCACTGATTGACTGTGTGTTGTGTGAAAAAAACTTCCTTTTGCTTGTTTTAAATCTGCTGCCTATTAATTTCATTTGGTGTTTTGTGTTACAGGAGTAAGTAAATAATTTTCCTGATCTACTTTCTCCACACCAGTCATGATTTTATAGACTTCTACCATATTCCCCCCTTTATCTCCTCTTTTCTAAGATGAAAAAACACAATCTTTTTAATCTCTCCTCATATGGCAGCTGTTTAAAGCCCCTAATAATTTTGTTGCCCTTTTCTGAACTTTTTCCAGTGCCAAGATACCTTTTTTGAGATGAGGCGATCACATCTGCATGCAGTATTCAAGATGTGGGTGTACCATGGATTTATACAAAGACAATAAGATATTTTTTGCCTTAGGGTGTGTTTACACAGCAGCCTAAACTTGAAATAAGATATGCAATTTGTGCTATGCAAGTTGCATATCTTATTTCGAATCTATTTAAAAAACGCTTATTTTGAAATTTGGCATGTCTACACTAGGGATGTGAAGGAGTAGTCGAGCAGTTAACTACCCGATAAGCTCCTGCTTATCGGGTAGTACTATTGACTACTTGATCACCCTCTCTTCCCTCCACTGCTCTGCACTCTTAAAGGGATAGAGAGGAGCGGGTGTGCAAAGACGTTGGCTCATTCTCTAGTCCCCTGCTGGGTCTCAGGACAACCCTCACACTGCCACTCTGCATTTTTAAAAGGGACACAGCAGAGGCAGCTGCCCCTCCCCCGCCCGACCCCTCTCACGTTGCCCCTCTGCACTTTTAAACAAGACACAGCAGCGGCAGCCAGCCCCCTCTCCCCCGTTCCCCCTCACGCTGCCCCTCTGCATTTTTAAAGGGACACAGCAGCGGCAGCTTGTCTGTTTGTCTCTCAGCACAAGCCAGCTGCTGATGCTGTGTCCCTTTAAAAGTTCAGAGGGGGAGCGTGAGGAGGGTTGGGGGGTCCGGCTGCCACTGCTGCGTCCCGTTTAAAAGAACACAGGGGCAGCATGAGAGTTGTCCTGAGACCCAGCAGGGGACCAGAGAATGAGGCGGTGTCTTTGCACACTGGTTCCTCTCTGTCCCTTTAAGAGTGCAGAGTGGCAGCCAGGAGTTGTGCTCAGACGCAGCTTGAGCCAGAAGTGAGCACTTAAAGCACCCTTCCTTAAGGACTAGTCGAGTAGTCGATGGAAATTCCATCGATTACTCGACTAGTAAATTAATCGATACTTAACATCCTTAGTCTACACAGCGCCAAATTTTGAAATAACGTGCAATTTCAAACCATCACTTAACCATCATGGAATTAGGATTACCAGGATGCCGAAATAGCGTGCCTGTTATTTCAAAAAATGTTCTGAAATAACGGTCGGCTTGTGTAGACTCAGGGTAGCTATTTTGGGACACCAGAGGTATCCCAAAATAGCCGTGCAGTGTAGATGTACCCTTATTCTCTAAGTATTCCTAACATCTGTTGGCTTTTTTGATTGTTGCTGGACACTGAGTGGATGTTTTTAGAGAACAATTCAAAATGACTCCAAGATCTTGCTCTTGAATGATAACAGATAATTTAGTCACCATCATTTTATACATTTAGTTGGGATTATATTTTCTAATATGCATTACACTTTGAATTTATCAACATTAAAATTAATCTGCTATTTTGTTTCCCAGTCACCTAGTTTCGTGAGATCCTTTTTAAGTGCTTCATAGTCTGCTTTGACTTAACTATTTTGAACTGTTTATTATCATCTGCAAATTCTGCTCTCTCACTGTTTACCCCATTCTCCAGATAATTTATGAATACACTGAACAGGATTGGTCCCATTACAGACCCCTGAGGGACACCACTAGTTACCATTCTGAGAACAGACCATTTATTCCTACTCTTTGTTTCCCATCTTTTACCCAGTTATCAATCCATGAGAGGACCTTCCCTCTTATCACATGACAGCTTACTTTACTTAAGAGCCTTTGGTGAGGGATCTTGTTAAAGGCTTTCTGGAAATCTATGTACACTATATTAACAGAATCCCCCTTCTCCAGATGCTTGCTGACACCCCTTCCTCAAAGAATTCTAGTAGATTAGTGAGGCGTGATTTCCCTTTACAGGAACCATGTTGACTTTTCCAAAAACAAATTATGTTCATCTATGTGTCTGACAATTCTGTTATTTACTATAGTTTCAACCAATTTGCTAGGTACTGAAGTTAGATGCACCAGTCTATAATTGCCAAGATTACCTTTAGAGCCCTTCTTGAAAATTGGTGTCATAATAACTATCTTCTGGTCATTTGGTACTGAAGTTGACTTAAAGGATAGGTTATAAACCGTAGTTGTGTAGTTTTCCAATTTCACATTTGAATTCTTTTAGAGCTCTTGGGTGAATGCCATCTGGTCCTGGTGACTTTTTACTGTTTAGTTTATCAATTTGTTCCAGAACCACCTCTAATGACACCTCAATCTGGGACAGTTCCTAAGATTTGTCATTTAAAAAGAATGGCTCAGGATTGGAAATCTCCTTAACATCCTCAACCATGAAGACTGATGCAAAGAATTCATTTGGTTTCTTCACAAGATCTTATCTTATCTTCTTCACAAGATCTTATCTTTAAGTGCTCCTTAGCATTTTGATCATCCAGTGATCCCACTTCTTTAGCGAGCTTTCTGTTTCTGATGTACTTAAAAATTTTTTTTGCTATTACTTCGTGAATTTTTGGCTAGCTGTTCTTCAAATTTCTTTTTGGCCTTTTTAAACTTCATTTGACAGAGTTTATGCTTCTTTCTATTTTCCTCACTAGGATTTAATTTCCACTTTTTAAACAATGCTTTTTGTCTATCTCTAATTGCTTCTTTTACTTAGTTAAGCCATGATGGCATTCTTTTGGTTCTCTGTGTTTTTTAATTTGGGGTATACATTTAAGTCAAGCCTCTATTATGGTGTCTGAAAAGTTTCCATTCAATTTGCAGTGATTTTACTTTTGGCACTGTAACTTTTAATTTCTGTTTAACTAACCTCCTCATTTTTGTGTAGTTCCCCTTTCTGAAATTAAATGCCAGAGTTGGGCTGCTGTGGAGTTTTTTAACAGGGATGTTACATTTAATTATGTTGTGATCACTATTTCCAAACGGTCCACCTATAGTCACTTCTTGGACCAAATCATAAAATCATAGAATCATAGAACCATAGAGCTGGAAGAGACCTCAGAAGGTCATCAAGTCCAGCCCCCTGCTCTAGGCAGGACCAATCCCAACTAAATCAACCCAGCCAGGGCTTGGTCAAGCCGAGACTGTGCTCCACTTAGGACTAAAGAAGTATTGCCTGCCCTGTAGTGAGTTCCAGAACCATCTGCTCCAAGAAATAGTCATTTAAGGTGTCAAGAAACTTTATCTCTGAATCCACCCTGAGGTGACGTGTACCACATCAGTATGGGGATAGTTGAAATCCCCCATTATTACTGAGTTGTTTATTTTTATAGCCTCTCTAATCTTCCTTAGCATTTCACAGTCACTATCACTATCCTGGTCAGGTGGTTGGTAATATATTCCTACTGCTATATTCATATTATTGGAGCATGAAATTACTATCCATGAAGATTCTATGGAATAGTTTGATTCATTTACAATTTTTACTTCATTTTATTCTACATTTTCTTTCACATATATTGCCACTCCCCCATCAGGATGACCTGTTCTGTCCTTCGGATATATTTTGTACCCTGGTATTTCTATGTCTCATTGGTTATCTTCATTCCACCAAGTTTCTGTGATGCCTATTATATCAATATCCTCATTCAATATGAGGCACTCTAGTTCACCTATCTTATTATTTAACCATTTAGCATTTGTATATAAGCACTTTTAAAAACATGTCACCATTCAGCAGTCTGCCATTACTGATGTGATTAAACGGGATTGTTTTATTTAACTGTTTCTCATCTAATGTTACCCATATCTTATCTTCCATCCTCTCCTCTTTAGTAGGATATAGGGAATATTTATTAATCGACTCTCCCCTAAAGGATATCTCTGTCCAATCCATGTGCTCCAATGCATCTGTCAGGTTTCCCAAAGTTTTTAGTTTAAAAACTGTTCTACAACCTTTTAAATTTTTAATGCCAGCAGTCTGGTTTCATTTTGGTTTAGGTGAAGCCCATCCTAAACTAAACAAGCAGTTAGGCAGCTGTAACATATCCCCAGAAATCAGACTTTTATTCAATGGAACTAAGATAAGAAAAACATACAAGTACTATATATCACTAGTACTACATATAATTTTGCCAGACCAGCATTTAGTCCATGATTATTAGGCTTTTAGATGATAACAAAGATGTACACAGCACTTTATAGAAGACCAACATAAATCCCTGTACCAAAAAGCATCTAATTTAATACAGGCAAGACAACTAAACAAAACATAGAACAGCAAATGAGGCCAGAGAGAAAAGTGTTTTTGAAGGAAAAGATAAGAGGGATCTTGGTGTACAAGTCATGGGACACCTTAATGAAATCAAGCATAGAAGGAGGGAATGCAGAGACCATTAAGTACGATTGGGATGAAATGCGAGAAGCAAGAATAGAAGGAAACCACAGAAGAGGCAGGGTGGCAAAGGGGGCAGTTGCTCTGGGACTGGGTGATTTAAAAGCAGCAATGGTCAAAGCCCGAGACCCTAAAAACTGCCATCAGTATCCCACTTAATTTTGTTCGGGCAGCACTGTGGACTGGGTGGGGGGAAGCACAGAGTGATTTAGGTGGCACTGAGGTCTGGCTGCTCTTAGCCCCACTCTTTCCACCTGAAGACCCACCCATTCCACAGGGCCTGGAGCTGAGTCCACCCCCAGCCCCACCCTGCCCAGGGCTCAGTGAAGTCTGTCACAGCCTTGAGCAGAGATGAAGTGTTCAATATGATGTGATGGAAGATACAGCAAGTTGCAGTGAAAGGATCAAAGATGAGGCAACTTCTTCTCAATGGAGAATTACCTGCTGCAAGTCTTCACTTTCAGACTTTAATTGCGCTACAAGTGCTCTCATGCAGCCCTTCATAGAACACAATGTAGCCTGTTTAAAAAAAAAAGTGAGAGAGAGAGAGAGAGAAAAACTATTAAATGAAAGATTAGGCAGCTTGATGATGTGGTGGCGTAGCACGTTAAACTATTCACCTGTGGCAATCTGGGTTCCAAAACATATTATTTATTTCAGTCTTGTAGCAGTAGACATTTGATCCACATCATAAACCACTAAAAAGTTTTGTAAACCACTATACTGTCAGTCTTTATTCTGGGGAGATCTGCAAATGACATAGCTGTCCTAATAGGGGATTCAAGTCCTCCGTCATTGATAACAGGTCTTAGACTAGACCCAGAAGAGGTTACTAGTCCTAAAGACATTCGCAAAGTGTTCCCCAAAACTACTGCATATTTTATTTGCTACCTAGGCCAGGTAATGCACCATTATCTGTTGACTATATAAATTAGAGATGTTAACTAGCGATTGATTTATTAGTTGAGTAGCTGATAGAATTTCCATCAACTACTTGACTAGTTAATAAGTACTTCTGTGTTCCGCCTTTGAAATATACAAGAGCCCAGCAGGGGCTCTTGTGCATTTCAAAGTTGGTACGCCACGTGGAGCCCAGGGCCAGCTGGAAGTCCCATTGACTCCGGGCTCCACAAGGGCGCTTCTGCTTTGAAATGCACAAGAGTGGGAAATGCACTCAGAGTCCCACGCTGGTCCCAGGCTCCATGCTGCACTTCCTCTTTGAAATGCACAAAAGCCCCCGCTGGGGACTCTTGTACATTTCAAAGCTGGACGTCACCTGGAGCCCAGGGTCAGATGGAGAGTCCCCGACTGATCCTGGGCTCCACCCAGCATTTCAAAGTGGCAACGCCATACTGAACCCGGGGTCTGCTGGGGATTCCTCACCTGATTCCAGACTCCAAGCGGTGCTGCTGCTTTGAAGTACAGGAGGCCCCCGACTTGTGACGCGATCCGTTCCTGGGGAAGCGTCGCAAGTCGGACGTCGTAACTTAAGCCCTCATTTACGATAGGCACCGTGTGCTGTTGTAAATGCGGGCCGAGGATGTAAGTCGGGGGTTTCCAGCCCCTTCCACACTTACAAAACTGGTTGTAAGTGCGGGGAGGTCGGAACTCGGGCAGTCGCATGTCGAGCGGCCTCCTGTACCCCTCTTCTCCCCCCTTGCTGCCTCTATCTGATAGAGGGAGCAAGGGAGGGGTGGGCGACTAGTCGACTATCCTGTCGACTAGTCCTTTACATCCCTAATATAAATTCTACCTACGTGTTTTCTCTTGATGATACTCCTCCACCCCCATCTCCTGCAGCACAGAATATTTTGAAACACCCCGATTGATCTGAGAAAAAAAACACTTTTTAAAACTAGCAACTAAAAATTGTGCAACTTGCACCAGAAATTAATCTAATATGCCAAGAAGCAGGAGGCAAATATACATTTCTTAAAACAGAAACAAGAATAAAAATAATAGTATATCTTGTACAGGAAAACAATCCAATCTAAATCAGAGGTTTCAAACTCATGGTCTGCAGGCCATCTATGGTCCGAGTATTTTCACAGTCCATACTAGTCCCCAAATCCCATCCCTTCTTGCCCCTGCCTCACTCCTTCTTCCCCATTACACTAACTGCAGCGATGGGAAAGTGGAGCACACTGGGGCCCGACTAAGGATGTTAAGGACTAGTTGACTATCCAATAAGCAAATCAGACAGAGGCAGCAAAGGGGAGGGAATAGGGGGTACTTCAAAGTGGCAGGGCCACACGGAGCCTGTACCCAGGCTCTGTGTGGCACTGCCACTTTGAAACACTGAGGCAGTGCCGCACAGCTGATCCCGGGCTCGCCGCCATGGTGTTTTAAGCGGCAGCGCCACATGTAGCCCGGGGTCAGCTAATCCCAGGCTCCACGCGGCATTTCCGCGGAACTCAGGATCAGCTTCATGAGGCTTCATGAGGATGCTTCTGCTTTGATATGCACAAGAGCCCCCACTGGGGACTCTTGTACATTTCAAAGCTGGCATGCCTGTATGCAGCCCGGAGTCAGCAGGACTTCCTGCTACCCCTGGGCTGCACGCGGAAGTGCCTATCAGTGAGTCAAGTAGTCGATGGTAATTCCATCTACTACTACTACTTGACTAGTAAATTAATCGTTAGTTAACATCCCTAGGCCTGACCTCTACTACCACCCCGCACCAGGTCGCCTGATAATCCTCAAGGCCACATTTGCCTCTTCCCCTGGCCACAGGGACTCCTGGTCTGGATTATGAAAATGCTTGGGCTGTAGATGGCCCAAGCGTTTGTGACCCCTGATCTAAATACTGTAATAATTTAGATGTTTTGATATAGATATGGAAATCCTGTTCTTCCAGGTTAGTCAAGGAGGATATACACGGAGATTAATAACTGAATTACATCCCACCTCCAGCTTTCCTTTTCTTCCTATCCTCCAGAGATGTTTTTCCCTGGAAAACAGTGCCCCACCCCCGTCCCTATGGGAAAAAGTAATGATTTATAACAGTATATGTATGGCTTATATACTATATGTTGCTTAATATTATTAATGCTGTACTAAGATACATTATTTACACATGCCAAGTCTATGTAAATGTATTACAAAGAATCCAAATATTAATAAATAAAATATTTTTCCTTTGCAAACAAAAATATAATTCAGTTCAGAATGTCACTATTCCTTGTTTGAACAGCCCTTGATTACAACAGGCAGTATCTAGGTCAGTGCTGTAAAATCAATTAACACTGAAATTACTGTATTTACTGTTCAAATGATTTTAATAGCCAACATTTCATAAATCATTTCATGTGTGGTAGGGATTAATGCTTTACTCTAATTGCAAGATGGAATTGAAAGATTATATAAGTCTTGTGTTTAGAGTTCTATCCCTTCTTGACATAGCTCCCACCAGAAGCATGTAAATTTGAAGCAAGATCATTATCAAAATGAAATTTATTTTAAAATCCAATATAATACCTTCCAAAATTCTGAGGCTAGAAATTAATAGGGTGTTTAAAAACCAGCTCCCCATGCAGACCGCCTGCCGCCCTGCACTGCTGCCTCTGATACAGTGACTACCTTCACTAGTGAATGTGTGGATTTGTCTCTGGTAATACTCAGAACAAATGGGTTTGTTTTTATTAAAGACTTTGCTATCGTGCCGGTCAAATTTAAAATGTATGTGTGGTTGAAATGTATAGACCAAACAAATAAAACTAAACTGTGGGAATGCGCCTTGCTGTGTTAAGACAGATTGCGTTTTAACCATATCATTTGTATTACCAATACATTCCAGTTCTGCAGTCTCTCTCTGTAATTGGAGGGTAAAATTCCTTTGTAGAAGAACGGCTACTTTTAAATCCATTATTGAGTGTCCAGGTAGGTTTAAATGTTCCCCTACAGGTTTATGTGTGTTACCATTCTTGATGTCTGATTTGTGTCCATTTATCCTTTGTCACAGAGACGATTCAGTTTGGCCAATATATATGGCACAGTGGCATTGCTGGCCTTGATGGCATCTATCACATTAGAGGATGTGCAGTTGCATGAGCCCGTGGGTGAGCGTATCTGATGGCTGGGACGGCTGGTAAGTATTTGCTTCAGGTTGGGAGGTTATCTGTAGGCAAGGAGTGGCCTCTCTCCCAAGGTCTGTGAGAGTGAGGAGTCATTTTCCAGGGTAGGTTGTGGATTGTCAATAATGTGCTCGAAGGGTTTAAGCTTGGAGCTGTAGGTGATGACCAGTGGTGTTCTGTTATTTTCCTTGTTGGGCCTGTTTTGAAGTAGGTGGTTTCTGATTCACATTGGCACTTTACAGCACTGTAACTTGTTGTGCTTGGTGTGTATGTGTATGTGTTAGGGTTGTTAAATTTTGATTAATCATCTAATCGAGTAGTCGATGGAATTTCCATTGACTACTCAATTAGTCAATAAAGAGGAGGTGGGAGCTCACTATCCAACTGCTGCGCTTCTGCCTTTGAAATGTAGCAAGAGCCCCCGGGGCAAAGGCAGAGCAGTTGGGACCCAGGGCGAGCAGAGACTGCTTCAGTCCCTTCTCATGCCATTTCCCCACTCTGCCTCTGCTGGAAGACGGTGCTGGGGGAAACTGGCTTTTAAGATGGCTCCCCCCAGCACCAGCTCCCTGCCCTTGGGGGGGAGGGGGGGAAGAGAGAGAGAGAGAGAGAGAGAGAGAGAGTGTGTGTGTGTGTGTGTGTGTGCGTGCGTGCGTGCGTGTCCCCGAGCCAAAAATTACAGTGCTGTAAAGTGCCAGTGTAGATTTGGCCTAAATGTTGTAAATTTGTGGAAGATCAACTGTATTCTTCATGCAAAAATAAAAAAGGAGGATTAATCTCTGCTTGAGTGACAAATGGAACTTAATTTCATTTAGTAAGAGAGAAGCTATAAGGCTTATAATGTAATTTACGGTCCTTGGTGTAGCATGTTAGGAACATTGTTCCCTCTAAGGTGCACGCACCAGGAATTTGAGGCCTGCTCATCTGTTCTGGGGAAGGGCCACATGACAGGCTGTTGCTCCGCTCCAGGAGCAGCTGGGCAGCCACCACGTGGCCCTTTGCTAGGGCTGGAGCTGTAGGCTGTGTGGCAGGTGGTGGCTTCTCCAGTGGCCCCAGAGCCAGAGCTGCATCGTGGGTGGCAGCTGTTCCTCCAGGGCCAGAGGCACGTCACAGGCAACAACTGCTCTTTCGGCTCCCGTGGCCGGGGCCAGAGCCGGAGGAGCATCGTGGGCGGCAGATGCTCCTCCGGCAGCCCCAGCCAGATATATGTAACTCTTGGACAAAGTAAGGGACATTTCAGAGGTAAGCCTTTTGTGGAAAAAAATATAAAATATTAAACCAAGCAGATATGAAATAAGTAGGTTTACTGTACATTTACTGTAGATTACTGCTCTACATTGTTGAGAAAATTGGCTTCTCCCATAATGGTGTAGGAAGCTGTGTACGATGGAAAGGCAAGGAGCAGAGTAAATGGTGCTGCCATCTACTTTTTAAAGCCAGTGCAGCTGAACCATTTTACAATGTGTCTTGTGTGAAAGTCCACATTATAAAGAAAAAGATTCTGGTAAATCCAGATTTCAGCTCTCCAAGTTTTTTAAAGGATGTTGTGTGAAAAGCAGGATAGTTTCCTTTTCTCATGAAAACTGTCATTAGCAGATAAGGTAGAGAACTTCACTAGTAGGAGACTCGATAAATTCTCCTACGACACATGTTCATTTTGACAAATTTAGTTCTTCCCATTGAGAAATGAGAAGAAGCTGCTATATCACAATGGGTAAGTCTACACAGCAGAGCTAAAGTCGAATTAAGTTACGCAACTTCAGGTATGTCGATTGCATAGCTGAAGTAGAAATAGCTTAAGTTGGTTTTGGCACTTCTACACCACAGGAAGTCAAAGTAAGAACACTCTTCCTTCAAATTCCTTTACTCCTCCTGAAATGAGGGTTACAGAAGTCAGAGTAAGAAGCTCATTACAGTAAAACCGGTATTATCCAGCACACCCAGGGATTAAGGTGTGCCAGTAACCTAAAAATTCTGGTTATCTTGGGGAAGCTGTGTGGGGACTACAGGAGGGGCCACGGGAGTCATGTGGGGGCTTGGATGTTGCCTGCTTGGGGGGAGATGGCGGTTGCCGCCTGCCGGGGGGGGGGGAGAGGAGGGCTGGCTTGCTGGGGGTGCCAGGAGCTGCAGGGGGGAGCCGAGATGCTTGCTTCTGGCTGCCGTTCGGCCCTCCCCCAGGTATGTGCTGCTGCACGCTCATCTGAGGAGCGGCCTGGCATTTAAAGGGCCAGTTTCCTTTTTTTTGTTTTGTTTTGTTTTGTTTTGTTTTTCCCGGCGTCAGAAATTTGCCAGTTTCTACAATTTTCTGGATGCTTGAGTTCTGGATAGCGCAGGTTTTACCGCATTTCAAAACAACAGACTTGCTGTGTAGATGCGCACTCTGTTATTTCAAAATAACACTGCTGTATAGCAGTGGTTATAACAGGATGACAGAGGCGAGGGCACCCTCAATACACCAGATAAGGAAGCAGGGGAGCTATAAGGGTGCATGCTTACCCATGCTGGGAAATGGTAGGATAGCTCCTTACTGCTTTTAGCAATGGAGAAAGCTGTGCTTTCTTTCTGGTCTCTCTTACTTCTCTGTGATGGAGAAGATATTAGACTGCTAAGAGGGAACTGACCCTCTCACAACACCAAAGACAACTTAGAGCTGGTTAAACTATGAGGGAGAGAGGAGAGAATTTCAAAAAAATTCTGAAGTAGTTTTCACTCTGCATGTTTTCCCCATTTGAGATTTTGTTTCATTTTCAGTCCTATCACCTTTATTCTTTTCCCCAATTTCTCATTTAAAATGGGTCTAGGAGGAAGAATGAGAATTTGAGGGGTGGGGAGGGGAGACTAAATTCTTCATTTTCCAATTTCATTAAAAAAATGAAAATTTCAAAAAATATTTATTACCTGTTTTGAAAATAAAAAGCCATTTCATCCAAAAGGAAACATTTTTGGTTAAAAAAAAACCTCACCGAAAGCTAGCAAAGCTGTATAGCTCACTGAGCACACATCAGAGCAGAAGCCTGGCAACTTCTACTGAAAGGGTGGCTTGGGGCAAATAGAAAAGTGTGTCAGAGTTGCCTTGCCTGGCATGCCCCTTTGCCATGTTGCGGCATGACATGCACATCTACCTCAATTTCCCCCATCAATATCCAGAATAAATCCACTTCAGACTGTTTTGCCTGAATAATATTCCTCCTTGGGGTCGGTTAATCACCAAAATAAATTTCACTGAATTCCCAACAGAAGTTCCAAACTTAGTCCAGTTCCCTCCTCCAGGGTCTACAGTCCTTAAACCCCCTCCTAGACTGCACCTCCACCACCTTCTCTGCTTGGAGATTTTCTATACCACACTCCAGTATCTTTCACCACACCCAGGCTCCTTTTGACCAGAAATAAATATAAATGTATATAATTTAATTTGTGAGACTGGGTGCCAAGCTGGGTAGTTTTCATGGCAGGTAGGTGCAGGGTCATGCACCTTGTTAATTATCCCTTGTTTTAGTATTATTCTTACATAACAATTTAAATTTTATTTATATATATATATATATATATATATATATATATATATATATATATATAATGTTGTTAGTAACTGGTGGGTGCCACGGTGGCACACATCCAAACAAGCACACATGACATCAATATTGGTGCACAAGACAAAACTCACTCCGCTTATGGATGGAAAATCTTAGCAGGAACACTGGTTAGGAATGAAGTACAATGGCAGAGTAGTTTTGAAAATTCTGCTTTCAGCCTAGCTTCAGGATGCTACCCCTGACAGCAGGGGTCTCAAACTCATAGTCCGCAGGCCATCCCCAACTGGACAAGTTGCACAAACTGGCTCAGGAATCCCGAGAGGTAGGAGGAAAGGGAAGCTGTCCATTCCTGTCCCCCCAAGCTCCACCCCTGCTCCTAAAAACTAAAATTTAAACTCAACTCTGGAAAAAAAAAACCCACACAGAATTAAAACTAGATCCAAATCTAATTTATAAACCTACCTTGTTTGCTACATCTCCAAAAGTCAAATTTGTCAGAGCCATTCCAGCATACCGTCTTAATGTAACACTATAGTGGTCATTTGTAAGCCCATACATTTCACAATCCACTTGCAACAGTTCTGCAATGGCTTGCAAACCCCCTACATAAAGAATATAATTGAAGCCAATGTTAGAAGTATAGCATTTCTCTCTTCCTTCTCCTAAGTTGAGAGATAACAGTACTAGCATGATAATTAAAAAAACATTAATACCACATGCAATCTAATGTACATTTCTAAGATACAGTCTCAATTAAAAATGTATTTTAGGTAGCACTCAGTGTATTGTCTACTGCTGAGGTTGCCAAACACTTTCTATTACAAGACACTGTTTTCAGTTTATCATAATTTTGCTAAAGGGTTACCATTTAGGCTGAAATTTACCATGGTAAATGCCATGGGTTAGCCACAGATTAAATATTTTTAGGAAAGTTTCACATAAAACAGCAATTCTGAAAATGAGGCTAGGGAAATACATCATCCCCCCCTTCCTCATATTAAAAATTTCTTACAACCATTTACTTAAGTGCTCTCGTACCTTCATGCTCTGGAGCAGAGATTTCAAATTGGTCTGAGGACCCTGTTACTCTGGTATGAAGGACATGCTTTTTGCTATCCTCATGAAAATCAATTCAAATTAGCCCAGTGTGTAAGCTCCTCAAAACTGCTGTTTGCACATAGTAGAGACTTATTAGAGACAGGCAGCTAAATTCTCTGAAGAGTCCATTCAAGTGCCTTTTATCCCCCTAAAGTGCCTATGTGTCAATTAGACTGAGCACGTGACATCCTCACAGCATGACTGAGCTAGCTTCAACCTATGGAAACAAGGGCTAGCAGGGCTTGTGATGTAATTGCTCCTCCCAGTTGCCAGGGGCTGCCTATTTTGCTCAGGCATTAGAAGGAAAAAGGGGACACACCCAGACTCGAATCCTGAGGAGCAAGGAGCTAGAGCAGTGGTCCCCAACCTTTTTGTGGCCAATAGCACATTCATGTTTTCAGAAAAGCGTGGCGGGCACCAACAAAAAAAGGCGTCAAATGTGCAATTGAAGGCTATTTTCATATTAAATGTGAATTGGGTAAATTTGATAGAAACTTAATTTAGTTGGATAATTTTTATTTTAATTATATTGTAATTCATTTTTTAAAAAAATTCTGCATTAATAAAAAAGGGGGGGGATGTCCAAATGTTGAGCAAAAAAAGCACCCTCCCCACAAAGAAAACCATGGCACCTTTAAATCTCTCACTCCCCATCCCCACCATGGCAGGGGGAAGAATGTCAATTTTGTGGGCCACCCCCCATTGGAGAAAAAATAGAAAAAAGGCGTCAAATGTGAAATTGAAGGCTATTTTCATATTAAATGTGAATTGGGTAAATTTGATAGAAACTTAATTTAATTGGATAATTTTTATTTTAATTATATTGTAATTCATTTTTAAACAAAATTCGGCATTAATAAAAAGGGGGGGGGATGTCCAAATGTTGAACAAAAAAAGCACCCTCCCCCCCCAAAAAAAATCATGGCACCTTTAAATTTCACACTCCCTTCCACATGGCAGGGGAAGCATGTCCCAAGTGGCTTTCCAGCTGAGAAACTGAAAATACCAGACATTTTACTGGGGGGCGGGGTCAGGCCAGGAGTTTGGATTGTGCCTCAGGGCAGGGGATTGGGGTGCAGGGTCTGGGAGGAGAGTTCTGTGGGTGAAGATATCGGAGTGGGAGTAGCTGGAGGGCCGGACACTTACCAGTGAGACGCGCTGCTCTCCTGTTTCTCCCACAGGACCTGCCTGGCCATGTGCTTGGGGATTGGTAGGTTCCCGCAGCTGCCATTGTCCAGGTCCGGCCAATGGGCTTGTGCGGGAGGGTGGAAGCGGCCATGAGGAACCCTCCCCTGCCAGCTCGCAGCTCCTGCACCACAAAGGGCCCCCCCATGGCTGTTTTGCGTGGGGGGGAGGGAGGAGGGCTGTTGCTGCCTCGCAGCCGGACCCAACCAGCGTGGGGTTTGCTCCGGCTACTGAAGCGCCCGCGCGGGCTGCTTGCTGCGGTGGGGGCGGGGCTCAAGCCTCCAAAGCGTTGTGTCGGGCTCCCTCGCGGGCCCCAGGCTGCCGACCCTTGCTCTAAGCAGGGGTGAATGTGAGTAGTTTTAAAACGCCGGCGCAGGCACACATAAATGCCCCCGCGGGCACCATGTTGGGGACCACGGAGCTAGAGGGAGGTCAGGGGCAAGGGTAAAAAGAAATGTGGACAAGAAGTAGAGGAGCAGAGGGGGACAGAGACAGGAGCTGGACAGGGGCAAGGAGTGGTTGTTGGGGTGCAGAAAGATCTAACACCACTTGAGAACACTCTCTTCCAAAACACAGAATTGAATCTAGGCTTTACCATTCCTCCACTGTCAGCAAACAGCTCCAAGAATCATTGGAAAAGTATGCATCTAATCTCCCTCTAGTGGTTGATTCACAGAGAGGATAATTAATATCTACTACTGTTACCACCTCTCCTTCTGTTCAGGTGGCAGAGGTCTGCATTGTGAACCTAGAAGTTCCAGTCCTGTTAGTGACTTATATGGAGGGATCAATATCTTTAATTGATGTGTCTTTTTGTTTCAATACTTTTTTTTAAAAATGTAGGCAATTACACATAAAATTACATTAAACTAATGTTAAGCTTGCAAAGGCAACCATTCAGAAGTTAGGAAATGCCTGAATTCATAACTTCTGCAACCCTAATTCAGTCCCCTTGTGCTTGCGTATTATCATACTATCTTTACATCACATTATCCCACAGGATCCCTGACTCATTCTGTGCACAAGATAAACCATGGTCTAGAAAGGAATCAGGGTTGTTTAGTGAAGGAGGCTATTTACCTGCTGGGCCTTGCCTCATGTGTTGCAGAAGCTGGACGGTGAATAGTGAATGAGGCAGAGGATTGCAGGAAAAGTAAAGATGGTCTCATGGTTAAAGTAGTTGAATGCCACCCTGGAAAACTGAATTTTATCCCTACCTCTGTCACAGAGTTCCCATGTTATGTTGGTCATTGAAACCAAATTTGTAAAGGTGAGCACTAATTGTGCTCCTCATTTTCTGGGTGCCTAAATTAAGACAGGGGCCAGATTTGCAGAAGTGTTGACCAATGACTTTGATCAATCTGAGCTGGTGACAGAGAAACATACTCGATTTCAATTAAGTGTACTAGAAAGGAATGTTAAAATGTCTATCAAACGCCTCAATATTTCATCTTACCAAGCTCATTCATTGCATGCCTGTGTTCTTCATCAAATGAAAGTTTCATTAGAACACACACTGCAGGGCAGATCTGATGTTCAACAGGAGCTGGCCCTGTCATCCCCCCCCCCAAAAAAGGGCAACAATTAATATTGACTTGATCTATCAAAAAGGCATTGTCAAAATAATAAATATTACCAAGAGATTCAAAGTTTAAGGTAAATGTTTAGATCACTTTTTCAGGATTTGGATCACTGCGAAAATGCAAGAAAAGACAAACATCATTGAACATTCTAACAAACAATTTCCATACCCACAGACTTACCAGAGACAAAATTTAACACCAATTACTTTCCTAATTATCTTGACAATGTTTTGGCATATATGGAGTGGGATAGTTTAGGTTTTCTGGTTGTGTCTAATAATGCAATATCAAAAGTAAAACTGTCTTGTTCCTTCCTTCTGAAGGGTAATCAGTATTCTCTCACACTGTAACATCTGTAGTTCTCAACATTTTTGCACCAGATTTTTGCTAGGCTACAGATTTGTGTTAGGATGTCATCATTAGCTCTGATTCTGCAATCTGATCACTTAAGGCTCAGATTGCATCCTGCACCTATGCCAAATTCCACTGATTTCATGAAGATCCACCAACACAGAACATATTCAAGGATCAGGGCCTGTTTTTGTAATTTTCCTTTAAATCATAAATGCAGATAAGGAAGTTAAAGGGTTATGTAAATTTTCAAAGCTATCTGAAAAAACTTCATTTTATATTGACAAGGCTGTGCTTGTATGTCAGAAACATCAAACAAATATCAAACTGTTTTAATAGTTGTTTGCATTGTACTGAACTGATTGGAGCAAGATTCCTCTTTTGTGCCTACCTTAACCTCGCACCAACCCACGAACCAACCAATACAAAATGGGATGTGCATCTTATTCCAGTGAGAAAAAAGTAGGTTTAAAAACACCAACTACAAGTTGGTGTGTTCAGTGTTAGAACATACATTAAAACAAGACAGAACAGCAGTGAGCATGAATACAAATGTGTATAGAACAGGGTGGCTTACTGGCACTCTGAGCCACAAACAACAATCTTCAGAAATTTGAGAGCTGGGATACCCCTGCTGGGAGCCCCAAGACTCCCTCCCCACTGGAAAGAAGCCCCTATACTACAGCATCACCTTTATGCAACGCAGAGATTCTGAACTTTCCCTCCTCTCTCCTAGTCTGGTAGCTGAAGAATAGGAAGGAGGTATAGTGGGAGCTCCATAAGAGACACTTTAATGATAAAAGAGCCAAATGTGGCTCGTGAACCACAGTTTGGTCACCCCCTGGTATAAAACATACAAACAAATCATTGGGATTATACCTTTTATGAGATGCAAAGCCTATGATTTAAAGAACAGTCTTCCATAGAACATTTGCAGACAGGATTATTACAGATGAGACATCCTGTTTGCAGGTATTCTTAAACATTTGTTAAAAAATTGCATGTGAAAAAGGATCCTTAATTCAGGTATATTACTACCATGTCAAAAATTCATTTAAAAATGGAACTCACTTTTAATTTTTTTTTGTATAATATATTGTTAGCCATTTTAAAGCATTATGACAGACATACTTGGATTTTTGTCTTGGTCCATGCCTTGCTCATGTGCCTCCTGCCATTCCCAACATGTTTCACAGTAAGCTCGGATCTGTTCCAAAAGATGGAGTACACGGATTTCCCGTCTGCCTCGCTTATCGTCAGGCTGTGAGTGAATGATGTTATGCAGTGCTGCACTGGCTCTGGCACGGGCCTCCTTACTGCCCCGAGAGTTTCCTAATAACACAGAGTCTTTATCGTTGCCATGTAAAAGCTGGATGAGGAGAGGAAGACATCCAGACTGACGCATGGCTATGCAGCTGTCTTGGGAGCTAGACATAGCTAGCAAAGTTCGTGACATGTCATCCTTATCATGAGTACCAAGCATTGACAACAAAGAATACACCATTTCCACCTGTAGGCCAAATGATTTTAAAAACAGTTAGATTTTCTTAAAAAAAATATATATATAAACTGAAACGAAGTGATGGTTGGTATATAAAGCAAGGAAGAAAATTCCTCCCTTCCCCAGTTGTGCAGGAATTGGTATCATTTAGAAAAATAATGACATAATTATTATTGGTTCTTTGCTGTTTATAACATTAATTACAGCCGCTCCCCGAGTTACGAACAAGTTACGGACCAGCACTTGATCCGTAACTCGAAGTGTTCGTAACTCGGATCCCATAGAGTTACATGGCAACCGCGCTGTTTGTAAGCGCGGATCGCCGTTCCTAACTCGGATCTGCATTTACGACCACTTTGGTCGTAAGTGCGGATGGTCATAAGTGGAGGTGGTCGTAACTCGGGGAGCGGCTGTATAATGAATCCATTGGTAGTAATGAAAATGAAATAACAGTTATATCTGATTTATATTTTCATTCACCTAGACCTCTAATGAGCAGTTTTGGATTTTCATTGTACTCAAGGATGAAAACAATGTCATATTAATGACAATTAGCATACTCAATAATGTTTTAGCTGGAGCAAACAAGGGTATCTACTCTGAATCTACTATATTTCTATGAATTCTCTCTCACTCTCAAACAGGTATTTCTTTACATGAGTAATATTTTCATTTAAAAGCTGCTTTAGAATGACAAATAATTTGCTAGAGTGCAAGTTAAATATGTTTATAAAATTATAGTTTCCAAGCCAGAAGAGTCCTTTGTGATCACCTAGTCTGACCTCCTGTATAACTAAGAATATTAAATTGCATTTACCTAGCTAATCATATAGTCCATATAAATTGTAGCTGATAGGACCTTTTTGTAGAGCCGCAAAGGGGGTAGCTCCAGGAGCTGGCTCAAGTTGGGACTAAGCAGTTCCAGCTCATGCTGGCTCTAGGAGCCAACTACGCTGGGCTCTGCATTTTAAACGCAGTAAGAGACACTGGGCTCTTACTATATTTAAAATAGAGAGGCGCAGCATCCTGAACCAGCATAAGCTGGGACTTCTAGGTCCCAGCTCACGAGTCCAGCAGCCCCAGTTTGCGGCGGACAGCACCAGTCCCTGTTCACAGCAGCCAGGGCTGGCTGTGGATAGGGGTTGCTGCCAGAGCAACCCTGCCTATGGCTGCTGCAAACAGGGGCTTTTCCAGCACCAGTCCCTGTTCATGGCCAGCCCCAGTGGGGCTCTTGTACATTTCAAAAAAAGCAGAATCACAGCAGAACAGGTGTGAGCAGAGACTGCTTCCCGCTGTGCCTCTAACTCCCCTCCCCCCGCGGAGACGGTGTTGGGGGGAACCGGCTTTTAAGCCGGCTCTCCCCAGCACCAGCTCCTGCTCCCCCTGCCTTGCTGCCTCTCTCTGATAGAGGCATCCGGGGAGGGAGGGGAGGAAGCGACTAGTCGCATCACTAGTCGACTAGTCACTTACATTCCTAAGCAGTCCCCACTCATGCTGGTTCCCACTGCAGTGCTTCAGCTTTTGAAATGTAGCAAGAGCCCATGGAGCTCTATGTATAATACGGGCCATAGAACTTCATCAAAATAAATCCTAGGGCAGACCTTTTAGAAAACACATCGAATCTTGATTTTAAAATGGTCAGTGATGGATAGGGCTACATGTCAGTCATGGAGGTTGTGGAAATAATGACTTTCCACAACTTCTGAGATTTTCACAGGGGCCAGTGTGGCTGAGTCCAGGGCTGTCCAAGCAGCTGGCTCCAGGGCCAGCCTCTCAGGTGGCCCCCAGCACAGTCAACAGCTGCTACTCCATATTATTAAGTGAGTCCCATATCTGCTGCTCCATTAAAGTGAACAGGATTAATCTCAGGATGGCAGGCCTATAATTATAGAAGTTGTTCCATTTCCTTTTTTAAAAAATTGACACAAATGTTAGCTCTCCTTCTCCTCCCCCCATTTTCTGGAACTTTCCCAGTGTGAAGACTTACTGAAAAATCAACATTAATGATTAATTGAGCTTTTGAACCATCTCTTTTAAAATTCTGGGATGCAAGATATCTGAACCTGCTGATTTAAAAATATCTAAGTTCAGTAGTTTTTGTTTAACAAAACTAGAGATACTAGTGGAATGAGGGCATAGACTACATCAACTATTTTTCCCCAAATATAGAACAGAAATATAGAACAATTCTGCCTTTCCTGCATTATTAATAATTCTAACATTTCCATATAGTAATGGACTGTTAACATTGTCACTGTTATCATCTTAAAGGCCAATATGAAGTCATGCAGCATATCTCCCAATGATCTGGAAACTCTAGTTCAGGACAGATTGTCCTGGCAACAAACCATTGTACAGGCTCTTAGTTGCTTTGAGAGTCAGTGTATCCAGGCATTGCAGGAAAAGCACAGGATCCAAAAAGAACATATAGCACCTGCAGTTGGTGGCTTTTTATGTGACATCTGTAATCGGGTCTGCCAATCAAGGATTGGTTTAGTCGCTCACCAACGGCGTCATAGAAGATGAGATATGTCGCTCGACGGCTCCAGTTCAAGTATCATAGGATTCTTTATTCCTAATATATTAAATTCCTAATACTCCTTCTTAGCCTATGTCTACACTACCTCAGAAAGGCAATCTAAGGTACGCAACTTCAGCTCCGTGAATAATGTAGCTGGAGTCGATGTATTTTAAGTCAAGTTACTGTAGGGTCTACAGCATGGGGGGAGGGTCTGCAGGAGAAATTCTACCCCGATAAGAAGAGTAAGGTAAGATGATGGGAAAGTAAAAGGGTCGACTACAAAGCGATCTATGGTTGATTTGTGGGGTCTTTACCAGACATGCTAAATTTACCAGTGGATCAATCTCAGAGTGTCAATCCCCACTGTAGTGTAGATGTAGCCTAAGTGTTCTAAATTCTGTTGGTCACAGATTTCTTCTTGTATCCCTCGGCTTCGCTTATCAATTTTCTACAGTTACTAACTTCTGATTTTTATTCACTACAGTCAATTTCTCCTTTCTCCATTTCTTTTTTTTTTTTAACAGCTCCTTTCACTTCCTCTCTAAATCAGGGTGTGGTTTTTTTTTAACCAGAATAGCCTTCTTCTTCACTTGCAGCTTTTGGGGCATCTAGTAAGGTGCTCTTAAATGATTACCAATTATCATTCACATTTTTCTGATTAAATTCTCTCCCCCATATGATCTGGCTCATAATTATTTTCAGCTTTGTGAAATTGGTCTATTAAAGTACTAAATATATATGTATATTACTGGGATACCAAATTTAGAGCACCCTTATGGATTTCAAATTGAAATATTAATTTAGGAGGGATTATTGAGGCAGTACACATACTGTAGCTGAAGCAGTGGAAGCAGCTCTGCTCTCCTGTTCCTTTTCCCAGGAGTAATTATTTTAAACTAGTACATCTGTTTGATTTTGTTTATAATAGAACAAAATGACATACAATATGGCATTACAATCCTACTGGATAGCCCACAAACTCTCAAAGCCAAGAAAAATATTAAAAGCCCATAATTTAAGAAGCTACTCATAAGCAGGCTACCCAAGTTGGGAAAGGGAAAAAGCAGCTGATGAGCCTCTGCAGAGTGATACATCTCATATGTATCAGCTAGACAAGAAATTAAACTTGTCAAATACTATGTTCAGTCAGATTCTCTAATACTAGCTAAATTGCTGCAAATGGTCACAAGTTCAAAAAAGTATCCTATGACATAATGGATAAAATCTAACATCACTGAAGATAAAATTAACCACTGTATTGTAGAATATTTTAAAAGTTTGAGTGTATCTAGGTAATTTATAGTAGATTGAGTAGTCAGAAAACTCATTATTTTTACTAATACTATAATAATTAATTAAATAACGGTAACAGTAGAAGTATTAAACAGTGTAGCGTTATATGCTCATATGAATCCACACATTATTTAATATTAAATATAAAAATGATAGAATCAAAACATGACAGAGCCCATGACCCAGCTTTGTGACAGTATAATGGCAGATGTCTGACAAATGAGGTTTAGAGAGCCTCACTCCCTGAACTGGGAACAATCAAATATGTTATGAAGATGGCATACTTGTACTCTCAAAAGAGAATGAAAGCCATCTGCTTAATGTATGCCTCTGGGCAGACACCTGAGGAAGCTGCTTTATAGCTTGTCTACACAGAGACATCAGCAAGCTAGATTGTGAATTTACAGCATGTTAGTTAGTCTGCATTAACTTACTTGGCACTTTACTATGCGGTAAGTCTCCATGCAGGGAATTAGCATGTAGTACCTTATGTGCTGTACATTCACACCCTAACTTGCTGTGCACTAATTTTCCTTATAGACAAGCCCTTATTGTTTACCTCAGAGACTAGGTGTACTAGTGACTGTGGTCTCGAAGAAAAGAAATATGCAGGTTAGTACAGACTCTGGGTCTCAACCTATTTACCACTGTGGACCATTTGTTATGTCCCACAATGTGTTATGTGGGCCACATCCGATACTAGCTGTATGGCCTTGAGGATGCCACATGGGCTGCATCTCTGCACTGACTGGGCCACAAGAGGCCCATGGGCTATAGGTTAAGAAGCACTGCTCTAGATTTTAAGTTCTTATGGCCAGTGATCTGTCACTAGCACAGTTTAGTTAGTGGACAACATAGCCTACAATAACTGCATCAAACAAATAATAAAGTATTAACTGTCATGTGAGTACTGTAAAAGGCCCCTGCACAAGACCTCTGAAACTATGTTCTTAACATACTATGGATTTATTTTGGGAAAATCTCCTGCTGATATGGAAGCAATTTCTAGCTACACTAGAAAGAAAATTGAAGGATTCAAGCCTTCTCCACATCTGCTACCTCTCCTTTAAAAAAAATTATTCTATATTGATTGCACTTAATATTTCTAATACCATCCTCTGTCAATACGTCACAAAATGTTTGATGTAATCAATATATCTTTGCTACCCCTTTGGTACACAAATTGTATGATTGATAATAATGTTATAAATGTTTGCTCTTTTAAATAAGGAATATTTAATACAGAACTTGGATTCTAAACAACACACAATTCACAAAAAAGCAACTCCTTAAATCACTGCATGTATGTGTCCCATATACCTGTGTTGCTAAGAACAAATGCATGCTGGAAGTCTACTTTTGGCACAAAATGAGAGGTTCACTTGAACCTATCTTTCCATTTAAAAATGGAAGTGAGATTAGGAAATTATACTGCAATGCTAAATTCTTAGTTTCACTTTAACACTACCTTACTCAAATGAGATTGTTTCTTTCACATACTGTAAATATGTTAGTGACACAACATTGATTTAGCAGCATCAATGACTCAGGTCACATTTAAAAAGGTTTCTCAATAATGACATTTATTTCAATAAATTAGTACTGTATGAGCACTTCAAATACCAAAAAATTGGTCTTTAGAATAGGTTGTCACCAATCATCTGGATAATTTAACAACAGTATATGGTTTTAAGGCGCTCCAACAATTTCCTGAATCAATTTTTATTCATTTTAAATAATTCTACTAATGGGAACTCATATTTTCTTCTAATAATGAAATAATTTAATGCATAGTTTTCAAAGCCTGAAAAAGCTATTTAAAATTAAATTTCATTAAATTAGTATGTGTGGAAAGATCATTCAGTGAATATTGTAGTACTGATAGAAACAACGAAGTTATTGTATTAGTAAAAATGTAGCATTAGCGACCTGTGGTTTGTAATCTTCGGTTACCTTGGTACCCAGATGACTTGTCAGTCTTCGAGGAACGGAATAGGTACTACTAGAGCTCATAACACTGGCTGTTTCATGGTCCATTCGAGCGGCTGAACCCTACAAGTTTAAGAACAATTAGGTAGCATCCAAAAGTCTTTTACTGAAGGGACAGCTTGACTACTTTATTTTCAGCGTTTGACTATTTAGTTATGTTTGCAACCATAAATTGTCATCCTGTGCTTTAGTTTATATGTATCTGTAATACAAATTGGAAATTTAAATAAAAGTCATAAAGATGGTTTATTACTCATTTGTCCCTTAGTTCTCTCTCAAAGCAGTTCCATATTCCTACAAAATTAATTCTAATTACTGAGTGAGTTTTAAAATATCTACTGTTGTCAGGAAACAATAAAACTGAATTAAGTTTGCAACAGAGAAAAGCAAAAACAAGAGACAACAAACCAGATTCAGATTTTAGACCATTTTTTACAGAACAAGTAGGAATTCTGCATCAGTGACATTGTAGATCTACTTTTGTTTCCAGAATAATTCTGCAGAATTCCAGGAGACCCTGTTTTTCACAACCTCTTAGTTGAAAAACTTAAACCACTTCAGAATACAACAGGGTCATACAAAAATTGACAAGGAAAAGATTCTGTGGGTCAAAAAGGAATGCTGCTAGACAGTGTCACAAACAAGGCAAATCTATGGAGAATACAGTATTGGTTTGTTGAGCAAAAAGAGGTTACATTTTAAATCTTTTTATTTACTGGAGACCCCTTAGAAAAACATTGTGGATGGGTGCCCCCATTGGCTATAGTTTGATACAGTTGTCAAGTTGTCACCTTTACTTTTTTGTCCCCTTTGTCTCTTTCCTGTTCTTTAATCTTCTCCTTTCTCTTTCTTGCCCGTATTTTTCCTTTTATGTACCTTTATTTCTCTCTTTTTTAGCTTTATGTGTATAATTTGTTAGAAGTCCATGCTAATTGTTTGCTTCTGATATCTGATAGCTCCTTTCTCATTTATTTAATGGAAGGTTATATGCTGTTTGGAGCATCTAAGAATAGCTATACTGAGCTGGACTAAATGTTAACTCACGGCTGCACTGAGTACCACAGCAGCAGAGAATTTTAGCTGATTTGATGCATGGACCTGTAGCCCTTTACTAGGTGAGTTTCTCCCACAGTAGCTACCTACAATAGAGGGAAGGAAGAAGAATTCTAATGAGCATCCCATCCTTTGACTTGTAGCTCTGGGAACACATTACTAATGGAACATAGAGTAAGGGGATGATTATCCAAAATCATGCAGCTTCCTTGTTCTGGCCAACAAAATAAAAACTCCTAGTTCTTCCAAAAGTTAAAAGATTGCTTTGCCTCTAGAAACTTCCCCCACTATTTTTGGAGCTCCTTCTCCCTAAGGCACAAATGCTTTTCTTGAAATTCATCAAAGGAATTCTTATACTGACCACAGGAGTCACTGCAGAGAGATGTTAGACACTCTCACTCCTCTGGGGCTGAATGCTCTGCCTCCACAGAAATCTCACCTCCCTGCTAGCCTGAAAGTCAGAAGGCTGAGATCTTGGACAGTTATTGCAATTTGCTTCTGTAACACCAGTGAAAATATTAACCTAACCAGTCAGTGTCAGATGTCATTGGTAAGATCAAAGGACAATAATCTGTTTTATTTTTTAAGTTTTTAGCAGCTTAAAAATTATGGCTAGTTATATAGATTGAAATATTCTACAGTGGATATTAACTTTATAACTGAATTTTCACTGATACTGCTACTAATAATTATTTTTAACTGGTATTTAAAACTAGATTAGGGAATTAAAATCTTAAACCCAAATCCTACCACCAAGCTAACTGTTTAATAGCACTATACTCTATCAACCTCAAGTTTTTATTCTATTTGAGCACCTCTTTAGCTTTTTCTGTTCTCATGTGGTTCCATTCCTTCTCAGCAAACAAATGAGTTTGTCTAAAGAGAGTCTATTTAATAGAACAGAGAAATATCAAAGATACACTGCATACTTGTATAGTGGGTACTGAGAGAGAGACTTAGGGTTTGTCTATACTAGCACTTTTGTTGGTCAGGAGTAGGAAAAAACCCACATCCCTGACCGACAGAAGTTTCACCAACAAAAGCACTGGTGAGAACAATGCTATGTTAATGGGAGATGCTTTTCCACCAACATAGACACCACTGCTCTTAGGGGGTAGTTTAATTATGCTGGTGGGAGAGCTCTCCCCTCATCAACACAGAGTGCCTATATGGGAGTGGCGCGGCTGTGGCAGTATACCTATACTGCTGTAAGGTCTGTAAGTGAAATCATACAGCCTAATACCATAACCATAATAGTATACTGTTCATCTAACTAATGCTACCCTTTAGTCATCTAAAACTTAAATTTAGAATCAATTGACTGTTATAATAAAGATTTGTAGTTAAAGAGCCTTAACATTTTGAAAAAAAAACCCCACACTCCAAAACCTTAAACGTGGTGGAATCCTAGATCCCCTGCTCCTCCACAAGAAACATGTTCTTTGACCAGGTTAAGTCACATTTAACAGTCTGTACCAGAGTAATGTAAAATGTTTTAAATGTAGTTTTTTTTTAATATGCAGGTTTTAAAAGAGGATTCATATTAGAAATAGAGAATGAGTAAGAGGTTCTTGAGTAAGATCTTAGGACAAAATTTTCAAAAATAAGTAACTAATGTTATTTACCTAAATTCTTATTTATACAACAAAGATATTCAGAGGTGTTGAGCACCCACAACTCTGCTGGCATTAAGGGGAGCTATGGTGCTCAGCTGCTCTGAATCTGACTGGCTGGCAAGGTGACTCCAATGCTGCAACTGACTGTGCAAAAAATAAAAATATATTTATAAAATTATTAGCTTGATTTTAAAATTAAATAATTTTTAAACTATTTCATTCACTCTAGATCAGGGGTTAGCAGCCTATGGCTCACTAGGGAGCCAGATATGGCTCTTTTGCAGCTCAAGCACAGCCCCCATCTCCCCCCCTACACAGCAGGGAGCCCGCACTGGTGCTCCAGCCTCATGGCCCCCCGCAAGATTGGAGCACCAGTACTGGCTTCCTGCAGGGAAAAAGGGGGGGGAGGGCCTGAGCCTCCCCGCCGGATCTGGCTTGTGGGGAAGAAGCCAGAGCCCAAAGCGGCTGCACGCTGTTGCCCTCCTCTTCCTCCCCAGGCTGCGGGTACAGCAGCGCATGGACATGCTTCCTAGAAGCTTTCCCGGCTGTTCCCATTGGAGCTTGGGAGCAGCACGCAGGAAGAAAGTAAGTGCTCCCCCAACCCCTCATGCCGAGACCACCACTCCCCTGTAGCATTTGCCATTCAAACATTAAAGAACTTTGAATATGAATGGGGAACTGACTAAAAAAAGTTTCAGTAGGAGCTTGTCTACACTAGAAATCTTTTCAGTTACACTGAAATAAGAGTGGCCAAAGCAACATAAACTAAGTGAGAAAAAAGTCATTCTTATTATTGTGGAATAAGTGTCTATATGGGCAATTATACTGGTATAATTATAGCAGTTTTGTTACACTGTTGATTAATTGTAATATGTGCATTCTACCTAAGAAGATAAGAGAGTGGCAAATTGGGAACACTAGATATTAAAAACCATTATGGTGTAGACATTTATATAGCACATAAAACACACATTTTTCTATTCTGTCCCAACAATTTTATGAATCCTGACCAGGACTGGCTATTTTCTTCATAGCTTAGAGATAGTTAACATGCTGAGTCGTTGGGCCTCTTCTACTCTTAAGCGGCCAAGAAGCCCAAATCAAACTTAATTACCTTTCTTACCGGTGCACTAAAGACTGAACTGAAATCACTACTACCAAAAGTATGTAGCAATTGGTCTGACAAACTGGCAAGAGAGCAAAGTTGATAACTTACATGCTTCTTGTGCTGATTCTCTTCTCTCCCCAATTCTTAGCACTCTCCTGTGCTATGCTTCCACCCACCCTTGCTTCAATCCTGTTCTTGTGTAGTACCTTCCCCTACAATTTCCCTTTTTGTTCTCCTTCCTTCCTTTTAATCTTATATTCTTTCAGGCCCTTGTTCTTGTCTCATCTGTGCTTTATTTTTTTCTTCCTTTAAATTGTTTTCCTGTATTTTGAAGTAGTTTACTAATAAAGCGGCGAAAGTCATTAAAATCTTTCAGACAGCTTACACAACTAAAATTTTAGTAAAGTTCATTTTGCTGTCAGAGTAACAGCAGAGCAGAGTATATTAGGTGGTACAGAAGAGAAAATGGTTGAGTCCTGAAAAAGACTGTCCCCAATGGGCAAACCTTCAATTCACATTGCTCATCTTACTGCAAAACTAGCTAGCCCCAAACAATTAGGTTGATTTTTTTGCACTCTATTTAATCCTCATTGCTCAAGGATACAAGGTGGATTGATCTGGGTTCCCAGAAATAAAACACTAGTGCCCAATCCATTAAGCCTCCTTTCTCTGTCCTTGCACTAAAAGTAAATAATCCCCTTATGGCTCATAGTATTTTCCTCCGTAGCTTGATATTAACTCAAAACTGTTCAAATGTTATGTCCTAAACTTCAAAGAGCTATTCCTTCACTGATATGATTATTCCTGGATACAAGACACACGCTCTTTTCCTCCCCCACCAAAAAAATCTCTCTTGTCCAAAATAACTTCCCATTCACATGAGAAAGAACATGTGGCCACAATGCATGAATTATTTAAATACATTATGCTTTCAGCTAAAAAGCATTGCTGAACTATTTTTTCTCCTTTAGAATAATGCTGTCATCTGGATTAAAGTAGGAGCCTCAGGCAAATGCTCAGATGTAGCAAAGAGAATTGGGTTCCAAACTGTGATCAAATATATCTTAATAGAAAAATTAGGGACCATGTTTAATGTTTAATCTAATGAAATATTTTAGCCATACTGCAGACATAATCCTTCTCAAAAATCATTGTGTGTGAGATGCTTTAAAGAGGGTTGAAATTAATCCACAAACACAAAATAACAAACAGAAAAGCTTACATATGACTTGCGCTGTCGTATTATTGTTTGAGGTTATGAGAATCTGAATTACTAAAATGAAAGCCTGAGCAACACTTGGAGATAATGAAGCAAGTGGTATAACAGCACATTAAAATAAACAAAATATTAAATTATTAATACATATTCTTGATAAATATTAAAGAAATATGTATGTAAATAATTTAGTTTAAAACTACATTTCACCCAGTAATATATTTCAGTGTTAAAAAATAGCAATGGACAATGTGAAATGATCATGTACATCACCTTTCAGCACATATGCAGGAGATTATTTCTGATGAGATTTCTGGTTCTAGAGGTTTATGTAATGCATTTAACTAAGAAACAGGAATTATTTGTAATTACAATAATATTTGTCATTATTTGTGATGAGAAACTTGTCACTGAATTTTTTTAAATAGTGGTGCTTCAGTGACCATTTCTGAACTGGAATTCTCTTGAATAAATTCCATCATTAAATCATAACACAAATAGATACAAATAGGAACACAATATTTGTGTCTACAAACTATTTGCTTATCCCTGCTTAAAGGCATCTCTGTAACCATTTTAAACAAAAGAAAACAGAGTCTTGTTATGGAATATTTAAATTTCATCTCATTAAAATATCCTTTGTAACAGCTTTCTTCCCTCCCAATGGAAATAAAGAAAAATGTCAGCCTTTTCAGAATTAATACATCTGAAGAAATCCACTGATGCACAATTAAATAGCTACAGCAGAATTTCCAGATCACACTCATAAAATGACATATTTTATATTTAAAAATGTTATCAAATAAAATATTTACGTTACCTGACCACTACCAGTAGTTGCCATGCTAATTTCTGCTGCTCCTTGACCTTCATTCTGCCTCTCTGCTTCATGTGAGCCTGCATCATGCTTGCTTTGAGGTGCCCTCTGTTAATGTAAGAGTTTATGGCATAACATATAAAAATGGAGTACACTTTATCAGTCAAAGCTTTCTAAGCTGTGAATGCATCAATGTCGTAGCTTCACAGAGCCAATGAACTGTGCTTTGTATTTCATAACCTCTAGCCTCAATAATTAGCAGCTGAGACTGACTGTCTTAGCAAAATTGCAAGATGAAAGTGAAGTATGTCCTCTGAGGATTATAGCTCTGTAAGACAAAGGATTTGCTGTGAGACACAGAAACACCATCCTCCACCAGCTGTGCTCACATCACTATCAGAAATTTAACAGAATTGGAGCAAACAACTGTCCCCTCTGCAATGTCACACAATCTGTGCATTCACTGGAGGCTAAGCTTAGCACCATCACATTATTACTTAAACCTCACAACAAATTCAAATGCTTTCTGGGTGGACAGAATGATACACATGCAGTGTATTTATATCATATTAAAGGAATCTTTCCACATTTTATTGGTAATGTGAGCCACACAAGTGAACAAAGCTTTAACAATATGCTCATACCAAATCTAATTATTACATACCAAAATAAATACAAATAATACAGAAAATCTGGTGAACAGATATTTCAGTTCTGTATGGAAGTAAAATCCTTCCCTGTTTAACTGAATGAAAACTAGATTTTTGTCATTACAATTCAAAGTGATCATAACATGATCATCAAAATCAGAAATGTACATATAGCTCTTTGAATACATTAAGCAAAATAAAAGATTAGAACACTATATAAAATGCTTTTTGTTATCCACCAATTGGTTAGAAATGATTAAGCCTTTAAATATCAGCAAGTGTAAATGTTCTATTCTTCAAACTAGCTAGAGTTTAGAAGTAGAAATTATTGACATTTATCTCCCTGCCAATGCAGGATTGTTCCACAGTACTGTTCTCAATATGGAACCTCAGTTTTCTTGTTTTCATGCTGCTACTCTTAGTTATGCACTCTGGTATCACCCTAAAAAAACTCCTCTCATTCCTTTAAAATATACATAGTTGATAGAATTCCAGTCCACTGAAGTGCTGACCTGTGGAGCTCCTTGCCAGAGATGTTGTGAAGGCCAAGATATAACAGGATTCAAAAAAGAGCTAGATAAATTAATGGAGGATGGGTCCCGTCAATGGCATGGGTAGGAATGGTGTTCCTAGTCGGTTTGTCAAAAGGTGGGAAAGGGTGACAGGGCATGGATCACTTGATTACTTCTATTCATTCCCTCTGGGGCACCTGGCATTGGCCACTGTCAGAAGACACAATACTGGGCTAGATGTACCTTAGGTCTGATCCAATATTTTCATACTTATGTTCTTATGCACTGTTTCCCTTAGGAGACTATCACTGTCCAGTAGATCTTTTGGAAATGTCTCAACATTTTGCATGAACATATTTCTCTTCTCTGAACATATTCAAATTGTTCTATAGCTTTTCTGTAAAACAGTGGTCAAAACTATAAAAACTAACCCACATGTGACCTTAGTTCCTCAAAGGGCTTGTCTACATGTTGCTTTAATTTGCACCAGTCGGGTGTACATTTTAGTCCACATTAGAGTGTCACAAATTAACTGGTTTGCAAGAACCCTGCTGGTGCATACTAAAAGTTCCTTAAAGCATGCTAGCATACAGTATATTTATTAAATACTAAAGAAATCTTTCCACATTTTATTAATAATGTGAGCAATACAATTGTATTCATCTTAATGTGGACAAAGTTTTAATAATATGCTCATGTTGAACCTAGTTACTGTATACCAAAATAAATTTACAGCGCTGTAACACAATTAATGTGCAGTAGAGAACTTTCAGTGTACAACAGCAGGGTCCATTTGAACCACTTAGTTTGTGACACACTAATGTGGATTAAAATTTCTACAGCCCTTTGGTGTGGGCTAAGCATTACACAGACAAATCCTTATAAAACACTAGTGAAATCACACCTAGAATACTGTGTTCAGTTAGAAAATAGCAATTAAAATAATTATATAAAAGTAAGAAAATGATTAGGAATAATGATTAAAAATGAAATGCATATAGTTTAAAGACAGAAGATGAAATGTCTAGGAGAAACAAAGGCATTTAATCTCCACCCTCCTTGCCCACAAGGTTCTATACCAGAATTAGTTTTCTTATGACAAGAACCTCAAAAAGTACTCTGGGACAGTATATTTTAAGGAAGATACAACAGAAATCCAAGTATATCTACATAAAAATAAAACCCTTTTTCAAAAGATCCTGCACTCCTGAAAATGAGGAGTCCAGGATCTTTTGAAAAAGGGTTTTATTTTTGATTGATCCCCATCTTAACAGCCGTTTTTCTTTCGAAAAGCTCCGTTTCGAGAAAAAAAACCCGCTGCCACCATTATGCAAATGAAGTGCAGGAAATTTAAATCCCAGCTTCATTTGCAATTTTGAAGTGTCTAATTTACATCCCTTTTTCGAGAAAAGGGATGTAGTTTAGACACAGCTCAGGTTGTCAAGTCTGCAAAACCCAACTGTCTTTCACCTGGCTCACTGCAATTTAAAACAAAACAAAACCAAAACCAAACCAAACAGGAAACCAACTTTCTGTTGGACCTTTTCCTTTCTATGACTGTTACCATTGATCTTCCCACAGTGGATTCTTTCTCTTATGGCATACCTTTTGTTTTTGGAAGCAGACCCTTAAAATTTGGAAAGGAGAAGCTACTAAAGCCTATGAGTAGCCATTTTACATGTGACCACTGGAGGCTGTACCTGGGTTAATATCAGTATTACCATCCCCAAACAATGAAAAAAAAAAAAAAAAATCAGAAGTCAACCTCCAAAAATCATGAAAAAACGATTAATCATTTTTAATCTGATTCCTGAACTTCTCCTGACCACCCCTATCTCTCTCTCTCTCTCTCTCTGTGTGTGTGTGTGTGTGTGTGTGTGTATGAGACAGCGAGAGAGAGAGAGAGAGAGACAGACAGACAGACAGACAGACAATCACAATCTCTCCAGTTTATAGCAAGTAAGATAATTCTGGCACCCAGTACAATAGCCAATCAAGGATCCAACCAAGACTGGGGCCCCATTCTGCTAGGCACTGTAGAAATACAGAGAAAGAAATAGTTCCTGTACTACTGTCTAAAACAAAGCATGGTAAAAACAACAGTAAAAAGGACCTAAACAGCAGAGTAAAAGTGGTGATTAGAAGGAAGGCTGTACCTAGGTAGATCTAGGGCCAGGGACAACCCCCCCCCCCACCTCCACTCGAGGCCATGCCCCCCCTAGCCCACCCCTTCCCACCTCTTCCCTCCCCTAGCCCACCCCTTCCACCTCTTCCCTCAAGCCCCAACCCTGCCTCTTCCCACTCCTGTTTGTCCCAACCCCTATGGCCAGTTGCCAGCCTCCCAGGAAATCCCCAGGCTAACTTCAATATGAGGGACTGTCCCGTCCATAGGACAGTTGCAGCAGTCACGGCATGTACTCGCAAAGCGCAAGGCCTGGGACAGCCACCCTGAACCATCCTATGGATGGGATAGTTCTGGTTAGAGGCAAAAAGACATCCTTTAAAAACTGAGCCAAATCCTACTGAGGAAAAGAGAAGGCATAATAAATTCTGGCAAGTCATGTATAATTAGGCAGGCCAAAAGAGAATTTGAAAAGCCACTACCAAATGAGACAAAAACTAACAGCAAAACTTTTTTAAGTACATCAAAAATAGAAAGTCTACCAGAAAGTAAGTAGGGCCGCTGGATGATCAGGATGTTCAAGGAGCTAAGTTTAAAAAATTGTGAGAATTACTGGACTAAAGAACTCAAGAATCTGAATGTGGAGGAGGCTTCGAATTACTTTCAAGTTACTTTCAAGTCAAAGTTGCAGATGCTATCTGAAGTTTGCATTCCAGAAAAAAATCATAGGGATGGGCTTCAAACTGGATGAAGATGAGCAAGCATCTCAAACAAGTGATTAAGAGAGAGCAGACCGCCTACAAGGGAAGGAAGATGGGAGAGATCAGCAAGGAAAGTTATGTTTTGGAAATAAGAAAGTGTAAAAAGAAAGTGAGAGCTGCCAAAACCTAACCAGAATTGAATTTTACAAAGGAAAATAAAACCAGTAGTAAAAGGTTTTATAGATAGATATCACTATTTACAAAAAGAAAACAAGGAAAGAAGTGGGACAGCTAACCACTGAGGATTGGATGGAGATTAAAGATTATTTAGGCATGGCCCAACACCTAAACAAAAACTTTGCCTCAGTTTTTAATTAGATCAATGAAGAGTTTAGGGGTAGTACAGAGTAACTAAAGGCAATGATGTGAAGGTAGAAATTACCACATCTGAGGTAGAAGTCAAACTCAAAATGGGACTCAATAGGGGGGCTTGGATAATCTCCATCCAAGGATACTAAAGGAAATGGCACATGAAATTGCAAGCTCAATAGCAAGGATTTAATTAATCTGTAAACTTGGAGGTCATACCCTATAATTGGAGAATTGATAATACAGTTCCTAGTTTTAAGAAAGGGAAAAAAAAGGTAATTCAGGAAAGTGCAGGATTATTTGTTTGATCTCAGTTGTATGCAAGGTCTTGGAACAAACTTTGAAAGAGAAAGTAGTTAAGGATATAGTGGTAAATGGTAATTGGGATGAAACACAGCATGGTTTTACAGAAGATAGATCATGCTAGACAAACTCATGTCCCTGAGAAGATAACTGATTTTCTAAAACAAAGGAAATGCAGGCGACTTAATCTATCTGGAGTTCAGTAAGGCATTTGTTACAGTTCCACATGAGAAATTATTAGTTAAATTGGAGAAGCTGTGGATTAATATGAGCACTGAAAGATGGATAAGGAACTGGTTAAAGTGGAGAATACAACTGGTCACAGTGAATGGTTTGAGGGTGGTTACTAGTGAAGTTCCTCATAGATTGGTCTTGGTCTTATTTAATGTTTTTATTATTACCTTGGCACAAAAAGTGGGTGTGTCCTAACAAAATCTGCAGATGACACAAAATTGGACAGTATTGCTGAAATAGAGGGGGACTGGAATATCATACAAGATCTGGATGACCTTGTAAACTAGAGAAACGGAAATGGGATGAAATTTAACAGTGCAAAGTCATGCATTTAGGGACTAACAACAAGAATGTTTGCTACTGGAGACTTATAAATTGGAAGAGGAAGACCTGAATGTATTGGTTGATCACACGATGACTATGAACCACCAATGTGATGTGGCTATGAAAAAAGGCTAATGCAGTCCAGGATGCATCAGGTAAGGTATTTCCAGTATGGTCATGAAAGTGTTAGTACAATCATAAAAGGCACTGCTAAAACCATACCTGGAACACTATGTGCAATTCTAGACACCCATGTTTAAGAAAGATGAATGCAAACTGATACAGGTGCAGAGAAGGGCTACTATAACTATTCAAGGAATGGAAACCCTACCATATGAAAGGAGACTCAAGAAGCTTGTCTTGTTTAGTCTAACATAAAGGCGGTTGAGGGGAGATATGATTATTTTCTATAAATGCAGAGTAATAAATACCAGGGGTACGATCACTACATTTAGGCTCAAAATTAATCAAAGGTTTCCAACCATTAGAGTGAAGTTCTAGAATAGCCTTCCAAGGGAAGGAGTGGGGACAAAAATCTCAACTAGTTTGAATACTGAGCTGGTTACGTTTTTGGTGAGGATGGTCTGATATGACTGCCAATAGCAAAATAGCTATTGCGACTCCCAATAGCAAAAATCTGCAACGGCTGGAGATGGAACTCTAGATGGGGAGGTGTGACAGGGCGTATTCCCCCACACACTGAGCAGGAGGGGGTTAACTCAGCCCTGAGAGCAGGAGGCGGCCACACACCCCTGTATCTTACGGGGCACGTTCTGGCTGCACTACTATAAAAGGGAGCAGCTCAGCTCAGTTAGGGCTGGCAGCCGGAGGGAGAAGACATGCTGAGTCAGCTCCCTGCAAGCCCCATCGACTACCTGGGATGCTACCACATAAGCTGGAAACGGGATGCCTCTAGGGACCACGCAAGATTCGGAAACAAGATTCGGAAATAGCCAGACCGCAGAGGAAGGTGGTGAAACAGAGACTCGCCAGTGAGCTGAGACTGGGGAAGCAGGAAGCAGCTCAGGAGCAGCAATGGCTACCAGGTGAGTGAACCACTGTCGAGGAGTCAGCATGTTGCAGTTAGGATTTCCCCCTTGACTCAATGGTGAGAGCAAGCCACTAACAGGGCCCTGGGGTAGGGTCCAAAGGAGTGGGAGGGCCTGGACTCCCCTGCCGGGGGATGTAAAATTTTCCCCTATCTACTGACTCTTCTACAGACTTCTACCTTTGGGTCACTGTAGGATCATTGAACTGTGCTGCCCTGACAAAGGGGGCGAGCTATAGACTTTGACCCGTGGGTCACTTTGGGGACTATTGGACAGGGCTGCCCTGCCAGTAGGGATGAGATATAGGTTGAGCTCTGGGGCTTGAGGGCAGAGGGACTAAACAGACTCCAGGGCGAGAACAGAGGCACCGGCTGGGGAGAAAAAAAGGTGGGGATAAGTGTGATAGGGGCAAGGTGGGCCACCCCACCCCACCTAGAACAATGTCATCCCCATAACCATGTGACAGGAGGACTCTTGAGTTATTACTGAGAATTCTTTCACAGATATCTGCCTGGTGGATCTTGCTCAGGATTTAACTGATCTCCGTATCTGGAATTGTGAAGAAACTTTCCCTTGGATCAGATTGGCAGGGATCCTGGAGCATTGGTCACTTGCAGGTTTAAACAACTGTCACTTGAATTCTATAAACCATTATTTGAAGACTTCATCCAGCAGTTAGGGGTAAATTTATAGGAGGGGGTGAGTGAGGTTCAGTGGTCTGAAGTGTGCAGGAGGTCAGACAAGGTGATTGTGATAGTCCCATCTGACCTTAAAGTCAATGAGTCTAACTTCTGTCGTTGAGAAAAACACAGTTTGGAGCTTATGCAGAACTCTTGTTCAGCTTTGGGCAAAGCACTTAGGATATGTCTACAGTAGCCCCCTAGATCGATCTAGGGAGGCTAATGAGGGCGACCGAAATTGCAAATGAAGCGCGGGATTTAAATATCCGGCGCTTAATTTACATGTTCAACGATCGCCATTTTAGAAATTGACTAGCCGAAGTAACTGCCCGTGTCTGCATGCGGCAGTGAAGCGGGATTCGAAATAAAGCCTAACTCGAATTAGGCTGGTAAACCTCATTGAACGAGGAATACCTGCTAATTCGAGTTAGGCTTTATTTCGAATCCTGCTTCACTTCCGCTGCAGACGCCGGGCAGTTACTTCGGCTAGTCAATTTCTAAAATGGCGATCGTCGAACATGCAAATCAAGCGCGGATATTTAAATCCCGCGCTTCATTTGCAATTTCGGTCGCCCTCATTAGCCTCCCTAGATCGATGTAGGGGGCTAGTGTAGACATACCCTTAGAGTGTCACAGCTAAATACAAGGTGGGACAAATTGTTTAGCATAAATAATTAACACATTTCATGGAATCATTCAAGGTGACCTCAATAAGCACCTCACCAGTTACAGGGGAAAAAAGAGAGGGGAAAAAAGCGCTGTGGGTGTTAGTGAATTACAGATTGCTGTAAGAAACCATAACAGTGTCTATTCAGTTCATGATTTTTAGTGTCTAGTAAAGTTACGAATGCTCATATTTTGAAGGCAATGTGTAGATTTCCTTTGAGGATGAGAGGTCAAATGTAAAAAATGATTGCTTTGTGAAAAGCATTGATGCACAGGTGATATGGTGTTTTTGTCTTTTATTATGAGAATTCATATGAGAGCATAATGATTGTCTCATTTCACCCACGTAGTTGTTAGTTATGCATTTAGTGCACTGGATGAGGTACATCACATGTTATGATGAACATGGATCTTGAAATGTGCATCACCCAGACATCAGAAGAGAACCTATTTAAAATATACAAATTAACCCCTCACTGACTACATGCCCCTTTTTGTCACCTAGTACCCCACACTGGAACACATACCCAGTGGGGACCACATCCCGAAAGAAGTCTTTCCAGACCCCTTCTTCAGGCCTTTATACAACCCTACAAATTATCCTAGTTTATCATCAGAAGCAAGCTCCCCGCAGACCAGGACACACCAACTCAAAATAGCACCAGATGCTGTCAGAACAACAGATACAAAATCTGCCGACATATCTCCATTGCTACAGTGATCAACACCCCCACAACACACCTTTCAAGATCCATGGATCTGACACACAGCTATCACAACATGTGGTGTATCTCAGCCAGTGCACTTAAATGATCACAAGGCATTCCTGGTAATTTCAGGCACCTTACCTTCAGTACCACGAAAACTGGTTGAAACTATAGTAAAGAACAGAATGATCAGACACATAAATGAACACAATCAACAACTTTTGGAAAATGAAATCATGCCTCACCAACCTAGTAGAATTCAATGAGCCAATGCTTAGCCAGTGACTTCTACTAGTTTAACGATTTGCCTCTCCCCATTTAAATAAAAAAATAAGATTAAAAGTAAAAACTTGATTTTTATCCACTCTGACCTTGGCTCTGTTATATTAGAAACCTCATTCTATTCCAATTACAGCCTAAAATAACCTTGTGCAAGTTATCTTATCTGTGAAATGGGTGAATGACAGCTAATCTCAAGGTAGCAATTTGAGACCCTGGTTCATAGTAAGAGATGTGAAGTGCATGTTCTAACAACTGTTAGTAGAAGAGCTTAGGCTAAATAGAAAATGGAGGTTACTCACCTTGTACAGTAACTGGTGTTCTTCAAGATGGGTGTCCTTGTGGGTGCTCCACTGTAGATGTCTCAGTGCCCCAGTGCTTATAATCGGAACTTTTTAGCAGCAGTACCCTGGGTGCCAACATGCATATGCGATGCTGCTCGCTCAGTAACAAGTGTGCCAACATGCACACATTGTCAACTGAGGGTTCCCTCTCTACCGTGGAGAGATCCAAAGCAGAGGGGAAAGAAGGAGGGTCATGGTGTGCCCACAGGGACACCCCACTGTAAGTGACTATGGAGCAGTGCCCTGAGAATCTGGAAGGAGGGGCTTCGCATTTGTATTGTGAGCAGTGGACAGAAGTGCCACCCCAAATTCAGTGTGTTGAGTGGAATACCTATCTACAGTGTAAGGTTTTGTGAAGGTATGTATTGAAGCCCATGCTGCGGCCCTACAAATGACAGTGACAGGGAAATTCTGCAGGAAAGCTGTAGAGGTGGCTGCTGCTCTGGTGGACTGAGATTGTACTTGATCTGGGAGTGGTACTTTGTTGATCGAGTAACACATCTTGAGGCAATTAAATATCCATTTAGACAGTTGTTGTTTGGAAATGGCTTGACTTTTGGAATGATCTGCTATGGATAGAAGCAGTCTAGGAGAACATCTAAATTGTTTGTTCTTTCCAGGTAGAAGGCAATGGCATGATGGATGTCTAAGGAATGGAAATGAGCAGCAGTGGCGTCTGGATGAGGCTTCTGGCCGAAGACCGATAAGCATGGCTTGTTGATGTGGAACTGCTAAACCACTTTTGGGAGGAATTTCAGGTGAGATCTGAGAACCACTTTGTCCTTATAAAATACTGTAAAAAGAGGGTTAGCCATGAGTTCAGTGAGCTCGCTAACTCTTCTTGCTGTGGTGATGGCCACGAGGAAAGCAACTTTCATTGACAGATGCGAAAGCAAACCAATCACCATTGGTTCAAAGGGGTGACCAGGCAAGGTTATAAGGATGACGTTCAGATCTCAGAATGATGGAATTTACCTTAACAGAGGAACATGTTGTTGAGCCCTTTCAGGAACTTTTTTCATAGTCAGGTGAGTAAAGAGTGTGTGTTCCTCTATCTGGGAATGCTAGCTTGAAGTTGCTGCTAAGTGCCAACTTCAACTAAGGAGTTTGAGAGGCTCTGCTTCTTCAAGGAAGCAGGTAGTCTAACACTCTCAGTAGAGGTGCTGAGCAAAGTGATAGTGAATTGTGAGTGGCCCAAAGAATGAAACATTGCCATTTTTGAGCATAGGTTTTCCTGGTAGTCAACTTGTGACTGTTCATGATTAAGTATCAGACCTCTTCCGAGTAGGCAGAGTTGGACTTAATCAGCCTTGAAAGAGCCAGGCTTTGAGGTGTAACCTCTGGATGTCTGGGTGGAGAATATGGCCCTCATCCTGTGACAAGAGGGTTGGGACTTGTGGAAGATGAAGTGGGGGAGCAATGGACATCTGTGACTGGTAAGAAGACCAGGTTTGCTTGGACCATGCCGGTGCTACTAATATGACAAGGGCCCTGTCCTGCTTCACTTTTTTGATGACTTTGTTGAGTAGTGGTATGGGTAAAAAAGCATACGCTAGTTTGTCCACCCAGGTGAATAACAGAGCGTCGCCTAGGGAATTCTTTGTGAAATGCGGTAAACAAGTTTATGTCTGGAAAGCCCCACTTCTGGAATACAGTATGCAAGACTTGTGGGTGGATTTCTCACTCCTATTTCTGATGAAAGTTTCGGCTGTCATGGTCTGCCGTCACATTTTCCTTTTCTGGGAGATAGACTGCCAAAATGCTCATGTGATGCTCGATGCACCAGTGCCACAGAGCCGTGGCTTCTTTGCAAAGATGGTAAGATCTGGCTCCTGCTTGTCGGTTTATATAAAATATGCAAGCTGTGTGGTTTGTAAGTATTCTTACTGATTCATTGTGAATTAGAGGGAGGAAATATTTGCATGTTTGTCTGATCGCTCTAGAATATTGAGGGGGAATGCTGACTCTGTTGGAGATCATCTTCCCTGAACGTTGTGTTTGTCCAGGTATGCACCCCATCTTTCTAAGGAAACGTCTGTGGTTATTGTGATGGAGGAAGGGGTGAACTGGAATGGCACTCCCTTGCAAAGGTTGTCGAGCTGCAACCTCCAATGTAGGGATTCTTTTACCCTTTTTGGAGGTCTCGGGAACTTGTGCAGATAGTGCTTGTGTGGCTGAAAACAGGTGCAGAGCCATGCCTGAAGACAACACATGTGTAACTGGGCATATGGGACCATGTATGTTGCAGCTGACATGTGGCCGAACAACTGAAAGCACTATCTGGCCGACACCGTGGGGCTGTTGATAATGGTTTGAGCCAACAGAACTAGGGATTGAAAATGCTGACGCGGAAACCTGATTGTACTCAGACACAATCCAGTGTTGTGCCTCTCAATTACAACTTCTGAGTAGGAGTCAGGTCGGAACCTGCTTATTCCCTTAAGCCTGTGCCATCAGTGTCAAGGAAGGCTTCTGTTGAGGGGATACCTTTTTTGTAGGCCTTTCTAAGATAAGAGAGGATGTATACTTCCTCTTTGATGTCTTCTTAGCTGGAGGCTCCCAAGGTACCATTGTCCCCTGGTCCAAAACTGCTGTGGGGAGACATTTGGGGTGAAGAGGCTTGTGATACCCATTCCAACGCTGGTCTCACCGTCTTCCCCATCATTAGAAGTTTGAGTTGCAGATTCCTGGCCTTTAGGGACCTGAAGGAAAGATTTTTACAATGATGACATTTCTGTGGGAAGTGATCCTGCCCCAGACAATGGAAACACTAAGCATGTCCATCTGATATAGGGATGGGCAGCCTGCATGTAAGGCATCTCTTGAACCCCAGAATTACTACCCAACTAACTGGGAAGGGGGAATAAAGAAAGGAAAAAGATTTTTTTAAAATAGGAAGCAAAAGGCACCTGAATTAACTAAAGGAAACTAGCTAGAAGAACTAAACTAATAACAATCTTATCTGCTAAGAACCAGAGCACTGCTGGGTTCTGACCAAGCCTGAGGTGGTTGCGAAGGAACTGGGGGATGGTTGACAATGTGAATGTGTCAGCTTTCTCAATACAGTGTGAGTGGCGCCGCGCTTCCATGTCGGCACCCGGGGTACTGCTGCTAAAAAACTCTGATTATAAGCGCAGGGTCACTGAGACACCTACAGTGCATCGCCCACAGAGACACTCCTCAAAGAAGAAATTCATACCATCCGGGCTTGCAGGTTAGGGAATGTTCCACTAAATGACAGGGCATTGGATGGGCAGAAATACACACTAAGGATGTTAAGAGGCGGGCAACTGACTAATCGTGTAGTCAATACAATTTGTATCGACTACACAATTAGTCGATAAGGGATGGCACTCTGTCTTGGCTTGCGCTGGTCCAGGAGTTAGCCCAGCTCCTACTACATTTAAATTGCAGGGGTAGGTTCCAGACCACTGCAGTTCTGCATTATAAATGAAACACCCCACAGCTAGGGGCAGCTGCCAGAGCAGCTTCTGCTCACAGCCAGTGGTTGCTGCTGGAGCAGCCTGATATAGAGGCAGCAAGGGAGGGAGCAAGTAGTCAACTACTCACTTACATCTCTCTCTCCCTCCCTCCCTTCCTTCCATCTGTTCCAATAGTAGAGCTTTTATCATCACTGAGCAGATTGCCTTCAGCAGGGACTAAAATTATAAGGATATGGGGCACTTTGATTTTTCTACTATGTTTCACTTCTTAGGTTGACGGATTTCTAAAGTTTAATACTGACAAAATCAATAGTCTGTTTTGGTGCTTGAAAACAAAATTCCATAGTCCTTTTTTATTAAATTAAAAGAGGGTTTGTCTAAACAAACAGTGCATGGCAAGCTAGAGTTCATGTTGTGCAACAACTGTGTGCAGGAAACCTGCCATAGGCCAGAAGTGCCCTAGTGTATTTTGATCTACCCTTGTTTCCAAATGGGACTGATCATAGCATACTATGGAACTTATTGTACATGGTTGGAGGTGCATGACAGATTTATGTCCCACCTTGCTATGCACTAAGTAAGACGAGCCCAGAGACATCACTTGCTACTTTGTGAAGTTTAAAAGCTTCTAGAAAACTTGATTGTTTCTGTCAGGGTAACAAATGGCAGGTACTTTTATGTAGCAATTTGTATTTGACTTCCTGTTTAGTTCACAGAATTGAATGAAAGCTAGCAATAGCTCTAATTTTAAACAAGCGACTAATCATTTGCAAAGATAATCCTCTGTTCACAGCAAACGATAGTTTTTCTGGACATAAATGAATGTTACATCACTTTTTTTGAATGTTAAACACTACAGATACACCCCCATTCTGAAGATACCAAAAGGATAAAATGTTTTTCAGTAATTCCACAGATACGAAATAGAATAGAAATATAAAACAAAGGGTGCTGGATGAACAGAAAAATAGGGTCCGATCACTAGAATAAAACAAATGAAGCTGAATTTTGCTGCTGCTGAATCACAAAGAAAAAATGCTAGCCTGCCAAATCCGTAACAGCTGTAATTACTCTGACTGCACAAGAGAGTTTAAATCTTGAAGAAAGTAATCTATGTTAAATAAATCCTTTTAGCTTTTGTCTACAGGAATCGATATTATCCAATGAAAATACACTTCTACTATACATTATGAATATTATGTTGGCAGTGCTTGTACCTAAAAAGTAAATTAAAACAATAAAGTAAAATAGTTAAGGCAGTCAGTTACAGCAAAATGGCTTTCTAAAAAAAATATCTATTTTTGGAGCTGTCAGCCAAAACTGCTTATATTTTGAGGTGCCCTCACTTAAAGATGTACTGCAAACATATTAGGTAGATGGCTCTTAAATTCAGCATAAGCATTTCATTCCACAGAATGAATTTATATATAAATCATGAGTCTTAAAGGCAGAGTGGGAAGCACCATCTTTGTGTATAAAGTTTTCAGACATTTTTCATTATAAGACCCCATTTTCAGTTGCTTATAAAACTTTGCCAAACTAACCTTTTGGACAGAAATTTTCTATTCTGTATGTCTCCTTCAGGTATATATATATATTTTTATATGTTATTATACCAAAACATCCTATACTACTAGCATCTATTGGTCCTAGATTCCACAAAAATAGGTGCCTCATTTATAAAAAAGATGTCAACCTAAATCAATGGAACAAATCATTGCTTATTTATAATGTAGCATCCAAAGACCACTACAAAGTTGGGCCCCACTATAATAGGCACTGTAAAAAAACCCAACATAATATGTTCCAAAGAGCTTAACGTTTTATAACTTTCAGTAAATACAATAATGATTTTATTGTTGCTGGCATTCTCATCACTACTAGTTAGTCACATATATTTCTTGTCCCCCAAAAAAATCACTCCATTCTGAAGCTGCATTGATGTAATATGCTTCTATGACCTATTTGTGTATTAAAGCATCTCCAAATACTCTCTGGCAAGATAACTTAAGATAAAAATGGTCCTTAATTCTGTAATGTGTCCAAGTGCTAGTAGGGTCTCTAATGGGGGGTTATTACATAATGTACTACAATTCTCCAGCAGAACAGGGGGAGGCCTTATTTACGTAAAACATATCAAGTGGTTGGTACAGAAGTTGACTGTTCTGGATCAAGTGAGCCCATAGTGCCTACATAGCTAAATGTATGTAATATTTCCATGCTCACACTGACTTACACCAGCTCTGGTAAGGGGGCTATAATATTTGAGAGCAAGATATCATCTCCCTCAACTAGTGACATTCCTTAGTCTGTTGGCAGAGACTCCCCTCTCTTTCCCCTCCCATGTACTTTTTAGTTCTCCAGTTTCTGAAATACTACGCCAGGGTTTCCATACTATGCCTGTGCCCCAGCTCTGCAGATCCTCAACTGATGATCCAGCTGTGACTGATATCTCTGCCCTCTTGGAATACCTTCCTGTTCCAACCTTGTTCTCCCACACATGCTGCTCTCCAGTAGCATCCCCACAGAGCTGGAGATGAGCTGTTACTGGCAAGCGGATATTATGGAGGCGTTGTTGCATGCCAGAAGCCTTCTGGAAGGGGACCACAGTAGGTGCAGGGACTAGGCCTGCCTGTTGAACTGCCTACTTGGCCTGCTGTGGGAGCTCTCAGCTCTGACAATTGGAGATAAGACTGCAGTGAATGTGCTTGTGTGCTGCATTCACACTTTCAGAAAAAATCCTCAGTTATCCAAGCCTCAGTTATCCAAGGCTTTAGCCCTACAAGCTATCAAGGTAACATCAACTGACTGTGGTCTCCCTTTGGATTAAAGCATCGAAACTGTATTTCAGTCATCTGAGGGACAGTTCCACTGATTACTCTCTCACTCTCCTTGAGACCCTGACAGAGTTAAGAACAGATTTTTAGACATAAATTTACTGTAAAAATGGGATCTTTAAAATAAAGCTCACTCATTTTGTTCAACACAACATTCTGAAAATTGGTGCAGCAAGGAATATGGTTTTCTAATAAAAAAAGACACAGAAAAAAAAGGTAATTTCTGAATTTCCCTCCCATCACTAGTAAGCATCGTATATATAGTAGCCCATTGTCTGTGAGTCTGTAACGCTGACATACACGGCCACGCCTCCTGGCCGTGTACGTCAGTGCCCCGCCCCCCTTCCCCTCCCTCCCTGGCAGTTCGGCCGAGCACTGAGCCGCTCAGCTGAGCCCCGGCGGGAGCGCTGCTCATCTGGGCCCGGGGCGGCAAGTGGCCCTTGGGCTCCCCGGCGCTTGCCCAGCTGGGCCCAGCAGCAGTGCCACTCAGCTGGGCCCGGGGCTGTTTGGGCCCCCCCAGCGCCGCTCAGCTGGGCCCGGCGGGAGTGCTGCTCAGCTGGGCCCGGGGCCGTTTGAGGTCCGTGCTCCCACGCGTGGGGAGCACGGACCCCAAACAGCCGCTTGCCGCTGCTTGCTCCCGCCAGGGCTCGGGAGCGCCGCCAGCTTGGCTCAGCTGAGTGGCGAGCGTGCCACGGAGGGAGGGGAAGAGGCGAGGCGCCATGCAGGAGGGGAAGGGGCAGGGCTGGCCAGAAGGGGGTGGAAGCAGAGCTGGGGGATCAGGGGCCGTGGGGCTGGATGGGAGGAGAGGGGCGGGAAGCAGACCTGGCGAGGGGGGGGGGGTGCAGCCACTGGCTGCAGCCAGACTCCTTGTGTACGTCACCGCCCCCCCCTTCCTCTTCCCGCCGTGGTGCTGAGTGGTGCGCCCCTCAGCTGGGCCACCGCGGGAGAGGGGTAGCGGGGCGTGACGACAGCCCCGCCCCTGGCCGCACGCCACCTCCTCGCCTCCCTCGCTGGCAGCCCGGCTGAGCGCACAACACTCAGCCGAGCCGCCACAGAGGAGGAAGGAGGCGGGCAGTGACGACACGGCCAGGGGGCGGGGCGGTGTACGTCACTGCCCCCCTTCCCCTCCCGCTGTGGCACTCAGCTAAGTGCTGCGCCCTTCAGTCGGGCCGCCGGGGGAGCCAGCAGTGCAAGGGGCTGTTTGGGCTCCCCCAGGGTGGGAGGGGAAGGGAGGGCGGTGATGTACACGGCCCCGCCCCCTGGCTGTGTACGTCACCGCCCCGCCCCCCTCCCTCGCAGCAGCCCGGCTGAGCAGGCAGCACTCAGCCAAGCGCCACGGCGGGAAGGAAGGGGAAGGGGAAGGGGAGTGGGGAGAGATGGAGGGGAGAGAGAGGCAGGAGGAGGAGAAGAGAAAGAAAGAGATGGAGAAAGAGGCAGGAGGCGGAGGAGAAGGGGGAGGCAGTAGGAGGAGAGAGAGAGAGAGAGACAGAGCGAGAGAGCTCAGGAGAGAAGACCTGAAAATCGCGTCTTATGACGGGCTAATTGGCTAGTCTTATTAGAAAAGTAACATCATTTGTGACATGGAAGATGGTAGCGTAAGGGACTGTAAACTAATTTTCCACTTGAAATAAAAATGAATTGCAATGATTTTTTCCACACCCAAAGTGGGGGGAAAACACCTCTCTAAAGCATCACACAACAAGAGTAACACCAAGTTGAAAGAAAGCTTTAAAACAAAAGTCACACCAAAAACAGTGAAGTTGTATAACAGAAAGAACCAGACATTTCAAACAAATTAAAGATTTATGGTGCTGTTTAAAAAAAACAAAACCAAACCAAACCTGTTTTTAGTTTACATAAGCTCTACTGTTCTCTATGCATATCTGAACTGACTTCCATTATGGCAATGCTGCTGTATTGTTTCCTCTTCGCCTAAGACAAGGTTAATTAACAGTAAATAAAAGATATATTTTACATTATATCGAAGGAATCAGTGGTTCAAGCCAATGTCAAAGCAACAAAAGTAGAGGAAAGAAATCATATTGCAAGGCCAACCATGCAAGAGCTAGGAAATGACAGAATTAAGGTTTACTTTGCAACTTTAATTCATTGCCCTTGCCTGTTTGCATTGTGGTAGTCTTGCCCAAAAACATAACATGGAAAGTCTATGGCAGAACATGGAACATCATTCTGTGCCGTACATGCTCAAAGAAAATCCTCTCTCTTCTTACAACTCCCTAACCTCATTCTCTGTCCATCTTGTGTGCTAAAGAAGGCAGGGGTCCTGCAGAACAAATAGTAAAGAACTAATTAAAACAGCATTACAATATTTATACACAGGAAGGAGAGGGGAATTAAGCTTGTACAGGTACCATTCTGGCTTTTTCTAACTACTCAACCTCAACGTTCAGCTGAGAAAAGAGAAGTTCCATCAAAGGGAACCTACTACTCCACCACATGGGTCATCAGTGGAGGTGGAACCCAAGACTTTTAAAGCAGAAATCTCTAGCATTTGAGCTAAATAAGTAGTAGCAGAAGGAGGTTGTCGTTCTCTATGTCAGTGATTCCCAACCAGAGGTACATTTACCCCTGGGGATACGCGGATGTCTTCCAAAGGGCACATCAACTCTTCTAGGTATTTGCCTAATTTTACAATACAACAGGCTACATAAAAAGCACTAGCGAGGTCAGTACAAACTAAAAATTCTTACAGTGACTTGTTTATACTTCTGTATATACTATATACTGAAATGTAAGTACAATATTTATATTCCAATTGATTTATTTTATAATTATGTGGTAAAATGAGAAAGCAAGCCATTTTTCCCCGTCATAGTGTGCTGTGACACTTTTCTATTTTTAGGTCTGAATTTGTAACCAACTATTTTTAAGTGAGGTGAAACTTGGGGTATGCAACACAAACTAGACTTCTGAAAGGGGTATACAGTAATTCATCATTTAACACGGTAGATACGTTTCAGAAAATGATCGTGCTCAGCGAAAACGTGTTATGCGGGGTCAATTTTCCCATTGAAAATACTGGAAAAGGTTAGGGTTGCGTTTCAAGTGATGGTGTCAAAGTCAATTTTCTGTTGGTGCTGAGTTGCCAACGTCAACATTAGACGATGTATTGTACAGTAAAACTCCAATTGTCTGGCATCCAGTTGTCAGGCATCAACTGGAATCCGGAAGTGCTCTGGTCAGCCGCTATCTCAGCTGGGCTGCTGTGAGCCGCATGTGTGCTCACGGCTCCAGCCTGAACTTGGTAGCAGCTGGCCGCTGAGCACAGGCAGCTGCCTTGGGACCGGGACATAAGGTTGGGAGAGAAAGGGGACTGGGTTACAGCAGGGCAGGGAGATGTTTGGCTCTGGGGAAGGGAAGCGGAGGAGAGGGGAGGGCGATTGGGTTGGGAGTATGCCCCTGTGACAGGTCTGCCAGGACCCGCACTGCATCTGGCGGGGGGTTGGGGAGGTCGGCGGGGAACGGACGCCTCGCCCCCTCTCCTTTGCCCCCGCTTGCAGGCCAGCAGCTGGGTTTCCCCAGCCGGCCTGTCACCAGCGGCTGTGCAGGGCTCCCCCAGCCTCCCTGCAAAGTGGTAGAGTGTTCCTGGCTCGCCGCGCCGTTCCTCACCGACCCCCCCCCTCGCCGGACGCAATGCGGGTCCCAGCAGACCCGTCACAGCCACCTTATAGTACCTGCTGGTACGCCAGAGTATCAGAAGTCTACTGTATTATTGCTGTTTTCACAATTTATACCACTGCACAAAGTAGTCCGCCACTTGATTTTTTTCCGTGTTATTTCAGGGACGGTAGTGTTATTCAAAAACCGTTCCCTAAAAAAAATTGTGCTGTCGCAAAAACGTGTTAAGCGGGCATGTGTTAAATGAGTAATTACTGTAGTAGTCTGGAAAGATTCAGATTCATTGCTGTATGCAGGGAACCAACAGAATTGCCGGGTCCCTGGGCAAGGTCTGTGTGTGGGCCAGCTCCATGCTCCCAGAAGGAGCTAAGCCTTGGCAACAAGGGTGAGGCTGGGGGCAGTTAACACTCGGTGCCACCTAAAACACACCGCTCCTGCCCCTCCAAACTCCAGCCAGCCTTGAGAGCTACCTGGAATGAGTGTTCGGTGTGACACTCCAGCGTCGATCTAAAGAACCCAGGGCTCCAGCTGCTGCCACTCCTGAGATAGCAGGGCCGGGAGTCCTGGGCTCTTTTGAACCACTGGACCCCAGGGCAACTGCCTCCTCTGCTTCACTGTGAAGAAAACAAATGTTAGAAATTAAGAAGAACTAGTTACTCAACTTGTACAGTAATGATGGTTCTATGAGATGTGTGTCCCTGTGGGTGCTCCACTCAGGTGTCGGTGTGTCCTTCCGCTGGCGATCAGAGATTTTTACCCTAGCAGAGCTTTCCCATGCCGTGCATGCACAGTTGCCATCTCGTGCTGTTTTGTTTGTTAGCTGCACGTGTGGCACAAGTCACTCCATTCCTTTTCTACCGAGAAATCCCTTAATGGGCTCCAAAGTAGAGGGAGGAAGGGAGGGTAGTGGAGCAGCCCTAGGGTGACACATCTTGAACAACCATCATTACTGCCCAAGGTGAGTAGCTTCTTCTACTATGAGTGATGTCCCTGTGGGTGCTCCACTCAGGTGACTATAGAGCAGTACCCGCATTAGGCAGAAGTGGGCTTTGGAGTTGTGTCCCAGAGGTGGCAAGGACAGCAGTGCCCATGGAGGTAGATGGAACTGGTCCCTGTTGCAATGCATAGTGCTGCGTGAAGGTATGATGGGAGGACCAGATAGCCACCCTGCAGATGTAAGCCAGTAGATGTTGCCATTGCTCATGTGGAATGAGCAGTGATCCCCTGGAAGGGGGGGCACTTATTGTGGAGTTAATAGGTCTGTATACAAGCAGATATCCATTTTGATATCCACTGAGCGGAGATGGCTTTTCTCTTGGAGTGACCAGAGGTAGATATAAAAAGTCTATTAGACATTCAAAATTGTGTTGTTCTGTCCAAATAGAATGCCACAATTCAAGGTACATCTAGGGTTTGCAGAATCAAGTCCCTAGGGGAGTTATGAGGCTTCGGCTAGAATATAGGTAAATATATGGGTTCATTAATATGAAAAGAAAAGGCTACCTTTCATAGAAATTTTGGATGTGGCTGTTAAGTTATTTTGTCCTTAGAGAAGACCATGTAAGGCAGATCTGCCATCAAGGCTGCAATCTCTCTTACTTGTTGGGTTGATATGATTGCAACTAAAAATGCTATTTTCATAGCCATATGGTGGAAAGAGGATGTTGCTAGAGGTTCGAAGGGAGGCTTTGTCAGGGTATTTAGGACAAGTAATAGGTTCCATGGTGGTACTGACAGCTGTATATCTTGTATAGGTCACAAAGAAAGCATTTTGTAATTGGGTGAGCAAACACAAAAGTGTCATCCACTAGATCATGAAAGACTGTGATGGCCACTAAGTGAACTTCTATGGAGCTGATGAAAAACCCTGCCTCACTCAAATTATTTCCCTACACAAAAGAAGACAGGAGGTTGAAGGCCCATCCTAGATCTCAGAAAACTGAATAAATTAATCCACAATCAGAAATTCAAGACAGTGACATGAGATATCCGAGGACGGTAGATATATAGGTGATGGTAGGTTGGAATTGATGCTATAGGCACCATTCCTGGAATCGTCACCATTTGTTCTGGTAAGTGTCTCGCGTAGAGGGGCAACAGCTATTCAACAGGACCTGCTTCGCCCTCTCCGAACAGGTAAGTTCTTCATGTGGAACCATGAAGGAACCATGCAGTGAGCCCGAGCACTCAGTGACTGAGTGGCAGAATCGTACCTGATGTTAGGACAGAACGTTAGGGAAGATTGGGAGAGGTATTGTTTCATGGCTTGAGAGGTACTGTAGGTAAGAGTTGTCTGGGCCAGGATAGGGGATCAGAATCACCGCTGCATGATCTGTGCATAACTTGAGAATTACCCTGGGAACCAGGGGAATTGGTGGAAGGCGTATAGAAGTGGAGCTGTCCATGGTAGGAGAGAGGCATCTCTCAGAGTGCTCCTGTCCTCACCCACCTTGGAGCAGAAGTATGGGCATTTGCAGCTGGCTCTGGTAGCAAAGAGAACTATTATTAGGAACCCCTACCGATGGAATATGCTGTGGAGAATCATGGGGTTGAGCACCCATTCGAGTTGTTCCAAAAAATGTCAGCTCAGAGTATCTGCTATGATGTTCAGTGGCCTGGTAGGTACATCACTCTTAGCGTTATGTTGTTTGTTATGCACCCATTCCAAAACCTGATCACTTTGGCACACAACGAGCATGAGTGGGCACCCGCCTCTTGGTTGATATAGAACATGCAGGGTGTGTTGTCCATGAGGACACAAATGATTTTGCCATGAATTATCGGACAGAAATGGAGATAGGCATTGAGAACCACTCTGAGCTCCAGTATGTTGATATGCAGGTTGGTCTCATGATATCGCTACCTGCTCTGGACTGCATGGTGACCGCAATAAGCACTCCTGCCTGTGAGGGATGTGCTGGTGGTTATCACGCAGGATGGAACTCACTGCTGAAAGGGTACTCCGCCGAGAAAACTGCACCATCAGAGAGAGGCGAGTTCTAACGGGGGAAGCATCACTTGTTTGCTTAGACTGCATTGACTGGGAATGTACACTGTTGTTAGCCATGCCTCTAAGCCAGTGGTCCCCAACCTTTTGGGGCTGCTGGGCGCCCGGGGGCAGGGCCACGCACCTGGGGGCGGAACCACGCATGCGTTGTGCACCCAGGGCCACGCATGCGCCACACATCCGGGGTTGGGGCCACGCATGCGCTGGGCGCCCGGGGCGCAAGAATGGCTCTGGCCGGCCCTGGTCACTAGGCGGGTGCACATAAATGCCCTGGCAGGCGCCGCGTTGGGGACCACTGCTATAAGACATGCATATGTAGTCTTGCAAACTGTACTACATATATGGTGGCTGCCATGTGTCCTAGAATTTGAAGGCATGCACAAACGTTCCAGAAGGGGGTGCGTAGCATTGTGTTGATGAGGTTGTATAGTGTATTGAACTAGTGGATGGAAAGGGTGGCCCTGGCTCTGATGCCCCTATGAATTCTGTCATCCAGGTAGGTTCTAGAGTAAATTTTTAGAGATTTATTAGGAGGCCAAGGCAGGACAACAAATCCTGAGTGATGTTTGTCATAGTTAACGTTTGTTATGAGAAGTACCTTTGATTAGATAGTCATCTAAATAGGCAAATATGATGACCTCTTGATGTCTCAAGAATGGATTTACTACTGCTAACGTCTTGGAGAACGTGTGGTGCGGTCGACAGGCTGAAGGGCAGAACACGGTACTGATAATGGTTCTTTCCTACTGTGAATCTGAGGAACCTCCTATGAGAAGGATGGATAGATATATGGAAATAGGCATCCTGAAGGTTGAGGGCTGAGAACCAGTCCCCCTCGTTCAGCAGTGGTATGATAGCTCCCAATGTCACCATTTAGAATTTCTGATTGCAGATGAATTTGTTCAGTTTTCTGAGCTCTAGGATGGGCCTCCAACCTCTTGTTTTCTTTTGTGTAAGGAAATAGTTTGAGTAGAGCCCTCTCTCATGAAACTGCGGAGGAACTGATTCTATGGCCCCCAACTTGAGAAATTTTTGTGCCTCTGCTTATAATAGGCACTTGTGAGAGGAGTCCCTGAAGAGGGATAGAGAAGGGGAAAGGGTAGGGGGCATAGACAGGAAAGGGACAGTATAACCCGATCTTACAATCTGGAGGATCCACTGGTCTTTGGTGATAAGGACTCACTGGTGGTAGAAAGGACTTAGACGGTGACCAAAGAGATTGGATGACTGAGCTGGTTCCAGTGGTAGGTTGCTCAGACCCTCGGCCACACTTTCAAAATTATGGCTTTGAGGTGATGGTTGTAGTACTGTGGTCTGGGTATATTGGCCCCTCTTGTTTGACGGCTGCTTGGGCCTTTGCTCAAAGGATCTTTGTTGCTGTCTGTGAAAGGGGCTGTCTCGGCCTCTGATAAGGCATGTATCACTTAATTTGGCTAGGTGAAGTATACATCCCCAACGTGCAGCAAAGGGTTGTGCGAGAATCCTTCATCAAATGGAGGACTTTGTCTGGCTTGGCTGCAAACTGATGAGTTTTATCAAAGTCTGCCACTCAAGCAGAATTCCCGAGGATTGTAACTAGGACGTATGGCACATCATGATGGCTTTGGCTGATGCCTTAGCAGCTATATCTAACATGTCCATTGAGGCCTGTAGTGCAATTCGGGCAATAGACTGGCCCTCCTGCATGATGGATTGGAGCTGTGGTCTTTCTCGCTCTGGGAGGTCATAAGTTTCTGCAGCCTTAAGTAGTTTGTGTGATCGTAGTTTGCGAGGAGGTTTTTATAGTTTGAAATTCGGAACTGCAAGTTGCAGAGGAATAGATCTTTAGTCTGACCAGGTCCAGCCTCTTATGCTCCTTATCTTGTGGAGTGGATCTAAATTGTTGCTTCGACCAATGGTGGACTGCATCCACAACCAATGAATTTGGTTGGGGGTGGAGAAAAAAGGAAGTCCATCCCTTTAGCTGGTATGAAATATTTTTGATCTGCCCTTCTACTGGTATGGGGACATAGAAGCTGGTGTTTGCCATATGATTTCAGAGGGCTCCTTTATGGCCTTGTCAATGGATAGGACAATTTTTGAGGAAGATGCGGGTTGCAATATTTGCAGCAGTTTGTGCTGGTTTTTTTGTACTTCCTGGAGTGCGATGTCTATGCGAGTTTGCAACCCTTTTGAACAATTCCTGGAATTGTTTCAGGTCGTCTGCCAGTGGAGAGGAGGAAGGGAAGACCGCCTCATTAGGGGATGACAACAACTAGGAAGCTGGGGCAGGTCATCTGTGTCAGACTGAGGTAGGCCCTCATCCTCTTCCATAGTGTCTGTCTGTGTCACTGCAGAAGATGACTGAGGTGGTTGAGCTGGTGACAAATGAGTTATTGTTGGTGAACAAGTTGTTGTATGAGCTGGAGTAGAGGGTGCTGTATTTTGTCGATGGTGGCTATGCACATCACTGAGCCCACAGGTCCCATGGGTTCTACTGTAGATGGTAGGGTTGAGGTGAATATGGCCACAGGTGATTAAACAAATGGTACATAGTCAGTGTTGGGAGGACCTTTTCTTGGCTGGATGCCACTGAATAGATGGGAGAGGAATGTTGGGATAAAAACCTGTTCCCATGCTTGATGCCGGGACCAGTACCAGGAGAGGATGGCATGGGTGAAAAGGAGATGTCCTCAGATCGGTGCGGATGTGGGCTATTCTCCCTATGCATGGGGGAGTGTGGTGGTGACTCATCAGTCTGTTCTGGTGGTGGCACTGTCTGCACTTGTGCTATCTGGTGCCAGGATTCAGATTTCTTATGAGTCTTGCTCATTGTGGTCTCCGGTGCCAGTGTTTGTTTAGGTCCCGGAGAACACTGCAAAGGAGCAGCTTTGAGTCGATGCAGCCGTCAGTGCTGGGGAGAGGAGGCATATCCAACTTGGTGCCAGGTGGGAGACCATGACGGGTGGTGCAGAGGAGCTTGCTTTACACTTAAGCTCCAACTCTGCTCTCTTTGTCGGTGCCGCTTTGCACTTCTCAGCAGTGCCGGAGGTGGATGGAACCAGCGAATGGGCGGTGCAGGATGTTATTGGCACCGTCCGCAGTGACCCAGCTGGCAACACCCTGGACTTACAAAAGTCCCTGGGAGGAGATCAATAGGCTCTTTTCCTCGGAATCGAGGGTTCCACTGACGCCAACTTCTTTGGATCTGGCGTTTGGAGAGAATTCTCCCATGGTAAATTCTTTAGCCTCATCTCCCTATTTCTTCTGGCCCTCACGGTCATGCTTTGGCAGTGTTAGCATTTCTGTGCCACATGGCCTTCGCCCAGGCATTTTATTCAGGAAGAGTGCCCATCCTAAACGGGCCTGGGGTCCCTTCAGGAGTCACATTTTTTTAATCCAGGACAGTCTGGTATTTTAAAGAGGTTGGGGTGATGGGACGAAAAGAAAAGCGGGGATTGGGGGGTTTTATGGAATGGTTTGGTCTAAGAAAAAATGAACTAAAGATGTCTAAAAGTAGCTAAAGAACTGAAATAATTGAGAAAAATTCTGTTTCTTTCAGAAAAAGTCACACTGCAAAGAGACTCGGTCTTCTGCCGAGGACAGTAGAAAAGGAACTGAAGGACTCACACTGCACACACACCTAGTGGACAAAATGGCATGAGATGGCGACTGCACATGCATGGGAAGGCACTGCTAGGGTAAAAAAATCTCTAATCTCCAGTGCAAGGATGCACCAATACTTGAGTGGATCACTACTCGAAGGAGAATCCTGGTTTCTGTTCCTAGCTAGAAAGAGAGAATGTGGTTTAGTATGGTGGCCCTCAACTTTTCCTGACTACTATACCTTTCAGGAGTCTGAGTTGTCTTGCATACTCCCAAGCAATACCTCACTTGAAAACTACTTGCTTACAAAATCAGACATAAAAATACACACACTTGATAGCACACTATTACTGAAAAACTGCACACTTCCTAATTTTTACCATATAATTATAACATAGATCAACTGAAAGTAAATATTGTATAGTATATGCTGACTGCCTTTGCTAAAAAAAATTTATATAGCCTGTTGTAAAACTAGGCAATATCAAGATGAACTGATGGACCCCTGACAGACTTCTGTGTATCCCTGGGAGTATGCATACCCCTGGTTAAGAACCAGTGGGCTAGTAATATTAATCTGACACATTATTTCTGAAAGGCTGCATGGCTAAGAGGTTGAGACTTGTATTAGAAAGAAGGGTTCTATTTCCTGCTCTGCCAGAAGGGAGCTAGTCTCTCAATTAACAATATTTGTAAAATGGAAGAAAGATGCTTGCCTGAACTCCTAAGGTAGCACAATAAAGGTCTGCTCAGTAATAAAGGTTGTGAAGTGCACAGAATTAATATTAGTTATTGGAACAGCTGAGACTAGAACATGGTTGCCTCGTCTTGGGTTCCCACTCAGTACACCTTTCCATGTGGCTTCTGCGTCCCTCCTATCAATATCTGGCTTTGTGCATAATACACTTGAGATTTAGTATGACTGGGAGAACGCTCAATACATTTTCCATGAAGACAGATCAGTGAAATATCAGGGGTGTGCAAACTTTTTGGCCCGAGGGCCACATCAAGGTATGGAAATTGTAGGCAAGGCCACAAATGCTCAAAAAAAAAATCGGGACTGGGATGTGGAATGGGCTGAGGGCTCTGGGTGGGGCCAGAAATGAGTTCAGGGTGCAGGAGTGAGCTTCCGGCTGGTGCAAAGGGTTGGAGTGCGAGGGTTTGGGGAAGTGAGGGCTCTGGCTGAGGGTTCAGCATTGGGGTGGGGTTGGGGATGAGGGTTTGGGGTGCAGGAGAAGACTCTGGGCTGGGACCTAGGGGTTTAGAGGACGGGAGGGAGATCAGAGCTGGGGCAGGGAGCTGGGGTATGGGGGAGGTGGGCCTCTGGAGTGCAGGCTCTAGGCTGTGCTTACCTCCTCAAGCAGCTCCAGGAAGCAGTGACATATCCCCCTTCCAGCCAGCTTCCATGTGGAGATGAGGCCAGGCACGTCGTCTGTGTGCTGGCCCCCAGTGGAAGCTGAGGGGGCAGTGCTTTGCAGGGGTAGCACACACAGCTCTCTGGGTGCTTCTATGCATAGGAGCTAGCTAGAAGGGGCACATGCTGTTGCTTCCAGGAGCCGCATGGAGCAGGGCAAGCCCCAGACCCTACTTCCCAGGGGGAGCTCAAGGACTGGATTAAAATGTCTGGTGGGCCAAATGTGGCCCACAGGCCATAGTCTGTCCCCTGCTCTGAGGTAGAACATGCTCAGTGCAGTGATGTTTGAAGATTTTAGCAACAAGCTTGTAACATACCTCTACAGAGCATGTGCAAATAGTCATTTTCAGAACTTCTAACAACTCATCCAGATCTGGGAAGAGATTCATGGGGACACCAAAAGACACCTTGCCCCACCACTACCCCTGTCAAATTTCTAGTTCCTGTTCCAAAGTAAGGAGGTGCTGGAAGCATTGAAAAAAAATATATGGGAATTTAAAAAACACCCCTGCATATTTGCACCAAAAATCCCTTGCCACTAGAAAAAAAAAAGTTATTCCCTCCCCATTTCATTGTCTGAAATGACTGAACTATTGCCATTGAAACTCAAAGTTAGTCTAAGGCATTAAGCAAGCATGGAAAATTTTAAGGTATGTGACATTATGAGCAACTGTAAACAGAGGGCTCATAATGGAAAGTGTTAGACAGCCTTAATTATAGTAATTGCTTTTAGCTCCTCCTATAACATCAAATTTCAAGGTTCTGTTACTTATTCTCTGAAAAACAATCAGAACAACTATTTTACATTACGAAAAAGTTAGTTTTTAATCCTCTCAGTTAAAAAAAGGCTGAAAATTTTCTTGCAAAAAACCCCCCACCAACCAATCAATTTTGGACACAGGCCAGCTACGGAAAATTTCAGCTCCAGTGATGAATGTTTTTGGTTACAAAGTATAGAAAGTGGGATAGACATAGAAACTATTTTACAGTGCTAACAAAACCAGTTTACAAAACTATTTTACAGTGCTAACAAAACCAGTTTACAAAACTATTTTACAGTGCTAACAAAACCAGTGGCTACTGGTGACCATTATAATAGATGTTGGCATATCAGAGCACAGGAATCCAATTATCTTTATTTGTTTATCAGTATTTTCTGGTAGAAATGTGATACAAGACTTATAAAATAAAGTCTGACACAAACTGGATGAGCATTCACCCTCTTCCCATCTGTACTTCTCAAAAGATTAACAAACCAGGCAGCACCTCATCAGATCTCTAAATTTAGAAAGAGAATTACTGTACTCCAACTTGTCAGATATATTAGGAAAACAACATGATAAATCCTTTAACCAAATGGTTGGCTACAATAGTTATTTTCTAAATTAAGTTAAAACCTTTCAAAGGCATTGCAGTTTTGTCCCTTTATTGAATTCTTCAGCATGGATTTTTAACTGAAATATCAGTATCACCAGACCTGTTGAGTAGTAACCTAGGCTGCTCTCTGTGCATCTCTAGCATCATCTCATTTGAAGTACATTGAAGTAATGTGATTAAAATTTACTGCCAAGGAAGATACAAGACTATAGCTGGAATTCTCATGGATTAAAATGACTGAGAAACCAAGAAGCATCTATTTTCTTGGCTGAAGCAATATGACAGTAGAATAGCTGTAAAACGTAATATTTCTTCCTCACCTGCAAAGACGGGGGGGGGGGGGGGGGGGACGACTGTAGCAGAGGAACCAACATCAAGATATAATATAATTATAGCATGTAATTTATTGAGCCAAAATATTCTAGACCACACAGTTAATTCTATTAAGTGCTGTAGGGTTTACTTTTTGCTTTGTTTTAAATATACACACCTGTGCAAAAGCAAAACAAAAAAAAAAAAAAAAGGCACACACTCACTAACCTCTGCTTCAGCTGCTTGTGACTGCAAGAGCTGTCGTATACGAAGTATGTCCTTCTCTATTTGCTGAATTCTTGCCACTCTTACCTGAAAATGAATACATTTTCAATTTTATAATTAAAAAAAATATTTACTGTAGAAAAGGAGAATGTGAAAAAAGTTCATGGCAAAAACTGATGACTAGAAAACAGAACTACTTAATTAGCATGATTATTTCAGTAACTGAGCATAGCCATGAAATGAGCCATATGTAAAAAATACTTTACACAATGTAATGGTCAGCTGGGTTTTTAACCACAACTGACACGAATTTGGATCTAATATTAAACTAACACACGGTATCAAGACATGAAGAGACATGAACCAGAATATACTCCCTTCCTCCGCCCTCCCCCCCCCCAACCCCCCCAAAAAAAAATGTTAACCTTCTCTTTGTCATTGATGCACTGGGTAGTCTTGAGAAAGTTATTTTACCTATTTGTCTCAGGTGCTCTGTTTGTAAAATATGGGTAAAACTACACAGAAATTTTGTGGAGATTTACATTTGCAGAGTGGTTTCAGCTTGTAAAACATTGAATAACTTTCATATCTTACTTATTAGCTGTTCTTTGGACAAACTATGCGTACTACTACACTCCTCTGGTAGCCCAATCACATTTATTTCCACATTACTGAGAACTGACTTCAGATATATCAATCTGCATAATCAAAGTGTTATATACAGAGATCTTGCTTAATAGTGATAATAGGAAACTAAGCAAAAAAAAAAAAAAATTACACATAAACATCAAAAGAACTCAAGAGTAACAATCTGATATTAAAGGACACTAAAATCTTTCAGTGTCCTTTCTTTGTACAGTGCCTAGCACAATGTGGTCAAGGTCCTTGACTAGGGCTCCTGGGAGCAACTGCTGTGGTGGTGGTGGCTGTGGTGGTAGCAGAAATAGATTAGCGAGGCAGTTTGGGCGGTAATACTATACCAATGTCTATTCTGAATTGTAAAATATTGTGGGATATTTATCAGGATCTCAGTGATAGTAATCTGGATCAGCAATCGGCAATTTATAATTTCCATTTCTAGTGCCCCACTGTTCTATTTTGGGTTCTGCTTTCAAATATGGGTGATAGGGTCTGCTTGCAAAATTATGCAAGCATTCATGAAGTCAAAACCATCCTTTGCTGGTACAAATAGATTTATGGGTATAGTGAGTATAAATATATTTTTGTTGGTTCATCTGGATATAATACTTATCCCTTTATATCTATTTTTTGGTGACAACATTTTATAGGATTTTTATTTTAAACTCAATAATGCAAAGTAAAAGAAGACAGTGTACCAAAATAGGAAAAAAAAAAAAAAAGATGTTTCAGACACATGCTATTTAAAACAACTGTTATAATAACTTCAGTTTTAATACTCATTAACCAGGATTCAAAAATACTTTGCTTTTGGATCATTTTGTACCTAACAATTTCTCAAAACTGCTCCTAAATCTTCTACTAATTCAGTAGAAGGATACTTGTTCATTTATTGTGGAGAGAAGGGATTCTGTCCAATATGTGTCTTGATTCCCATTTTTATATTTAAAAAGTTCTGTAAATGGACAAACTCAACACTGCTATGTTCATAAACAATTTAAAGACACAATCACCAATAATTTAATAAAATCAAAAGGATAACCCATTTTATTCAGTTTAACTATAAAAGTAAAACCTAGGGTTTTTTTAAAAAGTACATTACCTGTGCCCGCTTCTCCATGTCCTGACAAGTACCTAATTGTTCTTCCATGGCAGCTCTGATTTGCCTAGCCTCATATTCTAACTGCCTTCTTGTCATGTCTGTTTGCAAGGAGAACTGGAATCCAAACAGGGAAAAGACATTTTAGCAAACCAGTCTTGGTAAAAAACTATCCTGAACAAATCCAAAACAATTAATTTCATACTAGAATTTCATAAATTTAGACAAAACCTGAACACTGGGCCAAAAATAAAATTGTATTGATTATCAACAATGATACATAATACTATACAATGGCTAGTGTTTTTTTCCTGTAAATCATATAAGTTATCTAAACAAAATGTGTCAAGATGAAAAAAAACACACCACAAGTGAGGATTCAGACACCAAAATTTGTAAATCTGCATACCACTAAAAGATTTTTTTTTTTTTTGCTAGCTCTCTAAGTACTAGGGAAATAGTATATGTACACATCAAACACTGCTAGTGCAGATACTTTTACAGTATTGTTGGATGCAGTAGATTATCAAGCTCATACCTCAAGAATAAAAGATATTAAGTAGACTTAGAATCTAGAGGTGACATACAAGTATAAACTGATGTTGTAACACAGGGCCTTACAGGCCTGTGATATATTCAGCTTAGCCACACAAGGCCTTAGGCCTGAAACAGGTTGGCAAAAAGCTGACTGAAAGGTAACTTTGTACAAGTAAAAGATAGGTAGGTAAGTGCTGATGTTCTAGAAACTGTAAAGCAATAGACCTGAAAATAGGCTGTAATGTGCCACTTAATATCAAACAGTAACATTTGGGGGGGATTTTGCAATAATCTCAAGTTGCTATGGTAACTTTCTGACACAGATGTCAATGAGAATAAGGGAAACTAAGGAGATAGCCACTGAGAAATGGAGTGCCTCTAAATTAGTGGGATGTGGAAGTATGGATAAGAGAACTTACTTTTTGGATGATGATGACAACTATGACAAAGATGAGGAGTAATAGAATCACTGCCATGACCCAGTCCCCCCCACCAGGAGATGAGAGTAATCCTGGTGATAGAGCTCAACACTTTGCACTATCTTCCTGTCTGCTATTGTGTTTCAGTGTGTAGGATTATTTGTCTGCTTAACGGAGTCACCGATAAAGGGATCTGTGTGAAAAATTGCAATGGTTTCTTGTGTGCTTCTATGGTCTCTTCTTCTAATAATACTGATACTAATATTCCTAATGCTGTAGTCATTGGGTGACTACTGTGCTCTAAAAGATTAATTTATAATCTATACTAATTGATCAATCAATCACCAATCCATTAATCAATACTGCTTCCACAGAGCATAATCTCTAAAGCATCAAGCAGGTCTAATTTTAAACATTTTAATGAACTTAAACTGAACTTAAAAGTGCAGTTCTTCTGAAAATTAATAGACAAAAAAATAAAAGCCTTCAAGAAAGTCAATTTAAACACCCCTTCTACTAGGGCAGTGTTTCCCAAATGGTGTTCCGTGGAACCCTGAGGTTCCGCAAAGTGAAAATAAAGGTTAAGTGAGAAAATTCCATTATAATAACATTTTATGATTTTTAATAATAATTAATGTTTAAGCATTTATGAATTTTATTGAAAACAATTTTCATTTGTGTTTGCCACCATAAGTGTCCCTGTGTAATGCCAGCTTAGCCAAAGAGTGGGGACGATGATGTCACTACTCAGCGCTGAGCGTGCAGTCAATTATACGATCGCCTGTTATATACCACCATAAATCCCCGTACTCGGGGAGCGTGGATCATGTGGGTGACTGAATACGAATATACTAGCACATATTAGTTTTCGAGCTTTATTTTTTGTACACATTAAATGTGATTTTTGTTTTTAAATGTGTGCAATTAAACTAAATGTTGATCTCATGACCTGGTTTAGCATTTGTTTATTATTATCCTTACTTATTTGTGGTCTACTTTTTCAGCTCCATATACAAGACTGTTATTAGGGGTTCTGCAAAATTCTTTCAAGTTTAAAAGGGTTCTGTGGCCAAATAAAATTGGGAAACACTGTACTAGGGAAAATAATCCTTGAAGAGGGATCATGGGTATGTGCAAAAAAAGGTTTGCATGTCCACGATTAGAGTAAATCAGGGTACTAAGGGGTGCACTACTGGTGACTAGAGTCAGCATCCAGGGTCCTGGCCTTTGGTGGATCCCCCAGAACCTTTGGTTTCTGGGTGCAACACTAGAGCATTAAGCATGGTAAAAATGGATGCAAACCCTACTTCTTGATGGGGTAATCACCCCACAACCTCCACAATATGAAGGGGCCCTAGAGTTCTCTGTCCCACAAACTACCTGCAGTGAATGTTTCTGTGGAAAATCCCCAAGGTCCTGCCTTTAGCATTTGAATACACTGCTTTTTAAAAATATTGCACTGGGCAGAAACTCGGTATATGATCTGCCTATTTACAGATTATAAAAAACTAAAAAGAGCTTTTTGATCAAAGTGCATCTCAAAACTTTATATTTGCCCAGTTTAAGTTGACATTCCATCGTATACATTGCACATACACTTTGGCCTCTCTTCAATTTGTTTCTGCAGGGCATCTCAGATTTATCTAAACTCTAGTGTGTTGAAATTCTTTACCCTGGGGCATTCATACAGTTTCTACTGATAATTATATAACCACATTTAAAATGTCCTTTCTAATCCATTATACAATGTAATCTATTATTATGTGATATATATGTTATATACTTGCTGTAGGGACATCATAATTTTTTCACAGTGTGTCAGATTTCCCTCCCCCAGGCTTTATGTAATAGACTTATGGACACAAATATATATAACTCAAGGATGCTTGGGACAAACTGCCCCATGTAACCCTATCAATCTTAATGTCATAATCCACTGTGTTTGTATATCTTATTTTGGTGTATATATCACTCTTCTATGTAAAATTAGATGTATGGAATTCTTTATGGTTTTAAATGTTCAAATGAAAGCCATCAAGGATGTTACCCTCAGTGTCTAGATGACCAACTGTAAACAATCTCCTTTGTCCTCTAAATGTTAGCAATGGTTGGTCTGAAGGAGTCTTCTGTGGTCACAGTGGATCCCTTGGGGATGCTTTCCGTGGTGCTGACAAGGCCACTGCCAATCTCCTTCCTGGTCTCTGTGGCTTCTCCCTACCCTTTCCTGCTGGGCCAGCTCCCTAGTCTCCCCCAGCCAAGGCACAGAGCTGAGATCACTACCCCTCCTGAGGAGCAGTACAGACACTGAAACTCTTTTGGTCCAAGGAAAATGCTGTTTTGGGCCCAGCATCCCGGGATGCTGTTCCTCAAATGGGATCAGAACCCCAAATGAATTATTTAGGTAAACCCCTTTTAGCAATGATTGCTCCCCCACATAACAATTGATTGCTCCCCCATATAACAATTATTTACACAGAGCTTGATAGTAAATAGAAGTGATTTTATTAAATACAAGCAGTAGGATTTAAGCGATTATAAGTGAGAACAGGCAGAGCAAAGTAGATTACAAACTTAAAATAATAGAAAATGCTTAGCTAATTCTAACACTAAAACCTCTGTACAAACTTATTACAAACTCACCCTAAAATTATGCTTTTTCCAGCTAAGCTTTCAAAACCAGGGAAGTCCCCTTTTCCCTGGGGTCTTTAGTTATCCTCCTGGGTGTGCCAAGCCACCTAAACACAAAGAACGGCTAGCTTCCTATTGTTGTATAGATACCACTTAGGGCAGGAATTCTGTTTCTACATTCCACCCTTCCATTACTTGGTCAGCCCCTACCAATTGGGGTGGACATGTGACTCCCTCAGACCAACCACTGCTAAAATTTAGAGGACAAAAGAGATGGTTTACAGTTGCTGATCTAGACACTGAGGATAACATACTTGATGGCTTTCATTTGAACATTTAAAACCATAAAGAATTCCATACATCTAATTTTACATAGAAGAGTGATACATATACTAAAATAAAGATATACAAACCCAGTGGATTATGACATAAAGACTGATAGGGTTACATGAGGCAGTTTGTCCCAAGCATCTTTGAGTTATGTATATTTGTATCCATAAGTCTATTTTATAAAGCCTGGGAGGGGAATCAGTCACACACAGAACAAACTTCACTATACGTGAAGTTTCATTAAAAAAAATCAGACTACATAGAGGTTCAACCTTACACCGACATATCATGTATGACAATGTATATAGTTTTAATATTATTTTCCTTGCATTTATACAATGCCATACTTAGACTGTAATATCTATAATACAGTTTAAGAATCTGGAGCACAGACTAAATCTTCTAAGTTTTGTATAGTGCCAGGCAGCTTGTTGGAACATATCTGAGTTCTATTGCAAGAGTTCTACTGTGCCAGGTGCTTGTCCCAAAGAGATAATCTAACTAATGGGTAACAATGGAGTTTTGACTGCTAGCACTTGCATGAGGTATTTCTTCCACTTATGTACTTAAATCTGGTACATTATGTACATGATAACTATAGTCATGGGTACCCTGCACAACATTCCAGATCTCCAATGAACAATGATAAATAAGAAATGACGCCATTCAGAAATGAACACTGACAAGACTGCCAATCTTAGCGTAGGCTCTTGAGATAGCAAATAAAAAAGATGATTTGAGATATTAAAGGATGCAGTATAAAAATGAAGAAAGCACAGAGAACCAGCTGTGAGTTTGGCATATAGAATTGTTTGATTAAAGTCAAATTAACAAAGAAAGATTCAGAAACAGTAAAGCCGGATGTTCAATTTTGTAACTCTCTGACTTATCTGACCTCCAACACAAAAAGTAGTGTATTTTTTTCCAACTGAGCAGCAGGTATTAGAAGATGGTCAGAGAAAGGGAATAGTGATTTTAATGTGTTCTGAAGAGATTAAGCACAATAAGAAGAAAAAATATTATGGTGAACAAGACTTACATACTAGTGATGTAAAAATCCTGTTTAATTAGTTAGAAGGTTAAATGTTATGTTTTAACCGGTTACCGGATTAAACAGGGGCTGGAGTGTCTGCCCCCCGCAGATGGGGGCTGCTCTGGCCAGGCTGGAGCACCCTTGCTTGCAGATGGGTGCTGCAGATGGGGGCTGCTCTGGTTGGGCTGGAGTGCCCCCACTCATTATAAGTGGATAGCCAGCTAACTAAAATCACACCAGACCATGGATGTTGCCAGGTCAGAGTGCGCCAGACTAGAGAGGTTCAACCTGTACATCACCCTGATTGTACTGACATCTATTTCTGCTAGATGAGTTCCTGCAGTAAAGCTACCTGGCACTTTTTTGATCTGTGGTGTACCAAGTTTTTAATTTTCCAACAGAAATGCATGGAAGAAATATGAGGATGTCTGGTCAAACATGAAGCTATTGCATACTTTTGCAATGTAATATATATTAGTCTCTGATACTCAAAAGTTATGTCCTCATCAGGCCCACCAATGGGGAAAGAGGGGGAAAAGGGCAACTTCCCTGGGACCTGGCAATTCAGAAGGGCCCAGGGCTCCCCACTCCCAGCACTGCTACTGTGGCAGTGGCCAGAATACTGGGCCCTTTAACTCACTGTCAGAGCTCCAGGAGGTGCACTCCAGGAAGCCCTAAAGGGCTGGTGGGGCGAGCTTATCCCCCAGTCCTGTCCTTTCCACCCAAGGCCCCCCTTCTTCTGGAGTTCAGAGCCCCGCCCCATCTTGCCCAGGGGCCCAACAATTCTGTTGGCCCTTCTGATTCTTGCTTACATATCTACTTAGGCACTTAAACAATTAATGCCCTGCATGACCTCTATGGGTTCAGAGTTTTTTGTTTATTTTTGTTTTTTTCTATGTTTTATAAACAATGAATGCTGCAGTTGGTTATTTATAGGCTATTTCCATTCTGTACATGTGTTTATATTTTATAGAAAAATTAAAATAGCGTATTTATCAATGGTACCACTGTCAAACTGAGAGGACACACTTAGTGAGGTCCTAGAGGGGGCCTGGTACTATTCAATACTTTCATTGATGACTTGGCTAATGGAATGAAAAGTCTGTGTTTAAATCAGGGGTGGGCAATAACTTTTGACGGGGGGGGCTACTCCAAGATTTTGGGAAGTGGTCGAGAGCTGCAATCTTTATTAATGGAGGAGGTGTGGGGTCTGGGATGGAGGTTGGGTGCAGAAGGGAGCTTGGGGTAAGGGATTGGGGTGCAGAGGGAGAGTGGGGTCTGGGAGGGGGGGTTTGGGTGAAGGAGGCAGTTTTGATCTAGGGCAGGGGACTGGGGTGCAGGGATTTGGAATGTGACCTAGGCCAGGAGGGAGTTGTGACCTAGGGGAGGGAACGGGGGTGCAGAGGTTTGGGTTGTAACCTAGGATAGGAGGGGACTGTGATCTGGGGCAGCGGATTGGGGTGCCAGATCTGGGAGGGGGTATGCATGCAAGATGGGGGCAGATGGTTTGGGTAGGTTGAGTGAATTGGCAGAGGGTTGGGAAAGGGAGGGGGCTGGGGTACCAGAGGCAGGCTCTGGCCAGGAGATTGACCAGCCAGCAGCCCAGCCAGTCTGCCTGCCTGCTGAGCTAAATGCTTGCAGAGCTTCCTGCACTTGGGATGGAAGAATCCGAAGTATTGTTACAGGCTGGGGACTGACTGGCTAAGTAGCAGTTCTGCAGAAAAGGACCTGGGGATTACAGTGGATGAGAAGCTGGATATGAGTCAACAGTGTGCCCTTGTAGCCAAGAAGGCTAATGGCATTTTAGGTTGCATTAGGAGGAGCACTCCCAGCAGATCTAGAGAAGTGATTATTCCCCTTTATTTGGCTCTGGTGAGGCCACATCTGGAGTACTGTGTCCAGTTCTGGGCCCCCAACTATAGAAAGGATGTGGACGCATTGGAGAGGGTCCAGCAGAGGGCGACCAAAATTATTAGGGGGCTGGAGCGCATGACCTATGAGAAGAGACTGAGGGATTTGGGTTTGTTTAGTCTGCAGAGGAGAAGAGTGTGTGTGGGGGTGTGGATTTGATAGCAGCCTTCAACTTCCTGAAGGGAGGTTCCAAAGAGGATGGAGAGAGGCTGTTCTCAGTAGTGACGGATGGCAGAACAAGGAGCAATGGTCTCAAGTTACAGTTGGGGGAGGTCTAGGTTGAAAATTAGGAAAAAGTATTTCACTAGGAGGGTGGTGAAGTACTGGAATGGGTTACCTAGGGAGGTGGTGGAATCTCCATTCCTAGAGGTTTTTAAGTCTCGGCTTGACAAAGCCCTGGCTGGGTTGATTTAGTTGGGATTGGTCCTGCCTTGGGCAGGGGGCTGGACTTGATGACCTCCTGAGGTCTCTTCCAGCTCTATGATTATATGATTCTATGTTTCTCTGCTAGTCTGCCTGCCCCGTGCCTACACAGTCATGTGCTTGTGTGAATAACAGCGGAAGGGGAAGAGGGCATGGTGCTTCGCGTGCTGCCTGTTATTCAAACAGGCAGCTCCCATTGGCTGGTTTCTGGTGTTGGGGGCACAGGGAGCTCATGAAGCCTTCCCCACTAGCCTCCGGGGAAAGAGAAGTGGCCCTGCAACTGCTTTTCTGAGTGGTCTGCAGGGCAAGCAGGAGGAGCCTGCCTGGGGCTACCCACTGCATACACAGACTGGATCCGGTGGCTTGGCGGGCTGAATTTGGCTGTATTTTTCCCAGGCCTGGTTTAAACTACGGTGCATGACATCAAGAGACAGGTTGCAAGCACTTTGGAGGACAGTATTAGAATTCAAGAAAACCTTGAAAAATAGGCCTGAAATCAGTAAGATGAAGATCAGAAAAGGTCAAAGTACAGTATTACACTTTGGAAGGAAAAACAAAATTGGGAATAACTAGCTATGTCAGTGGTCCCCAAACTTTTTCTGTCATGGCTATCCTTACCTATAATGGAAACTCTCTGTGCTCCACTGAAAAACATGGTTGGGAACTGGAGCCAGGGACCACAGTCAAAGCTGCAGCTGCAGCTGTGGCTGTGGCCGGGAGTGTGGCTGCACCTGGGGCCATGCCCAGAAATAGACCCACAGCTGGGGTCTAACACTGTGGCCAGGACAGAACTGAGGGCAGAGCAGGGTTGAGTGGTGCTCCCTTTCTGCACCCCATGAGGGTTGTCCCAAGTCCTGCTGCACCCTCTTGAACACCACTCTGTGCCTCCCCCAACAGGGGTGCACCTCATAGTTGGGGTCCACTGGGCTATGCAGCAGTACCGCTGAAAGGGATCTGGGCATTGTAGTGGATCACAAATTGAATAGGAAACAATATGAGAAGCTGCAAAATAGGCTAACATTGTAGGATGCATCAACAGTAGTGTCATATGTGACAAGGAGGAGGTAAATGCCCTGGTCTATTTAGCCCTGGTAAAGCCTCAGTTGAAGTACTATCTCCAATTTTGGATTTTGTACGTTAACAAAGATGTGAAATAATTGGAGAAAGTCCAGAGGAGAGCTACAGAAATGATAAAATATTTAGAAAACATGACCTATAAAGAAAGATTAAAAAATAAAAAACTTGGTATGATTAATATTGAGAAAAAAGGACTGACGGGGGACCTGATAATCTTCAAATATAGTAAGGGCTCTTATAAGGACGGTGATGAACTGTTCTCCATGTCCACTGATGGTAGAACAAGAAGTAATGGACTTATTCTGCAATAAGGGAAATTTTCATTAGATATAAGGAAAAACTTTCTATCTGTAAAGATAGCTGAACACTGGAACAGGCTTCCAAGAGAGGTTGTGGAATTCCTGTAATTGGAGATTTTTTAGGTTAGATAAACACCTGTCAGACATGGTCTAGATCAATCTCAAACGCTGGCCCACAGGCCATGCCCAGCTGGAGCAATTGCACAAGCAATTGTACATGCCCGGTGGGCCTGTCCATTACCAGCCCACAAGTCCCACCCCTTCCCACCACCACCTCACACTTTCTCCCCTGAAGATGCAACTTCGGCTGTGGCACTAGGCCCTAGGGCTGGGATGCTATGGGGGAGGGGAAGAATAGAGTGATGGCAGGAAGGGGCGAGATTTGTGGGCCAGTAACAGACAGGCCTCCCTGGCCCACTGGGAGTCCCGGGCTGGATTGTGCAATCGCTCTGGCCAGAGATGGCTTGCAGGCTTGGAGTTTGAGATCTTTGGTGTAAATATACTTGGTCCTGCCTCAGTTGCAGGAGTCTGGACTAGGTGACTTCTTGAGGCTCTTTTTAGACCTACATATTTATGATTCTATAACTTCAAATTTGATACAATTGGCATGATAGGATATGTATGCCTTTGCCATATTTACTGTTAAAACCATTTCAGAACAGTTTATGAATCCAGTATATGTTTCCTACTGAAGTCTTCAACCTTAATTATTCATAGTAAAAAAGTCAGTGTTGCTATGGAATTTTTTCATTCCCATTTATGATGCTGCAGGTGGCAAAGCAAAGGCCCAGAGGGTCAACTTCACAATTGATACCTATATTTCACTCAATCTGCCAGTGTATAACACTGCCCTGAATTAAGAGCTCCTACTGAAGTTAGTATAATACTACTTCTCAAAGTTCAAGGAAATGATGAAGCAACTAGAAATTAAGGACTTTGATGTAAAATGTCAAAAGAGTAAAAATAACATTTCAATTAGCCCTGCATGAGATTTTAATCATGTTCCTCCATTTGAGAGGTACTTCTTGTATGGATTTTTTCCTTGTAAAATGACAACTGAAAGCAGTCAATTGCAGGTACTGGTTCAATTATATTATTTAGACACAATATTTTTATTTATTTGGAACCTAGGATACATTTTTCACACACATTTTTAACTAGTTTATAAAATATATACAACATCCAAATGCACATCATAGCATCAGTTACAAATAAGAAAATATGCTGCTATTGTAGTTACTTACATTTTCAGTAAGAGGGAGACTATCTATCCGCTTAGTTAGGTTCTGAAGCTGAGCATAATACCAGTCCTTCTCTTTCTCTTCCTTTTCAAGCTCAGCCAGCAATAGAGATCTATTTTAAAAAAACAAAATCAGGAAGTGTCCCATCAGTAAGTTTCCATTAGCAATTATAAATATAGCAACAAATACATAAAGTGTCAAAAGGAAAAGATTGGACTTGGTGATCAAGGAACTGAACAAGAATTTCAGAGACTCGTGTTCTGTTCCTTCTTTTACCTAGCTTTGCTCTCAACCTGCTGTGTGACCTTTAGCAAATCAGTGAAAATAATCTGTGACTTAGTTTCACTGTAAAATCAAAGTATAGTATCTCCCTTTCTTTATAAAATCACTGAAATCCACGGATGAGAAGCACTATATGAAAGCTAAGTATTATTAGATCTGTGCTAATTTACATCCAGGACAAACTATTTGAGACCATTTTATTTTCTCTTTTTGGTGATATACTTCTCCCAGTGTAGCAAACTAATTATCTTATTTTTTTTTTAAAAAAGATACTAGCACTACAGAAAAATCTATTATTATTTTTATGAAATATAACTTTATTCTAATATAAAGGGAGTATTTTTTCTTTACTGCAATTCCATATAGTTAAACAGGTATAGACATAAAAAATTAATTTCAAGGCCCTGACTGCAACTTGATCCATACAGGCAGACTCCACTTCTATACAAACATCCACTGAGATCAGTATCCTAAAAATCTACTAGTTTCTTCTAAAAGTCTCTCCCGTTAATACTTTTTCCTTCTTAAATGCTCATATTGCTCTTTGGATGATATTAAAGAAAAGGAAAAAGATAATACTTTTTCCTTCTTAAATGCTCATATTGCTCTTTGGCTAATATTAAAGAAAAGGAAAAAGATAATTGTATGTCTAAGTTGATCTGTTTAGTAGACATTTCAGATTGCTCCAGTAGATAGGGTTTTCTCAATCTAAGCTCCTATAACTGTATTGTTAACGTTATCCCCATAAATAATTAATACAGTCTTCCCTAAGATAGTAGCTGTTCAGAATTCACTACCAATGTTTCAATATAGCTATACAATTGTATAACTGTACAAAAACCTCTCCATATGATTTATTTTAAAGTGGTAAGTGAATACAGTATTCATAAAAAGTAATGGACTGAAAAGCCTGAAAACCGAAGGCTGCTATTTAGCAAGAGGTTGGGATGTTAATACATAAAATTACCTGTTGTTTCCCTTTCCCTGTCTCATCGCTCTGTCCTTAAATTGTGAGCTCTCTGAACATCCCTTTCTGAATCTTTGTCAAGCACAGCATGTGCACTACCATAAATATTTTAACAAAAAAGATAGCACTATCTACCAGTGTTTCCACTCTGGCCTGCATCTGAATGAGTTCCAAGCCTAAGTATTAACCTGGAGCAGTTTTCAACCTATGTTTTAAAATAGTCATCACACTGGAAAACTGTTTAAAACTTGCTTTGCTGACAAACTCAATATTAATTACAGAACGCATCTTAGCTGCAGGTTACTTGAACTTGACTCAGAATGATTGCTTTGTGTTGGGTTCTACATCACATTTTTAATTCCCTAATCTATCCCTTGAGGTTGTTTTCTAATTCACGGATACTTTGGTGGAACTGAGAACAATACCTACTATGGAAATGGCAAGCTTTAAAATATCTGAGAAAACAGGAGCCTAGTTATTCTAGATCTTGTTTGATAGCCTAGAGAAAAAGAATGATCTGGAATTCCCAAATCTAGCATAAAGGCATTACCAAAAATATAAATGACAATTAGTCTAAAAATAGATTAACAAGCAGCAGCACTCTGTTCTACTAACCTCATATTCACCTAGCTATTTTCCCTTTACTTGAGACCCAAAAGCCTGGGGTGCTGACTGTATTTAAACATGAACCTAACAAAATCTCCTTCTATATTAGACTGCTGTAATTTCAGTTAGGCTGAACCAGAACTGTTCACACAATTATCTGAAGAGAGACAAGACCCCATATTAAGACAGACAGGTCTTAGACTCGTATTAGTGAGGAAAAGGCAAACAGTAATACTTATTCTAGTGTTGCGTAAAAGAATAGAGTTCATAGCTGTGAACTAAGATCTACAAAGGTGCAATTAATTCAGTCTTTAAAAGAAATTTTTATTTGTAAAATATTTTTCTGCAAATGGGATTCAGATACTGCCTACTATAGATACATTGGTGATGCCAACAAAAAGATTACCTAATTCTGTCTATAGACATCAAAGTATTTGCCTTAAAAATGTGGATATAGAAAAGATACTATTTTTCTTTCTTTCTGATGTTTCTTCTTGACATGAAGGATTAACAAAACCAATGGCAGAAGGCAAAAAAGGGATGCTAACGTACAAACAAAAATAAAGGAGAGTTTAAATAAGATCTACTGGGGGGAAATGCAGCCCTTACACAAGTAGTAGCTGTGACACTTAAATCCTATAAGATGGTTCAAACAAAATTTGGAATTCTATATGCTAAAATGCAGACATAAAATATTGCACACAGGTTATTAAAACAGCAAGTCAGCTTATGTGACTTCTAGTATTTGCACCACATCATAAAGGTTTTGATGTACTGAAGCATTTTGGAACGTCCTGCCAAGTAATCTTTTGAAATCCCAAAATTTTATTTCAGAAAATAACAATTAAGAGAAATCTCTAAAAATATTTCAGATACTAAAAACTGTTTTGTTCCCCCTTTATCGTTCTCTCTAAAAAATGATAAAATAATTGCGTTAGTGTTTTTGATTCTGAGGCAAAAATTAATGTGACTACTAATAATACCTTGCATGGTCTATGAGGCAAGCAGCATGTAATACTATAGAACAGCAGTTCCCAACCGCCAGGCCACGGACTGCTGCTGGGCTGCGACCCACTGGCTGCCGGCTGTGGTGGTTGCCAAAGCTCAAGCTGGCAGTTCACATTGTCTCAGCTCTGGCAACTGTGGTGACTGAGGCATGGCAGGAGGCAGAGGAGCAGGAGGCGCCTCCCTCCCTCCTCTGCATTTGGGGAGGGAAGGGGCATGAAGGAGGAAGGAGTGCACGTGCTGCCAAAGGCCACACTCCCTTTGCCCACATGACTGCTTTTGCCGGCAGCGACACTAGGGCTGAGGTGGCAGCAGGAGGAGACACCCCCCTCCCTTCACGGTAATGGCGGCCTGCCAGGGCTCCGCGCTCTGCCCCTGCAGCTGCTTTTGAAAGCAGCGGCAGGAGGTGGCAGAGCAGGAGGCACCTCTCTCCCTCCCTCCCTCCTCAGTAACGGCGGCCCCACTGGGGCTCTGCGCTCCCACCCACCCATGGGGGCACAAGACACAATGTGGAGGGAGGGAGTATGAAGGAGGAGGGAGCACACACTGCCAACAGTAACTCCCCCTTTCCAAGCAGCAGTAACAACCATGCTCCCTAACGGGACAGCCAGGGCTGGATTAAGACCTTTAGAGGCGCTAAGCACTGAAAAGATTATGGTGCCCCCCCATATGTAATTCAAAATAAAAACTATACTATACCGTAAAATCTTTTTTTTTTTGGTGCCCCTGCTTTGCTGGTGCCCTAAGCACGTGCTTAGTCTGCCTATTGGGTAATCCAGCCCTGGGGACAGCCTTGCTCTGGGGTGTGTTGGGGTAGACAAAGGGGTGTTGGCATGGGCTATAGGGGCCAGAGTTTAAAGGGTCCAAGGGCAGGGGACATAGGGTTCAGGGTCAAAGGGTGTTAGGCATTGGGGAGCAAGGGACTGGGTTTGGGCTAGGCAGTCAGGCAACATTGTATTTACATATTTGTTTACATAATGAATATGCAAATACAATGTTGCTGGTCCACCAAAGGTTTGTGAATGGGTTTGCTGGTCCCTGGCATAAAAAAAGGTTAGGCACCACTAAGATATAGAAGATACAGAACAGATGCAAGCACATATTATTTGTCTATATATCTAATCTCAGCAAAAACAGGTCAAAGCCTAGGACTCATTTAATATGCCAACAGGCTGCCATCAAGTTAGCTTTATATTTTAAATAATGTCTTGCTATTATTTTGATGGGATCTTCTGAGCAAAAAAAAAAATCGTTGTCAAAATTAACCCTCATACATGATCTCCAACAGATTGTAACAGTTACATAATATTAGGAGAAACCTCTTATTCCCATTCAGTGTAGAAGAGATTGTGAACCAGCGCAGAAAACAAATCGCAACAGTGACATTGAGCTTGAGATGAGTTTGAGAGGTCTGTTTTGTTCAAAACTCATATTCTTCTTCATTACACCTCCACCTGTACTTGGAGTTCTGCAGCTGTAGTAGGTTTTGAGTGAGGGTAAAAAAACCAGATCCTTAGTAAAGTTGGAAGAGTTGCTCCATATAATATTGTGTGTGTGTTAGGGATGTTAAATATCGTGTAACTGAATAAATGTGTAACCGCATAAAATATTATTGGTTACACAACTATTCAGTAGTCCCCAGGGGTGAGGCCAGCAAGCTAGTGCGCCCAGTTTAAAAATCAGCTACCCTCTCAGACTGGCTGCCTGACACCCTGCACTGCTGCCTCTGATACAGAGGCAGTGCGGGGGGGAAGGATAACAGCAGCCCTTGTCCATGGGGGGGTCCGAGCTCCCCACAGACAGGGGCTGCTTCGCGGCATCTTCTCTTGCCCTCCCCTCCACCATGCTGTTGCCTGTATCAGCAGGGGGTGGGGGCAGGAGACACTGTGGAACTGATGTGTGTGTGTGTGTGTGTGTGTGTGTGAGTATGTGTGTGTGAGAGAGAGAGAGAGAGAGAGGCTGGGGGCCAGCAAAGCAGTCAGCCTGTGGGGCCTAGAGGTTGGTGGGACTGGTAGCCTGTGGGAGCCAGAGAGGGCCAGAGGCCAGCGACCCATGAGGCCATGGTCCCACGGAATTAATTTAACTGTATAACGGATTTAAATTTTAATCAGTTACATGGTTAATATTTTAAAGTTTTTTACATTCCATGTGTAGGTGTGGCAACCCATTTTTGGACTGAATATATATGGATTATAAATCACTGTTGTGTTCTTAGAGATGGTTCCTCTAAATGTTGAGGCATGCTGGCAGGGTGCTGTGTAGGTTGATGCTATATGTATTTTGGGAATAACAGATTCCAGTCTCGAGGGCTCTTTAATCTGGCATCTTTCATGAGCTTTACATTATTAATGAAGGTAGAGGCGGAGACTTGGAAGTAAATTCAACCACTCTTCTCATACAGACAGGTAAATTATAGATAAAACCCTCATACTTCACGTATCAAATTTACCAATGCACTTGACATTGTTATTTATGCTTGTGACACCACTGAAAAAAGATAAAAAAGATTTTCTTCTATCTTTGCACCTTCTGTATTTAAATTGGTGTCTGGTATATTTTTCATGTTTCATAGGACTATTTTGTTCTTCCTTGAGTTAAAGCTCCATGTAATTTTTAAAGGAGTATATTACTACTGCAATATTTTTTCTGATACACAGGTTGAACCTCTCTAGTCTGGCACCCTCAGGACCTGACTGGTGCTGAACCAGAGAATTTGCCAGACCATGGGAGGTCAATATTGTCTAGCAGCATTACCAACACTTCCATTGCTTACTGGGCTCTTATAAGACATTTAGGAGTAAATTAGAGCTAAATAACAGCACAGAGCACTGAGAACCAGGACTGGTGGCTGTAAACAAACTTGATGGGGCCACAGGAACCTTGAACACACCGATAATAAGCAGACATCCGGCTAACTAAAATCATGCCAGACCATGGATGTTGCTAGCATAGAGACTGCTGAACTAAAGAGGTTAAACCTATACTAGTTCTGTTTTTTTTCATTGACATGAATAAAATATTGAAAAGAATTGTATTTCATAGGCTTGAAGTTTGTTTTATGTCAATAGAAGTGTTTGTAGGGATTAATATTTATGATGTTCAAAGCTTCTCATTTCAAATGTGTAGTTAGCGGTGCAAATGTAATGTATAAAGCACAAAGAAAAGTACCTTATGTTATATTTGTGTGTATAGTTTTTCTATTCAGATGTACTTTTTGTTCCCCTTCTCTCCATCACTTGCTATCCCGGCCCTTATACACCCTCAGGGTACGGCTACACTGCCACTTTTTTTCAATCCTTCTGTTGGAAGAGATTTTTCGTCTAGACTGGGCCAAATGTCGGAAACCCCCCTTTTTTGGAAGCCCCCTTATTCCTCGTGGAACGAGGAATATAGGGGCTGCCAGAAGAGCATGTCTGCCAGAAAAGCTCCGGTAGTCTAGCCATACCCTCACTGGGTTGAGACAGGAGGTGCGGGCTCTGGGGTGGGAATGAGGGATTTGGGTGTATGAAAGGGTGAGAGGTGCAAGCTCTGGGAGGGAATTTGGATACAGGAGGAGATGTAGAAGGGGTGCTGGCTCAGGGAGGGGGCTCCAAGCTGGGAAGTGTTGGGCTCTGGTGGACAGTTGGGATGCTGAGCAAGCCACAGGCTTGTGGATGTGAGGGTGCAGGAGTTTGGGTTGGGCTGTGTGAGGGGTTCAGGGCAGGAAGGCTGGGAGTATGATGGGCTCAGGACACAGATTTGCAGTGTGTGAATGGTGAAAGAGTGTTGTGGCAGAAGACTGAGGATGTGGGGGGTGCAGGAGTTTGGGGATGTGAGCGGCTCAAAACGGGGTTCCAGTGTATGATAGGCTCAGATTTGGGGTCGGGGTGGGGGGTACAGGAATGTTATTATGCTGTGGCCAGATGAGGGCTTGGCCCCAATTGGGGGCTTGTTGGCCAGGCTTCATTTTTAAATAAAATATTATGTCAAACACAAAAGGTTACAGCATTGTCTTTATTTATGATAGGGGCGGGGAACCTGTTTTGAGTCAGGGGGTCACTGACCCACAGAAAAGTCAGTTGGGGCCACACAAGTGAGATTCACAACCCATCCAAAACCCCTCAAGCCTCACTAATGTGGCCCCAATTGTGCTGGTGGAGGCAGGGGACAGGATGCTGAGGCAGAGTGCCCATGGGTGCTGAGGCAGGGGACAGGGTACCAGTGGGTGCCAGGGCAGGAAGCTGGGGCAGGGGAAAGGGTGCCAGCGGGTGCTGGAGCATGAGACAGGGTGCTGGAGCAGGAGACAGGGTGCTAGTGGGTGCCAGGGCAGGGGACAGGATGCTGTGGTAAGGAACAAGGTGCTTGGGCAGGGGACAGGATGCCAGTGGGTGCCAGGGCAGGGGCCTGGGACAGGGTGCAGGGGCAGGGGGCCAATGGGTGCTGGGGCAGGGGAGAAGGTGCTGGGGTAGGGAATAGGGTGCCGGGACAGGGTGCCGATGGGTGCCAGGGCATGGGACTGGGTGCTGGGGCAGGAGACAGGGTACTTGTGGGGTCTGGGCAGGGGGAGTGGACAGGGACCGGTACCTGGGGATCCTGCAGCTGCGTGCCAAGGCCCAGGAAGTATGCAGGCTGCTCCCCCATCCCCCAAACAGCCGGCGCGGTACCTGTAATGCCAGTCCATCACGCGCCGGGGACTTTCTTCCCCTGCTGCCTTCCTGTGTGGGGAGAGGGGGAGAGTGGGAGTCCCAGACCGCGCCAGCTCCAACTGTTTGGGCAGCATTTGCCTTGCTTCTCCACTCCCCACGGCAGCGCACGCTACCTGAGCAGTTTGAGCTGGCGCAGTCCCAGACTCCTCCTCCCTCCCAGGCATGCAGGAAGGCAGCAGGGGAAGAAAGCCCCCAGTGTGCAACGGACAAGGGTTTTAGGTACCACGTCAGCTGTTTGAGGAGGGGGGGAAGAGCAGCCTGCACACCTCCAAGACCTGGTGTGCAGCTGCAGAACTCCACCCCACCACGCAGGAACCCTGCGCTACCTCTGTTGTCGCTGGAGGTAGCATCAGCGTGGGGTTCTTCTTGGGGTTGGGGGCAGAGAGGGGGGCCTCTGAAAGCCTCGCGATCGACTGGTCGAGCCCCCGGGATCGACCAGTCAAGCCCCCGGGATCGACCAGTCAAGCCCCCGGGATCGACCAGTCGATCGCGATCGATGGGTTGGTGACCACGGCTATAGAGTCTTGTGTTGCTAGAATATGTGTAGCCACATCCGATCTGCAAACATGATCCACAGATACCTGCAGATATGTAGGGCTCTAATAAGCTATCATTTTAAAATATAGAAATAAGCATCTTTAACACTGGTAAATACAAACTCTCTTGGCTCAAATGCTGCATTTAGGTCCCAAAGAACATCTATCTTTAATTCCTTATGTATCATCTAAGCCAGGGCTACTCAACTTTCTTTGCCTCTGTATTCACGGACAAGGTCAGCTCCTGGACTTCTGCGCTAAGTGACGCAAGATGGGATGAAGATGGACAGCCTGTGGTGGGTAAAGAACAGGTTAGGAACTATTTAGAAAAGCTAAACGTACACAAATCCATGGGTCCAGACTTAATGCATCCGAGGGTACTGAGGGAGTTGGCAAATGTCATTGAGGAGCCTTTGGCCATTATCTTTGAAAAGTCGTGGAGATCGGGAGAAATCCCGGATGATTGGAAAAAGGCAAATGTAGTGCCCATCTTCAAAAAGGGAAGAAGGACGATCCAGGGAACTATAGGCCGGTCAGTCTTACCTCGGTTCCTGGAAAAATCATGGAAGGGATCCTTAAGGAATCCATTTTGAGGCACTTGGAAGAGAGGAAAGTGATTAGGAATAGTCAGCATGGATTCACAAAGGGCAAGTCGTGCCTGACCAATCTGATTAGCTTCTATGATGAGGTAACTGGCTCTGTGGACGTGGGAAAGTCAGTGGATGTGATATACCTTGACTTTAGCAAGGCTTTTGATACGGTCTCCCACAATATTCTTGCCAGCAAGTTAAGGGAATGTGGATTGGATAAATGGACAGTAAGATGGATAGAAAGATGGCTAGAAGGCCGGGCCCAGCGGGTAGTGATCAACGGCTCGATGTCAGGATGGCGGTCAGTTTCTAGCAGAGTGCCCCAAGGTTCGGTTCTAGGACCGGTTTTGTTCAATATCTTTATTAATGACCTGGATGAGGGGATGGATTGCACCCTCAGCAAGTTTGCGGGTGACACTAAGCTAGGGGGAGAGGTAGATACGCTTGAGGGCAGAGATAGGGTCCAGAGTGACTTAGACAAATTGGAGGATTGGGCCACAAGAAATTTGATGAGGTTCAACAAGGACAAGTGCAGAGTCCTGCACTTGGGACGGAAGAATCCCAAGCATAGTTACAAGCTGGGGACCAACCAGTTAAGTAGTAGTTCTGCAGAAAAGGACCTGGGGGTTACAGTGGATGAGAAGCTGGATATGAGTCAACAGTGTGCCCTTGTAGCCAAGAAGGCTAATGGCATATTAGGTTGCATTAAAAGGAGCACTGCCAGCAGATCCAGAGATGTCATTATTCCCCTTTATTCGGCTTTGGTGAGGCCACATCTGGAGTATTGTGTCTAGTTCTGGGACCCCCACTACTAAAAGGATGTGGATGCATTGGAGAGGGTCCAGCGGAGGGCAACCAAAATGATTAGGGGGCTGGAGCATATGACTTATGAGGAGAGGCTGAGGGAGTTGGGTCTGTTTAGTCTGCAGAAGCGAAGAGTGAGGGGGGATTTGATAGCAGCCTTCAACTTCCTGCAGGGGAGTTCCAAAGAGGATGGAGAGAGGCTGTTCTCAGTAGTGACAGAAGGCAGAACAAGGAGCAATGGTCTCAAGTTGTGGTGGGAGAGGTCCAGGTTGGATATTAGGAAAAACTATTTCACTAGGAGGGTAGTGAAGCACTGGAATGGGTTGCCTAGGGAGGTAGTGGAGTCTCCATCCCTGGAGGTGTTTAAGTCTTGGCTTGACCAAGCCCTGGCTGGGTTGATTTAGTTGGGATTGGTCCTGCGTAGAGCAGGGGGCTGGACTTGATGACCTTCTGAGGTCTCTTCCAGCTCTATGATTCTATTAACTTTGGAAGCCCTGGGGGCCACAACGATACTCACAGCACATGCCGAGGACCGCAACTTAAGTGTGGTTGCATGTACATGCAAATATATATGCAAATATATGCAAATAGTTTCTTTCACACTGATAGGCATGAATACAAAGATTAAGCCTTAAGCCGTGGCACTGGACCCAAATGTGGCCAGTGTGAGCCAATCAGCACCTTTTAGCAGGGCTCGACAAATCCGCTCGCCCACTCACCCGTGGCGAGTAGATTTTGGCAGCTGGCGAGCTGTGATGGGGCGGAGCCGCCCCGCGGCAGCGAGGGCGACCTGCCCCGCACTTCAACGGTGCCGACCCCCCGTACTGCACGGGCAGCGCATCATTCTGACAGCAGTCTGCGCCACTTGCTCCCATGTGGCCGCCCAGCTGAGCGGCGTGCAGGGGGGCCGAGTCCTGGGACGGGAGCCGGAAGCGGGGGTGGGGCTGCACGTGGGCGTAGGGAGGGACCAGAGTGTGTGCGCGTCCCTGACATCAGGGGGAGAGGCACCGGCGCAAGAGAGGGCCGCATTCAAAAAGGAGAGCAGCGGAGGAAGGCAGAGGGGAGAGGAGACGGAGGAGATTAACGGAGGGAAAGGGGAGTGAGCTAGAAGATGGTGGTGGGCGGAGGAGTGAACGGGGAGAGCAGAGGAGAGAGGAGGGGGAAGGGAGTTGGAGGAGGTCCGAGAAGTCAGGAGGGAGACGGGGAGTGGGGCAGAGAGCAGAGCGTGGGGGCAGAGGATGTGAAAGGAGAAGCGGAGGTAGGAAGCAGCCCAGGACGGGCTCCTTAGTGTCTCCGCTCTGGGCTGCTTCCTACCTCCGCTTCTCCTTTCACGTCCTCTGCCCCCACGCTCTGCTCTCTGCTCCACTCCCCATCTCCCTCCTGCCTTCTCTGACCTCCTCTGACTCCCGTCCCCCTCCTCTCTCCTCCGCTCTCACCCTACACTCCTCCACCCACCGCCATCTTCTAGCTCACTCCTCTGTTTTCCCCTTTCCCTCCGTTACTCTCCTCCATCGCCTCCCTCCTCTCTTCCGCTCTCCTCTGCTCTCCTTTTGAATGCGGCCCACTCTTGCATCGGCGCCTCTCCCCCTGACGTCAGGGATGCACGCACACTCTGGCCCCGTCCTACGCCTGCGTGCGGCCCCACCCCCGCTTCCGGCTCCCGTCCCAGGACTCGGCCCCCCTGCACGCCGCTCAGCTGGGCGGCCACATGGGAGCAAGTGGCGCAGACTGCTGTCAGAATGCCGCGCTCCCCGTGCAGCACGGGGGTCGGCGCCGTTGAAGTGCGGGGTGGGTCGCCCTCGCTGCTGCGGAGCGGCCCCACCCCGTCACAGAAGCAAACATGCCGTCCTGGTTGTCCCGTTCTCTGGGTGGTGCGCACCTGCACGGTGGGGGTCACGCGGTGGGGGTGGTGAGTCCCTTTTTTGTCTGGCGAGTAGGGTTTTCTATAATTTGTCGAGCCCTGCCTTTTAGGCTCTGTCCACAAGGCTAAGCAGCCAGCACTTACCACAATGCCTCGGCGCTCCCAGCACCTCCTCCCCTAGGGGCTAGAAATGCCGACACCCTGTACCCGTCTGTTCCAGCCCATCTGCTCACTTCTCACCTATGGGCCACATGTTGAGCCCTGCGTAAACCCAAACTGCACCGCAGGCCGCAAATAAATGGGCCACAGGCCGCACGCATTTTTAAGTAGCCCTGATCTAAGCCAAATTAGATCAAACTCTAGAGGAGCTGCCTCCAGGTAATCAGGACCAATAAATATGAAATATATACTAAATTTTTAATGATCTGGAATCAGAGAAATTCCCCAGATTAGGTGTAGATTGTTGATAGTTGTAACTACTGCCCCTCCGTTTCCTGGGATTCCTGGGAAATTAACAAAGTTAGCTCTTGGCTAGGTTTAATTCTATGTGGTACCCTGATGAAATGTAACAGGTTTTCGTGTTTCACAGTACTTGAAAAATCAGTGACATCTATTCTCTAAAGAAACCAAAGATATGGCTCTCAGCTTTGGTGTCCAAAAGATCCTTTGTTAGCCTTGACAGAGCCTGGCCTCCTGATTCAGCCTCCCACTGGATCTGTCTGGAGAAGCCTCTGGATCTGAACTCTACCTGAATATGGACTTCAACAATGGACAAAGCATGGACCATTCCTCAAAGAGGAGCAAGGCTGTTTGTTATCTGACAGAAATCCTTCTTGATTTGCATTCCTGATATCTCACCAGGGAGCACAAGATGGGCCTACCTGAACAGCGAAATACTGTGCGTGAGGAGTGACTACGTGAGCTGGGCAAGGCGGATCCCTTAGTGACAGTTCCTCCAAAGCTGCGTAGGGTAAAGAAAGCAATGACTAACAAACCTTCAAGCGTGTTTCTTCCTTTTATCATACCTCATCCACTCAGTCCCACAGAAGAGGGACAAGCTATAATCAGCGACAATCCTGATTTGCCATGCAGAGAGCTCTGGCAAGGGCTGTACTAGCTAATTCTGTGTGACAAAGACGTTAGCTTGGAACCCTCCCTCCCCCATGTGGCAAAATGTCTGTCTATGCTCTTACAGAGCACACAAGAGGCAGCTAGTGGCAAGCAAAGCAAAACCACCTCATTTCCTCAAATTACCATTCCTCTAATTGTCTCTGTGATATTTCAATTTATTTCCTTTAAGAAAAAGCATCTTGATATTCAAAGCAAGATCAGAGCTCCCTACACTATGTGCTGTACAAACTGTGGAAGCACAAAAAATACATCATCTCTCAGATAATTTCAGGAACTTTTCTGTAAAATGTCATGTTTTGACTGCATAATCATTTAATAAATCCAGATTATTTAATTTTATACAATGACTGATGTGACTTCAATAATAAATTTTAAAAAATCAACAACTGATCAAAAGCAAACAAACCCACCACCGCCTTTTGCTTTAGAAATAATCTAATTTGCTGACGTCTCAAGCTATGAATTAGATTAGACCTCCATTAAAAAGCAATTTCCGCTTTCTACTCTAATTATACAGTGGTACATTTTTTTTCATTAGAGAGCAATGGAGCATGTACATTCATTATTAATGCATACAGAAAATACTATTTTCCAAGAAATACTAGCTATATAATCCAAATGTCCAGTTTAAACAAATTGATCTTATGGTAAACTTCCAATTTCAAATAAAAATCTATTAACACATGATATAGATGTCAGACTTGTACTTTTACAAAAGTCTTTCATATCTAAGTCTCCAGAGAAAAGATTTTCAAAATTGATATTAAACAACTCTAAACAACCAAAATCTATTCACAGAACATAAAAATGAACACAAATGATTGCTATTCTTCTAGAAGATGCAGAGTACTTAGTCTGAGGAGTTAGGAATTCTGGGGGAAGTACAATCTGCTTTGTGAAATGGAAGCAGAAAAGGATGGTGGAAACAAGGACGAAAAAAAATAAAGGAAGCAACCGGGTTCCATAAACAATGTAATAGATGCCCTGGGGGAACTCCTCCAATTTAGTAATGGCAACATAGGTGAAGTCAACCTGAAGAAGAGCTCTGCATAGCTCAAAACTAGTCTCTCTCACAAACACAAGTTGGTCCTACAAAAAAAAAAAAAAAAAAAAAGATATTACCTCACCCACCCTATTGCTCTCGTATCCTGGGACTAACATGGCTGCAGCCACACTGCAGACAAGAAAGGAAGATACTTAATAATAATAATCACAAACTGCTTTTCTGACAAGTTAGCATTTCACATGGGCTCTTTCTTGCAGCACCTGGATTCAACTAAAAGTTGGCTACTAAAAGAGCTAGTTAGGAAGATACGAACTGACTTACTTTTGGGAATCAATAATATTCCTCTGTTAAAAGGATGGACAGAAACAAAACATCTACTACACTGTTTATATTATATAACTGCATGTATACTAAATATTTTCATTGATATTCTTAGCCTATAAAATGAGAAAACATTAAAACAAATAAAAAAATCCTAACAAATAATTTCCTATAAAAATGACTGATTTTTATAACCTCTTCTAAATGCCAAAAGGCAAACCATGTACAGTTGTCCCTTCTAAGCAGTTAATGCATAAAACATGCATGAACATGAGAAATCTTTGAAGCTAAGTGACTTAGATAAGCAACTTAATTTATTAGGCAGTGATCCTTGAACTGGCAAAAACTGGGAAATGCTATTAGTTTCTACTGAAAATACCATGAGAAAGTTTCAACTTCCTATGAATGAAAACTGGCATTAAGTTAGTGAAAATTCAGAAATATTGTAGCAGAGATAATACTTAGGCTGAACACAAACTTGGTACCTTTCAAAAATCTGAAGTTTCATTAAAATCCCCCAGGACTAGCAAACATTACCGGTAGCCACTAAAAATGCCTAAGAAAGAGGCAACAAAAGTGAGCTAGCATCAAGAGGTAAGCAGTAGACACACAAAAAGAGTGAGAAAAGGTCAGAACCAACAGAGGAAACATACATATAGAAGGGAAGACAAAGCAGAAGAAATACGAATATTTTATTAGACTATATCCCAATATCTCATCAGTTCCAGACAAGTTGTCCAATCCAGTTCTCTGCTCATGTATTACAGGGGTGATAAAGACCACAGTACTAAGCTAACTAAACTAGAAAAACAAACAGGGCTTGACCCTTACTCAACAGTTGGACATCTGCCATTAGGGATACTGTTTCACTCTAACAAACTTCTGAAATGAGCTTTGGAGAAACAGACATGTTACAAAATGAATTCTAAGCATGTGAAATCACACATTAAAATGTATTTAACAGCCGTAGCAGAGTAACTTACCTGAGAGTTAATTTTCATATATTTTATTTCTATTTAGTAAAATGTGTGGAGTATAATGGGGTAAATTTCATGGCTGTAATACATCAGAAAACTGTTCTAAAGGTTAAACCTCTGTGGTCTGGTCTCTCTTATCTGGCAACATCTATAGTCTGGCAGGTCTATGGATGTTGCGGGACCAGAGAGCCTCAGCAGCAGAGGTTGCTTGTAGCCCAGAACAGAGCCAGCCAGCAGGGCTAGCAGGGCAGTGGATCCCGTGGGGCACCAGAGCCAACACTGTCAGCAAGGCAAGGAAGCCAGTGGGAGTGCTGGAGCTCGCAGGGCGGGGCCACTAGGGACTCCGGCAGAGCAGTGAGGCTGTCACGAGGCTAGTAGGGCCACCGTGAGGTCCAGCAGTGCTGCTGCGAGGCTGGTGGGGCCACTGGGAGCTCTGGCGGGTCCATTGTTAGACCAGCAGGACTGCTGGGAGCTCCAGCGGGGCTGCCGGAGCTCACTGGGGAGAGGAGCCCGGAATGCTGGCGATCCCACCAACTTCCCTGGTCCAGCAAGCTCCCTTGTCCAGGACCAGTCAGGTCCCGAGAATGCCAAACCAGGGAGGTCCAACCATTCTTTGTTTTAAACTTTTAATGTATGTCAAAAATCCATTGAACTTTCAGAAAGGTTAGGGGGTTTTAAAAATAAAATAAAATACATATCTGATAAATATTTCTATATTTAAGAATACAAAGTTAGCATGCAAACATATCAAACAAATTTAAACACAAAACATAGGAAAATGACATTAAAATACTATAAAACAAGTTTCCTTATAGTAACTGGTTCTTCAAGATGTGTTATCTATACATAGTACACTTTTGTTGCGCATTTACCCTAGGCACTCGAATTTGGATTCTTCAAGCCAGCAGCATCCACTGGGGGCTGCACCTGTATTCTGAGGGTCATTGTGCCTGTGACCCCAAGAAGAGCAATGGCAAGGTGACCCCAATCATCCCTCCTGTCCAGTCCTTTCAACTATATAGGTGTTCTCTGATATATATACACACACACGCACTCTCTCTCTCTCTCTCTCTCTCACTCACTCACCTTTTGGTCACTGAAAGCAGGAACTTAGACCATAGTATATAGGTACTAGGAATCTATTTGAATGATTATAAGAAGGCTCTACCAAAATTAGCATCAAATCTTGATGTTTCTATTATGAAGCAATGTTGTGTAACCATGTGTATAAATTCCAAACTGCTGTTCTATGTATTTCTAATATTGGAACATTTTTAATAGAAACTACTGAAGCTGCTTAACCCCAGTGGGGTGAGTGGGCTGTAGTGCTCAAGGGTGGATTTCAATTATCTATTTGATAACCCAATTTAACACAAGCAGAAAGCCAGTTCAAAAGTTTATGTCAATACACTCTGACCTTGCATGCTCATCCATACCTACATAAGCAACAAGTAAGTAAGGGGATGCCCTAAATGACTTAATTCTATCTAGATAGAAGGATAATACTGGTGTGAACTTTACTTTTGCCTTTGTTGGAATATGGCATAGGAAAAATACAGACAAGTATACTACTTGGTTGAAATGGAAGTCTAAGACTAGCTTTGGAAAAATTTTGGGAAAGACAAGATCATCCTGCTGTCCCTATGAAATACCATGAATAGAAGTCCCATCATACTACTGCCCTTATGGTCAATGTTATAGTCACTACAAAGGCTATTTTGATGGACAAGTGGAAGACGAAATATGTAGCTAGGGGCTCTAAGGATGAAACCATCAGCAGTAGGTCAAAATCCCATGGTAGGAGGGATTTGCTGGCTAGGGAGAAACCTAAATAAGGCCCCTGAAGAATCTAGCTACTGTGGGACATGAGTGTGTTCCATGGCCCTGAATAGGAGCATGTCAAGATCAAATGACTGCTAGGTGAACCTTAAGGGAATTTACAGTCTTCAATTCTTTAAGGACATGAGATAGTCTAGTATACCAGGTATGTGAGTTTGAGAGAGAACCAATATTGGTGAGATTTACTGAATAAACCACCTAGAAGAGTCCTTTCTACTGTGAAAAAGAATATTTTATACTTCTGCAGAGTAGCTTTTCTCTCTACTGATATTAGTCAGGAGGCTTCATGGTGTAAGGTGCATGGAAGATCTGAAGGAAACATCTGCTCCTTCCTTTTGATATTACATCTGGCTGAAGAAGTAATTAGATGGGAGGACAAACAGAGATTTATCAGGTTTAAAAATCTGAACTGCCTTGGTCAGACGAGTGCCAGCATGATCATCTCAGCTCATTAGTGATGATTCTTGGGAGTAGTGGAATCAGAGGATATGTATACATTAGATTTGGAGTCCAGACAGAGATCTCTGATCCTGGCTATCTCTGGAACTCAACTTGTAACATTTTTTATTCCCCTTTGTCACAAATAGTTCTGTAGCGAATGGATCTAGCTTTTTGAATATGATTGTCTACCTCACTGACCGTTAGTAGTAGCTTGAAAACTGCCTGCTGAGGAAGTCCATCACAACATTCCGCAAACATGGTAAATGAAGTGCAATTCTCATGCCTACACACCAATTCCCAACATGTATAACCACTTGAAACAGAAGTTCAGATCTTGCTCTCTGCTGTTTGCAAATATAAATCATCGCTGTAGTGTCGTGTGTTATGAAGCAAATGACTAAGGTTTTTAGAATCATTAGGGAGAAAAAAATCACCCTTCGCTCTAAATTGTTTGTTTATAACCAAAATCTGTGAGATTCTGAAGGCCTTACATCTGAAGTCCTGTTCTTTAAAAACAGCTTCAGGTAAACTTCTTGCCTTTTGTGTTCTGTTCATGAAAATCTTGCAAATGGATCATCTCTCTAGAATGTGCCTTTAACTGCTGAGGCATAAGTACCTTGAATGTCCATTATTAAGGGGCATTACTGACTCACAAGGACACATCTTAAACCCAGTACCAGATTAAGTCCTTTTTTCTGCCTTTTTTTTTTTAAGCAAAAGAAAACACTAAGTAACAAACATGCTAACACTAACTCAGACACAGCTAGCCTAAAGAATCCACAGTCAGCTGCCTCGGCTGCAACTGTAGAACATATAAGGACAAACACCGTAAGTAGTAGTACATGTTTTAATTGCTACTTTCTTCTTCTTTATTTAATGGAACCAGAAATCTACAACAGATTTAAGTATTCATCTACTTCTAATTATTTGTTGTCCAAAATAAATACAAGTGATGCCTGAATGATATTAGAATGTGGGGATTTTTTTCATTTTATTTTAAAAATATCATCAAGTTTATATTTATAAAATTAAAACAAGGTCAAAGCACAATGAACACCAATTAAAAATTACCTTTCTTTTTCTAGTTCTTCTAAATAACCAGTGCTCTCTCTGCTTCCGTTCATAAACCCTCTTCTTGGAAATGATCCCATGGGAACAGGGCTGCATTCTCCAGAACGACTTGACACAGATCCTTCCCTACTTCCATATGAACGCAAAGACATCTTTGGCCTTAGCTTCACTCCAGGAAAGTTACTGCTATCCAAATTCAGTTCTGAATGAAAAATAAAGAACAAATCTTTGAAGAGCAGAATCTTAACAGCAAACCTAAAGGATTATTTGCACTTTAATTTTATATTTTGTGTGTGTTTTTTGTGTATATATTTGGCTTCAGGATGGTGGAAACTAGGGATGTTAAAATGCAGATAATTAGGTAACCATGTAACTGTTAAAAATCTTAGTGGCTACACACGGCTGGTTCTGCAATATAAAGCTTATACTTCAGAGCCTGCAGCACAGCCAGCTCACTGGGAGCCAGCTCCCAGCCCTACTTCCAGGGAACCGATTGTGCTGTGGGCCCTGAGGTATAAGCTTTATACTTCAGAGCCTGCAACGAGGGGCGGCAGCTGGCTCCCACCTGCCACCCTGCTGGCTGTCGCCCTGTTCTTCTGTCTCTGTATCACAGGGAGCAGCACAGGGTGCGTGCCAGCTCCCTGGGAGCCGGTGCACACTGGAAGCCAGATTTTAAGTTGACTCCCGGCTCCGTTCCCAGGGAGCTGGCTGCCTGCCCACACACTGTGGGCTCTTACACAGAGCCAGAAGCACAGTATGGGAGCTGGCTCCCTGAGAGCAGGGCCAGGAGCCGACATGTAACCTTTATGGTAACCAATAAGCTCATGCTTATCAGTTAATCATTTAAATGGTTAATTATTACATTCCTAGTGGAAACAAACAAGTTCTTCTACAAATCCCAAAGCAAATGTTGTGTAAACCAACCAACCTTGATTGTACATTTGGAGGATCATGTTATTAAGCTAAACAAAAAGATAATAAATCATTATTGTGCAATAAAAGTCAAAAGTAGTTTTACTGAAGTTCAATAAAATGTAGCTTGTGTATCAGTAGTATTTTGCATGGAGACTTAGGTGCTTTAGAGAATTCTATTCTAAGTGATTTAGGATCTTTAGTCCCATTTTCAAAAGTGACTTAAGGTTCTTAAGGGTCAGTGAAACTCAATGGGACTTGGTATCCTTTGAAAATTACACCTTGGCAACTAAGATTGGCAAGCAAGTAAACCTACTTTAAAAAAATCTTCAAATTTACCTTTAAGCCGCTCCAACAAATCAATTTGTCCAGAAGAAGCCATTGCCTCATCTTCAATGCTTCCTTGTAATTGCTTTAGCACCTCCTGGGGAAAAAATGGAGCACAACTAAAAAAAGATCCATACAACAACTGAAACAGGTGTCTCTTCTTCCCCAAATATCAGATTTTATTATAATAAATAATGCAATATTGGCTCAAGCCCATTGCAACATTTCATCTGAACAGCAATCAACTGTCATTACAACAATTTTATTTGATTTTATTACAACATTATTTCAAACATGATTGCATTCAGGAGTTTGTTCCCTTAAAATAACAAATGATCTTTTACAGCATAATTCATATCTGTATTTCAAGGAGTTGGGTGTTACCTTTGTGTTACACATGGCAAAATCAAGATGTGCAAAAGTGAAGGCCAAGATTTGCAAACTTGTGTGCCTACAATTAATCTTGTAAATCTATTATTTATGAACCAAAATAAAAGCAGCTTAATATTCAGAGGTACTGAAACTCTTTAACTTGTAATGACTTCAAATAGAAGCATAGATGCTCAGTTGCCAAAGTTTTTCCATAGAGACTCATCACTGCAGTAACTAAATATTAAAGGTCGTAACATATTACTTCTGCTATCACCTGCCTATCAGAAAAAAATTTAATACTCTAACACAGGGTTGGAAACCTAGGCATGTGAGCTGATTTTAGTGGCATGTGCGGTGGGAACTCAGCCCCCCCCCCATATGAACTGCCACTGGAACCTCGCGACCAGCAAGCAGCTGCAGCCCCAGCTCCAGGGGGCAGGCGGGGACACTGCAGACTGGGCCATGCATGAGCGGCCAGTGCTCCCCCCGTCTCCGCCCACCCAATTCCATTCCTAAGTCACGCAGCAGTGAGCTGGTGGAAGCAGGTGAGCTGCCGCTGCTGGTGGTGGGTGCATGGGGGCTCAGCCAGGCAATCTCCTCTGGCAGACGAGGTGGGACTTGGGCCAGGACCGGAGCCACTGTGGCTGCTTCTTGGCGGCTGGGGCCGGAACTTGGGCAACATGGCCCAATGGCTGCTCCTCTGGCAGCTGGGGCCAGGGTCACATGGTGGCAGTGGCTTCTCAGGCTGCTGGGGCAGGGACTAGGGCTACTGCAGCTGCTCCTCGGCAGCTGGGGCCAGGACTTGGGCCACATGGCCTGGCAGCTGCTCCTCCAGCATCTAGGGCCAGGGCTGCATGGCGGGAGTGGCTACTCCATGGGCCAGGGCCGCATCTCACTACTGCAATTGTGATAAACAGGTACAGTAGTGGATGGTGGACAAATGAATTAAATATATGAAACTAAATATAGATATCATACTAATTTACAGGATACATAAGTGATCCAGGGTTAAAAAAGCATCAAGGACATTTTAAGACTAAATCAGAGACAATCAGATTCCCTAGGAACAATCTGAGATGAAAAGGAATGAATTTAATACAAAACTTCATAAACCTTGAGTGACTAGCTTATGTAGGAATGTAAGTGGACTGGGGAGTTTAAATTCACCTTTCCACACACAACTAGAGTGTTAGGCTGCAAAACAGACCCTTCCTGTCCCAGGGCTACTGTTCCAGTCTGTGCTCCAGTAAGTGGCTACTTCACCCCACTTATACTGCTGCCAACACATTTACTTAAATATGGATCTGATGATCCCTCCTCTGTTCACCCAGATATGTGCAGAGCTCCTGGCAAAGTGGTTACTGTGCACATATTTCCCCCCGTACGGCCTCCAACTCAAAGCTTAAATATTGAATGTGGTTGATGGCCACATCACTGGTGCATTTCATCCTTAATGAATAGTATTGACTGGAAAAATCAATTGCATATGTAATATGACTGAAAAAACTACTGCTCTTTGCATATATGCACAGTACTGACTGGAAAAACTATTGCTCTTTGACAGTCTCTAGCTTCTCCCATATGCATTGGCCTGGTGTTATTCTGAGGCACCCAAAGCCGGAGGGAAGAAGAAAAGCCATCAAAATAGCATATTTTTAAAAAAACAAAAACAAAAACAGAGACTCTGGCAGCAGGAAGAATTGGTTCTCAGCCACTAATGATGGTTCCTAAGAAAGCAAAGTCAGATGTTCACTCATTTCAGCCTTCTTGGAGAGATGAATACGGATTTGTTCAACATAAAGACCGTGCTGTTTGTGCTCTTTGTTGTGAGAGTATTGTTTGCCCACACACCAACGACATTTTCAGACAAAGCATGAGAAACACTTCAAGATGAGGCAGACAAGGCTGAGTCAATCAAATTGGCCATCACAAGGTACTGAAAGCAAAGCAGTGTCTTTAACTTTAATGACTAACTTCTGTGTCATTAAAAATAAAGTCACAAAGGGAAGTTACAAAATCGCACATTTGGTTGCAAAACATGGAAAGCCATTTACAGACGGAAAATATATGAGAAGCGCTTTTCTCAGTTGTTCGGCTGCTTTGTTCAATGGTTTGATCAATAAAGACACAATCATCTCCAGAATAAAAGACTTACCCGTGCTTGCCAGATCAGTGGAGAGGCGCATAAGTAAAATGGCAAAAAACATTAACAAACAATAGACGGTGGCATTAAAAGATGCAGTGGTATTTAGTGTTGTGCTTGATGAATGTGTGGATATGAATGACGTACTGTGATTAGCAGTTCTTGCGAGATACTGTGACTCAGATGAAGTTCAAGAAGAGCTATGCTGCCTAAAATCCATGCATGGCACAACAACAGGGGATGATCTAGTGAAGATGCTTGTTAATCATTTTGAGGAAAGGGGACTTGATATGTGAAATATTTTCAGTGCCCCTGCTATGGTTGGAAAATGGAAGGGATTTGTAAAGATCACTGAGGATCAAATTGGCCACCTGATGGTAAATTTTCATTGCATTATTCATCAAGAAAATCTTTGCCAACATTTCTAACTCTCAGCTTAATGATGATAACTACAGTGGTGAAGATCATGAATTTACTTGTTGCTCGATCTGACTTGATGCATTGGCAGTTTCAAGCTCTGTTTGAGGAGATGGACAGCACATACAAGGACATTCCGCTTCACAGCAGTGTTTGTTGGTTAAGCCATGGGAAGGTTTTGCCACACTTTCGGACTGTCTTGATGCAATCAAGATCTTTTTGTCAGAAAAAGGTCAAAACTACCCCGAACTCGATGATGACAAATAATCACACAACTAATGTTTCTAACTGACATCACTGCGCTTCTAAATGAACTCAACCGTCCTCTGCAGGGTGCAGGCCAAACTGTTATGGGTCTTTTTGAAACATGGAAAGTTAGCATTTGTTGCAAAACTCGCCATTTTTTTTTCAGGACATTGACACCTCGACTTCCCGCTGTTTCCAACATCTTAAAGAACTATTGAAACATTGCACCGTCAGTGTTGTTGAGATTAGAATGTACATGCAAGAACTCGCATCAGAATTTTCTGACAGATTTCAAGATTTCCAATGTTTTGGCCTGATGTTTTCCTTTCTAATCAAACCAGACAACTCTGATACCAGCTACATGGATTTGACAGTGTTTCAGTGAATGGGTGTTGAGGATTTCAAAGCTCATTGAATTACAATGCTCAGACTTACGGGCTTCGAAGTTTAGGGATCTGTGGCACACACTTGAGGCTACAGAGAGAGATCACAAGGTCTCTATCATGACCTGTTGGAATTCCCTGCCTGTGCAATTTGACTGTTTGAAGAAAGTGGCATTTTCACGGGTCTCAGCATTTGAATCTACATACTTCTGTGAACAGATATTTTCACATATGAAGTCACTTCTTTTTCCCTACTGGAGCCAGTTAATGACTGAACACTCAGAGGCTTGTTTGCTGTCTAAAGTATCAAACTACGAGCCTGAGATCAGAGAACAAAGCAAGGCAAAGCAAGACCAAGGATCACACTAAAAGGTAAGATCTGCATCTTAATTTATTTATAATGAAGCTGCTGTAAGGTAGGACTATGCTGACTTTAAAAACTATCAATGGCACGCAGACCCGTAAATAGAAGTGAATAAGTTAAATCTCAGCATGCCACTTCTGAAAGGTTGCTGACCCCTGCTCTAGGATTTGAAGAAAACCTCTTTCCACTCTATACCACAAAAGCAATGTTTGATCAAATTATTCAACTGAGCAAGACAAAAACAAAAAACCAAAAACCATGATGCAGAGAAGAGTCACAATAAAAACACTGATTACTGAATTAAAATGGGCTTCTAAGCCTGCAGGCTCCTAATGCTCAATGGCCTAAATTCAGGTGGACTAATCAGATGTGAGTTAGGTCTGAAAGCTTTTGCTATTATAATGAAAGCTCCATCAATAACAAAAATGAATGGAAAGGCATGGCCACAAGGCAACCTCCACAAAGGAATAAAAAATTATTTGTCTTGTCTCATGGTTGAGAAACTGCTTTTACAAGAAGCAGTAGTCACAGAGAGAGACTATGTCCAAACAGCTCATGTCCACTTAACTATTATATGCCGATAACTGCTCAGACATCAAGAATTGTGCATATTTTTGGTTACTGTTAGAAACTTAAAGAATTCTAGACAATTACAAATACCTTCTCCCTTTTGTTCTTTCTATTTTAAGGAAATGCCTGCTGAGACACTCTTCCTCAATGCTAACTATTCCTGGAACACATAGAGCAGACACCAGATAGATTGTGCTCCACTAAGGGGTTGGGGCAGAGGAAGAGAAAGATTGGAGTCCCTTAGAGGCCGAACTGTTCTTTATTGTGACAGGGATGCGATCTTGAAGTCTCTCTCAGACCCTAATTATTGTCCTCCAGGCAAATTTCAAGTATAAAGGTGTTGTGGAGACACTTCCATAGTGTAGGGTGATATAATTTTCCCTACACCAACTAAGGACCAGAGCACAGTGCAACTACACAGCCATTCCACAGTCTCTGAGCTGCATCAGTAGTTGTGGTCTGCTGTTCAATTATAGGCCAGTCAATTTCAGCCAGTGAAACTGTGTAATTCAGACACAATAACCTGACCTCCATGGTTCCCATGCTACAGAGAGCTATATATGAGGGGTGAGAGAGTCTTTGAAATGAGTTATACATTTTTGAAACTCATGGAGAACATGATAGAATATTTACTAAAATAACACTCATGTTTCTCTAGTCCAGTCAAATTATTTCTTAAACTACATTTTAACTATTTTCATTAAATAGTCATGTAGCAATTTTCTATCCTGCCAAATTTAAGAGTTGTCACACATGGTTTAAAATATTTTACACCACAGCGATGCAAATTAATTTTTTTCACATAAGTCCAGGGCCCAATCATGCAGGTTTTTCTTCTGCTGTACTTCCACTGATTTCTGCAGAACTAGTGAAGGATTTTGAAATTATCTCTTTACTCAGAACTGAGGTACAGTTTTGGAAGTGTTATTTTTGTTACATATGTATGGCCTTATCTATATACAAATTTGCAGCATTTTAACTAGAAAAGTTTGTTTTTAAACCCATGCAAGTTTGAGTGCACACATTCCTACTTCAACATAAGTCACTCTCTAGTTAGTATTTTAACTAAACTGTTTTTTAAACATTTTCACATCAAAAGCTATGAATGGGACACATCCAGCCCAACTAATTAGCTTAATTAACATGGGTCCTATAGTTGGCAAGTACTTATTCTGTTGTTAGATTGATATATATATTTCTACTCTAACTCATGTGATGAAGTGGGTTTTATCCACAAAAGCTCATGATACTATAGATTTCTGTTAGTTTCTAAGGTGCCATAGAACTACTCATTGTTTTTAAAGTTACAAACTAACATAGCTGCCCCCTGTGGTTTTTAAACAATAAAACAATAATTTTGCATATAGAGATGGCCTAATTTAACACTATTTTCCTTATTTTGGGTATCTAGCAGAGAGGGATCTTAAGCATGAATGCTCCAGCAGATCTGAGTCTATCTGTATGAAGTGGAGTTGTTCTGATGTTGTATCTACACTACAAGTGCTACAGCATCACAACTATGCTACTTAAGCACCCTCATGTAGATGCTTCCTCCAGTGATGGAATGGGTTATCCTTCCATCACAGCAGGTAATCTGCCTCTCTCAGAACTGGTTGGTAAGTAAACTCAATGAAAACATTCTTCCATTCTAGCTGCATCTACACAGGGACTTCGGAAGATATAGGCATAGCTATGCTCAGGTGGAGTGACATAGCTATACCCAAGTGCAGCCCAGGTCTCATTGACAAAATATCCAAACATGGAGAAGTTTATACTGATATAAGCAAAGGAATCATTTAAAGATAGCAATGGAAGGTAGAGCACCATGGAAACGTCAATTTATAGTAAACTTACTGGTTAAACTTGTGAAGACCTTACACTCATTTCAAAAAGCATTTCTGCACTTATCACAACTGATCATTTCCAAAATTTCAGAAAATGTTCTAGCCAGCAATATCTGGAATCATATTGATTTGTCGACAAGGGAGAATCAAAAAATCAAGAGAGAGGAGACATGGGGGACAAATTACTCACTAGGAATTCTACATGAAAAAAACCTAAAAATGCTGTGCATAATACTTTAAAATTCTACATATTTTATTTCTTAAAATAATGCAATATAATCACATTGGTTTTAATTATTTTGATAATTTTATTTGAATTACAGTCCAATGGATGGAGAATAGAATTGGCGAGCATTGAAGTAAATCCCCAAATTCCTTTTAACAGTAATGCAGCTAGTATGGACCCTGTATTTCTAGTTAACAAATATATGCAGCCAATGCTACATCATGGGCAACTGAAGAACAAGTGAGGGTTGGGGATTCAAACTCACAATTTATATGATTACTGACGATTTCCAGAAAAGTCTGTAGCAAACAGTTCATGGACCACATTTTGATAGGAAATTTTTTCAGTCCAAAAATTTAGACCTGTTCTAATCACTAAAGTACCATAAGCATTTATAAGGCCATAAAACAAGGCTTCTTGACATCACTATGACAATGTAAAGAAGCCTTAACATTTTTACATTTGTATTATACTCCCTGAGGAAAACATTAAGAAAAGAACAGTTACTTACCTGTAACTGTTGTTCTTCGAGATGTGTTGCTCATGTCCATTCGAATCAGGTGTGCGCACCGCGTGCACCACGTCTTCCGGAGCGTTTTCCCTAGCGGTACCTGTAGCGCCGCCAGGGTGCCCCCTAGAGTGGCGCCGCCATGGCGGGGCATAAGTACCCCTGCCGGCGCTCCCCCACCTCAGTTCCTTCTTGCCGGACGCTCCGACGAAGGGGAGGTAGAGGGGGAATCGAATGGACATGAGCAACACATCTCGAAGAACAACAGTTACAGGTAAGTAACCGTTCTTTTCTTCTTCGAGTGGTTGCTCATGTCCATTCGAATCAGGTGACTTCCAAGCCAACCCCACTTCAAGGAGGAGGGGTCGGAGCACTCAGAAACAGAAGTCCACGAAAGTTGAACAATTCAAAGATATTTATTCAACTAACCGAACACAGAAAAAACTGTAGAAAAGTGCAATGAGTACAAATAAACCAACATATTTACAATACAGAGCTGAGGACCGCAGATCCCACCCCTGCATCCTCCCTAGCCTACTGTGCCAGCGCGTAGTGCGCCGTAAAGGTATGGAGCGACGACCACGTGGCCGCCCTGCAGATTTCAGTGATTGGAACCTGTGCCCCAAAAGCTACAGAGGACGCCTGTGCCCTGGTGGAATGTGCTGTAACCCGGGATGGGACCTTCCCGGCCAAGGCATAACACTCCCTGATACACCCTGCGACCCAATTGGACAACCTTTGGGTCGATATGGGAAGCCCTTTCATTCGGTCAGCGACAGCAATAAACAATTGTGTGGATTTACGAAAAGGCTTAGTCCTATCAATATAAAAGGCTAGCGCACGTCTAGCATCCAGGGAATGGAGCACTTGCTCCTTAGGGGAGGCGTGGGGCTTTGGAAAGAAAACCGGGAGGTAAATTTCTTGGGACAAATGGAACGATGACACTACCTTGGGGAGAAAAGCCGGGTGAGGGCGGAGCCTCACATTATTGTCAGAAAACACTAGGTAGGGCAGGTTTATTGTTAACGCCCTCAGCTCGGAGACCCTGCGAGCCGACGTAATGGCCACAATGAACACAACCTTCATAGAAAGGTGCTTCAAAGAACACGTGGCCAGCGTCTCAAAGGGGGGGCGACACGAGTCTAGACAACACGAGGTTAAGGTCCCAAGCCGGGAGAGGGGGTCTAACCGAGGGATACAACTTATCCAAACCCTTAAGGAACCTTTTGATCACGGGGTCAGAAAACAGAGAAACTCCTGCCGAACCAACATGGAAGGCGGAGAGAGATGCCACATGGACTTTGATAGAGGAGATAGAGAGGCCACTGGACCTAAGTTCAAAAAGGTAGTCCAGAATGGATGGGACAGGTGCACAGGACGGGTGCACTTCCCTTCTGGACGCCCAAGACGAGAACCGCCGCCACTTGGCTGCGTACGACCGCCTGGTAGACGGTTTCCTACTACTTAGGAGCACCATCTGTACCTCCTGGGAACATTCTCTTTCCGGTTGGGTCAGCCACGGATAAACCAGGCCGTCAGGTGGAGAGAGCTGAGATTCAGGTGAACCATGGTCCCCCCGTCCCAAGGTTGGGTCAGGAGATCCCGAACCGGCGGGAGCGTTATAGGGTCCTTGGTGAGCATGTCCACCAGGATAGGGAACCAGAATTGTCTGGGCCACCGTGGGGCTATCAGGATGACCGTGGACCTGAAGGTCTTGACTCTGGTCAGAACCCTGGGAATTAGGGGAAACGGAGGGAAAGCATAGAGGATGCCTGCCGGCCACGGCACTGTCATGGCATCCCCCCTGGAGTGTTCCCCCAGCCCCAACAGGGAGCAGTAACTCTGGCACTTGGTGTTGCGTGCCAAGGCAAACAGGTCTACTAAGGGACAATCCCACCTGTGGAAGACCTGACGAAGGGTCGAATCCTTGAGACCACTTGTGGGCTCCGAAGGACCTGCTCAGAGTGTCGGCCAGCAAATTTTTGCACCCCGGCAGGTACTCTGCCTGCAACGCTATGTCGTGCTCTACACACAGGTCCCAGAGGCACAGAGCCTCGCGGCAGAGGGGAGGCGACCGGGCTCCCCCCTGCCTGTTGAGGTAAAACACAGCCGCCGTGTTGTCCAGGCGCACCAGGACCGAGCGGCGAGTCAACTTTGACAGGAAGGTCTCGCAGGCTCTCCTGACCGCCCTGAGCTCCCGGACATTTATGTGCAGAGCCCGCTCTGCTGAGGACCATAAGCCCTGGGTCCTGTGACACCCCAGGTGTGCTCCCCAACCCAGGTCAGAAGCATCTGTGACCAGTGTAAGCGAGGGGGGAGGTACAGTGAACGGAACCCCGCTGCACACCACCGCCTCCTGGGTCCACCATTGTAAGGAGGCTATCACCTCCGGCGGTACTGTGAGAACCGTGTCCCAGAGGCCCCTGGTCTGGTTGAATGTGCTCGCCAACCAGGCCTGCAGAGGCCTGAGCCTCATTCGAGCATGGCGTACCACATACGTACACAACGCCATGTGTCCCAGCAGCCTCGAGCAGACCCGGGCTGTCGTGATGGGGAACTGGGTTAACTCGAAGACCAGCTCCACTATGGCTAGAAACCTGGCCTTGGGAAGGAGTGCTCTTGCCACCCTGGCGTCCAGGAGTGCTCCTACAAATTTGAGGTGTTGAGAGGGAGTCAACAAGGACTTTTCTTCGTTTAGCATGAGTCCCACCCTTACGAAGAGAGCCCTTGTGAGGGAAACATGTGCCTCTACTTGCTCGTAGGAGCGGCCACGGATCAACCAGCTGTCTAGGTACGGAAAAACGTGTACCCCTTGTTTGCGGAGGAACGCCGCTACGACTGCTATGCATTTTGTAAAGACCCTGGGTGCTGTTGACAGGCCAAATGGGAGCACTGTAAATTGGAAGTGGCATCGGGAAACAATAAAACGGAGAAACCTCCTGTGGCTGGGTCTTATCGCCACATGGAAGTAAGCGTCCTTGAGATCGAGGGTTGCGTACCAGTCTCCTAACTGTAAAACCGGGATAACAGAAGCTAGGGTTACCATTCTGAACTTGGACTTCATGACCGCCTTGTTGAGGTCCCTGAGATCTAAGATGGGACGAACCCCGCCCTTGGGTTTCGGGACAACGAAATATCGGGAATAAAACCCCTTGCCCTGCAGATGTGGGGGGACCCTCTCCACAGCTCCCTTTTCAAGAAGTGCCAGCACCTCTTGGTGGAGCGTGCCTTCGTGAGGGGTGTCCCTGAAAAGGGGCGGGGCGGGCGGGTTGGAAGGGGGCGAGCCCAGGAAGGGGATGGTATAGCCACACCTGACTATCTTTAGGACCCAGGCGTCGGTTGTGATTCCTGCCCAGGCATGGGCAAACCGGGATAACCTGGCCCCAAACGGGGGTCCCGGGTGGGAGGCTGGTGCGCGACCCTCTAGCATCCCATCAAAACAGGTGCTTGGACTGCTGGGAGGGACCTTGACCAGCCCCATGGGGGTTGTCCCCTCTCGGGCGGCGTCGACAACCCCTTGCGGAGGACGGGCCCGCAGCTGCCCCCGCACCCCCACTAGGAGCACGAGGACGGCGTCTCCAGTAATCCCCACGGGGGACCTGGGACTGCGTTCTCCCCTGCTGTCTGTAGGGCAGCTGACGACGCTGGGGGGCCGGTGTGTGAATTCCCAAGGACCGTAGGGTAGACCTCGTGTCCTTGAGTGTATGGAGCCTGGAGTCCGTGTGCTCTGAAAACAAGGCTTTCCCGACAAACGGCAAGTCCTGAATCGTGGTTTGGACGTCCGAAGGTATTCCAGACACCTTCAGCCAGGCACCACGGTGCATAACCACACCTGACGCCATGGTGCGGGCTGCAGAGTCGACAGCATCCAGGGAAGCCTCGAGGGCCGTGCGGGCAATGGTTCTGCCCTCAGAGGTCATGGCCGCAAACTCCTGACGGGCCTCGGCAGGCAGATTGTCCTTGAACTTATCCACGGCCTGCCAGGTATTAAAAGCATAGCGGCTCAGCATCGCTTGCTGATTAGCAATGCGGAGTTGCACCCCACCAGTGGCATACACCTTACAGCCCATCAGGTCAAGGCGCTTGGGCTCCCTAGCTTTCGGGGATGGCCCCGGCTGGGGAAGCCTCTCTTTTTGGGCCGCAGCCTGGACGACCAAGGACCCGGGAACGGGCTGGGAGTACAGATGTTCGTGTCCCGACTCGGGACGTAATAGCACCTCTCGACTCCCTTTAAGGTAGGGGTCAGGGTTGCCGGGGTCTGCCACAGGGCATTGGTAATCTTGGCCACGGTTTTATTAAGTGGCAAAGCCAAGCGGGCGGGCGCATCATCCGAGAGGATGTCAATCATGGGGTCCGTGTCCTCCACTACTGGCTCCACTGGGACACCCAGATTGGAGGCTAGACGCCTAAGCAGCTCCTGATGCGCCCGGGCATCCATAGTAGGCAACGCCAGTACGGGATCCGCCAAAGCTTCATCCGGTGACGATGATGACGACGACTCCTGGACCGGTACCGGACCTAGCGCAGGAACTGGTTGAGGCGCCGGCTGGGCAGGCGGCACCGCTTGCAGAAGTGGCTCCAGTACCGCGGCCTGCGGCTCAGCATCGGCGTCCGTAGCAACCGACCTCTGGGGGAGGGAGGGGGTCTTGACAGCGACGCTGACAGTTGCGCTCGGTGCCCCGAGGCACCGGACACCACAGAGGAGGGCACAGGCCCCTGTCACTGGTGGTAAGCCCACGGTGTCCAAAAGGGCCATTGTGGCTGAGGCGGCCAAGTCTGCTGCACCCGCGGACGATCACGCCGGTGCCGGGAACGAGATCTATGAGTCGAGGAAGCTGCCGAGGACTCCGACCTGAACGATGCCGCATCAGAATCCAATGAGTAATCAGACTCAAGCCAGGGAGGCGCAGATCACGAACGTCCTGCCACCGATGGGGGAGCAAACCTGGCCATGGACTCGGGTTTGCCCGCGTGCGCTCGATGTGGACGTGCCGGCACCGGGAAAACCGGTCCCGGTGCCTGGTGCGGTACTGGGAGAACAGATCCCGGTGCCGTGAGTGGAGCCGCCGACTGCAGCACCGGGAAAACCGGTCCCGGTGCCTGGAGAGGAGTCGGTGCCGGGAGGACAGATCCCAGTGCCCGAGGTGGAGCTGGTTGTGGCACCGGGAGAACCAGTCCCGGTGCCAGTTGTGGTGCCGACACGGAACATGTCTGTGGTGCCGTAGTTGGTATCGGTTGCGATACGAACCCCGAAGAAGCCGACGTCACCGGCGATGGCGGTACCGGCATGGCCCACAGGGTCGATGCCGGTGCTTGTGACAGTGCCAAAACGTGCATCGGTGCTGAAGAGGCTGATGCTGAAGGACCCGACAATGGTGCTGAAGACGTCGCCGCGAGGCCAGGGTGATACGGCACAGGTGTAGCCAAGACAGGGTCAGGAAGGGGTCCCAGCACCGAGGGAGGTCGAGCCCAGTCGAGTGCTGAGTGAAGCCTGGCGGCCTGCGACGATGCCGGCACCAATACGGAGGCAAGCGGTACTGGTCCCACAGGGGACGATCCCGCTGTATAAGTGACCGGTGCCGTTCGGTCATGCCGGTGCAGAGGCGAAGCCAGTGCCGACACGGTCTCTGGCGTAGGTGATCTCAACCCTTCCGCCTCAACCGACGACAGAGAGGAGGTAGTGAGGCTAATAAGGTCGTGCGCCGCCTCAAAAGTGTCCGGCGTGGAAGGACGGTGTGAGGGTAGCTGCCCTGGACTAGACGGACGTCCCGCTCGCTTATGCCGCACCGTGGTGGATGAAGACGTGCGCACCGGAGACTCGGTACCATGGTGCAGGCTCGACTTGGACTTCCGGCCCGGAGACCTACCGCGAGACGTTCTTGACCTTTTCGGTGCCGGGGAGTGAGACCGTGCCGGGCCCTCGACGCCGAAGCCCGGTCCCGAGATGGGGCATCTCGCGTGGACGCCAGTGCACTGCGCACCGCAGAGTGCCCAGCCGGTGCCGGCTGTAAAGCCACCTCCATGAGGAGAAGTTTTAGACGAGAGTCTCTCTCCCTCTTAGTACAGGGCTTAAAAGACTTGCAGATCTTACAAGCGTCCGTAAGATGGCCCTCACCCAGACACTTCAGACAACTGTCGTGAGGGTCTCCTTTGGGCATGAACTTTGTGCAGACAGCGCATGCCTTAAAGCCTTGCGGCCCTGGCATTCCTCACCCCTGAAGGGGGAGAAGGAAAAAACAAAGAAACACTAACTACCTAACTAATTGAACTATTCAGAACTATTTACAATACTAATAGAAACGGGAACCATTAACTGATCTAAGAGAGAGACACGCTCCAACGACCGTCACGGGCGGTAAGAAGGAACTGAGGTGGGGGAGCGCCGGCAGGGGTACTTATGCCCCACCATGGCAGCGCCACTCCAGGCGCTACACTCCTGCCGGCGCTACGGGTACTGCTAAGGAAAACGCTCCGGAAGACGCAGTGCACGCAGTGCGCACACCTGATTCGAATGGACATGAGCAACCATCGAAGAAAAACAATGGAAACACTTCACTAAGCAGACAAGCTGCTACATCCTGCTTTGCCTGAAGGGACAGAGCCTGCCCCACAACCACCTCCTCGGAAAGACCCCAAAGCCTTGCCCCTCCATGATGTGAAAGCTGCAATCAGAGTCTCTCTCTCTCTCACATACACACCCACAAACATACATGACTGCCCAGCACCCCCTGCACGGCAGTGATTTTATGTGTCTGGGCTCTTCTGGGCACCTAAACGGACCTGCCTGCACTGCTGGGGAGGAACTTGCGATTAATCTTGTGGCTGTCCTTTACTTCCCCATTAGAAGTCATTTTTCTGCAGATAAGCAAAGAAATCTGTGGGGTCATGAATTCTGTGCAAACGCAGTGACACACGATTCCCCCAAGAGTAATAAATAGTCCCTACTATTTGGTTAGCACAGTCATAACTTCAGGCACCCATGGAATTGTCTATAGATCAAACACCGGGTTCATGCTTTCCTATTTAACTAACCTCACTCAACCTTCCAATAGTTTTTAATATGTTGACACCCTTAATTATTTATTTCCCAGACAGAAGCAAAATAATGATGGAAGAGGGGAAATGGAGGTCATAGGGGGAAAGGGGACATGCACACAGCCTTTGTTCAATCTCACTAAATACAGGTAAGAATATGCATTCTGGGTCAAATTAATGGTCGATCTAGCATAGTAACCTGCCTTCAGATATGGGCTGGTGTCAGATACTCCAGAGACAATCAACAGAACAGGGCAATTTATCAAATGTTCCATCTCCTTTCATCTAGTCCCAGCTTCTGGGAGTCTGTTAGGTCTGGGTTTATGATGACATAACTGTCCCTCTTTTTTACGTGTTTTGTTTTATTATAGTGAGCTTCTGTTTGTTACATACTTTCATTTATCTGAAACTTTAAATTTATTCAGAGTGTAGTAATATCAACTGATATGTTTCCTAAAATAAAATTTCTAAGGTAGGTATAAACAGCTGCCATAGATACTCCTATATCAGTATCAGGTTGGGTTGATGTGCAAAAAAACAAGATGTATTGAATTTGCTTGGCTATTTAAATGTAAGCTCTTGTTTTTAAGTGGGTCAGTACTTAAATTCAAGTGAGCTTTCCTTTGAGATGCAAGGGAGATGCAGATTCTTGTCAATGCCAAGAGAAAAATCTAGTTATGGAATGGCTTTAAAAAAGACAGTCAGCTGTCTATATTGTTGATTTTGACTGACAGTTCTGGGTACCTAGAATTCAAAAACAATTTAGAGCCTGATTTTGCATATTTAGTGACATGGTTTTCACATCTGAAGTTCCCAGTATTATCTACAAATGTACCTGACATTGACTAAAGTGACATTCATTTTCACACTACATCACACTTCATTATATGTTTCTTGCCATGTTCATAAACAGAAGCAAGGATTAATTACCTATTAATTTTAGGTTTATGGAAACAAACTGGTGATTTCTTTTGTTGAATTTATTACACAAACTTTATTTATTTATTTATTTATTTATTTGCTTTAGGGTACAAAATAGGTTTAAATATTTGTGTGTAAAAACAACTGTTTCTGGTATCAGATTAAGAGATTGCACACAGGGATTTCTCTCAAACTGTACAACTCAAGAGTGTAACTAGTACATATTCTACATAATTTTGAATTACAAGATTTAGAACTGCAACCTAATTTAAAAAACTAATTTTTCTTCTTGCACTTCTGTCAACAAAAAGGACCAATAGTTAGTTGTTTATATCTTTAAACCAAAAATGCTCAACGTTTCTTAAAATTTGGTAACTGCACACAAAGGTGGATTAATATTCAGCCCCAGTTTTGTGCACCTCTCCTGTTAACACAGGTTTTACAAAAAGCAGGGCTATAAAAGATAAATATAAAAACAAACTCAAGCTGGTCCATCAGGCAAGTGTACAGAGCAATGTTAAAAGATATTGAAATAATGCAAAAAAAATCCCCATGAATAATTTGTTATGCATTTGTAGAAGTATGACCCAAGGACCTCTTAGTATCAACTAGCAGAGGATACATGTATACATAAAGGTTCCAGGATCTGGTTTCTATAAAACTAATTTGCCAAAGAATGCAACGTAAGGTCCCTACTGAAAGTTTGTGTCACACCGGTACTCAATCATCAGTAAAGGTATGGATGGATAATATGTAAGGCATATATGTGAACACACACACAAATATTATGTTCTTCACATCAATGACTTGGAGCTGGTTACCAGAAGGTAGTAAGTTCCTTTCAGGTAGGAGACACTTATCTACCTGCCTAGCTATATGGAGGTTAAGCACATCTATTTACAGTCTGAGCAAAATGTTAATCAAACGATTGCAAAGTCTTCAATGCAGATTCTAGACAGGATAAAACAAGCAGTAGGGAATACCCTTTTAAAAAAAAGTGAAGACAACTGATCATTGGAATTTAATTGAGGGTGCAGAGATAAAACCAGTTATCCTTCATCTGGGAGACAAGCTGTTAGCTGACTTGTCTTGTGAATAAAAACATTATAGTGGATCTGGCTAGCTGATGCTGGGAGAGAAATTTCATGGGACTCAACCTTTTTGAGACAGGAGAATGATTTGTTTAGGCTCTAGAAAACATGCTATGATTTTATTTTATATGTACTCACGTCTCCACAAATTCTACTTACTTCCTCTTAAATCTCTGTTAAATAAACTTGTTTTTACAAGTGCAGTGTGTAGAGCAGAGTGATGATCCTGATAACTGATAAGCCAGTGTACACTATTCCTTTGGGAATAACTGATCTGTGAATTGTGTGTGTGTCCAGAGGAAGAGGGGACACACTAAGTGCTTGGGAGTTGGAGTACCCCTATCATTAACCTCTGAAGAGCGAGTGGGACCTGCAGAAGCCTAAAAGACACTGCGTGTGTTGCCAAAGGCTGGAGAGTTGGAGAACTGGCTCCTGATTGACATCAGGCACAGATCAGGTTTCCTCACAATTAAGGCAGATGATAGCAAGTTGCTTCACAAATCCTGTGTACTCCTGGGAAGCATCACTAGAGCTTTCTCCAATATTACTATAACCTCCATAAAAATCTGAACTTGACACCTAGGTAGCAGTACTAATTATAGTAATAGCCAATCGCTTATTATTGCCTGTTGAAATACTACGATAGCTCAACTTTTCACTTTAGGACTGTGGTCACCAACAAGTAGATTGGGATTGGCACCTCTGACAGGTGATCCTGACTAGTTTGGCCAAGAGGCTATCAAGCGCAGCACTTCAGCTGCTCCCTTCCCCAACTGCTGTGCATCTCCTGCTCTTTGCCTTGGAGCTGCCTCCCCCTCCAGAGGCCTTCCTGCTTGCTGTGCAGAGCAGGGAAAAGAGAGGAGGGGGCACTGATGTCCGGGTGCCTCCCCCAACCTGTATTCTATCTCCACAGAATGAAAGGGGGAGCACAACAGGGTTTGGGATGGAGTTTGCTGGCTGGTTTTGAGTGGTGCAGGGTCAAGGCAGGGGTGAACCTGCCTTAGCCCCACTCTACCACCACCCAGGAGCCAACCTAGGGTAAGCAGTGTCCAGCTGGAGCCAGCTCCAAACCCCTGCCCCAGTCATGTACCCCCTCCTACACCCGAAGCTCTTGCCCTAACCCGAGCCCCTTGGACCCAAACTCCCTTACAGAGTCTGTACCCTCTCCTGCACCCCAACCCTCAGCCCCAGGCTTAATTCAGAGCCCTTCTCACACTCTAAATCCCTCAGCCCAAGACCAGATCCTGTGCCCCAACCCTCTGCCTCTGCCTGGTGAAAGGAGGGAGGATGGACGAGGGAAGAAGAATGGAGGCAAGACCTCAGAGAAGAGGCACGAAAGAGGTGGGACAAGGGTATTTGGGTTTGAGGTAGATCCTGGGTTGCATTTCAATTCAAATTCTAAAAGTGATATTGTGCTTAAAAAGGTTGGAGACCACTGCTTTAGGAAGATAATAGCATTTGTTATCTGAAATGAAGTTAAGTATTAACTTATCAGTTCTTTGGCTGGTGATGTTTTCAGTAAGAAAACTAGTAGCTATTTTCATCTGATGGCACTGTGCCCCAGAGCTGTCATTTTCTATAGCTATATATTTAATTCTGTTCAGTTTTTATAGTGCAAGTTCAATGTCAGATCATCTTAAATATCCTATTTTGTGCTTAGCGAGAATAGCATGTCTAAAGTCATGTCACTGACTATAAACATCACCAGCTCAATCTTGCCTAATATTATTCTCACAAAATAAATGTTTTTATTTGATTACCAATCAATTGGTATTCTGTATGCAACCTTTAGAACTGTCTGCAAAGCCTATCTTCAAAAGGCAATGTGTCTGGAAATACAGTAACTGGAAATTACTAAGGATCCTGCAAAGACATAAAACTCAGTCATAGAAAGGTCATCTCTTCCCACTTTTTTAAAATGCAGATATTCATTGATAACTGGAACTGAAATACAGTTTGCAAAATGCAGCATAAGAGAATATGTTTTCAAGGTAATTCAGTATATATATTTTGGAAAAAAAATCCAAATTTATGTAATTTGACAAATTTACAAGCTATATAATTGATTACTTTTAGTATGTGCAAACAGACTAAACCGTCAACCAGATATCCGGCGCTTTAAGAGGGCCAGTTTTGCAAAGCTGAAAGCAACTGAGCCAAATCAGCTAGCAGAAAACTTAAAAATGAACAATTGTAAACAGTTTTTAAAAGGTTTTACTAGATGTACTAGATATACTTGATTGTCCACAATCAAGAAAAAAGGCTACACTTGATTAAAAAAAAAAAACAATTCTGGCTTAGAGGGGAAGTGAGTGCAGCATCTCTGAATTTTTTTCATAAAATATTTTTTTTCATAAAATAACTATATATATAGTTAACCCTTTTACAAAGCTCTTCCTCTCAACAACTTTCTGTGATTGAATTCCAGTCTAATTACATATTGTGTAAGTTTTTATTCACTTATTTCCCACCTTTTAATGGAACACTTGTTCTCCCATTAGGATACAGCGAGAAGAGAAAAGGCCAATCTACCTTTTCTAAACCATTCATGATTATCAATATTTTTATCATGTCCCCTCTTCTTCATCTCCTAAGGTAACCAGTACCATTATTTCCAATCTCTCTCCATATGAAAATGTTTAATCTCTTTCTAGTTCTTCTTGGAACCTCTTCCGTTTCTTCCTTAGTTCTTTTTGAAATGTGGTGCCTAGTACTGCACACAGCATTCCAGATAAGACTGTAATTCTTTTTTTATATAAAAGGCATTATCTTGTGTCCAAGTCTGGAAACATTTCAGGAAAGATGTGGTCAGATTGGAGAGAATCCACTGACTCATCAAAAAAGACAAAACTTCCAGGTGTTGAACAGTGCCAATGCAGAATGCATCAAACTAGGCAGCTAAAATAGGCAGAGTTCAGGAAGAGGAAAAAAGAACTCAGCAAAACCTGTGGAACACAGTGAAACATAAAAAATAACCACAGCAAAGCTAAAGAGCACAAAAAGAGCTCACCACTGGCCATATAACCCAGAATGCTGAAAAAACAGAAATTGGAATTGGCAGGAAGGTAAATAACAGCAATATTATACATTAATCCAGCCACTGCTTCTAAGGGCACACTCCTTCGATGGAAATGATCATGAAGAAATTTGATGGAAACTAGTAAGTTGAAAGTATGACAAGGACAGTTGGTGGCACACAAGTTACGGTGTGAGGGAAGTGAGGCATTTGTGCTAAACAACCATTAACTCAATTGGCCAAAACCAAAATAGTTTAACTGAATGAAGTTGCACTCACACGCTGTAATAATATACTGAAGACTATGGGTTAGTGTGGCTGGGTCGTTGGTGGCTGAGTAGGTAGGTGAAAAGGAGGCAGGCACTGCCCCCATCTCCCAATTTTGCTCCTGGCCCAGAAACTCCAAACCATTCCTTACAGGCCATCCTTGCTATAAGTCCAAGATACGTTCCAAAAAACTTGGACTTATAGCGAAACAACTTAAAGCAGGGTGTTTTTTTTTTCCTGAGGCTGACTTCCATTGTCACAAATTGGGGGGTGGGAGGTGGCTGTGCGACTTAAGAGCCGGGAAAGGGAGGACTTATAACACATCAGTTCCTACAAGCGTCAATGACTTGAGTATTGAACAGATGTATACCAGAGCAATTTATAGCAGGGACACCCTGTATTCAAGTCCTTAAGTTTGGGTCATGGCCCCAAGAATCCACAATCCTCCTAGTTGAGACTTCTCAATAGGTTCCCCCCCATTTCCCAGAGGGGTGGGGTTAAGGGCTTACTTGCTCCCCGACTGCTGACTGGACAGGCTCTGGTCCATACCCGTAGACTGCTAAACCAGGCTCCTCCCTCCTTGCTTGTCAGCCCCAAACTGAACCAGGCTCCTTCATCTTCTCCTCCCTCCAAGCCTGGTATTGGCTGTAGATAAAGCAAGTTGGGGCTAGCTGGGCCTAAAGGCTTTCTTTAACCCATGTGATGCTAGGTCTTCCTTTCTCCACTCATCCCTCCACTTACAACCCCCTCCAACTGCATTCCAACCTCCCAGGAGAAGAAGTCAGCATTTACATGGGCCCTCCTAGCTCATTGTTGGACCCAGAAGGAGGAGGATTAGAGGGAGCGGTACCACCACATGATTCCGCAGCCAGCGGAAGGGGGCATGGTCAGTGATTAGGGTAAAGTGTATGTTCAGGATGTAATAGCAGAGTGAGTCCCCCACCCACTTCACTGCTAGCGCTTCCTTTTTGATTACAGAGAAGGCCTTCCTACTCTGTATAGGATACAACTTTCTACTGATGTATAGGATAGGGTGTTCATCACCTCCTACTATCTGGGAAAGAATGGCTCCTAGATCCATGTCAGAGGCATAAGTTTGTAACAAGAACTCCTTTGTGAAGTTGGGGCTATACAAGACTGGCTCTCAACAGAGCTGAGCCTTTAGGGCTTGAAAAGCTTCCTCACAAGCCCTGGTCCACTGGATCCTGTTTGGACTCTCATTTTTTAGAAGAATGGGGAGAGGGGCCACAATGAAGGAGAACCCTAGGATGAAGCAGTTATAGTAACTGGGTAGCCCCAGAAACTGGCATACTTGTTTTTTGGAAGACAGAGAGGCATACCACTGGAGGGCTTAGACCTTTCTGGTGATGCATTGGATAGTGCCCTTTCCCAAAGTGTACCTAAAATAGGTGGTTTCTTCCCTCCTGAGGTGGGATTTAGCAGTGTTCGCTGGCAGGCTGTCCTCTGAGTCACTATAGCACTGCAGCCACATGTTGCAGTGTCAGTGACGGCTATAGCTGACCACGTCCTCTAAATAAGTAGCCATATACTGGCTGTGGGGGAGAAAAACATGGTCCATTAGCTGCTGAAATGTGGTGACTGAGATGTGCAACTCAAAGGGCATGGTTTGGAACTGGAAGAGTGTAAAGGGGGTGGAGAATGCCGTCTTCTCTTTGTACTCTGGGGTTATGTGTGTGGTGGTGGAAGGGGGTCTGCCAGTACACTTTGGTTAAGCCCAGAGTGCTGATGTACTCTGCCTCTCCAAGCTGATCAAGCAGCTCATCCACCCAGGTCATTGGGTACACACTGAATTTTGACACTGCAATCACCTTACGGAAATCAATGCAAAAGTGGGTGCTCCCATGAGGCTTGAGGACTAGGACCCTGGGTTTTTCCATTTGCTGAAGGATTCCTCAATTACCCTCAATACCAGCACTGACTGGCATTCCTGTTTTATTGTTTCCCTTAACTTCTGGGGAAGGAGCCAAAGGTTCTCCTGTACCCTAGCCCCTGGATCTGTCTGGATGTGATGGGCCGCCAGATGAGTTCGGCCTGGGTTAATCTAAAAGACTGATGAGAAGGTAGCAATCAGTTTTTGTGCCTCATGTTTCTGTTTGGGAATGCTCTCTTCCACATCACCAGTACATTTTACTATTACCAAATCTAAAGGTTACTCTACTTAAAAAGTAGATTTCCCTTTCTTCATGCCCTGCCAAAGCCTTCCACTGTAAACAAAAATATTTGCTCTACAGTTTTAAGAAAAAGGGGGGCATCACAAACTGCACATGCACTCAAAAGGGCCATGGCTGCATTCATTTCTCCAGCTTTGGGGCACAGACCTTTTTCATTTAAAGGACCCCACTGCATGAGGGTAAGTGGGTTTCCACTGCATATACTGCATCCTACATGGGAATTATCTCCAATTAGTTTCCAAAGAAATGTCTGCTACCATAGGAGAAAAAAATGCTTTTGGACTCCACTGTAATTTCCCTTATCTATTGGGGTGGATGGGAGGATGGGATCTGTGATGGAGTTTCTTCTAACCCTGGTCTATCACAGCAGGAAGCTACATCTAATTCTTATCACTAGAGCCCTGCAAATTTGTGGATATCTACTTTGTATCCATGGGTATCTGCATTTGTGGATGTGGATATCCACAACTCATTTTTTGAAGATATGAATGTGGATACAAATTTTGTATCTAGAACCCTGCAAATTTGCAAATATCCATGGGTATTTGCATCTGCAGATGTCAAAATGCAGATATCTGTGGCTCATTTTTGCCGATACAAAATTTCTATCTTCATCTGTACCCACACAGGGCTGTGCCAATCACCAATAAGAAGGCCCAATAGTAGAGCTTCAAACACGGGAGGTCTCTCCTCCTGGGGACTGGTCCTCTTGATAGTCTTCCCTGGGAGAAGGTTCTGCTAGCAATGTATCAAAGGTCTTGCTAAGATTAAAGTTTTTTTCATGGGTATTTTTAGTAATAGTCCGACTCGTTGCATGCAATAAACAAAAATTCACAGAAGCCCACAACCTGTCATTGACTTTTACTAAGAATACCCTGGTGAGGGAAGGAGAGACTAACATTTAGAGCCCCACCTGCTGGCTGCTGTTCCAGCCCCTTGCCACTTCTGTGGCACTGATCCAGGCCCAGGGACTACTCCTGCCACTCCATTGGTCCTGGGGGCTTCTGACCCAACAGATGATGCTCTGGGGTGCGGGCTAACACTACTCCTGTGGCAAACTGAAGCCAAAGATGTCAGTCTGTTTAAGTCAGAGAATCCAGGACCTCAGTGACAGAATCAGATAGTTACTTATTGCATTAGGAGAACAGTCAAATAGCCCCCCCTTAAAGTCATCCCATTTTGGGTGCAAGCAAAAAGTTTGTCTACCCTAGGAAAAGTTTTCAAGATTAGATAAGGATTACTTAAAAGATCATAGTGAGTCCCAACCTATGCTTAACCATTTTTCTTAGTTTAGCGGTAACTTGCATTAAAACTGTCTCGATGTTAAAATTCAAAGACAGCTCAAAGTTAACATGCTGGAATGGATCTCAGTTATGTTCAGAAATAGAGCAAGAAATGAACTGGATGCATTATCCAAAAGGATATCAAGTTAGTTATTTTGAATTTGTGTTAAGGAATGCACCATAAAACATGTCACTTTCTCAATCACAATGGCAGAATTTTATGTAAATATAGCTATTATAAGAAATACATATATTTAATGTGGTCTTTATGCACTATGTTAACATTTACTGACTCTCTTCCCTGTGGATTCTTGTAAAATGCATTAAGTGTTTCTTATTCTTTTAACACTTGAGAATTGTATGGCAAGTATATATAATACAATGGACAATAAAATATCCTCTTTCCCATCACTAATTATCAGAGAATATGGTGTGCTAAACCTCTTCCTGAGGATTTTCAGTTAGATCAAGATGAATATTAATATTCTGTATTTAATTTTTATTGAAATAAGTAACATTATTAACAGAGCAGAACTACTGATGCCAAATATTTTTTTGCACTCTACTGCTGCCACTAGCTCCCTTTTATTCAACTATGATATCATGTGTATATTTTTTCTATTCTTAAAGTATTTGTCAGGGATAGTGCTGAAATGAAAAAGTAACCAAAGGTTTTCTGGCTAACCAGAGTTTAATAGATATTTACATAGAAATTCTTCATAACAAACATCACCTATAATTTTTTCAACTTACTTTTTTATTAATTTCGTCAAGCATTTCTGTTCTGATCCAACATATAAATGTACTAAAAGAGCTTTGCTCTCTAGTGCATCTATTTTTAACATAGGAATATAATTTCCATTTAGCACTGTGAAGAAAGTGAAAAAGCAACTTCTGGATTCACAGCAAAGGAAAATGATGTGTACATATTTTTGGAGACTGCTCCAAATCATCACTTTAAATCAGAACAACAATAGATCACCCTTAAAACATAACCACAATTCTGCATGAGCAGCAATAAAAGATTCATCCTCAAGGTTATGCTCCATAGTAAGAAATGCAGTCACAGTAAATATGGGCCAGATTCTGCTCTTAATGGAGTTACTCCAGATATACATCAGTAAGGGAAAAATCTAATCTTGTATATTAACTCTTACAAAGGAAATACTCCGAGGGTAAGAAGAGATGGGAGAATTAAATGTATAACCTTCTTATGTACTGAGAAAGAATCCAGCTTGCACTTTTACCTCTGTTTTTAACCCCTACAGAGGTCTCACTAGATAGCTACTCACATGTGGACAGAGGAGAAAGAAAATGGAAACTGAGCTTCTAGAAGAGTTATGCAGAATAATACAAGCTGAAAAGTATGGCAAAATCTATTCATACACAGAACATTAAGGCAAGGGTGCCACTTCAGATTTCGGTTGGGGGGAGGGCAACTTTAACCACAATTCCGGGGGCTATTAAGGCATTAGATAACTCTAGTTTTCTGACATATAATTTAGCAGATAGCTGTCAGGGGCCCTGTATCTAATTCCTATACAAGAGAAAGACAAATGGTAGACCCACTCAGTTCTAATAACATGCTTGACATCTTGTGGCAAGTCACTTAAGGGACATTGTTAGGTTTAAAATGTTAATGTATATTCTAACTTTGTTACTAACTGTGAAAAAAGCGAGCAACCTTGTCAGAATTCCTGAGTTCTATTTCAGCTCTGGGAGAAGAGTGGGTTCTATTGCATTACAGCAGGGGCAGATACATCTGCATTCTACGTAAGAACATAGAATGTCCATGCTTGGAAAGATCAAAGAACCATCTAGTCCCGTATCCTGTCTTTTGACAATAGCAAATACCAGGTCTTTCAGAAGGAATGAACGCAACATGCAATCACTGAGCGATTCGTACTGTCATCCGTTCCAGGCTGGCAAACAGAGGTCAGGGACATACAGAACATGATGTTGGATTTCTGTCCATGCTGGCTAATAGCCATTGAAGGACTTATTCTCAATGATCTTACCTAGTTTCCTTTTGAATCCTGTTTCAGTCTTGGTCTTCACAATATCCTCTGACAAAAAGTCCCAAAGGCTGATTGAAGAAATACCTGCTTTTGTTGGTTTTAAATCTTCTGCCTATTAATTTCATTGAGTTACTCCTACTTCTTGTGTTATTTAAACGAGTAAATAACACTTCCTTGTTCAATTTTTCCACATCATTCATGATTTCACAGACCTGTCATACTTCCCCCTTAATCATCTCTTTTCCAAACTGAAAAATCCCAGTCTTTTTAATCTTTCCTCATATGGAATGTGTTCAGTATTCCTAATTTCTGTTGCCCTTCTTTATACCTTTTCCAAATCCAATATATCTTTTTTGAGATGGGGAAATCAATCATGAACACAGTATTTGATATATAGGCATGTCATTGATTTACATATGATTTATTTGTATTGGAGACAATATGATATTTTCTGTCTTATCTATCCCTTTCTTAGTGAATTCCAGTATTCTGTTAGGGTTTTTTTAATTGTGTTAATAAATAGTCATGGAGCAGATATTTTCAGACAACTATCCACAATGACACCAATATCTCTTTATTGATGGGTTCAGCAGTTTTAAACCCCATCATTTTGTATGTGCCAGCAATCTGGTTCCATTTTGGTTTAGGCAGAGCCCATCATTCTTCTATAAGCTCCCTCTTGCCCAAAAGTTTCCCCAGTTCCTCATAAATCTAAACCTTTCCTGCCTACACTATCATCTCATTCTTTATCAGAGGCAGCAGCATAGGGTGACAGACAGCCGGTCCATGAGGGGAGCTGGGTTTTAATACAGAGGCAGCAGCGCAGAGTGGCAGGGGGCTCTCCAGGAGTGGGGCCGAAGTGCACTGCCTGCTGGCCCCGCCCCAAGGGACTACAGAATAGTCTACTGATAAGAAATCATAAGGTCTCTCGACTATTCAATTAACCGATACTTAATATCCCTAGATGTTAGTGTATAGTCAAGTAAATGATTACTTGTGAAGCCTGGGCTTATCGGTTAATCCTGTTGACGCACTCCCCCCTTGCTGACTCTGCATCAGGCTCTTTAAGCAGGCTCCACACAATCATTGGATCTACCTGCCCCCTCGCCGTGCTGCTGCCTGCTTCCGATTGAGGGGAGTAAGGGTGGGGGAGCAGGCTGGAGCCAACATGCATGGAGAGCTGGCTTTCAAGCCAGCTCCCGCACATGTATTGACTCCCATGGACCCGCCTGCCCCCTACAGAGGTGGGGGGAGGGGGAAGAGGCAGGAGCTGGTGATGGGAGGAGCCAGCTTAAAAGTCAGTTCCCCCAAGCATCAGCTCTGCAATGCTACCTGCTCTCCCCCCGGCCCCTGCGCTGCTGCTTCCAATATCAGAGGCAGCAGCATGGGGTAGGGGGCAGGGAAAGCTGCCACGAAGCAGCCCCTGTCAGCAGGGTGGTCTGAGCTCCCTGCAGACAGAGACTACTCCACATCCCATGGAGCAGCCTTTGTCCGTGGCAAACCTGGGGTAGAGGCTGCTTTGCAGCAGCAGCCCCTGTCCACGGAGCGTCCAAGCTCCGCATGGACAGAGGCTGTTCAACATCCTACAGAGCACTCGTTGTCGGTGGGGAGCTTGGACCCCTCACAGACAGGGGATGTTGCTAGCCCCCACTGCTGCCTCTATATCAGGGGCGGCAGTGCAGGGCAGCAAGTATCCGATTCGCGAGGGTAGCTGGTTTTTAAACTTGCTCCCCTCGCAGACCAGCTCTCAACTTCCACCCCACACTGCTGCCTCTCTAATAGAGAGACAGCAGCGTGGGATGGCAGGGGGCTCCCTGGGAGTGGAGCCAGAGTGTACTGGCTGATGGTCCCACTCCTCCCCCGCCCCCCGGGGACTATTTAATAGTGGCGTAACTGCTAAAATTTCAATTACACAGTATCTAACATCCCTAATCCAAAATATGAGCTTAGTAAACAGGCGAATATATAGTGGATATTTGCAGGGCTCTAAATATAAGCTGTGTGTTGATCCTTGAATGACAGCATATTTGCTCATTTATAGAACAATCTACCTTCTTGCTCTGTTGCATCTCAGCTGACACACAGTTAATGGTAGCACACTATAACTCATTTAAGGAAGGGTTTGTATTGTTTTAAGAGCTGTTAATCCCTGAAATGTCACTAAAGTTTGAAAATCAAGTTGGGCATGATTTTCTTGACAATTTGTACCATTCCTTATGAATACTGCACATCCGGCCTCATTTACATTGTAGCACTATATAGAAACAATGTACTCTTTCTGCCTTTGACTATTCTTCATTTAAAGCTAGATATAAACACACATCTCTATATTTTACTGTGAGCTACATTGTGACAGTGCACCTCCATATTCTTTAAGGAAATATACTTCTGAATATGAATGTGCCTAACGCAAATATGCTTTATGAAAATGTGGCATGTAACCTGTCATTGAAAAGCTTGTAATCTGCTGAATTTATATACTCTATTTGTATGCATATATCATTCCTGTATGTGACGTTAGACATATGATGTATAAACCTGTTTATGTAGCTAGATATGCTAATGAAGGCCCTTAGCAGTACTCAAGGAACTTAGTGGCCTGGTACTCAATACAGTGGTCTATGAATAATAGTCTTGTTCTTCCTGTAAGCCTCGACTAAGTTGGTCCTGCCAAGACATGTAGCCAGGTCACCTGATGCTGGAATCCATTTTGGATGTGGTATTTTTCCAAGGGGGAGGGAAAAGGTTGAAACTGAACACAAAGTATTCCCACCATGGGCAAAACCTATTTATAGGCAGAAAGCCACATAACAGGTGCAGTTGCCAGACACCAGGATCCCCCCTGTTTATGTAGCTAGATATGCTAATGATCATGTCCAAGCTAGGAGTCTTCCTCACTTATAAGAAGAGATCATTAAAACTACCGATAGGGTAAGAAATTGTATGTATCAAGTTTCTTAGAGTATTAAGCTTAGCTGGTATATTTTGTTTTAGTTTGCTTAGTAGCTGATTTTGATCTGCTTGTTATCACTTTCAACCACTTACATTCTACTTTTTATTTTTAAAAAGATAATGTTTGTTTATTATTAAACTCGGTGTAAATAATTGCTACAGGGGAGGGAGGAAAGGGAGTGATGACTGTGGATCTCTCTCTCTCTAATTGATAAAGAGGGTAAACAACTTATACGCTTGCTCTGTATAAAACTTTTATGCACAACAACAGGGATTTATCTGGGGTTCTGGTGTGACAGTCTTCCCAGAGCTGAGCTGCTCTCAGTATCTGTGTTGCTCTGCTATGGGCTGTCACAACACTGTGCCATCACTGAGGGAGACCAGAGGTGCTGACTCAGCAGGAAAGTGTGATGGGGTACCCCAGAGGGCAGGTAGGCAGGCTCAGTGATAAAATCAGCCCATCAGGTGACAGTCAGGGGGATCTCTGTAACTGACACCATGCAATACATGCATTTACAACAAATATATCTAAAATTAGCTGATTATAAACTCTTAATTCTAATAGTAAACATTGCATTTTTTGAAACTGTCAAAGTATTAAGACATCTGCATCAATTTTTCTCTCAGCTATCAATTACATAAATTAACAATTTCTTAAAAATATTAACTTTTGAAAAGGCTCATAAAAATGTGATAAATATCTTTCCCCTCCATCTGCTAATATTAAAAGTTTATGTATAAAACTTTTGATCCAAGTGATAAATTTAATAAAGATTTTAATAATCAAGATAATAATCACAATCAGTGTTTAACTATTCTAATATGGGTCAGATAGAGGGTGTAAGACAATGACCGTTTCTGTAAAAATTCCATATACCAAGTAGATCTCAACAATTTTTCCCTTTGCTATTTTTTCCTCTTTTGGGTTTTATTTGGTGTTGGGTCTGCTAAAGCTCTAGATCAACTCATGAACAATAGTAGTGTATGTCCCAAAGTAGAGATTAATCTTTCAAAGACAGACTATTTGGAGTTTCACTTGTTCATATGGTGTTTACAGGACTTTCATCTATTCCATTCCTGTCTCTCATTCTGCTAATTATTTTTCTTCATAAACATCTCATCCATTGTTCATCATGGCATTTGTGCTATACAAACACTGACTTTAGCTGTGAAGGCAAGTAGCTTCTTGTAAGTGAACAAAAGCCATCGTCCTAGTTACTACTGAAAGAAAAAAGTAAGAAAAAAAATTTACGTACAGTGAAACCTTTGTTATCCAGCACTCTTTTAACCAGAAAGCTTTGTTAACCGGAATTTCCCTAAGCCACAATACTTCACATCTTCAGGCGCACAGGCCTGGCTTGGTTTACCATGATTGGCTTAACAATTTTTTATTTAAGTAGTACTAATCATCTTTAATTCAAAATAGAAATGTGAGACCAACTGCCTCACACTACAAAACTACCAATATTAAAAACTTGAGTTTTACTATTACTGTCCGTTGATTTTTCCTAGGTTGATGGGACTCTCAGATAACCGGAATGCCCTAATCCCTGAGCGTGCCAGATAACACAGGTTTTACTGTATATCTATGGTGCATGTAGCCCATGCTTACTCCAAGTTTGTGAATCCCAAAGCCATTCCTGCTCCCAGGTTTACTGCATAAGAGCAACCAAATACTATTGATAAGCCTTTAAGATAAATCAAAGCAAGGCTTCGAAACTTTCAAGTCACATATAAGCTGGGGCCAAGATGAAAAATAAAGATGGAGAAGACAGAACACAACATGAGGTTCAAGGTAACACTAGTGAGAAACGTGGTAAATCTGAAACATTTTCCCACCTCTACATGTTCTTTTTCCCCTATTTCATTCCAGAATCTTTAGGAGAGTAGATACCGGCTACTTCCTAGTCCTCATTCCTGACCACAGTAAAAGAAGCAGGCGATGGCACATCTGAGGAAGTGAGTTGTGCCCACGAAAGCTCATGATATCATCTACATTTTTTGTTAGTCTCTAAGGCACTGCAAGACTATTTGATGTGTTTTAAGTTTTTCCAGTTACAGACTTACACGGCTACCCCTCTGAAAATCTTGTGATATTGTCCTTGATATTTTAATATAGTTTTCCTGATGCATATTAATTAAAAAACATGAAATGAAATGAAATGTAGGGTCAAGCAGCTGGTATAAAAGACTGTACCTTCATCCCAAACTGAGGCAACAGAAATATTTTTATAATATACTGTAAAAGGGCAATGCAAGGATCATTAATATATCTGTATTGGCAAAAAATGCAATTCTTTGAAGAGCTATCATATTTGATGGCAGTTATTTAGAACAGAACAGGAAAAAATAGCCTTGCTCTAATGAGGGTGTAGTTTACAAGCTAAGCACTGGAAGGGCAGCATTCAATGAAAAGTACCTTTTTAAAAATATTACTGAAAAAAATAAGTACCAAATTTTGCATAGCTATATCATTAAAAATAAAAAAATTACCTAACAAACGAAGCTGCCATCTCAGCTGTGATCAACTGAGACCGTAGGCAAGCCAATATTATTCAGCATTTTAGTGCCTGAGACAGGCTGGAGACTTCCTAGTGTCCCATTCTTCCCAGTCCCTATTCACCTGACTCCTCCCAATCCTTCACTTCCCATCTAGCTCCATTTATACTCTTGTCCTTATTTATACCCCTCCTCATTAACCCCCCTAACTACACTCCAATGCCTCCTCTCTGTTTCCACCTACTCTTCCCTAACATATTTTCTTTTCAAAAATAGTTTCAGTGCCTTCTGAATAGTCACTTGTACTCACATTACATTTCCCCAAAATTAAAATGCTCCTTTGAAAGAGGCATATTGGAGCAACATGCCATTATTATTATTATTTCAAATTTCTGCTCTGGGTTGGATTTCAAATGACAATGATTATGGGGAATGCAGGTGCATTGGATAGAACATTTCCTGAGACACACATAGGTCCTGTGATTCTTAGGGGCCTTACAACACTGAGCTTTCCAGCTCTCTGAATATGTGTAATATAATCCATTAGGTGCTCAAGCTTTGCTTGCCAGAATGCTTAGCTGGAGAAGCCAACTGTTTTGCTAATAATTTAATTTGATTTACCCAAACAGGTTAATAGATGTTATGCACTTATTATAGTAATAAGGGATGTGAATGGTTAACCAATTACGGTTTACCAGCAGGGGCTAGAGCAGTCCCCATGCCTGCTGCGGGCAGGAGGCTGCTCTAGCTCTCTGGGCCTGCTACGGATGGGGTGGAGGGGGCACTCCAGACCAGCCAAAGCAGTCCCTGACTGCCCCTGTTTAATCGGTTAACTAATTAAAGGGAATTTTACATCCCTAAGAATAATCCTCAACCATTGTGAGAATCTGGTACAATTTCAGCCCTTACATCTTCATATCTTTCTGTGTACAAAAATTGGTTAACAGAGTAAGTGAACTTTAAGAAAAGCTGTTTTTTTCCTGGTAACTGAATCTTAGGAACCTTTTGTTCAAATGGCCACAAATTTAGTTCACTGACCCAAACTATGCACTCTTCTGAGGCACACAATTTCAGGACAATCCAATTACCCCTAAAGATTTTAGACACTTTGAATAATAGCACTATAAACAGAAATCTGGTCTTAACCTTAACTATATTTATCAAACTATGTCATCAGACTAGACTTCCTGCTAGGAAATATAGTCAGGAAAAAAGGCAATAATCATTAATACACACCAGAACATGAGAAGATAGCAAAAACAGGAAGATGGCTCTAAAAACAGTTTGGAAATTGCTTTTATTTTCTTAATGAAAGCTTTCTGGAAAGTAATTAGACTTGATCAATACACTTCTTTACAGACATTGAATGATGATTTTTGTTGGAATCTAAAAGCACATAAGACTCCTAAGCATCTAATAATCCCTGAAGTGCTCAGACAGAAATATTCCAACACAAAAGGTTACATCGAAGCCTCCATGTATATTGGAACACACACTCTTTTGATACCTTCATATTAGATGCCTCTGTTTCCAGTTTTGTGAGATGATTTGAGTTGTCCTCTAGTTCTTGTCGAAGGTTTGAGTTCTCCATCTTTAGCGCCTCAACTTGCTTTAACAACTGATCATATGAAGCTGCAGCCATCCTGGGCTACCCCTGAACCTAAAAAATACAACACAATATTTTTCATCCAAGTGTTTCAGAAAAAATCATTGTGAAGTTTGAGGCAATGCTACCTTTCTTCTTCCTCAGTTCTCATGTTTTCAATTACAGTCACTATGACAAATTCTAGGAAGAAAGACTTAAAAGTTGTTGGAAGCTTTATTTTTGCTAAACTTAAATATATATATAAATTGATTAGATTTCAGCTAGGAAACAGTTATTTAGATACATGATGCAATATCCATCGCTATGGCTGCTGTACAAGAAGTTAAACACAAACGTGGAAGAGACATGAAGTAGGGGAAAATTTTGTTGCATCTAAAAAGCTTTGTCTACTATGCAATGCAGCTTTTAGCCTCAGTGCTGTGTTGCTAAAAGTCAGTGTAAATGCTGTTTGTCAGCACTTTTGCCAACAAAAAACTTCCACCTCCCATGAGTGATGTTTGCTTTGTTGGCAGGAGAGCACTCCTATGGACAAAGCGTTGTTTACAGTAGCCCTTGACATTGCAAAGCTTTTGTTGTTTGGGGGAGGAGGGGAGGGGAATGATTTTTTAAGCACCTGTGAATGAGAAAAGCTTTGCAGCTCAATTGCCAGTATAGAACAAAGCCTTAGTTTTATGAGAATAAAAAAATAACATAAGTGGAAAGAAAAACACTCTAGGTCAGTGGTTCTCAAAGTGTAGTCCATGGACCACTAGAAGTCCACCGCTTGTGCTCAGCCCACCTCCATCCTCACCCACAGCAGGGAGCCTGCACTGCAGTTCCAGCCTTGCGGTTGCCACACAACCACAGGGATGGAGCACCAGCTCCAGCTTCCCACTCGGAGGGCACAGGTTGTGAAAAAAAGCCCCCACCTTCCCCACAAGATTGGCTCGCAGAGAGAGAGATAGCAGCTACACATGCTGCTGCTTCCCCCCTCTCAACCCTGCTGGGGGAATGGCAGTGCAGTGCTGTGCTGTCTGGAGGCTTTCCCTGCTACTCCCATTGGCCGGCCAATGGGAACAGTGGGAGGCCATGCTTGGGAGTGCAAAGCCAGGTAAGAACCCCCTCTCATGCCCAGACCCCGCACCCCAACCCCCCTCCCCTCCAAGGCCCCATATTCTCAGCTTGCGCCTGCACCCGCCCCATGGTCAGACACCCTACCCCCTGCCTGTTCCTGCACCCTACCTCCCACAGCGACCTCGCACCCTCACCCCCTCCTGCACTCAACCTTCCACCCAGATCCTGCCCCACCCTATCCCACTCACTGGCAGCCCTGTCCTACACACTCAACTCCTCATTTTTGTCCCCACCCCAGAGCGTAAGGTGGTACACAAAATCCACTAACTCTGGAACCCCAGAAAAGTAAATTTGGACTATGGGAAGTGCTGAAACTCAGTCCTCCCTGTCCTTTCCCCTCGCCCCATGGGGCTGGAGCACCAGAGGAGTGAGCTGTCTCAGTTGGGGACATCAGTGAGGGTTGGGAGGCTTGGGGGGAGTTTTTTTTGCTTCTCAGTTGTGTGGACTTTTCTATGGGCCAGTGGTTAATTTAAAACTTGCTCTTCCACTTCTCTCTCAGATTTACTCAACTAAGCCAGCAAGCCTCAGAGCTGAACTTAAAAATTGACTTGTGCTGACCAATTTTAATTGCCTCAAATTACTACTGTTAACCAGAAAGCCAATAAAAACATTCAAGTGGATTCTCAAAACACTGAAGATTCACTGAAAGCTGAGTGTGTTGTGGAAGCGTAGTTTTCATTTAGGTGGAAAAGCATTTGATAAGTCCCAAGATTGTTTTGATCTTTTGGAACAAACATTCCAATTTTTCATTTTAAAATGACTTCATTTAGAAATTTATTTTATATTATTTTTAGTTAAAGTAAAAAACAGAACAAACAATTTTGATAGACATGAAGTCACTTTATACATATTTTCTTTCACTGTTTCAGGCTTCAGCTATTGCATTGTTCTCTGTCCTATGGTTCTGGTTACCGATACTCTATTCCCTGATTGCAAGATGGCCTGTAGATCAAAACTCCAGCTGCCCAGCACCTAGCTCCAGTGCATAATACAAGGAGCAAGTAGAAATCCAATTAATTCCTTTTGTGAGGAAAGCTGGAGACCAACAGGTGGCTACAGCGTGGTTCTAGAAGGGTAGACCAACATTTCAGGGTCCTCGTAACAGCACATTCCTTGGGAGAAATGCTGAATTCTGTAGCACCTTGGAAAAAATGCCAAATTCCTCAGTCACAGAGGTAAGCTACGACTTGAGTCTGGCTGCAAATGGTAATAATACACTGGTTCATATTTTGAAGAATGCCTCCACAACCCCTGTAAGGTACCAAGACCAGACTTTAGACAAGTTATAAAGTTCTATTACCGAGTATAGAATCATAGAATACTAGGACTGGAAGGGACCTCGAGAGGTCATTGAGTCCAGTCCCCTGCCCTCATGGCAGGACCAAATACTGTCTAGACCATCCCTGATAGACATTTATCTAACCTACTCTTAAATATCTCCAGAGATGGAGATTCCACAAACTCCCTGGGAAATTTATTCCAGTGTTTGGACACAATACTCCAACTGAGGCCTTAGAAGCGCAGAGTAGAGCGGAAGAATGACTTCTTGTGTCTTGCTCACAACACACCTGTTAATGCATCCCAGAATCATGTTTGCTTTTTTTGCAACAGCATCACACTGCTGACTCATATTCAGCTTGTGGTCCACTATAACCCCTAGATCCCTTTCTGCCGTACTCCTTCCTAGACAGTCGCTTCCCATTCTGTATGTGTGAAACTGATTGTTCCTTCCTAAGTGGAGCACTTTGCATTTGTCTTTATTAAACTTCATCCTGTTTACCTCAGACCATTTCTCTAATTTGTCCAGATCATTTTGAATTATGACCCTATCCTTCAGATTAGTTGCAACCCCTCCCAGCTTGGTATCATCTGCAAACTTAATAAGCATACTTTCTATGCCAATATCTAAATCATTGATGAAGATATTAAACAAAGCCTGTCCCAAAACAGACCCCTGCGGAACCCCACTTGTTATACCTTTCCAGCAGGATTGTGAACCATTAATAACTACTCTCTGAGTACGGTTATCCAGCCAGTTATGCACCCACCTTATAGTAGCCCCATCTAAGTTATATTTGCCTAGTTTATTGATAAGAATATCATGCGAGACCGTATCAAACGCCTTAGTAAAGTCTAGGTATACCACATCCACCGCTTCTCCCTTATCCACAAGACTCGTTATCCTATCAAAGAAAGCTATCAGATTGGTTTGACATGATTTGTTCTTTACAAATCCATGCTGGCTGTTCCTATCACCTTGCCACCTTCCAAGTGTTTACAGATGATTTCCTTAATTACTTGCTCCATTATCTTCCCTGGCACAGAAGTTAAACTAACTGGTCTATAGTTTCCTGGGTTGTTCTTATTTCCTTTTATAAATGGGCACTATATTTGCCCTTTTCCAGTCTTCTGGAATCTCTCCGGTCTCCCATGATTTTCCAAAGATGATAGAGGAGGTATCTGAGCCTCTAGCTATCAGCTCCTTGAGTATTCTAGGATGCGTTTCATCAGGCCCTGGTGACTTACAGGCATCTAACTTTTCTAGCTGATTTTTAACTTGTTCTTTTTTTATTTTATCTTCTAAACCTACCCCCTTCCCACTAACATTCACCAAGTTAGGCATTCCTTCAGACTTCTCGGTGAAGACTGAAACAAAGAAGTCATTAAGCATCTCTGCCATTTCCAAGTTTCCTGTTACTGTTTCTCCCCTCCTCACTGACCAGTGGGCCTACCCTGTCCTTGGTCTTCCTCTTGCTTCTAATGTATTTATACAAAGTCTTCTTGTTTCCCTTTATTCCCGTAGCTAGTCTGAGCTCATTTTGTGCCTTTGCCTTTCTAATCTTGCCCCTGCATTCCTGTGTTGTTTGCCTATATTCATTCTTTGTAATTTGTCCTACTTTCCATTTTTTATATGACTCCTTTTTTATTTTTAGATCATGCAAGATCTCGTGGTTAAGCCAAGGCGGTCTTTTGCCATATTTTCTATCTTTCTGACACAGCGGAATAGCTTGCTTTTGGGCCCTTAATAATGTCCCTTTGAAAAACTGCCAACTCTCCTCAGCCGTTTTTCCCCTCAGTCTTGATTCCCATGGGACCTTACCTATCAGCTCTCTGAGTTTATCAAAATCAGCCTTCCTGAAATCCATTGTCTCTATTTTGCTGTTGTCCCTTCTACCCTTCCTTAGGATTGTGAACTCTATGATTTAATGATCACATTCACCCAAGGAGCTAGCTGTTCTTACTGTTAAGTAGTAGTCTTGCAGCTGGACTCTCCAAATAGAAACAGAAACAGAAGTTTGGTTCACAGACCTAATTTTATAAGAAAGAATCCAAAAGTTGTATGAAGGAAGAAGTTATGTAGTTTTCTGCTCCCTGAAGTACTTCAAACAAGCAAAATCAATTCAACTGAATATTGCCTACCTCTATATTGACTATGTCAATATTCATCTGTTTCCCTCAGCTACCTGAACCAAGGAACACATTTTCATTACAAATTAACTTTTCTTTCAGTTACAGAAACCATTTTGTTAAAAAGGAACATAAATAATGAATCTTCACATAGAAATGCAGACAATGTAAGATAACAGCATTTCAGGCAAATACATCTGTTTTGGCTTTAATTCTTATAATTCAAAATACTTTACAATGAGCATGAATATTAAATAAACAGGGCCCTACCAAATTCATGGCCATGAAAAACACAACATGGACCATGAAATCTGGTTTCCCCTCCCATGAAATCTGATCTTGGGTGTGCTTTTACCCTGTACCAGTGTTTCTTAAACTGTGTTGCACGGCACACAGTTAGAGGTGTACCACGGAGAACAATTAAAAATGGCCACCCTTAAAGGGGCAGGCGACCTTTTTTTGGTTCAATAACTTTGCCCCCAGTCCTTCTGCTCCCCCCGCCCAACCTGGTGTTCCCCATAAAAAAGCATTATTGTTTGGTGTTTCTCGGTTTAAGAAACATTGCCCTACACTATATAATTTCTATGAATTTCATGAGGGAGATGAGCATTTCTAAAATTTTTCAAGTTTATTTTCGGGGAGAGTTGCAATATTGTCACCTTTATTTGGTAGCTGCCTTTATAGTGCGGTAGCCAGAGAGTGGCAGCTGTTAGCCAGGCACTCAGTTGTGTAGGTAGCACCTCACCAGCAGCAGCTCTCCCTTCAGAGTTGGGCTTCTGGTCAGCAGTCGCTGCTCTCCAGCTCCCCCTGCTCTGAAGGCAGCACTGCTGCCATCAGCACTGCAGAAGTAAGGGCAGCAGCACTGCAAACCCTCTCCCAATAAGCTTGCAAGCCGCCTCCCAACTCCTTTTTGGGTCAGGATCCATATAATTACATGATGGTTAAATTTTAAACTTAAATAGCTGAAATCACAAAATTTATTATTTTTAAAATCCCATGACTGTGAAATGGACCAAAATGGATTGTGAATTTGGTAGGGCCCTATAAGTAAATCTTAGATTTAAAAGCAAAAGTGTTAACTAGGATGCATAAACTACATATTAATCCTGTGTGAACAGCAAATTTATGCTTTTACAGCATAAAAGAAACTAGACTATGTAAATTTTTACTGTATTCTTCATACCAGAGTTTAAATTAGTCCAACTATTAAATACAAAATAAAAAAGCTGTGTTTTCATTACTCGGTGTTCTTGAGAGTCTGTCAGCCCTAACAAAGGAGGGAAGAAAGGGTAGAAAAAGTGTGGCACAATGGAAAGGGATTTCCTCTGTTTACTATCATGCTATGATTTCTAAGGCATTTTAAATTGGCTACAGAAAAAATGACTGGATATGACCTTTGTGAGGTGACATTTAGGTAAAGGATGTGAGAATCCACTGCTGGCAGGTTATAATTACTTAATGAGTAATCAATCTGAGTAGTTTACAATGATTAAAATGACGCAAGTGAAAGACTCATTGTTTTGGTTAGGGATGTTAAGTAGCAATTAATTTGCTAGTCGAAGGAATATTGATATTCGATGGAATACTGATATTGGAATATTAATTTGCTAGTCGAATAGTTGATGGATATTGTTAGGGAAAGGCAGTTACAGCGATCACTTATAGGTCTCAGCACAATAGTCTTCCACCTCCACTCTGCACTCTTAAAGGGACAGAGAGGAGCTTGTGCGCAAAGATGCTGGCTCAATCTCTGGTTCCCTGCCAGGTCTCAGGACAACCCCCCTGCTGCCACTCTACATTCTGAAAGGGACAGATCAGCCGCAGCCAGTCCCATGGATCTCTCACCACAAGCCCGCCCCCTGCTGCCACTCTGCATTTTTTAAAGGGACAGAGCAATGGCAGCTGCTTAAGCTGTTGTTGCTCTGTCACTTTAAAAATGCAGAGTGCCAACAGGGGGTGAGAGAGTTGTGCTGAGAGACCCATGGGAGTGGCTGTCACTGATCTGTCCCTTTCAGAATGCAGAGTGGCAGCAGGGAGGTTGTCTTGAGACCTGTTAGGGGACCAGAGATTGAGCCAGCGTCTTTGTGCACCAGCTCCTCTCTGTCCCTTTAAGAGTACAGAGCAATGGCTGGGATGAGGGGGAGGAGGAGAAGAGTGACTGAGTAGTCAATAGTGCTACCTGATAAGCAGGAGCTCCTGCTTATCAGGTAGTCAACTATTCAACTGCTCATTCACATCCCTAGTTTTGGTTTTTAGTAAAATTATAAGAAATAATTTAAAAAATTCTAGTGTGTTTTAAAATTCAGTGTTAATGTGTTCCCAGCCAACCCAGCTTTTTGTGTAAAATGGCATTTTCATACAGCGCCCTCCACTTTAGTCTCTCAAACATTCCTAAAAACACACACACTTTAGAATTTTATTAAAAAAAAAATGAGTGTCCATATTTCAAATTTTAATACAACAAACCAATCTATTCTCTTCCACCCATGTGCTGAATACATTTTTATGCGCACTATGGCATACAAGAATGTGCACCATCAGTAGAAACAAAAAAAAACTAGTTGTGGGCACTTTGCTAATCAGCATCTGAGTCACTCCTGAGTGGCCGCACAAGGGCACTGCTTACAGGGAACACTGCAACATACCCTTATGCCACCAAAAATATATATATTCTAACCTGAGGCCAATTCATAATCCCTGTAACCCATGTATTCAGTTTTATATCCTGTTAAAGAGACCACAATTCTGCATGTTTACAATGTTTAATTACGACTTCATTTAACTGGGGGGAGGGGGGGACCACAAAAACACAGCATACATGTTATTATATAACTCTTTTAAACAAAATTTGTAACATTCTAAAAATTAAGTTGTAACATATCTCCCAGATCTCAATTATTTCCAAATTTAGGCATTTAAAAATGCCAAGCATGCTAATAACGTTAAATTGCTATGTGCAGAACAGAACTACCAGGCGTTACTGGAGTGTTTCAAATTTTCATGAGCTTTAATTTAGGAAGTGAAGCAACATTACTGGAACAGCTGTGAGATACTGGACAGATTTCTCAATTTAGTATAAACTGGAAAAAATTCTTATTGATTCAGAGGTCAGTAAAAAAAAATCAAACTTGAAATTAAGCAATTTTAGGTAAGGATATTTATTAAGAAAGCCTGGGTCAACCAAAAATAAGAGAAGTTATTTTTGCAGACTCTTTAAAACTTAATCCATTACAATCCAAATCCATAATCCACAGAGTCTTTCAAGGCACTAGTCTCAGCCCTTTAATATTAAGGAGCTGAAATAGAAAAATATTACCACTTTCTCCTTTCTGATCCATCTGCAGTTTAATAGTACTCCTGGATTGCTCTCTGACACTAAGCTCTCATATAGTAGCACCCATGAGTAATGCTTTCTACCATCTCCGGTTGGGAGGGAAAGTATTCCAATCTGGCGGATGATGACATGGCCTCAGTAACACACAGCTTTGTCGCCTCCATTCTAACTACAGCAATTCCTGGGCATGCAGCCATCAGTTCTTAGGAAATTACAACTAGTACAGAACAGCTTTTCAACAATACAGGCTACGGTGAGGCTAGCAAACTTGTCCTATGCATTTTCTACACTGGCTTCCCAGAGAACACAGTCAAGTTCAAGATCTTGATCCTCATCATCAAGATGCTCAGTGGCCAGAGGCCAGGATACCTAAAAAACAAAATCTAAAGCTCAGATGAAACTGTAGTTCCCCAAACTGCTCCTCAGACAAAACACAACTAAATGCCACAAGAGTAAAAACTCATAGCCAAACACCAGAGCCTTCTTGAGGACTGGTCCAGATGTTGGAAAGAACTCTCACAGGAACTAAGGTCTATCACAGACCTTCCCACCTTCCACTCCAAGTGCAAGGCAAGCTCTTTTAATGTTGGCATTGGTGATAAGAATACCTACCAGTGTGTGTCTATTAAAAAAAAATTACACACTACATTAATCCCGTTCCCATGGCAGAAACTGTGAAAGAATGAACCTCATGTGACAGATGTTTGTCGTGTCACTTAATGCACTGCTGGAAGACTCCTAGGTATTACAGTAATCAAGACAATATACAACCCAAAATGAAATACAACACTTTGCCCTATCCCTATGTATTTTTTCAACAATGAACTCCTATTCCTGCTTTCTCTAGCTTAGTAAGTCTGATCTTTTAATCACATTTTCAGTAACATTTTCTCTAGTACCATTTCAACCATTTGTTATTTACCACATGCTATGGAAATGGGCATTCTACTTGATCATAAATTTATCTTCTTCCATCACATCAATTTCTGCCAGAACGATCTACTCAAGATGCAATAGATAAGGCCCTGGATTGGGAGTCAGGAGACCTATATATTATTTGTGGCTCTGATGCTGACCTGATGTGTGAGCTCAGTCAAACCATTTCACATAACTTGGATTCTCAGTCTGTTGATGCTTATCCTTTGTGGAACACTTTTGTGATCTAGGGATGATGCACTAAGAACATATTATTCTCCATCTGCTCAATATTATTCATTCTCTCTACTTTAATCAGCAGATTTTCCTTCCAACTCTTCTCCTGTGAGCTACTTTTTTATTCTACTCCCAGCTTGCCTCTTGGTCATTTTGTGACCACACTATTCCCCAATGCTGTATCTCTGTACAATTAACAAAACAGTACAGGGAGATTGTATGTGAAAAATTGTATACAAACTAAACAGTGATTAGCATCGCCATCTCTCTTTCCATCAAAATGTTGCGTTTCCTTAATATTTAGGAAACGGCAGTCCCCCATTTTACTGCTGTATTCTCTTAGAAAGATAAAACCACTAGTGTTCTTTCTGACAATCTGCTTCTATGCAAAATGACCACTTTGCATAATTCAGACAGCTAAACAAAGGTCTTCAAAATCAATCTTTTTGTCCAGCACTAAACTGAAGATTCTTCAGCATCACTGCTTTATATGTACAGGCAGTCCCCGGGTTACATGGATCCGACTTACATCGGATCCCTACTTACAAACGGTATGAGGCAACCCCGCACTAGCTGCGCTTTCCCCCCCCCCCCCAGCAGACCGCCGAGACGCGCTGTGGTCCCGCCGCCACATCCTCGCGGCGAGAAAGCGCTCAGCGTCTCCTGGTCTGCTGGGCCCCCCAGCAGACCAGGGAGACGCGGAGCGGCTTTTCTCAGCAGACACCTCAGCTTGAGAATAAAGGACTGAGGGAAGTGAGGTGTGGGAGAATAAAACTGAGCTCTGGAGAAATGTTTGGCTAGAGTTTCCCCTACAATATGTACCAGTTCCGACTTACATACAAATTCAACTTAAGAACAAACCTACAGTCCCTATCTTGTACGTAACCCGGGGACTGCCTGTATTCAGCATTAGATCAGAATAAGGGCTTGTACAACTGTCAGTGTAAATATAGTAAAAGAATTGCCAAAGAAAAATACAACCTTGAATTTACAGGGCTTTTTAGATGGAAACACTAACAGACACAAATAATTGACTTCTATGAAATCTTATGAGCCTGCAATAGTCTAGTTTTGTTGGAAATCCACTAATACATTCAATATAATTTGAATAGGTGTTGTTTAAGTAGGGCAGTCATGACAGTTTGGGATATACCTGATGTTCTGAATTCTGGCTTCATAAAAATATTTCATTACAGTTCTTAAGTGATTTATCAGCCAAAACAACTACTTTTATTACCAATGACTTCACTTTTTTTAATATAACATGTTAAGAATACATAAGTCTTGATCTTGTTGCCTCAGGATTCTGACAAAACATTATAGAATGTCAAATTAAAAATCAAAATAATTTATTTTTAAAGTATGGAAATTTCATCTGACATTATCATAGGTGGAATAGTAATAATACTTATAGTTAAGGGTGGCAGCATCTTCTGTAATCCTTTGTTTTCAATTTCTTATAACCTAGATGAATTAACTGTTCAAGTTGAAATTTTTCTTATTTGGATCAAATTTTGAGAAAGTTAGAACTAAAATAGGTCAGCTATTTCAGAGACCAATATTGGTAAAATACAGTTCTTCTAAATTAAGATTTGTGCAGTTCTAAAACCTCAAGATTTGGAGTAGAAAACAGAAATTTGACAGATATTCCTGAAGTTCACAGCAGTGCCTTTCGCTGTCCCCCAGAAAATCTGACCAGATTGTAAAGTATAGAAAGTCAGTATTTGCACAAGCACAACTTTTTAGAGGTTCTTTTAGTTTTAATTCAAAATGCACAACTCATTCTCTTAAGCCCTTTGATTTCTATTTACAATAAACATGAGCTACAGTGCCAGAAGGAAAGTAGTCCAAGCCACCTTCCCTTTCCCTGTCCTTCATCAAAACACCCTATAACCCCATGGGTTAGAAGGAATCTCTGGGTTAGAAGTCACAAGTCTACCCATCTAATTCTAATTTCAACCCCTTTCTATATGAGCAAAGATTCCTTAATTTCACAGATGAAAAAAAAACAGATGACCTCAAGTGTTGTAAAGGTAACCTTTGACAGAACACAGGCCTCCACTATTGTGGACTTAAGCCTCAGCAACTTAGTTACAGTTACACTGTGGCTTGCCTAAGGTGTCATATAAAATGGGACTATTACTCTATGCCTAGCAGAGGACGTGGGATTTGGTAAACTGTCAGGTGACAGAATTGCTTTACTTTTCGGGGGGGGGGGGGGGGGTTAATTAAAAAACCTGATTTCTACACAAAAATCTCTCGATATGCCATAGGAATTGTGAAATAATAGTTACATCATCACATGCAATTTCATGCAATAGTGAAGAACAGCAGCACAGTGTGGAGGGATCTACTTGACAAGGGGAGCTAAAATTTGTAACCCTTTTTCAGGTGAATAAAGAATATGGTCATGGGAACCAGTCTTCCCTATTTATAGGGCTACATATAAAAATCTATTAGATTAATCTTGACACCCAGATTGTGAACTTAAAATGACTGAGGATAGTGACATAGTCAAGAGCAACAGAAAAATGAGACAGTGGGTAGGGCTTGGGAAAAAATGGTTTAATTTTGTCCATGTTATACTTAGGGCAAGACAACAGGAAATGTCAAAAACATAGCCTGAGATGCAGGATTTGAGTAAGACAGCCAGGCAGAAGTGGAGAAGTAGATTTGAGAGTCATCTGCACAAAGATATTTGTTGAAATCGTGCAAGTGAATGAGACTATCAATAGAAAGGGTTGAGAGAAAAAAGGAGATCTGAGACAGACTACTGTGGGATTGCTCACAGAAAATAGAATGTGCAGTGAAGAAACGCTCGGAGAGCTAAGAGAACTAAAAGGTCAGTCATGAAAGATAGAAGGACAAGACAGCAAGAAGGAGCAGTTTCTAAAGCAACAGAAAGTTAAAAAAATATGACAATGAAGTATGGGGTTCTTATATCAGAGACCTATGCACAGGCAATTCAATAGAATAGAAAGGGTAGAAGGTAGATTAGATGAGATGAAATCCATGATGAAATTGTTGAATCTTGAAGCAGCCTTTGCAAAAAGCACATGTGATGAGTGTAAAGATGAAAGAAGAAAGTAAGTATTTGAAAAAGGAGGGGGACTGCAAAAATACAAGGATAGAATGACTGAGGTATGATTGTATTGTGATTGGCACTGACTAAAGAAGAAAAAAAACGTAAAGGGGAAGGAAGTAAGGCAGAGAATAAGGGTAGAGGCAAGGGAAGCCAGCAACTGGAAAAGGATGAAGTCACCAGGGCAGAGAGCCAGCATACAGGAGAGCAGGAAACAGTAACAGAAGAGGAAAAGTGAAAGAGCAAAGGGTAGAGGAAGGAAAAGGGGGAAAAAGAAAGAATGGTGAAAAGTATGTCAATTATCACAGTTTTACTGGTCTAAAACATATAGCATGCATTCCCAGTATTTTATTTCTGTTAAAGATTTTCCCCTATTCCATTAGTTTGAGGATGGAGAAATTGAATAGAAGAGGTCAGTAGAATATTCGTAAGATTGAGGTCAAATAGCTCTATGCTAATGAACATGTAACTATCAGCTTATTAAAAACAAACCATTATCATGGGTTTTCCCCTTGCATTTTAGGTCATAGCTATATTTTAGAACACTACATTTCAAAGGTTGAAAATCTATTAAGGATCCATGAAGTAATATTATATTGTCAAATACAATTTCCATCTTACCATCAATAAGAAGGGAAGACAACTGGATATGAAATTAGAATTTTTTTAAGAGTAAGCATTTAATGAACTTATTAGTTTAATACAAATTTTAGGCTGCGTGTCTGTTCTGAGAAGAAAACTTTTTTCAACTGGTAAACACAAGAAGGGGCACGGAAATTGCTACATGCAAAGTCAGTGTTAGGACACCAAAAAGTTTATTTTAACCTAAAATGCTGATTTTGGTATTTAAAGTTGGCGATTGAAAGAATTTTCAGTCAGCCACTTGCTCCATTTTTCTCTCAAAGCAGCTTCACATTGCAAATGTAACACACTTTTCTAAGTATTTACTTAGCCCTCATCAACACAATATCTATTGGGAGTGCCTCCAAAATACTTAAAAATAAAGAAAACACAGGCCAGGAGAAATATTTTATTAGTCTTTTTGTTTGGCTGGTTATGTGTGTGGAATTTGCCAAAGCAAAGTCTTCTCCCCCCAAAAAGTGCTTTATAGTTTGATCCTGTAAGCTGTTCAGTCCCTTCTGAAAGAAAATACTGAATGCACTTAACACCCACTGGAATCAGGCCCTTTGATTTTAATGTGGGCACACATTATTCCCTGCAGGGGTAAATCCCATATTCTAGGTCCAATCCCTATAAAAATGGTATTTATCAACTTAATAGAATCATAGAATACTAGGACTGGAAGGGACCTCAAGAGGTCATCGAGTCCAGTCCCCTGCCCTCATGGCAGGACCAAATACTGTCTAGACCATCTCAGATAGACATTTATCTCATCTACTCTTAAATATCTCCAGAGATGGGGATTCCACAACCTCCCTGGGCAATTTATTCCAGTGTTTGACTACCCTGACTGTTAGGAACTTTTTCCTAATGTCCAACCTAAATCTCCCTTGCTGCAGTTTAAGCCCATTGCTTCTTGTTCTATCCTCAGAGGCCAAGATGAACAAGTTTTCTCCCTCCTCCTTATGACACCCTTTTAGATACCTGAAAACGGCTATCATGTCCCCCTCAGTCTTCTCTTTTCTAAACTAAACAAACCCAATTATTTCAGCCTTCCTTCATAGGTCATGTTCTCTAGACCTTTAATCATTCTTGATGCTCTTCTCTGGACCCTCTCCAATTTCTCCACATCTTTCTTGAAATGCAGTGCCCAGAACTGGACACAATACTCCAACTGAGGCCTAACCAGTGCAGAGTAGAGCGGAAGAATGATTTCTCATGTCTTGCTCACAACACACCTGTTAATGCATCCCAGAATCATGTTTGCTTTTTTTGCAACAGCATCATACTGCTGACTCATATTCAGCTTGTGGTCCACTATAACCCCTAGATCCTTTCTACCTTAGAAGTCTTAGAAGAACTTAGAAGTCTTCTCCCTATTGTTCAACAATTTCATTGTTCTGGTGAAAAAAAAAGCTGTCATAGTTATGGGGGAAAACATACTCTCAAGAAGCCAAGGCTAATTCCATGGAGGGCTTTAAATATCAGGACATATACTTTGAACTAGACTTCGCTAAATCCAACACTTAATTTCAATGGACTTTGGATCAATGCCTGGGTTGCCAGTTCAGAAAGTAATATGTCAAGTGATGTATTAATAGGAACCCAGGCTGATAAAAAAGATGTGTTGATAGTAGTTGAAGCGTTAGTGGCATGTGGCTTCTTTCCTAGATAAAATAGACTGCAATAATGAAGCATGAAGTTCATGAATGCATACAGTAATATGACTTCTTCAGCAGAGAGATAAGATCTCCAAAGTACCTCCCTCGGTCTTGTCTGGGTTCAGTGCTCTGTTTATATCTGATGTAAAGGATATGTATGGCTAGCATTTCACAATTTTTCTCATGAAAAATATGCAATAAGACATATCTGAGCCATTTCAGAATATATCTGTTAACTCCCAAAGTCTACTGGAAGAAGAACAGGAATATTTGACTATCAATGGTGTCAAATGGCAAAATAGTTCTGTAAGGCCAATAGACACTTGCATTGTATGTGGAAAGGAGGTGGTTATTCACCAAAGCAACAAGTGCTGTGTTTGTTTTGTACCTTGATCTGAAGCCTCAGAGAGGAATTCCAGATAATGGCAGCCAACAGGTGGGAATGGAGACTCAATTAGCTTGTTTAAAAAAACCCCTAACAAACAAAAAACAGACACTGGGCAGAAACTCATAAGGTCTTTAACATCAAGAAGAGCTTTTGAAAGTATTGTTTGGATTACAAGCTGAACCTCCCTGGTCCTGAACAAGGGAATTTGCCAGACCAGGGGAGGTCAGATGTCCGGGATCTCCCAATGCTCTCCTCCTGGCTCCCGGGGGTTCCCCGCCCCCGCAGGTGCAGCTGCAGCTGCAGCAGCAGCAGCAGCAGCAGCTGCCCCTGATAGTTCCCCAGCCCCATGTACATGGTGATGGTGGCTGCAGCTACTCCCAGGAGACCCCAGCCTCTGTGTTGCTGCGGCAGCAGCTGCTGCTCCCAGCAGTTCCCCAGCCCCTGTGTGCATGGCGGTGACAGCAGCAGCTACTCCCACAGGTTCCCCAACCTCCCGCATGTGTGGCGGTGGTGGTATCAGCTGCTCCTGGGAGTTCCCCGGCCCCCACTTGCATTGCAGAGACAACAGCTGCTGGGGGCTCCAAGGGGTTCCTTGGCCCCTGCGCACACAGCGGTGGGAGCTACTCCCTGGGGTCCCCCATGCGTGCAACAGCAGCAGCTGCTCCTGGGGAGTTCACCGGCTCCTGCGTGAGCAGCAGGCGCTTCTGAAGCTATTTGCCCCCAGGTCACTGGCCCCAGACAGGTTCTTCTCCCATCCACTCTGGGGCCAGGGCTCTCTAGTCTAGCAGCATCTCTGGTCCTACCGGACCACGGATGTTGCCGGAACAGAGAGTCGCAGATGACAGATTCAAGCTGTACGAGAATATGGGAGGGGCCGATTTCCAATGTCAAAAGAAGTGCTGACAATCTCATTACTGAGATTTTTTTTTTTTTTTAAGGAATACAGAGGAAGGAAGGAACATAGTCAGACTTAGAGGTAGCCCTGACTTCCATGAGCTTCTTTGACTTCTACTTGCAAATGGACCAAATCGTTGGAAAGAAAGCACTGTTTCTGGTCTCAATTCCATCCCCAACTCCATTCTTGGTAAACCACAAAATGAGATAATTCCTAACAGCAAGGGCTGCTACATTTGAAGTTTGAGTGGAAACAGTATAGAATGAGCTTACTGTCAACAAAATTTCTGCAGGATACTCATTGCTGCCTTTAGAAAGGACTAAGCTTATGGAATTGTGCCCTCTGTCTCAGACTATATTCTTCCTTTCTGGGCTTTTTAAGGGGGTGGGGGTGGGGTCATAGTTAGGGACAGAATTAATGCAATCCATGTGAACTATGGAGTATGGGAGAGCATTTCAGTGCTGAAGTTAAACAGAGCACAAATGAAGAACTGTTGTAGTGTCTTCCTAAGACTTCTGCTCTTTGGTCTCTTGGATGCATACAGTCTTCTATGATTACATTTTGGAATTTAGCGAAAACCAAGAGTTTTAGGGAGCACTTCATGACAATGGTTTCTTCTTGTCTTGTAAAGACAAAAGTCATTTCTGCTTGCAGAATGAAGTAGTCTGACCCTTGTAAAGAGTAGCTTCCTATATTTATAATTACTTCCAGAAAAGATCCAGTGCAGGGTATGGACTGCCTCATACCAGTGACTCTGACCGTGATTCCAGATCATTGACATATGAGTACTTACTACATAAAATTACAGACTGCCATTATTTAAAAGATGGCCTTTATTTAAGCCAATCCCAAAAGTTAGCATGTAAGATCTTGGAAAGTATCCTACTGTAGGCTAGAACTCCACACACTATCCCCTAGCAGCAACTGTCTTTGAAGCAGCTACTCCAGACCAGACCTTACCTACAGCAAAACAGCAAAATCAGTCTTCAGGGCATTTCCTCTTAGCCAAAACTTGTTTCCTCAGCAAGGTCTCATAAAAATGGTTGAACTATGTGCACTGTGCTCTTCAAATACTGGAGCAGGGGACCACCGAGGGCAGTACAGATGGAGATTTGGTCTTAACCCTGAATTCCCTTGTTCATTGTGGGTAGGAGGGATCTTATTATAAGATCTGGTCTTAGAAGAAGAAAGAACAATGCTGATTCTTACAACATAATTAGCAATTGATCTTGAAATAGTCATACTACTAGCAAAAAAGTGGGGAAATTAAAAAGTCATGAATTTGAACAAGTTATATACAGACATTTACGCATTGGAGAGGGTCCAGCGGAGGGCAACCAAAATGATTAGGGGGCTGGAGCATATGACTTATGAGGAGAGGCTGAGGGAGTTGGGTCTGTTTAGTCTGCAGAAGCGAAGAGTGAGGGGGGATTTGATAGCTACCTTCAACTTCCTGAAGGGAGCTTCCAAAGAGGATGGAAAAAGGCTGTTCTCAGTGGTGACAGATGGCAGAACAAGGAGTAATGGTCTCAAGTTGTGGTGGGAGAGGTCCAGGTTGGATATTAGGAAAAACTATTTCACTAGGAGGGTAGTGAAGCACTGGAATGGGTTACCTAGGGAAGTAGTGGAATCTCCATCCCTGGAGGTGTTTAAGTCTCGGCTTGACCAAGCCCTGGCTGGGTTGATTTAGTTGGGATTGGTCCTGCCTAGAGCAGGGGGTTGGACTTGATGACCTTCCGAGGTCTCTTCCAGCTCTATGGTTCTATGATTCTATGACATGTTAACTTCAGCTTTAATTATTAGCTAAGGGGAAAAATATATCACTTGCTTTAGAATTTTGAGTTGGGAAGTTCCATAGTTTGTTAGTCTTGCTGCAGTCGAAATAAATCCTTGAAAATAAGAAACAAACACACAATCTGCCCTTAGATGAGACTACATTTAACACAAAGTACTTTGGACATCATATGAATCATAAGTTATACTAGACCAAGGGTGATTCACAAATATGTACACTCATTCTTAATCATCATTTTGGCTAAATTACTCCTGGCTCATTAGCCTTCTCCATGTATGCCTTTCTATTTTTTTATTTATTGCATCCTCTTGCTTATATCACTTTTGAAAAATAATTCTTTATAAGTCCTAGACACTAATATCCATAAAGGCTCATTTGTAACTGAAAACATCAATTTCAGTCACAAACAGTACAAAATTGGACAATATTTTAATATAAAAATTGTTTTATATTATTGAGGGTTAGTACTGTATCACCCTTAATCTTTTTTCACACTGTGGTGATCCATCAGTATCATCTTCAGCCAATACCTAAAGAGAATAGGAAACCATTAGTCTTCAAGAAAGTACATTAACATCTGCTTGCACACAATGCTATGAATCTTAAACACAATCCGCTGGAAGTAAGTCTTTTTTAGAGAGACAAGGTAGTACAGGTAATATCTTTTATTGGACCAACTTCCAAGGGTGAAAGAGACAAGCTTTTGAGTTTGTTTCTTCGATCAGATAATATTCATCTCCCCGTTTCCTACCAGCATGACCTACTAACAGCTACATCCCTAAGGATGAACAAGTTTAGTTTTCACTAAATTAATGAAAAAATCAAATCAACTTGATTAAAATATTAAATGTTTCATCAACCCAAGTGTATTAACAGAAACAAACTCCACAATTAGGAGTCACAGGCAAAAGAGGTTAGATATATTTATTTCCAGGAATGCACTACATTATATTGAAGTTACACCCCATTAGTTATTATTAATGTTTTTTTTACTATAAATATAAAGGTTTGCCTTGAATTTGCACTTGTCCTACAATGTGTAGGCATCCTTTTATAAATATGATTCACAAATATGACCCATCACTCCATGCAAAGAGTCATTATTTGTGCAATTGGAGCATAAATTTGATGCTACCAGAAACTGTCCTGCTGTTAGAAATAGAAACTACTTAGCCAGGTGTACAAAACAGTTCTCTTGTATCGTTTAAAAAAATAATTCAAGCATGAAACATCTCCATACTGTTCTCTCTCTCTCCCGGGAACAAAAAGTCAAAGTGCCTTTGACTCATTAGGATTACTAGTATCTTTTGATAAGTTAACTAAAATTGACATTCCCTTTTGTACACCACACACCTTTAGTACAGTGTTCAGCTTCTGATCTCAATTACAGTACTGATTCATAAATCCTCAGCTCATGTTTTAACATATTAACCTAGCCAAATATATCCCATTATCAGATAGGCTAATTTACAGTGTGTAAAAAATTAAAGTTTATGCTTTTTGTTCTTCATATAGGGGTTCATTAAGTTAAAAGCTTTCTACCAGACCCCATTATTATTATGCTTTCATTCTGTGTGTCATTCAGAATTGGTGTTAGAACCCTTACATTTAACAAAAAGTAAAATTAGCAAGCACTTTAGGAGGTTCTTAGGAGTCTAATTAAAAATATTTAAAAGTCCTCTTCCATCTAACCACTTCTAGTATGTATATTATAAATAGTTAAAGAAAAGGAAGATTAAGTGCTTCATGAGACTCCCATTACTCTAATGAAATAATCAGAAGTCTACTGATTATTGGATTTGACAGAAAACGTCATTAGCTATTAATATATTAAAGAGAAAGAACATGAATGAGCATTTTCAACTATGAAAACTGATCTAAAAGCAGCAGAACAAATAGTGTATCTGCTTATGGAGATGAGGGAAAGAAAATGCTGTTCAAAATATAAAGTTAAGGCACTCTAAACCACACTATCCACATATGCATAACAGAGTTTACTGAAAATATTTCTATATGAACTGGAAGAGCACACAAAAATACATTTTTAAAAATGACTTTGAATGTATAAATACCCAAATTAAATATCATACATTTTGTCTTGCTGATCCCTTATGAAAAATGCTGTCTATGGCTTATATTTAAAGTCCAAAGATGACAGATCAAATTAAAATTCAACTATGTTAAACACAGTACATTTTAAATACGGATTCAAGTTAATCAGCATCTTGTTAACCTTCTAGAAACTATTTTACATTTTTGCAAAACTAAAAATAGTGATTTGCTTGCAGATGACCTAAGTACTAGAATAAAAGCAGTGTCTGACAAAGAGAGAAAGGACTACTGCTTCATACATAATTTATTAAGATTTACAAGAGTATTCAGGTTATATCACATATTTGACCATCTCTCTGTAACATGAAATAAATTAATAAATCAATATATGTTAGTGTTCAAGTATACATTTTTTAATTTTTTAAACTGTATTTCTGCAGCTACACGTCTTGCAATTGGTCGCTGAACATTATCCTTTTAAATGTATTTCTGGGCATAGCAGTGCAACACAGCCTCTCATCACTCTGCAGCTCTCTCCTTTTTCACCAGCGGAGCAAAAGGCTGCTGCAGTCAACTGCAGAATAAGCCACAACCACGTCCTGTCACTAACAAAGGCACCGGTATCTCTAATGCCTAAAGAGGTGGCTTTTGCTGTTTCATAGCGGCATGCATATCGCCCAAAGCAAAATTTTAACATTTAAAAAGTGCAAGAGAATGTCATGCTCTGAAATACCTGCCTCATCCTCCCTCTAGAATGCCTTCATTGTGTAGCTGTTAGATTAACATTAAGGCACCTCCTTCCCTGCTTTGCGGCCCTTTCTCTGGAAGCCGCGGCTGCTGCTGCTGCGGCAGGAGGGAGTAGGAGGAGGGCGACGACTTCAATGGGCTCAGGCTCTCATTTCTCCTCGCAATGAATCTGCTACATTCTTTGTTGCCCTTTGCCCGTTCCCTTAGATACTGTTTTTTCCTCTTTTGTATGTCAATAAACCTTTAAAAACACCCTATTTTCTAGCTACAAAAGCAGCTTTCTTCTCCCTTCCCCAGCTCGCCGCCGCCGCCTCCTCCTCTTCTGTCAAACACGCTCATCAGAACCACAGGAAATCCATCCCGAGCTCCACGCTGCAGCAGCAGGGGAAAAAGAGGTTCGTCTCCCTGCAGCAGCAGCCTGGAGAGGCGCACGTATTGCAAATAGCAGTACAGGCACTGAATGTTACAGCCCTCCCGGTTTCACCTACCCCATTTCCGAAGCCGGTTGTGCCTCCATTCCGTCTCCAGCGCCCAGTCTCCGCCCGCACCCACCAGCTGCACTAGAGCCGGAGCCACATTCCAGTCACGCGTACGACCAGCCTAGTCCAGTGCAGCCGATGGACCAGCTCGCATTAAAGTATATGAGGCGCCCGGGTCCGCATCCAGAGGATTAAACAGCTGCTCCCCCCAGACTCTGGTTAGTTAGCTGTCTGGGAGATCGGAGGGAGCGGAAGGGGAGGGATCCTGTCAATGATCATCACAAAACACAGCAACATGGAGAATATGAAGCAATGGGAGTGGGAACTGAAGGTGGGTGGGGAGAGTAAGTGGAAAGACATCCTCCCAATAAAAATGCAAATCTTGCTCTAGTTACTATTTGCCAAAACGATCCCAAACTATTATTTACTATCAGCACTTACAGCAGTATGACATAGACTAACAGATGTTGCCAAAATTTATGTCAAGTATCTGGGAAGCAGAATCACCTTTTACAGCAATGAGTGTGAATGTTGATACTGTCCATTCCTATTATCTACTATGTAAAAAAGAGAGTTATTTATAACAGTAACTGTGCTTTAAATTTACAATCCACCTTAATTCAAATTAACTTTCAAATGTAGACAAGTACTAAGACACCCAAACAATTTCAACAATTCAACTTAACAAGATGAACATACCTTTTTGAAGAAGGGAAATATGTACTGGTCTACACAGGAAGTTAGTGCAGAATAAGGTCATGTGAGAATTTGAAGTGCAAGAGCTATTCCTAACGTGGTCTATGTTAAACTAGTGCCAAATAAGAGTGTCCACAAGGGGAGTCAGTATACCATAGTCACAACCTAACTTCCCTGAATATTGCATGTATTAGGACTTGCCTTCACTTGAGTTTGAGGTGCAAGAGCTGTTCCCGGAGAACTCCACGTGTTATCCAAAAACAAGTTAAGACAAACAAGAACAAGGCACTCTTATTCTAGAATAAGAGCATCCTTCCATAATGAGCATGATCACATGTGGAATTAATCTGGAACAACTCCAAGTGCAGACAAGATCTTACAAGCTAGACTTTCATGCCATAACAGCAGTATTTTAAAAATTAGCATTTATAACGCACCATAAGTGTACGTTGACCTTAACAGAAAAAAATGCACCGCTCCTTCCTCAAAGAGTTTACAGTTCCTAAGGATAATTTGGATAACCAATCAGACGTTACTATCTACTGTTCCGCTTACAAAGAGGATGCCTTCTCAGTATGTGATGTCCATACAATAGAATACTATGCAGATGTTATATAGTTTAGCAATGGTACTATACTTAAAATCCAAACCATACCACTGTAACAATCACATGGGTAATGGTGCTACTACATGTGCACACATAGTATCATGTACTGAATAGAATTTACATGCATGCATACACAAATGCTTCCATTAAGATGGATAAGGGGGAAAAAATCATGCTAATGCTGTAGTTAAAAGCTTACCAGGGTGTGATGGGACATTGGGTGGTATCCGATGCTCTGACTAAAAGTCACAAGTGCCCAATGACGATGTTGTGACATGGCAAGTGCAGCCCGCCATTAAATAATGCTGGCCTACCCCCTCACTCTGTTAGTTGAGGGTCTGGGATCCTTGGGTCCCTGGTTTACTTTGGATAATCCGATTGGCGTATGAACCATGATTGGTCACTGGCATCCAAGGGATAGTGACTCCTTACGTCACCCCAGGGAAGAGAACCCTGACAGAAAATTCCCCACTGCCTTATGGGAAGGTTTGGGAGATCCAAAGGCTATGGGAGTAAACCCAGACAGATAATCCGGAGTGGAGACCCTAAGGCGGTTAACAGTGAGGTTTCATCCAATCTGTTTTTCCGGCATCTCCTGCAGTCACCTCAGTTCCTAAAAAACGTACTGGCTTTTGTCTTTCCTTTTGATCTAACTGGAGTGACTGAGAGGGGGATAGTGCTGCTTGGGCACTTGAGCACTTTCCTCAAACACTAGCCCAGGCAATGCAGCGCTCAGGAGGAGACACTTACCCTCACACAGCTATACACAGCTACTACAGTCGATACAATAAGCCAACTTGCCTCTGGCTTGGTAGCTGGAATGTGCGGACAATGTGTCCTGGACTTGAACCTGATCATGATCTTACAAACAAGGATTCAATACATAAAACAGCAGTCATAGACCAACAGTTACATAAATTGAATGTTGACATTGCTGCTCTCCAGGAGACCAGACTGGCAGATGCTGGATCAGTAAAAGAAACCAACTACACGTTCTTCTGGAAGGGTTTGAGTTCAGAGAAATGCCGTCTTTACGGAGTTCGCTTTGCTGTTCGAAACAATCTGATGAACTTTATCAATACACCCATAGCTGAATCAGAACGTGTTATGTCCCTAAAGCTCAGCACCAAGTCTGGATATGTTAACATCATAAGTACTTATGCACTCACACGAATGTCGTGCACTGAAGACCAAGACTGCTTCCATGGTAATCTTCAGAAAGTTGTCGATTCCTGTTCGTCCGGTGAACAACAGTACATCCTTGGTGATTTTAATGCAAGAGTGGGACGCGATCACCAGTCCTGGCCCACTTGCCTAGGACATCACGGCATTGGGAAAAGGAATGAAAATGGTCAAAGGCTTCTTGAATTCAGTTCTCAGAATCATCTCTCCATCACTAATACTTTTTTTTTCAACTTAAAAGACTGTCACAAGGTCTCATGGCGCCACCCCAGATCCGGTCACTGGCATCAACTCAACCTTGTACTGGTCCACAGAAAACATCTCAACTCCGTTAAATTTACACATGCGTATCACAGTGCAGATTGTGACACTGATCATTCATTGATTATCAGTAGAGTGAAAATTGCTCCAAAGAAACTCCATACGTCATAGGACTGCAGAAAAACAAAGAGATGCACTAAAATACTAGAGATGCACTGAAATGCTCTGTCTTTGCAAAAGAATTCACTCGCAAAATGGAAGACAAACCTGTCCAGCAGTCTGTTGACGAGACATGGTCCATGCTGAGTGCTGTAATACATGAATGTGCCACATCTGCCTTTGGAACAGAGAAATTTTCCAACAAAGACTGGATTGATGAAAACGTTGACATTCTCAGGCCTCTTCTTGAAGAAAAAAAACAAGGCTTTTCTGAATAACAAAGAATCTATCACAAAGTTCAAGAGATCAGCTCCACCATACAAGATCTGTTCTTCAGAGAGAATCCAGGTGGTGTGCAAACAAGTATTGGGCCGATCTGTGTTCTGGAGTTCAAAAAGCATTTGATATGGGCGACCTGAAAACCATGTATGACGGACTGAAGAAAGCACTTGGACTAAACGTTACCAAAGTTTCTCCACTGAAACATCTAAATGGACAGGTGATTACAGATAAAAACCAACAGATGTCCCGATGGGTGGAACACTACTCAAGTCTTTATTCCCATGAGCGCAATACATCCTGAACTTGATAACCTCATTCCAACTCTTCCAGAAATGTTAGAGCTAGATGTAGAGCCTACGGTGGAAGAGCTTTCCCAAGTACTTGATGCTCTCGCCAGTGGAAAAGCACCAGGTAACGATGGGATTCCAGCTGAAGTCCTGAAGGCTAACAAGGCTGTCCTCATCCCCTTCCTCTATGACTTATTTATAAAATGTTGGTGAGTGGGAGTGGTCCCTCATAATATGAGGGACGCAAACATCATTTCTCTCTATAAAAACAAAGGCAATAAGGGGGACTGTAACAACTACAGAGGCATCTCTTTGCTAAGCATTACAGGTAATGCATTTGCCCGTATCATTTTTAATCACCTGCAAAAACTCGCAGATCGAGTCTATCCAGAAACACAGTGTGGCTTCAGGGCTGGCAAGTCAACAATGGACATGATTTCTTCTCTTCGACAACTACAAGAAAAATGCAGAGAGCAAGGAAAGCCACTGTTTATAGCATTTGCGGACTTAGCAAAGGCGTTCGATACAGTCAGTAGATCAGGACTGTACAAAGTGTTAACTAAGATTGGCTGTCCAGCAACTCTACTCAAGCTCATATCATCTTTTCATGAAGATATGAAAGCAACAGTGTACTATGATGGATCTACATCTGAACCCTTTGTGGTGAAGAGTGGAGTCAAACAGGGATGTGTCCTTGCTCCTACCCTCTTTGGTATATTCTTCTCAGTCCTATTAAATTGTGCATTTTTAAACTCACACAGTGATGTATTTCTCCTCACAAGGTTAGATGGTTCTCTTTACAACCTAACACGACTCAAGGCTAAAACTAAGGTCAAGAAAGTCCTCATTAGAGAACTCCTATTCACAGATGATGCAGTGCTTATCACACATAATGAAGATACACTACAGGCACTGATGGATTCTCTGTCCAGAGTTAGTAAACTATTCTCTCTCGACATAAGTGTGAAGAAAACTGTTGTGTTTGCCTATGGTGTATCTCAACCACCCAAGGTCATTTTGAATGACAGTCCATTAGAGGTGGTTCAACAATTCTGTTACCTTGGGTCTACTGTCACCACAAATCTCTCCATGGACAAAGAACTGAACATCAGAATAGGGAAGGCAGCCACAACATTTGGCAGACTTACAAAACGAGCATGGAACAATCACAAACTGACATTGAAAACAAAGATACAGATATACCAAGCGTGCATATTAAGTGTCTTGCTTTATGGATCTGAGACCTGGACTACCTACTCGTGCCAAGAGAAACAACTGAGCATTTTCCACCTTCGCTGCCTTTGCAGAATCATGAATATTAAGTGGCAAGACAAAGTTTCAAATGTAGATGTCCTATCAAGAGCTGGCATACCCAGTCTCATAGCGATCCTTAACAGAAGACACCGGTGGCTTGGCCATGTGAGGAGAATGAGTGATAAATGCCTTCCCAAAGAAATCCTCTTTGGTGAACTAACAAGTGGAGCAAGGGCAAGAGGTAGGCCAAAGTTAATATTCAAGGATATATGTAAAAATACTATGAAAAGGTTTAACATCAATCCAAGCTCTTGGGAATCTACGTCATCAGATCGCAACACCTGGCGACAATTATTACAACAGGGCACGTCATTTTTCAATAGGACCTGTGCAAGTCATGCAAAAGAACTCCATCTCAGAAGGAAAAAGTCTCAGACTCATGAAAATGAAAGTAGACTGGCATGTAGCTATTGTAATCAACTGTGCAAATCCAATATTGGACACATAAGCCATGAAAGAAGTTGCAGTTCCAGCACAACTCAGATAGTCACTGCCGCTGCTTACCACCGTCTCTTGAGACGAATGGGCCATATATATATATATATATATATATATATATATATATATATATATATAAATAAAAGCTTATGGAGAGTCTTACAAACTATGGTTTCTACAAATATCATGCTAAATTATTTCTCTTTCAAATGCCAATGGGCATCCAACAGGGAGCAGCAATTTTGAAAAGACAACCAGAATCAGACACATAGATATACGTGCACAATGGGTAAGCTACCTTTTGCAGACTAGGTTCCTTGCTTTTGAATTAAAAAAAAACAACAACCACACACACACACACACTTTTAGACACACAAAAAGGCAGTTACTTAGGACAAGATGTAAGGACAGAAATTGCAGTTCTAAATCCTGTGTTACTCACACACTTAATTTCTCTCTATTTGTAAAAATTGAGACCGCATTTGCCTGCAAACACAAGATGTTCGGAGGATTATTCTATTATTCTCATTTTCAGTAAAAATATTCAAATAAATGAAAAATTACCCCATCCATAAAAAAAACTATTATACTTAAAAAGCATCTAATAATGGATAAATTACGGACTTTATTTTAAAACTTTAAAAACCTATCCAAGGGACTACTGAACATTCACCTCTTGGAAATTAAGATTCTGATCCTGCCAACGGCTCTATGGGGAAGCAAGGATACAAGTTAATCCTATAACAAACAAGGCTAAGGTATACACCTAACACTTCAGTTAATTATTTTTAAAACTCAAAACAAAGTACTTTCCCCTTCCCCAATATTATTTCTGAAATTGGTTACAATTCAACAAAATGCAATGCTTTCACATCTTTCATCAAGCTAGCGCTTTGATCATATAACCCATAAATTACTTTTATTATAAAAAGTATTTAATACTCACACAATTCTAATTCACTACATCACAGTCTGATATAGGTGTACAACAATTCTCAAAAAATGTAAGCATTTATTTTTGGAGTTTAGTGTACCCAACACCATTTGAAAGTTTATTTTATGTACATTTAGATGACGAATAATGTGGAGCTGTCTGGAGATACTGTAAGCTTGTAGGCAAGATGAAAAAATGGTACCCAAAATGAAAGTATTTTTTGCATAGTTCCAGAAATATTGCATTAAAAACTATTATAGTTTTTACTGTTCACATTAATTTCAGCATCTTGCTGTGGAGTTGAAAAAAATGTTATTTGGTAGCTTTGACCTATAATCAGTTTTGCATGAACGGGGTTTTTTTCAGAATGACGAAGCTGTTTATCATGTGGCAAAAATGATAAATATCAACTTTTGCAATACACTAAAACGGAATGTTTTCATACCCCATATTCTTAATACCTGAGATGCATTAAATGAAAATAGTTTTCTATATTTTTAATTGATTTGTTGACCTGATCAGTCTCTCACTAAAGGTCATGAACCCACAGCTGTTGATTCCATCGCCACAAGTTTGTATTGCATAATGGGTAGACAAATGTACGTGCTTCTCCATTCATAATCTTTTTACATACAATAGCATCCAGTCTATCTAGAAAAAATTAATTTGTAAATGCCTATGTATGCAGTACTAGCCTTAGAAATATTGTAGAGTCTAGCATTTGAATTCAGTGACATTAGTGTTGACAATATACAGCTTCATACTGGGCTTCAATCAAAAATGGCAATTTTGATACTAACATAAATCTAATTTAGCACACGTCTGAATACTTGTACAAATAAAAACGGAGCAATAGTGATAGTGTTAATATACTTTGAGAATTTTAACTTTATAAGGGAAGTTACAGTACATAAAGACTTGGAGAATATAAGCCCCTTAAAACTTAAAAAGACTCCACAAATTTTGAAAAAGAGGGTTTGTTCAAGAAAATAAAAAAAAGGCCAAAAAATACCTTCTAAAAGTCAACAGGATTCTGTGATGCTGGCAGCAGAAGCCAGGAGAGATTAATTGTATGGGCAGATATTGAACTAATTTTCCAGTTTAGATTGACACAAATACTCTATCAGGGTTGCTTTAAGAAACTCAAGCAAGTCCAATTTGGCATGTCTGTTCTATTGAATGGAAGTGGGGGGACCAGACTGACTCTGACCAGGGAGCATCATGTTCACCTACTTCTATAGCCAACAGAGCAAGCATTTCCTTCAGCAATTGATCCTGTTGCCTTGTTTACTTGACACACACACAAGACAAGAAACTCCATAGAATAGAAATATTTGAGAGAAGACTCAATCTAAGGGAGGCAGCAAATCAAAATAATGACATTGTGCAATCCTGTAGGTTTAAACGCTAAGGGTGTGTCCAAACTCTTTTAACTAACTTGAGTAAAATGAATCAAAGCAAACTATTACACTGGAACAATAGTGACCTATTTTTTTTTTTTTTTTTTTTTTTTTAAATCAGCATAGGTGCTACTACTGGGGAATTTCAGGTATCATGGTATGCCCAGTCTCCAACATTCATGTTCTGAGATTTTCTTCAGATATGCAGATACTATTTCAAGATGTTCACGGCAGGTGAGAGCGGACTGGAAACTTCACTAAGAAACAGAATGTGCCATATTTCCATACTACTTTGTCACAAAACAAGCTCAACTATGCCAATTAGGTATCAATCTACATTCTTTAGATATTAAATCTGACTATAGTACATAATGTCTTTCAGTCTGGGAAATTTGCTGTGCATCAGACTCCTGACTCTTTCTGGGGGAATTTGGAGTGTCATGGGAACAGAGAAAACTGTCAGACTCAAAGAATCTAAGAATGGCCATAGTGGGTCAGACCAAAGATCCACCTTGCCCAGTATTCGGTCTTTTGACAGTGGCCAATGCCAGATGCTCGAAAGGGAGTGAACAGAACAGGTAATCATCAAGTGTCACCCATTCCCAGCTTCTGACAGAGATTGGGGCACCATCCCAACCCATCCTGGCCAATAGCCATTGATGAACATATCAATTTATTCATCAATTCATCTAGCTCTTTTCTGAACCTTGTTATAGTCTTGGCCTTCACAACTTCCTCTGGCAAAGCGTTCCACAGATTGACTTTACAATGTGTGAAGAACTTCTTTTTGTTTGTTTTAAACCTTCTACCCATTAATTTTATTTGGTGTTCTTGTGTTATGGGAAGGAGTAAATAATTCTTTATTCATTTTTTCTGCACTAGTCATTTTATAGATCGCTATTGTTTCCCTCTTCCTTGTCTCTTTTTCCAAGCTGAAAGGTCCGTCTTTTTATATGGCAGCCATTCCACACCCCTACTCATTTGTGTTGCACTTTTCTGAACCTTTTCCAATGCCAACATATCTTTTTTGAGATGAAGTAACCACATCTGCATGTAGTATTCAAGACGTGGGTATACCACAATAAGATATTCTGTCTTATTCTCTATCCCTTTCTTAATGGTTCCTAACATTGTTTGCTTTGACTGCTCCTGCACCTTGAGATGTTTTCAGAGAACTATCCACCATCAGAGAGATGATGCCAAGATCTCTCTCTTCAGTGGTAACAGCTAATTTAGTCCCCATCATTTTATATGTATATTTGGGAAGATGTTTTCCAATATGAACTACTTTGCATTTATCTTGAGCAGTTTTGTATTATCTGCAAATTTTGCTACCTCACTTTTTACCCCTCTCTTCACATCATTTATGAATAAGTTGAATGGGATTGGTCTCAGTACAAATACCTGGGGGACACCACCTCTCTCCATGTTGAAAACTGACCATTTATTCGCACCCTTTGTTTACATGTTTTAACCAGTTATCAGTCCATGAGAGGACCTTCCCTCTTATGACAGCTTACTCTGCTTAAGAGCCTTTGCAGAGGGACCTTGTCAAAGGCATTCTGGAAATCTAAGTACACTCTATCCACTAGATCCACCTTGTTCACATGCTTGTTGAGACCCTCAAAGAATTCTAGTCGATTAGTGAAACATGATTTCCCTTTACAAAAACCATGTTGATTCTTCCCCAACAAATTCTGTTCGCTACAATTTCAACCAGTTTTCCTAGTACTGAAGTTAGACTTACCAGCCTGTAATTGCCATGATTGACTGTAGAGCTCTTTTTAAAAACAGGCATCACATTAGTTATCCTCCAGTCATTTGGTATAAAAATTGATTTAAATGATAGGTAATAGACTATAGTCAGTTGTTCTGTAATTTCACATTTGAGTTCTTTTGGGACTCTTGAGTGAATACCAACTAGTCCTAGTGACTTATTACTGTTTATCAATTTGTTCCAAAACCTCCTCTAATGATACCTCAGTCTGGGACAGTTCCTCAGATGTGTTACCTAAAAATAAAGACTGAGGTTTGGGAATCTCCCTCACATCCTCATCTGTGAACAGCTACGTAAAGAATTCATTTAGTTTCTCTATATATATTGAGCATCTCAATTGTCCAGCAGCCCCACTGGTTGTTTAGGAAGCTTTCTGCTTCTGATGTACTTTAAAAAATTCGACTATTACTTTGAGTCTTTAAGTTAGCAGTTATTCAAATTCTTTTTTGGACATCCTGACTTATTTAAATCTGATTTTTTTAAATGAATAAAATACTGTATTACTCATGTAAAAACCATTACAATTAAATCTCATCACAAACATGCTACACTTACCCTTACAGTCCATAAAAAAATGAGTTAATGGCTCTACTCTGTCCACCCTAACTACTAGCTCTTACTTCTTGAAAGTTCTGGGCTTTCAATGTATCTTTCTCAGCAGACTAAAAAGTAACATATCCAAAGAAAGACACAAGCTGGATAGTATTACTTATGTTCTATGTTTATGTGTTGGTGGACCTTACATAGAGGGTTGGGGGTCCCCTGGGAGGGAGGACCCTATAGCGAGGGGCAGCACCCAGAGGGGAGGACGCCATAGTCTGGGAGGGACGTGGGTCCTAACACAGAGGTGGAGGAAAAATAGGTAACAGTGGCCAAGACACCAGCTGAAAGGGGGCACTCCAGAGCTGAAGAGCTGATTTCCTGAGTAACCAGCAGAAGGCGCTATGGCAGTGAGTCCCCCACCATGTTACACATCCTATCTGTGAATATTTTGAAGAAATTCATTCCCTGGGTAAAAATGGAAAACGTTTCATGTGTAAGCAATGCAAGAAGAATATGCAGGGCCTAGTTGCAAGAATGAAAAAACATAAGGAAAAACAAGGAGTCCAAGTGGCACTTCAAAGACTAACAAATTTATTAGGGAACTAGAGAAAAAGTTTTTGTGAGTTACTGCTTATTGGAAGAATTACGTGGATGAAGATGTAGATATGGCTGAGTGAATCAACTGGTTAGTAATTTAAGTAACTCACTTCGTAATGCATCTAACATTCTTCTGACTCTCTCTCTCTCTCTATGCCTTTTATTATCAGTGTGATTTGACAGGTACATTCCCAGTTTGCTGTGTTGGATGTTACTAGAAAAAAAAAAGTTCAATTTAGCTAATCCTTATGGCTTGTGTAATTATTTAACTACGTTTAGAATCTCAAGTATATAATACAGAATGTTGCAATAAGAGAAATCTAGAGTTACCAGTTGCTATTGAGTGTCATTTTCTTATTACATAATACATGCCCCTCATTTTGGATCATCATGGCCAAAAACCATAATGGTGATGCCATAAATCTATTCCCTATTATACTATAGATTAACTCAGCTTTTCCAAGGGAAACCCATTCTATACTTGTTTTCTCAAAACATCGAAGTGCCAGTGAGTTCAACAGGGCTTACCTGAAAATTACATGCACTCTAAGCACAGTCAGTCAGTCTTGATTTTTTTGATAACTTGATTTCAATTTAAATCGCCTTGTTTTAAACCCATCCACCTATGAGCCTCTATTATGGTATATTTGAAATTGCATCTTGCAGGGATTTCATTTTTGGAACTGTACCTTTTAATTTCTGTTTAACCTCATATTTGTGTCATTTCCCTTTCTGAGATGAAATTCTACTATGTTTGGCAGCAGTAGCATTTTGCACACCACAGATTTGTTAATTTAATTATGGTCACTATTTCCAAGTGGTCCAGCTATATTCAACTCTTCGACCAAAACCTGCACTCCACTTAGGGCAGTAATGGGCTTGAATTGGCAAGAAAGAAGCCAGCCCTTGTAAGATGGACCCTCACAAGACATAACTTAAGAAAGCATGCAAAAGATATACAAGAAAGAACTGTCCTAACAAGAGAAGACAAAAGTCCACAAACAAATGCTTGCTCTACACTGAAGAGGTATGAAGAGTATTTTAGAGCATTTACAAAATATATCAAACAATCACAAACCCCTTTATCCCTGAATTACTTTCAGAGGTGCTTAACAACAGTTACATACCTACTAAGACTGCATGAAACATCATATGTACAAGATGAGCAGGTGCTGAAGAACAAATATTTAAGAGAGGTGCACTTGATTCTGATGGGACACATGACTGGACTGATGAAGCTAAAAATCTTCCAATCAAAATATTTTACAGACATAGCCAAGATTATAAAATGTAAATATAGTGAAGGAGAGAATCAAAGCAGCTATAAATCCAGAAATGTCTTCCAGAGAATCCTGTCATGAGCAAGACAGGGATGTCTGGATGGCAATTGTTTTTAGACACCTGATGGATATAGGACCTGTTCCTCTCTTCCATTCTGTTCCGTCAATAAGAACAGAAAAAAAAGCTCAATTAGGGCATCACCTGCAAGCTCAAAAATTCCATTAGCTAAGAACTTGTAACAAATCAGAAACGCCATCGCTGTCATAAAATGATGGCTGAAGAAATTCCACCAAATTGATTCAATTGGCTGCTGAGTAATTGAGGCAAAGCATATGACAGAGCTAATTCCATAACTGAAATCTTTGACAGATAAGACAACAGCAACTCTTAAGAACTGAAGAAAGGCCACACAAGACAGGATTTATGGCTAGATGAAGTAGTATTAGGTGGATGATGGACACATTGTACCTCCATGGAAAAATTTCTCAACATAGCATCTACCAAGTCAACTGTAAAATTCCTTTGTAAATACATAGTTAAAAAAATATCTGAGGGTGAAGGAGCAAACTCAGTACAAACACTCTTCCTTGCTGGAGGCTTTTCCAATAGTGAAGTAGCAAAGTCTATTACCAGTAGAGGTGCAGAAGCCCACAGTTTGTAGTACTCAAGAGCAGGGGTGTGCAATCCATGGGTTGCGACCCCTTTGGGGGTCACGGCTGTCTTCCGGGGGGGGTCGCAGCACCATGCCAGCTGCCATTTTGTTTTCCCAGCTCGGCGCCCAACGTACACACAGCGAGGGGAGCGTGGCAGGGGAGCGGACCGGCGCTTTAAATTAAAGGAGCCACAACAAAATGTTCCTGGCGCCTTTTTTTTTTCCCAGCCCTGGGGGTCACGAATTAAAAAAGCTTGAGCACCACTGCTCAAGAGGCAGCAGACACAAGGATTCTCCTTGTTATACAACACCAATATAGATATGGAATTCACAGCATCAAAGCAAAGGCAGTAATTAGAGATCATCTGATGCAAATGTTTTGTCCTCCCTGTTCCCTGCTTTCTAGAAATGGACACAGATAACATGCAAATTGCAACAGGCACCATTACTAGTACAACTGACAAATGTTGCTTCATACCTGTGCATGCAATTTGTGACATTCCTAACTTTTCTGATTGTATCATCTCTAGTTTGTATTGAGGTGAAGAATCTGTAGTCAAAACAAAGGGAGTTTACTGTTTCAAAGATCTTGCTGAACTTGGAGATCAATGGACAAGCTGCAATATATGCAGCGAAGAAGTTGGTAACAGTGCTGTATGACCAAAGCAAGAGGGGGGGGGAAGACCCAGAGACCTGAATGATTTTGATGGCTAGACTGAACCACAATGCATAAATTACTGGCCAAACTCCCACCATGTGAGGATAGTTTTGAAAGGCATATCAAAAGAGCACATAGCTAACAAGATCTGCATGTCTTCCCACACAGATAAACTAGATATGTTCACATTGCAATGGTGATGCAGTAAGACATAGATGATGAACTACTTGCTGTATTCTTCAGTGGTCCAATGGGAGCTTCTATAAGATCCTACTTGAGCCTGTAACCATATGAGTCACTGCATAACAAACAGAGCTCCGTTAAAACAATCTTCCTTGCACAGAATTACATACATGCCTGGGAAAGCTGGCTTATCCTGTTTCCATGTCTAATGAAAAAATACGGACAGAATAAAGAAACAGATTAACTGTTGCCTCAGGAGTTACAAAATGAGTAGAGCGGTATTCGGCTATTTGAAAGTGAGGTGGTAGAGGCAGCAGACCAATATTTGTCTAGGATTATAGCTGCACGTTATATTTTTCACAATATTTGTGTAGAAGGCTGAGGTATAGAGAGCTGCTCAGCAGTATGTGCACCCAGAAGGGCACCTATTACAAAATGTAAACCAAAAAAGCCAATACTATTGTCAGGGGTACATTTTGTTCTTTCTTTGAGACTGGTGCCTGAAAACTTACAGCTGTCTCACCAGGGTAGATGGATTTTGGGCATGCAATTGACTTAACAGGTGTTAGAATTGGCACATAATTGTATTTGTTTTGTTGTACAGTGAAAGCTTTGGGGAATGAGGATTGTTGGTTAATTCAATGTGTTGGATCCTCGAGCTTATTGCTCTGCCCCTGCAACCTATCCAGATGGAACTGTGACAAACAATCCCCACCCCTGTTGGGAACTCCTGGAAACCCTTACCCTTCTCCCCGAGTCACAGAGCCATCCTAAATGGCAGGCAGATGAGCAGTCCAGCTGCCTGGGAGCCCTCTGGCAGATCTAGCTCCTGACATCTCTGGCAGGTTGAGGAAGAAAGAGGTGTTTGATGATGACAGCAGCTGGCAGTGCCAGCTGCTAGAAGCCCCACAACGGCCAGAGGCATCCAAACCAGCCCGCTGGACAGGCAGGAGTCAGATGCATGCGCCTGAAGTTACGGGGGTTTAGTGGCAGTGGGCAATGATGGTTCACAAAGTTTTCCGGATATTCAAGTGTCAGATAACAAAGCTTTCACTGTAATACGTATGCTTTAAAAACTTAAGTAATGATGCTGCTACTATGGTGAAAATTAGTTAGACTCTGTATGACACACACAATGCGTTAGGACTTCACAGTAGTTTTAAATGAACAAATTATTCCAGTAAACAACTACAGATTGAACCTCTCTAGTTCAGCAACGTATTAGTTAGCCAGATGTCCACTTATCATGGATGTGGCCAAGTTTCCAGTCCCATAAATTTGTTTACAACCACCAGTCCTGGATCTCAGTATTCTGTGCTATTATTTAGCTCTAATTTACCCCTATATTTCATCTAAGAGTCCAGTAAGCAGAGGAAGTGTCAATAATGCCGCTAGACAATATTGACCTCCTGTGGCTTGGCAAATTCTTTGGCTCTGGACCGGTCAAGTACCAAGGGTGTCAGACTAGAGAGGTTCAACCTGTACCAAAAATAAAATGGAAAACATTACAAGTTTTTCTCATAGTAATTAAAACATGAAACAGCTCTCAAGTCAACATTCACATGCAGTGCAGTTGAGGGGTGGGGTGGGAAGGTTCTTGTTCCCACTGCTTTTAGTCTTTCTGCCTTCTGAGGATCACCATCAGGGCTCAGAATTGTCAGGTCCACAGGTTGACTCTAATTTCCTGGTCTCCCCTGTGGTGGTGTTCTTGCTGCCCTGTGAGGAGAACATCAGTGTTATTTCCAGTTCCCTGTATTTTCCAGGGATGAAACAGCTGGGTCCTAGTTAAGGGCACTACATTGTCTGCTGGCCTAATAGTGCCATGCATTCTAGCAGGGTGTTCTGACTGTTCATCGCCTCTAGGATGTTTTTCTATGTCCCTGTCTTTCTCCACAGTGTTTTTAGCCATATGACATTGAATTGGCCCAGGACAGCAATGATGTTTGTGGATAGTTGCCTGTATACCTTTCTCATATACATCAAAAACACCATCCTGTTCTTGTTAAGCGTGTGGGCAGAAGACTATCCTTTTTAGCAAGTCTGTACGCAGAACTCCAAACTGCTCCTTTTTGGACTTCCATTTCTTCCCTCTCAGGTTTCCAGCCATTAAGCAGCTGATGAAGACTGTTCTTGAAAGTTTCTCTGCCACAGGTACCATGGCTGGGGAAGCATAGGGAAGAAAAAATAGTTATTGTTCATATTAGTACTGTTTTGACAGAAGCATTGACAGCACTTTTCTTATTCTCTATATCTGAATTCCATTCCCTGAGATTTATCCCAGTCTCGGGAGGACTGAGGCGGTAAGTGATGAATGTACAGGGACTAAATAAAATGCTGGGATTTGTGTTCCTGGTTTGGGGCTTGCAATATATGTTATGCCCTAAAGATACTCTTATGGGTACAAGCCATTCCTCATTGGGACACAGAGGATGGGTAGGGGTGAATCAAGAGGGAGCTGGATAACATTTCCCTCTGTGTCCCCTTTAGGCTGATGACTTACGCTGAGGAAGGTGAGTAGGAGCAGAGAAAGGGCTTAATCAAAGAGGCAGAGGGTACACTAGAAAGACATTCTGTGAATTATTCACAAAGATGTTTCTTCCAGAAGTGTAATGGAGCTGCAAGTTGTTTCAGGAACAATGACAGTTCTGCTGAATGCCCATACTAAAACTTCAGAGGACAGCTGAGTTAGTCTGTACAGGATAAACTTAAAAAACAACAAATAGTCTGGTAGCACTTTAAAGACTAACAAAACATGTAGATGGTATCATGAGCTTTCGTGTCATCTGAAGAAGTGGGCTATGCCCATGAAAGGTTATGATACCATACATGTTTTGTTAGTCTTTAATTGCTACCAGACTATTTGTTGTTGTTTAAGTTCATACTAAAACTGAACACTTTCTTGGTCTTAAGCCTGCTTTAAAATGCAAAGGAAAAGAGACTAAGTTCTACATTGATTGTTTAAGCCCTTAACTGCTCCCAATCTTTTCCTATTAAATAGAACACTTGTGAAAGGCTCATGTGTCATTTTAGTCTGCTTTAAAGAAATAAAGTATTTGATATATCTCAGCCAATTGTCTTAAGAACTAGTCATACAACTCCTAACCTAATCTTTTCCTGTATATAACATTGTTACAGGCTCTATACATTTTTTCAGGGATTTATTAGACCATATGAGCATGCAATGCTTATACCCATGTAAACTGAAAGCAGACCCTTTTCCCCCTCCTGAATAACTGTATTAGAAAACTGTTGAATTTCACATACAACACAGATTCAAGTGAAATTAGCAAAACAAGAGAAGGGAAAGTTGTAGCTGTGCCATGTAGCCACATTCACATTTTAAGTATGCGAATAGAAGGAAGAGACAATATTTGCTAGGAAATCAGCAGGTGGGTATACACCCTTCATGACAATGGTTTGTAAACAGTTGATGGTCAGGTCATCTGCACAAGATAGGAGATGATTACCTGGACCTGCTACCATCATGAAAATATTTTTAGGAAAAGCAGAATCAAGTGTTGGAAGAGAGCTGGAGGCTCAGATGGGCAGGTAGTTCGCATACATCACTCCAATGGCAGCAGCCATTGGGCACCTAGAACTATACAGCCTAATAATAAATTGTGAAGATAGATACTTACGTGCAAAACTGTCCTGGAGAAAGCCTTCCTGCTGTAGCCTGGGCTGGGAATTGGGCCTCTTTCAGGGTGTTGAGTGCAGAAGAGATTCCGGTTTTATCAGGAGATCACTGTTTTCCACCAATGAATCGCGGCCATCTTAGAGGGCCAGAGTCTGCTTGGCAGGCGCATCACTGCTCACAAGGGGGTTAGGTTCTAATGGCATGTCAGCAAGAATATCCTCTCCAAATCTTCATAGAGTAGATTGGGAACATAGGACCACTGGACCTATTTCTGGCTTCTCTGCTTTTTTTTTTTTTTTAAATATACATTTTTTGAGCTGTTCTTTATATTGCACTTCTTAGCATTTAGGATGTGTCCCTTCTTGGCCATCTGTTTAATGTTGTTCTCAAGAAGATAATAGTGATATTTGGTTGCAAAAAACTTCCATTTGTCCCCAGATTACAAGATTGAGAAATCCCATCCCAGCTACTAGTGGCTGCATAAATATTGCTCTAATACTGAACTAATATTATTGTAATGCTGATATACTGAAATCCAGAAGCAAAAGGGTCAATCCTGGCTTCTCACCAATTTTTAAAGGGTGAAGGAGACTGTCACGACTCTCCCCCTTCCCCTCCCGCCATGGTTTTATGAAAATTGGCTTATGAAAATGAATATGCATAACTCAAAGATGCTTTAGGCAAAATGTAACATTTTTAAAGAAATATGAAGTGTGCATCTGTTTATAATTCTAAATATGCTAACGAGTGCCATTACTGATACTTGGGAAACTTAATGGCCTGTGTGCTCAAGGTAATGATTTGTAAAAGGTTTTGTTTTTCTTTTAAGTCTGGATTGTGGTTGTTCATGCCAGGAACTGTGTCCAGGCAACCAGATTTTAGAACCAATTTTTTGTTTTGTTTTTTTAAAACGGGCTCCCCTTGCAGACCAGTTCCCCACCTACCACTAGAGATGTTAAGTATCGGTTAACTGAATAGTCGAGTAACCTCATGAATTCTTATCACTTAGTCAACTGTTCTATAGTCCCCAGGGGCGGGGCTGGCAGCCAGTGCACTCCAACCTCATTTCCGCGGAGCCCCCTGCCACTCCACACTGCGGCCTTCATATCAGAGCATCAGGCCTGGGTGCCAGGCGGGAGCTGGTCTGTGAGGGGAGCCAGTTTAAAAACTAGCTCCCATCGTGGACCAGCTGCCTGCTACCCTGTGCTGCTGCCTCTGATACAGACTGCAGAAACCACTGAGGAGCGACTCAGCTATGGATATCCTCACCTCCTCCAGGATCTCATTGCAGTTTTTTATTTCCTTCCCAAAATAAGATCTAGAACTCATAAAACACTGGCTTACAAAAAATTCCTCTTGAACAATGCAATAACCTGATGTTTCAGAGAGATCCAAATGAATATCTGAAGTACCAGATTGGTGTGATTAAATACATGTGTTTAAAAATGGTTCACTAATGCAGGAATAGGAACAAAAATAAATCTATGATTCAGCTTCAATTAGAAACAAACACATCACGTAATTGGAAGACATTAAAACAATACAAATTACACTAGATCGTACAGCAACAATGAGAACACATTCCCCTGCCAGAGAATCTACCTAAATCTGCATTATAAATATTTACATATACCTCTGTCTCCCCAGCAGTTAACTTTAACTGATCTTTCTTGATGCAGATAAGAAAATGTCATGCCTATCTGAGTGACTAATCAGTCAAAGAAAGCAATGAAAAATGTCCCTAAAATATTTTTAAATAGTCAGATGCAATTAGAGGCAACAGATTTATGAAGATGACACAGGAGATTAAGCTAGAAGACCCTACTGTATTTCTGGCTGAGTTCTGATCTTTATTACTGCATATATAGCTGTTTCAAATGGGTCTTTAGTACCTTTATATCATTCTGGGCACCAGTTCAAAGCTAGAGAAAGGAACTGGACATTTTGTTCTCTTGTAAAATTGAAATGGATTTGGAACAGTATAAAGACAATCATGTACAGGAATCTACTTTTTCATGCAAATAAGCAGTTCACAAATCTACTGGTTAAAGAAGTAGACAAGGATTCTTTCTCCCCATTCAACTCACTCTTTTCAATTTCTTGCACTTGAAACATTTTTTTGGAAAAAGCTTCATGAATCAAGTTCAGTTCTCAAGGTCCCAACAATGACATTCAGACATTTAATTAGTAGGCCATCACTTGAGCTGGCATCTAAACCTTTTGTCAAAGGCCTAATTCCATACCAATTCAAACACCCTATTAGTCTAATATTAACAGGAAACCATATGACATCTTAGTTTGCAGATTCCTTGTATTCATTGACTGCTAGTGCAATGTTATATTCATGTATGCAGTGCATACAAACTTATGTACACATCTTTTGATGCTAGTAACAGTATTCCATGTCTCTGTGAAAGAAAATAACACTTACCTGTGTAGTTAAAAAGTATCTTAGTGTTTGATATAAGACTCAAGACAGATCTGTGCTTCTGAGGCTCTAGCAGGCCAGGTGCAAGCCCGAATCTGGATGTAACCCTGATCTGTGAAGATTCTGTATTTTGTTGATTCAAACTTTATCAGTCAGCCACTACTGATTTCAGGAAGGATGCGATTTACCTCCTGGACTGGACAACATCCCAAGGCCCTTCCTAGCTATTATGTAGAAGTTTGGCAGCATGCTCTGAAGCCTCAGACCCTAGAGTCAGCATCTTCCAAACTAACAACACAAGCGAGAAGGAAGCACACAAAGCTGCCAGTATTAAAAAGAAGCCTGACAAACCTAGATATTAACTATGCAGCATTTTATTCTTATTGAATACCATCCAGTTGCCAGTGGTTGACAGCTTTGATATTTCCCGTTACCTCCACAGCTAAGGACAACTTTAAAACGAGGAGCAATAAAACCTTAAAACAATAATGAAACTCCAAATTTCACAATTGTATGGGTCTAGTCTTACTTCAGAGAATTTGATAGATGTACAACACAGAGACACAAAATTATTGTTTGAAAGAAGTGCACATTAATATTGTTGTAGTTAAAGGTTTGATAGGCTTATCTCTTTTCAGAAATTTCAGTACATCAGTTGGCAATGAAAGGACTGTCACAAAAGTCAAAGAAAGAAGTTTGGAAATTTCAGTTCTAGGAACCCTAAAAAATATTAGAATCCCTTTTCCTATTTTAAGCATCCTAAAAGCAAATATCTTTAAAAATAAAAAATTAAGTCAAAGGACACATAAAATAATTAATGCGTTAATTTTAAATATACATCTAAAACGAGTCATCTGATCTTCCCCCTAGCTCACCATCAAGTATCAAACACCACTTGTTAAAAGAATGTGAAATAGAATATCACAATCAGCTCCTATTTATGACTGGTAGCATAGAAGGAAGTTTTAAGTGACCACTTTTTAGAATACTACAACCATGGCCAAGATAGAGATCATGTATTTGGAGTTTTCATCTCATGACATCAACTTTACATGTCAAGACAAAAAATAAGCTGTAACTCTGCTCCACCATCTATCCCAGTTTGAAGGTGACTAACAGATTAAGACCTAGAACAACCTGATGTACAAAAATAAGCAAATTGATGAAGTGATTATTCCATTCTTTAGTATTTTGTGCTATCATGTTCAAAAGCTTGAAACCTTATCTTAAAAAAAAACCAAAAACCCACACACCAGAGGACTCCTATGGTACCTTAAAGACTAAAAGACTCATTTGGGCATAAGCTTTCATGGGCAAAAACCCACTTTGCCAGATGCATATTTGTTTCTATTTGCTCCAATCACCTTTTGTAGAATTTATATATATACAATTTACATGCAAAATTGTATTAAAAGTAAGTGTTAGTATGTATCCTCAAAAACAACAAGGAGTCCTGTGGCACCTTAAAGACTAACAGATTTATTTGGACATAAGCTATTATGGGTAAAAAAAACCCTTCATGAGGCAATATTCAACTGGACATCAATATTGTACCTCAGATCTAACTAGGGATTAGTGAGTGAGCCATGACAGCTAACTCCTGGCTCCTTGCCCAGTCTCAGACGCTGCGGCTCTGCTTTTTAAAATGTAGTAAGAGCCATGTAGTACGTTTAAAAAGCAGAGCTTCAGTGCGTAGGACCCAGCACAAGCTGGAACAGCTCAGTCCCATGCTGTTTTCCTCACTGCCCCCCTGCCTCCCGCAGAGACAGTGCTGGTGGGAACTGGCTTTTAAGCCACCTCCTCCCAGCACCAGTTCCTGCTCTTCCCCCTTGCTGCCTCTGATACAGAGGCAACATGGAGAAGGAAGCGACTGTATGACACATAGCCTAGGCTTATCGGGTAGCCAATGAGTCACTAACATCCCTAAACCAAATAATTAGCCGATGGATTACATTTGGTGGGCCATCACTGAAATCTCATGACATCAACAGCAGCCTTCTGATACCATAATCCGTATCTAGAGATGATCTGTAGTACAAAAAGTTACATATTTCTCAATCTAGTATTTCCAGAAGTAGTTTTTTGTTTTCCAAGTACTCTAGTAATTATTCCCTCATTGATGATGATAATAGTAGCATGGATAAATGATAATGGGAGTCATATGCATTCTTAACCAACATAGTTTAAATGTCTGGTCATTCTAGGCTGTGGCAATATAGTAGGAAAGAGGGCTGTCAAAAGGCTTCTAGAGGAGAGACATACACTTCTTTCTGCCAGAGTGTACACACAAAAAAAGTAAAATAAAAAAAAATAATAATCTGTTGGCAAAAGAAAGAATGAGATTAGAAGATTTTAAACTTGATTTTTTTAAAGTCGCTGCTTTGATACTCTTCCATGAGAGGATATTCAAGATGGCAGCTTCAATAAAGTCAACTGAAACCACTTTAAAGCCTTAACCTTTGACTGAAAAAAAAACTGTGGGCAAGCCAATGATATTCAAAATTATCTGTCACCTTCACTGGAGAATCTTACATGTTACTACTATAGTATTCCAGAGGTTATTTGAAGGCAAGCATATATAGCCTGATCTGATCTTGATTCACAGATCTCTTTGATCTGTGTGCTCTTTTAGTTGTTTCTATTTCCCCCAACAGTCTCATATTCTATGATGTAAGACATGGCAATTTTTTTCAGCCCTCTACAAGTATGAATTGAAGCCTTTCAGCCTAGCCATTTAAACTATTACAGTTAGTCCAAACTTTTATCAGACTCAATTGATTCAATAAAGCTGAGCACAAACTGCAAAAACTTGGTCCTCAAATATTCACTCAAATTCAAAAACTAATTTGCTTTGGCCATGTTTGTGCTCTTTCCCTATTAGATTTTACCCAAGTAAGAAATGGAAACAATACCATATCAAATGCTCACAGTAAACCATTTGTGACCCATCTGTAAAAGTGAAAAAAATTATGAAGACTAATCAAATTTGATTAAGGAAAATTAATGAAGATCACAATCTGCTTTTTAATATTATTTAAACACAAAGAGGTTCCATTCAAATAAATAGCAGTGTCAAACTTCCCTCTTCTAATACTGAGTATACAGTGTTTAGAAACTCTCCTATTGTCTTCATTGATCATTTGGAAGCAAAATGCCAAAACTTCAACAGAAAGGTATGTGTATGTTTTCATGCACAGTAATTCCAATTTCCTGTAAATTTGTAGCCCATCAATTGGAAGATTTGAGTTTAATGTGCAGCCCTTGGATCTTACTTCAAGAGAACCAGAGCTAAGTCTGGCAAAGGTGTAAAACTCTAAAAAGCAACATATTTACCCTAGAGTGAAAGAATCCCATCTATATACAATTCAACTGTGACCTCTGTAATGATTACAGAATAGCATGTCAAATTGATTCTTACATAATATTTTACTCAGATGACTTTGGCTGTAATCTGGTGTCTCAACAATGAAGACTTTGAAATGGGGAAGAAAATGTGAACCTGAGAATTTTTGGCATCAGAAAATTAAGGGAGAATCATCTCACCTAAATTATGTTTACTGTAGTCGTAATTTCTTTACATTCTTACAATGCACTAATGAAACATGTTTCTTCTCTTCCATTTCTCTCTCTTGCCAATTCTTGAAAAATAGGCCAACCCAACTTTCACCTAAGAGGTAAGTACAGATCTACATGATTACTATCCTTATGAATCTATACTAAGCAAACACCAGTAATAACATTAAGTACAGAAAAATTATAAATATTACGGACATTTAGTTACCAGAATAAGTACATTAGAATCATATTTACTTAAATAGTGAATTCCTGTGTAACTAGCCTGCAATGGCATCACAGCAGTCTTTCATTTCCAATTCTACTGTATTTTGTAAAGGGTTGAAGTAATTTGTATCCTTGACACTCCTTCATATTTTATGCATCAGTCTGATTCCATCTTCACACTAAACTATGAGGCCACTCTTAATAAAGTGATTAGTTTCCTGTTGTCGTCTAGCAGCACTGATTTAAAAATGTGTTAAGGGATTATTCTGCTCCTAGGAAAAATTGTACATACACACTCATTTTAAAATGTGAGATTTTCCAAGTAAAGCATAATCAGTGCAACTCCTTTGCTGCTATAGCCACTGTAAAAGTAATCCGAAATAAGATCCTGTGAGTTTTATAAAATGGCCCATGCCAAGACACAGTACAAGCAGAACCCATCTCTTCCCCCTTCCTAAAATACCAATAGTATTTGCAAATCCTTTGGTTCCCACTAGCGACAACTATTATTAAAGCAGTCATCCTCCAGTTAGGACATAAAAACAGACAGTCTTGTGATATGCCTGCTAATATTCCCCCAACAAGTTAAACTAATGCACTATTACCCCACATCCAATACTCGATACCGGAAGTATTACAAGCAAATTAGGGATGTTAGATATTGTGAAATTGAATAGTTGTGTAACCGCATGAAATCTTAGCGGTTACACAACTATTCGATAGTCCTCAGCAGCCAGTGCACTCCCGGCCCCATGCCCAGGGAGTCCCCTGCACCCCCACATTGCTGCCTCTGATACAGAGGCAGCAGTGTGGGGTGGCAGCAGCCTCTGTCCATGGGGGTCCATGGGATAATGGAGCAGCCTCTGCCTGTGAGGAGCTCAGACTACCCTTCCCCCCCCCAGTCCCCGACAAAGGCTGCTGCTGCTGCTGCTGCTGCTGCAGCAAAGTCGCCTCTGTACACAGATAGAGGATGCTTTGTGGCAGCCTTCCCCCGCCCCCGCGTTGATGCCTCTGATAGAGGTAACAGCACAGAGGTGTGGACAGGCAGCACCATGGAGCCAGTTGGGGAGAACCGGCTTTTAAGCTCCTACCTGCTCCCCCTCGCTGCCTCTGTAGGCAGCAGCAAGGGGGGGTAGGTGGGTCCGCAGAGCCAGCATGCACAGGAGTCTGCTTGAAAGCCAGCTCCCCGCATGTACTGGCTCCATCCTCCCTCCCTCACCTTCCGTCTACTGCCTATCACAGGCAGCAGCACGGAGGCGGGGGGCAGATGGATCTGGTGCTCGTGGGGAGCCTGCTTAACACCAGCTCCCAGGGCCGGCCCGAGCCATTTTGGTGTCCCGGGCCCCAGGTGGGCGGCGCTGTCCCGGGCGCATGGCGCATGCGCGAGCCTGCCCCCCCAGGGCGCATGGGCCCGCCTCCAGGCACACGGCGCATGCGCGAGCCTGCCCCCGGGGCACGCGGGCCTGCCTCCAGGCGCACGGCGCATGCGTGAGCCCGCCCCCGGGGTGTGCGGGCGGGTGCACGCGCTGCCCGGCCATCGCCGCTGGCGCGCAGCCCAGGGCCACCCGGGCAGGCCATGCCTGGCCGTGCAGTGCCCCGCAGCTGCGGGGGTAAGGGCACTGCGGGGGTTAACGCGGCCCCTGCCCTGGGCGGCCACTGCAGCTCACCAGGAGCCGGGCATGCAGCACCTGATGGCAGTTATAAGGGGCACCGCGCGCCCCTTACAGCTGCCATCAGGCGCCCCTCATCAGTTGGCGCCCCAGGCAGGTGCCCGGCTCGCCCACCCCTTAGTCCCGCCCTGCCAGCTCCTCACAAGCACTAAGGCAGCAAGGTGAGGGAGGGAAATGTATGTAGTTGATAAGATTCACCGATAAAAGCCTATGCTACACATTGACACTCCTACAGCAAATGTGCTCCTAAGTAGTCCAGTCAACTACCTCTCTCCCCTTTTATTTTTAGTTCTAACTGCCTCTTTCTTCTCCTTTCCATGTGCCTCCCCACAATACCATGTCCGTTACATACATTTTTCTGGCATCTGGAGTTAACATTTCTCCTCAACAACAGAAGAATAGCTTCCACAAATGCAAATTAAGCAAGACAAAGATTGTCAACTCAGTTAAGGTAGTAGTAAACAAGAAGTGTCCAGCCCAACATAAAAATGCTTTTCACAAGAACATAAGAACAGTCATACTGAATCAGACCAAAGGTCCATGTAGCCCAGAGTCCTGTCTTCCCATAGTGGCCAATGCCAGATGCCCCAGAGAGAATGAACAGAAACAGGTAATTCTCAAGTGATCGCTCTCCTGTCATCCATTTCCAGCCCCTGACAAACACAGGTTAGGGACCCCATTCCTACCCATTCTGGTTAATAAGTATTGATGGTCCTAACCTTCATGAATTTATCTAGTTCTTTTTTGAACCCTGTCAAAGTCCTGGTCTTCACAACATTCTCTGGCAAGGAGTTCCACAGGTTGACTATGCACTGTGTGAAATTGAGTGAAGACTAAATCCTAGCCAGTTATAACAGAGGCTTATTAACCGATTTTTAGCTTCTGAGACATGATGCATGTCTACAATTAAAATAGTTAGACATATGATCAAAAAGCTCCAGCATGGTTGATAGTTATATCATCATAAATTTGTATTCCTTTATCATGCCCATCTTAGGCTATGTCTAGACTGTAGCTCTTTTTCCAGGATACCAAAAAGCTATGCCGTGTCCAAGGAATGTGTCCACTTTTCCGAAAAAAATCGGAAAAGCAGATGTGCTCTTTCGCCATCCCTGTAAACCTGCGTCAAAAGAGGAGGATTTTCCGAAATTTGGCACCGCATAGATGTGCCAGATTTCGGAAGAGCCTCTTCCAAAAGAAAAGCAGAAAAAGATATGCAAATTGCAGTTTGCAATTTGCATATCTTTTTCTGACTTTTCTTTGTAGTGTAGACATATCATTATATTATCTCTCTCTATATATATAAAGATGTTTTTCCTGCTGTATGACTGAATGACATCATCACATCATCAGCATCAACAGGCTCTCTCACCGAAGCGAAAACGGCCGGGGTGGGAGGTAGGCAAGTGTAACAAGCAGAAGGGTGCATCCCCCCTACTTTCAATATAATTCATAGTTACAGTCTGGATTTAACAAGACCAAAAACCCAGGCAGAACTTAGCGTTTTGCTACTATATAGTACAAATTATACTAAACACACAATCAGCAGGGGTCAAAGTTAAGCTATAGATTAATTGTGTATCTGTTGCTATTAATAAAGCAAATGGAATCTTGTTTTATGAGCATAATGTGCAAACACTGCAGACATATTGCTAAAATGACCAGCTATTTCAGCCATTAAACAGGTCAATTTTAATCCTTCATTGGCCATTTTCAAGGTGAAATCTTATATAATCACGTACGCCAAAGTCAGTCTGTTTTTTTTAAAACCTCCCACTGAAATTTTAGTACCAACTAAGCTTGCAAATTAAAAATAAAAAGCCTATTTTTGCATTAAGAACCAAGTATCAGTATCACTATTAGAATGTTCATTTTAGTAATCAATCTATCAGCTAACAAGCTTTGGGCCATTCATTCATTGCTTATTACATCATCATCATCATCATCCAGGCTACTAAAAGCAGATTCTTACAATATAAAGACTCAAAGTAAGAAACAAAATATTAACATTGGCCTCCATTGTGCAATAGACTTGGAGTTAAAAGTATTTAAGATTTACCACCTTTCCTCATAAAGGTTTCAGATGTGTGCACTGGCCGTTGGAGTTTATTATTTCTATTCAACAGCATTACTGAACTAAACATTTTGAAAATTAAAATGAGTGTAAAATGCACTCTATGATAAACCAAAGTCTATTAGACTATCATTCATCACACTTTCATAACAACCTGGTATTTAATGTACAGCAAAAAGCTCTGAAAACAAGCATTTAATAATCCAGTGAAAAGTTACTCATATTTACAAGAGGGGCACACTAATCCGTTTAATACAGGGGGAAAAAGTTAACTAGCCAATTTGGGTGTTTCACTTAGGCTACCAATGTATTTTCAGTTTGTTAGCCAACAGTAAATGAAGTACATCTAATCTTGTTCAATTTAATCATTTCAGCATGCATTCAAAAATTTTACACTGATCCAACCAGAAAAAGACAACAATTCAAGACATAAGTTACCATTTATTTTTAGTTACTGATGGTCTACTGAAAGGAACAGCTGAAGGTGAGTTATATGAGCAAGCACATCTTACAAACAACCCACCAAGAGTATCTACAAACACAGAAAAAGAAACAACATTCATTCAATGAGTTCTACTTCTCTAATAACACAAACTTCTGTAAATGCAAAATACTGTTGCCCTTTGGGATAAGCAGCTATCACCATAGCATTGCTCCTAAATGAAATGATATGAAATGTCACATGTGATTCTTTAGAAGAATAAAAAAAGTTCAGGAAATATTGGGGTAAATTAGACAAGTTAAAAATGAAAAGCGATTTTGTTTAAACTTTCTTTCACTTTTAGTTTTGAAGTGGTTTAGACTACATACAAATGTGTTTTGATCTTTTGGTTTCTGGCAAGGACTAGTGCCTCTGACCAACTTTGCGGAGATTCTTTAGAGAAGTTAGTTATTAAAAGATGATGCATACAAGCCAAACCCAACACTGAAAAACTGTATTGAGTATTTAGTCTTCCACCAGTAAATTTTTCTCTCAAATAACTGAGCTGTCTTTTAGCAAGACTCATTTTCTAGTAAAGTTTGATTAGTGTATCTTTCAATAAGGGGAAATTTAAAAAATACACACAGACACACACACTGTTTATGGCCTATACTTTGTGTTTGATATTTTAAATAAAATGAAACAACTGCAGTTTTTACACAGTTAAAACATATCAAAATACAAAAGATACCCGAACCTAAATTGAATCTTAGATTTGAACATGTAGTATTATTTTTTCCTGTGGGTTTTTTATGTGTGTTTGGTTTTTTTGCCTACCATATATTATATTATGCATATGAAAGAAAAACAGGAACAAAAAATTACATACCCATACCATCCCATCACAAGGAGAAGCAAAATTAAATAAAATCTGAAGAAAAGCCGTCAGCTATGTTTTTGTGTAGTATACCACTAATTATAGCCCTCCTTTTGCAGGTAAATCATTCACGTTCTTTGTGCAAAATACCCCTATACTAGATCATAGCTATTATCTTTCCATCAGAAGGTTGCGCTTTCAGTTGCAAAGGATTGGAAGGTCAGGTTAAGGTATTCAACTCCAGCTACATAAAATACGTAGTTGGAGTTGTCTTATCTTAAGCCGAGCTTGGCACTGTCTTCACAGATGGAGGCCAATGGGAGCAGATACTCCTGTCAGCTTCCCTTATTCCTCACGACTGCAAGCAGTACAGGTGCCAACCCAAGCCTCCCTCAGCATTCGATTTCTGGCGCTGTCCTCTCCCTTGGGCTGAACACAATTGCATGTGCGATTAAGCCTTTTACAGCGTGCAAAGAAGAGCTGTATCAAAGAAACAAAAAAAGTAAGGTAAAGGATTTTATGATCTCCATTTTAACTTGATTAACATCTCCTAGATCAGCAGGACTGGCAAGAACCACTTGGCATAACTTCATCAAACTTCAGTTTAAAAAAAAAAAGGAAAGCCTTCATACCATAATTCTTGAAGCCCATGGTAATGAATCAGTTAATATTCCTTTGCAATTTAAATCACAGTATAAATAATCAAACCAGGACCACTGCAAGAACTACAATTAGACCAACTACTATTTCAAATGTGTAACACCACCTAAGCAGGGCCTTAAAAAAAAAAAAAAAAAAAAAATCAACTCCCCCCCAAAACCAGGAGCACAAAAATACCTCCTTCCCCTAAACATCATGAGTTGGTGTCAGTGAGTCTAAATTATCAGTTTCTGCAGAATTCCTTTTTTCCTCCAACAAGTCTTAGGGTTTCTAGCTCTATGATTGCAAGGTTAAGCTTTTCAAATGGCAGCAGATTTAGAATCTCTTACTACCATTCATAAAATCAATGATCCTGAAAGCTAACAAGACACTGATAAATTTTAGAGTTTTTAATCAGAACACCTTGTCACTCAGGCTATGTTTACACTGCAGCTCTATTTCGGGATACCGGAGGTATCCCAAAACAGCTATCCCACATCTTAACGGTAAGCCCGTTATTTTGAAATATAACAAGTTCACTATTCTGACATCCCTGTAAACCTCACTCCATGATGAGGTAAGGGATTTTTCGGAATAGCAGGTTATTTCAAAATTTGGCGCTATATAGACAGTGCCAAATTACAAAATAAGCTATTTTGAAATTGACTTGAAATACGCTATACAATTTGCATAGCTCAAATTGCCTAGCTTATTTTGAGCTATGGGTGCAATGTAGCACTCAGTGAAGTTGGGAAGTGAAACAGAGGAGTCATGTAAGTGTCCTATTTAATCTATACACAAAGAGAAAGGCTAGGAACCCCTCAAATACAGAGGCTGTGGTCAAAAGGTGGAGTTATGTTACACAGACCCATAAGAAGCAGAAGAAATAATCCCCAATAGCCATCAGAAGGCTTTGGAGTCAAGGATAGGTAAGGCAAGGGGTGGATAAGATTTTTTATTTTTAAGCTTCATCTCACACTTCAGATAATGCTGTCAGGCTCCACTACATACACATTTGGCCAATGGCTATCATATACTTGGGAATTTTCTCAAACCCCATCATAAAGCACTAAGTTTCTATTGTTATACAACAACATGAAAGTCGTATATTACAGCGGAGCTGATAACTAGAGACAAGTCCCAATCTCAGCCAAAACATCACCTTTTCTCTCCATTCCAAGAGGTAACCCACAGGGCAGACACTGGAAAAAATCTCTATTAGCCCACTGGCCATCAGGAAAAGGGTTATTTAATCAAACCCTGAAGCAGAGTCAGGATCGGTGGGAAGTCTGGCTCAGCAGCTCCCAGAAGCTGGGGGTCAGGAGGTCTGGGCTCCCGGGGTCGCTGTACCCCAGAGGGTGGCACGCAGGGCTTTCCCAGCGGGGGAGTGTCACGGGCAGCACATGCGGGGCCGGGCTGCCGGCTGCCCAGGAAGGGGGGGGGGGGTTGCGCGGATGAGCAGATGACCCCGCGGAGGGCCCGGGTCTCTCTCTCACTCACCTGCCCGCTCTCTCCCCACCCAGCCGCGCCGCCACCGCGGCGACTCCTCCGACTCCAGCTCGGCTCCAGGCAGCGGGCGGAAGCGGCGGCCGGGTCCGGGCTCGGCCACACATACGGGGCGCTGGGCCCGGCAGACACTCCCCCTTCTCACAGGCACGGGCCGGGCCCTGGCCCGCTGCGCCAGCTCCTCATCCCCGGGGCACAGGCCGGGCAGCCTCGGCCCCTCCGAGCCTCCCTGCGGCCTCAGGCACCAGCCGCCCCCGCCGCGACCCCGCAAACCGGCCGCCCCCTCCCTCACACCCCCTCCAGGACTGGTCTCCCCGCCGCCATCTTGCCTGGGGAGCGTGCAGTGCGCAGGCGCAGCCGGGAGGGAATCCCGGCTCCAGCCGCTGGCGTTGCCAGACGCGATCGGCGCGTGGGGCCAATGCGCCTGCGCGAAGGAAGGAGCAACGTCCCCCTCCCTTCTACACACACCTGCTGCGAGCTACTGCTCTTTCTCCGCTGTGCTCCGAGTGGGGCGTGTGCTGCTCCTGTCCCGCGCGGCCCCTACTGTGGGCCGGGTGGATGGTTCCTGTACGAAGAAAGGCAGCACCGGCAAAGCAATGAACACTCCCTCTAGCCAGGCTCCCAGAGAGGGATGCCAGCGCAGGCACCTTCCCCCCACTGCAAGTTTAGCGACCCAGCATAGACCCAGAGCGGGGGCCAAAGAACACAGGCAAAAGGGGAGAAACAAATACGTTCTGTGTTCGCACGCATAATACAGAGGTTGCAGCACAAGAGCTCAATCTGATGGACTAATTAGGAAAAAAAACGAGAGGCGTGACAGTATCAAGGTGCCAAAGGGTTGGTTAATCTAGCACAGAAAGACAGGAGAAGCACCATTGGCTGAAAGTTAAAGCCAAATTAACTCAAAAATAAGGCTCGTGTTTTTTACAGTGAGGGTGATTAATCATTAGAACAAACTACCAAGAGAAGAGGTGGATTTTCCATCCCATGCTGTCTTCTTATTTCTGTAAGTTATGCAGTCAAAGACCTGCTGTTGAGTTCTATGGAGGGGTAAGGAGGTGAAACTCTATGACTTATGTTAAACAGGAGGCAAGAGCACCAGGTTTGCAGAAATGTTAGTGGTGCCCAGCCCCACCCCACTCAAACTCCCTTTCCTCTACCTGCCTAAGGCTCTAGGAGGGAGTTTGGGTGATGGGTGCAGGATCTGGGATGGAGTTTGGGTGGAGGAGAGGTGGGGGGGTGCAAGCTATAGGACTATGGGTGCAGTTTCTGGAGGAGATTGGAGTGCACATGGAGTGCAGGTCCTGGATGGAGGGCTGCGTGTGGGCTCTGGGAGGGAGTTTGGGTGCAGAAGGAGTGAGGGGCTGGGCTCTGCGAGAGATTTTGGGTGCAGGAGAAGGTCGGGTGCAGGCTCTAGGTTGAGAGGCTTGGGGTACAGGCTCTGAGATGGGGTAGAGGATTAGGGTGCAGGGGGTGAAGGCTGCAGGTGCTGGGAGGGGTTTTTGGTACAGGAGAGGGTCTGGAAGATCTGCCTATCAGAGGTAGTTGCACAGGGTAACAGGCAGGAGCTGGTCCGCAAGCTGAGCCAATTTAAAACAATGGCTTTCTGCACAGACCAGCTGCCCGCTGCCCCACACTGCTTCCTCTGATACAGAGGCAGCAGCGCAGGGTTGCAGCACAAGGGTCTGAGCTCCTCATCGACAGAGGCTGCTCTATGGCAGGGAGCAATCTCTGTCCGCTGGGAGCTTTGACCCCCTGGGGACAAGGGTTGCTGCCCGGGCCCACAGCCTTCTTGCCCTCCTCCACCCCCATGCTGCTGCCAGGAGGGGACAGGCAGCACCACAGAGCCAGTGCTGGGGGGAACCAGCTTTTAAGATGACTCTCCCCAGCACAGGCTCCTGCCTGCTCCCCCCTCACCTCTGTAGGCGGCAGCAAGGGGGGGCATGCAGGTCCGCAGAGCTGGCACGCATGGAGAACCAGCTTGAAAGCCAACTTCCCATGTGTATCAGAGGCAGCAGCGTGGAGGTTGGGGTGGGAGGTGGATCTGGTGCTCATGGGGAGCTGGCTTAAAAGCTGGCTCCCCAGGGGCACTGGCTCCTGCCTTGCCCCCATGCTGCCTCTGATACAGAGGGAGGAGGGGGAAATGGAGTCAACAGGATTAATTGATAAGCCTAGGCTTATCAGTGAATCATGTAGTCATGTACACGTTGACATCCCTATTTCATACATGTTATCAAAATAATTTCCATGGCAAAAGTTTAATGCATAAACAGAGGAAGACAATTTCTCTGCAGAATTAAGCTGATAGAGAAACTGACTGTGAAAAACAAAGTAGTTTTTAAAACAATGTCTTAAATGGAGTAATTGGTAAAGCTAGTTCATGTCTGAGCATACTTCATAGTGTGACACACATTTTCAGTGTTCTAGAAATTATAGTGGGAGGCTTATAACTACATACTGTCAGAGTAGTTTGTTTATATCTTAGGTTTTCTTTTCTTTGTTTAAATGTTGGCACCAATTTGAAAAATTCCCTTTAAAGATTCCTTAAAGAACCGCTGAGTCCTTCTGCCAAAATATAACATTTTAAAACTATGTCTTCTCAAACCAAATACTTTACTTCTTCCAGTTTAGAACTTAATCCTGATATTAGATACATGAGAATACATTGCCACACACTGTAAGATCCTTTTTACAATCAAAATAGAAGGATGGACTGAAATAACATGGTAACATTATTGTAAGCCCTTTTTGACCACTGCTGTACACCACTGTCATATTCTGAATAAGAAATGAACTAGTGATGCTCTTACTGCATGAGATTCTACTTACTTCAATGTCTTATTTTATATATTTGGATAATGATGATGAGAGATATTGAACATCCATCATTCCTGTTTAAGTCAATGGGAACATAACACTCAGCATTTTGCGGGATCAAGAAATTTAGTTTCATATGTTAGCCATAACCATAGAATACTAGAACTGGAAGGGACCTCAAGAGCTCATCAAGTCTAGTCTCCTACCCTCACAGCAGGACCAAGCACCATCAGATTATCCCTGATAGATGTCTATAAAATCTGCTCTTAAGTATCTCCAATGATGGAGATTCCACAACCTCTCTAAGTAATTTATTCCAGTGCTTAACCACTCTGACAGGAAGTTTTTCCAAATGTCCAACCTAAATTTCCCTTGTTGCAATTTAAGTCCATTGCTTCTTGTCCTATCATGAGAGCTTAAGGGAATAATTTTTCTCCCTCCTGCTTGTGAACACCCTTTTAGATACTTGAAATCTGCTATCATGTTCCCTCTCAATCGTCTCTTTTCCATACTAAACAAACCCAGTTATTTCAGTCTTCCATCATAGGTCATGTATTCTAGATTTTTAAGCATTTTTGTTGCTCTTCTCTGGACCTTCTCCAATTTCTTCACATCTTTCCTGAAATGTGGTGCCGAGAACTGGACATAATACTCCATTTGAGGCCTAATCAGCACAGAGTACAGTGGAAGAATGACTTCACATGTCTTACTCACAACACTCCTGTTAATGCATCCCAGAATCACATTTGCTTTTTTTTTTTTGCAAGTGTCATACTGTTGACTCATGATTAACTTGTGGTCCGTTATGACCTCTAGATCCCTTTCTCCTATACTCCTTCCTAGACAGTCAGTTCCCATAGGCTATGTCTACGCTGCCCTCTCTTGTGCAAAAAAATATGCAAATGAGGCAAAGCGTGGAATATTGCTGCACCTTATTTGCATAATTAATGAGGCTCCGTTTTTGCGCAAGAGGCTTTTGTGCAAAAACCCCCTCTTGAGCAAGAGCCGTTCTTCTGCCTCTTTTCAGGAATAACGGCTCTTGCGCAAGAGGGAGGTTTTGTGCAAAAAGGAGCCGTGTAGACTGCTCCTTTTTGCGCAAAAGCCTCTTGCGCAAAAACGAAGCCTAATTAATTATGCAAATGAGGTGCGGCGATATTCCACGCTTCTCCTCATTTGCATATTTTTTGTGCAAGAGAGGGCAGTGTAGACGTAGCCATACTGTATATGTAAGGCTACGTCTACACTGCCGGCTTTGCTGGCAGTGCCTATGCAAATAAAGTGCAGATTAGGAGAGGCATAAGGATCTTGCACAAAACGGAGTTTTTGCGCAAAAAAAAGTCCTCACTGCTTGTTTTTGCACAAAAACCCCTTGTGCAAAAACAGCTTAAATAAATTATGCAAATGACATGCGGTGATATGCTAATCCACTCTTCATTTGCATAGGCTCTTGTGGCAAAAGCTGCAGTGTAGACAAAGCCTCTGAGAACTGTTATGCAACCAGTTATGCTCCCACATTACAGAAGCCCCATTTTCAGGGCTTAACAAATACACTCGCCCGCTCGCTCATGGCGAGTAGATTTTACCAGCTGGCGAGTGCAGGGGCGGACTGGCCCAGTGGGCCGTTGTGACGGACTGGCCAAAGCCTGTATTACGGGTGGCGCGGCCCCATCTGATCCGCCGGCCGGCGGAGGAGCAGAGTGCCGCCGGGGAGGGGGAAGTGCAGTGATTCTTGCCACCGGGGTGCCTGCGTTAGCTCCGACACGAGGAGGCGGGGCGCGAGCCAGAGGATGGGATGCCGGCAGGATGTGGCCCCGCCAATTTTAAAGGGCTGCGGCAGCTTGGCTCTGGCCACATGTCCCTGGGAGCTGGCTGCGGCGCGCGGCGCAGCCAGGCCCCGCCCACCCCAAAAAATTGCCAGCTGTCTACACTGGCCGCTTGAATTTGCGCAAGAGCACTGACTTTGCAATGTACAAAATCAGTGCTTCTTGCGCAAATACAGTGATGCTCCCGCTCGGGCAAAAGCCCTCTTGCGCAAATGCTTTTGCGCAAGAGGACCAGTATAGACAACCCAGAATTGTTTTGTGCAAAAAGCCCGATGGCTAAGGCTTCGGGCTTTTCTTATAAATCGCATCTAGATTGGCATGGACGCTTTTCCACAAAAAGTGCTTTTGCGCAAAAGCGTCCGTGCCAATCTAGACGCTCTTTTCCGCCCGAAAATGGTTTTAACGGAAAAACTTTTCCGTTAAAAGCATTTGCGGAAAATCATTCCAGTCTAGACTTAGCCTCCATGTTTACTGCTTTCCCCTTATCCAAAGTCTTGTTACCCTATCACAGAAAGCTATCATGTTGGTTTGACATGATTTGTATTTTACAAATCCATGTTGACTGTTACTTACCACTTTAATATCCTCCAGATGTTTGCAGATGGATTCCTTAATTATTTGCTCCATTACCTTTCCTGGCACAGAAGTTAAGCTGACTGGTCTGTCATTTCCTGGGTTGTCCTTATTTCCCTTCTTATTTCCCTTCTTGGGAACTATATTTGCTCTTTTCCAGTCATCTAGAATCTCTCCCATCTTCCATGACTTTTCAAAGTTGTTAGCTAATGGCTCAGATACCACCTCAATCAGCTCCTTGAATATTCTAGGATGTCCTTGTGACTTGAAGATATCTAACTTTTCTAAGTAATAATAATTTTCTATTTTACTTGGATCTTTTTATTATGTGGACATTAAAGGAACAGAAAACAAGCTATAAGCTTATAGTACGGGAAAGTCATGTTTTGATAGCCATATACTATATGAGTGTTTTGTTTTGAGGTTCTTTTTCACCACATTGTAAAAAAAAAACCTTTAAAAAAATATTGTATTTATTCAGCCCAGAAATTGATTAGGTTAATTAAAAACTACAGGGATGCTGCGCATCAGTGACTACTTTGTATTATCCAAACTGCAGAGCTACAATTCATTTGCAAATTTGACACTATCAATTTGGGATTAAACAAAGACTCTGAATGGGTAGCCAACTACAAAAGCAGTTTCTCTTCTCTTGGGCTATGTCTACACTGGCGGGTTCTTGCGCGGGTTCTGCAGAGTGTCCACACGGCCCGCGAGAAGATTTACAGTAAACCATGGGAAGAGAGGACTTCTTGTGCAAGAACTACACTCTTTTCTAACAAGTGTAAGCCCTCTTGCGCAAGAGCTCTTGCGCAAGAGGGCAAGAGGGCACACGCGGCAGGGGTTTCTTATGCAAGAAAGCCCTATGGCTAAACTGGCCATCAGAGCTTTCTTGTGCAGGAGAGCGTCCACACTGCCATGGATGCTCTTGTGCAAAAGCACACCTCTTGCGCTAAAGCACATGGCCATGTGGACGTGTTCTTGTGCAAGAGTTCTTGCGCAGGAACTCTTACACAAGTTGGCTATGTCTACACTCGCGGCTTCTTGTGCAAGTATGGCCATTCTTGCGCAAGAATCCACAGTGTCCACACTGCCCACCTGCTCTTGCGCAAGGACATTTACAGTACGGCGTGGTAAGAGAGGGCTTCTTGTGCAAGAGCTACGCTCTTTTTTAACAGGTGTAAGCCCTCTTGTGCAGGAGCTCTTGCGCAAGAGGGCAGTGTGGACACTCAGCAGGGATTTCTTGTGCAAGAAAGCCCTATGGCTAAAATGGCCATCAGACCTTTCTTGAACAAGAGAGCATCCACACTGCCATGGGCGCTCTTGCGCAAAAGCACAGTTCGCACATGGCAGCGTGGACATTTTCTTGCACAAGACTTCTTGCACAAGAACCCTTGCGCAAGATGTTCTTGCGCAAAAAGCCGCCAGTGTAGACATAGCCTTGGTGTTCACACCTCCACATTAGGTGCTAGAAGTGGACCTCATCGTCCCTAACTGAATTGACCTCGTTATCTCTAGCCTTAGTCTTGATTGGTACTCTTTTCATATGCCTGCATATTTATATCTGCCTCTGGAATTTCCACTATATGCATCTGATGAAGTGGGTCTTTGCCCACGAAAGCTTATGTTCTAATAAATATGTTAGTCTATCAGGTGCCACAGGACTTATCGTTGGTTACTTTGTATGATTTCTCATTGCAGTTCAGTTTCTTCTTACTGTAATTTGGGAAGTTGGCTGTGCAGTTTTTTTAACATTCCAGTGAGTTCTTTAGGGATCCAGCCAAACTGCTTACAGAATGACACTTCAATGCAGAAAAAAATAGCATTGGCAGGCAATTTTTACAAAAGCTAAAGAAAAAAAATAGCATCAGCAGGCAACTTTTACAATCGCTAATATAACGTTCTGGACTCATAAAGTAGAGGTGCAGTAGTTTGCTGACTTAATCACTTCTAAGACAAGAAGCAGCACTGCCAGGTTAGAAAAGCCTTTGCCCTCCAGTGATCTGAGTACAGCAAAAAGCGAATGATTATAAACAGTGAGAATAACATGGGCTTCAGCCATAACTAAAAGCAAAAAAAAAAAAAAAGTTTTTACCACAGGCTTCTAAGAATTGTTCCAAGTGAAGTCATGCCCCCCCCCCCAACCCTCTCAATCTTTTGCTTATGATCAAATGCAATATCTTACATGTCCTTTATAAGGGGAAGTAAACCCAGAACTTGCAGTGGTGTGGACTCAATGTTCTAACAGGTATTTTCCATCTGTAACTGTTGCAATTCAGTCCTATTGAACCAGTACTGCTGCTGTTTGTGTTTTGAATATCCTAACAGAAGAAAATTAGATGGGGAATGGGACATTTCTGTATTCAGCTCTCTAGAATACAACTTTATTTTGTAAATTAAAAATATCTTCAAATTTCATCCTATTTTTATAGTCTGATATGTAACATGAAATTTTGTCCTTTAATAATCCCTCAGTTCTGTGAAATTCGAATGAACATCAGTAGTCAGCACAGTATGTTGATTAGCAGAATGTGTTTTGTCACCATCTGAATAGCCAGGAGATAATGCCTCAGTACAATAAAACAGTCAGTAATCTACCAGAGAGATTCTTCTAGCAAGCTCCACACTGGTTTATAATTGCATGTAAAGGTCATATAAACCACATTCTTGGCCATTAATTATACCAGACATATTTTCTTAAAATTTCCCACCATTGTTACCGCTGGATAGCTGCACTCATGGGAGACTTAGTTTAGATAGGCTTCCAATCATTTATTCTATGGTGTCATGTAAATCTGTAGTATGCAATTAGATGACACAGTAGTTAAAACACCAGGAGGTAGTTTATATCAGAATTCCCAGTGATGCCATTACCAAGAGCTAAATCACAGCTGTACATCATGCTATGTCTACGTTGGCCAGAGACACTGTGTTATCACTTCTGTAGTGAACCACAACAACAAGGCTCCACCAGTCCCTGTAGGGTTTCTCTATAAACTCAAGCTCCACCATAGTTTGGAATTCCTGCCACACAACTTTATGCATCTTCTTGGGTATAGGTCGAGATGTTACTTGGTCTCAGTTCTGTGCCTCTGCTCTCTCTGGATACAGTGGTAAGCTAAGTGACTTTGCTTGGGCAGAGAAGAAAACTCTGTTGAAAAGGAGACCACCAGCTGCTGTACCTAAGCTTTTTGCTCTGGTGAGTGATTCTCCCTAACCTGTATGGTCCCCAGAGTCTTGCCATAGGGCACCTGGTTTCCCAGTTCTGGCTGGTGAGGGTATGAAGCTATAAAAATCCTTATTGTGCTTCCAAGAGTTATAAAAGGTTTACACATTTCATTTTCTTGTATGAGGTTCCTAATTTCATAATTAACTAGTGCTACCTGTCTTATTACTTCATAGGGGCCCTGTCAACAGGCCAAAAGTTTAGAATCTGTATTAGGGAGTAATAAAACCACATGGTTTCTTTCCATGCTTAAACATGCAAAGACAAGCTTTCCTATTATAAGCACATTCTTGAAACCACTGGGCATTAAGCGCACTTTCTTAGTGCCAAAGGTCCTGAGCTTTTTGTGAAGTTTAACATGCAGGAGTAATCTGGATAATCTCCTGCACCACAAATGGAGTGGTGCGGGGGTGAGAGCTGTTGGTCCCAATGGTGAAATTCTGTGATGACAATTTTTTGTAGCATTTGTTTCAGATTCTGGTTGAAATACTCCATCAGTCTATTTGGGGATGATATACAGAGTGCAAATGGCCTTGATTTTTAACAGATTGCACAATTTTTTCATCACCTCTGATATGATGATTCTCTGGACTGCTAAGATCTTTCCTGGACCCCTACCCTGGCAAAGAATTTTATCAATTCTGTAGCAATGGCTTTAGAGTTCATTGAGTATACAGGAATAGCCTCTGAGTACTTTCATGACATAATCTACTATTACCATGATATATTTATACTCCACTGCACTCTTTTTGAGAAGCCCAACAGGTCCATCCCTATATTCTCAAAGAGGGTGTCTGGTAGGAGGGAGACTAAAGAAGCTATCCACGTTCCCTGAGGAGCAAATAGCTATCATTCCAGATTCAAGGCACAGAAGTCAGTGACAGCTCTATACATTCCTAGCTAGTAAAGCAGGTCATAATTCGATTATGGTGTTCCCTTTGCCCAGATGTCCTGCATAAGGCATTGTGTGAGCCAACCACACTACTTTGTGCAAATGTGGCCATGGACCCAGCCAGAGTCCTCTCCAGACCCACTCTTCCCACCACCACCTATTTTTTTCTAAGTAGTAAACCTGATCCATATGGAACTCAAATGACAGATGTAGGATTGGCTTTTTAAGGAATCAGTCCTTCCCCTTTCACCGTGGCCACCTGATTATATGCTCCATTCAGGTTTTAATCTTCTTGTTGATCCTCAGTGAAGTTGGAGAAACTCATCAATATACACCCCGACACACAAACACACACAGTCAGAAGGGCTTCTTCTAGGAGACTTTGTTGTGTGGGACCCACTTCTCCAGGGTCCATCTCCTCACCTACACTTATGAGACTCATTGGGTTCAAATCCCCCTCATCTGGGATATTTGGGTCTACATATATTGTGTTTCTGGGGACCCTGCAGACTTCTTCTTTAGGTCTCTGAAATGCCTTCAGTTGTTACCCATAGCAGGATATGTATGGGTTAGGGCTGTCAAGCAATTAAAAAAAAATAAATCACGATTAATTGTGCGATTAAAAAATTTAATCGCAATTTATCACGTGCACTGCCCCTTTGAAATGCTGGGGAGATGTTTCAAAGGAGCAGCGCTGCAGAAACCTGGAATCAGCTGGAGTCCCCAGCTGACCCCAGGCTCCGCATTGCGCTGCCCCTATGAAATGCCACTCCGGCACTTCAAAGGGGCAGCACTGCACGGAGCCCAGGGTCATCTGGGGACTCCAGCTGATCCCAGGCTCCTAATGCACTGCCTCTTTGAGGCGCTGGAATGGCATTTCAAAGGGGCAGTGCAAACTGGAGCCCAGGATCAGCTGGAGTCCCCAGCTGACCCTGGACTCTGTGCAGTGCTGCCCCTTTGAAGCTCTGGGCACTCCAGCTGATCCTGGGCTCTGCGTCTTGCTGCCCGTTGAATACTCCGCCCTGGTGCCTCAAAGGGGCAGCGCATTAGGAGCCTGGGATCAGCTGGAGTGCCCAGCTGATCCCCAGCTCTGCGTTGTGCTGCCCCTTTGAAGTGCTGCTCCAGTGCTTCAGAGAGGCAGCACTGCATGGAACCCAGGGTCAGCTGAGCACTCCAGCTGATACCAGGCTCCTAATGCGCTGCCTCTTTGAGGTGCCAGAGCAGCACTTCAAAGGGGCAGTGCAGCATTAATGTTAAAAAAATCAACGCGTGTTAATCCTACCCTGCGTTAATCATAGGTGTTAATGCACATCAATTGACAGCCCGAGTATGGGTGGATGCAAGTCTCACTACCAGAAATACAGTCTACTTCTGAGTTGGACCTATATGCCAGGATATATCTTAACATCTCAGTGAATGTACTGCAAATAAACAGTCTCAGTGGGGCCCCAGTGACATGTATTAAGTGATCTCTGACCAGGGTTTGGCTGCCTTGAGTTGACCAATCCCACTACCTCATTTCCATATTTTTCCCAGTCAGCTTGAGGTAGCTCTGCTTACATGCCAGGCTTTCTGCTTCCATACACACCCATATGGCTCTGTGGATATGAGAAAGTCTGTGGATGTGATATACCTTGACTTTAGCAAAGCTTTTGATATGGTCTCTGTGACAAGGTGGAGCAACCCCGCACCAAAACGGGCCCGAACCATGGGAAGCCAGGCAGGACAAGACGAATTGCCCCAAGATGGCGGCCGGAGAAGCTGCGCGGAATCCAAGAGAGAGGCCGATTGGGGCTGAGAGGGGGACCAACAGCGCAGGCCGGCAAAAGAGACGGGTGCTGGTTGATGACGTCACCTGCCGACGTGGTGGGGATGTCACCGCCCACTTGCTGAAACCTCGGGGGGAAGGGGCGGGCGTAAGCTGGGCGGGACATTCAAAAGGGGCGCCCACCGCCCTGGAAGGGGAGGCCGGGCGGAGCACCGGAGGAACACGGAGGTAGGCAGAGGAGGCGGGTAGGAAGTGGCCCAGGGCGGGGTCGTGAAGCCCGCGGACTGGCGCATTTAGGGGCAATTCCCCCATCAGTCAGGCAAGGGATATAGATATCCCTGCCTTAGGGCCCTGGGCCAAGACCCGAGAGTGAGGGAGGGCCCGGGTCCCCTTGCCCCGCCACCCCTCCCCCAACTGAGCTTCAGTTACCGGAAAAATAGCAACGTTAGGAACGGAAGCTAAAAGAAACTCCAGGTCATGGAGGGTGACCTCTGACCGTGACTTGAACTAGTGCCCCTCTAACGGTAATGTGTAACACGTGGTGGAGAATGTGGGCAGCAATCCGGCCCTGTGTGGAGGGCTAGTAGGGATCGGTGAACCCTCCCTCCCCCAAAAAAGGGGTGATTTTGCTGGTTCGGGTTGTTGGTGTTCTTTGGTAAGAGTGCTTCTGTCCTAGAGGGAGTAGCGATGGAGGTGTCGAAGCTATTGGAGTGGGTAATGGACAATCAGTGGCAGCAGCAACAGGCACAGGTGTTGCAACAGATCTCCGCACAATTCCAGGAACAGCAGTGGCAGCTAGTCCGGGAGCTGCGAGAGACACAGCTTGGAGCAGGGGGACCCCGGGTCGGAGGGGATGGCCCGCTGAGAGGTGAGCAGGGCTCAAATGTGGGGTCGCAGTTACTGATCCAGCTGTCCAAGCTGGGACCCCAAGACGACCCTGAAGCATTTTTAGTTATGTTTGAAAGGGTGGCCAGTGCAGCCAAATGGCCAGAGGAACACTGGGCCACCCTATTAACCCCCTACTTAACGGGGCCAGCGCAGCTTGCCTATTGCAGCTTGTCAGCGCGTGATGCTCTCCATTACTATAAGGTCTAAGAAACCATCCTGGACCAACTTGGGGTTACCCCCGAGACCTATCGGCAGCGGTTCTGGAAGGAGCGCTATGGCCCAGGGGAACAGCCACGGGCGGTAGCCCAGCGAGTAAGGGAAGCCGGGCTGCGATGGCTAGAACCGGAGAATAAGTCGGGCACACAGGTGGCTGAAACTATTATTCTAGAACAATATGTACAGATTTTGCCACCAGAAGGACATAGATGGGTGAGACGACACCTCCCTGCCATGTTGAATGAGGCCATCACATTCATGGAACACTACATCGCAGCAGAAGGGGCCAAAGGGAAGGGTAAGACCCCGATAGCTGCCCCACGCCACAGGCTTGTGGCTCCCCTGCGGGGATGGGGACCATGTAGTGAGGTGGAACCCAGACCGAGGGTGGCCCTCGGCCAAGGGAAGGGCCGAAGATTGGTGCCGGTTTGGCGAACACCCATCCCAGAGGGGAGGGACGAAACGGCGGGGCTCCACCGGGAAGAGAAAGAGGGGAATTGGAAGGCAGAAAATGCCCCAAAAGGAGCCTGCTATCAGTGTGGACAGGAAGGCCACTTCCGATGCGAGTGCCCCCTCATAGACTGCACATTTGGGCAAGTGTGCGAGGTGGTGGGGGAGACAGGGAACAACGCCCTCCGGTGCCAGGGACCATATTTTGAGGTATGAGGGGAATGCTTGTATCGGGTCATGAACGAGGGGGAGGGCTGGGGAGGACAGTACCAACTGTTGGTGCCCTGGCCGTACCGGCAGAGAGTAATGCAGGTAGCCCACGACAAACCCTGGGCAGGGCACCTGGGGCAGGAAAAGACCCAGCAAAGGGTATTACAATGTTTTTTTTGGCCCGGGGTCTATAGGGAGATAAAAGACTTCTGTGCATCCTGCCCCCAGTGCCAACAGATCTCCCCGGCCCAGGTACATAGGGCCCCGCTAGTCCCTCTACTGATAGTAGGTATTCCCTCCAAACGTATTGCAATGGACTTGGTAGGACCACTGGAGTGGTCAGGACGGAGTCATCAGTATATCTTAGTAGTACTAGACTATGCCACCCGATACCCCGAAGCCGTACCCTTACGTAAGACCACGGCCCCGACAATAGCCGATGAATTGATAAAGATCTTTGCCAGAGTGGGGCTGCCCCGAGAAATACTGACAGATCAGGGCCCAAACCTAACCTCCCAATTAATGACAGAGCTGTGCAGGTTGCTAAAGATTAAAACACTCAGGACATCTATGTACCACCCACAAACGGACGGGTTGGTCGAGAGATTTAATAGGACCCTAAAGGCCATGCTGAGGAAATTTATCCAAAATGACTCGCGAGACTGGGATAAGTTATTGCCAGCCCTCTTGTTTGCCATTTGGGAGGTTCCACAGGCATCATCGGAGTACTCCCCTTTCGAACTCTTATACAGACGACAACCACGGGGAGTGCTGGACTTGATTAAGGAGGGCTGGGAAGAACTAGCCTCCCCAGTCATGGGCTCGGTCCAGTATGTGCTCCGACTGAGGGAAAAGCTGAAGGCCCTGGGAGAGTTGGCAAAGGAAAACTTACAGAGCGCCCAGGACAAGCAGGTACGCCAGTATAATTGGAATGCTAAACTGAGAGAGTTTAAACCAGGGGACTGGGTCTTACTTCTTTTGCTGGCAGGAGAGTCCACGCTGCTAGCCTGATGGCAGAGGCTGTTTGAGGTGTTGCGGTGAGTTGGTAAAGTCGACTATGAGATCCAGCTGAAGGGGAGAAGGTGGAACACCCAGATTTATCACGTAAATTTGTTGAAAAAATGGAACCCCTGAGAGGTCCTCCTCATTGAACCCCGACCAACAGACATGGAGTTCGGGCCGTGGAGTGAGAAGGAAGTAACGGTAGGCGAAGTCAGGTGGGTAAAGAGCTGTTGGATAGTCCGCTAACGGGAGATTCTCACACGTATTAACCAGTCGCCCCAGGAGAACCACAAAAGCATGCCACTCAATAGTCACTGAACCGGGTAAGAAAGTGTGCGACACTGTGCGACCACTACCAAGGAAATTATGGGACATGGTGCGGGAAGAGTTGAGGCAAATTTTACAGTGGGGAATAGTAGAGGAGTCCCACAGCAACTGGCGGAGCCCAATAGTGCTGGTGCCCAAGACAGATGGGGCAACCCGTTTCTGTATCAGTTTCTGGAAGGTAAACACCATCTCCTGTTTTGATGCGTACCCCATGCCCCATATAGATGAATTATTGGAGCGTCTGGGGCAGACTCAATATTTGTTCACCATTGACCTTACTAAGGGTTATTGGCAAATCCCCTCTGTCCCTGGAATCGAAAGAAAAGACAGCCTTCGCTACACCGTTCAGACTGTACCAATTTGTACATATGCCTTTCAGACTGCATGGGGCTGCAGTCACCTTTCAGAGGCTGATGAACCAGGTCTTGAGCGAGCACCAACAATACACGGCCGCTTACATTGATGATATTATAATCTTTAGCCAATCCTGGGAACAACACCTCACTCAGGTAGGAGCGGTCTTGGAAGCGCTAGCGCAAGTGGGGCTAACAGCCAACCCGAAAAAGTGTTGCTGCGGAAACCATGAAGTGTCCTACCTCGGGTACACTGTGGGGAGAGAACGGATAAAACCCCTCGTGAACAAGATAGAGGCAATTCAAGACTACCCCCTGCCCACAACAAAGAGGCAAGTACGTCAATTTTTAGGACTAGCCGGGTATTATCGTGGCAGGATTTGCATCCTTGGCCGCTCCTCTCGCAGACTTGATGAAAAAGGGACAACCCCAAAAGGTATGGTGGACGGGGCAGGGTATCCAGGCCTTTCGAACACTAAAAGAGTGCCTCATTAAGGCCTCGGTACTAATCCAGCCCGACTTTTCTAAACCTTTTATTCTTCAGACAGACACGTCCGAGGTTGGGCTGGGGGCAGTGTTGGCCCAAGAAGTAGAGGGAGGGTAGCACCTTGTGTTATATATCAGTCGTAAGTTGTTCCCTCGGGAGAAAAATTATGCAACCATAGAAAAGGCGGCCCTAGCAATCAAATGGGCCATGGATGCACTAAGATATTATCTTTTAAGGGACCTCTTCAAGTTACTGACGGACCCCGCACCACTGAAGTGGATTCAGACCATGAAGGACACGAATACACCAATCATGCGCTGGTATTTATCTATGCAGCCATACTGTTTTGAGATCGCCCAGGGGCAGCGCATCAAAACGCCGACTTTTTGTCAAGGATCCCGGAGTGAGATGAGGAGCTGAGGACAAGTGGAAGGGACAGCATAAGGGGGGAGGAGTGTGACGGGGTGAAGTAATCCCGCACCCAAATGGGGCCCCGCGAACCGCGGGAAGCCAGGTGGGACGAGACGAATTGCCCCGAGACGGCAGCCGGAGAAGCTGTGCGGGACCCAGGAGAGAGGCTGATCGGGGCCGAGAGGGGGACCAACAGCGCAGGTGTGGTAAGCGCGGGGCCGGCAAAAGAGACAGATGCCGGTTGATGACATCACCCGCCAATGCAGCGGGGACGTCACCGCCCACTCGCTGAAGCCTCGGGGGGGGGGGGAGGCGGGCGTAAGCTGGGCGGGACAGTCAAAAGGGGTGCCCGCCGCCCTGGAAGGGGAGGCTGGGCAGAGCACCGGAGGAACACGGAGGTAGGCAGAGGAGGCGGGTAGGAAGTGGACCAGGGCGGGGTTGTGGAGCCCGCGGACTGGCGCATTTAGGGGAAATTCCCCCATCAGTCAGGCAAGGGATATGGATATCCCTGCCTTAGGGCCCTAGGCCGGGACCCAGGAGTGAGTGAGGGCCTGGGTCCCCCTACCCTGCTGCCCCTTCCCCAACTGAGCTTCAGTTACCGGAAAAATAGCAATGTTAGGAACGGAAGCTAAAAGAAACTCCAGGTCACGGAGGGTGACCTCTGACTGTGACTTGTATTAGTGCCCTTCTAATGGTAATGTGTAATAGTCTCCCACAATATTCTTGCCATCAAGTTAAGGGAGTATGGATTGGATAAATGGACTGTAAGATGGATAGAAAGCTGGCTAGACTGTCGGGCCCAACGGGTAGTGATCAACGGCTCAATGTCAGGTTGGCGGTCAGTTTCTAGCGGAGTGCCCCAAGGAACAGTTCTTGCACCAGTTTTGTTCAACATCTTTATTAATGACCTGGATGAGGGGATGGATTGCACCCTCAGCCAGTTTGCAGATGACACTAAGCTAGGGGGAGAGGTAGATATGCTGGAGGGCAGAATTAGGGTCCAGAGTGACCTGGGCAGATTAGAGGATTGGGCCAAAAGAAATCTGATGAGGTTCAGCAAGGATAAGTGCAGAGTCCTGCACTTGGGATGAAAGAATCCCAAGCATTGTTACAGGCTGGGGACTGAATGGCTAAGTAGCAGTTCAGCAGAAAAGGACCTGGGGATTACAGTGGATGAGAAGCTGGATATGAGTCAACAGTGTGCCATTGTAGCCAAGAAGGCTAATGGCATATTAGGGTGCATTAGGAGGAGCATTGCCAGCAGATCCAGAGAAGTGATTATTCTCCTTTATTCGGCTCTGGTGAGGCCACATCTGGAATATTGTGTCCAGTTTTGAGCCCCCCACTATAGAAAGGATGTGGACGCATTAGAGAGGGTCCAGTGGAGGGCGACCAAAATGATTAGGGGCCTGAAGTGCATGACCTATGAGGAGAGACTGGGGGATTTGGGTTTGTTTAGTCTGCAGAAGAGAAGAGTGATGAGGGATTTGATAGCAGCCTTAAACTTCCTGAAGGGAGGTTCCAAAGAGGATGGAGAGAGGCTGTTCACAGTAGTAACGAATGGCAGAACAAGGAGCAATGGTCTCAAGTTGTGGTGGGAGAGGTCCAGGTTGGATATTAGGAAAAACTATTTCACCAGGAGGGTGGTAAAGCACTGGAATGGGTTACCTAGGGAGATGGTGGAATCTCCATCCCTAGAGGTGTTTAAGTCTTGGCTTGACAACACCCTGGCTGGGTTGATTTAGTTGGGATTGGTTCTGCCTTGGGCAGGGGGCTGGACTTGATGACCTCCTGAGGTCTCTTCCAGCTCTATGATTCTATGATAATCAGATTTCTTTAGAGGATGCCAAATAAACCAAATTTGCTGTAGTGACTGAACCAACTACTGCTGCTGGGCTGCCTTTCCCAGCCACTTCGATATATATTAGTGGCTCATGATAGTATAATATTGTCAGTCTCCCTACCTCTTGCCCAGGGTTGGTTGATGGCTTGGTTTGCAACCTTTTTCAGGATTAGATCAATGTCCACTTTCTGTTCCACCTGCAAATAAGTTATTCACAGGGTGGCACAGTTCCTGTTGGCTGGGCATAGCATAGTAGGCTCTCCTCCTCTAGTACCCCCTGCTGACAGCCATTCTTTCCCTGCAGACATCTGCTTCTGATTGCAACTCTGCCCTCCAGCCAGGGCTCAAAGGGGTAAACCAATAGTTCTTCAATTTCACACTGAACACATGGTTGATATCAAGGGGTTTCAGTAGGCCTTACCCCTCGGGGAGGGAGGGTGTTATTCTTCTCCAACTTCTTCAATGAGCCGACAGGGGAACCCAGGCTCTTCATCTCCACTGGGTTCCAAAGGGAGTCAAGGCCTGACTACATAAACCCCTTTTGGACTGCCTGGACCACTTTCCTACCTTGCCCAGTCTTATTTTCTCAGCCTCTTCCCCAATTCTGGGCATATCAGCTCTTCTCCCACTAAGCCTCTTCCATGGGCTCAATGCAAAGCTTCTTAGTCTTTCAGACTCTCATCCTGCCACTTCACCACAACTGCCTTAGGCTTCCTGTTGCAGGTCTAGTTTTCTTCAGGAAAGCTGTATCTGCCAGCAGTCCAACTCAGCCCGGCTTTTCTCCCTACAGAAGAATCAGAGATCTACTCTTCTTCCTAGTGGTCAGGGCCTACCTGAGTAAGATTCAGCCCTTTCAACTCCTATCTCCAGGTTTGACATTGGTGTAGTGCAGTGAGGCTGACTGTCTCCATAGATGCTCATTATCCCCTTCTGATACAGTGTGGAGTTGGTGTATCTCATCACAAATGCATCTTATGAAATACCCTAAATGGTTACCAGAAAAAAAAAAGGACTTGGAAAAGTTTGAATCACTGTGCAACAGAGCTAGTATGGGAAAAAAGAATATGTGCTTTATGAATCCCTCACAGGTCTCTCTGTTTTGGCATATGAAGTAGACTTTTAGTCCCACTACCACCTATAAAATGGAAAATAGCCAGCACAAAGGAAAGACAAATCCAGCATGGCCTTTTCAATACCAAGCAGACAGATCTAGAAGCCTCAGGCTTGCAAATACTGCTGATAGACTTAAATTCAAGAGGCAGCACAAGCTACACATAGCCTATAAAGGAAAATGAGACTCATGCACTCAAGGATATGTTGCCTGAAATTAATGGAAACTTTTGCAAGTGCATGTTCTGCGATAGCAGTGATTGATGGGAAACTGCATGAGCAAAGTGCAGATCTTGAGAAAATGCTTTGAAAGCCAAGTTGGGAGAGCAGAATCCACAAGTAAGTACTGCAAGGAAGAAACAGAGCAATTTCTAATATGCCCATACCTCCCCGAAATATAGGAAGATGTGTAATTAGAATGACATTTGAAAAATCCAACAGGGCAAAGAATATCAGACTAAGATATTCCTGTTGCAACACAAATCAGTATGACAAAATTTATGGATAAATGCATTTCCCATGTTTGCACCTTGTGATGGGGGTCTATGAACTCCACACTGGGATAGAAGGAGTTAAGGGATAGTTCTGTGTGCAGGTGGCTCGGTCCTGCTGCACCAACTGGGGCAGCATCTGCAGGAGGAGGCAGTTAAGAGAGTCAGATAGGATAGGAGAGACCTATCTTGGGAATTCCTGGGTACAGGTATAGCTAGAGTCTTGGCTGAAGGGGAGATATCTGCAAGGAACAGTTACCACAGTCCGACCCTTCAGGAGAAACTATTCTTTCCCTAGGAAGAGAAAACACTTGACTTCTATGAGGCTTTGTGACACACACTGGACTGGGAAGGTAAGCAGTAGGAAGTGGCTCAGGAAGGCAGCTCAGAAGCGCTCCTGGGTATTTGATATCACTGCCTCTCATAGGGCCCTGGGCTGGAGCCAAGTGGAGAGGGAAGACCTAGGTTCCCCTACCCAACTCCCTCCTGTGAAGGGGGCACAATCTCCTTTTCGCCACTGGAGACCAGGGAGATAGAGACACTTAAGCATGAACTTACCTAGCATAAAACTTTATACAGAGTCAAATGGATTTTTCTCAGGGTTAGCTCCTATTATGGCTGTGTGTTTAGGTGCTGAGGCAAGTCCCTTTCGTTGAGCCTTCCCAGAGATAAGCTGATTTCAGAGTCTGTAGCATACTGAAGAGGACTTTGACCCTATCTCTGTGTCAGTGCTGGAGGAGCCTGAGGGTCTGGATCAGCAGGACAGAGTTGAGAGTTACTCATGACAGCAGGAAGGTGGGCTCAGTGCTAATTCAGCACATCAAGTGTCAGTTCCAAGAGAGTCCCAGTGACTGAACCCCTCACAAACTGAACCATTTTTGCTGAAGCTTTTCAAAACAATTTAGCCCGAGGCAGTCTATAGCTTAGAACACTTCAGTTCTAATGGCTAAAGTTTGCTAAAGTTGTCATCAATGAGAAACAGGGATTCCTAATGGGAAGTGTCAGACAACCTTCACTTCTAGGTAGCACTGCCAGTACCACCTACAATAATTAGAGCTGAGCAAAAATTGGACTTTCCATATCACCAGACATTTGTGTATGTTGAAGTTTGATTTTGTCCTGAATTGTGACAAAAAGTCAAATATCAAAATTAAGCATGATGCAAATTCCACAAAACATTGAATCAGAAATGTCAAAGAATTTAGTTTTGTAGAAATGTAGGGCTGACAGGGACCTTGGGAAGTTATCAATTCCCGTCCTTCTTCCTGAGGCAGGACCAAGCAGACTTTCCATTTTGTTGAAACTACATATTCAGTAAAAGCAATGAATTTAATGGAAACCTTTAATAGTGCTACAACTACAAATCTCACAACACATAGCAACTTCTGTCAAATAATCTCTAAGGGTGTGTCTAGATTACAGGGTTTTGTCTACAAAAGTGGCCTTTTGTCAACAAAACTATACCTGTGTCTACACTACCGCCGCGTTCTGCCGACAGCAGTTTTGTCGACAGCGGTAAACCTCCTTTTACGAGGAAGAACACCTTTGTCAACAGAGATCTGTCAACAAAAGGTGTGTGTGGATGCAGGGAGCCAGTTCTGTCGACAAAAAAAGGCCTCCAGGAAGAAGCCCTGGTGGACAGTCTAGCCTTTACAGGTACAGCACCTCTGTGGTTCCTGGCCACAGCCTCTTAAAGGCACAGGCACCCAGACAGGCCTTGCTGTCCGGCAGCTAGCCAGTGCACCCGTGACAGCCATGTCCCAGCCTCAAGGCCCCCTGGCCCTTCTCGGGACAGAGATGAGGACCCACCCAGGGGCACCAAAAGGCGGGCACCAGCCTGGTCAGGGCCAGAAATAAAAAACCGCCTGGAGCTCTGGTCCCAGGAAGAAGCCCTGCAGGCCCTGCAAACACGCCGCAGGAATGCAAACATTTATAAGCACCTGGCCCAAGGACTGGCCACCAAAGGGCATCACCCCCGCACCATGGCACAAGTCAAGGCCAAGGTAAAGGAGCTGCGGCAGGGATATGCCAGGGCCCAGGACCAGAGCTCCCGCTCCAGGGCAGCCCCCAAGACCTGCCCTTACTATGAGGAGTTAGAGCAGATCCTGGGCGGTGGGGAAACCCAGACTCCACTGCATGTGGTGGAGTCCAAGTTATCCCACCACATCATGGATCGACGTCTCCTGAGGGAGGAAGACCAGGCAGGAGAGGCGGGAGAGCTGAACCGGTAGGAGGAGGAGGAGGAAGAGGAGGCAGCAGGGACCCAGACCCTAGAGGCCTCCCAGGGGTCCGTGGATATCAGGGAGGGAACATCAGGTGAGTGCTTTGAGGGGTCACCACACACGGGCGGGTTGGCAGTGTGGGGGGGCCCACTAGCCGCATTGCCACTGTGGGGCCCCTGTGAGGCTTTCAGGCTGCTGCCCAACTTACATGTGGTGTCACGTGTAATACCCCTGAGCCTCCTGTCCAAAGGAGAGCCCCTGACAGCCACGGCATGCCCTCGGGGACAGCAGGGGTGCACACAGACAATGATTGTCTCCTCCTCTTTTCCTCCACAGCCAGACCCTCTACCCAACAGGGGAGCACCACACCTGCCCCACCACCATCCCGGACCTGTGGCACTCGCAGGCACTGGTGTGTGTACACAGACCTGCTGAGGGAGCACGTAATGGCCCTACAGGACCTCAACAGCACCCTCCAGCAGAGGACGCAGGCAGAGGCCGAGTGGTGCACCAGGCTGCTGAACGAACTGGTCCAGCAGCGCACTGACATCTGTGCCACAATGTGGGAGCTCTTCGCTTTGCCTGCCCCTGTCACGGGCACCGCTCCTCCTGCACGCCAGGCCCCTGCTCCTCCAGCCCCCCCGAATCCCTCCCCTTCCCCCCAGCCGACCCTGCCCCTCCTGCTCCCAAGCCCTCACAGGCCCAACAGCTGCCCCCGCCCCCTGCCCAGGCCAGGACTAGGTCTCGCTCCACCCGATCCCAAGGCCGTGGTGATACCAGGAGACAGGAAGGTGGCAGAACCCTGCGATCAGGGAAGCAGCGGCCTACTTGAGCTCCCCCTCCCCCCTCCAGGTTTTCAGTCCTCTACCACCCCAGTTAAAGGTCATTTCAGTTATATAACAAAATCTTTATTTTTGAGTGAAAGATTTACCTTTACACATTTGAACAGTACACGGAGATTTTTTTTAAACAGTTAGCACATTTTCTTTACTGATAGTGTTTCTAATAAAAAACTAATGTCTGTGTACAAAGAAACCCGGGTGTGTATGTATTCTTTATGGTAAGAGGGTGAGGGTAGTGGAGGGACAGGTAGGGGTGGGCCAGGCCAACCCCCCCATGGGGGAAGGCCCTGGGGAGAGTCAGTGGGCTCCTTCTGAGAATCTCTCCCTCAGGGCCTCTCATATTTGGACACCAGCCTGGTGAGCCTGGAGGATGGCAGCTGTCTGGGGCTGCTGAAATGGCCTGTCCTCGCCATCAGCACCTGTCCCCCACCCTGGCAGGAAGGCCTCCCCTTTCCTCTCCACCAGGTTATGGAGGGCGCAACATGTGGCCACCACCTCCGGGATGTTGCGTTTGCCCATCTCCAGCCATGTGAGGAGGCAATGGAACCTCCCTTTCAGCCGGCCGAAGGCGCATTCCACCTGGATGCGAGCCTGGCTAAGATGCGTGTTGAAAAGCTCCTTGCTCGCATCCAGGTGGCCAGTGTAGGGCTTCATGAGCCACAGCATCAGGGGGTAGGCTGCGTCGGCCACTATGCACACCGGCATCTGCACGTCCCCGAGTGCAAGGTGCCACTGGGAGAAAAATGTTCCTGCCTGCAACCTGCGGTACAGGTAGGAGTTCCGGAATATACGGGCATCATGTGCCCGCCCCGACCACCCGAGACAAATGTCTGTAAAGTGTCCCCAGAGGTCCGTAAAGTGTCCCCGCGCAGCACCATCAAATAGTAGACCTTCCGGTTTATAAATTGGGCTGCTCGACGGTGCAGTGTGCGGATTGCGATGTGTGTCCCATCAAGGGCTCCTCCACAGTTCGGGAATCCAAGGGCGGCAAACCCGGCAATGATGTTGTCCAGGTCCCTGAACGGACGAGCCTCTTCAGCAGCTCTGCATTGATGGCCCTCGCCACCTGCAGCACGAGACAAATAGACAGACAGAAACCAGGGAGTTAGACAGGTTACCTAAGCACTTGGGGGGGGGAACCCTCCCACCCTCCCAACCCACCCGTCCCCTTGTCAGGACGCCCCCCTCCCCCACATCAGTGCAGGGGTGGCCAAGGAGCGGCCTCCAAGTGCCACTCCATCCCCCACTCCCCCTTGCCTGGCAGTCCCCCTTTCTCAACCCCCCCACTCAGCAGGGCCTGTCCCCCGAAAGTGACTTACCTCCATCTAGACGGCCCCAATGGTAGACCTCCCCACGCCAAACTGGTGTCCCACGGAGTGGTAGCTGTCGGGGGTGGCCAGCTTCCACAGGGCGATTGCGATCTGCTTCTGCAGGGGGGATGGTGGTCCGCAGGTGGGTGTCCTGGTGTTCCAGAGCAGGGGTGAGCCAGGCACACAGCTCCAGGAATGTGGCCTTCCGCATCCAGAAGTTGTGGAGCCAGTGGTCGTCGTCCCAGAGCTGCATGACGAGCTGGTCCCACCAGTCCGAACTCGTCTTGTGCCTCCAAATCGGCCTGTCCCCAAAAAAGTTTGGGGGCAAGGACAGAGCTCCTGCATCCCAGAGGAGGGTCTCCTCGGTGCAGTATGGGGCAGGAGATTCATGACAGAGTCATGCAGATGCAGCAGAAGCTGCAGTATGGCAGCGTGGGGCCATCGCCTGCCCAGGGGCAGCTCAGGCTCCATGGCCAAATAAAAGGTGAAAAGCAGAATAAAAACCTGCAAATAAACTGCTGTGGTGTCCGAGGAAGCAGGGCAACCAGAGCAAGCACTGCAGCAGCTTTGCTTTCCTTCTAGGAGGTAGGCAAGTCAGAAGCAGGAGCAGAGCAACGCCTGTCCAGGGGGATCCCTTTAAGCAGGTGTCTCTGCAAAGGGCAGGCAGCAGCACCTGGAAATAAAGGCTGCACCCATGCCCTGCCAGAAGCACTTCCGGGTGCCTTTTTTTGTCGACAGAGTGTCTGGCAGTCTGGACGCTCTTTTTCGAAAAAGCTGATCGATTTTTCGATCCGCATGATGTAATCTAGATGCTCTTTTTCGACAGAAGCTTTGTCAACAGATACTGTCGACAAAGCCTCTGTCGAAAAAGGCGTGCAGTCTAGACGTAGCCTCAGGGTATGTCTACACTGCATTCCTCTTTCGAGAGAGGAAAGCAAATGTAGCCGAGCAAAACTGCAAATGAAGCGCGGGTTTGAATTTACCGTGCTTCATTTGCATAATCGCGTCTGGCCGCTATTTCGAAGTACCCTATTTCGAGATAAAAACGCTGTGTAGACGTGGTTATTTCGAAAGAAACCCCTTCTTTTGAAATAACCCTTACTCCTTAAAAAATAAGGTTTAATGGTTATTTCGAAAGAAGGGATTTCTTTCGAAATAACCATATCTACACAGTGTTTTTTATCTTGAAATAGGGTATTTCGAAATAGCGGCCGGATGCGATTATGCAAATGAAGCATGGGAAATTCAAATCTGTGCTTCATTTGCAATTTCCCTCATCTGCATTTGCATTCCTCTCTCGAAAGAGGAATGCAGTATAGACATACCCAAGAGTTGTACATATAACATAGAAAAAGCAAACAAAGCACTGGAAAATTAACCAGAATTGACAACAGGACTCTCTTTAGCTTTATAGTTCCAGTTACAAAGAAAAAAAGAGAGCAGCCAGAGCACAGTAAAATGAAAGAAACTTCTGCAAGGACTCCAGAAATATATATTTCTTCCTGGACCTGAGCCCAGGTAGTCAACCAACGAAGAAAAGTCTGGATCAACAATGGAGATGCAAAATTCAAGAAAGGCAAGCAGTAGCCTGTGAACCCAATGTGACCCTGGAAAAAGCTACAGAAAGCTGTTGGTCTTTTAGCTAAAGAACCTTGGAGCTGTTAGCTAAGAAATTGTTCCGTTTGTTTTTTGTTCTGGCATCCAGAAGAAGATTTCGTGCATTCTTTGTAAATAAACAAGATTGCATCAAAGAAAATGCCAGACTCCATCAATTTCTACTTCCAACTGGAACAGCCCCAAGGCCTGGCACTTTGACTAGTTGCTAGGGTCAAAAAGAAGCTACACTGTATTTAAGGAAAGCTCCACATTAGATACGCAGGAGACATAGTCTGCACAGCATCTTCAGGTTAAAATAAACCTCAGAAAACCAGATCCAGACGCTTAACCCTGATTCTCAGTACCCCAGGATTGAGGAATTTTCTTTTTTTCCTTGGGTCTATTTGTCTTACAGGTTAATGTTAATAATAAGTATTATAAAGGTCACATTTCAGACATATTGCTAGAATCCTGTGGGGAGTTACGTTGCGGAAGTAATGTTATACAATGCAAAAGCATACTATTCTGCATTAATGTAGACAGATTGGGTTTAATGAGCATCACTATTAATTGGATGGGTCATTTTAAATGCAAGGGTTCAGTCATTTCCTTGGTTTTTGTCTTGCATTTTTCAAAGGAAAGAAATTTGTTAAGGATTTCAGGAAGCCATGTGAACTGCAGATTAAACAAGATGCATAGCAATATGCTTTGAAATGATATGAAGATAAAATGATGAGCCTGTTTGAACTCTCATTTACTAATGTAATTGAACCTAAGATCAATTTTTTTCTGTCTTCTTTTTGAACAGCTAGCCCTCAATAAAGAGATTGCCTATTTGTAACATTTGTGATCCTTCATTATGGTTCAGCTCTTTTAGTGTTCAGACAAAACTCCCAGTGAAGTCAATGGACATTTTTTGATTTAAATACTGCAGAATTTGCCCCTAAAACACTAATAAATAAAAGATCAAAACATGTCGTGGGTGAGCTGGATTCTTTTCCTTCTTATGCATGCAGCAGATTACTAAAATCTGATCAGTGACAGTGGTGTAGCTAAGCATCTGCAGGTCTTTGCAGGATCTGGGCCAGGCCAGCAGAATGTTTGTGCCTAATGAGTAAGGATAAAATGATGTCACAGAGGTCACAAATTGTGTGCATTTCAGAGAGCTCTGTGACGTTTGCTGCTGCAGCCGGGCAGAAGGGCCAAAACTGTTAACTGGTGGAGGAACCCTGCAGTGCTGAGCTCTTATGGGTGTCAGGGAGATCCTGGGGCTGTGCAGGGACCCTAGAGCTCTGGGCAGTTGTGCAGCAGACCAGACTCTATCTTGTGCATCCTCATTAGTAAGGTTAAGATTTTGTCATGGTTATTTTTAGCAAAAGTCTGTACAAGCTGCAGACAATAAACAAAAATTCATAGAATCCAGTGACCTGTCTGTGAGCTTTGCTAAAAATAATTGGGCGGGGAGGAACTGATTGAAGCTTAAGTGGGGGCCGGGGCAATCAGCCCTGCTGCACAATACTACAGGGCAGGGGTTGTCAAACATTTTCATCTTCTGTTCATTTCTGTTCACTCTTACAATTCAATAAAATTCCCGTGGCAACTTCAATTGTCTTAACTGAAGATAATACGCTGAAAGTATTTATATTTAGCTGTCTTTTAATAAAGTTTAGCAGCTGGAGAGGGCACTATATAAGCCGGCACTCTTTCCCTTTACCACTCTTTGGGTACTGCTGCTATAGGCCCGGGATTTTCGCCTCCTGGCTGGGAAAAAATCAGAAAGTACTGGACATTTTAGGTGCAAGAGTGCGTTCAAACTGCCATGTGCTTTTGCGCAAGAGTGTCCTTGGCAGTGTGGACGCTCTCTTGCGCAAGAAAGCTCCAATGGCCATTTTAGCCATAGGGGTTTCTTGAGCAAGAAGCCCCTGGCTGCCTGTCCACACATACCTTTTTGCACAAGAGCTCTTGTGCAAGAGGGCTTATTCCTTGTGGGAAGAGGCATAACTCTTGTGCAAGAAGCCCTCTGCTCCGACACCTTACCATAAATTTACTCACGCAAGAACACATGGGCAGTGTAGACGCTCCGCAAGTGTAGACGTAGCCTGTAGGTTTTACTTTGGGACGGGGAAGATGTGAGGGAAGCTTTTTGTCCATTGTGTTCATTAAATTCATGGTATTTAGATCTGTAACTGAGAATAATCAAACAATATATGAGATCATAAGGTTCAACACATGAGAGTACAAGAGGACATTGCCACCTTCATTTGAGATTGTTGTATGCAGTGCAGTTCTAGCCATGTCAGTCCCAGGATAGTAGAGAGATGAGGTAGGTGAGGTCATGTCTTTTATTGGCCAACTTCAGTTGGTGAGAGTCAAGCTTTTAGAGCCACAGAGCTAAATGTCAGGTGAAACAGATTGTTTAGCATAAATAGCTAGTACATGTTCTAAGGGACCATTCAAGGGAGAGTCACTCATTAACATCTCTGCAGTCATAGAACAAAAAGGAGGTTAGTGGTTTACAGGTTGTTGTAATAAGTCAGACATCCAGGATCTCTGTTCGATCAATAGTTTTTAATGTGTAGAAGGGTTACGTGTGCTAACTACTTATTCTAAACAGTCTGTTCCATTTTGCATTTAGTTGTGATGGTTGAGTTCTTTTCCCAGGCCTGAGGAAGAGCTCACTGTGACTCAAATGCTTCTCTCTCCCACCAACAGAAGTTGGTCCAATAAAAGATACTACCTCGTCCACTTTGTCTCTGAAAGCAGAGAAAAGTATTTACAGCTAAGTTTTCCCAACCATCTTACTTGGAAATTAGTTGCTTACTTTCTATGTTGTGAGGTAACACTGGGCCTGCAGTCAGCACTGAAATAGGTCCTCACTTCTTCCATAAGATTATAAAAATATATCTGCTTTTAACCCTGCTGGTGCCTACTACAGCATAGGAGAAGGGGCGATGAAAAATTAGACTAGGTAAAATAACAACAACAAAAGCATTCAAATTAAGCTTTATAAGGTGAGAAAAAGGAATTCTGCCTGTTACAGCACGTCATAAACCTATTTGTGATTCACAGGTGACCCATTTATTCAACACATTTGTAATTACTGTAGAGCACACTCTGGATATGTGTGTGCATGTTTTGTTTTACAAAGAAGTTCTATGTCTCCACACAATATGCTACTGATCTGAAGTGTGCCAGCTGAAATAGATCTTCACACTTTTCCCATCTGCAGAGAGATGCAGGTTACCAATCATTTATACCAGCTCCTAGAGGTCTTGGGAAAGTGATATACCACACTCATGTTAAGTGACAATACAGCTCTGTTTCTTAAATTGTTTAATGTACAATAATCTAATGTGTTGCATTTCTTTGCAAATTCAGATAAACAGATTTTATTCTCATAGCCTCCAGTGTGGTGGAGGTCATCCAGAAATGGGCTGCCAGCTGCCTGACCCGATTCTGACTCAGCTCTTATGTTGAGAGAGGTGTCTAGCTTCCCCAGAGCATGGGCTAAATGAATTTTTGTACATCAGATTAGATCTCTTCTTACCTTTTCCTTTGCTTCACGTTCATTTTTTCATTCATGATTTCCCCTTTCTCCATGTACTATAATCTGGCTTCCCTTCTCATAGATCACCTGTGTACATTCTGTACAAGTGGTACATTCACATTCGAGGCTAGGATGATACACAACTTTCTATCCCAAGTGCACTGTCTTACTGGTGAGTCAACATAATTTATTGACAGCTTTAGGCAATCATTAACGCATAAAAGTACTGTGTACATCTGCGTTTCAACACAACTGGAGAGATGAGCTTTTAGGCACCACTCCCTCTCAGTCAGTCCCCTCCATATGTCATTTATATGTTAGCACTGTATTTCAGGCTAGGTCTACACTGCAAAGATAAATCGAAAAAAGAAACGCAATTTGCTGTAAATTTCAGTAGGGCTTCGTCTTTTAATCCAAATGTTTGTCAGCTACACCAATCAAATAAGATCAGATTTATGATGTACTATAGCATCCTTTCCAATCCTCAGCAAAAAGTGCCCTGGAGGATGCCTGGAAGAGAAAACAATTTTCTGGTGTCTTTTCTATAACAATATACCTTTCCACTTGCTGCCAGCTGACCATGTTTAACACAACGTGTGAAAAATGTGGATGTGGCCATAGGAACAATGGATGGAAGAGTCAGGTATGTCATGTTCAGTCTAAAAGCATGTTTCCTTTTTAACCCCATGGAGCCCATGTTTAAATTTGCCATGGAAATTAATATTGTTTGCATACCCTCACTGCATTCTTTGTGAAACCAGTTGCCTTTAAGGGGCCAATGGCAGCACAGCAATGCAGCTGTGCTGCTATTTCTGGGGTGCTGCTGATTGCTGTGTACATGCATATGGCCTGAGATCAGAGGCATCCTGTATTTGTTCTGGACGGAACTTTTATCCTATCAATGGCTATTAGGCCACGCCTCCTGCGCATGCTGCACTGCCACTCATTCTGAATGTTTCCAGAGATGAACTAAATTCCTTCAGGAGCGGTTGAGTTCTCACAGGAAGTTCTTTTCTCTTTAAAGCTATTTAACACAGATGGGGACAGTATGATCCTTAAACATTGACCTTCAGATTTTCAAATTTCTGCGTATCTACTACTGACTTTAACAAGTGATGAATATGTAACTCACTATGCACCACTTTCAGGCTGTAAAGGCACCAAGCTAATGCCAGTGTAAGTGCTGCTACATTATGGGCTACTGGACATGTAACTTTGTTTGGGGAGTGATTGCTGGCTGCGTATGTTAGCTGAGGAGTGAGGACAGTGTATGGAAAGACTTACCAGAGGTTCTTTTTCTTGAGAGATAAAGTGTATATGCATCATGCCTAACAGCTTGCAGTGTTGCTGAAGTGTAAGAAAGCAGCGTAATTCTCTATGGAGGTTTTTTTTGGCTATTAAATAACGAAAGTGGCATAATTCTATATGTGAATGCAGCATTTGCCACCTTTGCTATGAAGGAGAAGGGGAGGAAACAATATCCCTCCCAAAAATTAGAGGGAAACTCAGAACAACTTTGAAATAGACAAAACCTTCAGCCTTAGCCATGAGTTAGGGACACCATTGCTCTGGATGGGATGCCACTCAGAGTCACAATTCCTCCTCTGCATCACTCTTTTGTGTGTGTGTGAATTTATAACAGCTTTGAAAATGGGGCAGATCACTTCCTGCTTTGTGTCCAGCAAGCTGTGTAGGCCAATGTGGACAGGTGATGATGATAGTGGAGGTCAAATAAGGCTCTGCCTGCTCAACAGTTCTTCCTGCCACACCAACATACTTGCAGGAATGCATATGTGAGAGCAGCAGCAGCTCTAAACCTACACTCTGCACAGACCCAGAACTGGCATGGGACCGGCAACAATATAGCAACCTGGGGGAAGGAAGAGCCTTATTCACTTGTTTGGTGATGTTAGGACTAGTCAGAATCCAACTCTTCATGATTACTCCCATCCCTGAGGAAGCTGGGGGGAAGGTTATCTTTTGGGGATATCTCCTTATTGGAGTTGATGAAGTAAGGAAAAGCCCATGTTAGAATGCTATTTTCAGAAAAAAGAACATTGAAAAAGTAGGTTAGATAAAAGAAAAAGGAGGGAGGAATAGGAAAAAGGACAAAAAGGGAGAGACACAAGTGATGTGAATTCTGAAAAAATACACAAGTGCAGTATTTTTATCTTGCATTTATGTCAGTGTCTGTAATAACTGTAGGGATAAACTGAGGCAGTCCATGGTATTCTGCTAAGAATCCCTATTAAAATCCTAAAGTTGAGGCAAGGCTTGGAAACACACAGAACAAGCAGCTAACATGACCCTGGTCTCCCTGGCAATCACATTCCAAGAGGGCCTCACTCCAATAAGATGCTCGCTGGTACCAAAACAAACTTTACGGAAGTCGTTCTCACTGTCTCCTTTAATCCTAGATAAGCCTGAGACCCAAGGACTATGCCAGCGTGAGGTGGTATCATCTCGCAGTAGACGCATCATAATTTCAACAGACAAAGTTGCCATTAAAATGCTTGTCTTGTTTATGTTGGCTTATTTAGCTTGTTAGGAATAACTACCTGTATTATTGATAAGATGTTTAATTGGCAATGGGAGGAAATGCTGTGTAACCTTCATAGTTTATTGGCTTATGTGCTCATTACATCTTGCCGCCAGACCCTATCAAATCGCTTCCACTCTGCCCATCTGCTGCCTATATAATCTACTGTAATGTTTTGATTAACTAGTGTTCACCAGGTTAACCCCTGAGGGGACACTCCAGCAGCTGTATGCAATAAATCCTCTGCTTGTTTTCACCTGCATCCAGAGTGTCCAGAATTATTCCCTACAGGCGCAATCATTATAATCAGGGCTCGCCGAACCGCGGCGAGCCCCGCTTGCCAGCCGCGCTGTCCGGCAATCTGCGGCAATCTGCACATGCGCAGATTGTTCTGCACATGCGCAGATCGCCTGAACCTGGCTCTTCCGGGTTACAATCTACTCGCCATGGGCGAGTAGATTGTATTATTTGTTGAGCCCTGATTATAATGCTCTTCAGTGTCACTAACACACTGCCACATCTACACATAGAGCAGTGAACTCAGTTGTATTTTACATGAGGAAAGAAAAGTAAAATGTGAGCTAACTAGATTTGCATTATTAGTAAAATTATATTAATCAGCAAGAGAGCAAAAGGGAATGGCAACAGACACTTCATGGCTTTTCATTCGCACTCTGTGAGCTATATCTCCTTGGTAATTTTCTCTTGAATTTCTCTTGCAACTTGAAAGTAGTGGCAAGGGGAGAAAGAGTCCCTCCAGTAAAGATGACTAGATTTCCTCTAAGGAGACACTGTGATCTATTTTTAAAGATCACGATAGAAATATTTTCTTTTATGTGTATTCCACTAATACTATAGATAAGGTTACATGTAGACTTCTATTATAATCTTTTCTGTTCACTGGCTTGTCACTTTCTCAGTTATTCTTTTGGGTTGACTATTTCCATTCATAGTTTCTGCCCAAAGTTGAATTTTTAAGGACAGTTTGAGCACAATTTGTTTAACTGTTTTCAAGTTTCTGGTGCAGAGAAATTTGTGATTGTTTTAAAGTTGAAAAAGTGTAAGGGTTTTTTTTGCTATTAAATAACTAAAAGCAATGCTACACAAAAACATTAGCCCTATTCTAAACTGACCCAGTTTATTGGTAAAATGAATGTCAACGGGAAGGAAAGTAATGTCACAGAGACGAATCTTGCTTAATACACTAAGATGTTTGATATGTTCTGATAAAAATATGTTAAATGAAAATGGCATTTATTGAACATATGTTTAACAGCAGGTCTGTTATTGATAGTTGCCAGCAAACTATTCCCACATATCTTGAGTGATTAAGGCAACCAAAATGTGTGATCTTCGGGACGCTAAAAAGTGGTTTGTTTGTAGCAATGGCATAATTCATAGTTTTAAGTGTCTGAATTGCAATCACACATGCTGTCACACTTGTTCATTACTGTCTTCCAAAATTAACATCTTTCCCTTTGTTTCCCTCTTCATCAGTCTCATTGGTTTCTGTTTTGTCAGCTGAGTTTGCTAGTTAGGGTTACCAACTCTCCAGGATTTTCCTGGAGTCTCCAGGAATTAGAGATTTAATCTGTAATTAAAGATTATGTCATGTGATGAACCCTTCAGAGATATGCCAAACCAAAATTGGCAACCCAATGTTGTTCCAGTCTCATTCTCTTGGTTTAGTTTTTTGCTGGATTTTCTTTCAGGGTACGTCTAGACTGCGAGGATCTATCGGAAAAAGATGCAAAATGAGCTCTGCATTTTGCGTATCTTTTTCTGATACTTTTGTTGGAAGAGACTTTTCTGAAATTTGGCCTGTCTAGACGGGGCCAAATTTTGGAAAAAACCCTCTTTTGAAAGCCCCCTTCTTCCTCATGGAACGAGGAATACGAGGGCTTCCGAAAGAGCACGTTTGCTCTTCCGCAAAAAAAAAAAAAAAAAAGTGGAAGAGCAGACGCAGTCCCTGGACTCAGTGGAGTTTTTTTGGGATACCTCCGGTATCCTGAAAACCCCCCACAGTGTGACTGTACCCTTAGTTTAGGTCTAATGAGCATTGTTAGCAATTTGCATCCTTTTCCTTGTCCTTTCTTCTACCCTGTGGTAGCCCTTGATTCATGCACTTTTGAGAATAACAGATAACAAATTCAAACCAATACAAGCACATCAAGCACTAACTATCTCAGACTATGACTGTGATCATCTTGATGATGGTGTCACATCCACATAGGCCACTACAATTGGGATGCCAAAGTGTAATCAGAAAACACACCTAGATGACTAAAGTGGGCTGATCTGAAGCCGTATGATGAATTTATTACTAAACAGTACTTGGCTTCCTTGAGATGGTCATCCCAGAGGGCCCTAAAAAGTTCCAAGAAACATGCAAAAATTGCGTGGTAGGTGCAGTTTAGTTCCCTGTTGTATGGTTAGATGAAAAGTGGTCTTTTAAATAATAAAGGAAAACATTTTAATTTAACCCTCTTTTTAAAAAATCCTTGATTTGAAGGCTCTGAGTTTTGGGGGGCTGATAAATAAATCTGTCATTATAACCTGTGTTGGGTTTGAACTCTTGGAAATGTTTTTCTTCAGAGGCTCATATTGATTAGTAACTCTCTAATCTTTAGCTATTCAAAATCTTGTGGTCACATTTACAATATAAAGAGTCATTTTTTATTCTGTAGAGCATATATTTATACCACTAATGTATCCTAACTCTGTTTTGCCAAATATTTCTCTGCCAAGTGACTTTGCACAAATCATGTTAAGTCATCACAAATTCATATGGATTTCTTGGTAATATTTTTCTGACTTTACTACACCTGTCCATAAAAGCTGCTTTTTAATATCACTGTTCCAAGTGAATACAGGCTGTTCTCGCTATGAGTCCAAGATATGTTCCAAAAAACTGTTACAGCTTAAAGCGGGGAAATTTTTTCCTGCAGCTGACTTGCATTTGCGCAAATTGGGTAAATATGAGAGACATGTTCTACAGGTTTTTAATGAGAAGGGGGATGTTCATGAGACAGCTTCTATTAAAACGTGATCTGCAATAAAAAGTGAATAGGAGTGAGACTATGTTGGATATTTTCAGCACATTGACATGTCTGGGTCCACACTCATTGCCCAATCTCCATCCCTTCCAGCTACTGCAAAGTTAATACTCCTGTTAATGTGAAACACTGCATCTCTGTCATGTTGTTTAATACTGCCCTGAGAAATGTTGCCAACTATGACAGGATATACCGATATGTACACTACTGCAATAATCATAGTACAAAGTATGCTTTATGACATATTGTTTGAAAACCCACAATTTTCAGGTCATTATTATCATGGTAAGTTATGTGTGGCAAACTGAATGTAAATTGATAAGATTCCAGTGCACAGTGTTACTAAAACCTGTAAGTTTAAACGCAGCTGCAGCAGTGCTTTAACATGGTAGTGTGGCCAGGGCACCAGAACCATGAGAGGAGTAGCCAACAATGTTGAGAGCCTGATTACACTAATGCTTTACAGTGCTATAACTTGCTACGCTCAATGGTGTGTTTTTTCATATCCCTGAGGGAGGAAGTTACACCACAGAAAAGTGGTAGTGCAAAAAAGCCCTGAGGCATGTTCTAAGTCTGGGGAGTGGCTAAACCAATCAGTTCCTCAGAGAAAAAGAGCAAACTGACACCTCAGTGAGGTGTAAACAAGATCACTGGGCAATTACCTATTAAATGTTTATTCTTTGGCAGGAAGTGAGGTGTGGGCTGGCCCACTGATATGGGAGAGGCAAAAAAAGCAACTTCCCCAAGACCCAGCAATTGAAAAGGGCCCAGGGCTCCCATCTGCAGCTACTGTAGCATCAGCGGCAGCCAGAACTGCTGGCCCTTTGGGCGGTGCTGAAGGGCTGGCAGGGGAAAGCTAGCCCTCTGCCCAGCTCCTTCTGCCTCAGTCCTTACCCCTTCTGGAGATGGGAGATGACTTTCAAAGGAGAGGATTATAAAAAGAAAGGAGAGATACCCCAAGAACACATAACCCCTCCATCTCACTCTCTGTCCATTAATGCACTGCATCAGAAGGAACAAAAGAGGCAGCCATTATACAGAAGAAAGGGTTCTAGACTAAGAAGTTTGGCCAGAAAACTGTGAAGAACATGTGGTGAGAAAAACACTCCATTTTGAATTTAGCATAGATTGTTAAATTGCGCATTAGTTATGTTTTCTCTTTATCTTCTTCATAACCATTTCTGACATTTATGGATCATTTATTTGTATTCATGTAAAAATGTGTGTCTCTATAGTTAATACTCTTGTTCAGCTGTTTCAGCTAAACCAGTGTATTTGAATTGAAGTGTTTGGGGAACGCCATTTGAGATGACATACACAAATCTTGTTATTTTTCTTAATAAATGATGGACTTTATATGAGCTTGTATTGTCTAGGAGGCACACATTTCTGGAGAAGAATCTGGGACTGGGAGTGTGCTGGGATCACCCTGCAGTGTAATTCAGGCTGGTAAAAGCCTGGGTGTGACTGGAAGGTTGCAAATGTACACAGATATAGCTGGGGATGACTTACGTGCGAGCGGCTGTTTTTGAGCAGTCCAGGTGTGGCGGCAACAACAATCCTAATCACTGTACTACAGAGTCAGTCTCTCTCTCTCTCTCTCTCTCTCTCTCTCTCATTCTCTCTCTGCCCTGGTGACTCTTTTGTTCTTTACCACAGTGCGACATCTTCAAAAGTAGAGATTGCGAGAGCCCCATGTCCAAATATTCCATAGTTCCATGGTTAGTGCTCTCTCTGGAGAGGTGGGAACCCGAGTTCAAATCCTTTCTACAGCACTCTGGCAAAGAGGAGGGAATTGAACCTGGGTAAATCCCAGACAACTACTCTGCCCACTGGGTTAAAAGTTGTAAAGCGAGCATCATCTTCTCCTCCAGCTGGTTTATGAATGGGACCCCATGTGGTAGGCATGCTCAGAAGCTGCCTACAAGATCAGGCCCTGAATGCCACTAGATAGCCAGATGACTATCTTCTTCCAGACAGTTTGTGATCACTCTGGGGATTAGGCATGAGATCATCATCCAGATAGGCTAGAATAGGACAGCAGTTTGCATGTCCAGATGCAGAAATATAGGTGGCTAGTGAAATTTTGTTCATCATAATGGAGCCAAAAGTGGGACTTAGGCACTCAAATGTGAGATGTAGGAGCTGAAATCTGGGGTTTAGGCACTTGAGTATCTATGTAGACATGGGCCAAAAGAATCAACTTTTTACATTACATTAGGGAAGTTGGAAACATGAGACTACTCTTTAAGGTCCATTATGGTTTTTGCCACAAACTTTCATGGTCAGTAAAATGATCACATACTACTCTTTTAAATCACTAACTTTCTGAATTTGCAAGTAATGTACAGACCAAATTTACAGGCTTAGGCCCAGATCCAGCAAGGTTTTTAAGCTGCTAATCTCCATTGATTTCAGTGGCAGCTAAATACATGGGATCTAGATCTTATTGCTTTGTTAGCTACCAAGTGAGCAATGTATTTGTAAAGAAGAGGTACTTATTCTCTTTCTTTCAGGTAGCTAATGAATTGTAACAGAGACATTTTTGAGATTTTAAAGTAGAAACAAGATACTGTAATGTATTCAACAGTGAACTAATAAGCTAACTGAATTTATCTTTACCCTTTTAATAACAGTCCACTTAGGAGACAAACACTGCTGGACTGAATTTGTCACAATGGCTTAAAAATAGCAACTGAATCAATATTAATATAAGAAAGAGCCATGAGATAAATATCAATACCATACAATTACTGCTAACAATGAAACATATAACCAGTTTAGAGACAAAGCAGAATTACTGCATTATGAATGTTCTTGCAATATTTTGCAATCTGTAAATAACTGAGAAAAAAACAGTTGGCCACAATTTTGCAATGGGTTCTGCCAATGTAGACACTTATACCCACAACGCATCCATATCATACACTAGACTCTTATGGGCCTTTGTAGGTGAAAGACCTGTGATTGCTCCAAATGGGGTAAAAATATCATGTGTAACTGAAACAAAGACCTTTCGGGTTGAAAGGAAGCTCAGTAGTTAAGCTCAGCATTGCATAGTGCAACAGAACTCCTAGACTCAAGAGTAATTGGTTTTTGAAGTAAAACTCAATGCATTAATATTAAGATGATGAACTGTTTTCTTGGTCTTCTTGTAACCCTGTAATTTGTCTTCAACTTATAAAACAGTGGAGAAATCTTTTGTGTGTAGATAAGGCTCATTTGAGTTCTAACATAAGGCTCAAAAGACAAATACAAAAAAAAAAAATCTGTTTTCCCAGCAGCATGGGAGTTGTTCAGAAGGGCATAATGTAAACAAATTAACAAGATAAATGCAAATGACAGGAACACATTGGAGGGCCTGACTGTAGACACCTGTTATACACTAGTGTTTCTACTCTTGTTACTACCATTGCAGATTCAAGAGGATACCACAGTAGCTATTTTAAGAAAGAAGGCACATGTAGATGCTGTTATAGAGGATATGGTCCCTGCTAGAGTTGTGCATTCTGATTTCATAAGAACCCGAGTATCTCACTGTGTGTTTTTCACTAGCCTTTTTAGTTTTTGATTTTCCTCAGGGAACTATTTATGTGGCAAAAATAAAATTGAAATTTAGTCTTCTCATTATACTTCTGCCATCAGGGAATGGGCATTCTATGAGAAGATCATAACTTGCATTATTTCAACCCCATAACTGGCTTTTTGAGATATCAAAAGAGCTTATAAACCACAAGGACAAATCCTTGAATCACAAAGGGCAACTAGGACTTCTGGCCAGGCTTGCTTGCTCAGCATTTTTTGGTGATCACTAAATATGCTTAAAATACAATCCATAAATAAGAAATTAGATTAATCAGGGACTGTAGAATGGCTTCAACCAAATATCCAAAGCTAAGCAGTACAGTTTTAAAATCAATATGTCATAAGATGTATATATTGAGTCAGTTAAGTTCACAGGAGACTGGGGGGAGATTAGTTTTTAAACCACCTAGGAGGAAAGCAGTTGTGTTTTGTTTCTAGCTGAAGGGAACAGAGAAAAGAATGTGGCAGCACAGCAAGAGAAAAATTACAGCAGTCAAAATGTGACATTAAAAACAGCTGAATCAGAAGCTTAATATGTTGATACATGACTGCTAAATATCTAGGGTATTCCACAAAGGGAGCATTGCCTCTCAGAATAAAATCTTTATAGTCTCTTATGCACAAATGTTTCAAAGCTGCTTTTGGTCTTTCAAAGGAACAACATTTATCGTCATGTCATAGATAATCTGAAAATGAAACTTTCTTCTTGATGTCTAATTCTCTGTTCTTTCCCTTTTAGTTCCCACCTCGTGGGTGGTATACAGTACGATAGTAGCATACTTTAAATCACACATTTTTGGCTATGTTTTGTTGGTACATTTGATTTTCTAAAACTTAGTGGGATTTTCTCTTCTTTTTCATTATTTTTTTAATTAAAGAAATTCCAGCTTACAACCCACACATCAGAAAGAAAAGAGAAGACAGAATTATCCTGCTGCCTATTCACTAATTAAATGGGATGACACATGGTCCACCTTCACAATACAAGAAATTTGCACAAAGGGCATTTCTGCTGCTCCTCTGACTTCAAAAGCCCTTCCCTGCTTCTTAGGAACTGCTTTGTGGAAGCAGAACTTCATACATTTTAACAACCACATGAAGGAGCACATGAGAAGACCACCGTTTAGCTTCTGGCAAAGGTCTATGTGTAGCCTGGGGGGACTGAAACTAAGTCATAGCAGTCCATTTCCAGCTAATATGATGGAGAAAGTTTGTTATATTCTGGTGTTCCATATTCAGTAGGTCTTTCCAGAAGGCTGCTGTCTGCCTGTAGCAGATGACTGATGAGGGTACTTTTCTCTTATGAACTCAACAGATCCCTCCAAATTCTTTGGGCAGGGTGCTGTGGAATTTCTGGTTTTGTTTTTTTGTTATACTTGAAGTTTTCATCCTGCCATACTTCTTTATTTTATTTCTTCAGTCATGTACTATGAGTCCATTGTTTTGGCTTCTGGGAGGATTCCATGTTTAAAATACAAGTCATCAATCAGCAGTGCCCACACTAGAAAGCAATAACACCACAACTCACCACTTGGAGCAAACTTCTGAAGTACTAGCCAATGTCAAGTATATGCTTGCCTGAAAATGTAAATCTTGCATCACACTATGCTGCCAACAATCTCAGGCTGTGGTATACCTTCACAGGAAACACACTGCACAGGGTGCAACTCTCCCCTTCCTCCTGATCTCATAAGTTCAAATCTAAGGACTTTTCCAAGAGGAAAGCCTCAGCTTATCTCTGTCATTGTCATGGTGCCCACACAGAAAGGCAAGGTCATGAATGGTTCATTAGGTTTTATATATTACAGCCTACATGTTAAGTTTCTCACAAAGACAGATGAAAAGTCAGTGCAATTAAAAAATAACTGATTATTACATGTGCTTCACTGAGAAGATTGGCCACATCACCAGTGACTCCTAGTAGTAAATATCCCCAATTGGCAGAAAGGGACAGCAGCTGGGGAGGGCTCTGAGTTACTACAGTGAATATTTCCCCAGGTGTTTGACTGGTGGGTCTTGTCAATATGCTTAGGGTCTAACTGACTGCCAAATTTAGGGTTGGGAAAGAATTTCCCCCCAGCTCAGATCAGCAGCAACCTTGGGACTATTTTTACTTTCCTCTCCAGCCTAGACCGTGGGTCAGTTGCTGCTATGAACCAGCGTTAATGGTGATTTATCTGTGAGTTAAAGTCTTTACATCATAGACTTCAGGGCTTGGATGCAGCCTGAGCTCCGGGACCTCCCACCTCACAGGAGAATAGATGCTCCAACCTTCATCAAATTGTTAATTGTTTTTACCTGCAAACCAGCATCACTTCCATTCCACTTAAAATGAGCTCCTGTCAGTTTCTTCCCCTTATGTCTTTATCTTGTTTGCCTACGAAAGAAAGCAATTGCATAACTTGGATCTGATGAAAAGGAGAAGTTGAAGTTTGGCTTCCTAAAGTAGCCACCCTTTTCCTAATTATTTATGGAGAAGATAAAGTTTTGGTGAATTTTAGTTGATCAATTAATTCAAGTTAATACTACAATTAAAGCTTATAGAATATGGATTTTAAATGTAACAAATTAAATGTATTTTGTATCCAAGGTTGACCATTTTGATGCATGACCAGGAGGTAGATGAAGAAATTTACCTTAAACCTGAGATTTTCCTATGCATTCACTTTAGCTTCTTGCTGCTCTGTGATTACCAATTCACAAGTATTTAAATAAGCTCTTACATATTTCCAACGAAATCCACAGTTTAAGCTAGACAGTCATTATAATGCTATGGATTTTTCTCTAATTTAAATGTTACGTTTTAGCTCAATGTATTGTTGCAAGGAGACTGTTCAATTTCAGATCGGAAGCAAGCATTAGCCCATGCAATTTCATTTTTATCTTTAAAATGAAAAGGGGGAAGGGAGTTAGGAGGTTCTAACTGATCGCCCAGGGAGAAAGAGATCTGCAAGAAGATTTGGATTATATTTCATTTCCTCTTTCCTAATTAAGTAATGTAATGATGGACCAGTTAAGCATGCAGATAATGGAAATAGTCTAAACAGTGCAATGCCAGTCCAAAATGAATGTTTTCTTTTAGTTTAATTGTAAAACCATGATATGCACAGGAAACATTTATCAGGAAACATATTAACTTGGTCAAATTTTAGAACAGTCACATATGGCATTTTCTACCTTCACAAATACTAGAGCATTTGCATCTGGAATTTGTGTTTTCAGCAGAAAAACGATTATGACTATAGAACAGAATAATTTAACCAAATAGATCAGATTAAAGATGAAACAAACAGATTCATAAGAAAATATGGCAGAGATTCAATTGTTTGTATATTTCATTTGATTAGTGCATCTGTTTTAAAAGATAATGACAAAAGTAAAATGAAAAACTGTGAGGCTATTAGCTAAATTACTACACACCTCTCTTCTATGTCACTAGTAATCTATCAGAACTAGTTTCTTTCAGGACCTGGTATGAAGTAGTGGCGGGATATTCAACTAGCCAGGAAGGAAAAATTGCAGCATTTTGAGGGCTGAAGAAAACACTATTTTAAAAGCATAGGCAATGAGAGAGATAGCAAAACACTACCACCATGACAAGAAAAACAAAAACCCAACCTCCCCGAATCTCTTGATGACACATAGTGAAAATCATCTGATTGTGCAGCCCTAACACATGTATTTTAATATTAAACTTTGGAGCTTTCAATCTTGTCTTGCAGTTCTTTCTTTCCTCTATTAGTGGCCTTGATCCTGCCTGTAGGTGAATCCCATTGATAGCATTAGAGAGAGGATCAAGCTTAAATTGTCAGCATGTTTTCTTACCTGTGTTAATCTCTGCAATGTAAATTGAAAAGAATGTTCCTGTCAGACAGCTCATTATGGGATTGGCTCCCATCCCAGATATAGCTGCTCCAGTGTAAAGTACAGTTCTGTTCCAAAAAGCACTCTGAAAAAGGATTCGTGAGTTCCATATTCATCCTCTATATTTCCATATCAAATTGACCAGATGTGCAAATATAAATATCTGAGAATTACTTAAGCATTGTTTTTGCACAGGAATCTATGCCTCTGAGCCCATAATTCCAGGCATGGGATTTTACAGGAGTGGGGGTTTAGATTATAAAATCCTTGGGGTGAAGGCCTGTATCTCCTCTGTTTTATGCAGGGCCAACCACACTATGGGCATTCAACACATAAGAAATTTGCCTATGTAATGCAGCCAGGTTGTCATGGGGCATTCCTATGCTTTATGAAAATGTACTAATGAATATTACACAACCAGAATATGCTTTATGCAAGATACTTCATACGATATAGCAATGGAAATGTTATAAATGCATATATCATTCCTATATTTGGGATTAGAAATATGAAATATAAATCTGTGTTATTAATGTAGACATACTAAGTGAGGGCCATTAGCAGTACTCAAGGAACTTAATGGCCCAGTACTCAGAATAATGATCTGTAAATAGACTTGTTTGTCAAGTAAGCACAGGAGGAGGGGCTATGGTTGATCCTACCAACACATCTGGCCATGTTATCTGATACTGGGACCCATCCTGGATGTTGTATTTTTCCACTGAAAGTGAGGAAGAAATTTAAACTCAGAACAAACAATTCCCACCTTTTGCAAAACCTATATAAAGGCAGGAAACCAAACAATAGATGTTACAGCCAGTCATCAGTTCTCCCTGGCTACCCCACCCAAGAAAATTCCTGGAAACATCTTAGAATGAACTGGGCTGGTGGGGGGGATTGAGACCAGACTGGGAGGCTTATAAGAGCAACTCTGAGGGTGACTCTAGTTCAGTTTGTGTTCTGTTTTTTTTTATTTAGTAACTCACATTGTTCTGTCTGCTATCTCTTATGACCATTTAAATAATATATTTTATACTTAATAAAATCACTTTGGTTATTAATAAACTCAGTGTAAGTAATTGGTACATGGGGGCAAGAAGTCTGTGCATATCTTTCTTTACCCTGAGAAAGAGGGAGAACATGAGCTTACCTTGTATCAAGCTTTATACAGAGTAAGATGGATTTATTTGGAGTTCAGGTCCCATTAAGGATGTGCATTTGAGTGCCGAAGCAAGTCCCTTTGGTTGAGCCTTCCTAGAGCTGCACTGATCTCAAAATCTGTATTATACTATAACAGGCTATGACCCAAACTCTGTGTTAGAGCTGGAGGACCTGGCTCAGCAGATCAGAGTTGAGGGGTACCCAGAAGGGCAGGTAAATGGGCTCAGTGATATTTCAGCACATCAAATGACAGTCCCCAGGGGCTCTCTGTAACCAAACCCATCACAAATGTCCTGTTATTTTCAGAGTTCTATAAGAACAACAACAGAGCAAGAGGGCTGAAGGTCATAGAGTGCCATGTCATTTGCGGGAGTGTATATTATTTGTTAGCTCAGTGGTTCATGGGATGCATTGGCTACTCAGTAAAGAGAGATTTTCTAAAGCAGTTTTTAAAAATCAACTAATTTATTTCAGACAGTTAGCAATTACCCAAACAAATTCACAAATGAGACATGACAGATTTGGTCAGGAAGACAGGAGAGAATCTGCACTCAATATATATTTTTAATGTCTGAGCCAACTCCTGTTAACTCCAGTGGGTGCCTGTCTACTGACTCGGAGGCTACGTCTAGACTGCACGCCTTTTTCAACAGAGACTTTGTCGACAGATACTGTCAACAAAGCCTCCTTCGAAAAAGAGTGTCTAGACTACGATCAATACTGTCGAAAAAGCAAGCCACTTTTTTGAAAGAGAGTCTAGATGCTCTCTTTTGAAAAAGCACAGTTTGCATGCAATAGCGCCTTTTTTCGACAGATCTCTGTCGACAAAGGCATTCTTCCTCGTAAAAGGAGGTTTACCGCCATCAACAAAACTGCCGCGTTCTGTCGACTTACTGTGTACTGTCGAACCCTGTAGTCTAGACACACCCAGAATCTTCGGCTATGTCTACGCAGAAGTGTTATTTAGGAATAACTGATGGTATTCTGAAATAACAAAGAGTGTGACTGCTCTACAAGCCTTTATTTCGAAGGCTTTATGTTGAGCTGGAGGACTTCTTACTCTGACTCATGCTGATCCTCATTTCACGAGGAGTAAGGGAAGTCAAAGAAAGAGTGTTCTTCCTTCCACTTCCTGCTGTGTAGACAGTGCCAAAAGCTGAATTAAGTTATTTCAACCTCAGCTACGAATTGATGTAGCTGAAGTTTCATAGCTTAATTCGACTGTAGCCCTGCTGTGTAGATGTGCCCTTTGAGACTTGGATCAGGCTTTGATACAGTGGACCTATGGAAGAGTGCAATTATGAGATCTTAGTTTAATTTATATTGCATCCATATCCTCCCTAATAAGACTAACTTCTGTTGCCACCTGACCCACACATTTTCCATATGTTCCACTCTGATTTCTATACCACAAAGAGAGATTTACTGCAGCTACATAAAAATGTATGTATGTACACAAAATATGTGAAGTGTATGTGTGCACTCATAATGGGGAATGAAAATCCCAGATATTTCCTAAAAATAATTGTTAACATTACATTGCAGCTAGACAGATTATCATGCATTCTTCACATAATGAAATCATAATATTGTTAAGTCTTTTCTAGAAAAAGATGGAGAGCTGCACTGATTAAAGACAGAGAAATGGAAATCCCTAGAGAATACATGTTTGGAATTAATTCATTGGCCGCAGAACACAAGTAATGATTTAGGTTAATTCTTATTGAAAAATGTCATACTGCAAAAGAAAATATGATACAGAAAATAATCTTTTTTGCAGTAACTGGTATTTATAATATATAAGTTCCTTATTGTTCCCATTTGCATTAAATGTTGCTCTACAGATTGTAATAGAATGGCTACTTTGCTTTTGCAAATGAAGCTCTTTATTTCTTGCTTTTTTAAAAGAATTGTTAACCAGTTTGCTGATTAACATTATAAAATGGCTTGGACGAAAGTAGTGATCCTTGTGTTTAAAGAAAATAATGAAGTCATTGAATCTTCTCTCCATAAATGCACAAGCCTTAGGATTAAATGGCCTTTTTGTCAAAGAGATTACTATAACACTTTCCAAAAAATTTAAAGGGCAGATTATAAAATAATACCATTTGAAATTATAGTAAAGAACAGAATTGTCAGAACTTAATTTGTTGGAGAAAAGTCAGCATGATTTCTGTAAAGGGAAATGATGCCTCACTAATCTACTAGAATTCTTTTAAGGGGAGGGTCAACAAGCATGTGGACAAGGGGGATCCAGTGGATATAGTGTGCATAGAGAAAGCCTGTGACAAGTTCCTTCACCAAAGTAAGTTGTCATGGGATAAAAGGGAAGGTCCTCTCGTAGATTGATAACTAGATAAAAGATAGGAAAAAAGGGGTAGGAATAAATGGTCAGTTTTCAGAATGGAGAGAGGCAAATAGTGCTGTCCTGCAGGAGTCAGTACTGGGACCATATCCTATTCAACATATTCATAAATGATCTGGAGAAAGGGGTAAACAGTGAAGTTGCAAAATTTGCAGATGATAGAAAACTGCTCAAGATAGTTAAGCCAAAGCTGACTGTGAAGAGTTTCAAAAGGATCTAGGTGACTGGGCAACAAAATGGGAAATGAATTTCAATATTGATAAATGCAAAGGAATGCATATTGGAAAACATAATCCCAACTATACATACAAAATGATGGGGACTAAATTAGCTGTTACCACTCAAGAGAGATCTTGGTGTCATTGTGGATAGTTCTCTGAAAACATTCACTTAAAGTGCAGCAGCAGCCAAAAAAGCAAATAGAATGTTAGGAATCATTTAAAAAGGGATAGAAAATAAGACAGAGAATATCTTATTGCCATTATATTAAACCATGGTACACCCACATCTTGACTATGTATGCATATGTGGTTGCCTCATCTCCAAAAAAAAGATATCTTGGCATTGGAAAAAGTTCAGAAAAGAGCAACAAAAATGATTAGGGGTTTAAAATGGCTGTCATATGAAGAGAGATTAATAAGACTGGGACTTTCCATCTTAGCAAACAGGAGAATAAGGGGAGATATGATAGAGTTCTATAAAATCATAAGGAAATGTTATTTACTTGTTCCCATAACACAAGAACTAGGGATCACCAAATGAAATTGATAGGTAGCAGGTTTAAAACAAACAAAAGGAAGTATTTCTTCACACAACACATAGTCAACCTGTGGAACTCCTTTTCAGAGGATGCTATGAAGACTAGGACTTTAACAGGGTTCAAAAAAGAACTAGATAAATTCATGGAGGATAAGTCCATCAATAGCTATTAGCCAGTGTAAGCCAGTTAGGCTGCCTGAAGGGGTTCCTCTGCCTCAGGGTCAGTGGATGGCCAGTCTGCCCCACTACACAAACCCCCAAAATAACCCCTTAAGTCAATAGCTTCAAACACCTGGCCTGCTCCAAGTCGGGACGAGAAGCAAAGAGTCCTGAGCCCAGCTTTGCTTCAGGCTGGGTGAGAGGCAAAGAGTTCAAGTGCCCAGCCTTGCTTCAGGTCCGGGCCAATGGTAAGGAGTTCAATATAGTTTATCAGTCACAATGCCCTGGCCCTGGGGCAGGGCAGGCAACAACCAGAGTCTGTTCAGGAGGCCCGGGCCCTTGGTCAGGGCGGGGCAGCAAGCACCTAAATGTCAGGTCCAGTGCCCAGGCCTGTTTCCAGGCAGGGCAGCAAATAAACAGTTTACCAGCTCAGGAGCCCTGGCCTTAGGTCAGGGCAGGGCAGGGCAGGTTTCAGTGCCCGGGCCTTGTTTCAGGTTAACAGTTCAGCAGCCCTGGCCCTAGGTCAGGGCAAGGCAGCAATCAAACAAACCCCAAGTTCAATATGCCTGGGCCTGACTTAGGCAGGGGTAATAAGCCCTTATTCCAGAGGGCCCTGACCCTGGTTCAGGGTGGGCCACCAAGTTACAGTTTAGCAATTATAGTTTAAACAGTAGTTTATAGGGCCCAGCCTTAGTTCAGGCAGGGCAACAAAGCAGTTCAGGGAGCCCTGGCCCTAGAGCAGGGCGGGGCAACAAACAAGCACAGTCAGCGCAACTAAGACAAAGCCAGGCCGGGCAGTAAACACACACAAGTTTGGGAGCTCCTTGTTCAGGAGGGTGGCAGGCGGCCCACCTGCAGTGGTGGTGAGGGGGAGACTGCCACCCAGTAGGTGGGTGGCAGGGGGGGCGCAGGCCCACCCACTCCACTGCGCCCCGGTCCAGGGCCCTAGAAGCAGCAGAGCAGCTGCTGCTGGCTCAGCGGGGGCTCCAGCCCGCAACACGCTGGCCTAGGGCCTTTACCAGCCTGTGCTATCCCCTGGGCCACTTCCCATCTCCTCCTCAGCAGGTACCCGGGCTTCCAGCAGGTCACTCAGGGAGTCAAGGGTGGTGTCGTCCCACAGGGGTCCTGGTGGCCCAATCCAGGCCTCAGCTGCTTGCAGGTCCAGGGCCTCCAGCTGGTCCTCAGGGATTGGGTTCAGGGGAGAGGGGTTGAGCACCCTTGGGCCCCGAGGAGTCTGGCACTTAGGTTCAGTAATACCAAGAGAACATCTGGTACTTCAACACACTAGAAGTATGGCACTACTGACTGCTGCACACATTCTGCAGTATGATATTGTCTGCGTATTTTGGTAAAAGATTTCTATGGCATTCATCACCACAGTAGCTGAGCCTCTCCCATAAATTAACTTATCCCAGCAGCATGCCTGTGAATTAGAGTAGTAGTATTATCCAAAATTGCAGATGCGGGAACAAGACGTGAAGAGACTGGATATGTCTATACTGCAAAGAATAATCTCGGGTGCTGAGTCTCAGAGCTGGGGTCAATTGACTTAGTATTGTGAATCTAAAAATAGCAGTGTAGATATTCCTACTCAGACTGCAGGCTGGGCTCTGAAATCTGGTGTGTGGGGAAAGATCTTTGAGCTTGGACCGAAGTCTAGCCTGAGTCAGAGGACCTGCTGTCTGAGACATACCTAAGGCTCAGATCTGCAAAAGTGTCATGGTGCCTAATTCCTATTGAAATCAATTTTTTTTTGAGAATCTGGGCCTAAGTGACTTACTCAAGGTTACATGTGAACTTGTTGTAGAGCTTGGAACTGCAAGACCATCCTTGCTTCTTCTCACTATGTAGTCTTGTTAGGAACATTTCCTACATAAATGCTTCAGCCCTTCATGTCTACAAAAGCACTTCTGTGTTACATCACAATATTTGAAACATGTCTCCCCCATGAAAGGGCTAGTCAAGTTTGTGAGGGTTCCATGTAACAGGCAGTCATCTGTCCAAGCTATTTCAGCCAGTGAAAGCTGCTTTGCTTCAGTTTGGTTTCATGAGTTGAGGGTGGCGTTTTCAGACAGACAAAACCTCTTGTTTGCCTTTCCTTTTTTGTCCTTTCCCCCTGTGCCTATTGTGAAGTGGACTTGTCTTCCTAGAACCCTCTTCCTGATTCTATCCACCCTGATCCCTCCTTCTTGCTCTTTAAGGATCTGTCTGCACAATAGAGAAAAAAACACAGCTGGCCCATGCTAGTCGACTTAAGCTCACAGGGCTCAGACTGCATTTTTCAAGGCCATTTCATTACAGTGTAGATGTTTTGGGCTTGGGCTGAAGCCCAAGCTCTGGGATCCTCTTACCTTAGATGGTCCTAGAGCCCAGGCACCAACTTGAGCCCACAAGTCCATACTGCAGTGAAACAGCTCCCACAGCCCAAGCCCTGAAAGCCTAAATCAGCTGGCACAAGCCAACAGTGTTTTATTCTTTGCTGCGTAGCAAGGGTGAAAGTAACCTACATTTCTACAGGTACTGTCATATCACAACCCCCTCTTGGGGGAGAATGAGAGTGGGGGAGGCGAAGGTTGTTCTATGGCAGCACCTGTAACAAATTTAAGTGTGGGATGGAGTTCTAGGGACTCAGAGCAGGGGTTGACTATGGGTGGTCTTAGGGTGGGGAGTGCAGGAGTCAAGGCAGGGGTGGGAAATGGGAGGACTCAGGACAGGGAGTTGTGGGTGTGTGGGGAGAGAGCAGGCCTAGCTGGGGCATGGCAACTGTGCTACTCAGCTGCCGAATCCCTGGGGCTGCTGGGTGCTGGATCCCCAGAGAGGTGGGGGCCACACTGCCCAGATTCTTGAGCACAGGAGCTGTTTGGGATAGCAGGGATCAACCTGCCTGGCTGCCAGATCCCCTGGTGTGGCAAGGACTACACTACCAGTTGCCTGAGCATTGGTGTTAACTGGAATCAGGCGGGTGGGTGAGAGACTGCACTGCTGGGCCACCCAAGCACCAGGACTGGAGCCGGGGTGCACTGTGGTCATGCAGTCCAGGGGCCACCCCCAGAGGCCATTCTCTTTCTGGTTTGTCACACTGGGGCACACCGGCTTACTTTCACCTTTGCTGTGTAGACATGCCCTCAATATCTCCTCAAAACTCATTCTTCAAGCAAATTCAAACTAGAGTGGCATATAAAACATTAATAGAGATGTAGCCGTGTTAGTCTGGTCTTGCTGAAACAAAAGATAGGCCTGTGCAGCACTTTAAAGACTAACAAGATGGTTTATTAGGTGATGAGCTTTCGTGGGCCAGACCCACTTCCTCAGCTCAAATTGTGGAAGAAAATAAAAAAACAAATTGTAAGAGCCAGACGAATACCCAGAAACCATCTACTTCAAGACAGACCCAAGAAAACCAACAATAGAACACCACTTGTCATCACCTACAGCCCCCAACTTAAACCTGTCCAACACATTATCAATAAACTACAGCCTATACTGGAACAGGATACTACACTCTGAGAGGCTCTGGGAGACAGACCCATAGTCTCCTATAGACAACCACCTAACCTCAGGATGATTCTTACCAACAACCACAGGACATACCACATTAATACCAACCCTGGAACTTTCCCTTGCAACAAACCCCATTGCCAGCTTTGTCCACATATTTACTCTGCTGACACCATCATTGGACCTAACCATTTCAGTTATAAGATCAAGAACACATATTCCTGCTCATCCAGAAATATAATTTATGCCATCATGTGCCAACAGTGTCCGTCTGCTATGTATATTGGACAAACTTCTCAGACACTTCGCCAAAGAATCAATGCCCACAACTCAGACATCAGACAGTTTCACAAAGAAAAAACAGTTTCTTGCCATTTCAACCAGACTGGGCATTATTGTCTCAACTACCTGACTACCTGCATCCTGCTTCAAAGAGACTTTAACACAAGACTTCAAAGAGAAGCCTCTGAACTGTCATTCATGCTTAAATTTGACACTTTATGAATGGGCCTTAACAAAGATGCTAATTATCTTACCCATTACAAAGATAGCTTCCCCAATTATCACCTCTAATATCATTATCTCATAGACATTAACCTCCCCCCCCCCCATTCCCCTCTGTTCTAAAATCTGATTTGTCTATTTTATATGTGTTCACTTTTTTTTTTATTGTATCCCTTTGGTATATATGGTCATGCCAATTTTCTTCCACAATTTGATCTGAGGAAGTGGGTCTGGCCACGAAAGCTCATCACCTAATCATAGAATCATAGAATACTAGGACTGGAAGGGACCTCAAGAGGTCATCGACTCCAGCCCCCCGCTCTCATGGCAGGACCAAATACTGTCTAACCATCCCTGATAGACATTTATCTAACCTACTCTTAAATATCTATAGAGATGGAGATTCCACAACCTCCCTGGGCAATTTATTCCAGTGTTTGACTACCCTGACAGTTAGGAACTTTTTCCTAATGTCCAACCTAAACCTCCCTTGCTGCAGTTTAAACCCATTGCTTCTTGTTTTATCCTCAGAGGCCAAGATGAACAAGTTTTCTCCCTTCTCCTTATGACACCCTTTTAGATACCTGAAAACTGTTATCATGTCCACCCTCAATCTTCTCTTTTCTAAACTAAACAAACCCAATTCTTTCAGCCTTCCTTTATAGGTCATGTTCTCTAGACCTTTAATCATTCTTGTTGCTCTTCTCTGGACCCTCTCCAATTTCTCTACATCCTTCTTGAAATGCGGTGCCCAGAACTGGACACAATACTCCAACTGAGGCCTAACTAGCGCAGAGTAGAGCGGAAGAATGACTTCTCGTGTCTTGCTCACAACACACCTGTTAATGCATCCCAGAATCATGTTTGCTTTTTTTGCACCAGCATCACACTGCTGACTCATATTCAGCTTGTGGTCCACTATAACCCCTAGATCCCTTTCTGCCGTACTCCTTCCTAGACAGTCGCTTCCCATTCTGTATGTGTGAAACTGATTGTTCCTTCCTAAGTGGAGCACTTTGCATTTGTCTTTATTAAACTTCATCCTGTTTACCTCAGACCATTTCTCTAATTTGTCCAGATCATTTTGAATTATGACCCTATCCTTCAGATTAGTTGCAACCCCTCCCAGCTTGGTATCATCTGCAAACTTAATAAATGTACTTTCTATGCCAATATCTAAATTGTTGTTGAAGATATTAAACAGAGCCTGTCCCAAAACAGACCCCTGCGGAACCCCACTTGTTATACCTTTCCAGCAGGATTGTGAACCATTAATAACTACTCTCTGAGTACGGTTATCCAGCCAGTTATGCACCCACCTTATAGCAGCCCCATCTAAGTTGTATTTGCCTAGTTTATTGATAAGAATATCATGCGAGACCGTATCAAATGCCTTAGTAAAGTCTAGGTATACCACATCCACCGCTTCTCCCTTATCCACAAGACTCGTTATCCTAGCAAAGAAAGCTATCAGATTGGTTTGACATGATTTGTTCTTTACAAATCCATGCTGGCTGTTCCCTATCACCTTGCCACCTTCCAAGTGTTTACAGATGATTTCCTTAATTACTTGCTCCATTATCTTCCCTGGCACAGAAGTTAAACTAACTGGTCTGTAGTTTCCTGGGTTGTTCTTTTTATAAATGGGCACTATATTTGCCCTTTTCCAGTCTTCTGGAATCTCTCCTGTCTCCCATAATTTTCCAAAGATGATAGTTAGAGGCTCAGATACCTCCTCTATCAGCTCCTTGAGTATTCTAGGATGCGTTTCATCAGGTCCTGGTGACTTGCAGGCATCTAACTTTTCTAGCTGATTTTTAACTTGTTCTTTTTTTATTTTATCTTCTAAACCTACCCCCTTCCCACTAGCATTCACCAAGTTAGGCATTCCTTCAGACTTCTCGGTGAAGACTGAAACAAAGAAGTCATTAAGCATCTCTGCCATTTCCAAGTTTCCTGTTACTGTTTCTCCCTCCTCACTGACCAGTGGGCCTACCCTGTCCTTGGTCTTCCTCTTGCTTCTAATGTATTTATAAAAAGTCTTCTTGTTTCCCTTTATTCCGTAGCTAGTTTGAGCTCATTTTGTGCCTTTGCTTTTCTAATCTTGCCCCTGCATTCCTGTGTTGTTTGCCTATATTCATCCTTTGTAATTTGTCCTACTTTCCATTTTTTATATGACTCCTTTTTTATTTTTAGATCATGCAAGATCTCGTGGTCAAGCCAAGGCGGTCTTTTGCCATATTTTCTATCTTTCCAACACAGCGGAATAGCTTGCTTTTGGGCCCTTAATAATGTCCCTTTGAAAAACTGCCAACTCTCCTCAGCCATTTTTCCCCTCAGTCTCGATTCCCATGGGACCTATCAGCTCTCTGAGCTTACCAAAATCCGCCTTCCTGAAATCCATTGTCTCTATTTTGCTGTTCTCCCTTCTACCCTTCCTTAGGATTGTGAACTCTATGATTTCATGATCACTTTCACCCAAGCTGCCTTCCACTTTCAAATTTTCAACCAGTTCCTTCCTATTTGTTAGGATCAACTCTAGAACAGCTTCCCCCCGGTAGCTTTTTCAACCTTCTGAAATAAAAAGTTGTCTCCAATGCAGTCCAAGAACTGATTGGATAGTTTGTGCCCCGCTGTGTTATTTTCCCAACATATATCTGGATAGTTGAAGTCCCCCATCACCACCAAATCTTGGGATTTGGATGATATTGTTAGTTGTTTAAAAAAAGCCTCATCCACTTCTTCCACCTGGGTAGGTGGCCTGTAGTAGACTCCTAGCATGACATCACCCTTGTTTTTAATCCTTTTTAGTCTAACCCAGAGACTCTCAACACTTCCATCTCCTATGTCCATCTACACCTCACTCCAAGTGTGTTCATTTTTAATATATAAGGCAACACCTCCTCCCTTTTTTCCCTGTCTATCCTTCCTGAGCAAGCTGTACCCTTCTATACAAACATTCCAATCATGTGTATTATCCCACCAAAGAAACCATCTTGTTAGTCTTTAAAGTGCTGCATAGTCCTGTCTTTTGTTTAATATAAAACATTGTAACCCTCAAGACTTTGGCACTACTGTCCTCCTTCCATGAAAGATGGGAACCTTATTCAACTGAGTAGTCCTCATAAGAACTACCTACTACAGGTTTGAAGGCGTGGTTGGGGCCCATAGAATATGTGTTCTTTAAGACAGGAAGTTAAGCAAGGACATCGGCATGGCTCATTGCCGAACTTAAGCCACTTTACATGAACTGAGCATCTGCCCCATAGTCTTTATTTGTGTTATTTGTATTTCTAAGGTACTATATTAATAATAAGATAGCAGCACAATGTCTTCCTGGGAGTAATGTGTGAGTGGAGATAGAAATAAACTAGGACATCTCTTTACCAGTTGTGCAGATGAATTTAATCTCATACTAAAGAAATAGTTAATTTTCAAGCCAGCCTTTGAAATCTAACAGATTTCTAGTGCTACCAGTGGATTCTTATTTATTTGATGTAAAATATGTTTGCATATGCTTCTTTCTGAAGAAGTCCATTTTCAGAAATCATGTGCATAAACCAAAACAAGCACAGCTGTCTGTATACACTTATAGTTGACTTTAATCTCAGGAGGCTACCACAGAAAGATACAGAAAGGAATTAAAAAACACTATGCACATCTGTTTCTCTTTCTAGTAAACTGCCTCCTCAAAGGTTTTATTTTAAGTAGGAGGAAAGAAAGATTAAGAAACAACAACACAACCTCTTCAAGTGGACTTGCAACAAAAAAATGCCACATGCCAAAATATCCACAGAACAAGACATAATCAGGCCAAGACTGAAGATATGAAACCAGAAAAAGTCTGCTGCTGGATTTATTGATGCACCAGTGGAATACATAGCATGCTGCCCATGAGACATATAATTGTATACAATAGAAATATAAACGTTGGGACTCTTATTATGCTCAGCTTAGCAACTAAGTAACAAAGACAAAACCTAGAAAGCCTCCAGCAAGGTGAAAAAAACCTTCAGCTCCGTGAGTGGGCCCTCTCTTCCTGGAAGTGCCTTACCTGGGGGGATGAATTGTGAGACTGCAGATTTAGGAGGTCATGCCACTTCCATACCAATGGATCTTGGAGGTGCCTAGTTAAGAAGTGTCTCTCCCTTTCACACTGAATGAGAAACTACCCTGCAGGTGTGTCTACTCTTCTGCTGGCCTCTTTCCTTCTGGGAGCTTAAGTCCAGAAGCAGTTTTGCTGTTATAGTTTGTGGCACCCAGCATTGCTAAGTCCTGAGAGGAAGGTAATATTTTCATGTGGAATTCCAGTTATAGAGCAGAGAAAGGTGCTGTGGAGGATAGATCCTCTCTTTCTTCTCTTCTGGCAATACAAAGGCCCTTCTGTACAGAGTGCCTGTGCAAGGGCATCTACATGGTCCAGGATGGAATAGATGGTGCTACAGAGGAGGTACTCCCTCCTTTCTGTGCTAATATATGAACATCAGTCTCTAGGACAGCAGTTCTCAAACTTTTTGGGCTCTGGAGCCCTTTACATGTGTAAAAATGTATGCGGAACCCCAGCGGTCCACTGATTGTATGTGTTGTACCTATTGATGTTTCCAGTTTGTCAACTTCATGGAGCCCCTGGAGATGTCTCGCGGAGCCCTGGGGCTCCGCGGAGCACAGTTTGAGAAACACTGCTCTAGAAGATGATATAAATCATCAGGATTCAATAATACACTTTGTGGCCTGTTAACATCTCTCCAGTCATTTCACCTTGAAAGGTCCCTTGAAATATGTGTTAACATTTATGCTTAGCAATCTGCTCCAGAGATGAAAACTAGCTATGTGTAAATTTGAAAGCTTGTCTTTCTTCCCAACAGAAGTTGGTCCAATGAAAGATATTACCTCACCTACCTTGTCTCTCTAGTCTCCTGGAACCAACATAGCTACAACACCACTTTATTCTAAATAGTAATATTAAAAACTAGATGCACAGACAGCTGCATCTACAGAAGTGGAATAATCAAAGTGGGGTCCTCTCTGACAGCTAGAAAAAAATTACATTTCCCCTTTAAGGGATAAAATCACATAGATTTCATTTTGTGCCTGTCTTTTTTCTGTTCAAAGCACTTTAACTCTCTTCCTCTTATCATTCAATTTAACACACCATCTGCTCATTCAGGATTTAGTGTTTTCAGCTGAGATATTGAAAAGAAGAACACATTAATCAAACATTAGCACTTTTGAAGCAAGCATGATCTAGAAGCAGCAGACATATAAATCGTTATGCTTAATTATTTCTCACGTCTTTCTAGAATGCCTTCTGCAGGAATGTGTGCACCTCAGGCTTGCAGCTTTATCCTGATGTTAGAGTACCCAGTCTAAAATGCCAGGCAAATTAGATTTTCTTAATGATATTATAGGACATTAGAATACAGTCCTACCTAATACACTAGACACAAAACTGATACCTGTTCATTATATTTGCTGCAAACCAAAATATGGTTAATAAAACTAGACACAGGAATGCCAAAATAAGGTCAGAAAAGACAGCATTAAAAATCAAGCTCTGGAACAAAGTGACAAAATGTAAGTAATTTGGGAGAGTTTAGAACAAAGTGAATTATTGGCTGGGAGAGACATTGTAGCAGAAATGAGTAGGTAAGAACAGATATAGGATAAGAAATACTATACTGCAGTTAAGAGAGATGAGATTGCATCTAGACTAATTGTTTTCCATTTCACTTCACACAATCATAACATCTGTGACCTTCATCTTTTGTTCTTCACCAAGCAATTCAACATTTTGTTTGCAGAATACCAAATCTGCAGTTATAGCCATTTTGTTTTCTTTTAACTGATTTTTATGATTTAGTTCATTTCTCTAAGGGTATGTCTACACTTGCACCCTAGTTCAAACTAGGGATGCAAATGCAGGCATTCGAAATAGTCAATGAAGCGGGGATTTAAATAGCCCGCGCTTCATTAGCATGATCTTGCCGGCGCGTTACTCCGAATGCCAGCTGTTTCGAAAGTGAAAGTGCGCGCCAGAACGCATTAGTTCGAACCAAACCCTTGGTTCGAACTGACGTTACTCCTCAAAAAATGAGGCGTAACATTAGTTCGAACCAAGGGTTTGGTTCGAACTAACGTGTCCTGGCACGCACTTTCACTTTTGAAACAGCTGGCATTCGGAGTAACGCGCCGGCGAGATCATGCTAATGAAGCGCGGGATATTTAAATCCCCGCTTCATTGACTATTTCGAATGCCTGCATTTGCATCCCTAGTTTGAACTAGGGTGCAAGTGTAGACATATCCTAATATACCAGTACTATTCCAGATTTCATTTTAATTTAATCTAAATTTTTGTTGTCATTATAGTTTTTCTCTTCCAAGATACGTTCACTTTTTAATTTTATCTCTGGACAGGTCCCTCATTAATAACATTTCTTGTTTTCTCTTATTTATGAGACTGGTATGGATGTTGCAGACACGGAACAGCTTGGTTTTAGAACTTGTGCAGACAAAAAACAATTAGCAAATTGTCCTTGCTAATGGCCAGAGTTAGGTCTTAAAGTCCTGCACTTTCCGTGTATATTTTATCATTACTAACACCACAATCCATCAAGATTGTGTAATATGAGCAGGGCTCAACAAATAATGCAATCTATTCACCCGTGGCGAGTAGATTGCAACCTGGAAGAGCCAGGTTCAAGCGATCTGTGCATGCACAGAACGATCTGCACATGCACAGATCACCGGACAGTGCGGCTGGCGAGCGGGGCTCGCCACAGTTCGGCAAGCCCTGAATATGAGCACAGGTGATATAATAGTAAGAGACTTCTGGAGTATACAATATGTTTGTATTAGGAGAAATGTATGTCTCTCTCTCCTATGCCTCTCTATTTCACATGGAACATGTGGCATCCACCACAGCCTTCCATCTTTGCTTGTTACCTCTGTTCTTTCAATTTACTTTGGATAGAACACAATTGCAGAGTGGACGTTAGTCAGATTTTGTTGGAAAAACGGGTTTTTTTCCAACAAAACTCTGTAGTGTAGACATATCCTGGGTCAGACCAAAGGTCCATCTAGCCCAATATCCTGTCTTCCGACAGTGGCCAATGTCAGGTGCTCCAGAAGGTATGGACAGAACAGGTAAACAAGTGATGCGTCCCCTGTCACCCATTCCCATGTGTGATTCTGTTCTTGATTTCTGGAACAGTTTTGCTATTGAGTGGAATGATAATGGATGATTAGAAGCAATTTGTTGGAGGTGCTCATGTTTCACAGGGTTGGGCAGCATAAGGAAAAATAAGGCTGTTGGATTCTGGAGAGTGAACCTTTTATTTTCACATACTACAAACCAGTACACACAGTTAGAGCCCTGCCAAATTCGTAGTTTGTTTTGGTCAATTTCACAGTCAGAGGATTTTAAAAATAGTACATTTCATAATTTCAGATATTTAAAAATCTGAAATTTCATGGTGTTGTAACTGAAAGGGTTCTGACCCAAAAAGGGTTTGTGTGTGTGGGGGAAATGGCAAGGTTATTGTAAGGAGGTTTCAGGATTGTGTTGCTTTCTTCAGAACTGGGTCCTCAGCTGGTAGCTGCCATCTCTCAAGACAGTGCAGAAGTAAGGGTGGCAGTAAGATGACCCCCCCAACAATAAGCCTGTGATCCCTCCCATAGCCCCCTTTTGGATTAGAGCCCCCACTTTGAGAAACGCTTCTCTCCCCCATCAAATGTGTATAGTACACTTAAACCTCCATACTCTGGGTGTCCCTAATCCAGAAACACCTGTGGAACGGAGGAGGAAATGGCTCTGCATGCTGCTTCTTTCTCTTTCTCCAGCTGGTGGAACGGCAGTGCAATGACATACTTCCCCCCTGAAGCTTTTGTGGCTAGGAGTGGTGCCTGGGAGTGGCAGGGAGCCTGGAAGCAGTATAGAGGTACCCGCCTCCAGAGCCGGAGGTCGAGGGCAGCTTGGTGATGGATGGACCTGGAACCCTTGGAACAAAGGAAAGACAAGGGGGGGGGCAGAATGTAGGGAGGTTGGGGGGCTCCTCCAGTGGTGCAGTGGATAAGGTACCTGCCTCTGGACAACCCTGGGAATGGGGTGCCAAAAAAAAGCACCCCACCCCATTCCCATTACACCCAGACCCCACAGTGCCCTCCGTTGCCTGGCAAAATCTTTAAACCAGCATACCCTGTTTCCCAGAGTTGCCAGTTTAAAGAGGTTCAAGTGTATAGGGTAAAAGCACATGAAAGGCCAGCTTTCACAGAGAAAGACCAGATTTCATAGTCTGTGACACATTTTTCATGGCTTGAATTTGGTAGAGCCCTTCTCATAGTCCTTGAGAATGGTAGTTTTTTCTACCCTCTGCCAAAAGCCTTGTGGTCTATGGCCCTTATTCTGATTTCACTCACACCATGCTTGTGCTGGTATAATTCAGTTCACTTCAGTGGAGTTAGTCCAGATTTATACTGACCTCAGAGGAAAATTGATTCTCATGTCTGTCAATAGGACAGATTCTCGCTTTTCTACACAATGTAAATACAATTCTAAGAAATGTGTTTAAAAAGCATGTTTACTTACAGATTACAGTATGGTGATCATTAACACCTCCTGACTCTGAGCTCACAGATTAAAATAAGATTTTACTGCAAATATAGGGAATAAATGATCTTTTGAATGACGAAGTTTATAAAATGCCTTTCAATTCCTAGGCTTTGTCTACACTGCTTAGTTTAAAGCACTGGGAGCCTGTGTGACGGGGGCGGCGGGGATCGCGAGTCCTAACCCCGTACCCCGCACTTGGGCGCCGCACGGCGCAGCCGCTGGGGAGTCCGAGTGGCTCTGCCGAGCCTGCTCGGCGGCGGCTGCCCGCGCAGGCGCAGGAGCCTCCCCTGCGCCCAGCTCGGGGGAGGACCCGGCGTCCCAGGGCACATGCGCCAGCGTCCCCTGGCAAGGGGCGCCGGCTTCAAAAGCCGGGCGGCCGCGAGCCCAGGGGAGGAGGAAGAGGAGAGGGTGCCGAGCCGCGCGGAGGCAGAAGCAGGTGGCAGAGGACTCTGCAGGACCGGCAGAGATGCCAGGACAGGCAGCGGAGGACCCCCTCGGCCGGAGAGAGTGAGTCTCGCCTTGTGCACCACCGGGCCCAGCGCGGCAGGCAGGGGCCGATGGGGTTGGACGAAGCAGCCCAGGACGGGGTCAGGGGACCCCGGGGACCGGTGAGTTGCGGCCGTAGCCCCCCCGGTCGGGCGGCACATTTTGGACGCCCACCCTTAGGGTCCTGGGCTGGGACCTGGAGAGGGGGTGGGCCCAGGTCCCCCTCCGCCCCGGTCGACAGCCGGAGAGCCAACTGGGACAGAGACTGCGAGGTGCGGGGTTAGACCCCGTGGGAAAGGGCCCCGGCTGGAGGCCCGCCGGGGTGAGGCATTACAAATGGTGGAGAATGTGGGCAACCTGAACCCCTAGACAAAAGGGGGGGGACCCGGAACAAAAAAACAAAAAAACAAAAAACAAAAAAACCCACACACACGTAACTGCCCAAAACGGCAGCAAACCCTAAGGGGGGCCGGGGGCGCCACCCCGGGATGAAGGGGAGGAGAACCAGAGCCATGGACCCCGCCCAAATATTCGAGTGGCTCACGGAGCAGCAAAAGCAACAGCAACAGCACCAGGTGGAGTTGCTGCAACAGCTGGACGCACAAGGCCAGGAACAGCAATGCCAGCTGGTGAGGGAAATGACCCAGCAGCAAGAAAGATGGGTACAGCAGGGGATAGGCCGAGGAGCCGGTACTGGACCGCTGGGAGGCAGGGGTGAGAGGCCGGCGGGCATGCCCCAGTTGCCCATCAGGCTGACTAAGATGGGTCCGTTGGATGACCCTGAGGCGTACCTAGTAACCTTTGAGAGGATAAGCAGGCCGCCGCGCTGGCCCCGGCGAGCATTGGGCCCTCTCACAGCCCCCTATCTCATAGGGCCAGCGCAATTGGCATACAGGAGCCTGGCCCCACAAGATGCCTTGAAGTACTACAAGGTCAAGGAGGCGATACTAGACCAGATAAGGGTCACGCCAGAAACATATAGACAGAGGTTCCGGACAAAGCGGTACCCCCATGGGGCGCGACCACGAGCCGTGGCTCAGAAATTAAAGGAGCTGGCCTGGCGGTGGCTGGAGCCCGATAAGCGGGATAGCTCCCAGGTAGCGGATGCAGTGGTGCTCGAGCAATTCCTGCAGGTTCTCCCCCCAGGAGCTCAGCAGTGGGTGCGACGGCATTGTCCGCAGGCTCTGACCGATGCGGTCACCCTGATGGAGAATTATATGTTGGCGGAGACCCCGGGAGGGCCCGGGAAAGGAGATAGAGAGGCCCGGGGGGAGCGACTGCTGGGGGGCAGAGCATGCCCGGGAAAGGAGAGAGAGAGAGACTCGCTGGGGCCTAGGGCGGGGAGTAACCAGGCGAGTGCCGGCGATAGGGAAAGAGGAACCCCCTGAAGATATGGGAGGGGGCGGACCCCGGCTAGAAGCGGCCGGGGAAGGGGCGGCCGAAGGGGCGCCCTCCCGAAACCGCTGTTATGAGTGCGGACAGGAGGGGCATTTTAAACGAGAATGCCCCTTTATGGACTACTCATTCGGGCAACGGGTTCCCTCAGGGGGGCCCCCTTGTCTGGCCCGGAGAGCTATAGTAACCACCAGGGTACTGGTAGAGGGGGTACCTGTGCAGGCATTGGTGGACTCGGGCTGTGGACAGACGATGGTCCGCACGGAATTAGTCCCGAGTCCCGAGCCCGCCAGCTCCACAGTTTGGGTAAGGTGCATCCACGGAGATGTCCAACCCTACCCCACGGCCTGGGTGAGGATGCAGTGCCAGGGCGAAGAAGGCATCTGCCAGGTAGCCCTAGCCCCGCAGCTCGCCTACCCAGTGGTCCTGGGGCGGGATTGGCCTGGCTTCCGGCGAATTTTGCAGGCCTGGAACCCGCCAGACGCCGACCAGCCAGCAGAGGCGATGGAGGGGACGGAAGCCGAGCCAGACTGGGTCACCGCCCACGACTTCCTTGAAGAACAAAGGAACGACCCGTCCCTGGTACGGGCCTGGGAACAGGCCGGGGGGGTGAAGAGAACGATATTCCAAACCAGCGGGAGACCCACTTCGAGGTATGGGGGGACCGCCTGTACCGCGTGGCCCAAGAGGCTGAGGGACCGGGGTGGGTGCGGCAGCTGCAAGTACCGGGCCGCTATCGAAATAAGGTGCTGGTGCTGGCCCACACGAACCCCTGGGCTGGGCATTTGGGCCGGGAGAAGACCCTGCAGCGGCTCACGCAGCGGTTCTTTTGGCCGGGAATATACAAAGCCGTCAGGGACTTCTGCGATTCGTGCCCCACCTGCCAACGCACGCGGTTACAACTGTGCCCTAAGGCCCCGTTGGTGCCCCTCCCGGTGGTAGGCGTCCCCTTCAATCGGGTGGGCCTGGACTTGGTGGGTCCCGTGGAAAAGTCCGCGTCCGGGTGCCAATACATCATGGTCTTAGTGGACAATGCGACCCGTTACCCCGAGGCCGTGCCTCTGAGGAACACCACCGCAGTGACGATAGCGGGGGAACTGGTCAAGATACTCGCCTGAGTGGGAATTCCAAAAGAAATCCTGACCGACCAAGGGACTAACCTAACGTCTCGCTTAATCCAAGAGCTGTATAGGTTACTACGGGTTAAGACCCTGCAGACCTCCGTATACCACCCCCAGACGGACGGGGTGGTAGAAAGATTTAACAGGACCCTAAAAGAGATGCTGAGACGATTCCTGGACGAGGAGCCCCGAGAATGGGATAAGGCCCTACCAGCATTGCTATTCGCCATCAGAGAAGTACCGCACGCCTCGACCGGATTCTCTCCGTTCGAGCTACTGTACGGACAGAGGCCGTGGGGCATTCTCGACCTGATTAAAGAGACCTGGGAGGCGCAGGAGCCCCGTGTCCAGGGGACCGTAAATTATGTTTAAAGCTAAGAGAGAGGCTACGGCGACTCGGGGACTTCGCCAAAAGAAATCTGCAACAAGCCCAAGACCGGCAAGCCCTTTCCTACAACCAAGGCACTAAGATGGGAGAGTTCGACGCAGGGGATCAGGTCCTCCTCCTACTGCCGATAAAGGAATCGAAGCTGCTGGCTCGGTGGCAGGGTCCTTTTGAGGTCATCCGAAGAGTCGGACCAGTGGATTATGAAGTGCGGCTAGAGGGGAGGAGAACGAAGTCGCGGATATACCATGTCAATCTCCTGAAAAAATGGAAGCCCCGCGAGGCCCTCCTGATCACGACGGAACTAAAGGAACCCGAACTCGGCCCATGGACCAGGGGGATGGGAGAGAACGCGAACCCCGGCATGGGAGAAAATCTATCGGCCGCCCAGCGGCGAGACGTGGAGGCCATCGCGTGGGAGTACGCCACCACCCTCACCAAGACGCCCGGGAAGACCTCGGCGATTTACCACCACATCGCGACGAACCCAGGGAAAAAGGTGTGTGACGCGCTAAGACCCCTCCCCGAAGATGTGGGACACTGTCCGGAAGGAAGTGCAGGAGATGTTGCGTTAGGCGTGATTGAGGAGTCGCGGCGCTGGAGGAGCGCCATTGTGCTGGTACCGGTTCGACGGGTCCCTCCGATTTTGGCGTGGATTTTCGGAAGGTGAACGCAATATCCCGGTTCAATGCGCACTTATGCCCCGGTAGACGAGCTGCTAGATAGACTGGGACACGCGAGCTACATCTCGACCCTGGATTTAACGGCGGGTACTGGCAGATCCTCTTACGCCAGCCTCTAAAGAAAAAACGGCCTTTTCAACCCCCTTTGGGTTGTTCCAGTTTAAGACCATGCCGTTCGGCCTACATGGGGCTGCCGCCACGTTCCAGAGGTTGATGGACCGAATCTTACAAAACCACCAAGACTATGCGGCAGCCTATATCGATGACATAGTCATCTACAGTCAGAACTGGGCGGACCACACACGACACCTGCGAGCGGTGCTGGAGACTTTAAGGGATGCCGGCCTCACGGCCAATCCCGACAAATGCCATATAGGCCAACGGGAAGTCACTTATCTCGGATATACTGTTGGGAGAGGGAAGCTGAGACCGCTAATGGACAAGGTGAGAGCCCTAGCTGAGTACACGTTCCCGACAACCAAGAAGCAGGTGCGGCAGTTTCTAGGTTTGGCCGGATACTACCGCCGATTTATCCCTCAATTTGCGACTATAGCGGCCCCCCTCACGGACCTGACGTGGGCAGATCAGCCGAAAAGGGTGGTATGTTCAGAGGAGGCGGAGAGGGCTTTTAACAAACTGCGGACGGGAGCCCCGGTGCTAACGCAGCCGGACTTCTCAAAGGAATTCATAGTCCAGACGGATGCCTCCGCTGTGGGGTTGGGGGCCGTCTTGAGCCAGGAGCTGGATGGGGAAGAACACCCCATCTTATATCTTAGCCGAAAACTGTTTCCCAGGGAGAAGGCTTACGCCACTATTGAAAAGGAGGCCTTAGCGGTAAAGTGGGTGATTGAATCTCTCCGGTATTATTTACTCGGAGGCTCGTTCAAACTAATAACCGACCATGCCCCCTTAAAGTGGTTACAATCTATGAAAGAGACAAATCCCCGAATAACAAGATGGTATTTAACCTTACAACCCTACAGGTTTGAAGTGGCACACCGCCCGGGACGGAAACACAACAACGCAGACTTTTTGTCAAGAAAAGACGAACGGGAAAGTGACGTCGAAGCGGTAAAGGCAAGGAACCTAAGGGGGGAGGTGTGTGACGGGGCGGCGGGGATCGTGAGTCCTAACCCTGCGCCCCGCACTTGGGCGCCGCATGGCGCAGCCGCCGGGGAGTCCGAGCGGCTCTGCCGAGCCTGCTTGGCGGCGGCTGCCCACGCAGGTGCAGGAGCCTCCCCCGCGCCCGGCTCGGGGGAGGACCCGGCGTCCCAGGGCGCATGCGCCGGCATCCCCGGCAAGGGGCGCCGGCTTCAAAAGCCGGGCGGCCGCGAGCCCAGGGGAGGAGGAAGAGGAGAGGGTGCCGAGCCGCACGGAGGCAGAAGCAGGTGGCAGAGGACTCTGCAGGACCGGCAGAGACGCCAGGACAGGCAGCAGAGGACCCCCTCGGCTGGAGAGAGTGAGTCCCGCCTTGTGCACCACTGGGCCCAGCGCAGCAGGCAGGGGCCAACGGGGTTGGAGGAAGCAGCCCAGGACGGGGTCAGGGGACCCCGGGGACCGGTGAGTTGCGGCCGTAGCCCCCCCGGTCGGGCAGCGTGTTTTGGACGCCCACCCTTAGGGTCCTGGGCTGGGACCTGGAGAGGGGGTGGGCCCAGGTCCCCCTCCGCCCCGGTCGACAGCCGGAGAGCCAACTGGGACAGAGACTGCGAGGTGCGGGGTTAGACCCCGTGGGAAGGGGCCCCGGCCGGAGGCCCGCCGGGGCGAGGCGTTACAGCCTGTTTAAACTGGTGCTTTACAGCATTGTAACTTGCTGTGTTCAGGGGGATGTTTTTTCACACCCTTGAGCAAGAAAGTTACAGTGAAATAAAGCAGCAGAGAAAACAATCTCCTAAAAGAAAAGTAAGTGTTCCTGGCTGACTATACAGACAGAGCACTCAAGTATTTATAAGATAGCACTTGTTTTGTACTCAGAAGTTTATATCTTATGCAAATTGATAACTCCCCAATAGCATGGGTGGCTGGTAATGTAGGCAAGGGAAGGCATTGCCTTACCAAAATTACCTACACTGTCCAGGAGGGGCTGGGGCCACACAGCTCCCCAGCGGCTGAGGAAACCTGGGGTTGCACTGTGTGGCAGCCCAGCTCCACAGCGGCTGGGGAAGGCTGGGGCTATGTCACATGGTAGCCTGGCTCCCTGGCAGCCAGGAAAGGCTGGAGCTGTGCCATGCAGCAGCCTACCTCCCCGGTGGCTGGGGAAGACTAGGGCCATGCTACACGGCTCCCAGCTCCCCAATGGCTGAGGAAGGCTGGGGCCGTGCCATGTGGCAACCCCATCCTTCAGCTGGGGTTGGGTGGGGCTTGGCTGGGAGAATGGGGGGAAAGGTTGTGAAGGGGCATGGTCTTGGGGAAGGGGTGTGACTTTGGGCAGAAGGGGGCAGGGCTTCATCTGCCTTCCCTAGCTGGGCCTTCACCCGCCACCCATGCCCAATAACAACTTCAAATTGCATAAACTTCTGCATGATAATAAAGCTCCAAAGACACAAAGAACACAATATTGTTGTAGCTAGGTTTGTCCCAGGATAGAAGAAAGTAGGTGAGGTAATATCTATTGAGCCAATTTCTGTTGTTAGAACAAACAAGCTTTTAAACTTCATAGAGCATATCTTCAGGTCTGGAAAAGCTAAATACAAGGTATCACAGATTATTAAGCCTAAGGGTACAAGGCCACTTAAAATGAAGCGGGCGATTAACACGTCCACATTCAGAGGACACAGGAGTGTAGGTAGGTTACAAATTGTTGCAATGAGCCATAAAACCAGTGTCTCTGTTGAGTCCCTGATTTTTAGTGTTTAGCAAAATTATGAATTTAAATTCCCAGATTGAGTTTTTGACATTATTGTGCAGGTTTCTTTTGTGAAAAGAGTTGACGTAATTTTTACCATTTTTCTGTACAAATTCATTTAAGAGCACAGTGATTATCTTGTTTCACCCACATACTTATTATGGGGCATTTAATGCAGTACCATGGGTGAGGTATGTCACATGTTGTAAGAGGTATGTGTAGGACCCATGGATCATGAAAGGTCTGATGTGGTGTGTATTGATCATCATAGCAGGGGAGATATGTCTGCAGGGATTGCATTTTTGATCTGGCAGGGTCTGGTTTTGGTCTGTGGAAAAGTTGCTTTTGTTGATGAATTTGGAGAGGCTGGGGGGGTTGTCTGAACGCCATAAGACAAGTTTTGGTTTCTTTCTTCTCAGAACATATTCTGTGGTATTTGAGTGCCTAACTGTAACTTACAGCTCTCTTGGTGTGACTGCTGTGGTTACTGGATTTATAACGGTAAGTGTGATAATCCATGGGTCTCTTGTATAGAGTTGTTGGCTGAGTTCCATTGTTGAAACTGAGCATGGTGTCTAGAAAATTGGTGCTAGAGTGAGAGTGTTCTAGAGAGGAGTTTGATGGACGGACGGTAGCTGTTGAAGTCATGGCAGAAATGTATGATGGAGTTTAAGTTGTCCATCTGAAGGATGAAGCTATCATGATTGTATCTCTGGCATGTAACCTTACAAGATACATTTTTCTAGAAATTCTTTCTCAAGTTGGCCCATGATGAGCATACTGGGGCATGTGATGGGGGTGTTCACCCTACAGCACCCGTAAGTGGTTATAATGGCTTGGAAGGGGATACTTGGCAGGATGGGCTTAAGTGAGATGTAAGCTGATTATACAGTCCTAATTGAACCTAAAGCCTAGCTGGGCAGGAAGAAGAGTAGCTTGTATAAAGCCAGGAAGAGGAGACCAGAAAGGAGGCTGCAGGGAGAGTGTCAGTAGTCACTTTTGAGGTTGAAAAAAGGGAGCAGAAAGAAGCCTAGAGAAGACAGCAGCAAGGGTGAGGCCACATGGACCTGAACAGCTGATTGTTGGGTTGCTACAATGGAAACCCAGTGTAGAGGGTGGGCCTGGGTTCCCCTACCAGCCACTGGTGGAGTGGCATAGACAAGGTAGTAGACTTTGAAAACTTCCTGAGGTAGTTTTGTTTAGAAAGACTTTGATATTTCAAAAGGGGAGGAAATTATAGTGACCTAGCTGGAGGGGTAAGACATAAAGAGGAAGCATTGCAGCTCAAGGAGCATGAGAAAGGCAACAGAATTAGCTATTGGGACAAGGGACTGAAAAAGTACAAAAGGAAGAGTCAAACCAGTTGTGAGCTAATCCCCAGATGAGCTACTAGGAGATGCCCTAGCAGTGAGAGGAGTGCCATCGTAGTACCCATGGCTGTTCCCAAGGTTTGGGCAAAATGTTCTTGAATCTATAGTTCTTATGAGTGAGGATGAAATGGCTGAGGTTCAGTGATGTATTAGGGATGGATAACTATGTGTTGTCTAATGTTTGTCTTGTAGATATTTGAGGTCTGAAGCAATGCCATCATGGTAGGGATATTGGTGTGTAGGGAAGTAACATCCATGGTGGCAAGGATGGTGTTCTGAAAGTGGTTGTTAATATTGTGGAGTTTCTGGAGGAAGTTGGTTGTGTTCTGGAAGAAAATGGCTCTCTGTGTGGGAGACTGGGAGTGCTTTGAAAATGGTTTCTATGAATCCTAATATTTCTCAGGAAGAATACTGTGGCCATAGATTTGTTGGGTCTGTATGGGTTATCTTGTTTGTGTGTCTTAGAAAGTATGTAGAAGGTACCTGGGGTTGGTTCGTATTGGATCGTGTTATAGTATTTCTCTTGGAGTTGTTTGGGGATGGATCTGATGATCCTTAAATTCCTGGGTGAACTGTATTTAGAGCCTTAGTAGCTGGCATTGGAGAGTTGTCAGTTAGTCTGTTTGCTTGCTGGACACTAAAAATTATGGACTCAGAGAAACTGGATTAAAATAGCTCATTACAACAATTTGTAACCTGCACTGGAAAAGCCACGAACAAGTGGCTAACAAGCGATGAGCACGCACAATGAGTTGAGGTGCTGGAGCACTTCAGAATAGATGCTACCTACACAAACAGAAGGGATTCTTCCACTTGTGTAGGTAATTCACTTCCTTTACAGGTGTTAAGTAGGTCAATGGAAAAATTCTTCCTTTGACCTAGTGCTGTCTACACAGGGATATAGGTCAGCTTAACTACCCTGCTCACAAGTGTGGATTTTTAACACCTGTGAGTAATGTAGTTATGCCAACCTAATTTTCTAATGTAGACCTGGCCTAACTGTCCTTTACCTTATGACTACACAGGTGTTAATTGCCTACTTCATTTTAAGTTCTATCATGCAACTTGTTTTAATCCCTTATGCTTGACAATCTGTTCCACTTTGTATTTAGCTGTCACAGTCTGGTTACTTTTTCCACACCTGAAGAAGAGATCTGTGAAGCTCAAACGTTCATCTCTTTTGCCAAGAGAAGTTGGTCCAATAAAAATTATTTATCTCATCCACACATTATAAAAACATTTTCAAAAGTGCCTTGTGGCTATGTTCTTTTTGCATTAAAGCCATTTCAGTGTTTGAATGATTACTGCCTAAAAATGTAAAAGACATACCAAAATGCATGGGAAGGGTAGCTGTGCAATGCCCAAACCTCTGTCATGTACTGATCTGTTCAACAGTAAGGATCTTTAGAACATGACACAGTGTGTAACAAGACACGTGCAACTTTAAGAGAGTGGCTGTGCAACCCTATAATCCATCTTATTTTGTATTACTTAGGTTTGTGGAGGTCAAATGTGGACCATCTATAATTTAAATTATGAAAATATCAGCTCCTCTTCTTCCTCTGAAGCCGGAAACATATTTGTGTAAGCAGGCAAATAATTGCAAATACCTCAAAGTTGTACTTACTGCATGTGGTACCTATTAACAGGTTAATTTCTAAAAGCCACAGCTCTCCGTAGTTGCTAGGTAACAGTCTTCTTATTTCAGACTGAGATAACCCATTGAATTTGTTTTGATGATATGCTTGTAACATGATACTTTGCTGTGAAAGCCTGGGTGGAGTGGACTTACTGTGAAATTCCTCAAAAATAGAATTAATTGACTTTCTTGAGTTTTCTCGTACAATATTTTAATTACTCTGAATTGAATTTATTCTCTTAATGAAGTCAGTTGTTATAACTCAGATTTTATGTACATGTACCATTTTGCATTACTAGTACAGGGTAACTTGAATCCTTTAAAATAGACACAAGAAGTCTTTAATGATGCCCAAAGCCTTGAATTTCTTGACTTCAATCAATGTGGCAAGTGGACAAAACACTGGATTGGGAATCAGAAGAAGTAGGGTTCAATTTCCAGCTCTGCCTCTCGGCTGTGGGGATGACATAGGGCAAGTCATTTTGCCTCTTCATGCCTCAGTATCCCCACCTGTGAAATCAGAATAATCATAGTGACCTCCTTTGTAGAGTGCTTTGAGAGCTACCGATGAAAACTATTATATAAATTGGTAGTATTAAGCATATAAAATCTCAAGGTAATGTTATATTAATGTATTTTTCCATTAAATTTTCTAGGCAGTAGAAAGGAAGGTATGGGCTATCCTCCCAGTTTGCTCTTCTGGGATCCTTAAAAAAGAGACTCCAGTGGGAAATCAAAATGGCTGAATGAGTGGATTAAAAGGGGAAAAAAGCTTCACCAGTATGGTTGCCACACCCACAATTTTCTTGGCACCTCTCAGGATGCCACTGTGACACCATTGGGACTTTGTTGTCCTGCTTATGAGAGACGTTCTGATCAGGCTGGGCCAAAGAGATGGAGCCAGTGACATCATCACCTCCAGCAGCTTTGTGTAAATTCTGAGCACCATTGTAATGTGAATTTTGGGTTCCTGGTCTCACCCTCACCTTTGTGTGTCAGTTTCTTTCCCCACCTCATTTGTTCTTTTTCCTATCTCTCACCTTTTGCAGTCTGCCTGTGTTCCTAGTGCAGGGCAGAACAGGAGCATTCTAATCATTTGCTCTTCATTCCCCAAAGGGAGCAGTACACTCAGCTGTCAGATACTTACTGGATTTTCGAAAGGGAAGGGGTACATGCCTGTGGTGTAGACATAACCCTTAAAGGAATGAAGCCACCTATTGCTCTATTAACTGCTGCCCTGCTGCAAGCATGAGATTTCCTGCCACACTGTGAAAATTAGGAAATATCTATTATAATATTGGATAAATGCTTCACAAAAATTGAATTTGAACTGGTGTTAAATATTAAAAAGAGTTTCATATCATGTCAAAGTTGAGCAGTTCCCTGAATGTTTTATGCATTATTAAAGCAAGCCAATGTGTCTCAGGAAAAACTGTCAAGTTAGCTCATGTGTGAATTATTGCCTGTCTTGCATATAGAATCTCATCCATCTAAATCCACAGAATCCATACTGAAAAAGGGAGCTACTGTCTACTAGAACAACAACAACAAAAAAGCTTTAATACAAAGAGACACTATTTGTGGCATAAAAGGTCACTGTGCTAGTGTAACAACATCTTTTCCAGAAGCAGTTCTGGGTTTCCTGTCCTCTCTTGGTTCTCTTTTCTTGTAAAAGGTTGCCTCAGTCTATCAAGCATAGGATGTAGTGCCTCTTTGATTGTATTTCTACTTACATACATTTAGGATTCAATTACCAGAGGAATCCAAGGTGACATTCATTTGGGTGGGAGCTGAAAATCAGATTGTATTGTACATAAGAGATTCAATAACTGGATAATCGGAAATAGGATTATCCCATGCTGCAATGTTGGGGTTTTGTTGTGAAGGAGCAGACTAAGGCATTCATTTATAAGCATTTCTATTCAGCAAGGTAAAAAATGGGACTAAAAGTTTAAGGTAACATAGTTCCTCCTTGTTTAGATATCAAGGCTGTCAGAAGTCTTTTACTTTGGGATTTTGGCTGCAAAAAAACATGTATTTGAGAACTCATAGACATATATAATTTCCATTATTAGGAAAATTCCAACATTGTGAAATTAATTTTTGTTTCAAATTAGAACAAATCCACCAAATATGAAGTTGGCCACAAAATGAAATAACAAAAATTGAATCAGTCAAAATGTTCCATTTCAATAAAATCAAAACATTTGTTCTGATTTTGACTTTTATATTATATTTTCTAAAATATAATATATTTAAAAAATTCATTCTTATTCTCAATTTTCATTCTGATGGGGTCAACAAGGAATATTTTTGATAAGGTTAAATATTCTTTCAATTTTTTTGTCAAAACAAAATTTTGTCAAAATCAATACATTCCCATAGAACGTTTCAATTTAGAGAAAGTGACATTTTCTGACAGAAAAATATTCCATTAGAAATTTGTCAGTCCAATTTTTATCTTTAAACTTTTCCTTTTGGGTCACTGGTTATGGAAACATGTCTATATAAACCATGTCTGTTCAGCACCTGGAAGAAAACTCAGTTGGACAAGTTCTTTTCCTTCCAATTATGTCTGTCTGTAACTGCTCTGGCTAGCTTGTCAAAGGTACTGCAGTGGAAGGAGGAAGATTACAATGATGTTTGAATTTGCTGTTACAGTTGAGGGTTGCCATTACATACAGATATATTTGTATTTCTTCAATGTTTTTATTTTGGGTAATGAGTGTAAAGAAAATCTTCAATGCAGTTTGTCATTGCATATGTGAATTTTGTACTTTTAATAGAGTGCTAGACTAGCAGTTATAGAGACCCAAATTCTCTTTTGTGCCTACAGAAAAGGTGTGGAACGGATAGAAGCAGTTCTATTCGATGTGCCTAATTCTCTTTTGACCTTCATCTTATGGAGTCATTACACCCTGTGGGTTTGTCTACACTTAAAATCTTACAGTAACATGTTTGTTGCATTAGCACTTCAGTGTAGACCGGGGTTGACAAGAGGCAACCAGTAGGCCGGATTTGGCCCACCAAGCCACCAGATCCGGCCTGTAGCTAGCTGCCTTGCCAAAACTCTTAGGCAGAGAGCAACTGCAGTCACTTTAAAGGCTTGGGTCTCTATGCTGTGTATGCTGGTGAGGGGAGAAGGCTTCATGTGGTGCCCTGCCCCCCAGCAAAATCTGTCAGCTCCCATTGGCCAGTTTCCCGCCAATAGGAGCTGAGAAATTTTGCTGAGGGCAGGGGCAGTGTGTGAAGCCTCCCTCCCTCCTCTCCCCATGCCTGGATCAGAGCCACATGCAGCTCAGATTCCTGCAGGGCTACTGGCTGGGAGCCACCTAGGTAAGCGCCTCCCAGCCAGAACCTGCCTCTGACACCCACCCTCTCTTTGCCCCCCACAACTACCTGTCCATGACCACACCCAAACCCTCTGTACTCCTTTCTCCCGGCTCACAACTCATTCCCAGACCCTACACCTCCTCCTACACCCCTCCTCTGGGCAAGAATCCTCTCCTGCACCCATAACCCCTCCCTTGACCCTGCACCACATTCCCCTGCCCCAGGTCACCACCCAAACCCTCTACACCCCCTTCTCCCAGGTCACAACTCCCTCCCGGACTCTGTACCCCCTCCCAAATCCCCTGCCCCCAGTCCAGAATACTCCCTTGCACTCCATGTAGACTCTGCCTCCCAAGCCTGTGCCCCAGATCACAACCCCCTGCTTCACCCAACTCCCTGTCAGATTCCACACCCCCTCCTGAATCGTTCTCTACCCCAAGCTCCCTTCTGCATCCAACTTCTGTTCCAGACCCCACACCCCCGCCGTAGAAATGTTACCCTTGACCACTTGCCAAAAACTTGGAGTACCCCCCATTAAAATTACTGCCCACCGCTGGTGTAGACACTACCTATATTGACAGGATTTTCATTGACAATCCACTGCCTTAAAAGGCGATCACTATGTTGACAGAAGAATTCTTTTGTCAACTTGGGGCTGTCTACATGGGGTTTTAAATCAGTTTAATCATACTGCTCAGGGGCATGATTTTTTCACTCCTTCAACTCACATAGTTAATCAATTTAATTTTCTTGTATAGGTTAGGCCTGAGAACTATCTGAAGTTAGCTGAGCCTAGACTCAGCACTAACATAGAATCAATCAGCCATCACTGACTCTTCTTCCTTTCTCCTAGGGACAAACGGGGAGCAATAAAGAATCTAGTTCTAAGGCTTTGTCTACTCAACCAAGTTTTGTTGACCAAACTTATGTCAATTTCCAAAACTTGACATCATAAAAATTGGAAAAGATTTTTCACAGTAGCCCTTCTGGTGACAGATCACATACATATTGGGGCACCATCATCGACAGGGTAAGCAATGCGCTGTAGGTATGTATCCCACAGTACAGGGTGACACCTTTCCAGATCACCCTGCATTTATGTCTGTGAAATGCCCATGGTGAACCAGAAGTGCTTGAAGCACCATTGAAAGGTACCTCTTCTGATAGATGTACTCTGTGGCAAGGTGGTGTGTCACTATAATGGGAATATGTGTGCCATTGATTGCCCACCACAGTTTGGAAAGCCCATTTCAGCAAAGCCAGCCACTATGTCATCCACATTTCCCAGAGTCACAGTCTTATGCAGCAAAATGTGTTTAATTGCCCTTCACACTTGCATAAGTGCTGCCCTGGCAGTAGACTTCCCCCCTTCATACTGATTTACAACTGAACCGTAGCAAGTGGGAGTAACCAGCTTCCACAAAGCAATCACAACATAATTCTCTACCGAGAGAGCAGCTCTTATTCAGGTGCCCTTGTGCTGCAGTTCAGGGGCCAACTATGCTCACACTTCCAGGGAAGTTGCTTTACGCATCCAAATGTGCTGTAGCCACTGGTCCCATACCTTCAGGACAATGCGATCCTACCACTCATTGTTGGTTTCCTTAGCCCAAAAGTGACACAACATTGTGCACACAGCTGCTCTGTGACAGCCCAATGGAATGCCACTTTGCTGCTGTCCCTGTCACACTGTTATCCACATTTGAGTCTTCTTCCTCTATTAAATGCATAAGTAGCTCTGTTGCAATGCGTGCTGTCCTAAGCACATTGAACACAACTTGGGAAAGATGTCTGAGATCCATGATTTTTCATAGCAGATGCTGGAGTTTTCAGCAAGCACTGTCATTCAAGTGGCCTGAAAGTAAGGGCATGTCTAAACTACATCCTTCTTTCAAAAGAAGGATGTAAATTAGACAGATCGAAATTGCAAATGAAGCCGGGATTTGAATTTCCCGTGCTTCATTTGCATAATGGTGGCCTCGCGTTCTTTTGATAAAGGGTATTTCGAAAGTGAAACCGCTGTCTAGATGGGGTTCTTTCGAAAAAAAAAACCCTTTTTCGAAAGATCCTGTACTCCTCAAAAAATGAGGTGTACAGGATCTTTCGAAAAAGGGTGGGTTTTTTTCAAAAGAACCACGTCTAGACAGCGGTTTCACTTTCGAAATACCCTTTTTTGAAAGAACACGCGGCCACCATTATGCAAATGAAGCACGGGAAATTCAAATCCCGGCTTCATTTGCAATTTCGATCTGTCCAATTTACATCCTTCTTTTGAAAGAAGGATGTAGTTTAGACATGCCTTAAGCCGGAAGCCCAGAAAGGGCTTAAAAGCAAAGAGGTGGCTGATGGGACGTTTTTCACGTTCCCAAAATGCCTAGTGCTGCGTTGTGCATTTCCATAGTGCTTAGCAACTGAATGTAATGCCAAGCACTGTGGGATGCAGACCCACATTGCTTGGCTCTTTCTTTCAATGGGGGAGCTAACAATGTGGCCAGGATATGCCGACAGAGGGTGGCAGTGTAAACGATATTTGTCCACTTTCTTTTTGGTGACTTATGTCAACAGTACTTTTGTTGCCAAATATTTCCAGTGTAGACATAGCCTTAGGTTCCTCAGTGACTAAATCACTTTTGAAAATGGGAGTTAGGACAATAAGTTACTTAGGCGCTTTTGAAAATTTTACCCAATCTGTTTAAGATCTGCTCTTGAAGCCTTGTTTTTCTCATAAATTTAGGATTCCTTCTCTGTGCAGTATGATTTGTCATACTGCCTATTAGGAATGTCAGAGAATTAAATGGTATCTTTGCTCCATGATTGATAATCTAGACAAGAGCCCTAACTTTAATATTCTGGTTTATTCTGCCAAATGAAATGAATATCCTTCATTAGGAAAGTACTTATTTACAAGGAATTGTACACAAAGATTAAATGCCATTTGGCTGTAAGATGAGAGACCCACCCATATATAACTGTTCAGTAATGTCCCTTTACATCTCTTTGTTTCCTGAAGTGTTGTCACTTCAGATATTTGGAATAAAAATTAATGTCCCATGCAAGTGAAGCCTTTGGGATCCTTTGGTAATATTTCCTTTCAATCATAGGCATGGGAAGTATGGGTCCAGGGGCTGCTGCAGCATTCCTCAGTTTTTTTCACCCCATGTTGGTATCCCAACCACCAGCCTGCATGAGGGGTCTCCCACTGCCCCCTAGGGTCCTGAACACCAGCTCCAGGGAATCCGATCTGCCAGCCCCACAGCTTCTGGGAGTCCCGGCTGAAGGCTCTGCTGCTGCCCAAAGTCCCAGTCGCCAGGTCCTGAGGTTCTGCTGCAGATCTTGAGGCTCTGACTGTCAGCCCTGCACCTGGTGCACCGTAGCTGCTCCCAGCAGTGACCCCAGACTGGAGCAATGGGAGCAAGGACAGGATAAGGCAGGGGGCTGCAGCTCAGCATCCGCACCCTAAAAATTGTTCCAGAGTCACTGCTTTCACCTGGCAATTCTAGGTTGCCATAGTAACTAGCATATGTGAACAATGTTTTAGAAAAAATGTTTGCTCACTAGGGATAAACTGTTTTTATGCTGCCTAGAAAACACTGAATGGAATGTAGTTGGACAATAGCAGCTATAATGTGAGTTATTTAGCTGCCTCTTTCCCCTTTCGGGTCATCAGCCATAGAAAGCAGCCCTGCACTTCACCTTTAGTCCTCATTTTGCAGTTACTGCTAAGGAGAATCACTGATTTTTTAGGTTACAAGTAAACCATATAGAATTCAGTAGCTTGAGCAAAGATGGAGGGAGCAGAAGAATAAGGATGTTTCTAAACAAATTGGGTTGCTCATTTTGGCTGTAATAATGATCAGATACTGCCACAGGTTGATGGCCTGCAAATTGCATAGGAATTAAGGATGCTGAGCACCTCAGAAGATTAGGCCCTAATGCCCTGAGCAGCTTCTTACTTGTTTAAAATTAAATACAGAAATATCTACAAGCTTTTGCAGGTTTGTGACCATAGCTTATATTTCTTTTCTTATTCTCAGAATGGGTATTTGAGAGTGTTTTAGAACTGTATTACATTAAGTGACCAGGACTGTTGCTTTGTATTATGCAATCTGTTTAATTTAAAATGTTAACATACTAGAAATAGGAAACATTTCAAGATAAATGACATATCTGTACCATATGACTTTGTGTCCATCTGATATTATTCAGTAAATACTGCAACCTTTGCTTAGATAAGTGGTTCTCAAATTTTTTGGCCCATGGCCCACCTGGCTCAATGCAAATCTTCCTGTGGACCACTAGTTGCTAATGGAAACTCACTGTTAATTACATAATTACACCTGAGCCATTTTGCTAGTGCTGCAGCTAGGGAGAATGGTTTAATTTAACCAGTAAGAAAGGAAATATTAAATTATTAAACAGATTAAGCGCTTTAACTTTCTCATGAAACAAAAGACAGGACTATGCAGCACTTTAAAGACTAACAAGATGGTTTATTAGGTGATGAACTTTCGTGGGCCAGACCCACTTCCTCAGATCAAATTGTGGAAGAAAATTGGCATGACTATATATACCAAAGGGATACAATCGAAAAAAGTGAACACATATAAAATTGACAAATCAGATTTTAGAACAGAGGGGAGGTTTGGGGGGGAGGTTAGTGTCTATGAGATAATGATATTAAGGGTGATAATTGGGGAAGCTATCTTTGTAATGGGTAAGGTAGTTAGCATCTTTGTTAAGGCCCATTGGTAAAGTGTCAAATTTAAGCATGAATGACAGTTCAGAGGTTTCCCTTTGTAGTCTGGTGTTAAAGTTTCTTCGGAGTAAGATACATGTAGTGAGGTCATTGAGACAATGCCCAATCTGGTTGAAATGACAAGAAACTGTTTTTTCTTTGTGAAACTGTCTGATGTTTGATTTGTGGGCATTAATTCTTTGGCGAAGTGTCTGAGAAGTTTGTCCAATATACATAGCAGATGGACACTGTTGGCACATGATGGCATAAATTATATTTCTGGATGAACAGGAATATGTGTTCTTGATCTTGTAACTGACGTGGTTAGGTCCAATGATGGTGTCAGCAGAGTAAATATGTGGACAAAGCTGGCAATGGGGTTTGTTGCAAGGGAAAGTTCCAGGGTTGGTATTAGTGTGGTATGTCCTGTGGTTGTTGGTAAGAATCATCCTGAGGTTAGGTGGTTGTCTATAGGAGACTATGGGTCTGTCTCCCAGAGCCTCTCGGAATGTAGTATCCTGTTCCAGTATAGGTTGTAGGTTATTGATAAGCGTTGGATGGGTTTAAGTTGGGGGCTATAGGTGATGACAAGTGGTGTTCTATTGTTGGTTTTCTTGGGTCTGTCTTGAAGTAGATGGTTTCTGGCTATTCGTCTGGCTCTTTCAATGTGTTTTTTTTATTTCCCCCAGGTGGTTAATTTAAGTTTACAAAGGCTTGGTAGAGATCCTGAAGTTTCTGGTCTCTGTCAGTGGGATTAGACAAGATGCGGTTGTATCTAAGGGCTTGGCTATAGACGATGGATTGTATGGTATGTTCTGGATGGGAGCTGGAGGCATGCAGGTAACTGTATGAGTCAGTGGGTTTTCTGTATAGAGTGGTATCTAATTTACCATTGGTGATTTGTACTGTGGTGTCCAGGAAATGGATCTCTCATGTTGAGTGGTTCAGGCTGAGATTGATGGTGGGGTGTAGGTTGTTAAAGTCTCTGTGGAATGCATCCAGTGTTTCTTGGCCATAGGTCCAGATCATAAAGATGTCATCGATGTAGCGTAAGTAGAGGAGAGGTAAAAGGGGATGGGATCTGAGGAAACGTTGTTCTAAGTCATCCATAAAGATGTTAGCGTACTGTAGGGCTATGCGGGTACCCATGGCTGTGCCGCTGATCTGGAGGTATAAGTTGTCCCCAAATTGGAAATAATTCTGGGTGAGAACAAAGTTACATAAGTCTGCTACCAGATTGGCAGTGGTAATGGTAATGGTAATTCTCGGGTTAGTTTATCTAACTTCATTTTAGTAAAGAATAAAATAGTCAGACACACTCATGAATATAGTTTGTTGGAGGAAAGTCAACATGGTTTCTGTAAAGGGAAATCATGCCTTACTAATCTGTTAGAGTTCTTTGAGGGGCTCAACAAACAGGTGGACAAAGGGATCCAGTGGATATAGTATACTTAGATTTCCAGAAAGCCTTTGACAAGGTCCCTCACCAAAGGCTCTTAAGTAAAGTAAGTTGTCATGGGATAAGAGGGAAGGTCCTTTTGTGGATTGATAACTGGTTAAAAGACAGGAAACAAAGGGTAGGAATAAATGGTAAGTTTTCTGAGTGGAAAGAGGTAATTAGTGGGGTCACCCAAGGGTCTGTCCTGGGACCCATCCTATTCAACTTATCTATAAATGATCTAGAGAAAGGGGTAAACAGTGAGGTGGCAAAATTTGCAGATGATATCAAACTGCTCAAGGTAGTTAAGACCAAAGCAGACTGGGAAGAGCTTCAAAAAGATCTCACCAAACTAAGTGAGTGGGCAACAAAATGGCAAATGAACTTTAATGTTGATAAATGTAAAGTAATGCACATTGGAAAACATAATCCCAACTATATATACAATATGATGGGGACTAATTTGGCTACAACTGCCCAAGAGAGAGATCGTGGAGTCATTGTGGATATTTCTCTGAAAACATCCACTCAGTGAGCAGCAGAGGTCAAAAAAGCAAATAGAATGTTAGGAGTCACCCCGTGGAACTCCTTGCCAGAGGATGTGGTGAAGGCTAGAACTTTAACAGGGTTCAAAAGAGCTAGATAAATTCATGGAGGTTAGGTCCATCAATGGCTATTAGCCAGGATGGGTAGGAATGGTATCCCTAGCCTCTGTTTCTCTGGAAGTGAGTGATGGGAGGGATCATGTGAGGATTACCTGTTGTGATCCCTCCCTCTGGGGCATCTGGTATTAGCCACTGTCGGCAGACAGGATACTGGGCTAGATGGACTTTTGGTCTGACCCAGTATGGCCATTCTTATGTTCTTATGTTCATTTTAAATAAAGTAAAATATTCATTTATGTCCAACACAAAAGGTTTCAATGTTTTCTTTATTTATGGCAGGGATGAGGAATCTTTTTTGGATCAGTGGCCACTGACCCCACAGTTGGAGACCACACAAATGAGAAGCAAAAAAACCTCTCCAAACTCCCCCAACTGAGAGACCTCACTCCTCTGGCGCTCCAGCCCCATGGGGAATGGGAGAGAGACAGGTAGGACTGAGGTTCAGGGCTTCCCATGGGCTGGATTTACTCTTCTTGGGTTCTGGAGTTAGTGGATTTTGTGGACCCGCCTAGGCTCTGAGGTGGAGACAAAAATGAGGGGTTCAATGTGTGGGGCAGGGCTGCCAGTGGTGGGATAGGGATGGGGGTGTAAGGTCTGGGTGGGAGATAGGGTGCAGGAGCAGGCTGGGAGCAGAGTGTCTAGCCAGGAAGGAGGGGGTAAGAGAAAGGGAAGATGCAGTGTGTGGCCTGGAGGGAGGATGCAGGAGCAAGGGTGGGTTCCAGAGCGGGGGTGGGGAAGGAGTCTGGCCATGAGGAAGGATGCAGGAGGGGGCTGGGGAAAGGGTGTCTGACCAGGGAGGAAGGTGCAGGAGCAAGGGAGAGTGCAGCAGAAGGTTGGGGGAGAGGGGGAGGAGGGGAGAGGTAGGATGTCTGACCAGGGGGAGGGTGCAGGAGCAAGGGAGGGTTCAGGAGCAGGGTGGGGATGACCCACAGAAAAGTCAGTTGGGGCCACACAAGTGAGATGAAAAAAAATAACTCCTCCAAAACCCCCCAAGCCTCACTAATGTGGCCCCAACTATGCTGGTGGAAGCAGGGGACATGGTACTGGGGAAGGGTGCTAGTGGGTGCTGGGGCAGGGGACAGGGTGCCAGTGGGGGCAGGGTTCTGCAGCAGGGGCAGGGCCGGCCCGAGCCATTTTGGCACCCCGGGCCTGGGCCCGCGGTGCCGTCCCCGGGCGCACAGCGCATGCGCTGGCGCGCCCCCCCAGGGTGTGCGGGCCTGCCCCGGGGCGCACGGCGCATGCGCAGGCCAGCCCGGCCCGGGGTGCATGGCGCATGCGCGGGCTGGCCTTGGCCGCTGGCGCGCAGCCCAGGGCCTGCCCCCGGGGCGCACGGTGCATACGCTGCCCAGCCCAGCCTGGCCACTGCTGCTGGCGCGCGCGCCAAGCCATGCAGGGCCCCGCGGCCGTGGGGGGAAGGGAGCTGCTGGCCGGTGCTGCGGGGCCGGCGCTGCGGGAGCCGGGCGCGCGGTGCCTGATGGCAGCTATAAGGGACGCCGCGTGCCCCTTACAGCTGCCATCAGGCGCCCCCCAACGGTTGGCGCCCAGGGCAGCTGCCCGGCTCGCCCACCCCTCAGTCTGGCCCTGAGCAGGGGACAGGGTGCCAGTGGGGACAGGAGCAAGGGAGGGTTCAGGAACAGGGTGGGGTAGGATGTCTGACCGGGGAGAGTGTGCAGGAGCAGGCTGGGGTTGTGGGGTCTGGGCATGAGGGGATGGGGGCACTTACTTGTTTTCGCACCCTGCTGTGGCACGGTGCCCCAGGCTTGGCCTCCCTCTGCTCTCATTGGCCGCAACTCCAGCCAATAGGCACAGCAGGGAAAGAGTCCAGGCAGGGAGAGGGGGAGTGGCAGCATGAGGAGCCACTCCTGGCTCTGCTTCTTCCCGGTGAGGAGGATCTGGTGGGGAGGCTCAGGATCCCCCGGCCTGCTCCCTAGAGAGAAGCCAGCACTGGTGCTCCAACCTTGCGGGGTGGTGGTGGTGGTGAGGCTGGAGTGCCCATATAGGCTCCCTGCTGCAAGGGAGGGAAGGTGGAAGCAGGAGACTGAGCTCAAGCTGCAGATCACCTGTAAGGCGGCCCCAGCCCACTAGTGGTCTGCGGACCACAGTTTGAGAACCACTGTCTTAGATTCAGGCCTGTTAATGGGGGGAAGAAAAAAATGTCTTTATTTTGTCACATGCTTAAGTAGATGATTAACCTATAGGATGCAAAATAGTTCTAAAAGACGGGCATCTTTCAGTATTTATCTGATTAATTCCTGCCGTTGGAGTTGGGTGCTTTAATTACAAAATGTAAAAACACAGCTATTACCACCACAGTCCATGGCAACTGTGATATAACTACCAAAATGGTCTCTCTTAAGCTTAGCTAGATCATCTGTTAGACAAAATATAAAATACAGCCAAAAACAATTAACCAGTTGATCAAATGCATTTTGCTTAGAAGGCTACCAGTCTCAAGCTCTGCTATACCCCCATGGGAGGAGATTATAAAACTGGAGAGCTGCATCTGAGAACAACTTGCCACCCACCCTTGAGAGTTCATACCTAGACAATGACAGTACAAGCATCTCAGCCGCCATGAATGGGTAAGAACTGGTCTCTGAGATGAGTAGTGACTTCCCAGACCACTACAGGCTTTGAATCAGAGCTGTGAAATGACTAAAAAATTAATTGCAATCATTCACAAGATAAAAATAATCATGATTAATTGCAGTTTAAAAAACAAAATTCCATTTATTTAAATATTTTGGAAGTTTTCTACTTTTTCAAAGATATTGATATCAAAGTGTGCACTATATGCTATTTTTTATTACTAATATCTATAAAAAGATAAAAGAAATAATATATTTCAGTTGACCTTGTACAAGTGCAATATGCAATCTCTTTACCATGAATGTGCATTTCTGCAGGGCTGTCCAACTTTGGAAGCTCTGTGGGCCACAATGATACTCACAGCACATGCTGAGGGCTGCAACTTAAGTGTGGTTGCATGTACTGTACATGCAAATATATATGCAAATATATGCAAATAACTTATTTCACACTGACGGGCATGAATACAAAGATTAAGGCAAGACTACACAATGCACAGGCCCCATTTAAGTCAGTTTTGCTGATATTAATAAAATGTAATATTTACCTGATTTCCACCCATATGACAGCACTTTTAATGAGCAATGACAGTCCAGTAATTTAACTACTAAAACGCATATCAACCTTCTTGTATGAATTGTGAATTGAAAAATACTATTTCTTTTGTTTATTTGTATTACAGTGCAAGTGCTTGTAATAAAAATATTATAAAGTGAGCACTGTATTTTTCTTAGTCTGTGTTATAATGGAAATCAATATATTTAAAAATGTAGAAAAACATCCACAAATATCTAAAATAAATTTAAATTGGTATTCTATTATTAACAGTGCATTAAAAACTGTGATTAATTCTAATTAATTTTAATTGAGTTAATTTAAGAGATTAACTCAAAGCAAATTAACTGCAATTAATTGACAGCGTTTCTCACAAGGCATACTTTGTACAAAATTTATCATAGTATGGTAAAAGGGATGAACATAGAGTGCAGACTGTCACAGTTAGATATCTGGGTTACTTGATATTTGGTTGATTCTCTGAGATATGTGCATGTGTATGCCCACACACTCTGAAGCGTATTCATTGGGATCTCCAGGAAAGTTACTGTCTTATAAGCTGTGTTTATGAACCATACCTTTGCACTGATATTGGATATAGATATAAGGATTATCATTTTTTGTAACAGACAAATTAAATTTTCAGTTTAAATATTTTTTAAAGGACAATTTTTTTTTTTTGCCTTGCAGCAGTCCTGAATCAACCAGAGATGAGTCAAGAGTGACATCTAGTGTTTGGGAGCTTCAGGGGGTAGCTGAGTTAGTCTGTTACAGAAAAAAAACAACAAATGGTCTGGTAGCATTTTATAGACTAACAAAACGGAACGTTAGATCTTTTGGATTTTTTCTTTCTGTTTTTGATCATCTCAAAGACAGTATGTTATAAATATCATGCACATAATATTTTAGCTACTCATAAATATGGCCAGAATATAAATAAAGCTACTGTAATATTCTTCATGCAGAAGAAGGCATATTCTCTAAAAGGTTTGCATGGAATATCTCCTCAAGACCATCATCTTAAATGCTGGGGACCTACAATATTTTAGATTTAATTTCTTTCCTCTCCTCACACTTTTGTTAATTGCAAAGAAGAAAATCTTGGTCATGTGTAAAAAAAAATCTGAGAAAAGGGGCTTGCTTATTAAGGGAATTTCTAGTGAGGTTAAAGAGAAGAAAACCTTCCCTATCCTCCAAGCTGTAGCATACCAATGCAGCTGCACAGCAACTGCTACTGAAACCCAAGGGTTGTATTAATGGGTGTTGCTCCTGCAGTCCTCCTACATCAGGGGTGAGCAATAATTTTTGGTGGGGGGGACACTCCCAAGATTTTGGTAAGGCCACACTTTTCTGTGGAGCGGGTGTGGGGTCTAGATTGGAGGTTGGGTGCAGAAGGGTGCACAGGGTAAGGGACTGGGGTGCAGGAGACACTGTGGGATCTGAGAGGGTGTTTGGGTGGAGGAGGGGGTTGTGACCTGGGTCAGGGGATTGGGGTGTAGGGTCAGGGAGGGAGTGTGGGTGCAAAAGAGGATTCTGGCCTGGGGATGGGGTGTAGGAGGAGGTACAGGATTTGGGAGGGAGTTGTCACCCAGTGTAGAGGGTTTGGATGGTGATCTGGGGAAAGGAGTTGGGGTGCAGGGGGGGTTGGAGTGCCAGAGGCGGATGTTGTCTGGGAGGAGTTTACCTAAGTGTTTCCTGGCCCGCAGGCTGGGCTCCTTGCCTGTTGCAGCCCCAGCCCACTGGAAAATACAGGCTGCTCCTTCCACTTGGCTCTCAACTCCAGGTGGTAGAAGAGGCTTGCACTGCCCTGCTCTCTCAGGCCAATCTCTCAGCTCTGATTAGCTGGCTGTTTCAAGTCAATATGAGCTGAGCAATTGGCTGAGGTCAGTTCTTATTGGCTGGTTGTTTCTGGCCAATAGGAGCTGAGAATTGGGCTCCGGTGAGGAAATTGCATGAAGACATTGCTGCTCTGAGACCTGGATCAAGGGAAGTCTGGGCATGCTCCCTGGTGATGAATGTGGATGAGTCACAGGAGTTGTGCAGAGGCAATAAAAGGAGAGAGCGCGTGGCAGAAGCTCTTTCTGCGAAGCTCCTTTTTCTGCAGCTAGAAGCTCTCTTTTTTTTCTGACCAGCTCCCCAGCCATGATCAGCAGACAGACCCTCCAGAAAACCGGAATCAACATGCTGTGACTCCTTCTGCAGCCCATATGCCTGTGTAAGCATGTGAGTGCCTGAGGGCAGGAATGAATGTGTGTGAATGAATGAAGGTGTGTGTGTGGGTGTGTGAGAGAGAGATAGCTGGTTCCCCTTTGGTTTAAACCTTTAGTGGCAGCTCTATCCTCTTTAGTTTAACCATATAGTGGCATGTTAATTCCTCAATCAATAAATCCATACTAGTGTAACCCTGGGTTGTCTCCAGTATTTGGGTAACAATCTCATCAGCTTATAGAAAGAGCAAACCTAGTGATGTCTTCACCATCAAGCCTCAGAGGACTTGCCCCAGAGCAGGACATAGAAATTATCCCCAGTGCTAATGTGCAGAAAGAAATCTTCTGGATCCCTGAACAAACGTGGGAGATGCTCAAGAGGGATCTAGAAAATATGTAGGAAGTAGGCAAAGTCAAGGATTCACAAAGTGAACATTGCAGTCTAGTTTTTCTAGTACCCAAAGCAGCCTAGTCTCTATTTGTGTATTAATTTTAGAAAAATCCCATGCCCTGAATAGATAAAACTCAGATTCTAGGTAGAGCCTGGGTCATAGCCCTTAAGGTCTAGCACCGTTATTAGCAAAGACCCTTGATGCCATCATCCACAGATGGCTTTTGCCACCCTTTTAGCCTATATCTATGGCCTACCAAATTCACAGCCTTGAAAATGCATTATAGACCATGAAATTTAGTCTCCTGTTGTGAAATCTGGTTTCTTGTATGCTTTAACTCAATACTATACAGATTTATGCAGGGATGAGTGTTTCTCAAATTGGGGATCCTAACCCAAAAGGGATTTGCAGAGGGTTGCAAGGTTATTTAAGGGGGGTGTCACAGTTTTGCTACCTTATTTCGGCACTGCCTTAAGAGTTGGGTGGCAGCTGTTGGCCTCGCACCCAGCTTTGAAGGTAGCACAGAAGTACGAATGACAGTACTATGGAATGCCATCCTTATTTCTGTGCTGCTGCTGGTGGCAGTTCTGGCTTCAGACCTGGGCTCCCAACCAGTGGCAGCTGCTGCTGCTCTCTGGTCACCCAGCTCTGAAAACAGAACAGCTGCTAGCAACAGTGCGGAAATAAGGGTAGCAGTATCACAACTTCCCCTTGTGGCTCCCTAACTCCTTTTTGAGTGAGAATCCCTACAATTACAACACCATCACATTTCAGATTTAAATAGCAGAAGTCATGAAACTTATGACTTAAAACCTATGACCAAGAAATTGACCCAAATGGACTGTGAATTTGATAGGACCCTAACTATATCAGTTTCAAACCCTCCCATTTGATCTCCATGTGGCACCTGCCATTTTCCAGTGGGTAATGGATAGTGCATTATGGCCGCATCAGCAGCACATTGCTGCCTATTTCCCATGATGTTGCCTGTTCTAGCACCTGGAAACTGTATTACGAAAGCATCATCACCATTCTCAATCTCTAAGGGAAGCAGGTCTAATGGCTAACCCTGCAAAGTGGGTTGTGCTGAGCCTAAATACTTGACATTATGCTTTATGCCCTCATATGGGATCAGGAGTAACTAGAATATTTTCTAGTGAGTAACAATCACAAAGACAAGCTTACATGGGTGGCGTGATAGATTGCCGAACCCAAAGGAACTGTCTGTGGCTCCATGTTGAGGCTGTTATAGTGTCTGAGGCATTAACACTTAATTCTTACTTGGCAAATTCTAAGTATAGAATTTTCAAACATTCTGGGGTATGTTGCTGCTTCTGAAGTCTGCCCTGATTTTGATATTCATGCTCGTGAGCCATTCAGTACTCCTTGATTAGGGAGTTAATACATTCAGCACTGTAATTAAAAATCCATACATTTTGAAAATGGTATTTCAACTATGCAGATCTGGCAAGGAACTAAAATACTCAAAATCCAAGCTCTATTGATACTGTGTATGCACTATACAAAATACATGCACAAGGAAACTGGAAATTCAATGCAACATTTCCTAAGTATTATTAGGTACCTTACTTATAGGAGTCAAATGAGCACTAGCATGAATGTAGCAAAATGGCAAGCAATAAAGAATGGGTTTTGCATTATAGGTGATGGCAGAAAAAGAAAATGGTTTTATTTCAATGCTGACTATCCACAGTGTACAACATCTGTGAAGAAATCTTATAATTCAGAATGCTACTAAATCAATAGCTAGCAATTTGCTCTACCCTGCTAAGTGTGCAAATAGGCATATAATAGCCAAGACACATCTAGATCTTAGCATTCTATAAAACGTATCGATTTGCTTTCCTACAGTAAGCTTATTCTAATTTACTGGCACTGTATATCTCTGCTAGCTGTTGGCACATAGGATTCATTGTTATAAAAAATAATGACAAAATTATATAGAAATACCCATAAAGATGTAGTTCCTCAACATAACAGCAAAACAATGAAGTAAAATAGGGTCCTTCTCAGTTACTTTATTTTGTATTGTTTAGAATAAAGAGTTATTTAGGGTTTCAAGAGAAAATATGACATGGCATTTGCTTTAACCAACACTTTTTAATTTTCACTAGGAGTTGAAATGGGAATGAAGCAGGTTGCACTATCCACACAAGCATCATTTGCACAGCACATAAGCGCCACACTTCCTTTGGGTTGGATGGGAGTAACCAGATTTTCAAAGTAAAAAAGCTAGGTGGCTTCTGGTGGGAGAGGAGGAAAGGAAAGAATTATATTGGTGAGAATCAAGTCTCTTGGGATAGGTATTACTAGAGCTTAATTTGTGACAGGGCTTGTCAAGGTTTAGCTCAGCACTTCTGGGCTTGCTGTATCAGTTATGAATGGGGGAAAATATTGCTTGAGCCCTGGTACCACTTTCATTATAAATTTAAGCACTGGGTATAGCAGCAGGTCTTTGATCATGAAAGTTTTGGGACAACACTGCTTCTGAACACGGGCAAGTGGAATGATACTGTAGTGTTGGCACTCCTTCACCCCTTTCAGCACCTGTAGCGTGGATCCACCCATCTGGCTCCATTCCACTCTCAGAAACAGGGGACAGTCTGGTCTTTTATTTAGTTGCACTCATAGACTAAATGGGCTTCCTTTGGAGGCAAAAGCATTACTTCTAAATTTTCCTGGATCTTATGAAAAGTCTGTTTATTCTAGTGGAGAAGAGATTTGTCTGACATTTCAAAAGCAATTAAGTCAAATCCCATAGAGGTAATTTCAATAAAAATCTTCACCTATCTTTTTCTCAATGTCAGATGGTTCACTACATTTAAACATTTGTCTTTACTATCTGAAAATATTCACACTCTTTGCTGAAGAAGCTGAACATCAAGATCATCTTGTTCTTCTCTTTTTTCATAAAGGATGGTCTATGTCTATGTTCAAAACAGCTGGTGGTTCTCTCTAAGAGCCTCACAAACCTGGCAGGGCAGAGGCGGGGGAGAAAGACTTCACATGTTCTTCTGTCCCCAGGCTCTGATTGGCCTGGGGGTGAGGGGAGCACATGAAGTCTGCTCCCACCACCAGGGGCACTCAGCACTTAGAGGGAACCTTTAACTGTTCAAAACAGTTGGCAGTTCTCTTTAGGTGCCACGTGCCCCTGGCAGGGTGGGGGCAGGGGTCAAAGACTTCACAGGCTCCCCCAACCCTAAGCCAATCAGGGTCTGCGGGCAGGGGAGCATGCAAAGTCTCCTGGCCCTGCCGCTTCGGTCCAAGACTCCGCCCCTTCCAGGGCAGCCCGTGACCACTTCTGAAATTTGCAAAGTAGCCCTGCCTTCAAAAATTATTGCCCACCCCTGCATTCCATAGTAACAGAATGTATGGGCCAAAACATTTTTAAGATGAAATCTTTATCTTATATATATTTTAAACAATTGCAGTTTTCATCGAAAGATGTAATGAATTGTGTATTCAAGTAGGAATAATTGCTAATAATATCAGAAGAATGAGTAATTGCATACCTCTGATATATTTACCTTCAGTCTCTGCACATTATAATCAGTGTGGTGAAGCAATTCTTGTTCTCTTGCCCATTTCAGTTCTCTATGGGGATGGGCAGGGTAACTAGGTATAGCTCTCAAGGGGTAATTAAATGTCATCTGTAGATTCTCTTTGAGGACTGTAAATGTCTGGGGGCAGATAGATGGGCAGGTGAGGGCATGCTGAAGCAGAGCAGCATAATTATGAAGGAACAAACTTACTTCATTTTCCATGTGAGGGCCAAACCTCTAATGGGCTGTAACTGTTGTAGCATTCTGGAAAGTCTTTTGGTGGAACACACAAAATACTCTAGATTGTCTGCTTGGTTGCACAGCTTTTAAATCCAGTACAGCTAGGACTCCACATTGGGAGGACGGTGACATGATAGTTCCAAAGCATGTTCTGATCCTCCCACTAATTTCATAGCAGCCCCTCTGCAAGCACACCAAAGAGTTGTGTCTCTGCTGATTGGGAGAAGATGATCATGAACCTCATTAACAGTATCTCTCACACCCTTTCCCTCCACATATTCAGCCAGAAGTGTTGACCATATGGAAGCAAAGCTGTTGGGGAATCCATGCTGTCCAGGAAGAAACAAAGTGTTATAACTGGGATTTTCCTTCTTCTCTAAGGATAACCAATGATTTTTCTATGGGCTTTTAGATTGGAGAGCCTTTTATTTATAATCTAAAAATAAAACAGGAAACTTGGAAATGGCAGAGATGCTCAATGACTTCTTTGTTTTGGTCTTTACCAAGAAGTCTGTAGGAATGCCTAACATAGTGAATGCTAGTGGAAAGGGGGTAATTTTAGAAGGTAAAATAAAAAAAGAACAAGTTAAAAATCACCTAGAAAAGTTAGATGCCTGCAAGTCACCAGGGCCTGATGAAATGCATCCTAGAATACTCAAGGAGCTGATAGAGGAGGTATCTGAGCCTCTAGCTATCATCTTTGGAAAATCATGGGAGACAGGAGAGATTCCAGAGGACTGGAAAAGGGCAAATATAGTGCCCATCTATAAAAAGGGAAATAAGAACAACCCAGGAAACTACAGACCAGTTAGTTTAACTTCTGTGCCAGGGAAGATAATGGAGCAAGTAATTAAGGAAATCATCTGTAAACACTTGGAAAGTGGCAAGGTGATAGGGAACAGCCAGCATGGATTTGTAAAGAACAAATCATGTCAAACCAATCTGATAGCTTTCTTTAATAGGATAACGAGTGTTGTGGATAAGGGAGAAGCGGTGGATGTGGTATACCTAGACTTTACTAAGGCGTTTGATACGGTCTCGCATGATATTCTTATCAATAAACTAGGTAAATACAACTTAGATGGGGCTACTATAAGGTGGGTGCATAACTGGCTGGATAACCGTACTCAGAGAGTAGTTATTAATGGTTCACAATCCTGCTGGAAAGGCATAACAAGTGGGGTTCCGCAGAGGTCTGTTTTGGGACCAGCTGTGCTCAATATCTTCATCAACGATTTAGATATTGGTATAGAAAGTACGCTTATTAAGTTTGCAGATGATACCAAGCTGGGAGGGGTTGCGACTAATCTGGAGGATAGGGTCATAATTCAAAATGACCTGGACAAATTGGAGAAATGGTCTGAGATAAGTAGGATGAAGTTTAATAAAGACAAATGCAAAGTGCTCCATTTAGGAAGGAACAATCAGTTTCACACATACAGAATGGGAAGCGACGGTCTGGGAAGGAGTACGGCAGAAAGGGATCTAGGGGTTATAGTGGACCACAAGCTGAATATGAGTCAGCAGTGTGATGCTGTTGCAAAGAAAGCAAACATGATTCTGGGATGTATTAACAGGTGTGTTGTGAGCAAGACACGAGAGAAGTCATTCTTCCGCTCTACTCTGCGCTGGTTAGGCCTCAATTGGAGCATTGTGTCCAGTTCTGGGCACCGCATTTCAAGAAAGATGTGGAAAAATTGGAGAGGGTCCAGAGAAGAGCAACGAGAATGATTAAAGGTCTAGAGAACATGACCTATGAGGGAAGGCTGAAGGAATTGGGTTTGTTTAGTTTAGAAAAGAGAAGATTGAGGGTGGACATGATAGCAGTTTTCAGATATCTAAAAGGGTGTCATAAGGAGGAGGGAGAAAACTTGTTCATCTTGGCCTCTGAGGATAAAACAAGAAGCAATGGGCTTAAACTGCAGCAAGGGAGGTTTAGGTTGGACATTAGGAAAAAGTTCCTAACTGTCAGGGTAGTCAAACACTGGAATAAATTGCCCAGGGGAGGTTGTGGAATCTCCATCTCTGGAAATATTTAAGATTAGGTTAGATAAATGTCTATCAGGGATGGTCTAGATGGTATTTGGTCCTGCCATGAGGGCAGGGGACTGGACTCGATGACCTCTCGAGGTCCCTTCCAGTCCTAGTATTCTATGATAATCATAATACTTTCAGGCCATAGATAACCAACTCTTATGGCAATTTTTTCACTTACTAGTTTTTCAAAACATTTCTAATAACAGGTGCACTTGTGCTGGTTACAGAGACAAAATACCAGGCCTAGGCTATGTCTAGACTACGTTCTGTTTTCAAAAGAGGATATGCAAATTCTGTGGTAATTTGCATATCTTCTTCCGATCTCACTTTTGAAAGAGGATCTTTCAAAAGTGAAAGTAGTCTGGACGTGTTTTTTTTCCGGAAAAAACCCCTTTTTTGGAAAAACTGCTCTTCCTTAAAAAATGAGGTTTACATGTTTTTTTCGAAAAAGGGTTATTTCCCCCAAAAAACGTGTCCCGACTACTTTCACTTTCGAAAGATCCTCTTTTGAAAGTGAGATCGGAAGAAGATATGCAAATTCCCGTGAATTTGCATATCCTCTTTCCAAAAAAACAACGTAGTTTAGACGTACCCCTAATATCCTACAGATGCATGTTTCTTAGTACTTAAGTGAAATTTATTATATGTACTTAAAGTGCTAATATTAAAATATTGTGAAAGGTAGTATTGAAAAATAATAGGAAGAAATTTCCTATTGCACATTTCCCTATATGGATGAGAATGTCCAGTCCTGGATTCTTGCTTAAATTCTAGGGATTACCTCAACCTCTACTGCACCATTAAAGAGGCTATAAAGCCTAATACAATACAGTTAAGGTAATGGAGATTCTTGATTAGCTTAAATGCTAAAAGCCCATGTCTGTACAAAAGAAATGCAGTCTTCTGACAACATCTGAGTCTGTGCACACCATATAACTTCATAGTTAAGGTCAAAGGACCAATTGATCATCTAGTCTGGCCTCCTGACCATTCGTTTTCATTCACTTAATGCAGTACTGAACTTAATAATTTGTTTTATGGAAGCACATCTTCCAGAAAGGAATCCAGGCTTGACTTGAAGATTCCAAGAGATGGAAAACCTATCGCTTCCTTTAGTAGTTTGGTTCAGTGGTTAGTGTGGAATACCTGATACTGTAACTATAATCTCTGAAATCATTGTTATTACAACTGGTGACCAAATGTTACACATGAACAGCCCACCTGTTTGAGATAAAGCTTTGCTTCAGTGTATAATGTCTGTGTACAATACTTTCTTCTCCTGGATGGAATATCAGATGCACTTGGTTGATCATTAACCAAAATATATAGAATCATGAGCATTCGTGAATAAAACCCACATCATCTAGGGTTACCAGGTGGCTTCAAAAAAATACCGGACACACTTGATCTCAGATGCGGGTGGGGGGGGACACCAACCAGGAGGGGAGCGGTGCTGGCCGGGAAGATCGGGGTCCAGGGGCAGCGGGCTGGCTGGGGAGATCGGGGGACCGGCTGGTGGGAAGCAGGTCTGGCCAGGAGGGGGTCGGGGGAGCAGAGGTGGCTGGGGAGATCGGGAGGAGGAGGGGGAACTGGCTGGCAGGAAGCAGGGCTGGTCAGGGGAGCGGGGCTGTCTGGGGAGATGGGGGGTTGGGGACCGGCCGACGGGAATTGAGGCTGGCCGGGAGGTGGTCGAGGGGAGCGAGGTTGGCTGAGGGGGAGGAAGCGGGGAGAGAGAATTGGCTGGCAGGGAGTGGGACTGACCTGGGCACATGCAGATGCTGGGGCGCTGCCCATCCTGTGCACGGTCCTGGCGGAGCACGAGCGAGTCCGGCCCCGGGGATTCCCTCATGCCCCGCCCCCCCACGTAGTTGCGTACTGCTTGGCTGGTAGACACGCTCACACAGCGTGAGCGTGTCTACCAGCAAGGCAGTTCGCAATTAGGTACTGATACTCCTAATAATAATAAAATGTACCTAATTAGAAAATACTGGACATTTTATATGTCCGGTATTTTCTTAATTTTTTCCCTGGACAGAACCCTCAAATACCGGACTGTCCAGTTCAAAACCGGACACCTCGCAAACCTAACGTCATCAGATGAACTGTAGTAGAAATAACGGAAACCAAGAGACAGCAATTGTCTGTAACTTAATGATTGCAGAGATTATAGTTACAGTATCAGGTATTCTGCACTAACCATTGGACCAAACTACTAAAGAAAGTGATGGGATCTCCAGCTCTTGGAATCTTCAAGTCAAGCTTGGATCCCTTTCTGGAAGATGTGCTTCAGTAGAGCCCTACAATAGTCAGGTACTTCTTCTGTTATATATATCTTGGTTTCTGTTGTTTCTACTTCAATTTATCTGATGAAGTAGGTTTTACCCACAAAAGCTCATGATTCCATATATTTTAGTTAGTCTCTAAGGTGCCACAGGACTACTCATTGTTAAAGTTACAGACTAACACGGCTACCCCTTGGAGATTGGTTGATCATGTCACTGTAAGCAGTTGCTCTTACTGTCAAGGGTGCCATTTCAGGAGGGTAGGGGGGATAGCAGCCATGTGCTCTGGGATGTGGCTTGCTTTTCTACCCTTAAACAGCCAGCTAGTCTGGTACAGGATAAACTTAAAAAACAACAGTCTGGTAGCACTTTAAAGACTAACAAAACATGTAGATGGTAGTCACTCTTTGGGTGATGGCCTGCTGGGGATCATGGGGGGTGGCAATCCATAAAACCAAAGGCGTTAATAGAGATTTTTTTAGCTGAGGTGGTAGGAGTAGGCTCTAAAGGTGGGGTATTTCTTTGACAATATTTTAGACAACCTTAAAAATTTGAATTTAGATTTTTTCTTGAAACTTTCTTATGAGATTCAAATTCTAGGACAAAATTTTGCAATTTGCAAAATAGTATTTTAGACAGTCTGGTATCTGGGACGATAGTCATGAAACAAAAGCACACTGAATTTTTTTCTTTCTCCTTGCACCATTCACAGCACAAGAAATGCTAATAGCAAAACAAAGTCAACCAAAAGTAAAAAATGCTACATCATATGTGTAACACTCAATGTACATAATCTTCTTCTTGTGGGATAAGAGGGCTCAGCTGTCTAGTGATTTTTGAATATATGAGGATGAATAGCGTCAGGTTCTTTTAATGCAGAACCTATTGTTAGTGACTTTGGGACTTCTCAGTAGGTGGGTTGTGATCTGCAAATCAATAATCAGAGTTGCACTTTGAGGGTTTAAAAAACTAATATTTAGTTCACTGAACCACCTGGCTTATTCATCAATCACTGACAGTTGATATGGGAATAAATACATATAGCGTAATTAAAACTAGCCCTTAGATGATTAGATGGCATGGAGATGAGCCTGATGTAAATACCTGGAGATGGACTGAGCAGGATGGACAGAAAAAAAGATATTCCTGTATTGGAAATCTGCCCATTACCAGAATATACCAAGAACTGCAGCTGCGGTGGACTATCTGTGATTTATATGAATCTAAAATAAATTGCTGCTCCCCACCTATGTTAAGAATAACTCATCCAGGTTACATGTTTTGGACTGTTTAGTACAGGTTCAGCAAAGTTTAGGAATGTTCTGAGTTTGTTTCAACTTTTTCACATCTTCAGTGTTTGTAACCTATTCAAAAGGTTTCTGGTGACTGAAAATAATACAGTGACAGGATAAGTAGCACTCTGTCTAGCTCATATGGGCTGTGACAGTGTCTGGTTCTCTCTCAATGTTTATCCTCACAACACTCCTGTGAAGTATTACTCTTCTTACAGGTGGGAACTGATACTCACTGATTTGCCCAAGCAGAGGCTGCTCAAGACAATCTGCTGCCATAGGCACAATTCCAGTGTATTGCCCCACATCTCCACCTCACTTCTTTAGAAGTTTGGGGTAGGTACCTGCTTGTTGCTTCTCATCTGCCCCCTGCCAACCTCCCCAAGCTTCCTCCACACCTAGAACCAGCTGCCCAGCCCAAACACAACCAGAACTGGGCATTTCCCATTCCATCCCTTCTGCCTGACCTCTGGTGCTCCACAGCCTAAGTCCAACCCACCCACAATCTGTAGCCCTTGCCTAGTTCTAGCAACTTCTACAACCAGTGCTTTAAAAAAAAAAGAAAAAAAAAAAGGTGCCAGTACTCCAGGGGAAAAGTTGTTGAGCTCTGACTGGAGGTGCTGGTACTGCGTCTGGAGGTGCTGGTACTGCGTACCAGGCAGTACTGTCACAAAAAAAGCACTGCCCACAACCTAAATGCCCCCCACCATTTTTGGATGCTCCTGCAGTTGGAAACTTAGCATGGAGCAGCTACAGTGTGAATCTAAAGTAGTGGCAAGTGACAGAGGCAGTAGCAGGGCCCCTGCGGCTAGGCACAGAGCAGCAGGTTTAGGCTGTGTGTGGAGCTGGCTGGATAACTCTACTTGTGGCCAAAGCCCTAACCCCACTCATCTGCCAGGAGTAGTCGTGAGCTGCTTAGAACCTGAGTTATGGTTGTGATCTTACCAGATGGGGGCAGGACTGCTTTCTGCTCTTTTTGTAGGTAGGGATGTTAAAAATTGTGTATTAGGGTAACCATGTAACTGCTGAAAATCTCAGTGCCACGGTTACCCATGCTGAGGGCTCTGCAGTATAAAGCTAAGCTTAAGCTAAGCTTGGCTTTATACAGCAGAGCCTGCAGTGAAGTCTTCCCGGGAGCACGGCCGCCAACCCAACTCCCAGGGAGCTGGCTGAGTGTAACTGAGACCATTAACCAATAAGCAACATCTTATCAATTAAACAGTTATACTCTAAGGCTACGTCTACACTACAAGGTTTTTGTGCAAAAACTGTTTTTGCACAAAAATCTGGGGTGTGGCCAGAGAATCTGTCCACACCTCAAATGAGCTCTTGCACAATTAAATGGGCTGTTAAACGGCAGAACAGAGGGCTTCTTGTGCCGTAGGTAAACCTACTTTTCTGAGGCATAACTGCTTCTAGTGCTACAACTATTGCGCAAGAAGGAAGTGTGGATGCTCCAGACAAGTTTCTTGCACAAGAAACCCCCATGGAAAAAAGCACAGGCTTTCTTGCGGAAGAGCGTCCAGCAGTGTGGACGCTCTCTTGCACAAAAGCACATCGCTTTTGCGATGTGCTTTGAGGTATGGATGTGCTCTTGCGCAATAAGTTTTTGCGCAAAAACTCTAGCGCAAAAGGCTTCTTGCACAAGAAGCCTGTAGTGTAGACGTAGCATAACATCCCTAATGGTAGTCCTATCAACCTCATTCCCAAGCACCACCACTGCTCTTGGAATGTTCCAAAATTTGCTCTAGGCAGCCACCTAATCTTGCTAATACCTTGAGCGGGCTCTGTCCAAGGTCATACACAGGAAGGTTGTGGCAAAATAGGGGATGGCACTTGGTTCTCCCGAACTCTGGTTAGCATTCTTACTATTGGACAATCATCCTCTGTGCATGATATGGATCTAACTAGTAGAGCTTGTCAACTGAAAAACCTCCTCCTGTAAGACTACAATCACTTCATGTGAACCTGTCACTCTGGAGGTTACACACATGCTGATGTGGATGCTTAACTTTTACACATGCCCTTTCATTTCAGTTGAAGTGCTTAGGTTTGCAAAAGTCAGCACATGCATAAGTGCTTGCAGCATCAAATCCATAGCCTTCTGCTCCAGCACAAAAGAACAAAGGGATTACAAATGTGAGACAATTAAAACACTAGACTTTCCTCCCAATTTTGGCTACTAAATATTGCAATAAAATCTCTAATTTCTATTAGCTTTATACGTCTCTGCTATGAACAGCTTTTAACTAAAGGCCAGCACACACCATCACTCCCACTTGATAAAAACTACCTTTAAAACCAGACCTCTCCAGGCAGTGCCATGTGGTAGAAGCTGTATTTTTATTTTGTATTTCATATTCTGCAATCAGTAGAAACCCGGGCGCTCTAAGATAGCCCGCCCCCAGGCAAGATGGGCCCACACGGGTACTTTTTATTCATCCCCTTCCAAGCGCGCCACCCCTTGGAGCGGGACCCCGTAGAAGTTTGGTGACGTTAAACACACCCTGCTTGGCCCACACCGATTTGGCCAAGGCGGAGGCCACCCCCTGCTCCCCTCACAGCATCCCAACGGGCCCTTCCTCTGGCTGGTTTCGCAAAGCCGCTGCAATCCCAGCCCTGCCCCGCTTGGCTGGTGCCGGCCGGCAGGGGCCGAGCTTGCCCTGCACCTGCAGGCGAGCGGCGCTAGGCGCTGGCCCAGCAGGGGTCACTGCTGCCTCAGCGCCAGGTGGAGGGAGGCTGAGCCGCTAGCGCAGGGGCCAGAGCAGCCTCCCCTTCCGTCCCGGCACCATCGCTCCGGGAGACGGACGCAGCTGAGCGGCGGCTGCCAGGAGGTGCCCGGGCAGAAGGGCAGAGACAGCGGCAGCTGCCGGCGGGCCTGGCCACAACGTGGCTGCGCTCGCTGCCCCCCGGCGGCAGCCCCCGGCCCCGGCGCTGCGGCTGGAGGCGTGAGGCGCCGCCGGGCCATGCTGCAGCTGGGACGCGCGCCGAGGGGAAGAGGCGACCCCCCCGGCGGCTTTGCAGGATCCCAGCGCGGGCAACAGCCGGGGGCAGGTGGAGTCGCGCCCGTCGGGTCCCAGCCCGGCGCCCGCACGGTGAGTGTGGGGGAAGGGGAGAGGCGCGCTCTGGCCCGGGGAGGTCACATCTCGGGGGGGGGAAGCGCTAAGGACACGGCTGCTCACCCGCCCCCCAGCTCATCCTAGGGGGCAGGTCGCTGGAGGGCGCACGGGACGCGGGGGAGCAGCCGCAGCGCGGTGCCTGTGCGCGGAGCCGCTCCGCGGGAGGAGGGGCGGGAAGGTGCGGCGAGGCTGGGCGGGGAAGCGGTGCTTCTGCTGCACATGGCCCAGCGACGCCAGCAGCCTGCCGCCCAGCCAGCGGCTCTCCTCCCCGCCTAGGTAACTCGCCCCCCTTCTCTGGCCCCGGTGAGGCGGGGGAGTGGGTGGGGCTGGGGCTCTCCCTGCCTCTCTCCGCTCTCGCTCCACACAAAAGAGCAGCCTCAGACAGGGGGTGGGAGTGGGAATGTGGCAAATGATTAACCCGGAGACACGGGCGGAAGGGGCGCGGAGCCCGGTGGGTGCTAATCCAGTCTGTGCACAGAGCTTTGAAGAACAGGGGAGACTGGCCGCCTGCTGTACCTTGGGCCAGTGGGACCTCGGCAGGGACTGCACGCTCCTGGCTTGTTGCAATGTGATTGTTCTTTCCCATAGGGCAGCGGAAGGAGCGTTTACCCGCTTTGCTGAAGACTTTTGCAGGATGCATGGGGAGGAGTCGTTGCTTGTGTAGCTAACCCTTTTTATTGCAACTGGATACGCGGCTTTTCAAGATCCAAGAAGTACCTGCACGCCTGCATCTCGCGGGATCCTTGTATTGCATTGGGACTGCTGAACTGAATACGTTTCTTGTTCATTAGCGGCGGCGTTAATTACACGGCTGCTTCTTCCAGTTCTCGAGCTTCGGGTCGCCTTTATCTCTCTCCCCATTTCCCCCTGATATCAAAGCAGTGATGGGTTGTTTCTGTGCTGTCCCAGAGGAATTTTATTGTGAGATTTTGCTTCTGGATGAGTCCAAGTTGACCCTAACCACCCAACAGCAGGGGATAAAGGTAAGCACAGGCTGTGTTGTTTTCACTAGGGTTACAGAAGCACTTGTCAGTAACGTTTGAAATGCTTTGTCTAAAGCCCAGCTGTAGGGGGTAAATCCTGCTTGGGAACATGCTGTTTAGAGAGAGAGGTTATCAAAACATGCTCACTGCTAATTACTGTGAAATTGAGGGGTTATGTACTCTAACATTTGGCTAACTGAAAATACGTTTGTAAGGTGAATACTGTTTCAAAAGCCCTGGAAGGTGAAAAGCATTCCATTACTTTAATTCTCAGTCACTCCATTGACAAAAATTCATCACTTAAACATGTGTTAGCAGCATGGGGTCTTTTAAAACATTTGTTAGAATTAGTTTCCTATAGGCAGCTTGTTAGGCCAAGTAGGTTATTCTGAAGGTCTTATGCTATCAAAAACATCTTGCACTAGATATGTATTGTATCTAAAACCCAAGAGTACAAAGTCCATTGTTCAAGAGTTAGGAAATACCAGAATTAAGGTATTCTGCAACCTTAATATGTGCCTTGTGCACATACACTATGATATAATGTAACTATGAGCATATACTATTTCTTTCACAGTGCCTTTCTTATTCAGTGTGCAGAATAGTTGGTGCTCTGGGAATTAATGAAAAGTGAGTGGTCAATAAGTCTGTTAGATCTCTGCCTCAATTGTTGCAGGAAAGGTATATGCTGTTTTCAGGGAGTAGGGCTGGAGGGGTGTCTAGCATCTCCCTCTCACCCCAGAAAGAACAGGTGTTGTGGGAGTTAATGAACTGAACCAGGTTCATGCCTGTGTTCACAGCTCCATAGGTAGATCGCCAACTGATACCCCTGGTGAGCCATGGGACCAGAATGGAGTAGTGATTGGCTTAGTGGGGTTCCTGCTCTTCTCAGGTGGCAGCAGGTCTTGCCACTTTGCAGGGTGTATGTGTGGGGGTGCATGTAACAGTGCAGGCTTATTGGTTAACTGTGTATACAGGTACACTTTCACATCCCTATTATTTACTCCTTTACGTAACCCAAGAGCCAGGGGTCACCCAGTGAAATTAATAAGAAGGTTCAAACAAACATAAGAAAGTTCTTCATACAGACTACTGTCATAGTGTGGAACTTGTTACCAGAGGATGTTGGTAAGGCCAAAAGGATAACTGGTTTAAAAAAAGATTTACCTAGATCAGTTCACAAAGGATCGTTCAATCAACAGCTATTAGTCAAGATGGTTAGGGATGCATCTTGGTGCTCTGGATGTCCCTGACATTTGACTACTGGAAGCTGGGACTGGACAACTGGGGAGGGATCACTTGATAATTGCCCTGTTCTGTTCCTTCCCATTCCCAGCCAACAGGAGCTGTGGAAAGCGGTGTCCTGGTCTGTGCCACTTCCTGCTGCTCCCCTTGGCCGGGAATGGTGATTTGCAGCCAACAGGAGCCTCAATTACCAGTACTATGGAGGTGCAATTAAATATAGCAGCAGCAGCCCACCAGGGTCTAACCCTTGTGAACTGCCATCATTTTATTGCCCACCCCTAACTTAGAGGGACCATTGACCTGACCAAGTATGCTAATTTTTATGTTCTTACCTACCGTTTCAAGCAAGACCCTTTCTTTTGTACAGGGTGCAGGTTTATAATATATGACAAGGACTATCAGCAATACAGGATGATAGTCATGGAAACTGAGGTTGTGTATTTTTTCACTTCAAGAATGGATTTGAGATTGTACTCCAGATTACCAAAATGAGCGGAGATTCACAAGATCACAGTTCTGAATCTCAATTTAATAATATTTAACCTTTTCCAACTTTAGGCCTGGAAGTGTTTAACAAAGAATGGGAAGCATCATCCCATTTTACATATAGGGAAACAGAGTCACAGAAAGGTGAGGTGGCTTGGCCAAGATCACACAGCAAGTCAATGGCAGAGTCAGGAACAGAATCCTGACTTTCCCTCTTTTAGTCACATGTCCCTATCCACGGGACTCCACTCAAATTAGAAGTGTTGATAATGTCATTTCTCTTCTTGCAACTTTATTTTTAAGAAAACAGTTTAGTCATGTGAAAATGAAAAGGTTGGCTGTCTAGCTCTAAGGATTACAATTTCATATACACACAGAGGCGAAATAACCAGGAGAAGGCATTGAATGGAGCCAGCCTTTGATTTTTGCTGTCGTATGTTTTGCCAAAGATACAGTTCAGATAATAAATATAGTGAGATCATAAAACAAATGTATTCTTAATCCAGTACAAGTTATTTACAGGGTAAGCTTTGTGAATATGGTCCCTATATCTATGTATTTAACTCGATTTGTATATTAAACTCCTAGGATACTGTCACACAGAACTCATTCTTCCTTGTTTAGAATTAAAGAGATGAATTAAGAAACAGGTGGTTAGAAACCTTGTACTATAAATTAATTAGAAACTAGTTATTAATTGAAAGAAAATAACTGGTTTCCCATTGCTGTTATTTTGGCTAGTTTCCACATCTGTAAACAATAATTTAAGCAGGTTTTATGGTGGAGATAATTCACAAAACATGTCATCAGTGTTTTGGATAATTTACAGAGATATTTCCAAATGTTACAAATTCATATATGATTCTTCTGTTAAGAATTAGTCATTTTCCTATGCACAGCTTCAGTTATTTCAGATCTGGTTTTGCCATGCTACATTTAATTGCTTGCTGATTTATGAATCAAAGCTATGATTATGTAGCTCATTATAAAATACTAAAAATGTGCTTTGTAGTAGATGAATCATTAGATTTCAGAAAGAACTGGTAACTTGTAATACAAAATATCAAGAATCTCAGAAATTCTTCCGTATTATTTTTCTTGGAAATGAAATTGAAGTACTGCAGAAGAAAGCAGGTTTATTTGTTCGGAATAACATCAAACTGTTTTGGAACAGGTCTGTTTTGTATTTCCATCTTCTTTGTAATAAGGTTAGTGATCATAGAAAACATTAGTCACTTCTCTAAAGAAGTTATTCTAATTCAGGTATAGGGAACCTTTTGGCCTGAGGGCTGGTTGTGGTTCATCAGGGTTAGTTGCTGCCAGATGTTTTGCTTACCTGAGTGTCCACAGGCATGGCTGTTCGCAGTTCCCAGGGGCCACGGTTTGATGTTTCTGGCCAATGGGAGCTGTGGCCAATGGGAGCCAATTGCTTGGCTAACCCCGATGAACTCTGATGAACTGTGTCCGGTTGTCCAGAGCAACCTCTGTCCACGGAGAGCCAGTAGCCCCTGCCTGTGATAGGGGGCTTGTGGGGCTGGAGTGTCCCACCTCCCTGCACCCCATTAGTTGCTTTATTGGTTAAACATAATGCTTAACCAATTAAATGGGATTTTACATCCCTATCATCGGCCAAATCCTGTTTAATTTACACACATTAAGTTACTTGGTTATTCTGTAAATTAAAACCAGAGTAAATCTGTTGCATATTAGATTCATAAGCAGGTTTAAGCTTCATATTTCTAACTTCACATACAAGACTGCTACATGCACACAAATAGAATATACGCATTCAGGGGAGCATCGATCTTGAATGACAGGTTACTTGATCTGTTTTTTATAAAGTGTATTTTAGTTACACATATTCAAAACATATCTCCATAAAAATATGGGGGCACAGTGTCATGTGTTGTATGGAGATAAAATGCAGGGACTCCATTGTGATAGTGATTTTTGCTATTTGCTGTATTTCTTAACTCTTGAAAATCCAAAATATAACTTTTGTGATAAGAAATTCACTTAATTATGAAAGTATGCTTTTAAAAAAATCCTGCAAATTCTGTAAACTGCAGAGTTAACTAAACAAATTCTGTTAACTGTAAAGATTTTATACCAGTGATAATTATGGAAGGTGTAACTTCTCCCTGTGAGATACATAATTGTAATTTTATGTCAGTGCTCATCGTGGAAATTAGTCTGCTTTTTGTTTTCCTTACCCTGTCTGATTTAGAATTAAAAGGCCTACTCTGGATAGAGAAATTATTTAGAAATGCAGAATAATATCATTGTCTAACAATGATAAACAAAAAATAAACCTAAGTTAAAGGGACATCAACTTGAAATTTACTTTTGGTTCAGTTAACAACATGACGAAAAATAGCTTAAAAGTACAGCACGTGTCTCTTAAGTTACTCTTGGAATCTTTTTGGTTTTACCTACTTGTACTCCTCCCCCCCCAAACAACGAACAAACAAAAAAAGGATACATGATCTATTGTGGTGTGAAGGACCCATACAAACAAAAGATGTAAATGACCCTATACGAAATACTGTCTAATGTACAATGTAAATAAACTGGAAAAATAGTGTGAGAGATTTTTTCTTTGATCTCACTTATATAGTACTCCTAAGGGTTATTTGTAACAATTGTATAGAAAACATTTAAAGACAGAAGTTTAAATTGATGATCTATTTTATATAACCATGATAAGAAAAATTTCTATTCTGCTGGGAAGTTTTAACAATGTTGATTTAAAATAAGTGAGAAATCAGAGTTCCCAGCATTCACATAAACTTAAAAAACAACAAATGGTCTGATAGCACTTTATAGACTAACAAAACATGTAGATGGTGGTATGAGCTTTCTTGGGCATAGCCCACTTCTTCAGATGACCAGAGAAGTGGGCTGTGCCCACGAAAGCTCAAGATTCCATCTACATGTTTTGTTAGTCTATAAAGTGCTATCAGACCGTTTTGTTGTTTTTTAATTTTATCCTGTACAGACTAACTCAGCAACCCCCTGAAGCTTCTGAGCATACAAGTAGTTAGATATGTAAGCAGCCCTTTCTCTTTTGTCATCCAGTTAGGAACAAAGGATTTCTCAAACCTTGCTATAAATTAACCATTCTTCACAATCACTGTCACATATTTGAAATAGATTAGTAATTTCTTCAGTGTCTTTACAGATGAGACCAGCAATTTTTGAATCCCCCAAGGAATAACCATGTAATGAATGAACGCTAAGACACTTTCCTTTTCCCTAGGTGCACTTAACTAAATTAATGAAACCAGTCTGACAGCAAGACAAAAACCCATTAACTTTTAAATGAAGTTACCTCTTAATTATTTCTGAGGTTTGAGTAACATTATTGTCAGATGGATCTGTTTTGGTGGTTTTAATAAGCAATGTTCCTAGTACAGTCAGGAAAAAAATATAAACACAGGTCGTATTTTTATTATGTCTATATCTTTTGGATTTCTGTAGTTTTGACATTTAAAGAGTCACATATATTTGACTGTGTGAGGAAAAACAAAATGTAAATACACTTAGAATACCAAAATATGGCATCTAATCATAAAATTTATTTTGTTTAGCCTATTAAAATGCTATTACAGCAGTTCTGAAATGCAGTGTCATGAAGTTAGAGAAAAATCCTTTAAAGGGATCATATCATTCAGGAAGTACCTGAGAGAATCAAATAAAAATGATGAAAACTATAACTGACATCCCTTTGTGAAACTTCTTTTGCCCAGACAATATTGGAATTGTATCAGAAATAAAAACTAGGCAGTATGCTAGTGATACAGTATGTATTATTCAAACAGCTGTTAGAAAGATGAGACGCCACCAATAACTTTACTTTCTTAGTCACATTCTCACATATTTTATTTGAATCTTTTATTTCCCCTTAAGGGCATTTACTTTTCTCTCCTTTTCTCCTCCTTTTTTCATAATGGTAGGGCATATGTATTAGCTATGTTTTCCTCAACAACAAGATCTTCCAAAGTGAGTAATCATGCACCAACATCTGGGTGGGGTTTGGCAGACTACATTTAGCAGTGCATGTTTCAAATATCTACAGATGTTTTCTCCCTTTGTATCTGGTCCAAAAGTTTAACACTGGCTGCTTGTTTTGTACTTGATGTATTATACAATTCTTTTAATAATTTGAGGGAAGATGACAGCCTAAATCTAATCTGCTTGTACTTATGTTCCTGTTACTGCCTTCACATCCTCCCTTGTTGGTGCTGTTAGGCATAGCAATCCAAAAGACACACTTTAAACTGGTGTTTCTCAACCTTTGTGATCTCAGGGACTGGTGGCTGTCCATGGACTGATAGTTCAGAAATACTGCTTTAGAACATTCCAAATTATAGCATAGAAGTGGATAACCCATAGTATCCATTAGTAGTTCTGTCTTTGTAAGACAGAACTACTAATGCAGAAGGTTACAAAATGCTATTGTTTTTATTGCAGTATTGGAGGAGAGTCTTTGTAATTTTCTGAAATGTGGTACATATTCCTATACCTGGTCAAGAGGAAGATATTACTCCACTTTTCAAAATAAATTTTGATTTTTGGTAGAATGTTGGATAAAATGAGGTCATTCATTTTTTTTTTTTTTTAATTTGGTGCCTGTAAACAAAGCATTGTTTTAGCTAGTGTTCCATTTAGACTTAAGTTTGCTGTGTTCAAGAGGTGCTTTTGAAGGCAGAATACATCCTTCCTGTCCATAAGATAGGAAGAGCCAGTACAGCACAGCTTGGTATGGATGGAGACTAATGGTCAAAATAGCAAGTGGATTTAAAATCAGTAATCGAAAAGGAGAAGAGAAATGGTAGAATTAGAAATGTGGGGGCAAGAGGACCTGAAGTCAGAAGGCAGAATAGAGAAGAAAAGATGGTCCATGGTGGCAGGGAGGAAGAGAAAATTCCTGTTGTGAAATGTGAATGCTGAGAGTTCTTTTTTTAGGAATGGCAACTAAAATCTCACTGAAAAATGGTTTCTTTGAATTAGTAATACATATTATCATGGAAAAGAAGTGGCAAAATCTGACACACTTGTCTGTTTTTTAAAGAGAAGCCTGTTTATGTTTACTGCATAAATAGGGTTGCCAGATGGTTGAAACAAAAATACTGAACACCTCCCCTCCCCCCCCCCCAACAAAAAAACACCAGGAAAAAATTCTGTTGAAGGAAAAGAAAAGAAAAGAAAAAAAAAAAAAAAGGGGGGGAGGGGGGAAGAGACCAAAGTTGTTGAGCAAAAAAAAAAAATATATAAGCCAGCATGTCCCCTTTAAGAGTGAGTGCAGGGATAGGAACAGGGGAGAAGTTGAGCACTAAGACCCAGGGGAAGCAATGCTTCCCCTTGGTCGGCAGCCATTTTGTGCCGGCAGCCTTGAGGAACCAGGTAAGCATGGGGTCGGGGGGCCTGGGGGTGATGGGAGCCAGGGAGGAATCGGGGGGGAGGCCAGGCACTGAGTGTTTATAGGGTTGCCAGGTGCCCAGCATTTTTGCTGCCTGGCCGGGGAAAAAATCAGAAAATACCGGACATTTTAGGTGTCCGGTATTCTCTGAATTTTTTTACCGGACAGGAGGCGAAAATACCGGACTGTCCAGGTGAATACTTGACACCTGGCAACCCTATGCATAAATGAGGGTCATCCCTTAGCAAAAATTAGTCTTGTAATGCTATAAAGGGAAGTGTTCAGTGAAATCTTGGGTTAACTGCATCATTAACAAATGCTCCCAGATTTCGTAAGATTTTTCTAAGAATTACTTTTTACATTTTGAATTGTTTGGAATAATGACTCTTATTCTCTTTTCCTTCCTTCCTTCTTCTCATTCTTGTGAAACTGTTGTTTTAACCTCTTATAGTGTACTGAAGTATGTGTACATATAAGCATCCACATATGGCAAGTAATCAACCCACTGAGATGTTGATACTGAGTTTATATATTTAATAACAGGGCCTTCCATGTTGAGAGACATTTTAAAACAGTTATTGCTACATAATATTCCAGGATCATAACATGTTGAATTTTATATAGTTTTTAATGTGACACAGAAAAAAGGCAGGCAGACTTTTTTTTTAAGCTGATGATGTTTGCCTTCCCTTCTGAAGAAGGCGATGAATGACTCTTTGTTTATAAGCCAGAAACAAGAAAGTAATCTGTCTTCCTGTTTATGAAGTTTCAGATGGGTGGGTAAAATTAGCAGGAGGGTTGTGGCTGGATTTTACAATTTGAAAATAAATGCCCCAGTACTTTACTAATCTCAGTGTATACCTGGTAAATAAGAACTAAAAGATCTCAAGGAGGATTTCTTTTGCTGCATCAATCTCTTAGCAATGGCAAAAGAGAAGGTCTTTTATGTTTTGCATGCAATATAAAAATGTGGAGGTCAGAAGTCTGCCCTATCTGTGGGTAACTTGTCATAAACTTCAGTGCAACTACTAATGTGCTATAACATGTTTTATGTACTTCACTGGATTGGGGTCTGAGTGCTCAGCATATGGCAGGCGTAAACCAGAAGGGAGATTATCAAATTAAAAATCCAATGAGCTAGGTTCTTGACCTCCCTTATTTCAATTAATGTTACTGTGACTGTTGATTTCAGCGTAGTTACTGCCTTTGGTCTAAGTGGGTATGTGTATGCTGCATTGTAAACCTGTGTGAGTGGGACACATGCATATGTGGGCTTTCTTGAGCAACCCCATGGCATGATAAACCTGAGTTTACAATTGCTGGACCTACATGTCGCAACTGTGGTATTGTGTGTCTACTGCACTACGCAGGTTTTAGGACTTGGATCTGCAGCTTGAGCTGCATCCGCACTGCAGAAAGACAGGGCTTGTACCTGAGTCTCAGTGGGAGTTGGTCTCCTTCAGGTGGGTCCTTGGATTTGGGCTTGAGTGCTTACTGACCCAAGTCAGAGAGATTTTTGTGTGGAGGATAGGAGGTGTGGGCTCAAACCTATGACTGAGACCTGGTTTATAACTCAGTGTGGACATATCCAGTGAGATCAGAATCCGGTGTATATATATTGTAAACAAAATAATTTCCTTGTATGTGCTGATATCACCTTTTTCAGACTATTAGAACTGAAAGAATATTAAATATCCCATTTACTTTTTGCAATTGATGCTGTTTATTTTTGCATTACACTCATTTTAGACAAGGAAAATTGTCAGTTTCCTATTTGGTTAGTCAGTATAATTCAGACTCTGTGTTGCAGTGTGATAGATTGTTGAAGCATTTCAACAGAAGTTGTTTTTAATGACATTTGTATTTCCTGTTTTTTCCACAGAAAATAAAATTTCTATATAATCAAATTTACTTACTTTATCCCCTCAGGAAAAGTGAAACAGAATATTTTGTTTTGGGTTAGGTTAACCTGAAGGTAAACTTTTTGGTTTGTCAAAATGAGTCGCAATATTGTATTTTGCCTTAGTTTGATGACAGACTAATTCATGAGCACTGACATCAGTAGGAGATGCAAGGTGCTCAGTATTTTTGAAAATAAGGTTCCCTATTTAGGAGCCTTACATTAGGCACCCATTTTTGAAAAATCTTATTCCTAAAATAGATCTTAGAAATGGTATAGATTGTTTAATTTGTCAGCTTTTCAGTGCACTTATCTATTTGTACAATATATACCATGTGTTGGATGCTGCTCCAATAATAGTAATAATAATAATAAAGTACTGGCATGGTGCTCAAACACATCATAGTGTGTGTTACTCCATCTCCGTAGCCAAAGGGATTAAAGTATCAGTAAGTCTAGACAGGAGGAAGCATGTAAGGAGGGGTATGCTGCTTCCATCATGTCATTTCTAACACAACTGCCCCCCTCAATGAAGCCTCTTCATAAGGGGTTGGGGAAGTTTTGTCTCCTTTGGAAGAAGAGGCAGAGCAGAAGCAATGAGTTGGAGTACATCAGTTTTCTCCAATAACATCACTTGTCCCATCTCAAGAGGACTTTGGGCTAATGTAATGCTAAAAAGGTCAGCATAAAACTGAGCCACTTCTGTGGTGAGGGACCTGGGGCAACAGTTGCTCAGAAGCCAGAAGGGACTGGCAGGAGGATTCAGGATACTACATGTCCTGGTTTTCAAGGACATTGTCTCTTTTTTGAGTCTCTGTTCTTTATCCTGGCAGATTTTTTAAATAACAAGAAAGGTCCTGCATTTTTGTAGAGAACATGCTATAGCTCAGGAAAAAGCCTGATTGGGTTGCTTCCTGATTGGTCCCTCCCCTGAAACCACTGCTGATTAGTCCATTCCCCTGCAGCTGCCGGAACCTGTCCATACAGGCCCTGGCTTTCTTCCCCAGAGAAGGAGGTCCCATAGGAAGGTGCCAAAAGATCACTGTTGCTGTGTCCTGGGCTTGTGCCAGTTGCCCTGCCTCTGTATCAGGGAGCAACACAATTCTCCAACCTCTAGTGAGTTTCCCCACTGCAGGTACCCACTGCCATACCCCCAATTGTATCCCTTCCAGAGTCTCTCTTCCCTCTCCCCCCATTATCCTTCCTAGCAGTGTCCTCTTTTGGGGAACCTGAATTATGGTAACCTTAACAGTACCCAGAGCAGAGGCACAGTTAGTTATGTTCTCATACAGGTGTCCCAGGGGCTGAACACTTTGCCTCTTGGATGTGTATGCAAGGAAAAGAGATGTTTCCTTTTTCCCATTTCAAAAAAAAAAAAGAGTGAAGAGACGCTCAGTCCTTTAGCTACTGGTTTCTGTTACTGATTTAAGATTTTGCCCAATGAGTAATGGTCAGGCAAGAACAAAACAGCTGGAGAGCTGTTGGAGAACTTTTCTAATGTAGAACTGTAAACGTGAACTATATAATGAGACAACTCAATAAACAGAAGTGCCTCAAAATATTTGTCTGTTTTGTAAGTAGATTTGAATATGTTATAGTTGGACAGACCTACCTGGGGATTTTAAACACATACATATCCCTTCATTTAAAATCTCTGTCCAGCAAAGTATTGAAGAACTTCCCTTTAAATATAATGATATTACCTTTGGAGAAAGTCATGGAGTCTTTTGCCCTGTGAAATGTGGAAAAAACAGTTGGATGTGACAGTGTCATGGCAACGGAGATATTGACATATGTTGGAAACTTGATCAAAGAGCAAATATGTGAAATCATGCCCACAGTAGACTTGAAGATCAATCCTAGCAAGTTAAAAATCTGCTTATGCCTGTCTTAGTCAAATTGTTCCTATGTGTATTGAGGTTAAACAAAATCCCTGAGTTCTGTTTGAATGAATTTACAGTCTTGAGTCTGTACTTCGCACCCATCTCTTGTGACTTCTAAGAAATTTTGTGTGAGATTTAGTTACATTAGAAAGTTCTTCTAAAATTCTTAATTATTTTAGACAGCAGCCAGTATTTGTCATGTAAGGGGACTACTCATACATTTTTTTCCTCCTTGTATTGTGATTTATATTACAGTAGAATCTTGAGTCTTGAACTGAGATATTGGCTAGAGGCTGTATCTACACAGTAAAAGTCAGTCTGTATACCTTGCATAATCTACACTCTAAATAAACAAGCGAAAGTTGAGAGATGAAATATGATTGTACCCATTTTGCAGATTGGGAATTGAGGGATAGAGAGCTTAAATGACAGGAAGTGTGTGTCAGAGCCAGGAATTGCACCCCGATTTTCTGAGCGTCAATTCAATACATTAATCAGAAGACCATTCTTACTTTCTTTCAGGCTCCCCACCCAGCTCTTACATGTTTCTTGACTTTCTGCTGGACCCAGCCTTACTGAACTCAGATACTGTATATCCTGGAATACATAATGCTGAAAAGACTGGCCTCAGGCGTAGGTAATTTCAGGGGCTGAACCTAATGATAGGAATCAGAAGTTGGTGTTGTGGGTTGAGAGGGAGGAAGCCAAGATCTGTTGGAGTGTCACAAGGTTAGAGTGTGTGTGCATAGTGGGAGGCTCAAAACGTTCAGATAACCCTCTGACCTTTCAATAATATATCCAAAGGTATCTCCAGTCCACTGGAGGTTAACCCATCGTTTTATCATATAGCCTTAGGTAAAAGTATTTTGTTGATGAAAACTCAATGACCTTTGGGAAGAATTTTAATTTATTTTCCTCAACAGACAGACTAAGTTAGCAGGTGAAAAGTTGTTCAAGTCTCCTCTTGCTTCTTTGGGCTTTCATCTTTTCTTTCAACCTAACCTGCTTGGGAGGTGGGGGCGTGAGGGCTGGTGTACATACCCACATGCTGTGTCTGCATTTATGTATGCTCTCTACAGGCTGATGCCTGATCCATTGTTGGATGGAGACCCTGTATTAACATTTCTCTTCAGCACTCCATATCTCGATGGTAACATGAAAGAGGAAGTAGCGTAGAGAGAAGTACTGGAAAGGAAAGGTTTTCTTGGGCTGAATTCTCATCGGTCTCATAAGCCAGTGGTTCTCAAACTTCACGACCCCCTTCTGATAGCAAAAATTACTGCATGATCCCAGGAAGGGGGACAGAATCTGGAGCCCTGCCTCCCCGGGCAGGGGGCCCAAACCCAAGCCCCATCGCCCAGGATGGGGGAAGCCTAAGCCCTGAGGGCTACATTCCTGGATAAGGGGCCTGTAACCTGAGCCATGCCTTTGGCTCCGGGTGGTGGGGATCAGGCTTTGTTCCCTGTCTAATGCCCGCCCTGGTGACCTTGTTAAATTGGGGTTGTGACCCATAGTTTGAGACTACTCTGCATTATGTGCTTATGACAGCAAACACTGTCAGTGCTTGAATAGGAGAGAACGAAGGGAAAATCGAGGGACCACCGCATGCGGTGTTGGTGGTTCTGTATCTGGCGCTTTCTTCCCTTTGGGTTAGTGCTAATCACAGTTTCAGAATGTAGTAGAGGAACTGGATGCATGTGTGGTGGGTGAACCCCTGGCTCGGTAAGGCAAGGTCCGAGCTCTGTCCCTTCCATATTCAGTCCACTGTGACTGCTGCTGGTCTCTGCTCAGGGCCCTCCCTTCCCTGTGGCTGCTGGCTTCTGCCCCAGGCTAATGCCCTCAACTCCGGAGAACTGAGCAGCATGGCCTCATCCTCTTCCCCCTCCAACCTGTGAGTGCGAGAGAGCCAGACAGCATGGCCTCAGCCTCTTCTGGACCACTGGGTGGCCGGGAAACCCAGTCTGTGCTGCCAGAACCCACCCGTAGCCACCCTCTCCCCTTTGAGCCACTAGGCCAAGAGCAGCTTTGTTGCATGCAGGTAGGAGGTACCTGATCTAGGGTGGTACATGTGTGGGGCCAATCATGTCTGTCTGGGCATGTAATGCCTTCCCTTGTCTTCAGTATCCAGCACCTATGATTGGATATAACTGAGCACCCAATCGGTTCATGGTACTTTGATAAGAGCAGGAACTTTAAACACAGTATCATATATAGACAGAAAGTAATTACAATGAAATTTTTCTACAGTTCCAGTTAGCTGTATTATTTATTTTTATGCTTCACTGCTACCTGCTACTGTTGTGTACTGTTTAGTATACAACATGTTCCATGCAGAGTAGGGATGTTAAATTTCAATTAATCAACTAATCGAGTAGTTGATAGACTTTCCATTGACTACTCGATCAGTTGATAAGGGGGTACTCGCCATTCTGCTGCAACTCTGCCTTTGAAAGAGGTCCCCACTCCTGCGCCTCTCCTTCTGAAATGTATGAGTCGCTCATGGGTTGAGTTGACTACTAGTTGAGTGACTGCTCGATAAGCATATGCTTATCGGGTAGTCGACTAGTTGTTTACTTCCCTAATGCAGAGTGTAGTGATTCTTATCTGTTATTGATGTCTTTAGGAAATTTACTTTTGGTTGCAACCAATAGGTTTTGGAGGATTCTTTTTTATATGCACAACCATTGATGTTTGGTAATCTCTTTGAAGAGAGTGGAATCCATTGATTGCTATCCTGTATTTGTTTTTCCAATGGAATATGTCTTGAGTTAACACCTGAATAGGCTATTTAAGAAACAGCACTCAGAATAAAACACCAAAAAGCATAACAAAGGTACAGACAACATATGTATGGGAAATACCAAAATGAATCAAATAAGCCCAATACACAAACTTTACTGTAATGTTAAAAGATTACACGACAGAATTGTCTTTTCCAGAATCCACTACTTACATGTGCTTTTGGAAATGTGAACTTTGCAGGGATTACTTAGTCCTCTGCTTTTCTCTAAGATGTTTTTTTACCTCACCAGGATTCAGCTGGAAGTATCTGATGCAAGAGATCACAAATTCCTTTCTTCTGATATTGCTCTCTGACTCGAAGGCTACAGTAAATATAGCTTGTATATAATCTATTTTAAACTGTCGCCTATCCTCCTACAGCTTGGACCTCACTGGTCTGGTATCATTGGGACCGGACCAGTTCTGAATTAAAGAATATCCTGGAAAAGGGGAGGTGTCCCTGTCACCTGCCACACCAGCTGGCCTCCTGCCTCTGGCCCCAACTACTACTTCCTCCCCAGCCAGGCTGTCTGTCGTGCTGCCACCCTCCCTCCCTCTCCCTATCCCCTCGGCTCCATGCTGCCATGGGCAGCTGGGATTCTCCAGCCCCTGCCTCCACGCTGCTGCAGGTGACTGGGCTTCTTTGCCCCCTGCCCTACAGTGTGCAGGCAGTTAAGGTTCCCCAGCCCCGCGCTGCTATGTGCTGCTGGGCTTCTCTGGCACCCAGACTGATGCTGCTGTGGGTGGATGTGGTTCTCCAGCCCCTAGCTCTGTGCTACTGCGGATGGTCTGAGTTCCCCAACCACACATTGTTGTGAGCTGCTGGAGTTCTATGGCCCTGGCGCCAGCCCTAGCACTGCTGTGGGGCTCCTCTGGCCACGCTGCCCCCAGCCCTGGCTGGGCTGCTGATCCTCCTCACATTAGGCTCCCAGGCTCTCTGGTCCTGCCAGACCACAGATGTTGCTGGATCAGAGAGTGTCAGATTTTACATTCCTACCTCCTACCAGTTTAAATTATAGCTATTCCACTCACTAACCTCCTCATTTTAGAGCTTCCTCTTCTAAAAGCATAGAAGACAACATCTTGGTGTGGCTCACTTTTGTGATTATTTTTTTTTTATTGTGGATCACAAAATGTTTGTTGTTTTAAAGCCTCAGCTCCAGGAGTCATATGACTCTGATAACCTTAGCTTTCATTTTAAAAAAGTAAACCTGTAGTCCTCAGGATTGTGGAGAAAAGCTTGTAAGTGTGAATCACAAAAACTCAAACATTAGAAAGCAAATACACTAAAAAATCTTGTGATTTGGGGGCTTGTCTCATGATTTTTGACTGCTTGGAACTGGGAGTACTGCACCTTGGAGATGTCTTTGATGGTACTTGATACCAGCTCTGCAATACTTTAAGGCTGCGTCTAGTCTGGCAAGTTTTTGCGCAAAAGCGGCCGCTTTTGCACAAAAGCTTGCCAGCTGTCTACACTGGCCGCTTGAATTTGCGCAAGAGCGCTGACTTTGTAATGTACAAAATCAGTGCTTCTTGTGCAAATACAATGACGCTCCCGCTCGGGCAAAAGCCCTCTTGCGCAAATGCTTTTGCAAGAGGGCCAGTATAGAAACCCAGAACTGTTTTAAAAAAGCCCGATGGCTAAAATGGCGATCGGGCTTTTTATAAGAAATCACATCTAGATTGGCCACTGATGCTTTTGCGCAAAAGCATCCGTGCCAATCTAGATGCTCTTTTCCGCAAATGCTTTTAACGGAAAAACTTTTCCGTTAAAAGCATTTGCAGAAAATCATGCCAGTCTAGACGTAGCCTAAGGGCATAGCATCTGAGCTTTACCCTAGTATATGCTGTATTCAGAGCATACAGTGATGAATAATAAATAGCATCATGTCTAGATGTACAGACTAGAGAAGGGAGAGTTAAAGGGCAAGGAAGAAGAGAAAGACAATCCTCCAAGATATCAATATTTCAGACGTGACCTACTGATTTACTTGGGAAGTTAACCTACAGTTAAGGTTGCCTGATGCTTCCCATTATAGGAAACAGTTATTAATTGTTTATAAGTTTTTGTGAAAAACCAATATCATGACACTTGCATTAAAATTGTGAGGACTGACAACATTGCAGTTGGGAAGCCTACTTGTTATAGGTAGAACAATAGCCTTGCTCTAGTGCAACCTGGAAGTTTAAGCTACAGAGTGGATTTCTATAGCCCAGGATGATTTAGTTCACTAGAAGAAGGTTGGTTTTAGAAAGAGATCTATAGATGAAAAGATTTTGTTTACTCTGGACAAAGGTTTATTCTGTTTTTTGCTTTTTTGTTTTGCTTTTGTGTTTTGTTTTGCTTTAGCTAGGAATCACAGTGCTAATCATAGTGTATGGGAATCTTTGTAACCTATATGATTTCATTTTGTATAACAACTAAAATTTACGAAAGTATATTTCTCCCTATAGCTTAATGATCAGGAGTCTTTTTTCTGCCTCCCCTGCAAGGTATCTAAGTCTACAATCCACAGTTCACAAGCATTAGAATGCTGTAACAATGATAAACTTATAAATGCAATGCATGGCTTTGTCAAATCCTCTTTTTTAAAATAGATTTTAATTAGTTCCTATGTAAAGTATTATAGTATAGCTTAGAGGAGAACATTTCTTTGTATCATCAACAGCAGCTGTTCCTTAAAACGAATTCATTTTCACTTTATATTTAATTATTTGATTTGATTTCTTTTTTAAAAATCGCAGACACTATTCAGGGTCTAATCCTCGGTATCCTGTTTCTATTGTTGATTAAAAAAACAATGTCTAGTTGCTTCATGCTGTTGTGTATGAGCCTGATTCTCATTTAGGTGATAGTAGGGGTCCCCAAACTTTTTCTGTTGCTGCCACCCTCATTAGCAAATATGGAATCCATCTCTGCTCCTCCAGGCTGATAGTTGGAACTGATAGCAGGGGGCTGAGGCCCGGAGCAAGGTTGTGGGTGAGGCTGGGAGAATGGTGGGGGTTGTTGGGGCTGGAAGCTGGGGTCCAAGAGCTGGCATTGAGGCTGGGAATGGGGCTATGGTTGGAGTGGGGGGCCGCAATCAGGAGCAGAGTCGGGAGTTAGAGCTGTGGCTGTGGTCAAAGTGGAGATGGGTAGCACTCCTTCCCCACTCGAAATGGGGCTGACTGGGGCCCCCACCAAATGTTCCGGCGCATCACCAGTTTGGTGACAGGTGCATTAAAGCAGTGTTCTGGCACTGTAAAGGACTTAAATTGGATGTAAATTATATTTGTCCATTCACATTCACTTTGTAACAGAATTCAGGATGATTAATGTAGTCACTTGCATATTTTTGAGACTTCCACTGGGCAACTGTGCACATTTAGGCACATAAATTCCTTTGAAAGTTTGTCCCCATGTCTCTTAGGCCTGATTCTGGTCTTGCTTTCACTGGTTTAACACCATAGTAATTCCATTCGCTCTAGTGGGCAGGAAGGGAATTGAGTCCTTTGCATCCTTCCCTTTTCATATTTTTTTTTCCATTTTACTTTTTTCCTTTATAATTGGTTGTGAACCAAATGATTCTTCAAGCAGGTTTATCTACTACTAGAAGATTTATTCAGCTTTGCTCAGGTCCTTAGCTTAGTGAATTTTTGTTTTGTGGAAATAGACAGACAAACTCTCTCAAATATAGAGTAGATATACTTGAGAGTCTGTCCATCTGTATTCAAGAACTCCTAAATCGTAAGAGCTAGGAATACCAAATTGGTTATACAGCTTCCTCTTACCATAACTTAAAGCAAGGGAAGGGGTTGGTTGTGCCAAGAAAACAGGATGTGCCTGGCATGGAACTGCTTCTCAAAACCATACAGAAAAGACGCAGAATTGCCTTGCAGATGAAAGGGGCCCCATCTGGGACTGCCCCAGTCCTGAGCCCGCCAAACTCTGATTCTTATGGGAACATTGCTGGCTGTTCCCCTTGAACAGGAAGCTTGAGGAAAGTGCACAGTTTCTGCATTCCTCACTCTGGCTGGGGAACTCGGGGCAGACAAACCTGGACCTGCCCCAACTGTAAGACATGCACCCTCCCCCAACTGTGCCTGCTGGAGCTGCAGTGGCCATGGAAAGGCACTTCTCACCTGGCCCCAAATTGCTGTGGTGAGTGAGGGCTGGGGTAGTCCTCTTTCCCCAGGGAGGCCTGCATACTGCACCCCTCATCTCCATCCCTGAGCAATGATTTAAATGAAGGACAAACATTCATTGAGTTATGGACCCGAGTAACACCTCGTAAATCTTCTAATACTGTTAAAAGATGTGCGCACTAGGGGTTGTACTAGAATAATTATTTTTAAAGTCACACCCCTAGACAAAATAATTATATTAGTAGAAAAACTGCATGTAGATCAGGACTTAGGTGCTCTATGCATATTTGCATAGGAAAATATATTATCTATTGCTAATCACTTGTAAAAAAAAAAAAGGCTATTACATAAATTTTGTGTATATGATCAAAATAAGACCACCACCTTCTTTTCTTTCATCTCCTTCTCCTGTTTGTAATTTTTTTCACTTTTTTACTTTGTACATTCTACCTTTTAAATTCTCTTGGGCAGGGTCTGTCTTTGTGTTGCTTATTTGTGCAATGCTCTAATTCCTGATGTGTGTTCTTAGGCACTAACGCAATAGAAACAACAGTTATAATAAGTGTAATGTATATTCTGGATTTGTATGAAAATATTTGCTCTACTGTTTCATTTTGAATAGGAGGAAACTGCTGTATATTTTTAAAATAATCCAAATGCCTTATTGTTGTGGTTGAGGGAGAACAAACCAGTGAAATCAAATGTATTGTTTTATGACTGTTCAGAATCTTCTTGCTGCTTAATATGGCTTTAGTGTTCATGAGAGGTAGAATACAAGACTTTCTTTGTTTACACTGTAAAAGAAAATCACAAGAGCAAGTGTTGATTAAACAGTCCTTTATGGTTTTTCTCTCTGTGGGTTGAACAGAAGAGTTGAGGAGAATGCATGTTTTCCCTGTATTGTGAATCCTTTGCAAGCCTGTACTGAATACAAAAAAACCTGTCAGACAGATCAGGTTTCCTACTCCTGGTAACCATTCGTAATGATCTAAGCTGACTTCAAACTGCAAGTGTGTTTGTGTGCATGCTGAACTTCAACATTATATACTTGCTGATTACAGACACTTTGCTGGGTCCTATTATTTTATTGGTTCAGTACACTTTTGCTTTGGGGTATACAGAAGATAATCTCTACAACATTGTTGCACTACTTTGCTACCACTTGAGTAATTTATTTATCCTTCATTTCTTCTGAGAGTAAGAAAAAGGATATGAATCAGAGTAAGCTTGATAAATTGAATAATAGGCTTCAGTCTGTTAGAGGTCTTTCTTTTTATTGGGAACAATACTGGGTCTACTTCTTTCTGTATACTGAAAATTGTGCAGGAAGAAATACATATTAAGATGAGGCAAATCCACTACTGGCAAAGCCATGAGCAATTAGAGAAGAGTCATTGGATTTGCATACACTTACTTAAGTGGTAAATTAGCTCCAAAATGTATCATTATTCTAATTTGGGTATTAAAAGGAATTGGGAAGGGGGGCATACTTATAACAGACTCTGTTAAAATGGAGAGAATGAGAGAATGGAAGAATAACATACTTTAGAATGCTTTCACAGATTCTTTATACACCTGTGCAGTAAAGTTTTAACTTGGCTGTTTTGGAATGTTAGTGACAAAACACATTGGATCAGATGTAAATAAAATAAGGATGTTAAATACCATTTAATTTACTAGTCGAGTAGTCGATGGAATTTCCATCGACTACTCGATAGGCACTTCCGCATTCCTCCTTTGAAATGTACAAGAGTCCCTGAGGACTCTTGTGCACTCCAAAGTGGAAGCACCCGTACGGAGCTCAGAGTCGGTGGGACTTCCTGCTGGCCCTGGGCTGCACACGGATGCCAGCTTTGAAATGCACAAGAGTCCCCAGCGGGGGCTCTTGTGCAGTTCAAAGTGGAAGTGCCCGCATGGAACCTGGGGTCAGTGCCGCTTTGAAATGCCGTGTGGAGCCGGGGCTAACTCGGGACTCCTCAGCTGATCCTGGGCTCCACGTGGCATTTCCAAGGAACCTGAGATCAGCTTTCTGTGGAAATGCAGCATGGAGTCTGGGGTCAGTTAGGAGTGCCCACCTGACCCTAGGCTCCATGTGGTGCTGCCACTTTGAAACGCTGCAGTGGTGTTTCAAACTGGCAGTGCCACACTGAGCCTGGGATCAGCTGTGCAGCGCTGTCCCTTTGAAACACTGCCACGGTGTTTCAAAGGGGCAGTTCCGCACGGAGCCCAGGGTCAGCTCCAAGCAGCGCTGCCCCTTTGAAATGCTGCCATGGGCTCCATGCAACGCATTTGCTATTAGGATTGTTGACTAGTCCTTAACATCCTTAAAATAAAACACAACAGAGTTTCAATATATTTATTTCATTTTGTAATTTATTAAAATGCTGCTATTTCTTATGAAGGTTCCCAGATTGAGAACCTCTGAACACGAAGCCTCTTTGTCCATAATACATCTAAATCCTGGGCATCAGCAAATGAGATTCCTTATACTGCAAAGGAGAAGCCTTATATTGCCCTATCAGTGTGCTTCAACTCTGACCTACATACCATCCATGAACAGAAAAAATGAAAAGGGAATATAAATGTCATTGGCTCAGCCTGTCACAAGCTAATCTATATGAACTGACCTGTAATGAAAAAAATGCACTATTGTCTGGTTTACCTTAGGTAAACAAGTCAGCTTGTTTAAATCCCTAAATCAACCTTTTCTTCTTGACAAAGAAAAAGGGGGGAAAAGGGGGGAAGGGGAAGAGAGCCAAATCATTCTTTGTCTCCCTGCATGATTTCTGTGTGTTCCAGGAATCTTTATATGTTGTGTTAACAATAATAAATTACAGAGCTGGTGGAAATTGTTTTTTTGATTAAAAAGGCCATGTTTGTGGATAATGCTTATTCCCATGGAAATATGCATTTTTTTTTCTATTGAACAAACCTGTTCTTTCATCAACGCAGAAAATGTTTGTCAACATTGTTTGAAAAACAAGAAAATCTGCATTTCCACCAAAAAATAAAATAAAAACAAAATAAAATATTAAAAAGAGAAACTTTTAACTTTGGGATAGTTCCCACACTGCCTTATTGCTGGAGTTTGGAATCTTCTTTATCCATTCCAGTAATGACTACAGAAAAGGTCTCCTTGCCCCAAATGAGACGAGAGTGAATTCTTGAACCCTGGTTTCCTTTCTAGCTGATGGCAAGCAGAGATGAAGCTCAGATTATGGGTTTGTGTGACGACATGTTTATATCCTTAAATTGTCTTGATAAATAAAGAAGGAATCAAGAACCTGCTATTTTTTTAAAGTAGTGATGATAAAAATGAATAGCTGGGAAGAAGAAACAACTTTGAGGTTGACTTCATAAGATTTATAACAAAGCAGTAAAGGACACAAACACAAATACAGTTTTGCCTGGCAGTTCATTGTGGGGACAGACCTGAAGTAGCAGGGCTTGCACTCTTTAATAATAAAAAAAAAAAAAAAAAAAAAGCTGTAGACTGCTTTTAGGTTGCAGCTCAAGCTGTTAAACCCATCCCTTTCCTATGGTTCAGTGCCCAAGCTCCAGTGTGAGATGAAAGTTTCAAAACACTGTCTTTATACAGCTATTTTTAAAGAGCTAGAACCAGCCCTGCTGGCTCTGGTCTCTCAACCTGGACTGGAAGACTTGTTCCCACTTATTCCAAAATGCAGTGTAGACGCAACCTAATAGTCTTCACTTAAGTCAGTAAGTTTACAAACTTTTTTCATATGAACAAGATCTAAAATTTTAGAGCAAGATATAACAAATATTTCCTTGGTTTCATGAGTTAAGTGAGCTTTATTGTACAAATAACTGAGCCCTATTTGTTCCCATTGAAGGTCAATGGCAAACTACTATTGATTTCAGTGGGAATGGAACTGGGTCCACTGTCTATACTGTTCCTAAAGTTTGCTGGTAGTTGGTGGTATTTTATCCGCAGTTCTGGAAGAACAGGTGGTGTTACCTGTTAAGCTTATTAGTCTGACAGAGGATTTATTTTGTCAGAAAAAGAAAGAGTCCGGTGACACTTTAAAGATTAGCACATTTATTAGAGTATAACTTTCGTGAGCTTGTTAGTCTTTAAAGTGCTGCTGAACTCTTTGTTTTTGCTGAAACAGATACTAATATGGTTACCTCTGTAATTTGTCAGAGAAATAGCTCCTAGAAATTGTTTTGGTATGGCTGAGGGAGAGACTAACACCAGAAGGGAATAGATAGGCAGGGCAAGAGCAATTTAATATTTTCTTAAAAGTATTGTAATGCATCATGTCTGCTGGAACTGCTGTTTAAAACCAGTCAATAAAGAAGATGTTAAAAATGCTATAATCTGTGATGTCTCTTATGTAAGAGACAGGAAAGAGTGCTCAGTGATCCAGAATAAGGGTGATATGTTTAGGGAAAGGCTGAATGCTTTTGTTTCCAAACCTATGCTTTCAGACACAGATGAAAAGCCATGCTGTGCTCCTTCTGAGGAAGGTTATTGTTGAAAAGAAAATTGAAGCAAGTATTCTGTATTTAGCCAAGCAAAAGATTATACTTGAAAAGAAAATTTACATATTTTGCAACTTTCGTTCTGCTGGTGAACCTTTGGAATGGAAGAAGAAATAGATAATGTCTGAAGTTTCTGACACCACTGAAAAACAGAAGCAGAATATGGCACCTTGTGAACTTTTTGTGCTTTATCCTCTTTTGGAAATATTATTTAATAATTTTTAAATTAAACCCTCAGAGCCATGGACACCAGATACAGCCAAAGGTGCTGGGGCAAATCAGGTTGTTTTAATCACTTCTCTAGAAAGAACCACTTTGGCCACTGGGCCCAGTGGCTTTCTTTCCTTACTCTGCATTGGGAACAGCAGCCATGGCAACTGAAAAGAGCTTCCTGGGGCAAATGTGGAAATCTCTTGAGGTTACTTTTCCAAAGAAATCAGCACCAGGGAAAGCGGAGAGTGAAAGTGGTAAACTAGGGTCTTCTAGTCCTGAAAGAGATGCAGGTCTCCTTCCCCCATTCACTGGGATTAGGAGAGCATATGTTCTTTCGTGAGCAACAAATCGTTTTTATAGTGTAGACAAGTTTGTAATGCCAGGAATTTCCATACTGGATCAGGCCAGAGTCCATCTGGTACAAGATCCTATCTGACAACAGTCAACACCAGATGCTTCAGAGGAAGGTATTGCAGGGTTCAAAATATTGCAGTCTTCAGGGGCTACTGCATTAAGAAAGGAAATTTGGATTTGATCAAGAATAGAAAATGAGTTCCCTAAGCAGCATCCTAGGATTTGAATTGAAACTGAAGTGTTTGAATCCGGCCCTCCCAGTTGGGAGTGGAAGAAGACTCCAGTTGCTTCCTTGCAGATATAAACCCAGCATGGTCCTATAGAACTCAGTTTAGCCAACCTCAAGAATTGTTTCAAGCTTTCATCTGCAAACATGAGTCCTGGAAACTTTTTTTTATTCATTTAACTGAAATCGGAGTCTTACATAATCATGAATACCCAAGTTTTTAAAAAAAAATCCCTACCAAATGCAACACAGGAGTTACCGTCCTTTCCCCCTTGTATAGCTGCTCAGTAGCCCCACTGTTGGCTGTGTACTTCATCGCAAATGAGTGGGGAGGGTAGCTATGGCACTGGAACAGTGCCTGCTTCCTTGCCAGGCTGTGGGATAGGAGCTTGGCTGGCTCTGCCTCAGCCTAGGGAAATGCCAGCAGATATTGGCTCTGTTTCCTACACAACCACCTAGGACAGCTCAGGAGAAGAAAAAATGAGAAGCTGAGGAACAAGAACTTGTTATGGCTCTATTCCTGATTGAGTCCCAGATGAGATCAAAGGAGCCAGTGGGTTGCTCTAATTTGCTTTAGTTGCTGTGATCCCTAAGGAACTATTCTGCCATCTGGCTGTAGCTGGAGCTCAGCATTCCTGCCGCTCCCTTTCTCCACCACTAGAAAATCATTGAGGGGAGAAAGACATTGGAGCATGCTATTCTAGCTCTGTGCCTACAATGTTTCCCCTGGGGCTGGGGGAATCGTCACCAGGGGGCTTATGGATGGTTTCCACTTTCTTTACTGCTCAAATTGTGTAAAAGGGAGCGGAATAAAAAATATTCATTACAGGCCCTTGGGGTTTTTGTTGTTGTTGAAATAATATGTTAAGTTCTCAGCCTCTTCGGCAGTGATATAATAAGCTTGACTTCAGTATGGGAAAATCTGGTTGAAACTATAGCAAAGAACAAAATTGTCAGACATGCAGATGAACTTAATTTGTTGGGGAAGAGTCCATATGATTTTTGTAAAAGGAAATTATGCCTCCTCAATCGATTATAATTCTTTGAGGAGGTCAACACGCATGTAGACGGGGGGGGATCCAGTGGTTATAGTGTACTTAGATATAGTGTACCTTCTCAAAGGCTCTCCCCAAGGGCCTGTAAACAAAATAAGCTGTCATGGGATAAGAGGGGAAGGTCCTCTCATGGACTGTTAACTGTCAAAAGATAGAAAACAAAGGGTAGGAATAAATTATTAGTTTTCAGAATAGAGTAAGGTAAATAGTGGTGTCCCATAGGACTCTGTACTGGGACCAATCCTATCCAACATTTTTATAAATGATCTGGAAAAAGGTTAACAATGAAGTGGTAAAATTTGTAGGTGATAGAAAACTGCTCAAGATAGTTAAGTCCTAGAAAGACTGTGAAGAGTACAAAAGGATCTCTTAAAACAGGGTGACTGAGCATCAAAATGGCAGATGCAATTTAATGCTGATAAATGCAAAGTAAAGCACATTGGAAAATATAATCCCAAATCTACATATAAAATGATGGGATCTAAATTAATTGTTACCGCTCAAGAAAGGGATATTGGAGTCGTTGAGAATAGTTCTCTAAAAAAATCCACTCAACGTGCAGCAACAGTCAAAAAGGAGAACAGAATGTTGAGAATCCTTAACAAAAGTATAGATAATAACACAGAAAGTATATTGCCTCTGTATAAATCCATTGTATGCCCACATCTTGAATACTTCATGCAAACTTGGTCGCCCCTTCTCAAAAAAGATATATTGGAAGTGGAAAAGGTTCAGAAAAGGGCAACAAAAATGTTCAGACGTATGGAACGTTTCCGCATGAGGACAGATTAATAAAACTGTGACTTTTCAGCTTGGAAAATTGATGATTAAGGGGATATGTTTGAGGTCCATAAAAATCATCAGTGGTGTAGAAAAAACTGATAAGGAAGTATAGGTTGAGCCTCCTAAATCTGGGACACTCTAGTCTGGCATCATCCGTGCCTCAACAGGATCATGGATGTTGCTGAACCGGAAAGCCCCAGCGTCTGGGAGTGCGAACCAGCTGGGAGTCCCCATTTCCAGGCCAGCAGAGCAGTAGTGGAACAGGCGAGTGCTGTCCCCAGAGAGTCCTAGGTGGCCAGAGACTGGAGACCAGTGGCATTGTACTAGAGCAGAGCCAGCTGCAGGGAGGGAAAGCGTCCTGGGAGGCCAGTGGCCTGGGACCTCCCCGATCAGGCAAATTTCCTTTTTTGGGATGGGTCAGGTTCTGAGGGTGCCAGATCAGGGAGATCCAACCTGTACTATTTACTCTTTCTCATAACACAAGAACTAGGGGTCCTCAAATGAAATCAGTAGGCAGCATGTTTAAAACAAACAAAAGGAAGTATTTCTTCACACAATGCACAGTCAACCTGTGGAACTCTTTGCTAGAGGATGTTGTGAAGGCCAAAACATTAGTAGGGTTCAAAAAAGAACTAGTTGTGTTCATAGAGGATTGGCCAAAAAGTGGTTGTTAGCTAGGATGGGTCCCTAGGCTCTGTTTGCCAGAAGCTGGGAATAAGTGATAGGGGATGGATCACTTGATGATTACCTGTTCATTTCCTCTGAGATACTTGCCATTGACCACTTTTGGAAGACACGATACTGGGTAGATGGACCTTTCATCTGATTCTATACAGGCATTCTTATGACACCACTGTTGAAGACTATCCAGCATTGCACTTTCTGTTGTGTACTAATCATGAATGCACTTCTGTAGTGCCCACGCTGTCTAGGACAGATTCATTCCTGGTGTGTAACTCACCAGGGATGAATCTGAGATAATGCCCTATTTCATGAGTAGGAGATACATTATTACTTTAATAATGCTTTGTTCTGAATAGCATGGCAGAGAATCAAATGCAGGGCATAAAAGACAACAAAGCAGCAGTATTAAAAGGCTGTCTAGTGGGAAAGTGGATTATTTTAATAATTTGGTACTTCGTTGTCAAATTTCGAGGATGGCAGCTCTTTGTTCTATCTTATATTTAAAAATTATTTTTGTGGGGCATACTCTTTTTTTTAGTAGGATGTAGTGATTAAAGCAACTTTGCTTTTACACTGGTTTTCTTATAACTGGACCAATATTAGCAGTAGACTTAAATTCATATAACTTTGTCCGCTATGTTCTAAATTCTTCCTTTGTTTCTGTTACAGAAGATCACAATGAAGCTTGTTGTCTACTAACTGAGCTAATTATTTCATTCCTTCATTCTGATCAAAAGAACTTCCATGAAATTCTATACCGTGTCCCCTCAGACTCACATTTTTTTGAGGGTTACATTTGTGTGGTAGGTTTAGGAACCTGAAGCCTGATCTATACTTTTCTAGAGTAATAGTTCCTAACACATGCAGCCCATTAGGTGGTAAAACCTTTGGAAGCAGTATTGCAGACTCGTCTCAGGCAAGTCTCGGGTGTTTGTAGCACCCTGTCTTAGAGCCCTTTTAGTAAAATGTCTGAGCCCTGTATACATTTCAGACTTCACCTGTGATACAGTTTGTACCTCCCACAACCGGAACTTTTTAGTCTGGCAACATCCATGGTCCTACTGGCTGCAGCCCATGGCAGTGTGATCTGGGTTGCAGCCTGTAGCAGCGGGACCGGGGCTGGAGCCTCTGGCAGCTCACTGCAGCCTGCAGTAAGGGCCAAGGCCGCAGCAGTGTGGCCTGAGCCCGTGGCAGCCCAGCAGGCAGTCTAGCTGGGGCCACAGGCCAGCGGCAGTGGGGCGCTCACCCTAGAAGGACCAGCAGTAGTGAGGGCTGGAGGCAGGGGTGCCAGCTGCTGCAACAGAGCCTGCAGCACTGAGGGCCAACAGGCTGGGGAGTGGGAGGGCTGGTGGCAGGGGACTTCTTCAGGTCTGGCAAATTCCCTTGTTTGGGGCCGGTCAGGTGCCTGACCAGGGAGCTCCCACTTGTACCGCTTGTGGAGTTTCACCCTTTGGGAATTCATGTTCTGAAAATCCTGGAGTAGACACAGTCTTAAGGCGTTATAATGGCATTGCTGCAGAGATCAATGCAAACAAAGTGTCTTCTGAACATGAATGCAGTTTCACAGTTTCTGATTCAGATTATTGCATGGAACTTCAGACTGAGTTTGCACCACTGTTTTAGGTTTAAAATGCTTCATTTGTATGCATCAAGAAAAGCTTTTTCTCTGTCTTCTCAATCTGTTCTTCATACTAGAAGACTTCCCCTTGCAAATATTGGGTAATTCCATATTGCCTTAGGTTCAGTTGGCTCACAGAAGGTGTGGCTCCCTGTCTTTCCTCATCTGAACCTATCCTTTTCATATTGCCTCATACAATAGAAGCCTGTTGTCAGCAAGAAGATAGTTTATAATCCAGTTAATCAAAGTAGTTACTTTGCGGATTATGTAGGTCTTCATCCAAATGGTTCTCAAAAGGTGTTGCCAGAAACTCGGCTGGTTTAAAATTGTACTGACACCACCTATATAATCTCCCAACCAATTTTGAAGTCTGGTGTTTTAAACAATGTAATAGTAGATCTAGAAGTCTGTTTAAACATAGCCTGTCTGAATGAATTTTCAGAATTTTCAGCATTTAAAACATTCTTTGCAAGTTTTCTAATTGGTTTGACATGAATGATGACTACTCATTGAAAACAATGCGCTGAAAGTGAACAGAAATGACCTACTGTAATTATACCTTTCATAATCTTTTTATTTCTTCCCTGTGATGGGAGGTGAAAGGAAAATGTGGTAATATTAATAAATCTATTAATTATAAACATGCACAGTGAAAATAACATTTTTTTGCTGAGTAAATTTGCTGTGGGTAAATAGTATAAAGTAAAAATGTAGTAATTATGCCGATGTGATTTTGGTAATGTAAAAGTACAAATAATGTTTAGTGTTATTTTGAAGATGTTTACCTGATTGTTTTGTGTTGTTGGAATTATGTCTAGAGTACATGTTTTCTCAATTTAGACTAGGGATGTAAATGGGTAACCGGTTAACTAGTTACCAGGTCGGTCAGAGCAGCCACGATGCAGTGGGATCTGCCTAGCCTGGCCTGGCCAGAGCAGCATCCCTGCTCTCTGTACCAGCCCGGCTGGGCTCATTGCTTGCAGCATACCATGGCAGGTTGGATAACCAGTTTAATATATAGTTTAACTGGTTAACATTTAAAAAAGGATTTTACATTTCTAATTTAGACAAGGATTCTGTGTGTACGAAGCAGGTGTAAACTTTTTATGGGCATGCATAAAATTACTGAATTTTATGTCTCTCTCTTTCTTTAATGTTGTTCCTTTGATCTGATAAGATCAGTGGCTAGTAGCTGAAAATTTATCTTGCAATGTACAGTAGAGTTACACCAATTGTATTTTGGCAATCTTAGATTTCATGGACTCTGGTCAGTTATAGTCAGGCCAACCTCATTTATTTTTCTTTTTATCTTGTAAGGAATTATTATGCCTGTGCGAGACACTTATCATTGAGAAGATTGCTATAAATCAGACATCTTAGAAACAACAGCTCCTCTCAGACAAAAGGATCACTAATTTTTGTGGGTAATTAGAGAGTCTGAACTTTCTTCCAAAGGAGTTCCATTCCATTCAAAGAAATGCAGTTTGAAGAATTACTACTGGACCAATGCTGGGTTTTTTTATGCTTGAATGAATAGTTAAATTATCTGGAGACTGGATAAGTTAAATACATGTTTTAACTTTTGTACCTGTAAAAGGCTATTATTGCCTTGAGATTAACATGTGGGACTTTAATTACAGGGACAAAGTCAGTTTGAAAAATTTTCTGTTTGAAAATGTATGGTTGCTATATACGCATAACACCTAAGGTTGTAATAGCTGAAAGAATTAGCAAAAATACTTGTTTTTACCTGTTTCTTTACTTTGTACATGGCAGCATTTTCACACATAGCCAATTCTTACTGGTTTTCCTTTATACAAGTCAGGTAGGGCCTGATCCAAAACCTGTTGAAGTTAATGGAAATCTGTCCCTTGACTTCAGTAGGTTTTGGATCAGGCCCATTGTCAATTACTTCTTTTTCAAAACATATTTAGAAGCACCAGCAAGAGAGCAAAAAAACCTTTTGTTACAAATTCTTCAAAGGAATTAAAAAAACCTCATGCTGTAGTATGTAAAAGTAGCTCTACCAGAAATTGGAATTAAAAAAAAAATTAGTTTCCAAATGTTCAGATTGTCAGTCCTTTTAATTTCAAGAGAAATAATGCATGTGCATTAAAAGGAGATATAGATATAGATAAGTATACAAACCTCTCCTCCTCCTCCCCCCCCAAAAATTGTCTGTGTTAATCATTGTGGATAAAAGGCTAATCAAGTTGTAATAAATTGTATTTCATAGGAAAAAGCAACATTGAATACTACGTTAGGTTATTATACTTTCGAACAGGGATGGGCAAATACTAATTCATGGGCCAGATCCGGTCTGCCAGGATTAGTCCCTGGTGGGCCCCCACACCATCGTATTTACCTGCGTCCCCACAGGTATGGGGGAATCATAGATCCCGTTGGCTGCAGATCACTGTTCCTAGCCAGTGGGAGGGTACCAACTAAGGATGTAAAAGACTAGTTGACTAGTCGACTATCCAATAAGCATTTGCCCCCAGCAGTGGCTTTTGTACATTTCAAAGGAGGAATGCGGAAGTGCCTGTCGACTACTCAATGGAAATTCCGTCGACTAGTTAATTAACTGCATTTTAACATCCTTGGTACCAGCACCTGTACCAGTGGAGGTGCAGGTAAATATAGCAGCAGCCGCCCACCAGAGGCTAACTCTGGTGAACCGCCACCGTTTTATTGCCCTGCTTTAGAATGTATTAAAGCCAAGAAAAATTCCATTGTTGGGTGTTTAAATCTGAAAAAAAATCTTAGAATTAGGGTTTTAAGAGAGAAGAAAAAATATCACATTTTAGACTCTTTATCAGACAATGTAAATCAAGTCTTTCCAGAGAGTATATGTTCTGATTTTAATGGCTTATTTTCTTCTTTTGTGTTGCTTTTCAGTTTTTGCACTGAACTTGTAATTTAAATCATGGAGATTTTAAGTGGCCCAGAATTAGTAGTCTTCATAAAGTTTGATTTATAAGTTTATTTTCCTTAGCTATACTTCATCTTTGTCAAACGTTTCATTTTTCTGTTTAGTGATTTTTGTTATAAAAATGGTATTTTTATGGGGTTGTTTTATACTGGGTATTGGCATAAGGACAGAATTGGTTAGCCTAGATTTGTTTTAGTAAACTAATAAGTATTCCAAATATTCCCCCTTTTGTGAAAAGAAATAAGGCACACATTTTTAAAGGTATTTAGTCACTGGCACTCAATTTTGTAACACCTGAATTAGTTGTTACATCTTGGACCTCTCTGGTCCGGCACCTTTGGGACCTGACTGGTCCTGAATGAAGGAATTTGTTGGACCAGAGGAGGGGACCTGATAGCAGGTCCCCAGGCCACCTTTCCTCCCCACTGCCAACCCCAGCTGGTCCCCCTGCTGGGCTGCCATGCCGCTGCAGCCCTGGAAGCCTGTACTGCCCTGGCCCCAGCCCTGATACTGCGCCTGTCGCATCTCTGGCCCTGGCCCTGGCCCCACTGCCGCAACTCCATGTCCTTGGCCCTGCTACTGGGGCTGCTGTGGCCCCTGCCAGACCACGGATGTTGCTGGATGAGGGAGTCCCGGTTTTGGGAAGTCCCAACCTGTACAATGATTAGCACTTTAAAAAATATCTTTAAAAATCTGGGCTTTAGGGCTCCAGGTGGGAGTTGTGACAGTTCAGATACTGGACTGGGTTTTCTTCCTGCCACAAATAAACTTACACGAAGAGTGTGTGTGTGTGTGTGTGTGTGTGTGTGTATCCGTGTGTCCTCGTAGAGAGCCCTATTCTACTCCCATTGGCTTCCTGATTGGAGTTTCCAACTAATCATTCCGGGGGGGGGAGTAGGAAAGCCAGGTTGTGTTGTGCTGTGTTCATTCATATGCACACACACATCTTGACTAGAAAGATTCTGAGTTGCAAAGTTTGGATACAGATCAGAACTTTCCAAAAGTTCCAGGGACTTGGGGAGGGTGATGCGTCTTAGATTTGATTTTTGTGGTTTTATTCAGGTTTTATGAGAGTAATAATGGCTGTGTGAAGTCAAAAAAACGAAATCTGTTACAGCCCCTCATTCTTGACAGATTTGGTTGAGCATCATAATGATGGAAATAATCTGTCCTGACATGACCTGCAGGGTGCCTGGTTTGGCTCAGTAGAATTTGATAGTTTGCTGATGAAGCCATAAATTAATAAAATGCTTTGTCAGTTTTAAAAGTGAAAAGACTATAGTGCAAAAATTAATTTTTAAATAAAACTCAACAGCACAACTAGAGTTCAGTTTCAAAGCATTCCTTGTTTCTGTAGGCTATGCTTCCACTTATCGACATGCCAGTAATTCTCTTTAAATTCTTTCTTCCACCCCTTATTTGGCAACACGAACTGCCAGAGAATGTTCACTTCCAGTCTGCAAATCAGTTCTTACAAATTGCTTTGCCCCGTGCTCTGGATGTGAAATCCCATCCATTTTATCCTCCCATTACCCTATTCGCTACTTGTATGGAGGAAGATAAGATCTGAGGGAGATCTTGCCTGATACAAGAAATTTGAGTGAATATGATGGGGGATATAAAACCAAGCCAACTTGCATTTCTTGGATTTAATATTAATGGGAATATATTCTTAATCAGAGTTAGGCTCTTACTTAGAGGAAAATATATCCATAATGTTTAAGCCATTATTCCAGTGCTTGTCAACCTTTTATTTTTGGACCTCCCTCTGTGATAAATTGATGCCGGGGGAGATTCTTCCCCATTTCTCCTAATGTCATGCCCTAATGCAGTTACCTCGCTCTTTTTAGTCCATGTCTCCCAGTCTTTTTTTTTCTTCTGTTTTTACCCACTTTTTTGTTTGTTTGTTTGATTTTTGCTCCTCCCTCCCCACTGGTTGCTCTTGCTCTATAACCTCATTCAGCAGAAGGTTACACATTTCTCAAAATCATCCATTTGTGTTCTGCAGGGGTAGGGATCCATCATTTCACAGCTGAAATAAATGCTGTAAGGTCAGACCAAAGGTCGGGCTGTTGAGCTGCTTCCTGAATGTGTATGCACAAGCAGCAGTAAACAAAAGTTGCCTTAAAAACCCAACTGCACAGTTGAAATCCCTTTCTGTCGCTGGCTCAGTAACATTGTAAATAAGTAGCAGTTACTATGTATTTATTTTTATTATGTAGTATATCTGCAACTGAGAGACACTGCAGGGCTGGCTATAAGTTCAAGCAATTGCTTGGGGCTTTGTGCATCTGGGAAACTGATGTTTTGGAACATCTTGGTCTTTGCTGCTTGACAGGGGAACCAGCCAAGAGGCATTTGTAGCTTATTTTTAGAGCCCTGCAAATCTGGGGGTATGTGCTTCATATCTTTGGACCATTTGTGCAGATAGTGGATTGGGTACAGATACAACTGCCCAGGGCTGTACTCACCAGTGGCGTCTGGCCCTTGGCGTTCAGCTTGGACAGCCCCTGATGTGCGGGGTACTCTGTATCGGTGGTCAGCAGCCAGTGTCTGGGGCTGGTCAGAGTCTGGTCTATCCAGCAATTTAGACCCCTCAGGCAGTCCCATCGTCCCCACCATGGCCCAGCCCAGCAGCACCGGGCATACTCCCAATCCTGGGCCCCGCCCACGAGCTCTTGGGTAGCAGGACCTGCCCTTGTCTATGGGGATTGGAGTGGCTGGGGTACCCTACCCCACTGTTGTATTGTGACGCAGCGCACACTGATACCATCGCGTGCTCTCACTTGCGAGCCCTTAGGAGCAGCATGTGCATTGCTCCTTCCCCCAGCCCTTTCCTCCATGCCACTCTTGTCCTTGAGACTTCACCCCCACACCGGCCTTTACTCCAAAGTCTCCACCATTATACTGTTTCCTCAAGATCTTGCATCCCACGTGCTCCCTCATCCCATCCCTGTTGCTGGCCCTTGTGAGAGAGGTAAAAGACAACTAACAGATCATGGTTTGGATTATGGATTGATATGATGGATGTGGATCAATGCAGATACACATTTTTGTATCCATGCAGGGCTCTACTTGTTTCCCTCCCCTTTCTAGCAGCTGGTATCTCACTGGTAGAGTTGGGGACTTGGCTTTTTGTGCATACTAGGGATGTTACAAAGCAGTTATTTTAATAAACGTGTAATCGCTAAATTTCTTAGCAGTTAAACGGTTACTCAATGCCTCCCCTGGGGCTGGCAGCCAGTGCGCTTCCAGCTCCACTCCCGGGGAGCCCTCTGCCACCCTGCACGGCTGCTTCTGATACAGAGTAAGGATGTTAACTACTGAGTAATTTACTAGTTGAGCAGTCGATGGAATTTCAAAGCGTTCAAAGGGGCAGCACTGTATGGAACCCAGGATCAGCTCCATGTGGCGCTGCCACTTTGAAGTACCCTCTCTCCTCCCCTCTTGCTGCCGCTATCTGATAGAGGCAGCAAGGGAGGGCGTATCGACTAGTCGACTCGACTATCTGATAAGCATTTGTTTATCGGATAGTCGACTAGTCCTTAACATCCTTAATACAGAGTCAGCAGCGCAGGGTGACAGATGGGCTCTCTGTATAGACTGGCTCTCATCTGCCGTACTGCGCTGTTGCCTCTGTATCAGAGGCAGCAGCACGGGGTGGCATACTGCCTCTGTATGTTCTTCATTGAAAACTCGGACCAGAGGCTGGGAGTGAGCCAGCCTGTTGGTCCAATTTTTAAATGCAGAACGCGCGTGTGTATGTGGTGTTGCGGTTAACTGGGGCTGTTAACAGATAAGCAAATGTTTATTGGTTAAATGGTTAGCTGACTAGCCCTAGTGCATAGTCTGAATTTTAGGCTCTTCATAACACTCAATACCGATTTATTCAGAACAAGAATTATTAGTATAAAATAATTGAAAACAGGAAAAGTGTTTTGCACACCAGTCTTGCAGCCCAAAGTGTTCAGAAGTGGCAGATTCAACAAATGAACATATGTCTGAACTGCTGCTTCTCACCCTCTGCATCTGTTTTTGCTGTGTTAAAAAAAAGTGATGTAATTTGCTGTATTAGGAATTTTAATTGTTTGAAAGTAATTCAGAACTGATGCCAACTTTAAAAAAAATGGATAAATCTGTTTGGAACTGTGCAACTGTAAAATCTATCTCCATTATTAAAATACATAAATTAATAAACTCACTGTGATATAGTCTTTGGAGGGCCAGGTTATCTAGTGGGTACAACACCCAGGATCCAGCCTTGCTTCCCAATGGGAAAGCCTTTCAGTCCAGTTCCTCACCTGTGTTTGGGCTTTGGGAACCCAAGGTGAACCTATATCCTTGCCCTGTTCCTATCAGAGAGATATATGGGTTATTAATAGGAAAACTAACATTGTAACTGTTCCATGACTCAAAACAAACTTTTCAAACCTGTCAAGGAATACTGTGATCTTAACCCTTTTGTGGGCAGCATTCCTTGATGCTATTTCCTTTCAGTTTGTCAGCGAATTTTGACTCTTGACAACAAAGCTTGAGAGCAGAAAATGGTTATACACAGGGCTTAAATTTGGGGAGCCATCCAGAGCAGAGCTCTCTGGTTAATATTTTTAACCTCTCTGGAATTTTTACAGCATGCTGGGATGTGGGGGAGCATGAAGTTTTGGGGAAATACTCTAAAAGTTCAAGCCCTGCTTATGTATTTTCATCCAGATTTGCTGCCTTCTACAATTTTCCAAGGCAGAGTATCAGAATTATTCTAATTAGTGAGGACAAAACCATGAATCACAAAATCTTCAATGGATGGGGATGAAACTTTTGTACCTCTTACTGCAGATGGCTGCTGGGCCCAGTATTGTTTGTTAACCCCTTTGGGCTCATTGTGGGATTTGCATACCCTGTCATTCTCACTTTGAAGATATTTGTCATAATTACATTTTTAAAAATATAAATAAACTTTTAATGAATTGATGCTCAACACAAATACACTCTGGATCTCACAGTGCAGCTACCACCACGGATTCATGTGGGAGCAGTGGCATTAGCACCAAGGGTGCCCCTCAAGATACAGTGCCTCAGAATGAAGACATTAGGATCCCCATTAGTCCTGGATCCTCACACATCCCTTTTGCTCTTGGGCCCCATTGCACCTCTCCACTCAGCCCTGCATGTCCTCCAAAGTGCTGCTCAGCCCCCCTGCCTCTCTTTGCCACTCCCAGTTCCTTAGTAGCATATAAAGCTACCAAAACTCAGTTTCTCATGTAGTACTCACCCCTCATAACCCTTGCTGTTCCTCCTGGATGGCTCTTGTTTCTTTGAAAAGGGAAGCTGGTAAGCTGACTTTTGACATCCATCATCTACTCCTGGAATAGATCAAATCATTCATGACAGATAACTCTTTGAAGTCTGTCTTAAAAGTTCAGAAGTGCTCCATGTCTGACTCGGGGTGTGTGTATGTGTGTAGTTTGTGAGGTCTATGGTTCTTCACCTACACAGAACCAAAAAATATGAGTCAAAGAGGATAAAATTTCAGAATGGGACCATTTTTCATCTGAAGAAGTTAGTATTTTTCTGAGGGAAGGGAAAGGAAAATTAAACTATCCCCTGAAGGTTATTGTGCCAAATTTTGACATAAAATTAATTAGCAAAGTGTGATGGGTGTTACTCTTGCTCTGATAAATAATTTCAACACAACCTTAAACTGCCAGCTGGAAACACTGCTACTGCTTATATCATATAAATCTTCTTAACTACAGGCTGACTTTTGCTAGCTTATTCCATATCTATAAACCTAAAAGGGCCCTTCGAAAGCTAAGTACTTAAGGATTGTCAGTCATCTACTTTCAGAGGGAGCTATATTGGAATGCTCTTTTATACTTGAAATGAAATTACTCTTTTCTTCTGCTGCTGTCAACTTGGTTTAGCTATTTTATCTTTATTTCTTTTTATATATAATGAAGTCAAGGGCCTCTAGTTATCTACTGACATCACAGTTGCAACTGAATAAAAAAATCACTTCCCCAGCCCGGTAAAGTTTTTCCTTGCTCATTAGAAGGCAGGGCAGGCTTTTTATCCAGCAACATTACTTTCTTGCTATAAACATAACCATTTTTATAAATAACTGTGGAATGAGGTATATTATATCAGTGGTTCTCAATCTTTTTTACCCAAGGAGCACTAAACCTAAATAGAAATCTGTGGACCTTCAAGTCCTGCTCCTTGTTATGTTTTATTTCTTTGACATTACTTTGCCACAGGTATTACTAGAGAGAAATTATTATTTGAAGAGGTCAACCCCCCCGCAGCAAATTAAAATATTGACATATTATGTATACTAATGCAATCCTTGTGCTTGTTTGGCAGTACACAACTTGTTCAGTTGAGGAGCAATTTCAGTTAGGCAGGTGTAAGGGTCATCTTCAGCATTCATTCTTGAGTGATGTTTGCTGAGTATCCATTTTCAAAAAGGAAAGTCGTAGGAAATAGAGGGAGGTCTTGCAGAGTGGGGTTAGCCAGTTCAGGAAATTCATCAGATACTTGCAACCAGAATTGAGCAATTGGCATGGTTTCATGGGCACATTTCATATCACTGTGGTTTGTCAGCTCAATACAATTATCCTCCTCTTTAGGAATTATCTCAAGCAATTCTACATCAGTAAATAAATAGTGATTTATGATCCACATCATTTCAGTATGACTTACCATGTCATTGAAGCATATTCCTACCTTGTAAACAAGGTAATGCACGCGCTCTGTCATAAAAGCACATAAAGTGAGGTGGCCCACCTAGACTTTGTTAAAGTTCAAAAATTCCTGATGGAGCAGAAACATTCTCACGTTCCCTTTGTGCTCTCCTTTCTGCCACACATCCAATTTCTCCACAAATGCAATCACTTTGACAGCATAACAAGAGTAGACTAGTGCTCTGGTACGCTAATATTAAGTTGATTCAGGTGATCAAACATATCATCAGCAATGTAAGCAAACCAGTGCTCCTCTGAGAATCCACCTGCTGATTTGTATGTTTTCTCTTCCAAAAATACTGTCAGAGACTCAAAAAGTTCAAAAATGTGATTGAAAACATTTCCCTTGGAAAGCTGCTGACCTCAATTTGCAGGAGAGGGTTATGATGCAATTCATCCATTTCTGTACACATTGCAGAAAAATATGTGCATTCAAAATGGGTGTGCTTTGATAAAGCTAACCAGTTTCATTGTCCTGTGAAATACGTTTTTCAGGTCATCTGATATCTTCCTCATGACTAAATTCTCTCTGTGAAGCGCACAGATGCATTACTTTTGTGAATGATGTAACGTGTGTGTGGGGTTTTTCAACATTGTTATGCCTCCCCCTCGTTGCAGCAGCACTGCCCATGCACACACTATAGCACTGTGTAGCCTACTAACTGTTACCTGCCTTATTTCGGCCTACTAAAATGATATTCGCTTTGTTTTAGTTAATTAATAGCTTTCTTATTTCATTTTTGTTTTTCCTTTATATAGATTTAAATGTGCTGGTAATGCAAGGGGCCTGCAGAATTCATTTTCTGTAAGATGGCTTAAAGCAGTAGATAATCAGTGAAATACTTGTTTTTAATTTTCCATAAAGGGGTGAAGCAAGAGTTTGTGGTTGGCGCAAGAGTTTATCTTTTGAATCCTGCCTGGCGGTAACGGCCATTTCGAATTTCCTGTGTAATCACAACAGATGGAGGCCTGTAGATTGCAACCTCCCGCGCTTTCTCTGTGGTTTCGGGAAATTATCCAAGAAAACATCAGTCATTCGTAATAAATATTCATAAGCAGGGCTCAACAATCTATTGAATCTACTCGCCACCGTTTACCGGTGGCGCGCACATGCGCAATGCGGCTCTCGCGCATGCGCAGTGCGGGGCTGGCTAGCGGCTTTCACCGTGGTTCATCAAGCCCTGTTCGGAAGAAATCTTCGGGTATCTTATAATCAAAGATGGTACCCTCAGAAATCTTAAGGTGCTAGGCCCAGTTATGGAAAAGGGGTGGTATATACAGCACACTTTGGCGCCAAAACGAGTATTTAAGCCTAGGAATTTGGGCGATCGGGGCTGCTGGACCAACATCGCTGAAAAGCAGTCCACTCTGGAGTGTTATTTTGTCAGGTCAGAGGAAACTGAATACTTACATCTATCTTTTTTTTTTTTTTTTTTATAACTGCTTTCTCATTTTCTTAATTTTGCTTAAGTTTGCTTTTAGGAATCCTACTAACACTTGCTCCCAGGTCTTCCAGGGGAAGGGAAGCCACCCTTCTCCATCCAATCTTGGGGTCCTTGTGTGTGTAGGAATTATTATTATTATTATTATTACTCTTTGTACACTTAGATAAATTTTAATTTGATTGCGTTAATGACATCTTGGGAAGGAATTCAAGTGATTTGTGTTCTTACTGCTGTTTTTGTCGTGATAAGCATTATCGTTATTCCATTTTCAATAAAGCTGTTTTCTATTTCATTCCCTGAGATAGTGTGGTTGCTGTTGGTCACCTGCCGGCCCTCAAGAGAGGGAACCTTGCGGTTCCACTGAACTGTAACCTGGGATAGAGGACAAACCTAGATCTTTTCTTGATCCCATTGGCGAGCCTTACCCAACCAAATTTTACTGAAACTCCTTCTCAGGCTATATAACTGCTTAGACGGTTGCTCATTATGACATTATCCGGTGTGACGTAGCGTGGGTACCTTGCTGGTTGCTAGGCTTGGGTTGTGAGTGACCTCCACTGGCTGCTGTCTGCAGCACAGCCCAGCAGGGCAGGGGATGAGTCATTATGCAAAGGGGGCTGACCAGTTATCTCCCAGGGAGCGGAACAATGGGAAGAAGGGGAGTGGAGCCCTGGCTGGGGGCAGGGCTGGAAGTGAGTTAGTTAGGTTTCTGGCTGGGATCATGGAGGAAGCAGCCTAGGCAACGGGCTGGGATTTAGGGGCCCAGGCTCCCCCATCTCAAGGGGGGCTGAGGCATCCTAGGCCTGCCCTGTAACCAGATTACATCTGTGCTGTGCTGTATCCTGGAGAAGCAATAAACTCCCTCTATTCTACTGGCTGGTGGAGTCTGTCTGTCTGCCATTACGGAGGTGCAGGGGACGGGAAAACCCCAACGTACCGTCACACCCGGACACTTAAAAATCTCATCACTTGTGGTTTTTGTCAGGATTGATCTGCAAAACTGCGTTTCTTCTGATCCAGATGTATCAAATGTAAACCAACAGTTGAAACTTTGAATTTATTAGCAGCTTCATCCCCGAACATTTCACTGCATGTCAATTGCAGCTAGCATCAATAAAATTTCAGCGGTTGTATGTGATTTTCTGTTTTTACCAATTCTAATTTCACCTCTCTATAGGGATGTAAGTGACTAGTGACTCGACTATTTGCTTCCCCCACTCCTTGTTGCCTCTATCAGAGAGAGGTAACAAAGGGGGAGGAGCACGTACCAGTGCTGGTGGGAGCCGGGTTAAAAGCCAGTTTCCCCCCAGCACCATCTCCGCGGGGGGCAGGGGAGGCAGAGGTGTAGCAGGGACCTGTTGGCTCTTAATATATTTTAAAAGCACAAACACAGCAGGGGGGACCAGGCATGAGCCAAGACTCAGCTGTCCTAGCTTGCACCTGGTTCCCCCCTCCCCCTGCGCTTCAGCATTTTACATGTGTTAAGAGCCTAGCGGCTCTTAATACATTTAAAAGGCAGAGTCACAGCAGGGTTAGCTCCTGGGGCCAGGAGCTAACCCCGCTGAGACTCTGCAGTTCCCCCCCTTATCAACTAATGGACAAGTTGATGGAAATTCCATTTACCAGTTGATTAGCTGATTAAATGCCATTTAACATCCCTACCTCTCTAGGAGGCTTTGAGAGCCTTCTCTTCTACGGTTGACACCGTTTGTATAGAATTTTTTTTTTTAATTAAGGAATTCTGCTTCCTTTCAAAACACTCCACTGTCTTGCCAATGCTTTCTGTATGCAGAGACCTTATAGATTGATCTTCCCTGTAAGTCATGTTTTCCAAACTCCTCATCATTCTTGTAGTCTCTTCCAATTTTCAACATCTTTTTTAAATATGGACAGTGAAGTGGGACACATTTCATTAATGGCCTAATGTGTATATTTTCTGCTTTTATCTCCATTACGTTAACTCTTTTAGGGAGCTCATATTCAGTGATTACCTGCCAGGACTTCTGAGTCCTTTTCAGTGTCACCTCTTTCCAGGATAGAAACCCCTATCTTGCAAGTGTAATCTGCATTCTTTGTTTCTAGTTGTATAATCTTGCATTTGGCCAGGATTGAAACATGAGTTAAAATGAGCCCATCTTACTAAACAGTACAGTTTACCTGTGTCCATTGTTATTTACCAATCCAGCAATTTTTGTCATCTGCACATTTTTCCAGCAGTGGTTTTATATATTTTTTCCACATTGTTCAAGATATTGAATAGCATAAAGTCAAGAACAGATTCCTGCAGGATCCCTCTAGAAATATCCTCTTTGTATGGCATTTCCCCACTTCTTATTACATCTGTTGGACTATCAATCGACCAACTTTTCATGCATGTAATGTGGGCTATGTTGATTTTATATAGTGCTAATTTTTAATCGTGATTAAGAGCAGCGTCACTTTTTCACGGCAAGAAGAACTACAAGTATACCTCATTTCAGCTGAACCAAGTACATAGTTTGGGGCAGCAAGGGAGGAATTAGATCATCTCAGAATGCCCTTTAGCCTGGTTAAATCAAGTTAGTGATTCCTACCACCTCTAATAAATCAAAACGGGGGAGAGAGACAGCAGTGAAAATAACTTAAAATTTCTTGCAGGTACTGTCCTTTTGCAACCGGTCCCTGCTAGCTCTTTAAATAGCTCCCTGCTGGCTTTTGTCAGAGCTCAGCCAGCTCTTACCAGAGCTGTGCACCACGGCGCGCCCACCCACTTACTTTCACCTCTGGAGAGAGAAATGTGTGGTGCATTGAGCTGAAGCATAATGAAGTACCTTACCAAGCCCTTCCCAGCAACTCACTGTTGGTGAGGTTCAATGGACAGGAGTCCATTATGTACTTATGTAATAATTACTTTTGAGGAAAAAAGTTGTCTTCTATTGCCTTGAATAAAAATATCATTTTTCAGTTGTACAGTACTTATCTGATTCAAAAGTGTAACATTTAGTGAGTATATGGTAAAAGGAATAAAAAAACACCACTTTAATTTGAATAAATGCATTACAAAAATCATGCTGGAAGTTGACAGTACCAGAGAGAAGACACAAATATTCGTTTTATTATTTCAGTCTATATAGTCTTAAAATACTTTGAATATCTTTCAGCATCTTTTATAGTTACCTAATTTATATTTGAAACTCCTTCAGTCTGTCACTTTTTTTTTTTCTGTTGCACTCTTTTCTGTGCTGGTTTCAACACAGTTTCTAATGAAAATCCCTTTTTTGTACACAATGTCCATGTTAAAGGTCTGAGATATTTCCTGGCCTTTGAGCATTGGAGATTTGATGAAAATATTTTATATCCTATGTATGTGCAGATGCTGGAATATAATTCCTTATTTAACACACGTTAGAAAATTACAGAGAGCTGGGGGCTATGCTCCTTGCTCGCTACCCTTTCCCCCCTCCTGGCTGCCGAGGTTGCGCCATCTTGGCTCTTCGCCCTGCTCCTGGCCACAGGGGATGGCTGAATTGAGGCTGTAGCGTTGCAGCTCTGGCTCTTCACCTGGCCGCGGCAAGGAGAAGGCTGGGCTGAGGTCATAGCGTGGACAACCCGACCCTCTACATGGCTCCTGGAATGGCCAGGTTGGGAGTAGGTGGGGCTTGGCTCCTGTGGACGCAGATGACGTGATGATGTCATTCTGTCATCCCGCAGGAATTTTTTTTTTTATGTATAGAGAGAGAGATTAGAAACAAGAGCTAATGTCCTTATTTGAGTTCTATAATTGTTTCTCATGGCTATCTCATAGCCAGTGCATTTTGGACTAACTTTATAGTGTGAGAAGTCTGTTAAGACTGACTTACACTTTCAGTTACTCTACTGCTAATAGTATATAAGTGAGTGGTGCAGTTATGTTGACTATTCAGGTTTCTTCTGTGTTTGCATTTTTAATTTGAAGTATTTAAAACTTTGTGCATGTGCTTAAAATTTTTTTTAGTGTGGAAAATGTCTGTGTAAACTTGAAATATTATCCAACAGAGCTGCTCTTTGTGTACACTCCCAGTTAAATATGCTAAGGGCCTGTGTCAATTCCCATTGTTTTAAAAGTGAGCGAAATTAAGTCCATGACATGATTTTACATTAAGATTTGTTCACATGGCTGCCTGCATATGTGTGGAGTTCTAGTTAAATCAATAGTCCTCTGCAGGGAATTACGGATCTGTGCTAGTGCATCCTGTTGGAGGATCAAGGCCTGAAATTTTGACTTTACTTTTTCTTGTTAGTCTTGGAGAGATAAGAGAGTGCAGTGGGAGAGGACTGGACTCACTTCCTTATTGTTAATCATCACCAGATATATTCCTAAATTCCAGTCAATTACACCTGTGTAAACCAGTGACTGCAATGGGACTATCTAGGTGTAACTAAAGACACCATTTGGCCTAGTGAGCCTGTGTTACTGGCGATGAAGGATAAGGAAAGAACCCAGTTTCACACTCAGAGTGTCCCTACACTGCAAAAAAACCCCCCCAAAAACCCCCAAAAACCCCCCCAAAAAACCCCACTATGGCTGGCTGTTTCCAGCTGACTCAGGCTCACAGGGCTGGTGCTGTAGGTTGTTTCATTTCAGTGTACACTTGCAGGCTTGGTCTACAGCCCGAACTTTCGGACCCTCCCATCTCACAGGGTCCTAGACTCCAGGATCTAGAACAAGCTGAGAAGTGTACACGGCAGTTAAACTCTCTTAGCACCAAACTTCACAAATGTGAGTCTGTTGGTATTAGGGATGTTGATGTATAGTCGAGTAAATGATTAACGGATAACCTTGGGTTTATTGGTTAATCCTATCAACTACACACACTCCACTCCCCCGCTGCCACTGTATCAGAGGCAGCAAGGGGTTGGAGCGGGAGTTGGTGCCCATGAGGAGCTGCCTCTCCACTCCCCTGCACTGCTGCCTCTGATAGAGAGGCAGCAGTGAGCAGGGCGAGGAAGGTAGGCTGCAGCCAATATATGTGGGAAACTGGCTTTCAAACAGGCTCCTCCAATTTCCGGCTCCATGGACCTACCTGTCCCTCCCTTGCTGCCTCCTACAGAGGTAGCAGGGGGTTGCAGGCAGGGGTTGGTGCTGGGGGGGAAGCCGGCTGAAACTGTCTCCCCTCGCAGACCAGGTCCCACGTGCCCCCCTGTGCTGCTGCATCTGATAGCGCAGGGTGGCAGGGAGCTCCCCAGGATTGGGGCTGGAACAAACTGGCTGTGCCAGCCCCACCCCCAGGGACTATCGAATAGTCATGTCATCACTAAGATTTCATGCGGTTACACCACTATTCAATTATACGATATCTAACATCCCTAGTTGGTATTGACCAGCAATAGGTGTCAAACTACAGCACAGACATACCCTCAGAGGTCAGTTTGAATGTGCGGGGCTGGCGATAAAGAAAAAATGATACTTTTTATTATGGAAATTATTCAGACATAATAACCATGGAACCTATTCTGTGAGACTCTACAGATTCCCTTTTCAGAGTAGAACCATACTTTTTATAAATTTTAATGTACATTATATCGTCATGTTCACATTTTTTAAAGCACCATTTTGAAAAAAAACCCAGCTCTACTGTGCTGATAAACACTAAAAAGGTTTCTTTATAACTTGATCTTTAATGCAAAATTCAGTTTGTCTTATGTGTAAATTTGAGAATTCCATAAAACCATGCTTTATTTTTCTAAATTCTGGGTTTTTTTATCTTCCATTTTGTGGTATCTAGTAACTTCTTTTTCTAGCTGGAAATGATAAATAAGCCTTTCTTTTTGGCCAGCTGGGAAAGGAACATGCTGATTAAACATGTAAAACATGTAAAAATCTAATGTAAGCTTTGATTGCTCATAGAGAGGGCTATTTCCTTAATTATGTGGATGGATTATTAAAGCAGGAAGCCTTCGTTGTTATAAACTCTTGAACTCTCAAACTATAGTTTCATTTTTGTCTCTCTAAAACATTTGATTAAAAAACTTAGCAACATTTCCTGCAAAAAGTGTAAGTGTGTGTGTGTGCGTGTGTGTGTGTGAGAGAGAGAGATTCTAGGGACAAAAAGAAATCCTTTTTTCATTTATTAGGCTACATACATAAAGTGGGGAAGCAGTGTAGTACATTGTTGACCTAGCCAGGCCTTGAATATTTTAGATGTTTTTAAAAAGCAATTTTTTTGCTATTCTTCAGACACGTTTTCACAATGTAAAGTGATACAATCTAATGCAGTAATGTTTACCTGAGTTTGCAAATAGACATTTCCAGTCACTTTGCTGACGCTCTTTTGAGATACTGTAAATTCCATTGCCATATATGAATGATGAATGAGGCAGGAGAGTGGCCTATTGGAATAGTGGGCAACAATACATTCAAGCTAAAAAAAAAAAAAAAATCTATATGTGAAATCTATTTTTACTTGCGAACAGAAAAACTGCATTTAAGAATTTGTTTTTTCACTGCACAGTACAGTGTTTGGTAAAAATAGATGGCTGCAGCCTGCACCTGTAGCATATTGGCGGTTAATGCTGGACTCTGGTCTAAGTGCTATGTTTATGCTAAGAACTTAATAGAACAATCTCTTTACCTGTGTTTAATGCCACACCCCATATTCTTAGTAATATTATTATGATATCAGGATGGCATAATTCTAATGTACTTCTTGCAAGATAGGTTGTGAGATATCATTGGAAAGGTTATGACTTAATAAGCACGATTATCCTATTTGTATGCACATGTCATTTTTATATCTTAAATTGGGAATGCTGGCCATGTTGGTATTACAAATGTGTTTACACATGGGGAATGCCCACTAGGTAGAATGCAATCAGTCTAGATGGCTGGCTGGGAAGGGCCATTAGAGAAAACAATATGCCTTAGAAAAAAATGTATTTCCCCTGGGGCAGGAGGGCTTCCTGAAGATGTTACAAACAGCCTCTGAGTCATGGCTGATATGACTCTAAAGGGACATCTGATGAGGTCACAGGTACTGGACCCCATCTTGGAATGCCAGAGTTTTTCCACTGGAAGGCATGGGAACCAAGGTTGGAGACAAAAAGTTCCTGCCATATGTAAAAGCTATTTAAGGCAGGGGAGTAGCATCATGGAGTTTCTTCACTGACTCCTCACCCAAAGAGACACCTGGAAACCCCTCAGGAACAAAGGCTGAACTGGGGGGCGGAGAGTGTTGGACCCGGGCAAGAAAGACTTTTAGCCTGTGAATTAAGTACAGTAAAACTCCAATAGTCCGGCATCCAATAGTCCGGCACTCCTGATAGTCTGGCATCAAAATGGCAAGAGCCTAGTGAGTGAGCTTCGGCCAAAAATGAGTCACAAGGTAACAGCGCAAAAAGGGTAAAAAAGGCTTAAAAAAACTAAAACATTAAAATATGTACAATTGTACATATTGTATTGTATGTACAATAAAAAGGGTTAAGAACACTTTATATACAGTATATAATGTATACAGTATATATATAACCTGCTTATAGTACCTCCTGATAGTCCGGCATATCTGATAATCCGGCACCACCTAAGTCCCATAGGTTCCGGATTATCGGAAGTCTACTGTATCTGGGGTTTATACATTACAAGCCAGTGTAACTTCCCATTAAAAATCTACAGACTCTGCTTACATCATCATTTTTAGGGTGAGAATTTGCTACTCATATCCAATCTTTTTAGTATGGTAAGCTTAGCTCATGTTTTTGTTTATTTTTTAAGTAACTTGCTATGATCTGTTTGCTATCCCTTTTCATCACTTAAAATCTGTCTTTTGTAGTTGTTACAATTGATTTTGCTTTACCTAAGACCAGTGTATGAGAGTAATAGCTCGGGTCAGAAAACTCTGGCATATCTCTCCTCACATTTAGGGAGAGGGAGAATTTAATGATCTTATGCTGTACAGTTCTTTGTTCAGCAAAAGATGGCACAATTTTGGGTTTACCCTGCAGAGGGGGTGAACACCTGAGAAGCTGGTAAGTGCTCTAGCTGTATAGCCTTCCCTTGCACAGACTGGTCAGTAATCCTATTGGCATGTTACCGCAGCTGGGGCTGTCCCAGCCTGTGTGCTTGTGAAAGTGTGAGACTGGGAGCATGTCTGCAGCTAGTCACAGCATTACACGGTACGTGGGAGCCCAGACTCAAGGCCTTTCCTACCAATATGCAAAATACGCAGTCATGAAATTTGGTGATGCTTATGCAGTGTTGCCAGTTCCTGCGGCCAGCCCCAGCCCTTGGCTGGCCCCCCTGTGGGCTGAATCCAACAAGGCCGTCCTTAGAGGGGTGCAGGGCCAAGACTAACTCCCCTGCTCCTGCCTCTTTCCACCCCTACTCCATACCTTCCCCACCCTCATTCCACCCCTTCTCCCAAGTGACATGGCCTGGGGGATTAGCAGGTGGACTGACACTAACAGCAGCAATCAGGCCCACCTCTACACTCACCGCAGATGGGAGCAACCCAGCCCCAGCCTGCTTTGTTGGCTCCTTTCTGCAAGCCCTCTTCCCCGAGCAATGCAACGGGGAGCCAGGGGAGTAAAGTAGGCTGGGGGCCCAGTCACTTTGCTTCCCGCAGGGAATGCAGGGGTGGGTCTGACTCCTGCTGCCTGGCTGCCCTGCTCCTACCCCAACAACTTCTGCCCCCGCAACTCTTGTGTATAGCCCTTCCTCCCCCATGGAGGATCTTCCTCTTGAAGGACTTTGTAGGGCACCAAATATGCTAGGGAAAGCACTGCCCAAGCTGATGGGTCTGGGGGCTCAGTGGTACCCCAGTTCCAAGCAGTTCTCTGGGGGCACCTTGTCACATATATCTTTGCAAGTTTTATGATTAATTTAATGATTACTGAAAAATAAGGGACTGAAGGCAGTTGGACTGCCTTTCATTCTTCACACATATATATATAATAAGTGTAAACAAGTTCAGCGTTGGCTTGTTTGTCATAGAGAAAATCTGTAGCATCACTCTGATTCAGAGAGGTGTCTATAGCAAGAGCAACTTAGTCTGTTCAGTTCTTTTTCTTAGCAATAATAATCCAGCGTAGCACCTACAGATAAATTATTAAAGTGAAAAAACATGAAATGTAAGCATTGCAAAATCAATTGTATATATGGTACATAATGCTCAGGTATCAAATCACATTGCTTTTTAAAAGAATGGCTTTGATATAAGAATCATTATCCTGTTTGCATTATTGTTTCAAAATGGAGCTGTTAACAACTGAGTAATTTATTGAATGGTAGGGAGTTTGAGTTAAGAAACTTCTGTTAATAATTAGTGAAAGGAATTTCAGATGTGTTTTGTTGGCCTATACCTTTCTAAACATTCCCTTTAAAAAATCATTGATGTTAACATTTGTGAAAACCTTGCTAAAAGTAAACAGAAATCAGTGCTGCCTATGATTGACTTTATGTATATTTATTTTGTAAGGTTAAACAGGCTTGCTAGTTAATACTAGAATATCTCGCTATGGTTAAGTATTATTAATTGAAAAGCTCCAAATAATTTTGTGGACTCATGCTTTGGTAATGTATTTTAGCACAGTATTTTCAATAATGTGCACTCTGAATTTATCATATTCAAATAAAAATACTATTCTTGGATATGTATTCTCTCAAAATGTAACTTTTTCAGTAGACCAGAGTGTTTGTAAGTGTACAATGTAAAAGTACATTTTACATTATTAGTAAAAGTACCTAAGTACTTTGAATGCCTAAGTCTGTTGGCATTTGGATGCTTGAATCATTTAGGTGCTTTAGAAAATTGTATCTAATTTACATTGTAAAATTGATTATGTAATTATATATAATTATAATTAATTATTATATTATTATATAATTTACATTGTAACATTGATATTATAAGCATGATTTACCAAATTTTATAATCTCTGATTATACAGATAGATTAGGCTTTGAGCCACAAAAAAACTGAAAGCCATAAAGTCTGAGTTAAGCATCCTTGGCTCCCTAGACAGTTGTTCCTCTCTCAGATGGATGATTAAAAGTCTAGAAAACATGACCTATGAGGAAAGATCGAAAAAAAAAATTGTTTGTTTAGTCTGGAAAAGAGAAGACTGAGAGGGGATATACTGTAACAGCTTTCAAGTATCTTAAAGGTTTGTTAGAAGAAGGAGGGAGAAAAATTATTCTCCATAATCTTTGATGATAGGACAAGAAGCAATAGGTTTAAATTGCAGCAAGGGAGGTTTAGATTGGACATTAGGAAGAACTTCCTAACTGTCAGGGTGGGTAATCACTGTAATAAATTGTCTAGAGAGGTTGTGAAATCTCCATAATCATATATATATATATAGTAGCCCAGTGTCTGAGAGTCTGTAATGCCGAAATGCTGGCTGTTCCCTCTGGGGGGCGCTGTTGCCTGATATGCTGGCTGTTCCCTCTGGGCGGCACTGTTGCTTGAAATGCTGGCTGTTCCCTCTGGGCGGCCCGTGTTGCATGGGGAGTGCGGGGCCCAAACGCCCGCTTGCGCCGCTTGCTCCCCCGCGGCGGCCCGGCCGTTTGGGCTCCGCGGTCCCCCGAGTGAGAGGCAGGAGGGGGAGGAGAAGTGAAAGAGAGAGACAGAGAGAGATGCAGGAGGCGGAGGAGAGATAAGAGAGAGAGAGAGGGGGAGGAAGTAGGAGGAGGAGGAGGAGAGAGAGAGAGAGAGAGAGAGACACGGAACGAGAGACCGGAGGCTCAGGAGAGAAGACCGACGTGGAGGAGAGACCTGAAAATCCTGTCTTATGACGGGCTAATTGGCTAGTTGTAGATATTTAAGCGCAGGTTAGAGAAACACTTGTCAAAGATGGACTAGATGGTGCTTGGTCCTGGACTCAGTGACCTCTTGAGGTTTTTTCCAGTTTTATTATCCTGTGGTTCTACTTGTATATGGAAACCTAATGTGCTCATTACTTTCCTGATAGGTTCTTTTCAGAACTGAATGGCTTTGGAGTTGGGGAGCAAAGCAGCCTTTTCCAGCCTAACTTACATTGGCATATATAGCTGCTGCAGTAATTGCATTGCTTGTGCTTGTTTCCACTTTGCTCCTTATGTTGGCAGTGCACATCCTCACCAGGAGTGCTTGTGCTGATTGTACTGTCAGTGTGGGGCGTTGTGGGATGGCTTCTGAAAGCCAGTAACAGTAGATGAAAGCAATGCAGTGTCTTTGTTGAGCTAACTATTTCAACATTGACTCAATTCCACCTCCATGAGATCCTTGAAGTTGGAGCACTGGGGCAGTTATGTTGGCAGCAGTGAAATTTTAGTGTAGACACTTACATTGTTAGATTGATATAAGATGCCTTGTGTTGACCTAATTCTGTAGATTAGATATTACACTCTCAACCAGGAAAAGAACAAGAAGCTGACATTCTGTTTTGTGGTAAGGAGATAAAATTGTAGCTGATGTGAGCCAGTGCATGATGAAATCATAAAGGGGGTAGGTTTAGATTAAAAAATATGAACACATCTAAAAAATATGAACAAATAGGCTAATTAACAAAGCTGCTCACATTTTAACAAAATGTGATAGATTTGTTTAGGAACAATAGGCCAAATTATCCTCTGGCATAATTACATTGCCTTCAATGGAGGTACTCCAGAAAAGAACTTGCCCAGCCACTGTTGCTGAAATTACAATGTCAGTGAATATGCTAATGAACATTTTGTGTGTAGTGTTTTGTTGCTTTGGTTGTTGCATGTTCTCACTAGATACAGGAGTAGTGATATTGCTTGTAAACCCTTAGATTAACAAGAATCAAAGGATTTTTCAAGTACTAAGGGGGAAAATCTGGATAAAGCTTTCTTGTCAAATAATGAAGAATATGATGACTATTTCTTTTTTGCTAAAGATGCTGAAGATCAAAAGGAAGGAAGTACAAGTAGAGAGGCAGCTCAAGCTCTTTGAATATTAACATATTACTTGCTTCTCACCTTTTAGGTTAGGTGCTCAATACACTGCTGTAGGAATATGCAGACATTTTCTGCTTAATAGATGCTTAATAGATGTTTCTCTGTAAAATGCTAAGCTCTCCATCTAAAGCAGTAGCCATTTTCTTAAAGTAGGTGTTAAAATAATAATGGAAACTTAAAGTACATTTATATATATATATATATATAAGGGCTCATATTAGAGGAGATGATTACCCTGGCATAGGGAAGGATAGGCAGGGAAAAAAGGGAGGAGGTGTTGCCTTATATTAAGGATGTTAAATTTAGATTAATCAACTAATCGAATAGTCGATGTAATTTGCATCGACTGTTTGATTAGTTCAGGGCTACTCAACATGTGGCCCATGGGCACATGTGGCCCGCAGCACCTTGAGCTGCTTCCCAGGGGGGCGGTGGCCGGCGGGGGGGAGGGGGCGGCAGCAAGAGGCAGCGGCAGAACACACCTGCCGCATCTGCACAGTGGCAGTGCCTTCCCGCGAACTGAGTCGCATGGCGCGTGCGTGGGAGCTGCCAGCCGGGGGAGTGGAGTGGCAAAAGGTGGCGGTAAAGCACGCCTGCCGCGTCTGCCACAGTGGCAGTGCCTCTCTGAGCCAGGCCAGGTCAGCGCGTGCGCAAGAGCTGCAGGGGGCGGCAAGAGGCACGTGGCAAGGCAATGGCAGAGCTGGGCAGCGAGGCCAGGGTGAGAGAGGTCTGTGCTGGTGCTGGGGCTTGGGTAGTAATCAATATAATGGTATTTTGTTGATATGTGTTTTAGTAGTTAAATTGCTGAACTGTTATTGCTCATTAAAAGTGCTGTCAGATGGGTGGAACTTGGGTAAATATTGCATTTTATTAATATCAGCAGATCTGACTTAAATGGCGCCTGCGTGTTGTGTAGTCTTGCCTTAACCTTTGTATTCATGCCTGTCAGTGTAAAAGAAGCTATTTGCATATATTTGCAACCGCGCTTAAGTTGTGGCCCTCGGCATGTGCAGTGGGTATCATTGTGGCTCTCGGGGCTTCCAAAGTTGAGTAGCTTTGGATTAGTTGATAAGGGTGCCTCTTCAATGTAGCAAGAGCCCTGCCAGCTCTAGCTACATTTCAAAGGCGGAAGCGCCACCAGGAGCTCGGGGCTAGCAGGGGATTGTTTGAGTCCCCAGCTTGCTCCAGGCTCCCTGCAGTGCTTCTGATTTTGAAATGTAGCAAGAGCCCTGCTCTTGCTACATTTCAAAGGTGGAAGCGCCACCAGTTCCCCCCTGAGCCCCTGCCCCTTCTCCCCATGGAGATTGAAGTGGAGTCTACACTTGGACTGAGATGGAGATGGACATAGGAGACAGATTTGTTTTAAGTCTCTGGATTAGGTTAAAAGGGGTAAAAAATAAGAGTGATGTCATTCTAGGTGTCTACTACAGATCACCTATCCAGGCAGAAGAGGTGGATGAGGCTTTTTTAAAACAACTAACAAAATCATCCAAAGCGCAGGTTTTGGTAGTGATGGGGTATTTCAACTATCCAGACATATGTTGGGAAACTAACACAGCAGGGCATAGATTATCCAATAGGTTCTTGGATTGCATTGGAGACAGTTTTTTTTATTTCAGAAGATTGAGAGAGCTACTGGGGGGGAGCTGTTCTAGATTTGATTTTTAACAAATAGGGAAGAACTGGTTGAAAATTTGAAAGTGGAAGGTAGCTTGGATGAAAATGGGCATGAAATCATAGAGTTCCTCATGCTAAGGAATGGTAGAAGGGAGAACAGCAAAATAGAGACAATGGATTTCAGGAAGGCAGATTTTAGTACGCTCAGAGAACTGGTTGGTAAGGTCCCATGGGCTATGTATACGCAGCAGTGTTATTTCGGAATAATGTCATTTATTCTGAACTAATGTAGTGCATGTCTACACAGAAAGCCCATTATTTCAAATTTATTTTGAAATAAACAGGCTTCTTACTCTGATTCCTGTAACCCTCATTGTATGAGGAATAAGGGAAGTTGGGGGAAGAGTGCTCTATTTCGAAATAACTCTATCCGATAGAGGCAGCAAGTGGGGGAATCGACTAGTCAACTGACTATTCGATAAGCATTTGCTTATCAGATAGTCGACTAGTCCTTAACATCCTTACTTTGGGCACACAATTATATCAAGGACACTATATCTCATGGTGGAGACTGCAATTGCAAGAAACTAATTACTACTTTTTAAAATAATGTTCCAATGTGGAGATCTTAAATTTCCAGTTTGGTGACATATTGGTCGTATTGATGGTAAAGCTGCTATTGCCTTTAATGGAATCAAGATTTCACCTGAAGCATTTAAAATGAGACAGAATTTACTGGAAATATTTGTTCAATTGATTCTATTAAATATCTTTGTGCGAAGAAGTCATTTGTATGGATCTCAGTGTTTTCCAATTATATAGACAGGTGTTTTTGCCCTTTGGTATTAATTAGCCTTTATTTCTAATGCAAAATATCATTATGATTTGAGTATTATATGCATTTAAAAAAATCTTCTTAAAACCTGTTTTCCACTAAAGCTGTTGCATGGGAAATGTAATATAAATAAACAGAATTATGTAATAAAATACACGCAGACTGATTTAGCAAAGGGTAGTGTGCCAGGAGCATTTAATTAACCCCTTGGGTCTGGTGCTCAGGATGCTGGAGGATAATGTATTTTTCATTAGTAATGGGAATTAAAAAAGCTAGATTATGGGCACTGAAGAGTTAACCATTCAACAGCCTGTGTGAACAGAGATCCATATTGAGGAATAGATTTAATTCTTCAGTTTTAAAAAGAAGGGCTCTATCCTGTGATGTACTGAGCATCTATACCTCCCTCTGAAGCCAATGGAGGATAAGGTGCTCCGCACCTTTTGAGCCCAAAAAGAGAAGAGTTTTTAGAAGAAGATTTAAGAATAAGGTGAGGAAGTACTTGGATAGGTATAATTCTTGATACATTTTTTTCTAGTATATCAATATCTAACTTTAAAAAAATAATTGGCAGTTTTATTATATTTCCCAGGGTGGTTGTTTGCTATTAAATTATAAGAGCCTATACCTAAAATCACAGAGTAGTCACTATAGGAAATTATTAAGATATAGATTTGTAAGATATGAGTACACTTATCTCTCCACTTTGCAGGGTAAAGTTATTTGTATATCTGAGATTCATTTAATTCAATATCAGGATTTTCAAAAGATAGCCTCTAATTCTTATCTAGTGTAAGTTTTCATATTTCGTTTGTGTAATACACAGTGGTCAGATTGCTGTTTTATGTTGACCAGGGAGATGAGTAACAATTTAAAGTTGTCTATATATGTAGGATTGTCAAAGTTATCTTGTAGTTATGTAGCAGAAGAATCTAAAAGCATAAATGTGCAGCTGCAGTTGCAAAGTGAAGTGTAATAGCTTTTTAATAAAAATGACACAATAATTTTGGACAGGAAATTAAAACTATCTCTGATAATAGAGGGGGAATTTTAGGTAGATTATACATTCAAATTTGTGTTGGTCCAGGACTCTGGGATTATCATCAAGTTAATGCAAGTGCCTCAAGAGATTTAATTACTAGAAGTGAACAAGACCTTGATTTTAATTGTTGGCTGAAATACACCACAGTGTTCCTTAATACCAGGAAGGCTATTTAGCTCCATACTGATTCAGAGAGAAGGGTGGTAGCTATTGAATCACCAGCACCATTTCCTGTGAAAGGTGAGTCATCATTGGCTTTTCCCACCCAAATCCTAATTCAATCTAACCTGTTTATTTTATAAAATCTGAGTTCACAGCTGCAAATTCAGTTTCCAAAGCACTTTGGAGATTCTCTGGATGAGAAAGGTATTGTAAGCAGGGCTGGCAGAACCACTTGTTAAGGTTGCTCAGAATATCCTTATAAGACCCTGTTCACAGTTGATAACTTTGCCAAACGCTGACTCTGTGGGCAGATTTTTGTGTTCTGGTATTCTTCCTCCAGCTGAATATTTTTGGGAATATTTTAGTCAAAATGCTCCAGGTTTTTCAGAGAACAAGGCTACAGAAAAATGTGTTGTTTTGCCATTTTAAAAAATCCTGGTGGCCTTTCCTTTGAGAGGATATTGTGCATTGAGTTTGAGATTGGCCAGGGAGTGGGCTTTGTGTTGGATGCCTTTTGCTGCTCCTTTTAAAATCTGCCCTCATTTGACCCAAGTTATAAGCCTTTAAAAAAGCTGAGTTCACATATGCTCAGTGGAGGCCTCTTAAAGTTTCACAGCTAAAATCTCTGAAGATTGCACCTTTACTAAGCATTCTTGAGCCATAGGAATGGTGTCCCTAGCCTCTGTTTGTCTGGAAATGGGTGACAGGAAGGGATCACGTGAGGACTACCTGTTGTGTTCCCTCCCTCTGCAGCATCTGGTATTGGCCCTTGTTGGCAGACAGGATACTGGGCTAGATGGACCTTTGGTCTGACCCAGCATGGCCGTTCTTTCTAGTGGTGACCACAGTGTGTATGTGCCATCCCTATAGAGCAGTTGCTCACAGACCCTGTGTGTGACTAGACTGCCCATTAATTGCTTTATTGGGTATGGCCTGGCAACTGAGAGCAAATAATTTCTCTCCTGTGCTCTCATTAATCCCTCTAGGTGGTGCCCAGGAGGTGTAGCAGAGGTAGACACCTTATTTGATTGCAGAAGAGACAAGAGCTGCATTTCGTGTGGGAAGAAATAGGACTAGATTGGGACAAGGATCCTGATGACACTAGGAATGTAAATTCCCATTTATTCCCACTCATTAGACTGGGACTGGCGGGGGCAGTTACAGCCTGCTGGGCTGGAGCAGCCCACCCCCCCGCCTTCCACGGCTGGGCTGGAGCAGCCGTTGCACTGCAGCAAGGGCTGTTTCAGCCAGGCTGCTTCTGGCCCTATGCTGGTCTGCCAGTTCCCAGTTCATGTGGGGCTGGAAACAGCATCTTCCCCCTCCGGCTGCCATTTCTGGCCTGCACAAGGCTGCCAACTCCCAGCCCACGGGGCTGGAGCAGCCCTCCACCTGCGGTGTGCCATAGACAGGGGCCACTCCTGGTTAATGGTTAACCGGTTACCCGTTCACATCCCTAGTTGATACTAGGACTGAAGGTGGGGAATGGATGGAAATAGGGTGACCATATTTTCCCAAAGGGAAAATGGGACATCTCATGAGACTGGACTGGCCCCATCTGCTCTCCCCAAACCTCCCTCCCTTCCAGGGCTGGCATTGCCCCTCATCTTCCCCCCCATCCTCTCACATTTCTAGAAAATTGGGGGTGTGCACTGTAGGTCCCCTCTTTTTCATTTGTTTCAGAAATTGGAAGGTGCATACTTAATGAGGCATGAGGCCGCTTATTGAAAATCAAAGAGAAAACAAAACACTGCACATCTGCTCATTAAGTGAACACCGTTCATCCATCATGTGCTCTGAATATGACGGGGATATTGTAGAAAAAAGTCTTCAATTACATCATCACACACGCACAAGGGAGCCAAATTAGAGTTGCACAGGCAACCTGAATGTGAGTATTTCTTGAGTGCTTGTCTCTGAAACTTAATAATGTCCTTTTAATGTAATTTTTGTGTGTATAATCAGATAAAGTGGTTGTAGTGGGTTGACCCTTTCTATCAGTATAGGTTGGGGATGTGAAAGTGTAACCATTTGCAGTTAACTAATGAGCCTGGGTTACATGCAGGCCCCCACCCCACAATGCTGCCTCTGTGTCAGAGGCAACAGTGTGGGGGTGGGATGAAGGCAGAAGCTAGAGCAGCTGGGAGGTGGGCTTTTAAGCTGGCTCCCCTTGTGCACTGGCTCCCGGAGAGCTGCCTCCGTCCTTCCCCCTGCCACAGAGACAGCAGCCAGTATGCGCAGTGAGCCCAACTTCGTACCAGTTCCTGTCTGCCCCCCTTCCTCTGCTGCTTCTTATGTAGAGGTGGCAGTGTGGGGTAGCAGGTGGGAGCCGTCTGCCCCTCATGTAACTGTGTAATTGCTGAAATTTTCAGTGGTTACATGATTACATAATTAAACACATTTTAACATCCCTACTAGGTTGATGTTTTGGCAATACCTCATCTCCCTAGCAGAGTATCAACAATGTTAATGTCTTCCTGTTCTAGGTACGCAGAAGTTGGCTAAAATTATTGATTGGAGAAGAGTTTTTGTTTGGGTGGGGCATGAGAGGAGAAGAAAAAGTGCTCACATATTGCTCTCCATCTGTGATTGGACCTTGCTAACCCTCTGGTTTTGCAGTTCCATATTAGGATGATCGGCTGTAATGTCACAGCTGAAGATACAAGCAGAAACTTGCCTGCATGGAGGCATAGGATTCCAAGAACAAAAAACAAACCTCACTCTCCCTGGTCCTAATTGTTTTTAGTTTCATTTAACCCTCCCCATTACCTAATCTCTCAACTTGGGTGTTATTGTCAACTTCTCGCTCTTCTCCTCCCTCGATATTCGGGCACTAAATGTTGTTTCTTTTTTCCCCCTAATGCTTAAATCAATCTTTTCTATGAAACCCTGATCCATATCTTGGTAATCCTACATTTCATAGAATCATAGAATACTAGGACTGGAAGGGACCTTGAGAGGTCATCGAGTCCAGTCCCCTGCCCTCATGGCAGGACCAAATACTGTCTAGACCATCCCTGATAGACATTTATCTAACCTGCTCTTAAATATCGGCAGAGATGGAGATTCCACAACCTCCCTAGGCAATTTATTCCAGTGTTTAACCACCCTGATACTTAGGAACTTTTTCCTAATGTCCAACCTAAACCTCCCTTGCTGCAGTTTAAGCCCATGGCTTCTTGTTCTATCCTCAAAGGCCAGGAAGAACAATTTTTCTTCTTCCTCCTTGTGACACCCTTTTAGATACCTAAAAACCGCTTTCATGTCTCCTCTCAGTCTTCTCTTTTCCAAACTAAACAAGCCCAATTCTTTCAGTCTTCCTTCATAGGTCATGTTTTCTAGACCTTTAATCATTCTTGTTGCTCTTCTTTGGACCTTCTCTAACATCTTTCTTGAAATGTGGTGCCCAGAACTGGACGCAGTACTCTAACTGAGGCCTAATCAGTGCAGAGTAGAGTGGAAGAATTACTTCTTGTGTCTTGCTCACAACACACCTGTTATTGCATCCTAGAATCATGTTTGCTTTTTTTGCAACAGCGTCACACTGTTGACTCATATTCAGCTTGTGGTCCACTATAACCCCTAGATCCCTTTCTGCAGTACTCCTTCCTAGACAGTCGCTTCCCATTCTGTATGTGTGAAACTGATTGTTCCTTCCTAAGTGGAGCACTTTGTATTTGTCCTTGTTAAACTTCATCCTGTTTACCTCAGACCATTTATCCAATTTGTCCAGATCATTTTGAATTATGACCCTGTCCTCCAAAGCAGTTGCAACCCCTCCCAGCTTGGTATCATCTGCAGACTTAATAAGTGTACTCTCTATGCCGATATCTAAATAGTTGATGAAGATATTGAACAGAACCGGTCCCAAAACAGACCCCTGCGGAACCCCATTTGTTAAACCTTTCCAGCAGGATTGTGAACTTCTACTCCTCTGTAATCTTCCCAATTCTCACTACTTCTTCATGCCCCAATCCATTCAAAACACTGATGATGGAATGAAATCATCTTACTCTGTGTCTGTGGCAAATGCATCACACCATTCCTTGAATTCATTCTGTCATCCTGCTTGTTTCAAGCTTCACATCTTATTTTTAGGACTATGCAACTCTTTTCCTGCTTACATTGCTACTTACACTTCCTCCCATGCTCACTTCATCCATCCTCTCTTTCCTAATTGCACCTTTTGTCTCATTCATGGCTTCATGGCTTCATGCCTTCTTTCATGGCTGGAACTATACCTTTATTCTTTCATCATGAAACCTTATGCATGGAAAGTCTTCCACTTCTTGTTCATCAAAGTGCAAGTTTTCAACTTTTTCTTTAGTGCTCCTTTCTTTTTCAAAGCCTGCAAATGTCGATCTCCTTACTGACATTCTCTTTTCACAGTCTGTCATTTAAAATTAGTTACCCAAAAATATTATGTATTTACATGGAAAGTTAAATTAAAAGAATGATTAGGCTGATAAATCAAGCATGTTAGTTAGGAAATACCTAACTAACCTAATAATTAAGATTGCCTGTGAATCCCTAATTCAGCTTCCTTTTGCATATGCCCATTTTTACATAACCAGGAATAGAAACAAAAAGCTTAATAGACAAGTTATGTGATAAATATAAGGGGGTGTAGCAAGCATATGCTTTGGAAAAGATAATATTAGGAACATAGCCCAAGTGAACAAATCTAAAAGTTTAGACTTCACTCAAATTGAGAAACTACAGGAGAAATTGTTACAGTAAATTGTTACAAAATAACTATAAAATTATATAGAGGGGCAGTAAATCTGGAGTAATTTTGTTGACAATCGTAGAAATGGGACAAGTCATTTAAAAAGGTAACCATGTAACCACTAAAAAATCTTAGTGGTTACATGAGTTGCAGGCTCTCTAGTATGAAGCTCAGCTTTATACTGCAGAGAGCCTGCAGCAAAGCCTCCCTGGGAACAGAGCTGCCAGCCCCATTCCCAGGAAGCCACTGTGTGTAACTTGCGGTGGGGGGGAGCTGGGCTGGGCCCAGCCCACCGTGGACAGGGGATGCTCCTGCCAGCCGGCTGGAGCAGCCGCTGCCTATGGTGGGCCCCACAAGGCTGAAGCAGCCCCCTGCCCAGGGCAGATGGGGAGCTGCTCCAGCCCCTACTGGATAACTGGAACGAGTAAGCCTCGCCTGTTATGGGTGAGGCTTACTGGTTAACCTTTTACATCCCTAGAGAATGTAGCATTATTTTGGATTTATGCTGGCATAATAGCTACATCTGGCAAAATGATTACGGGACTGCAATTATCAGGGGGGAGAAAGATGGTTCTTAGAATAGCAAATTGAAAAGCGTCAAAGGGCATGTCTACACTAGGAAATTATTTTGAAATAACTCTTGAAATAACTTGTTTCAAAGTAGCGTGCCTCCATTACAGTGAAGCCTTGAAATTAGCCCAAGGCAGGCTTCCTTAATGTGGATGTGCTACTTTGACTTAGAGCCTCAAGCACTGGGGAGTAATTACTTTGAATTACTTGGGGGAGTAGTATGAGGAGTGTCCACACTACTGCTATTTGGAAATAACTATATCAAAATAAGTGCTATTCCTCATGGAAAGCAGGAGGAGTTATTTCAAAATAACCAGCCTGTTACTGCAAAATAACAGGTTTGGTAGTCTGGATGTGCCACTTGTTATTTTGAAATAAGGGGGGGTATTTTGAAATAACTCCCTCGTGTAGATCAGGGCCAAGAGAAAAGTTCAAGACTTCTGGGGAATCTTGCCACACATGGAACAATCTGTGATCTTCAGTAAAGACAATCACAGTTTTGTTTAGATTTAAAAAGAAGATTCCAGATTCCCTTAAACATCAAGAAATGTTACAGGAATTCCTTAAGGAGAGGCAATCAGAAGAACAGTGGTATAGTGTAACCCTTCTTGTGGAGTAGATGATTATGACAAAGCAAGTTCATTTTATCTGAAAGACAAAGGGTCTTTTTCTTGCTGTGAAACTAGCAATGTAGGCAAGTAAAAGGAAATTCTTTCAGTGAAACAAGCCTTTCAAACCACAAGCATCCTGAAGTTCTTCTGTATCCCACAGAATTACAAGTGCCATATGCTGTCATAATGTATTATTGTTTTAGAGGCATGGACTCTGTAGATATTTAATAAATGAAATCAAACTGGTGATTTGGGGTTGACTTTGGGGTTGACATAAATAGTACGTTAGCAGATACAGGGTAGAATTGTGGAGGTTTTGGTTGCAACTAGGTTGTTAAGACTGCCTTGTTTTGTGTGTGTGGCTGGTCTAAAATCCTTTTGCTTCAAACTTTAATGATTTAATTTATTCTTCTAATTTGGCACAGTAATTCTTTGGAAGACAAATGACTTGACCACATAATATTGTAGCAAATATTACATTTCTGAAGCCCAGTTGTTTTCCCACTCCCATTAATTATTTACATACTTAATATAATTATCTGGTTTTCTCATCACTGGCTTTTCAGTCTTCTTTGGGAGGAGGTCTCTCACACCAATGTGTATGCGTTGCAAGCGTGTTAACCTGATTTACTAAAGCAACACACATCATTAGTTGCACATATTGATAGGAGACTCTACCTCAGTGTTGTTTTGTTCAGTTTACGTATCTCATGTTACTAACCTTAATTACAAAAGGAACATGGTTCTGAAGAGTGAGTTGAACCAGATTATGGTAACTATGAAGTCTAGAAAGGAGTTGGTACAACATATGGCTCACAAATTTGGGGAAAATACCAGGGAGATAGGTAGTTAGGAAATTGTTGGCTTTTAGAACCTTTTATCTTTATGCTTTGTAAAGCTTGTGCAAGACTATTCAAAATAAGTTGAACCAGATTCATAGGATTTCTGAACATTTGTCTGGGAGGCAGATTTTAGAGTTCATATGTGAAAATTAGGGCTGTTAAGTGATTAAAAATTAACTAAAAATTAATCATACTCTTAATAGGATATAATTTATTTAAATATTTTTGAATGTTTTCTACATGTATTCATTTCAATTACAACACAAAATACAAAGTGTACAGGCCTCATTTTATAGTTATTTTAAATAAAAATACTTGCAATATAAAAAAACACCGAAAGAAATTGTATCTTTCAGGTTACTTATAAGTACTGTAGTACAGACTCTTCATCATGAAAGTTGTTCTTACAAATATAGAATTATGTAACCCCCACATTCAAAAATAAAACATAAAACTTTAGAGTCTGCAAGTCCACTCAGTCCTACTTCTTGTTCAGCCAATTGCTCAGGTAAACAAGTTTGGTTATAATTTGCAGGAGATAATGCTGCCTGCTTCTTGTTCTCACTTCAAGGTGACACTGAAAACAGGCATTCTCATGGCAATGTTGTAGCTAGGATCTCAAAATGTATATGTGCCAGCTGTGCTAAAGATTCATATGTCCCTTCATACTTCAACTGCTATTCCAGAGAACATGCGTCCATGTTGATGATAGGTTCTGCTCAATAAAAATTCAAAGCAAAACAGACCCCAACACATGTTTGTTTTCATCATCTGAGTCAGATGCTATCAGCACAAGGTTGATTTTATTTTTTGGTGGTTTGGGATCTGTAGTTTATGCATTGGAGTGTTGCTCTTTTAAGACTTCTTGAAAGCATGCTCCACATTTTGTCCCTTTGAGATTTTGGAAGGCACTTCAGAGTCATAAACCTTGGATCAAATGCTGCAGCTGACTTTAAAATCTCACTTTGGTACCTTTGCGTTTTGTGACATCTGCAGTGAAAGTATTATTACAACAAACAACATGTACTGGGTCATCATTCGAGACTGCTATAGCATGAAATAAATGGCAGTATGTAGGTAAACAGAACACGACATGTACAATTCTCCTCCATGGAGTTTAGTCAGACATTTAATTAAAGCATTATTTTTTTCTTCGAGCATCATTGGCATGGAAGCATGTCCTCTGCAATGGTGGCTGAAGCTAAACATTTGTATGCTCTTTGTACTTATCTGGCATGTAAATGCCTTGTAATGCTGGCTGCAGAAGTGCCATGTGGACACCTGTTCTTACTTTCACGTGACATTTTAAATATGAAGCAGGCAGCAGTATCTCCTGTAAATGTAAACAAACATGTTTGTCTTAGCAATTGGCTGCACAAGAAATAAGACTGAGTGGGCTTATCGATGCTAGCTTTACATTGTTTTGATTTTGAGTGGTTATGTAAAAAAAAAATCTACATTTGTAAGTTACAGTTTCACAGTCAAAAGATTGCATTACACTACTTGTAAGAGGTGAACTGAAAAATACTATTTCTTTTGTTTACAAATATTTGCACTCTAAAATGTAAACACAAGTAATAATATAAAGTGAGCACTGTATATTCTGTATTCCATGTTGTAATTGAAATTAATATATTTGAAAACATAGAAAAACATCCAAAATATTTAATACACTTCAGTTGGTATTCTACTGTTTAATAGTGCAATTAATTATGATTACTTTTTGAGTTAATCATGTGAGCTATGAATGGGTTGGCTAATGGACAGCTTCTAACATTATAGAGGCCTCCCTGCTATTAGAATTTTATTTATATTAAGAAAATGTTTTAAAAATAGCATTTAAAACATTTTCTTGCTAATGCAGGTAGATAGAAAACAGTCAAAACTGTTCAAAAATAGTTCAGCATGAGTAACATTAACACTCATTGAAAATCATTTTGCCTAAGCCACTATAACCAGGCAGAATGTGTTTAACCTGCATTTGCAGAAACCATTACAAATTCATTTTTAAATTCAGTGCTTGAACCTGGATAAAACTACATTGGGATAAGGAAAGAACTAAGTGAGCACGATCTTCTCCCTTGGAACAGTGTTTGAGATGGAGAGGTATATGCACCGTACCACTTCTTCACAAAGATCTCGGTGACCGAAAACTTGAAAGCAGGTTGTCATGTTGGTTGTCAGAGAACTAAGAGTGAGAGAGGAATGGATTTGGGACATTCCAACGCTATATTCACTTTTGTTAAACTCTCTAGTTTCTGTTATTATTTACTTATGCTTTGTGATTGTCTTGGGGAATGTCTCTAAATATTAAATATGATCAGAGTTCTCTGTTTGAACATGTTGCCTGCAAATCAAGGCCTACCTATTTGTTTAGGTGAATATTTGTAAATATTAAACAGTGTTAAAGATCTTCTCTGCTTGAACATGCACTGTGCAAATTAAAAGCTTCAGGGAGTAGCTGAGTTAGTCTGTAACAGGAAAAACTTAAAAAACAACAAATAGTCTTGTAGCACCGTGGTTTTGCCCACAGAAGCTCATGATACCATCTACATATTTTGTTAGTCTTTAAGGTGCTACGAGACTATTTGTTGTTTTTTAAGTTTTGTCAAAATTAAGACTTGGCTGGTTATCAGTCTCTTGGAAGAGCAACTCTGCCTATAAATATAAAGACCATCTTAGCTCAGTTTTGCACAGGTAGAGGGAGTGCATGTGAGGATATGTGTGTTATTACTAAGCTTGGAAGAAGGAGAATACTTTAGGATGACACTCCATAGTGCATGGAGGGACAGAGAGAGAGAGAGAAAGCTTGTGGAAAACTGTTTTCGTTATTCTAATAAAGTTATTTATTCAGTGTCAGAAAAAAGCATAATTCTGCCTATTGTTATGCAGCAGTCTGTGAACAGAATTCTATGAGGGCTGAGTATGAGGTGTGAATTTGACAGACTCAAACCAATGACAAAAATCAGAAGGCTGATTAAAAATAGAAATGTAAGTTTTTCAATTTATTTGAAATCTCATAATTCCTAAAACCAGGATTATGAGCTTTGGTGTCCGAATTATTATTTTTGAGTGCGTGGGGTTAGCAATGCTGTGTATGGAGTGAGAGAGGCGGCCATTAGCTGAAATAGCTTCTGTAGGGGGGCTCTGCAGTTATTGCTTAGCCTGAGAGAAGATTCTTTTCTGTTCTCCCCTCTTCCCTGTTTCCCTAATCTGTCCCCAGAGATACATACACTGTGTCTGCTTGTGCAGTGGGCTAAATCCCTTGTTTTGCTGATTTGGATGTTTCATCTGACTTTGTTAGTACCATTGAGTAAATAAAAATAAAACAAAACAAAACACCCAAACCAGCAACAGCAACCTTTCTGGAGCTAGTAAACAATGTATTAAGTGGAAATGTAGTAGTATTGTATTTTGAAGAAGCAATTTCATTTCTGTTAAAAAAAATAAAATAAAATAAGTACTTTTCTGAATGTTCCAGTTGTCATTTTGCTTAGCTAGTAGAAACCTGCCTTTCAGGTTTAGAAAATCATGTTGCTAAAATATAAAACAAGGTGTTCTGACTCATTTGAACAATTATTTGTTCTATCTTGAAAGCATTGCTGATGGTATTTTGAAGTAAACTTGTTCTACTGTGAGTTTCCCTCTAAGAATGTAGGCCTCTAGCAAGTCTTATCTTAATGGTACATAGATTGTATAATTTTTGCAGTTTCACATGCTGTGTGTATAATCCTGCTGACACTTTGATGGAGATTTTTTACTTTTTGGAGATTGTTGCACTGACAATTTTATCAGCAACAGCTGTTGCCTCACATCTTGTGAAGTGGCTTGCATGCATTGTAGCATTCCCTACAAACTAAAGTTTACCTATCTGGTGGTATAGTGCCAGTAAGGCTGCTTGGTTTAGGTCACAGGGTCAAGTGCCCCTTTCAGCTACTCTCTATCACCATGTTCAGACATTTAAAAATGGAGTCTGGTCTCAAAATAACCTGATTGACTTACAATGTCATGCAATTTAAACAGAAACATTTTGGATTCTTTTTATTATTTTGTGGTTGCTAACGCTTTAATGGAAACTCACTTCAGATTTTTAAGATTTCCTCCTAAACCCCAGCGGTTAGACACTTTAGTTTGAATGAAAACTGAGATTCTCACAAAATCACTTGACAGCAAGTCAAGTCACCAAAATATTTTGAGACTCAGGATAAAATAACAAGAGTGAATAATGCAAACTACTGATAATACAATTCATATGCAACTCCTGAATCATAAATCTACAAATATTCCCCTGATTTTGCCTTATTGATTTCACTAATATCTTCAATCCTGTTCTTTTTGAGGGTTGACAGACAAAAGCTTATTGTCTGAATTTTTAGTGCAATTGAGCGTGCACTTAAAATATGGTTTTGTTCTGAAAAATGTTTATGTAAAAGTGGTATCATTAACAACTGAGCTCATACCATTAAGGGTTGTAAGTCAGACCTGCTGACTAATGACAAAAATGTGGTTGCTCTGCTTTTTACATTTGTTGGATAGACATCACTGGCACTGGGCTTTCTTCCTCTTGGTACAGCATCAGCAGAATTACTAGGTAAAGGCCAGCAACAGAGACAGTCGCTTACACTTGTGCAACCCCAGACCCATATGCAGGGGAGAGGGTGTGAAGGGTGAGAGCACACCGTGCCCATGGTCCCCCAAGTAAGTGTGGGGGGGCTCCGCAGCTCGAGCTCAGACCTCCTTCATCCCCCTCATAGCAGGGGACCTACGCTGGTGCTCCAGCTTTGCCCTCCCTCCTCCCCCTCCTGCAAGGTTGGAGTGCCAGTGTTGGCTTCCTTCTGTTGTGGGCGGGGCGGGGGAGGAGGAGGAGGGCAGGAGAGAGCCTCACTGCGCAATCTGGCTCATGGGGAAGAAGCGTTCCCTGTCCCCCAGTTGGGGGAAAGGCAGTGCACATACCCGCTGCCTGGGGGCTTTCCCACTGCTCCCATTGGGTGGAATCTGAGAGCAGTGGGAGGTAGTGCTTGAGACTGGCATGGGGCGTGGAGGCAAGTAAGTGCCTCCCCACCCCATCATGCCCAGCCCCCTGCAACCCCAGCCCCCTCATGCACACACAACCCCCTCCGAGACCGTTCACCCCCAGTCCACTCCTGCACCCTCCCCCTGGCCAGACACCCTACTTCCCAGCCTGGTCCTGCATCCTCCCCTCTGGCCAGACACCCTACCCTGCAGCCTGCTCCTGCTCCTGCCCCTTCCCCTGCTCCTGCCCCCTCCCCACTGGCCAGACACTTATCCCCACCCCGTTCCTGCACCTTCTCCCCCAGTCTGCTCCTACACCCTCTCCCCGGCCTGACACCTTACCCCAGTCCACTCCTGCACCCACCCTTGCTCCTGCACCCTCCCTGGCCACACACTGCACCTTCCCTTGCTCTTGCCCCCTCCCTCTGGCCAGACACCCTACTCCCAGACTGCTCCTGTATCTTACCTTCCATCCAGACCTTGCACCTTCATCCCTTCCTGCACCCCACTTCCTGCCCAGATCCTGTATGCCCCATTCTTCTCTCTGGAAGCCCTGTCCCACACACTGAACCCCCCCAATTTTCTCCCAACCCCAGAGTCTGCGGGGTCCAGAAAATCCACTAACCCTGGAACCCCAAAAGAATAAATCTGGGGTTGGACCTGTTTTGGGCAGGGGTTTGGTCTCAATGACCTCTTGAGGTCTCTTCTAACCCTATGATTCTATGGGAAACCCTGAACCTTAGTCCTCCTTGTCCCTGCCCCCCCTCCCTTGGTGGGGCTGGAGCACCGGAGGAGAGGCAGGGTTTGGAGGTTGTGTGAGGTTTTTTCTTCTTCTCACTTATATGGTCCCCAACTGATTTTTTTCTGTGGGTCAGTGGCCCCTGACCCAAAGAAAGTTCCCCACCCCACCATAAATAAAGAAAACATGGGAACCTTTTTTGTTGGAAATAAATTAATATTTTACTTTATTTAAAATGAAGTTTGATAAACTAACATGAGACAGTTAAAGAGCTTAGTCTGTTTAATAATTTAAATTAATATTTCCTTTCTTACTGGTTAAATTAAACTGTTCTCCCTAGCTGCAGCACTAGCAAAATGGCTTGAGCATAATTATGTAATTAATGAAGAGTTTCCATTAGTGACTGGTGGTCCACAGAAAGGTTTCCATTGAGCCGGTGCGCCACGGACCAAAAAGTTTGAGAACCACTGTGTTAGATAGATGGGAGAGCCCTGTGTTGTGGGGGGGGATGAGCGGCCGGGGCTGGTGGCCGTGCTGCCGGGCTGGGGGAACAGCACATCCTACCCACAAGGAGTGGCTCGGCCCCAGCCTCACTGGCTGCACTCACCCACACTGGCCTTGCTGAGCAGGTAGAGCAGCAGCAGGCAGTGGCGGCCGAGGGAGTAAGGGGCCTTGGCAGCCATGCTGCCCACCATGATCCCAGAAGGTAATTTCTCTAAGACCTTTATTACTGCATACATTTTTAGTGTGTTATAACAAAATCATTTTACCAATTACTGTTTCCACTCACATTTTTCATTAACCTCTCTTATGCACACTCAATGCATGACTATTTTGAACTCTTCCATAGTTAAGAAAATTGCAGCCCACATTTACAAAAAAAAAGCACCCCTCCTCCCACAGAAATTCCTGCATACGGGCCTGAACCCGCTGAAGACAGGTTGCATTGAGGGCATAGTTTAAAGGAAATGGGGTTGTGTAGGAGCCACTGAAGCTATGATTTGGCCCACAGAACTTTTATTACTGCTGAGGATGTGTGGCACTGAGAAAAGCTAGCTGCTTGTTTCAAGCCCAGGATGAGGAGTTGCTGTACATTCCCTCAATCAGCTTCAGTCCCTCTGCTGACTACTCCCTACATATTCATCTTTGAAAACATTGAAGGGTTTGCTGCAGGATCTGAAGTTGTGCAGCAGGACAGTGCTACTAAGGCTGTTGTCCCACCTCAGTTTGGAAGGAGGAAATGTGCATACTGAGCATCCTTCATGCAGACTCTATGCTGCAGATCCTGGGGGAATGATTCCCCATCCCCACCAAATGGATAAGAGGAGGAGAACTCTCAATCTCTGCAGCTGGGGCAGCTTTATGCAGGGTTATGCCATGACTTGCCATCTGTCAGCTGGTAGGGAGAGACTCACTGCTCTGTCCTCAGCGGGAAGCACTAGTCCTGAGCCCCTGGCTGGGCAGGGCTCATTAAGCAGCTGCGGGGCTGTGTTGCCATGCAGCTTAGGGGGAAGACTGTTCAAAACTCACCAGTTTTCAAAAGACGGATAATCTCATTTACGCATCCCAAATTTTTCTGGACAGATTGCTGCTGATGTTGCACTTCTGACCAATCAATAATTGAAATCTTCAGCACAAGCTGTGAGACAGCATGGAAATAAAGGCCTTTAAATAGCAATGAGCATCTATCATGCCAACACCACAACAATGAAGGAGCAATTTGAGCCATCTCGCCAGTGTTGTGTTTAAGTAATAGTGTGGACATTAAATGATGCAACAACACTCATTTGATGGGGTTATGTGGATTCAGAACATTGGTTTGGGTCCATCTACACCTATAAAAATATTTTAAAATGAAAGGAATAAAAAGCAGCCTTCTTTGTAGAGAATAGTAATGGAGCATTTTATGGTACATTGTTTACACTTTAATGGCAACATTTTCCTCAGATATGCAATGGCAGAGCTTGACTGAGAGATCCACGCTTGGAGGGAGCACAAGATCTTAGAAATGAAATCTGTCGTGGATCAGAGAACAGATTTTTGCCATGAATACAAATGTCTAAGAAAACTCATAGGTTTATTAACATACATAGACATATTTTTAGGATGCATGTTTATAACAATTACCAAATGTTCAGTATTGCTTACAAAATAATTGATTCTCTGTATGTAAGGAGATACTGAAATTTTTCTGGTTGTAACTGAGGCTTTGGTTAAAGGCAACCTGAATTGTTTCTAATCAATAAAACTGCCTCCTCTTTTAGACATTTAACTGAATGCATGAATACCACTGTGCATAGCTGACAAAGGCAGAACACTTTGTGAAAAGACTTTGTAAATTCTTTCCCACAGAAGTCAACGAAAGGGTCTGTTGTCCTGGGCTACGTATTCCGTCATTTAAACCTTGTGGAGATAGATTACTTTGGACTACGCTACTGTGACAGAAGTCATCAGACGGTGAGTAACATACACAGCATATTGGATTTCATAGTTGTAAACATTACCCTGTTGGTGACCTTTCTAAGTTGTATGCTTGGCTGTCGTATCTTAAACACCTCATGAAAGAATAAGATTTTCAGTAGCAGTTTCTTTAATTTGCCTGTTGAAAGGAACTATTTTTGTGTTGTGGCAGAAAGGTCATTCTTCTACTGTCACTGAAGTTAGCAAATTTTTATTGTTGTCTTAATTAGGAGCAGAAATGTGGTGATAGAAAATAAAATAAAAAACCTGTTGCAAATGATGAGTAGTAAAATGTTGTATATAAAAAGTACTATTACAATTCTTCCTGTTAAATTAAACCAATCAAATATTTAGCCTAGGGGTGGGCAATAATTTTTGAAGGGGAACCACCTTGGGAATTTCTGAAGTGGTTGCAGGCAGCCCCACAAGGGGCAGGGCCTCAGGTGGAAGGGCAGGGCCAGGAGACTTCACTGCCCACAAATCTTGATTGGCCTGTGGGTGGGGGAGCATGTGAAGTCTTAGCCCCTCCACCTGCCAGGGATAGGGTTGCCAGGTGTCCGGTTTTCTACCGGACAGTCTGGTATTTGCACCGTCTGTCCGATAGAAAAATTCAGAAAATACCAGACATGTGCAATGTCCGGTATCTTCTGAATTTCTGGCGGGGCACCGGACGGAACCCTGGCGGGGGCCGGGGACCAACTGGGAGGTGGGGCTACGATTGGTGCTAGGAGCCTCTGGTCGCGTGCAAAAGCGGGGGAGGGGGCCGGGGCTGGGACTCCCAGCCACTCCCCCTGCCTGGCTTCTGCACGGGACCAGAGGCTCCCAGCACCAATCGCGGCCCCGCCTCTCAGCTGGGAGCCTCTGGGTGCGTGCAGAAGCCGGGCGGGGGAGTGGCTTCCAGCCCCTGCCCCTGCCCCGCCCGGCTTCTACGAGCAACTTGAGGGAGTGCCTGCCGGGGGCGTGGCCCCTTGGACTCCGACTGTGCCGCTTCCCCTCCCCCGCCAGAGCCGCTTCCCACCCCTCTTCCTCCGGCCCCCATTCCTCCCGGCCAGCCCCACAGCCCCCTCCCGCTCTGCTTCCCCTTCCTCCTGGCTAGCCCCGTGGCCTCGGACCCCCTCCCGGCCAGCTCTGCTTCCCGCCCGCCCCCTCCTGTCCGGTCTCTCCCCCCCGCCCCTCATGATCAAGTTTGTCCGGTTTTTTGGCGGGGTCTACCTGGTAACCCTAGCCAGGGATGCGCAGCGCCTAGAGAAAACTGCTAGATGTTTTGAACAGCTGGTGGTTCCCTCTGGTGCCATGTGCCCTTGGCGGGGCGAAGAGACTTCACACGCTCCCCTGTTCCCAGGTCTCGACTGGCCTGGGGGTGGGGGAGAGGCAGGGCAGCTGGGGGCCAGGAACACTTTCATTTGCTGCTATTTAAAGGGCTCCTGGCTCTAGCTCCAGGAGTTACCAGCCCTTTAAATAGCAGCAATTAAAAAGGGCTTGTGCCTGCTGGGCAGCTGCTACCATGTTGCCTGGCAGCCGCCCAGCAGGCGCAAGTCCTTTAAATAGAAACAATTGAAAGGGCTCAGGCCTCCCAGGCTTTGCTGCACATGTGTTGCCTGGGAGCCCCCCCACCCTGGGGGAGGCCTGAGCCCTTTCAATTGCTTCTATTTAAAGGACTTGCGCCTGCTGGGTGGCTGCTACCATGTTGTCTGGCAGCCTCCTGGAAGGCAAGAGCCCCTTTAATAGCAGCAATTGAAAGGGCTCTCACCTCCCAGGCAATGCATTAGTGGCAGAGCCAGGAGCTGCTGTGGGCCGGATCAAAGTGCTTGGCGGGCCGGATGCGGCCCTCTGACAGTCTTTTGCCTGGCCCTGATTTAGCCCATGACATTTCCTTGAATTGGAATTCTGTTTGGAAGTGAGCCTCTTGTGACTAATTCCTGCTTTGGCTGGGGTTGGGGGAAGGGTTGGCATAGAAGCAGTGTTTTCAGGCTTGGCACAGATTGTTTAATTCAGGGCCACTTCCTGGATCACTGTTTGAGTGATGTTAACAAACATGCGGACAAGGGGGATCCAGTAGATATAGTATACTTAGATTTCCAGAAAGCCTTTGACAAGGTCCCTCACCAAAGGCTCTTGTGTAAATTACACGGCCATGGGATAAGAGGGAAGGTCCTTTCTTGGATTGAGAACTGGTTAAAAGACAGGAAACAAAGGGTAGGAATAAATGGTAAATTTTCAGAATGGAGAGGGGTAACTAGTGGTGTCCCCAAGGGTCAGTCCTAGGACCAATCCTGTTCAACTTATTCATAAATGATCTGGAGAAAGGGGTAAGCAGTGAGGTGGTAAAGTTTGCGGATGATACCAAACTGTTTAGGATAGTCAAGACAGAAGCAGACTGTAAGGGACTCCAAGAAGATCTCACCAAACTGAGTGATTGGGCAACAAAATGGCAAATGAAATTTAATGTGGATAAGTGTAAAGTAATGCACATCGGGAAAAATAACCCCAACTATACGTACAGTATGATGGGGGCTAATTTGGCTACGACAAATCAGGAAAGAGATCTTGGAGTTATCGTGGACAGTTCTCTGAAAACTTCCATACAGTGTGCAGCGGTCAAAAGGCAAATAGGATGCTAGGAATTATTAAGAAAGGGATAGAAAATAAGACCCAGAATATCTTACTGCCCCTGTATAAAACTATGGTATGCCCACATCTTGAATACTGTGTACAGATGTGGTCTCCTCACCTCAAAAAGATATTTTGGCCTTGGAAAGGGTTCAGAAAAGGGCAACTAAAATGATTAGGGGTTTGGAACGGGTCCCATATGAGGAGAGGTTAAAGCGACTGGGACTTTTCAGTTTAGAAAAGAGGAGACTGAGGGGATATGATAGAGGTGTATAAAATCATGAGTGGTGTGGAGAGGGCCGATAAAGAAAAGTTATTTATTAGTTCCTAAATAGAAGAACTAGAGGACACCAAATGAAATTAATGGGTAGCAGGTTTAAAACTAATAAAAGAAAGTTCTTCTTCACACAGCGTGTAGTCAGCATGTGGAACTCCTTGCCAGAGGAGGCTGTGAAGGCTAGGAATATAACAGAGTTTAAAGAGAAGCTAGATAATTTCATGGAGGTTAGGTCCATAAAAGGCTATTAGCCAGGGGATAAAATGGTGTCCTTGGCCTCTGTTTGACAGAGGCTGGAGAGGGATGGCAGGAGACAAATCGCTTGATCATTGTCTTGGTCCACCCTCTGGGGCACCTGGTGCTGGCCACTGTCGGCAGACAGGATACTGGGCTAGATGGACCTTTGGTCTGACCCGGTACGGCCGTTCTTATGTTCTTATGTTATTGATTTGGAGATGGCTTTTGGCTGCCAGTATATATTGAACTGTAGCTGTTTATATCCTGAGAAGAAGGGTGTATGTTAATGACTTTTTAACTCCACATGAACTGGTTCTGTTTTGAGGTGGAAGGGGGTTGGTACTTGACAGGTATTCTGCATATACACAGTAGACACGCCCTTTTCCCAAAAAGCTTGCAATCTGAATAGACCAGTCAAGAGAGAGGCTTTGTACTAGCTTCATTTTACAAAGAGATTAAGGCCTGATCGCCATTTAAAAGTTTTGCTAGCATAACTGTGTTGATAAGAAGCGCAACAAAAAATCATACCATTAAATGACACAGTCATGCCGGCTAAAGCCCTGGGTTGGATGCAGTTATACTGCTCTCCTCCTCTCCCCCCCCCCTCTCCCCCCCAAAAAAATAATTTTTACAGTATGGCTTATAACGGTTTCCTGAATTAAATAAATTATATTAACAACAGTAAATTTTTGTCAGTAAGTAGAAGCGAGTTGTTCTAGTGTAGTTGAGGCATAAGCAGCTTGTCCTAAATAACAGGGGAAAGTCTGTAATAGGGCTGGGAATTGAGCCCAAGTATCATGGGTCCTAACTGAGTGCCTGAATGGCAAGACCAGCTTTCCTCTCTATGAATGACTATCTAGTTAATTTAGAATGTTAAAAATTCAGGCATCCTTAACTGTTTTATGGACAGAGGAAATCTCTGTTAAATGAGCAATTGCAGAACCTCATCAGCTTTCCTCAGAATAACCAGGGCAGATTTTTCTTGCTTACACTAGTGTAAATGCAGAGTAACTCCAGTGAGCTCATTACAGTACTTACACCTGCATGAAACCTGTGGAGGTGAGAAGGAAAATCAGGCTCTCATGTAATTTGCTAGTTTGTGATTAATAGTGAAATCCTGTTCAGTGAATGGCCAATATAAAGGAAAAACTTCATGCAATAAGTGAGACTTTGCATAAAACAGTACAGTAAATGAAAAATTATATTTTTTTCTCAGGCCTGTTAAAGGTGTAAAACTAGGGACTGGCACGAGGTATGTGTGATAAGTTCTGCACTGCCATGCAGGAGACCTGGATTTGCATTGTTCTGGTACTTTTAGGGTATGTCTACTCAGCAACATTATTTCGAAATAACTTAGTCTGCGTCTACACAGCAGGCTGTTATTTCGAATTAATGTTGAAATACCATCAGGCTGAAGGACTTCTTACTCCGACTCCTGTAACCCTCATTGTACGAGGAGTAAGGAAGTCAGAGGAAGCGTGCTCTATTTCGAAATAAGTGCTGTGTAGACACTCCCAATTTTGAAATAAGCTACTCAATTGACGTAGCTCAATTTGCATAACTTATTTTGAGTTAAGCTCTGCTGTGTAGATGTACCCTTAAAGTCCCTGAGGTCAAATAAATGTATTTACTAATTTATTTGAAAGCTGTACTTAATGGAGAAATGTGCCAAAATAAAATATCTGGTAGAAAAAATGTGTGCCTCACGTTAACATGTTACTAACAGAAAGGAATATTCAAAATGCAACATTTATGATTACTCATGCAGTCTTTAAACTGCAACCTTGTGTATCCATCCTATGAACTGATTAAGGCAGACATCTTGTGGAAAAAATAGAATGCTGTCATGTAATTGAAGACTGTATCATAATGCAGACACACGTGGGGGCTGAAGTAAGGCTTCACAGACAACTGCAGATCTGGAATTCCCCAAACTTTGTGTGGTTGACTTTGCATTCTAAGTAATGTTCTTTTAATGTAGTTTTAATGCAGATTTCTTATGTATTTCCTGCTTCCTTGGGTAAATTGATTTCATTATGTGATGCTGTAACAATTCTGTCATCATACATAATCAGCAGAATTTAAATCCTGAACCATTTCTGTTGCAGCACAAACTGTTACCACTGAAGCTACAGGAGCGTTATTAGATAACAACAGATGTCTGTTATCCAGGGAGTGGGTCCAAGTGGTAGGTCTGGGGGATAGTCAGGTGGAAGGTGAGCCTGCATCAGTTTGGATAGGCTTTCTCTCTTCCCAACTGGAGTTCCTGCTCTTTGAGGTGTCCTCAGATGGGGGGTGATCTGCTGGGGCCATGCACTGGGTCTAGAGCAGGGGTGGGCAATAATTTTTGTTGGGGGGCCACTCCAAGAATTTGGTAGGTAGTCAAGGACTGCACTTTTCTGTATATTAATGGAGGCAGGGTTTGGGGCAGAAGTTGGGGTGGGGCAGGGTCTGGGAGGGAGTAGTCTCCAGGGTTGGGAGTGCAGAGGGATTAGGTTGTGACCAGGAGCAGGGGAGTTGAGGTGCAGAAGGGGATGGGTGCCAGGTGCAGGCTCTGGCAGGGAGGCACTTACCGGAGGTGGCTCCCAGCCAGTAGCCCAGCAGGAGCCTTGGACAGGCTCTGTGTCTGCAGCACCCCCACACCCTGCTGAAAGCGGCTGGGTGCTGGGGCTAGCGTGTCTCTCTCTGCACGGCGCACCCCTTTGGCGGGGGGGGGGGGGAGGAGGTCTGTGTGTTGCATGTGCCCACAAGCATGGCCCAGGTAGCTTCCACTGGTCAGTTTCCCGGACCCTGCCTGAGGATCCTACTGTGGTGGCTGCTGACTGGAAGCCACTGACCGTATGTGTGTGGGAATGAGCTGCTAGGCTAAGTGCTTATTCTGGGAGTCAGAAAACTCAGCCAGATGCTTTCTCTGTATCCCCATACTCGTGTGGCTTCTTCAGTAGCTTGCAGTTGTTCCTAGTGTAGTCCCTGTTGTTGCTTCTGCTGCTGTTTGGTGGTATCATCAGCTAGCCCTGTGATGTTTATATTAGTTGTTATTTTGTCAGACCACAAACATTTTTCTGAGGTGCAGAAGAAAGAGGAGGGAAATGGCAATTTTTAACAAGTTACATCTCAATAAAAGCTGAATAGCATGTCACAAGACAAAGTAAGGATTTTCCCCTACCAAATATCAAAGGTCTACTGCGAACTGGGACATAAGAGCTTCTCAAAGAAAAGGTAGAATGAAAAGTGCTAAACAACCAAACTTAGGAAGTATTTTTAGATTCCCCCATAATAAAAAGTCCTTTTACCAAAATAAACCTATCAGTGCTTTACAGCAGAGTTATCGTCTCATTGTACCCCTCAGCACCTCATGTACTGTACCTACCGTTACTAATGATGACTCAACATTAATTTAAGCACTTTTCTCTTCTGTTGTGGAGTCGCTCTTAGAACATGTACTAGTAGCATAGGCCCAGGTAGCATGGCTCTTTTTGTGTCGTATAGCCCAGAGGGGGGGCAGATCTGCAGTTGTGGGGTTGAACTCTCTCTATAGTAAATGCTCTGGCCACAGTCATGCAGCAAGTAAGCAAAAGCAGTAGGAATAAAAGCCAGGAACCCTGTGTCCCAGTCCCCTGCTGCATGTGCTTGTATATATGAGTAAAGTTGTATTTCTTGATGTATTCTCCATAGATAATGAAGCAGCTATAATACCCCCAAATTACAAGGATATTAATAGACTCTATTGGACAGATAAAACAAAAGACACGTAAAGAATTTAGACTGTTTAAATGGTATTTTTCTCTTTCTAAGTAACAAAAATTTTGCTTAGAATGGAAAATCTGAGTTTTAGGGTATTACTGTCACACAGTGCAATGTGTGTTTTGTTCTTAAAATCTTGGGAAAACAGCTGAGCTGTACTTGTTTCCTAATTCATTTTTAATGTGGCTATGGCATGATAAATATTTTCATAGGAGCTGGATTGTTCAGACTACATGTGATGTTGAATATCAATGATTGTCACCTTGCAATCATTGATATCCAAGTCCTTTATGTTGCAAATGCTTATGCACATGAGTAAAATGATTGGAAAAAGGGGATGGGTTTTAAAATGCCATATAGCATAGTTATATGCATGTTTGATATGCATGCACGAACCTGAGAAGCAATCATATGTCAATAGAGGATAGAGTAGTGAATCAGCGGCTGTTCTTTCTCCTTTAAGGAAAGGTCTTAGGTCAACAAGAGGTGCTGACCGGAGTAACATGATTGTGAGAAAAACAACAAATGGTCTGGTAGCACTTTATAGACTAACAAAACATGTAGATGGTATCGTGAGCTTTCATGGGCACAGCCCACTTCTTCAGATGACTGGAGTTAAGAGTTTGGAATGTGAACACTCGAAATAAATATGGGGGGGGCGGGGAGGGAAGGAGACAGAGCATCAGTAAGTATCTGGAGAATAACCAGACCTAAGCAGATAAAAATCAAAGTCAATAGATAGATTGTGAAAGCCATTCTTGGAGCATTTATGGGAAATGACCAGGGTTTAGAAGGTTTAGGGCTAGCAGCTCGAGCCCCCTGAGTCATGGTACACACAAGTGACAGCAAGTGTACACTTATGTGGTACACTAGTGCAGTTGTGCATCTGGTGAAGATGCAATATGTCCATGGGAAAGCTCTCTTCTGTCAGCATCATTATTCTACCTTCATGAGTGGTGGGAGCTATGTCAGCAATATAATATTAGCTAATATAGCACTGGGGTGGATTATGGATGTAAGCAACTAATCGACTTCCCGATAAGCATATGCTTATCGGGTAGTCAAGTAGTGACTCGACCAGTCACTCCCTCCCCCCCTTTGCTGCTTTGATCAGGGAGAGACAGCAAGGGGGGGTAGGAGCTGGTGCTGGGTGGAACTGGCTTAAAAGCTGGTTCCCCCCAGCACCGTCTGGAGGGGCAGGGGAGGCAGAGGCGTAGCAAGGGACTGGGCGCGAGCCGAGAATCAGCTTATTCCCAGCTTGCGCCCGGTCCCAGACACTGTGCCTCTTGGTTTTAAATGTATTAAGAGCCGCAAGGCTCTTAATACGTTTAAAATGAGAGGCGCAGCTGGGGGGACTGGGAGTGAGTCGGAAATCAGCTGTCCCGGCTCACTTCCTGTCCCCCCAGCTGCACCTCTGCTTTCTCTGCTTTTTAAATGTATTAAGATCCTGATGGCTCTTAATACATTTAAAAAGCAAAGGTGCAGCTTCTGGGACCGTGTGCAAGCCGGCAATCAGCTGATTCCTGGCTCGCACCTGTCCCCTCCCCCTCCCCCCAGGCCTCTTCCTTTTAAATGTATGAAGAGCCATTGACTATTTAATTAGCTGATTACACAAAATTTAACATCCCCGGTGTGGATGCACTTTGGTGCATGTAACTTGCATTGCACAAGAGGGTGTCTTTTTCAGATAAGTTTAAACCAGCCCTGAAAAAGGTTATGATCGTTAAAAAACTAACCTGGCTTAGAAGGGAAGTGAAAACAGATTTTAAAATACCTCAGTATAACATACATAGAGAAAAGAAGAAGTTGATAGTATAGTAAAACTCCAATAGTCCGGCATCCAATAGTCCGGCACTCCTGATAGTCCGGCATCAAAATGGCAAGAGCCTAGTGAGTGAGCTTCTGCAAAAAATGAGTCACAAGGTAACAGCGGCAGCAGCTGAACTGAGCAAAAAGGGTAAAAAAGGCTTAAAAAAAACTAAAACATTACAGTATACTGTATACAGTATGTACAATAAAAAGGGTTAAGAACACTTTATATACAGTATATAATGTATACAGTATATATATAACCTGCTTATAGTACCTCCTGATAGTCCGGCATATTTGATAATCCGGCACCACCTAAGTCCCATAGGTTCCGGATTATCGGAAGTCTACTGTAATGAATACAAAATAGAAGCTAGAATTTCTAGAAAATTGATAAGGGAAGCAAAAGGGGACACAAGATGTAATCTATGGCCAGCAGAGTTACAGATAAAACTTTTTTAAAGTCTACTAGGAACAAAAGAAATACTGGCAGTGTAAATAGTAGAAATATCAATAATAATGCAAGAAATACATAATTACTCAGTAAATATTGCTTTTTTGTACTTGTGGGAGAAAGCTAGGTATCTTATTTATATCATATGTTGATGGTGAAATTGTCTCCATTGCAACAATAACTAAGGAAAATGTTAAAGAATAACTGCTAAAGTTAGACATTAATTCAGCATGTTCAGATAACTTGTATTCAAGAGCTTTAAAAGGGCAATGATCTTTCTGGATCATTAATGTTAAAGTTTAGTAAGTCTTGGAATACTGGGGAAGTTTCTAGGGTTACCAACCCTTCAGGATTGTCCAGGAGTCTCTAGGAATTAAATGGGTGGAGCAGGGAAAGTGCAAGGGCTGGAGTAGACCCAGGGCTAGAGGGGTGTGCCTGGATGCTAGGTGGGTGGGCTCCTGGTGTATAATGATGGATAATCTGATGAACATGAGATCCTGGAGTCACATTGTGGGCAATCCTTGGATGTTTATACGTTGGACTATTGAGCAAGAGTAGGGAGGTTTTATTACCTCTGCATTTGGCATTGGTGCCACTGCTTCTGGAATATTGTCGTGAATTCCAGTGTCTACACCTGAAGTGAGAAACTCCAAGAGCTCAATTTGCATAGCTTATCAAAGAGACCATTTAAAATGATTTGATCACAGTCTGTAAATATCTACTTGGGGGACAGAAATTCAGTAATAAAGGGCTCTTCAGTCTAGCAAACTAAGGTATAACTTGAGCCAGTTGCTAAAAGTTGAAGCTAGACAAATTTAGAGTAGATGCAGTTTTTTGCAATGGGTTTAATTAACCATTGGAATAATTTGCCAAGGATTGTGCTGGCGTCTCTATCACTGGATGTTTTAAAATAAGATTGGATATGTTTCTAAAAGATATGCTCTAGTTGAATCACAGCTATTGGACATGAAGCAGGATTTAATTTAGGGAAGCCTTGGGGCTTGTGTTATGCAGCAAGTCAGACTGGATGATCACAGTGGTCTCTTCTGGCTTCAAAAGCTCTGACTCTCTGAATTGGAACAAAAAATTGTGTGCCCCAGTACTGCAGAGACTGCATGTGAAGCAAATATTTCTATTTCATAGTAATCTGAGCTGCACGATTAGAGCTCCAGATGCTTTGTGTACTGGCAGGGGACAACTCTACTGATTCCAGTCACTTCAGTGATTGACACCACAGCAAATGAGAAAATTTCAACCTAGTTAATGTTTTGTTTCAAATAGATTCTGAGAATTTGACCAAGATTTGACCCTACACAGAAACCTGGCATGAAGCTTTAAAAAATATTTTTACATTAGTTTAAAGAAAGGTAGTTAGGAAATAACATGCACTGCACAGATGGAATTTATTGCACACTCTCCACATTGCTTTGCATGTGTTTAACCTGGAATAGCTTTAAATATATATAATGGAGCCAAATTTTTAAATCCAAGCTAAGAATCAGTAGTATATGCACCAGCCCTCCAGTGGTTCAAAAGAAGGTGTGAGGGTTTGGGTTTTTTAAAGATGACAATCCCCTACTCTCACAGACCGTGGAAATTAGAAAAAAGTTGCTAACCATCAGAGGAACAAGATTCTGGAACAAAGTTCCAGGAAGAAAGTTATGGGGGGCAAACTAACTAATTTTCAGATGGGGTTTGATAAATTTGTGAATGAGATTGCCTGCAATAGCAGGGGATTGGACTTGATGGCCCACAAAGTCACTTCTAGTCCTATGCCCCTAATTAACCTGAAAACTAAACTCATAGAGGAATATAGAGTTTGCTGAAATAAGAGAACTCATATAATTGTTCTGTGACTGGATTTTGAATTTACTGAAACTGTAGATTGTCTCTTGCAGTATAACATAGAGCTGTCCATGCTGAACAAACCAGTGAGGCAATATGTGTGTGGCGTTATGGCTCAGAGTACTAATTTTGGTATGAGAAGAGTTCTGAAGTCAGAGTGCAGTGTATTCTGTTTTATACAGTCTTTACTGCCTAGTTTTTGTCTGAATGATTGGTTTGCAATCTATTTGTTATTTTATCAGTAGTTTATTTACTCAGATTGGTGTTTGTTTATAGTGCAAGAGCTCTAATAGGATATTTGAACAAATCTATCAAGTGATTTGTTCATTTTTCTTCCCTCTCACTGTAAACTTATGAAGGTATTATTTTTGGAGGGTTATGGAGTCACTGCAAGGTTTCTTTTATTTTGCTCAGGAAGTTTTGTCATGGAGTCAAATGAGTTAACCCTTTCCCCTAAAGCTGCCAGTTTTGATTGAACAGGGTTTACATGGACTTGTTTACATTGCTCTGTAGCCTGTTCCAGTTGGGGTATAGATTTGAATGCACACCAGCGTTTTTCCATATAGACCTTGCTGGAGTGCACTTAAAGTTCCCTAATATGAGCTACTGTAGCCCTCACTCCAGACAGTACTACAGCAACATGCATGTGGGCCAATAAGTGCTACACACTGGTGTTCATTAACCACTGGTAAGTGCCAGTAAGTGCAACCAGCTGGTGTGATCTAAAGCACCATGTGGACAAGCTCTGTGAGCAGTAAGAGTCAAGCTGAAGGCTGCTAGCTTTAGCTGAGATTCCTAGTTAGCATCTGTAATAGAGTACAGCAGATTGAATGGATGTAGTGGCTCTTGTAAATCTTGCTGAATGTGAAAGTGACTGTGTCATTCCACTACTAGGACACCTTCTCCAGGGAAGATGTGTAGGAACACACTTGTAAATACAGTGTTTTTCCTCTGAGTTATAGATTTTCATTTACAGACTGCAACACTTCAGATTTTTATAGTAATACATATAACCACCACCAAAAAATTACTCAAGCTTCAGTAGCTTCAGGGAGTAGCCGAGTTAGTCTGTACAGGATAAACTTAAAAAACAACAAATGGTCTGGTAGCACTTTATAGACTAACAAAACATGTAGATGGTATCATGAGCTTTCGTGGGCACAGCCCTCTTTTTCAGATGACCAGAGTTTTGAGTTTAGGATGTGCAGACCCAAAATAAATAGGAGAGAGGAGGGGTAGGGGAGGGAACGAGGAGCAGAGGATATGGAAATATCAAAGGGAAAAACAGAAAGGGAGAACTTTTGGGAATCAGTAACCACATGAAGATTGGGTAGTTAAAACGAAGCAGATAAGAATCAAAGGCAATAGATAGGAAGGGTACTAACACAGGAATCTACACAAAGAGCTGTTTGCACCTTCATTGAATGTTAGGTTGATAGTGTCCCAACCATCCCTCATCGCGATTGAGGCCATTAGCATGAGAATTGAACTTGCGTATGAATTGTAATTCCAACACCTCTCTGTGTATTTGGCTAGTAGAAATGGGTTGGGACAAGACAGTCACTTGAAGATCTTTTTAACAGTGATTAGGAAGATTAAAGTGTTCCCCAGCAGGTTTCTGTATGTTCCCTTTACATATATCTTATTTGTGTCCATGTTTCTTTCCCATAGGGACTGTCCAGTTTGTCCAGTATATTTAGCAGTGGGGCATTCCTGGCATTTGATGTCATCGATCAAATTACTGGATGTGCAGTGAAATGATCTTTTGATTTGGTAGCTTATATTGTTGGCTCCAGTGATGAATTCGCTTGTATAGATATGTGGGCAGAGTTGGCACCGAGGCTGGTTGCCGGGCTGGGTTCCTGGATGCTTATGATATGGTTGTGTGGCATGGTTACCGGAAAGAATTTGTTTCAGGTTGGGGGGTTGTCTGTAAGTACAATAGGCTTTTTTCCCAAGGCCTCTGAGAGTGAGGGATCATTTTCCAAGATGGGTTGTAGATTGTGTATAATGCGTTAGATGGATTTGAGTTGTGGACTGTAGGTAATAACAAGTAGAATTCTGTTATTTTCTCTTTTGAGTGTGTCTTGAAGTACAGGTAGTCCCCAAGGTACAAACGCATCGATTTATGACCGTTCATCCTTACGACCAATCTCCCATTAAGCATGGCCCCGAGTTATGAATGAGATCTGCGCTTACGAACAGCGCGGTCCCATTGAAATGAATGGGGTCCGACTTACGAACAGATCGAGTTACGACCAAGTGCTTGGTACGTAACTCGTTCATAAGTCGGGGACTACCTGTAGTTCATGTCTGGGTACTTTTTTGGCTCTGTCAATCTGTTTTTTCACTTCTCCAGGTGGGTATTTCAGTTTTACGAATACTTCTGTGTTTTACCAATATAAAGACAAAAGGTCTATTCTCTTTGAATTCAGTTGGCCTTGGGTTAGGCCCTAAATTCATTGTGCCTCATAGTTAACACAATTATTTGTATTTCACTTGTAGTATATTTGGGGGGAAATCATTAATATATAAATGTATAATTTGAAGTTAATCTTTAATAGCGTTTATTGGTAAATGACTTAATTTCCCTATTTATTCTCACAGTACTGGCTGGATCCTGCAAAGACCCTTGCAGAACATAAGGAATTGATAAACAGTATGTATTTCACTTGAACCTCATAAACAGTTACTTGAAGACGAAGAGACAGAGGACACCATATGCGCGGAGTAATGGGCCTTCATTTTTGAGGCATGACAGATTCATAGTTTCCTGAGCTGTATCAATATTGCAATTAATAGCCATATCAAACATACATGCATTCGAGCGTAATTTCTTTCATTTACTTAAGGATTAACCTTTCTGTGATTAACCTTTGCTTTAGAATAATTGAAGGACTGGTACATGGTATAGTTCTTACTTGTTTAATTCCTGCCTTTCTAAATGAAGTGAATGAATTTTTTCCCTTCTACAAGTGGAAAAAATATTGTCTGTTAGGTCCATATTCACAAATTTGCCTGTTCTCTTTGTGTTGGTGTCACTCTTTAGATACCAAAGATAAAGATTCTTAAAATAATTTAAAATGTTATTTGAAAACGTTAATAATATAACTTTACTTGATTGGGAAATTGGAAATGTCTTATAAATATTTTTACAATTAATATAGTAAAATCCCAAATAATACAGCCAGATTTTAAAAAGTGCTCTGCACCAACCATCACCGATTGAGTTATGGATGCTGGGTACTTTTGGAAATCTGGCATTATATGTGCAGGACTTCAAGTTACAAAAATACATTCATATTTTAAAACAAAATGTTTGATAAGCAGCAATTTTGTTGATCTACCACAGTGTGCATTCAGGATTTGCTTGCAACAGACAATACCTTCATAACTACCTAACACAGGCTTGCCTGCAGAGTTTTAAATTATCATCAGAGATGGAAAAGTCTTATAGCTGTTTTACGGAAAATACAGACATCTGAATTATGGGCTTGGCAGCAGAAGCTGCTTTTCAATTTGTTTTGTAAAAAAGTGTAAATATACTTATATTTCACAGTCCCTGAGAGGTCAGTGGGACTATACATCATCATAAACGTAATTCCTAGTGTCAAGTATTTGCAGGATTGAGCACAATTCTGCAGTTTGTTGCTACCATGTCTCTCTTTAATATCACACATTGTCCTTCTGAAGTCACTTGGACACTGATTAAAGTCAGTGGAAGTATGTGTGGGAATAAATATGATCATAACAGGAATTGTAAGATTGAATTACTGGATCTTCTTGGAGAGCTAAAACTTTAAAAAGTAAATTACAAAATTCAAAATATTTTACTAGGTAAATAATGCAAAATTATACATTCAGTTATTTATCACGCAGAATGTCTCACATTGGACATAGTATTCTATTCACAAACAAATAGAAAAAAAAGCAATAACCATAAAAAATGTTCCTGTTCCAACAAACTTTTTATATTCTAAAAAGGGAAAAGAGATTCCGTGAGAAGTCCATTTGGAACTTCACTCTGGGGTTATGTGGAAAGGTGGGGATTGGTGTATAAATCTGTAGGACTGATTAATAGCTCTCCTGTAATCCGTGATTCTTTTTATAAATATACAATGCAAAAATGAATTCTTCTCTCTTTCCCTTAGCTGGGCCACCATATACTCTATATTTTGGTGTTAAATTCTATGCAGAAGATCCATGCAAACTTAAGGAAGAAATAACCAGGTATACTATTTCGTGTTGTTTAAATACTGGTGATATGCGTATGAGGCACTGATGTGAAATCATAATTAGTAAAATTAAGATTGTAATCACATATCTGCAGGTGCATGCTGCTGCTTTGGGTTTTTTATTTTGTTTTTTCCTCACATACCTGTGTGTGTAAGAAAACTGAGATGAAGCACACAGTCAGCCTCTGGAACTCCTTGCCAGAGGATGTGGTGAAGGCTAGGACTTTAACAGGGTTCAAAAAAGAGCAAGATAGCTTCATGCCAGGATGGGTAGGAATGGTATCCCTAGCCTCTGTTCTCTGGAGGTAGGTGACAGGGGAGGGATCACGTGAGGATTACTTGTTGAGTTCCCTCCCTCTGGGGCATCTGGTATTGGCCTCTGTTGGCAGACAGGATACTGGGCTGGATGGACTGTTGGTCTGACCCAGTATGGCTGTTCTTATGTTCATTGTTCAATACCATCCACTGTTTGAAAGATCAGATTAAACTGGCAGGTGTCACGGTTTTATATGGATTGTTAAGAATTTTTCTTTTTTTAAGCAATGTATTGTCACATTTGGCTTTATACTTGTGATGGATATGCTTTTAGAAAGAGGTTTTAGATTACCTCTCCCCAGATTGTATATCCAAATACGTCTGTAGAAAATATGTGCTTTCCATTTAATTGGCCATAGCTTAAATTGCCAAACTATTTTTGAAGAGGTGTTTCTTCTTATCCCTTGAAAAATATGCAAAGATGTGGAAAAGTGAAATAATGTTTGATTCATTTAAATAACAGTTCACACTCTACACAGTGTAGAAGTACGCACACATAAACATACACACACAAGCTTATCTATTGTATAAAAGATCTCAGGCAGTTTATTTCTGATTCACAAAGACCTTTGATATTCAAGTGACTACAGTAATTTAGGTGGATGTAGTGCATTGACTTGCAGTAATAAATATATGAAAATGTTCCTCTCTTCCTGTCCACATTTGTGCTCAAGTGGAACATGACATGGAAAACTTCATTGCAATACGCACACAAATTTTCACATCCTAGGCTGAGGTAGTAAATGGTGAAAAATAAGGAAAAATATTTTTCCTGTACTACTATAATAAGAATGTTTTACCATATTTGCATTACTTTCCTCTCATAGTAACAGGCACTCCCAGTTTAACAAGAATTATCTTGAACTAGGAATAACTAATCCTATGAAGACCCTATGCAGTGAAAAAGCACAAATTAGTTGCAGTGTAATGCCCCGTCTGCCCCGAAAGTTTGATATAGTTTTCCTGTACTTTTCCAGAACCACTTTCAACCCTGCTCACAGGGGGAAAAGATGGCCCTGGGAAGAGAACTCCAGCAACAGAGCCTGCTGTGATTACTACTCTGGAGGCAGGTTGGATTCATATCTATGAAATGACAATTGAGGGCTAATTTTTCAAAAAGTGCATTAATTTTGCTTACATCAAGGTCAGTTAATGATTTGCACTGCTTATTACATGCAAAAATCTATGCAAAAAGCTTTTTGGCATGCACGGTGCATTTTTAGTGAGTCTCTGTTGTGTGTGCAATATGTTTGCTCACACAAATTTGTACTTTTTAAAAGTAAGAGGGGAAGGGGGCATAGGAAAGTATTAAGCTTGTAATTTCAATCTTCAGTAGTACACATCCAAGAATCTGCATAATCAAGTGTCATCAAACTATTTGAGCTTTTATCTCTCTGGGCTCTTTACCTTAAACCTTGTAGGAAATAGATACATTTCCAAAAAGAATACTTATGCTAGAATCACATTCTACCTAGAAGCAAATAATGCAATTTTATTTTCTTTATTGTGATAATTTTCAAATATAGCACGTGATTCCAGTGTTTTGCCATTGTTACCTATATTTATGTGTGGAATATGGATCACTGACTTTTCCCTTTTATGTACAGTTGTATGTACCCTATTGCTATCTTATGCTAATACTTCTGTCTCATTATACTATTCTGTTTTGAATAGTAAAACCCTATCAGATTAATAATCTCTCTAGACCAGAAATTGATGTGGTCTGTAGGCAAAAATAGATGCTGAATGGTTGTTACTAATCTCTCCTGGGTGTATTTGCTCAAGCAATGTTTAGACACTATTATCTATGCATAACCAATTTGGCAGACCAAATGGTGAGTAGTTGAGATACAAGTTAGGAATAGTGGCCTGATCTTGAAAAGAGCTAAGTACTGCTATTGTTCACTGACTTCAGTGGGAGTTAGGAGCATCATCACTTCATAGGAGGCGGCAGAGGTGCTACTGATGGCAAATTGTGGGTTTTTTAAAAAAACTATTTCTCTCTCAAACCCACATACGTATACATATAAGGACACTAAGATGCAACCTCCAGTTTTACCTTTTGTATTAGTTTATATCTCAGTAATTATTCAAAATATATTATTTTTCCATCCACATTAGCTTTGTATCTGAGCAAAATAATTGGTATTTATTGCCCCCCTACTTTTAGACCTACATTTCTTTTTATAGAGAATATGATGTCTAGTTTTAAATAACTTTTCTCTGATGATATGTAACCATACATTGTCAGATCTAGTCCCAGAATCTATCACCTTTGTAAATACTGTCCCCAGATTGAATGGTATCTATCATATGCTGGCAATAACATGCAGTATTAAATTGTATGTATTTTATACTGTATGTAAAGCCAGGAAGTTAACATTTTGAAGTGAAGGATGGAGGCAAATCAATGGTGTCAACATGTACTTAAATATGAGTGTTTTTATGCTAACATTGAGGATAGAGATGTATGAAGAAAATGTGAGGTAGTTAAAATTATGCTTTTCAGAACTCAGGGTCTGAAAATATCCATATCCAGGCAAGCTGTAGAATCTAGACACTGGTTGTGCAGCAAGCTACACATTCAGTCTTGTACAACTTCTGGAAATGCTGAAGGGAGGAGATGTATATTGGAAGTGAACTTCATCTCCAGTATGTCAGCCAAGAGATATGTTGTGAGCTCCATGACATTTTAAATTTCTCCTCCATAATTCATCCAAATAAGAGTCTGCCTGCTAGTTAGAATGCTAAGGAGCAACCATGAGCTTGCACACTGTTCCCTGATACCGTTGCAGTGAGTCGTCTCACGATACAAGGCATTTGGCTCTGGGAAGGAGAAGCTGTGTTTTTTCGTGGATGGACAGCACTGTTGAAATAGGGTACAAATGGCATAGCTGTATATCCTGGAATGCCAATGGTGTCTGTGGGGATTATCAGCAAAAGTAGCTCATTAGGGCTGGATGGATCCCAAATTAAATAGTACTGAAATGTCCTTCAATATGGTCACTTTTTATTTGAGCTTAACAAAGTAATGCAAAGACTATTTGCCATTTCTAGATTGCCCATAGACAAACATATTTCATTAATTTGCTATGAACACACAGAAAGTACCAAATATTTACAAAAAGAATAATAAGGCAATAATAAATACAAAATAAATTTAGCAACACCGTATAATGCAGTTATTTGGCTGTGTAAAATAAATGAGTTCCTGAATAAGGGAAGTTTGGTTTGTACATACGACCATTTATGCTTGTATAAAAGTTCTTTTAACAATTGTTCTTGTAAGAACTCTCTGATATTCTTTCAGTATGATGTGATATGGAATGATGTATATCTGGTTTGTATAAATCACATTTAAAAATATTTCCTTTAAATGAATTAGAGTATCTGAAAAACCAAAGTAGATAACTTATTTTCTTACTTGCTATTACTTTTATCCTCTCTTTTGTTCTTGTTGTTTCACAAGGAATTCAGTATTCATATCCTAAACAGGGCCCAAGGTATCAAATACTCTCATTTAATTTATACCTACCTGTGTGAGCAGTTTATCATATGTATACTTGATGTGTGCAGTTGTGATTAAGGAAGTTGTATACAATATATTTTGTGACTCTAAGGCAATATCAAAGTTTAAAAGGACGCATCTTAAAATTATGTCAATTTAAAAATATTCTTAAAAGTTGTTTCTATTACTGCCCTTGCCCCTGACTGTTGTTCATTTTGTGCTCAGTTTTGGCTTTACCATGGGTCCTGTGAGGGAAAGTACATTGTGCTGCCCTGCAGGCAAATTTGGAAGCAGATTGACAGTCACAATCTACCTTCCTGGTTTGCTCCTGCCCTGGTGGGGAAGTACTGTGTATTAACACAGTTATGTAACCCAGCTGGTTGGAGTGTTGGGAGACAGCCATGCCCTACTTCTTCTTGCCCGCCTGCAAGTGGAGGAAGGGGATATGGTGACTTGGTGGTGTCTGCTTTTCCTCCCATGCTTGGTAGCTGTGGTATGTATAGCCCTGTCAACGCCTTTTGGGCTTCTCCTGACTTACCCTCCTTTGCTTGCTCTTGGGCCCTCCCCTTCAGTTGAGTCTGTCAGACCTTCACTTCTTGACCTTGCCATCTCGTTCAGTCTCCTGGCTGTTCTCTTGGAGGCAGCCTGGAGCAAAGCTGTCACCACCTTGCTGTCGCAGGCCTTAGCACCTCCCTTTCCTTCTCTCTGCACTCTTCCTCTTACAGCAGGCTCTGTTTCCTTTACTGGTTGTGGCTGTGGATGTCTGACTCTGTGACTTGCAGCTGCTTGGGGTTGTGATCAAGCTGCTTGCTGGTCAGTGGGAGAGACTAACCTCCTCATTCTGTCTGTGATAGGTATGGGGTTTGTAGACCCCATTACAAGCCCACACCAGACAATGAGGGAGTATCTTATGGTTGTGCCCTGTCTCTCCTTTGTTCTGCTCCATTAGTTAACAATTTGTCCCTTGCTTGGATTTACAATAATAATTTCCTGTTTGATTTTAAAATGTTTTCTCTCTCCTACCTGAAAATCCCACACACCTCTTTCTAGGGAAATTAGTGTACCACAATGTGCTATCAAATGCACTGTTGTACCAATAAAAGCAAGCAGGATCTTATGAGGGGGATAAGGCAAAAAGCCACATTTATTGTAAAGATATATATAAACATTCATTCAATCATTCATCCATTCATTCAGGTTCTGTGTAGTTGTTATAGTTACCAGCCTGGAAGTTGCTTGTGACAGAATACTGGCCAGGTATCCTGTACACAAGTGATGAGTGGGGGCGAAGTCCTGATCAGATGTGCATCTGAAGCTCCTGGTGGGCTGGCAGCAGAACCTTGGACTCTGACTCCATAGTCTTTTGGTCCAGTCTTTATAGGAATTTCTTCCTATGCCAGTCTATGGGAATTGCTGCATCATGCTGATGTCTTCAGGGTGGCTGCCAGGTGCTTGTCAGTGATCTCATAGGGTGGACCTCCAGTCTCCAGTTTTTCTCCACTTGACACCTTTTGGTTGCACTGGCACCTGACGCCTTCTTCAGCCCTTTGATGCTGCATTCTCAGGCTGGCACCTCTCAAACCATTCATTCATTGTCCAAGCACTCTCTCTCTCTTACATACATTCCCTAATTAATGTTTCATATACAGTATTTTGTATAATAATAATTTTACATATACAAGAGTTGTAGTTACAAAAAAAGTTACAAAAGTTTCTGGGTGGCATTTCTTAAAACATTCTCTCTCTGAGTGCTGAGTTAGTTACTGTTATAGTTACGATGTTTTACTTTGCTATTAGGGTTAATTGGCTCACAATGCTTTGAAGAGAACGGGCGTCAATTGTGTAACAATGCCCTTAATCAATTACAGGGCTTGGCTCCCTGGGACACAGGGAGGGGAGCTGTTTCTGGCTACATAGTATTATATTCTTAACAGTTCTAAGTTACATGACCTAATATTACATTCCTAACAAATTATATTCTAAAGGGGCAATAATAATAAATCTAAACATTTAACAATCTTAACTAATAATAATAATAATAAATCTAAACGCTTATCAAGCTTGATAACACTAAATCTAAACACAAACTTAAGTTGTGGGGAACAAATTATGGGGAGTCACTTCCACTTGGGGAATCATTTTTAATACTTTAATATGTTATCCCTACAGCACAAAGTAAACGAATTAGAAAACTAGAGTTTTTTTCCTCCTCCAGGATTTCAGTGATGATAATCGTAGATGTTACTTGAACATTAATAATAAAAAATTGCAGAAGATGCAAATGTGATTTTTGAGTTGACCATGTCACTTTAAGTTAAGCTAGAGGCCTTAAAAAAAAAAAAAAAAAAACCCCAAAACCCTGAAAGCAGAATCCTTAATGTTGAATTAACAACTTTGTTTTCTCTCTCTGTTTCAGATATCAATTTTTTTTGCAGGTAAAGCAAGATGTTTTGCAAGGTCGCATGCCCTGTCCCATCAACATTTCAGCTCAACTGGGTGCATATGCAATTCAGTGTGAGTTCTTCTATTGAACTGATAACTTGTTTATTTTGATAATATTATGATTTATTCCAGATACTGCCAGTAAATGGAGACTTTAATCTAAGTGTTTGTAAATTAGTTTAGAAAATTAAATTGCAGTCACTAACAGGAAAATTATAAATAGATGACACTTCAGGACAGATTATATAGAACCAATTTCATGCATTTTAAATGACAATACTATGGACTCTCTTCTGAAATGTCTGACAGTTATTGATGGTTGAGTTACTGAGACTGTCCACAAGAGAACTTTCAATTAGTGCTTGAAAATATTGTAAGTCAGGGTATCTCTACAACTCAATATTATTTATAGCATGTTTTCTATTTTATCAAACAATATGTAGATATGAAGGGCTGGCAGCAGTCTCCACACAAACCTGTTGATCATCCAAATGATGCAGTCCTGCAAAAAGCCACAGTATGTCAATTAAAGAGAATGAAGGGGACAGATACGTTTAGACTTGAAGCATAAAAATCCTACATTTTCACTTATTGGCATGCACATGAGAAGCCGATTTTATGAGTGGTAGTATATCCCATAGATCTGATAGAGCAAACATTGACTACTTCACATTACACTGTAACCTCTGTACTCTGGGTGTCCCTAATTCAGGAACACCCATGGTATGGACCCTGGCAGGGGGAGAAGGAAGTAGTCTGCGCTGCTGCTCCCCTTCCCCTCAGCTGGGGTTCTGACAGCGCCGTGATTCACTCTGCTGTAGGCTTTTCCCTGCTCCTCTCATAGTGATGGGTATGTGTGTGTCTGGGAGTAGTGGGGACGTGGAGTGCCAGGTAAGCGTCCCATGCCTACCCTCCTCATGCCCTCATGTTTCCCAGGGTTGCTGGATTAAAGAGGTTCAAGAGTAATTGAAAGTAAGAAAAAAATAAGATTTTGCTCATTAGATATCCAAATGTAAAATTTGTCTGTAAGGAATATCATATGGATTTATGATATTTTCCTTGGGAACTTTGCATAGAAAACTCATAATTTAGGGGAAGGGAATTCTTTTATATCTGCTGGTCAGAACAAGCATTTGTTTTGGAGACAAATAAAATCCCAAAACAAAACAAAAATGATCTGATATTTTATGAGATTTTTTCATTATGATTTATGGCACTGACATCATGGCATATGAAGAGGCATAGCAGTGTCCATGGCTTCAGTGGATTTGTCTGGGAACCTCCAATAAGGCTGGCCATCTGAGGAGTCTTTGCCTCATTGAGGGTCTAATGGTACTGCATTTACTCATGTTAAGTAGCACTTACAAATAGCCCCATTAATTTCAAATGTTATGCAGTGTAAATTAGAATTGTACAATTGAGGCCTGATTAAAATATACACTTGATATACAGCTGTTTGCCAGAATAAAAATATGATTTTGGCTCATCGGACAAATAATTTGTCACGTCATATCTTGCCACTTTTGCTTGTATATGCAAATTCCTGAGCACTCCAAAACAATTATGTTACGATGCATACTCATTTAAATTTTAAAATAAAGTCCCCATAGTTCTTTTAAATAAATTATATTGATTTTTAAAGTGAATTTAGTGTTCAAGAAGTGTTTTGAAATTAACTGGAGATGGAAATCTTCTATTTACCCAGAGGTATTCAGCTTTTTTCTGAAAGGACTGCCTCTAACCTTGACAGGATAATTACATCTCCATTCTCATTGAGTCCTTGACTTCTCTGCTATGATTCTCAATAAGGGTGCCAGTTAATGCTCATTTTAATGTTTGTTTTTATTATATGGTTACACATCTTCTAAGAACTGGTCTCAGCACACCTTTTCATTTCAGATGCATCATAAACTAAATTAGTTCCAGTTCTGCAGAGATGATAAACTTCATATATTGCTTAGCTTTTGAACCTTCCATTCCTCCTAAAACAACATGTTACTAAGGAAAATGCTCCTCTAGTGTTGCATGGATTCGTCTATGTTGCTTTTTTTCATAAACTAAAATCAAGGTCAAACATTGTCATGGATTTTTCCTTTCCAATAAGAAAAAGTAGCTCTCTTTTACATATTGAGTGCTGAGCTCATAGTTGAGAAAAGGTGCAGTGACACATGCAGGTGGGTAAGACAGTATCTCTTTTGAGTAAAGTGAAAATGTTTGAAACTTCTGACAATTGTTTTTCTTTTGTGTAATAGCTGAGCTGGGAGACTATGACCCATATAAGCACACTGCAGGTTATGTGTCAGAATACCGATTTGTTCCAGACCAGAAGGAAGAACTGGAAGATGCAATAGAACGGATACACAAAACTCTGATGTAAGAATTCAGTTTTGTTATTTTGCATGTGAAATCATAGGTAGTAAGTAGAAAGAAAAAAGGAACTGGTATAGTATATTGTCACTTATGTTTATCATAGCAAAATGAAGATCTGCAGAAACTGCTACTGACATGAAACACCTTTTTATGCTCATCAGAAATCTAAAATAGAGATAATTAGAATAGTATGGTACTTTGGATACCTTTTGGTAAAAAAAAAAAAAAAAAAAAAATTCCAAAAATAAAAAGAAATGTTCAGATTATCCATTCTGAATTTTGCAATGGGAGGATTTAAAAGTAGTATTTTATGGTTAAGAAAACTGGGCTGGGATCCAAGAAATTTGGATTCAGTTCTCAGCTTTACTATAGACAACTTGTGTAATTTTGGGCTAATCACTTAATCTCCCTGTACCTCTGTTACCCTTCTTCCTTTGACCTGTGTACATACAGCACTTAATACAATGGGTTTCCTTTTCCTTGCCAAATCATTCACTGCTGTAATAGAATCACGTGTGTAGCAACATCCATGGAATACAGAGGAAGATTGCACTAGGGAAGAGTTTGGAGAAGACACAGGAAGTTAGACTGTGTACACATGTTGAATGCTAAACACTTTTCTTAATGAAATGCCTTTTTATATTTGTAAGCATGCAGTCTTCTGATGTTATTACACAGTACATGAAATGCCACTTATCTATGGAGTAAGATCTGATCAGCAAGGTACTTTTATGACTGTTCCACTGGGTCTCCTTCTTAATGTTGTTTGAGGTATTAAAGGGTCATCTGAAAAGAGTAACATTCTTGTATGTAGGTATTAATACCATGATGCTTTTGTTGTATTAAAAATACATAATTTGATAAATTCCAGGTAGGGCCTTACAACTAGTGGTTTCTGCTGGTTGGCATTTTTAGTGTCTTGCTTAATGAGAGAAGGTGTTAACTTCCCTCAGATATATAGAGGCAAGCCCTTCCCCCAACATTTATCCTTTGACAATGGGGTGCTTGCCAGTTTGCTGAACCTTCCTTTTTAAGGGGAGGGTAACTATTATTATTTGTTGAGGACTATGTATGTAGTCCTCAACACGGGATGCAAAATGGAGAGAACAGTGCTTGGTAAAAAGACAGCTGAACTGGAATTCATTTGCAAATTCAAGACAATTTAGGATTGAATAAGGATCTCAAATGGTTAACACATTACAAAGGCAACTTCTTTTCTCTGGATATTTACATCTCCACACCAGATGCTGTGGATGACCCACTGCCACCCTGACTTGATTAGCTTCATTAACACAAACAACTTCTCCCTTACATATACACTCCTGCTTCTGTAACTTTCACTCCAATTCATCTGATGAAGTGAGTTTTACCCATGAAAGCTTATGCCCTAATAAATCTGTTAGTCTCTAAAGTGCCACAGGACTCCTCATTGTTTTTGCAGATACAGATTAACATGGCTACCTCTCTAAGCCTTACAGTGGAGAGCCTTATTGAGTATATTAACTCTACGGTGGATATTAAAGGAAGAGTACAAATAAACATTGAGGTTGTATACATTGGTTAGGGGTTTGACTTTACTCATATTTTTATGCAAAGTAATAAATCCCTGCTCCCTGGTATCAGATACATACCTAGGATTCTATTTTTCTCCATTAATTTTTCCATGGTGTATAACTAGTGAAAATTGCTGGTTGCTGCTGTGATATTTGCATGGAGAAGGACAGTTGGTTTCCTATAGATGATTTGTGGTATGATCATACAGCCAACTCCAAACTGAGCTTTTGCAGGAGAAAGTTAAGGTTTCCAGAGTGCCTGACTTTCTTTTGGGAGATCTTTATTGAGAAGTAAGTATCTTATCTGACCTCATGAGATCCTTGATGCCTTCTTCATGGTATTTGCCAGCTTTTGCACTGCTATAAGGAAGTCATTCCCTAAATGGTGTCTCTCTTGCTGATTTATTAGTAATGATATAGTTATTTAAAATAAGACCCTTTTTTTTTTTTTTTAGACCTGATGATGAATGCTGTGAAGCATTTTTGGGACAGCAACAGGAATATTTTTGAGAGCTCACAGCAGGTGTACAGGGAAATGTTTTGCCACTGTAGTTAACATAAATTTAACATTTAATATAGAAGGTAACAGCATGTAGCAGACACAAGTGAAAGCTGGACCCATTTTATGTGGAGCAAGTAGGAGCACAGTGCCATGGAGAGAATGAAGGTCTAAGTCAATACCAAGGAAGCACTGCATACTTATTCAACAATATGATTGTTTGTTAATATGATTTATTTTAACAACTACTGTAGCATTGGCTTGAGAGGCAATGTTCTTATTCATTATTCTGTTTACAGGGGTCAGGTGCCTGCTGAGGCAGAACTGAATTACTTAGGAGTGGCCAAATCACTGGAAATGTATGGTGTAGATCTCCATCCTGTCTATGTAAGTACTTAATTGTATGTAAGTATGTAAGTTTTAATTGAAGCTAAGTAGTTTAAATTTGATGGCATTACAAAAAATCTTTTAAACTGAAATGGAAAGCTGTTGTTATAATACTTAGTAAACAAGTGGTATTTTTTTTTTAAAAAAGCAAATTTAAAAAGTCCAAGAAAAAAGTACTTATGAACAATATGAACTAACTCAGTTTACATCTAAGGAAGCCTAATGGGTTTTGAATGAAAGAATGTGATTTTATTTCCCTCTGAAAGACAGTTAACTGTGCTGAGCTAACAATATGGTTTACAAATTTAAGAGCTTTAATATAATTGTCAGAACAAGATAAAAGAGAGTTATAATTGCTGTGTTCAGACAGGAATATGAAAATAATGCAATAAACTGAATGAGTACTGAAAAGGCTTCAAAGTCACCACAAAAAAAATAGATAATGAATACCTGATTTGGGGTAGGAGTACGTGAGACTTCAGAGGTTTATTTTAGTATTTAGTGTGAAGGTTATTAAAGAGCCAGGGCATGTTTTAAAAAATCTCCCTGCAAAAACATGCAACATTTCATATTTTTTATGCCCTCAGAAGATTCTTCCATCTGTATTATGAAATAGTATGTATGCCAGGATTCAAGCTTTTACCTGAAGGCTACAGTGCTCAGTCTACTTGGCAATTAAAATTATTTTGTTTCGATAATTGAACATATGGCATTTTTAAAACAAAAGAATATCTCAAACTATGAAAATAAGTTAAATTGTGGAACTTTAATGGAAACATTTTGCTAATTTAAAGTTAGCTGATTTAAATTTCAGTACTGTGAAAAGTTGTTCAAAAGAAAATTCTATGAAACGCTTCAAAGATTAATTATGTAAGTTGCTGAAAATTGCATAGCTTACCGGATGAAGTATTTCTCTGTTACTAAATCATAGATTGTGCCACTATTTTTGGACTAAATGCCTATGAGGTATCATGGCCCCTTCTGCTAAAGGAAGCTGAGAGAGTTAATGGAACAGTTTTCTATGCACTGCCAAGTTAAGCGTATCAAAATTGCCTAGCCTGGGAAGCTTCTTTTGGCTCAGTCTTGTTGAGTTGTACACAAAGATCCACAAGCGAGTAGGAAGAATGCATTGTAATGTGTCTTTGCAATCTGTACTCTGGCCATCTGAATCTAGCCATTGATTAATATTACTACTATTATTTAATATTTATATTACAACAGTGACAAAAGCTCTCATTCAGAATTGAAACTCCATTGTACTAAGTGCTAACCTATCCAGGGACATAGTCACTACCCTAAGGTATCTACACTATAAATAAGCTCCCTATGAATAGTCTTGGAGGTTAGTTAACTCAGTGAAATTACAGTGGTACAGAAATTCAGGGAGGTCATCCATCTGCATGTTCCCAATTTAGAATTTTACTTCATTAAATCCACTTTCTGCAGTCATTTGATCTTGTGACTGACATCTTTATGATGCAGACTTTGCTGGTGTGGGACTAATGTGGCTACTCCATATTCTGCTAAAAAGGTAAATTAACTAATTTCTCTTGGATTTTTGCTGCATAGCCTGTCTCTTGAGCAGCTATATGCTCTAAGATTTCTAGTCTTTATAGAACCTTCAGTATAGTGGGATATACCAGGACAATAGTGACAATTTATAGAGACAAAATTCAGGAGAACCGTGCCTGGATAGTGGCACAGTCTTTGCCCTACTGAGGCAGGATGTTTTTACTCTTCTGTTTCCAGGCCTCTTCACATTGTAGAAGTGGAGACCTGCCACAATATTATTGTAGAAGGGAATGAGTAGGAAGCTTAGCCAACAATGGAGCCACTAGACTAGAGGGTCATGGCTGAATTCTCTGCTGTTGGTGGACAAAGGAGGGGGTGGGAAGCAATTTTAGTTCATCTGCATCATCTGGAATAGTCCATCTGGCCTGTTTCCACTCCCATCCTTGCTCGTTGAGCTCAGTAGCTGCAAAGACGCTTCTTTGATAGTGAGAAGAAAAGAGGACAACTAGCTGCAGTCACTGCTAACTGGGAATGGGCAGGCATCACAGGGGTGGAGTAACTTTTGCTCATTCTGCAACAAAATTTGAATTCAGATAAAAATGTCACTACATTTTCCTTAGCAAATGTTTCCTAAAGTAGAGCCCAACATAAAGGAGCTCCCTGAAGAAACAAAGGGTTATGATGCTAGAAATGTACCTGAGCCCTGTAACTCAAAGGGACACAAGTTCATGTGTTGTTGAAAACTTCTATCCATCACCACAACTGGATGCCATACAGAATTTTACTGGGTCACTCCTAGCAGTCATTTTAACTCTTGTCCAGTTCTGATTGACCCAAGAAAATTATGGTGCGAATTCATAGTGAGATTTCTAAGTTTTTACTCAATGTAACCCAACAAAGGTTTCAGAGAGTATTCTTTCCCTTAGGTGCCCTGCTCAAAAAATCAGGTGGTGTTAAATCTCTTAAGACTCAAATTCTTTGGCTTATAAATGCTCTGAAACTGAAATACTAAGGAAATACTAAGCCTTGTTAGAGACAGGAGGCTATACAGTGTTAATAAAGGATGCTTTCCTATTTATTCCAGTCAGAGAGTCTCACCACAAATGCCTTGGCTTGACATAGAGAAAATTCCTTGTCAATTCTAATCTCTTCTCTTCAGAATTTCATTCTGCGTGATTTTGAATGTTTACCATGATTTGTCAAAGCAGCTGCAATTTCTCGTAAGAATTTCCATGTTATCCTGCACCAAGGTGATGGCTATATAGACCCCAGCAACCCAGGACATATTTCATATGGGGAAGGAATCGGGTCCTTCCTTGTCATGGACTTTATTATTCATTTTGAGAAAAGTGCTCTGAATCCCTTATTGTAGTTGGTTTGATAGGGAACCCTCTACAGCAGCACCAGGGTAACAGCGTTTCAATAAGGAAAAGGTGTTTTCAATCATGTTATGAGGAAGTAGGCCAGGCTAACATTATACATCTTTGTTCAAGAGTTTGGACTTTTGTTAGGAAATTTATTCTCTGGGTTTTATGCCTCTCACCCTCCCTCATGGCCCAAATCTTCCTGAAAGTGCATGTTCATTAGTCCCAGGCATGGTGGGAAGTCCATGTTCATATTCAAAAAACTTTGGACTTTGTGGCTAGGCTGCACACAAGGGGTGGGCTAGGTGACAAATCTAAGTCAGCAAGCTTTAGAGGGGTAGCTGAGTTACTCTATAACTGGAAAAATTAAAAAAACAGCAAATAGTCTAGCAGCACCTTAAAGACTACCAAAACATGTAGATGGTATCATGAGCTTTTGTGGGCACAACCCACTTCTTCAGATGAATGCAGTATTAAAAGTCCAGATCCAAGAATAAATAGGGGAAGAGGAAGAAGGGAAATTAGTGAATTAGTGTATTCAAGTTACAAGAAACTGATAAGAACAATTTGCACTTTCTCTAAGTACCCATTGTTTAGTTGGTTAAGTCATTAGGATGTGGAAGGTAGTGTGCTAGACAGCCAGTGTCTTTATTCATACCTCTATGATAGGATCAAACTTGTAAATGAAGTTAAGTTCCAACCCTTCCCTGTGTATTTGGCTTGTGGAATTGGCCTGAAACAACATGGTGACTTTGAGATCCATTAATGAGTGCCCGGGCAGGTTAAAGTGTTCTCTAACAGGTTTTTGTGTGTTGCCTTTTTGGATATCTGATTTGTGTCCATTAATTCTTTCTTGTAGAGACTGTCCAGTTTGGCCAATATACATGGCAGAAGGGCATTGCTGGCATACATCACGTTAGTGGATGTGCAGTTAAATGAGCCCCTGATGTAGTTGTTGATGTGGTTAGGTCCAGTGATGAAATCTCTTGTGTAGATGTGTGGACAGAGTTGGCACTGGGGCTGATTTCAGGGGTGGGTTCCTGCATGATTATGATGGAGGTATGCTGCGTGGATACTGGAAATAATTTGTTTGAGGTTAGGGAGTTGTCTGTAGGCGAGGATTGGCCTTTCCCCCAAGGCCTGTGAGAGTGAGGGGTCATTTTCCAGGATAGGTTGTAGATTGTTGATAATGCGTTGGAGGGGTTTACGTTTTGGACTATAGGTGATGACGTATGGAATTCTGTTGTTTTCTCTTCTTGGCCTGTCTAGAAGTAGTTCATGTCCGGGTACTCTTCTGGCTCTGTCGAGCTGTTTTTTCACTTCTCCGGGTGGGCATTTCAGTTTTAAGAATGCTCTATATAGATCCTGTAGGTGTTTGTCTCTGTCTGTGGGATTGAAACAGATCCGGTTGTATTTTAGGGCTTGGCTGTATACAATAGATTAGGAAATGTGTCTGGGATGGAAGCTAGAGGCATGAAGGTAAGTGTAGCGGGCGGTAGGTTGGAGTGGTAGAAATGTGTCCATCATGTAATTGTACTGTAGTGTCAAGGAAGTGGGTCTTTCGTGTGGACTGATCCAGGCTAAGGTTGATGGTGGGGTGGAAGTTGTTGAAATCTTTGTGAAATTCTTCAAGAGTCTCTTTCCTGTGAGTCCATATGATGAAGTTGTCATCAATGTAGCATAAGTAGAGTAAGCGTGTTAGAGGGTGAGAGCTGAGGAAACGTTGTCCAAGGTCAGCCATAAAGATGTTGGCATATTGTGGGGCCATGTGGGTGCCCATGGCTGTGCCGCTGACTTGAAGATACAAATGATCTCTGAATCGGAAGTAGTTGTGGGTGAGAACAAAGTCGCAGAGCTCTGTAACCAAGTGTGCAGTGGTGTCATCAGGGATGGTGTTCCTAAGTCATCAAGTCAGTCTTTGGGAGACAAAGGAGCAGATTGGTGGAGCCTCTTCAGAAATACAATTTTAAGATAGGAAATAATTTTGAGGGGTGGCTTGGCATAATGCTTGCTCAAAAATTAGTTGGACATTTGTTTGAAGGAAAGTACCAAGAAAGTGTGGGTTAGAAGAACAGCCTGCAGAATGTTTTGAGAGACCTCTCTTCTGCTGGAAGTCCCTCCCTTGTGCCTTGCCACACTGGCAGCTCCTACCTCCATACGCATGGTGGGATTAACTTGTAATTTTAAAATAGCTTTTATTTCAGGGGTGGAGATTCTTTTTTTGGGTTGGGTGCCACTGACCCACAGACAAGTCAGTTGGGAGCCACACACAAGTGACACGCAAAAAAAATATCCCCAAACAAAAAAACACCTCAGTGATGTAGATTTTATGTGCTCCAGCCCAGCAGTGAGGCAGCAGGGCGGCTGGAGTACCAGTATGGGCTCCCTAATGCGAGGGGGCCCTTGGGAGCCTGATCCAGGCAAGCCAGGGGCTGCATCCAGCCCCAGGCCTAAGATTCCCCACCCCTGTTTTATTGAATTTGGTACATGGATGCTGGTTAGATCAGGGAGATGACTAGTTATGTCATTTTCTGTCTCTCTCTTTGATTACAGTTTTTGTTGATCAGTCTCATGGTTCATGTGTCTTGCTAGAATAGGTCCATTCTACCGTAGCAACCATTGAGGAATGTATACATTATGAGTAAATACTGTATCTGATTAAATGTGAAGTTGTGACTGGAATTACTTTCTTTAGATTTTTAAATAAGAGAAATAACAGCAATTTTGTTAATTTTCTCACTCTTACCTGATTCATTTAAGTAATCCTTCCTTATGAGAGCAACCCCATTGAAGTTTATAGAATTGCTCCCATGAGTAAAGATTATTCTTGGAAGAGAGAATTTTGTGGGATTGGGTGGCTACCTTACTAAGGTGATGATAACCTCTTATAGAGAGGTTTTCATGAGCAGATTATCCCCATTTTACAGATAAGCAGACTTAATTAAGCTCAGAGAAGTTAAAGTGACTTGCCCAAAGTTACCCAGCACAGTGCTCTATCCACCAGGCTACACTGCTTTTAGGTTACATCTATAAAAATAAAATTGTGGTTGTCAGTAATAAAATGACACGTTCTGTTTTTCCAGGGTGAAAACAAGTCTGAATATTTTTTAGGATTAACACCAGTAGGAGTTGTTGTTTACAAGAATAAAAAACAAGTAGGGAAGTATTTCTGGTATGTACAATGTAATATTGCAGACTGTATTAATATAATGTGGCTATAAGAAAAAATAAGTATTGAATATATGTACATTATTTCTGGTTGGTTTTATAAAAACTAAACCAATGTTCTTGTCAGAATCACTGATCTTTCTGTTTAGAACTTTATTCTATTCTTAATATTGCAAGAGATAGTTTTAACTTTCCCTGCTCACATTAAAGTGTTTGTTAGTATCACTTTTTTTCTTGTTGTAATATATTCAGACATATTGGAGCACTAGTAAAAGTTATTATGTGTGAACTGCTTACTGGAACTCTTCTTTCAAGTTTTTTGTTTCTTCGTTGTGTATTTCTGATGGGTTGGATTTAAGTAACATAATAATTCTCTTTATCTTTTTCTTCAATATTTAGGCCTAGAATTACAAAGGTTCACTTCAAGGAAACGCAGTTTGAACTTAGAGTGCTGGGAAAAGATGTAAGTTTTCATTTCAAGTCTGAAAGAAGAAATACTCAAGTTAACTGTTCAGTGTGTACAGTGAAATGAAACTATTATTGCCAGTTTTGCTTTTAATCTCCATCACAGAAACTCTTATACTGCAGAATGCCTATTCATGTACAAACAAGTCTTAGTTCTACTTTAAAACAAATTACATACAGGTAATGCAGTAGTTGCTGTCTGATGGTATATGTGTATAGTATTTGTATGAAATGCCTGGAATTATTTTAGATGTTTAACAAGGTGAATGGGAAATCTGGAAGCTTGAGAAAGGAGACATAGGTTTATGGAGTGGCTGACTCATAAACTTGTTGAAAGTTCTATATTGTGTTCATAATAGGCAATCTTCCTAGTACCATTTGGCAGTTTCAAGCCCTGACAGGTATTTTTAGAAAAGCAAGAACAAAAGGTGTGAAAGATCATGAAAATCTGGACCGTGAATTATTCGTCTTTGAAGTGCTATAGCAATACCCTCTATTTTGACAGTACTGGGAGATGCTAGAAATGTCCAAGCATATCCATATTTCTGTTTTTTATACCTGGTTTTTTTTTATTACTACAAAGGCGGTTGGTTAATGAAATAAGTAATTGTGTCAGTTGTCTTATTTTTTCTGATTCTTTATCATCATAATGCTCATTTATGCAGCTAAATACACAAATGAGCAGTGTGGCTGGCCTGCTTCTGAATTCCAACATCAGCATGCTACAGGATAGCCCCAAATTTCTTTTATTCCCTTTATATCATGGAATAAATGCCAGCCCCTTGTCATTTCACAGGGGAACTGAGACAAGAATTAACAATAGGATATGGGTGCCAAAAGGCCACTTCTGCATTGTGCTTCATTCTGTGAGACATCCTACCATGGAAGAGGTAGGGACTATCCTTTCTCCCTACAGATATAATGTGACCACACTTGGAGTATTGCATTCATTTCTAGGCACCTCAGTTACCAGAAAGATACTGACAGGTAGCATTAGCATTAGAGGAACAGTAATTTCAAGCTACCTTTCTAAAACTTTCAAGCAAATTGATCATATGAACTCTAGGTTAGTACTCTGACCGCTGCTTTTTCTTTTATGTATGGGTGTGTGCATGGTCGTGTCTGAAGGTGTTCATACTGGATCCGTGAAACACAGATTGAAGTGATGTGCCTAAAACCCAAACATGAAAAAGGCATGGTGATAGTTGGGTTTTATTATGCTCTTACACAGTCTAAGAAATGATGACATTTTACAGCCAAATACTGAGGTGTGTGAAATAATAGCATGTTCTACATTAGAATAGAATCCTGAAAACCCTTACTCATAAAAGTAGTTCTTACTCACTTGAGTATCAGTTCCTTGTTGCTATTTACATAAACAAGGATTCATCACATGAATAAAGGTTTGGCAGGGAGAGTTCTCATTTGTCAGTCATGAATTATTGTGAAAGTGAACAAAAGGGCTGAGAATGCAGTTAGTACAGAATGATAAAGGAAATCGCAAACACATATGGTGCAATTGTAAGACCTAATAAACTGTCTATTTGAGTCAATGGAAAGACTTCCATTGACATCACTGGGCTTTGGATCAGGTCTACTGGGTCAATTCAGCAACAAACAGATGCCTGTTTTTAAACATCTGAATGACCATAGACAATATTTCTGGCTTATTTAGATTTTGTATTTGGTCTGTTTACTTCTCAGATGATACTCTCAATGCTGTGCATCAGTGTATCAGCACGTTTAATCATGCATATCTCATTGGAATTCTTGCATGCTTAATTCAACATTTGCTTAAATACCTTGCTTGCTGAATGGCTGCCTTGGATTTTTTTTTTTGAAAGCGGCTGTGCTCATCTGTTTTGTGACAGACAAGTTAAGTCTAGGGACTGTCAGTTTAGCACCTTTCATAAATAGTATGTTAAATTTTTTCATTTAAAATAGAGAAAAAATCAAACTGTAGCCAGAATATTTAAATAAATACAGAGTTTAAAATAAAATAAAATGGTGCTGAATATTTGTCTGTAGAGTTTGTATAGGGTTGTTTTTTTTTGAGAGAGAGAGAGGTGGATGTTAATTAAAATGGAACACTCCTAATTTGCCTTCACAGAATGATGATGATAGTGAAATTCTACAAATCAGATTTCAGAATTTCCTGTCTCTTAGGTAGACTTTTACAGCATAGGAGAGTCTCATAGACTTCAGGGCCAGAAGGGACCATTGTGATCATCTTGTTTATCTCCTGCACATTCCAGGCCACAGAACCTCGTCCACTCCTGTGTGGCATAGAAGAGATGGAACTGAGGCAGATGATCTAGCTGCAAATTTAACTTAAATCCCATCCCGCCCCCCAAAAGAGTAATTTGTTCCTGTTACTTAAGAATTACAAACAGTGATTCGGTTTTCTATTTAAAAAAAAAATTTTTTTTTGCGCTTACAGTAATTGAAACCAATGGGGTGGTACGAGTGTAAGGAAATGCAGAGATTTGATCCACTAGCTCTGGTGATTTGTACTAATTTTTTTCTTCCCTGCTTACCTGCTCAACCCTCTGCTACTTGTAGCAGTAAGAGTTGTGTCATGGTTAATAGGTGAGTCACCACTAATCAGCCTTCTGTTTAACGTACAGTGGAATAAAATTTCTTGGCAAACCTGTGGTGGTGGCTTAATTTTCAGGTTTATTTTTTGGCCTTTTGAGAGTGATTGCTTAGTAAAGTTTTTATATTGTTGTTGTTTTATGAGGGTAAGATACTTCAAATCTTAAAGACTTTATGCAGTAATAGTGCAGATTTATTATTCTGATACTTGACTTGTGTGATGTACTTTAAGATAATTATCTTCTTGACTGTAGAGTTGAGGTGACCTTGTGTAACCTGTACATTCTTGATTGCATAAGCTAGGATTGGTATGCATTAGGTAAATGTATTTAAAAAAACCCTTAAGAACATTTTCTGTTGGAGGAAACAAATGGCAATCTCCAGTTATGTATATAACTTGGCAAAGAATAATATTTGGAAGCAGTAGCTCAGAGCAAAAATTGTATACAGCCGGTCCCCCGAGTTGCAAACAGTCGAGTTATGGCTGTTCGCATTTACGACCAAAGCTCCCATGGAGCTTACGCACAGCACGGTCGCTATGTAACTCAATGGGGTCCAAGTTATGAACAGATCAAGTTACGGCCAAGTGTTTTGTCTGTAACTCGTTCGTAACTCGGGGGAGAGGCAATGCTCCATTTGGCAATGCTTCATCTTACTGAAGCAAAGTAGAAACGTATATGAGATCACATCTCTACCTGCACTGATTTACACTCAACTCAGCTGACAGGAGTAAGGAAAGGGAGAAGTCACTTTTCTTCTTCTATAAATCTGGTCTGGCTGGAGACCAGAATAGACCCTTTCATAAATTAGTGTAGCTTATGGTTACTTTATGTTGTACTGACTACCACATCCTCATAGGATCTGTCCAGTCTGGCTTCTCTTGCAGTTGCATACCCCTAACATACCTCTAACCACTCCTGACATGCCTCTATGTAGGCGGAGGAAGTAGATGGCATAGTGCCACGTGAAAGACCAGTCAACTCTTAGGAGAAACCTCAACTGTCTGTCAGCTTGCAACTCCTTTGGACTACTGAAGCAGCACAAAACACTCAAAGATGGAGCTGAGGATCTATCCTGTAGCATTTAATAGGTGCACGGTACTCTGCTTTCCTTATTCAACTCTTGTTTTGTCTTTTGATAGTTTCCTGCTCTACTCTCTGCAGGTAGGCACTCTAATAGCAATTGGATAAGCAATGTAAAGCTGCTTGAAAAACTCAAACTAATACCAAATGAGCCTATAATTATCATTTTGTTAGAAATCATTAAGTAAACTACACAAGCTCTTTGTTTCCTTTGGAACAAATACGTTAAAATAATGGCAGGGGAAAAAAAAGTTAATTCTCACTTTAAAATATTATTGTTACTCAAGATAAATAAAGTGCTATTGCTTAATGGAAATAAATGCTGCTCGTGTCCTGTCCCCCCTCAGGCACTCAGTTCTGCTCACTTAACCCATGTGAGCGACTTGCTTGCAAAATAAGATCAATAATAGCGATTCCACAAGGGTATAATGATTAACCTTGGAAGACATTATCCCATTAAGTTAGGTCTTATATTCATATGCACACTCATGTTTACAGATTGTGCAGATAGTCCCAGAGCTGTTGTGGTTTGTTTCTCTGTGGTTACCATCTTAAAACATAAATAGAAAAATATTGAAAACCTAGATATGCTTCGGATATGGTGTTGGTGAGAATTTTAATGAAGATGCTGAATCCTCCAAAGTGAAAAATGGTAGAAGAAATTACCAACTATATAATCCTAAATTGGCTGAACACCTAGCGAATGGACATTTCAGTGAGATAAAGGATTTCTTTCTTTGGTTTTCTGTGAAATTCACTATGTGATGTGACTGAATACAAGTATCTAATTCAGTGACCTTCCTGAGTTTTTAAAGCATGCATTTTTTTTTTTGTTTTCATTCATTTGAGCTAAATAAGACATATCATAAAAGGCTTGCATTTTTAAAAGGTGTTGTATTATCCCCATATTTTGAGCTCTGTAATACTTTCAGTGGGCAGATGTGATCATGTGCAAAAGATTCATCAGTACCACTCTTGTTTGCTATATTTTAAATGTATGCAGTCAAACTCCCTTCTTATTACCAGTACTCTTTTTGTCAGTGGAGATGTGCTTTTATCTCATTAAACAATCCTACAAAGGCTCTAATTATTAGCATTTTATTTACTGTTGAGATTTTTCATCCATAAGAAATATTCTTTATATATACAAGCAGAATACCTGTTTCTAATAATAAATTGATTTTTATGTAATACCAAAAGGATAACATAATTGGTTTGCATCAGAGCTTTCAATAAATGATACCACAAGACTAGCAGACTCATATAGGGCTACTTCAATGGGAATCATTCCAATGATTTCAGTGGGCTTTGGATCAAAATGAGGAATGGCAAATTTTGGGGAATACACTAGATTAGTTCATGATTCGCAGGTTTGTTTACAAATCATAGTTGCAGTTTAAATGAAAAATATGAGAAACCTGAATGAACATGCACATGCACATGCACATACACACACATTATGCTGTATGTGCAGGCATCCATTTTGTAAAACCACCTACAGATTGAACCACTCTGGTCCGGCAACATTCGTTTCATGATTTTAATTAGCAGGATATCTAATTTTCTTGGGTGTGACCAAGTTTCCCGCAGTCCCCAAAAGTTTGTTTACAACCACCAGTCCTGGCTCTCAGTGTTCTGTGCTGTTATTTAGCTCTAATTTACCTTTAAATGTCTTATAAGAGCCCACTAAGCAGTGGAAGTGTTGGAAATGCTGCTAGACAATATTGACCCCCATGATTTGGTAAATTCTTTAGTTTGGCACCAACAGGGCTGGACTAGAGAGGGTCAACCTGTACTAAAAATGAGAAAAGTTCCGTTTATTTTTCGGATTGAGGAAACTCTTTTAGGACCTGAGTCTGTCACTCATACTGAGGAGTATTCATTACATGAATAATCCAGTGGAAATCAGTGGGACTATGTGGTAGTAAGCTACTATGTACTCAGTGTAACAGTGACAGAACTAGGTGACTGGATGACTAATAGAGTTTAAGGTTATTCATGTTGCATCTTGAAGTTTATAATTTGTTGAGAAAGATTAGTATAATCCTGAAAGACTTAATGTCAGTAGACAAAATGTTCAAACATGAGTTTCTTAAAAGATAGGCTTCTGAGTTTAGAGAGACAAGGTAAGTGAGGTAATAGCTTTTATTGGACTAGCTTGTGTTAAAAAGCTTCAGAGGGGTAGCCAAGTTAGTCTGTAACTGGAAAAATTTAAAAAACAATGAATAGTCTAGCAGCACCTTAAAGACTAACAAAACATGTAGATGGTATCATGAGCTTTTGTGGGCACAACCCACTTCTTCAGATGAATTATTAGCATTCAGATGAAGTGAGTTGTGCCCACAAAAGCTCATGATACCATCTACATGTTTTGTTAGTCTTTAAGGTGCTGCAGGACTATTCATTGTTTTTTAAGTTTTTCTAGCTTGTGTTAGTGAGATAAGCTTTTGAGCTTACGCAGAGCTCTTCTTAAGGACCTTCTTCAGGATCTAAAGAAGAGCTCCATGTAAGCTTGAAAGTTTGTTCACCAGCAGAAGTTGGTCCAATAAAAGATATTACCTCATTTGCCTTGTCTCTCTGATATCCTGGGACCAACTCAGCTGTAACAACACTGCACACAACAGTGAATTTAGGCAGTTTGGCTGATGAGCAAAGGTTCCTAAATATGAACTTAGGATCAGAGCTCAATTTGTAATGAAAGAGGTTTTGGGGCTCAAGCAATTTTTTTACTTTCATAACTCAGACAGCAAACCCAGGTATTCCTAGGCTGTGAACTGCCAAGACTCGTGGTGCCAGGACTCAGCCTTGGAACAAATAGAGCGCTGCTTAGGATCTTGAGTTTAGTGAATATTTTGAAAATCTTGGCCTAGGTTGACAACATTACAGAATGGGGGAATCTTTTCCTCCAAATCTATCTTCTAGCTAGCTAGCCACTTCGTGGTGAAATTCTTTTTGTACCAGTTATGTACAGTTAATTCATTTGCTGAACATGCTACTATGCATACCAATTTATTTCATAAGCTGGGTTTTGAATGCAATCTATCAGAAAGGAAATGTATAGCTCTGTTTAGAATCACTGTATGCGTAATGAAGGTTGTTGTTTTCTGTAACCTATACAAGACAGGATCTACACAGATGGCACAGATTTGTGGTATCTTTCAAAAAAAATTGAAAAGTATATATTAGGTACATGGTCAGACTTCTTCCTATTGTAACATATAGCCCAGGAATCTTGTTTCAATAAGCAGACCAGATCATCCTTTCCGTGTTGCCACAACTTCTTGTGAGGTATTTTATGATTTGTAAATTTCTCTGTTCTCCTTTAATATTTTCCTGTATTTTATGTCTTCTTTATATAATGCTTGAAGATTTATCCAGCATGGCTAGGGTCCTTAACTCAATTAAGTTTTTTTTGGTGGTGGTGGTGGTGGTGGTGGGGAATAAAGTGAAAGTGTACATGCTTTATTTAAAGCAAGTTGTTCTGGGAATTGCAGACACTTAAACTCACATGGGTAATCTGGTGATATCAATGGAATCCATGGTATAAACACATCCTCCCCTTCAAAAATTCTAGTTGGTTCATCCTATTTCTGGGTCACCTTGGTTCAGTCTCTTCCAACATTTGTTCACTTATGTCAGTTTTGAGGACTGTACTTGCTTTGGTGAGTCTGTCTCATATCTGTTTGATTTGATGAGAAGCAATCCCATTTTCCTGGCACAACAAAACCCTTACCTTGCTTTAACGTATGATAAGAGGAAGCTGCATACTGAAAGTTGTGGTCCTAGTTCTTACTGTTTAGGAGGAGTTATTGAACAGACAGACAGACGAACTCTCTCAAATATTCATTAGATATGGCAGGGATCGTAGAAACTGATAGCTATTGTTGGGGAAATCTCGCTCCCCTGGGGTACAGAGTCCCCAGAAGGGTCCGAGGCTGGAGGTCAAAGCAGTGAGGCAGGAGAGAAATCTAGAAGGAAAACTTTATTATGCATGCATGCAGGCTGACAGCTACCAGAGTGGAGCAGCAGCAGCCCTGAGAGACAGGTTCAGGGATCCTTTATACAGTATGCTCAGACAGTTTAGTTGTTGATTGTTTTCTTTAACGTATCAAAGTCTCAGCAGAAGTACTCTGAGTATGCTAGAAGTAAGTTTACAGTACAAAGGCACCTGAGAACCTGAGTGAGGAGCCTACAAGGCAAACTGTGACAAAGATAAGGATTTACATGACAAATTGTGACAGACTAGGAGTCTTCATGAAGTTGAGATAGGAGGCATTGTAAGGGTCTTGATTAGAGTTAAGATGATTTCTCTCTGTTACAGGGAGAGAGGCCTGGAAAACTTTTAACCCTTACAGCAGTTTTCTTTTAGAGAGTTTTGATTTCCTGCACAGTCCCCCCTTAGACAAAATTGGAGTTATTTGATTTTTCTCCCACACTATCTACCATCTGACTGATTTCCATCTATCTCTAGCTACTGTTTAAGTTTTGAGCATTCATTTTTCATCTTTCAGCCTGTAGAAGCATTCCCAACATTGCTATCTTTAAAAATGTTTTGTTTCCTGCTCCCTTTCCCACATATTTCAAATCATTGCATTCTATAGTTAGTTAATTTTCTTCCTATTCTCTTTCTTCTTCCAGCTGCCGTCTTGCTTTCCAATTTTACTGTTTTTCACGTTTTGTGTATTTTTTCCTTGCTTTTACTTACCTCACTTGCCTTATTTTTACCTTCATTTGTGTTTTTTCTCTTCTTCCTGTTGTCCTTTCCTCTGTGCATTAGTAAATAAAGCCTTTACAAGATCCCAGTCACAGACTTGCACATAGTTTTACTAATGTTATTTGTCCAAGACCTGGTTATTTATAAGTATTCAGTTATTAATGCCATTTATTTGTGCTCACTGAAGTTTCAAATACAGTAGACTTCCGATAATCCGGAACCTATGGGACTTAGGTGGTGCCGGATTATCAGATATGCCGGACTATCAGGAGGTACTATAAGCAGGTTATATATATACTGTATACATTATATTCTGTATATAAAGTGTTCTTAACCCTTTTTATTGTACATACTGTATACAGTATACTGTAATGTTTTAGTTTTTTAAGCCTTTTTACCCTTTTTGCTCAGTTCAGTTGCTGCCGCTGTTACCTTGTGACTCATTTTTTACCGAAGCTCACTCACTAGGCTCTTGCCATTTTGATGCCGGACTATCAGGAGTGCCGGACTATTGGATGCCGGACTATTGGAGTTTTACTGTAAATGGATTTTTGTAATCTCATGCAAATTTTAATGAAATAAAATGAAAAAATGAGGGGAAATGTATGTTTTTGATTGCGTTTTTGAGATATGGTTTGAGAAAACATGACAAATAGAAGAGTATATTATATTCTTTGGTTAGGGAAATACTTGTCAGTAATATAACACATAAAACAAGAAATGACTAAGTATTTTAATGATCTACTGTTCTTTTCTTCTTTCAGTTTAACTTTGCTTCTGTTTTAAACAGTTTTATGCAGTTCTAGGCCTGCTTCTCTGACACATACTGGTATGTCTGTGTTGACCTCAGTGATGTTCCTTCTGATTTATGGTGGCACAAGGGAGAGAAGATTCAGGCCTCACATGTAGTTTAGCAAGAGAAAATCCATTCCATAGGAAGAATCTTTTATAGTAACGTTGTCTCTCTTTATTTTAGTGCAATGAAACATCCTTCTTTTTTGAAGCACGTAACAAAACCACATGCAAACATCTTTGGAAATGCTGTGTGGAGCACCATACGTTCTTCAGGTGAGTGGAGGTAAAGTTATTAAGGTTTTGCTATGTTAGAACAACAAAAGGTAACCATGCTGGCTGAAATTCTTGCTGCACCTCTCAGAAGCATAGTGCAGACCCACAGCACAGGGGGTGAGGTATTAGGGTTGCCTTAAACCATTCTTGCGCTCTCCTGATTCTTGACTCCTCTGTAAGACACGTGCCATGCCAAAGTCTCTTTCCAGGCATAGTTTTATTTTTCAGCAATAGAATGCAGGCAAAAACATCAAACACAAAAAGCATTTCCTCTGCTCAGATTGGGCTCCAACGCCCAGAGGCTTTGTGCTTGACTCTTGCAGTGCTGAAAAGGAGTTATTCCCTTCCTTTTAATCTCCCTTCTTCAGAACCTACGGCAGAAACCCACCTCCCTCCCCAGTTCCCACACTACTGATCTCTCTCAGCGTTTTATAAGGCTCACCTGAATCCCAGGCCCTTTTCCCATTTGTGTCTGATAAATTGAACAGGGCAGCTTGGCCCCAGGTATCCTGGCTCTCAGGAAAAAGCTTCCCTGTTGCATCTCATAAACATAAGAACGGCCATACTGAGTCAGACCAAAGGTTCATCTAGCCCGGTATCCTGTCTTCCAACAGTGGCCAATGCCAGATGCCCCAGAGGGAGTGAACAGGAGCAGGTAATCATCACATGATCCCTCTCCTGTCATCCATTCCCAGCCCCTGACACACAGAGGCTAGGGACATCATTCCTACCTACTTTGGCTAATAAGTATTGATGGACCTAACCTCCATGAATGTATCTAGTTCTTTCTTGAATCCTGGTCAAGTCCTGGTCTTCACAAAAGCATAAGGCAAACCCTGAGATGTATATATGCATCTCCAAATGATTTTGACATGTCCCTGTGCAAAGCAAGAAGCAAATTTGTTCATTTGTGTTACAAATCCCTGTAATAGTCCTGTACTCAGGCCTGCCAAGAAGGAGGGGAAGGAGTGGCAAAAGGGGCAACTGCCCTCGGGCTCGGTGATACAAAAGGACCCGGAGCTCTTGGCTGCCACTTCTGCTACTGTGGCATGGTGGCAGCTGGAGCCCCGGTTCCTCTAAATTGCTGCCTGGGGCAGGTGCAGTGTTTTCTCAGCAGCACTGAGGGCTTCTTAGACCCAGCCCTGCCCCCTCCTTGGGCACAGAGCAGCCCCCCGCCATTTGCCCAGGGGCCCAGAAAGGATGTCGGCCCTGATGCCTACACTAATAATATTGCAACACTGATGTGCCCTTAATAATGGACACAATACTTGCTTACATGCGTTCTCCCAATGTAAGGGTGAAGATACTCCATTACTTCATTCACTCAGAATTTATTCACTGTTCTTTCATGGGAAAGAAGTTTGCAAGGTTTGTCCTCCCACCAAAGAAGTGGCAAGTTCTTTGGACCTCCAAAACTGTAGCTCTTGCAGGAGTTGCAGGAGGCAAGGGCCATTCAAGACCCTGTAGCTTTGCAGGGTGCCCTGTGGGGAGCCGGTTGTTAAAGAAGCCTCCTGTTCCTTGGTTCCCCAGGAATGCATGCAGCACGGCTGTGGGAGCTGTGTCACTAGCCCCTTGCCCCATCAGCTGCTGATCCCAGTGCATCACTCAAGGATAGTTCATGTTACAAAGATGGAACTTGCACAAGTTAACAGTGACTCAGGCCTTCTTTACACTGCAGCATTAGATCAACATAAGGCAGCTCATATAAATCTAACTATGTGAGCGTACACCCTACAGCACCGGAGGGCAACCTACTGCCCGTGTGCCACATGCGGCCCACTAGGGTTCCATTTACAGTTCTTGGCTGCCCCCTTCCCCCACACGCTTCTCTCACATGCTTCCTATGCCTCCCTCCCAGCATTTTTGGAGGAGCTGCAAATTGCCTGATTTGTGCTCTGTGCCTGATCCTTCTCTCCCAGGGCTGGAACACTGCAAATCAGCTGTTTGTGGTGCCCCAGCTCTGGGAAGGAGGGGGAAGAGTGGGAACAGAGCACAAATCAGGCGATTCATGAGTTCCAAAAGTGCTGGGAGGGAAGGGGAGGAGCAGGTAAATGTGGGGCTCCAGGGCTCCAGTGTGGGGTAGGAGGGTGGCTGTGGAGGTCACAGATGGAATCCCAGTGGGCCATGGGCTGATGTGGCCCATGGAGGAGAAAGAGGCCTCTCGTGGCCCACCCACTATTGTTGGATACCCGTCTCTGCCCTACAGCCTTGCTCCTGCTGAGATAAATGCCATGCTACACCTACATCATAACTCCGCCTCCACAAGAGGTGTAGGTGGTTATGTTAGAGTGACACAGTGTTCCTGCAGACCAGTGTTCCCCTTACCATGGGACGTGACCTCCAAGGAGGGTGCGGAAGAATGTTGGGGGGTAGGAGCTCTGCTTGAGCCATGAAATTTACATGAAAGCTGGCCCCTGGCTCTATACCCAGGCTGCCGCCTAGTCTCTACTATAAAACAGGCTGCCGCTTAATGGCTTAGATTGAAGCCCGGGCTCGCCTCTCCTGCTGCTGCCCCCTGAGGTTGTGGCTCCCAGCCAGGCTGCCACATAGGCTCCCTGGTCTTCGGACTCTCCATGAGGAGTGGGGCAGCTGAGCATCTCGGCTCCCCACTGGAAACAGGGCAGCTGATTGGACACTTGGTGCAGATCTCCCTGCTGGGACCCTGGCTGCCCCTGGGCTCTTGGCTCCTTTCTAAGAGCATGGAAGCTGACTGGACTCTAGGCATGGATCTGCCATCTGAGAGACCGGCTGCACCCTCCAGTGTAATGGACATGTACTCAGCCAGCATTAATCTTCTTGGGGGTTGTGACAAGGCAAGATCCTGTTCCTGTCCTCTGCTCTGTTCACATAGACTTTGAAACCTTCAGTTGTGAAACACCAAGTGCAATTTAGTTACATTTGTTCTTCCTGCCACCTTATTGATCCCTGCACAATAATTTTTTATAATTTCAGTTCTTTGCCAAGAAAAAGGAAGAGACCTTGCTATGCAGAGACCTTTCCTGGCTCTGCTAGCCTGCCTCTTTCTCCTGTGCCATCTTATACATTCTGTGTTAATGGACCAATTTACTTTTTCAGTCCTCCACAGCTCATTCAAATTTATTAAATAGGCCCCATCAGATTTACCCTGGGAGGAATTAATTGGTATTTCAATTACCAGAATGTTGGCTCAGCTGTTGTTCCCAGGTCTCTGCACTGGGATGTTCTGTGGGGTTTGGGTAAGGGTAATGGCACAGAAAGCAGCCGTCCGTCTAGATCTAGCCTCACCGGCATGGATTCATGGAAGTCTGGGCCCCATAGGGCACCCATGGAGAGCCTCCCATGACATGAGTCTGAGGAGGAACAAAGGGTATGTCTACACTACAGTGTTATTTCAAAATATCTTATTTTGAAATAGTTAATTCGAAATAAGTTATTTCGAAATAACGCGTCTACACACAAAATGCATTTTGAAATAGCGTTTTGCTGTTTCGAAATAGCGTGTCCACACTGAGTGGATGCTGAATCGCATTTATTTTGTGTGTCAGGAGTTATTTTGTGTGGCTGCTGCCTGAGGTTATCTGAGGCCTGTGCTAAAAGGGACCCCCCCTGGACAGCTGGTTCTCAGCTTTCCCTGCTTGCTTGCCTACCTCGATGAGGGACAGCAAAGCATTTTGTCTCTGCGTGCTCTGGTTGCCCTCACTCGGGACACCACAGCACTCTGCAACATGGAGCTGCTGCTGCCCCTGGGCACTCTGGTGCTTCTTGTGGACACGTTGTTGCGAGCCTGGCTGCACTTTCTGCAGGCTGCCATCCGGGAGGTCCATCGGGGGGTTGTTGTTCCCTCTGGGCGGCGCTGTTGCTGAAATGCTGGCTGTTCCCTCTGGGCGGCCCGTGCTGCATGGGGTGTGCGGGGCCCAAACGGCCGCTTGCGCCGCTTGCTCCCCCGCAGCGGCCCGGCTGAGCGGTGCAGAAGTCAGCCGAGTGCCATGGTGGGAGGCGAAGGGGGGCCGGGCGGTGATGTGCGGCGTGACAGCGGCTCCAGGCCCCGCCCCCTGGCCGTGAACATCATCGCCCCACCCCCCTTCGCCTCCCGGCTCTGCGCCCCCCATGCAGCACGGGGAGTGCGGAGCCCAAACGGCCATTTGGGCTCCGCGGTCCCCCGAGTGAGAGGCAGGAGGGGGAGGAGAAGTGAAAGAGAGAGACAGAGAGAGAGGCAGGAAGCGGAGGAGAGCTGAGAGAGAGAGACGGAACGAGAGACTGGAGGCTCAGGAGAGAAGACCGACGTGGAGGGGAGACCTGAAAATCCCGTCTTATGACGGGCTAATTGGCTAGTTTCGATATAAGTATCTACACAGCACTTATTTCGAAATAGCTATTTCAAATTTGGTGTTATTCCTTGTGGAATGAGGTTTACCAAATTCGAAATAAGCTCTTCGCTATTTCGAATTAATTTCGAAATAGTGGTTTGGCTGTGTAGACGCTAGTAAAGTTATTTCGAAATAACAGCTGTTATTTCGAAATAACTTTGCTGTGTAGACATACCTTTAGAGAGGAGCCATGCTTCCCCTTTTTGGATGTGCAAATTTGTGCTCACAACTTCTATTACAAGTGGAGGAAATTATTTGTCTTATAACAGCATTGCATCATCCTCAAACCATTCTACATGTACTTGATTTACTATGTATTTGAGTGTATGTAAGTTTACTGTATCTTTTTGTTCTTAAAATAACGTAGAATGCCAGAACATGAGTCAAACTCTCTATCAAGAAAATTCAGCAAGTTTGGATCCATAGGTTATAAACATCGGTACAGGTAAATTATTTCACCTTAAAATCTTTATATTCAGATCATTTCTCCCCCCCAAAAAATGTTAAGCACAACATGCTAGTTCACAGATTATACAGTGTGAACTGCAAGGACAGATTTCTTGGTTTGACTGAGCGGTGCTTAGAACAGGAACTGGGAAGGGGCCACGTCTGCTTTGTGGCTTCCTGATCCATGCTGCTAGCTGGGGGCCAGTAGAGCCCATAGCACAACATAGAGGAGCCTCAGGGATATTCTAAATTACATCCAGCCCATGGCCTGATGGGGCTGGTTCGATAATTGTGGATCTCAGGAGTACAGAAGGACTGTGTCCCTAGTTCTTATTGCAGAGATCTAGCAATAGGGATGGTGCAGAACTATATGAAACTCCGCCAACTATTGGCATCCCTCAGATCTGTTAAACTAGCTTTACAGCCCCTAGTGATGCCAGAGCAATACAAATGAACTATAGGATCTAGTCCTGTTTGGCTGAGGGTAGAGGTAGATCAAACCAATCTGCTAAATTAAATGTTTTGTTGTCTAATGGTTGGGGCACAAGATTTGGAGTCAAAAGGCATGTGCTTTAGAACCAGGTTTGCCATATGTATCCTGCGTGACCTTGTGTTAACTTCCATGTGAACTGCAGATGTTCACCGCCTCTGGGAATCAGGCCACTTATTGGCTCAGGCCAGCAGTCAGGAGTGTGAATTATTTGTCAGTTTAAATATGAAAATGCTTAATATCTTTCCTGAGTTTGGTAAACACAGGAATGCTTAGGTTTTAATTATTTTTGTTTTTTTTCGTAATGTCTAAAAGAAAAAATAAAAATGTATTAGAGCTGCACTGGGTATTCAGGACAGTATGCTTTTCAGGAAGAAGTACATATATTTACAGCCTATGGCCTAATTTACATTTACACACATTTACTGTAGTCATGTGTGTCAGAGTCTTAAAATGGGTGTAAATATAAATTCTCACACTGCTATGTCCCTTTTACATTGCTTTTGCAAAGAAAAGGGGCCTTGGCATAAATGAAAATCATGATATTTTGGTGCTGACAGTGGCTTGTTGAAATCTTGCATTGCACTGAGTTTGGTGTCCCTTTATCATTCCCAGTGTGATGCTGTGAAATATTAGAGCAACTATTTGTTGCCTCAAACAGAGCAACATTAAAGGTGTATTTTAGTAAGACAAATGACTGTAAAAATTAATTCAGGACATTAAAATGAGAGCAATCAAATTACTTAACCTTCAAGCATTCAATTTTTTTTTTATCGTGAGGCTCCAAAAAAAGGCCATGCTGTGTTGGCTACTGTCTTAGTTCTTAATAAAGCAGCATTTTGTGAGGATTCTGGGACTGCTTCCTTACACTCAGTTGGAAAAATGCCAAATGCAGAAGAGATTGGCATGATCTGTTGACAGTTGCGCCAAGGTTTGATTTGAAACAAGATCACAATGAATAGCGTTGCCATTAATACCACACAGCCTGCTGTGTGAACAGGAACATTAGAATTTGAATGAAGGTTCCGTGGGTAGCAGATGGATGACTAATTCACTGTGCTGTTCCAATTCAGCACAATTTCTCTAAGTAAAAACGTTAAATGGCTTTAAGGTTCAGTTTGCAATTTTCCACTTATCCATCATATTGATTTTCAAGTGGCAGGACAGCTTTGCAGATGAGTAGAGAACTTTCTGTCCAGCTTCCTCGGCCTGACCAAAATGTTGAAAGAAGTCGTAGTAAAACTTATCCAAAAAGAATGGCCCAAACTCAACAGCCTGGTAAGCCCTGTTTGAACTTTTCTGTTTATTTTGTGAAAAGAGAGGCTTTTTGTTTGACCAAAGATGTTTCACTCTATTTTCAGGAAGCCAAGCAGTTAAGACAATAGCCTGGAGTTTCTCTTGAAATGTGTATTCTATTCTATTTTTTTACACTGACATAAATGTACCAGTATTACCTAGAGCTAAGAATCCAACTTTATGAATAAGTGATAAAGGAGTGTGGATTAGTGATAGAAGTGCATTTTTCTAGACTCAGATATACAGTGTTGTAGAGTAGCATGAAAACATAATCAAAAGGCTATGTTTTCCCAAAGGCTGTTTGTAGCACATTGCAGTTTGCACAGTGGGTGTGAATTGCTGCTCACACTAGCATGCTGTACTGTAACTTTCTCCTGTGGACACTGCGGTACACATGAAAAGGTACCTAGTTCTAAGTCCTGTTTAAAGAGCATGTCATTAGTCTAAACTTCTATTTTGTGCTTGCAATATCCACATGGGGGAGTTACAGTGCAGCATGCTAGTCTACACTGCAATTCACATTCCTGCGACCTGAAATGTAGACCAGTCCAAAGACTTTCTGTGAACAAAGAACATTAGACCTACGTAATTTTTCTGGGATCCCAGAATCATGCAGCACTGCTTCACTCAACCATTCTTCTCCTCACTGCTTTTCTCCAGTACAGTACAACTATTCCAATATCACTTGTGTTTATTTTGCTGTTAGATTTAAGTTGCCACCCTCCCTCAGATTTTCAGTCTGCTTTACATTTGTATGTTGAAAACTAATAACTGCATTGTCAAAATGTCACAGGGAAGCTGGGTGGGGATATTTAGGACTGCAGGAGTTGTCATCAACATAATAAACAGTTCATGATTTTAAGATTTTTAGGCCTTTATCCCTACAAGTATTTATGCATGTACTTAACTGTACACCGGGTTGGCAACCCTTCTGAAGTGGCATGCCAAAATTTAACCCTCCTGCCCTGGGCCGTGCCACTCTTCCAGGAGAGGGGGAGAGGCTCTCTCCACTGCGCGGCCCACTTGGTCTCCTGCCCTGGGCTCCGCATCGGCTTTTCCTGTGGGGAGGGAAGGAGCAGTGTGCGCTTCCCTGGAAGCTGGATACGGTGCAGAGCCTCGGGGCTTTCCCCTCCCCCCCTGCAGGAAGCCGGCACTGGCTCCAATCCTGTGGGGGGCGTGATGCTGGATCGCCAACATGGGTTGGGGTCAGGATGGCTTGGGGGGAGGATCAGGGAAATTGGTGAGGCGGGGTGGGTGGGTGACCCTGGGGCATCCAGCCCTGTTGGGGGTGGGGTCTCATGGAGGTTCAGTCCATGGCGCCCTCACTTTTCTGCCAGGGACTCAGATGCCGAGGGACCAATGCAGCTTTGGGGTAGGGGGACCACCCACGTGTTTTTCTCTCCCCTCAGCCACCCCTGCCGCCACCCAGCCCCGGGGCCACAGCCCGGGCAGCGCTCACCCTCTAGGCCAGTGGTTTTCAAACTTTTTGGTCCATGGACTACCTGGCTCAATGCAAACCTTTCTGTGGACCATCAGTTGCTAATGAAAACTCACCATTAATTACATAATTAGCCCAAGCCGTTTTGCTAGTGCTACAGCTAAGAAGAATGGTTTAATTTACATTATTAAACAGATTAAGCGTTTTAACTTACTCGTGTTAGTTTATCAAACTTCATTTTAAATAAAGTAAAATATTAATTTATGTCTAACACAAAAAGTTTCAATGTTTTCTTTACTTATGGCAGGGGTGGGGAACTATCAGTTGAAGACCACACAAGTGAGAAGCAAAAAAACGACTCCAAAACCCCTGAGCCCTCTGAGCCTGACCCCATCACACCCCAGTCCCCAATTCCCCCGTAACCTCCTCATCCCGGCCCCCACTTTACCTGGCCCTTACGACCACACCCCTCCCATGGGGGAGGGGAGGTCCCAGCTCTGTGCAGGGTCCCTGTGCCACCTGGTGGAAGCAGGTGGGGAGTTGGGGTGGCTCTCGGAGGTACTGGGGGGAAGACTCCCCCAACCCATTGCTTCTTTTTTGTCCAGACCCCCACTGCCACATCACCCCCCAGCCCTCGGCACCCCAGATCCCCCCTGCCCATCTCACACGGTGGCGGCTGCTTAGGGACGGTCCCGGCCAGGTCCCAGGGGCAGGGCAGTCTGTTCCCACCCCCCCATACCTGCGGGTCCCCACATGCCAATGGGGCTGGAGCGGGTGGAGCAGCAGCAGCAGCGAGCATGCTGGTGTGGGATCTCAATCCTGCAGCTCTGGACAGGGTCCCTGGGCCTCCCAGTGGAAGCAGGTGGGGAGCCAAGGCAGCTCTCGGGAGCACCGGGGCCGGACTCCCCCACCCCACTGCTTCCTTCTCCCCGTCTTATGTCAGAGGCTGGGCCATGCGGACTCTGCTCTCAGGTTTGGAGGGTAACCAAGAAGACACAAATCACTTAATGTGAATAAATGCATGGTTTATTAGATATTACAGGTGATATAAAAAGAAAACAACAGAAGGCTTACAACATCCCTTTGGCTTGCTTGGGACTCCGACTCAGCAAAGGATGGACTCCTGGGCCAGATTCGAAAGGCACCTCTGGACAGTTCCAGGTCCTTCAGGAAGTCCAAAGGGCGTTGGCAACAGTAAACAATATATAGCCTGTACCCAAAATTCTAGAAGCAGCAACTAACTATGTGCAGAGGAAAAAAACCCAAAAGCCAAACACCTACCTGTGTGAGAAGATTCCCACAGACAGGCTTGTTTACCCCAAAGCTTATCTAAACTATGCGGTGAGACTGGGCACAGCCTATCTCTCTAATGACCTAGCTAGCTGGGAATTTTCCTTGCTAACAGCAGGCCAAAGCCTGTTTTCTAGTTTGCAGACATGAGAACTGGGAAGATTCACTAACTCCTTGAAATACAATGGTTTTTCAACCACAACACTACCCCAGTTCCCCTGCATGTTAGCGGAGTTGGGGTGGGCGGAGCAGTAGCAGCTCACATGCGAGGGTGGGGTTGCAATCCCGTGGGGTAGGCTGTCCTGGCTCTGTGTGGGGTCCCTGTGCTGCCCGGTGGAGGCGGGTGAGGAGCTGGGGTGGCTCTTGGGAATATGGGGGGGTGGATGTGAATTGGGGCTTTCTTCACCTCCCTCCTTCTGTGTGCCTGGAAACTAGAGCTGGTTTTCCAAGCCTCACAGCTGTGCAGGCTCCGGAGAGGGGGGAGCTGAGCTCCTGCCATGGATTTCATGTGCCACTGAAAATCAGCTCGAGTGCCATTTATGGCACACATGCCATAGGTTGCTGACCCCTGCCTTACACAAATGAGTAGATGGATTGATTTCAATAGCATTACCCATGTGCATAAAATTAATCAGGTGCACAAGTGTCTGCAGGTCTGAGGATTTAGTCCACAATATTTGAAAATTTAGCAAGTTTTACTTCGTACTACAAGTTGAAATATTAGAGGCATTCAAAAGCCCCAATTTTTTGTATCTAGTCTATACTGATACTTACATAGTGAAACAATAGATTTTTACTTTTTAATCTTAATGTTGTCTTCAGTGTTCCTGGAAGCTGTGCAGTAGCACACCTTTACAGGTGAATAATCAGCCCTGCCCAGTCAGAGGCTCAGGGCTCTCTGCAAGGAGCTGACTGACTGGGTGGGGCTGATTAATCACCTGTGAAGCTGTGCTGCCCCTCAGTTTAGAGGGAACATTTTGGTTGTCTTTAATATTTTCATTTTTTTTTGTTATATTTTCTGATATTTGTACCTTCACCTTTGACAAGATTTTTATGGAATAAATAAGGAACACTAAAGTAAGAAATTTGCTCAGAACAAATATTAAAGAGAACAAAAAACAAACCCTCAAAAACAAACAAGCAAATCTGAATCCCAACAACCTTGAAAGCCAACTCCTTGAACATGGAATAAATGCTAGTGAGTCATTATCTTAATTTATTCCTGAATCATTTGCAGTTGTAGAATGGTAATGTTTTATGAGAACACTGTTTAATCATCTGTTCCACCTTAAGTTGAGAGCTTTTGAAAATCCTATCAGTATAGTGCCATATACATTACAGTTGTTGTTGTTATGATTTATTTATTTCCTAGTTTATTTACATTACTACCTAAATAGTTATCTAGGGTTTAGAGCAGGGCTACTCAACACAAGGCCTGGCCCACGGCCCATTTGTTTGCGGCCTGCAGGGCAGTTTGGGTTTATGTGGGGCTCAACATGCAGCCCTTGGGTGGGAGCCAAAACAAGAAAGTAGTCAATATAATGGTCTTCTGTTGATATGCGTTTTAGTAGTTAAATTCCTGGACTGTCATTGCTCATTAAAAGTGCTGTCATGTGAGTGGAAACCGGGGTAAATACTGCATTTTATTAATATCAGCAGAACTGACATAAATGGGGCCTGTGTGTTGTGTAGTCTTGTCTTAATCTTTGTATTCATGCCTCAGTGTGAAAGAAGCTATTTGCATATATATTTGCATATATATTTGCATGTATATGTAACCACACTTAAGTTGCCGCGCTCGGCATGTGCTGTGAGTATCATTGTGGCCCCCGGAGCTTCCAAAGTTGACTAGCCCTGGTTTAGAGCCTGGATTGGGAACTAGGAGGGCTGGGTTTTAATCCTAGCTCTGCCACCAGGTCTTGTGGTCTTCAGTTAATCAATCAATCTCTCTGCCTCAAGTGCCCCAACTGGAAACATTGAGATGATAATGGCCACTACTGTACCTGATTTGCATGGGGGGTTATGAGTTTTAATTAGTTAATGTTTAAATGCTTAACACCTAAAGAGTCAGATTTTTAAAAGCAATCAGCTTTGGTCTTACTTTGCGCCCATTAAAGTCTATAATAGATTTAGGAGTGGACTGAAGCCAACATGGAGAGCTTTTGAAAATCCTACTAATATAGTGCCCTATAAAATACAGCTGTGTGTTCTCATCATTATGATGTGATTATTTCCTAGTTTGTTTACATAGCTATTCATATCACGGGGCAGATGTTCCTCTCCTGTATTAAACAATAGTTAGAGGGGAAAACTGCACTGGAGACCCTGATAGATTTTCTTCGTGTTTTTTCTCATCATTTCCACCCAATGAAGAAGCTTATAGTCATCTGGATCCAGGAATGTTCTGTGCTGGTTACAAGTCCCACTTGTTTGACATGTAAGCAACAGTTAGTGCTTCCAACAGTAGCATTACTTCCCCCCTCTGTGCTTATTAGTGGCAGCCCTCAAGAGGGCGTAAAACTTCTTTACCACTCTCAGAAAGGTGAGCAATTTACAATATGTGATGGTGTATATTAGGGGTGGGGAACCTTTTTTGGGCTGGGGGCTGCTGACCCACAGAAAAATCAGTCTGGCGGGGGGGACAGTGGGGACTGGAGTGCTAGGGTGGGCTCCGCAGTGCTGAGGGGGAGGAACCCTGAGCCCCAAGGGGCCAGATCCAGGCAAACCGGGGACTGCCTCTGGCCCCTGGCCTTAGGTTCCCTGCCCCTGGTGTATACATGAAGAGAGGGGACTCCTTTGTTTACAGGCTACTTCACAGTTCTGCTTGATGATGTAGAGGTGTGTAGGTGCATAAATATGTGACAGATAGCTTCCTCTTGCAACTAAGACAATGCCTACACTATGAGCTAGGGCTGGGGCTCCCGAGCTCATGCACATGCTTGTACTAGCTCTCATCAAGCTAGCATGTAGCCATGGTAGCACTGCTTGTGGCAGCAGAGGCATGGTTGAGCTGTGCCAAGTACAAACTCACTGCAGACTGGTGGGCGTGTACTTGGCATGGTTCAGACATGTCTGCTGTCACAATCAGCACTACCATGGCTACGCTACTATTCATACACATGCTAGCTTGGTGAGAGCTAGCGAGAATGTGTGTACGTGAGCAGGACAGTGCATCCCTAGCTCACGCTGCTGGTCCTGCTCTCCCTGCAGGGCTTTCTTTTGAAATGTGCAGGAGCCCCTGTACATTTCAAAGGCTCAGGTGCCACAGGGAGTGTAGGGCCAGTCCCCTGCTGGCCCCCTGCAGGGCTCTTGCTACAGTTGAAAGTTGGAGGCGCCCTTATAGACTAATTGGATAGTTAATGGAAATCCCATCGATTATTTGATTAGTTAATCTAAATTTAACATTCCTAGCAGAGACATGCATTCAGTTGGCACTGTTCATTGTTTCTGATGATAGTTTGTAATGGATTTCATTTCCCTCTTCATCTCTCTCCAGTTTTGCAGAAAAATGCATGGCTACTTAGTGATCCTGTCATCTGTAACAACTCTCCAGTATCTGTTGAGTATGGGCACTTGAGTGCCTTCTTTTCCACTCTTTTTGTTGTTGCGGTGGCAGATGTTCTGTGCTCATTGATAGTTGGAGTCATTTTTCTATGGCTGTGAGGAAACAGACATGTTCTGTGTCCATGATTGCCTGTAATGGTGTGCAAAATCCCCCAACCAGTGCATATCTATGTTTTGTTGACTTACAAAATTTGGTAGCACTATGTTAAATAAAAATGTTTTCCCCATGTCCACTTACATATGCATATATCTGTAGCCTCTTTCTCTGTGTAGATTATTTGATTTTTAATTTAACTTGTGTACTTAGTAAACCATTTATTATCAATGAGTCCAGAAGTGTAGCCACGTTCGGTTAGCGGGTGTGCTTTACCTCTAAAGGACTGTCCTCAAAAATGAATAAATGCTGCATATATCACTTAGCCTTTTAGGGAAGGTGAGAGAGCAAGAACATTCTCCATGGAGAGCAAGAAACATTACAAAAGAAAGACATGCATGTTCTTCTCACAGTCAGTCCTTTGACAGTTGTAACATTCTTGCATATAAATTATCATCTGTTTGAAACCTTTTTTTTTTTTTTTTTCATTTTGGACATGGGCATGGACACTGATAAACAAGGTTACCCTCTTTCTCTGTTTAAAAAAAATCTGCCAGTGCCTGAGGGCAGGTTAATAGTTCTCTTTAATCCTGAATTATAATGGGATGCCTCATGTGACAGGCTCTGCTACATCTCATTGGTATAAAACCCACACTTTTCAAATGGATTCTTTCTTCAATGCAATTGTGTTGAGTCCAGTTAGCCTAGTAAATTAATTCAGCCTCACTTGATTAATATTATGCATCATTTGATAAAAATATGGGCTCATAGCACACTTTAAATCCTACATGATCATTCTGATTTAGGAGATGAGCCTGGTAGGATGAAGCAGTGTTATGAGTTATTTAAAGCTTTCCCTGCTTAATGTATCTGGGGGAGTAATATGACATAGCTTATTAAAGTAAATACAGTTCTTTAGGATAGTTACAATTATACCAGTTGTCATGATCACTAACTATTCATAGTGTTATAATATTTTCTGATGTGGCATAATAGAACTAAACATGCATTGCTCACCATTTTACACTGATTTATTTGGCTTGATTTTGCCTATCTCATCATATGAACTATACATTCCTTGAAGTGATTTATGCCTAACACCATTTATGTTAGCAGCATGCTGGGAAGGGTTTGACTTTTTATAAAGGAAAACAGAGTTATATTTACAAAAATGGTTCTCCAAGTCATTTTTACACATAGTTCTTACCCAATACAAGATGATAACCTCTTGTATTTTCCCTCTTTCTCCCTCCTGGCTCTATAAAACACATAACAGTCTCCTTTCTGCATCCTGCTCAGTTAGCTGAGTTTAGGGCTAGATTTGTGCCTAGTGTGTGTCCCTCTGTACAAGGGATGGCACAATCAGAGCTCCCGTAGTGGTAGGGATTCTAGGAGGGAGTGAGGATGGAGAGCCATGGCTATGGATAGTGCATTATGCACGTTCCTCCATACACCTAGGCGTTCTGGAGGGAACTATGCTTCCTGAGCCATCTATTCCAGAGTTCCCCTTGGGGTTGATCTGCTCCACACTCCCTCCAACTTGGGACTGTGTGTAAATCACACAATCTAGCCTGTAAAATTCCTGCTCCCTTCCTTATCTCAGAAAAATAAAGTTTCCTCCCTCCACCCTCAATATTTTTAACGGTCATGACTGGCTGTCATTGCTGATTATATATAAACATTGAATTTACCACGTGTTGTCCGTTTCCCGTTGTTTTGTAACGGCAGAGTTAGGTATCCTGTGTAGCACTGAGTAGTACTTCCCTGTCACATGGCCCATTATCACATAGTAAACTCATTAGCATGTAAGCCAGCAATTGAACCCCGTGTTAGTGGGAGCAGGTGCTAAGAGGATAATGATGGAAGCCTTTATTTTTGTGTGTGCTTGTTGAATATATTTGGGGTTTAAAATAGAGATCAGAGTGGAGGGTGAACATAGTAAACAGAGGGAAACTAGGTTTATTCCTAAAAATATTCATTACAAATTATCAGGTTCTCTGGATGGAATAGACAGTTGGATTATTTTCCCAGGAACCAGATTAGTGTAGTACAAAAGAATTCCTCTTCTTATCCCTTACTTAAAACATCACATATGTTAGCCATACAGGTATTAGAGAAAAATCAGACAAGGAAGCTTTAATTTCTGTGTATTTGACATGTATCTGTTCCATTAAAAGGAATGACAACTGGCTTTTTAGTGATCTATTTTATTGCAACACACAAAAAGATAGTAGCCAAGGCACATTAAGAGATTTGTGGACTCTAAACATATGCTAGATACTTGTAATCTGTGAACCAAATATAAACACTTATTTAGATCTCCCGTTATACTGGTTTCTTCCTGGTGTGTCTTCATTGTCTCCACCAGGGTGTTACTCTGATTTTCATCGGTTTAAATGAGGTCAGAATCAAGGCCTCATTTTCTTTTTATAATATTTTTTTCTATAAAACTTTTAAGTCAGAGGGTTTTAGAGCAATAAATGGGCCATGTTTGATCACACAAGTTAATGTTTAGCGCTAACCAATGTTTATTTACTAAGTAGATTTTCTATTAGATTTTTTTCTTCTTTGGAATTTGGTGCCATATCACTGCAGTAAAATTCCAAAGGGTATAACATACACATTAAACACTATACTTTAATTTAAAGAGAGAGAGAGAGAGGGAGAGAGAAAACACATTTTGTCTTTATCCTGATTCTGCAAATCTGCTTTTCTCCATGCCAAATACTCATACAAAATATTAATAATTATCTTTAGGCATTTCAGGCTGCTAACAGGCCAGGTTATAGGTTTGGAGATTTCCTTCATAGGCTCAAGTCTGGGGTATGAATATCTCACTGTTCTGTGCTCATATTCATTTTCTGGTTTAATTCAGTTGGGTAAGGGTTACAGTTAACTTCTGCATTGGTCATAAATCCTAAAAGCAATTAGTGGAGCAGTAATTAGGATTGTTCTGTAGCATTCTTTTGTGATCAGAATGGCATTTGGTGCAGCTTTCAAAATGCAGGAGGCTAGATTTCCTGATGAAAAGGTTATTTGTCCTTTAAAAAAAATGTTTCATAGTAAGAGCTCCTTGGGGTTATTTTCCTATGGATAATATTTGTGACCTCATCTACTGCTACTCAAAGATTTCTAGTTTACTCCATAATGAAAATGCAAAGTAGTAGATGCAAAATACTATTGTTATGATGTAGGAGAAGTCTAGTTTAGGTGCTGACTGGAAAATCAGGCTATGAATATGTGCACTGCTGTAGCGCACACACTTTGTCTGACCAGGATTAGGCCCTGATCTACTAGGCACTGTGCAAACCACATATGCAGGCACAGTCCCTCACTTGAGAATATTATATACTATCATATGATACCACAAGGCACCTCTCATTTGTTGTAGGCGGTATTGTCACATTTTTATCATTATCTCAGAATAATCACTGTGTCCAGATCTAGAGTTCAGACAGCTTCCCAATTCAGATAAGTATTTAGCAAAAAAGGCCTTATTATCCTCTCACATGCACCCATGAAAATTAAGAGAAACTCCAGTGGAGTTATGGTGGTGTGATTCTGATAGGTGAGTCAGAATCATAACAAAAATCTTCATCTTGCAACAATAGAACTAGTTTTACCAGACTCTCTTTTTTGTGCCATGGAAGTTCTTTGATTATAGTTGCAATCCTGGTACAAGTAGGACAGTTCTCTTTGATTTGATGTCCCAGTTTCCAGGGAAATTCTTTTGTGATGACCAAAGTGGGTTTTTTCATTTAATCAGTCAAAAAAATTTAATAACTACAAAATATTTGTTCAAGATATGATGCTATGGGATAGAAGTGGCTCTGTGCTTGCCAGGAACAAACAGTCCAGTGGAATGAGTGTTCAGTGTAATGAACACTGTTGGGAATAAAGAGAAAAGTTTAATGAGGATGAAAACTATTAAACTTAAAGTGAATGTTAACAAAACTTGCTCAGTGTTGTATTTAGAAAAGATTGTTACTGGACTATCCTTCTCTCTGAAAAATATGCGCGATTATTGAGTAACTAGCATACCAGAAGTCATTAAAAAGTGTTTTGTATGATTAGATTGTGACCCTAAGAAATGTTGCCATAGAAAGGTGCTAGTTCTTGATTTTGAAAATATAGTCATCTTATAATTGTTACTTCTATAAACTGTAACATCTTTACCTTTTATAGAATGACACTCAAGGATGTGAAAGTCTTTCCTAACTTTGCTTTTTTTGTTTTTGTTTTATTACAATGTTGATTTTGCCTTTTTTACACCATATATATATATGGTTGAGGGAAAATATAAACTCCGGAGACTACTGGTTTGGGAAAACATTTAATGTTTTATTTAACAGTTCCAATTTAAAAATTAAACTTGTGAAGCAGTTGTCTAGACTAAGTTCTAATTATCTTGGGTATTTTTGAAACATCCACATACAAAAATCCATCAAGTTTCAATATTTCTGGCTAATAACATATAGCACAGTGCACAAAGTGTCCAAGAAAGCTTTTTTTCCCTTTTGGTATTACTATGCTCTCTTCTCATTAGTGGGTTTAAATACAAACACTGTATTTGGATAATGTGAAGGGACTGAGTTTGATAAAAAACAGACATGAGTCTGTAAGACTCCAAAAGTTATTTAAATTTAGAGTTCTTAAAACTGAATAATCTATTTAAATTCCACAGCAGAAGTTGCCATAATAAGGATTACTGTAAAAGGAAATCAAACCATGTACACCAGCCCTGTGGGAAAGTTCAGATAATGCTAAAAAAGTTCAGATTTGAATGGACTAAGATGCCTATTACTTGGTCTTCAGTAATAGCAGATAAGTCAAAGCAATAGGATTAGAGTTAGAACTGTTTTTTAAGAGTCCATTCTGAATCCAGAACCACATCACAGTTTCTACCACCACTAATCATATGAACAGTCACAGAAGCATCAAAGGCTGCAAAGGGCAAAGCATGCAGGCCCATCCACCTCAAAAGTAGCCATCCAACTTCCATCCACTAGGTAACAGTTCCTTTTGACAGGACACTTGAAAGTTGTGGTGTGACAAAAGAGCCATCCCTGCCCATTTTGAAATTCTTTTTGGTGGTGATTCTATGAACAAGAAGTTCAACATATTGTTCCAGAACAGCACAAGGGCAGGGCTCAAGGGGCAGTGCCCTCCTACTGTCCTGGTCAGGCCACTACAGGTATGTCTTCTCTCCCATCCCCCTAGTATCCCAAGTTCTATGGAAGATTTGTCACAACAAAGCACAAGGCATTCTTATCTCACCCTATTGGGCCAGACAGTTCAAATGTGCAAATCTCCCACAAATGTTAGTCTGTCAACCCAACAGCATTCAGTCCTTCCCAAAACTGTTAACTCAGGAGAATGGCAAGATTAGACATCCAAGACCAGACACTCTTTACCTTGCGCCGTGGTATTTTGATGGGTGTCAGACCTAGATTGTTTCTGCTTGGAGGCTGCTCAAATTATTTTTAATTACAGTGGGAAAGATTTTACCAGAAAATGTTATCTAGCCAGATGGAGACATTTCTTTATTTGGGGTGCACCAGAACAAGTTATCATACGGGCTTGCAAGTATTCCTGATGTTTTAGACTGTTTCCTAACGCTTAAGACATTGGGTCTGTCTGTTAGCTTGTTGTGGGTCCATTTAGCACAGTTCTGTAGTAGATGGCTATTCTGTTTTTACTCCCCTAGTAACAATTAATCGTCTGAAGTGTCTATGAAGTAGTGAAGCCATCACCACGGTGGAACCTCAATCTCCTACTTTCAGCACTTACTGGGCCCCTTTTGAACCATTGCTCATGTGCTTTATGTCCCATCTGTCTATTAAAGTCACCTTCTTGGTAGACATTAGGTCAGTCAGGAGGAGAGGCGAGCTGGGGGCCCTCATGGCCAAATTCTATACATTACATTTCATAAAGAGAACATATCTCTTTGCCTCCACCTGAAATTTATCCTAAAGGTAATTTTCAAATTCCCAAATAAACCAGTTGATTCAGTTAATGGTGTACTTCCCAAAACCTCATGCCTCCAGTGAAAAGAGTAAACTTCATTCTCCTGATGTCAGAGGAGCACTGATGTTCTACCTGCAAAGAATGAAACAATTTAAAAAATTGCCCAGACTATTTGTTGCTGTAGCAGAATGAGCATACAGACAAAATATATCAGCTCAGAGAGTCCATGAGTGGGTTTCTGACTGTAGCCTTCTTTACTATTAGTTGATGCATTTCATTCCCCTCTGTGGGATGAGGGCCCATTCCACTAGAGCACAGGTAACCTGAGTAGCATTTCTTTGAAAAGTGTCTATGTTGGACATATCTCATGCACCACGAGAGCCCACCCCACCTGGTTGAGCCCCACACAACACAACCTGAGGCACTGCACATGCAGGAGGCAGGTAGGGGGAGGGCACCATGGACTGGACCCCTGTGAGACACCCTGGGGTCACCTACTCGCCCACCTCCACCTTGGTGTGCTGTGCCCAGCCTCCCCTGCCTCTCCATTTCTCTGACCTCCCCGCCCCCAGCCACCTTGAACCTAGCCCTATTCCCAGGGGCATCTGCCCTCCCCCATCTCCCTGCTCCTGGTCAGACATCCTACCCCCAATCTGGCTCCTGCACCCTCCTCCCTGGCCAGATACCCTACCCCCAGTCGTCTTCTGCACCCTATCTCCCACCCAGACCTTGCACCCTCTCCCCCTTCTGTACGCCACCTCCTTCCGAGATCCTGCACTCCATCCCTATCCCACTAACTGGCAGCCCTGTCCCACACATTAAACCCCTCATTTTTGTCCCCACCCCAGAGCCCAAGGGTCCATAAAATCCACTAACTCCAGAACCCCAGAAAAGTATATCTGGCCTATGGGAAGCCCTAAACCTCAGTCCTCCCTGTCCCTTCCCTACCCCTCACACTGTGGGGCTGGAACACAAGAGGAGTGAGGTGTCTCAGTTGGGGGTTTTTGGAGGAGTTTTTTTGCTTCTCACTTGTGTCCTCTCCAACTGATTTTTTTTCTGTGGGTCAGTGGTCCACTGACACAAGAAAGGTTCCCCGCACCTGCCATAAATAAAGAAAACATTGACATCTTTTGTGTTGGACATAAATTAATATTTTATTTTATTTAAAATGAAATTTGATAAACTAGCATGAGAAATTAAACAGATTAAGTGCTTTAACTAATTTAAATCAAACTAGTCTCGCTAGCTGCAGCACTAGCAAAATGGCTCAGGTGTAATTATGTAATTAACTGTGTGTTTCCATTAGCAACTGGTGGTCCATGGAAAGGTTTACATTAAGCCAAGTTGTTCATGGGCCAAAAAGTTTGAGAACCACTGGCCTAGATTAACACAGACACTAGTTGCAAGATGTTCTGGTCTCTGTTGAAGTCACACATGTGGAATATCAATAGGGACCATACATCTTGAAGAACTTCCAGTTACAAGTAAATAACCTCCATTTACCACACATTTCTATCTGAGCGAGTGCATTTATTTCCCTGGACTCAGAAAAAGCATTAACTACAGTAACTTTGATATCACAGTGTGCTAGCTTTGAATGATGATCTTTTTTATCTTATATACTTCTATTGGCAGGAGCAGCCTAATTACCTCTCCCACAAAACTAATAAAGCCAAACACCATAACTCCCTATAACATACCACCCTGACCTGCTTCCTCCTCATGTGGCTGACAGAGAGGAGATTGCCTTTTACTATTCTTATTACGTGTCATCTTTTTAATTTTGACCTTGAACATTTTGATCTATTTCTGCACCTTCCAAAGAGGGAATGTTTGCGGTATTATTTGTTCTTTTTATAAGTTTGGGTTTTTTTCCTGTAGTTTTCATATTCAGACTTAGGAAGAGTCTTTGGTTTTCCTACCTCCATTATTCTCCTTTTCCTTCCCCCCATTCTTTCACACTCCAGGTGCTGTTGTAGCATAATAGCTCTTAACCTGTACTAGAAAATAGAAACCAAGCTGTATTGATGAATGTGCATTGCTTCAAACAGATTATAGTCTCAGTTCTCTCTTTGATTATTAAATGAAGCATACTCAGAATCCCTAAATGCTGTCTTGAATTTTGTTTTTACAAATGGCTTCAAACGTAAATTGAACTTGTCCAATATCTTACAGTTTAGGGCCTGAGTCTGTCTAATAATTATGCTTATGTGACCAAAATAAAGAGCAGGCAGAATCAGTCTTTGCCCTCAGAGAAATGCAAGGACTGCCCTCTCCTCACTTCCCTGGAAGATGCAGAGGACAGGGGGTGGAGAAAGTGCCCTAACTTGATCTTCCATATGCACCAGGCAGCAAAGTCATATGGAAAATAGTAAACTGTGACCCTGAAAGGGGTGTATACTTAGCCTTTGCACATCCAGAAGCTCTGGGTGTCTGAATTCTTTCCACGGCTCCCTCTGTGATGGTTTTTCTGTGCATTGACCCTTACTGTGGGGTGTGCTTACAAGGCACCAATGAGCCCTTTCTAAATTTTAAACATTACTTCTAGTTATTATAACCCTCAAAAAGCTATTATTTCATACTATGACACTATAGAAGCTGTTCTTTTCAACTACAAAGCCTTGTGTTTTTTTCTGTGTAGTTTTATAGATGTCAGTCAATCTATAGCAGTGTGAAGAATTCTAAATTGAAATCTTGCATTATCTTCGATATACAATACAAGTGCCCTGCCTAGATCTGCTTTACAAAATGGTTTGTGTACTCTGTCTGAGGCATTGAGAACAATTTTGAAGATAAGCTTTGTAGGAGGTGACTAAAACTGTCAGTGAGATGGGAAAAGGGAGTGTGAGTGGAAAGGAATGTTATTTTATAAAACCTGTGTGCAGCGGACAGAAACAGAAATCTCACCCAGATTATTTTTAGTGCATTGCTAATACCCTGGCTTAGGTTTAAAATGATTAATCTTACAGGGTGTACCATAGGTCTGATAACTTCTTAACTAGTTGCAAGTATCTTGCATTGTGATAGTACAATATCTTAATGCTATCCATTTTTTTTTTAAAGTATTGGAATAATTTTACTGAGCTCTGGCATCCACATACTTCACTCTGTTAGATATTTACTCAGTAGTTAAAATAGTTTTTCCTTGGTAGTTCTACAGAAAAAGCAAGGCACCAGAAACATGAATATATATTGCACAGCATGGAAGCCAAACAAATCTTGATGGTGGTAACAAATCTCAGGGTGTACTAGGTTAAATAGTTTTTCCTTTAATGATTTTGAAATGTGGACATTTATATACAGTGTAACATTTTTATATCACTTTGAGTTTGAGTCTTAACCTAGTGTGTTATGTGTGAATAAATCTTGAGTTTAAAGTCTCTGTGCTCCTCAATGCATGAACCTATTTCTTTGGATCCTGGAAGAGAGCTATGGAAAGAGGGACTGCTGCATTTTCCTCCCATTCAGTGGAAGCTTCTTCAGAGATTCCTCAGAATATTCCAGCCCTGCAGATGTGGGATGGATGGAACCAAAATGGGAAGGGTACCTGTCAGATTGTTAGGAATAATGTGTTGCCAAGTGTCCTCTGGACACATGCTCCAGTCTCTGGCTGAACCCCCGTAATCCATGAATATTGGGGTGTGTGTGTGGAACTAGCAGCTTGTGCTTCCTCAAATATGAAAGTAGCAAACAAACTGTGAGTGCAGTTCAGAGTGCCCAATCCTCTAGGTGGTTTACATTCCCATTGATCAACATTGGGTCCTAACTTCCTGAGGATGGGGATTGTGTCAGCAGAAATAAATAACTAATACATTAAAAATTTAGCTAATCCACACTCCACTAAAACTAAACTACAACAAAATAAATGAATAAAAAATAAAGTTTCATGAGCATTAGTTGGATTGTTTGTTATATTTGTCCATTTACTTATCAGTGCACAAATTCATCAATTTTTAGCTATTCTCCAGTCAAAAGTGTATATTAGAAAAGTTCTATTGAAATAATGAATGTTACACAGTTAATATTGTGCTGAATTATTATTTCAGTGGCCTTTTTTTCACACAGTTACTACATCAGGGATTACCAACTTTTTTGCAGTAGGAACTACATCTTAATTAATATATTGTCTCCCAGACATATCCCCTCCTATTCATAGCTATGCAGATTATTTCCTGCTTGCAGCTGCATTGTATCCCTCTGGGGCCTGTAGCAGTTGCTTATGTGGAAAGGTAATACTAAGAATTTTTAGCTTTCTTTTAATGCAATACAGCTAGAAATAAGGTTAAGGAGCTAGTATCTCTTGACCAGTTGGTTCATGGACTGCAGTCTGGGAACCAATATGATAGCAATTGTTTGTTTTTGTATTTCACAATATTGCAGGACATTCAATAGGAACATGTAAAGTTCTGCAAAGTAGCCAAAATATGTAGAAGAGCCACTAAAAGTTGGTTTGGGGTTTTGTTTTTTTCCGCAGGACCCAAAAGCATAAATCAGGTTCCAGGAAATATGGAAAATGGGGAAGAAGGAACCACTAAAATTATTGCACCTTCCCCTATAAAAAGGTACGTATAATGAGACCAATAAGGTTTTATCATGGCTTACTGATGAAGAGCTGTCACAAAGTGTTGGATAGAAAAACAATTATACTAAATATTAGTAGTTTTTAAAGGCCAGGAAGAACCTTCATGCTCTCCTAGTTTGAACTTCTGCCTAACATGCCATTGAATCTCACTCAGTAATTCCTGTATCAATCTTCTGGCTGCACCAAAGTGTATTGTTTAGAAAGACACACAGTCTCAATTTAAACAAAAAACCCACCAGATTATGGCATGAAAGACACTGCCAGGGTTGGTGTGAAGGTTCACTGCCCCCATAGGAGCTTCAGAAGGCAGGGTCAGTGCATTCAAGAATGCAGAGGAAGAATGAACTCTGAGAAATCTTTTGAAAGGGTGTAGCATGTGTTCCTATTCTGTGTGTGTGTGTGGGGGGGGGGGGGTGAGTGGGAGGGAGAGGGAAAAGGTGGGCATAGTCCCATCTCACCCAAGCTGTCCACTTTGGGAAATCTGGCACTGCTGTCAGTCCCTTGCAGCTTCTGATAAGGCCAGGCATAATATTGACTAAAGTTTAAAAACCTTTTTGGGCCAGATCATGAGTAAGTAATGGTTAATTTACTAGTTGAGTAGTTGACTGCTTGACTAGTAGATAGGCACTTCTGCATTCCTCCCCCCCACTTCCGCTGAGGCTCTTGTACATTTCAAAGGAGGAATGCGGAACTTCGCGTGCAGCCCGGCTCCATGCTGCGAGGCCCCCACTGACCCTGGGCTCTGTGCTGTGCTGCCGATTTGAAATGCCATGCGGAGCCGGCATTTCCCCAGAACCCAGGATCAGATGGGGAGTTCCCTGCTGACCCTGGTCTCCATGTGCAGCAGCGCTGCACAGCTGATCCCGGGCTCAGCTGTGTGCCGCTGTTGCTTTGAAAAGCCGAGGTGGCATTTCAAAGGGGCGGCGCTGCCCCTTTGAACGCTGCCTCCACATTCAAGTACCCCCTCTTCTCCACCCTTTGCTGCCTCTATCTGAGACAGAGGGGGGAGCAAAAGGAGGGGAATTGACTACTCGACTAGTTGACTGACTATCTGATAAGCATTTGCTTATCGGATAGTTGACTAGTCCTTAACAACCCTAATCATGAGCTGATATAAATGAGCAACACTTTCTATTGAATAAAATGGTCCATTGTCTTTGCTTTTCTCTTTCTCTTTACTTTTCAAAACTGAAATATACTTCTCCAGATATTCTTGAGAGAGAGAAAACCTATGTCTGAACATAACAAAATTGAAAGTCTAAAAAATGTTGCAGCAGACTCCCATTGATGTATATTTTTGAACAGTGCTAGTAATTTGAAATTAAAATAACTGATTAAAACAATGACATACTATATTTGCTATTCCTTGCACTTTTTATATCTTGTGTCTTGTAGGCTCTTATCAGTATAGAGACTTGTTTCACATTTAGAGAAGATACTGAGAGAAGTTCCTCTAGCATGAGAGTTAAATAACAAAATTCGTAAAGTTCCTTGATTTTTCTTCCTCTCTGTATCAGCACTGAGAATTATGGGGACCAGACAGCATGCTTCCTCTGTGAGGCATTTACAGTTTGGGACTCCATCCCACTTCATTCTAGTAATGGCCCCTTAAGAATGCTTATAAGGCATCTTTTATCAACTCTTCTCAGCTGAGTCTTCATAGCTTAGCATTTCATTCACTGCTGAAATAGATAGCTGGTCACCTGTGCATAAATGGTATAAAATCAAGATAAACCAGAAAAAAATATCCAGTAGTCTCTCATGAAATTCCAATGGTAACCTTTTCAAAGATAGTGAATGAGCTCAATCCCTTTTGCAACTGCATTCCTGAAGATAATGCCAGTATCTGAAGAGCTGTCATGCACTAGCACTCTAGCTCTAAAATGTATATCTGCTCTGAATGAGAAATGATTTAGAAATCTAATACTGTTAATTCAGCACGCAGGATTATTTCTCTCCCTCTCTCTCGCCTTCTCAGGCTGTGTTGGACATGCATTTAAAATCATGTCACCTTTCTAATAATCACCTCATTGTGTAATTGTAATGCTATGCTATGCAAAAAAAAAAAAAAAAAAAGGTGGGGGAGGAAATTCCCCCAAAACACGACAGCGCCTATTTATTAGGTTTATTTGCACCAACTGTAGTGAGTTGGGGTTGGAAATAGATTCTCTGCAAACATCTGAATTGAGAGCTAAATGGGTACAATATTAAGAAAAATATGATTCATCTTCTGAAGTGACCTTGTTTAAATGTTTGAGGATTTTTTTCTGCTGCCTTGCTGGTAGCTTTGCAATTTTTACACTATATGAGAATGTAATGCTTAACTCAATGACCTGGAGTAACAAAAGGCCAAGGTTAAAAGTGAGTCTGTTAAGGGAGTGACAAACCTTACCCTTCAAGTGAAGCAAGCTGACTTGTGTTTCTCTCCAGAAGTCGCTGTTGATGGTTTGTATTTTGGAAGTGCCTGCAGCATTTATATTTGCAATCTGATGCTGTGCCAGTTATGAGGAGCTTAGTGACAGCTAGTGTGGTTATCCAGCAGTATGCTGAACTGGGAGTCTAAGTATTCTCAGTTTATTGGCAAAAACTGCAGGTGCTGCAATAAAGGCTTGATCAGCTAATGTAGAGGAAGAGAGCATTCTCCAACCAGAAACCAACTTTTGGAGTGACATTAATAACCTGTCCAAGGAGCCTTAGTCATTGGCTGGAGTAAGAGATGTACAAGCTATCAATGGGGGAGAAAAAAAAGAAAAGAAAGAAGAAGATATTTCAGATGATCCTGTGAAGATTCAGGTGTTTTAGAACAGTGGTTCTCAGTCAGGGGTGCATGAACCCCGGGGAAATACAAGGAGTTCTTCCCAGGGGTATATCAATTCATCTTCTAGATATTTGTGTAGTTTTACAGCAGGCTACATAAAGTGCACTAGCAAAGTCAGTACAAACTACAATTTCATATAGACAATGACTTGTTCATACAGCTTTATATACTACACACTGAAATGTAAGTAGAGTATTTATAATTCCAATTGATTTATTTTATAATTATGTGGCAAAATGAGAAAGTAAACAATTTTTCAGTCATAGTGTGCTGGGACACCTTTGCAGGAGCGGCCCTAGATGAGCTGCCGGCAACTGGCGTCCTAGGTGAAACGCGCGATCAGCGCCCCCGCCTCCAAAGCCCTCAACAGCCGTTTATCTTGGGGCCCTAGGCGACCGCCCAGTTCACCTGTATTGATGGGCCGCCACTGCACCTTTGTAGTTTTTAAGTGAGGTGAAATTTGAGGTTATGCAAGACAAATCAGAGTTCTAAAAGGTACAGTAGTCTGGAAATTTTGAGAGTCACTGTTTTAGAACATACTGATGGCTTCTTCTCCATAGCTAGGGTAAGAGTTCAATGACTTGCTCATTGCTAACTATGTGTGCGTCCATCTCTGACTGTCTTGGAGCACTTTTTTTTCCAGGGTTAGTCAGAAATGATATTTCAGAGCTAATTTGCAGGTGCTCAGTACAACTTCCATAGGTGACATTTCTGTTATGAATTCTTCAGGATGGAGGGTCAACGGCTTTATGTCTGAGAAATGGGTTTTCTAAGAACTGCATGTTCTTCGAATGAGCATTAATGAGGTTCATGTGCAAAAAAGTGTTTTTTAAATCCTCATCGTCATGGTTTTTATTTGTATATGTATTTTTACTTAGCTTTAAAAAGGCAAAAAGTGAAAATAGTCCAGAAACCCAAAGAAGTAAAACAAGTGCACCGTGGGAGGAAAATGGCCATCCGAGGTAAGGTAAACATCATGCAATGGCAGAGATTTTGCTTGGTTGATGATGCAAGAGAAGTTGATGTAATACATTAATGAGTAGCACCATGAGAATAAACATATAGCATGCATTCCACAAGCCAGACCAGTATGTGTAGCACATTACCTGGCCACTTCTACATGCGTTCCTGAGTTCTGTTTGTATATTTTGGATATCACGATGTCTTATTCTGATTAGTGCCTTTTCAGGGTAAGAACAAAACAACTATAGGGCAAAGTGGAGTCTCTTGCCTTGCAGTGTGCACTCTCCAGGTTTTTGATGCTTTTCCTGTGCTCAGTTCCATCTCATGAATCTCCACTTCTGCTAGTCTGGAAAATGTTCTCATGGATATGTTGATTTGGGGAACAGACTGTTCACCTTACTGATTTCGCACCAAAGGTCCAACAGTCCCTCAGTGTGAGCCTCTGGCCTGTCAGCACCACACTGGGATGAGGATTTAATGGATAGAACTTCTGTTCTAGTGCTGCCTGAGTGCTGTGCAAACATGGAGCAGGTCTCATGGAATATGGGGCATAAATGCCAGTCTGGTGTAAGAAACTGAGAGGTGATTTCTGGCAGGCATAGAGGAAGAGAGTAGGTAGATGGGCAGGAAAATACAACCCTGGGGAAATTGTCAAAAGGCATTGGAGGACTCTCAGCACTTGAGTTCTGTAAATGTGGGTATGCTCTGCCGCCACATTACAAAGTGGACATGTTATAGTGCAAGTTAAAGAAGCCTTGGCGCTGACCTATACCTCTAGCAGGTGAGCATCTCTTAGACTCAGGTAAAGGTTTTTTCTATGTGGATAGTAATGGGGAGAGCTAAAACTTGGGTGAAAACTTTGATTAACTGCAGTGAAGAAAATACCTTGTGGGGTTCATGTTGTTTGGTTCCATAAAACATTTATAGATGCAGTTGCTGAAATTTTTATTTTGGTGCACAAAGCGTCTGCACCTTTTCAATTTCAAAATAAGAGATATTTTCTGTAAAAATTGTGTGTACATTGGGAGAGGGGCCTGAAGTCCCTAAGCATGTAAATTATAGTGTATGGATGAGTCTCCTGTTTTCATCAGCATTTTAAATAAAATGTGTATTTGAACATTTAGCTCTCAGGTACAACAGTTGTTCTTTATTACAAAAATCTTCCTATGCCAAAAATAGTGTATGGATCTGTTCTTCTTTGTGGCTCCCCACAACTATTGAATCAGTGGCTGTGCTCTGTAACATCAGTCTCTGAAGGGTTCTGTATAATTGTCCCTTGTTTTCAAGATACAGGGTAATATATGTAATTATGTGTTTCTGAAAAACAATAACATCCTCAATCTCAGCTTGACCAAATCTTATTATGTACACTCTATTCAGTATAGAGAAATGTGTTACTTCTTTACATGGACATTATAGCTATTTAAAAAAAAATCTAAGTCTGTGCCTGTGCGGTAATTCTGTACAATGAGGCTAGAGTATCTAAATCTTCTGATATTTTTTAGATCAATTGTTTACTCTTGCTGTTTAACTCTAGTGGACTATATAATTCTCCCAATGACCACAATAAATCACCAAAGTTTCCTAACTCTCGACGACGGAACCCATCAGGTGGCAGTGAAAATGAATATGGGCAACACGCTAGAAGAAGGTAAGAATGTGGAGAGCAATATTAGTTTCTTCTTACAACAGAAGTGTTTTTTGTGGTTCTCCTTGCTTTGGGCTCAGTAAAGACGCCTTAATCCAGAGCTGTGTCAGAGCAGAGAAGTTGCGCCAGTAATCAATGAGTGAACAACAATTCCAGAATTATTGCTCCCTATGTGTAAGGAGGAGGGTGTGTCCACTGTGTCCTGTCACCTGGCAAAACTTTCTGAGTCATGGGAGACATAGAAAGCCTTGAGTTAGCCCATTTGCCTGCTATGGTTTCTGGTGCCAGCTGAATTGGGGATTTCAGTGATCTGCTCCTATGTTCTCCCAGTTGTTGCTGCTCACTATGTGGAGCAGAGAGGGGTAGGCTGTTTGTCTGGCTATGTGATTTTATAAAGAATATCAAAATTGCAACATTGTTTTCAATGAAAAGGCTAAAGTGGTGAAGTCATTAAGGAAGCGTTCCACAGGGATGGCCTTTGACTCTCAGAGCACTGGACAGTATGTCTGCAAAAGCAAAGTGGTGAACTATTTGAGATGTTCCTTTAATTGTACAGATGTTTGAGTAACAGATTAATACAATCAAATAGCATGGGGTGAGATTCTGTGCTGTGCCAATTAGAGACAAAGGCCCAGATGTGCAATCCAGGCAGAAATGGGGCTAATGAAATGGAACTCCCCCTTTGCAGCTGCAATCCTGGTCTGTGCAGCGGGTTGGGGAGACCCCTGGGATGCTTTAGATAGGTCCCCAGAGTCATCTGCGTTATGTCATCCACAGCAATTTTGGCAATCTCCAAAGTGTTGTGCGCTGCAGCCCTGTCCCGGACATCCTGAGCACTGTCCTCAGCCTGCCTCCTACATCAGGGTTTTCATGGGAGTCCTCAGGGACCAGCCCTGCGGCAGAGGGAATCCTCTCCCAGCAGGGTGATGGGGTTTTTAGGGCCATTTATGCTGCTGCAGCCCTTTTAACCAGTGTGAATGGGTGAGCAGTGATGAGGATCTCACACATTAAATCTACTCGATAGCCTCATGCTAGATCCTGTGGGCCAGATCCTGAACTGTTATAAACTAGCATAGCTCTAGTGAAGGCGCTGTGTTATGCTGATTTCCACCTGCTGGCTATATTTTATTTTCCTGAGACCATTTTTCTCATTCAGTTCAGTTTTAGCCATCTGAATGCTCATTGGCATCAATTAAAAAAGGAATTTAGATGTGCAGTGTATAACAAAGTGTAGCAGTTGTGTGCTATGCAGTAAAAAAAATTTTCTGAGTGGGGATGTTAGATATCAATTAATTTAATAATCATGTAACTGCATAAAATCTTAGTGGTTACATGATTATCTGATAGTCCCCAGGGGCGGGGCCGGCAGCCTAGGCTTATCGGTTAATCATGTAGTCGACTGCACATTGACATCCCTATTTCTGAGATGTGTAGCATGCATCACCCGAGACAAGTACCTATAATATCTACAATATTGCTAGGTGGTCAAGCCAATAACATATTTTCTCTTGGCTCCAACAGGATTATAGACATGTTTTTCAAAGTCTTCTCTCATACATGATATTGTGGACACAGATGCTAATCTAATTATATCTTCTGAGTCTTGAATTCCATAAGTGGTGTTTGGTTTTTCGTCTGCTTTATAACAGAATAATCATGAGGTTTGAGTGCTGTTTACTAGCCTTACTAGAAAAAAGTCAGACTTTACCATGCTGCATGCACTCTATTGGCTAACTTGCAGAGCTCTACCCTGCCCTCACTGAAGTCAGTGCCAGAGCTTTGTCATTTATTTCAAAAGGAAACTGTAGCAATCCAGCAGTGCCTAGTTAAAGATGACCTGCAAAATTCAAGGGGCCAAAAAAAAAAAAAAAAGAGGAGTATGTCAATATATTGCTTTATACTAATGTGTAAAGAAGACCTAAACGTTTTAATTTTCTAAATAGCTAAATATTCAGAACTTGTCTGCTTTGAAAGACTCTCTGATGACTGGAGAACTAGTAAAACTGACATTACAATAAGTGGGAGAGGAAAGTATCTTTTGTCAGTTGCTTATAACCTTCAGGCTTGCTCCTCAGCAGGTGCAGATCAGCTTAGCTCCATCAACTTCACTGGTTCACAGCAGGATCTGGTCCCAACTGTCTTATTTAACTTTAGTGACTTTTGGAAAGGGACCTCCTTTTTGAAGATTGAACACCATATCTCCTCATTGGTTAAGATGCAAGCACTCAAAATATACATTCCTGCTTCCCCTAGCAGGGCCTTCAAATAAACCAGAGAGAACCAAACTTGACATTCCTTATATTTCGAATGAAAAAAAAACCAGCCCTTAATCCTTTCTTTATACATCATACAGAAGCAAAAGTGGACACAAGATCAATAAAAAAATACTTTGGGTCACTTTTAAAGAACACTGTTAAACTTAGTAGATTCACAACTTGATCAGTCTCTTTTTTTCCTTTTGTTTATTTGCAAAGTCCATTTCATTCATTCTAAGTTTTTTAAGTCCTTCAATGCGCTTTAGAAAATGAATTTCAGATCTCACAACAACTCACCAGTTTTCATTGAGCATAAAGTAGTTATTAAAATGATATAATAATACTTTGATCCTTCTAATGCTTTACAAACATCAGCTATTTTCCCTGAAGGCTTTGTTGGAGAAGGTGTTATATATTAATCTTAGACTTCAAGTGGCCCATAAATGTGTCATTCAAAACTTCCTTAATTATCTTTGTCATAGGAAAGCGCAGAACAGCGGTGAAGATTCAGATCTAAAGCAAAGGAGAAGGTAACTATTATTTGACAAGGAGAGGTTTGAAAGAGAGTATTGGAGACTTTTGTATATCTTCTAACACAAACAACACAATACAACATAATATTCTTTAACTGCAATATTTTAATGATCTACAGTAGCACAAAATTGTCTATTTTTTATTTTTTCATCTGTCCAAATTACTTCATTTAGAGTTACTATTAGTTTTTTTCACTGGATCATTTAAAAATTTGTTGAATCCCACCCATATAACATTTTATAAGTTTCCTTTGTCTGCTGAAAAGATTCCTAACATGGCCTTAGTTCAGTGGTCACCAACCAGTAACTTGGGATCTACTGGTAGATCTTGGAGCCCCTGACAGGTGATACTGACTGGTTGGGCCAAGCGGCTATCAAGTGCCGACAATTCAGCTGCCCCTTCCCCCACTGCTGCAGATCTCCTGCCCTTTGCCTTACAGCAGCGGTCACCAACCAGTAGATTGGGATCTTCCAGTAGATCTTGGAACCTCTGACAGGTGATCCTGACTGGTTTGGCCAGGAAGCTATCAAGGGCTGGCATATTAGTTACCCCTCCACCCACTGTTATGCTGCTCCTGCCCTCTGCTTTGGAGATGCCCCTCAGGAGCCTCCTGTTTGCTGTTCAGGATGTGTGTGTGTGGTGGGGAGGGCGCTGATGTCAGGGTGTGCCTCCTCCCTCCACTTCTGTACCTCGTTTCCACACAGAAAGAAGGGGATGGAGGAAGCTTGGCAATGCAAATCTCTGTCACTCACACACTGTGTGTGTCTCTGTCATTCTCACCAACACACACTGTCCTTCCCTCTCATCTCCTGACCCAACACATACATGGGGGGTTGTTGTTACTTCTGTTATTGCTTGTAAAGTGTGTTATTTATGGTTTGTGACTGGTGTGTGCATTTCATCATTTTCATTTCTCTCTTACGTTTAAACTGAATTCTTTGTGTAGTGAGTTCTAAAATGCCAACCTGTCATGACTGGAGTAATTATCCCCATGGTAATTGCTGCTCCTGGACATGGCTGGCAAGTCCCTGCAGCCCCTGAGAGAGGCAGAGCAGGGGATCTCCATATGCTGTTCTTGCCTGCAGACACCCTCCTGCAGCTCCCATTGGTCAGTAACAGGGAACCAAACCATGGCCAGTAGGAGCTGTAGGCTCAGTGCTTGTAGGTGAGGGTCAGCACATGGCACCAGGGAGCCTTGCTGTACATGCCAGCTGCTTTCAGGAGTGGTGCAGGGCTGGGGCACCACCCAGAAGCCATCTCAGTTAAATGGAGCCTAGCCAGAGCCTGCTTCCTGAACCCGTCTCAGCCCTGAACCTCCTCCTGCACCCAACCTCCTGCCCCAGATGTGAGTCACCCTGCACCCAAACTCCTTCCCAAGGCTTGCACCTGAACCCCCTCCTGGACCCCAATCCCCTGCCCTGGGCTAAGCCCTGAGCATCTCCCACGCTCCAAACCCGTTGGCCCAAGGCCAGAGCCTCCACCCCAACCCCTACCCCAGCCTGGTGAAAGTGACTGAGGATGGGGGGAGGAAAGGGGATGGAGTGAGAGGAGCGGGGCCTCAGAGAAAGGGCAAGAAGGAAGTGTGGGAAGGGTATTTGGGTTTGAGGTAGATCTTACATTCACTTAAATTGAAAAAGTGATCTTGTGATTAAAAAGGTTGGAGACCCCTGCCTTACAGCTTGCTCTCCCCCCCCCCCCCAAGGAGCCTCCCATTTGCTGTGCAGAGCAGGGAAGGGATTAGGAGGGTGCACTGATGTCAGGGTGCCCCCTTTCCTACCCTGTATTCTGTCTCCACAGAATGGAGTGGGGGGGCACAACAGAGCTTGGGATGGATGGAGTTTGCTGGCTGCTTTTGAGAGTGGTGCAGCGTCAGGGCTGGGATCAGCCTGCCTTAGCCCCATTGCACCACCACCCAGAAGCCACCTGAGGTTATCAGTGCCCAGCTGGAGCCAGCATTCTGAACCCCAGCCGCCTCCGACACTCCAAGCCCCTGTACTGGCCCTGAGCCCCCTGGACCCAAACTCCCTTACAGAGCCTGTACCCTGAACCCCACTCCTGCACATGGCCACCCTGCCCAAGGCTCAGCTTAGAGCCCCTCTCACATTCTAAATCCCTTAGCCCAAGACCAGAGCCTGTGCTCCAACCTTCTGCCCCTGCCTGGTGAAAGGGAGAGAAGATGGGGGAAGGGAGGACTGAGTGAACAGGGGCAGGGCCTCAGAGAAGGGGTGGGAAGAAGGTGGCGAAAGGGTATTTGAGTTGAGGTAGATCTTGGATTGCACTTATTCAAAAAGTGAGCTTGTGCTTAAAAAGGTTGGAGACTACTGCCTTAGTTAATGCTTGTAGACGTACCATGATGAAATTCTCTGGAGGCTACCCTATCCTACCTTGCCACCTGGTGAAGGTTTACTAAGAGCTTGTCTACACTTGAAAGTTATTTTGGATCAACATGAGATTTTCAGGATAAATTTCATTGCCTCCACATACACATTTTTGTTTAGCATTATCTTGTGTTTCAACCTATTGTAATTAACTCACATTGGAAGCAAGTTTAGCAACTTCCAGGATGAATTTTCTCATAAGTTGGGTGTGAACACATCCCTATTTCAGTATAACTGCCACTGCAGTCCCACACTATTTTGCTACACACTGAGGTCATCGTGTCTGTTTACTTGTATGCCCTCTACTGTTTGGTGTTCATCTAGACTGGCAGTCACCTTGCTGTTGAAATACTGGTGCAAGCCAGTTCCTGGTAAATTCATACACCTGGAGTTACATACTGTATTGTTACTAACAGTTTATAGCAGCCATGCTCTGTACTTCCATGTGGTGAGGTCCTGGATTTCCTTGCCCTCTGGAGGGGGGAAGACAGTCCAGTCCATCTTAATGGCAATCACTGGACTGCCAAGATATATAAGAAAATATCGCTGTCTTAACAAATGAAGGAGAAGGGTACTTCCAATCCAGTGTTACAACAAAGGAAAAAAAGTTCTTATACCAGCTTTGGGATTGCCGTCCTGACAAGTAGCCGTGGAGCTTATCTTCATAGTTTGCCCATTGGCTTTTGGAATAAGATCCTTCTCTGATTTGGAGCCGCAGCTGAAGGTAACACCTTCCAATATACTGACAGCTGGCAGAGGTGTGCATGCAATTACTAACTTCCCCTGCTACCTCCATTCTAGTCACAAATCCCCAGTTCACCAACAGCCTGCAAAGATGCACATGTAATTGCCACCTAGTATCCCTTCCCCTCTCTCACCACTTAGCATCCTGACAAATCATGCCTCCCCCCCACGCAGGGCCATTATCAGTGCCTAAACACCTGGCAAATCTGCAGGGGGAAAAAAAGAGGATGCGTTTGCTGACCTGTGCCTGCATCCCAGCAGGAGGAGAATGCTTCTTACTGGGAGCAATCCTTCACTTTCACCTTCAACTCCAAGGAACAGGCCCTTCCCTTACCAGCTGACACCCCAGGACAAGGAAAATAGTGAATACTAGGAAACTCTTTCCTGCAAATTTCACAACTGCAAGGGAGAAGATCCATTTACTGCCAGCCCACACCCAGGATACAGAGAACTTTGATCCTCCCTCTCCCGCCACCAGCTGTATTACTTAATAGAGATCACTTCTCTAGCTGTTCATAACATCCAAAAAAATCTCTTCACCTTTCAACCCATCCATGACGGCTTGCTTGCTGTCTCAGAGGTTGTACAAAATGCAGCAAACCTGGGATATAGTCAAACAGCTCCTTTCTGCTATCCAAGTGCCTGCATCATCATGACACTACTCTTTCTCTCTCTAAGGCATCCAAAACTATCTTGCTGCAAACCTGCCTGTTCATATACTGACTGTCAAAATCACAATGCTCAGTAGCATTTCCTCCAGTTTGAAACTTTATACCAGTTTGAAAATCATGCAGTTCTCAAAAAGCTAGAGGAATTATGGGAAATCTTTGGTTTGACACCCCCCCCCCCCCACCCCCCCCCCCCCGAAGTCCCAGACTTGCAGTGAGTTCTGGTGGGTGTCAGGGATGTACAGTGAGAAGAAGCTCAGAATGCATAGAGTCTAGCAGAAGAACGTTTTTCTTAATAGATTTAGTAGATTTCTTAATGATTTGGGTAATGGAGTGAAGTCTACTTATAAAATTTGTTGATGACACCAAACTGGGAGGGGTTGCAAGCACTTTGGAAGACATGATCAGAATTCAAAATGGGGACCTTGACAAATCAGTGAGTTTGTCTGAAATAAAAAAGATGAAATTCAGTAAAGACTATTGCAAACTAGGGAGTCTTAGAATGGAAAAATCAAATGCACAGCTACAAAATTGGGAATAACTGGCTAGGTGGTAGTACTGCTGAAAAGGATGTAGAGGTTACAGTGGATCATGAATTCAATAAGAATAAAATTGTAATGCAGTTGTAAATAAAAGCTAATATCATTCTGGGATATATTAACAGGAGTGTCATATTGTAAGACATGGAAGATAATTATTCCACTCTCCTTTTCAGTGGTGAGACCTCAGTTGAAGTAGTATGTCCAGTTCTGGGCACCCCACTTTAGGGAAGATGTGGACAATAAGAGAGTCCAGGGGAGAGCAACAAAAATGATAAAAGGATTAGAATACTTGACCTACAAGGAAAGGTTAAAAAACTCGGCATATTAGTCTTGAGAAAAGAAGATGGGAAGGAGGGTCCTAATAACACTCTGCAAATATGTTAAGGGTTGCTATAAAGAGTGACATTATCAATTGTTCTCCCTGTCCTCTGATGATGGGACAAGAAGGAAATTGACTTAACCTGCAATAAGGGAAATGTGGGTTAGATATCTTTCTAACTGTAAAGGTAATTAAGCATTAGAATAGGATACCAGAGGAGGTTGTGGAATCACCATCAGGTTAGATAAACACTTGTCAGGGATGGCCTAGGTTTACTTGGTCCTGCATCAGCCCAGGAGGCGCTGGACTAAATGACCTCTTGAGGTCCCTTCCAGTCCTACATTCTGATTCTGTGACTACACAGTGGGATGCCCATCCTGAATGTTGTGCACTGATTTTGAAAAATAAAGCATTCCGTGGACTCAGTGGTCCAAAAGGGAAGTAGCTAAAGCCCAGACAACACAGCAGTGTGGATATCTGCTTTCAAAACAGTTGTTTCTGATATTTAACACAGAAAAAACACTGTGAAATCACTTTGAAGTGTAGACAAGGTTTTCCATTCTCTCTGCATCTCTGCTGTTTCCTACTTCTTTCTTTTTGGATATTGCTCATTGATTTGTACAGACTTTACAGTATTATGGAAATTCTAATAATAGGAAACGAATAAACACAAGCTGCAAAATCTTACGTAGTTAACATTGAGCGTGGACTAATTGATAATTCTTGTTCTTAGTTTCTGATTCACTGTTCCCTTCCTCAGGTCACGGTCTCGTTGTAATACCAGCAGTGGTAGTGAGTCAGAAAATTCTAACCGGGAGCATCGGAAGAAGAGAAACAGGTAAACTTTAATGACTGCAGGGATTGAAGTAGTGGTGTAGCCAGAAGGGCCCACTTGCGTGGGCCCAACTTTGGGTGAATGGGCAAGAATGGAGGGTGGGGGAGTGGGACAAGAGGAATGGGGGGCAATAAGCACCGTCCTGACTCCCTGGCCAGAGTGTCAAGGTGGAGTGGAGCAAACGCTGGTCCCATTCCCTAGCCAGAGTGCCAGGGTGGGGTGGGACAAGCCCTGGCACTCCAGCCCCTTTCCCTGACTGGCTTGCTTTGTGGAGCAGGGTAAGCCCCGGCTCCCCAGCTGGAGCACCGAAGCAGAGGGGAGCAAACCCTGGCCCCGTTCCCTGGCCAGAGCTCTGGGGCGGAGCCCTGATGCCCTGGCCCCTTTCCCTTGGCTGGCTCCCTCAGTGGGCTTGAGGGAGGTGGGCCTGGATGCAAAGTGGGTGGGCCACAGGTCACTCAGGCCCACCCATGGCTACACCCCTGGATTGAAGTGCAAAACCATGACTGATAGTTAATATCTCTGCCACAGTTATGCTTTTCTGCTTATCTTTCTATAGACTGTATTAACTGCTCTAGTATTATAGTTTTACTGAGATGCAGTGTTGAAAATTAAATCTCCAATTTAATGAGATTTAATTTAATGAGAGAAGCATATTTACATATATGTATGCAATCAATTCTAGACCTCCTACTAGTCATTAGGGAAGAATTCATTATTAACGCAATCAATGCAATCAATAACATGAAGACGTTTACAACAGATTTGCATTTTTATTATATATCATGTGAGCAATAAAATGAACTGTTGCAATGACTATTGATGCATCCCATCTCTGGCAGTACTAGATGTGACAGTCACGTATAATTGTGAATTGTCAGCATCTCAAAATGTGATTAAAATAGAAAGTAAACAACCCACTCTGCCATTCAAAGTACAAAGCCTACTTGTGAAAGAAAAGTGTGTCAGGAGGCTGTCATGACTCCAGCACATTGTCAGCCGTCTCTCCACAGAAGGGAACGGAACCATGTTGTTAGATCTGAAGGACCCCATTTCCATTTCTTCTTAAAGAAAATTTAGTTCAACTTTCCCATCACTATATTGAACCTGAATATTTGTTGGCTCCAGTCAAATCACATTCCTTATTCAATGTACACTGATTACTTGGTTGCAGCCAGTGTATTCAGAGTGTAAAGGGATGTTTTAAGGTGTTGGGCACCAAATACTTATGTCCAAATATATATTTTTAAAGTATGGCCTAGAGAAACAAGAAATTGTAGTTTGGGTTTTAATACCTACTTCTCTTAATGCCAGTTCAAGGATGTGACTTCCACAATTTTAGTTACATCAGTTGCCTCGCCATACCTGAAGAGATGCTATAATTGAAGACAAGCAAAATAATCATTGTTATTAACTATGACTTTTTATTATTAAAGAAAAAGGAAATAAAGACAAAACAAATTGGAATACAAAGTAGCAGTAAATAGTTGTTAATATCTCTGTGGAGAGCTCTTCACAGAGATATTATGCATTGGAGAGTGGGTCCACCCTGTTGGGGGGACACTTTTTTTCTAGGTAAGATAAGACCAACATATATTATTCCTGAAATCAGTAGTGAATCCTGTTTTAGTATGCGGTCAGTAACTAACACAGTTTATACGTGAACAAAGGAATTTTGTTTACGGGTTGGTGAATCCAGTTTGGTTTATCATGGATAACACAAATAGTTTATACCATCTAAGGTATAATTTACTGATATGTGAGCACTGTTTGAGTATACTCAAATTGTTTCTTATATTAGTAACCAGTTATAGCAAGATCACTTGATTTACTTGTTGGTACATTAAAACAAGGCTCACCCTTACTCAAATGGTAGTATTTTTCATTCAAGTAAAGGTAAACCCTAAACTTGCCCACACTACATTGTGTTTGATTTGCAGTATTTTAGCAGAAAATACACAGATTTCTTGGGAAATGGATAATCTATTTTTGATAGATATATAATCAAAGTAGTAGTATGTCTTACCCTGTGCTTTACAAACAATTAATTTATGGCACTATATAATGTATGTACAATAATAATCCGTGTATGACTTGCAGTAGTTAGATATATTAGAAAATTACTGTGGTTTTCCAATATACTGGTAGGAGGAATATTTTATCAATGAGCTTTCTTTAGGGTATACTTAAATCAGAGAGAGGTCTTGTGATATGCTTAGCTAACTATAAGCTAGTGTAAACCCCACCGTCAACCTTAGTCTAAACTAGTCCACATAAGAGATCCACTTCCTTGACACCACAATACAATTACATGACACTCACATTTCCACTATCTTATACCAGAAACCTACCAACCATTACACTTACCTACATGCCTGTAGCTTCCATCCAAGACACATTTCCCAATCTATTGTTTACAGTCAGGCCCTAAGATGCAACCAGATTTGCTCCAATCCCGCAGACAGAAACAAACACCTACAGGATCTATAGCAGGCATTCTTGAAACCGAAGAAGTGAAAAAACAGATTGACAGAGCCAGACGAGTACCCAGGCATCAGCTTCTTCAAGATAGGTCCAACAAAGAAAACAACAGAGCACCACTGGTCATCACAACTTATATCCCTCCAATCAACAATCTACAACCTATCCTAGAAAATGACCCCTGACTCTCGCCAGCCTTGGGGACCGGCCAAGCCTCACCTACAGATAATCCCATAACCTCAAACAAATTTTTTCCAGCGACCACGCAGCACACCTCCATCATACTCCTCCAGGAACCCACCCCTGCAATCAGTCCCAGTGCCAACTCTGTCCACACATCTATACAAGCGACATCATCGCAGGAACTAACTACATAAACCACCACATCAGAGGCCCATATAACTGCACATCCACCAATGCACTCTATGACATCAAGTGCCAGCAATGCCCCTCTGCCATGTATATTGACCAAATTGGACAGTCACTACAACAAAGGATTAATGGACACAAATCAGATATTCAAAATGGTAACACAGAGAAACCTGTTGGGGAACATCTCAACTTGCCTGGGCAGTCACTAATTGATCTAAAAGTGACTATATTATTTCAAAGCAATTTCAAAAGTCCCCTGGAGAGAGAAACTACAGAACTGGGTTTCATTTACAAGTTTGACATGTTGAAAGAGATTTAAAAAAAGACTTACCCTGGATGGGCCTCATTTAGCATGGACACTCTAATCGACAACATTTTTTTTCTCCATTTTTTTCTCTTCCCGTTCCCTCTCCATTTTCTCTCTTCCTTTGCTATTTATTTGCAACCTGGACCCCTTTACTCCATTCATCTGAAGAAGTGGGCTGTGCCCACGAAAGTTCATGATGCCATCCACATATTTTGTTAGTCTCTAAGGTGCTGTAGGACTGTTCGCTGTTTAAGTTTTTTCAGTTACAAACTAACACAGCTACCCCTTTGAATCTTATAAGCTAGTGTGTATGGGTGACTGGTCTCCAGTCAAATCAGGAATGGAGTGCCAATGATCACTGGGTTTTTAACTATTTTTTATTATCTTCTCTTAGAAGGATAAAGTCAGTTTTGTGCTCAATATATTATTGTTCAGAGAGGTCCACTAGAACAATGGTTCCCAACCTTCTTTATACCGCAAACCCATTCACAAACCTTTGGCTGACTGGTAACATTTTATTTGCATATTCATTGTGCAAATAATGAATATGCAAATGAAATGTCACCAGTCTGCCAAAAGCCCTTGCCCCCAAAACCTCCCAGTGCCAGCCCTAAACCCTAGAGCCCCCGCCTCCATTTCTCCCAGCACCAGCCACTGACCCCAGTATCCCTACATCCCCAGTGCCAGCCTCCCACCCTCAGAGGCCCCAGTACCAGCCCCATCCCAAACACCTCAGTGCCAGGCCTCTGCCCTTTAGAGCCCCACTACTAGACCCCCAGTGTCAACCCTTCCAGAGCCCCACTGCACTCAACCCCCATCCAGGACCACCCCCAGTGCCAGCCCCAATATTAGCCCTGTCCCCATAGTCCCCATGCCAACCTAGCCCCCCACTACTAGCCTCACCCCAGTGCTAGCTCCCCACCCCAGATGCCCCAGTGTCAACCCCCTGCCTCTTATAGTCCACAACCCCACCACCCCCCAGCACTATCCAAGTCCCTAGTGCCTGCCTTGCCCATCTCACCTAGCTCTGCGCTGCCTCCCAGCTGCCAGCTAAGCACTGCTGCCCGGGTCACGGCTGCTTTAAGGCTGCTGTGCCGGGTTCCCCGCGGCCCTCCCACCACACAGCAAACTGCTCTTCCATGTCTGGGAGGAAACCCCACCCCATCCCATCTCAGTGCTGGTTGGCTGAGAGGTGGGGCAGGACAACAGCCATGGCAAGAGGGGAGGCGCTGGGTGGTGTACCCCATCCCCAGCACCCATAGCCACTGCGGCCTGGCAGCCAGCGGTTCGCGTTCCGACACTGGTCCGTGGACTGGCAATTGGGAACCACTGCACTAGAAAATAAAGGTAGTTTGCTACAGGCCAACTAACACAGAGAAACACTTAATAAGAGACACTTGCAATATAGGAATTAACTATAAGAAAGTGTGGGTGTTATTTGTTGTTTATCAGTTTCTTAAGAATAAAATATATCTGCTCTTTAATCTAGCCCTTCTGTTCAGATTAAAGAGCTGAATATTTCATAGCTGACATGTGTTGGTCTTAGTTTTGTTCCCCATGGCCAGGTACAGGGAAAACATCATCCACAGTTATTTGCCTCTTTTGTTAGTAGTTTCAGCAGGTATTAAAAAATATAGAGTGCACATTAGGGATGTAAGCGACTAGTTGCCTACCCGATAAGCCTAAGCTTAATCGGGTAGTCGAGTCACTACTTGACTACTCGCTCCCCCTCCTCCCCTGCTTGCTGCCTCTGTATCAGAGGGTCCCGGTCCTATTCCCGCTGTGGCTCTGCATTTTAAATGTAGTAAGAGCCACTCAGCTCTTACTACATTTAAAATGCAGAGGTGCTGTGATCCGGGACCTAGCGCAAGGTGGGACTGCTCAGTCCCAACTTGCACCAGGTCCCGGACCTACCCCTGCTGAGGCTCTGCAGTTTAAATGTCAGGCTGCCTGCGCACCCAACTCCTACTACATTTAAACTGCAGAGCCACAGTGGGCCCCTTATCAACTAATTGCGTAGTAGATACAAATTGTATCGACTGTACAGTTAGTCCATTACCCACTTCTTAACATCCTTAATGCACATACACTGAATTTTTTTACTGTATCTTCTTACTACCATAGTTAATCCAGCCAGATGAGGGAAAAATCAGCAGGATGACATGGGGAAAATTGTACTGCCACTGCTCATGCTGTATTGGTTTTGTTGATAAATATGAGTTCATTTTCTAGTTGCTGTGGATCAGACACATAGCAGAAATGAGGACTAAATTGTACTCCTTTTTGTCTTGACAAAATGAATCTGCTTTCTAATTCTGGTCATAGAACAGATGGAATCAGTATTCACAAGTATCAGATGCTAGCAAATTTAGTATAGGCATGCAAAGAAAAATCAAGAATAAATGTGAGGCCTTATAAAAACAGTGAAAATGATAAAGGTTGGGACTGAAAGAAGATGGAAATATTCAAGGATTCTTAATAAGCACATTAGATTTCAATAAAACCTGTGTATATTCTATTTTGAGGCAAAATTATTTAAGTAAATTACAGCAAAAGACTTAATGAATATATTTAAATAATAAAAAGTGCATTTCTTATATTTTCATGCTGTGGTCTAAAGAAAATGCAAGTTATTAGGTATAATTTATAGAACCATTGCCTTCTAGTTGGTTATATTCATAAAACACTCATCACATCTTTAGAATATAGCACAAAAATTATTAAGCAGATATATTCTCAAATGTGTTTGAGATGGAATTTCGGCAGTGAGATAAACCTTCATATTCTTAAGGTATTTACCTAAGAGCATGCATCATTTGCACAAATATAGTTTGCTATCATATCACCTCTATAGACTCCAAGTCACTTGTCATGTAAAAAAACCCCCTGAAAGTCAACATGTGAATGATTGCAGTTCCCCATTTCATCATCACGTCCAGTTTCTTAATAGATAATGGCCAGTAGGGATGTAAAATCCCATTTATTTAGTTAACTGGTTAAACATTGAGTTTAACTGATTAACCAATTAAATGGGGGGTGGACAGGGAAGCTGCTTCAGCCCCGCTGGGTAGGAGCGGCCTTTCCTGCATGCTGCGGCTGGGCTGGAGCTTCTCCCACCACCACAGGTGGTGGCTGCTCCTGCTAGGCTGGAGCACCCCTGCCCACAAAGGACTCCATAGGGTTGGAGCCGCACCCTGCCTGCTGTGAGTGGGGGGCTGCTCCAGCTCTCACTGGCTAACTGTAACTGGTTAACCATTCACGTCCCTAATGGCCACTTTTTTCTGTCTGCGTTTCCCTGTTTGTTTCCTCTGGAGCATTCTTTGGGCCTTGGTCAGCATCCTCTGGGGTATCTGGGATCACCTTCCTGCACATTGCTTCTTTTCCTAATCTTGGATTCTCTCTCTCTCTCCCTGACCCCTGCAGTCAGTGCCCTTCTGTTCTCTCTCTCTCTCTCTCTCTCTCTCTCTCTCTCTGAAATGGTCAGTGAGAGACCCTCTCTTTTCTAACCTTCAGCCCTATTTTGTCAGGTGACTCCCTGATTGGCCTCATCAGTGATCTCTCACCAGGTGATTACTTGCCTAGTTACCCCCCACCCTGGAGTTCAGACTCGTTTTACCTTGGGCAACAGCTATCTCTTTAGCCTAGAACTAGAAGACTTACCCATCTTTGCTTGGGTCCTTCAGAGCAGGGGTCTGGCTGTATGGAGAGTGCAGGAGTGAGGGCAGGGACTTGGGGATGTGGAAAGCTCAGGGCTGGAGACTGGGAGCTTGGAAGGGTGTGAGGGTGAGGGTTGGGAGTGAGGAGGGACTCAAGGCAGGGGATGGGGGTGGCTGCTGGCTTCTCTTTAGGGGCAGTCCAGGGCAGTGGGGATGTGAACCCCGCCCACAAGATTGTCCCTGGGGACCTGTGGGGGGGGGCTCTCTGCTTCCTCCTGGTCCCTCCTGAGGTGGGGAAAGTCTCTCTCCTCCTTCCCTGGCACCACATGGGACGGGGCTGGGGCTCTCTCCCTCTGCCCAACACCTCCCGAGGTAGAGGAGCTTTCTCCCTCCACCCCACGCCCTGGCTGCTGTCCCTTTCCCAGGCTTCCCGTTTTCCTTGGCACAACCAAACCCTGACCTTGTTTTAAGTTAGGAGAAGGAAAAGGTGCATGCCAGATTTGGTGTCCCTAGCTCTTACCATTGAGGAGGAGTTCTTGAACAAACAAACTCATAGACAGACACTCAGATGGACGCACTCTAAAATATATAGAGAGACTAGATGCTGCCTTTGAATGGATGATCATTACAGTTTAATGACCATTGCTAGCCCTGTGCCAAGTGGAAGAATTTCTCCTGTGGGTTTTAGTTCAATATGGAGGCCAAAGACCGTGGGGAAGGCAAGCGCCGCATTCATAATGGAGCTCACAGTCTGTGATAGATACACAGAAAATATCCAGTATCTACTAGAATTTAAAATTAATAAGCTTTACATGGACAGATTCCCCCAAATGGTCACAGCTTCTTAACCATACCTAATCCAAATTCTTCAGAGATGCAACAATGGTGTTTTTAGTTTGCTGATATTGCTTATTTTGTTACCTGCTTTGGTACTTTATATTGACATTGTTATGCTATATATGCTGCAAGTTAAACAGAAAAGTAAACACAGTGGTTATTGGTGGGTGAAATTGTGTTGCAGCAAAAGTAAGAAAGGAGACAGCAGAAATATGAAGTATTCAGAGATAAGTTAATGCATGCCCAAGGATTTGCTTGCCATCCAGAAATACATATATTAGAATTTTAAAAAGGCCAATATATATTAACTAGGATATGCAAAAAATAGTAAAGGTTAACAAAGAAGCATAGAAGGGAGGAAGGCTGGCAGAATGCCATCTTGAGGGCAAGAACATGTAAAAATTATAGAAAAGCAAAGATGAAGAATGAAAAAAATTGCAAAAGAGGTGAAGCTGGATAAGATATCTTTACAGCAAATGTGGAACAAGAAATCATTGTAGGTGACAATGCCACTTCTAGGTGCTAGTAAAGGCAATTTATGGACAGAGAAGTTCTAAAAAAATGGAGAGGTGCTGAAAAATTCAATGAGTTTTTTGCAACACTGTTCTCAACCCAATGCCTGAAGCAGACATGCATATTTTCTAGTAGAGAGAAGAAATGCTGATTGCATCAGAACAAGCAATACAAAATTAGAGCATCTGAAGACTTATAAATACAGAGCCACATGGAAAATGCAAGTTTGATTTCAACAGAAGAAAGTTGGTAGAAATTCTAATCCAATTCTTTGCTTTCCTGAATCCAACATTTATGCCATAATGCTCTTAACATCTAATATATGAAAAGAGTTTGCAGAGATTTTTTACAAAAGGTAGACTCAGGCTCAGGTTTAATTTCCAGTTTTTACACAGAGATCACAAAAACTGACATGGAAAATAAATGTGGCCATGACAAAAAAGGAGGAAAGCTTCAAGGCAATAAAATCTTATTTTAGCAGTGGTCCCAAATTTGGAAGAGTTACTATCTCCTCTGTATTTCAGTCAAAGGGCAGTATCTCACTATGAGGTGCTGTTCTATAGCATAACATACAGAATAGCACTTCATCCATTCTCAGATCAAGAAGATTTTAAAGTATGAAACCTTTCATTAAAGTTGTTTCAGGATACTACCATTGTCATATTCTATCTATGGATGTGTTTACTTACACAGTTCTGATCCTGGCATGGACAATACTTAGTGCAATGATTGTAATACACTACTGTCACACCAAGTTTGAAAATTATTCTTGTTTATCACATTGTATTTGCTTAAGCAAACATTATAGCTTGAAATACCACTGAACTTTGTTGTTTTAATCTTTGCTAGTTCAGAAACCAGCAGTAGTTTCAAGGTAGGCCCAGCTTGCAAGATCTTTTCTCGCTTTTTTATTTTGTCATTCTTTGTCTTTAAAATTGTCAGACTTTCAGTTGTAGAAAAGCGCTTTCCGGCTTTAGTTGTAATTTCATTCCCTGCTACCCCCATGGCTTTCCAATAGTAGACTAGGCTGCAGAAGAAAGGGTTTGTTTACTTTGTTAAAGAGAGCTCATTAATCAGAAGCCTGTTGACAAAGTGGATGTCAGTGCAGAAGTAGAATTTCAAAAACTGTCATCAAGGTGTATAATTTCATTCTCATGCATACAGTCGGTGCATACACCATGCTCTGCTGTAGTCTGTAGTGTATTGCAGCTGGGTTTTAATTTTTCATGCCAGACAACTAAATATTTATGAAATCATACCTCCAGTAGAGGTCACATGCTTCCTCAGCTGACTAGATGCTGTCTATTAATAGATATTGGTCTTGAGCAAAATGGATGTCAAACACGGCCATTCTGATTTGGTAGCATTTTGAACGATTGTATTATGTCAAGGCATTTGGCACTATTTATGCCATGTTATAACCCACCCTTTCTACAAGCTGTCTAGTTTTGAATGAAAAGCCCAATTAATTCCCTGTTGGTATGTGAGTTCCTGTATTACTTCTCTCTATTTATATTTAGGCTAATTCTTGCCACTGCAAATTAACAGGTTTAAAGTGACTTGTTTAGAGATTAAGACCTTATGCGCCAGTGTGTTCTAGCTGCTTTGTGGTGTGCAACAGAGCTTTGCTGATTTTAACAAGCTGAGAATCCAGCCCAAGAGTCATTAAGCATAGAGAAAATCAGATGAAAGAAACAGAAACAGTTTTCATAACATCACTAACCTGAAATAATAAAAAACTCATATAAATAAAGCTTGTTACTTGCAACAAAACTACCTTATATTTCCAAGGGAGTGATATTTCCTTTCTAACCATCTTGATCAGCCAGACTGTCAGATAACTCTTTTTCTGGCATCTTTCCCAGTCCTGTTTTCAAGTTTCTTTAATATGCCTGGTTTATTGTCATATCAGACACCCTCCTCCCTCAGAGTGGCATCTCACATGGTTAAAGCCCTGCGTGGATACAAAATTTGTATCCACATCTGCATCTATATCTGCAAAAATGAGCCACGGATATCTGCACTGACATCCGTGGATGTGGATGCTCGCAGATATAAAGCAAATAGCTACAAATTTGCAGGGTTCTAAATACACAATTTATATCTACATCCATATCTGCAAAAATGAGTTGTGGATATCTGCACTCACATTCACAGGTACAGATATCTGTGGCTATCCACAGATTTGCAGGGCTCTACACAGGGTCTCTCTCTAAATTCATGCATGATTGTATTCAGTGCTGTGGCTAAACAGTTTCATATCCTATTTGCCAGTTTTACCTGTGCATCCAATCACCCCCAATAAACATCTCCACCTCCAAGACTGGTTAACTTTTGGCTAGGTCTTGATGACCTTTGTCTTAACATATTGATTATCTTGGCTGGAGGCACCATCCTGAAATAAAATCAATTTGTTATTAGAGATGCAGAGCTTATAATTCATTGCTGACATTCATTCTAATCTGCACTAGCTGTGAAACATGGACTGATAAACATATTCCATCATTAAAAAAAACCCACATTTGAAAATAAGTGAGTTGAACAGGCACTGAACCTCTTCAGAGAAGAATTTGGACATTTGTAGGGATATAGAAGGATAACAAGGTTTTGTTTTAAATCCTATCAAAAGATATAGACACTAATTATGCTAGTGCTCTGTATATGCTTTTAAATACATTCTCATTGGTACATTTCTCATTTAATATATTAGATTATACCTGATTTTACACTGATCTGTTTTGGGCATTATTCGAATAAGCATTAGACGTTAGAGATCAGTGACATCATTTGGAAAGAACTATTACAATTGATTTTAAACAGATATTTAAATTTCCAAATAGAGTGTTCTGATTGGATACTTCCATGTGCCTGAACTGGTTTTGGCCCCTTCAGAGCAATCCAGCGCATCTATCTCCCCTCCCCACCCACCCCGGTAGTATTGATATTATAAACCTCTTAAGCATTGTTCTTACAATTAACAAGCACTGGATTTCATAGTGTCATTCTTTAGGGAAACCCTCAGGTCATTTACTAGACTTTTTTTTTCATTTTTGTCCCCTGGTGCCAAACATGGAGGTGACCCTCTGTGAATAGATCTGCCTTCTGCATGCAAGGGAGACTTGGCAGCCTCTGTGACAGTGTTTCTCACACTTCTGGATCCAAGGGCCTTGCAGGGGGGACGCAGCAGGGACTTGGCAGGGTTGGGGTGAAATAGATGGGTTGGAGAGGTCACAATACAACTGTGGACAAGGGAGGCCGATTGCCAGGCACTGCAGCCATAACCATTGTGAGCCTCATGGAGTGGGTGAAGATAGTCCTGGACTACTCATCCTCCTCTCTGGAATCCAGGAGCAGGGAACTTTTTTTGCATCGGGGGGCCGCACACCGACATGGTCCTGACAAAGAAACAGAAGCACTCCTCACATTCCCCTTGCACACTAGAGCCTAGGGAGGTCCAGGCTAATAGATTTTGTGTGCTCCAGCACCATGAGGGAATTGTGGGGGATGGGTCTGGAGCACCAGCACAGGCTCCCCAATGCTGGGGGAGAGGTCCCAAGCCTCAAAGACTGGATCCAGCCAAGCCGGGGGCCGGATGCAACCCTGGGGCTGTAGGTTCCCCACCCTGATCTTGTTTCTGAGGGGGCTGCGGGCTTTAGAGTTTGATCCTGCGGACTGTCTTTGAGCAGGCACTTTGATACCAGCTTTTGTTTTTGTAATGGTTTTAGGAAATAAGGGAGGTAGAAGTAAAGGTTATAAATCTTATGTAAATGTAGTTGTAACCAAGTTTGCTGTTCACCTCTTTTTAAGAGAGCAGCGGGGCAAGCACAGGACTAAAAAAATAGGAGCTTTTGAAGTGGCACTTCACTCTCTCTCCTTCCCCCATCCACGGCCTTGGTGTTGGAGAAGCTCACTCTCCCCACTGGGTCCCCAGGGTGAAAGGCATCCTGTGCCCATGCCGATTATTGGGGGACCTGTGCCCCTGCTTGCCCTGCCCAGATAACAGTTTGAGTAACATCAGTATTCCCTCCTCAAAAAATAAAGCATTGATTCTCCAGATGTTTACGCTAGATGTGTTGCTCTTTATGCAGGTTACGGCAGGAGAATGACATGGTGGATTCAGCTCCTCAGTGGGAAGCAGTACTGAGGCAACAAAAAGAGAAAAACCAGGCTGATCCAAACTACAGGCGATCCAGGCACAGATCTCGATCGTACGTGAACATTTCCATACTTTGACATGAAATCAAAGACCACTGTAATGTATTTTGGACCAGGACAAATAGTTCTGACCTGCTTATTATTACTTCTTTGTATGTTGTTCAGGAATAGCAACTTTATATGCTGTTCTATTTGGTTTAATCAAGCATTAACATGAGCTTGAGCAAGTCACCATACCTTTTTATGTCCCTGATTCTCGAATGGGCATAATAGCATTGCCCACCTTTGTGCAGAGAGTTAAGATCTATAAGTGACATAGTATTTTACTGTAGTGTGTGAGGGTTGTTCTTTGTGAAATTTCCACGCATTTTAATTTAGTCAAAAATATAAAATACTATTCCAGATTATACTGTCACTTCAGATTACCATTTGTAAGCAGCAGTCGTGATTTATTACAACCTGCTATCAAGATTTCCGTGATAGAGTGGTGTTGCTAGGCAATGCCATGAATATGCTCATCCATCCACTGAACGCTGACGTTGCCAGTTTCTAAAATTAATTTTCTTGTGAATTAATGAAAACATTATATTGATTATTTTTAAACTGTGCATGGTCAGGGTTGAAAGAGTTTTCAAGAATACTATTCTTGGTAACATAAATGTCTAGCATAACTTGTGCCTAGACTTGAGAAACCGTCAAAGGCTTGATGGGGGTTCCAGATCTCTAAAGGAGAGTGGCAGAGGATCCGTGGCAGAGGAGATGGGTTGAGATGCATGTTGAAAAGTGCCAGGAGACCAGCTGGTAGGTTTGGGAGAGTAGTCAAGAGAGAATCTTTCATACTATTACCATACCCTAGTTGCCATGCTAAAATTGATGAATTATCCATCCCAGGGTGCCTATGGTTTAACATGTGAGCAAGGTAATGTGCTCTAAACACTTGCAGTCTCATAATATAAGTTTTACTTACCTTCCATATTAAGCCAGACCTATAAAAACTCTGTAAAGCTTCAAATTGCTCAGTGTATTTTCCCTCATAATGATTTATAGAATTATACCATAGAAACAAAACCATGTTTTTAATGCAGAATTGGGGTACAGATGCAGGTCTTCCCTGGGATATTGTACCTTCATGTCACCAATAGAAACAGTCCAAGCTCTGGCACCCAAGAGGCTGGCAGTAAACACAATGTGTGTTTACTAAGTTAACACAATATTAACTATTGATTTCAAAATGTAAACTAATAAAATGGTCAGTCAGACTCTTCTGCCAAGAGCTCCCCTACTTTACAAAGCTTGTGTGTGAGTGTGTGTGCAGAGAAAACCAATTGAAATGTGATGAATACATACAATATACAAATGTGCAACTATTTCAATATAAGGAACAAATCAAACTATTATATAAAGCTGCATATCTGTGTTGACATTTCATGGTTCTGATATTCAAGCCACTGGAGCTTGCTTGTCATGGCAACCAGTGTTATCAGAACCCATTTTTATCTCTAGCACCATACGTCACACTTTTTCTTCCTTTATGAGACATGGGATGTGCTGTTAAAATTCCAAATGTTATCTTTTACAGTCTTTGCACAGATGTTTGCTTTCAACATCACTTAAGTCTACCTATTAACATTTGATTTTTTATTATAGAAAAATACATAGCTAAAAAGTGTCAATATGATAAATCATTTCTTAGAACTGTAAAACATAAATTAAGTGTGGTTTCCATTATTTTCGTTACTTCTTATGTAGAGAGCATGTTTTAAACCAGGAAATGCACTCTGAATTTCTAATCATTTTATAAAATTTGTAACAACTAACTTTTTCTTTGCCAAATACATTTATATTGCATTAATGAGACATCAGAGTCTCCCTCTTGTGGCTAGTTTAACTCTTGCAATGAAGAAACACAGAATTAGCTCTGTTGTGTAAAAGGCTTTGATGGGTTATATTTTCATTAAATATTATGGATATAGCAGTATACATGTACACGGCACTTTACAGAACAAGGTAAGATCCTAGATGGTGAGGAGACTCTTAAGATATTATGTGTTTTTCCTCTTCATTCTGATAGGGATAAATATATTTGCATCATATATTTATTTATTTAGGAAAAACAGAACAAAAGAAATAGACAATAAAACATTTAATATGGACAAAAACAGTCTGGAAAAAGAAAACATTAGCTCTTTAAAGATGTTTCTGACAAAAATGACCAAATAAAAGCTTTTTAACCATTTGAAGGGCAAAATTAAATGAGACACACAAGGTGGGTGAGGGTTCAATAAAAGATAGTACCTTACCCACCTTGGCTCTCTAGTATCTTGAGACCCACACAGCTGCAGCTATCCTACTTACAAAATTAAACAAGATAGAAAGATCCAAAATACAGCATGGTGTTATAGCACTTATTAAGCTTGGTTGTGGCTCAGCTGAGTGATTACGTGGTTTTGCCTATGTTAAGTTAGAGAAAAATCAGGTCCCTAGTGCAGAGTGTAGGGTTGTTTTTTGTTTGTTAAATGTGTAAAGTGAAATATATCATGTTATTACTAGACTAAAAACAAGCAATCAGCTTTGAACTCTATAATTTTAATAATATAGACACGGTCTTTGTGTTAACTACTATCTACTCTGCATTCAGCTATACATTTGGTTTACTTTAGGAGTTTGAGGTAGAAGGACAAATTAGATTTAATTGTATTTGGTTTAGCTTGGCTCATCACTTTTCATTTCTTTGATAAAGAATAAAATTTTTCAGTGTTGGTTTTTTCGCTACATTTTTTCTTGAAAAAAAATTGACAAGCATTTGACCCTTGTTTCTTTCTATGGCAAAAGCAATTAAAAAAGCTTCAAATTCTAGTTCTGCCAGCTTATTTTCAAGAGTTCAGGTAAAACATCTGTATAGCCAAAGGGGAATTTTTCATTGAGAAGAATGGCCATTTAAATTCCATGGCTATTTAAATCCACTAAATGCTGCCTAGTTGCAAATCATGAATTCAAAATGAATTGTTAATAAGAGTACTGATGTAGGCATAAAATTAATGTAGATGTTAGTAGCATCTAGGGCTATCTGAGCTTGTAAAAACAAACAAAATTTCAAAAATCTTGAAGACAGCATTTAATGAAAATTCCCATTAGATTAATTGAGCATTGATCTAGTTAGTTCAGGAACAGTCCAGAAGGTACTGTCCGTTCAGAACTCAGTTCAGATTTATATACATTATACATAACACAGTAGTAGTCAAACTCTTCTCTGAGATTGTAAAATATGGGGAGAGGCGAGAGAGAGAGCGAGAGAAAGAGAGGAAAAAAAACTGTTGTTTGGTATTAATGATCAAGGATGCCTTTGATTTAATGGGAAAGTCCCTTGCCCCTTGATGTTGAAGGCTGATGTGCATTAAAGATGAAAGCTCAGAAATATGCAGGGGAATTGTTTACAGGTTCAGGATATGTGGCTTCTAGAAAATGGTGAAAAGTCTAATTAGCTTCTTATTTTGCCTGGTCTTGAGACTTTACACCAGAAGTCAGGATTTCTCAAAGTAAATCAGGCTGCTGACAATGATGGGTGATACTAGGATACCCAGGGCCAAGTAATGAACAGTTTTATTTACGTACAGAAGTAACACTGTGCTCAAATTCAATGGTTTAGTAGATTGCACAATACGTTGTCTTGTGGGGGCACTGGATTCAGGAGTGATGTGGGTGCTCTCCTATCTCAGGCTAGCTAGGATGTCTTAGCATCATAAAAGCAAGATGCTAGCCTAAGCCTCCCTTGGGGAGCTAGGGTGCTTCTTGCATTCATCTTTCACATTCCCTAGTGGCTGATTATTCAGACTCAGAAGAGCCCCAAGGTAGTGCAGAGTTCACAGCTGCTGCTTTGTAGTCTAGGATTGAAGGAAAAGAGAACATTGGTTCAAAATTAAGGAGTGAAATATGCCACTAAAATCTCCACTCCTAAACCTAGCTATTACCTTACTTAGGGAGGTGAAAGCACCATGGCATGAAGGAGGAAGAAGAGGAAAAGGAGGTGAAGGCAGAAGATAGAGGAAGAGAAGTGGGGGAATAGAAAAATAGAAATACATTGACATACACGAAAAAACCCACCATCAGATTTTGAGACAAAATCTAAAATAGTATAAAAAGATTTACTTTGAATGCCATTGGAAAAACATAGATGCACAGGGTAATTTCCACCTTTCTGATTTCTCTGGTATTTATATCATGCCAGCCACTAACACTATCATGTCTTTTAATGCTTGAGCACCTGTAAAATCTCAAAAGTAAAACAGTTCTTGCACCTATTGCTAGATCATCTCTAAAACATTTAATATTAACTCAAAACAAATGTTACTAAATGTTATTCTGCTCAGCTAGAAATAACTCAGTGATGTGAAAGGTGAAACAAAAGTATCGTTTTTTCTTTCATGGAAAAAACAATGTGCAGTGCAGGGGAGCTTTAAACTATCTTGATTAGGCTCAACCATTAAGATGTCTAATACCAATTCAGCAGAGGCTTCTTTACATTTAACACAGATGCAGAACTCTGCCACGCCCTCCTTTCCCCACTCTTCTTTCAGATCTCTGGGTCCTTTCAATTCACAACATTTCTGGCCATCATCTAATGTACAGTCAGTTTCAAAAACCCCTAACTCTGCGCCTACTGAAATCAATAAAGCCCAATGATTTCAGAGGGAGCAGAGTTAGGCCAGTGCTGAGTGCTTTTAAAAACTGCACCATTAATGTCTAGAAATGTGAGAAAACAGGTTAGTTTTATAAATATGGGACCTTTGGGGAAGAAAAGCACTATGTAAATGTAACATAATTAATTATTCTTACTATTAGTCAGAGGGCTGTATGGCCAAAGGGGGCCCGCAGCACAATGCAGGCCATATCAATTCACTCAGTAATTTCAGCATCCAGCCTGTAACTTGTGGGTCAGCTAGGTACGTCTACACTACGAGTTTCCTCGGCAAAACGTATGCTAATAAGGGACTCATTTACATGAGTCATGATCTCATTTGCATATTTTCTGCCGATCCGTTTTTGCGCTGGGATCTTGTGAAAAAAGGGGTTTTTGCACAAAAAGAAAACGTCCACACTGCTTGTTTTTGCACAAAAACCCCAGTGCAAAAATGGATTGGCAGAAAATATGCAAATGAGATCATGACTCATGCAAATGAGTCCCTCTTTAGCATATTTTTTGCCGAGAAAACTCATAGCGTAAACGTAGCCCTAGAGTAATAGTTACTCCTCGCTCATTTATAAATAGTCACATTAGAAAAGGCATACCCAGTTAAATGGTCAAGCTAAACAATACATAGCTGGACTTAATGCTAACTCTTCCTTCCTGGTTAAGTATCTCCCAAAAAGTGGGACCCACTTTCATCCTCGTTCTTTTTTTCCTCCAATAAGGTTAGAGTTTATGAAAGGTGCCAACCTATTTCAGTTGCGGGAAGACGTGGACCTAAGCCCAGTGTGAACTAAAGACTTGGCCTTCAAATGAGGGTAGAACCAGACGGCCCAGAAGCCATGTAAATGGGACAAAAAAATGAAGAAGAAGAAAAAAAAAAAATTGGTGAGGATGTAATGTTTAAAGCAAAGGAACTAGATGGGAATGCTGAGTAGAGAGCCCTGGATAGCACTACCACTCCGCAAAGGAGTACTGGTGGATGCTGCACTCAAGAACTGTGTGAAACAACTAGGAAATGGAAGTAGGCTCCACAGTTGCTGGTCACCACCTAGTGCAGCTTCCTCCTCCTGACCTGAAGGATGGCCAGTTTGGCCAGTGCCAGAAGGAGATTGACAAAGAATGAGTGGAGGCAGATTATATTGGCCCTGCAGGCTGAAAACCTCTGTCTATAGAACAGGTCCAACATGAGGAGCAGTGGAAGCTCCTAAACACTAACCTGTTGGGCTGTCTCGTCCTTGACTTGGAGAGGATACGCCTCACAGCGGTGGGAAGGTGGTTCATTCTGCATGCCCATTCAGTCCTGGGCACCTTACGTGGTACCTACTCCTGCTCCCACTGAAGTCATCTGTTGAGCTGAGAGTGCCAATAAAAGTGCCAGTTGTGATGGTGGTTTATTGTTACCTAGTTATTAGGTTGGACTGACCAGTTCATTTTAACAAAGGTCATTGTTCACTTCTTCCTTGAATGCACTGCTTCATGTAGGAGTATCTCCCCACAGGCTGCTCTGAGAGGCATTGTGCTGTCCAGAGCTGGTCTGAGAGTAGGGCTATAATACCCTTTTAGAGAATGTTGTATAGGATTGGCCAGTGCAGGGGCCAGGCCACAGCTCCTTCTTACCTTTTGGAGGGGCTAGTGCCACTGTGCACACTATAACCCTGTGTTATATTTGTGCTCAGTGAGAGTGCAATCAACAATTGTGACAGACTCTCTTTTCCATTGTGCATCCTTGCAGGGCTGAACACATCTTGGTCTTTTGAATGGATATGAACCAATGTCATAATCAAAGTGTTTTGTATCCCATTTACCAAGTCTCTTGAGCTATTCTGTATCCCAGATCCTTCTTGCTTAACTTGACGGTTTAATTAGATGATTCTTTGCCGACATGTCTTTCTCTATATTATCACATCTTTCTATGGCTGAGTGCAAAGAGGCATAGAATTTAAGGCTTTAATTCTAACCAATTTTGTTAGCAACAATGATAATAAAAAGAGTTATGTGAAATGTTACTACAACTACAGCCTTCACCCACTCTATCTGTTGTGTAAAGCATATGTTTTATCCATTAGGCTGCATAGCCTTTGGTGATTATGAATGGGAATTTAAAAATTTTACTTAAGCTACAAGAGTGTTTCACTGTTATCTCTAAAATGAAATACAAACTTACTGGAGATTATATATTGTGGGGCGTGGGGAGGGGAGGAGGAAAAATACAATACCAGAGCTCTAGAGTAACCAGACCGTATTCTGTAATTCGCAGGAAAATATCTGTGCCCATGACTCATTCTTTTCTTTGTTCTTTACTTTGATTGAAAAGTGGGGTGAAATTTCCGCGTTCTGGCAATATATTTCACCATGAGCAGAATCTATTCATTGTATGTAGCATTAGTAATCATGATTAAAATATTTTCATTGTATGTGGCATTAGTAATCATGTACAAAATCACACTGGCTGAAATTCACCAGAGGAACTAAGCTTTGTACAGTGAACTCAGTGGTAATTCTGCTCCCGAATTGCTGAGGTCTAGGGGCTCCAGCATATCTCCTCTCTGGCTGTTTGTTCCAGTTTTATAGAGCAGAATAGTGACCAAAATTGCTCAAGGAATCTCATCATTAGACCCACATAAACTACTGGGACTGGATATGTTATATCCCCCTGCATGGTCACTCTCTGCTCCTTCCTTTCTCTACCCAGGCCTTAAGTGCCTAGAGGGCTTGTGTAGGCTCTCTGCAAGTGAGTGAATTAAACTTCAAAACAAAGGGTATGTCTACACTGCAGCTGGCAGCAACCTTTCCAGTGCAAGTAAGCAGATTCATGCTATTGGGGCTTGTGCTGATGGTCTAAAAATAACTGTGTGGACATTATGGCACTGGTTCAGGTTAGCCACTCAAGCTCCAGATCAGCTTTGCCCATAAACTGGAGCTGCTGCTGCTGGTGGCCAACATCCATCTAGGATGTCTACAAGCCCACTGTTGGGAGAGGGGGGCAAAGGGAACAGTTGCCCTGTGGCCCGGTCCTTTAAATCACCACTGGAGTGCTGTGTAGTCCGCTGCAGGAAACTCTTAAGGCTGCCTGGGGAGGCAGGGGCACTGCAGGCAAGGCAGCGCTGAAGGGTAGGAGCAGGGGCGTGCCGCAGTCCAGACAGCACTGAAGACCAGTTGCACTGGCCCTGCCCTTTCTGCCTGAGGCACTGCCCCTTCTGGGCATGTTCCCAGCTGCTGTGTAGACACACCCTAAGAGACAGACCTCAGTCCTCAGCTGTACCAAGTTTATGCAGAATACAGTCTGGCTCCAGCTTTCTTGAACTTGTAATGAAGAGCACTTTTGTTTTGAACATTTTATGCATACTTTTACTGAAGGTAAGAGGAAAAGAAATTGTGATTCAACCCATAGACTTTCATACCAGAAACAACTTATCAGTTTGAGTAAAGTTTAATTATTTTCCCAGATAGCAAATTTTACCATTCGAGTCAGTGTGAGATTACACTTAGCATGAGTTCTATGCTTGATATGTGCTGTTAAAGGTCATCATTCTACCACAGCATATTAGGTAATATGACATTTTCATAAATCTGACTCTCGTGTGTGTGTGTGTTGGTGTTTATAGGAGAAGCCCAGATGTACAAGCAAAGGAAGAGTTATGGAAACATATCCAGTAAGTTTTGTTACTTTGAAACTTTTAGTTCCTTTATATACATTATAAAACCAATGTGTGGCTACAGCATTTTGCTAGAATGAAATTAGCCTTTAGGAATGTACAGCATTTGGATTTAATACAGAATAATAGAACAGGACATAGCTGGAACTAGTGACACTTGAAGGTACAGTATATGGTGCCTCTGTTTAGAAAGGACAGCTATTGGGACAGATTCACTATTGCTCTGCACCTTATTTAATCAGTTTGTCATGCAACATGGATGTGAAACATTACCCTTCTGATTTGGTATTGTGCTAGAGCCACTCTGTTCAGGGCAGAGAAGAGTCAAGCCCTCTGCCTTTTAGAGTACATCAGTATTTTTTTCTTTCTTTCATCTATGAAAATAGTGCATTTCACTTTCATGAAGGTTAAGGTGTGTTCCTATCTAGACTCCAGAATGTTCTTATTTTTATTATTTTTCAGTACATCACCAGTTAGGATCAGAGCCCCTCTTCTACTAGTTGCCAGCATTTATGAAGATACAGTGCCTGCCCTTCAGATCATAGAGACTGAAATGACTAGAACAGATAGAGTGTGGGGAAATAGGGTACAAAACGGAAGGGATCAAGATTTAGACACACTTCTTAATAGGTTTCCTGTGTTGGCATCTAGATAGCTTTAATGTTGAATACAGCTGATTTCAGAAAATCTTTGTGGTCTAATACAATGAAAGAATAAATTGTTTTGGATGTGTTAGCTTCTGGAATTTCATCTTCCTTGTCTAATCCTTTCAGGAAGGAACTTGTGGATCCATCTGGCCTGTCTGAGGAGCAGCTGAAAGAGATTCCATACACCAAAATAGAGTGAGCTTATTCGTTATGAAATATGGATTTTTCTGTATGTATGCTTAATCGCCTGTTTTTCATCCTCTCATCAGAGCCTCTCTCTGTGGAATAGCTTGTCTGAGACTAGAACAGCCTCCTGATAATCTCTGATCTTTTGAACTCCTCAGAAAATGTTGATCCAGAATAGAGTAGCTCAAATAGGTAGACACACATGAATCATTTTTAAACCAGGTACATAAATGTAAACTTCACATAAATGCTAACAAAATCATCATCCTCTCCTACGCTGCCATGTCAGCCTCTGATTACACTCACAAATGCCTTGTAAAAATTTATTTTCTAAACTTTTTCATTTTTTAAAATTTATCTTTTTAGTCAGATTCTTTTTTAAAGTGTATGCTTTACCTGTGTGACCCCTCTAATCACAGGCAGCTGCCAATGCAAATCCCTTCAGGGCAGACATCCATTTCACTTGACAACTGGTCATCCGGGAGGCTGTGTAGTATGGGCAACTGCTTCTGACAGAAGTGGATTCCTGGTTTGCTTTAAAATGTGCTTCTCTGCTGTACCCTTGAGCAAAAAGTATGGTGATGACTAAAATTCCACAGACTTCATTATTTTTTTTTTAGATCCATGCTTTAATTGAACAATTTCATTCTCCAACATACACATGCTAGTATCATTTAGAATGCAGTTTGAAATACAAGTTTAAATGTAAAGTTTGAAATACAAACTCATAAAGAAAGAATCACTCCTTTGAATTCAGAAAGCACAGAAAGCCATCTGTTATTCTTAAAGGGAAAAGGGAGGATTTTACAAATCAAAGTTAAATTTCCTTTTCAGGTGCAAAGTCTCAGATGTATTAGTTTGCTACTATGAATTTTTTTCTCATTCAGGACTCAAGGTGACCCAATCCGCATTAGACATTCCCATTCCCCCCGAAGTTACCGGCAGTACCGGCGGTCCCAGTGTTCTGATGGCGAGAGATCTGTTCTGTCCGAAATGAAGTATGTGGAACGTGATGGTTTTAATATTACACAGATGCTCCTCTGAACTCACAGCTTGTCATGGCAACCAGTGTTATCAGAACCCATTTTTATCTCTAGCACCATACGTCACACTTTTTCTTCCTTTATGAGAAAAGTAGTAGCATATATGTGACTATTTAGTTGACATAATGCTCAGGTAACACTGTCAGAGCTAAGAAGCACAAAACATTCATTGCCTTCTGGAACTTGGATGTTTGCTTTGCTCAATGGTGGTGACCTGTTTAGAAGTAATGACAGTCTAGTCCAGAAACCTAGATGAATATACCCAGCTCTTCAGCAGTAGGTTGTGAAGGTGCCTGAGAGAAAAGAGGAGAGTTCATGTAAATTTGCTTCCAACTACATATGCCCTTGATTCACTTTCTTCATTTGCTGCAGTGCAGATCTTAAGTTCCAGTAGACATCTACTCATCTGTTGGTAGCTAAAAACAGACCGACAAAGATTAACTAGAGACTATTTATGAAGTGAGAAAAACAATAAAGAGCCTGATGCATTAAGATCTTAAGCTGGCAGAAGCAGCTCCCTGAGAATGTCCCTGACAGAGTGTATAGCTGGTACAAAGTAGGGATGTTAAATTGAGAGTAATTGACTAATCAAATAGTTGATGCATTTTGCATCGACTATTCGATTAGTTGATAGGGCGGCTACACTTTAAAGGCAAAAGCGCCGCGTGGAACCCGAGGTCAGCTGGGGACTCCCCTGCTGACCCTGGGCTCCATACGGCATTTCAAAGCGGCAGCGCCACACAGAGCCCAGGGTCAGCAGGGGAGTCCCCAGCTGATCCTGGGCTCCTTGCGGCTCTGCCGCTTTGAAAGGCTGCGTGAAGCCTGGCGACACCCCAGCTGGTCCTGGGCTGCACGTGGTGTTTCAAAGTGGCAGCACTGCGTTGAGCCCGGGATCTGGCCCCAGGCTTCATGTAGCACAGCTGCTTTGAAGTTCCCCCTCCTCTTTCCCACCCTTTGCTGTATCTTTCTGATAGAGGCAGCAAGAGGGGGAAGCGACTAGTCAACTAGCCTGTTGACTATCCGATAAACATTTGCTTATCGGATAGTCGACTAGTCCTTCACATCCCTAGAACGAAGGCTCTACACCAGCCGTGCTCCCATCCCTAAGTATTTAGAAATGAGCAAAGAAGAGCAGCTACCTCCTACCCTCTAAATGTTGAAAGGGAGGGGAGTAGGACTCCTGACTCTGATTATCTTTGGGAGGAATGTATATTTGACCTGACAAACCTCAGTAGAGCTAATAGCCAGGAGAAGCCAGTAATTTGGACCTCCACTCACTATTAATACTATTCTACCAACTTTCTAGATGTCTAGAAAGAGCTCACAGCCATGTTTGGTGCCCAGTGTCATTCTCAAGGGGCTAATTGCTGACTGGATTGGGCAGAGGAGAAGATTCCTCCCATGTAAGGGAGGCCATCATTGAGACCTAATTAGACATTGTGTGCATTAAAATGGAAAATCTTTCCCTTTCTGAATTGGGAATAGTCTGTGAATAGCTACACAGAACTCTTCTTCAAGTCAGCTGTATGAGGTTCAAAAACTTATTTCTTCCACCAACAGCAGTTGGTCCAATAAAAGATATTACCTCATCCACCTGGTCTCTCATATATCCTGGGATCAGCAACACTGCAAACAATTTGGTTAGCTACATTTGTTCCTTTAGGTTACTTGATTAGATGGATTTCTTACCTATTTTATGGTAGTGAAGACTTTACTAACTAAACTCTGTCACATTCCAATCTCAAGCTGAAGTTTTGTGGTCACCTAAATGGACTTTTGTTTCTGTCTTTATCTCATTGTTAATGAATAGGCCCACAAGAGTTCATTTGTCAAGTCAGAAAAAATCATGGGAAAATATATTTACTCTTTTGATGCTGGCAGCTCTGCTGTTCCCATGACATTTTGCACTAATATGGGGAGCTATCATCAAAGCAAAGCACTTTGAGTCAAATCCTAACCCTAAGGCCTTGGTAATGCTCCTGCTTAAGCAGAGGTCTTGGTGAGCATATCTGTGAGGCCACAGATCCACTAACTGTGCGCATCTCCCCACCTCCTGTCATTTAGACAGCTACTACAAAAGCATAGCTCAGAAGTGTGCAAAGGGGAGTGTGCTTGTGTGGCCTTTCTCTGGTGAGGACTAGCAGTTAATAGAGCACCATATCAGATAACGAAACTTTCTATGACCCCTTAGCAGATCACTGAATTTACCCTTAAAATATTTTTTTAAAGAGAGAGAGAAGAAGCAACAGGTTTCTTTTTCCGATCTGTAACTGTTGATTGTTCTAATATGGAAGTGTTATTGTTAGGACCATTTTCATTTTTACCCTTTGAGGAAAAAATGCAAATAGTAAACTGTAGGCTTATTCAGTGCATTTTTTTTTCTTCCACAGTAGTCATTGAACTAGTGCAATCTCATGTTTTTTCCAGTGCAAAAGCAGATCTTGTGCCTCCGTTGCCTGTGACACATTCCTCAGATGCTCAGGGTCCCAGCATCCCAGCTTCACAACAGGTTGGTAATTGTGCAACTTCTCTACCAAGTATCTGGCTGGTGGGTCTTGCCCACATGCTCAGGGTTTAACTGGCTGCTGTATTTGGTTTGGGAAGGATTTTTTCTTGGTTTGTGCGGGGGGAGTGGGTTGTCTTCCTCTGCAGCGTGGGACCTGGGTCAATTGCAGATTTAAATTAGTATAAATGGTGAATTTCTGTAATTTGAAGTTTTTAAATCATGATTTCAGGACTTTGGTAACTCAGCCAAAGGCTAGGGATTTAATACAGGAGTGGCTGGGGGAGGTTTAGTGACCAGTGATACACAGGAAGTCAGACTAGATGATCATGATGGTGCTTCTGGATTTAAAGTCTATGCCCTTAGGCTGTTTTCCTGATGGAATTATCAATAAGAAATATTTAATGGGGAAAATATATCTAATACTTGATCTTTTGTTTTCAATTAGTAGTAGGGCTTACTGAGTCCCTCCAACCAATATGGAATAAGGTTTAAATTATGTAGAAGTAACTGCTTAAAGATAAACTTCATTTTTATAATGTAGATATATTGAATTTTATAATGTACCATACTGCCATTTCTGACTCTCTGGTGTTTGGAAGATATTTCCTCCTTTTGGGGCCTATTCCTCTTTTAATACAAGTGGGATCAACTAGGGCAATTCATGTGCCAGATGCCCACTAGAAAAATCAACTTTTGAACTAACATCTTCCCTCCACTCCACAGTGCCTTGCTGCTGTCCAAGGTTTGTAATTCTCATTTTCTAACCATTCAGAGGGGAACAATCCTCTTTCAGCTGATAGGCTGAGATGTCTGGTGGACTCAGCAGGGAAAGACAAGTAGTCATAAAATAGGACTGCACAGCTGTGAAGTAATGGTAATAAACTTTAGGCACAAGTAGGTGATCTAAAAAATACAGAATTGTATTCTAAAAACATAATGTTAAAAGAAAACCAGATGATATATTTAATTCAAGCACACAACGGAAAATGCCACACAGGATTCTATCTAGCTTCCTAGTCCTTAGAAAGTTGGGACTTATTCCCGTGATTTCCACTGAACTCTCTGCTGTTGGTTCACCTTCAGAGGCTACAAAAAAGATGTGTTTCTTATACTGCGGTAGGTAACACAGTGTAAAATCTTAATGGCGAGAAGGCACTGTAGTTTTTACCTCTTTGTAGCTAGTCAAGATCTGCTGATCCGAGGTTGTTCTTGACTAGTTCTACAGGAAGGTAAAATTACAGTGCCTTCTCTCCACTAGGATTTTACAGATTTAGAGGGCTAGTTAAGATTAACTGGTTCAACTCTAAGGTGACCATTTTGATTCTGCTACACATCCCTCCTTTCTAGCCAGTAAATACTCTTTGCTCCTGTTGTTTTCATTTTGTCCTGGAAAGGTGACATATCCTCACTTCACTAGTTGCCCTCTTTCTGGAATGAAGAATTTCAACATATTTTATTAAATACTCAGCTCTTCATGTGAGCCAAAACTCTCAATATGGAGACATTAGTTGCTTTCAGAGGAAGGTCCATGCGTGAGTGTTTGTGATATAAATATTTTAAATACACTATAAAAGGTTAAAATCTTTTCATTTCCTGAATAAATTGGGATTGGTCCTGCCTTGGGCCAATTTTAATTCAATTTATTATGAAATTATAATAAATGGACTTGATGACCTCCTGAGGTCTCTTCCAGCTCTATGATTCTATGAATGCCCAGAACAAACTCTTTATCACAGGGAAAACGTGTGTGCTTTGGTTTCTTTCTGTTTTTCCTCATGAGAAGTGAATTGGCAGACTTGGAGCAGTAATGATTGGCAACCTCTCCCAAGCTGCACACAAAAATACTAAAACTTCCTGGCCAATGTACCCCAACCCAGTTCTGCAATGCAGGCACTCTCAAGACCCCAAAGATGACATTGGTTATATGATAAAAAGTGAGACTGAGGTACAGTCTGTCCCACCAGATCAGTGTTTTTTCTTCTTGATTTCAATTTCAAAATGTTGGTACTTCTAAAAGTAATATGTAGCTCAAAAGTAGTTTGCTTTGATAGTGTTGGTTGTATCTGTGTAACCCTGAACAATGTAATCACTGTAAGAGGAAGTGTTGCCTAATGGTTAAAATGCCAGAGTAAAAACAATTGTGGTTTCTTTTCTTTGCCAAAGACTTGCCATGTGACCTGGAACATGACTTTTAGCCTCCCTTTCCAGATTTAAAATGGGGCTAATTCCCTTCTTTACTAGAATTTTGGAGATTTATTTCATAATTTTTAAACCATTTTGAGAATTTGCTGGAGAATTGGAAGGTTGTTTTGTGTGTCATGTTATCCCAGTGTTCCTTTCAGAAATAACAGCTGATGTCCAAAAAAGCATTTAGATTTTTATTTATAAAAATCTAATATTAAAGGACTACCAAAATACATAATTAAGTGGACAAGGGAAAAATATCAGGTGGGTTTCTACCTAAATTCCTGGTCCTGAGAAAGGTAGGTGCCACTTCCTCTGTGATTGCCACTAACAACTGCTGTCTGTATCAGTGTCAGTTTGCTGTGAGTTTTTTTCAGCAATGTGAAGATTTCTAGGAACCTTTGGAAAGCTCTGCTTGTCTGATCGCATATATTAGAAAATGGGGCCCACTCGTGTGTGTGTGTAGTCAGCTTGATTATTTAGAGGATTACTAAGCCTTTTGCTTCTGGGGCAAACCCTTTCTTACCTGACTTTTGTTTCAGTTTTCTGTGGTTTTTTGCTGCTGTTAGAAGTGACGAAGCTGTGGGCCCAGTATGTTCAGTGAACAGTAACAGTGTTTTTGACTTCTAACTTCTTGCCCTTTTTAGAACTTAGACATTTATAGCAAGAAAAAATAAATTATCTTCACCATCAAATGGATGTTTTGGTTATGGAAATGAAATTATTAGAAAGCTAAGAGCACCTGAATATATAATAGACTTTCTCCAAGATTCTGAGTCATGCTTAATGAGAAGAGCAGCTCTTCACATTAATTAATCTCCCTCTGCTGTATGACAATTAATACGATCACAGAGGCTCCCACTACATTCGCTCCAATATTACAATATGGAATAAAGATATTACAAGTAAGATTAATGCATGCAGCAATTTACAAGCATTCAAACACTAAATGCCAAACAAATTCCAGATAGGAATCTGTTGTCTTAGGAGGAGTTAGTAGAACTGTGGTGTCCCACATTAGCTAAACAAGCACTCTGAGGTTATTAATGTCTAACAAATGCATGTTTTCAGTAACTGGCCAAATACCAAATAATTTAGTATTGGTATTTGCTGAATATAGAATATGAGTCCAAACATGGCAATGGAAAACAGACAGGGGGAAGAGGAAGGGGCCAGGCCAGCAGGAACAAGCATGTAACGGGTTTGCCACAGGGAGGATGGCAAAAGTATGTGGGCCTGGGCCAATTAAGAGAAATGGGAAGGTAGTTTTGGTATGTGATCAAATGCACTTTTGTCCCATAAGGCTGGTATAGGGAAGCAAATCAGACAGTTGTCACATCTTTAGCCTATATTTCACCTGTCTTTGAAGTAAGCAAATACCCATCACATTCTGCTAAATATTGATGGATCATTTATATCTGATATTACCACTACTGTAACAATTCATTTTGTTTTCTTAGTGTTTCTGTACAAAGAAACATAGCATTTTTGAAAGGAACACTATCAATAATTCAACCAGGTCTCTTTAATATATAAGTCCCCGTCATGCATAAGGAGCCAGTGCTTGGTCAATGTGCTTGTGAGGAGTTCCATTGACTCCACTAGGACTCTGCACAGCTCTAAAGTAGATGATCACAATATGGGATTAAGGCTAAGCCTGCACCAAAGGAAGTAATATCTTAATTCTTCTTTGTATTTTCACCAGTGTATTTTTGTCTTTGTTCTCTTCAGAGGCGAAATGGGTCCAAAGATAGCCTGATAGAAGAAAAATCTCAGATATCTTCTAGCAGCCTGGATGGAAGACACCGTGCAAAAACAATAAAAACTGTACATGCATCACGCCTCAAGATAGAGACTTGATTGCCATAACTAAGAATAATAAATGGATTCTGTTCCTTTGAACTTGGGAATTACACAAGTTAATATACACTTTAGCTGGAAAATGTTTATCTGGCATAAGAAGAAAAATGTAAACTGGAATGGTGGTAATTTCCTTAAATATAAAATTCCAATGTGCTTGTTGCTCTGAAGGGCAATCACTGTTTTCATCACTGGTTCCACATACCATTGCTTAGGTGATTGCAAAGAAGTTGACTGGTTAGACTGTTCAAAGGAAAAGTCTTAATAAAATTCAGAAATCTCCAGATTCTGTATTTCCAAAAGAGGAACAGAAGAATTGTCATGGCAGATAAGACTTTGGTCTAATTAATTTAGTTGCCTGTTTCCAACAGGCATTTGGAGGAAGGGGTAAAACCATAATACAACACTTGGCCAATTGTGCAATACTAGTGAGGAGATGTCTTCCTGATGATGAACTTATACTCTGAAGCATGTTATGTTTATTTCAGTCTAATGCAACTGCAAGCACTGTTCTTGTTCATATAAATGTTAAATCCAAGTTTAGATCTTTCTAAGATAATTGCCACAATTATATCTTGTGGCATTGAGTATCATGTACAAAGGGATTTCCTTTCACCAATTTCAAATGTTGCCTTTTAATTTTATATATCCTCTTGTAACGAGACAGTACTTGATTAGCCTTCTCTGTATTATTATTTTATATACTCCTACATATCTCCTCTTAATCTTGCCCCTTAAAAACTAAAATGAAAAACTTCTTGAATGGCCCAGGGCCAGTGTAATAAGATTGCCTGGTACACACACAGATTTGGAACACTGGCTGGACAAATTTGTACTATAAACTTTGGAAACACTTCAAAGTGGCTACCTAAGATAGGGCTGGGTAAGGGCATGTCTAGACTAGGAAATTATTTAGAAATAACTTTTTCAAAATAATAACTCCCAAAATAATTTCAAAATAGCATATCCATACTATGAGGAAGCCTTGAAATTAGTCCGAAGCAGGCTCCCTTAATGTGGATGTGCTACCTCAACTTAGAGCCTCAGGAAACACTCGGAAGTAATTACTTTGAATTACTCTGGGGAGTAGTTATTTTGAAATAGCAGCAGTGGAGCATCCACAATAACACTATTTCGAAATAAGCGTTATTCCTCATGACAAGCAGGAGTTACTATTTTGAAATAACCAGCCCCTCTTATTTCAAAATAATAGGCTTGGCAATGTAGACACTTCGCTTGTTATTTTGAAATAAGGGGAGTTATTTCACAATAACTCCCTAGTGTAGACCAGGGCTAACAGAGTTGGCTCTTTGATACCGGCTTCACTAATCTAGTCTTTTTAAGCTCTTCTCATATGAAATCCCCCAATAACAATCTAATAATTTGTAGCGCCCTTCTCTGGACCATTTCTTCTTCACTCATTTCTGAGATAAGATGACCAAAACTGAATGCAATATGCAAAATGAAGACAATATCTTTGAATTATATAGTGGTATCTTTTCTCTACCCTTTGTAAAACACAGTAACATCTTACTTGCTTTTTTAACTACTGTTACATGCTAAGCATATTATCTTCAATGAGTTTTTCGTACTGATGCCTGGATCTTTTGCTGAGCGGTTATATTGAATTTGGAACCCACCACTGCTTCTTTGAATGTGCTTTACCTTGCACTTATCTACACTGGATTTCATCTACTACTGTGCTAACCAGTTTTCTATGACAGTTAAGCTTTTACAGAATCAAGCAAAATTCTTCCCAGACCCGTAATTTTGTACTGAGTATAGTTTGCCATCCCACTAACAGTCTAGCAGAGGTTGACTAACATTATACACTACTTATTTTACTACTGATTGCTCCATACTGATGTAGCTGTTTAGCCATACTTTTCTATGCTGTTTAAATCTGTTTTTTAATCTATAACAGGCCTTTGCCTCTTATCCTGCATGCATCAAGTTTCCTCAAACAGCTCTGGAGAGAGACTCTCCATCAGAAGGTTTAGGTAAAACTAATTAATTTGTCAAGAGAAAAGATGGGTTAGGTATTATCTTTTACTGGCTACTTCGGTTGGTGAAAGAAATGAGATTTCGAGGTACACAAAGCTCACCTTGTTTTCAGCAATATTTCCATTAGCTGCTATTTTGAGAGAGTTCCAGTTGGTTAAAGAGGCAAATTACTCTTAAAGAAGTCATGTTAGTTTTTGTCTGTTAGCTTAGACTTGATTATTTTACTTCTAAAACCTCACCCAGTGCTGCAAGTAGCTGTTTACATATAACCCTTGATGGGATCCCATGTGGGCATAGGGGGTCCAACTATGCAGAATTACTTGTGGAATTAGATCCCATGTTTTTTCATGTTAATGCAGTGATGCTCATTGATCTATAATTGTTAGGATCACAATTAACCTCTTTAAAAAAGGACACGCAAATTTGTTTTTATGGACGAGAGATTAGGGCCGATCAACATTTTTTATCTAAACTGTTTTTCAATGAAAAATTGTGTTTTTAATTAAACTATTTTTATGACAATTGTCTGCTTTCCATAAAAATAGTAATGGTTTGCAGGAAAACAACATAAAAGGATTTAGAATGGCACCATAGTACCTCATGATGATGTGGTTCAGGGGCCATAGTTCTATTCTCATTTCTGAACTGGGCTTTCTGGCCAGACTATAGCTCCCAGTGAGCCACCTAATCAAGGACTCCCATAGCATATCATCTCTATTAATTAAAATGAGTGGTGCATTATGGGAAATATGATCCAGACAGAAAGTTTGAATAGAAACGTTATCCAGTTTGGCTAAAATATTTTGCTGAAAGATGGAAACTTTTGGGGTAGGGGAGAGAAGATCTTCTTTTCTGGCCAGATTTAATATTTGTAGATTCTTCATTCTTAGTTCCTTTAGAATGCTCTGATGAATGCCATCCAGTGCAGTATTGTATCAATCCTAATGAAGATTCACTGTTATACAGTCCCACTCCCTAACCCATAGAATTCCAATCAAATCTGCTACTAGTTTTTCCCACAATACTTCTATTTTTGACCTTGTTTTACCTTCTCTACAAATGAACAGGGATCCTGGGATAACTATTACTAGTGACCAGTATTTTTGCAAGTGTGAACAGAAAAATTAAGCAAAAAACAACCTGTAAAATTAAAATAGAAAACCATTTAGTAGTGGTAACTATCCTGTGGGACTGGACTTAGCCCCCCACTCCAGGTGTTGTAACCTGGAGATAGCAGGACAAAAGCTGCCAGATACATGTAAGGTGGGCTTACTCTGCAGTTCTCTCCCCTATCCTCCACACTTTCCAGGCCTCCCAAGTAAAATGAAATACAATGAAATTCCCCCCCCCCCCCCCCAAGTTGTAAAAATAATAATTTCACAGGACTCTAATTGTTCTTTCTTCCTTTGTGGTGAAAACTAATATAAATGCAATATTTGGTTTCCCTGCAGTTTCCTTATGAGCTCTTTGATGCTCATTTAGACAGGCACAGACATGGGCAAAAATGTTTTTAAACATGGCTGGTTTTGTACAGTGCTTGGTCACACTATTTTTAAAAGCTGTTTAACAATATTTTTTCAACTGTTGCCATCTGCCTCTTTGGTAATACAAATGAAGACCGTCATTTTTCTGTTTTGCACTCTGATGATCTATGTAGGAACCAACACCACTGTCAGCATACAACTTTGCTGGTGAAACTAAAATACTGCATTACAAAAAAAAATTCCCTCACTCAAGTTTTGTGTCATAGTACCACCTCTTGCCATGCTCCCAAAGATATCAAAAGTATGTTTTGACTAACCATGCTTAACTGTGAGTAACACACAGGAATGTATTTTAAAGCAAGATACACCTGGACTTGTTTGTTCAAGAATAAGCTATTCCAAGTAGCAATTCTCCACATATTTGCTGTGATGTTCATCCAAACTGGTATTCTGTTACTTCTCTGACATTTCTCAATATTCTGACTTTTACTGAGATACAGTTTTGCCAAACATCCCTCTTTACTATACAGTACTTTACTTTTATTACCTGAATTTTGTATATGCAGAGTCCACCTCCTGGCACTCAAATTCCATGTGTACAAAACTATTCTCACATTTACCTGGCTCTTATCTTTCCTGTCTATTTGTGGGGTTTGTATAGTATCTAAGCACTCACAGCAAGAAACTGTGGTATTTCATTTATTTGCACTATGTGTAAGAAATGCTATGCTTTCGGTCATATTTTTTTCATGTGTGTCTTGATGTATCCTCGTGTAAGATGTGCATATTATTGTGTACCTCAGCTTTGATTGAAGGTTATTTCTACTGTACTTCTAATATACCTAGCAGGTTTTAATGTGTACCCTGTTTATTTCTCATTAGCTGCCATCATACTCACCTCATTTAAATAATCCTTTAAAATCTTGCTAACTTTGTGCTGGCAGTCTTTTTCCCTTTTGATAAAGAGGAAATTATCCATTTCCCCCAAGGACTAATGTACATATCCTATTCTCAACCTTATTTTCTCATTCACACATTGAAACACTGATTCCACATTGTAACAGTTCAGAAAATAGAATAAGCATTTCAAAGAAAACTAATGTAGAGGTCCAGGATTTAAACTACTTGGGCTCACTGACAGGGGGAGGGGGGCAACTGACCCAGGGCTTGGCAATTCGAGAGGACCTGGGCCACCCGGCCACCACTACTGCAGCACCATGCAGCGTGCTCCAGGAGGCTTAGAGCTGCCCATTGCACTCCGGGCTTGGCGAAAAGAAGGTGCTGCAATCTGCGGTGGAACTGAGGGCAGAACTGCTGCTCCCCTGGAATTATTGATTGTATTTCCAATGATAAGGTTCAATTATTTATGACAAATATGATTTTTTCCTAGAGTTAGCATGAGTAGACAGTGCAATTTTATCTGCATATTGGGGGGGAAAGAGTAAGAATTATATACTAATGATGGTCAAACTGAAAATATTTTTTTCAACACAGACTGAAAAAAAATCAGAGTGCCAGAAGCAAGTAGAGACCATAGGAGTAACACTGTATCCTCTTATATAACATAAGGTAAAAATTCTCCATATTAACGAGTAACTGGTCACTAAGTTTTTACAGCTGATCATTTGAAGAAAATGTCCATCTTGCTTCTCTAGAAGTTAGTCTTTTGTCTAAACCTTCAAGGCAAATTTGGAACTCAGACATGCAGTTCACTATTACATACTTGCCTGATCAAGAATGAGATTTTTGATTTCATAGCATTGAGAACTTGGAATTATCACTTGATGGTACAATGAACACTAGTCAGAACCTGACCACAGGTAGAAATTCCTAGCACTAACTCTGCTTTGTGTATTTGGTTCTACTTTTTTAATAGGTGAGGTATAGTTTACAGTTTCTGAAGCTGTAAGATGCACTGGTTTACCAAACTGAAGTAAAGCTTGAACATGTATGATTGCAATTTGGAAGGTGAGGATTTTCAAATGGAACAGCTGATAAACAATTTATATTTCCTCACACTATCAAAACCAAGTTATTTATAGTCACTTGTAGTGTTACAAAGTTTCCCATATTATGCTGGCAATAATATTTATTCTGGTTCAATATTAATGGACTGATTTGATAGTACAGCTACATCATTTATTTGGGGTGACTAATAAATCAGGACAAATATCTTACTGCAGTAAGAACTGATTTTAGCTGAGAAGGTGGTACTTAGAAAAAGTCAACAAATGCAGCAATTAACAATAAATATACTCTTTATTTTTTAGTACATGAGACATTCTCCTATTGGTGCCACACACAGTTAAAAGCTACCTGAATCATCTTGTGAACATACTACAGGTTGAAACTCTAAACTGGCACCAGGGAATCCTGGCAGAGGGCCAAAGGCAGGAGCCCTGGCACAGGATCCGGAGCTGCATTGGGGCTAGGAGCCCCCAGCAGCAGGGCAGTGGCAAGGGAGGGAGCCGTCAGCCGTCAGGAGGAGCAGGCTGGGGGGCAGAAATAACCTCTCCTGGTCTAGCAAAATCCCTCCTTCCGCACGAGTCAGGTTCCAAGGGTGCCGGACCAGGGAGGTCCAACCTGTCTTACCATGATTTTCATGTTTCATGAAAACTTATCTACCTGTATATTTCTTATAGAACTTTCTTCTGGTGGAGGAAATGCTGAATTTGAGCTGGCTCTGTAGAGATTTTTCCTGAATTAAAAAAAAAAATACCAAAGATCAGATGTAGGAGATTAATATCCAGCATGTTTATAAATTAGTGAGCCTCAAGGGTAGCATAAAGTAGTTTCATAAAATCTGGTTTTGTTTCAGCTTGGAAACAGTTAAGTCTGCAAAGGCATTTTCAAAAATACCTACACATATAGGGACATCTTAATTCCTAAACCAAGTTCCTGGCTTAATTAAGCAGGACTTCAGATCCCATTTCAACTACAAGCACTATTCTAAATTTAGTCACAATAGAAGCTGAAGTCACACAACTGTCCCTTATTCAGCAGAATCACAGGAGAGATTAATCCCCTATATCAAATAATACTGCAGAAGGATTTTCTTTATGCCTTTCTTGACACCACAATCATTAGTAACAAAAATGAATGGGCAACACAAAGGCAAGAATGGTATACATTCTTAAAAATGTCTAGCTGTAAAGTTTGCTAGTTAAACAGCCTTAGCCAGGAAACATCAATGTTATGCTAGAAGTTATTGAAAGACTACTTTAATTTTTGTGTAAGAGTCCTCTTAAAATGTATAGTGTTTTGCATTAAACCACTTAATGATTATCATGCTTGTATGCATTAAGAACAAATGAACTAAAACATTCAGTTCCAGTGGAAACTAGAAAAATTATTATGATTCACTTCCAACTGCTCTGGGGCAACAAGACAGACCACTGCCTGAATTCTGAATAGTTTATGACAGGGTGGGGAACCTACAGCCTGTGGGCCAGAGCCAGTCTGTGAGAATCAATGTGCCCCTCCACCATAAGGGCATGAGCTATGCTGTGGTTTGTGTGCCAGCTCCCTACTGTGGGGGAGAACACAGAGCCGATCCAGGCAAGATGGGGTTGGATCTGGTACCCAGACTCTGCGTGTTACATGGAAGTGCTCTGTGCAGGCACCCCTCATCGTTCCCATTGGCTGTACTATGGCCAATGGGAGCAGCATGGGTTGTGCCCTGCAGGTCTCTTCCCATTCCCACACTCCCCCACCCAAACCCTCCAGCCCACTTCTGCACCCTCTTCCATACCTCACACTCCTACTTCTCAAACTGCTCCTGTGCCCTACCTCCTGCTCAGATCCCACATCCCAAGCCTATTCCTGTACCCTAACTCCTGTCCAGACCCCACATCCCCAACCTGCTCCTCAGTAGTTCCCTCCCATATATTGAACGCTCATTTTTAGCCCTACCGAAAGCCTAGAGGTCCCCCACAAGATCTACTAGCCCCAGTTCCCATAGGATCTGGGGAGGAGCTTAAGGGAAGTGAAGTGAATCTTTTTTTTCTGGTCCTCATTTGTGGCCCCGACTGATTTTTCTGTGGCTCATTGGTCCCTCACCCCAAAAAGGTTCCCCAGCCCTGGTTTGTGACATTTTGCACCAATATTCTGCAATTCATTTCAGCTTTGGAAAACTTATGAATATTTAATCAGTAATAAGTTAGACCATCTTTGCCCACCTTACAAACAAGACTTAAGAGTTCTACAGAACAAGTGCTCTCAAACTATGACAAACTGCTAGAAAATAATCACTGTTTATGGAAAATGACCTGAAAATACTGTTCCATAGGCAGTTGGAACCTTTCACTAACCAATATAGACAATGAATGAAAAAAAACCCTCACCACATTTCTTTCTTACCATAGTATACAAAGCCATGTGTACAGAAACCGTCGTCTTCTATTTATTCAGATTCATTTTCTATACTGAACACAAACAAATACAAGTTAATACAATGAATAGGTGGTATTCCAACCCCACCCATGACCATTTTCTTGGAATTTTTTGTTTTAAGAACAGACCTAGACACTGCGGAATCACTTCTAGGTGCAGCACCAACTCAAGCCAGCAAATGTATAGCAATTATAATAAATTTTGTAGCTCTATAATTATATCTGGACAGGAACCTCCCCTGAACTCTAATAAGTAGCAAAAGAGGGTGGGTGAGATTCTGTGGCCTGCAATGTGCAGAAGGTCAGGCTACTAAGTAATTATGGCCCCTTCTATCCATAAAGTCTATGCATGTGAAGACTGCTCATACCTATTATCAAAACACCAATTTTTCTACAAAGATTCTGTCCTTGCAGAATTGTGGAGGGAAAAGGTACATAACCGTGTCCCAAAACCTTTTCAGCAAGAGTTCTTGTATGCCTTTTTTGACACCACATTCACTGTGGGAGATAGTGATTGGGTAACACAAAGGCAAATATTTAAATCTGTAAAGTGATCATTTCATTTCTCAGTGCAAAAACTAGCTTAGCCACATATAAACAAGGGATCACCTTCAAAAAAAGAACGATTAGTGGACATGTTAAGTTGCGATTAATTAGCTAATCCAGTAGCCAATGGAATTTCCATCCACTACTTGATTAGTTGATAAAGGGAGGGCACTTACTAAACTGCAGAGCCACAGCAGGGGTAGCAAGAGCCCCAAGGCTCTTTTACTACCTTTAAACTGCAGAGCCACAGCAGTCCTGGCTGGTGCCAGCTTTGGGACTGCTGCGACTCTGCCTCCTCTACCCACCTCCCACACTGCAGACACAGTGATGGGAGGAACCAGCTTTTTAAGCTGTCTCCCCCCAGCACCAGTGTCCTTCACCTCTCCTCCACCCCACCCCCCGCTGCCTCTGACAGAGGGGGGGGGGGGGAAGCAAGTAGTTGACACAGCTACCCAATAAGCATCCCTTACCATCCCTATTGATTAGTTAAGTAAATTTTTTTGAATTATCTACAAGTGTCAGATATTCCATTAAAAATAACCATACCATTCACAAACTGTCATACCAATCTCTTGCAAAGTGAGACATGTCAAACGTAATGTGCGCCAATGGGTACTGTCTGTATCTGAAAAACAGGAGAAAAGCAATAAAAATATGATTTGTCTAAACAGATTACTTTAAGTAGTGTGATTCTAGTTTTGTATATAAATATTGACCTCAAAATAACTTGTGGTACATGTCCCCAAATGCAGCCCAGGAGCACGCAGTGCAACTCAGAAGAGCTGAATGTACAGAGATGGTTTCTATGCCTAAAGGCTGTTGTAGATTACATGGGCTGCCACTAGCTTCACAAGGCGCTTTTGGCAGCCAGTGATTATGCAGAGGACCCAGCCACTCTCCAAACGCACCTCAGGGTGGAAACTGCTCTACAGCACAGAAAGGATTCCTCCCTCCCAACTGTGTGACTGCCTGTGGCTGGCCATGCTGATTTTAAGGCTGCGCTGTGCCGTTAAAATACCCCCCCCCCCCCCAAGCATGTTAGCGCGAGTCCTGCCTGTGTCAAACAGGACGCCACTGCAGAGAGCGAACATGAGCAATAGCTTCGTCCCCTCGTTGGGATTTACACACAGGTGAGGGTGGAGGGAGGCAGGGGTGGGTCCTCCCCCGGACCCCAACTTCGTTAGCTACGCACGTGTGCGCGCAACACCGGCCGAACCGCCCCCGGGCCACATCCCGCCCCCGGCAGCTCTACCCGGACCCGTCCGAGCGCCCACCCGCCACAACCGCATGCGCCTCGGATACTCTCGCGCCTCGGGAAGGGGCGGGGCCAGGCAGTCACAGCGTAGTCGAGCGGGCGCGAACCCCGGGCAACGTCCTTTCTTAACGGCCGCCTCGCGCCAGGCGCGGTCTCGCCAGGGCCACAGCGGACTGGGTAGCGCGCGAGCCGGACGCACAGAGCGTTGCGTGTTGGGGGGAAGGAGGCTCCTGCCCAGCCAGAGGCGCTCCTGCGGCACGTGGCACTGCAGACTGACCCGCCTACCCGCCCCGGCCGCTATGGGCCCGGCACGCGAGCCACGGGCCTTGTGGCTCTGGCCGGGCCTACTCACCATGAGGCTGTTGCTGCTCCCAAAACAACTGGCCCAGAGGCCGAGCAGCAAACCCCCCGCCATGTCCGCCCGCTTGCTCCAGAGCAAGAGAGAGAGAGAGAGAGCGAGCTCCGCCCCTGCTCCTATCCCAGCATGCCCCGAGCTGGACAAACCACTCTAGCCCTAAATGGGGAGGGGCGGGTTGTACCAACTCCTCATGGGGGGGGTGAAATGTACCAATTCCTCACGCATTCCGGCAAGCGGGGGGAGGGGGTTTATACCAAGCACGCAGGGAGGGGGAGTACTAGAGAGGTAGCTGTGTTAGTCTGATCTTGCTAAAGCAAAAGGAAAAACGATGCAGCACTTTAAAGACTAACAAGATGGTTTAATAGGTGATGAGCTTTCCCTGGGCCAGACCCACTTCCTCAGCTCATATTCAGGAAGAGAATTGGCAGGACCATGTATACCAAAGGAATTCTCTTTTTTCACTGTATCCCTTTGGTCCTGCCAATTCTCTTCCAGAATATGATCTGAGGAAGTGGGTCTGGCCCACGAAAGCTCATCACCTGTTAAACCATCTTGTTAGTCTTTAAAGTGCTGCATCGTTTTTCCTTTTGTTTTAGGGAGGGGGAGCAGAATGTACCAGCTTCTCACTCCGGCCCGGAGCAAAGTGGTGTGCGGGTGGGGGGAGAGGGTGTGTCGTGGGGTGGAGTGAAGGTTGCGGAACTCACAGGAAACGCTCCTAGTGCCAGTGGATCACAAGCACCATGAAGAAGGCACAGTCATTACTAGGATAAACCTAAAACACAACAAATAGTCTGTAGCTGTTTATAGACGGGCATCATCTGAAGAAGTGGGTTGTGCCCACGAAAGCTCATGATGCCATCTACATGTTTTGTTAGTCTATAAAGTGCTACCAGACCATTTGTTGTTTTTTAAGTTTATCCTGTACAGACTAACTTGGCTACCCCCTAAAGCTTCCAAGTCATTACTAGGCTCACCCAGCGCCCCAGCGTGTGCCCACCACCCAGAGACTGGTGCACCAATCCCCCGGCCGCTGGCACCAGACTGGAGCAGTTACATAACCCCAGCAGCACAGCCCAAGTTACAAAGATGCTATTCCGCGTTATACTTAGAAGGCACCTTTATGCCATTGTAACTGCACCCCCCACCAAGGATTGTGTCAGTGTAACCATGTCAGTACAAAAACTGCACGTGTCCAACTCAGAAATAGTCCAAGGCTCTAACCTGCAGTAAGCTCCATCTCCCACTACCGCACCAGGCAGACATAGAGTCCTCCTGGGATGAGCTCATTGCTGAATCAGGAGTTTAAAGCACTAAAGAACCTCACCCTCAGTGATGCAGGTCATGGGTTATTTCTGCCCAGCTTCATTCAGGACCTGGGTGTTGTGATCCATCTTTGCGATACCATCATCACCAGCAGGAGGGCTGCTGCCCACAGAGACTCTAATCCTGCTACTTAAAGTATCCAGGCAAGGCTTTCCAATTGTAGGCTTTGCGTGTGCGTTATCGTCACCTGCAGACAGATGTAGAGGTCCAAATGTTTAGGGCCACAAAAATTCCCTTAATGGACAAGTTTTGTACAGCTTTGTGACATACAAATTATTTAATGAGGAACAAGACAATCCATATACATACAAATAAACTGCAGTCAGAGACCCATGCTCTGGGGATATGGTGGGGCACAGGCAAATCCTCCGCCCTGGGAGAAAGGGACCATGGAAACCTTACCAGTTCTTCTGTTCATCCTGGTTGCCAGAAATCAGCAAATAGGAAGTGGCTGCGGACAGGGACTCCTATCTTGGCTTGAAATCTCAAAATCCCACAAGCTCTCAGACCAACCAGATATCAAAGGAGGGCTGGAAATCTCTCAGGACTCAACCCAATAGTCTGTAAATTAGAGAGATTTGAACTGGTTTTATTGGAAAACCCTGTGTACATTGGTGCTAGTCCCTATCTAGAGAGTGTCAGTGATCTGAATGAGTTTATCATGAGACTAGCTAGTGTTGTTAACATTCATTTTGAGGGAAATAAGAGATTTTATAATGTTTACACTCATTCAATGTTTCTATTAATTCTGAACACGGTTTATCAAACAAAGGGTTTACCTCCACTGTTGTGTTAGCTCAAGGTAGAATCCGAGTGTTGCCCCTTTCTTGACACCCATACACACAGACACAAAAGTCTCTGGTTCAAGGGAAGTGGCGCTTTAAGCAGAAGGTAGCTGCCAGGCTCCACTGATAATGCAGCTACTCCAGGGTACATCTTCACTACAAACACTCACCAGCACAGCTGCAACACTGCAGCCAGGTTGCTGTAATGCAGGCACTTACTACAGGGCAGAAGGGATTCTTCTGTTAATGTAAAATCCCCCCTTGAGAGACAGAAGCTAGGTCAATGAAAGAATTCTTCCACTGACCTAACTGAATCTATAGTGAGGGTTAAGTCAATCTAACTATGTCAGGGCATGAGATTTTTTTTCAGTCTGAGCAATATAGCTGGGTGGATCTAAGTTTTAGGTATGTAGACTAATGTGCTGCTAATACAAATGCTCAGTGCTAATAAAACACTCACACTGTGCAGCTCAGGTATTGTTTTGCAGTGTAAGCACTCCAACTCAAGCTAGAATAACTTGGGAGGAGTTAATCTTAGTGTAGATAATTCAAGTTTGCACTGCAGTGAAGACTCATGCTCAGTACTTGGTCCACTGAACTATTTGTTCCTCACAAGCACAAAATAACTTCTACTCAGGATAGCAATACATCTTGAGCATGCATTTTGTAGTTATTATAAAAAACACTGGTTAAATAAAAAACATATACATTATTGGGTCAACAGCACAGCACATGAAAAACCAGGACTGTCCCCGTTAAACCAAGATGTATAATCACATTAGCTCTAGTTCAGAAATGGCTTTTCTGCTGTAGAATTTATCTACTCTGAAGTCTCTCTTTTGTGAGCTTATAAACTTTGCAGATGACCAGTTCAAGCAATGACTCATTTCACAGAAACCCTGAGTATTAATTAATAATTATTATTATTAAACATTTCTATATATCTTCACTTGTTTACATTGTGCTGTGCAAAAGAGTGACAACATGATCTCTGCACAAGGACTTATGGACCTGATTAAAGTCAGCAATGTGCCATGTGGGCATATGGTTGGTAGGGTGACCAGCTGTCCCGTTTTCTACTGGAAAGCCTGGTTGAAAAGGGACCCTGCTGACTCTGGTCAGCATCACTGACCAGGCCATTAAAAGTCCAATCAGTGGTGCTGCAGGGCTAAGTCAGGCTAGTCCCCCAAGATCCTGTCACTGCACTACACTGGAGAACCATCCAGCAGGCTCAGCTCCTGTACGGGGGGCCATAGGGCTCTGTGCACTGCCCTCACTCTAAGCACTGCCTCTGCATTTCCATTGGCCGGGAACAACGGACTGGCCAGGAGAAGCTGGGGGAGGTATTGCCTGTGGGTGAAAGTAGTGCACAGAGTCCTGTAGCCCTTCCACCATGCCGAAGCACCAGACCTGCTGGATGCTTCCAGGGCACAGCACAGAGCCAGAACAAGCAGGGATCCTGCCTTAGCCTTGTTGCACAACTAGCCGGGTAGCTGGGAACCATCCAAAGTAAGCCTGCACCCCAATTCTGAGGCCCAGCTCCCTGCCCCACCGCTGGCCCCCCCCCAACCCAAAGCTCCCTCCTGCACCCCAAGCGCCTCATCCCTGGCCCCACCACAGAGCCAGCATCCCAGCCCAGAGCCCTCATCCCTTCCCACACACCAATCTCCTGCTTCAATCCACAGCCCCCTCCCACATTTCAAATCCCGTGGTCCCAACCCCCAGTCTGGATCCCCCTCCTGCACCCTGAATCCTCATTTCTGGCCTATCCCAGAGCCTGCAATCCCAATTAAAGCCCTTACTCCCTTTCATACCCCAACCACCTATCCCAGCACAGCGAAAGTGAGTGAGGGTGGGAGAGAGCAAGCCACCAAGAGAGGATGTAGTGAACGGGGGGGGGGGGGTAGGGTCTCAGGGAAGTGGTGAGGAAGGGGAACTAAGATGTTTGGTTTTGTGCTATTAGAAATTTGGAAACCCTAAGGATCAGCCAATGCAGAACAGTTTGCAGGTGGTCTAAGTTAGATATGATATGAAACAGGGACAGTAAACTCAGGTGAGCAGGAAGGAGGATCTCACAAATACACACAAAACTCGAGTAATGAGATTGCTTGTTTTCACTAATAAAACAATATAAGCAAATAATGTTATGACTGGGCAAAGCAAGAGGTCCATTTCTAATTAGGCACCAAAATATGTGGCTTAGCTTTTCTTAAGAATTACCATATTTGGTGCTGCGTTCTCTTCAAGATCTGTCCATAAGCATCCCAAAGGGAGTTGAGGGATACATTACAACACTTTTGATAATCTGTCCCTTATTTAGATACCTAAATGGGAGTTGAGCTGTTTTGAAAAAATCTAGCTGAAGATGTGGTAGCTGAACATTTATATTATCCTGAGCTCCATGACTATCTGAGCCCCTTGGGGAAAAGAAAGTATTACAAATAACCACACAGCATATGTTTGTGCATAGCACCTTCTGAAATAACAGCATATGCTCAGCTGAAGGAAATATCAGTTCTATTCTTTGCCTTTCTATAAAGCACTTGTTGCCTAAAGGTGAAATGGTGGTTGTTTTTAGACTAACACCTCTGCATGGTTGGAAAGATTTTGTTTGTTTAATTAAAAAGAACTTGCTTACCCCTTTAAGGTCTAGTGAGGTTAGATCTGTTCTATAAAAAGTGTTCTTCTGAACTGGTGTTTGATTTTAATGTTAGTTCTCAACTAGGGAAGATTCAGGAGAGACAGGATTTTTTTAACCAAACTATCTGTCTAGGTTCTCCTGAGTTAGGAAAGTTTCTTACTAGAGGAAGAGCCACAGTTTGGCTTTTTCCCTCCATGTTGGTATTTTTCTCTTCTGCATTGGCCTTTTATTTTGGTAATTGTTGGGATCTTTTCAGGCACATTGTAAATGTCCTTTCTCTAGGAGTGAAATCTCTTTAACAGAGAGTTTCCCACAAGCTAACACATAAAGAACCTTTCACACTACTTAATCCTATTTAGGCCTTTGTAGATATCCACAGATGCAGACTTCAGCTCTAGAAAGAACTGCATAGTGTCCCATGGCCATGGTGCTCCTTTGCCCTCCTATTTTACTTATATTATCAAAGTATAAACATTTTCGAGTCAGCAGGTTTACTTTTTTCCAGAGATAAAATAGGTTCAAATTGTATTACTTTAACATAGATGTACCCGAGTGGCCAAGGAGAATGATGTGGCCCTATCTCTGCCTTTACCCTTCCTCTTGAATATCAATGCTGTAAAAGCAGTTTATATTCTTCACTCCCCGCAGTAGTGATTTAGAAGGAAGAGCAAGACCTTCAATCATTGTTTTATAAGACTATACTCAGTTAAAACTCTTCTAAGTTATAGCAAATATCCTGTTTTGTTCCATTACGTCTGGGTGTTTCCTTATTTCTGAGTTGTAGGATCCATGAGTTCTAACACTGACATAAATTGCAAGCCAATTTAACTACCATAGGTAACACTGAGTAGCAGAATGTGTATGAAAGCAAAAAAGGTAAATGGTAAAAATGTGGAGCCAGGAATGCTAAAGCACTAATACAGATTTTAGCATGTATTCTTCAGGCAAGGTCCTTTATGCTAGTTCTTTGGTGTTCCTTGCAGACAGAGCTTGCAGGGTCAGCCATTTAACTTCCTTGCTTTCACTTCCTCATGCAAAGTTGACTTAACATGTAGTTAGATATTATGGTGATGTTGCTGTACGAAACCTTAACACAGAATGATAGCTAATATCTCACACCAGTAGTGTGAGTAGTAATTGAAATGTTTTATAATGTGCTTTGAAAACTAAGTCCAGTAAGCCCTTGGTGCAGTATTACTGTTAACTTTGCTGTCTTGAGTTGTTTTAAACTCTTTCAAGGTGAGGACTTCCTGTAGTGACGTCACTGAAAAGAGATCAGGCACCAAATGAATGGATTATTATTGCTAATCCACTGTATTTCAAAGCTGGTTTCAATTTTTGTTAAAAACCCACCAGATGTCAGTATAAGGCTAACAATTCCAAGGAATAGGGAATGGTGCACACTGCCAAATTACTAATGGCTCTTGGGAACATAGGAATGACCATACAGTACTAGACCAGACTCAGGTCGATCTAGTCCAGAATCCTGTCTCTGACAGTGGACAACACCAAGTGCTCCAGAGGGAGATGTACCAACCCAGCAGTAGGCAAATGTGAGATCATCTCTCTCTCCCTACCCCCATTAACTTTCATCCTGGTCTCTAATAGATAGAGGTTGATGTAAACCCTGAAGTATGAGGTTTAATATTCCTTCCAAAATGTATTAGCATCAGCTATAATAAATATGAATATTGTTAATATCCTAATAAATGTTCAACATCTGTGAGCAGGCACTGGAGCGTGTGAGCAGAGCGGCTGGCTCTGAGCAAGCACTGAGGCACATGCGCAGAGCGGCCAGCAGTGAGCAGGCACTGGAGTGCGTGCACAGAGTGGCAAGGCAGTGAGCAGTCCGGGCCCGCGGCTCTGAACTAGCAAGAGCCGCATTTCTTTAAGCAAAGAGCCACATGCGGCTTAAGAGCCCTAGGTTGGCTACCCCTGCCTTAGATCATTCTCATTATCTTTGTCTGAAACCCTTTTAGTTCTGAAATAACTATTCTGAGATGGCATGTTCAATACCGCACACAATATTCCAGAAGAGGCTGCAACATTGATTGATTAGAACATTCTCTGGATTAGCGACAAGTTTATGCTCCAATACATCTGTTAGTCTACAAGATGCCACAGGACTCCTTGTTGCTTTTGCAGATCCAGGCTAACATGGCTACCCCTCTGATACTATTCTCTGGATTATTCATCATCCCATTTATTGTGCATTTGAATACTGTGACCAGAGTTCCAGGGGAGCCAACTGAGGTTATTCAATTAGGGCCAAACTGCAAAGAATGGAGGAGCCAGTCCTCAAAGATGGAGCTATTCCAATACTTAGATTTACCAAGCCAGCATAAAATATCTTCTATAACACCTTACTGGTTACCTGGAAACCAACAATTCAGGTCCCTTGATGTAACCCAGCCTTAGACCTCCACCCATACAACCCAAGTCAAATACAGGAGGATCACTAAAGATCTTATTCATTATATAAGAAATTTCTACCAATCCCAAAGGGTCGGACAGATTACCTCCCACCTTAATGAATATTTCAGATCTTATCCAAATACATGCTTACAGACAATTCTTATTCACTAAACTAAACTGTATTAACAAAGAAAAGAGAGTGTATTGGTTAAAAGATCAATATATATACAGACCTGGGTACATTTCTGAGATCAGATCCATAGTAGGGAGTTCATTTACAATTTAGTCCATAATTATAGTCCAGTGTCCAACATTATAGTCAGGGTGTCCCAGCTTAGGACTAGGCTCTCACTACTTATGGTTTAGGCTTCCCCTGCATGAAACATTAAGCAGATCTGAGATAAAAAGGATCAGGTTCAAAGGGTCTTTTATACAGTCTTCTAGCGCTTCTTGGTCATTCAGTCCAGCGCAAATCATGGAGACTTCCAAATAGACCTGTCCCCCAAGCTTCACTGGTAATTAGTCATATGGATTAACATAAAACAATTTCCTTCTACTATTCACAAACGATTTGTTATACACTTCAGAGAGAGAAGAGATTAATACAGTTTAGACAGAAACAACCCCCCCCTTAATTACATTGTTAACCTATGACAATGTATATGTAAATAAAACACATACACAAACATTATGTCCCTAAAGGTTGAATTTAGGTTATTTATCCTGCAGAATGGTTATCTTTTTCTTGCCATGTGTCATAAATACATATTTGCTTTTTTGACAAAAGTGTACATTAAGGATTGAGCAGAGCTCTTCACTGAGCTGTCTACAATGATGCCTTGGTCCCTTTTCAGAGGTGATGCATTTAATTAAGAACCCTGTAAGGTATATGAATAATTTAAATGTTTCCCGCTAATGTGTACTACTTTGCAGTGATTGATATTGAATTTCATTACTCATTCAGCTAGCTTATTTAGGCCTCTGAGTTCCTCACAATTCTTTCTGTTCTTGACTAACCAAAACATCTTCATACTAAAAGAGCAAATTAGCAGTGGAATTGTACATGGAGAAATATTATTAAATGTGTCAGTGTTTGATGTCAAGAGCATACCAGCTCTCAGTACAATATGATTCTCCTTTCAGCCTTTTCCTCAGCTACTTCATAGCTCAAGCCTGCAACTTGTGGACTCTACTTTCAGCCTGCTTGCTCAGGTTTACAATTTTTGTCATTTTATCACTCTTCCACCTTTTCTTTCATTACAGACAAGGCAGTGGACTTGTGCACTGTTTGCACTGACTAGGTCACTGGTTGAGCTTGCAAAGAAAAGAACAGTTCTTTTCCCCCGCAATTTTGAAACCACTAATTTGCTCTTTCATTTGTAATGTCCCAGGGACTTTGTTGTCTTGTCCATAAGCCCTTTGGTAATGAGCCTGAAGTTTGGCAACTAAATCTATTGTTAGTAATGGTAATACTCATGGCCAGATTTTGAGAGGATGAGCAACACTCAGGTCACATTTATTTTGGTTTAGGACAATGGATTTCAGTGTCAAACTTCAGGAACCCAAGTTTGAATATTTTGGCCCTAATACACTTGCATTTATGAATATAAATAAACAACATACCGAGTAACATTCTATAGAATATTGAAAAGAATGACAGTAGAAAAATCGATGTGGGAATTAGTGCAACAAATCTCCCCATTAACATGTATCTCCCGCTGTTCTCAAGTAACTAGAAAATTGAACTTGGTTCATATGAACAGCATGTTAGTCACTGGCTTGGAATGTCAGCAATTCTGTTTAAGATTGAATTTCTGACTGTCAACTGCTCTGTGGGAGAAACAGCTGAAGTTGCCCTAGCTTTGGTTAACTATAATGTGACTTATGCAAGAGCAACACTTTTGTCCCTGGTATGGCTCTTTATTACATATATATTACTTCTGTCTGGAAAATGTTGCTCTACAACACACACACACACACGTTACCTTCATAAATTGCTTACTTGTTGCACACAAACTCAGTCAAAGGCTGGCACAGATTAAACAATTTTTTTTTGTATTTTGAAATTATTTGAGATACCTCCAGTATCCCAGAAAAACTCCGCCCCATCCAGGGAACGTGTCTGCTCTTCTGTTTTTTTTTTGCAGAAGAGTAGACGTGCTCTTTTGGAAGCCCTGTCTTCCTCCTCCCACAAGGAAGAAGGGCTCTTCCGAAAGAGGGTTTTTTCCGAAATTTGGCCAAGTGTAGATGGGCCAAATTTCGGAAAAACCTCTTCCAAAAAAACTATTCGGACAATTTGTGTACCTTTTTCAGATAAAGCCCCGTAGTATAGACATAGCCTGTGTGATTGGGCACCATAATGACAGGTGGATTTTAATGTTAATAAATGCAAAGTATTGCACCTGGAAAAATATAATCCCAACTACACATGCAAAAATGATGTGGGTATAAATTAGCTGCTACCAGTCAAAAAAGAGAAATTGGAATAATTGTGGATAGTTCCCTGGATGCATCTGCTCAACACATCTGCTCATGGTAAGACAGAAAGTATCATATTGCCTCTACATAAAGTCATAGTATGCCCACATCTTGAATATTACATGCATGTCTAGTCACCCTATCTAAAAGAAAGATGTATTGGATTTGGAAAAGGTACAGAAAAGGGTAAGGAACACCTTCCATATGAAGAGAGATTAAAAAGACTGAGACTTTTCATCTTTAAAAAGGAAAGATTAAAGGGTGGGGGATATGCTAAAGGTGTAGAAAATTATGAATGGTATGGAAAAACTGAATAAGGAAATGTTATTTACTCAGTCACCAATATAACACAAGAAAATAACCAATGAAATTTATAGATAGCAATTTGAAAATAAACAAAAGAAATTTCTTCACGGTCAACCTGTGGAAGTCTTTGCCAGGGAATGGTAGAAAGGCCCAAACCATAACCGAGTTCCAATAAGAACAAAATAAGTTCAAGAACTGATAGGTCTATCAATTGATGCTAGCCAGGATGAGCAGAGACTGTGTCCCTATCCTTTGTTTGCCAGAAGCTGGGAAAGGACTACAGAGGTTGGATCACTTGATTATTGCCTCTTCTGTTCATTCCTTCTGAAGCACCAAGTATTGGCCACTGTTGGAAGACAGTATCCTGGGCTAGATGGACCATTGGTCTGACTCAGTATGGGCATTCTGACATTCTTATATAGAACTCAGATGTATCTGCCCCCTGTTGTAAACCACTAGACCCCATTCACCTCCCAGAGCTGAGATAGAGCCCAGGAGTCCTGACTCTGTGTGTCTCTCTGCAGTTAGTATTGAAGTAAGAATATACATTAACACTTTAAGCATAACCAGTGTCCCTTAAGTGACTTGCTACAAGATGTCAGAATGTGTTGGTATTAGAGCTGAATGGATCTAACCTAATATTTATTCTTGTATCTAGGAACTAGCTACAGTGCTCCTGTCAGCTAATTGCAAAGTTACCTGCCCCCCCCCCCAAAAAAATTGAGTTTTCAAGAACCTTAGTAGTCCCTGGAAAGAGGTGATGTTTGTGTGTGGGAGGGTGGACAGGACTGGTCCTCCTTGCCACTGATTTGGTGCTTGGTTTGTACTGAGCATTCTCAGTAACACTGCTGAAGCCACTGTCTTTACTTTGCTCCCTCCCCCATGCCTTTTTTCTGCCCCCTACCCAACTATCAGTGTATGCACAGGTCACCTCCTCCCCAAAATCTGAAATGGAGCTCCTGGAGGTTAGGGCAATGTCATTCCCTGTCAGGGTGGCAGGGAAACTGGTGCAAGCCAGGATGCAACAATAGCTATCAATCAGCACCTCCTGTGGGACCTCCTGCCAGGTCTGAAAGCCAGGGTCTGGGTGGATGGGGTCTGGCAGCTGTGGCTTGCAGAAAAAAATGGATCAATCAGCTGCAGATGCAGGAGAAGGCTCAGTCCAGGTGCAAACCAATCAGGACTCTTTCTGAGTTGCAGCTTTTTTGGGCTACAAAAACCTAAGACATTTCCTGTTATTTTTAAAATCTCGCCCCAACAGAGCCTCAAAAAATCTGGCACTTGTGCATATTTGGAGTTTGGCTTTCAAGCCGAATTTGTTTCCCTACTCGGTTCTTTTTTCTTCACTTGGGTTAGGAATTGCTCTCCCTCCTGCCTTGTGGAGGTTGGCAGGATTAAAGGAAGGCAATCAACAGTTGTTCACCTTTCTTCAGGGAGAGGTCTGTGCTCTTAGTTCCCTGGTAAGTCTGGAAGCTGACACTAACATTCTGTCCCTTTCAAATGAAAGCCAGAAAGGTGGTGGTGGAAGGAGGGAAAGAGTTAGTATTTTTCTTCCTGCCCGTGTGATCAGGAGAGGACATCTGTATGCTCAGATACCACTGAGTCTTGCAGACAATTACTGCATGTTCTGTAATTAGTACTCTTCTAGCTTAGAAGTAGACCCTACTCAGCTTGCAGAGCAATTAATGCACTCATCAGCATTCCATCTGTTGGTTTAGTACAGCTTTGAAAGGTTGTCATGTTTTCCTAAGCAGTCACTGCACTATCAGGCTACGTCTACACTTCAGGCTTTTTGCGCAAGAACGGCCGTTCTTGTGCAAAAATGCGGAGTGTCTACACTGCACGTGTGTTCTTGTGTAAGTAAATTTACAGTAAGGCGCCGGTACAGAGGGCTTCTTGTGCAAAAGTTATTCCTCTCCCCACAAGGAATAAGCCCTCTTGCGCAAGAGCTCTTGCACAAAAAAGCCAGTATAGACGGGAACAGGGGTTTCTTGCGCAAGAAACCCCTATGGCTAAAATGGCCATCAGAGCTTTCTTTCGTAAGAGAGCGTCCACACTGCCATGGACGCTCTTGCACAAAAGCACATCTCTTGCGCAAAAGCACATGGCAGTGTGGACGTGCTCTTGCACAAGACCTTTTGCGCAAGAACTCTTGTGCAAAACAGTTCTTGTGCAAAAAGCCTGCAGTGTAGACGTAGCCTCAGGGTTTTACAACTTATTGCAAAGTGTGTCTAAGCTATTGTAATTATGAAAGCGCTGTATATGTCCAAATAATATTATATTATAATTTGATTTTTCTGTAGGTAGTGAGGGCAAGAGACAGGGAATATGGTATTAGTTAATTATTTAGAAAATAACTAGAGATGATGGGCAGACATTTAAAGCTTCCGTTTAAAGAAGAAGTCAATACTGTCGGCCTCCTAAATTGGCAAAATTAGTCTGGAAGTCTTGCAGCTCTCCTTTTCTGTGATGTTTTGGCATTTCCAATTCAAGTCCTAGTAGGGGGAACCAGGCATTGTTATGGCACGTGAAGATGGACAAATAAGGAAAAAGTTAAACTTATTTGAAATTCGGTCTGGTTTGACTTGAGTTTATTTTTGTTATCACAACTGTTTTCCTGCATCTTCCTTCCCTCCATGATAATCTTTACTGATCATTGATCCTCTGGGTGGTTTGATGCCATGGATCATTTCACAACACCACTCTACAGCAAGGGTTCTGCACCATACGTAAGATCCCTCAAGATTTTTGAAAACAATAAAAGTGTTAAGTAAATATCCATCACTGCATCTTGCAAGAGCCAAAATAATTATATGAAGCTGTGATAAAATGCTCATTAAATTGCCACTGGAAAATGTCTTGGCCTGACTGAGAGATAATCAGAGCTTCTCTTTCACTCTATGATTGCACATCCATTTTAATTAAGAAATTATAGATGAGAAGTTTCCTCCAGCCTGCAATAAGAAAAAACATCTATATTAATCTTCAATGTTTGTCCAATTCACAAGGAACAATTATGAACTATGAATTATGAATGATAAATTATACACCACAAAATTAATTTTTGTATTCTAATATCAATATGCACAATATTCTTGATCTATATATACATGCAAACTCCAAAGCTTCCCCCCAAGAAATGGGGAAGAGGAGGAGAGAAGTTCACATGTACTGGAAAAATTATTGGATTCTGTTGATAATATCTGTTGGTGATATTATCAGATTAAAATATGACCATAAAGATCACTATGGCAACCACTATTATATATTTACAACAAATCTTGTACAAAGTGTGTTAAATGAGATGTCTATGAAAAGCTTATAATTTGCTGGTTGTGATTATGCCATTTGTGTATCTGTACTGATGAGTACTGGCTATGTACTTGTATTTCAATGTTTGCTTCTGAGAAACACCAACAGGAGGCTTGGCCAATATATTGTGAAGGGTCAATTCAAGCTGAACAGCAGAACTTGACTGACAATGGGCTTTGGAAGGTGCCAATCCACATCTGATAACCCTTCGTGTGAACATTCAGACTAGCATAGGAGTAATGGCTTCTACCTGCAAAGAACTGAGTCATGCTTGGACAGGTGACTTGCCCATGTGACTCCACACACCATCTTGGGATATACTTTTCCACAGCAAGAACAATGGGATTCCCTCCACATGGCAGAAGATGTAAAAGGCCCTGGAAATTCCTCCATTTTGTCTTCAATCCTGCTTCTTACCTCTGGAGAATCTGTGCTACAAACTGAAGCTCTAACCAAAAGTCTGAATGACCCATCCAAGCTGCAGATGTACTCCAGAGACTTGACTTAAGCTAGCACTTTATTCCATCACTGCTACAAATCTGAACCAAGAACTTTGCAATGGTTGGATGTATTTGATTCCTTTAACAATTTCAACTCTTGTCCTTTTTCTCTTTCTCTCTGGTAAGGTGCAGTCTGGCTGCAGCATCCAAGTGACATCTGTGAATTGCTCTTTGTTGGATGTCTGGTCTAGCTTACCCTGGAAGAGATGGGACTATATGTAAACTAGCCATAGGGCCGAGTCACAAGAATAGGTGAATCACCAGCAGGCCTTGTGGCTGTTTGGTGGTGATGACTGGGGCGGAAAGCCCTGTCACACCCCATCAGGCTAGAAGGGGCTTTCTGAAGTTACTATATAATAATGACACTTGTACTCAACAGAGCTGCTCCATGTGTGTATTTATAATCCTACCTTAGTTGGGGGTGAAAAAGAAGTTATACTACTTCAGTTAACTCTCAAGCCAGCTCAGCTAAGGAATATTTTAAATTTTTTCCTCTTATACATCAGCCAAATTACACACTAATGTTCAATCATTTACACCTGTGCAAGTCCAGTGAAAACTGGATTACACAGATGTACTAAAGGCAGAATCTGGCTTGCAAAACCTTTATTACTGGTGATCATGTGCAAGCAGGAAGGAACTCAGCTTGCCTTTCAAATCCCAAATTGAGGTTTTTGGGCCTGCCATTTAGAAAAAGAAAATATGTACAATATTGTAATCTGAACTTATTTATATGAAAACAGCTGTGACAGGAAAACACAGAACTCCACAACACTTTAAAGTATTTTGGTAATATTTTGTGCTGTGTTGTGACTAGAATACCTTACTTTACATTGCCACTTTCCTGTACTGCACTGTGCTGGACCCGGGACCAATATTACATTACCTTTACACAATGTGCAGGTCACTTGAACTCCTTTAAACCAACATGGGGAATCCAAACCTATTATAATGTATTTCCAGTTTCCCACTGTTATGCGATCTGTCCTCTTGGCAGCTATGAATCCACTGCCTTCTTTTCCCGTACTCCAGAAGTCTGGCACAAGTGTAACTTGATGTTGTGTGCAAAAGAGCTATATGACATTGCTGTGAGAGTGGAGGGATTCCTTACAGAGGAGGCTGCTTGAAGTGTTATGTAAGCATGAGGGGTTTTTTTTACATTGGTATTTATGCCTTATTGAAACTGACATGTCAACTCGCAAGTAGGCACTTTGCCACTGCAGCAGATAGTCAGGAATGTAAGTAGCCAAGCGACTAGCTCAGCACAGGCATCAAACATGCTGAGGATCTAATTCCCAGGAAGCACGCTCACAATAGCTGTCCATCTGGAACTTCCTTGGCATATGGTTATGAGTGATGCATTATGTCATCATTCCTTGAACTTGCATTACCTTAAAAATAGGTCACCAAAATGTTTCTGAGCTAATGTAAAGTTTGGGATTTGGGGGCTCTGATGAATGATTGGCTCTTCACAGAGGAGAAGAGGTAACAGAGAGCACTATCATAAAATCGCCACATTGTTTGTCCCAGGAAAGGCCCTGACGGGGGGAAAAAAGATATAAAAGGAGGAACTGCATAAAGAGCAAATTTCAACTGAGTAGGTGGGAAAGATGAAGAGCTCTTTAATGCAGTATTGGTTGTTTCTTTTTTATTATTTACATTTATAGTTGGTAGTGCATAAAGGCACTATGAAGTCGAAGACTCATTGTGCCAGGTGCTGTAAAAATATATAGTAAATGATATCCCCGGTCCCCACCCAAGGAGCTTAACAGTATAAAAACACAAGATGTAACAGATGGACGAAACAAACAACCAGGCCATGAGGGGAGAGGGAGAAGGTGGGATCATGAAAATAGTAGCATAGGCCTAATTAGGGGAGACAACAGTCTCGCTGGGCTCCTGGGTTAGGTGTGGGGGTGCCAGCTCTGAGCTCCTGGAAGGGGTGGGGCCTTGGGTGGAAGGGGCATGGCCAGGGCCAGCCCTCAGCATCACCCAGATTGTGGTGTGCCCCTCCAGCTATCAGTGCTGCCTGTAGTGTGCCGCACTGTGCTCCTGTGGCAATTTAAAGGGCCAGGAGCCATTGGCCTTTTTGAATTGCCAAGCCCCAGGGCAGTTGCCTCCTCCCCACAAGCCCTGTGGTGGGCCTCTGCCTAGTTCTTAGCCTGTCAGGACGAGTGATCATAACTTGCCACCTACCCATTAGCAGATGACAGTTTTCTGTATTGATGAATTATAAGGCAGTCTTTACATTGTATGCAAAGGTAAAAAACCTGATTAATGTATAGCTGGTAGAAAGCTCTGATTTCAAAGGATTTTTTCTGTTTTCCTTAAACATGGTGAATATTACAGACATGTTTGAAATTTCAAACTACTAGTTGAACCTCTCTAGTCCGGCACTCTCTGGCCCAGCAATATCCATGGTCTGGCATGAATTTAGTTTGCTGGATGTCCACTTACCATGAGAGTGGCCAAGTTTCCCATGGTCTCATAAAGTTTGTTTACAGCCACCAGTCCTGACTCTCGGTGTTCTGTGCTGTTATTTGTCTCTAATTTATGCCTAGATGTCTTCTAAGAGCCCAGTAAGCAGTTGGTAATGCTGCTAGACAATACTGACTTCCCATAATTCAGCAAAATTTCTGGTTTGGCACCAGTCAAGTCACAAGGGTGCTGGACTAAAGAGGTTCAACCTGTATTTTTGTTGGATCTGTCGGCTTTATCAGAAATGGTTTAGGCTGCACAGGGCAGTTTTACCAATTCCAAACACTATAAAAGGAAAATACAGTAACCTTCTATGATCAAATGAGGGGCTAAATCATTCATCTCTCTCCTACCTCTCCAAAAGCTCTCACAGGGACATTAGATGCAGGAATGGTTTTTAAGAGAAACAGTAGGGTCATATTATATATAATTTTATTTATTTATTTTTCTTCTTATATTAGACAAAAAGAAAATATTTTCAAAAGTGAAATTGATCCAAGGTAATTTTTTTTAAATCCTTTATTTAGGGCCATTTAAATAGTTATGTAAGTTAAGCTCATTTGTTTGTGAGGGGAATTTGAAAGTGAGTGTCTAAGCAGGAAAAATATTGTCATTATTCACTTGTATTCTCCAGACCTTGTGTTGGAAAATAGCCAAATATTTACCCTGGCACCGTGCAACATGCATTCTGGACATTTCCCAAAGTCTAAGTTACTCCTGAATAAATGCTTTTAGATTCTTTGGAGATAACATCTCTTATTTTTTTTCATTTGTTGCAGGGTGCAAGCCAAGAAACACCCAGACTGTCAAAACTAAAGCATCTATTTAATATCCCATTTGTTTTAAAGTATAACTGTGAAATAGCATAGCCTGTTCCAAAGTGTTGTTGCTGCTTTATATTGATTTTTTTGCAGTAAGGACTAGAACTTCTAGTTAGGATGAGCTACATGTTGAACACATTTGGAAAGAGTCCCTGGCCCAAAGAATTTACAATCTAAAGGACTGATCCTGCAACAGGTTTGTATCGGTAAATCCTGCCACCCTCATGGCACCCCATATGAAATAACTGACTTCAGTGTGTTGGGACTGAAAGCCTTGTTTTTTTTTATATATTTGTATTTTAGGTTTGGTAAGATAGTAATGTAGTTTAATGATGTAGCAATAATATAGCAATATAAGGTGTATGTTAATACACATTTAATATTTCATTAAATTAAGTCCTTTTAGTTAAATGTCTATTTCTTTGTCCTAAAGTTTAGTGAGTTTAGTAAAAAGATAGTTTTTGATATTGTGTCTGTGTTAATGAGACTAAAAGGATGTTGAAGGCTGAGGCCTTAATTGCTTGATTTACAATGCCTCTTTGTCTTGCCAACGCAGATGTTGATGTTGCGCCACATAACCTTGAGAGCCCTTGTAACATTGCTTATGTGTGTGAAAAAGGGTATGAATGTGTCAAGATAAGGTGCAAAAGTTATTGCTCAGAACCAGATGGCCAAAGAGGGAGGTTGAGTGTGGGCAAAGACCAGACTACAGACGACCCGGCGTCAAAAATGTGTACCCATAATAAGGAGTGATTGGACTATTGGCAGAGTGGCAGATTGACGAGCCTTGAAGCGAAGCTGGCATGCCCAAAAGACGATTGATTACAGGATGAGCCTTCAAGAGATGTTTGGGAACGATTGACATCAACAAGATAACATTCCGGTCACAGGCTGACAGAGAGGAATCCATTGATTTCAACAGAGAAAAGGATTATAAAAGCAGGGTGCTTTGCTATGGAACTTTGGGTTCGTCTTGCTACCAACTCCAGAGGGGCATCGGATCGATCGACCGACAAAGGCCCTGCTCTCCCTCTGTGTTCAATCTAGCTGGCCACTAGACTGATACAGAATCTGGACTGGTAACTATAACATCGTCTGGCAGGACTGTGTGTGTGTATGGTGTTTGTGTGTGAATGATTGAAAAGCATATGCAACTGTTGTATTTTCAATAAATGCGGCGTACTGCCTTTTCCCCTATAAAAGATCTCGTGTGCTTCGTTTAAGCAGATAACAAGTGGAGCTACCTACATGTTTAAATTTAAACACATGCAAGTACACTAGCAAGACTGAGACCTAAGTGCCTTTCTATTTTACTATAGAAAGTAAATGAGAAGCAACACAATCAATATCATGTATATTAAAAACTACACCCCTACGCATGCATCCATTTAAACTTTTCACATTGTTGTAAAACAGCTTTCAAAAACTCAAAAAGCAAAATTGAAGTAGTTTAGGTAGAAGAGACCTGTTGCTGCAAAAATAAAAACACCTTACCGATGCAGAGTTTTAAAGTTATATGAAAATATAAAAACCCAAAAATTACATTGAGGTGTGATACATGCCTTTCCTGGACAGGATCTGGAATACAGCATAAGAGGATACCCCTAAGCAAGCCCAAACTAGCACATCAGGGACAATAGCTCAACACAGATACAAAACAGTTTCACATTTTAATAGAATCATATCCTACTCCAGCGGTTTTCAGCCAGGGATAGGTGTACCCCTCGGGGTATGCAGAGGACTTCTTCATCAGCTCATTTAGATATTTGCCTAGCTTCACAACAGGCAACATGAAAAGCACTAGCAAAATCATTACAAACTAAAATTTCATACCAACCATGACTGATTAATACTATTTTATATAGTATACACTGAAATGCAAGTACATTTTGTTACACCTTGGTTCGGTGATGTGGTGGGAGCCTCAAGGGTTAAAGCCGACTACCCAGTGAAAACTACTGGATGATGGTGAAACAAATGATCTTTATTAAGTGGAATGATTCTTTTATCAAAACCAACAATTAGCAAATGGCTTTTTAAACTAACAATTGCCCAATGCTTTTACAGGGTAGAAAACTTGAACACAACTATACCTAACTGATTACAATTCCTTGATTACAGTTCACTTATATTAAATCACTATCCCTAATTCGCCTAAGGCAGCGCAGCATACAAACGAAAAATACAAAAAACAAAGCCAATATAATGATAATAAAAACTTCGTCCACAGCCAGCCCCTTTATGGTTATTTTAGGTGCTGGTGGAGTTAGTCATAAATCTACCTTTACAACTTAACAACTCCTGGGTTACTATTTCTAACACTTATACTTGGCCTAAATACAACACCACTATACAACACAAGATTATACAATTTACACAGTGTGGTTAATAGAACTCAGTTACACTCTACAGAATTACACAATGAAATTAACACAATTCAACTATTAACTAAACCAATAACTAATATATTTCAATACTTACAAATCCAGCAACGATAACAACATAAGGATACACAAAAACTCGGAGCATGCTCAGGACTCGCGCACCCCTATCTTTGACTCGAAGGGTGGGGAGGCAGCCTCAGGGTGATCAATCCTTCAGCCGGGCAAAAAGACACGTGCCCTCAACACTCGGAACCTCCATCGAACAAAGGGGTTGAGGGTCTTTTATACAAAAATTCGATGTCTAATGCCATACTAGGGTCTGCATTTGGCAGGGTCTGATAGGCTGGTAATGAAGTAGTATGATAATACTGCCCTATAGGAGTTTTCGTGATGCATGCGTGATCCCCTCATGGACAGGACCAGATGGGGCATGGTCAGTGTGAAACAGTTGTGCTTTATTACCTTATGTTTATTTCCCTTGCCTCAAGGACCGGTCAAGCCACGGTCAAACGAGCCTTATCTGTTAATTACAGCTGGGCATTTTCTAGTCATGCTCACCTCCCTATTTTTCGGAGCCTGTGAGTCCCAGGATGCCTGTAAGGTTAAATTCCGTTCACAGAAAGCTGCATTGTGCTTCCCATGCTCCTCTGAGTATCTCACGGTCTGGGTTTCAGTGAGGGGCCTTGTGTGGCAGGATGGGCTATACGCGAAGGCCCCTCACTGAAAAAGCCTGCTCTACAACACATTTATATTCCAATGTATTTTTTTTAATAATTATATGGTAAAAATAAGAATTTAAGTAATTTTTCTGTAATAGTGTGCGTTGATACTTTTATAGTTTAGATCTAATTTTGTAAACAAGTAGTTTTTAAGTGAGATGAAACTTGGGGTAAGCAAGCCAAATCAAACTCTTGAAAGGTGTACAGTAGTCTAGAAACGTTAAGAACCACTGTCCCACTCCAACACACAGACCACTGACTATTTGGAACTCCTCGGTGTCTGATTTCATGAGGAGTGAGTGTGGATAAATAGCATACAATGCTGTATGTAAGTGCAAAAAACCCCAAACAAATAACCCACATATCCACATCAGCGTTAATGAAACAGAAACAAGAACTGTGTAGTGCAATCTGTAAAAGCCAGATCAGCCCTCTCCCCTGTTATACCTTCTGTGCCATCATATTCCATATTCTTTATGGAAATATGCTTGATATGAATATGCCATAACTGAGATATGCTTTATGCAAGATAATTCATGTCAGATATCATTGGAAAGGTTATGTTTTACTGAATGTAATTATCCAGTTTGTAGATCTGTATCATGTTTGTAGCTGAGGTTACAAATAGTGGCCTGTATATCTGTTTTACATATATGCTACTTTAGGTGACTTTCACTGCTAACACTTCGGGCTTGTCTAGACTACGCCGAAGTTCCCGAAAGTGGAGCTTTTGAAAGTGAAAGTAGTCAGGGCGTGTTTTTTTCAGCAACCCACCCCTTTTCAAAAAGCTGCGTAAACCTTATTTTTTGAGGAAGAGCGGCTTTTTGAAAAAGGGGAGAGGGTGCCAAAAAAATGAGTCCTGACTACTTTCACTTTCGAAAGTGAGATCGGAAGAAGATATGCAAATTCCCATGGAATTTGCATATCCTCTTCCGGAACTTCGGTGGTGTAGTCTAGACAAACAATGGAAAAGCCAGACAGAGCTGCTGGCCCATTCTGCAAGGACATTAAACTGTGAAAAGACGTGGTCATTCCATACTGCTACTGACTCATAGCTGCCGGGATGCTACAGAGTCACGTGACCTGGTCTAACCACCACCTGACACTAACTACCACCTTAGGATATGTCTACACTACCAAGTTTTGTCAACAAAAGTTATATTGAGACCTAAAAGTTGACAAAACATAAATGGCCGGAGGTTTTCACACTTGCTCCCTATGTTGTCAGATCATGTCCACACAAGGGACACCATCATCAATAGTGTGAGCCGTGCACGGTGGGTATTTGTCCCACGGTGCAGTGTTGTGGGACGGTGGAGCTGATCCCTGCACATCTTGGGATTCCCTCTGAGTTCTCTCACAGCTTCCTTAGCTGCTGGGAGTGGTATCATGAGTAGCTCTGTGAGCTCTCCATGTTGAGGAATGTCAAAGCAGCACAGCAGCCTATCCCCCTTCCCCTCCACAAAGTAGCAGCAGTCTGCCTTCCTGCTACAGGGCAGAAGAAGAGCATTCCAATGATTTGCTCTTTGTGTATTTCCCAAATGGAGCAGCTCACTCAGCTGTCAGATACTTTCCTAGAGCTTTGAAAGGGTAGGGAAGCATGCCTGCAGGGCAGCAAAGATCAAAACACTGAGCACAGTGATTGGAACAGGCATTGTGGGCTACTGGTGGAAGCCAGTACTGACAACAAAACAAACAGCAGTGTCTACACTGGCTCTTTGTCCACAATAAAGGGAAGGGAAAAGAAAAAAATCTCTCTCATAGGGGTGGAAGGTTTTTGTCACTGAAACTAGGCATTTTCCCTGACAAAAGTCACTCTGCAGTGTGTATACTATCACTGTTTTGTCACCAAAAGGCAGTTTTTTGTGACAAAACTTCCTGTCTTATTTAAATTCTATGTAAGACGGAGACGGAAACAAATGATTGTCTTCAATTTGTTCTCCTCTGCCTCCCTACTCAAAGAAACCTTACAAAAACTTGAAAACAAAAGGATTTGAACTGAAAGTATGGGGAGAAGAATTGCTGGACCTAAGCTTAGAAGAGGCACCTCTGTTCTGTGAAGAACGCTACCTGGAACCCTATAGAAGGTGAAAAACTACTATTTGTAACCAGTTGCTTTAATGAATCTAGCTTAGATTGTGTGAATTATATTATTTTCTTAGTAATCTGCTTTGTTCTCTTTGCTGCCTCTTTAACCACTTAAAAGCTACCTTTTTCATAGTTAATAAACTTATTTCTGGTTTAAAATGTAATCCAGGCTATGTAATTTCTAATGGGGTGGGGGAAGCTATACATATTTTCCTCCACATTGAGGGAGGAGATGATTTTCATATACCTTTGGGTTTGTACCCCAAGGGAACTGAATACTTGAGCATTGGGTTAAGTCCCTTAAACTGAATCTTCCCAGAGCTGATCTCAGTGTCTATTTCTGCAGCTGGCTGTGGCCCTGCTTATGTGCTTGGCTGGAAGAGGCTGGTGAGCCTAGCATAGAAACACGAGATAAAGGAGACCCAGGCTGGCAGAAAAAGCGGGTTCAAGGATACCTTTGGCATATCAGGTGCCATCCCAGGGGATCCAAACTGTCACACCCTCATCCTTCCCAATGAAAATATAAGCCTATCCAGGTTACTTTCTAGACTACATATTGACTAAATTACTGCAAACGCAAATGGGACCTGATCAGAGTGGGTTGAAACTTGTCCAGTTTTTAAAATCTGTTTTTTAACTCTTGGAGACCACATTAGCATCTGTGCACCTTATGGAAAGAGATTGTTATATTGCTAAGGGAATGGGTGGGAGTTATAGTTAGAGAAGTTTAATGAAAAAGATATAATTCTGTTAGAACATTATGTTAGATAATGTATTACTTTTTAAGATGCAGGACCATATTCACATCCCAGCTAGACTGCTGTCAATATTAGATAATTCCAATTAATTCAATTGAGATACGTTGTTACAAGCTTATGTCAATATTGCTTATCTGGACAACAAAAAAATCAACAGTTTTGTTAAAAGGAGACAGATTCAATGTGTTCTGTGAGCATCGTGGTATGCTATAGTAGAAGGCTGGATTAATTCAACTCAAAGAGCAGATGACTGGCCAGTTACATGACTCATATGGCTCTTTGCACAACAGGATTTCATGTTTTAGAACTAAAGGTCAAAATAACTCCAGAGCTGTGATATTAGGCAAAAAGTCAAGCCTGTCATAGCAAAGGGAGAGGAGTTTAGGAACGTGGGGGAAGGGGAATAAGGAAGAGGGAGGAAGGAAGAGGGTTAGATAAAATGAGAAATTGGCCACCTTTTATCCTCCTCTTAAAATGAACTAGGAAGAGAAGCCAACAGATGACAAAGTAACAGTAAGAAGGCAGCAGGATTGCTACTTGCTCCTAATGTTGCAGGATCATCCCAGTTTTACTTAGGCAGACAGGTCTTTCAACTGACCTAAACATTATTTGAGGCCCAGAAAACATCGCAGTGTTCCATCATGACGTGATGTTGTTTTTTCGTGATACACTCACATTGTGTCTTTGCATGGCTTTTTTATGCAATGTCACTGAATTCTGCCACAGCTTTACAAAAGCAAGTTTGTCCTGAGAAGCAAACTGGAAAAGGTGACCACTGTCTAAGAAACATTAAAGGCTCTCATGTTGCTCAACAAGGTACATTCTGGGGGTGCAACCTATGGGGCTCCAAAGAAATTCTAAGCATGGGAGATTAAAATGGGGAATCACCAGATATCACTTTGGCAATGTAGTCACTTTATATAGGTAATTAGTATAGTTTTTATGCACAATATTAAAAGGCAACAAGGTTACAACAGGGCCTTAATTTATAAATTAGGGTTGTGCTTTATGTTGCAACCTTGTTATAAATGAAAATATTTAATTCCTCATAGGTTTAATGAATACTAACCATGCATTCACACATCCAGAAAGGAGGAAGACTACATGTGCAATTTGTTGAGGCAAATGATGTATAATGTTGATTGTATAATCAAGTCATTTATTACATGTTGGGCTGATAATGATATTCACTGATTCATTGTTATGGTCTGAGGAATGTCAAACTATTGTCAGCAAATGGAGCTGACTGAGCACTTACAACATTCTTCTGCAGACTGATCATTTGTTATGCAGATAACCTAATAAACCAATATGTGGCCTTCATTTAAAAAAAAAATACCATAAGCTTTTATCAAATATTGAATTAAAAAGTCAATTATAAGAATTTAGATCTGGAATATGACCCACTTGGATCTTGATTCTAAATATTTACTTGCATTTTTTAAAATCAGTCAGTGGGATAAGAAACAAACAAAAACATTGTTAGTTCCATTATTTGTATAAGACCTTTCTTGTTTTGCATGGTGCTGAAATAGAAACTACATTCCACATAAAACATCAATGGTACCTTGCATGGCTTGCTATTTGTTAAACAGTGCCTCCCTCACCTACACCGCTAGCTTTAGCAGTGTATTTTCCCACTGCCTCTCTGCTGCTGGAGTCTTTCCCTTCTCTGTTGCCAAGTTTTACCCTCAGCACCATCCCTAGAGGGGTGTGGGGCCTGGGACCCTCCCTCCACTCCATGCCCTGTCCCTGCTCCACCTATTCCTGCCCCTGCTCCGCCTCTTCCCCCAAGCTGCTCCGCTGCTACCCCACTTCTTCCCATCCCCATTACAACCCTTCCCCTAAGTGTCCCCAAGTGTCCTAGGGCTTTATTGGGGATCCTGGCACACACAGTAGGCGTCAGGTCCCCTCACATTCACTGTGGTGGCGGGAAACAGAGCAACCCAGCGCCAGCCCACTGTGATCCCCAAACCCAGCTCCTGGCCACATCACTTCAGGGAGTAGAGTAGGCTGGGTCCAGGTCACTCTGCTTCCTGCTGCCATAGTGAAGCAGAGTGACCCAGCTGGGCGATGGTGTAGTGAAGTGGGCTAGGGCTGGGTTACTCCGCTTCCCATGGCTCCCGCCACCACTGGTGAGTGCAGGGACTGGTGAGCCCCTGCTGCCAGCACCAGCCTCCTGGTAGCCACCAGGTCTCCTGGCCCGGGGCCCAGGGTGGTTGCCCCAAACCATCCAATGGACGGGATGGTTCTGCTTATCCTGCTGCCTCTCCTTCTGCCAGAGTCTTTCACTGATGCATGTCTCTACCCATACCTATGTGCCATTACAAGAGATGTGTTGTGTAGACTTAGCATATGCATATGTGCAGGTATTATTTGTGTGATAAATTAATAAATACATTTTTGTTCACAGCACACACACAGAGAAGTTAGATACAAACCCAACTTATTCTTGGGGGAAGATTGCAGCATAATACTACTTTATTTCTTAGAATTCAGATAAACATGCAAGAACCCCCAAACAGAGAAGCACAAAGTAGGCTACTTCCTAAAACAGAAAAAACTAACTCCAACTTGCTCTAGGCTGTTTTTCTGCAGAGAGCTGTTAGTCCCTTATTGTGAGCTTTCCTACAGAGCCCCTTAGACTGCTAGCAGGACTAGGAAAACCCCTAGGATTTTAAAGTGACAACACACAATTCCACTAGTTTTCAACAGACCACATTTATAAGGTCCTGCTATTTATCTTGCAGCTTGGATTGTGTTACCTGCCCATTGACCACTAAATCAGCACCCTTTGAATTTATTCTAACATTACAAGCCTCCAAACAGCCAACATTTAAAAATAAAATACACATGCCAAATGTTTCTACCTTTTGTATTCAAATGTAGGAGTTTCTCCCCAAAAATTTGATTCAATCCAGCATTTGCTTCCAGCTTTGGAAGGAACTAAGAAAAGACTTTGAAACTGTAAATGTTTATGTCTTGAAAAGCTAGTTTAGGTCATTTATAGATGTTTTTATGGTTCCTTCATAACCCATTTGGACTCATGATATTTAAGGCACATGATATCCTGAACAGTGGAAGAGAGGGAAGGCTTACTCTCAATAAAACGTTTGAAAGCTCTAAACATTATAAAATAGTTTTTATATAACATCTGAGACATATCCATCATGGCAACTAAACAGGAATTAGTTACTATCCCCTTAAATAGTTTTTAGCCTTCTAGCCATGCTCACTGTTCTATGTTTCAGAAACCACCCCAACCAGTCAGATCAGCTGAAGGGTAGCTGTATATACATGCAGCTTTTCATGTTTGTGTATATTTAGTAAACATGTTCATATGGGGCCCAACTACATTCTTGTGGTTGATTTATGTTGTTTTGCTGTGTAAAGATCAATAGATGCAACAATTAGTAAAAAGGTTGTATTAGCACGTAACCAGTATGTCCTTCATCTCTCTCTCTTGTGGCTTTTACACTTGCGAGGAAATCAGTAATCCAAAATAGATCCCAATAAAGACTTTGTACCATACAACACCTTCATGTATTTCAGATCTATCTGATGAGAGAGGGAATGCATAGTAGTGTGGTGCGATATAAATATAGAATTCTGTGTTTCATTCCATTGCCTTCGCATTACACTCAATTAGAAAGAAAAAAAGACGGCGCTTGCGTAATTCTCATTGCACCAGACTGATCAAGACAAACCTGGCTCCCTTACCTGCACAGGTTAGTGGTAGGGGGTCCTCACACCTTTCTTCTACAACGCAATCTCCTCACTCAACATCACAGCAGCATTGAGTGGTGGGCCTATTTATAATTCATTCAGAGGACTGATATTAGTGTATTTTTAAAAATTAGAACTACTGTATTTACAAACTTTGATGCTGTTTTTAATAACCACATGTTCCAGTATATCCTATGACTGTGACATTGACCAAAATGGACTGTGAATTTGGTAGGGCCCTAATTATAAATGATGATCTTGAATAATATAATATTTTACTTATTTTAAAGAAATACCTTTCTACATTACCATCCTTTCCTATCAAGCAAAAGAATTTGGTCAGAAATAAGAAAAGAGGAATACGATTTGCTTACACATAAATAAATAAGTGAATAATCTAAAATATTATCAGGCATCAGGATGACATTGTTTTCAGGCAATGGTTTTTCAAATTCTATCTAGGCACAAACTGTGTTTTAAAAAAGTTAACTGATAATGCTCCAGACCATGCAACTCAAAGGATTAGTGAAAATCAATAAGTAATTACCTATATGATTTAGAATCCAAAATCCACATTCTCAGAGATGTATACAGGGATGAGAAAGGAACAACAATAAGATGGAGGATTGCAGGCGATTTTTTACCTTACTCACAACTGGAAGAGATAAAGTAAGCAGGGAAACCATTGCATATTGAAATAAAGGTACGTCAGCGAAAAGGGAAACCAGAGCAGGGATATTTTACCAGGCCCCAGGCATGTTTTCCTTATCAGTCATTTTGCATCTTTAACTACAACAGTGAGTCTCAAAGGGTGTTCCGAGGACCACTAGTGACTATCTTGAAGGTGGGCCATCGGCTTGGGACTCAGCGCATCCCCTGATTTGGGGAGCCCACTCTGCGGCTTCAGCTTTGTGCACACACGCACACACAACACAGACACAAGGCTAGAGTGCCAGTGCTGGCTCCCTGCTGTGGGGAAGGAGGGGGAGCCCTGAGTCTGGTAGGCCGGATTCAGCTTATGAAGAAGGGAGGAAGCGACTCCACACACTGCCGCTCCCCCTCCTTCCAGCTGGGAGAACAGCAATGCAGGAAACAGCTCACCTAGAGGCTTTCCCTTCTGTTCCCATTGGCCAGAAGCCAGAAAAGTGATCCCCTAAACCCCTCATGACAGACCCCCCCATCACCCTCTCACACACACCCTTCCACAAAGAGCCTGCATCCCTACTTTGCTCCTGCATCCTCCCTTCTGACCAGACCCCCACCCTTAGCCCATTTCTGCACCCAACCTCCCAGCCAGATCCCCCACCCTGAGCGCACTCCTTCACCCTCCTCCCATCCAGACCCCCACCCTCAGTCTGCTCCTGCACCCTCCTTCCCATGCAGATCTTGCATCCTTACTAGGGATGTAATAGTGTAGTTGATTAACCAATTAACTGATAAGGAAAAGCTTATAGGTTAATGCTATAGACTACATGCATTTCCCTTCTCCTCCTCCGGCCAATACATTTTTTAGAGGCTGGCCAGCAGCCCAGCTCACTCCTGGCTTGCAACGGGTCTGGGACCTACCCCGCTGCAGCTCTGCATTTAAAGTGTATTAGGAGCTGGGCAGGCAGACAGCCTTGCTCATGTTGGGTCCAGGACCTACCCCCGCTGTGGCTCTACATTTGAAGTGCATTAGGAGCTGCATGGACTTGCAGCCAAGCTCAGTCCCAGCTTGCGCTGGGTCTGGGAGCTCAGACGTCCCCTGCTGCCACCCCGGAAGCCAGTCCACGAGGGGAGCTGGATTTTAAACTGGCTCCCACCGCAGACCAGCTCCCATCTGGCACCCCACGCTGCTGCCTCTGATAAAGAGGCAGCAGTGCGGAGTGGCAGAGGGCTCCTCAAGAGTGAGGCTGGAGCACACTGGCTGCCATCTGTGCCCCTGGGGACTATAGAATAGTCAAATAATCGATAAGAATTCATGAGGTTACTCGACTATTCAATTAACCGATATTTAACATATCTAATCCCTACCCCCTCCTGCACCCATTTTGTCATCATAGGTGGTTGGCTGGTGGTCCACAGAAAGATTTATATTGAGGTGGGTGGGCCATGGGCCAAAAAATGTGAGAACCACTGATCTGCAAATAACTTCAAAACCCTGTTTAGTAGGCTATGGCTAGATCTACTAGAAACTTCAGATGGTATAATAATCTTAGTTGGGAGTATGTTTTTCATATAATCTTTAAAACATCTAAACATCCTAGTATAGACACAGTTGTACTATCAAAAAGTGCTTTTGCCAGTAAAGCTTCTTATGCTCATGGAACAAACTTTTCCAGTGTAAGCTGCATCCCAACTATAAAGAATTGTCAGTATAACTAGACCAGTATATCCATTGTGATGAACCCTTTTTAATGTAGATTAGCCATATTTTGGAGGTGTTTTACTCTCTGTGCAGTTTGGTATTGGACCTAATAAAATCAATAGGATGAATTCAATGTTCTGGTTTTAAAATCCTGACAGCATTTGCAGGGTAGTCAAACTGCTAGTGATCAAAGGCAATTTAACCACTATTGCCTCTAACCCTCCTTTGAGCTGGTTTGGTCTACAATAAGGCTTCAACAGTTGCTAACACGCAGGGAGCAACACGAATGGGAAATTTGTGTAAAAGTCAAGTGTAGAGGGTGCCCATGTATGATGCACCCAGAGTAGCAGATCTGAAAAAAACAAGTATAACTAGAGGAAAAATATACCACAAGATCATATGAAAAATGGAACATGGGGAACTAATCTATTGCATAGTTCCAGGAATGGACACAAGCATTTTCCCTTCCAAAAATTCAAAACACACAAGAGAATTCTCTGGTTAAAAATAATTCAAACCTTATTATACAAATAATTCAAACCTAATTCATTCAGCCTAAATTAGAAGTGTAAATACATGGAAAAGTCCATTTCTGGAGTTTGCAATCCAATGCATTTAATGATCACTAATAATTCCCACACAATAATAATTTAAAATCTCATTTTAGGGAAAATATTACGGTACAAAATCAAGATGATTGAATTTTCCACCATTTGATTAATCTTCTAAAAGCATCTGACTGTACTTCAGAGCTGCAGATTTATAAAAATAAGCCCTTAGAGCAATTGATTGTTTATCTGTTAGAATAACTTTCTGTAACCACCCTTGACAACTGACCAACCAAAAAGTCTTCTACTTGTTTAATACTTATAGTTGCTTGGTTACATCTTAAATAAGCAATTATTTTTTTAAAGTTGTCATTTTATTAAACAGTTCTCACTAATCCACCCTTGACAGAAGTTTCCTTCATTAAGAACAGCCTCTTTAAACCACCTAATTTAAATGTTCTTATCTTTCAATATGAGTTCTTTACTAATCAACAGCACTGGATGATTATCTAAAAAATTCAGTTACAATTTGCTCAAATAAATTGAATTCACTCTGGCTGTGTTCATGTTTCTTTTGTGTTTGCATTCCATAAACATTCCAGCTATCTAGTTTATTGGCAAGAATGCTTGCAGAAATACCACATTTTATGTAAATATCTGACACTTCAAATATTCCCCATAAAAAACTAAATCTGAGAGAAAGAAAGAAAGACTCATGTAGTTTGTGATCAGACATATACCATGTCACTTCTGTATCCAATCAGAACTAAGCAACATTTCAAATACTTGCAATACTGAATACTTGCAAAGTACTCAGAAATACACAACAGACCATGAAATAGTCATAGAAATTATTTAGTAACATGTTCCAAATTGCCAATGCATGTGAGTAAATCATACATTATTCACAATTAATTAATATAAAGTGGCTATATACATCAAAGTATATGAAATAAATTAACTCAGCTCCACGAATTTTTTTTCCATGACAGCTTTCTTTGCTTATAGTGATATTGGACCAAATAATCAAATAATTCAAAATGTGTTTTAAATTATGTCTGAATTTATAAAGAGGAACCCCCAGTAAAGGAATATTAAAAGGCATAATAAAGCACAAGTCTTGAATATAATGACATGCACAACAATGTTCCTGTAATCTTTTCCATCTCTGTGTGGATTTTTTCCATCCATGTGCAGAATAAATTTTATGTGTACCAAGGCATGTGCAAATGTGCACCACCAACAGAAACTTAAAATCTAGCTATGGGCATGAGTTGGGCAGCATTTGAATCTCTCCTGAGCAGTCACACAAGGAACTTATAAGGAACACTGGTGCACACTAAAGAAGACAATGCAACCACCATCACAATTTTTCCCTGTAAATTTTTACTGCAAGCTTTGCTGTGAGGTTTTTAAAGGGTAATATTGTTAGATCAATGTAGGGTCATAATATCAAAGCAGACCTTATATTTACAAAAACTAACATAATTGGAAATGTTCCTATTTTTAAAAACATTCCAATTTAAACAGGATTTATTTGGGATTTAAATATTCCAATGTAGTGAATCTAATCATGAGCGGCACAAAGCTCCCAAAACTCGCATCTGCTTTGATGGGTTAGTATTTGCAATCAACAAGAACCAAAGACTGAATAGTCTATTCCCATTGTCTGAGCTGGATAAAAGGTGAAAAACAAACAACATTAATGGAAAAAAGTGTGTTAGACTCTTTAAATTCCAGTAATGTCATTAATTTAAGAGGACATGAATAATGAAGGCAAGGAAGACTGTTATAATCACAGAAGTTTATATATATATAAATACTTACCAGCATTGATATAAAACAAAATACAAACTATGGACAATGAAAGAATTAAAAAAGTGATGAGGTAAGCACTGCACAAGTCAAAGCATGAACATTCTTGCAGCTGTATAATAGATTCTACTGGATGTAAGTAACTGGATGGGGCTTCTGCTAAGAATCAATCTTTATCCTTTAATTTGGTGTTTTAACCTTTTTTTTCCATTTGTGGTTCCCTACAAATTTTGAATGGAAGTGCAGACTCTTTTGAAAACCTTGGACATAGTCTGTGCACCCCTGGGGTCTGCAGACCACAGGTTGAAAAGCATTGTTCTTGCTCACTCAAGATGAGTTCGGTGCCGGAGGCAGCGATTTCACCGGGGAAACCCAGGTTTTTGCCTTTGCCTTCTCGGATGAGGTAGAGGGACGACCTTTGCCCATACTTCTTGGGTTGTCTGTGTTTTTCTTTATGAGTGGCAAGTTGTCTCGCAAAGGTTGAAGTGACTTGTCATATAGATAGGTCTTTAGCCTTTCGGCACAGCCTCACTGTGCTCTAGCAGTAAGGTTTGAGGAGTGTGAGCAGTTCTGCATCATATGTGCCTCTCCAAGGCACTTTATGCAGGAGACATGTCCATCTGAGCCTGGCATGGCCTCTCTGCAGGAGTCACAGCGCTTAAAGCCTGGAGAACCAGGCACGGGGAAGGAACAGGGAATCTTTTTTTGAGGAAAAAGATTTTTTTTTTAAAAGAGCGGGTGGGGTAGGAATTAAAAAATTGGAAGTGAGGAAAAACAGAGGAAATTTAACGGATATTTATGTTGTTGTAGATGAAGAGAGGGTGAGTCAACGGAGCTCTGTTTGCTGCCGAGGACGGTAAAGAAGGAACTGAAGACCCGCACCACACGTGCACCTAACAGACACCAAAGACATGAGGAAATGCTGTGGCGCATACGTGGTGTGGCAGAACTCTGCTAGAAAAATCTCCAGTCACCAGTGCGAGAATGCACCAGCACTCTGAGTGGAGCACCCACGGAGACATCACTCGAAGAAGAACTAAAAATTTTTAAATGGTACAGGGTAGTGATGTCATCAAAGTGTTTTAAACATAAAGAGCCCGTGGCTTGGCTTGGCGCTAGTTATATACTGTTAGGTACATGTGACCTACAATTGCACATAGTGATCTCTGTCTCCCTCTCATAGCTGGCTTGCACAGGGGGTTGAGCCTGAATCAGATATTGAGCTAGTAGCCCTGGCTCATTCAGCTCAGATAATAGAGGTTCATGCTTTTAGATCCAGAGGTACCAGATTCACTCCACTTTCCTGACTACTTATGCAGGGTCACTGTATTACATAGGAATAAGTTTGCTCTTGAAAAGAGAATTGCAGGATTGAGCCATATGTGCCCAAAGAAATGTGAACAAGATGAGGAGACATGACAAATTTTATAATTTTCAGGCTGAATTTTCTAAAGCACCTTCATGAGTTAGGCACATAGGCCTGGTTGGTACAGGTCCCATTGACTTTCAGTGGGACTTGTACTCCTGACTCACTTTTGTTTATTTTTTAGATAAACAAGAGATTTTAAAGTTAAGCTTAAAATTCATTGCTGAAATCTAACCAGTAACATTTCTTGTCCTGTTGTTTAGAGCATCTGTTTCTTGTACTTCAGACCATATACTGCAGTTACCATAACACTTGAATCTTGGAACATTAGCTATAAACAATTAAGCTTCTTATTAGCTAGATAGCTCTGAAAATAGAACTTCCTTATGTCCTTATTGGTATTCACAAAAACATTAAAATGAATCCCACTTCTATTTTTCTGTGATGCTCAGGGGTGAAAGTAGAGGCCAGGACTTACTGGTGTACCCTGCACTGGGCCTGGCGTCCTTAGCAAGGATGGGCGGGCTGGTCCGGCGGCTGGCTCTTACCAGTACACCACACCAGCTCACACTGGCCAACTTTTACCTCTGACTATGTTTCTCTCTTGGAATGGGCAAACAGTATAACAACCTGGAAGAATAAAGGATCACACAGACTATTATACAATGAGGGTGTGTCGACACAGAAGTGTTGTTTTGGAATAATGGCTGTTATTCCGAAATAACAATGCGAATGTTTACACAGCAGTTCCATTATTTTGAAATAAATTCAAAATAATGGATAGCTTATTCTGACTTCTGTAAACCTCATTCCATGAGGAATAATGTCTATTCCAAAACAGCTATGTTGGTGGACGCTCCACTGCTGCTATTTCAAAATAACTCCACCCCAGGGCAATTCAAAGTAATTACTCCCCAGTGCTTCCTGGGGCTCTAAATTGAGTTAGCATGTCCACATTAGGGAAGCCTGCCTTGGACTAATTTTGAAGCTTCCCTGTAGTGAAGACGTGCTATTTCAAAATAGCTATTTAGGAGTATTTCTTCTGGAATAGCTTATTTTGAAATAAGCGTGCAGTGTAGACGTACCCTGAGTTTTAAAGTGGAAGGTATAACACTGCTATAAGGGGTGTGCCATGTACAATGGCTATTCAGTTTGAAGCTGTATCTACACTTTCCTTTTTGATGGTTATTTAATGTGGGGGTTTAATTGCACTTATTTTATAGAAATGCTCTGTCTCTCTTCTGTGGAGATGAGGAAGACATTAAAATTAGCTCTAAACACATAGCTAAGCAGTTGTGGGAGAAGAACGGCATAGTAGATTCATAGAATCATAGGACTGGAAGGATCCTTAAGAGGTAATCAAGGCAAGTCTGCTGCACTCACAGCAAGACCAAGCAACATATGGAGTCTTATAGACCATCCCTGACAGGTTTTATCTAATCTGCTCTTAAATATCTTCAATTATGGAGATTTTATGACCTCCCTAGGCAATTTATTCCAGTGCTTAACCATCCTGATAGTTAGGAAGTTTTTCCTAATGTCCAACCTAAACCTCCCATACTTCAATTTAAGCTTCTTGTCCTATCATCAGAGGTTAAAGAGAATAATTTTCTTCCCTCCTCCTTGTAACAACCTTATCATGTCCCCTGTCAGTATTCTCTTTCCCAGACTAAACAAACCCAGTTCTTTCAGTCTTCCCTCACGGCTCATATTTTCTAGATCTGTAATAATTTTTGTTGCTCTTCCCTGGACCTTGTCCAATTTATCCACATCTTTCCTGGAATATGGCGCCCATAACTGGACACAATACTTCAGTTGACACCTAATAAGTGCAGAGTAGCATGGAAGAATTACTTCTAGTGTCTTGCTTACAATACTCTCGCTAACACATCCCAAAATGACGTTTGCTTTGTTTGTAACAGTATAACACTGATGACTCATATTTAGTTTATAATCCTTTATGATTCCCAGATCCCTTTTAGAAGTATTCCTTTTTAGGCCATCATTTTTCCATTTTGTACATGTGCAACCGATTGTTCCTTTCTAAGTGGAGTATTTTGCATTTGTCCTTATTGAATTTCATTCTTTTTATCACAGACCCTTTCTCCAGTTTGTTCAGATCATTTTGAATTTTAATCCTGTCCTACAAAGAACTTGCAACTCACCTCAGTTTGGTATCATCTGCAAACTTTAGAAGTGAGCTGTCTATGCCATTATCTAAATCATTGATGAAGATGTTGAACAGACACAGAATTGACCCTAGCAGATCCCCTACATACTTGTGTTGTTTATTTATATTCATCCTTTGTAATTTGACCTAGTTTCAACTTTTTGTAGATTTATTTTTTATTTTAGGTCATTCAAGATCTCCTGGTTAAGCCAGGGTGGTCTCTTGCCATACTTCCCACCTTTCCTATTCAGTGCAATAGTTTGCTCTTGTGTTCTTAATAATGTCTTGTTGAAAAACTGCCAACTGTTTTCAGTTTTTTCCCCCTCTACACTTGCTTCCCATGGGATCTTACCTACCAGATCCCTGAGTCTGCCTTCTTGATATTCATTGTCTTCATTTTACTGTTTTCTCTCCTACCGTTTCTTAGAATCATAATTTCTATTATTTCATGAGCACTTGCACCCAAACTGCCTTGCACTTTCAAATTCTCAACCAGATCCTCCCTATTTTTCAAAATCAAATCTAAAGGAACCTCTCCTCTTGTAGCACTCTACATCTTCTGGAATAAAAAATTGTGTCCAATACATTCCACAAACTTGTTGGATAATCTGTGCCCTGCTGTGTTATTTTCTCATCAGATGTCTGGGTAGTTGAAATCCCTTCTCATTGCAAAGTCTTGTGGGATGAATAATTTTGTTCATAGTTTAAAAAAAGTGTCATCCATCTCTTTTTCCTAGTTAGATGGTCTATAGTTGACCCTTATCATGATATCACCCTTTTATCTTTACCCAGAGACTTTCAACAAGTCTGTCTCCTATTTCCATCTCAACCTCAGTCCACATGTATGCATTTTTAATATATAAGGGAACACCTCATCACTTTTTTTCCATGCCTGAACTTCCTGAGCAAGCTGTACCCTTCTATAGAAATAAGATTGGGGAACCAAAGACTTTTCTGATATTAAGGAATACAATCATTTTAATTTATTATTATTAATTATTTTTAAACAAGCTCTTCTATAAATTAGCTAAATAGCAATGGAAAGTTTAGATTAATTAAAAGAACTAAAAAGCTCCTTTGATTCTTTTATCTCTCCTGGGTGCATTAGAAGGCCTTTTTTCTTCTCCATTAAAATTTCTACCTGTCCACAAGAAATTACTTGATGCTAGTTATGTATGAAGTTGTAGGTGTAGGGAATAAAAAGGTAGATATATGAAGTAATGGTACAGGTTGGACCTCCCTTATCCAGCACCGTTGGGACCTGACCCGTCCCAAATGAGAGAATTTGCCAGCTATGGGGAAGTCCCCTTCCACCGGCCTCCCAGGATGCTCCCCCTCCCTGCAGTTGGCTCCGCTCCGGCCCCACTACAACTGGGCTCCAGCCTGCAGGGCTTGGACCTGGGCTCTGGCCTGCTGGGGCTACCTGGGGATGGAGCTCCCCAGTCGCTGTGGCCCCGCTTCTCCTCCGCCTAAGCAGGAATTCCCGGGGACAGGGCTTGCTAGCTGTCCTTCTTCTGCCATGTCCTGCTTCTGTTGCGCTCTGCTGGGGATCCCCGGGACAGGGCTTGCTGGCTACCCCACCTTTGCTGCACTCTGCCAGGATCCTCAGGGACAAGACTTTCCGGCTGCCCTGCTTTTGCTGCCGTCTGCCCCGCTGCTGCCCCACCCAGCTGGGGCTCCAGCTCACCGATGCCGCTGCTGCCTTGCTGGTTGGGGCTCCCCGGGGATGGGGGCTTATAATTGCTGCTGCCGCCATGCTGGCCAGGGCTCCTGGGGGCTGCTCCCAGCTGGTTTGCATTCCCAGGCTCCGGGACTCTCTGATCCAGCAACATCCATGGTTCTACCGGACTACGGATGTTGCCGGACCAGTGTCACAGATTTCGGAGGTTCAACCTGTACTATATTGGAGTAATGGAGTTTCAGCTCCAGAGGGGACACAGAGAGACTAAATTCACTGGCGAGTAATTGGTGATGAGCGATAAAGGAAAATTCTCCTCTGAAGTTGCCTCACTTGAAGATCTGTTATGTATTTATTTCAACTGAAATACAAAGAGGACACCTGTTTCAAGATCCAGATGCTCTATCAAATAGCTAAACAAATTATACAAAGAATAGTGACTCAGAAATGTAACAGTCTCTTCACAAAAATTAAATGGAGGTAACCAAATCAAACCAGAAATGTAAACAGCAAAGAATATACCATCCCACATAAAGCCCTTACTTCCCCCCAGAGCCTTAGCACATAGATTCTCTTTCCAGCATACTCAAAAGATCAACAAATTCAGGATAATTTGTTGTAAAACTCCAATCATGTGAAGAAGTGGGCTGTCCCCATGAAAGCTCATGATACCATCTACATGTTTTCTTAGTCTATAAAGTGCTACCAGACCATTTGTTGTTTTTTCTGTACAGATTAACTTGGCTACCCCCTCATAGTTTGGTCCAAGCAGGGAGGAAGTTCGAAAGCCAAGACCCTCAAAGAACACACCCCGTCATCAGCTCCCTCTCTTTTATATATGGGCCTTCTGACAGAAGCTGTGGCTATTTCATGAGAAGGACAGTCTTTTAAATGGTTTGGTCTTAGTCCATTTAGGCTTGTATCCAGGCCTGCCAGCAGAAGGGGGACAATGAGGGCAGTTGCTTCAGGGCACGGTGGTGGCCTTTTAAATCACTGCAGGAGCATTGTGCTGCACACACTGTCCAGTGCTAAGAGCCAGGCAGTGACGGGGGGAGCAGGAGCTCATCCCTTCCAGGGACGCGGAGCCACCCTCCTCCCTTGCAAAGGGGTCTATGCGGAGGCTGTCGGCTCCACTGCTTGTATTGGGTCATAAGCAACACCTTTAAATTTCATCTAGAATCTAGCAGGATAACACAAGATATACTGTACTGGTGTCATAGGCTCCTGCTAAAATGTACTGCTTAACAAGCAAACTCCTACTACCCTTCACCAGCTTGGAAGAAGACTCCAAATGAGGCACACTGCAGGAGTGTCATCTTGAGGTGACAAAAGCATAGATACCAGTTGTGAGATCTGCACCTAAAAGACAAGGTTTCAGGATCCAAAGCAGACACAGATAGAAAAAAAGCTATTCTAGTCACTGATGCCATAGGAGTGTATAAAACCAGCTGGCAATCTAGCAAAGCTCTAAGGTCTCAATGAGCAAGACATTGAAGTACATGTCTAATTTTTAGCATGTAACTAGTCCAACTGACTTCAAAGGGATGACTTCCATGCTTCACATTAGGCATGTGCTTCAGCACTTTGCTGAAACTGGCTTGAGATGTGCAAGTGAACTCAGGAGACCAACAGCTAATGAAAACCCTACGTCAAAGGGAATAATTTTTGCCATCGCCTTTGGTTGCTTTCCACACTATCACCTCAGGCTTGTCTGGGTTGAATTCCAGACAGACTCTCTTTCATCACTTCCCCACATTGACTAAAGCTCCTCACCTCATAAGCTGAATTTGAGATGACAGAGGTTCAGAGCAGGGCGCCACCTGCATACTGAAAATACCATAACTCCTGCCTCCTTACTAACTAATGCTCAGAGGTGGATGAATGCACCTTAAAATCCTTGGTTGGGCATATTATAATTTAATTGCCATTATTAAATAGCAGGAGAGACTGAGTCAGGACAGTTGAGCACTTCACATGCTCATATCTGCAAAAAAGCCCTTGAAGAGCTGCTTAGAACTCCAAAGCAATTTCTCTCCCTGGACCACATCAAAGACACTGCTCCCAGGTTTCAGTCCTGATGCTGAGTCTCAGATGAGGCAGGGAAGCTTATGCTTCAAATTCTTACCCAGCTCAGCAGGGGTGTTGGTAGATGTAGGTAGCGCAAAAGTGTTGTGGCTTGAGATGTGAGGGAACCATATTAGTTCTATCAGAAGTTTATCTGGAAAGCCAAAGTAGGTGCCTGCTAAGACTAAACTTACAGAGAAGCCTACAGGCTTGAGAACCCAGAATTATTTGTTTTTAAAACCTCCTGATTCATTAGGCAGGTTTCTGCACATTATCCAGAGCTAGAGAGCTCTCTCTCATTACTCTCACTCATATGGAAACCTTTTATATGATGGGGAGCGTTCTTTGAAATTGCCGCACTGTTGTGGCCTAGATTAAATGGAAGGGAAAGGGAGATGAATTAATACCGCCAAGGAAGAAGGTGATTGGCATATGAGATGTGACCCAGTTCAAACTTGTGGCTGCTTTATATTTTAACAAAGATTTCCAGCTGTAATATTGGTACATTTCAGGATCTGGCAATGATTTATCATCTTAAGAATACAGTTATGGTAGAGATCCTTAGCATGCCTGTGTGTGTGTGTGCAATTAACATATGTGCTCAAATATGGTAACTGTAGAAAGCAGGCAAACACACCATTTAAAAATATGAATCTTAATGGTTTCATATTTCATGCTTTGGGTGTTTGAGCAATCACAAACCCATTGTCAATCATTCAAAACAACATACCATTATTTGTTCAACATACTGAATATGGAGTATTTGATGGCAACCCTACTGAAAGCACGTGCTTACATATGTTTGTGTTTCTTCTACAAATCACTCTAAATTGACCATACATACTGAGTGCACATTTCTTCTTCTGTATCTGGAGTTGTTTCCCTCGCTGAAGTAAGTCAATATTCTGAGTACACATTAAAATACAATAGCAAGGACTTTCTTAGACATTCTAGTAACTCCATATAAACTATTAATAAGAAGGGTGGGAAAATGAAGCTATGTGAATATTTCAATAAAACTAAGTATCCAGGCAATTTCAGCTTAATAATTCATCTGTCAGCACAAATTTGTGCATATAAATAGCTTGATTTTCTTTTCAGGTTTATTGCCTCCCTCAGGCTATGTCTACACTACAGAGTATTTTCAGAAAAACGGTTGTTTTTCCGAAAAAACTTCACTTACGTCCACACTGCAATCGTGTTCTTTCAAAAAAAAAAAATCGAAAGAACAGAGGGGTTTTCCCGGCATTGGTAAACTTCTTTCTACGAGGAAGAAGCCTTTTTCCAAAAGAGCTCTTTCGGAAAAAGGTGTGTGTGGATGGGGAAGAGGGAGTTCTTTTGAAAGAAGAGGAAAGAGGAAAAAGTACAGGTGCCCTGGTGGCTACTCTATCCATAGTAATCATAGTTTAAATGCGAGATAGCGTCCATTCAGTGTGGATGCTATCTTTTGAAAAAGCAGATCGCTTTTTTGATGTGCTTTGGCAGTGTGGATGCTCTCTTTTGGAAGAAGTTTTTCGGAAGATCTCTTCTGGAAAAGCTTCTTCCAAAAGACGCCCGCAGTCTAGACATAGCCCCAGAGATGCAGCACTGTTGTTCATCAAATGCCACTCTGTGTGTGTGTGTGTTTGAGGCACATGATATTAATATTGTGGGAGCACTTAGAGGTTTCAGATACGATTAGGGCACCATTATCCAAGGCACTGTAATACACACAATAAGAGTTCCTACCCCAAAGAGTTTACACTTACCCATGATTTGCTAATATCTAACACCAGCAACCAGTTCCAGATGGAAGAGAAGAAACAGTAGAATAAATTAACTTTTTTTGTCAGAAGGACCATTCTGATCATAGCCAATTTGATGTGCTTTTTGTCCTTATTTGTGTTCTCTTTTTTTACTTGTTTTGCAACTGCACCATAATTAACTTGTTGGATTGCAGCTTCATGTCTGAAATGAGCAATGTACATTGTCTTAAGGTATCATACCAAATCAAGTGAAACAATTCAATTTACTTGTTTTTCACTCAGGAAAATCTAACTAAGTGAATGAGGTAGGTCTTACATGAAAATAGAAGCATTTTTCTCTATAGATTCTCTCCCTTTCCAGGAGATCTATTTGCCTGTGAATTACTATTTGCCCTGTTATCTTGTCTCTACAGCTACATACTTTGTTGGACTATACAATAGAGTGAATATCCATTTTGTATCACCGATTAGCTCATTTTAACATTTCTATGGAAGTAGCAAATGTATTTCTTGAATACATTAGTCTGGATTTAGAGCATCTATACCAGGTCTAATATCCAATAACAAGAAAATGAATGTAGTCAACAACCAAATAAAACTTTTGACTACTTTGCATGCATGTATAGGTTTAATGGGTTTACATTTTCAGACCTGGTAAAATATGGGCTGTGTCTACATTGGCATTTTTTCCGAAAGGGATGCTAATGAGACAAGAATGCAGCGGGATTTAAATTTTCCCGCGGCATTTGCATAACAAGCGCTGCTCGGGGCTTTGACGAAAGCGCCAGTTTCAGACGCGTTCTTGCGAAAATAAAGCTCGGAAGATCCCTTATTCCTCTTAAAATCAGGAATAAGGGATCTTCCGAAAAGGCTTTATTTTCCGCGAGTCGCGTTTGACTGGCGCTTTTTCGTCAAAGCCCCGAGCCGAAAAAAGCGAAGATAAATTCATGCAAATGCCGCGGGGAAAATTTAAATCCCCGCTGCATTTGCAATTCCGACTTGTCTCATTAGCATCCCTTTTCCGGAAGAGGGTGCCAATGTAGACACAGCCATGTATTATTGGATGATTTTATGTCCAGTGTTCCACTAGATAATTTGGGTCTGACACCTGTGGGAAAGGAGTACTAGTACTTGAAAATGACTCAATTTTTATACAAATCAAGAGATTTTTATTACAAATATACAGTGAGTAAATCAAAATAACTGATAACCCTCTGCGTTCCAAGGCCACGAGACATTGTGGGGAAAGGAAGAATCATAGAATCATAGAACTGGAAGGGACCTCGAGTGGTCATCAAGTCCAGTCCCTTGCCCTCACGGCAGGACCAAGCACTGTCTAGATCATCCCTGACAGATGGCTATCCAACCTGCTCTTAAATATCTCCAGTCATAGAGATTCCACAACCTCCCTAGGCAATTTATTTCAGTGTTTAGGAAAAACTTCCTAACTGTCAGGGTTGTTAATGTCCAACCTAAACCTCCCTTGCTGCAGTTTAAGCCCATTGCTTCTTGTCCTATCATCAGATGCCAAGGAGAACAATTTTTCTTCCTCGTCCTGGTAACACCCTTTTAGATACTTGAAAACTGCTATCATGTCCCCCCTCAGTCTTCTCTTTTCTAAACTAAACAAGCCCAGTTCTTTCAGTCTTCCCTCATCGCTCATGTTCTCTAGACCTTTTATAATTTTTTGTTGCTCTTTTCTGCACCTTCTCCAATTTCTCCACATCTTTCTTGAAAATGAATCCCTCCCCCTCCCCAATCCCACAAGCCAGGCTTAGCAGTAGTGAGGGCTGCAGCCCAAAGGCCATAGCAGACCGCGCCACAGCTGCAGACCTATTCTTCCCAAGGTAATGGCTGGTGGGTCCCCATTCTTGCTCCTTGCTGTCTGAACCTTGGATGCCCTCCAAATGCCATTCTAGAGGAGGTGAATGGACTCTGCAGAGGAGAAGGCAGTATATGCAGTGTGATTTAAATTGCTATTTGACTGGTACTTAGACAATGTTCAAGACGACATTTAAACCCCACAATCACAATAATTGTATGGCAGTCAAAACATTTATAGGGTTGTTCAAACATTAACTAACCCTCACATTGATCCAGGGATGTAGATAAGTATTTTTATCTCCATTTTTGAGATGTGGAAATTGAAGCAGGGTGAATATATTGTTTGGGGATATCACAAGAAGTCAGAAGCAAAGCTCAGGAGTTCCTGATCTGAAATTACAGTATTAGCTAAACTTCAAGTGAAAATGAGTGACTGTTCTCTCTAGAGAAGAAAATCCAAATTGGTGTCCTCTAAGGCTAGATCTGAGAAATGCTACAGAATACAGACCCTCATAGTTTGCCCTGCAGGCTAATCACCAGCTTTTAAATAACTCCACTATAATACTGGAAAAACAGAATTGCCATTACCAACTCAAATAATAGCTTGCACATAGCCTTTGAAATTACAGCTTTCTTGAATGAGAGAGGGATTGCTAGCTAGTATATTAAGGTTGTTCTTTATTCCTTTTAAAATGTCATGGACATGCACTCAGATAGCTACCGGACCTTATTAAAATCAACCCGGCTGTGTCTACATTGGCACCCTTTTTCGGAAAAGGGATGCTAATGAGACCAGTCGCAATTACAATTGCTGGGATTTAAATATCCCCGCGGTATTTGATTACATATGCCGCTTTCGGCTCGGGGCTTTGCCGGCAAAGCGCCAGTCTAGACGGATCTTGCGGAAAATAAACGCTTTTCCGCAAGATCTCTTATTCCTACTTGAAAGTAGGAATAAGAGATCTTGTGGAAAAGGGTTTATTTTCCGCAAGATCCTGCCTAGACTGGTGCTTTTGCCGCAAAGCCCCGAGCCGAAAAAAGCGGCAGTTATGTAATGAAATACCGCTGGGGATATTTAAATCCTCATGATTTGCAATTGCGACTGGTCTCATTAGCATCCCTTTTTCCAAAAAGGGTGCCAATGTAGACACAGCCCCCCAGTTTAATGTCTCTGCTTAAAAATGGTAGATTTGTAATATACTAATAAACTGTGCAAAAAAATCCCAAGATTGATTTTTCTTACAAGCATCTTTGATAGAGCAATGTTCTCTCTGACTTTTTAGTTTAATATTTTTTTTCTATCTGCCATGCTCCTCTATCACCATCCTTTCCCGGCTGACTGTAGAAGCATGCCTGACAGTTACCATGCATTGAGAGAAGCCCCTAAATAACCTGTCACAAGTATTCAGAATATGCATGCCGAACAATTTTATGAACATTTTCAGTAGGTAGTCTCGTTACTTGAAACAGGATAAGCTGGTTACCACTGCCTATGACCTTTCATTTAAACTATGAATTGATTTTAAAAAAATCTATAGCTTTAAAAGTGCCTAACATGTGTGCTGTGTTATATTTTATCTTGGACTTTACAACAATAAAGGAATAAAAATGATACAGAACAAAACAGCTTTTGTTCTCTTTCTTAGTGCAAGAATGATACCACAAAACTATGTCGGCTAGCGTATGTGTGCACCCGTTGCAAGGAGCTCCTGACCCTCAGAGACCGAGTTCGGGCTTTGGAGGCCAGGGTGGCTGAACTGGAGGAGCTAAGGGAGGTAGAGAGATATGTGGATGAGACTTTCTGGGACACTGTAGTACTGTCCTACCTCCAGTCTGAGAGCCCCAGTACTCTTAAGGAGGATGAAAGTCTCAAGGGAACAGAGCATTCAATGGGAGCAGAGGGAAACCATCCCGTAGTTGGGACCCTCCTCCCAGAGGATGTTGCGGTATCCTCTCGCACTGAGGATACCTCTGAGGGGGAGGGAATGCCAGTTCGGAAGAGGCAGGTGTTAGTAGTGGGTGATTCGATCGTTAGAAACATAGATAGTTGGGTTTGTGATGACCGGGAGAACCGTATGGTCACTTGCCTGCCTGGTGCGAAGGTTGCGGATCTCTCGAGGCATCTAGATAGACTTATGTGTAGTGCTGGGGAGGAGGTGGTCGTGGTACATGTAGGTACCAATGACGTAGGGAAGGGTAGGAGAGATGTCCTGGAGGCCAAATTTAGGCTGCTAGGAAAGAGACTGAAATCCAGGACCTCTATGGTGGCATTCTCGAAGTGCTTCCAGTTCCATGCGCAGGGCCAGGTAGGCAGGCAGAGATTCAGAATCTCAATGCGTGATGAGACGATGGTGTAGGGAAGAGGGGTTTGGATTTATTAGGAACTGGGGACACTTTTGGGAGAGGGGAGCCTATACAGGAAGGATGGGCTCCACCTAAACCAGGTGGAACCAGACTGCTGGCACTAAACATTAAAAAGGCCGTGAGCAGTTTTTAAACTGAGAGATGGGGAAAGCCGATTGGTGTGGAGATGCACGTAAATCGGAGGGAGACTTCTCTTAGAGGAGAATCCATTGATAGAGATTCTCTAAGCTGTAGTCAGAAAGAGAGGAGGAGAGGGCAAACCATGGGCCAGAGCAGACAAAAACCGCGTACAAAGGAATCCAATGCATCAGGAAGGGCAGACAAATAAGCAGTGGCAAATTTTTAAAGTGCTTCTACACAAATGCTAGGAGTCTGACTAATAAGATGGGTGAACTAGAGTACCTAGTATTAAATGAGGAGATTGACATAATAGGCATCACTGAAACCTGGTGGAATGAGGAAAATCTGTGGGACACAATCATACCGGGATATAAAATATATCGAAAGGATAGAGCAGGCCGGGTGGGTGGCGGAGTGGCACTGTATGTGAAAGATAATGTAGAATCAAATGAAATAAAAATATTAAATGAATCAACATGTTCAATAGAATCGCTATGGATAGTAATTCCATGCTCCAAAAATAAGAAACTAGCAGTAGGGATATATTACCGACCACCTGACCAGGACAGGGATACTGACATTGAAATGCTGAGGGAGATTAGAGGCTACCAAAACAAAGAACTCTATAATAATGGGGATTTTAATTACCCCCATATTGACTGGATACATGTCACCTCAGGAAGAGAAGCGGAGATAAAATTTCTCAATGGCTTAAATGACTGCTTCTTGGAGCAGCTGGTGCAGGAACCCACAAGGGGAGAGGCAATTCTCGATTTAGTCCTGAGTGGAGCGCAGGATCAGGTCCAGGAAATAACCGTTACAGGACCGCTTGGGAATAGTGACCATAATATAATAACATTCAACATTCCTGTGGTGGGAAGAACACCTCAGCAGACCAGCACCCTGGCATTTAATTTCAAAAAGGGGAATTACACAAAAATGAGGAGGTTAGTTAAACAGAAATTAAAAGGCACAGTGACTAGAGCCAAATCCCTGCAAGCTGCATGGAAATTTTTAAAGACACCATAATAGAGGCCCAACTTAAATGTATACCCCAAATTAAAAAACATAGCAAGAGACCTAAAAAAGAGTCACCGTGGCTTAACCACCATGTAAAAGAAGCAGTGAGGGACAAAAAGGCATCTTTTAAGAAGTGGAAGTCCGATCCTAGTGAGATAAATAGAAAGGAACATAAACACTGTCAAATCAAGTGTAAAAATGTAATAAGAAAAGCAAAAAGATTTTGAGGAACAGCTAGCCAAAAACTCAAAAGAAATAACAAAATGTTTTTAAGTACATTAGAAGCAGGAAGCCTGCTAAAAAACCTGTGGGTCCCCTAGACGATCGAACTATAAAAGGCGCAATCAAGGACAATAAAGCCATTGCGGAGAAACTAAATGATTTCTTTGCTTCAGTCTTCACGGCTGAGGACGTTGGGGAGATTCCCAAATCTGCACCGTCCTTTGTGGGTAATGAATCTGAGGAACTGTCCCGGATTGAAGTGTCATTAGAGGAGGTTTTGGAACAAATAGAAAAACTTAATGTTAACAAATCTCCGGGACCGGATGGCATTCATCCAAGGGTTCTAAAAGAACTCAAATGGGAAATAGCTGAACTATTATCTGTGGTTTGTAACCTATCCCTTAAATCGGCTTCCGTACCTAATGACTGGAAGGTAGCCAACGTGACACCAATATTTAAAAAGGGCTCTAGAGGTGATCCGGGCAATTACAAACCGGTAAGTCTAACTTCGGTACCGGGCAAATTAGTCGAAACAATAGTAAAGAATAAAATTGTGAAGCATGTAGAACATAATTTGTTGGACAAAAGTCAACATGGGTTCTGTAAAGGAAATCCTGTCTTACTAATCTATTAGAGTTCTTTGAAGGGTTAACAAACATGCGGACAAGGGGATCCAGTAGATATAGTATACTTAGATTTTCAGAAAGCCTTTGACAAGGTCCCTCACCAAAGGCTCTTGTGTAAATTACATGGCCATGGGATAAGAGGAAGGTCCTTTCTTGGATTGAGAACTGGTTAAAAGACAGGAAACAAAGGGTAGGAATAAATGGTAAATTTTCAGAATGGAGAGGGGTAACTAGTGGTGTCCCCAAGGGTCAGTCCTAGGACCAATCCTGTTCAACTTATTCATAAATGATCTGGAGAAAGGGGTAAGCAGTGAGGTGGTAAAGTTTGCGGATGATACCAAACTGTTTAGGATAGTCAAGACAGAAGCAGACTGTAAGGGACTCCAAGAAGATCTCACCAAACTGAGTGATTGGGCAACAAAATGGCAAATGAAATTTAATGTGGATAAGTGTAAAGTAATGCACATCGGGAAAAATAACCCCAACTATACGTACAGTATGATGGGGGCTAATTTGGCTACTTACAAATCAGGAAAGAGATCTTGGAGTTATCGTGGACAGTTCTCTGAAAACTTCCATACAGTGTGCAGCGCGGTCAAAAAGGCAAATAGGATGCTAGGAATTATTAAGAAAGGGATAGAAAATAAGACCCAGAATATCTTACTGCCCTGTATAAAACTATGGTATGCCCACATCTTGAATACTGTGTACAGATGTGGTCTCCTCACCTCAAAAAGATATTTTGGCCTTGGAAAGGGTTCAGAAAAGGGCAACTAAAATGATTAGGGGTTTGGAACGGGTCCCATATGAGGAGAGGTTAAAGCGACTGGGACTTTTCAGTCTAGAAAAGAGGAGACTGAGGGGATATGATAGAGGTGTATAAAATCATGAGTGGTGTGGAGAGGGCCGATAAAGAAAAGTTATTTATTAGTTCCTAAATAGAAGAACTAGAGGACACCAAATGAAATTAATGGGTAGCAGGTTTAAAACTAATAAAAGAAAGTTCTTCTTCACACAGCGTGTAGTCAGCATGTGGAACTCCTTGCCAGAGGAGGCTGTGAAGGCTAGGAATATAACAGAGTTTAAAGAGAAGCTAGATAATTTCATGGAGGTTAGGTCCATAAAAGGCTATTAGCCAGGGGATAAAATGGTGTCCTTGGCCTCTGTTTGACAGAGGCTGGAAAGGGATGGCAGGAGACAAATCGCTTGATCATTGTCTTCAGTCCACCCCCTCTGGGGCACCTGGTGCTGGCCACTGTCGGCAGACAGGATACTGGGCTAGATGGACCTTTGGTCTGACCCGGTACGGCCGTTCTTATGTTCTTATGTTATGTTATGTTCTATGTAGATTGATGGAGACTAATTATGTTGGTTTAGAAAAAAACAAGGAGTCCTGTGGCACCTTAAAGACTAGCAGATTTATTTGGGCTGTGGCCCACAAAAATAAATACATTTATTAATCTTTAAAGGTGCTATAGGACTCTTTGTTGTTTTTGCTGAAACAACTAATATGGCTACCCCTCTGAAACTGTGTAGACTTAGATTCTGCAGGGGGCAACTGCAATGCAAAGTATGAATGCATGCTTCAGAAGAAATTGCCTACCTGAAAATAAAAAGTTTGTGTAAAAGTAGGCCATTAGCATTTTTTTTTTCATTTGAGAGGCACAGAATGCACAAGAAGTTTCTAATTAGTTCACAGACTTCTTATCTCTATATGAGAAACAATTGAGGTCAGTTGGCTTTTCTGGATGTCCTTCCATAGTTCAACTGCTAGATACTGTACCTAGTGGAGATAATCCTGTGTGTAATGTATTCCATCTGTTGCAAGACTGAAGTGAACATTTGGTTCTCTGGCCTGCCAAGTGAGCTGCTATTAGCTGCCAATGTGTAATTGTAACATGTTAAAAAGGAGAAAAAGCTTGTTGAATTTCATGACTCTCACATGAAAATGTGACTTTGGAAAACAATTGCTAGAGTGGCATAAGGTAGAAGAGAAGTGAATTATTCATACCCACTTTTTTCTTTTTCCCCTTTCAGGTATTTCAAGCCTCCCTCTGCTTGCACCAGTGTTCCCAGCAGCATCTATCAACAGCGAGTAGATTGTGAAAATGCTACTACATGACTTTTGCAGCTGCCAAGAACTGGAATCCAAGTGCTTAGCAGCACAGACATATTCAGGTATCCTGATTTTCTCTTGATTTCCTTTCCTTCTAGATACAGCATGTCAAGGAGGATAGAATGTCTTTAGTAGTCTTCAGTGCTGTCAATTTGATTAGGTCTAAGGAAATTTTAGATTCCAGTCACTGGGGGCAATAGCAGTTCACGTGGACATATGTGAGCTAGGTTTAATCTTGCTAGCTCAGCTCCCAGGACAGTGAATCTGTGGCAGAGTGTGCTTTGGTGCAAGCTAGCCCTATGGATCATTAACCAGGATTCCAAGTAAGTTTGTATATAGCCTGTGCTATGGCATTTTTGTACTTCATTTCTCTGGTACCTGAGCTAGAGATATTCAGTCCCATCCCTTGACTGCAGGGTAGAAACATAGAGGCTACATCTACACTACACATTTATTTTGGAATAAGCTATTCTGGAATAGTTATTCTGAAATAGCTTATTTCAAAATGGCACATCTATACTGCAGGGAAGCCTCAAAATTAGTCCGAGGCAGGCTTCCCTAATGTAGACATGCTATTTCTATTTTGAGCCCCAGTAGGCACTGGGGAGGAATAAGTTAGAATGGCCCTGGTGAGGGGCTATTTCGAAATAGCAGAAGTGGAGCGTCTACACAGCCCCTATTCCAAAATAACTATTTCAGAATAGGCATTATTCTTCATAGAATGAGGTTTACAAAAGTCAGAATAAGCCTCCCGTTATTTCAAAATTATTTTGAAATTATTTTGAAATAATGCTATTGCTGCGTAGACACTCGGATAGTTATTTCGGAATAACAGCCGTTATTCCGAAATAACTTTCTGTGTAGATGCACCGAGGGAGAACCAGATTAGGGCAAGATATTTGCACAAAGGTGAGGCTCATTTGTACATCAGTGAAGCAAGGAGGACTTAAAATGGCCCCTGAAAGAGGAGCTAGGGATTCTCCTGATCAATGTAAAGGAATTGTCTGGTGACATAAAGCCCCCTAGCTAGAGGGTCTGAGTCAAGGCTCCAGTACATGGTCTGACTGTTTTGGGTTAGTAGAACTCATGAATGTCTGATTCTCTGAGGAGCTAGTGTGGACAAAGGACATATAGTACAGGATGTAAATGCAAAAAAGAGTGAACCATACTGATGTTAAACAAAACCAAGAAGACGTAAGTGTCTGTATAGTACAGCGGTGTGCAATCTTTTTTCATTCACGACCCCCAGATCTCCTCCACCCAAAAAAAGCACCGGGAACATTTTGTTGAGCAAAAAAAAAAAAAGCTGGGCCGCCAAAATGGAGTCGCAGCCCCTTTAATTGCCGCTCCCCTGCCACTTGCCCCATCCCCATGTGTGTACGGCTGCTGAGCCAGGAAAAGCAGAAAATACCCGCCGGCCGGATCACAGCACTGCGACCCTCCATGGGTTGCGCATCGCTGGTATAGTACAATCTATAACAATCAGCCCAGTGCTCTCCTCATTCTCCAGGAAATACAAAATAGCCTGTCCAGGCAATTTTCTAGATTATTCTCCAGAAGAAATCTCTGCAAAAGCAAACAGTACCCCTGGACAGATTGGGCTGTAACACGAACAGTGTGTGAATTCTGTCTTTTTTTTTAGGAGATGCTGGGTGCCTAAATACCTTAAAGAATCTGGTCCTGAGTGATCACTGATCACCATATCACCAAGAACTCCTATTCAGCCAGCAGCTCTCTCTAGAACATTGACAAAAATGCAGTGGAACAAAGTCCAGAGCTAGATTTTGTGCATATAAATCTCGTTGAAAAACAACAAACAATATAGTTTGGTAAGCATAGGGAAAGTCTTGGATTAACAAACATGGATAACTAGAAACTTTGTAGGTGTCTTCTGCAGGTTAAATCCTGCTTCACTGTGCACCTCTCTTGCCCCCATGGCTGTTTTGTGGCAGTCTGCCATTTTAGTTGGTGACATGAGATTTCCTGCTGGACTTCCTACTCCTGATGGGGAGCTGGGAAAGAGCTGAGGCTGAGGCACTGCTGCACTCCAGCAATTTCTAGCTGCCAGTACAGCTTCTTAGGTTGTGTCTACACTGCACCCGGAGCTCAAAATAAGCAACACAATTTGAGCTACGCAAATTGGGTAGCTTATTTCAAGTTAATTTTGAAATAGCTTATTTTGAAATTTGGCACTATCTACACAGCACTTATTTTGAAATAAATCACTATTCCAAAACTTCCCTTACTCCTCGTGGAATGAGGTTTACAGGGACTCGGAATAGCGAGCCCATTATATTTCAATATAACAGACGCGCTCAAAAGACGGGGAATAGCTATTTCGGACAAGTGTACAAATAGGAAGACTTCTCTCCTCTCCCTGCCAAAAGAGCCATACAAAGATCTATTTGCATATTAACATATCTAGATAAATGGCTCTCTTTCTAATTTCTATTAAGTATTCCACACTTGAAATGCTATTTGTGGACAGTACACGTAGGCACTGGGATGGCTGGCAAATGAAAAACTTTTGGAAATACCACTAATAAAAATAAGGGTGGAGGGCAGGTTATCACAGAAATATCTTTACTAAAATATTTTAAGATTAACAAGGAGCTTAAGGTCTCAGGCAATGCAGGTGCCCAGAATGACAGGCTTTCCTTGTGCAAGATGATCCTACCTACAGCCCTAGGCTCAGAGTGAAAAAAGAAATGGCAGAAATGGATTGTAGTTGTGAACAATGTCATGACTGTTGATGTGTAGAAATCACCGCAGGCAGAAGCAGGGCATAACCCCCTGGAAGTCAGGTTATCTTAGACTAATTAAAAAGAGCACTCACTCGGTCAGAACTTAATGTTCAGTATGGCTTGCTTCTTCCAGCCCACTCCCTTTCCCCCAGGACAATGAGCTCAAGCAGGATGCTCTTCACCTTGGCTGAATGCCACATTTTGAAGTGCACTCGGAATGCAAACTATATTAGAAACAAATTCTTGCCTTCAGAAGAGGCTTTTTTAACTTTATGCATTTTCCCTCTACTATTGCTGGGATAATTGTGATCTAAATGCAATACAGGAATTCACATATGTGTGTTGCCATATGTGAGGCTTTATTTATGTGGGAAGCCTTTTTGTCCCTGATGAACAACACTCAATGGAAGGATTATGCCTTCCAGTGTTTATAAATGTATTCTAACCAGATAATGCAGCTTTACAGGAGGTTTACACAAGGTCGTGTTAGACATTCTGCCCTGCTCTTTCTGTAATGTTACCTGCTTCCATCTGCCAGCAGAGCTGAAATGCCTACCTATCCCTGATACCTGAAAGCTATTTAGCTGCACTGTGTTTCAATAAATCAGTTTTTTTCCTGCTAATACATGTGAATTCTCTTCACCGTGTGGTACAGGGCAACGTACATAAAACCCAAACTCAAGAGCACTTAAAGTGTGAGAACAATATTCAACCACAGCATTGTTACACAGTATTCCTTATGAAATAAAAAATACAGCCCTTGTGAAAAGGCCTGGTCTGTGATCCTCCTAAGGTAGAGCTGCAGAGCAATCTCCTGCTCTAAAGGCCCAGAAACACAAACATTGTCAATGCCTATACCTGTGTTTCCCCAGGCACAGTAATTTCAGAGGCTGAAATGCTCTGCAGGATGTCTGAACAGAAGCTCATTAGAATACTCTAGGGTATGGCTACTGCCACAAAGGTACTTAAGAACACTTTTTGAAAGCACCTTTTCTCTGAGGTTCAGTGTATTACCACAGTAATAATCATTCCACATGACCAAGAGACACGTCATGTTTCTGTTTGGTGCTATGAAGGGGAGCGTGGATGCTGACAAACCTGATTGCCTTCTAAGACAATGTAACTGGCTCTGTGGATATAGGGAAGGTGGAGGATGTGATATACCTTGTCTTTAGCAAAGCTTTTGATACAGTCACCCATAGTATTCTTGCCAGAAAGTTAAAAAAGTATGAATGGGATAAATGGACTGTACAGTGGATGGAAAGCTGGCTAGATCATCAGGCTCAATGGGTAGTGATCAACAGCTTGATGTCTGGTTGGCAGTCAGTATCAGGCGGAGTGACCCAAGGGCTGGTTCTGGGGTCAGTTTTGTTCAACATCTTTATTAAGGACGTGGATGAGAAGGTGGATTGCACCCTCAGCAAGTTTGCGGATGACACTAAGCTAGGGAAAGATAGGCAGGAGGGCAGGGATAGGGTCCAGAGTAATCTAAACAAATTGGAGATTTTAGGCAAAAGAAATCTGATGAGGTTCAACAAGGACAAGTACAAAATCCTGCACTTGCGATGGAAGAATCCCAAGCATCGTTACAGCCCGGAACTGATTGGCTAAGCAGCAGTTCTGCAGAAAAGGACCTGGGGATTATAGTGGATTAGAGGCTGGATATGAGTCAACAGTGTACCCTTGTAACCAAGAAGGCTAATGACATAGTGGAGTGCATTAGTAGGAGCATTGCCAGCAGATCTAGGGAAGTGATTATTCCCTTTTATTTGGCACTAGTGAGGCCACATCTAGAATACTGCGTCCAATTCAGGCCCCGCCCGCCATTACAGAAATAATGTGGATACATTGGAGAGAGTCCAGTAGAGGGCAACAAAAATGATTAGGGGGCCGGAGCACATGACTTATGAGGAGGGGCTGAGGGATTTGGGCTTATTTAGTCTACAGAAGAGTGAGGGGGCATTTGATAGCACCCTTCAACTACTTGAAGGGGGGTTTCAAAGAGGATGAAGAGATGCTATTCTCAGTGATGACAGATGACAAAATGAGGAGCAATGGGCTCAAGTTACAGTGGGGGAGGTCTAGGTTGGATATTAGGCAAAACTATTTCACTAGGAGGGTGGTGAAGTACTGGAATGGGTTACCTAGGGAAGTGGTAGGATCTACATCGCTAGAGGTTTTTAAGTTCCATGCTTGACAAAGCTCTGGCTGGGATGATTTAATTGGGATTGGTCTTACTTTTAGCAGAGGATTGGACTTGAAGACCTCCTGAGGTCTCTTCTAACCCTTTGATTCCATGAAATGGGCACTCGGTTCCAGAAATCCTGTTGACACTCAGTTCCAGGAATCCTGATGATCAGAGCAGGAGTGACAATTGATTAAGTTCATTTGTGAATCAATTGGAAATACAACAGACATAAGCAGAGAAGTACAGCAAATGCTAAAAAGCAGTGATGTCCTCAACGATGTAAGGCTATGATGGCTACTTTGCTTCCAAGACGCACTGCTCCCCTATAAGGATGGTTCTGGTTAGTGCTTACCCTTTTTGTGACCATTCAGCCACAGAGTCCTGCTCTAGGTGGCAAGAATTAGTACCATGTGGACCAGCACAGGACCTGGGGGAAAGGAGATGGCTCTGAGCTATCCCTGCTGCTTTGATATTGGGATCAGCTGGGGGCTGTCTTGGCCCTGATATGCTGCTCTAAAAAATTATGCTGGTAGTAATGGCTCCCTAGTGGCCACTCTGAAGTCACAGGATCACAGTACTCTTTAGTCATATCTCCTTCCTCCTGGCTTCCTCCTCCACTAGCTGATCCCCTTTTGTTGCTAGTAGAGAGCCAGCTTTGCATCACCCGGGGATTCTCCTACCCAAGGGAAATCCCTAGCTTCCCGCTTCTGACAATTTTCTTGCTACTTAACACTGCTTGATCTTGTCCTTGAAGTCAATAATTTTCCAACAGCAGTCTGATGCATGCCTTTAGTGAACTCTTGATCCAAGATAGCATTTAGTTGTTACTTTCAGCAATAGTTAGTTACGTTAAATTCAATTTGTGCTTATGTGTGAGAATGAATTTTACTAATTTGTAAGTGGAAAACATCAAATTAGTACTTTCATAATCAAGATGTTTATGTAAACTTGATTAGAAAGAGTGGTTACAAAATGCAAATATTAGTTTGGAAATCTCATAACATCAGGTTAATATACTTTTGAATTATTCACTGGGATACTACAGTATTAGTAGATGGTATTTAAATTATTAATAGCATTGCTTTCCATTTCACATGGAGGCAAGTTTTTACAGGAACCTTTCAAGTGAATGTGATCAGACTGAATCTATTTATTATTCAGGGTTTTAATCTGCACTCTACAACAGACTCATGCACAACAGAACTAGCATCATTTCCACCGTTTACAGAGCATGGACTATTTCCCAAGCAATTTCTTTTTTTACCATGAAAAAAACCCAACCAAACCATACTTACATAACTTCGGTTTTACTGTTGGTGATTTCTTAAAATGATTATTTATACATTACTCTAAATGTGTATGGTGCTTTACAGATAGATATGACATAGTCCCTGCTGTCCAACTATAACTGATGGAAGAGAATGTTTTCCCATTTCTAAATCCAAATTCCTGTCTATGTGCCTCTGTTTATTTATCTAACCTACCAGACTCATATCTAAGATACCTATTGTTGTAATATGTAGGCACTCTATAAATATATTGGGAAACTTCATTTACGTGATGAAACTTTATTTCTTTCTGTTGATTTACACTCAAATTAGGTCATTCTTTGTGTCTCTGTTGAGGATCAATGGTGGATTACTAGTGAAAGACCTATTTACTAGGATGGGCTTCATCATAGTTTTGAGGTGTTTAGATTTGGGCACATTCTGAATTATAGTGATAGCAAATTCCATTGCCAAGGGCACATTAAGATTGCTCTGTCCCAGGTTCTAGAAAACTTTCCAGCATTGGTGTCATTGTTGTTCACTACAATGGGCTGCCGAAAGACATGGGTTCTGAGACAGCTGGGTCCTCATCTGTCATGGACCTGGAATCCAGAAGAAGATAGGCAGACAGGGGAACAGAGAGTCCCAGTGTGATCTGCGGCTGTTATTTTTTCCCACCTAGAAAATGTGCCATTGGAGTTTGAGCTAATTGGGGCAAACAACTACATGAACACTGGGGAGAAAAGGGACACCAGTTTGCAGTTTTTCTTACTGAACCCCAAGCTACATGAAACTTGCCTTGTTTCAGATTCTATCAGAAAGTCAAATTAATTCTGAATCACTAAACCAAACTTAAGTATGAATGTACATCAAAACCAAGTGAAAGAGCACCTGAAGTTACTACTAAACTATGTGCTGAGCTGGTAGGTTTGTTTTAACTTTAAATTCAGACAAACCAAACCTCACTCACACATCTCAAAATCAAATAGTTTGTTTCACAAGTGCTTGCTAATGAAAAACCAATGAATTCTGTACAGCTGTAGTAAAGGAATTTTAAAAATCTGTGTTATGGCTTCAAGTGACCAAAAGTGATTAGTATCTGACAGCTGTTTGGTGACCAATGTCTAACTGGCAGGTGTCAAACTCATAACACCCACCAATTTTACTTAATCAGATGTTGTGTCACAAATGATCAAGCAAAGAGGTCAAGAATTAAAGCCTGATCCTGAAAACTCTGATTCGTGCAAGTAGCCCTACTCAGCCTGTCACTGAATGAGGGTTTAGAGGACCCATACGGACACAGACACTGAAATACCTTTTTCTCTGAGATATGGTTCCTCCAACTCAAGCCTAAAGTGTATTTATGAGGCAAGATGGAAAAGATGCACTTTTAGTATTCTTGAATACTGGCCAAACGGGACAGTCCCTACGCAAAAGAATAAATGGACACAAATCAGATATTAGGAATGGCAATATACAAAAACCTGTAGGAGAACACTTCAATCTCCCTGGACACACAATAGCAGATTTAAAGGTAGCCATCCTGCAGCAAAAAACTTCAGGACCAGCCTTCAGAGAGAAACTGCTGAGCTGCAGTTCATCTGCAAATTTGACACCATCAGCTCAGGATTAAACAAAGACCGTGAATGGCTAGCCAATTACAAAAGCAGTTTCTCCTCTCTTGGTGTTCACACCTCCAGATCAGCTGCTAGAAGTGGGCCTCATCCTCCCTGATTGAATTTACCTTGTTATCTCTAGCCTGATTCTTGCCTGCATATTTATATCTGCCTCTGGAAATTTCTACTACATGCATCTGACGAAGTGGGTCTTTGCCCACGAAAGCTTATGCTCCAATACATCTCTTAGTCTATAAGGTGCTACAGGACTCCTTGTCGCTTTTGCAGATCCAGACTAAAACGGCTACCCCTCTGATACTTTTAGTATTCTTGTCATTCTGGGCCTAAAGAAAGAATTTCAGCCTCTCTGGTTATCAATCAGAAGTACTATTTTCATTGGAAAATAAACCTCTTGGTCTGAGCACATGAATTAATTGTGCTTTTAACAAAAATATACTCACTATGCCAAGTTGTTTGGTGTAAAAAAAAATCCATGACAGCTGAGAAACAAAAGCTTGCCAGAACAGTCTATCGCAGAGATCACTGGGAAGTGCGTAGGGGAAACACTGTGTAAAAATAACATTGTTTAAGGGAAGTTATTTTTTAAACCAATTAATAATTTTAAATGTATTTGCATCTGTGCATTTTCTTAACTAGAAAATCTTGACTAATTTAAAACAAAACATGTTTGTATGACTTGATCAAAGGGTTTTCAAATCATATTCCTCTAACTAAACACTACCCCCATTTTGGGGAGGTAAAAGGCACAGGGCAGTCCTCAGGGCCAGATATCACACTTTACAATAGGATAATACCTTTTTCCAGGTGGGAATGAACTCTCAGGGGATCACAGGAAGACACACTAATAGGAGTTATACAGAAACCTTCCCCAAAAACACTGCAATCAATTCTGTCTCCAACACCCTAGATATGTAGTCAGATTTATGCTCTGACCCACTTGAGAGTCCAAACAGCCCCATCTCCCCCTTTATGCCCATCTTGAACTAAGCTACCTTCCAATTTTGTTGTGTGATCTGAAGCCATGCTGTGGCATGAGCTCAGAATTAGGAGTCCTTGGTCTTACTGCATAGACTTGTTCCAGCTGCTCTGGCTCCTGTATTAGTCCAGGCCATCCTGCTGGCTCCAAGCTTCTTTCTCTCTTAATCCCACATCTGCTGCTTTCCCTATTTCTTTTTCCCAGTAGAAAGGGGAAGTTAGATTCTTCTAGTACAATAGATTCTTTCCAGCCCCCAGCTCCAAGGGCAACTGACTGTCCAAAGTCATCCATGTCACCCATGAGCAAGCCCCCCTCTTAGTTTGGGAGTGACATTCCTCTGCGCCAGTGAAACTCTTGTAACTGACAACTAGCCCCGGTCTTTGTTCACGAGTGACACTTGTCCCCCTCAGTGAAAGTCCATCAGGTTGTTAACCCATCTACTGCTATCAGCTTACCCCCATAACAGAACAACCACAATAGAGTTCCCCACAATAGAGATCTCTGTGCAGTTTGGTTCAAACAGCTTTCTGTGCGCTGAATTGTTGTACAAACTCATTTTCTTGCCATTGACATGTCCAGAAGCACTGTGAATCTCAGCAAAAAGAGATTTGTATTTATGTAACACTTAAAACTCCGTATCATGTATAATGTAACTCTTAAAACTCTCACCCTGGAAGCTGATGAGCAGCATCTGTGTGGGGCTCAGTGCAGCCAATTCTCCTTGCAATACTGATTATTTGTATTGAAATAGGACCATATGTCAATAATTGTTTAGCATTCTGCAATCTCCATTGTGACACTTAGGCCCAGACTTGGAGAAATTCAGCAAAGGGCTGAGCTCTTTTCAAAATCTGCCTTTAATTATGAGAGCTAACGAGTCTTAAAATCTGGCCTTTATTTAGGTACTTTAATGGGAGCTGAGCACTTCAGAAAATCTGGCTCATAATTAAACACAAGTGTGTAAGAAGAGAGGTATGGAGCGCTTTATTAAAACAAGAATTGTGGATTTTTTCCACACCTATCATCTTCTCTATGGAATAATCCCTAGAGTAAATATAAAAAAATGAAAAGATTTGCTAGAGACCATTGGCTAGTGATGAACCAGAAAAGGAAGTTACTCGCCCAGTGCAGTAACGACTGTTCTTCGAGGTGTGTGTCCCTGTGGGTGCTCCACTGTTGGTGACAGGTTATTCCCGGAGCCGCAGTTTGGAGCTTTTTCTTAGCAATTGTCAGTCGGGCTGCACATGCATGAAAGGTGCCTTGCGCCATTAGCGATTTGACACCTCACACACGCAGCCTGATCCTCACCTTCAGTTCATCATCTACACCTGAGTAACTAAGACTCTGAGTAGAGGAGAGGAAGAGAGGGGCATGGAGCACCCATGGGGACACACACCTCGAAAAACAGTTGTTACTGTTGTTACTGTTACAGGGTGAATAACTTCCACTTCTTCTTCGGGTGATGTCCCCAAGGGTGCTCCACTGTTGGTGACTACAAGCAGTACTCAATGTGGATGGTGGGACTCAGAGTTACTGCTTAGTGACAGAGGATAGTACCGCTGTAACCACTTCTGTATCAGCTGCTAGCTGAAGCATGACAGCGTAATGTCTGGTGAAGGTATGGTCAGATGGCCAAGTGGCTGCCCAGTGTATGTCTTTAAGGGGCATGCTATTTAGGAAAGCCATAGATGTTGTCGTGGCATGAGTGGAGTGTGCTCTCGGTGGAGCTGTCAATGGCTTATTGCGAAGAGAGTGGCATTGCAGTATACAGGATGATATCAGTCTGGAAATACATTGTGCTGAAATTGGCATGCCCTTGGAGTGCTTTGCAAAGGACACAAAGAGGTGTGGGGACTTGTGGAACACCTGTGTTCTGTCTATATAAAATGCTATAGCCCATCTAATGTCATAAGAACATAAGAACATAAGAACGGCCGTAGCGGGTCAGACCAAAGGTCCATCTAGCCCAGTATCCTGTCTGCTGACAGTGGCCAGCACCAGGTGCCCCAGAGGGGGTGGACCGAAGACAATGATCAAGCGCTTTGTCTCCTGCCATCCCTCTCCAGCCTCTGTCAAACAGAGGCCAAGGACACCATTTTATCCCCTAATAGCCTTTATGGACCTAACCTCCATGAAATTATCTAGCTTCTCTTTAAACTCTGTTATAGTCCTAGCCTTCACAGCCTCCTCTGGCAAGGAGTTCCACATGCTGACTACACGCTGTGTGAAGAAGAACTTTCTTTTATTAGTTTTAAACCTGCTACCCATTAATTTCATTTGGTGTCCTCTAGTTCTTCTATTTAGGGAACTAATAAATAACTTTTCTTTATCGGCCCTCTCCACACCACTCATGATTTTCCAAAGTGTGAAGCATGGCATCATCTCTGGGGGATGCATGGGGATTTAGGAAAAATGTAAGTAGGACTATGGGCTCATTGATATGAAAGTAGGTACTGACTTTGGGTAGAAATGATGGACGTGGTCTTAAAGTCACTTTGTCCTTGGCAAATATAGTGTAAGGAGGGCCCACCATCAAGGCACCTAACTCATTAACCCTCCTTCCCGAGGTAATGGCCACTAAAAATAGCACCTGCATTGTAAGGAGCAGGAGTGGGCAAGTGGCCATAGGTTCAAAGGGGGGAGGTCTCATAAGGCAATCTAAAACTGGGTTTAGGTCCCATGAGGGTGCTGGGGTCCTGTGAGGAGGATAGAAGTTCTGGAGACTTTTGAGGAAACTTCTGGTGACAGGATGTGCAAAAGCCGATGACTCATCAATCTGTTCACGGAAGGCTGTAATTGCTGTCAGGTGTACCTTGATGGAGGAGATGGATAGGCCCTCACTCTTCAAGTGATATATGTAGTCAAGGACAGAATGAAGTGGAGCCCTGTGGGGATCGACATGCATCTGCTGGCACTAGGATATAAACCATTTCCATTTTTGAAGGTAAGTGTGCTGGCAGGATTTCTCTGGTGCCGATGATGAGCATATAGGCCCTGGGTTGGCCCCGGATTGGCGCAGGGTGCCGCTGCAGTGGTGCCTGCCGAGGATCTCAGCACCAAGTTGCCAGAGGTGCCGCGAGCATCTCCACTGCTCAGTCTAGGGGACAGGTTAAGGGGTAGCAATGTCACTGGGAGACCCTTTTCTTTTGGTGTTTGTGAGGAGAGAGAGAAACAGACCTCTGCTTAGGTGGGTCTCCCAAGGGTGGAATGGGCTGTGGCTCTTCTGTAGGCTGTAGCGCCTTCGGAAAAGTATCATACGGAGCCAAAGCTCCTGGCCCTTTCTGGCCTTTGCTGTGAAGCTGCAGCAGTGGTCACATTTTTGGGGTGCATGTGACTCACCCAAGCAGTGTATACAGGAATTATGTCCATCAGAAGTGGGCATGGGGTCATTGCACTGCAGACACTTTTTTATCCCCTGAGCGCCCAGCATGATAGTGTGTGGTGGCCACTTGCTGAGTGCTGATAAGCTTCCTTTAAAGATCTCCTTTTCATTTGTGTTTGTCTCTGGTCATTCTGTTTTTTTAAAAAAACAGAGGAAATGAGGGGTGGAAGGGTGAAGAACAAGTGTGGCAGGGTGTGAGGAAAAGAATGGAGCTGTTGCTGCTGAGGCGGTCCCTCAGGACCAAGGCTAAAAAGGTTTTGTTTGTTTGTTTGTTTGTTTGTTTGTTTGTTTGTTTGTTTGCTCGTTTGTTTGTTTTTAAATATAGAATGATGAACGAGCAAGGAATAACTAACTAGTAACACTAAAATGCTAGGAAATCAGGAATAAAACTGAAATTGTGCATGAGGAGAACAGAAGCCTGAGGTGAGAGAGGAGCTTTGTCCACGACTGAAGGTGGTAAGTGAGGAACTGAAGGTGGGGGTCAGGCTGTGTGCACAAGGCATCAAACCTGCCAATGGTGTGAGGTGTTTTCCGCACATGTGCAGCCCAACTGACAACTGCTAAGAAAAATCTCTGAACTGCAGCTCTGGGGATGACTCATCAACAATGGAGCTCCCACAGGGACATTACCTGAAGAAGAACACCACAGTTCAGGTCTGGAATCTGTTCTACAGCTGAATGTAGCTACAACTTTGGAGTGTTTTGATTTAAGGTTTGTATACATTTAAAATGCTACAACAGCATTCAACCACACTTCTGCAGCTACACTTCTGTAGCGCTTCAGTGAAGACACTACCTGTACTGATTTGAGGGCTCCTCCCATCAGTGGTAGTAGCTAGGTAGGAAAGTAGATTTCTCCCATCTCCCTCATGCTATCTAGGGTTAGACTGGTTTGACTTTGTTGCTCAGGGGTATGGTTTAAGGCTCACTATTAGACTTTTCAACCATGTTTGACAACAGGTTCCTAACACCCTCACTTGGTATTGAACTAGGTTGTCTTCACAGAATTATAGGACTGGAGGGAAGCTCAAGAGGTCATCAAGTCATTTTAGCAAAGTATGATCACCTGTTCATTCTAAAATGGGTCAAATTATATTTTGTTAACACTAGTGATGAATTTGTCTGACATCTGGGACAATCAAGTACAATTCCAGTTGAGGGCTTCTGTAGGGAGCCCTGTCTGATACCTTAAAGGCTGAAAATGTTAATGTGAATACACCTTAAACTCTCCTCCCCCTTCCTGAAATTAGCATAGAAACATGAACTCAATCTGAGTATCACCATGGAGATATGAAACTGGATATATAATATGATGAAAATTTCCACTCTGAATCCAACTGAATTTAAGGCAAGTCAATATTTAAATAATAGGGTCTGCTCGTAAAATGGAAGAAGTGGACATAAAAATAGCGGATAAGATATTCAGAAGTGATCAGTGATTTTGGGCTCCTCAAGTTTTGGGTGCCCAACTCAGACACCTTTAAAAAATCCTGATGTTCAAATGGCAGACGCTCAGCATTTTTTACAGAGCTGGTCCTTTTAAGGTCTCTCAAGTTGGATATCTAAGTCACTAGTCAAATTGGAAAATCTTGGTCCACCGAATGTGTTAGAACAACACTCTAGATGTTTTGGGAATGAAAATAGTAAAGTATTCTGAAAAATATTACATGTAAAATTATTCTGTTAAACTACTCACCTACCATTTATAAGCCTGTAAACCCTCTGATAATATGAAAATGCTCTAAAGGGCACTGCAAAGGCTATTCAAAAATTTTACTTCAGGCATTCAATGTTGCAGCAAGACAGATCTTACAGCATTGGAAATCAATGTCTCCGTTGGATATATCATGCTGGTGTACAGAGATAAGTTAGTTCCGGGAAAGGTTAATGTAAGAGTGCAATCATAATTTAAAATGATTTCCAGATACATGATCAATTTTCTTGATGTTTACAATGAATTCATTAAAAATAATTTACTTAAATTCATTGTGCCAACTTCTACTCCCAGTTACACTGGGATGTTAATGGGATTGGAAGGTGTAATTGAGAGCAGAATTTGGCCCTGGGTTTGTAATGGAATAATTTTGATTTTCTTCTGTGTGTGTGAAAACCTTGAGTCTGAATTTATTGTTACACAGCTGTAAGGTGTGGATAAAACTTGCATGAAGAATTCAGAATGAGAAGACTGCTGCACCTGTGCAGAGCCCCACTGAAGTCATCAGGGGTAGGTGAGTGCAGCAGTTAGCTCAGGGACTTAGTAATGAAGTTGTAAGGAATGTATCAGTCTGTAGTCAAAGGGTGAAAGCCCTGTTCTGTGGACTGAAATGGTAGGTAGACCTTGTCTTAGACCATCCCTCTGCAAAGGAGTGAATTCCACCCAAAGTGAGCTGGAGCTCACAAAACCCAAGCACTTACACAACTTCTTTTATAACAAAAGCCGAGTATGACCTTCCGTGAGTTACACAGAAAAATAAGTCTGTTTCAAATGAAACAGAAAATATATCATGCTAAGTGTACAAGAATCAAGTAGAAGTTTAAGGGAGTTTTACATTTGAAATTAAGGAGCTGGGAGAAGTTAGTTAGAGATTTCAGATCAACTCTGCAGTCAAGCATTCTAGCATTTAACCTATCACATTTGCTCTCCAGTCTAAATCTTTATCTCTGCGCTCAGTAACAGGCTATGCACAGAGTTGTTCTAGGGTCAGGAAAAAAGGAATTCTTCCTCCCACCAACTCCCATGATGTGAAGCTGCAGTGGAGACTCTCTGTACTCTTTACCATAGTCTGAACATGTCAGTAGCCTTGCTGGTTTCCATAGGCCCTTATGTAGATCTGCTTAATCACAGCTCCTCTAGCCACACTCCAACTGTTCTGCAGCCTACTTCCCAGAAATATTTGTGGGTTTCTGAAGTGCTCCAGGAGGTCAGAGCCCCTCTTTAGGCTTCCTGCCTCCTATGCTGCCATGCATAGACCTGTTGCCTCTTGGGCCCTGTGCATCTTTAGGTTGAGGAGAATGATTTGCAATTCACTACCGAATGGTGGCAGTGTCTTAAGTCTCCTGCTTTGCACACAGCCATAGTTTATAAGATCATTTATATCATAAAATGGTGCAGATGAAGGGTGGATCAGAGTTTCATTTGAAATTGAAATACCTTGTAGCTGCAAAATCTTAAAGCTTGTAAAGATTGTTTTTAGTTCCTTGGGTGATGCAAAGAAATCTGAACCTAATAAGAAAAGCAGATGCAACCAAATATTTTTTCAAGATGCTCCACAACTATCCTGCAGCATGCAAATGCATTCTTTACACTTTCCTTTTGGTTTTCTCCCACTTTGTTACAGCGCTTTTAGTTGTGTCTTGGCTCAGAAGAATTATTTCCAGTACATCCAGAACTGCATATTTGCAGGATATAAGCACAAAAAATGTACAATGTGTTCTTTATAATTTGGCTACCCTTGTGATTTTCACTCATAACCCCCACATAAATAAAATAACACATATCTGGCAGAAATATACAACTCTTTCCGTGCTGTCTGATTACTTCATTATTGCAGGCTCCTCTTCCAATCCCTTCCAGTTCTGTTTCATGAGTATAAAGCTATTTTTATTTTACTTCATTTCTAGCAGATTGTTAAAGGTGACTGCCAAATAAACTTTGTCACCACTTCGGGAATCGATGATGGAATTGCTACCTGGCATTCCCTATTGTGCCAAGCACAAGTTATGCCAAAATAAATCTTGCTCCAGTTCAGCACATGTTCAGTGGCGTGACTGAACGGAGTTTAATCTTTTACATGACACACTCCTGATAGGTAAGCAAAAAAATGCTTTGCTGAATTTTTATTAATGTATACAAAAGGTGCTGAGCAGGGAGCCCAGGAGTAATCCATGTTAGTTTGTGCAGATAGCCTACCGTAATTATCAGGGTAGGAAAATGCAGAACCAGCATAAAACACTCTGGTGGTAGATACCTCCAAGAGCACTAATGTGTACCAGTGCTGGGGTTATTTTTGTTCTCAGATATATGGTCACTATTAAGCTTTTCCACGAAAAGTGACTCAATATTGTTTGCCAAAAGGACATATGGTCAATTTGCTTCTTATAATTTTTATTTTATATATATAAACTCTACGCTGCAGAGAGCAACATCTGTTCCTTATACAACTTATCTTTTTCCCTTTGGCAAATGATAACTTCTTGCAATCTGTTTTGAAAGAAAGTGAAATGGACGTGACTGCTCTGTAACATCACTTTCCTTAGGCATAATGGCTTGTCCATGCTCAAACACTGTTGTTTGTGCAGCAGCTGTATAGCTGTGCACACAGCTCTGGAAATAACACGCGTTAGCTAATTGCAGTGTTGTTGTATCTGTGTTGGTCCCAGGATACGAGAGAAACAATGTCTGTGAGATAATATCTTTTATTGGACCAACTTCTGTTGGTGGAAGGGACAAACTTGTCAACTTCACAGAGCTCTTCCTAGAAGGTAACTGTAGAGTCAAAGCTAAATACAAGGTGGGACAGATTGTTAGATATATGGGGTTCATACATGCTGAAGGAAACTACTAAAAAATTAAGGGTTAAAATCAGGGCCATCCTTAGGCACATGTGCATACGCAATTGCATAGGACACTATGCTGCATGTACTTAGGGATGGTATGTTAAGCAGTCATGGGTAGAGCTGGCTCCAGCAGCCCCATGCCCCCACTGTTCCCCCCGCGGGCTCAGTGCCAAGGCTGTGGCAGTCCTCATCCCCCGCAGGCTTTGAGACCAGCCCCTGCTCACTGGCAGCAGTGAGCGGCGTGAGCGTAGGACTCAGGAGGGGCAGGGAGCAACCATGAAGCTGGCAGCTGGAGAGAAGCAGCAGTTTCCCCTTTAATGCACTGCTTCTTTCCAGCTGGCAGCATGGCCTCTCACCTGCTGCCCTGAGGCTGTAGGTGAGCCTTCCCTCCTGCCCTGCATCAGGGTTGCCAACTCTCCTGGACCAGACACCATTGCAGCAAATGGCATTTGGTCCATCCAGTCCAGGAGAATTGGCAACTCTCTAACCCCCAGAGCTTCTGTCCCTGTTCTCCCTACCCCCGCACAGGGAGGTGCTAGTGCGGGGCTGTGTAGGGCACTAGTACTAGTAGGGATGGTTAAAATTAAGGAAAATTAAGTGTTAGCAGGAAGTAGGTGTTAGAAATGGGTGTAATGAGCCATAAAACCAATGTCTCTGTAAAGTTCATGGCTGTTAGTGTCCAGCAGAGTTATGAGTTTAATTTCCCAGGCATGTATTTTGAAGATGCTGTGCCGGTTTCCTTTGAAGCCAAAGACAGAGTTCAGATCACTCTGTTAAAAGTGTTTGCCCCCATCTCGTAGGGTGTTTTTGTCTTTTATCATTTTTTAACATGTGTCAGTCCATTTGAGAAGGCAGTGATTGTCTGGTTTCACCCACACACTTTTCAAAATCCATGGGTCCTGCACATACCTATCCTAAATGTGGTGCACCTCATTTAGTAAGCCAAATGTCCCATCAACTACCATACAATTGAAATCAGATTTCCATTGGGATTTCCAGTTTCCACCTCATCATCAACCTCAGCCTGAATCAGTCCACACAAGGGATCCACTTCCTGGACACTACGGTGCAAATAAGTGATGGTCACATAAGCACCACTAGATACTGGAAACCTATTGACCACTATACTTACCTACATCCCTCCAGCCTTTATCCAAACCACATCACACAATCCATTGTCTACAGCCAAGCCCTAAGATACAACCACAGTTGCTCCAATCCCTCAGACAGAGACAAACACCTACAGGATCAGTTTCAAGCATTCTTAAAACTATCTGGGGAAGTGAAGAAACAGATTGACAGAGCCAGATGGGTACCCAAAAGTCGCCTATTATAGGACAGGCCCGACAAGGAAAGTAACAGAACACCACTGGCCATCACCTACAGCTCCCAGCTGAAGCCTCTATCACATCATCAAGTAAAGGAAGATGATCCCTAACACTCACCGACCGCAGGAGACAGGCCAGTTTTCGCTTACAGACAGTCCTCCAACCTGAAGCGAATACTCACCAACTACTACACACCACTCAACAGAAACACTAATCCAGGAACCTACCCCTGCAACAAACCCCATTGCCAACTCTGTCCACACATCTACCCCACTGACACCATCATAGGACTTAATCACATCAGCTATACCATGAGGGGGGATCAATCACCTGCATAGCTACTAATGGGATATATGCCATCACAAGCCAGCAATGGCCCTCTGCCATGTACATTTGCCAAACTGAACTGTCTCTACGCAAAAGATTCAGTGAACACAAATCAGACATGAAGAATGGTAACATTCAAAAACCAGTAGGAGAGCACTTCAACCTCCCTGGACACTCAGTAACAGACTGGAAAGTTGCCATACTTTAGTAAAAAAAATTAAAACAGACTGCAGTGTGAAACTACAGAGCTGGAATTCATATGCAAACTTGATACTGTTAGAGTGGGTCTGAATAGAGACTAGGAGTGGCTAACTCACTACAAAATGCAATTTTCCCTCTTCTGGTATTCAGATTAGGGATATTAGATATCAGGTAACTGAATAGTCGAGTAACCACATGAATTCTTATCAGTTACCTATTTTATAGTCCCCAGGGGCGGGGCCAGCAGCCAGTGCAATCCAGCCCCACTCCCAGGGAGCCCCCTGCCACCCAGCGCTGCTGCCTCTGTATCAGAGGCAGCAGCATGGGACGCCAGGTGGGACTTGGTATGCAAGGGGAACCAGTTTAAAAACCAGCTCCCTTCGCAGACCAGCTGCCTGCTGCCTTGCGCTGCTGCCTCTGATACTGAAGCAGCAGTGCAGGGTGGCAGAAGCCCTAGTCCGGGGTGGGGGGTCCAAACTCCCCATGGACAGAGGCTGCTGCAGGGCCAGGTGGAGGGGAGGCTACCGTGAAGCAGCCTCTGTCCATGGCAGCCCACAGTGGCCATGGACAGAGGCCGGTCTGGCAGCAGCCCCTGTCAACAGGGGGTCTGAGCTCCCTGCGGACAGAAGCTGCTCTGCCTCTCATGGTGCAGCCTTTGTCTGTGGGGAGACTGGGCCCACTGCAGACAGAGGCTGATCTGGCAGCAGCCCCTGTCTGTGGGGGGTTCCAGATCCCCATGCATTCTGCAGAGCAGCCTCTGTCCATGGCGAGCCTGGACTTTCTGTGGACAGAGGCTGCTTTGGGGCAAACTTTTCTGGTCCTCCCACCCCCACCACGCTGCCTCTGATAGAGGCAGCAGCATGGGAGAGGGGCAGGCGGCACCACGGAGCTGGTGCTGGGGTGAAATGCCTTTTAATCCAGCTCCCCCCAGCACTGGCTCCTGCTCCCCCCCCCCTTTGCTGCCTCTGATACAGAGGCAGCAATGGGGGGAGGGGAATGCAAGTAGTTAACAAGATTAACCAATAAGCCTATATAAATAATCATATAGTTGACTATTTGTTTACATCCCTAATTCAGACACTTTCACATCAACTGTTAGGAATGGGCCACATCCCCCCTGACTGAATTGACCTCATTAGCACCATACTCTGCATGGTAATATAATACAGCCATTTTTGCATGTGCATCTTTGCACCTGCCAAACTGAAGTTTCTACTCCATGCATCAGATGAACTTGGTTCCAGCCCATGAGAACTTACGCTCAAATAAATTTGTTAGTCTTTATGGTGCCACAGGACTTGTTGTTTATGCTCTCAAACAAACTCATGTAGAAAACTTATAAGAGGTAAAAATATCACATCACCTGTTGGCAAACACTTTTTACAAAGCAATCTGATGTCTTATTCCTCATCCTCAAAGACAACTTGAGCAACACCAAAAGATGAGGTTAGGTACTTAAATTCATAATGCTGTTAGACACTGAAAGCCATAGACTTAATAAAGTCTGGTTTTATGGCTCTTTAAATCGATTTGAACCACACCATATTGCCTTAACTACCCACTTCATTTTAAGTGGTCTCCTATAGGAGGTGTGGACCCCTTATATTTAATCTGTCCCACCTTATATTTAGCTTTGATGTTGTGATTACCTTCTCCAGACCCGAGAAAGCCCTCTGTGAAGCTTGTCACTTTCACCAGTAAAAGTTGTTCAAGTAAAATATATCACCTCACCTACCTATATTACCTCGCCTATATTACCTCTCATTTGTTTGTAAAATAATACAGCACATGGAGTACAAAAATGTTTTTTTTAATCCCAGAAATCCCAGAATCATATCTATGTATTTTAATTGTTTGATAATAGAGCATTTGACTTCATTTAAATACTAGAAGATTTCCTTAACTCAATTAATTTGTTTTTTGTAAAATAAAATGAAAATGTACATGCTTCATTTAAATCATTACTCCAGGGTGAGGCTAGGGATGAGGGATTCAGTATGCAGGCTGCCCTGGGGAGAGGGGACTACCTCAGCCGTCCCACAGCTCAGCAGCTTGGGGCCAGGTGAGAAGTGCCTCTCCATGGCTGTGGCAGCTCATGTCCCCCAGCTGGGGCAGGTCCCTTGGCTGGGGCAGCTCCAGGTTCATCTGTCCCCTGTGTTCCCCAACCAGAGAGAGGAATGCAGCAAACTGTGCACTTTCCTATTGCTCCCTACTGAAGGGGAACAGCCAGCAATGTTCCTGTATGAATCAGGGGGGAGGAGGAGCTTTGGCCCCTCTGACCTCCCTAAAGGGCACCTGGGGGTGGGAGGCTAGGGGTGGGTCAGTCCCAGACAGGGCTTTGTGCTGCACCCCCAATTAGCCTCTTTCACCTGCCTGATGATTCAGTCTTTTTTTCTGTATGGTTTTCTGAGAAGTAATACTATTCTAGGCACATCCCATTGTCTTGGCACAACCAAACCTGTACCTTGCTTTAAGTTATGATAAGAAGAAGTTGTATACTTAATTTGATGCTCCTGGCTCTTACCCTTTAGGAGGAGTTCTTGAACAAACAGGCAGACAGACTCTCTCAAATATCTAGTAAATAAAGTAATATAAATTGCTTTTTAAAATCTAGTACCTGGAGATTTTCTGAGAAGGTTAACCCTTACAGTACTGAACTTTTACTAGAAGTAACTAACCTAGGAGTATACTTGTTCTTAGCTCCTCAACAAATAACGGACTAGTTCTAAAGCTCATTGAGAATCTCACTGAGTACAGTGGGCTTGGGATCAGGCTCAGTTAGCTTTACAAGACTTTGCCTCATCCCAGGTGACCTATCAGCTCTCAACAACATTATCCCATTTTCCCAAACTTTCCAGGAAACCCCGATTCCTAGATTAAAATCTCACTGTGAAACACAAGGGATAGGTATAGCTGCCTGTAATATTTTATTTGATGACAGTTATATGTCCCCTCTACCTTTGCAATTATTACTGTTGTGTTTCTTGCTATATGATTACAAAGCGATTAATTCCAGCAGGAGCTGACTGCATGTAGGCAGAAAAGTGGACAACCACTACTAATGGCTCCATTCACTGACACTTGAAGGACAATGCAGGTGTTACGTACTGTGAAGTTTCATTTCTGACCAAACTGGGTTCAATACTGTGACCAGCACAGGGAAAGGGAAATCCTGCTGGGGAACAAAAAGTGGTGGGACTGATAAATAAGTGGGACCCAAAGAGCAGGGAAGAGAGATGGAGAGAATCTTGGGGAGCAGACTGAAACTAGTCCTCAGAGTTGGGGTGACTTGGATAAACTAAGTCTATCTTGACTATAGGTAAGAAAGATCTGTGTTACTTTGTGTTAAAACCCCTTTTTTCTTGCTATGCTATGTTCCTACTGTTGAGGTTAAACAATACTTTGTTTAAAAAAAACTGCATTCACTGCTGGCCCTAACTCCTGAAGAGAAGTTGTACAGGTAGGCTTGCCACTTGTCCAGGTTCCCAGGATCACCATTTTTTCAGGTAACCATTCTCAGTCGTGTAAAGATGCTCAGTATAGACTGCCAGCTACCTAGCTTTATGGCCTGGGGAGTCATCCCAGAGGCTGCGTGTTTTTGTACCTCAGAGGTGTCAATCCAATGTGCAGGTAACTGGATCCAGTTGGGTGTGCTGAGTTATCACAGTTTATACACAATGACCTGTAGCCCAGGCACTCAGTCTAAAGAGATGTAGAATGGGGGATCCCACACCAGCACAGGTGAAGGTACAGGACCTTAAACCTGAGGGGAGTACACTGAAAGAGGTGGAGAAGGGTCAAAGGTGCAACCAGTGTTGAACCATGACACACATAAGCCCCGCCTATCCTTCCACTGATGTCAGCAAAACTTATATTGCTTAGGGGTATGAAAAAACCCACTGCTTTGAGTGACATAAGTTTTGCCTGTGTAAGTGATAGAGTGCACAGTGTAATGTCAGCGGGAGAGTTCTCTGCCAACAGCACAGACTGGCTACAGGAGAATGCAGCTGTGTCATCGGAAGGTCTCTAGATGTAGCTGTACTTGAAATTTCAGATGTACAGCTTTTACTTTGCTAAAAGTTGGTGTGTGCATGCACGTGCATGCATTTGTGTGTGGGTGTGAAAATCAGGCTTAAAACGGGAAGCTAGCTTGAACCATAGCTATTGAGAAAGACATTTCTACATAATATAGTGTTAGCTTATTTTAATGAGTGTAATAGCTACACTGTTTATTTTGGTTAATCTAATCATTTCCATAATGTGGTTCATATCTGCCTTTTTTAAAGTAAGAGCAGGTTTTTGCTATTAAATTGATCAATAGCGCTGGTCAACAGAACCCTTATTGTCACCAGACTAGTATATAGTTTCATACCTTCAGTTTAAGTAATAAGTATTTAAAACAAATAGTATCTCATAACATTCTCTACTGATGTCTAATGAACATTTATGTGGTGCAAATACAGTATAGGTTTTTAGCTCCAGCAGTGAAGTGACCTATTTTAAAGTGACAGGCTAAATTATTATTTTAAGATAACATTGCACTGTAGAAAGGTTTCTGGTTTAGCATCCATTTGTTATGGGCCTTTTATGCTCTCTCCAGTTCCATGGGCATTATGGGGTGCCAGAAGCATGTCAGGGCAGAAATGGGGGGCAGGTCCAGGGATTAGATGCTTTGTGATTGCCACATAACTTGGTCATAGATTGTTCTGCTGCTCCCAAGAGAGAGTGGAACTATGGAGTTGGAAGAATACCTCTCCTAAAGTGTGCTGCTTGATATCCTCACAAGAAGGAAGGAGGAGATTGCCAGAAATACAGAGCACCTGGCATTATATAGAGAAGGAATCTCCTTTTTGCCCAGGATGTGCTGAATTTGTGTCTGCTTCCCTCATTTATTCCATAACTCCAAGCCCATTCCCTGTAAGAAAAGCATCAGAAAGAAATGGTTTGCTTTTAAATGTCCTAAACCCTCTACCCATCTCTTGAAGGGGTTATTGCAGGAACTTACAATATGTCCTTTTAGTATTAAGTACATTTGAAAGTTACTTTTAGTTTTCTGACAGAAAGAGAAACTCCTTCACAATGAAGTCATTGCTTCATTGATAATTCTTGTTATAACTACAAGGGAGGAAGAACAGCTTTCTCAGTATAGCAGCTGCTGTCAAATGATGATACTGAGTTCCTCTATAAAGTACTCTAGAATCTACTGATGAAAAATGCTATAAGAGCTAGGAATTAATTATTATTCCACCAAGTTATGTGGAGAATAGACAGAATTAAAGTATAATTCCTTGTTTAATAGTATGGGATTGTATTAGATCAATATTTCTTTACAGAAATAAATTAATAAATGTCTGGCATATAGAACCTACAAAAATGATGGGCAAATAGTGATGTACAGGTATAGCTAAGGGGAAAAATTTAGTCTCACATTTCACATGGGGCGGGAGGGCAGCCGGAAGCCGATACACGCAGGGAGCCAGCTTTTAAGCCGGCTCTCCATGGAGCCACCTACTCCCCCTTGCTGCTTCCCACATAGGCGAGGGCAGGCAGGAGCTGGTGCTCGGGGGGAGCCAGATTAAAAGCCAGGTCCCCATGAGCACACAGCTCAGCCTACCATCCCACTCCTGCTCTGCTGCCTCTATCAGAGGCAGCAGCACGGGGCAGGGAGGGGGTGGGGGAAGCTGCCGTGGAGCAGCCTCTGTCTGCAGCGGGCTCAGGTTCACCGTGGACAGAGGTTGCTCTGTGGATGCTGACACAGCCTCTGTCTGTAAGGAGCTTGGTCCCCCCCCATAAACAGGGGCTACTGCTGCCCTGAACTGCTGCCTCTGTAGTAAAGGCAGCAGCGTGGGGTGGCAGGTGGGAGCTGGACTCTGTATGGGAAGCTGGGGAGCTCCCATGGAGTGGGGCTGGGAGCACACTGGCTGCTAGCCCTGCCCCCAAGGACTATCGAATAGTCATGTAACTGCTAAAATTTGATGCGGTTACACAATTATTCAATTACATGATATCTAACATCCCTAGTTAAAATGTGCCACAACTTAGCTGGTAACATGACATTTACATTTAACTTTGTGCACTGCTGGTTACTCAGTCTGAGAGACTTAGGGGAGAAACTTCATGGTTTCTTGAGTCTTAGTCAGGTCCTAATTAAGTCATATTCAAAGAAGTTTGCTGGGCCAGTGGGAGGGAGTAGTCTGCCTGACTCAGACTGAGGGTAGGTCTACACTAAAACACCCTCAGCTGGCCCATGTCAGCTGACCAGGGCTCGAGCTAAGGCAGTGGTCCCCAACCTTTTGGGGCTGCCGCGCACCCAGGGGCAGGGCCGTGCATGCACCGCGCGCCTGGGGCAGGGGCCACGCATGCCCGGGGCGCAACAATGGCTTGGGCCGGCCCATGTCACTCGGCGGGCGCACATAAATGTCCCAGCGGGCGCCATGGCGCCCATGGGCACCGCATTGGGGACCACTGAGCTAAGGAGTTGTTTAATTGTGATGTAGATGTTCAGGCTTGGACTCTAAAGTTTCAGGTTCGACCTTTGGAACTATGAGAGAAGCAGAATAGCTCAGAGAGTCTGGTTAATTCCTCCTGCATCCCCATAGAGGGAGTCTTTGAACTGCCGTGCGATCTAGTACATGAGTTCCAGACCTGCACAGACCAGTGGCCAATTTCCAGAGTGGCAGAGTTTAGGCCTGGTGCCAGCCACTGTGAGCCAACTAAGACCGCCACAGAGTCAGGAGAGGATCTGCTCCATCCAGGGATAAAGGCCCTTTTTTTTTGTTTAATCATCTAAGCCATCATATGTTCCTAGCACTGCAGCACTTTTCTCCAGCCTCAGCATATCTCTTGCCTGGGAAGGTGCCGGGGAGGGAGCTGGGGGGTTGGGAAGAGTCATGAGGTGTGGGATTGATTGATTTAGTATTTATTAGTTAACCATAAACCAGTCCTTCCCCAAATCCTATTCTCCTGCTTCCAACAGTCCCCTTTGTCTTACTGTTATTCCTGGGTGAGTCGTTTCTTTGCTCGAGCTTGTGCTGATGTAAATTGTCTTATTACTACACTTTATACTCCTTACTGCAGTGGTAGCACTATTTATTTTCCAAGGACAGCACCCCTTCTGTCCCAGGCACAGTGAGGAGTCATGTTGGCACCAGGCTTCACAAAAAATAGCCAGGATCCATTCCAAGTAGCAAACACCAGGGAAGAGGTTTGCGTCATACCTAGAGGGAGGGTCTACACTTAATAAATGATTTAGTCTTAATTGTTCCTTCCAGGAAACAGACGTTTTCTAAGAATATGAATGACATTTGCAGGCAGCAAATAATGTGATTTCAAAACTCATGCTCCAAAGGGAAGTACATATTTGGATTAATAGGATATTGTAATCCTTTGCCAGTGGTTCTGTGCTTTTGGCAAGAAGTCTTGTCTGTTGGTAACTTGCAACTGCAAATGATCTGGAACTGGAGAAAAGCTAAAATCGGTGATTTTTGCACTTTGTTGTGAGTAACTCTCCTGTAATAAACTAAGAAAAACCTAGTAGGCCATGGTAGCAGATATTCTTCAAAGACTCTCTTAGGTCACATATTTTTAGAAAGGAAATATACAGCTGTACGAACGATACCTGTTATTTTGAGAATTATTACTCACCTACGGTAATATGAAGGTCTCTTTATGGGAAAATTAGTAGTGTTAAGTGTTTTAGCGTCAGAGTGTAGTATAAATTGAAAGATTTATCGATCGTTCTAAAAGAGAGCACTCTCCTTCATTCTCCTTTTATTTTTATATATCATTTAAGTATTTATAGCACAATTACCCTAGCATAAAAGGCCATTTTTATGTAGGTTAGATGTTGGTAGTTTATCATTTGTTTGGGAAAATGCTTCTTGTTTTTTCATAATCTACGTCATGTAGAAGGTAGTAGGTGGAGGTGAGTGGTAGCGGAGTCTGGAAGAGCCATACATTAAAAGGGGAGAGCTTTTGACAGCACAAAGTGGGATTGCAGCAAGGGTATGGGATTGGCTTCCTGTCTCCTTAAGTAGGGCTCAGCCTCCCAGAGTGTGGGAAACATTAAGAGAAGTTATTTGAGATGATAAACTCCACTAATAGTGGCACACAGCACATTCCTTTTACAAATGGACTGCCGTCCTCCTCATTTATCATAATCAAATCAAAACCCTTCCCCATCCCACTCCAAACCTAACATCTTCTGTGGGCTCAGATAAAAACGTGTTCAGCTTTCCAACAAAGTTTCTACTCCCTTAGGTCAAATAAATCAATGGGGGAGCACGCGCATGTGTGTGTGTGTGTGTGGGGATTCTGATGCCAGTGCCTGGTACTAGCACAGAGTGGTGATTAAAAGGGTAACTGATTAAATACCTATCACAAAACAAAGTTTCTTGCTTGGAGATGTAGGCATTGCTCATAAACATTAGGACCTTGTATTTTTAGTTTATTCTGGAAGTTTTGAGAGAAGTTTTATTGTTTTTCTCAAGGGAAACAATAACAATCTCCCAAAAGCACATATGGATTCTAGTGTTGCCCTTTTGCAAAATGTGTTTAGGACATTTTCATTTTAAAACACTGCTGAAAGTCAGCATGCCTAAGAACCACTAGTTCTAAAAATGAGTGTTGCTAAAAAGAACTTAATGCGTTTATCTTAAAGCAAAAGATGAATGTCATATTTTTGCAACTTTTTAATCCTTCACTTATTGCAGTGTTAGCAATGAAAAGCGCTCAAGTGGATTAAGCTATTTTTTTGATGAGTTCCCTGGCTAATGCTAGAACATTGATGCTCCTTTTAGCCAGAATTTGGGAGTTTGCTGGGCTGTTTCTCTTAAGAGGAGGAACTGATGATAGGAGTCAGGTATATTCTTTTGTGCAAACCTGTTTATTTACAAAGAACGAACATAAAGGGTAGATGTATACTGCTGCAGGGTAGATGCACCCAAACAAAGCTTTGATAGCATATTAAAAATAGCAGTGTAGATGTGGCTATTTGAGCAGTGGCTCAGTTCAATACTGCCTAAGTATGTTCTTGGACACCTAGTCAAACCCCCGACCATCCTGCCACACTGCTAATTTTTAGTATGATAATTCAAGCAGAACCAGCAGACATACATCTGTGCTGCATCTGTGAGGTGAAGTTTGCTAGACAGATCCACATCCTGTGTCCCTGAATACAGTATAAACAACAGGAGGCAGTTTCCTTGTTCAGCAAGTCTGCCTTTTCAGTGACTACTCTGCCCTAAAAAAGCTGTCTTGTGGCTTCTTCCCAGACCACATACCACTTTTTCCTTTCCCCATCAGCTGACTTACTCCTGACTTTCTGGTTCCTTTCACAGACACAGAGACATGCCCCAGCACATGCATTTGTAATCAGTCTCTAGGGAAACCCACTGGCCATATGTCTTTGCTTGGGGTCAGGCTGGCACATGTCCTGAGCAGTGTCTTCTGTTGTTTCAGCTATAGCTAAACAAAAGGGGCATTTAATGACTTCCTCACCTAGCCTGAATGAAGGGTGCTTTGAACACTCATCAACTGTTATCAGGTCTGGGATTGATGGCTTTCAGTAATATCTAATGACATAACAATAGAATGGTGTAGGGACTGCAATATTGATCAGACCATTGATCCAACTTGTATAGTGGGTCTCAAACTTTTTGGCCTGCAGCCTACACTGCTCAATGCAAACCTTTCCACTGACCACCAGCTGATCATCCATTATGACAAAATGGGTGCAGGCAGGGGTGCTGGTGTGGGATCTGGATGGGAAGTAAGGTGCAGGCAGGCCTACCAACAGGAGAGCAAAGGGGGCAATTGCCCCCAGAGGCCAAGAAATTCAAAGGAGCTCCTCTGAACCACTGCAGGAACACCAGAGTGTCACTCTGCATGGCTTTGAGGGCTGGGGGGAGTGCCGGGCAGTGCTAAGGACTGACTGCTTTTCACCTTGCCTCTTCCGGGGTGTGTGGAGCCACTACTCCCCACACCTTGCCCTTAGGCCCTGCGGTGGCTGTTGGCCCTACTGGGTGCAGGAACGAGGTGGGAGTGGGAGGTCTGGGTGGGAGGTAGGGTGCAGGAGCATTTGAGGGTGAGAGGTCTGGGTGGGAGGGCCGGTGCAGGAGCAAGGGAGGATGCAGGAGCAGGGATGGGGAGTACTCGCAGGGGGATGCATGAGGGGGGTGGGGCGCAGGGTTTGAGCATGAGGGAGCACTTACCTGGCGTTGCATCCCCCCGGATGCTCCTAGGCACCACCTCCCGCTGCTCCCGCTGACTGTAATTCCGGCCAGTGGGAGCAGCGGGGAAAGCCCCTAGGTGAATGGTTTCCTCACTGCCATTCCCGCAGCCAGGTGGAGGAGGAGCAGTAGTGTGTGCAGCCGCTAATTCCCCCTAAGAACCAGATCTAGCCCATGAGGAACGCAGATTCAACCACCTCCCTAGGTAACACATTCCAGTGCTTCACCACCCTTCTAGCGAAATAGTTTTTCCTAATGTCCAACCTAGACCTCCCCCACTGTAACTTGAGACCATTGCTCCTTGTTCCGCCATCCGCCATCTTCTTTGAAACCTCCCTTCAGGAAGTTGAAGGCTGCTATCAAATCCCCCCTCTCTTCTCTTCTGCAGACTAAATAAGCCCAAATCCCTCAGCCTCTCCTCATAGGTCGTGCGCTCCAGCCCCCTAATCATTTTGGTCGCCCTCCGTTGGACCCTCACCAGTGCATCCACATCCTTTCTGTAGTGGGGGGCCCAGAACTGGACACCATACTCTAGATGTGGCCTCACCAGTGATGAATAAAGGGGAATAATCACTTCTCTAGATCTGTTGGCAATGCTCCTCCTAATGCAACCTAATATTCCATTTGCCTTCTTGTCTACAAGGGCACACTGTTGACTCATATCCAGCTTCTCATCCACTGTAATCCCCAGGTCCTTTTCTGCCAAACTGCTACTCAGCTAGTTGGTCCCCAGCCTGTAACAATGCTTGGGATTGTTCTGCAGGGCTCTACACCTGAGCTTGTTGAACCTCATCAGATTTCTTTTGGCCCAATCCTCTAATCTGTCTAGGTCATTCTGGACCCTATCCCTGCCCTCCAACGTATCTACCTCTCCCCCTAGCTTAGTGTCATCTGCAAACTTGCTAAGGGTGCAATACATCCCCTCATCCAAGTCATTAAGAAAGATGTTGACCAAAACCAGCCCTGGAACTGATTCTTGGGGCACTCCACTTGAAACCGACCGCCAACCTGACATTGAGCCATTAATCACTACCAGTTGGGCCCGACAATCTAGCCAGCTTTCTAAAGTATCCATTTATCCAATCCATACTTCCTTAACTTGCTGGGAAGAATATTGTGGGAGACCATAACAAAAGCTTTGCTAAAGTCAATATATATCACATCCACTGACTTCCCCATGTCAACAGAGCCAGTTTCCTCATCATAGAAGATAATCAGATTGGTCAGGCATGAATCCACAGGAGCGGCCCGAGGCCGGCTATGGCAGCTGGCGCCCCAGGCAGAAAACGCGATCGGTGCCCCCGCCTGCACGGCCGTCAATGGACTGACGTCATCGGTGGGCACCCCGGGCACCCCTGTGACATCATCATCAGGCACCCCGGGTGGCGGCGCCCTAGGCAGCGGCCGAGTCCGCCTATAGCCACGGGCCGCCCCTGTGAATCCATGTTGACTATTCCTGATCACTTTCCCCTCTTCCAAGTTCTTCAAAATGGATTCCTTGAGGATCCCCTCCATGATTTTTCTGGGGACTGAGGTAAGGCTGACTGGTCTGTAGTTCCCTGGATTGTCCTTCCTTTTTTAAAAGATAGGCACTACATTTACCTTTTTCCAATCATCCGGGATCTCTCCCGATCTCCATGAATTTTCAAAGATAATGGCCAAAGGTTCTGCAATGACATTTGCCAACTCCCTCAGTATCCTCGGAAGCATTAAATCCGGACCCATGGATTTGTTTATGTCTAGCTTTTCTAAATAGTTCTTAATCTGTTTTTTCTCAACCGAGGGCTGCCCACCTCCTTGCCATACTACGTTGCCTAGTGCAGTAGTCTGGGAGCTGACTTTGCCTGTGAAGACAGAGGCAAAAAAAGCATTGAGTACTTCAGCTTTTCCTACATCATCTGTCATTAGGGGTATGTCTAGACTACATCCCTCTGTCGCCAGAGGGATGTAAATTAGACATACCGAAATTACTAATGAAGCGGGGATTTAAATCTCCCGCACTTCATTAGCATAAAAATGGCTGCCACTTTTTGTCGCCACGGAGATTTTGTCGCCACGGAGTGGTTCTATCGCTCACTAAAGCCTTTGGCGACAGATCCCTTATGCGAGGTATACAGGATCTATCGCCAAAGGCTTTAGTGAGCGATAGAACTGCAGCTAGACTGCCACTTTTCGTTGCCAAAGCTCCATGGTGACAAAAAGTGGTGGCCATTTTTATGCTAATGAAGCACGGGAGATTTAAATCCCCGCTTCATTAGCAATTTTGGTATGCCTAATTTACATCCCTCTGTCGCCAGAGGGATGTAGTCTAGATATACCCTAGGTTACCTCCCTCATACAGTAAGGGCCCCATACCCTCTCTAATCACCCTCTTATTGCTCAGATGCCTGTAGAAACCTTTTTTGTTACCCTTCACATCCCTTGCTAGCTGCAGAACTACACCCTTGAGCTGGTATAAATCAATTAATTGATGTAATTAATTAATTGAGATGATATAATCAATTAACACACTACAACTCTTGAGCTGGTATAAATCAATACAGTCCCGTTAATTTTAATGTACAGCACCTGAAGGACCAACCCCCAGTGTTAGAGTGTAGTTCTGAACCAAGTCATACAACAAGGTCATTTTTCAGATACAAGTAAGGTGTCAATTAGAATTTCCTACCTATTAACTAGTGGGAATCTGCCTTTTTGGTGCATTTGAAACCTGAACAATTTTAAGTATAGGTGCAGGAACTAAGGGTACTGGAGCACTCCCTGGCTTGAAGTAGTTTCCATTACATCCAGGGTTTGCAATTTGGTGCAAAGGCTCTCAGCATCACCACTGCACAAATTGTTCCAGTCCCCCTGATTTTAAGAACTAGTAAATGTCCCGGAATAGTATGTACAACCACTGCTTTTGTTAAAATGCAATCTCTCCATCAACTGACACAAACAGAAAAGCCTCTAAAGTAATTCTAGTCCAATTTCCTGAGTTGACATTGGCTTCCAATGGTGTTAAATGTAAAAACCATATATTTGACTGCAGTAAATCCAGGATTTGTACCTTTATTTCAGATTGGGAAAGTCACACCATTCATATTCCCTTCCACTGGCAGTATGATTACCCATCATAATGCAGCTACAGATAGTTCTTTTGTGTCTATTCTGCTCATTTAACAGACAACACCTGCACCTGTGCAGAGCATGCATGAGCAATAAAGGAGCAATACTTAAGAGTGTAACTTATGTAGTCAATTAAACTGTAACTTAAATCGAGTTCTTCTGTCATTGTTAAGTCACAACCCACCGTTGGGAAGTGGAAAAGTGATACATAGTTGCAGGAGGGCTATCAGCATGACATGGCTTTTAGACAAGTCAAGCTGCTACCAGGTAAGGAGACCCAGGGTTGCAGAATAAGGGCTCTGATCCAGCAGAGTGTGGAGAGTTCTCAGGATTGGGATTAGGATTCCCTGTGGCTCCTTGGGCTCCAGGTTTTATCAAAGCCAAATTCTCCTATCCCTTCACTAACGCTTGGCCACCCCTCCTCCCACAGGTGAGAAGCTACACAGTTTGTGTGTTGTCAGGCACAGAATTCTACACTGGCTTCCCCATCTTTGTTAATTATTTTTCCTGCAGAATAGACAGATTGGCTTTTGAGGGGTCAACCAGTAGTACTTACTCAGTATGAGCAAAGGTAACAGAGCCAGGACCTATGTTTAGGTTTATGGAATATCAACCATAAGATCTCGCAGTGCAATTATATTTGGAAATTAAGGAGTTGAATGATATGCTCATGCTATTTTGATGTCCCTGAGCTAAAATGCTTTTAAATTCACAGCAGTTTCCAATGGAAGAGGCTAGGTCATCTAGTCCCTTCCTCTGCCAATGCAGGGTTATTCAGAGTGGTATAGATTTCTAATGTTTTGCCTAGCCAGTTGTGTAAGGTTCATGTTTGAATACTTCAAAAATTTTCAATACAGGCTAAAAAGTGCTGCCAGATTTCAAGGGTAGCAGTAGGCATCATAATACTGGACTTTCTTACATTGGTCTGAACATTACAATTCTGGTCATAAAGCTTTATACAATGCAATCGGGTTAGTGGCAGTGAACAGACCAATATACAATTTATCTTCTGCAATCACAGTTTGAACATTGAGATCACTCTGAGGTCAATCGCTCCTATATCATAAAGAAACCCTTTATTGTTTAATTGGAGATGCCCTTTACAACAGCGGAAGTAGGATGTAGAGCAATGTGCCTGATATTTTTAGATTGGTTAGTGATCTATCATCTGATTTAATCCATGGTGTGTGATTTTTGTACAGTTGGCATTATTGAAAAAGTCCATTAGTGGATAACTCTATCCTAAAGACTGAACCACCTTGTATTCTTTGATGGACAGGAAAATCATCATTTCAATGAATAAGTATTGCTATCTCATCAGTCCAAGTACAAGGTAGTTGTTACAGATTACTGTATGCCCCAGTGCAAGCAATTTATTTCTCAAGGAAAGATATATTACAGTGCTCTCTGAAAAGAATCTTAGATTGGGAATCTTTTAAATCTGTGGTGTCCAACCAGTTCTGAAGCAGTAGCCGCTATAGTGGTTACCGCAATAGTGAACTAGCCATACTCAATTGGCCAAATAGCCACATTGTTCAAGCCAACTATCACACTCAATCACTCAAATAGCTACATGTGGCTAGTGTAGGGGTGGGCAAATTCCAGCTCGTGGGCCAGATCCAGTTTGCAGAGTTAGTCCCTGGCAGGCCCACACCTCCATGTTTACCTGCGCCTTCACAGGTATTGGAGAATCACAGCTCTCATTGGCTGTGAATCGCTAATGGCGGCCAATGTGAGCCGCAGGAAGTGCCATCCTGGTCCGCGACACTTCCTGCCACTTGCATTGGCTGCTAATGGTGATTCACAACCAAGCAGAGTTGCGATCCTCTGATACCTGTGGAGGTGCAGGTAAACATAGCGGCCGCGGCCCACCAGGGACTGACCCTGTGGGCTGCTGTTTTTTTATTGCCCACCCCAGGGCTAGTGGGTAATGTGTGTGTTGGACACCACGATTTTAAATGAATCTTTACAAGATTCCTTCCTTTGTAGGATGCATTATGTTTAATAAACTATGCTTATCAGGAATTATTATAATCTATTATTCAGCTAGTTGGGATTGCGTCATATCAAATATAAACAATGCATTTACAAAGCTATGCATACTCTTTACTGGCTGGGTTGTGATTCAAAGCTAAAGAGTACCTTGAATCCTTTAAGAACCATACTGATGAACATAGCTTGAGCTTGTGTATATTTTTAATGCAAGAAAGCTTTAAATCACTGACACATGAGAGCAAACTTTCAAAATATGGTTAACTAAAACCTTATTAAAATGGTCATATGCTCTTTTGCATTTCTTTTCCTTTATTATAGATGACAGTTAATTATAAGGGCATCCCATATAGTCATTCACTGCCACTTCCCGAGAGGCATGAAAAGTGCCACTGGGACCCCACACCCTGAGTCCCCTCCCACACCACAAACCCTAGCCCCAGGCTAGAGCACTCTTCTGCACTCAAAAATGCTCATCACTGGCCAAACCACAGAGTCTACACTCCCAGCCAGAATTCTCACCCCCCTTGTGCACCCCAACTCTCTGCTGCAGCCCAATGAAAGTGAATATGTGTGGGAGAGTGTGCAAGAGGGAGAAGGGTTGGAGCAAACCAGGCCTCTAAGTGGTGGGGGAAGGGCAGGGCCTTAGTGAAGAGGTGGGGCAGAGGGGCCCTAAAAACTGTCAAAATGCAGGTCCTCAGGTTGCTAAAGTTTGAGAACTGCTGCACTAGAGGGACCTCAGTCAGGGCTTAATAAAAATCATTCTGTTAGTGGCCTGGGGGCTTTATAATGAGTTTATAATAAAAATCATTCTTGAATGGTATGGTCATTTCTTTGAGAGGTTCTACAAGGTAGTATTTGTTAACAGTTGATGTACCCTAATGTCTTTCTCCTGCTGGCTACACAGGGTCTTTATTTGTATCCCTCCTGTTCAACATGTATGGTATAGTCAGGAGGCTACTGAGAGGTTAACCCTGGAGAAGAGCTGATATGGTACATTCAGTAGTCAGATGACACCCATCTGCTTTCCTTTCACCTGAACTTGCTGACAGTTACTGGCTGAGGTTGTGTGGTGGATGAGAGATTGCCAGATGAAGCCAGGGCTGCCAATAGAATTGCTGGGCTCCTGGATAATGTGTGTGTGTGGGGGAGGGGGAGTCACCTCTCAGGCCCTGGAAGGGGTAGAGCCTCAGGTGGAAGGGAGAGGGGCTGGGGCTGGGGCTAACCAGCCCTTCAGTCCTGCCCAGCCTGTACCATCTGGGCCTCAGTGGCAATTTAAGGGACTCCAGCTGCTGTTACAGTAGTAGGTTGGAGCTCTGGGCCTTTTTAAATTGCTAGGGCCGGGGACAGTTGCCCCTTTTGCTCCCTTTCTTGTTGGCAGACCTGGGTGAAGCTCAATGTGAGGTAAGAGTGGGGGAAGTGTTCATAGGTTTGGTGGAAGGAAGTGGAAAAATGACAGATTATAGCCCTCTACTGAGAGAATATATACTTATTATTTCTCTGTGCAACTGGAAGGCTGGCGCAGCCTCTACTGCTTCTGGAGGCTCAGCTAGTGTCACTAGCCAAGACTGCTTGTTTACATCTGTGCTTGAAAAAAAATCAGTGTCTTAGTCCAGATGCAGACATTGCTAATGGTACCCATACCTTTGTCATTTCATGATTAGAAACTGGTTTGTTTGGGTTTTTTTTTACCTTCCTCTGCAGATGGGGGATAGGTCACTTGCAGGTTTAAAGTAATGTAAATGGTGAATTCTCTACAATGTTAAGTCTTTTAAACCATGATTTGAGGACTTCAGTAACTCAGCCACAGTTAGGGGTTTATTTACAGGAGTGAGTGGGTGAGGTTCTGTGGCCTGCAACATGCAGCAGTTTAGACTAGATGATCCCAGTCATCCCTTTTGATGTTAAGTCTACGAGAACTGCTGAACATAAAGGTTCTTAAGTTCAAATTCAAGGTACTGTTTCATTTCAGAGCCAAAGCTTTGAAGCATCACATTCCAGACTCTCACTGTCTCAGTCAGCATTCTTTTTGTCCTGCTTTTATGGCTTCCCTGGTGAGGCTTTCATTCTATACCTGGCAGTCCATGAAACATTTTTAGTCAGTAGAAGACTAGTGAAAAAAAAACCCTTTTGGATTCTTTGCTCTAGTTTGAGCATCCCAAGCCTTGGTAACATAAGGAAATTGACCCTTAAAAACTATGAAATAAAACATTCACCTGTCTCATTATAGTGTACTATAAGAAGATCCTTAAGAAAGCTTTCATACTCAACCTCCTTACACTAGAGCGAAAACCATTTTATCTGCTCTGAATTTTTATTGTGGCTTGAAACTGGTTCTGGCTAGATCTATTTAAAAAACAGTGTAACCAGTCAGTACAGAGAAGACTCTGCCATAAAATCAGTTTACAAATCATATACTATGCTAAAAATGCATAAGAACATAGAAAATCGTTTCTAACTCACATGTCCTCATCCTTGCTGTCCTCTAAAGCTATAATTAAACAATTAGCATGAGGTGGTTTATAAACTAATAATAATTGCTGTGTTTATAAAGCACTGGGTCCTCCCACTGAAACTATTGTGGCATTGATCAGAATAAAACTGTTATGTTTAAAATATTTTATAAAGATCAGCATCAAAAATAAAAATCAAGGAGGAGGTGAAAGAGGAGGTGGAGAGAAAGGATGAAATAACAATATATCAACAGTGGTCAAATTAAAAACATTTTTCAGTGGTGCCAACATTCATGTTTTTTTTTCACAAGTATTGCTATCTTTGGTATATATTGAAAGCTCAGCTGCTAGTGTCAATGATTATTTGAGAAACTCGTCTTTTTTTAAAGTAGTAAGTAAGTTTCTGGTTCTCATAATTGCGCAGAAAAGATTGAAAATGCAAACTTGAGTGTACATTGCTGAAAAAGTCATGGATGTTTAGGGTAGCAATTGGTTGTGTTGGGAGAGGAAACTTAAGCCAGCCTCCACTAATAGGTCTGTGTGCACACAGCTCTTTTTAGAACCCTAAACCTAACATCTTAAGGGGAAAAATCTCTGCTGAATCAGTTCTCCTTAGGGTCTGCATCTCTGCCAAGCTTTGTGTAGACCAGGGGTAGGAAATCTAAGGCCCGTGAGCTGGATGCAGCCCCTGGCTTCCCTGGATCTGGCCCCAAAGGCTCAGGGCATTGGGGAGCCAGTGACAGCTCTCCAGCTCCCCAGCGCCCCACTGCGGGGGTGGAGCACACAAAATCTGCTATCCTGGGCCCCACTGGACTCTGGTATGTGGTGGGAATATGCGGAGTGTCTTTTAGCTTCTCAGTCGGAGGCCACATCAGTGAGGGTTTGTTTGGGGGTTTGTTTGGGGGGTTTTTTTGCTTCTCATTTGTATGTGGCCCCCGACTGATTTTTCTGTGGATCACTGGCCCCCAACCTAAAAAAAGGTTCGTGACCCTTTTTGTCAGAAAAATGCATTTTTCAGTGCATCAATATATATATATTTACAAAATCTGGTATTATTCAGAGAATAGTTTCATCTGAAAAAAAAAAAAGGAAAACTTTCAGTATTGTTTGTTTTTAATTTCAGTTCTAAACCAACTGAATTTTTCCCCCAGATTTTTTGGTTCAGCCACCAAAACAAAAAACAAAAAAAATTGAGTTATTCACTCAGTTCTAGGAGTGAACCATATTAAAATAAACTACGATTGATATTTATTTGGTAACTATTTCAAACCCTGTGTCAAACTGGGCCCTAACCTTAAAAGGTAGGACTTTTTAGTCCTGATCGTCAGGATCTATCACTGTAAGCAGGTTGTCTTGCTAGAACTTTTTAGTGTTTGTTTAATTCTTACATGAAGAGCAGTCAGATGGCAAGATCGTTTGTTCCTGACAACATTTGAAAAGTCAATTTATGTCTCTGCATTTCATTATGTTTCTTCTCATTTTCAACAGAAGCAGTTAAATAAAAGGTTGGGGGGCAAATTCATCCCTAGTGTAATTCCGTCTAAGTCAAAGAATTACATTAAAGATGTATCTAGCCCTTTATGGTTTTCTTATGTGTGACTTTTTTTTATGTTAGCAATAGTAAGCCACTTATTAAACTAAATTTGGCATGAACTAGGATGCAATAGGAATTTGCCTTGTCATGAAAGCACTACAATATTTGGCTTCTTTATTAACTTGAGCACATTATTTAGCTTTTTTTTTTTTAATAAAGAACACTGACATCTTGGTGTAGTAGTCATGAGCAAAGATATGCAAGAGTAATTCCAATATGTCTCTGAATGCTTATTGTAATAGAAGTAAAGAAATTGGAGATGGAAGAGATGAAACACTACATAAGGCAGGAGTGGACAATAATTTTTAATGAGGGCCACTCCAAGATTTTGGTAAGTGGTCAAGTGGCACTTCTATGGATGGGGTGCAGGATCTGGGACAGCGGGTGGGGTGTAGGAAGCAGCTTGGGATAGAGGACTGGGTGCAGGAGAGGGTGTGGAGTTGAGAGAGACTTTGGGTGAAGGAGGGGGTTGTGATCTGGGGCAGGTGTTTGGGGTGAAGGGTCTGGGAGGGGGTATGGATGCAGGAGAGAATTCTGGCCTGGGGGAGTATAGGAGGGAGTGCAGGGTCTGGGAGGGAGTTGTGACCTGGAGGAGGCGGAGATAGGGGATACAGAGGGTTTGGGTAGTGACTTTGGGTGGGGGAGGGTGGCCTAGGGCAGGAAATTGGGAGGAGAGAAGAGGCAGGCATACCTAGGCAGCTCCCAGTCAACAGTCCTGCAGGAACCTGAGACAGGTTCCATGCCTGCTCCATGTGGATGTGCTCCAGTGTTGGGAGGGAGGATGGATGGAGGAGGCTTTGCTTGCTGCCCATGCCTCCAGCAAAATTTCCCAGTGCCTATTGGCCAGAAACTGGAATTTGCCAGTGGCTGGGGACAGTGCACGAAACCTCCCAGTCTCTTCCCAGCACGCAGAGCACAGAGATCCAGCCTTTAAAGCGGCAGCTGCTACGTAATGAGGGTAACAGCAAGGTGGCCGTGGGCCAAAACTGGCGGGTTCGTGGGCCAGACTCAGCCCACTAGCTGCCTCTTGCCCACCTCTGACCTAAGGGCATTTTGACCACTATAAATGAAGGATAATTCCTACATCAGTAGCATCTGCTACCTGGCAGCAGGATGTCAAATTTTTACCACAATATCAATAGGGCAACATGTTAAAATGTAAATTAATCCAGTTGCTATCATATGCAGTTGTTTATTGACAAATTACTTAAACATTAATATATCAGTAAGCAAGAATTTAGTATAATTTTCAGCAATGAAAACTGAAATTCATCTATGGTTGATTCACTTCAAAATCATGAGTCCTTTGTTCATATTAGCAGGGTACTTAATAAATGAAAAGAATATTTTATTGTCTTATCAAACCAGATGTTGCTATAGCTCTTTATGGCTTCATGAATAAGCATTCAAGATTTCACTAAAAAGGTTCTAATTATTCCATCTGCACTTACACTTATATAACCTTCATTTGTAATTAAAATCTATTTTTATTCTAATTGTGGGCTTGATTTTCTTAACTGGTAATATCAATGCAAATGCCATTTTACGAAGTCATAACCACATGTTGTTATAATTACACATGCATACATGACTAAGCACTCATAACCACAAATAAGTATTAGTTTTACCAGGAATTCCCCAAAGAAAAAAAAGTCACACAGAACTTTTGGTAAATCTAACAGGAACTTTTGTGTCATCTCTTTACACATTCTGGGAGAATATTTGATACTGCAAGCTTCAAAAATTTATCCAACATCACATTAGTGAGCTTGCTTTAACACTTGGTTGTCAAAAATAATTCGCTGTGCAAATTGAGTATTCATAAACATATGCTGAACCAGACATACTGATATTTTTCTGTGCCACTTCAAACAAAAAAGCATAATCTGAGCTCAGAATAATTTCCCAGAGTTTTGCATGGATTAAGTTAGCCACTTTTGCCAAAGGTTTAAGCATTTTATTATGTTCACCATTTTGCAGTTTTAAGGAGTGGAGCAGGAGGTGCAAACAAATCCTGCCACCTTCTTGCATTGGTACCAATGCAATGTAGAGTCTACTCCACCTAGGAAGGAGGGCAAGACTAACCTTACATTGCCCTGTGGTACGTACAGTTGAATCTCAATGTGTGAGCAGCGTCAGCAATGTCCTATTTCCACAATGGCTTGACCTCTGCTAGCTGTAAGCACGTTTGAAAACTGAACAGTGCTTGGTAGCCATTTTATGAATACGCTGTGCAGTTTGGCTGAAGCATGACTAAACAAAAACAACCAAACCTATGTAGCTGAAACCATGCACATACAATTAGGCTGTGTCTAGACTGGCCAGTTTTTGCGCAAAATCAGCCGCTTTTGCGCAAAAACTTGCCAGCTGTCTACACTGGCCGCTTGATTTTCCGCAAAAGCACTGGACGTTCTCGTATGCGAAATCAGTGCTTTTTGCGGAAAAGCTGACGCTCCCGTTAGGGCAAAGTCCCTTTGCGCAAAACTGTTGCGCAAAAGGGCCAGTGTAGACAGCTGAGATTTGTTTTGCGCAAAAAGCCCGATGGCTAAAGCGGCGATCAGGGCTTTCTTGCGCAAAAGCGCGTCTAGACTGGCATGGGCGCTTTTCCGCAAAAAGTGCTTTTGCGCAAAGCATCCGTGCCAATCTAGATGCTCTTTTCCGCAAATACTTTTAACGGAAAAACTTTTCCGTTAAAAGCATTTGCGGAAAATCATGCCAGTCTAGATGCAGCCTTATAGTATAGCCAATGTTGCTGAGCTACACTGAGCAAGGAATAGCAGGTTGACACCATTGCCCCAAAAAGCACTGTCACTCTGTAGCAAAATTCCTTTCCTGCTCCTTGAAGCACAATTCCCTTCTCCTTTTCCCATGTTCCAGTGGGAAAGTAATTTACTGCTGGCATCTGTCAGTCAAAATAAGACAAGCCCTGTGCCTGCTCAGCTGTACTGGCCAGTTTGTTGGAGAGGTGTGGAGCAAAAATTTCCTCCATTCCCCACCCACTTGCTTCTGGGGAGGATGAGAAGTAGGGGGTGTACAATGTTCATTTGGATCTGGGTACCAGCCCAGGATCAGCATTCCAGGTAGACCACGCAAGGCTTTAAGGGTATATCTACACTGTACCCTTAACTCGAAAAAAGCTACACATTTTGCGCTATGCAAATTGCGTAGCTTATTTCGAGGTAATTTTGAAATAGCTTATTTCAAAATTATTAAAGCGCTATTCTGAAATGTCCCTTAACTCTCATGGAATGAGGGTTACAGGGATGCTGCAATAGCAAGCCCGTTATTTTGAAATCTATTTTGAAATAACAGGCTGCTTTAAAGACACAGAATAGTTATTTTGGGATATTTCCAGTATATTAAGGGTGCATGAGCCAGAGGGATGGTAAGGATATTGACTTGGTTGCATATTAAGAAAAGTATTAACTTGACTGGAATAAACTAAAGTATGATCTTTATATTATTGCCTGCCATCTGCAGGAGATTTTTCTCCAAAGGATGAAATGTGATAAATGGATTCATGAATCAATGCCAAACTAGGTCCCAGGGATTTTTAAAAAAATCAACCAGCCCACTCTATACTGTGGGTGGACGGACTCCTTTATTCATTCCTTCTCTGCACAAAGAAAGTAGAATATTATGAATTAATGCTAAGAAATGCGAACAGATAAATTGGCAAATTCACTGTGGAAACTAACTCATGATTTTTTTTCCATTCTGCTCCATAAAACAGATGTAAATTTGATGAACATAATTCTTAGGCTGTTCAATCTCAAATGTGATATACAGGTAAGTTAAATGTATGACAGAATCTCAAAAGAAGGGCTATGAATCTAGCAATAGTTTGGATTTACTTTCTTTATATGTATTAAAGATTTCTATTACCTCACTTTCAGTATTCAGCATTTCTATTGTCAACAATGTACCAATGGTATAGCCTAGATATAAATGTGTGTCTAAAATAACAGTTGTTTCTCATGGTTTTTGTTTGTTTGTTTTTTGAGACAAAGCATGGTGGGTACTACCCTGAAGAGAAAAGAAGACAAGCCAACTTTCTTCTGTAATGTTGCTCATAGGGGTCTGCTCTGTGCTGGCTGTGTAAGCTCATTTCCAAAACCAGCAGGTAAAAAAAAAAAAAAAATCTCATTTTTTCTGTAAATGTGATGAAACACTTTTTTTCAGTTCTCAAAAACCATTGTCAGTGTAAATGTTTGGTTTCTGAAAAAAATGTAATACTGAAAGTCCAAAAGGTTTTCTGAAATCAGAAAACAAACAAAAACTGTTAATTGAAAAATTAGAAGTTTTAAACCAAAATGAGTGCTTTCTGAGCAAAACAGTTTGCAGAAAAATTTCAAAGGAGAATTGACCAGCTTGAGTTCTGAGAGCTTTCGGGGGAAACTGGAAGAGGGTAGTACAGTTTACACACTTGCTTTTGTGGACATTGTGTGGATAAGTCTGCTGTTTTCCCCCCCTAGCACATGGAGACAGTTGGGCTCCAAGATTTCCAGCACTTTTCACAGAGGCACATCAAGGGCACCAACTAAGATTGGGTCAAGCTTTTGCCTTGGATGACATAATAGACAGTGGGTAGATAAAACAGGTATTTCCTTTACAAAAATTAAAACATGGAAACTGCTCAATAAAGGGTCTGTGAAGATGCAAGAGTATTTTGGCCATAGAGATGAGTGCTCAGAAAAATGTACAACTCTCGGACACTATGGTAATGTGTCCATTCAATACGTGTCCACATGGTACAGCCTCAAGCTCTAAGGGACTCTCCAAAGCTGTACTCTTCTGGAATTCCCCCAGTACAATGCTCCTGGCTTGACTTGGAAAGAGACAAGGCTTTCACTGTGAGCCACATCTGGGTTTCAAATGCACTCCTGTCTCGATGGCTTCCCCTTGAATGCAAAGATTCTCTTACAAGTATCATGTCTGTGAAAGATGGTCCGAGAGGATTGACCTTTAAAGAAGATTCAGTCATGGAGTATTACTAAGATAGCCTGTTGTGAAATTTCATTCACCCCAATTTCATGGCAGTAACCAGTTGTTAAGGGAGCCTTTCACTCTTTGTTTACAGCTTGAGAATATGATGCTCTCCAGAATTTAGAGCCACTTCTCTCCCTCCCCTCCTATGAAATTTTTCTCTGGGGAAGTTAATGGAAATAGATGCTCTTTCCACTACTAGCTTCAAAGAAAGCTAAGTCTGTTTAACTTGTTAGTATAAAAATATTAAAATTACAGAAAAACAAAGAAAAACTCATATTATGTCATAGTGTGTATGGACAGTGTCTGTCCTGTATGCTGTTTATAGTGACTCATGAGAAGAATATTTTGTATTACTTCACTTACAATTTGGTGCTTGTTTTAAATCATTATGCAGAATGTGAACATTTATGGTGTAGCATGGAAGTGATAGAAAATGGCATCCTTCTGTCAGGAACACACTGCTTGCTGTGGAAATAGGTTGCTATGGGAAACAGTTAATAGTGCACAAAAGCAATTTTTTTCTAAATAATTTACCATTACTTCAACTGTCTTGTTAGGGCTCTCTTTTCTTTTTGTTATTTTCTATATTATCTAAATCTGCTCTACAACCAGGTGCTACATGAAAAACAACCTTCCATCATTTACCTCAAGTCTTAGCTGGAAAAGGTCAGGTTCTTGGCACTGAAGTTAGGGGCTTTTTCCTCTTCCGTGAATGTGGAAGGTTAGGAATGGTTCATGGAGATGATTAAATTCAGCTTTTCCAATGCTGGAAAGCCACTAGATTGGACTCAGATCCACTAGATGAGTCAGAGCACAGTCCAGGAGGCTACTTCTATAAGTGTATTTATTGCTCATGAAAGGTGCTGGGTTTACAGCTCTAGAGACTGCATGAGCAATGGTAATGCAAACCCCCCATATAAGATGAGTTTATTTACATTAGATTTGCCTGAAAAGAACTCTGCTTTCCCCCGCTCTAGGGATGACTCAGTTACTATTTCTTCAGAGATTTCCCCCTACACACACACCCTCTTCATTCCTCCATCATAAGCTGTCCAAGATAAATTGACTGGGTGGTTGCCAACAGGCTATTTTTTGTGGTGCTCTGAACACGTCAGGCTATGGCTCATTCTCATGTCTTCCATTATGGCCTTCCACAGTTCAATACACCTCTATTGAGATGTCTCTTGCTCATACGATATTCACCCTGGGTTTAGTCAGTAGCAACATCCCCATTCAGTGGGCTAACCCCAATTTATTAAGGGCCTTAAAGATTACAACCTGGACCTGAATTTAGAACTCAAGATTTGCATGGTCACGTTAGGCTCTACACATTGGGCCCTTGGACAAGGACACATTGTTTACAATTCTGGATATGAAAGATGCCGACTTTCACTTGAACATCCATCCCTCACACTGATATCTTCTCAAATTCATAATTTGCTTCAAGGTCTTTCTGTACAGAGTACTGTTTTTTTGGCATTGGACCCTGTCCCCAAGGTCTTTCCTTTACTACAGCAGCCTACATCTGATGCCATGGTTTCACCATATTCCCCTACTCTCTAGGATTGGCTCCTTGTCACTAGATCACATCAAGAGGCCCTGCCGTCAACTGCAACAATACTACAACTCCTTCCCTCTCCAGGAATCAGAGAAAATGCTGAAAAATTCACTCTAACCTGTACACAGACTTTCAACTTTATTGATATATCCTTAAATTACATCATGGCAAGGGCTTACTTGTTGAGAGATGGGTATCAGCCTATGAATGTTATCATGCACCAAACCATTAACAATCCCAGAGTGCCTGTCAAGACCTGTTTCAGTCTCCTAAGCCTTATATCTTGATGCATTCATGTCACACCTTTTGCAAGACTCCAACTTGGTTGCATACACACCTGGCTTCAAATTCCACTTGCCAAACTGATGGTACATGAGCACCATAATGCCTGTTCCCACTAAAATGATATTGTCCCTGTCATGGTGAAAGAATCCACATCATGTATGCATCAGCATTTCCTTCCTCACCCCAGCACTAGATGTGACGATCATTACTGATTCATCCCTCCTGGGCTGGAAGACCTCATGTGAACAGCTTAGTCTATGGAACTGGTGCATTGGCCATCCAATCATCCTATCATCAGTCTACCTCCCAGGAGACCAGAACTGCTAGTGCACTCTCTTAGTAGTCTTTTTATGGCTGATCATGAGTGGGAGCTTCATGATTCTGTGGTAAATAATATTTTTGTTCTTTGTTCCCTACCGGTGACCTCTTTGCCTCCCAAACAAACAGAAAGTGCAAAATGTGCTGTTCCAGAGGAGCCCTGGGTTGCTACTCAAAAGGCAACACTCTACTTATTCCATTGTCAGATCATCTAAACTGTGCCTTCCCTCCACCCCCACTCCTCATGCCTGAATTTTTGCACAAGATTTGGCAAGCCAGTGGATGAGTCATTCTCATTGCCCCCAATTGGTCCAGACTGTTTTGGTTCCCAAACCTCTTACACATGTTATCTCAGGCACCAGTCATTATTCCTATGTTTACCAATCTTCTGACTCAGGGGAAATCAGACATCCCAACCCATGCCCACTTCATCTCAGAGCCTGTTTTTTGATTGGCATCGTCCGTAGATCAACCATGTTCTGAAGCTGTATAGAACATCCTTTATTAATAGTAGAAAAGATTCCACTAGGAAATGTTACTTAGTCAAGGGGATCTAAGTGGGAGCATGAAAGATGCAGAAGCTACAGATATATATTCTTTCCTTGAAGATAGCAGGTTTATCTTTCAGTTCTTTATGGGCACCCTAAGGACCTGAGTGGTCCTGGATGAGGGATTTTGCTGGATCAGGGGAGGTCATTTCTGGCCCCCCTGCTGCTGGCCCCATCAGGCTTCCCAGGTTCCCCAGGCAGCCCAGCTGGTTTGCACGCCAGGCTTTTTTGCCCCATCTCTCTCCTCTGCAGCCCAGCTAAACTATTTGCTGGTTCCTGTCCCCCACAGCCCAGCTGAGCCATGCACCGGACTTCCTGGCTCCTGCCCTGCCTTCCCCCTGGCAGCTCAGCAGATTCCCAGTCCTTGGCCCCCCAGGCAGCCCAGCTGAGCCGTGCACCATGCTCCCACCCCCATGCATCACACCGGACTCCTGCCCCCACCTGCATCAGGCAAGCTCCCAGACTTCCCCACCCCCTCAACCCCTGCAGTATGCTGGGCTCCCCTCCCTCCCCCCCAGCATGCTGGGACTCTCTGATCTTAGAACATCCGTGGTCCTGCCAGATCACAAATGTTGCCAGACCAGTGTGTCCCGGTTTATAGGGGCGCAACCTATACAAGAATACAAGCAACATCTACAGTGTCACTTCAAAAGGAGCCTCTACTTAATGTTTGTAAGGCAGCTAACTACAGCTCAGTCCACTGTTGGTGGCTTGCTACAGGATCCTCTGCTGATGCATCTTTTGGAACAGCAGACTTTTGTTTGTCTCTGCCATCTATGTCCTCACACCCTTCGCCTATTTGAGTACTGCTTGTCAAACACCCACAGTGGAATACACTGAGGGAACAACACTTGAAGAGGAGAAAGTTATTTACTTTATAGTAAGTGGAAGTTCTTTGAGATGTGTGGTCCCTATCCGTGTTCCACTACCTGCCCTCCTTCAGATCTCTGAGTTATGATGGAGAAGGAACTGGAGAAATGGTCAGACCACTCTGCCCTTTATCTTCTTGGTTGGAGGCATGATGTAAGTCAGGGCACATGTGCAGGCCAATCGACACTGTTTTCAAAATTCTCTGGCTCCAGGTGCATGGAAAGTATGTGCACCCACAATGGAATACAGATAGGGACCACTCCTCTCAAGGAACTTGCAGGTACTATAAGGTAAGTAACTTTCTTCACTCTAGTCTGAGTAGGCATATATCACAAATCATTTACATTTTTCAGTGCAAAGGGAATTCAATCCTTCTCTTCAAATGTGAAATTGTTAAATTACAAATTGAGCTCCCATGCGAGACCATCAGTAACAGCACTTTCTGGAAACCAATCAGAGCTAAAGGAAGGAAATGATGCTCTGTAATTTTACACAGGTTGGCAGTTATAAGAGCATGTGTTGTGATATTATGGAATTAAAGAATTAGATTCCCTGTGAGTGTAATTGTTACCTGCTGTAAATATTTTAGTGAAAACAAGCTGAGCAGTAGAGCACAGCTGAATCCAAGCAGAAATCAGAGCTCTCCCTCTTTCCAGGCAAGAAGAAACTAGCAGTATAATCTGTCCAACCTATTACAAAAGCTACTTGTAGCAAACCACACTCAACCAAGAAGGTGAGGAATAAAAGAACTGCTGAAGGTCAGAACAGTGACGATGAACCCCATAACAGTGCCCCCTGCCCCACCATCTACACAGCAACATTCTTGAATGGCCTATCACAGACAAAAAGGGAAGGAAGACAACTTGAGCATCATTATCTCTATCTATATATCACAGTCTTATTCAGACTACAAACAAGATCTAAGCCATAGCTGTGAAGGAAGCTAAAAGAACCTACCTCTCCCTGCCAATAGTGGCAGCAAAGTCACACCTGACAGAACATTTCTGGGCTGTCTCACATCTGTCTCAGGTCGACATTTCTCAACCCCAGGACCTAGCATTTCTTCTGCTAGGAATTATCATTTTCTTCATAGAGAGGACCTCTCACACTGGGAGGGCCTTAGAGAGCACAAGAAGAAAAAGACAAACAAGGCCAAAGATGTAATCTCCTCCTTGCAAAAAATCAGCATGGCTGTGTGTGGTCACAGATGCACTAGTAGCAAACAGAACCATTGTCCATGACTGACCATGGCACTTTCTGGCTAGGAAAATTGAGAAGAGAACACCTCAGATCCTTACTAACAGAGATTGTCATCACCTTCTTTCAGGAGGGAAGCCTGTCTCCCAATCTAAGGCACACAGTAATCTGACCAGCACTAAAGAAACTATCATTTGATGCTGGTGAACTTGCCAGCTACTATTTGATATCAAATCTCCAGGCTAATCAGAAAGCTAACAAAAGAACAACAACAACAACAAATCTCCAGTGCCATCTGTCAACTACCTATATCTTGGATCCCTCTCCACCAGGTCATGGCCAGAGCTCAGCAAAGAAATCGTAGTATCTTAGAACACTAGAACTGGAATGGACCTTGAGAGATCATCAAGTCCAGTCCCCTGCCCTCACAGCAGGACCAAGCAAATAGTACTTGTTGATCTGATGTATGAACTCTTTCCGTCCATGGAAAAGGGGACTACAGCTACGCTCATCCTGCTGGACCTCTCTATGGCTTTCAACACTGTTGATCACCAAATTCTTCCTCCAAGAAGGCCTGGGAGTGAACAGAAGAATCCTAAATGGTTTAGGTCCTTTCCTTTAGAGGTCCTGATGAACAGCTATTCCCCTACTCCCAGAGTCTTCACTGAGGTGTCTCACAAGCCCTGTCTTGTCCCAAACGCTAATAAATGTCTATATAAAGACACTGGGAGAAGCTGGTTAGACAATAAGAACAGGAAATGAAAATGACCATTGACTTCACAACATTCAAAACTAAATGTAAAGCCCATAGATTTTTCTTGGCTTTTCAACAATAGCTCATTACAGAAAGTCACGTACAGTCAACTCTTACATGTTTAAACACTATGGTTAAAAAAAATCTATTGCCCATCCTAGTTTTACAAGAAGAGGGAAAGAGTTGATTTTTGTAACTTTCATTGTTACTTTTTACAGGGTAGGAGCTCAGAAACTATGGTGTTAAAAGCCATTCATAAATTCATCGCTCAGTTTATACGCTATGTGTATCTCACAGACACAGGTGGGATTAACTGTAGGACAACCAAAGGACAGAGATTCTCTTTTGGAAAGGCCATTTTACCTGTGAATGAACAAAGCAGACTCAACAACCATGGCTGGCTTCTTTCTTACGTCTTTTTGTGAGCATTCTCAATTCTGAGGCCTGCATGATGGAAGTGCCACTGTTAGAGTTGACTGGACAGTAACAATTCTATTTCATGGTGATTCTTGAGGTTTTGAAATTTGGTTTTGTTTCACATTTGAATGAAAATAAAACCTTTCAAATGCATTTGCCAAGAAGGAATCATGCTGAAATGTCTGAAGTTGGAAGCAACATGTATGTAGCTTAGTGGTTACAGCAGTAGGCTGGAAAATTAGTGACCCAGGTTGTCTCTGAGGTCAGGTATAGTAGGGACTCAAACCTGTCTCTCACATCCCAAGCCAGTGCTGTGACCAGCTCTGGAGTATGACAGGCTTCATATGGACTCTCTCTCTCATAAAACTACTTCATGACATTTTTCAAAAATGTTTCTGACCACTTATTAGGGTCACTTAGTGTGACTCCTTCCTGTTGTTACTGTGGCCTGTGCTTCCTTTTTTATTGGTTCAAAGCTCCTCAAATCACAGGTTAAAGATGAGGTGCAACTTTACATGTATTTCTGATTCCTCAACCTTGTCAACTAGTGTCTTTCCTAGAATCTAGAGATAAATAAATTACATGCTCTGCCTCCCTTTTTGTCATTCTTCCATGCACCTGAACTTTAATAGTGTCACTACAGATTTGTAAAATATGCCACTAAATATGTCACTAAAATGGCTCCTGAGGCTGATTTGCAGAGCCCTCTATGATGTGTCACCAGTGAGAAATGGCTGCAGTACATCAGATAGGGGCTCCGGCCTGCTCCCAGTTAAGTCAAAGGCAAAATTCTATAGACATGGGGAGCAATTAACTTTTTAAGGCAACAAAAACAATCTAGGAGGAAAATAACAAAGGAAACTGAAAGGAGGGCTATGTGTTTGGAGAGGGAATCATGCTATTCTGTTAGAAGTTGTAATTGTTTAGATTTCATATACAAATTTAGACTTTCAAATACACAGATTTCCAAATCTAAGGTTTTGTTGTCAAATGTTTTTCAGAAAAAATTCATTGGGCCACAGCCTTGAGGAAGAGGGCAGCCATATGGACTCTGGCCATGGAGTCATACATCCCTGTGGAGAGGGCGGCCATATAGACTAAGAGCCTTTCTAGTATCATTTACAATATAAGAAGCAAATTTTCTTTATTTCTTTTGATACAGCCAGGGCAATGACAATGAAACTTCACTTCAATGTGTCTCATTTCATTTTTGGGAGGATCACTGGTAGGCAAAGGGGTTACTTAAGGGAAAGGGGTCACTGTTGTTCTTTGAGGTACATCACCACTGTATGTTCTGTCTTGTGGGATATCTGCACATTTATTCTTAGCTCAGAACCACCCAGAGGAGCAGAGGTGTCTTCCATTAGAGCCATGCAAACATCCCTTTTTGTATCTGAATATTCAGACTCAAAGGCTACTCAGCACTGACACTCCATGGATCTTTATATTGTGTAGTTGGATATACACACCTTTTACACTTTGGGTCTGAAAATGAGGATACGGGGGGTGCTCTCAGAACTCAATGGCACTGATCTTCTAGAAAACTCATTCCGGGTGTCCACATCTCAAAAAGTAGGCAGATCTCCACAGGCAATTCATTTCCCATGCCAATTCAGTTCTTGATCTGTTTGTTGAGATTGACAAGCAGTGCTGACTGTGATCTGGACATATGTCCACTGGGAACTGAATTGAGATCACCAACTTCTTTCATGTTGGTTGCCATACAGTGAGCAGATGTTAACAACTTCCCACCTGGGGCCAGATTTAAACCTCAAGGAAAATGGCACATTAGCAATCCCCTGAGCCATGCTATCCACCTATAAGGGTAACGTTTTCAGAAGAACACTAAGAGGAATTACTACTCATTTCTGATGTTAAAGGAGTTATGTTTTACTGATAGAATTCAAGGCCAGAAGGAACCATTGTGATTGTCTAGTCTCACCTCCTATAAAACACAGGTCATGGAAATTCCTCAAAATAATTCTTAGAACAGATCTTTTAGAAAAACATCCCATCTTGATTTAAAAATGTATTCCCAGTGCATCAAACTGAAAATTGTTCTTCTGAGTAGTTTCAAAGTTATGATACAAAAGTCTCTGACCTCTTTTCAAGTACCAGTACTTCCAAAATTTCCATGAGATGCCTCCAAATGCAACAGTTTATCTGACCAAACTAGCAGCACAATGACAAACTCGTTCTTGGTGAAATCCCAGAGATTTCAGTGGAGTTCTGTTAGAGATCTATGCCCTTTTATGAACAGGAGAAAACTATCAAATTCAAACAGAGTACCTTGGCTGTTAAAATGAACTTTTATTTATTTTGAATTGGATTGCCACAAAATACTGATTGTTAACTATTCTATAGGTCTTTACATCTTCAAATTGTAGTACGCACTTTAGTTAATTCTCAGAAATCCAGGTGAAGTTGTTAGCACCTTCTTAACTCTTGTGGGGATAGATAGATTGATAGATAGATAGATAGACTTGCTCTTGGCCAGGACTGGATGATAAGATTTAATCCAGAGCAAACTTTGGTTTGGCTGATAATCACTCAGAAAAAGGAGTTAAAATAGAAATGCTGATAGATCATGAACTATAATGGTAGGACTAAAACTTGTATAATTTTATGCATTTTTCCTGTTATTGGAATTCTTGTTCTCATCTTTTCTTACTAACTCAAAATGACAGGCCTGCTATAACTACATATAGTAAGTGTCTAAATGGATTTGAACAGCTGGTCACTGGTTTCTAAGATGTGGTCATTTGGTTTTTCTTGGAAGCAGATGCTATTTCTGGGTTGAGCTCTGTTCTTCCCTCTCCCCCTTCTAACCTTTTGATCTCTGCTAATGATTAACAACACTGGGTGTTGCATGACTGTATGTCAGCTGCCCTCACTCTTACTGCTGGATAGATTTTTTTTAAAATTTTCAAATCATACTTGTTGGTCCTTCCCGATTTTATAAAGAGTTTAGATCTGTATTTTAGACAATGTTGCTACAGAAATTAGTAGGGCTGTCAATTGACATGTGTTAACGCCTGTGATTAACACAGTCCAGGATTAACATGTTAAATTTTTTAACACGTTAATCGCAGGCATTAATGCTGCACTTCCGCTTTGAAGGGCCGCTGCTGTGGCTGTTCAAAGGGGCAATGCAACGTGGAGCCCGGGATCAGCTGGGGGCTTCCCAGCTGATCCTGGGCTCCACTGCCCCTTTGAAATGCACATAGGCAGTGTTTCAAAGGGACAGCTGCCACACAGCTGAGCCAGGGATCAACTGTGTGGCGGCTGCCCCTTAGAAACACTGCCTCCGCATGTTTCAAAGGGGCAGTGGAGCCCGGGGTCAGCTGCGGACTCCCCAGCTGATCCTGGGCTCCACGTGGCATTTCCCCAGAACCCGGGATCAGCTGGGGAGTTCCCATTTGACCCTGGGTTCTACTGCTGCGCGCATTTCAAAAGGGCAGCCCTGGAGCCCGGAGTCAGTTGGGGACTCCCCAGCTGATCCCAGGCTCTGTGTGGCATTTCTCCAGAACCCGGGGTCAGCTGAGGAGTCCCCAGCTGACCCCAGGTTCTGCTGCCACGGGGAGCCCAGGATAAGCTGGGAGTCTCCAGCTGGTCCCGGGCTCCACGGCTGCCCCTTTGAAATGCCACCTTGGGGTTTCAAAGTGGCAGCTGCACAGCTGCGTGGTGCTGCCACTTTGAAGTACCCTTCTCCCTCCTTTTGTTGCCTCTATCTGATAGAGGCAGCAAAGGCGGGGGGGGAAGGAATTAACTAGTCGACTGACTATCCGATAAGCATTTGATGATCATATAGTCAACTAGTCTTTAACTTCCCTACCGGGGATCAGCTGGAGTGCCCAGCTGATCCCCGGTTCCTAATGTGCTGCCCCTTTGAGGCGCCGGAGTGGCGTTTCCAAGGGGCAGCACAACGCGGAGCCTGGGATCAGCTGGGCACTCCAGCTGATCCTGGTCTCTGTGTTGCACTGCCCCTTTGATGCACCACCACGACGCTTCAAAGGGGCATCGTTGCATGGAGCCCGGGATCAGCTGGGGACTCCAGTTTATCTCGGGATTTGCCTTGCGCTGCCCCTTGGAAACACTGTCCCGGCGCTTCAAAGGGGAAGTGCTGCATGGAGCCCAGGGTCAGCTGGGGACTCTAGCATTGCCCCATTGAAACGCCGCAACAGTGTTTCAAAGAGGAGGCGCATGCGATTAATCGTGCAATTAAATGTTTTAATTGCTTGACAGCCCTAGAAATTAGTAAACATTTACTCTCTCTCAATTTTCCACCATTCCCATTTACAGGTTTTCCCCAGCCTAACATGACTGTCATCTGTTTCTCCTTGTGATTCAACACCACTCCTCTGCATCATGCTGGTATGAAAGGGCTGATCATGAAGCCTAAGCAGGAGTGTGTCTAAGCTCTAACCTATCACTAGCTCTTCCACAAAAGGAACTGTACTACTTTTTGAGCTTTGCTTAGGACACTTCCAAAGGCCCAACAAGAATTGCTGTAGAATGACATAAGCCTAGAGTGGGAGCTGAATGTGCTACATCTGCAGGTGCCTTCAGAGCTACTTGGTAGTACTTAGGATTGAATTCTGCCTTGTAGTGCACAGGACTGCCACCTTAGCACACCTATGCAAGACTTATGGTAATGCTCACACTAGCCTTCTCTGGACAGAGGGATGGGATCTAGCTACCAGGCTCATTAGCACACTATAATTCCCAAGGAGGTATCTCCACCTGAGGTAAAGGAGTGATCCTCACTCTGGGCAGTGGTTGGTGACAGAGGAGTACATATTACATATTTTACCAACAGATGAAAGAAGTATTAATCAGTTCCACCCTCCCCCCAGCACTCCCTGAGACAGTCCCTGAGATAGTCTTTGTTAACCGAGGTGTGTACAGATAGATGGCCTTATAGCACTCTATCACTTCATGGCATTTGCAGCATCCCTCCCTTCCCAGTGGTCAAGAAAGGAGAAAAGGCACAATTTGGCCCATAGCATTAGGATAATAGTTGTGTACTCCTGAAGGCCTCAGAGTTTTGTGACTAATTTTATTGATTATTTTAGAGTCTATTCTGAGCTGTTTCTAGCAGAAAAGGCTAAATCAGGACTTAATTGTGCCTAGGTTCTTCCTGACTCAGTATTGCTCAGTTCTTCGGATTACTAATATTAATGATTTCTGTTGGAAGAACATTTTGTCACCATCACCACTCATTAAAGTCAGCAACGAATTAATTCCCACACATTAACCCCCTCTAATATTTACAATAGCCACATTAATTAAATGAAGAAAATTTAGCATTAGCTCGTCTGAAATGGAAAAAGAAGGGTCTGAGCCCTATTTACAAAGAACCTACAGAAATTGTCACTTTTATTTTGTAACATAGATATGTGATAAATTATCAAGGCAGTGAATAGAGAATTAGAGGCACCATCTGAGTAATTGGGATAGATTGGAATAATCAGGATATATTTGGCATTAGGGGGATAATAGAATTCAAGATAATGACACCTTTACTCAACATATCTGCTGTATCTACTTCTTAAAGTCATATTTGCTTAATTAATAACATGTTGCTCTTCTGTAGCACCTTCAACTTGAGGACAATAAGACAAATTACAAATGTGTGGTCATTATATTTCAGTTTCCCAACTCCAGTGATCAGGTAGGTAAGCATTATAGCCAGTTCACAGAATTTGTAGGTTTCTGGTTGTCAAGCCACTCCACCTCATGCTTTATTATATATTTGTACATGAAAAGGAAACATGTATGAGAACTCACAATAATTGTTGAACTAGTTTCATAGAGTTTAGGGCATAGTGTCATTAGGATCACCACATCTGACCTCTTTTTATTACAGGTGATTATATTTCTCCCCCGATATCACTATATAGACCCCAATAACTCCAGTTAGGCTATGTCTACACTGCAGGCTTCTTGCGCAAGAACTTTTTGTGGAAGAGATCTTCTGAAAAAAGTTCTTGCACAAGAGCACGTCCACACTGCCATATGCTTTTGCGCAAGAGATGTGCTTTTGCGCAAGAGAGTGTCCACACTGCCATGGACGCTCTTGCGCAAAAAAGCTCTGATGGCCATTCACAGAATGGCCATCAGAGCACATGTGCTTTTTCCAATAGGGGTTTCTTGCAAGAAATCCCTGCTGTCCATCCACACACGCCTTTTTGAGCAAGAGCTCTTGCACAAAAAGGCGTATTCCTTGTAGAAAGAGGAATAACTCTTGAGCAAAAAGCCCTGCCTTCTGACGATCTACTGTACTTTTTCTTGCACAAAAACTTGTTTGTAGTGTGGATGCTCCGCGAGTTTTTGCGCAAAAACATGTAGATGGTATCATGAGCTTCCATGGGCATAACCCACTTCAGATGAATGGAGTTATTAAATGTCCAGTTTCTAAATAAATAGGGGATGGGGGACGGGAGGGAGAAGGAGAAAGAAGGGAAAAAAAGAAAAGAAAAAAGGGGGAAGAAATAGTCAATTAGAGTGTCTATGCTACATGAAGCTGATAGAGAAGGTGCTAATTGTTCTTAAGTACCCATTGTTTGTTTTTTTATGTCATTAGGATGTGGAATGTAGCAGGCCGTCCAGCCAATGTCTTTATTCATACCTCCGTGATAGGAATCAAACTTGTAAATGAAGTTAAGTTAATATTGTATATTGGCCAAACTGGACAGTCTCTACGAAAAAGAATTAATGGGCACAAATCTGATATCCAAAAAGGCAACACACAAAAACCTGTTGGGGAACATTTTAACTTGATTCCTACCACAGAGGTATAAATAAAGACATTGGCTGGATGGCCTGCTACATTCCACATCCTAATGACGTAAAAAACCAAACAATGGGTACTTATTTTTTTCCTTCTTTTTACTTTTCCCCCTCTCCCATCCCCTAACCCAATCTCCTCCCCCCCCAACCACCCGGGCTAACCTAATGCCCGGGGTCCTGGAGCCGCCGCCACCGCTGCTACAACCACGTCTGTCTTCCTCCAGGCGCTGGGGCACGTGTGCTGAGCGGCCGGCCTTGAGCACATGCTGGCTGGGATGTGTGCGCAGAGCGACCCGACTGTGAGTACACACTGGGGCACGTGCACAGAGTGGCCCAGCCATGAGCAGGTACTGGGGTGTCTTGTGCAGAGCGGCCAGCCCAAGCGGTACCAGCAGGATCCACATTTTTTTAATTAAAGAGCCGCAGTTTGGCCACCCCTCCTCTATTTATTTAGGAACTGGACCTTTAATAACTCCATTCATCTGAAGAAGTGGGTTGTGCCCACGAAAGCTCATACCATCTACATGTTTTGTTAGTCTCTAAGGTGCTGCAAGACTATTTGTAATTTCTACATTTAATTTGTCTAATTTCAGCTTCCAGTCATTGGACCTTTCAGCTTCCAGTCATTGGACCTGTTGTTTTGCTAGGAAGATTGAAGAGCCCCCTTTCTCTATCATCATGTTTTTTCCACTTCTAGGTATGTATTCATAGATTGTTCAAGTCATCTCTCAAACTTCTATTCAATGAACACCTTAAGACTCAGATCATAAGGCTTGTATCCCATCTCCTGGATCACTTTTGCGACCCTCATTTGAACTTGCTCCAAGTTTTCCACACAGCCACAGTGTTCTAGCAGTGGTCTCACCAGTGCTATGTACAGATGTAAGATCACATCCCTACTTCTACTTGATACTCCAGTGATCTCATTAGTCCATTTTGTCAGAGCACTGCGCTCAGAGCTCAAACTGAGACCATTATTTATGATGATACTTTAAGTTTTGGTCTAAGTCACTGTTTTCAAAAACCAAATCTCCCATTCTGCGTGATGCCTGCATTCCTAGTTCTCAGGTGTATTACCTTGCATTTGGCTGGTACTAAAACATGTTTTGTTGGACTGTGATAATTTAACCAGATAATCCCAATCCCTCTGTAACAGTAAATCCTCCTCCTCATTATTTTCTAGCCCACCAATCTTTGCATCATCGGCAAACTATACCAGCAAATATTTTAAATCATCATTAGATTATTAATACAAATATTAAATAGTATTGGACCAAGAATCAATTCCACAAATGGTCCTGTTCATTGATATCTCCTACTTATAACAACTATTTTAAGAGCTCTTGGCAAGTCAATTTTTAATTCATCTAATGCCTGCCCTACTTAACTCATCTAACGAAAGTTTTTAAATTAAAAATGTCATGTGGTTCTTATTTAAATACCTTGGAGAAAACCAAGTTTGTGATATTAAAACAGTTGCCTCTCTCACACTCTCAGATCTGTACTCCTGTCCAAAAAAAAAAAAAAAAGCTAGCTTGACAAGATCCACTTTCCATGCTTGCATTGGTTATACCCTTTTTTCAAAATAACAAGTGGAGCATCCACACTACTAAGCCTGTTCTTTTGAAATAATAACTCCTGCTTTCCATGAGGAATAACGCTTATTTTGAAATAGTTATTTTGAAATAACATTAATGGGGATGCTCCACTGCTGCTATTTCAAAATAACTATTCCCCAGAGTCATTCACAGTAATTAGTCCCCAGTTCTTCCTGGGGCTCTAAGTCAAGGTAGCACATCCACATTAAGGGAGTCTGCCTCAGACTAATTTCTAGACTTCCCTGTAGTGTGAACACACTATTTCAAAATTGTTATTTCTGAAGTTATTATTTTGAAATATGTTATTTTGAAATAATTTCCTAGTATAAATATGTCCTTAGGGTATAATTCTTTGTGGATAGAGTCCCAAATTAAGCATTCCACTATTCTATATAGGATCAATATCAGGCCTATAGGTCACAGAGTTATCCCTTTTAAAAAACTGGAACTAAATGGTCAGTACTCCAAATCCTTTGAAATTTTCCCAGTTTCCAAGATTTGTTTAAAATTTTCATTAGTGGTTCAGAGAGCTCTTCAGCTAATTCCTTTATTTGGTGAAGTTATCCAGGCCTGATCATTTTAAAAGTTAGGTTAGGTTCTTATAACATTTTGAAATATGTAGCCAACAAGAATTGTTAATGAGTGGGGCTTCTTATAAGCAATAGTAAAGATTGAACTTGGGCACTTCTAGCATGACCTGTGAATGGTTGGATCACACCATGAGTGAAAAGTCACATTATCATGTCCTTTTCTCCCTTGAGCAAAGCTGGTACAGCCACTCTTTCTGCTACTGTATTAGCACTAGAAATATTGACAGTCATACCAGAGTTACTGGAGGCTAGTACAGTACATTCAAGCATTTCTCCATCTTTCCAAACATTAAGTGAATTAATAGAAGGACCATTGCTAATGCTACTGGTGTAATACAAATACCACAATAATGGTGGCCAGGGAGGGAAAAGGCTTGGCTGAAATATAAATTTCCCACCCATCCCCTCTTCTCTGGCACACCTCTTTGTGTCGTGGGGATGGCAGTGAGAGGTTTTGGTTTCATAGGGGGACTGAAAAGTTAGTGCTTGTTTTGATTGTGTTAAAATAAAACACATCCCTAGGACAAGGAAGAGGGAATTCATACAGTTAAAAATAATGTCAGATTTGGGGACATTAATTCATTTTATTCAAAACCCCCAGGCTTGTAAGCAAAGAATATGAAAAATAAAATCCCTAAAACTTGTGTGGATAACATAACACTGAAAGCTTGGGACATTAACAAAAGAGTTTTAATTTTCTCAGAGAAAAGTGTTGCCAAAATCCTTCGGGAATGGGGTATTAAAAAGACATGCTTATTTCTAGCTTTAAAAGGGGGGTAGTTTCCATCATATAAAACCTGTGAAAATTGTTTGCTTAGAAAAAAAAAAGGCTACTAGTATCCCAAAACCTTTCTGTATGCTTTAAATTGTTCTCTATTCTGAACAGCAATAATAATTCAGACACATGGCATCTCTCCTTACCATTTCTTCTTAACTAAGGCAAAATAAGAAAAGTTGTCCTGCTGGGGCCTGACTGGAGTTTACCACCGTAGCCTAGTAGAAGGGACAGGACTGAAGCACTAGCTTAGGTTCTTATTGCTAACTGTAGTATAGGTGTTGAGGATTATTAGTTTTGTGCGTTACTATAGCGTCTAGGAGGCCAAGTCAAGGACCAATACTCCATTGTGCTAGGCAAGTTGTTTTTAACCTATAGTCAGCAGACTATGTCTAAAATATCCAAAAAGATCCATACCTCCCTCAGAAAATGTTTAGGAGTCTACCAATGAAAAAAGGGTGAAAACCACCATGCTAAGCATCTTAGAAAGATGGAGCAAAAAGACAGTCTTTGCCCCAAAGATCTGTCCTATAAGATGGGGACAACAGATAGATACAGACTGACGGATAGAAGAGTAAAAGGAAGCAATGAGCCCACACTTGTCAGCATGTTAGACAATGGTCTCACACACCAGTATCTCCTAGCTGTTGCCAAGGTTTCTGTAGACACTGTGGCAGAGGAGAGTTGAAAGGCAGATTTTGAAGCAGGATAATCCATTTGTTTGGCATATGGCTGTGGGCAACTCCTCCCAAGGGTGAAGGTCAGCAAGGGAGAACACAAAAGAGCTTGTTTGAAATTTTAACAAGTGGGCACTGACACTTTATGCCAGACTCCAATCAGAGGCGACAACACTTCAATGGTACACAAGAGATGACAGATAGGGTCAGGATAGGTCATGAAAGACCTTGAAAGTTATATCTGATGTCATAGAGAAGGGGGAGGCACAACTGCATTGGTCAAGGCCAGAGATAGGGATTCTGCAGTAAATGAAGACATGAAATTATGCCAGCCTAGATGAGAGTTTTAACTGAGTGGATGGAGAGGAAAGGCCATATCCTAGAGCTGTTATGCAGAATGAATCAGCAAGATTTAGACATAGACTGGCTATCAGTGCCTAAAGAAAGATGATCCCCAGGTTATGGGTCTGATTGGCAGGCAGAATGGTAGAGATGTCCAGTAGTCAAGAAAGAAGGAAGAGGACTCGGGAAAAAGATTAAGAGTTTTGTTTTAGCCATGCTGAGCTTAAGACAAAGGTTGGATACGCACAATGAGAGGTCAGAGAGACAAGCCAAGATTTTAGTTTAGACAGAAGACAGATCTGCAAGAGAGAGGTATATCTGTGAGTCATCAGTGTATAGAGACAGAAGCTGAATTTGTGTTTAAGGAAGAGATTACCGAGACCTAAGTTGTGAAGGGAGAAGAGAAAGGCACAGAGGATAGAGCTTTGTAGGACCTGTTATAACACAGAGGCCCATAGGTGCCAGCTGGCAAAGAGTTCACTGTTCTTTACAAGCAACTACTGTCTCAGACCTGACAAACTCATTTACACTACATTGTTTTCATGTTATTTATCCATAAAGGTTAGAATGTGAGGTCCCTACTGAAAGCTTCTACTAGACTGATACTCAATTATAGCAAGATGTGTGTATGAGTAACATTTAAGGAGTACAGTAACTATATTGAAAATGTCTTCATGGTATTGGGCTAAAAATGAATTACCAGGGAATAATAGGTCTTAATAATGTACCATTCAAGCAGGAGAGAATTATCACCACTGCAGGGCAACCAATTGTGTAATGTGTTGCTCAGTTGTTCACCTTTATAATTATAAAACAAAATTTCAATATATAATTATAATATATATGTGTGTATACTGTACACACACATAATTATCTATTGAAAATTTGATTTATAATTACAAAGGTGAACAATTGAGCAATATCTATATCTATATCTATATATATATACACACACACACACACACACACACATACACTTATTTGGAGTATGGCTCTCAAAGGCTATGCCAGCGGAGCATAAGCTCCAGCAGATCCTACCAAGCTGGAAAGGTTTTGAATATGGCCCTGGTGGCAGACTATGTGTCCACCATCCAAGGACCAGCCTAGCAAAGTATAGAGAGGTTTGTCACCAGAAGGTTGGCCACCAGGTGATGATTTGGCCACAACAACTATGAACACTAAGCAACAAAGTGAATAAGGAAAAGTTATTTACTTATTTCGACAATATAAGAACTAAGGGTCACCAAATGAAATTAATAGGCAGCAGGTTTAAAACAAACAAAAGGAAGTTTTTCTTCACTCAGCTCACAGTCAACCTGTGGAACTCCATGCCAGAGAATGTGATGAAGACTAGGACTTTAACAGGGTTTAAAAAGAGCTAGACAGATTCATGGAGGTTAGGTAGGAATGGTGTCCCTAGCCCCTGTTTGTCTATAAATGGGTGACAGGAGAGGGATTGCATGAGGATTATCTGTTGTGTTCCCTCCCTCTGGGGCATCTGGTACCGGCCACTGTCGGCAGACAGGCTACTGGGCTAGATGGACCTTTGGTCTGACCCAGTATGGCCATTCATATGTAACTATATATACTACATGATATATATGTTATAGTGCTTGCACCAACATAGAAAAGTCAATGGAAAACCATCAAAGACAAACGATAAAAATTAAAACCGCTTGGAAGTGAAAAGAAATAAGGGTATCATGCTGTCTGGGACCAGAGACAGACTTTGCCAGGCTCTGGGCAATGTGGGGAGGGGGGAGAGGGGAGGGAGGTTGGCTCCTAGCCCTTGGAAAGAGCAGAGCCCTGGGAGGAAGAGGCGGGGTTGGGGACAGCTAGCTCTCTGTGGTACCTGGACCATGCCATGCCTCATTCACTCAACCCTCAGAGTTGCCCAGACCATGCCACACCTCCCCACCCAGCCCTCAGCACCACCTGGACAGCGCCATGAAGAGCTCCAATGATGATTTAAAGGGGCCAGGGCTCTGGCCTCTACTATTGCTATAGCAGCAGTGGCAGCCTGGAGCCCAGGCCCTTTTAAATCACCCAGCCCCTGAGGAACACCCCCTGTTGGCAGCCCTGGTAGACCCTAGTTCATGTGTCATGGTTTTGATTTGTATGTAAGTATTTGTTTCCATCACTTACACTTGCTTCTATTTGAATCTTTATTCTTTCTTAAATAAATTGCCTTTTGTTGTATTATAATTGATCACAAGTGCTGTGTGCGATACAGGACTGGTGAGCTAAGATGCAACTAGTAGCATAGTATACACTGCTTTGGGGAATGAAATCTCTGGGATTTTTGTGGGAATACAGTGATCAGGGGCTAGACACCACTGGGGGACACTTTGAAAGGATTCATGAGCTCGGGTACACCTATTGTCAACATATAGGGCAAAGGCAAAGCTGATTTGCCAATATTTGATAAGAGGGTGTTTGAGTGGCCGACAAACTGCTTGTGTTAGTGAACTAACACCCAGTTAGCACAGACAAGACGCCCACATGCTGCAGCTCTGGGTGCCCTGGGAAGCGTCACATTCCTCAGAAAAATGGAGGTGGGATAAGGAGGATCCTGTGAAGGACTCAGAGAAGAAACAATTAGAGAGGAAGGAGAAGAATCAAGAGGGGACAGAGTCAGAGAAGTCAAGGGAGGACAAGATTTCAAGGAGATGAGTGTAGCTGATGGTTACTGAAGTTGTAGGCTAAGTCTGGGAGATGAGGAAGGAGTACTTCTTTCTAGCCAAAACTCAGAATAAGTCCCTAGAGTTTGTAGTGAGAGTGTTTTCAGTGGAGGTCAAGGGAAGGAAGCCAAACTTGAGAGGGTCTTGGAACTGGAAGAGAGGAACTGGAAATGGAAGAGAGAAACTTCAGACAGCAATTGTAGACATGCTTGTCATGTCATCCTTGACTCCTCCACTGTAGTGCCAGAAATTCCCATTATGAAACCAACTTTCAAGAGAACTTTGCAAGCTCATTGGCTTCATGACTCTCCTCAGCTGCGTGTCAGTGCAGATAGAGATAACATGACATGTGCTACGTACAAAATCCCTGGGAAAAAGAGAAGACTGTGAACTGGGGACACATACAAATATAAAACTAGTCTTCTGCAAAGGCAAGCAGACAATGTAGTTCACAAAACATGTTATTTCTAAGGATGAAAAATGCTTTCCCAAAAGTAGGGAAAAGGCCATTACAAAGAAGATGTCAATTATTGACCTGTTTTTTACCCAAACTCTCATTATGTGGCTAATACTCAAATAACCCCTGGGATAAGCTAAGCAGTAGGTTCATCCATTAAAATAATTAATATGCCCAAGCTTATGGCCTTTTGGAGATAGTACTAAAGTGCTGACTGATATGGTGGATGGTATTGCTGGACAACTAGGGCATGTTTAGACTACGTTTTTATTTTCAAAAGAAGATATGCAAATTTGGCATCCTTCTTCCTCAAAAATTGAGGTTTACAAGTTCTTTCGAAAAAAGGGTTTTTTTGAAAGAACTGCATCTAGACTGCTTGCTTTTTCGAAAAAAGCTTTCGAAAAAGCGATCGGAAGAATATATGCAAATTCCCACCGAATTTGCATATCTTCTCTCGAAAGTAAAACGTAGTCTAGACGTGCCCCTATTGAAGTTAATAAGTCCTATGCCAATAAAATACAACTATTTTAGCTCCAGAAAAGCTTGTGGGAAACAATTAGTTGCTGATGCAATTCCTTACTTTGAAAGAAAATCAAACACCTTTGGCAGGTCTTTATATTACATTTTAAATCTTTTCCCATAAGATTAATAAATTAGTAAATGAGCCATCACTGAAACTAAAGGGAATTCATGGAACTAGACCCTCAGCATGCAGGACTTTGGTCCTTTCTAGCCTGTCCCTGGAACTCACCCCTTCCTGGCCCTTTCTTTTCCTGACATTGCCTTTATGTTGAGGGAGAAGGAGGAAGAACAAAGAATGGGCGCATAAACATACGTGTCTATCTGTGGACATATACAAAAATAAGGGACTTTATTTCCAAAAATGCCAAGCACTCAATAGCTTTTATAAATGTCAGTGGAGACTTTGGGGTGCTCAACTCATTTGAAAATCACAACACTTATTGAGGTGGCTAAATATGGATTCATATTCTAACTTTAGACACCTATTTTTGAAACTCTGTCACTCTCATTATCTGTAAAAGTCAATCAGCTATTTATCTGTGAAGGAAAATGCTGAGGATTTTTTTTTTTAAACAAACACCACGTCGGAGCACTGCCACTACAACCAGCAGCACTAGATCAGTGCAACAATTATCCAGGTTTCTTCAAGTGCATGAAAAATTTAAATAGTTCAAATGGGCCTAATTCTACCCTCACTGGTTCAACTGCCAGCGAGGAGCTTCTGTTCAGGTTTTTATACTAGGCCCATTACCGTGATATTTGAGCATCTCTGTGGTATCTGAGCCTCAGTGTCTGAAGGTAGAATTGGATCCACGCAATTAACTGAATTGGAATCTGACCAAGGCACCTCTTACTAGGATAAAATGGTGATTGAGCTCTTCCAAAGCCATTTCAAATGAAGTCCAACCAATGTAATCATTCTTTCTATAATCACTTTCTCCTCTTGGCTTTCACATGTGTCTTTGGAGTACATTAGGTTAACCTCAGCCAACTTTTATAATTTTGTCTGGCTCTGCCCTGAGCAAATGATGGCATTAGTCATAACAATAACATGCAGTGGTGTGTCTCTAACAGAGGGAAAACACGGTCTGCAGAACTCTGTTGTAAGTGATAGTAATGGGAACTTACAGCACCAGCAAAATCCATGTCAGTACCCTCTCAAGGCCTTCTAGTGCTTCAGTACAATACAATTCAACTTGTTTTTGTGCAGTGTCCTTAATACGCAGCATTCATAAAGAATGATAACAACTTTGGTCCTAACTCTGGTACTATTCAACATGACTAATGGTATCTTACTCCAGGAATAAACCCACTGAGTATGCTTTACTCACTGTGAGGAAATCTATCATAATCTGGCCCTCGGTTTCCTTCATTTTTTATATAGCCTATATATGATATTAACATGCACAGGCATTTTCAAGTGTTAAAAGCAAGCAAGTTTTAACTGACTTATTTAAAATGATTTAAACAGATATAGTGATATACATATGTTATGCACAAAGTGTAAAACAATAGCACACAAATCATAGGTATACAGATATAGACATCAATTTGACCAGTTATGTCCACAGCACATTTTATGAGCTTTATTAATAAAAATTCCTAAATGATAGGGTGCCTAATGAGGTCTGACAGAGCCATAAATTCAGTGTAGTTCAGGGGTGGGCAAGACAGCCTCTGTGGGCTGGATCCGGCCCTCCAAGCTAGTGGATCTGGTCCACGGCCGCCCTGCCGCTCCCTGACCCCCAGGCCAATCAAGACCTGGGGACAGGAGAGTGTACGAAGTCTCCTCCCCCACCAGGGTTGCATGGCACCAGAGGGAACTGCTGGCTGTTTTAAAACAGCCAGCGGTTCTCTCTAGCCACCACGCACCCCTGGCAGGGCGGGGGCAGGGATTGAGAGACTTTGCATGCTCCCTTCCACCCCGTCCCTAGGCCCTGATTGGTGATTAAAACAACTGGTGATTTTTCTAGGTGCCAGGGGGCAAAGCCTTCACATGCTCCTCCACCCCAAGGCCAATCAGGGACTGTGGGTGGGAGCACGAGAAGTCTCCTGGACCCACTCCTTCAGAAACGTATGAAGTAGCCCCCTTTTAAAAATTATTGCCCACCTCTGGTGTAGTTGATGGAATCCCTTATAAAAATCTCTTTAGAGGACACCTATTAAAATACAGTGATAAATTTACTGCAGGTTTAAAACAATACATACTCCTTCTGAGTCTTCCACATCAGGTTTTATAGCGTTTACAAGCTCCTTTAGAGAAATATATATTTTTTTAAATCAGCACAATCTGTTCTTTTCAAGGGTCATAGAAGGTCTGCATGCAAACTGGTACAGTTTGTAATCTCTGAGTATTTCTACACAATTAACAGCCGCCCATGGAAGTGTCCCAGGTCACCAAACTCAGGCTCACAAGGTCCATACTGCAGTGTTGCTAATAGCTTTGTAGACTGCAATTCAGTCTGAAGTTTGGGCTTTTGTGGGGGAGGAGAGATTCTAGATCCTAAGCTCTAGTCCAACTGTTATGTCTACAGAGCTATTTTTTGTGCCATAGTGTCAGCCCAAATCTATTGATCTGAACTGTGAGAGTCACACTTGTGTAGATTTATCCAAGAGTTTCTTTCATCAGATTTACAGATCTTGCAAGGGCCAACAAAAAGCTAGCAGCATTTTGATGGCAGTCAATCCTTCATTGCAGGGATCACAGGGTTAACCACAGAAGACAGTATCCAGTCCTTATTTGGGCAAGCTTTCATTCTCTCAGTGGGAGTTTGTTTGGGTAAAGATTTCAGGATTTGACATACTGCACTTACAAGTTCTACAGGCAAACGAGCAGAGATAGTAAACTTCCTCAGCCATTCCTTTCAGGACTAATAGAATTTATTAGCAGCTGACTGATATTATAATCCCCTCTAGTCCTTCCTTTCAGGTTTAAAGACTTTTCAAATTCTGCCAATAAACTGGTGGAACCTTCTTGCAAGTTACAATCTCTATGTGGTGCCTTAGTGAGATTATAACCTCTCCTAGGGATCTCACACAAGTTACGACAGGCATCAGGGGAGCCAGTTCCTGCTTAATAAGCAGATGTTCTGTGCCTTGTTGGAGCTACTCCCAAAGTTTCTTCCCAGAAGGGCAAACATTGTCTGCAGAGGAAGAATGATTCCTCCATGCTAAACAAAACATTGACTCTCCTCCTCCCATATGTCCCTCAACGCATGAGGACGGATGAAGGTATGGCTGGGGGAGGCCAGTTCCCAGCCCCACCCTTTCTTCCTAAACCCCACCCCTCATGGGAAACAAGCTCTGCTCAGCACCATAGGGAGGTGGGGCAGCACTCAGCCCCAACCTCCCCGCCGTGGAGCAGGGGGAGGGCATAAGGTGTACAGCCCCAGTCTCCCTGGCCCCAGAGCAAGGGGAGGTGGGCACTCGGGGCAGTCACATTGCACCCCCAGTACGCCTACAGTAGGCATTCTGGTGACGGATTATGGGTGGGGCCAGGCTGGCAGTTTGGGAAGGCAATGTCTTCCCTTGCCTATTATACTCGCTGCCCCACCTCAATGTTTTCACTGCAAACCTAGCGTAAGTAACCAGTACCCAGGTCTGAGCAACCAAGTTATCTTAGCCTGTTCCCCACAGCAAAGCCCTCTTGGCATTATTGTCCCCTCACTGTTTCCTTATTTGCCTATGTGTGTCTGGGGGCATAACTCAGTGCTGTTAGGCTGATAAGTTTCAGAGTTCTCTCTCTAGCAATTGAAGGACAAAACTTTTGTCAGAGGTGCTAAACCTCCCACTTCCCTTAAAGACAAAAGTTTTGCTAGGGAAGTGTCAATGCGAACAGCACTTTGTTGGGAGGAACAGTCTCCTGCTGAGTGAATGCCACTCACAGGGAGTGAAAGTATTTTGTTGGCAAAAGGGCTGACAAATAGCACCTTCAGTGCCTGACTTTTAGCGACAAGGTTGTGTCGACATAGCTGTGTTGTGTGGACAAAGCCTCAGTCAATTGTATCACTTGCAGGAAAATGTCTCTTCTTTGGTGAAAATATGGGAAGACCACTGGGGGACTATTAGTACCCATGTGATTTTACAAGTACCCCTGCTGCAAAGTGGGTGGGTTTCAGCCTGAGGTAAAGCACACCCCAAGTGTGACCCACTTCTAGTTCAGCTTAACACTTTCAAGCCCAGATCAGAGTTTTTGGTGTGGACTGGGTTTGAGTAAAAGCCTGAATTTACCATGTAATGATGACAGGAGTGATCAGCCTTGCCCCATTCTAGCTCTGACAAAGTGCCATAACAAGTGGGTGAACTGGCGGACAGTCTGGAGTTGGATCTATTTTGGGGGAAAAAAGGGTTAGTTGTGAGCGTTTGTGGTCCATGTTGGAAATGCATACTAGAACAGTAGGGTGAGGGAGAAAGGAGTGATTTCTGCTAGGCTGATGATGGAAAAAACGGTGAGTTAATGTTATTTCTAAAATTTAATTCAGTATCTTCTCTCATTCACTTTTTATTAATATAGGTGACTGAAAATGTTGGGTTAGTTTAATGTATATTTATGTGCAACTTTAACAGCAGCTTGAAACAGTTTCTCCCCCTCTGAAAGTTTCTGTATAAGGACTTGTCTACATCAACACCTAGTGCATGGCAAGCTGGGGTGTCACTCTACCTTGCATTAGTCAGTTGTGCGCTAACTGTCCAGCTGGCACCTGCTGGCTTGCACTAAAAAATTATCAGTAGTACACAGTCACAGCTAGTGCAAGGTAGATTGCCCCCCAGCCCAACTTTGCCATGCACTAATTGTTTATCTAAAGACCCAATCCTGCAAAGTGCTAAGTGCCTTCTACTACTCTGTAGCCAATGGGAAAAGAGAATGCATAAACAGTACCTTCCAGGACCAAGCCTGGCTAGTTTATAGAGGCCACACACAAACAATTGCTTATCTTTGGTTTGTATAATAATATAATATACAGGAGGGAACTGAGCTAAGAACTAAGATATGCTCTACAAAATTAAGCCACTCCACATTTGGAATGAGGAAATGGTGCCAACAATCTAGAATCTTACTGTACTTCATTTCTATGCTGTTTTATTTTTGAGTTTCAAAGCTTACATTTCTGTGGGATAAAATGTAAATTTTTCCTCGGAACAATTTACAGCAGCAAGCCCTTGCAGTAAAAGATGCATTGCAATGCATGCACAGAGAGCAGAGCTAAGGCTGTGCATGGAACCTTAACTTTGGCAGTTCCTGGCTTTGGCATAGAATCATAGAATACTAGGACTGGAAGGGACCTCGAGAGGTCATCAAGTCCAGTCCCCTGCCCTCATGGCAGGACCCAGTACTGTCTAGACCATCCCCGATAGACATTTATCTAACCTGCTCTTAAATATCTCCAGAGATGGAGATTCCACAACCTCCCTGGGCAATTTATTCCAGTGTCTGACTACCCTGACAGTAAATGCATGATGACTAGTGCAAGATTATATTGCAAGATTAAAGGCATGATGACCAGTGCAAAATTATATTCTCTGAACATATCTTTTTAATGTGCTGCAGCAATGAAAAAGCCACGAGTAATCCAAGCACCAATTTAATTGGAATGCCTTTTTACAGCTAACTTTGAAACCCTCCCATGTTCAAACCTACCGGAATAGGAAGCGGCCCAGGATACTCTCTGGTTCTATGGTTCTGTGTATACTGCAGCTAGGAGCATGCTACCCTATTCAGGTGGACAGACACCTGCTACTTCTGCTTGTGCTGAGTGCTAAAAATAACATGGGAGGGGGGGTAACATGGGCAGCAGCTTGGATTATACATAGCAGGGGGTCTGGTGCGCTTGTCCTGGGGCTGCTAGGCCAAACTGGCTACACTATTTTTAGTACACTAGTGTGAGCAAAACTAGCATGTATCTGTCCTCCTGTGCTAGGAAGCACCCTCCCCACTGAGGTTTACCCTGTGGTGTCCTCATTAAATGCTGCCTAAGGAGAGGGTCTGGCCATGAGGAGGCAGAGTTCACAGTCTCCAAACACTATGAAACCCAAGGGGAAACTCATGACATAAAAGCTCCAAGATGGCAAAGGTGCAGTTGCCTTTCTATGGTGCTCTTCTAGGTCATTTCTCACTAGTAACATAGCTCCCTGAGAAGCAGATTGCTATGTGCCAAGGTAACCCTCCTCTAATGTATTCCCTATCAACACAGAGAGAATAGACAAAGAGCAGGAGTTAATACTACTTTTTAGCTACAGTAACTCCAGCTGGTTTTGCTTATGGTACTTCCGACAGCCTCTGAGAGGAGCATGGCATTTAAACCATCTGTTGCCTGGTATTACTACTTCTACATCTGATGATCCAGAACCTGGAGATCCAAATGTACGTCTACACACCAGGGCTAAAGTCGAATTAAGCTACACAACTTCAGCTATGTCAATTGTGTAGCTTAAGTGGCAATAGCTTAATTCTGCTATTGGCACTACACAGCAGGAAGTTGAAGAACACTCTTTTTTTGACTTCCCTTACTCCTTGTGAAATGAGGGTTATAATGAGTCAGAGTAACAAGTCCTCCAGCTTGACATTCTTTTGAAATAAAAGCTTGTAGGGTGGACACAGACTATGTTATTTCAGAACTACATCAGTTATTCCGAAATAACACTGCTGTGTAGACGTACCCTAATTGAGGAGTGATGTCTTCTGGAAGGGTGGGGAGTTCTATAGATTCCTGGGAAGGGGGTGCCTGCCACACTTGCTTCACTCCCCCATTTCTGCTGCTTTTGTATCATTCCCACTCCCTTTTATTTGTGTTTACTTTCTCTGCACCTCACAGAAGAAGGAACTACAGGGGCCTCAGTCTCTGCTATAACCACTTTCAGGTCCTGCTAACAGAACACTTTGAAAAAGCATGAATTTATGATTCATTTTACATCTTTAAAAAGTCCCCTTTATAAATTTCTAGCTCTGATTTGATCTAATTTGAACCATGAGTTTTTACTGAAATGTTGGCTTTGTCTAACAACTTCCTATCTCTTTAATCATCTCAAGGGAATCTCCATGGTACATTCAGTAATAATACACAAAGATTGTGCCCTATATTAATGTGATAATGCACAGCAAAATCTCAGAGATGAAAGCGTAGAAATTTTATGTCTGTTCTTATACACTGTATATCTGCTTTTTTTTTTCCCTAAACAGCTGCTCTGACTCATGCAAATGCCTTTGACTTGCTGGACTTACAGTTGACACAGAAAGTGCTTTCTCTCTGTATGCTTCCCAATTGCAGTTTCTTTGTATGATTCCCAACTTTGTCCCTGAACTTTTACATAGCAAATGCGACTAAAGCAAAAAGTCATGTATTGGTGTTGATGTGATTCATTCTTTGCAGCTGCTGTGTTCTTGGGCATCTGGATTTGGGCAGGACTTAATTCATGACTTTCTAACAGCAAAGCATGTTCCCTGAACTGAATCATCCACATCATAAAACAGACTGAAAAGTGTTTTTTCATACTCTGATTCTGAAATTTAATCTACATTCATCTGGCTGGGAATCTCCATCCCCTGTGGACAAGTGTCCACATCACAGTTGTCAGTAATTGACTATCTTGTGGATAATGTCACAAAAAAGGCAAAGGTCTGAAGAGGCATGAAGACTGAACTACCCTCCTACCCCTGGGAATGGTCACTTCAAGTCAGAGTTGAGGCAGGCTGAAGGGGAAGTTAATGACAATATATCTGCCATTTGGTATGAGTACCATATAAAACCTTTCTGAGGTCTTAGAGGACTTTGGTTAGCAAGTCTGTTAATCCAACAACATTTACTATCACTAAGTTTACTTTTCTTGCAAATAGCAGAGTTAGATCTCAGTTCCGCAACCTGATCCACTGGAACCTGGATTGAGACCAAAGTTCATTTACATACCTCTACTGAGTAGTTCTCAGATTATAACAATTTCTGATCACTACATACATGTTTTGTTAGTCTATAAAGTGCTACCAGACCATTTGTTGTTTTTTTCTGTAACAGACTAACTCGGCTATCCTCTGAAGCAATCCAAATGAGGCATTCTCCATTCTACTCCATTAAGACATGCAGTGCCTCTTCCCAATGCATTCTTCATTACATAATTACATTAGCTCCTGTCACAGGCCTAACGAAGGTAGTGAACCAAAAGCACTCTTATTCCAACAGACATTGGTTCTGATCAGTCTGGCTTTCTTAGCTGGCCTGAGTCAGATGGGACTGGTCTTTATTTTGTAAAATCAGAAGTGGTGAATTTTCTTATCTTCACCACAACTGGTGAGACTCCTAAAGGTAAGGAATTCTTAAGATCAAATTAAAAAATGGATCTCATGTAGTAATGGAAGTACAAGCTGATGTCATGAACAGCTCTCCCAAGTAAATGCATCCACTACAATCTATTCTGGATTTTTCTGCAATTTAGTGGATACAGAATGAAAGAAGTATCTTTACTTAAAATAAGAATGTGGCTATATCAGCTACTGTGTGTGTCAGCATGTGATGGAAGGCTGGAAAAAATACACTCCAGATGGAACTTCCTTGCCTCAGCTATATTTCTAATAATAATAAAAAGACCCAGAACTCCTCTACAAAAGACCTCATTGCCAGCATCCTTTATGCAAAGTTATAAAATTAACTCCCAAGAAGAGAATAAGTGACTTTCCTACGGAAGGTAAATAGTGTGAAGTTGTTCATAATTTTTCAATGGAAATCTGTTATCTTAGAAGTGAGCTATACAAATATATAAGGAAATGAAGGGTTGAATCTCTCTTCATGTGAGTCAAAGTTGGCAGCTCTGCAGTGTTTCATAAATTTAAAGCTGAACAGGGCACCCTCCAATAAAAATTTGTGATAGCAATGCTGGATTCAAGGTCCTGTTTCTTTAGCTAATACCCTGTTCTGTCAGTAGATCTACAGCAATATAAAACCTTTTCCAGAGAAATTGTTTTCCACTGAATCATGAATCAGGCAGTTCCATGTTCATATTGCAGATAAGAGCACAATTAGCAAAACATTTTACAAACCATTTTCCCCCTGTATTTAGTTACATTTTATGATCTGTAAAAAGCACCACTTCCTCGGGTATCTCAGCAAAACAAAGTAGCTATGCATTCCAGGGGACAGATCTAGATGGTATTATGTACAGTAAGTAGCATACATGGATATTTGGAAATAGATTTGCAGTTTCAGTCTCTACAAGCTACATGCCCAATTGTGGAGCATCACCATTTCAAGGGAGTAATGTACAATAGTAGAAGTAGAGCCCAGAAGAGACAAATCAGCTTTCTTTGAGCACTTCCACAAGCCTCGTTTGCTTCAACTGTTGGTCCATGCAAATGTTCTGTGCAATTCTTTGAAAACAAAATAGTGAGTCAAATGGTTAGAAGGCAATTTTAGCTGTGGAAACTTTGGCCTAGCACTGAAGAAGATTCTAGTTGGCACTAGTGACTAAGGTTACATGCATAAATGTCTCGGGTCGGAATGTATCCAATTATGACAATGTCAGTTGCTCTCCCATAAAAGGCTCCAGTCCAAGTTAGATTATGTAGGAGCAATCCATTTTCAGGTTGTATCTGAGTACTTTCCATATAAAATCCAACAGAAAAGTCCCTGGGGGCCTTCAGAATGTCTGAAGTATCTCCTTTTTAAGGGTATCAACCAGAGCCTCTGTGAAGCCTGTTGGGTGTAGGAAATGATGGCATACATTTATCATCCATTTTATATTTTATCTTGACTCTGCTTTAGTTCTATGTTTAAATTATTTTTTTAGATCACCAAGCATTCCAGTAAGGGACGAGTCCTGCTGCAAAGATCAGATCCCAGTCCAGTTTTAGTATGGGCCCATCCTTACCCTCTAGAAAGAGCAGTATTACCACTCGCTGTAGAACTACCCTCTCTGGCCTGGCATGTAATTAGCATGAAGCTTCATTTTAGTTCAGAATGAAATTTAAATATTTGGGAAGAGGAAAACAAAACTGCACATGCTCTTCTTAGGACAAAGACTGTGCAAGGGAAAACAGAACTATTGATTAATCTGGAATACAGCAAGCAAGCAATAAAGCATTTCAAATACCAGCAGAGTTTTGGTAACTCAGTGTGACACTGAATAAGAAGCAGCTTATGAAGAAGGTCAGTCACCTCAGATTTGCCACGCTGTTTCTTTTTTCCTTTCTACTGCAGCTCTCTTGCCTGCAGCAATAAGAAGCTGGACAGCTATATAGATGCGTTCAATATAATACAAGCTGCTTGCTAAAGGCCCTGATTAAGCCCAGCATTCGTGTTGTGAAACCACTCACATGCTTACAGTTAAATACTTTGCTGATTGGAGCTTTGATCCATTGGATGAAAGTGGTTTTGGATTGTAATATAATACACACAGGGTAAAAAGGGAACAGGTTATTGGATCTCTACCTACTCCTGAGAAATCAGTAGTGACACTGATTGCTATGTTCGTACTGTCAACTGAGGCTTCAGAAATGTATAAATGCTCATTTTATAACTAACTACAATCTGTTTAAATATTCCCAGTCTTACAGTGTGAGCAGCTAAACTGGGAAGGCCAACACAGCCAACCTGTATTACTATGGAGCCTCCAATTTCAAAGGATGCCAAAAGACTGCCTGTCTCATTTTCAAATGAAAGGAATCCTAGAGTGGACTGAACTAAAATTGTAACTAGCATCAACTACTTACAAATTAGGTAGTGTTATTCATACAAGCTGTCTGACTCTTCTCCATTTTCTACAGCAGAAGAGAAGTATGAGTAGCAAAACAAGACTAGAAACTGCTAGTTACTAAGTAAAAACAAAGTATTTTAAACATCAAATAGGAAAGAGAAGAGGTAGAGACAAATGGGGACTATGAGAATATGCTGAATCTACAGGGAAAATGAAAGGAAATCCTAACAGAAGTTTAGAATGCTTACCACTGCTGGTCTCTCACAAATTAAAAGGGCCAGCCTCAGAAAGCCAAGCTGGGAAAGGAGGGCCAATCTACACTGGGGAGAGTGATAGAGTCCTGGCAGTCTCCAGACATTCCTAGAAAAGTCTGTCCTTTCCTTGCCATCTCTATAGTATAAGGAGTTCTGTTTTTTTGCAATAATCTTTTCATGGCATCGGCCAAATTCATAATCCTGCTCTGCTCTTTTTGTACCACTCACACATCGGGGGGGGGGGGGGAGGGGGAGTGGAAATCTACCATTACTCTCCAGTAGGGATGGGAATACCTCTGTTATGGAAGCATCTGCAGTAGGATGCAGGACTAGTAGAGCTAATTTTTGTGTTGCCATCCCTGTAACAAAGACAGGGAGATGGACTGGCCGACGAAGTGAGATGTGCTCTGGGAAACACCAGCCGGCAAATTGTCTTTAGGGCAGCAATGGGCAACCAAGGCTAGTGAGGGTACGTCTACACTGCAATGCTATTCTGGGATAGCGGAGTATCCCGAAATAGCTATCTCGTGTCTTCAAAGCAAGCCTGTTATTTCGGGCTCGCTATTCCTACGTCCCTGTAACCTCGTTCTACAAGGAGTAAGAGACGTTTCGGAATAGAGCTTTATTTCGAAACCATGACGCCAAGAATAAGATTAGATGCATTGCACTTGATTTTCCTTCTTTATCATGCCTTTTCAACACAAAGCAATCCATTATCAGGGGCAAATTGCCAGCAAAACTAACAAAGAAGCTGAAGGGTCTCCCGGGTCTCACAATGTTGTGTGCAATCGGCATGGATCTCACACGTCCCCTTGCTTTAAATGTGTGTCACTTCTCATTTTGCCAGGGGCTGCTGCTCAACCCTCCCCTCTGCTGCAGGCTCCAACTCAGCATGCCCTCCCTTTATGCCCCACTCTCTCCCAGTATTTCCAGAGCACCAGGAATCAGCTGATCTGCACCCCCTCCCCAGTCTTCCTCCGCCCTCCCAGAGCTTGAACACCACGAATCAGCTGATTGTGCATGTCATTGTGAACTGTGCACCCAATTGCCTATTTTGCTTGAGTAATTAAAGTGCAACTTTTTGCAAAAATATCTGTGTGAAAACAGTGCGGTGTTCTTTTGTTCAGTAACTGCTGCTGCACACCATGAGTCAGTAAGATTTGATATATGCCCTTTCTGAAGGTTTACTGTACATCTAAAGATAAACCTTCCATCTGCAAGCAAGAAGTGAGGCACACTACCAGTGACAGATTAAAGGAGGTTTGAATGACTAGCTGATCCAGATACAGCATTTCAAAGGAGACCCAAATTTTACAGCAGAGACCCTGTGAATTTTTTATTTTCCTTTGCAGCATGGGGCATGGGTCACTGGCAGGTTTAAACTTTAAATCATAATGTGATGATTTCAGTATCTCAGCCAGAGGGTAGGGATCTACTACAGGAGTTGGTGAGTGACGTTCTGGGTCCTGCAATATGCAGGAGGTCAGACTAGGTGATAATGACGGTTCCTTCTGGCCTTAATCTATGAACTCCTCCTGCCTCTTCAGTAAATACATAAGCATGTCTAGAGCCCATATCTTTGTTTCATCTCAGCCACAGTCATCCTTAATTCATACAAACAACTCTCATTAACAAACTGCCATGGCAAATATGTTCTTGTTTCACTGCCTCTTCTCCTGGGCAGATACAATTTTGCAAGCATAGCTGACTTCCCCAAGCCTATTAACTAGATTTTGTATACATGGGACTATTTTAAAATTTGACCTCTGTACATGAAATAAGTGGATAAAGTGACCAGGCTGTCCTTTATGGGGGCAGAAGATGAAATCCACTCCTAAACCTCAGGCTAGACTAGGGGGCAACCATACTCTGCAGCTACCATTACTCTGGACTAGAAGGTGAGTAGTGGCCACTGCTACTTCATACCTCTTATATAGGGGTCCCTGGCACCTGAATCCAAATCAGGTTCTTCCCCTGCCCCCTCCCTGCAAGAATGCCATGGGGATTCCAAGAAGCAGGGGTCTTTGAGTGGGCACTCTTCCCATGGATAAATTTCACCCTATTTGAGTGAATCATAACTAAAAAATGGAAACAAAGTTATTTTAATTCCTGGCATTTTCTCTATGGCAAGCTGGAGTATGGGGTTTCTCACAATCTTGAAGTGGAATATAATTTTAAGGAATAATGAACAACAAACTACATTATATAATAAAGCTGTCAGTGACCTGAGATTACAGCATGCTTGTGTGGCCTGTTCATATTGCTATTGAAGCCAAAATAGAATTATAAATCAGATTCAACCCTGTGAGTGCAATCTGCCATCCCATGTAGTACATCAGAAGTGATATTTGGTCCAAGGATTGTTGGTGGTGGGTACCATAGGTTAAGGGAGGCAGTGCCTCCCCAAACAGTCAGGCATGGCCCTGCCCATGCTTTGCCCCCAAACCTTCTGCTTCTGCTCTATGGCTAACGGTCTGGCTCCAGGGGCTAGAATCATGATGCTCCCCTTCCCAGTGTTCTGGGGCCGGGGGGGGTTGTAGACAGGCCACCCTCTATCCTTGGACCGGGGGGATGGGGTGGTTTTGCCGAGACATTGCCTGCCTTCCCTCACAGTGCTCTGGGACCAGGAAGCTGTGGCTGTGCCACCTGCCATCCTAGCATTCCAGGACTTGGGAGGCTCTAGCTGCTCCCCCTCCCTCCTGGTGCTCGGGCTGGAAGGGCTAGCCTGGGGTGGGGGCCAACTGCTGAAGACTGTAAGTTGTGGGCTTGGACAAGAAGGGGGGAGTAGAGGCAGGGCCTCAGGCAGGAGGGAGTTCATTCTTCACCCATGCCAAGGATTCAGCTGTGGGAGCAAAATTTAAATGGGCATCTTCAATAGGATTCTGCAGTAGAAGCTGCCTCAGAAAGACAGTGAATGAACTTAGCCAACTTAGCCCTGCACACTTTGGCAATGTGTACCCCAGCACATATGAGAATGCAAGTGACTTATCTGCAGTGAGCTGCAAGGGGCAGATTTACTTCTTTTTGGGAGCTTGTGCAGCTTGGTGTATTTTACTCTATATAATTAGCCTGGGAGAAGGTTTGACAAAAGATATAAATTAACGTGAACATTTTTCATTCAGGTCAAGAGAGTCAAAGCCACAGTATCCATGGCAATCCAAATCACACTCTGGGAGTTTATGTACTGGGTGGGCAGAGAGAGGTGACAATAGAAAAGTGACTGATTTGCTATTCTAATGAAAGGTGTGCATTTTCTCATATAATTCATCTAAGATCAGGCTCATAGTACAAAGGTACAACTAACTAGCAGTGATAGCACTAGCTGAGTAACTAGCTAAAATCTTTTTCTGCCTTCATTTACACTTGCAGGACACCCACTCTCTTCACAGAAATTTACCTTTGTGTAACTGGAATCAGAGCTTGACCCTAATTTAGGACACTATGGGAGATTTGCAGCTCCGCACTTTACATTGAAGTTATCCTTGTATCAACTTGCCGAGTTAGTAATTATTTATATTCCGGTAGCACCTAGAGGCCCCAATTAGTCCTTTACTCCATCAGCAGGCACATGTGTAACATTTGCTGATTCACAGTTCACACACTAACACTTCCAATGGAGAACTACATTTTCAGGTTAGTCACAGTGGAGGTGAGAGTACATACACAGCAAGTAGACATTCATGCAATGCATCTTGGTTGCTGAAAATTGGGCAAGACATCTGCATGTATACTCACCTGGCCAATGAGGTAATACTGTCTGCCACTGAATGCCACTCAGCAGTCTCCCACTTTTGGCCTACATTAGTAAGAATGGAACACTTACATAGATTCCTTAACTTCAGAGGGGTAGCCGAGTTAGTCTGTAACTGGAAAAATTAAAAAAACACACACAAAAAAAGAATAGTCTAGCAGCACCTTAAAGACTAACAAAACATGTAGATGGTACTGTGAGCTTTTGTGGACACAACCCACTTCTTCAGATGACTGGAGTATTAAAAGTCCAGATCCAAGAATAGAGAAGGGAAGGGGGGGGGGGAGAGAAAGGGGGAGAGGAATAGTGAAAGAGAGTGTTCAAGTTACAAGAAGCTGATATCACAGAGGTATGAATAAAGACATTGGCTGGCTAGCACACTGCCTTCCACATCCTAATGACTTAACCAACCAAACAATGGGCACTTAGAGAAGGGACAAATTGTTCTTATCAGCTTCTTGTAACTTGAACACTCTAATTCACTATTTCCCTCCCTTTCTTCCCCCATTTATTCTTGGATCTGGACTTTTAAAACTCCATTCATCTGAAGAAGTGGGTTGTGCCCACGAAAGCTCATGATACCATCTACATATTTTGTTAGTCTTTAAGATGCTGCTAGACTATTCATTGTTTTTTCATAGATTTCTTATACAGAGAGAGAAAAAAAGAATGGACCAAAACCTGAAGTCTTTACTCAGTCGGTTACTTACAGTTTAACAGAAGGAAAACTGCCCCTGGCTTCAGTTAGATTTTCACAAGAGTAAATGTTTCAGGAGTTGGTCCCTGTCTTGCATTTTTTTTTAATTTATTCACAGAACAGTTACTGCACAGGTAGCAGCAGAAATACAAAATTTTGTACACTGTACAGATACTGGCGCCTCAATCATGCAACTACGTTTCATGTTAGTGAAACTATAAAATGTGATACGGGATTCAGAGGGGAGCATCATTCAATAGGAATAGAACAGGAACGACCAATTCATTTTACTAAAGCTACCAAGCAGTCATCAGTTGGTAATGATTTTTGGTCACTACTAATCTGAGCCAATCTTAACCAGTGGTCTAGAGGCAAAAGTTCCTATCACCCATCATCAATCTCCTGAGCCAATTCATTCCCATAAACAGTTGTATTCAAATAGTATGCTGACATTTTATATAAGCCTGTCAGAGGGTGACTGACCCCTGTAAGCAAAGTAGATCTAGCTCTCTTGTACCAGAAAAGGTACTCCCAGTTGGACTAATTAAGGGGATGGGGATGCTGTGTTGGTGTCTGGGACTACGTCTATACTGCTTCCTTCTTGTGCAAAAGCCTATGCAAATGAAGCACGGATTAGCATATTGCAGTGCTTCAGTTCCATAATTAATTAGGGACTGTTTTTGCGCAGAGACTTTTATGCAAAAAGGAGCTGTGTAGACGTTTCCTTTTTGTGCAAAAACCCCCTCTTGCACAAGAGCCATTCTTCCTGAAAAAATGAGGAAGAACAGCTCTTGTGCAAGAGGGGGGCTTTGCGCAAAAAGGAGCCATCTACACAGCTCCTTTTTTGCGCAAAAGCCTCTTGCACAAAAACGGCCCCTAATTAATTATGGAAATGAAGCACAGCAATATGCTAATCCATGCTTCATTTGCATAAACTTTTGCACAAGAAGGAAGCAGTATAGACGTAGCCTGGGATCTGATGAAGCTGAAGCATGAGGAAACTTGCTTTCCAGCCGGAAAGGCCAGCCTCCCAAGCTGGTACAGGGAAGAACGGCAGCAACTGTTGGAGTTCTTGTTCTCATACGCAGCCAGACCACAGAAACAGGAGGTACAACAGGATCTATGGAGGCTGTTTGTCTGCTTCTTGAGCATGCTCAGTACTTCCTAGAGCTGCTGCAGAGGGAAAGGATCAGTGGACATGGGTATAAAGTGGGAAAGAAGGTTCAAGGAACAGGAGCATGAGGCCCAGTGGTGGGAATGTCTTGCCATTGGAAGAGTGGAGCACAGAGGAAGGTTTTTTTTTTGCCCCAAGTGAAGCGTGCTTTTAAGTCTGGCTGAACACAGAAGAAACTGGAGAATCTGGGTGAGACCCTGCCCATCAAGAAGGGTCAAGGGCAGGGGAATTCTCAGAGATTCTATGCTTTTGTTGTGGATGGAAGGGGCAGATTAGAAGATATTGCCCTGTAGGAACACAGGCTGTGGGAAACCTGGCAGCCTAAGAGTTAGATGCCCCAGCTGGCGATGTGATTACTAGGAAGTTCAATCTAGGAGAGGTAGGAAATGAAAATGGGACTCATCCAGCAGTACTGCCACTAAAAAAGGAAACTAGGGGGAAATGGTGTCTATTAAAGGGCATGAGCCCTGCAGAGCCAGGGCTCTAAATGGACCCTAGATGGAGGTGCCAAGGCAGAGAAGGATAAAAGGAGTGAAAGCTCCTGACAACAGTGAAACACTGCAGGGATCCAGACAGGGTTTGATTTTAGGATGATCAGTGTGAAACAGGGACGTAGACAGGACCTCAGAGGAACAGTGAAAGAAAATAGCACACACATGAAGGAAGTAAAAATCTGGATGCTGCAGTTATGGCAGCATCATTTGTAGCTGCTAACGCCAGGAATGCAGCAGCGAGGAGAGGATGCGAGAAGTCTGCTTTCCTTGGCAGAGACACACTGGGTGAACTTGCTGCACTTGAAGAGGGCAGGCAGCAAGCCCTGAAGGAAAAGATGGGATGGTTAAAAGAAAAGCAAGAGCTTAAGTTCCAGACTGAGCTCCTGGAGGAAGAGAGGGTGGGATCTGAAACACAGATCCGGGGCATGTAAGAGGCACTCCATGGGAGAGAGGAGTTGCTTTTTGAAACTTTCCAGCTGAAAAGGAGAGCTGTGACAATGACAGACTGAAAACTAGACTGGTAAAATTTGAAGAAGGAGATGAGATTATGTGAATGGTGCCCAGGTAGAGGCATGGATTGTACAACTGGCTTTAAGGACTGTGGGAAATTGGGGAACAGAGATGTGCATGAATTTATATGGAGCTTACTGAATTTTGTGTAGGGGTAATAGCAGTCCAGATGTGGCCTCACAGGACAGGAAAAAGCCTGCTTATGAAATATCACATGATGACCTGCCTTACAGTTCTAGCTCCACTGTGCCAGAACAGGCACTCCCGACTGGGCTAACTAAGGAGGCTGCACTCAGGGCTATAAAGTGTTCCCCCCACACAATACAGTAAGGGGGGAAACTGTCTGAGAGTGAGTGAGCTAGGAAACTGCAGCCAGAGGTGGCAGGAAGAGCCTGAGATGTGAAGAGTGAACTGAGGAACTGTGTGTTTACTTTTTTAAGTTTGGAAAATAAAAATGCCTAAAGAACACTGGCCATGGCAGGGAGTTCTTAGCAAGCTGGAAAGAAGTCCTGCCTTGTGACAGGGCTCTTTGGCTAAATGCTGATCTTAATTTCCTGTTTCTCGGTATGAATAACAGTGAGCTTAAATAAAAACACCACTGAGATAGTTATACATGCTACTGCTATTGAAGTCAACTCCCATTACCCTCCGTGGAATCAGGATCAGGCCCTGTGATAGCTAAATATTTATTTAGCTAAAAACTATGTATATCAAAATTCAAAATGATCTGGACAAACTGGATGTATTTGTCCTTCCTGAATTTCAAAGTACTCCACTTAGGAAGAATCCATTACACATACAAAATGGGAAATGACTATGGGGAATAGTGGACCACAAGCTAAATATGAATCAGTGTAACACTGTTGTAAAAAGAAAACAAACAAACAAAAAACCCATGCACATAAACAACCAACATTCTGCATTAGCAGCAGTGTTGCAAACAAGACATGGGAAATAATTCTTCCACTCTGCTCCACACTGATTAGGCCACAGCTGTCTGTTTCTCCCCCTCTGCCCCCTGCTGTTCCAATGGGGTTATAACTGTCCCAGTCCCCTTGCTGCCCCCTCCCTCTGGTCATTCTGCAGTATAATGCTCTCTTTTTCCAGACCACTTCTTTTCCATTTTATGAGAAACAATGGAATTCCATGCATGTCCCATTATCCTGGCACAACACAACCCTGACTTCGCTTTAAGTTAGGATAAGAGGAAGCTGCATACCAACTGTGGTGGTCCTAATTCTTACCATTTAGGAGGAATTCTTGAACAAAGGGACTCAGGTAGACAGACAGATGCACATTTCTAAAATATATAGTAAGATATATCAGTACTACAATTTCAAGTACACTTTACAAGCAATTGCTTTCCCAAATCCAATTTCAAGGGCCCATCCATTGTCCTACCAGGATAAGAATAGGTGGACCATTACAGCTAATAGGAAAACACTGAAACAACTTGAAACTGAAAAGTCCCAATTTTCAAAAAACATCAGTGAGAAGGGAATTTCCCCATTATGACTCACTATAGGTGGACAGAGAAAGAAAAAAACCCTTCAACTCCTTACAAGAGAAGAAGTTAGACGTGAAGGACACTCAGAGACTACCAGCCAGGATGTAGGTGAGGTGCTGTTAATTAAACACTAGATCGCCTCTGTGTCAGAGGGCACACTGGGAAACTGTTCAGAAGCTATAGAAAAGGGAATTTGTCTACTGTAGAAGTGTGAAGCCTGAAGTTTGTCTATGTTTATTTTCTGCATAATTTGTATGTGTTTGCTTTTCCTTACTATTTCCATCTTTGAATCTGATTATTTTTCCCCATTAAATAAACCTTCTCTTTATTTTACTCTAAGTGGGTCTCTGCTATGCAAATTACATAGAGTGCATGTGCCAAGATGAACTGATAACTAGGGGCAGGTTCATGCCTTTCGGGGAGGAAAAGCGATAAACCAGAGGGAAAACATCCAAGTGTCTGGTAGTTAAAACCTCAGGATCGATTAATTTGAAGAGGCTAGGGACTGGAAGGGCTGTTGGGGGTGACTCTGCATGAAGTAGGCTAGTGGAAGCCAGGGTAAGACTTTCATGTTTGTAGGCTGGCTACAGGTGCCAAGGCCAGCAGAGCATTAAGGCAAAGTTACAGAACACGCGGTGACAGAAACCCTTACTAATCTGAGTGATCCTCTAAATGTCACTCACTCATATACAATTCCTTGTACACTACGTCAGTTCCTGCCATGATGAACAATCTAGTTTCTTAATACAAATAATAAACTGTTACTTGTAACACTATTGTTTAGACGCTTGTGTCCTCACACTCTCCAAGAGTGTTTAAACAAAGGCAACTCAAAACAATTTGCACACAGGGTTTTGTGCCAATTCTCTGTGGATACGTCTACACTGCATGGCCATTTCAAGACACCAGGGCTACGTCTAGACTGGCGCGCTTTTGCGCCAGAGCTATGCAAATGAGGCTCAGCGTTGGAATATCGCCGAGCCTCATTTGCATAGCTAATGAACCGCCATTTTTGCGGAAGAGGCTCTTGCGCAAGACGGGGCTGTCTACACTGCCCCTTCTTTCGCAAGAAAAACCCTTTTGCGCAAAGCCGTTATGCCTATTATTTTCAAATAATAAAAAGCGCGCCAGTCTAGACGTAGCCCAGAGGTATTTCAAAATAGCTACCCCGCATCTACAATGGGCACACTATTTCACCATCCTGGTAAACCTCATTGCACGCGGGTTAAGGAATGGCTAGTTTGATGCATAGGCTGACAAATGCAGTGCATGTGTGCTGCTACTGGGTAGGAATAGTGGTAGCCATGAAAGAGCTTGTAGCCATGAAAAATTGATACAGTGCAGGAGCAATTATATGCATCAGCATTAATCATGGCAGGATCTGTTACACTATAGTAAAATATAGCCATAAACTAGAACCATAACATGTTTATAGTAAATACATTCTCACTTATTTTTCAAAATGGTGGAGCTAGCAAAATATAATGTAGAGTAATATTTTTTGAGTGAAGCGGTATCATGAATCCTTTTCAAATACAGTTCCACAATCTCTATGGTACAATGAAGCATGTTTCAAAAATCCATTGGTAAGAAATGGCCAGTCAGTTAAATATGAGCTATCTGGAATTAGAATGAAAAAGGGCAGATCGTCAGTTGAGTCCATTGGCATAGCTCTACAGATGTCAAGTTGGAGACATAGCGGCTGTGTCTACACTGGCATGATTTTCCGGAAATGCTTAAAACGGAACAGTTTTCCGTTATAAGTATTTCCGAAAGAGCGCCTACATTGGCAGGATGCTTTTCCGAAAAGCCCTTTTTCCGAAAAGCGCCCGTGGCCAATGTAGACGCTGCTCGAAAAAAGCCCCGATCGCCATTTTTGCGATCGGGCTTTTTTGCGGAAAAGACTGCTGGGCTGTCTACACTGGCCCTTTTCCGAACAGTTTTCCGGAAAAAGGACTTTTTGCCCGAGCGGGAGCAGATAGTTTTTCCGGAAAAACAGCTGATTTCTTACAGTAGATCGTCAGTGCTTTTCCGGAAATTCAAGGGGCCAGTGTAGACAGCTCACAGCTTATTCCGGAAAAGCGGCTGCTTTTCCGGAATAAGTGGCCCAGTGTAGACACAGCCAGCATGTACTATATAGAGAACACAGGTTGGTGTGCTAAGGGATACATATTGTAGTAGCATGAGTTTGGGATGGCTACATTACTCGCAAGTGGCTGTTCCAAATCAGTCATGCAGGTCACTCTGAATGAGTTATTATACACACAATCATGAAGATGCACATGTATGTGGAGTTAAACCTTTACTTTTTGAAAAATTGTCCCTTTTCTGATCTGCATTCCCCCACGGGCAGGGAGACACAAACTGCATCTGCATAGATTCAGTCCTTGGAGGGCAGCTGGTGTTTCTATTGGAGGGGCTCAGCTTCAGTCTCTAACAGGAAGCCCTATCCATGTACTGAACAAGTTCATCCACTGTCCACCTTAGCTTTACTCCCCTTCTCAACCAGTGACTCTTGCTTTTTGGAATGTTCTGGTAACCTATGAGTCCCACAAAGGAAGGGTGGACAACTGTCATGGGCTTGATTTCCAACAGCATCCTCTTGGACATGACAGGGCCCTGTACTCACCTGGTTGGCAGTTCCCATTGCCCAGGTAGGCTGCGTCTAGACTGCAAGCTTCTTTTGGAAGAAGCTCTTCTGGGAGAGATCTTCCGGAAAAACCTTTTTTGAAAGAGAGCATCTATACAGCAAAAGCACAATGAAAAAGCGATGTGCTTTTTTGAAAGATAACGTCCACATTGATTGGATGCTATCTTGCATTTCAGTTGTGATTACTGTGGACAGAGTGGCCACCAGGGAACCTATGCTTTTTCCTGGAGGCCTCTTCTTTTGAAAAAACACGCTTCTGCGTCCACACAAAAAGCTTTTTCAGAAAAAGGCTTCTTCCTCGTAGAAAGAGGTTTACCGCTGTTGGAAAAACTCCTCTGTTCTTTTGACTCTGTCGAAAGAATGCACTAGCAGTGTTGACATAAGTGTAGTTTTTCCCGGAAAAACTATGCAGTATAGACATACCTGTAGTCATAGGTCTAGAGGCGGGAGACTTATCCCTCCGTCTTAGTCCCAAGGGAGTCTAACTCAACCAGAGCTAGCAATATTCTCAGCAGAGGAAAATAAAGATGAAGACAAAGTAATCAGAAGGCATAGAAAGGTCCCCCTTCATTCAAGTTGCTAAGACAGGCTCTGGATGCAACTTGCAGGAGTCTAACTCTTATGGGCTAATGAAGGTCTTAATGGGAAAAAGAGACACAGAAAAAAAAACAATCAATAGGAGACAGCAGCAGGCCTCTTCCTCAAAAGAGCACCAACACGCTGTAATCTAATTTCTGGTGTTATCATGCAAGAACTCCTTAATGCCAACTTAGAAGGGGCCTACAGGAATGTCCTGATCTGGTATGCTTAGTCTCGGTCACTAAAAAAAAATCACGTGTGGTCTTAAATGAAAGATGGGGTCTCACTGGTCATTAATTCTATTGTGAAATGTATGCACAGATATTATTTAATTATACACACACACTGAAAATATATATTTAAAGTCTATATCAAGGCACTAATCAGTAGCAGAGGTGAAGAACTGGTTTTTATCCAGAAGTTAACCCCTGGGGTTAATCCAGGGGTTAAGTAGTTTTTCTCTCTGTGTAAGGATGAAATTAAGATTTGTAAGGTAATACAATAGGTGCCCATTTCCATATAATGGCAGATATTAATAGAGATGTGAAGTCAATGGGAGAAGCAGCACACAGGGGGAAAAAAATCAAGCCATGCATGGTTATCCTGCCTCTGAGGATATTCAGGGCATGTCTACACAGCAGGGCAAGAGTTGAATTAAGCTACACAACTTAAGCTATACAATTGATGTAGCTCAAGTTGAAATAGCTTAACTCTGTTTTTGGCAGTGTCTACACAGTAAGAATTCAAAGGAAGAACACTCTTCCTTCGACTTCCTTTACTCCACATAAAATGAGGGTTACAGGAGTTGGAGTAAGAAGTCCTCCAGCTCACCATTATTTCAAAATAATGGCTTGCAGTATAGACACACGCTTTTACTTCAGAATAATGTCAGTAATGTTGCTGTGTAGCCATAACCTCAGTGAACTTTGTAAGCATATATAAGAAGTAAAGAAGACACTCATGTTATACCTAGAAAGTAAATAGGCAGTGCATTTCTATTCATGAAAATGAGATCTCAACTAAAGTTTGTTGAAAATCTGAAAGAGACTTGGTGAGATAAACCTTTGAGACAGGAGGTTAATCTGTTAACTAAATTGAGTCTCTAGAAAGCATGTTATGATTTTGAACGATTATGTAATTCTCTGTTTCCAAAATCCTTATGTACTATCTTTCTAATCTTTGATAATTTCTCTTCTTCTAACAATAGATATTTCTAAATGATAAGCTGTTAAGCAAAGTGCTGGTCTTGAGTTGGGTCTTGTGTGTATCCTCTTTCTTTGGGGACAGGAGCCCTGGTATTTCTGTGAGTAGCCAATGACAAGGGTTGGAGTTCACAGAGGGATGCTTCAAAGTGACTCAGACTGAGATGCACCTGTTCTTAACTAGCAAGACAAAGTAAGGTTTGGCACAGCCCAGTGAGAGTGCTTGAGTGGCCTACAGGCTGATGGGCATTAGGGAGTAGACAGCCAGCTAAGCACTCCCTCACGCTGGAGGCAGAGAGTAACAAGACAACTCACAGTCTATAATCACTTCCTGCTTGATCACTTTATACACCCCATCACAGCAAGATAGACTGCTGCAATTACTAGTCCCATATTTTCCACTACTATGTGGAAATGTATGTAAGCCTCCCTAAACTGTGTGTAGCTCCAAATTTATATATAGAAACTTTGTGGTCTCCATTAAAAAGTCAACATTTGCCAACACATACCATGCAGTCACCACAGTTATTTCCTATTCTGAGTAAAGGGAAAAGCAGAGATATCAGAGATGGCATTGTACAGAATCTGCTGCAGATACTGAATCATAAATGAAGGCTACTATTAATGGTCTGCAATAGGCCAGAGGTTCCCAACCACTGGTCTGAGGATTGGTGCCAGTCCACGAACCGCTGGCTCCCGGGCTGTGGAGGCTCTGGGGATTGGGGCTGGAATACACCGCCCAGTGCCACCCTTCCTGCTGCAACTTTTAGGCAAGGTGAGTCCTGCCCCACATCTCAGCCAACCAGAGCCAGGCAGGGGCGAGGTCTCCTCCCGGCCATAGAAGAATGATTTACTGAGCGGCAGGAGGGCCGCATGGAGCCCAGCATGGCAGCCTTAAATCAGCCACAGCCCGGGCAGCAGCACTCAGCTGTTGGCTGGGAGGCAGGACAGGGCTAGGTCAGGAGGGTGGGGCTGGCACTGGGGCGGTCTCTGGTGTGGGGCTAGTGCTGATGGGACTCTAAGGGGTGGGAAGCTCTAAGAGGCAGGGGACTGACACTAAGGGGCACTGGGGCATCCAGGGTGGGGAGCTGGCACTGGGGGCAGGGCTAGTAGTGAAGGAGCTATGGGGACAGGGCTGGCATGGGGGAGTTCTGAGGGGTTGGGTGCAGTGGGGCTCTGGAAACAGGAGTCTGGCACTGGGGAGTCCGGGGGTGGGAGGCTGTAAGGAGTGAGGGGCTGGCACTGAGGTGTTTGGGATGGGGGGCTGGCACTAGGGGGCACTAAGGGGCAGAGGCCTGGCACTGGGGGGGGGCAGGGACTCTGGGCTAAGTGGCTGGCACTTAGGAGTAGCAGAGGAGTGGGGGGGGCTCTAGGAGTTAGGGCTTGCACTGCGGGCCGGGGTTTTTTTATACTGCAGACCAGCAAACCCATCTACAGACTTTTGGCGGACCGGTAACTTTTTATTTACATATTCATTATTTCCATAATGAATATGTAAATAAATGTTACTAGTCCACGAAAAGTTTGTGAATGGATTTGCCAGTCTGCAGTATAAAAAAAGCTTGGGAACCACTGCAATAGACCAATATATATTGTTGTATTCTGTTCAGACCTTTAATTAGGGCACTATTGGGGCAGCCGTTTAAAAAATATATAAAGGGGTGTGGATTAAAAACTGAGGGCTTGATCTTATAAATACTTCATCCTGGAGACAGTGCTAAATCTGCTGCGATTAATCTTATTTGTGGTAATTATTATTATGTTCAGTTAAGATTGTACTATGAGCCTCAATCCATGTACTTCTCAAGTTTGATGTGTGCGCTATGAAAGGGCATGCACAGCACTAATTTACAGTGTGTGTTAAGGACAAGAGTCTCTCACCCCCTTACTCATATGCACAGATTATAGTTTCACTGGTCACCGTGCAGGAAAGAACAGGCACCCCAGGTCTACAGCTCTTGCTCCTGCTTCTCATGAAACATCGTAGGAAGTATGTGGGAGGGATGGGAAATGGGCTTAGCCTTCATTCCACCCTCCCAATGTGCTGGCCATCACACCTGAGCCAGCACAGACAGAGGGATGTGCAATTGTGGTCTGTGTCTTTAAAGTTTAAGGGCTGAGCTACCCAGACCGAGAGGCTGGGCAGGCACCATGAAACTCTTGTTTTGTATAGCTAGTTGAAACCAGACACAGAATGAAACATATTTTGCAAGCCCTTGAAGTGTACAAGTGATTACTGAACATTACAGTAATCTGCTGCTGGCATTATAGTTGGCCCTGCTTAGCAACAGATTACTGTCACCCTAATAACAAGCAAGGAGAATTGTGTTTAAGTCACACTTTGTTCCCTGCTCTGCCCTGGGACAGTATCACTATCTTGTGCCCCTTACTGAAGTTGGGTCATAAAGTTACAAATTAATAAAAAATTCTTTCATCTGTCTTAGATATTGTTGGGCCTATATGGTAAACAAGTTTGTAAAATTGCAAACCAATAAGATGACTTGATTTAGATACCCTTTGGGGTAAAGCTCATAAATGCTCTTCCATGTACACTATGCTCCTGACCTGGGAGCATTCCTTCCCCTCCACATCAGCTTACACACACCTGTCTGCTAAAACCTGTCACACATATAAGTAAGTGAAGATACATTTGTTTCTGTCTAGACAAGTACCCTATTAAGCATGGCTGGGGAAGCAGTTGCTGCAGTGATGAACAAAAAAGATCTTGCAGTTGAAAACCAGATATTGGGATATTCATGCTTTCTTTGTAATGTAGTTTTGGAATGTTAGAGATGTCACAGTGAATTTACAATAAGAGAAATGGCAGCTTTTCCCCAGCCCCATGTTGACCATTACCAGTAGAACCACTGATGCAAAACAAGAGACAAAGTCTGTATTGTACAATTACAGTGTGCAAAAGCTATATGAAAAGTTGCCATTTAGTGTTTAACAGGATCAACAGATTTGAAAGTGCTGTTTTTACACTGACGGTGTAGAAGAATGACTAACTTTATATTTTATGCTGCTTTGACCTCTATCTTTGACAATTGTGATGCTTTAATTTCACAGCTTATTAGAGCTGGCCAGGAAGCAATTTTCTCACGTGAAACTTTGTGAGGGTTTAAAAAAGTGTGGGAGTAGCTTTAATGGTTGGCTATTGTTAGGGATACACACCATTATAGTCCACTCCTTCCCCTGTGGCTATTCATTAGTCCTTGCCTACACTTAAAGAAGGGTTTATTGTGTAGCTATCCCAGCATCCCTCCCAGTGAAAAGTTATTTTGCCATCGTATCTTAAACTAGTTCCCTAAACAGAATAAATTGTATTGGCAAAAAGGACTTTTTTGCAACTGCAACTACACTAGAGCTTTTGCTTGCATAGCTAGATTAGTTATGAAAAAAATCATACCCCTGGCCAATCAACATACCTATACTGGTAAAACTTTCTAGTGCTGACTAGGCCTTAGTGGCAGATATTTACAGAAAAGTCTGAACATGAATAGTGTCGCCCAGCTATGTTATGGCCATATTTTAATGCTTTGCACTCATGTCAAGCTATAATCCCTTTGGTATATTTCTATTTAATTTATTAAATAAATGGCTGAAATAAGTCCTACTGGATTTTAAGGGTGTGTCTACACAGCACCCTGAACTTGAAATAAGATACACAATTTGTGCTATGCAAATTGTATATCTTATTTTGAAATTTGGCACGGCTACACAGCGCCAAATTTTGACATAACATGCTATTTCGAAACATCCCTTAACCCTTGTGGAACAAGAGTTACCAGGATGCCGAAATAGCACACCTGTTATTTCAAAAAATATTTCGAAATACCGAGCAGCTTGTGTAGATGCAGGGTAGCTATTTCGCAATACCTCCACTATCCTGAAATAGCCATGCAGTGTAGATGTACCCTAAATGTTCTACACAATATATGGAGTTGTTATATACCTACCAGGACATTAATACATAGCATATATTTATTCCTTCTGAATAAACTGATGAGATGATACATGTTTCAAGTAAATCAACTCTTAATCCTACAAAATCTGTGAAGTGCTATTGTCAATATTTTGACTAAGTGCCCCAATAGAATGGCTGCCTTTTTTTTTTAATCAGGAAAAACAAACAAGATAGGGTTCCCGAGCAATATATTTTCACTACTTACCAAACTTGCACTTTCAAGGACCCATATTTCTCTGAGTGATTTCTGGAGTCATTTTTAAGTCTATATAATCCAAGATATTTCCCATGGGTGACTGGTGAAGGTAGGGCTAGGGAAGGCAAGCTCCCAGCTCCATGCCCAGCCACCCCTCATGGGAGCCATGCTGCCTCCCCCACCATAGAAAGGGGAGGATGGTGGGTGGGCGCAGATGCACCCCAGCCTCCCCTGTCTGGAGCACAGGGAGGGAGAAGGGTGCGCGGCTGCAGCCACAGTAGGTGTTCTGGGGGCAAAGTGTGGGCGGGGCCAGGCTGGCGTTTTGGGAAGGCTGTGCCTTCTCCCACCTGTTATACTGCACACCCTTGATATTTCACTTGCAAGACAAAATAAATTGTATGGACTCAATCTATGACCTATTTTAAGAATCCCCTAGATCCTTGTAACTTGTTAGTACTTTATACATTTCCCCTCTTCCCTACTTGTTAATAGATTCAAAAACATTTTGATAGTGTAGTATTTGAAGCATATTTGGGTTGTTGAAATATATTTGACTTGCCTTTTGTACCATTTGTAAATCACTTAAGTCATCCTGCTTTGGCTTCAGATCACTCAGATGCTACATCCTTTCTGTTTGATCTTTCAATATTGAGTGTCCTGTTGACAGAAACATAATGAAAATTACAGCTTAAATGTTGGTTGCTCTTGGCCTAATAAGACTATAAGGGTTTCTGCATGCTCAAGCCCTGGAACAGCTGTTTTCTTTTATGTTTACTATGGAACACACCAGTAATTTGCTCATGGTGCCTGCCTCTTGGTTTCACAAGTCCACTCTGAACAGGCTTTTCCTCATATTGTTGCATATTGCTATATTGCATGACCCAAAGAGAGATAGAGGGGGGGAAAAAAAGAGATCCATTGCAAATGCAACCATTTTATTTTGGGATCAAGCCAGCATACATAATAATGGATGCCTCAGAAATCAAGTGTCTGTCTCTCTCCCTCTCCATTTTTACACGATCTACATTTCCTCCACTCTTCTGTCCTTCATTCTGATCCTATAATTATCTCTACTCAATAATGGATAGCCAGGAGATGAAGTGCAGAAATAATAATTCCCTTTATTAATGTCTTTATAAATATGGAGGAATAATGGAATAAACACAAACTAGGTGAAGAGGAAACAAGAGAGTTTCTTATTGTTCTTATCATGTTTCCAGCTACCTTTTCCCCAGCCAGCATTTTGACTTTTCAGAAATTATTGATCCCACAGGCAAGCAAGAAAGCTCTGGGGTGTCTGTTAACTCTGGAATCAAAATGCCAGCATTTTGCACTACATCCTATTAGACTGTAAGCAAAGTTTATTTTCTGAGCCTTGCTCTCAGTTGCATGTTCAAACTTCAGGTAAGGCATCCTGTTAGAAATTACCCATTTCAGTCACAGCAAAGGCCTTCTCTCAGTGGCTCACTGATCTATAGACCTGCAGCTCTGGATATGTTTTGCCACCTCCTCCTTCTCCATTTGGGGATGCCTAAAGCTACTTGCTCTAGTTTAAGGCAGTCCTTACATTCTCAGAACCACATGGAGTGTGAATACAAGCATAAATGAAAGGAAGAGGGAAGACTCAAGAAAGCATGTCTAACCTCTGTCTAGCCCATACAATGTTTACTCTGAATTTTTAGTTAAACTCAGAACTGTCGCATCAGCATAGATATTCACACATACTTACGTTGAGCCAATAAAATAATAAACCTTTAAATACTTCAGAAGCATAAAATTCACACATTCTCCGATTGTCACAATATGATGAAGCTTGTCAAAATATCCCTTTTATTTACCAGGGGACAGCAGGAATAGAATCTCTCCCACCACTTCAATGACATTATGGCTTTATTATTTATAATTTATCCATACAACATTTTTTCCAATGCCCTGGTGCCTTATGACTTAATATAATCAAGTCAATAAATAAACTACTCAGGTGGATAGCTAAAATGAGCCAATTTCAGTGCTATGAATTAAGTGTGTGTTATAACTACTAGCAAGCAAACATTTCATCACTACCAAGTCAACAAAATGCTTAATTAACTAGTGCCATGTTCTGAAGGACATTTAGCCAAGGTACTACCCAGCTGTTAGAGGATGAGAGTTCCAGTGGTATGGACCTTCTTCTGTGAATAAACTCCCATGGTCTTTGGTCATGGGAACTGACAGTAAACACCTTACCTGAGATCAATCATCATAGTACAAGAGTGAGAAGTAGTTTCTTAGGTAATCAGATCCCAGATCTTTGTGGTCTGAGCCTTGGTCTACGCTAGGGAGTTATTTCGAAATAACGGGCTTGGTAGCGTGGCCGCTACACTTATTATTTTGAAGTAACTCCCCTTATTTCGAAATAACAACTCCTGCTTTCCACAAGGAATAACACTTATTTCAAAATAGTGATAATGTGGATGCTCCAGTCTCATTATTTTGAAATAACTACTCCCCAGAGTCATTCAAACTAATTACTTCCCAGTGCTTCCTGGGACTCTAAGTCAAGTTACCATGTCTACATTATCGGAGTCTACCTCAGACTAATTTCAAGGCTTCCCCATAGTGTAGGCACTCTATTTCAAAATTATAATTTTGGGAGTCATTTTGAAATCATTTCCTAGTGTAGACATGCCCTGAGAATAATAATCGATATCTGAAACTGGGAAAATCATGTATTGCAGAGCAGTGAGCACTGATTCCACCAGTCCAGGCCATGCAGGGGGTGACCATGTGCATTATGTACTAAACTGAAACTTTTTAAAAGGCAGCTCTTGGTAGAGTGTGTCAGTTCTCCAGCATGAACATAACAAAAGTCTAGATAGCTGTAGCAACGTGTATCTGTAGCTGCAGATAGCTGGAGGAAAGGTCTCAGCCACTTGACCAATCATAAATGCAGTAAAGCACTTTGAGGCACCACAACTACCTGAGAATCCAAGAAATAGGGACAATTTTTGTAGAATTCTAGCATTATGAACCAATTGAAGGCAGACCAAGTCTTGCCATTCCTCCAGATGCTTCCACATACCAGCTAAAAAGACTTCAATTGACTTCAATGGGATATGGATCAAGCCACATGAAACTCGAGCACAGAGGAAAGTACATTTCCTAATACTGCACTGAACTAGCCACATCAGTTTGGATCTAATCAGTCTGATCAGTGACATATATTGGATGTACCACTCAATTCTGTGACTGAGAAAAGGAGGCTGAGATTTACAAACTACAAAGAAGTAAAACAGATGGAAAATGCAACATTGGTTCTGCTTGTTAAAAAAATGTATTCTTAAATATTGCATGTTACTTCTTCTTTCCTGACTGAAATGTCCTTCAAAGAGGTAGAATTAGAAAATGTCTTTAAGAAATATCATTTAAACTTCATCCTGGAACCAAATTAGTAATATTGGCTATTTCAAGGTACTCCATAAAGGTCATTATAATGAAACAGCCAGAAAAGAAAAAAAAATCTCAAGGGCTGAAAGTGACAATGAAGAAATCTTATAATTTTACATAAGAACCACAAAGGGACAAGGTTACCTTTGTAAAAAGGAGTCCAAAACTTCACATTTAATGTCTATAATACTATCTTAGGGGTAATGATATTTTTTCACTACATAACATGTCAAAATGGATGAATTTTTCAAATAAGCTGTCAGTTTCACCAGTTGACCTTTTTAACCTTTTACTATAATCCCAGGGCAGTGAGGAAGAGACTCTGAATATCAAAAGCTTGACTACACTATTACTTTCTAATTAATTTCAGAAAACCCATAGATTATGTCGAGTATATTTTTAAAATAAGTTGCTAAATATAACTATTTCCAGGACAAAAGATTGTGATTCTATAAATTCACGATTATGACTTCAAGCTCAAACAGAAAGTTGAGTGGTAATGGACAACACTCTTGTTCAAAGACAAGTGATCATAATATCAAATGAAAAAATAAATGACTTGCATTTTCTGTTTGTTAACCATGGGTACATATACACTGCAACATTATTTCGAAATAACTAGCACTATTCCAAAATAACTTAGTCCACGTCTATGCAGCAGGCAATTATTTCAAAATAGTGTCAAAATACTGTCAAGCTGGAGGATTTCTTATTCCTCATACAATGAGGGCTACAGGAGTCAGAGTAAGGGAATTCGGAGGAAGAGTGCTCTATTTCTAAATAAGTGCTGTGTAGATGCTCCTATTTCAAAATAAGATACACAATTGGCATAGCTCAATTTGCATAGCTTATTTTAAGTTAAGCCCTGCTGTGTAGTCACACTCCAAGACTCTGGGTGATATGCCCTTGTTAGGAGGATATAATGTTCATGAAAAATAATGGCTTGACAAAAGAGTAGAATGACATACTCTATTCACTCAACACAAAAGAGAGGTAGAGTTTGAGGAGCATAGCATAGCATAGTTTCTTCACATAGCTCTACCAGCCCTTGTCTATTTATTGTTTGAAATAACAAGGGGAGCGTCCACACTACTAAGCCTGTTACTTTGAAATAAACCGTTGGTTATTTCAAAATGCCTGCTTTCCATGGGCAATAACACTTATTTTGAAATAGCAGTAAATGCTCCAGTTTTGCTATTTTGAAAAAAACTATGCCCCAGAGTTATTCAAAGTAGTTACTCCCCAGTACTTTCTGTGGCTCTAAGTTAAGATAGAATGTCAAATTAAGGGAGCCTGCCTTGGTCTAATTTTGAGGCTTCCCTGTAGCATGTGCACGCTATTTCAAAATAGTTATTTTGGGAATTATTATTTTGAAAAGTTATTTGAAGACAATTTCCTAATGTAGACATGTCCCCAGTGTGCCTCATCCCTGTTCTAAAGAAGCCAAGAGATTAAATGTCTCCATCTCCACTTAGTCTATCACCTTTCTGGCAAGACAGCTAATGAGAATGCCAGTTACTGCCAATTGTACTTGTAGTGCTTTTGTGGTGTGGACACCTGCCTGCTATGAACTGGCCTAGGACCACCAAAACTTTCACACACAGGCTACTAAACAGATGCTACTTTGGCTAGATTGACTTAGAAGTTGTGAAGTCTTCTCTATCCTGTCACCAAACTGTATCCTGTCACCAAACTGTTTCCCAGTTATTTCTCTTTACTTTCTTCCCCTCTACCCAATTTCTCTTCTTTTTCCTAAAGCTCCTTTTTAAACTGTAGCACTTTGGACTAGTGTATGACCGTGACAGATTAGGCAAACTATCAATTTTGTACTGGTCAAATATATAGCAGTTTTGCACATTCTTACTAATTTATTTACAGTTGTAATAGAGCTGGGCTGTATCTGAGGTACCAGCTACTATACTAAATCATGCAGTCAATATCTGCAGAGTTTCGAGGGGTTAGAAAATGCTCAATTAAATTCACATCAAATGCTTTTTAGTGCATAAAAGGCATGGAACCAATTCACCCTTCCACAGTGTCAGCTCCCCAGGATAGTCTTCGCATCCTACACTGATGCAATATGATCTTTATTCAGTGCTGTAAATAAGTTCTGAACATGCCCCTTCAATTTCAGCCTTGCCTATTCTCCTCAGCAGTCACCATCCTCAACTCCATTACTTGACCATATTAAGGTTACTGGCCAAATTCATCCCTGATTAAATTCCTTTGATGTTAATGGTTTATTCCCAAGACAGATGTGGGCAATTGTTTTTTCACTATGTATGCATAACAAGTTCAGTTACCACATGTTTGAAGAAAATACAAAACAATTTACTTAAAAGTGAGATAGTACAACACAGCACCCCAAGAGACTGATTCTGTCAATCTTCCATCTCAAATAGTTTCAATTATCAGTGGGACTACTTCTGGAGTAAAGTACTACACTTGGCAGTTAGGAGTTAGGGATCATGGCTCTTTCATAAGGTATTTTGTTTGGGGATGGAAACTTCATTCAGCTTTATAACAATTCCTGCGGGGACAAACACTGAGCTCTGAAGCATTCAAAGGTTAAAACTGTGTCTAGAACATCCCTTAACATCTATTAAAATTCATTTTCTGAGTTGAGAGAGAACACCAAGAGGCATGATTAGGAACAAGGTTTCTTTCAAGAAATGCTAAGTATAGACCAGCAAAATCTACACTGTAGGCCCTTCGAATTTAATTTCAAGCAAATTTAATAATGCTGGAAATTTCAAAAATAGCAAGAAACTGTGCAATCTGCAGAATCAGCTCTTTAGGCAGGGATATATATATCTACTATATATTAGAGAGCTTGTGTGTCTGTTTGTTCAAAAACTCCTCCTAAATGGTAAGAGCTAGGACCACCACATTTGGTATGCAGTTTCCTCTCATCATAACTTAAAGCAAGGTAAGGTTTTGTTGTGCCAGGACAATGGGACTAGCCTGGAATTTGACTGTTTCTCATAAAACACAGAGAGACATCTGTTAGCAAACACAGTTATATTGCAGAATGACCAGAGGGGGCAGGCACACTGGTAAGAGTGGCTGGCTGGCAGTGGAGTTCTGGATGTTGCTGGCCTTTGTACATGGGTAGGTTTTCCATGCTAGTGAGCCACTGGCTGGGCAGCACAGTCCCCTTTGCCTCAGCCAGCCCTGAGGATCTGGCATCTGGGCAGTGCAACCCTCCATGCCCCACCTCGAGGAGCCACCCCATCTGGCTCCAGGGCTAGGGCTGGAGCTCTGTGGACCAGGAGAGAGCTCCCTGGCTGCTACTGGAGCTAGAGTTCCCCAACTGCTTGAGCCAGAATGCGGCCAGAGCTCTGCAGTTGGGGGCAGGGCCAGAGCTCCCTGGCTGCTGCTGAGGTCGGAGCTCCCTGGGCAGGGCCGGAAGTCCATGGCTGCAGCCAGGCTAGCCTGGGAACCCCCCAGCATGCCATCCGTCCTTCCCCCTTCCCACACTCTGAGCTCCTGGCTGAGTCGCTGGTGTTCCTTACAGCACTCCTGCACCGCTGCCAGACCTCCCTTTTCCTGAGCTTTGTGGTCCAGGAACATACATGGTCCATGCTGGGCCACGGATGTTGCCAGACAAGGGAGTCCTGGTTAAGGGAGGTACAACCTGTATTACTTTTATATGGCAGCAGCAACACTCAGAGTCCAGTGAGAATTAGGGGCTGCATTGTGTTGAGCTATCTGGAAAACCATATAAAAAGTCACAGACCCTGTTACCAAGATTTTACAATCTAAGGTATCTATGCAATGACATTTGCAATCAGTTGTATTAAATTTAAATTATAGTCAAATCAAAATATTCTAGAAAAATATTTGACATATTCCAAATAGGATCATTATAGATTAAGGGCTATCTCCATTATGCCAGTGTAAATCTGAAGAAACTGAAGGGCCAAATTCTGAATCAGATCTGAGTAATTTATGAATTTATAATTTTTTAGTGAGGAATTTATTTTGCTTAAAATACATTTTCTCTTCTATAAAAAAAGAGTTGTGACTGCCAAATTTCAGACTAAAGTGACAAAAAACGTGTGTAGTTGTAATGGTGTTGGTCCCAGGATATTAGAGAGACAAGGTGAGTGAGGTAATATCTTGTACTGGACCAACTTCTGTTGGAGAGACAAATTTTCAAGCCATGGATACTTGTTGCACCAACGAAATTGGTCCAATAAAATATGTTACCACACCCACCTTGTCTCTGTGGTACATCTACCCTGCAATGCTATTTTAGGATACCAGAGTATCCCAAAATAGCTATTCAGTGTCTTCAGAGCAAGCCCATTATCTCAGGCTCGCTATTTCAATGTCCCTGTAAACCTTATTCTACAGGGAGTAAGGGACATTTTTGAATAGCACTTTATTTCGAAGTCTGGCACAGCGTAGACAGTGCCAAATGATTAAATAAACTATTTTGAAATACCATCAAAATAAGATATGCAATTTGCATAGCTCAAATGGCGTATCTTATTTTGTGTTACGGTACAGTGTAGACTCATCCTAAATGAGTGACTAAGGAGTACAAAGGACTCAAAGAGCATTGTCTTATTTAGAGACAGATATTCATCTGCTAATCCTATATGTATTAATAGTGACTATAAGAAACAGAGTAAGTCATTAGATGAGTGATATTAGTTTTCATCCTGCTCCTTGTGAATTGAACATGAGTTTTGGCACTAGCTTCCATAGGAACAGAATCAGGGTTCATCCTTGTCCATAGAAATGTAAGGTTGAAAGAGACTTTGAGAGTTCATCAAGTCCTGATCCCCTGCACTGACCCATGATCAAGTGAAGCTAAAAATCAGCCCTGACAGTTTGTCCAACTTTTTCTTAACCTCCAATGATGGAGTTTTCTGAACTTCCCTTGGAAGATTTCAGAGTTTGACTTGGCTGAGAGTTACAATTTTTCCTAATATTTAATTTAAATGTCCATTGCTGAATAAGCCTATTTCTTCTTCTCCTATCTTTAGTGGACATGGAAAGCAACTGATCCCTATTCTCCCTTTCAAATATCTGAAGACTGTTATGTTTCCCACTAGCTTCTTGTTTTAAAACAAGACATGCCCCCTCCTTTGACCTTTCCTCATAGATCAGGTTTTCTAAACCTTTAGATTTTTGATGCTCTTCCATATCTTTCCTAAAGTGTGGTGCCCAGTGTTAGACACAGTATTTCAGCTAAGATCTCATTGATGCCAAACAGAGTGGAACAATCATCTCTTGTGTTTCACATATGACACTCCTGTTAATGCACCCCAGGATGATATTAGCCTTTTTTACTACTACTTATCAATAAACGAGGCAAATACAACTTAGATGGGGCTACTATAAAGTGGGTGCATAACTGGCTGAATAACCATTCTCAGAGAGTATTTATTAATGGTTCACAATCATGCTGGAAGGGCATAACAAGTGGGTTCCACAGGGGTCTGTTTTGGGACCAGCTCTGTTTAATATCTTCATCAATGATTTAGATGAGGGCAGAGAGAGTACAGATGATATCAAGCTGGGAGGGGTTGCAAGTTCTTTGGAGGATAGGGTCATAATTCAAAATGATCTGTACAAACTAGAGAAATGGTCTGAGGTAAATAGGATGAAGTTTAATAAGGACAAATGCAAAGTACTCCACTTAGGAAGGAACAATCTGTTTCAAACATACAGAATGGGAAGTGACTGTCTAGGAAGGAGTACTGCTGAAAGGGATCTAGGGGTCATAGTGGACCAAAAGCTAAATATGAGTCAACAGTGTGACACTGTTGTTTAAAAAATAAATAAATAAATAAATAAAAGCAGCAACATGATTCTGGGATGCATTAACAGGAGTGTTGTAAGCAAAATATGAGAAGTCACTCTTCCGCTCTACTCTGCGCTAATTAGGCCTCAGTTGGAGTATTGTGTCCAGTTCTGGGCACCCATATTTCAAGAAATATGTGGAGAAATTGGAGAAGGTTCAGAGAACAGCAAAAATGATTAAAGGTCTAGAAAACATGAGCCATGAGGCAAGGCTGAAAGAATTGAGCTTGTTTAGGGTAGAAAAGAGAAGACTGAAAGGGGACATGACAGCAGTTTTCAAGTATCTAAAAGGATGTTACAAGGAGGAGGGAGAAAAATTGTTCTCCTTGGCCTCTGAGGATAGGACAATAAGCAACTACAGCAAGGTTTAAACTACAGCAAGGGATGTTTAGGCTGGACATTAGGAAAAACTTCCTAAGTGTCAGGTGGTTAAACACTGGAATAAATTGCCTAAGAGATTTCACAACCTCCCATCATTGGAGGTATTTAAGAGCAGGTTAGACAGACATCTATCAGGGATAGTATAGACTGTGTTTGGTCCTGCCATTAGGGCAGGGGGACTGGACTTGATCTCTCGAGGTCCTTCCAGTTCTAGTATTCTATGATTCACATCATGGATCTGGAAGCAATAAAAAAATCATAAACCATATATGAATCATTTTCAGAAGTACTGTCATCCAGCAAGTTATTTCCTATTTTGTACATGTGCATAAAACTACAGCTCAGGTAGACTTGGAACTACTCTCCCGACACTGGAAACACTAAAATTTGTATAACCATCAAACTCTTGATAGAAGAGTGGATTGGTGCATGTAAAATACAGAATAGGAGCAGAACCATGGCTCACCTGAAGTGTGATCATCTGTTTTCTCAATGAGGAAATCAAAATATTCATCTATGGCTAGAGGGAAAGTTTAGCTTTTTGTTTTAGGCCAAAGAATTTAGCCACACTTCATATCTATCTTTCGCAATAGCTTTATTACTCAGGCTTAAAAGTGTGTGTGTGTGTATGTGAGAGAGACAGATATGTGAGGGGTCACTGCCCAGTGATAGTGGAAGTGCTGGCTGCAGGCTGTGGAAACGTCACTTTATTTTTTTTAGTAGGCTCCTGAGTTTTGGCTGTTATTTTAAATGTGTAGGCTCCCAAAACATCAATGCATATTTCTAACAAACTGCACATCCATGCACTGCTACATGTTTTCAGACTGCTTTCCACAACTGGCAGCAGAAAATGTAAGGAACATTTTAATTGTTTTCTAATGTAATGGCAATGCTGCTGTCACAATATAGTATGTGCAGATCAGAGAAACTGTCAGCATGATGGGCAATGGTGAGCTTGAATGCTTTCATACTTAGTCTAGAATGAAATTTCCTAAACTGGATGCATTTGCTTCCACTGTAGCAAGAAAAATTCAAAATTCAGATATTTGAAAACAAACTGACAGAACTGATTCAGATCAAACTAGTGTTTCCTAATCTTGCTTATCCAGAAGTGGTGAACTGGCAACGATTCATCTTCTGTTCTTGCATAGCCAGAGTCCACTCAAGCTGAAATCAGCGTTAGTTCAGCTTTTTACCTAGAACTGACTTAGGTTTGCCTTGGCTAAGTGCTAACAAAACTAATGCAGCAGGTTTTAGCTGACAAAAGTTGTTAAGAACACACAGCTGCAGAGGAAAACTGTAGTTTGCAATTGTAATGAAATGAAATTGCATGTATTTAAGAGAGGCATATTAAATGCATTGAACTGACTTGATTAGAAAGGTTCCGTTCTGGAACCATGATTTTGAACATCCCTTTAGGAGTGGTAATGTGAGTAAATGCTACTCAGCATGAATAATTATTATAAAATTAAGCCCTAACTCATTTGCCTTTATAAAGGCTCTATCTACAACTACAAAATTACCAATACACATGTTAATACTGTGTTCACAAAATGTCACTGTAAGTAGGCAAAGATCCCATCATGCTCCAAATAGACATATCATATATTGCTCTGGCGTTTCACCTCACTGGTAACTCAATAACATAACCCACATAAACCTCATCTTACATTTTCTATCCAAAGTCTGTCTATTTTTAGGATTTTCTCTTTTGGAGCTCTCCTTTCTCCCAATCCCAAGTTCCCTCAGGCCCACAGGGATACTCTCAGTCCTCTTTACCCTGGTTAGTGCTATTAAGTTCCACCTGTCAGTCTGAGTCAGCGAAAGTTCTGCATTCCTATGCAAGTTCCTTGAACTTACCACCCTATTACAGTTATTTACCAAAATTTCCTTGAAAGAAATATTCAGAACCATGATACTGGGGGAAATGTAACTACTGAATGAATAAAATACCTTGAAGTCTGTTTGTGCATACTATATATAACCTCAATTAAAGGTGCCTCTGTAACATACCATGTGCTAAAAAGCATTGCTTTTTTCCTTCAGTGTCAGATCAAGCCAGATGATTCAGAGGGAGTACAAACAAGCTTGTTCTGTTGGACTGAACAGATTTTATTTCCTCAGTACACAGATAATTCCTGGAATGTTCTGGCAAATGAATTGTACAACTAAAGCACTTACCAACTTCATAGGGCTGCACAAGTTCAAAGCTAAGCCAAGTTCTCAGTATTTTGCTATGCAGCTCTTGATAAGTATGTGAAAATCAGGCTTCTTCAAATCAGAGTTCATTGGTAAGAAGTATCTCTTTTGATCTTGTCACGAATAGGAGCTACTAAGAAGAATCTGACTTACCTGGAGAATGAGGAAAGGATTAAGCAACTCTGGAGATACACCTGGGAGAGGGGGTTTTAGGCATTCAGCCAATGAAATGCAGATAGGAATTTCAAACAGACAGAGGGTTTTTCTCTCTCCCATTGCTTTTAGATCAGAGCAGTTTTTCCCAGGGTAACAGGAGAGAAGGGTTCTCCCAGGAATGGACTCCTTGAAATGTGTAAGTAGGGAAAAGTTTAGATAGTCCATCAAGTTTTATTATTTTCCTTGTTTGGGGGTTTGGAAATCATGTCTGACCTAGTTAATTGTTTTTCTCTTTTGTAACTAAGGATTACAGCCCCGGGATTCTCCCTGAGTTTATTTTATTCCATGGCTTTTAACACCCAGTCATTTACTATGCTTGCAACAGTAGTCTTGTTTTGATAATAAATGTGTTTTTGTTTTGATTAACCTGTATAGCTTGGTTTTTTTGTGTCCTTAAACCTATGTGCCTATGTTACCCAGGAGAAGCAGAGCCCCATTGTTCTCTGTGGATTACCTCTGTTTGTTTTCCCAACTCCAAACAAAACAGAGTTTGTTTGTTTTTTTGGGAGAGTTTTGTCTCAGGGAGGGGGGTTCAAGTGACCTTTTCCCTGGAAAAGGGTTCATTTTATATTTGTTTTTATTTACACTTGATAGTGGCAGCAAACCAATAGTCTTTCTTCTGGATCTCAGGGAAACAGACTGGACATATTTGTCTCTAGGAGTTAGAGAGACATGTTCTTACAGAGTTTATTTTGCTAGCCGGCCCCCATGTCTATACTCAAAGGCTACGTCTAGACTGGCGTGCTTTTGCGCCAGAGCTATGCAAATGAGGCTCAGCGTTGGAATATCGCCGAGCCTCATTTGCATAGCTCTGGCGCAAAAGCGCGCCAGTCTAGACGTAGCCAAAGTGTCAGGTTGGGGAATTGAGCTGTGTCAGATCTATGTTTAGAATCTGATACAAATATTTGTTGTGTGAGAAACTAACAGCAATTGACTGAGGAACATCAGAAATAGCCTGTTTCCTAAGGTCTGAAAGTGAGGGAATGCTTTTGCCTTCAGACAGTCCCCCCAAACCTTAAGCAAATACTTACCAGTAGCCACACCACAGACAAAGGCTTGGACAAAGTGTATTACCTTCCTTTTGAACTACACAACATTCAGCTTTCTTCACAGTCACCTTGACTTGCTCAGATCTATTCAAATTGCTGCAGCTAAAAAATCATCTTCCTTGTGGGTCTCTGACCATGGCACTCCACTCAGTGCCCTTTATACACTGCATCAAGAACAAGCATCTGTCTTATCTTTAAGGCAAACTGGCTCTACATAACTTCCCTCCCCCCCCTTTATGTGGGATACTATTATCTAATTTTATTATATCACGCTCCCTCCTCTCCTCCAATGATGTGAGCCTACCTTACCCATTTGCCTGCCTCTCCCACCTTCTTTGTTTTTAGTGTCATCCTTTATGCATAGAACACCCTCCCTGAACTAGTTATAAAACTAATCCTTTACCATAGCTTCAAACCCCTCTTCAAGGCTCTCTGGGATGCAATGCCTATAGTATAGTACCAATGGATAATAGCGTGGCAGATAAATATTAGAAGTCTCTACCAGCTACCTCATTCATTAGCTAATGTATTGATAGAGGTTGTTAGAATAATAGTGGTGGGAATTGATCTTTCTAGTCTGTGTTCAATTCTGATCACAAATAAAAAGGATATTATTGTCACCATCTCTGAATTCTGAAATAATTAGGAAGAGAGATTGAAAAGATGGTCTCATATACAGTAAATCAAAGTGGGACATGACAAAAATATACAAAATAGTGAATGCTATAGAGGTGAATCTAATCACCATGTCTCAATACACGCACAAGGAAATACTCAATGAAACTGTTGTGAGGGGGAAAAGTATTTCCTTTTATACATTTTGAATTTTCCACTGTTCAAATAGCCTATCAAATGTATTGCCACAAAATATCATTACAATAAAGACATTAATAGGATTCAAAAAGGGATTTTACATCTGCATGGATAACAAGAAATGCCAGAGTTTATAATAATAAATACTTAAGCAAGCAAGAGTTTAGGAAAGGTATAAATGTGTTAAACCTTGAAACAACTTCCAACTACTGGGTGCTTAGGAATAACACTTTCCCTGGGAAAAGGTTGTTGTGAGCATTACTCTGAAGTAGCTGATACTGGCCACTGTCAGTGACAAGATACAGAGCCAAATTGAGCTAGTAGTCTGATCCATTATGTTGTGGCAAAGTAGGGGCAGAGAAGCAACATTTTAGCTACAATGTACTAAGACTTAACACAGACAGTGGAAGAGGAGGAGAAAAGAGACACTGGCCCCCTTATTTGGTTCAAAAGTATTTTTTGTTGATATTGTCACACTGACAAATGAAAGGGAGGTTGCAACAAATGCACTTCCCTTTACTGTAGGCAGCACCTTACTATAGCTGTGTTAAAGTCAGTTCTTGATTTGGAATGCCTCATGCTTCTGTTACAGAGCTTGTACCTAACAAGGCCTTGATATTGCATTATCCTTTCACTTTGAAGCTTGTACTTAACTTGGCATGTAAGCAGTTCCACTTAGGTCAAAAGTTAAGGTTAAAGTTAATCATGTGTGTATTTGTAGCATCAGGGCTTAAGTCTCTCCCTTTCATTCCAAAAGCAGATTTTCATAGTATTATTTTGAGTAGCAGAATAGTCCACTTAAAAAGCTTCCTTTAAGTGCTAGTTTGAAATTCAGTGGTTCTCTCAGTGCCAAATTCATCCCTGGTATTAGCAATTGCAATTTCATTTAAGTTGATAGAATTGTATTTGTTTATAACAGTGAAAAATATGGCCTTAGTTTCTCAGTGAACCATTCTTACTCCTTCTCCCCTCTCAAATTTAAGTAGAAACCATCTTGTTTTCTTTGCTTGCACATCTGAATTTCACAATGACCCAAAGGCACAATTTTTACAGCACAACTCCCAACTGTAAAGTCCATTCCTGCACCTCTGACATCAATGTGAGATTTTTTTTTTTACAGTAACCTACATGAGTAGGACAGGGGCCTTATTTTGCATGTATAGTGACCGTCATAGAACCTGTGGCTCATAATGCATTTGAAATATGAATAATGTTTTAAACTTTGCAATCAAGTATAAATAAAAATACCATCTGTCTTCAGTCGTTAGGATAATATTATAAGCGCTATCAAACCTCACTCTTCAACATACATAATAAGTAGATTACCAGCTGGTCAGGAAAAAATGCCCAATTGAGTATTGTACAATTAGATGAATAGGTTTTACACCTTCCTTTCAAGTATCTAGTATAAGCTTTTTGAGACACAGGATATTGGTCTGGTCTGGAAATTCCTGTTTCTTAGGTTTGCTTAGTTTCCCATGTTTCCTTTGTTAGTGGGCAGTGTGTGATATGATGTGCAGTTTTTTGCAGACCATGCTATTTGCTGGAATTTGAATGTTACATCATTGTTTTTTGTATTTAACTACAAAAGACTTTAGTAGTAAAGCTGCCAAGTAACTTAGAGCAAGTCTACACTAGGAAATTATTTCAAAATAACTTTTGAAAACTCAAAACATAACTATTTTGAAATAGCATGTCCATACTATAGGGAAGCCTCAAAATTAGTCCAAGGCAGGCTCTCTTAATGTAGATGTGCTACCTCACCTTAGAGACCCAGGAAGCACCGAGGAGTAATTACTTTGAGTGAATCTAGGGAGTAGTTATTTCGAAACAGCAGCAGTGAAGCATGCACACTACTGCTATTTCAAAATAACTATTCTGAAATAGTGTTATTCCTCATGGAAAGCAGGAGTTATTTCAAAATAACCAGCCCATTACTTTGAAATATCAGGCTTGGTAGTGTAGATGCTCCACTTGTTATTTCAAAATAACTCCCTAGTGAAGACCAGGGCTTAGTTCCCTAAGCAATTTATGCATACTCGTTTTATTCAGTAATGTAAATTAATGAAAAAAGTCCTTTAATTTGGAGATAAAAATTTGTTTCACAGTTTTTAATTTTTTAAACTGGAGACTAAAGTTAGAGTGTTCTCAAAGCAACAGAATTTGTGCCTAATCTTTCTTTCAAACTTCATTTTAGTTGTGACTTCATGACATAGCATTTCTGGTAATACAGCTAGTAGATCCTCTTTACTGTCATGGAAATCTGCTAAAAATTTTAAACAAAGCATTGCACTTACTTTTGGTAGCTGGAAAAATAAAATTCCACCTTCCTTTTAAAACAATTTCTTATATTATTTCTGCTCCTCGGTTTTGCTCATTAAGAGGCAGAAGACTGTGGAAAGGGACGAATCTGTCACTATGCTGTGTGTATGTCATTGCACAAGTATGATGTGTTTTTGTTGTTGTGCTGTGGCTCTGATACATCAGTGTGCAAATACTAAAGTAACAAGGGTTTATAATTCCTTAAATATATACTAAAGTTGCAAGTTTTTTTTAAATTGAAGAAGAGTCACACACTTAGTTGCTTCTGTAGGCTGAATATATTGTACACTATTTTTTGCATCTTCCATTTCCCACAAGATCCCTGTGTGCCACTCTTCCATCCCTCTCTATTTCAGAGACTCCCCTGACACCTTCCCACCTTATGCCAGAGGCTCTATGTATCCACCATTAAAATATTAATCCCTGTGGCAGAGGTTCTGTCTCTCTCCCTCCTCCCCCATTTCCTTTCACTTCATAGCAGAGGCTTTGTATATCTCCCATTTTCACCTCTTATCACAGAATACTAGAACTGGAAGGGAACTCAAGAGGTCATCGAGTCCAGTCCCCTGACCTCACAGTAGGACCCAGTACCATCTAGAGTCAGTTTCCCAACCTATGGGTCAGGACCAGGAGTGGCCCTAGACTAGCTGCCAGCAACTGGTGCCCTAGGTGAACCATGCAATCGGCGCCCCCACCTCCAAACCCCTCAACAATATTGCACCATCATTTGGCGCCCCATTGCGCCTCATTTAACTTGGCGCCCTAGGCGACCGCCTAGTTCGCCTATATGGATGGGCCGCCATTACATTTCAAAAGGGTCGCCAAGTGTCTTCCCAGGTGGCTCTTCCCCTCACCCCTACCCCTCCCCCGTTTTTGAATTGCCTTGGGTCACCAAGTCTTCCTGAATTGTCAAAATGGGTCCCCATCTGGAAAAGGTTGGGAACTGCTGATCTAGACCATCCCTGATAGACATCTATCTAACCTGCTCTTAAATACTTTCAGAGATGGAGATTCTACAACCTACCTAGGCAACTTATTCCAGTGTTTAACCACCCTGACAGTTAGGAAGTTTTTCCTAATGTCCAACCTAAACCTTCCTTGCTGCAGTTTAAGTCCATTGCTTCTTGTCCTTTCCTCAGAGGCCAAGGAGAACAATTTTTCTCCCTCCTCCTTGTGTCACCCCTTTTAGATATAGGGGCAGATGAATTTTGCGGGGCCCAGGGTGTGGGGCCTATTGAAGTGCGGGGCCAGGGGCAGCCGCCCCGCTCGCCCTGCCCTATATCTGCCGCTGTTTAGATACCTGAACACTGCTAAATGTCCCCTCTCAGTCTTCCCCCTTTCCAAGCTTAACAAGCTCAATTCTTTCAGTCTTCCTTCATAGTTCATGTTCTCTAGACCTTTAATCATTCTTGTTGCTCTTATCTGGACCTTCTCCAATTTCCCCACTTTTTCTTGAGATGTGGTGCCTAGGACTGGACACAATACTCCAATTGAGGCCTAATCAGCACAGAGTAGAGCAGAAGACCTTGTGTCATTTTCCATTTTCTCTCCATTTGCTAGAGGCCTAAAAATGCCCTCCATTTTGCCCTTCTCCACACACCTTGGTTCTCTGTTATTCCCCCAAGTGGTTCAGTCCCTCCCCATTTTCCCTTCCATACCAGGGATTCTATCTACTCCCCTTCCTCCCATGACAAGAGTCCTCATTCTCCAACCTTCTCACCCAAATCTGATTTCTTCTTTCTGTTTAGAAGAAAAGCCATCCAAGGCATCAGTATTTTTAAAGTATTTTGGGAGGAAGAGCAGAGAGAATGCACAGGGGGGCAGAGGGGATGTTATGCTGGAAGGTGCCAATGACTTACTAGCTGCATCTTTGATCTGTAGACAATTACAAAGGTGGCTGAACCTGACTTGTAGTTTAACAAGCTATAAAGGACTCCAATTTACCGCCATTCAGTTGTCACCAAAATCAATAGGGCTGACCCACTGATGCCAAGAACATTCCATAATGTTTTTCAGTTGATCAGAAACAGACAACCAGAGAAATGCTAACAAGCTGAACATAACGAGACTCTGCTTTGTCCAGATAAGTCAATGCAAATCCCTGTATGGATACACTTAAAATAATTTTACACCTCAGTTTATATTGCTATAGAGTAAGTTGGATTTTAAAAGCGATTTTAAACTGGTGAAGCTTATATGAACAAACATAAGAACACACGAGCATACGGGGTCAGAACACAGGTCCATCTAGCTCAATGTCAGTCTTCCGATAGTGGCCAATGACAGGTGTCCCAGAAGAATGAACAGGAAATCATCAGTTGATCCATTCCCTGTGTCTCATTACCAGCTTCAGGAAAACAGAGGCTGGGGACACCATCCCTGTCCACCATGGCTGATAACCACTGATGGACCTATACTCCATTATTTATTTATTTTTAACCCTGTTATAGTCTTGACCTTCCCAACATCCTCTGGCAGAGAATTCCAGATTATCTACATGTTATGTGAAGAAATTATTGTTTTAAACCTGCTATTAATATCATTTGGTAACCCCTAGTTCTTGTGTTGAAGTAAGAGTAATTAGCACTTCCTTGTCTGTTTCTACACCAGTCATAATTTTGCATACTTCAGTCATATTCCTCTCTTCTTCCCCCTGGTCTCTTGTACAAACTGAGAAGTCCCAGTCTTATTAATCTCACCTCATAGAGAAGCTATTCCATACCCATCATGATTTTCATTGCCCTTTTCCAATTATCTTTTTGGGGATGGGGCAACCATATTTGCATGCAGTATTCAAGATATGGGCATACCATGGATTTGTATGAAGGCAATAGCATATTTTCTATCTTATCTATCGCTTGATTCACAATATTTTTTGTTGTTGTTGACTGATACTGCATACTGAGTGGATGTTTTCAGATAAAGATCTTGGAGTCATGGGAAATAGTTGAGTGGTAAAATGTAATTTAGACTCCATTACTTAATATTATGGCAAAGATCTGGCTATGCCCCAAGGGTCTGGCACTTCCTAGCAGTTGGTGTTTGTGTCAGGCTCACTGTGACCTTCCACACAGCATCTAGCCCTTTGCTAGAGGCAAAGGTCACAGCCTACTGAGCTATCCTCATCATAGGTTAAGCCATAGTTTAGGGTAAAACCCCTACATAGTCCTGGTCCCTGCTCCCCTCAGGGGCAGGTTCTGTAGTGGCATAAGAAGGGCAGGGGGAACCCAGGTCCATCCACTACTCCAGGTTCTGGCCCAGGGACCCTAAGGCAGCAGCAGCAACCAGCAGCATTTCTTCAACTCCCAGCTGTGTCTACACTGGCACGATCTTGTGCAAAAGCGGCCGCTCTTGCGCAAAAACTTGCTGCCTGTCTACACTGGCCGCGTGTTCTTGCTCAAGTAAACTGACGTTCTAATGTATGAAATCAGGGCTTCTTGCGCCAGAACTCTGACGCTCCTGCTCAGGAATAAGCCCTTTTGGGCAACTGTTCTTGCGCAAGAGGCCACTGTAGACAGGCAACATGAATTTCTTGCACAAGAAAGCCCTATGGTTAAAATGGCCATCAGAGCTTTCTTATGCAAGAGAGCATCTACACTGGCATAGATGCTCTTGTGAAAAAGCACATCTCTTTACACTGGCATGTGCTTTTGCGCAAGAGCATCCACGCCAGAGTAGACGCTCTCTTCTGGAAGAGTTTTTGCAGAAGAACTCTTCCGCAAAAGAGTTTTTGCATGAGAACACGCCAGTGTAGACATAGCCCTAGTCTTTCCCTATCCACTTCCCCCAAACAATTCCCCCTAGTACCTTCTTCCTAGAACCTGAAGAATCCTTCCAGCTCCTCCACAATCCCAGTTTCTAGCTCTCTCAATGTACCTCTTCACTCTCAATCCTTGACCTTCTCACCTACCCTTCCCAGGAGGGCTGGGGGGAGAGGGGGGTGTCTTTTAAACTGGCTCCAGCAGGCCTTAATTGGCTGCAGGTGCCCTGATTAACTGGCTGCTTCAGGCAAGCTCTTAATTGGCCCCAGGTGCCTACCTGCCTTGATTATGTGGCAGCAAGGCCTAGCCAGTTTACTCAAGGAACAGAAAACTATTCACCCAGTTTCCTGTATATTTGTCCTCCACCAAACTATAGTAGCCTGCTGCCCTGGGTCTGTCACACTGGCTGCATCTAGACTGACAAGTTTTTCCGCAAAAGCAGCCACTTTTGCGGAAAAACTTGCCAGTTGTCTACACTGGCCGCTTGAATTTGCGCAAGAACACTGACGATCTGATGTAAGATTGTCAGTATTCTTGCGCAAATACTATGCTGCTCCCGTTCGGGAAAAAGCCCTCTTGCGCAAATGTATTTGCGCAAGAGTGCCAGTGTAGACAGCTCAGGATTGTTTTGCGCAAAAAAGCCCCGATAGTGAAAATGGCGATCGGGGCTTTCTTGCGCAAAACCGCGTCTAGACTGGCACGGACGCTTTTCCGCAAAAAGTGCTTTTGTGCAAAAGCATCCGTGCCAATCTAGACGCTTTTTTCCGCAAATGCTTTTAACAGAAAAACTTTTCCGTTAAAAGCATTTGCGGAAAATAGTGCCAGTCTAGACGTAGCCACTATGTATAGTTGGGATCAGTGTTCCCTTGTAAGCTGTTTGCTTTTGCAGGTGTTTAGAAGAGATTCCAATGCTGCCCAGATGATTAGCAGAGAGTCCACAGCTAGGTTTGTGTTTCTCCAGGTGGTGCACATTTACAGGTGCCTTGGTGGACATCAAAAAAAGTATTCTGCACTTGGATGGTAAAAGTCCACATGTGGATGGAAAAAGAGTAGAGGGAGCATTGGTTGGTATTATATTTTCCAGTGTACATTACTTTTCATTTGTCAATATCTGCCATTTTATTGCCCAGTCACCCGGTTTTGAAAGATCCTTTTGTATCTCTTTACATAGTCTGCCTGGGACTTAACTATCTGGAATAGTTTTGTATTATCTGCAAATTTTGCAACCTGTTTACCCCCCTTTTCAGGTCATTTATGAAGATATTGAATAAGATAGGTCCCAGAACAGACCTCTGGGGGACAGCACTATTTACCTCTCCATTCTGAAAGCTGTCTAATTAAACCTACCCTTTATTTTCTGTCTTTTAACCAGTTCATGAGAGGCCCTTCCCTCTTATCCTATGGCAGCTTACTTTACTTAAGAGCCTTTGATGAGGGACCTTGACAAAGGCTTTCTGAAAATCTAAGGCTCTAGTTCTAGACAGAGAGGGTCCGATATCTGTTGTCCTTTACCACGTGTTGTCATTTACACCAAAGTAAGTGGTGAATGCTTTTTGATTTGCTAGTTTTTACATCTACTTAGCACACTAGCATAAATGATACACCTGCAGTACTGCAATAATCACATTTGTAGTGTGTTTTAAAATACTTTTGTCATGTATCTGTGCTTCACTGTGCTATGTGTTGCTTTGTGTCATTATGTGGTGCTGAGCTATCTATGTCTCTGCATATCAATGTGCTGTTGTCTGTGTTTTTCTGTTCTTGTGCCCTTCTGGTGTGTGTCTTTGTGTTGTCTTTTGTGCCCCTCTGTTGCATGTTGCTGATTTGTGGAACAATATGCCATGTTACTTCAGTGTATTTCAGTCACTTTATAAAAATATTATTTATATTGCAGCAGTGGCTTGTAGTCCTCAAGATGGACCAGGACCCCATTGTTGGGTGCTGCACAAACACAAAACTGCATGGTGCATTGCTATGCTAGGTCTCTTTGTGCCACAATGCTGCCTCAATGGTGCGTCTGTGCCCATGCTCTGCATTTGCCTGTGTGTTTCTGTGTATTTCCCTGTGTCATTGACTGCCTACCTGTATTGCAGCATGTGCCACCGCACTGTTTTATACTGCTGTGCTACCTGCGTGTGTGGATCTGATACGCCTGTCCCTTTGTTTCCGCCTGTGTACCGGTGAGCCAGCCTCCTGTGGTTAAAGTAGGAGGGGGCGCGCCCAGATCCTGGCCCCGCCATGCCAGGTCACTTGCTCAGGAGCGGGAGCTGTGCTCGCCCCGCTGCTCTGTCTGGTTCTTTGTCCCTGGGCGGTGCGTGTGCCTCTTTGTGCCAGGGAGAGACTGGGTGCGGGGGCGGCAGGAGGCTGCTTTCTGCCCTGCTGGCTCCCCCCCGGGAGCTGCCCGGGGCTCCCCGCGCCAGGGTCGCGGCGTGCGCCTGTCCCTGGGCTGCGTCTCCTGCGCTCCTCCCCGCGCACCATTTTCTCTCCCCTCAGCCAGGCGCAGGCGAGGCAGAGCAGCGGCGGCTCCCCCCCCTTCGCCTCAGATGCCCTTTGCTACCGCGGCAGGTTTATTATTACAGCGCGGGCTGCTGGCTCCCTCCCGCACGCTGGGGCTGGCAGGGCGCCGCGGCTGTGCAGCTCCTTGGCCAGCCTCCCCGCCTGGCACCCCACCAGCCCGGCTCCGGATTATTTGTCTGGAAAGCAGCAGCCGCTCTCCGGGGAACGGAGGGGGAGGAGGGGAGTTGATCGACGGCCGCGCAAGCCAATGGCCGCTCGCTCCGCCCCAGCCCGGCCCTTGGGCCCAGGCAGCAGGGCCAGCAGCGCGGCGGGAGGAAGGAGGGGCGAGCCGAGCCGTGCCGAGCCAAGTCCAGCCCCTCCCGCGAGGCTGCTGCCGCCGGGTTGCCAGCGCTCCCCGCAGCCCGTGCGCAGCGATTGGTCGGCGGGCTCTCTGGCTGCTAGACAGCGGGGGGACTTTGAGTTGAGGATTATTGCAGACTAAGCAGTCTGGCTTTGCAGCAGCAAAGCGGAGGGAGGGAGGGAATGGGGGGAGGGGGGTTGGTTCGTGTGTGTAACGAGAGGAGGAGGGGGGAGAGCTGGCAGCCAGCCAGCCACCATCAGAATTAGCTCATTGTTCATAGAACCAGCACAGGCTACCAAACCCCAGCCTGGGAGAGAGGGAGAGAGACTTTCTCCCAGCCGCCCCCACCCCTTTTCTTTTTTCCTCCAAGGCTGCTGCACTTTGGAAGAGGTGCAGTCATTCTTTCCCCACACCCCCAACCCTACCCACTTCCCCCTCCCCAACTATAAATTCCCTTTTGGAGCACGCTGCCCCCTTTTTAATCCACATTTGTGTTTCAGATCATGTAGAAAGGACAGAAAGGGAGCAGGGGCTTTTGTCTGTAAGTATATGCAATTCCAATCCACAGCTCGGAGAGATCTGCATCCCCTCCCTCTCTTTCTTTGTTTCTTTTCATTTCTTTTTTGCCCTTGGCTGGAGTCTGCTGCAGCAAAATCAGTTGCCTCGCCCCTCTCCACATTTCAAAAATAGGCTTTCTTAAAGAAGAGGAGAAACGTGCAGTATACATATTTGCTTAACTCTTTCTGCTTGACGGCTGGATTTTGGAGTGGCATTTTTATGCATTAATGGGGAAAATATGCAGGAGTTTTCTGAAGCTGTGACCTCCCATTTTTGCAATCCTAATCACAAAAATGCATTTTTAAACCGACAGCAGTTTGCTGTGCTAGCCTGCATGCCTGGCTCTCGGTGGGATTTTCTCCCCCTTGTAAAATGAATCTCCCTTTTCGCCGCCCTGACAGTGGATTCCTCTCAAACTGCTGGGGTATATTTTTAGAAAGCAGTCATTCTTGCAGTGACCTCCTGCATTTTTGCATGTGCAGCAATTAAAAAAAACAGCCAAACTCTAAATGTTTTATGCAGATTAAGTGATCTCCTTTGTAAGGAAATGTTTATATACAAGAATCTACATAAGAACTTGCAGTCTTGTATTTGTGAATATGTATGTGTGTGAAAGTTGTAACTAATTAAATTGTATATATGTAAACACACTGTGTAAACTTAATTATATAAATATTAGTATAAGAAATTTTATTCCATACGTACTAATGTTGGCACCAGTGATGAAAGAGAGGAACTGTGCTTGTACATAGTAAGTAAAGTGGGGGTTACATTGTAGTCCTGTAATTAAAATGTAGTATTTAGATGAAATGGTATAACATTAGACATTCATTATTTTCTTATTTAAGAATTGGGGGAGTGGGTTGGTGTGTATGTGTTTAAAAGAGAAAAGGGGATTACGTAATGCAATGCTATTTCCAAAAATATCCACACTGGACCATATTTTATGAAAGTGTGACTTATTTTTGCTGTCTTGATTGCAAACAATTTTAGCTGGTAGTAAGTCTGGGAACAATGAACAACCTTTACATTAAGTACAGAATGATCTATTTTTGTCCTCTTGTCTAGTGGGTTAACCATTAGGTATGGTGCACTTCAAAGATGTGCAGAGTGCTAAGAATAGCACAGGGCTTTGCAAATTCAGGTACCAGGGATTCCTTTGTCCTATATTTAAGCCTTTAGACCACTGAAGCACTTAGACATATGCTATATCAATGCACATGTTGATAGAATAATTTGCATGCCTTTTCATCTTAGCCTCTGAAGCATTTATTTAGCCAACAATATAGCAAATGATCCAAAATCTTTTTGAATTTTGTGACAATTATGGTGATACGATTTTTTTAAATCATTTGTAGATTGTTCTCTTTGTGCTACTGGAGAGAAACTGCAGTCCCAAGACTTAAGAGTCTAAAAATGGTAAGAATTAGTTGTTTTAGCAAAGAATCAGTAGTTTCCCATGCTATTAAATACCAGATTTAACCTCCTCTCCTCTCACTCACCACATTCAGAAATATGACCTTTAAAGACATCCTTTGGGATTCTGGGGATTTGCCAGTGATTAATGTACTCTAAAAGCCTTTGTGAGTTGGATCTTTCATTTTTAGACATTTTGAACAGAAACCTGAAATCAGTCTTCATGCAATAAGTTTATTTAATCACAAGAAGAGAAAATCTTTACTATATTGCAAAGAAACACATACATTGCACAGATGAGAATAAGCAACATGCCAAGTCCATCACAAAAACAAAACAAAAAAGGGTCATTGCACATAGCAAATAAAATAGTGTTAGTTTGTAAGGCAAATACCTAAAATACAAATCAAATTTGCTTTTTATGAGGCACATTTTCAATAAGAAAACCTCGTTGTGGAGCTAACTGCTCCCCAAAAAGGAAAGGTAGGTCTCAGCCCGGTTGAATTGAGGTTATTAAGGTTACTGTATGTGGAATGTAATTGTTGAACAGCACTATGACAATTAAGTGTTTTAAATTTCCATCTTAGTATTTTTCATAACATTTTTTTCTCTATTTTTATATGATATTGTGTATCTGCAATACATATTTTAAACTTAAAGGTCAAACATGGTAACCACTAATTTATAAATATAGTATCTCCTGACACAGGGGCTTCCTACTTAGGAGGCAATGTTCCTCAGACAATAGGCCAGATACTGAGGAAAGGTGTGTTTAGGATTTTTTTTATTACTGTTATAGGTTATGATAAGGCAAACTGAGTAAAATTTGATATTTCTTGTCCCATTAATATTTTTAATTGAAAATGTGCTCATTACTTGAAAAAGTTGGGAATCCATGCACAGATATAAAATTGATACATCTTTGCTGCTACATAAACAGGCTTATCAGAATTCAGTTTATTTTGATGGATAATATTGGTATTTATTTTAAACACTTTAAATCCTGAATGTTCACAGTTGTGTAAAATTATGGGGAGGGAGTCAGATAGTAGACATTTAAGATTCAAAAAGCTAATGCTTTATAACAATTAAAAACACAAGTTGTCCTCCCATGTCAAAACATACAAAGTAAACAACCTTAACTCAAACTCTTAAGAAGTTCTCAAGTAGCATGTTTCTTACTTTGCTTGTCTGTGAATTCCAGTTATTATTGATGGAAATATTATTGTTGGTTTGTGTTTACCAAAATTGATAAAATCTATTTTTTCCCAAGGTTATACAATAAACCCTATTATGAGGTTTCTTAGAAGAATTCATTAATAATAGTAGGGCAAAATTCTGTGCTAATGTACATGGTTGCCATTCCATTGTCTGAAGTAGAATTATATAGGTTATGTATTAGCCCAGAGTTTGGCCTGAAAAGTGAGGCAACCAAGTACAATATTGCATACAGCTAGAATTAAATTAATTAGGCTAAATTATATTTATCCTGTTCTTTTGTTGGAAACTGTCATTATGTGAAAGCTATTATGAAGGCCACTTTTCACATTTGTTTACTGAAACATCATCATTTGTATCTTCAAACAAACTGCAAAAACATATTCTTCTTGGAGTCTACTTTTGTGGAAATATTAAGTCATCTTCCTTCAAATGAATAGCATGGGGTAGGGAATTGAAAGGGAAAATAAGTAGAAGTCATAATAGTCTTTCAGTTTGCTCCAATTTTGGAGTTTTTGAGAGACTGGGAAAAATGATGGTCTACATCCTGTCAACACCAGGAGGGACAAACTGCCCACATTGTTTAAAGATTAATGCAAATCTTGAGATTGCAGCCAGACAAATGTTATATGTGATATGAATTTGAAATGTGAAATAAATATTTCCCCAATTAAGGCAGAAAGTATTTTGCCAATACATAGTTCTATAAATCAGACCACTGTGCTTGCCAACACCTAACATATAAGTTACAGCTATCCAAATGTAGAAAAATAATCATCATTATTGTATCTGTTAAGTTTTTCCATTCTTAATTCTGTACTGCAACCCAACTGAAATTTCAGTTGGTGGGTCTTGGAAAGTTTTTTGGGCCAAGCCAAGTTTTACAACTTTTTTGTAATTCTTCCATCGGTATTTCAGCATGAGAGAGACCAGATTCCACCATGGCTTACACCCTGTGCAAAATTGCATGAGGTGTGAGTCTTGGCAAAATTTGCTTACTGAACTCCACCCCCATCTCCTTTTTTGGACACAGTACCACTGACTAATGAAATCAGACCACTCACATACTTCTTTCATTACTGAAGTGGACATAGTTGCCATTGACATAGTAATAGTATAGTCATTTATTCCAAGTATCGTTTTTACAGTTCTAATATGCAGGACTATTCCTTGTTTTTAAATGTTAAAAATAATTTAACTGTATTGGAGTGAGTAGTGCTTTTATGCAATTAAGTGCTTTTACCTACCTTTGGTATTGCTACAGAATGAAAGGCTCATCCTGTTTTTACTGAAGTCAATGGAAATTTTTGTAATAGACTTCACTGGGAACACTTTCAGCCCAATTATTTTAACATTTTACTCTTTGGTCAAAGTAAAGCTGTATTTATCTGTTTGGTTAAACCTACAGTAAATTAAAACAACGGCTATTATAGGCTTGTTAAGTGGCACAAATTCATCCTTTGCGTTACTCCCTTGAAGTCTTCTCACTTCTCTAGTTCTTGTATGTACTTTTTCTTGATAAGTATGTTTTGCAGAATGTATAATTTCAAACACCTTAGAGACTCAATTTTCAGTATTTGCTTATTTCAGGTGTTTTTTTTCTGGATTTACACTTACAATGTGCTAGTAATGGGGTAAAGAATCTTTCCTGGCACTCCATAATATTAACCCCAATAATAAATTAAAACAGGTTTTAAAAGACAGAAGAATGCACATAGGTTTCTTCTTCTTCCTGGCATAGTTTGAAAGTCACTAAGTTTAAGGGTTCAGTCTTTCGCTTGTATTACTTCAATTCATTTAAATCATTGTGAAGTAAAAAGACCCCCCTTTTTTTATGTGTGTGTGTGTGTGTGTGTGTGTGTGTACACACACACACACACACACTTCCTTTATCCTGGATAAAGGGCTGAGATGTTAGGGGTTTTTCTTTTCCTTTCTCTCTCCCCTTCCTTTTAATGTTGGAATATCAGGTCATGGCTTCCTTTTTTTCTGAACATCATAATGAGGTTTCACTAACTGAAAAGAGATGGGACTTTTATTCAAAATGTTTTAAAACCCTTTCTTTGTTTATCATTTGCTTTTGTTAAAATCTGTTTAACTCATATACTTAACAGTTGGAAGAAAAGATCTTTGTCAAAGATTCAAGACCCTGAGCATTCAGTTAAGGGCTAGGAAGGCTCCCAGTCTACATGTTTGGGTCCTCCAAGAAGACCTACAGCAAAACCAGAAAATACAAGCCTTATTGTTTTGAAGGTAAAAGTGAACAGGTGGTGGTGGTAGGGAAAACAATGTAGGGCCTTCGCATAGATCACAAAGAAGCAAGAAACGGCACAAGCCTGTCCTTCTCCTTGCCCCTCTCTTCCTTCGCAAATAATCTTTTCAGTATAAAGAGAACTTGAAAAATATGGTGCTAAGGGATGGGTTTTTTAGGAGTAATTCCAAGTGTCCTCATTGGGAGTTATGATTTGTATGTCAATGACCAAATAGATCCTTTAGAATTCCAATCTGATCTATGTGAGGAAAAATAATACAAAAGTGTTAAATTTGAGGACAGGCCCTTATTTTCACTATGGCATATCTCTGTATGCCAGCATTCTTATAAATCAATACTGCTGCAAAGGTACAGTGATTCATTACTATGCATTATGGATATGTTGACTGAGAATGTGGGATCAGCTGAAGCTAAGCATTTCCAGGTGCGTGTTCTTCGTAGTATTAGATCAGTTGACACCTCTTAACAGCAACGTGTATTTTCAGTATGGAGAGGCATTCATAAAGACCGTATTACCAATTTTTTTTTTGTTGACTTAGGGCTTTGCTGCCATATATGGAGAAAAAAATTTGAAATCTCCTTTGAGTTGTCCTGGTATTAAAAAATAATTTAGGTGTATTGAGGCTGGGATGCACCCCAGTGCAAAGGTGTTAGATTCACTGTGGATGAAGCATCTGCTTCTAGCTGATCCATAGTTTCTCTTGCTCAACACCTTATGTTCTTCATTTGGAAGAAGGACAATGTGATGGAGATATATTGGAAAGAAAAATAGTGGAGGAAGCTAGTTTAGGACAAGGTGCTGGTAAATACGAATTTCAACTGGGATATTGGGAAACAAATTCTTAGAATATACAAATGAAAGTTACAGCAGGACTTTTAGCATCTTGGTAATCATTTTGCATTAATATGGTCTGTTTAATTTGAATTAAATGGAAAAAATCACCCTAAAGCTGTATACCATTGCCTTGGCTATCTCAAACAGAAATGGAAGCTTGTGAATCAAGGAATTTTTGTTTCACAGTGAAAATTATGTGTTTGTTAATAAACAAGAGAATTCCCAGATTTGGAAGTTTCAGCACTTTAAGATAAACTGCCAAACTACCTGTCCTGTACTCTGTCTCTTGATCTGGCAGGCTGAGTACCTGAACTCAATGAGTATAGTGATTCAGGTCAGAATATTTCAACATGAGCCCAATTCCTAAGTATTTTGAGAAAGATCATGAATATGGCAGAGTCTTAGATGCAGAAACTTCAAAGAAAAAGTTAGTGAGAAGGCAGAGACCATACAAGGAAACATTTTTGCAAAATACAGTATAATGAACAAAATGACACCAGAACTACTGACTTAGGCTAAACGTATGAAAGAACCCAGAATCAGACTAGGAGTACAAAGGTATTGATAATACCATATTGCCAAGTACATCAAAAGAAAACCAGATCAAGGTTGTCCAAAGTAGTATCACATGTTTCTAACACAAATTGATACATTTGTAACAAAAAACAATTCCAAATTTGAAACAAAAGGTAAACTTGAAAATTGTAGAATTCTTTTTACATCTGTAATATTTCCCCTCTTCCCCCCCCCCCCCCCCCCTATTTATTTATTTATTTATTTTTTGTTACTAAGCATCCAACTTTTCAAGCAATGATCAGCTGCTTGAGGCCAGGCTACAAAGCATCAATCAGAAGCAGATAGCAAGTGAAACGTTAGTTACAGTCACAGATGGCTTATGGGTGGAAGCACACAATGAATTGCATAGAAAAGGAGTCACATTAATACAAGATGGCTAGTGTAATGTGCACAATGGCCCAGTAATAGCTAAGTGGGTGCAGATAGAGAAAACTGAAGTTTATGTAGCAGTATGTGATACTGTAAGCAGTAAGATGATTGGAAAGTACTATGTTATGCTGACAAGAAAGAGGGGCTAAGGCATTAGCAAATAAACTGTAGAGTTGTGTTGTTAAGGTCTAACTGGCAGACAAAAAGAAAAAGATGCAAAATATGGGAAGTGATGTGGAAGATGATGACACTTTGCTTACATTTGGATGTGCATCAGATTGGCCAACTCTACTTGAACAAGACCTTATTCCAAAGGAAGCGGCTGAAATATGTTTTAGATTTACAAAAGTATTTTTATAATCCCCATCAGCCCAGTTTAAAAAAAAAATCAAATCTGTAAAACCCCAAATCCCTGGTAACACATAATAGAACAGTCATATAACATGCTTGAAAACATACATTAAAAACTGGCCTCATTATCTCAGGGTTTCAAGTAATCATAAGTCAGAACTTGAAGATAGAATGATCAGTCTAATTAATCATCAAGAGATTTAGTGGAAGCAAAGAACATGATCAGTAAAATGAAACCAGTTGCTGTAGCACTTGACACATTCCAAAGGGGGACACAAACAATTGTTGCATGAAAAATATGTTTGGATCTACTGATAATGAAAATCTTGCACCACACAAAGTAAAAGTACAAAAGAGATTTCAGGAGACAAATTACTCCTGCATGCTTATTGGTCAACCTCCCTCATTCAAAATATGCAGAAAAGAAATCATCATCTGAACAAGAAGAAATTACAAGTCAGTGGTTGCTTAGCAAAAATCCTTACTTGCATATTTACTTGCATTTAAAATAAAAGAAGTTCCATATCCAAAAATCAATGTTTTCATCCACTATTAAAGAAGAAAATTTTTCTTATAATATGGTGGAAGAGCTTGAAGAATGCAGATATTTCATCTGACTTCATAGAACTAGTAGTTCTTACACCAGTTTCAAGCCATCTTTTCAAACTTTGGATATATCCATTCAAAACTGAGGAACAGACTCAGTTTATCTATTACATCAAAGTTAGTATTCTGCTCCGGAATGCTGCATGGCCAAGTGGACGTGGACATGGACTGGTAGTCTGTAATCCTGCACGCTTCTCATTACTTAATGCTTCAGGCCTATGACTCTTCATTATCATTGTTTCCATATAATTGAATGTTTGAATTGTTTATATATACTGTAATACTGAAATGAATCATGACATGCATAGCTTCCTTGAAAAAAAAATAGCTAAACAGTAACTATACAACCATTCCAATGTTCAATACTATCATTACATGTTAGTTTGGTGCCACTGCAATTTTACTTTTTATTTGTAAAAACCCTAAATTAATGTCTGAATTTACTGCCTTGTGTACCTGCAACTTGAATTGATAACTAAAACTAAGTATAATGTGGTGTATATTAAACAAACTGTTTTTAACACAAAAAATGCCTGAAACTAGGACTGACTAGTTTTTCCGGACCTGTAGAAACCTCCTGTGATAAAGGCCGTGCCATCCTTGGGAGGGAGGCAGTTCTCATTATTAAAAAAGGGAGGCAGCAACCTGCATTTCGATGCGGTGTTGGTGTGGAATGAGCATACCATTTATGTCTAGAAGATCTAAAGGAAATTGATAATATCACTGTTTAAGTAGGGTGAAGAAATGTATGCAATACCTTACATTTTATATTAAAAATCTCATCCTGGTTTAAACTTCTGAAAACAGGTTACTCTTGAGTCCCTGTATATAGTGGGTACAGTTTATGACTGCTACTATTACACAGTATTTAGCTAAGTTTAGTTGGGACAACTATTAACAGCCTTACTATATTCTGTGAAGATCATTGACCAGGCTTAGTCTGACAGAGAGGCATCTGCACATATTTCAGACATATCCTGATGAATATATAAAGAATGCAGGACTATGATTGGGCACTGAACCCAGGTTATTAGTAGACACACAGGCTAAACTTAACCTGGATTTCCTGCATGATAAAGCAGGGCCCTAAGCATCAGAAAATTCCTAGTAGTGCTCATAATTTTTTGACTAGTGAGCCTGGAGCTAGAAATTAGGTCTCTATAGAAGATCAGAGCACTAGTCCCTAAGTAGAGTCACATTCTGAGGTCAGTGGGGCGTCACAGGTTTAACAAAGTGTATAATTTGGCCCACAGAAAAGGGCGATGTGGATGGGTATGGTTTTTAAAATGTGTTTATATATTGTGCATAGGACACATTTTTATGGTTTTATCTAGTGCACTTGATTACTGAAGAATTGAGATTAAAGGCCTTTTCTGCAATCTCAAACTAATAAGATAAAATAAAATTTTACTCTGCTTAGAACTTTTTCAAGTTGAGCTGTTCACAACTGCAGAAAAACAAAATAAACTAAGGCACGTGCTCTCAACCTTATTCTTTCTGACACACCCTCAGCATTCTATTAAAGCGCCACATCCCATCTGTGCCACACAATTTATTTTTGTACTATTAAAGCACAGACCAGAATTAGGGGGTAGCAAACAGTGCAGTTGCCTGGTTCCACATTCCACAGTGGCTCTCACAAAGCTACATTGCTCAGCTTTTGGCTTCAACCCCAAGTGGTGGAGCTTAGGCTCTGGGCTTCAGCTCCAATATGTGAGGCTTCAGCTTTCTGTCTTCAGCCCCAGTGAGTGTAATGCTGGCCCAGTTTGGTGGAGCCCCTGAAACCTGCCTGTGATCCCTTGGGGGAACCCGGATCCTTGGTTGAGAACCATTGAACTAAGGGATGCAACAGTTCAGGTGACAAGTGTCCAAGTTGTACAGTAAAGACACTCTGAAGTTTAAATAGTTTTTCCTCTTTGACACAGACCGTTCTTTAGTAGACTGTTTAAAATATGTACATAATCATGATAGGGCTTGACAAGTGGCAGCAAGCCCCCGCTCGCCAGCCACATGGTTTGGCACGCTGCGCATGCGCAGACTGTGCTGCGCATGCACTCACTGCGCTGCGCGGCTGCACCGGGCTAAAATCTACTCGCCATGGGCGAGTAGATTGCCCTTATTGTCGAGCCCTGATCATGATACTTCACCATCAGAAAGTAGAGTTCAGAAAACATTCAACTGTCAATGGAAGATGGTTTCCATTGCCGTTTCACTGTCCTACACTGGGCTCTAACAAAGATTGCATTATTTTGTGTGGGGCTAGCCGGAGGGGAGTGAGAACAGTAATTATCCCCAGAAGGACTGCATAAAAATAATTCACAGAAGTAGACAACATTCATTGGGACAAAATATTGAAATAAAAAGATACTTTAAAATGCAGGCTATATTGAACAAAGATTCATTCATTGCTTCGATACCTCATTAAACCTTACCGGATGGGGAGAAAAGTTGGAAAGATGCATAAATGTTCTACTGAAATGTTTAAAATGGAATGATATAAAAAAATTTAGTCTGGCACAAAATGCAAATTAGGCTGCTAGATTGGCAAATGTACTGTCATATTACTGAAAGAGTCCGTGTGTATTAGTTCCTTTGATAGCTACTGTTGTTTCGGTCTCGAAACATTATACTTTTTAAAATCTCAAAATCTATAAGCACATATTTATTTTTTATCTTACAGGAAAAGAGATAAAATTTTGGAGTAATTTTGTTTAAACTGAACGCTTCCCTCTATATTCATATAGCTCATATTATGGACATTTTTGAAAACAAATAGCATAACTATGTTTGGGTATTCCTATTAAAATTATTAGAAACTTTTACTTAATATGTATGTTATTCCCCTTAAAAGAATAATTGAATTCTTATATTGTAATATTCAAAAGCATGTGTTGACAATTTTATACCATCAGACAGCTGCTCGAAGATTATTAAGCTTTTCTTTATGTTGACATGAATGTATCTGGTGTTAAATGCTTCAGTATAGAAGTAGTGGGTAGGCGTAATACATGGTTACCAGAAGGAAATCCTACAACAGTTTGGAAGTGCAATAACATTGGCAAGTTCTTTTACACTTAAGTTGTCAGCTAAGAAATTAAATAAAGCCACAACACCAGCATCGCAAAACAATATTGCTTGCCAGGCAAACGATTTTCAACTATTTTTCGGTTAACTAGAATTCATATGATAAAATGTGTGTTTGGATCTTTAACATCTACCTGAGATACAGGTGACAGAAGGAAAGTGCCCCCTTTGGGATCTAGTTTTCAGGCTTGAGGACTAAGGGTAGATCTACAAAGCAAAGAAATAAAACACAGCTTGCCCATGCCAGTTGACTCAATCTCACAAGGCTCAGGCTGCGGGACTGTTTTGTTGCTGTGTAAACTTCTGAGCTCAGGCTTAAGCTTGGGCTGCAAGACCCTACAAGATGGGAGGGTCCCAGAGCCCAGGCTCTAGCCCAGGAGTATTGTAGGCTAGTGTGGGCCAGCTGCAGGTTTTTCTTTGCTGTGTAGACGTATGTTGAATACCATCTTGTGGTAACCTTCTAATGAATTTTATATATATAGTAAATGTTTTGTTATCTGGCATGTTGGAGGAATGGGGTGTGCTGATGAATAAAAAAAGCAGGTTAGCAAAGAGAGAGGAAGTTTGGGTGGGAGAACTCAGGGCTGGGAGTTGGGTGTGTGAGAGCTTGTGGGGTGCAGGCTCTGGGAGGGAATTTAGGTGTGGGAGGGGACTTTGGGTAGAGGTTTGGGACATAGGAGAGGTTTTGGGGTGCCAAAGCCAGGTGGTGCTCAAATAACATGTCCCTGGTGTTCTTAGTCAGAGGCAGTCCCACAGCTCCCATTAGCTGCAGTTCCTGGCCAATGGGAGATGCATAGTTAGCAGGTAAGGCAGGTATGCACATGAAGCCTCCAAGGTCATTCCTCTGCGTAAGAACACAAGGGGCATGTCACCTCTTCCAGGGAGACAGGTGGAGCCAAATAGGGAGCCTGTTGGCCCTGTGCCAACCAAACTATACTGGACTTTGAATGAAAATCAGAAATACCAGTTTATAGAGCTATCTGGTTGGTAAAGTGCAGGATAACAACTTTTACTGTATATGCGAGTAGTTTGACAAGGTACACTTTTTTGTTTGTTTGCTTTTAGATGATATTCTACAGTAATGGTCCCAAACACTACCGTAATCCTTGCTGTAAATAGCATTTAGACCATTACTATGGAATTTTTTTTATTTTATTTTTTTAATGAGGAAAGGGATACCAATTTCAGAGTATATCTTAGAGCAGGGTTGGGCAAATACTGGCCCATGGACTGGATCTAGTATGGCAGGGTTAGTCCCTGACAGGCCCCACTACTATATTTACCTGCACCTCCACGGATACGGGTGATCACAGCTCCCATTGGTTGTGGATCTCTGTTCCTGGCCAATGGGAACTGTGGGAAGCTGTGTTCTGGTCTGTGCCGCTTCCCACCAATTCCATTGTGCGGGGAATGGCAATCCGCAGCCAATGGGAGCTGCAATTACTGGTACCCGCGGAAGTGCAGGTAAATATAGCAGTGGCCCACCAGGGGCTAACCACCGCCATTTTATTGCCCACCTTTGTCTTAAAGGATTCCTCCTTCTGAATAACCAACCCACCTTATCATTTCAGTGAGTTGTCAGTACTGGGTATATCGAACTACTTCAAGTGACCCTGAACCAAGAATATTGCCAACTAAGCTACATAGACACTAGCAATGCTGAGGATATTTTGAGCCAATTTTGTAAGAAGCTTCAGCTATGCATCCACTTTTACAGTTACTGTTAATTGCAGTGCAAATAATATTTAGTCATCTAACTGCCTGATTGTGTTTGGAAATCTGATAGTTAATCCTCTGTATTTGAATCAACAAGTGGCTGTACCTGCAAAATTAGACTTACTTTAGTTATCAAACCTGTTATATTTGCTTCATAGAATATTGGGACCTTGGGAGGATGGGATCTTGAGAGGTCGTGTAATCTAGTCTTAGTCCTTCAGTCAAAGTAGAATTATAAACTTCATTGTGTCGGATTATTGCAAATTGACCTCACTGTGCCAGAAAATTCCACTACTGCACTCCAATGGCATATGGAGGATTTATCCCCATAGGAGAGCATATGCTTGCACAATCACTCTCCTTTGGGTGTTATGCCAGCAGAAGATGACATTCTGGTCGTACGGCAAATTCAATTAAGCATTTAAAAATATAGTGGAAGAGTTGTTTTAGCAGATGTTAAAATTAACAAAAATATAATAAAAATAGAATTTGCCTTTAAATGTCTCATTTTTTAAATATATAGATTGTGATCCTGATCTCTTTTGCACTACACTGCATCATCAGTACAAGCCTCCCCCCTGTGGAATATCAACAAACCATTTTAAATACCACACCCATTCACAATGATGTGGAATTGATAATGTTGACAGATCTTTCTAATAACTGCTCTTTCGCTGCTCAGTAAATGACATCAATGGTAGCTGCACAAAGAACTCTGTTACTTTTAAACTTCAGGTTGGTCTAAGGAAAAAAGAGGCTTCAATTTCTCCTAGATAACATTTTCTAAGGTATTACTGAAATAACCATTTACAGCTTAATTACATTCATACAGCACGTATGTCCATGTGATTGATAGATGTGAAGGACAAGTGACTATACTGTTGGGCTACGTCTACACTGGCAGCTTCTTGCGCAAGAACTCTTTTGCAGAACAGTTCTTGTGCAAAAACTCTTCCACAAGAGAGCATCTACACTGGCATGTGCTTTTGCACAAGAGATGTGCTTTTGCGCAAGAGCATCCATGGCAGTGTAGACGCTCTCTTCTGCAAGAAAGCTCTGATGGCCATTTTAACCATAGGGGCTTCTTGCGCAAGAAATTCATGTTGCCTGTCTACACTGGCCTCTTCTGGAAGAGCTCTTGCGCAAGAGGGCTTATTCTTGGTGGGGAGAGGACTAACTCTTCTGGAAGAAGCTCTGTTTTACAACGCTATACTGTAAATTTACTTCTGGAAGAAAGCTCGTGCAGTGTAGACAGCCAGCAAATTTTTGTGGAAGAACGGCTGTTCTTCCGCAAGAAGCTGCCAGTGTAGACGTAGCCTTGTGGTTTTCCTCACTGAAATCATGCCCAACAATGTGTATTTTGGCTGATTTTTATCTAACATACAGTAGTAATTAAAACACAGTGTATGACTGATGATTTCTGGAGTAAAGGAGGGCCAAGGAAGGTGAGTACATTAATAAAGCCTCTGCATTTTATGAATTCCTCTTTGGTTTCCATTACACATCATTATACTTCTTTGGCTTTGCATTTCATCTGGCTTCACACTACAGCTGTTCTTTATTCTTCCTCATCTGAATACTCAAACTCCCAACTGTAACAAGATGAAAAAAAGCCTAAATGAGACAAACAGGCTTTTCCTTTAATTTGCCATCTTCCTCACATTCCCCTCTGTGCTTGAAAAATGAATAGCAAGTAAATTCATTCATTTCTTTTAGTCAACACTTTTTCAATGTGTTAGTTTCAGAGGATGGGATGTTGTCTGCTCTTCCTCCTCCCCAACACGTGGTGACCCACTGGACTTGATTTCATTAGGTTTCAAATATAAACCCTTCCTTATAAATGAATCTTATTTGACAGTGTCTCCTTCCATCTTAAAGCTTCCATATTCAATGGGGATTGAAATCAATGGGAATTAGGCACCTAAACACTTCTGAGGGGCTAGGCCAGAGTGGCCCCAACATCTCTTCTGTCCAGGGTCCTACATGTGGCCAGAGCAGCATTGTTCAAAGAGGGCATGTAGGCAGGCTGAACTGAGTATAGTCAGTAGATAGCTTCTACTGGTAGGAACTCCTCAACTGGAGAAAATAACAACTTGGAAAATTTCTGATTTCTTGTAGTTTTATGTGGGGGCTGCTTTCCCAAGTTCATTCCTGCATCAGCTTGTTAAAATGGCAGATTTCCACTTGAGTCTCACTTATTCTTTCCTAGTGTGTCTAAGACACTTTAATCATAACCATCAGTGATCTACTGTTCTGTGAAATAGTAGTGACTAGAATATTTTAGATTACACTGAAGTTTCCCTTTCCAAGAGATTTAGAAGAATTGACAGAAGATTTGCATGTAGCTAAACACTTAAGAAGCCACATCCTCTTAAGCAAAAGTTGCTTTGTAGGATAAACCTTTCTTACACTGGATTTGTAATCTAGCGGGCACTAATTATAAGGAGCCCATCATTATAGTAAGTACAGAATCCTGCAGGTGAGATTTTTAAAAGTGCTGAGTATTGTCTCAGCTCTTCCATTCAAATCAGTTGCAACACTCCATATTGTTTTCCAATTTCAGAGGAGAGCAAGCCTTCTGATTTTTTCTTGAATGAGTTGAAAAAGACTAATCTAATGTTCAGATAGCAGTGCTACAAAATAGGGAAGAGTCAGTTTTAGAAGATATAGCTGGATGGTGATAATGGGCCATTGTTTTTAAGCAGAACTTCCCATTGAAGTCAGTGAAGATGTTAGCTTAAAAATGGATGGCAAGTATTTCTCAATGTAATTACACATGGGAAAAGTTGTCATACCTGAATGACAACTCAAAAACTTCAGACATTGAATAGTAGATTGAATGTCCTTAGGATATCCTTGCTTCTTATTGTTCCTGCCAAGCAGGCAACTATACCTCTAATATATTTTTCCCGAAAGAAAATGAATCAGAAAACAACCAAACTGTGTAAGAGAAGCTGCAAGATAGAACCAGGAAAAAATAATGCCACAGAGGTAGACTGTGGAGTAAGTTTATCCTCTGTGTAGAATGCTGCTCTTTTCACCTCCTTTTAAAGGATGGAAGGCCTGTTCTGTCTTTCTTTCCTCCATTTCTCATGTGGAGGGAAGCATATTGCTCTTTATGTCTACTGGTGTGTTACTTACTTGATAAAAATAAGTATGTTGCATAGCACACATTTCAAGGTAGGGGGTAGGATTTCAGTGCTTCAAGGAATAGTTCATTGTTAGAGTTGTTGAGCTTCTCTGTGGAATCAGGATTTCTGGAGCAGTGGTAGATTCTTTCAGCAGTCCTTTATCCCACATCTTGGGGGGAATACTCCGAAATGGCCTGTAACTCATCAAAAGCTGGAGTCTTTTGCATTCAAAGCAGTTGATGATCTTTATCACAGAAGGAAAAAAACCTGGCATAGCAGCTTGGGCCCAAGAATTCCAGACTATGCAGTAGTATGTGATCTCTCGTGTCTGCTTGAGATTAGGATTTTGTTCAGACGGTTCAAGGAAAGATAGAAAGAAACAAATAACTTTTTTGAAGAAGCCAGATAAGCAGGTCAACAAGAATGTGCGTACTGAAGTTGTCTGATAAACTGTACACTACAGTATGTGTGTGAGAGACATCTAGATTGCTGCTTCTCTGAAGGCTAGATCTGGGCAGCATTTGAAAGATGCTGCTCTCAGGCCACAGGACATGGGAGCAAGGACAACTGTTTCACTTTGCCACTTCTTTGATGCTGATTAAGTAGCTCTATGTCTCCTCTCTTATAGAGGTCTTGCAAATGTTATAGAAGGAAGATAGAACATAGTGTCCACAGTAGTTTTTGTTTATAAAGATGAAGGAGTTACATAAGGGGAAAGATACATTAGAGTGAAAGGATAGGAGACAATTTTAAGGCTCTGACACACTGGTTAAACCTATTGTTTTCTGTAATGGTATGAGGATTCTCAGTTTACATATTTCTTGAGGCGAATGCAAAAAAAAAAGTTATCTGCAATATTACCTAAATACTTCTACTGCAAAAAGGGGTAGAAGTAAACAACATTGTATCCCATCCATGCAGTGATGCTCATATATGTTCAATCCTTGCTTTGTTGTGACATTATTGCCTTTGTTTTTATTTTTATTGAAAAAAATTAGTTTCTCTGTGTTAAATTAATAATCTCCCAGTTGCAAATTGAGACCAACGTCAATATCCAATATCAAGTTGGCAGACTTGTTTTACTCAATAGTTCCTGGATTGATGGTTTCCTGTTTTTTTTTTTTTTTTTTTCCCTGATCTACTAAGACATTAGGTATGATGCTTTGTGTCTCACATAATGATGCTCAAAACAGTAAAATACAGAATTATGAGGACCTTGACTAAGATGCCTTAGAAAATGTTTAGGAGTGATCCAATCATGTGGCTTAGGGCTCAGCTTTGATTTTCTTATTGCTTAAGTCAAGCCTTCACATGTTCAGCAACCACACAAAAAAATGTGCCAAAAGTTGAAAATATTAGCGTGTGAACCAGAGTTGTAATGGAAAGCCTTTATCTGCAGTATTTGTTTCATGTTAGCAGCTGGACTGTTGTCTTTTATATTATATTGTGGAACTTTTCTTTTTTACTTATATAACTTGGTATATCTGTTCTTGAAATACTAATCTCAAGCTGTGTGCTGGTTGAAGTTCTCTGTGTTTTTATATTAATATGCATCTCTGAATGTCTGTTCAATTTCATACTGATGATGAAACAGAGATGTGTAGGTTTTAGATGGCATTCAGAATGTAGGGCATGCAGTTTTTCCTGGATTTTAATTGATCTTGAGTCATGGATCTCAATCTTTTCCATATCAGGATCTCCTTTTCCATCTAACTGGGCTGTAGATGTATAGTAAGGTTAGCATCCCAATGAAATGGCTGCACTTTCCTCACCAAATGCAGATGGAAAAAGGCCTTCTGTTCTGTATCTGCTACCTTCCCATATAATAGTAGGCTTGGTGCTAACTATACTTTTGTGTTACAAACCATAATGATGTTCTGGAAGATGCACTAGTTCTTTCAGGGATAGAATGCTTGCCAGTTTTTCTGACCACCAGCATAATCCTATTCTCATCAATGGCCCCAGTAACAGACACTGGATAATCTATTCCACTACCACATCTGTGAAAGCAGAGTGACATTTGCAATTCCTTGTGTGACCTGTAACACATGGACTACAGTATGTTCCAATAGCCCTTTCTGGTTACATTCAGAAATTGTGGAGAGAAGAACTGCACATAGTATTCCAGCAGTGCTCACAGCAGTGACAAAAGCAGAGGTAAAATAATCTCTTGGCACCTACTCAACCTTCCTCTGTTTATGTCTCTCAGGACTGTGTTATCCCTGTTGGCCACAGTATTATACTAGAAAATCCTGGCCAGCTGATTATCCACCATGACCCCAAAAGCATATTGCCAACATACTTAGTAGATGTATACATTTAACCATATTAAAACTATTTGCTTCTGTCCAATAAACAGTTCAGATTGCTCTATTATCTATTATGTCTTCTTCATTATAGACCACTCCCCCAATTAATCTGCAAACTATCAGTGATTATTTTGTTTCCTTCCAAGTCATCAGTAAAAGTCGTAGCATAGGAGCCAAGAACCAATATCTGAGAAACGTACTAGACACACACCCACTTAATGATGATTGCCTGTTTACAATTACTTTTTGAGACCTATCAGTTAGATTTATGTTATATATAGATTTTATATCATTCTAGGTTTTTATTTTTAAATGAAAATGTTATATGGTACTAAGTCAATGCCTTAATATATTACATCAACACTATTACCTTTATCAACCAATTTGTAATCCCATAAAAAAAGATATGAAGGTTGATTCTATCAAACTGTTTTCCATAAACCTATTTTGATTTACATTAATTATATTACCTCCTTTAAATTGTTATTGGTTGAATCCCATATCAACTGATCTATTATCTTGCCCCAAATCAGTGTTAGAATGACAGGCCTATAACTATCCTGGTTATACCATTTATCATTTTAAATATTGTCATAATGTTAGCTTTCTTCTAGTCTTCTGGAACTTTTCCAATATTATAAGATTTACTGAAAGTCAGCATTAATGGTTCAATGGTCTCATGAGTCAGCTCTTCAAATACTCTTGAATTCAAGTTCTGTGGATCAACTGATCTAGAAGTGTCTAGTTTTAATAGCTGCTGTTTAACATCCTCCCTAGATACTAGTGAAAGTGGCAAGAGAGAGGGGGATTGGTGAGTTTAGCGAGCATGAGATGTAGCCCACTAGTGTAACAATATTATCTTTTTTCCCCAAATATAAAACAGATATTTCTTAAACACTTCTGCCTTTTCTGGATTATTATTGATTCCCATTTCCATCTAGTAATGGATTGTTACCATTGTTACGATACTTTTTGTTCCTAATATATTTAAATACTTTCTTATTGTCCTTAACTCCACTGAGCATACATTTATCCTTTTATCCCCTTGTTTCCCTTATCAGTGTACTGCAATTCCTACCTTCTGATTCATATTCATTAGTCCCCTCTCCTCTAAACTAGGTTCACCTTTTTTTCAATATGACCTTTTCCTGCATTACAGCTTTTTGGGGGCATCTAGTAAAGTGTTCTTAAACAATTCTCAATTATCGTTCATGTTTTTTCTAATTAAAAATATTCTCCTATGTGATGTGGCTCAATTGTTTTCAGCTTTGTGAAACTGGCCCTTTTAAAACATGGAAAATGTAAACATGGAAAGTTAAGATCACTTATAATGAAATAGAGACCCATGGAAAAGTAAGTAGAGCATGGGTGTCAACTACAAAGAAGGATAGACTAGAGATGTAGGACATGACCTGACAATGTTTATCATGCAGTAAGACAAAATGAGACTGTAGGATGCATTGTATACAATGTTTCTTACCAAGAGTATTATGACAGTACTATTGCCAGGCTGATTGTGGTGAAGTCTTTAACTGAAGTTTCTGTAACAAAGGTATGTTTCAAGGGGTTATAATATACACAGCTGTCAAGTCATACAGAATAAATATGAAAGGAGATCCGCACCTTTCTTTCACTTGAATAACTGCTTTCAGAATGGTAACAGCATCAAAAAAATCTTAGGGCTCTTCCCTTCCTTTTGTTCTGTGACATTACTGGGGACTAACAGTTCCTGCTTCAGTTTTGTCTTCTTAATAATGATTCAACACTGATGGTTTCCTTTTGTACTCCTGACTGCATACATTTGGTCATGGGGTTGAAGCACAAAACCCATGTAAAGAATGAGCTTGTGAGGCAGCAGTCACAAATAGTAAGATACCATATACCTCACCCTCACAGGGATACAGTGACACTCATTCCTTTGCAGATGGCCAGCAAAAAGCCTCAAGTTCCATGGGGGGGAGGGGCTTATCTGTTTAGGAGTGAATTTCACCTTCACACTGACAAAGCATTTTAAGATTCTGCAGTGGAATATGCCATAATAGTGCAGGGCATCATGTGTAATTTGAAACCAATACGGTTTTGTCAGGTCTCCAAGAAAACCACAAGTTGTCAAAATAATCACCGAGGGGAAATAATCATACTAGCACATGATGCTTACATGGTTCCTTCCATTTGTGAATCTCAAAGCATCAACATGAACATTAACTGATTGCAACACCAGTGTAATGTACATTAAATATCCCCATTTTAGAAATGCACAGAGATATCAAGTAATTTGCCGAATGCTCATACAGTGACCCAAAGTTTAGATAAGAACCTGAATCTCACAGCTTAGTCTGACACTTAAGTCAGTAAAAAACAGTGTTGGTCTGAAATCAAAGTTTTGTCAGAGCAGGAACTACTTTAGAATTGTGACTGAATACTTTCCTCCCCCTCCCACTTCCCACTTTGCAGAAAAGTTCAGAATTTTCTAAAAATTCTTTGATAATTTCATTAAGGTGTATCTAATTCCAAGTTACTGTAATAATCTTAAATATGTGACCTCATAACATAATAGAAATGCAACACTGGTTTTAATATGCATATAATAATGAATGAATTAATCAAACCAAATTCACACATGACTTGAAGAGTAATGTAAATTACAGTTTGGGCTATTTTTTAAAATCAAATTGGTGTAAATGAGTTTAGGTAATAAAATAGAGATCTTTGAAACTATTTGACAGTCAGGCTGTTTGCAGAATGAGTGATTTATGTGTCAAAGGAGCAGTAGGAGGATGTAACGGGAAAAGTAACAAATAGAGGAGATTAAGATAAAGCAGACTCATTCCCCATCCCCTAATTTATAGTATTCTCTTTTATTACATCAGGCTTCCTTTATTCTCTAAAATTTTCCTTGTGACTGAATTATAACCAGTTTTTTTTCCAGTTATCCCCAGAAGCAGTAAGGCACAATCAGTGGTGCATTTTCAAAGAATTATAGAAGGTGCATTTCCACTATGCAGCCTTAGTCATCAAGAAATCTAATAATCTTCTTTAAATAATCTTTCTGGAATAATTTATGGCTATCATAGGGCCAAAGTCTAGATGTTGATGCACATGTTTGGAAATGAGCAGGAGCCAGGCCTGAGTGTTAGTCATTCCAATTCTTTCTCCTTAAGGATGTCCTAAAGCCACCACTCTCTCGGATCTCTGCCAGCGACTGTGAAAGGGTATAACATGATGTAAAGGCTGAGGGAAGTACAGTTGGTGTATATATATGGCATACATACACATTGGCATCTGTGGGACTATAGAAATTTTGATACAATTTAAGAGAAACTTACAGCCTTCTGTAGTTTTTCCCCCAGGGTACGGCTAGACTACACAGTTTTTCCCGGGATACCAGAGGAACACGTTTGCTCTTCCATTTTTTTGAGGAAGAGCAAACGTGGTCTTTCGGAAGCCCCTGTATTCCTCATTCCACGAGGAATAAGGGGGCTTCTGAAAGAGCATTTTTTTCTGACATTTGGCCCCGTCTAGATGGGCCAAATGTCGGAGAAGCCTCTTCTGACAAAAGAATCAGAAAGAGCTCCACAAAATGTGGAGCGCATTTGCATAGATTTTTCCAAAAAACTAGTGCAGTCTAGACGTACCCCCAGTCACCAACTATTTTACAGAATTGCAGCCAGAATTATTTTCCTTGCATTACCAAAGAGACTTCAAATCTTTAAAAACCTGTATTTTATTTACTAACTTACTATATACCTAACAGTGTCATTCTTGTTAACTTCTATTGAATTTTCCCATAAGGTGAGAGCTCAGTTGGAAAAGTCTATAAATCCTGAGAGGTGCCTTCAATTAGGATCTGACCCTAATTGTTCTTACTTGTATTGTAGTAGTGTCTATGGACCAGTTGAGAAGGGGCTATAAAGGGTGTATCAAATAGCCAGTCAGTACAGAATAGATCAGAATAAAACAAAAAAAGCAGTCTGAAGTTACGAGCAATAGCTGCTGAAACTGTATCATGCTGTTTACACCTGCTAGCATGAAACTTTCTCTGGATCCCAGATCTGCCTGCTCTTTGGAATTTCTTTCTTCCCCAAACCAACATTGCAAGGGGGAAGAGACAAATGATGCCATAGGCTTTCATTTGCAGGAAATTCACGTACACAGTTGCTTTAGCCAAATGCCAATACATCCATATTACTGTTTTGGCCCTATCATACGTAGTTTTTAAGGTACTCTAAAGGGTCGATTCTGCTTTCACACCTACTCCAAATTTATACTAACTCCAGTGGTGTTCCTTGGATTTGTAATGGTGTAACTGGGAACAGAATCTGGATCCATATATCTAAGGCAAGACTTCCAGAAGTTCAATTTCAGAATTGGACTGGTGAAATCTGTCACAGGAATACCATGCGATGGCATGGTGAACGTCTCTCCAGAATACAGCATAAATGTATACATTTATGTTCCGACAGGTGTATCCAAGGTTAACCATTTGGGTCAGCCAGGAACTCTTCCCAACTAGCCAAGGGGATGGAGGCTTTCCGAAGGTAAGGCTCTTTCCATAATTATCCTTTACTAATTTCTCTCATATAAAGATGCACAGTTTATTAAGCTTGCAAACTCTATATAAATAAAGGAATTCTGAAAGTTCATTACGATTAATTTAGGATTATTTAAACTAGAGGTTCTCAACTAGTGTGTGACATGGGATAGAGATAGCATGCAGAAAGCATTCTAATAATTCAGTAGTTATAATAAAAATGCAGGGGGGAGAAGGGTCCAAATACCAGACTGTAGTGCCACTCAGATTTGGCCAAATTGCCCCTCCATGATAGAAAGGCAGCCAGGTCAAATTTGAATGAGTGGTGTTGCAACCTAGTGAATGAGGTTGCAACAACACTCACGTTTGGCTCTCTTAGGCAATGTCTACACTATGGGGCTTTATCGGAAAAAGGTATGCCACAATTTGCGTACTTTTTTCTGATAATTTTTTCGAACGAGGCTTTTCCGAAATGTGGCCCATCTACACTGGGCCAAATTTTGGGGAAAAAAACCCCTCTTTCAGAAGAGCCCTTCTTCCTCATGGGAGAAGGAAGACAGGGGCTTCCAAAAGAGCGCGTCCGCTCTTCCGCAAAAAAAAAAAAAACCCACACACACAACAACCCACACACAAACACAACACCACACGGAAAAGCAGAGGCATTCCCTGAACGCGGCGGAGTTTTTCCGCAATACCTCCGGTATCCCAGAAAAACCCCATAGTCTAGACATAGCCTCATTGTTGGAGGGGGGTGGGACTCCATGGAAAAAATAACACTAAGGTGGGGTATGATTCAAAACAGTTTGAGAAACCCTAGCTTAAACTATTGCCAACTCTTATGGCTTTATTGTGAGTCATGATATTAAGCATTTTTCTTAGGGCCTTAATTCTTTGAGTCAGGTATTTACATGAGAATCTCAGCTTTCATATAAAAATTAAAAAAATTTTAGCCTCATGCTTGTTGAGTAGCTTGAAAATCAGAAGGCAAATAAAAACCCACAATTTATTAAAGTCCCATATTTTTCAAGCTAGTTTCTAAGTTTTTTAATGCTTGGTATTGATAATATGGGAATAACAACCTATTAAAAGAAAGAAGTGGTTATAAACTATAATAAAAGAGGAGAAAAATTATTTTTTGCATCTGTCAGGATTTTGCACTCATGTCTTACCTGCCTGAAATGAAAGTTGCATAGTTTGACTAAAGAAACATTTCAGTTGTGTTTGGGAATCAGTAAGTGTGTTAACACAAAGAAACTGTGGTATACCTGGCAGGATTTAAGTGATTTTACGCTGTCACTGGTGTGGTAAACCCAAAACTGGATAAGAAATTAGAGTAGCAAAATGAAACAGTTATTCAAAAAAGCAGAGAACATATTTGTTTCATTCCCATATTCTTGTTTGCTAATGACTCAATCTGGCAGCAAAGTTGGCAAGTAAGCAAAGTAGAAAAAATGGAAAACTGTTTAGATTATATTTGTCACTATCTAGACTAAGAAATCCAGATGGGATACAGAGTTTTGTTCACAGGAAAATGCACTGTTTCCATGCTTTTTAAAAGGAAGTATAAAATTCATTAGATTTCCTTTCCATGTATGAGATTTGGAAACTGTCCTTATGTGTGAGTTTGCATCTTTTAAAATTAAGATATGTGGTAGTGAGCTAGCACAGGGACAGTTGTTACCATAATTAGCACTCAAAATACTGTCAAATGTTCATCAAGAAGGCCAGTAGCAATGCCAGGTTAGGATGGAGTTGGTACATAGAAGGGTAGTTTTTTATAGCTTAGCCACATTTACATGAAATGAATTTATGCAGTGTTGTGGCCAGATCAGCCCCAGAATATTAGAGAGACAAAGGTGGGTGAAATAATATCTGTGTGAGATGGAAGGCTCGTCTCTCTCACTGACAGAAGTTTGTCCAATAAAAAAGATATTATCTCACCTACCTTGACTCTCCATTAAATGAATTTTGTAGTTTCACATATCTGTAACAGAAAACTGTTGCAGATCACACAATCATAGTTAGAGATGTAAGCGAGTAGTCAACTACCTAATAAGCTTACGCTTATCAGGTAGTCGAGTCAACTGCTTGCTTCCTCCCTCTCTGCTGCCTCTGTATCAGAAGCAGCAAGGTGGGGGGAAGCTGGTGCTGGGGGGAGCTGGCTTAAAAGCTGGTTCCCCCCAGTACCATCTCTGTGGGACTGCCTGCCCCTGCTGCGCTGCTGCCTCTATTCCCCCTCCCTCCTCCACCATCGCTGCTGCCGGAGCAGCTACTGGAACAGCCAGCCCCAGCTGCCGCGAACAGAGGCTGTTCCAGCAGCAGCCCCGGTTTGCGGTGACCTGGGCTGGCCGTGAGCAGAGGCTGCTCCGGCAGCAGCAGCCTCAGTCTGTGGGAGGTCCTAGCTCCCCGCTGGGACCCCCCGTGGACAGGGATGCTGGATGCGGCATAAGCCAGGACCAAGCCAGCCTGGCTCAGTCCCGGTTCGCACCAGTCCAAGACTGCTGAGGCTCTGCATTTTAAATGCAGAGCTGTAGCAGTCCCAGCTCACTCTGGGCTGGAACCTACCCCCTCTGTGCCTCTGCAGTTTACATGTAGCAGGAGCCGGGCTGCCTGCATGCTCGACTTCTACTACATTTAAACTGCAGAGCCGCAGCATGGGTAGCTCCTGGACTGGTGCAAGCTGGAACAGAACCCTTCCCTTATCAACTAATTGTGTAGTTGATACAAATTGTATCGAATACACAATTAATCCATTACCCACCCCTTAACATCCTATTCATAGTACACATACTGCCTTATCTGGCAATTTTTGTTTTGAATATTATTGTGTTAAACCTCCATTCACATTTATACAAATTTGTCCTGCAGCACAAGATTAAAGCTATGACTAGGTCAATGAAAGAACAATCCTTTCATTGCCCCTGGACTTGTGAATAACTGGAGCTCCTGCAATATGGAAACATGTCAACATTTGGCCTAGCTCTGAAAAGGTTTCCAAAATTGCTTAAGGTTTTTGAGATCACCAGAACTATTACATTTAATTACCACCTTCACTCTGTTGAAGCCCTGCTTTTCCTCTTGGGTCCATTTGAGCTTGATTTATCTAGAGCTTCAGAAGATATTTTTGTTTGATTGGAAGGATCAATATTTAGAACCATCTCCATGTTTGTTTTGATAACAAAGTCTCAAAACTTAAGTGAATATTGATGTGTACAGTCTGTCTTCCTGCACAGTATGAGACTCAACAGAAACAGAGTGTGTTTGGAATCTAATTCTTGCATCGGGTTTATAAAGTTACTCAGAGCAAAGTGGTGAAGGACTGAACACTTTTCCCCAGTCATCTTCAATATAAGAGTTTCATGAACGCTAATCCCAAACAGCCTGAAATAATGGGAGAATAATAATAAAGTGATCAGATTTTTGAACTCGGTTGCAGATAAAAAGACCTTTTCTTTCTCATGGAACAAGAAAGCACACAGGGCCATATTAAGCAGAGAAGATTTATTTCCAGACCCAGAGAGGTCACATGGGATTTTCTATTTTATGATTATATGGCACAATTTCAGGATGGAGATTGTTTTCACAGCTGAAGAGGAACTGCCCAACACAAAGCTTTTGGAAACATGCCCAGATCTTTGGGCTGTGTGTGTGTTTACATGTGTATGTTTCTTAGATGTCTTCCCATTTTTTGTGATGATACATAAGTAACAAATCAGTCAGGGCTGGGGCAGGTGGTTGGGGTGCAGGCTCTGGCTGGGCAGCGCTTACTCCAGGAGGCTTCTGGAATTGACCAGCATGTCTGGCTCCTAGGCGGAGGGGCTGGAGAACCCCACATGCTGCCCATGCAGCTTCCACTTGCTGAGGTTCCCAAACATTAGGAGCTGGCACTCTGTGTTGCACTGCCCCTTGGAAACACCACCCCGGCGCCTCACAGGGGCAGCACATTAGAAGCCTGGGATCAGCTGGAGTGCCCAGCTGATCCCCCGTAGGGAAGTTAAAAGACTAGTAGACTATCCGATAAGCAAATGCTTATCGGATAGTCAGTCGACTAGTGGACTAATCTAATCTCCCTCTCCCTCCCCCGCCCCCCCCCCACACAGTTTGCTGCCTCTGTGAGATAGAGACAGCAAAGGGGGGGGGAGGAAGGGGTATTTCAAAGTAGCAGCACCGCACAACTGTGTGGCACTGCTGCTTTGAAGCCCCGAGGCGACGTCTTAAAGGGGCAGCCATGGAGCCCAGGGTAAGCTGGGGACTCCCCAGCTGATCCCAGGCTCTGCGCAGCATGTCCCCAGCTCACCCTGGGTTCCACTGCAACGGGGAACCCAGGATCAGCTGGGAGTCCCCAGCTGACCCTGGGCTCCACGGTTGCCCCTTTAAAACGCTGCCTCTGGTGTTTCAAAGGGGCAGCTGCCATGAAGCCCGGGATCAGCTGGGGACTGCCCAGCTGATCTTGGGCTCCCTGCGGCAGCAGAACCCGGGGTCATCCAGGGGCTCCCCGCTTATCCTGGGCTCCCCACAGCAGTGGAACCCAGGGTGAGCTGGGGACATGCTGCGCAGAGCCCGGGATCTGCTGGGGAGTCCCCAGCTGACCAGGGGCTCCACTGCCCTTTTGAAACATGCAGAGGCAGCGTTTCTAAGGGGCAGCCCTTGCACAGCTGATCCCTGGCTCAGCAGTGACACTTCAAAGGGGCGGGCAGTGCAGCATTAATGCCTGCGATTAACGTGTTAAAATATTTAATCGCAGGTGTTAACGCATGTCAATTGACAGCCCTAATCTTAAATAGCCTTCCTTTTTAGGCAGAAATTCTTTGTTTCACAGTCTTCAGCGTGAAAATGACTTGGTCAGACCCTACCAGTGGTGGCGGGGAGGGTGTCGCATGACTTCCTAAGACCAACCACTGCTTAAAGGACAAAAGAGGCTGTTTACAGGTGATCACCCAGACATTGAGGGAAACACCCTTGATGGCTTCCATTTGCACACTTAAAATAATAAACCATTCCATACTACATATCTCTAACTTTACATGCAAAAGTGATACATACACCAAAATTAGATATACAGATCCAGCAGATTGTGACATTAACATTGACAGTTACATGAGGTATTTTGTCCAAAGCAGCTCTGAGTTATGCATATATGTGGCCATAAGTCAATTTCATAAAGCATGGGAGGGGAACCCTCACAAATGGAATTTCCTGCAGCCTGGACCCTTTTGTACTCCCCGGAGAACAGAGGACAGTTGTCAAGGCTGTTCCCCACTTGAGTGCAGAAGGTGGGGGCCTGCAAGAGACCTTAAAATATGCCTCTATAGGCTTCTGCTTACAATCTCCCCAAGGTCACATATTCCCTGGCCTTGGGAGGTAGCTGCCACCACCAAGTGAAAAACCCCTTTCTTCTTGAACCCAGGAAGAAGCACTTGGACTTCTTCCAGAGGGGTACCTCAAGATTTTTTACCACAAGAGAGATTGGAAAAAAGAGAAGAAAAACTGCAGTCTCTGATATCTGAACTCTCAGTCTTAGGCATGCATACACAGACCTCCTATTATTCTCCAGAACACAGGAATTAAATCATCGCCTTAAAAAGGTGATTTTATTAACAAAACAAAAAGATATACTTGATAAAACATACTTGGTTGTTAGGTGTTTTAAAGCAACTGAAAAAAGACCAATTTCAAAACAGAGAAATTCCACTTCGGGATACACCTTAAAGTACAGTGTAGGGGGGAAGAGGCACATGGATTTAGCACAGAGAAGTGTAACCAAACAACAAAACAAAGAAAATAACCTGATTGTGTCTAAATAGATCATTCCCTATCTACTCCTGATCCATGCTTCAAGGTCAAGTTCATTTCCATGCCCAGTATTCTTTGTAGACATGGTAGTTCTGCCTGGTTCAATTCATCTTGTTCCCCCAACTTCTGGCTTAAACTCACACAAAGAAGAACAGCAGGCAGGTATATCTTCCAGTTCAAATCTTAATACCTTCACCCACTGGCTCTTCTGGCTCCCTGCCAACATCCAGTAGCTACCTGAATTTAACCCTTTAGTCACTGAATGCTGGGATCTTCAGAAAAGGCCAGCATTCGTCCTATCCATCACAACAGTATTTTGCCTAAGTAAGAACTTCAAGGACTATAATTATAGGGCTAAATAGTGCTCCTGGATGTTTTTGTGCAGAGGCCAATGGGAGCTACATGTACCTGAAAGCAGAATTTATCCTGTTGCTAGGTCAGTCTGGACAGACAGCAGGTGAATTTGACGCAGCTAGATATATTTAATATGAAAAACCTGATATAAATTCTGACTTTAAAGCCAGAAAAAATCCTCATGTCATTTTTTGATAATCGGATACGTGTCTATATTCAGTTCCTGGAGTTATATCTTAAGTCGGGAGTTTATAATTGTTGAAAAAACTGAATTGAAAGAAGTCAATATATGAGAAAGGGACTCAGATTTCTTAAGTAAACTTTGAAGAAAATAATATAATCTTTTTCTTCTAAACTGATCAGTGTCCTTCTAATTGTTATGGCTCTATCATCTGTTCATTTTAGTTCTCTTAAAAAACCCCCCACTATCTAGCAAAATAGAGATTAAAAACCAATAACATTCTGCCCACAAATAAAGATGTAATGTTACTAATTTTTTTCTGGATTTCCATTGCAAGGCCCCATTTGTAATCCATCACTATTCAGCAAAATACTTAATTACATGCTTAACTTTAAGCACATGCGTAAATGTGTCACCGGGGGTCAGGAGAGCAAATTGAAGTTACTAATTTTGGGCCAAACTACAAAGAATGGAGCAGGCAACCCCAAAGCTGGTGGATATTTCAATACTTAGATTTAACAAGCCAGCACAAAACAGTTATACCTTGCTGGTTACCCAGAAGCTAACAACAGTTTCCTTAAAGAAACCCAACCTTTGGCTTCCACGCAGGTCAAATAAGATGAAGGTCACTGAAGATCTTATTGAACATAAGAAAAGTGTACCAATCCCAAAGGATCAGACACATTACCTTTCAGGTTAATGAATATTTCAGATCATATCCAAATAACATGCTTATAGACAATTCTTATTAACTAAACTAAAAACTATTAAAAAAAAGAAAAGAGTATTAGTTAAAGAGATTAATACTGTACAGCCGCTCTCCAAGTTACGAACAAGTTACAGACCAACACTTGGGTTCGGATCCCATAGAGTTAAGTTACATGGCAACCGCGCTGTTCGTAAGCGCGGATCGCCGTTCGTAACTCGGATCTGCATTTACGACCGCTTTGGTCGTAAGTGTGGATGGTCATAAGTGGAGGTGGTCGTAACTCAGGGAGCGGCTGTATACACATACATATACAGGCATGAGTACAATAGAATTCTGAGATCAGATTCACAGTAGAGATGGTGAACTTTGTGGTTGCAAAGAGTTCTTTTGAGAATCTAGTCCATAGATATAGTCCAATGTCCAACAATTTATTCAGGACTTTCCAGTTTAGGACTGGAATTTCAATCCTTACATTTTAGGTTTCCCCTGCACAAAACCTTAAACAGATCGGATATAAAAAGGGTCAGGTCCCAAGGGTCAAGGAAGCAGACACAATTAGTGTTGCTTCTAACTTTTAATGATGTGTGTTTACATTTCAAAGTTCTAGTTCATCTAGCATTGAATGGCCCTACTTACCATTTACATAATTTTTTAAACATGTCTCTACAGATTGACTTGGGGTCATTTAACTTGCAGGATTCTTAACACTTTCTGTCTATGTGTCATGCTTGGTATAAGATTTATTGCAATTATATAACAATGATTTTTATGGCTACAATTTAATCAAATAATGTCACACAATGCTTTAGTTATTTAGGGACTAATTATCGGGATGTTTAAATATATGAGATGTGTAAATGTGTTTTTTTTTCAGTAAAATATTATAGGAAAAGTATTCATTAGTGAATACTAGCTGCCTAAATAAATAACCCATTTAAAAAGATAAGAGTCTTAAGCTTGAAAGGCTACATTACACTAACAATCCAGACAGATTTTCTATGTTCCAAACTATGTGTAACATTAAAATGGAGCCTGGGGTTTAAGAAAATTGGTAGACAAATTCATTAATGTTAATTTTCTGTGCTCCTAGCTTTTGGGTCTCAGCAAGTATCTGTACAATGGTATCAGGAAGCAATCTACCTGAGATTTATTTGGTGTAAACATTATGCATTAGATTTTCACCATCACTTCAATCTAGTCTGTAAAGGTATTGTTTGTACCCACAGAACCTGCATTTGGGAGAGAGGTGTGAGAAAAAAAATAAGTATTTAGCCATCTGGCTTTAATTATGCAAATATTTGTGCACTTAACAACAGCATGGGCAAGATGTGCACATGCAGCTGTAGGCCTAGATTGCTCTTGGCTTATGCATAGGTGCATGTGTGGACTCATGGTAACATTTCCTTATTATACCCACCTGTACAAGTCTGGTTTGTAGTCTCTGGAGTTGGAAATGCAAAAAGACCTCTCCTTACTATTACTGCCCAGCCAAACACTGCCCCAGAGATGGACAGGGAGGAGAGAGAACCTCTGTGAAACCGGGCCACAGAATTATCTGGGTGTGTTTGGGTCAGGGAGCAGACTGCGCCATTTTGAGGGTTAGCATAGTGTAGTGTCTGCCCTTCCTGGGCATTGTGAAGAGTTGAAGGAAGGATTATAGCTCCTAAAGCATAACCCCGCCCCAAGCTCCTCCATGGGTTGAATCTGCACTCACTGAATCCAATTCATGTGGCCAGGGACTGAATTCTGTCACCTGGCTTTTAGAGGTCTTTTTTGTTAACTTAGTCTTATGAATCTGCTAGACACACTGGCCCAGCTGAAAATAAAACAAAGACATCAAAATTCAACCAGAAGCTTCAAAGCTTCTGGACTTGTTTAAACAATTCTTTTCCGTCTATGGAACTGATATTTATATTTGAGTAGACTGTGTTTAATATGTAAACCACATTTACAAGGCTATAAAAATCCAAGGATATGAGGGAGTGGGGGAGGGAAAGAAATGCATTTAACAGCTATTGTAGAAACACAGCTAACTTTTTTTTCTGTCCTCCCCATGCAGGAAAATCTTACTATCCCAAAGGAAGTTAATCGCAAGAAGAACAATGAGACTGAAGCCGCATTCCTGACTCCAGCAAATGGCTATGGATATCACTTCACTGAAATCAATTACCTCTACTCTTTTTAATCATAATTCCTCCATTTGTATTACATATGGTATATGGGTGTTGATGAGGTCATGGTGTCATATATCGGGAATTGTTTCTGTGTAAATCATCAAGTATAAGAAGAAACTATGGGACTCTGAGCCTTGCTTTAGAGAATTACAGTGGATAAATGTGTATCATACAAACCGTTTTTACATTCTGACTCAAGCTCTCAGAATTTCACACTGTGAATCCATGTTTACCAACATTACAGGTGGGCCTTCAGGCCTGGTTCTGCCACAACGTCTTCCACTACTCAAACTCCACTGCTGACATGCAACCGGTAAACTGCTGCCTCTCCATTTCCACCATTCCTAATTGCTTCTTGCAGAGGCTGAGAGTCCCCCTTCCCCCCATTTAGATGTAACAAGCCTAGTAGTTTATTTTCATCAATTGTCTGTATATCTCTATATTTTATCCATGTACTCTTTTGATGTATAGAAGTAGTATGAAACTCATGGTTTCCTTGTGGTAAGTGATTGAGATGCTGCCACGGGATTTGAGACACTGATGAATGGTGCTATTTTGGACTTTAAACATGCTCCTTGGCAAGGTAGCTCTGATGGAGTTATTTTTTATTTCCATGTTCTGAGAAGGTGTTGGTACTTTGTTTTCCTGAATGTTGTTCTTTAGATGGGACTGACTTGTTTCCTTGTGTCTTCAGTGTGGCTTTCTTATTCAGTGTTGTAGGGTGAGTAACTACTTATAGAGTAAAAGTGAGGGACTGATTCTGGATCAGGGTACACTCACAAACATGCAACTGTAGTGGGAGCAATCACAAAACTGTAATTTAAGTAAGTCTCCTTTCTGTATCCTGTCCACATAACTTAGAAAATGATGAGCAATAATTTTCTAATAGTCTTTGGAAGTCTCACACTTTGAAGGTGGAGGAGAGAAGGCTTTTTTGGGGAAAAAGGGGAGGGAAAATTTTTTAAATCCTCATCCTGATGTGGTAGGGAAGAAACAGCAATTTTTTTCTTTAAACTTGAAAAGGAGACACTTAAAGGCAAAGAGTATATTTCAGTATCAAAATGTAGATTTCACATTTTTGTTCTTGCTCCCAGAGAATTAAGAAAAAACAAAATTAAAAAACCCCCAGTACCATTTACTCATGGAATGTTGTTGTGTTAGACACAGTCTGAAAGCCCACCTTAATTTTTTTATATAACTCTGTCTTTTAGCTCTTCCTTTTACAGGGCAGGCCTTGTTCTGAACTGTTTTACCTTTTGACTGTTAAATACTAAGGCATGCACTATACTGCTTAGGTCCCCCCCAACCCCTTTTCTTGTAAGTTTTCTTTTCCAATAGATTAGGTGCATTAACTGTGCTGTATATAGAGCAAGAAACAGTACTCAGCAGTTGTGGCATTTATGTATAGTTGCAGTTGTGTACTGTTGAAAATGCAGGCTTTTGTAACAGTGTGATCTATAATAATGCACTGCAAGTACCCAATGTATTTTAGCTATTTTAGTATGATTTGCTGAATAAATATGCAAGCTCTAAGGGTAACCATGCCATCTCTGTGTTTCTTTACCATAACGGGAGATCTACATTATTGGTTTTTGTACCAGTCTTCTAAGCGACTTTTGTGGCAATAAGTTTATTTTATAAGCTTGTTTTATAAATTTCTAAAGGTGTGACAGTTCTTTTAGAAGTGTTGTCTGCTAAACAGTGGCTAGTATTACATAGAACAACAGATGTGGGGCATGCCCAATATAAGCTTCTTAACTATGCTACTTATTTAGCTTATTACACTGCATCGACAAGTGCATAGACAGAGCAACACAATTTATATTGATTTTAAAACCATTAATGTTAGTTTTCATTCACAGTCCTAAACAAACCTTTAGTTAACCTGAAGTAGAATATGATATTCTCTTATAGGTCAGCTATTCACCGTTACTGGGAAATGAAACATTCAACCTCCTTTATATTCGACCATAGCATATTACAGAAAGGATGCATCTACCATGCTTTGGGATAATGTTGGCGCTGTACTTCTCCTTTAAAAGAACAATTCATGATTGATTGAATGAGATGGGATTCTGGTTGTCATTTTTAACACAAACTGGAAACTATAAGCACGAGTTCACGTGTAAAGCAAGCACAATGTCTTTATTTCTCATCAATAGAAGTCATTGCAGTGAATGAACAGAGATTGCTGAATGAAACTAGAACACTTTCTAAAGCTTTGACTGGACTTTCTCTGTCCTGGGCTGATTGGCTATTTGCTCCAACCTTCCCCATCTCTCCATCTCAGTGTCACTCCTCTTCCCTCTTCTCCAGCCTGTTTCCCTTCAGCTTATGCCTGCCTAACTAACCATGATCCCCCCGCCCACCACCCCAAAAGCATGGAACTAACATGCCATTTGCTGCCATCACACTGCTCACTCTGCTTGCAAGTTAGAACCCTTTCTAAAGTCCATGTTTGCCTCATCAACTTAGATTACAAGCTTTTTGGGACGGACTGTCTGTACAGCATCTAGCACAGTGGGGTCCTGGCTTTGACTGGGGTTAATACAAATGCTGTTTTCCTTGGGTTTATAAAAACAGCAAGTCACTTTAGAAAGTCATTGGATCTAATTCTTGATAAAAAGGCTCTTCTCCAGCAGCAGTTGGGAGCAGGGGGAATCATTTCAAGTTATGCACACTAAACAAAGTGTATTAGTTTCAGGTGCATTTGGAACTGAATTCAGGAACAGATAACTAAAAACAACCCAAATGGAGCTACATTTATACAAGCTGCGATCCCTTGAAATTTTCTAGTCATTGAGCCAAGTTCATCCCTGGTATCAGTCTAGTCAGTATAATGTATTATTCCCTCTTGGTGGAATGATGCCAGAGATTAATTTGGCCCAGTGTTTTATAAAACAGTCAAAGACAAACAACCCTGCTCCCCTCTCCCACACAGCTATTGTAACTCCCACACAGTTATTGACTCACATTCAGAAGTCAATGGACTGCAGTGGGTTTGGGATGAAGCTGGCCTAATCTGTTGTAGAAAGTGACTATATTGCGTGTTTGGTGATTCTACACAATTAGTGTAGCTGAAGTTGTGTATCTTAATTTGACTTTGTCCCGTAGTGTAGACATATCCTTACTACTATTGCAAGAAAATGCAAATAGATTATTTTCAAACAAAAGAGCAAATTTAAGTGAAATTGATTACATTCAAATTCTAGTGAAATCAAATTAACAAATCCTCTTCTGCACTACTTCCCTCATTGGGCTATTGACAAATTCTAGTTTCATCATATTCATGGTACTTGTGACCACAGAAAAAACCTCTAGGAAGCAGAGCTCATTGGAAAACTCAATTACTCTCTGTTTAAAAAGAAAAAAAATTGAGAGAAAATGTTCAAACTTGAAAGTGTAGGGTTGTGCAGGACATTTCAAAAACTAAATGAAACATTTAGTTTAGTTTCATTTCAAAACATTTAGAAATAGTTTAATTTTGCTTCTACTTAACATTATTTCACTTGTTGTTTGGGGGGGGGTTAATTGAAAGTTTTTTGGCTTTTCATTTTGGTTATGAGATTTTTCAGGGTTATTTCATCTTTTGCCCCATCTTGGGAGAAAATGATAAAGTGAACTTGGAAAATTACCTTTAAAATGTTTTCCAACTGGAAAAAGAAGGGGGGGGGGAGAGAACAACTACATTGAAACGGAAACCCAAAATGTTTTAGTTTCCAATGGCAGTTTGAAATAAACTTTTCAGTCTTCCAGTTGGGAAAACCTAAAAGTTTCATTTTTAAAAATTGATATTTTTCCATGGAATATTGTGATTTTAATTAAAACCATATTCTCCTACTGTAAATTTTTTAGTTGAAAAATTTTAACCAACTCTAGAACTCAGACTCCTCAGTTTATGGGCCATAGTGCTGTTTGAAAGACAATGCTAATTACATGGAAAGTAACAGCTGCATAGATTGGGATCAAAATGAAGTTCATTCTAGTTTTAGATGTACTAAAGATTGCAGAAATATTCGCTGGAATTAAAATGAAGGACACTGCCACTATCACCAATTATGTCCGGAATAATCTTTGAAAGGGTGGCCACTGTCCTATTTCAGCTTGGGGAGGCAGAGGCAGAATGAGGAGACTGTGGGAGCGAGAAAATGAAAATTTGGACTAGGAAAGGCAGAGAAGAGACACTTAGGGGGAAGGGGGGAAAAAGGAGGCAGAGAGAAAGATTAAGGAGAAGGAAGGTGAGAGTGAAACAATTATTGGCGTGCTCTAATGCAGTGTTTCTCAACCAGCGGTACGAGTACCCTTAGGGATACTCAAGAGAAGTCTGGGGGGTACATCAACACAACTGAAATTTGGAGAAAACTGAATTTTTGTTTTAAGTTTTACAGTACTTTATTATTTTTGTACCTTTTACATCCAAAAATTTCATCACCCGCCCGAGTACAATTAAGTTGTTTAAACAAATATGTTGCAATGGTAGAAAAAAAATTGTGTCTGCAAACTGTAGGTACTGGGGGTACTTACATTTTTTTTAAAAAGGGGTAATTTATAAAAAAATGGTTGAGAAACACTTCTCTAGGAGAGTGAAGGACTAAATGAACAGAAAAGAGAAACTAGAAAAAGGAAGAGAGATTGCGAGAAATGAAGGGATTTTGATGAGAAAGGGAGCTCAGAAGGAAGTTTTTGTGGAAAAGAAGAGTGGTGCTTAGGACAGCGCAAAAAGAGTGGGGGGGGAGTAAAATGGTTGGGAGCTCAGGTGGAAAACTCTCGGGTACAGACAGAGTGAGGAATTAGGTAGCCTGGGGGGGGGGGGGAAGAGGGGAGAGAGATAAAGGAGATATGGAAAAGAACAGTGAGAGTGTTTTGGGGGGAGGGGAAAAGTGAGGTGGTAGAAGTGAAAGGAAGAAACATGGAGGAAAATACAGAGATTCGTGGGGGTCAGAAGAGAGCTTCTTGTAAACTGTGAGAGTAACCATCTCACAGAATTCTACAGAATTATTCCCTTAAACTAGATATGTTTTCAAGGGTCTTCCTGACTCAGGGCTAAGAGAGGCAAAATTCGGGGTCACACAGGTTACAATGATGTGTTACACTCCATTGCGTGGCAAAGTTTCCTTTTGCAGGGCTGTTCACCTAAACTCCCAGCTACTCATCACGAGAAAAGTAATGCTGAAACTCAGAGCCAGACAGCAGTAGTTACATAGTGCCCTGTGATAGGGATATGCATGGCACTGGCCAGCAGGAGAAAGGGAACTGTATCACTGCACTGCTGTTAGAATCGTGCAGCAATGCACTTCCTTTTCTATCAGGCTGCCTCTACAGGCTCTCACACAGGAGGAGGCAAGATCTTGCTTTCTCTCGGTCCTAGTATTTTTTGCTCAAGGGGCTGCTAGCAGGAAACAGTCTCTGGTTATGAATACACTATGCCAGAATTTAAATAATGGCTTTTTAAAAAAAAAATTCTCAAGAGTTCAGTCAATGGACATATAAAACAGAGTATACATACTGCAGCAAGCACAGTCCTCAGACTCGGGTACCTGCTATAAGTCAGAATGCCCAACTTGGCCTCTGGAAACTCAAGTGGCACTTAGAGGCCTTAAAACAGTTAGCTGGGCAGCTAAGAGCACACCAAGTAGCCACATGGCTGCACTGTTAGTTGAACAATTTGTATTTGTGTTCCAACATAGAGTCAGTAGATCAAAAATAGAAGTGTTGTGTAGGTTGGGGTCAGTAACAAGTCAGTAAATGATGTAATACAGATGCCACTTACATGCTAATGATCTGAGTGGGGGTTGGCAAGAAAAGCAGGAGCATCTCTCCTCTTCACACTAGTATATTAACTTAAAACTTGCCCCTTTTTTGGCCCTTCAGCATATAAGTGATAACTTAAATTCCCTTGTCAATTGTAACTCAGATCACTTTGACCCTATTTCTTTTCTATAGACTGTATTTTGGTCTTCTCTCCCCAAGTCCCAGCAGCCTAAGGGCAATTGTGTTTCAGTCCATGTCGCTATTCAACTTTCCTCAACTTGTGACTCCTCTTTCCTACTTATTGATTGGAGAGGAAGAGGTGTGAGTAGATGTGTTATCTAGAGAGTACTTCTTTAAGAGAGCAGCCCAAATATAAAGGTACACAGATCATGCTCCAGGACAGTTGTGAAATTCCCACTACTTAAATGCAATCCCATTACAAATTTTGAATTCTCTAGAAGTGCAGTAGTTTAGACTCCAGGTCTTGCTATTGCTATGACTCATTCACATTTGTACATGACTACAACCAGAGCTGTCATTAAGTTTTAGAACTACTATTCCAGCATTGCCACTTGACTTTTACTAGCTATATTCTGGATTTAATTTCCACCAGTTATGTAATCGGCTACAGCAGTGACTGTATTCACAGCTGTGCAGCTGTTGGTAGAACTAAGTTTGTTACCAGACGGGCAAAGCAGACTTTACCAGGAAAGTTCATTTCCTTTTGAGTCACTTTTGCTTGTTCACTGTTCCTTCACTACTGTAAACTTGAAAGTTACATTTCTACCTGTGATTCATTAACTCCATTATATAGTCTAGTCGTCTATTGAGAATCTCACTAGTCATGTAGTTTTCCTGGACAAAACTAAGTGTATCTACCCCACAAGCCACCTGGACATTTTATAGTCCATTTGTTTTCTTTTCAACTCTGACAAACTCTTGAGTGCCCCAACTGCATGCACATTCTGCAACATTGCACAGTCAGGTTTCAGTGAGAATAGTTTGTTTCTCCGTAAGGTGGTCAAAGAGTGTGACCACTACAGTTGTAAGCAAACATCAGTTAAGTAAGTTACTATGGCAGCAGGAAATGTTTGTCAATTTTTGGAATGCTTGTCTAGCCACAGCAGGAAGTGCTTCTGCACAATTGTTACTATTTAAAACTACACTTCGATTGGCAGAGTGGGAAAGAAAAAGTTGTCGGTACATACATGCAGACTTGGTTGGAGCTTTTCAGCAAAACTTTTCACTAGAAAATGATGATTTGTTCAAAGACTATTGGCAGAAAAAGTTTGGTTTTAACACAATTCCCATTTAAAGATGCTTTTTAAAATGTTTTGAAATTATCAGACCAAGTTTTCATTTGTTTGACTTTAAGTTATTTTTAACTATAAATTACATATCTATCTCAACAAGACTAAAATCAACACAAGGTTTGAAAATTATGGAAAAGAAATTTCATTCCCAACAATTTGAGGTTTCCCCACTTTTCATTCCAATGCTTAAAATACTTGCAGGATAGGAAAATTTTCTCACCAGCTTTAGACACACAGTGATCTACATTCTGAAATACACTAATCATAGCAGTCCAGTAGAATTATTTTTACTGGGACCCAGAAGGGACAAGTTGTACAACTCACTCTGCCAGTGAACAAGGAGGCAGCTCATCTAACGAAAACATGCCTTACTTGACCATGCAACCACGTTCAAACTCATCACACCAGTACAGTGAGTTCCATTATCTTCCCATCCTTTTCCTAGATTGAGTTTAATATCCTAAGTTATCTGAGGTGTGGACTATCATTTAAAATATGTTTATACAATGCCTAGCACAACAGAGTATCCTTGGTTATGGCCTAAGGTGCTACTACAACAATAGAAATGTTAAATAATACTTGCAGTCCTCATTTACAATATGCTGCACAGAGTAGAATCAAACTATTGCAAAGGCTGCTACCCATCAATTACCTTGCAAACAGTGCAAATCAGTGTTTATAGACCAGTGCATGAAAAGGCTCTCAAATGAAGGTACAGAGTACTTTCAAGATTCATAGTACCTGGATGGCCCTAAAAATCCAATTGCAAAAAAAAAGTACACAAAAAAATCAACCTACAAATATAAAGCATATCCTATTTGCAAAGGCTATAGAACAGATTTCCAAAGGGTAGAGAAAGGGATGCTATCAAGTCACTCAGTTAAAACTAATCTAGACAAAGCACTTGGAAATAGTGTTTGATCTCACACTGGCAGGAGGGATGGATTAGATAACTTGGTGGGTCCATTCAATCTCTGTTTCCTGTGATTCTGTGTTGTATCTGATTTCCCATTTCTCTGGACCCTTTAATCTTTTGTTAAAGGTCAGAGACAGTGGGGTTTGAACAATAGTGAGTTTGACCTTATGCCATTGTAAATGAGAAGTTACTCAGCTGAAGTCAGTGGACTGACAAAACTAATGCAAAATCAGAAATGGGTTCACGGTCTTAATCCAGACCAACTGTAAATTAGCTTTTATAATCTGCTTGTGCATTAACAAATTATTTTTTAAAAGTGCAAGGCTGAGCTCCCAGGAGCTTTAGTATTTTTATTCCAATAGCAGAACCACTGATGGTGGGGGGCAAAGTGAGCAGTTGTCCCATGGCCCAAGTCCCAGGCCCTTTAAATCACCATTGGAGCCCCACATATTATAATCCAGGTGGTACTGAGGGTTGGCTGGCTATAGTCCTGCCTCTTCTGTCTGAGGTTCTGCCCCTTTTGGGACCCCAGAGTAGGATCCCCCCCCGCATTGCCCATGGCTCAGCAAAATCTGTCGCCAGCCCTGTCCAATGAGAGCAATAAGCTTCAATCTGTCCTCCAAGATGCTGGTTCACTATTGAGTAAGTAAGCATTAAAACTGCCTTGTACATTTAAAATGAGAATTTAACTAGTTTAAAAAGGAATGATTTTTTTAATCATTTTTGCTGCATAAAGCTTGAATAATGATGGCCAAATGATCTCTCTTCAGAGGCAGACCCGCACTGGGGAGATGCAAGGGGTGTACGAAGAGAAAAAGACCCTAGTCCTGAGTTGCTGGGAGTCCTGAGATGCAAAACATGTAAACCTGGCTTAAAATCAGTAACTGGAGACCCTCCCTGTGTAGGGGAATTCTTAGAGACCACAGAGCTGCAACAGCAGCTCAGTGCCACAGCTGTCATGGTCAAGAAAGGAGCCGTGGCTGAGGCAACCTGAAAAGTTGGATCCCTGGCTGCTACAATGGGCTCTCAGAGACCAACATGTCACAGGGTCAGGTGAAAACAATGGCTGTTCCTTCCCTTGGCTGGCTGTATCACTGAGGGGCCTGAATTGCCCCCAACATAGCTTCAGTTAAACCCCATCCTGCCCAGGCACATTGTGAAATTTGTAGACACCTCTCCCCCCTTCAGTCCACAGCCAGACACCCCTTAATGTGTATGTGATACACAAGTGCAATCCACAAGGAAAGTACACAATTTTGTATGTTAACTGGACAATAAGTTATGCATAATGAAATGGTTGCATTTCTGAAAATCAGGTCACTTATTCTCTAGGGGTATGTCTAGATTACATGCCTCTGCCAACAGAGGCATGTAAAATAGGCTACCCGACATAGTCAATGAAGCCAGGATTTAAATATCCCCGGCTTCATTAAAATAAAAATGGCCACCGCGCTGTGCCGGCTCAGCTGATCGTCGGCACAGTGCGCGAGCAAGACGCGATCGGTCGACAAGGGAAGTTTTGCCCATCGCTCCTGTAAACCTCGCCCACGAGGCATATGGGAGCGCCCAAGGCTTCCTTGTCGACTGATCCGCCTTGACTCGCGCTGTGCCGACGATCAGCTGAGCCGCACAGCGTGGCGCCATTTTATTTTAATGAAGCCGGGGATATTTAAATGCCGGCTTGATTGACTATGTCAGGTAGCCTATTTTACATGCCTCTGTCGGCAGAGGCATGTAATCTAGACATACCCTAGCAGGGCCGGCCCGAGCCATTCATGCGCCCCGGACCTCGGGAGCGCGGCGCCACCCCCGGAAGTGCAGCGCATACACGGCCCCGCCCCCGGGCGCACAGCGCCCCCAGGCCCCAGCTCATGCGTGGCCCCGCCCGCCCCGGTCCGGCCGCCCTGCGCGGCGCCTCCTACAATGGGCCGCCCTGGGCAGTAGCCCAGTCAGCCCGTAGCTTGGGCCGGCTCTGTACCCTAGGTGCTAAATATGGACCCATTTTTTAAAGTCTTGGCCTACACATTTCAAAATATGCACTGGCAAATTCATTTAATACTAGGGCTGTCAAGTGATTAAAAAATTAATTGCAATTAATCACGCTGTTAAACAATAATAAGAATACTATCTATTTAAATATTTGTGGATGTTTTCTACATCTTACATCAAATATATTGATTTCAATTACAACACTGAATACAAAGTGTATAGTGCTGATCCCGGGCTCCGCATTACACTGCCCCTTTGAAACACCATGGCAGAATTTCAAAGGGGCAGCGCTGCACAGAGCCTGGGGTCAGCTGTGCAGCACTGCCCCTTTGAAACACCACTGGGGTGTTTCAAAGGGGCAGCGCTGCACACGTAAAATGCCTGCGATTAACACGCATTAATTTTTTTAACGCATTGATTCTGCCCTGTGTTAATCGCAGGCATTAACGTGTGTTAATTGACAGCTCTATTTAAAACCTCTCATGCTCTGGGACTGGAGAGTGAAGAAACTGATCTTTAGAATCATCTTGCGAAAATATTTTTAAAAGATTGAATGCAGAATTAACTGTGAAATTGCTTTCAGGAATACATCACTTTTTCATTTGCATTCTTATCTAGTAGAATAACATGCTTTTTCTGTCTGTGCCAGCAAACCTTACACCTCAGCCTATTGTAGGAAATGTAGCAAATCACAGATGTACCAAAGACTATTTGAGCTGGGCACAGAACTCTCTTCAGAACATTCTTCTCCATTTTGTAAGTGAATTAACAAAATGGTGAACTCTCCTTCCTTTTGCAATAGTACAACTTTAGTTATACTTATGATAGCCACAGATATACTGGACACAACGCTGAAGCTACATAATATAGATTGTCAATTCCTCTGAAGCAATCATTTCGTAAATATGTAATCCTTAGTGATTGAACCAGTTAATTTACATAGTGCTGATGAATAATGCACTCACACTTAGAAAACCTTTCTAGGGGGTTTGTCTAACACAGGGGTGGGCAATAATTTTGGAATGGGGGGCCACTTCATAAATTTCAGAAGTGGCTGCAGGCTGACCCAGAAGGGGCAGGGCTTCGGGTGAAAGGTGGAAACTGAGGTTCAGGGCTTCCCCATAAACCAGATTTACTTTTCTGAGGTTCTTGAGTTAGTGGATTTTATGGACCTCCTTAGGCTCTGGGGTAGAGACAAAAATGAGGGGTACAGTGTGTGAGACTGGGCTGCCAGCAGGTGGAATAGGGATGGAGTGCAAGATCTGGGAGGGAGCTGGGGTGCAGAAGCAGGCTGTGAGTAGGGTGTCTGGCCAGGTGGAGGGAGCAGGAACAAGAGAGGGTGCAAGAAAAAGGGAGGGTGTTGGAGCAAGCTAAGGATGCTGGGTCTTGGGGGAGAGGGAAGTAAGGGGATTGGGGTGGGGATGGAGGGTCTGGGCATGAGGAGAAACCTTACCCAGCTTCATACCCCCTTGCAGCAATGGCTGCAGCCACGCTGTCCCGGCCACCCCAAAGGGAGGCCCTGCTGCCGTGGCCACGCAGTCCAAGGCTGGCCCCGAAGCACCACGGTCACAGCCACCCCGGAGACCAGAGGTGCCGCTGCCACAGCCCAGGGCTGGCCACAGAGGCACCGCTACCACAACCCTGGAGGCACTGTGGTAGGGGTGCCACCAGACTCCAGGACTGGCCCCAGGCTGTGTGGCCGCGATAGCGGTGCCTCCGGGTCGGGCCCTGTTGAGGAGCCTCAGCCCCAGCACTGTCTCCTCTCCAGTGGATGTGTAGGGGGTGGAGGGGCAGGGCTGAGCTCCTCTCTCCCCCGCCTCCCGTGCACACTTTGTATGAACAGATTCTGCCTGACCTTGTGTGGGCTATGGAAGTATAGCATGGCATGGGAAGAACATAGAGGGCTGTCTTCCCCCCACTTTGTGGGGCCTTCACATATGGGCCAGTGTCATGTCTTTTGCTCTATACAAGAGACAAGTAATACAAATGCAGGGTGGAAGGCAGCTTTGGTGAAAGTGACCATGAAATCATAGAGTTCATGATTCTAAGGAATGGTAAAAGGGAGAACAGCAAAATAGAGACAATGGATTTCAGGAAGGCAGATTTTAGTAAACTCAGAGAGCAGGTAGGTAAGGTCCCATGGGAAGCAACCCTAAAAGGAAAAACAACTAAAGAGAGTTGGCAGTTTTTTAAAGGGACATTATTAAAGGCCCAAAAGCAAACCATTCTGCTGTGTAGAAAAGATAGAAAGTATGGCAAGATCAACCGGGAGATCTTATATGATATAAAAAAAAAAAGGAGTCATATAAAAAGTGGAAACTAGTTCAAATTACAAAGATGAATATAAGCAAACAACGCAAGTATGCAGAGGCAAGATCAGAAAGGCAAAGGCACAAACGAGCTTAATCTAGCTAGGGGCGTAAAGGGTAACAAGAAGATGTTCTAGAAGTATATTAGGAGCAAAAGGAAGACCAAGTACAGAGTAGACCCATTGCTCAGTGAAGAGGGAGAAACAATAACAGGAAACTTGGAAATGGCAGAGGTAGTTAATGACTTCTTTGTTTCAGTTTTCATCAAGAAGATGGATGGTGACGGAATATCTAACATAGTGAATGCTAGGGGAAATGGGATAAGATTAGAAGTTAAAATAAAAAAAGAACAAGTTAAAAATTACTTAGAAAAGTTAGATGTCTTCAAGTCACCAGGGCCTCATGAAATGCATCCTAGAATACTCAAGGAGCTGATAGAGTAGGTATTTGAGACTTTAGCTATCATCTTTGAAAAATCATGGAAGTCAGGAGAGATTCCAGAAGACTGGAAAAGGGCAGATATAGTGCCCATCTATAAAGGGAAATAAGAACAACCCAGGAAACTACAGACCAGTCAGTTTAACTTCTGTGCCTGGGAAGATAATGGAGCAAGTAATTAAGGAATCTATCTGGAAATATCTGAAAGATAAGGTGATCGGTAACAGCCAGCATGGATTTGTAAAGGACAAATCATGTCAAATCAATCTGATAGCTTTCTTTTGTAGGATATCAAGCCTTGTGGATAAGGGAGAAGTGGTGGACGTGGTATACCTAGACTTTAGCAAGGCATCTGATACTGCCTCGCATGACCTTATCAATAAACTAGGGAAATGCAACCTAGATGGGGCTACTATAAAGTGGGTGCATAACTAGCCAGATAACTGTTCTCAGAGAGTAGCTATTAATGATTAACAGTCATGTTGGAAGGGCATAACAAGTGGGGTTCCACAGGAGTCTGTTTCAGGACTAGTTCTGTTCAATATCTGCATCAACGATGGCATAGAAAGTATGATTATTAAGTGTGCAGATGATACCAAGCTGGGAGGTGTTGCAAGTGCTTTGGAGGATAGGGTCAAAATTCAAAATGATCTGGACAAACAAGAGAAATGGTCTGAGGTAAACAGGATGAAGTTTAATAAGGATCAGAGCCGGTCTTAGGGGTGGACAAGCCGCCATTTTCAAGGGGCTGCCGACAGAGCTGATCTTAGCAGTGGGCCACGACTGCATTTCGGCCTGATCTCCTGAATCCTCCCCCCACCCCCACCCCAGGTTTCCCTGGTGGTTACTCCCCAACCCCTCCCCCCCTTTTTTTTTTTGCTTGACAAATTTTCCCCGGCTTTTTTTTTTTCTTGACCAATTGGCCCGGGGCCGCCAATTGGGGACCGACCCTGATAAGGACAAATGCAAAGTACTCCACTTGAGATGGAACAATCAATCCGTTTCACACATACAGCTTAGGAAATGATTGTCTGGGGAGTACTGGGGAGTACTGGGAGTAGGGGTCATAGTGGACAAGTTAAACATGATTCAACAATGTGGCACTATTGCAAAAAAAGCAAACATGATTCTGTGAGGCATTAATAGGAGTGTTGTGAGCAAGACATGAGAAGTCGTTCTTCTGCTCTACTCTGTGCTGATTAGGCCTCAGTTGGAGTATTGTGTCCAATTTTGGGCACCACATTTCAAGAAAGATATGGAAAAATTGGAGAAGGTCCAGAGGAGAGCAACAAAAATGATTAAAGGTCTAGAAAACATGAGCTATGAGGGAAGACTGAAAGAATTGGGCTTGTTTAGTTTAGAAAAGAGAAGACTGAGAGGGAACATGATAGTGGTTTTCCGAATCTAAAAGGATGTTACAAGGAGGAGGGAGAAAAATTGTTCTCCTTGGCCTCTGAGGATAGGACAAGAATCAATGGGCTTAAACTGCAGCAAGGGAGGATTAGGTTGGACATTAGGAAAAACTCTAACTGTCAGGGTGGTTAAACACTGGAATAAGTTGCCTAGGGAGGCTGTGCACTCTCCATCACTAGAGATATTTAAGAGCAGGTTAGACAGACACCTGTCAGGGATGATCTACATAGTGCTTGGTCCTGCCGTGAGGGCAGGAACTGGACTCAATGACCTCTCGAGGTCCCTTCCAGTTCTATGATTCTATAATGGGTGACTTTGCAAATGTAAGCTGGCTTTGCTATAAAAATATATATGTCTTTACTTGCAAATTGTGCAAGTTTGATCTGGGATTAGGGAGAAACAAAAACCACATAGTGCTGTTTTTACACCAATACTTCACAAAGTATAACTGAACTAAGCGGAGGAGACAAGTTACTGTACATGCACAAAAGGACATTTTTGAAGCCCAGCCACAAACTGGCTTTTTACCAGATCACTTAAGGGCGCAATTCAATATTTTTTCATTTATCATCCTTTGTCCTTCAGTACTTTTTAGTTCAAATGACAATGTTTATATTAAAGACACTTTGAACTAGTTTTCAGTGTATTACCAAAATCCAAGGATATCACTTCTGACCCTCAGCAGGTGCTTGGACTGTTTTGCCTTTGCCCACTAATTATGTAATTCAACCAAAAACAAGCATATCATATTTGCTTGGCAAAATGTAATTTATGAATCCATGTCTATTGCACATGCTTGTTATACTCTAGAAATTGAGGAATTTTCCCCCCTTCTTTGAACTGGTCATATTTTTTAGTGATGGATGGTATACTTGTAGGTCAGATAACTTAGGTGGATAACTTTTCACAGAAGTAGAGAGCGCCATTGGTTTAAGAAAACCAAGCTGACAAGGAAATAAGAAGCATAAAGTTTGCTGATAGTAGTGACAAGGGTTTCAAACACATCTCACTGATTCTTGTGTATTTTGAGGATGTGCAGGGGGGTGGGAAGGTGGTCACAACCCAGTTCCTGTGCCTAGAAGGGACAATGGCAAGACAGTGACTGAATGAAAACTGCAAAGGGAATGGCACTATAGTGGTCTTTCCTCGTGCTATGACTTCTCACTCTCCCCATTGGATTTTCTTTTCTACATCCCAGCAGGATTTTCCCCCTAGGGGGATCTTCCCCCTGTGTCTTCAATGCCAATACTAATTGTATTACTGTAACAGATAGAGCCCCTCCCACTGAGATTGGCATCTCATGGTGCCAAGTGTTGTACTGGTACAGTTTCTGCCCCAAAGAGCAAGTCTAATGAGACAAGACAAAGGAGATGAAGAAGAGGGAAACTGAGACACAAAGAAGGAACATGATTTGCCTAATCTCACACTGCAGATAAGTGATAGAGCCAAGAGAAGGACTCAAGGTTTCTAACCAGAGGGCTCTATCAACTAGACCATGCTACCTCTTAGTTCCATTAGTGTCAACAGGACTACACATGTGCATAAAGTTACTGTTTATGCATTGGAAAGACTAGGGCCTATGTCAAGAGTAGCAACAGAACCCAGTTTGTTCTTCATTCTCACCCATTTGCTCTAGCCTCTTGACTATAACTCAGGACTAACAGACATGAGCACAAAGATGAAACTAGAACCCTTGCTACCTAATCTTAGCATTCAAATCTTTGCCTAGATTTTGGGCAATGAAATATAATTAAGCCCAGGGTCTCAAATTCCTGGGCCATCCACAGGAAGAGTGATTGTACAGTCCTGCCCAGGACTCCTGGCAGGCTAGGGGGTGGGGAGCTGCCCGTTACTGGCCTCCCAGTCCTACTCCTTCCTACCAACACCCTGCCCTCTCTCCCCCATAGCATTACATCCCCTGAGGATGCTGCTTCGGGGGTCACTGGGGGAGGGCCTGGTGCTGCATGACAGCAGTGGTGGTGTCCCCTCCACATTCCCCATGGCAGCAGGAGCCATGGGGAAATGGAGTGAGTGCAGTACTCAGTGTGCTCTGCTGCCCCTGTGTCTCCTACCATTGTGGTGAGTGGGAGGAGGGGCACGACCACTGCTGCCACATGGTTCCAACCCCCCTTCCCTCCCCAGTGATCCTCAAAGTCACATCCTTGGGGGAATGGGGTGCCATGGGTGGGAGGGGGTACTGGTGTGGGAAGAGGTGGAGTTTGGGAGCAGCGATGCCCCCCTTCCAGCCCTCCAGGAGTCCTGGGCCGGACTGCACAACCATTGCAACTGGGGATGGCCTACAGGCTGAGAGTCTGAGACCCCGATTAAGATAGAAAATTTACATATGTCTATAAGAAAGTGCAGATGGGTAGAGACCAGAATGTATTATCACTCATTATCTACAGTAAGATCTCTTCCCTGTGCCTAAGAAGAATGTGTCTATTACATCAGTAGTCTTTGGCAGGACCTTGATGGTTAATAGGACATGACCTGAATTTATTTCTTGTGCAACAAATAAATACTAAAAAACCAAAATAAACTGGCTGACTTTCAAACTATTTCTTGGAAAGTGTTTAAGTATTTTCCAAAAGGCAACAATAATTTAGGAAGTTGTCCAGCTTGGCATGTTAACAAGACAGACATGCCAGAAGTCCAGTCCTATTTGCCAGTGTCAGACTCGAGAGCGTAAGTGACCATGTGCAAGATGTGATTCTTTAAATCAGAGATTAGTATTAGTCATTTTCTCTTATGAGAAAACAATGCAGCAGGCAAGCTAAATGCTTTCCAGCTAAGTACACTGAAAGCTCCTTGGCAAGCAAGTATTTGGTTGCTTTTTATGCCATAAGTGAACATCTTATTTATGGTGGATGGTTTTTCAGTGACAATTCAGTTTTATTACTTAGTTGAGGGGACTGGCCTAGATGACTGCTTGACATCCCAAGCTACATCCCATTCTACACTTCTATGATTCAAAGACAATAAGGGGGTACGCCTACACTGCATGCCTATTTCCAAATAAGCTATTCCAGAATAGTTATGCTAAAATAGCACGTCTGCATTAGGGAAGCCTACCTCAGACTAATTTTGAGGCTTTCCTGCAATGTAGACATGCTATTTCGAAATAGCACGTCTACATTGCAGGGAAGCCTCAAAATTAGTCCGAGGTAGCATGTCTACATTAGGGGAAGCCTATCTCAATTTAGAGCCCTAGGAGGCACTGGGGAGAAATAACTTAGCCCCTCACCAGGGCCATTTCGAAATAGCAGCAGTGGAGCATTTACACACTCCTTATTTTGAAATAGCTATTTTGGAGTAGGCATTATTTCTTGTAGAATGAGGTTTACAGATTTTGGAATAAGTCATCCATTATTTCAAAATTATTTCAAAATAATGGAATGGCTGTGTAGACACTCGCATTGTTATTTCAAAATAACGCTAGTTATCTCGAAATAACAGTACAGTGTAGACGCATCCTAAGAGTTCAAGTGACAGCAAACTAGAGGTGAAGGGAATCTACAGGTTTCAGCTAACTGTGCTAGCATGATTGTTCCACGAGCTTTTGACATTCCCAAGTAAGTTTTCATGTTAGCTTACGGATCTAATACATGACCAGCACGAATCCATCCACTGTGCACAAGACAATCATTTGCCAGAAACAGTGCTGGTCTGGGTCTTGATAAAGCTAGCTAGCCTCAGAAGGCCACATAAGTACATCTGATGCTCAGGCGCAGATGACCATTTTGCGGGGCCCAGGGCAGCACAATTTTGCGGGGCCCCCCTTTGCCACGGCGCATGTGCGGGGCTTTTTGAAGCACGGGGCCCCGGGGCAGCCGCCCCGCTTGCCCTGCCCTATATCCGCCCCTGCTGATGCTTGTGGTATCTTGACACTTCTGATTCCAGTGCTGCTGAAAGCACTATATGCAGAAAAACATGAAAATGTCTTACAGGATCCCTTTGAACCTGCAAAATTGGCAAAAGCACAGTTGAGGAGATGGCAAGTGTTCAACTCAGTTCTTATTTTGTGGCATGTTTACCATATGGTCTGCACTTGAAATCTGTAATGTACATTAACTTTAGAGTCCATAGAGTATGCTTTGTATAGCGTGCTACAACAGTGTCTTTTGAGACTGCTATCTTCTCTTCTGATTCCCTTTGCCATACAATTTAGATGTAGTGATTATCATTCCCAATGAGGCACTTACTGATATAAATTCCTTGCATACTAATCTGACTATAGGTTTTTCTTTGTTAAGAGAAGATCTTTGGAAGGAAGTCAAACAAAACAATTTGTAGCAATAAACACTCGTCAGCAATATTTTCCTTTAAAAACTGTTTCTATGGTCAATATGATATTTTATTACATTTCTCATCAGCTAAGCAAATGTGTTTACAGCTATACAAACTGCAAGTGCCACTTGACTCCATAAATGGAAATAACACCATTAAATGTTAGCCAGCAATATGTTGTGCCAACAGACAGTGCTATATACCTTGCAATAAGTAAACAGTTCACACTACCACTGAAAGAACCTAATAGAAGAGGGGGAGATTAAGGAGTTCACCACAGTCCTGCCCAATAGGTTAGATGTCTATATATCACTGTGACCAGAAAAAGAATTTTGAAAAATGTGGTCATTGTGACTCACAGATTTGAGCGTATTGAGCTATTTTTATATGAGACAGGAGAACATAAGAACATAAGAACGGCCGTAGCGGGTCAGACCAAAGGTCCATCTAGCCCAGTATCCTGTCTGCCGACAGTGGCCAGCACCAGGTGCCCCAGAGGGGGTGGACCGAAGACAATGATCAAGCGATTTGTCTCCTGCCATCCCTCTCCAGCCTCTGACAAACAGAGGCCAAGGACACCATTTTATCCCCTGGCTAATAGCCTTTTATGGACCTAACCTCCATGAAATTATCTAGCTTCTCTTTAAACTCTGTTATAGTACTAGCCTTCACAGCCTCCTCTGGCAAGGAGTTCCACATGCTGACTACACGCTGTGTGAAGAAGAACTTTCTTTTATTAGTTTTAAACCTGCTACCCATTAATTTCATTTGGTGTCCTCTAGTTCTTCTATTTAGGAACTAATAAATAACTTTTCTTTATCGGCCCTCTCCACACCACTCATGATTTTATACACCTCTATCATATCCCCCCTCAGTCTCCTCTTTTCTAAACTGAAAAGTCCCAGTCGCTTTAACCTCTCCTCATATGGGACCCGTTCCAAACCCCTAATCATTTTAGTTGCCCTTTTCTGAACCCTTTCCAAGGCCAAAATATCTTTTTGAGGTGAGGAGACCACATCTGTACACAGTATTCAAGATGTGGGCGTACCATAGTTTTATACAGGGACAGTAAGATATTCTGGGTCTTATTTTCTATCCCTTTCTTAATAATACCTAGCATCCTATTTGCCTTTTTGACCCGCCACTGCTGTATGGAAGTTTTCAGAGAACTGTCCACGATAACTCCAAGATCTCTTTCCTGATTTGTCGTAGCCAAATTAGCCCCCATCATACTGTATGTATAGTTGGGGTTATTTTTCCCAGTGTGCATTACTTTACACTTATCCACATTAAATTTCATTTGCCATTTTGTTGCCCAATCACTCAGTTTGGTGAGATCTTCTTGGAGTCCCTCACAGTCTGCTTCTGTCTTGACTATCCTAAACAGTTTGGTATCATCTCAAACTTTACCACCTCACTGCTTACCCCTTTCTCCAGATCATTTATGAATAAGTTGAACAGGATTGGTCCTAGGACTGACCCTTGGGGACACCACTAGTTACCCCTCTCCATTCTGAAAATTTACCATTTATTCCTACCCTTTGTTTCCTGTCTTTTAACCAGTTCTCAATCCAAGAAAGGACCTTCCCTCTTATCCCATGGCCATGTAATTTACACAAGAGCCTTTGGTGAGGACCTTGTCAAACGCTTTCTGGAAATCTAAGTATACTATATCTACTGGATCCCCCTTGTCCGCATGTTTGTTAACCCCTTCAAAGAACTCTAATAGATTAGTAAGACAGGATTTCCCTTTACAGAAACCATGTTGACTTTTGTCCAACAAATTATGTTCTTCTACATGCTTCACAATTTTATTCTTTACTATTGTTTGACTAATTTGCCCGGTACTGAAGTTAGACTTACCGGTCTGTAATTGCCGGATCGCCTCTAGAGCCCTTTTTAAATATTGGTGTCACGTTGGCTACCTTCCAGTCGTTAGGTACGGAAGCCGATTTAAGGGATAGGTTACAAACCACAGATAATAGTTCAGCAATTTCCCATTTGAGTTCTTTTAGAACCCTTGGATGAATGCCATCCGGTCCCGGAGATTTGTTAACATTAAGTTTTCTATTTGTTCCAAAACCTCCTCTAATGACACTTCAATCCGGGACAGTTCCTCAGATTCATTACCCACAAAGGACGGTGCAGATTTGGGAATCTCCCCAACGTCCTCAGCCGTGAAGACTGAAGCAAAGAAATCATTTAGTTTCTCCGCAATGGCTTTATCGTCCTTGATTGCGCCTTTTATAGTTCGATCGTCTAGGGGACCCACAGGTTTTTAGCAGGCTTCCTGCTTCTAATGTACTTAAAAACATTTTGTTATTTCTTTTGAGTTTTGGCTAGCTGTTCCTCAAAATCTTTTTGCTTTTCTTATTACATTTTTACACTTGATTTGACAGTGTTTATGTTCCTTTCTATTTATCTCACTAGGATCGGACTTCCACTTCTTAAAAGATACCTTTTTGTCCCTCACTGCTGCTTTTACATGGTGGTTAAGCCACGGTGACTCTTTTTTAGGTCTCTTGCTATGTTTTTTAATTTGGGGTATACATTTAAGTTGGGCCTCTATTATGGTGTCTTTAAAAAGTTTCCATGCAGCTTGCAGGGATTTGGCTCTAGTCACTGTGCCTTTTAATTTCTGTTTAACTAACCTCCTCATTTTTGTGTAATTCCCCTTTTTGAAATTAAATGCCAGGGTGCTGGACTGCTGAGGTGTTCTTCCCACCACAGGAATGTTGAATGTTATTATATTATGGTCACTATTCCCAAGCGGTCCTGCTTGGTTATTTCCTGGACCTGATCCTGCGCTCCACTCAGGACTAAATCGAGAATTGCCTCTCCTTGTGGGTTCCTGCACCAGCTGCTCCAAGAAACAGTCATTTAAGCCATTGAGAAATTTTATCTCCGCTTCTCTTCCTGAGGTGACATGTATCCAGTCAATATGGGGTAATTAAAATCCCCATTATTATAGAGTTCTTTGTTTTGGTAGCCTCTCTAATCTCCCTCAGCATTTACAATGTCAGTATCCCTGTCCTGGTCAGGTGGTCGGTAATATATCCCTACTGCTAATTTCTTATTTTTGGAGCATGGAATTACTATCCATAGCGATTCTATTGAACATGTTGATTCATTTAATATTTTTATTTCATTTGATTCTACATTATCTTTCACATACAGTGCCACTCCGCCACCCACCCGGCCTGCTCTATCCTTTCGATATATTTTATATCCCGGTATGATTGTGTCCCACAGATTTTCCTCATTCCACCAGGTTTCAGTGATGCCTATTATGTCAATCTCCTCATTTAATACTAGGTACTCTAGTTCACCCATCTTATTAGTCAGACTCCTAGCATTTGTGTAGAAGCACTTTAAAAATTTGCCACTGCTTATTTGTCTGCCCTTCCCTGATGCACTGGATTCCTTTGTATGCGGTTGTTTGTCTGCTCTGGCCCATGGTTTGCCCTCTCCCCTCCTCTCTTTCTGACTACAGCTTAGAGAATCTCTATCAATGGATTCTCCTCTAAGAGAAGTCTCCCTCCGATTTACGTGCATCTCCACACCAATCGGCTTTCCCCCATCTCTCAGTTTAAAAACTGCTCTACGGCCTTTTTAATGTTTAGTGCCAGCAGTCTGGTTCCACCCTGGTTTAGGTGGAGCCCATCTTTTTTAGAAATGTATAATACTGTACTTTAATTGACAATCTACACTTTATAGAGAACTGGCAAAAGAGGAAATCTCCGGACTGTAGAAGGTTGGGTAACACAGTCAAGTATTTAGAGTGGCCTCTGAAGTACTCCAAGTTTACAACACCCTAAAAACATAAATGCCAGTTGGGATTGGGGTTACCACTACCTGTTAGCTTTGTGTGTCCTCACTTTGGATGGCCAATATGACACTGAGGCCTGACTTTCTTTTTAAATTAGGTTGAAATCTAAAACTCTCATTTAACTGTTATCATGCCAAAATATCTCAAACTGAGGCAACCTGTGGAACTCCTTGCCAGAGGATGTTGTGATGACTAGGACTTTAATAGGGTTCAAAAAAAGAGAGCTAGATAAATTCAGAGATTAGGTCCATCAATGGCTATTAGTAAGGATGGGTAGGAATGGTGTCCTTAGCCTCTGTTTGTCTGGAAATGGATGACAAGAGAGGAATCACGTGATGAGTACTTGTTGTGTTCACTCCCTCTGGGGCATCTGGTATTGGCCACTGTCAGCAGACAGGATACTAGGCTGCACAGACCTTTGGTCTGACCCAGTATGTCCATTCTTATGTGCTAAGGAATGTCCTGTAAACCTCGATTTTTGAGGAATAAGGGATCTTGCGAAAGAGGGTTTTTTGCCCGACAAATGGCCCCATTGATAGGGGGCTTTTTATTGGCAAAATCTCTTCTGCAAAAAGAATTGGAAGATATGCAAATGTGAGCACGATTTGCATATCCTATTCCGCAAAAAAAGCAGTAGTGTAGCCGTAGCCTAGAAGAAATTTAGTACTCTGATACTTCACTTTTACTGGCATTTTCCCCCAGAAAAATCTCTCAGCCATGCTGCACATGGTTTTTAAAAACCTGTCTGAAGTTTGGCTTGCAGTTTGATTTTTCTACCATTACTCCTGCATAATTTGTCAGAAATAGACATTGCTCCTTCAAATGCCCCATAATTAAGACTGAACAGTAATATTGTTTTTATTAGTCCATAGTGTACAAACAGCTCACAATTGGTGTGCCAACATATCCTCTAGATCAGAGTCATTATAGATGTGTATTGGGCTATTTAAAATTAACAAAGGAGGTTGATCATGCTGAACACTAAGCAAATGAAATGTAAATTGAATACCATGTACACCAGTGCACAATAATGCTCATTGGAAGGAAAAATTTGAATGACTCACACATGGATGGCTTCTAAATGAATTATAACCAGCCAGGAAATGTCATACATTACACTGAGCTCACCAAAGTAAACTTTGGTTTAAGGTACAACGGAGGTCAAAAAGAGAAATAAGGTGTTAAAATTCTGTTAATTTCTCAATACCCAAATTCAGAGTTATAATTCCATTATAAATAGATGGTTTGCTCTCATCTTGATTATGTTCTGTGTGATATCCCATCTCAAAAGATGGATTGCCTTTCCCTGAACCATATCTATTTTTGCTATGAAATTGCTATACAATAGAAGGCTATTCTAGTCAATTTCCCCCTGTGGACATGAAAGGGAGATAGTGATACGGGTATACAAAACAATGAATGGTATGGAGAAGATCAGTCAGGTGCTCCTATTTACACTCTCTGAATGGAGAGGCAAGAGGGCATTCAATAAATTTAACAAAGCAGCCAGTTTGAAGTTGAGATGGAAATGCATTTAATCCAAAGCATAATTAACCTGTGGAGTACAACACAAAAAGGTATCACTGAAGCAAAGAGACTAGCCTGTGACAGGTTTGGTCACAGAGATTCCCTTGAGACTGCCACTTGATATGCTGAAATACCACTGAGCCCACCTATCTGCCCTTTGGGGCACCCCATCACCCTGTCCTGCTGAGCTAGACCCTCCAGTACTGACACACAGTTAGGGTGACATTCCATGAGTAATACAGACACTGAGATCAGCTCAGCTCTGGGAAGGCTCATTCAAAGGGAATTTTCATAGCATCCAAGTGCAGAACACCAATGGGACCAGAACCCCAGGTCTTACTCGATATAAAACTTTATACAGCTCACAAAACATAAGCTCGTAGAATGTACACTCTCTGTATCAAGGAAGGAGATATGCATAGCTGTTGTCCCCCCCCCCCCCCCCCCCGGGTAACTATTATTTACATTGGGTTTATTAATAAATAAGTGATTTTATTAAGTATAAAATATAGGATTTAAGGGGGTCACAAGAGATAGCAGACAGAACAAAGTAGGTTATTAAACAAAATCAAAACAAAACATGTCAGTGAAGCCTAATACATTAAGGGTACGTATACACAGCAGGGTTAAAGTCAGAATAAGTAACACAACTTCAGCTACGCAATTGACATAGCTGAAGTCAAAATAGTGCCAAAAGCCGAATTAAGCTATCTACACAGCAGGAAGTCAAAGGAAGAACACTGTTCCTTTGACTTCCCTTACCCCTAAATTCACAAGGGGTAACCAAGAGTCAGAGTAAGAAGTCCTCCAGCTCGACATTATTTCAAAATAAAGGCTTGTAGTGTAGACGCGCACTATGTTATTTTGGAATAATGTCAGTTATTCCAAAATAACGCTGCTGTGTATACGTACCCTAAGAAACTTGTTACATGCAATACCTTACCCTAACAGTAGTTCTAATTATCTTTTTTCACAGACTGGAAAGCCTCCCAGCCTGGGGCCAATCATTCCCCCTGTTGAATCTTAGATTTTTCCAGCAGTCATCTTGAGTGGTAAACCTGGGTGTAATCTGGCAGCAGTCCCTATTCCCACTTTTATACAGATTTTGCTAAATGTGGAACTCTTTTGTGTTCAATTTAAACTTTTGCACTTTCAGTGGAAAATACATCGTCCAAGAAGGGTCCCAGCATTAGGTGACAAACACATGTCCTTGTAGAGACTCTAAGCCCCTCCTACTAGCTGGTTCATTTACAGATCGTTTTCCTTATTAATGAACCATCAAATTTCTGAACTACCCTTAATAGCCCTCACTTAGCATGTCTAGTTTAGAAAAATAGGTTTATACTTAATATTTCTAACTTCAAATACAAGAATGATATATGCCCACAAACACAATATACACATTCAGCATTTATAACTTTTCAAATGATACCTTACAAGTAGTCTGAATGAGCATCTTCCAGTTTTGCATATTCACATAAAGAACATGAACTGCACCATCCCACAGTATTTACTTAAATGAGGCTGTAATCTGCTGTTTCTGTAACTAGGATAGAAATTCATAAGGGGTAACAACCTTCATGTTTTGACATGTCAATCACTACCCACTTTGAGTTATGAACAAATGTTTCCTACAGACGTTTTATTGCCTCATTGTCTTTTATAGAGGTCCTACATTTATAAAACAGTAATGCCGAGAAGCCCTAATCATGGATCATGACCCATTATGCTAGATATGGGTCTTCGATGCGCCTGATTTTGTCAACAACCAGTCTCAATGGATCATCACTGTGCTCTGGTATTGCAGTTCTCAATAGTTGTGCTCAAAGCAATTAAGCATTGGGCTAATTAAAGGGGAGATTACTCACTGTCAATCCTAGGGGATGATGAGGGAAGTGTTAGTTGCTTCATACTGATTGTGTGCCGACAGATGTAAGCTAATTCATACCGTGTGTCTTTCTGGTTCTCCATTGATTATCTATGGGTATGTCCACACTTCAATTAGACACCTGAGACTGCTGGCCCAAGCCAGCTGACTCAGACTCCTAAAGTGGATTATGGGATTATTTAGTTGTGCAGGGATTTGGTGCAGGGATTTGGACTGGATCTTGCAAGGGGGCGGGTCCTAGAGCCTGAACTGCAGCCCAAGTCCAACCCTCTACACCACAGTTAAACAGCCCCTTGGCCTAAGCCTTTCAAGCCTGAGTCAGCTAGCATGGGCATCTCACTGCAGACAGACATACTCTGAGGAGAAAGAGGATGACAGATGTATACCTTGACTTGGACGGGCCATCAACCTGACAGCTTTACCACATCCACTGTGTCAGGGAGCAGATTTTTAACCAAGCACAGACTGGAACCTACAGAACACAAAGATTTTTTTCGGTTGGTTTTTGCAATGCCTCTGGACTCAGCCAACTTTATCCCATTTAATTTTTTACTTGCTCTATTATACAAACCTTATATAATTTAATATGATTATCCTTCAACAGCAGCCAGAGTAAAACTGAGCCACTCCCCACACAAGGAACTCCAAGCTCAGACTTAGTGGAAAGAAGTGGAGCTAGTGCTGCTTCACTCTTCAAGCACTCTGTTAACTTGAAAAACCATTCTAACATGATTTGCAGTGAGACTGGAGCAAAGAATTATCCTAGAAACTAAAGGTATGTCTACACAGCAGCTAGGAGGTATAGTTCCCAGCTCAGGTTAACACGTGCATGCTAGCGCCAAAAACAGGAGTGTTGTGGTGTTGTTTTGGTGATAGGACTCTTCTCAGGTGGCAAGCTTGAACCATGGCTGCTATATTGCTGCTTTTAGGCATTAGTTCAAACAGATCTAGCACATTTATGTCCATCTGAGCAGGGAATTACATCTTCCAGCTGCTATATAGGCAGACCTTTAGGCTATATTTGACCATTTTTCTTAATTTGTTCCATTGTTGTAGCTTCCCAGCAATAGAAGCATTAATGTCGATATGCTGTGGGCAGTTCAACCACCATGTGGCATAGCCCTGCTCAGAGCAGTTCTGGGAAGTGGGCAAAAACACATGCAACAGTCTGCACTTTGTCTTCTCTAGCACTTCCACAAGTAGCTACCATTGCTAGAGCTTCCCTAGTGGTAGCTGTAGGAAATTTTAGGAGAAAATGTTAGTGTGGACAAAGCCTAGAAGCCAAGTATCAGGGACTTGATACAACATGATCAATTAAAGTCCTATAGCTTTTTTATTATACACTAGTTCCCAGTTTGAGATTTTGGAATTACAGATCTATTTGGTACTAATGCAAATAAAGAAAGATGTCTCATTAAGGTGTCTGCAGTGAAGGATGGTCTTGTGTTCTTAAATATTCTTGAAACCATGAACTTAAACACTGGTATTTCTAAACCTGACTCTGTAATTTGACCATTAGTCCCCAAACAGTAAAAATAACCAGACTAGATTTTTTTTCCTGACAGTTTTCCTGGTTGCAGTGTTTTATAGCAGCATTGGATCCAGGATATTAGAAAGACGGTGAGTGAGGCAGTATCTTTTATTAGACTAACTTCTGTTGGTGAAAGAAGCTTTCAAGCGACACAGAAGTTTGCTGGTAGCTATTTTGGTGCGGTGGATGCAACAAATTTATGCTTGTCATGAGCAGAATCCACACTGTAGCCATGTGGTCAGCTGGGAGTGGCTGAAGACAATTTATTCTTTGTGAAATATTCAATATTTTCAAAAGTCATTCCAAGTTCTCAGAGTTCTTGCCAAAGTTTCCCTAGAGGCTGTACTCAATAGCTAGGTACACAACTGCAAATAATTCTATACATAACTGATTTTACAGTTAAAAAACAATTAGTAGTCCTGTAGCACCTTCGAGACTAACAATATTATATTTAGCTTTCATAGGCAAAACCCACTTTTTCAGATGTTCGTTTGATGTGAGGAGATTGGAGCTCTGTAATATCCTATACCATAACATGAAGCCGTTCAATCTGCTTCTCCCAGAATTCTAACAAACAAAATTCAAAGCCTACCCAGTGACAAATGCATACAATAAAACACAAGGTAATAGCTGTATTAATTGCATCATTAGAACAAGCTATCATTGGCTAAGCAGTGACATTATTACCTACCAGCTTCAGAAGGTGGTAAACCCTTGTCATTAATCACATGCCTTTCAAAAAGTAAGTACCCTGCTTAATGCTTTCCATTGCTACTTTTGTATAACAGAGCCAATTTTGTTTGCGTGATTGAACAATTAATTGAATAGTATATTTAAAATTTTCACATACACTCACACTCACAATCAGTATGTACTAGACATTACTCACCATCAGTGTCTTCAAATACAGAAGACTTCAAGATAAGGTCAGAATAATTCTCTATGAGTTTGAGAGTCCGCTTTTATAGGCCATCACCATGAAGAACTTCTGAGCCTGGATAAGAAAACAACAACGTTATGCTGCTCCTGTTCTCAGCCCCTTCATTCTCTCCTTGGGGTTGATGACAATTATGCAATATAAGTTTAACAATAACTGTGTTAACACAGCAAGAAGGCAGTCAATTTATTTTGCTGGGTCCTGTTGCTCCACCAGAAAACAGCCTCTGGTTGTAGATTACCCAGCCTCGTCACGTAGCCAAGAATGCTACTAAAACTCAAAATAAAACCTTGTTCCACAGCTCCCTCCAGCACAACTTGCCATCTGATACTACTTTCCTTCCTTCTCCTTTGCAGGTAAGCAATTATTCCAAATCCACCCCCCCGCCAGCTTTATTTAGAAGTACCATACAGTACACCCCTCTGAGGGAGAAGTAAAAGATCCCTGTAAAATGATTCATGTCACAATGAATGCTAGAAAGTTGTTCCTTCCAGAAAAGGACCACACAACTAAATAGCTAATTAAGCTCCTACATAACATCAAAACATTAGTAATGTTTGTTTCTGACAGCTGTTCTGCATCATCTAAGCCAAGCTACGTGGGGGGAAGCAGCACTACATTTCAGATGACAGATTACTGTGAACCCTATAGCTCAGTGGTGAGTAACCTGCAGTCCATGAGCCGCATGCTGCCCGCTGGGGTTCCATCTGCAGCCTGCGAACCTTGTTTGTCCCCCTTTCCCTTGTGCCTCTTGCGCACTGGAGCTCTGCACTTCCTACTCCTCCCACTCCCTCCCAGCAGTTTCAGAGCACCATTAGTCTGCCAAGTTGTACTCCATCCCTATCTTTCCCCTCCTTTCCAGAGCTTGAATGCCATGAATCAGCTGTTTCTACGAGGGAGAAGGGAGGAGCAGAAGTGAGGGACTGCAGTTGCCCAGTGTGCAAGAGGCATGGGGGAAGGGGACAGAACTGGGGGTGTGTGAACCACAGGTGGAACCCCAGTGTGTCAGATTGCCCATCACTGTGGCCCACTGAGACAAAGGAGGGCCACTCATGCAGCCCACTCACTGGTTGGAGGTGGAGGTGGGTCACTGGGCCACTGGTTGGTTGCCTATCGCTGCTATAGCTTGATTGCAAGGCGCAAACAAGAAATAGCTTAGCAATGCAAGCTTACAACTACAGGCTAGGATTCTCAAAACTGGTGATCTGGAGTGCCTCAGATTTTGGGATATCCAACTTAACACACATTGAAGGGGCTTGTTTTTCAGTCTCTCATGCTGAGCACCTCAAAAACTGAAAATTACCAGTAGCTTCTTAAGTTGGGTCATAGAAATCAATCACAGAAACAAAACAAAACACAATTAACCTGTCAGTTATCTGCTTGTAACTCTGTGGGTATGTCTACACTGAAAAGTTAATTCGAAATAACAGCCGTTATTTCGAATTAACTTTAATAGCATCTATACATGCAAACCGCTACTTCAAAATTAATTCGAAATAGCGGCGTGCTTAATTCGAATTTGGTAAATCTCATTCTACAAGGAGTAATGCCAAATTCAAAATAGCTATTTCGAATTAAGTGCTGTGTAGACACTTAATTCGAAATAAGGGGCCTCCAGCCCTTCCCAGGGAGTCCTGGTGGCCACTCTGGGCACAACCAGGAAAACTCTTCTCCTCTCTCCCAGCCCCGGAGCCCTTAAAGGGGTAGACTCTGGCCCGACTGCACATGCCAGATCCAGGCCTGCCAGCAGTCTCTGCCCCAGACCCAGTGTCCCCACAATGAGCCGGGTAGCCAGCGCCAGCCAGCCGTCCCCCGCCCAGTCCCCCAGCACCCAGGAGCCAGCCAGGGGTTGTAGACACTGTGCTCCCTCCTGGACTAGTGAGGAGATTATGGACCTCATTGAGGTTTGGGGGCAGGCCCCCAATGTCCATGATCTCCGCACTAGACGGAGGAACGCGGCCATCTACAGCCGCATAGCTGCTACCATGGCCCAGAAAGGCCACAGGCGCACCCAGGAGCAGGTGCGCCTGAAAATTAAAGAGCTGTGGCAGGGGTACACCAGGGCCACTCGGGGCAGCTCCTCAGCAGGGGCAGACATCTGCCCCTACTTCGAGGCACTGGACTGCATCCTGGGGCGCGGGATGGTCCGAGCCACCCCGGGGGGCAGCGAGCCGGGACCAGAGGGCCCTGACTAGGGCACAGAGCAGGAGCCGCCACACCACCAGAACCCCCGAGCAGTCCCACCTGCAGAGTCAGCAGGGTCATCCGGGGAGGCCACGCCATGTAAGTGCCGTCACTGTCCCCTACCCGGGGGGGGGGAGGGGGGGCATGGGGCAGGGAAGGAGACCAGGGACCATGCACATGGGCCTTGCTTACCGCGGATCACACAGCAACCTGTGCACGGGTGAGCAAGTGCTATGCCACCCCTGGGCAGGTGGCTCCAGTTGCCTGTCATACAGGGGTCTTGGCCCGATCTCTTCACACATGCATGTGTGAAAAGACCTGACATGCTCCTGACCCCGGGGCGGGACACAGCAGGATGCCCTCCCTTCACAAGCCCCCTCTAACATCTCCCCCCCACCTCACCCACACTATACACAGCACAGGGGCATGGGTGCAGTTTCGGGGCAGCTCCCACTCCCGGGGATAGCCGGACATTCTTACCATGGCCTCTGTGCAAGCACAGCGGCTCTGACAGTGCAGGGCACGGTCATCCTCATCTCGCAGAGGGGGGCTGGGCTTCACCCACTGTGTCCCCAGGGAGAAACGACCACTTCTCTTCTTTCTCCACAGCTGCACCAGCTGCACGTGCAGGGCGCACCACCCCTCCTGGGACATCCTCCCGCCCGAGGGCTACACAGGACGACTGCAACACGGCAGGGGTACCGAGAGCAGCACCTGGGGGCCCTGCAAGCCCTGACCCGCATCATGAAGCAGCAGGCACAGGAAGAACGGGAGTTCCGGAGGGAGCTGCTTGCCCAGGGTCGTGCCATCTGTACCCATCTGCAGAGTGTGCTGCCTCGTGCCACTCCAGCGCCTGCTGCCCCCCCAGCTACCGCTCCTCCTCCCACTTCTTCTCCCCTCCCGCCTCTCCCTCCTCAACCTCCTCACCCTCCACACCCCCAATCTCTACCTCCACACCCTCCTCCCCATCCCCCTGGGGACGCTGAGGCCCCCGCACCCGCCATGCTGGGAGACGTGGCCCGACGAGACCCCAACCCCTGAGCGCTGAGCTTCCCCTCCCCCTTCCAGCTCCCTCCTCCCAGTTTCCCCCCTCCCCTCTTCCACCCTCTCTCCTCCCATCTCCCGCCTCCTTTCCCCAGAGGTTCATCCCCGGCCATTTTGTTAAATAAACAGAGTTTCTGTTTTTGAAAAAAAGTGTATTTTATTTGATATCAGGAAGGGGGGGCTAGGGAAGGGTAAGTGGAAGGATGTGAGGGAGGAATGGGGCACAAGCCCCCAGTGGGGCAGACCAGGGAGACTGTTAGTGCTCCTTGGGGCGGAAGCGCTCCGGCAGGGCCCCCTGGATACTGACAGCCCCCCGATGGACCTCCCGGATGGCAGCCTGCAGCAAGTGCAGCCTGGCTGATGGCAACGTGTCCACAAGATGCACCAGAGTGCCCAGGGGCAGCTCTGGCTCCCTGTGGCAGAGTGCTGTGGTGTCCCGAGTGAGGGCAAGCAGAGCATGTAGAGACACAAATGCTTTGCTGTCCCTCATCAAAGTAGACAAGCAAGCAGGGAAACCTGAGAACTATCTGTCCGGGGTGGGGGTAGAGTCCCTTTAAGCATATACCTCAGATAGCCACAGGCAGCAGCCCCACACATTAAGTCCTGACCTGGTGCCCTGCCGGAACTGGTTCCAGCCAGCCTTAACTCCGATTCAGAGTCCACTCAGTGTGGACGCCCTATTTTGAAATAGCAAAACGCTAATTCGAACTGCATTTTGTGTGTAGATGCGTTAATTCAAATTAGCTTAATTTGAATTAACTATTTCGAATTAAGATAATTCAAAATAGCGCTGTAGTGTAGACATACCCAGACTTATAAAGACTTTCTGCAGCATGTGTTTAGCTTAGTTAAGAGGCTTATTAAGAAAGAAATTTTTTCACCATAAAGGCAATTTCTTCAAAGAAATGGTATAGCAGCTGATCTCTTAAAATTCACTTCTCCTTAGATGTGGTTGCAGGAGTCTCCGCAAAGAATCAAAAAGTAGAAAAAAAAGCGCTTTGAAAATCTCTGTTGTTCAGAGTTTCAAAGGTTCATAGCAAAAGTCCAAAGCTATGAAACTAATCACTACCAGAGATCATATTGGGCCTAAGTCTGAATGTAAGATTTTTTTGGGGGGGAGAAAGGGAGCCTTCTTCCATTGTTGTGTTTGTAAATGTGAACACACAGAGGTACTGTACACCTAATCAGAAAGGGAAATAGCTCCCCTCAAGCTCCAAATAGACAGTTATAAGAGTACTCCTAAATGGACTAAATACACACAAGCCATGCTAAACAAGGTACAAATCCCACTATCAAACCTTTATGCCGAAAATGTACCAACTAGCTTAAGAACAAATGCTAGAAAGCTTCCTTTGTAATTACATTTTCCTAAGGCAATGTTTTAATAACTATTTGTAGTCTAATTTATTCCAATCGACCTAACATCACTAGCATTATTATATACCATTGAAACAGCATAGCCAAATCTGATTTCCATTTGAAACAGCAATGCAAATTTAGGAATAATCTGGCTACAAAGGATCAAAGCTCTACATGAGGTCAGAAAATGACCAAGTTAGCAGGCACAGAGTGCACAACAGTCAATTAATAATTCAGGGTTAATGTGATAGGTCTAATGCTCTCAGAGATTGCTACTGGGGTCAGCAAGCCTTTGATCATCCCTCAACATATCATCATGGTTATTCTAGTCCTCAGCTCTTCCCTCCAGTGAGGAAGGATTGTTTTCCCAAGTGGTCATTTTTTGGTTATGGAATACAAAGTACTCTTCATCCAATCAAGTTAACCATTAAAAAAAGGTCAGTTACACAGTTACTACCCATGTGCCTTCTGCCAAACTATTCTAACTATCAAATCTGCACTGCAACCAAAGAGATACTACAAACTACCCAGGTTTTCACATAAAGTGTTATTGTTTTTAAATTGCTTATGGGAATGCCCAGGATACACTAGGCACTTCCCAAATAGGCAAAGGAATGGTCCAAGCCCTGAGGAGTTTAAAGATGAAGTGGAGATAGACACATTGTCAGAGAACAACAAAGAGGAGAGAGGGATACAACCCACACTTTGGGGTTTTTAAAATTAACGTACCTCCTAATTAGACTTGCTGTAAATAGAAAACTTCTCAAAAAGATTTTATATAGAAGACAGCAAAACAAAAAGACAATAAAAAAGTAAAATTCCTCATTGTACTTATGATTTTTAGGATAGGAAGGACAGAAAACATATCCCATAATCATAGCACATTCAGACAGCATTAACCGCACGCAGGGGCAGCCCGAGGCGGGCTGCGGCAGCTGGGGCCCCAGGCGGAACGTGCGATCGGCGCCCCCACCTGCACGGCCGTCAATGGCGCCGTCAATTGCGTGACATCATCATCGGGTGCCCCGGGCGCCCCGTTGAAGGCGGCACCCTAGGCAATGGCCAAGTCGGCCTATACTCACGGGCCACCCCTGACCGCATGTATATGTAGGTTTGCTGACTATGTGGACGAATATGTATCTGAGAGCTATTCAGGCCAACCTTTCTTTTCCACAGAGAAGTTCCTTCCCTCACTAAATGCAGCAGAATAGATCTTATTCCAGGTACTCCTGTTTAGTTCAGGATGCAGCCCTGGGGGTCAATTAGTGCCCAAAGAAAATATTGATAGCTAGTTTTTATTATTTGCATTGCAGTAGCACCAAGAAACCCCAGCCCCATTGTATAGACATAAGACAAAGACAGGCCTTTCCCAGAAAGTTTACAAAGCATTAGAAAAGAGAGACAAGATGGGTAGCTTCTGAGATTCTCTATCAACAAAAGTTGATAGAGTAAAAGACATTACCCAGGAGTGGCCCTAGACGAGCTGCCGGCAACTGGCACCCTAGGCAAAACGCGTGATTGGCGCGCGATCGGCGCCCCCGCCTCCAAAGCCTTCAATGGCCGTTTATCTTGGCGCTCTAGGGGACCACCTAGTTCACTTGTATTGAACTAGGTGGTCCCCTCCTACTGACATTACCCCACCCATTTTGCCTCTAACATCCTAGTACCAACATAGCTGCAGCACCACAGTATATTGCAAATGAGACAAGTCAGTGGTTGAGAAAGAAGTGTAGCTCATCTGCCTCATTTTACAGGTCCCACAGCACCCAGCTGGAAAACTCCTACCATAAAAATCTTTAACAAATATGAGCAAGGGTGACAGAAGGAATACCAGCAAGAAAGTAGAATGATAACCCAGGAGTGAGGTGGGATCAAGGAGTGTAAAAAGGCTGAGTAACCAGCTGTCCTTCTCCCCAGCTCTGAAAGGACCCACTGCAGAGTCTCTTTCCATGGAGTTTATTTCCCATGATAGGTAACACTAACAAAAAAAATTCCTCAACCCATCCTGGGCTACAGCTCTTCATGCTTTAACTCACAGAGGCACTTCCTACTGCTTGCCACTCTATGGGTATGTCTACACTAGCCCCCTAGTTCGAACTAGGGAGGCTAATGTAGGCATTCGAAGTTGCAAATGAAGCCCGGGATTTAAATATCCGGGCTTCATTTGCATCTTCCAAGCGCCGCCATTTTAAATCCCCGTAGTCGAACTCCGTGCCCACGGCTACGCGCGACGCGGGTAGGCAGCGCGAATTAGGATCTCTAATTCAAACTACCGGTACCTCGTTCCGCGAGGGTAACGGTAGTTGAATTAGAGATCCTATACCTACTCGTGCGGCGTGTGGCGCGAGCGGATCGAACTAAGATTTAAAAAATGGCGGTGCCGAAGATGCAAATGAAGCCCAGGATATTTAAATCCCGAGCTTCATTGCAACCGAATGACTCGATTAGCCTCCTAGTTCGAACTACTAGAAACTGATATCTAGTCTTTCCTCTTGTATGGTCAGGTGCTTCCTTTTAAAACCTAATTGCCATCAGCAGACGGGGCATAAGCTGCATGCACTGGTTCTGCTCCCTTTTAAAGGGCCAGTGTCAGTTTGTCGCACTGAGCTACTAATCTGCTTTTTAAGATCAGTGTTTTCCAAGTTCTGATGCGCTGCATTATACATAAGAACCTGGGAATAATCCTACACTAGCAGAAGGTTCCTTACTGTCTTTTCTAACTCTAGTTTCAATGGATTATGCAAGTATATTTTTGGAACTCCATTCAACAAAAATATTGTTCTCCTCTTATCCTTTGGCAAGAGGATACGACAAAGTTGTGTTTTGAATTTTCAGAATGTTATTACTGGAAATTGATTGACTGATTTTGGGCAAGGCCAAAAAAGAGATTTGTGGCCAATGGGAGCAGCAAGAGAAAAGCCTCCAGGCAAGCACTTGGATGGGCTAACGTTCCCACGGCTGGGGAATGGAAAGGGGAGCAGCAGCATGCAGAGCCACTTCCGCCTTCCCCCTGCTAGACAGAGCTCATGGACTGGATCTGGCCTACGGCTTGCCTAGATCTGGCCCTTGAGGCTCTGGGATTGCGCCCAGCGGTGGGGAGTCAGTGCTGATTCTCCAGCCATACAGGGGTCCAAACCATGGGACACCTAAATTAAGGAGGTGCATGTGTACCAAATTCCACATTAGTGGAATGAATCAGAATGGATCAAGGCCTGAACCCATAAAAATATTGGGCTCCAGAAAACAACCAGATTACCTCAACCCACTTTCCAAGCTTCCACCCCATCCCCCACATCCAATCCTAACTTTTCATTTCCTCTTCAGTTACCACTTTCTCCTCATCCTTAGGCACAAGTCCCCAGCCACAAATTGCATTTCCTTTGTAGTTGCCTCCTCCAACAATTCTTCCCTAAAGTCTTTCTGTTTCCTCAGTGCTGATGCTCGGCTGTCTACATACATCACATCCACCATGCCTTTAAATTGCTCATATACCACAGGCTGAAAAAACAAGGGAGCCGGAGAATCAGCTGCACGGTAGTACCAGCCCATGAACTTTCTGCTCCTTAATGAGTGGCAGCCCTCAAATTTCTTAACCTACAGGTCCTCAAGATTTGTGACAAATCAACAGTTAGCATCAGAAGTACATTGGCCAGATTTTAAGAGGCTCTTGCTAGACCATGAAAGGCAGAGCCTCCCCCACCCATATGCAACAGCATGAAGCCTTTCACAGTAAGGCTACATCTACACTGCAGGCTTTTTGCACAAGAACAGCTGTTCTTGCACAAAAGCTTGTGGAGCGTCTACACTGCACGCGTGTTCTTGCGCAAGTAAATTTACAGCAAAGCGTCAGAACAGAGGGCTTCTTGCGCAAGAGTTATTCCTCTCCCCACTAGGAATAAGCCCTCTTGAGCAAGACCTCTTGCCCAAAAAGGCAGTGTGGACAGGCAAAATAGCCATCAGAGCTTTCTTGCACAAGAGAGCGTTCACACTGCCATGGATGCTCTTGCGCAAAAGCACATCTCTTGCGCAAAAGCACATGGAAGTGTGGACGTGCTCTTGCATAAGACCTTTTGCACAAAACAGTTCTTACACAAGAACTCTGCAGTGTAGATGTAGCCTAACAGTCTACATGAGCTCTAAGGGGATGCAGAGTTTGTAAGTTCCTCCTTCCCACCAGAATGCTGAGGAGTGGTAGGGTAGTGGTCTTGCCATCCCCCCACAACTCATGAAGTAAGGGCAAAGTGGCAGGGAAGCAATGTATTCCATTCTAGTGATGGAAGCAGAAAGCGTGCACCCTGGAAGCTCCAAGAGATATGTGCCTCAGCCAGCCACAGTCTTCTGGCAGGACTCTATACTACCTCCTGCGCAAAGCTGTGGCATAAATGCTTTGATTTAAATTCATGTGGGGTGGCTTTGAACTAGTGGATCCATGGGTCTGTTTCTGATGTGCGCCTGAGTCTGATGAATCCTTTCAGAGAAAAGAGACAAAATTAGCAAAAGGTAGGAGAGAGGCAGCAAGACCTACATAGAATGATTGAATATGCCCAGCTCACTTAATCTACAGGACAAGGGGACTGAAGTAAGGCAGAATTATGTACAAAGGGATGATATAAAAGGGACGTGGATTATTTTTCTCAGCCAATGAGGAAAAAGAAGCAGCAATGGATTGAACCTCCAGCTGAAAATAGTTCATTAGGAAATCCTGACAGGTCTTATAAAGGAAGTTGAAGAATCACCATCACTAAAGATATTCAAGGCCTACATCAAATAACGATGGATTAGTTTAGTAACAACTAAATCAAACCTGTGACAGTGCAGGGTGATCAGTAAATATTGCACTCAGGGTGCCTTCCAGATGAAGTTATTCTATAATGATCGAAATCTGGGATAAATGGTTTCATTGTCATCTGTTACTTCTGAAACGACCTGTTACATTTGACATACTTGACTATGATGTTACTGTTGAGCCTGTATTTAAGACCTTATAAGAATACACAAGAACGTACTAAATGCCTGCAATCCTCTCTCAGGGCATGATTACACAAGGAAGTTATTTATTTCAAAATAATAACTCCCAAAATAACTATTTTGAAATAGCATGTCCTCACTACGGGGATGCCTTGAAATTAGTCCAAGGCAGGCTCCCTTAGGATGCGTCTACACTGCACCATTATTTCGAGATAACCAGCGTAATCTCAAAACAACAACTGAGCGTCTACACAGCCATTCCGTTATTTCAAAATAATTTTGAAATAGCGGATGGCTTATTCCAAAATCTGTAAACCTCATTCTATGAGGAATAATGTCTATTCCAAAATAGCTATTTCAAAATAAGGTGTGTATACACTCCACTGCTGCTATTTCAAAATAGTCATTCACCAGGGCCATTCTAAGATATTCCACCCCAGTGCCTTCTGGGGCTCTAAATTGAGACAGCACATCTATATTAGGGAAGCCTGCATCACACTAATTTTGAGGCTTCCCTGCAGTGTAGTTGTGTTATTTCAAAATAAGCTATTTTGGAACTATTATTCTAGAATAGTTTATTTTGAAATAAGCATGTAGTGTAGGCAAACCCTTAATGTGGACGTGCTACCTCAACTTAGAGCTCCAGGGAGCATTAGAGAACAATTACTTTGAATGCCTCTGGGGAGTCACACTACCGCTATTTCAAAATAACTATTTCAAAATAAGCATTATTCCGCATGGAGAGCAGGAGTTATTTTGAAAAAAAAAACAGGTTTGGCAGTGTGGATGCTCCACTTGTTATTTCGAAATAAGGGGACCTAGTGTAGACCAGGGCTCAATGACTGAACCCAAAAGGTTGCAATGGATCAGTCAACCTCCCACAGTGCTTTCACCTATGGTATCCGAGTGGTCCATTCTTTCCCCCTCTCTTATGCAACAGCTACATAACAGCACTGTAAGAGGTAATTAAATCATGGATTCAAATGCCAGCACAACAAAATACTATATATTTCCTTCATAATTGATAGAGAAAACACCCTCTGGCAGCCATCCTAGTGAAGTGAAAGGGTGAAAGTTGCTGACTAAAATGAACCTTTGAACTCAAGCAAAGGTAAAGAGGTGATTTTGTTATGGTCTGCAAGTAGCTATATGGAAATGGCTCTTTAATATAGCACATGCAGGCATAACAAGATCCAGTAGGTGGTAGTTGTAGCTGGACAGATTCAGATTTTAAATAATGTGAACATTCTTAAGTGAGGGCAGTTAACCATTTATAACAAATTCCCAAGGATAGGACATCTTATCCACCATAGGTAGTCTATAAATCTGGTTTGAATGTCTTGCTAAGAGATATATATTTAGCTCAAACTGAAGTTATGGACTCGATGCAAAAATTAATGGGGAAAAATTCTATAGCTTGAATTATTCATGTGGTTGGACTAAGGATGTTAGGCTTGGTCTATAGATGGGGCTAAGCTGACCTAAGTTACACAACTCCAGCTATGTGAATTATGTATCTTGACTCAACGTTGTTTAGGTCGACTTATTGCAGTGTGTACACTGTGCTGGGTTGATGGGAGTACCTCATCCATCAACTTACCTTACATTTCTCATTCAGGTGGAATACCAGAGCTGATGAGTGAATGATCTGCAGTTGAGTTAGTGGGTCTTCACTAGACCTACTATATTGACTCCCAGTGAATCGATTGTCACAACACTGATACCCACTAAGTGTAGACATACCCATAATGGCTTTTTATATCCTTAATCATCATCTATGTCTCTTGGCAGACAAGAGCTGACAGTCCAGTTGTGGAACTCTCTACTGGAGAGATCAGGATAGCTATGAACCTCACTGCTTTAAAATGTTATGTGATTAAAAAATGACCATACAGATCATTGTTTCTACCACTGTTATATAACTGCAACAAAATCTTGCACAAAGGTTATCAAGTAAGGTGTATTTGGAAAGGTTATGCTGTGCTGAATATGATTATGCTATTTGTATGCAAGTACCATTTTTGTATTTGAAGTTATAACTACTGGCTCAACACCTATGTTTAAAAAATGTTGGGTGTTGCGGTAATGCCCACAAGATATTTACCCAGCACATCTTGAAGAGCTGTTTAAGCTAAATGGTGCATCAAAATAACACTTAATTCTCAATGGAAGACCCCTTCTACACTGAATGGAATTTTCTGTGAATGTTCCATCTAAAATATAGGTAATGGCCTATTGTAAGCCACCTTGCTCAGTCCTGGGCCCCAGACCTGTGCTTAGGGCTCAAACAAATGCTCAGTGGTCCCCTTCAAGCTCCGGCCCTGAGTACAGAGCGGGGCAGTCAAACAAAACACAGCCCAGTCTTTATGTGGGGCCTGGCCCTAGGGCAGGCAGGCTGACAAATCCTCACGAGTACCCAGTTCACCCAGGCCCAGTCGCTGGTGCAGGGCTGGCAAGGCAAACACAGTTTAGCAGTCAGTCTCAATAGGCTCAGGCCCTGATGCAGGGCAGGACAGGTAAACAAACACAGTCTCAGGAAGGCCCAGACCCTGGTACAGGGCAGGGCAGGCAAACACCTACAGGTCCCAAGGCATGTAGGCCAAGGCTTGCTGCAGGGCAGGGCAGTCTGACAAACAGTAGTTCACAGTATAAGTAGGCCCAGACCCTGGTGCAGGCCAGGGCAGGCAAACAGACAGTAATCACTGGCAAGAGAGAGGGGGAGACCGTCACCCAGCATGTGGGGCAGCAGGGGGGACACAGGCCCTCCCTGCTCCACCGTGTCCTGGCCCAGGGCCCTAGCAGTGGCAGCTCAGGCTGCCACTGGGGTCTCGGAGGATCCAACCCGCAACACACTGATACATTCTAAAATACTATAAGGTCAGCCTGAAGTCGTCGGCTCCTTCTGGGCCACTTCCTAACTCCCCCTCACTGTCTACCTGGTGGCTGCAGGTTCTCAGGGTTGTCGATTTCTGATCCCTTGGGCAGAGTAATAAAGGTCTCCTCTTCGGTGTAGTGGCTTGGTGGTCCAGGCCAGTCTTCAGTGGCCTCCTGGCTCAGGGCACACTTCTGCTTCCTTCAGCAGCTGGGACCCTAGTGAATTCCTGGGCTGGGCTTTTATACCATTTGCCCCACCCCTTGGCTCCTGGGGAGTTAAAGGGGCAGGCCCGGGCTTGGCCCATCCAGGTTTAAAGAGGGGTTCTTCCCCTTCTGGGTCAGTGAGCGGCCACCCCTGCTCACTACACCTCTACTGCGAGGGACTAAGCAAAATCAGGCATGGACATGTAACTTTCCCATGTGACTCCAAATACTATCTTGTTACTATAGCTTGTCATAGTGAGATGAATGGGTTTCCCTCCACATGGGAGAAGCTAAAATAAGTTCTGGAAACATCTGAATTTTGCCTCTTTCCTCTCAGACCTCAGGACTAAAGACTATTGGGGACATTTTAACCAAGGGATTGAGAACCTTCCAATGATTTGGAAGCAAGCAGAGACTTGACTTAACCCAGCAGTTTATTCCATCACTGATACAAGCCTGAAGCAAATACCTTTGGACTGGAAGAAAACAGCTTCTCTGACTTAGTGTTAGCCAGTGTGTCAAAAGAATTTACTTTTGTTGCAGGTTTGAGATATCTTATGGGAGAATAAGCACCAGATTTGGTGTGTGTCTGCACTATTTCTCAGCAGTTTGTCCTATATTTGCTATTCTCTGTTGTAACCCATGAAGGCACAGTTACACCATCTTTACAATCTAGCCTTTACTTAGCATAGTTCACACTTTCTGCTCTCCAACCTAGGACAAGAAGAGAGAGAGAATCCATGGCAACAAAAAACCCGTTACTTTCCTTATAAGACACTCTGGTACCATGGTGCTGAACACAGTACAAAAAAACAGGATTGACAGAAAGAAGACTCTTTGGCAATTTAGTATCTATCATTCTGACATTTGAAGGACATATTTACATAGAACTTAGGTGATAGGCTCTGCTTTTGATTCACCTGTACTGCAACATGTCACTTAAGACTGGTGCCTCTGGGACAAGATGCAACAGAACTGTCATCTGCTCAAGAGTTTATTAATAACTCTGTCTTTCTCTTATATTATGGATTAGAGAAGAACAATCCAGTGTCACTTGTCTTCTTGTGGCTAGAATAGAATCAAGATCTTCCAACAAGCCTTGAAGGTGTTAAACTTTCCAAGTTTTCACAACTGAATTATTTGTATACCACTCCAAATGTCAAAGGGATAAAATACTGTTTCAATAATTTAATGTACACTAAAGTCAATTTAACAGCATACATCTTTCTTAAAGTGTGAATTACAAATTCTTTTTCCTGTTTCTTTTTAATTGGTGGGATTTTGAGCAGCAGGTAGCATAACTCCCACAGAGACCTTCTTTCCTCTGGGGTAATTTGAAAAATGATGCAAATTGCTTTTCATAGCAACTAGGCCTATGAAAAGCACACCTGTTATATTGTGCATTTCTGTGTCTTGGAATTCAAACTTCTGCAACAATAACACTAAGAAGAAAATATCTCTCTATGCTTTGAGTTCACCATGGGTGAATCATCTGTGGAAAATTCAGAATCTCACCTCTTACCCTCAGTACTCTCCTCCTGGAATTTGCCAGCTTCAGTAAGGGAATTCTGGGCTGGACCATGAGAGCATCCTATCTTACGGACTACAACAACAATGGCTACCATAGTCCTTTGACCCACTTCCCAACAAGCTTAGGATCAGGACTATAAACTCCTACTAAGGACAGTCGGGAGGCTTCCATATAGGGTGATATGGACAAACAATTTGCTGAGCCATTGAAGAGTCAGTATTGCTCAACACCCTCAGTGGGAGGCTAGAACCTCACTCAGGGTGCATCTAGATAGCGATGCTATTTCGGAATACTTCCGGTATCCCAAAATAGCATTTTCTGCACCCGTTATTTTGAAATAGCTTTCAAAATAATGGGCCCGCTATTCCGATGTCCCTGTAAACCTTGTTCCACGAGGATTAAGGGATGTTTCAGAATAGCTCTCTATTTTGAAATTTGGCACTGTGCAGACAGTGCCAAATTTCAAATTTCAAAATTAACTCGAAATAAGCTACACAATTTGCATAGCTCAAAGTACGTAGCTTATTTCAAACTAAGGGTGCAGTGTAGACACACCCTCAGAGACAAAGAGATACATAAGAACATAAGAACATGTATCATAAGAGATACATAAGATACATAAGAACATAAGATCAGGTTTAGTTTCAGCTGAGAGAGAAGCAGAACAAGTCAGGAACTCTTTGATTAACTCCCCTCTCCACAGAGAGAGTCTTTGTACTGCTGTGGGATTTAGTGCATGGTGCGCTCTGCAGAAAGCAGCATCCAGAGAGGCAAAGTGCAGACCTGGTGCCAGCTACTGAGAGGCACCAAAGACCTCTGCAAGACTCTGTAGCAGGAAGCCAGGAGAGGATCCTGTTCAACCCTGGACAAAGACACAGTAAGAAGGCCCTTTGTTTGTTTAAATAGGCCAACATTCAGAGCACTGGTCACTGGCCTCATCCTTACTGTGCCACCTGCCAGGAAAGGTGCCAGAGAGATATCTTGGAGGGCTTGGAAAGAGTTGAGAAACTGGTGGATTTGTTAATGTTTAGTATTTATTATTCATTTATCATGTAACCCTTTAATTCCCCACATCCTATTTTCCTATTCCTAATAAAATCTCCTTTGTTATATTGTTGGTTTGGGGTATGACATTTCTTTCCCGTGGTTTGTGTTGCTATATTTCATTGTTTAATGTGTGCTAAACTGTGTACTCCATATCAGCAGGGCGTTATTCATTTTTTCTAGGGGACTTGTATCCCAAGTACAGTGAGGAATCCCCTTGGGTGAAGGCACCAAAAATCTCACACACACACACACACACACACCTCAACAACCCAGGACCCAACCCATGCAAGGGGCAAAGAGAAGCCACTCCAAATAAGTATGAGGGAGGAAGCATGAGCCATACCTCAGGGGAAGGGCTACTCCTCCATTTCTGGATCAAAAACTAACCAATGTATTTGAGACCAACCTGCTTCTTCTTCACATGTTTTAGATCTTGTTCTTCAGCAACCTCCCTTCCCCTAAAAAAAATCTGGAAATGTCGGGAGAAGACTTTGTGAGTGAGCTTTGTGTTATCCAAATACCCTTGCCCCACCCATCCTCTGAGGCCTCACTCCCTTCACTCCAAACCCCTCCCTCCATCGCTCACTCTCTCCCACCCTCACTCCTCTCTCATTTTCACTAGCTGGGGAGGAAAGAGGAGGATCCCTTTTCTATTGGATGTCCAGTTAAAAACAGTTCCCCTGCCACCGAATATTTAAAAGGTATTCACTTCTAGTATCATGAGATAGTTGCAGACAGTTTCTTGGGGCACACCATCTAGTTAGTGTTTTAAAGTTATTTGGCCTGCTGGCAATGGTGGCTTTTCCAAGTTCATAAAACTTGTAAGTTTCTTGTATCTTATTGCTGTATTTCACTATTATCATAAGTTTCTGTTTGCCATTGCCTTTGCCAGTGAAATGATCAAAGGCATCCTCGTCTTTCGTGTGCAGATACAGCCAGTAGAGTCTTTAGGTTTCAGCATACAAAGCAGGCTTTTCCTGTGGATCAAGACAGAGTGTTTCGGAGCTATAACTCCACAGAAGAGTGTGGCAATAGACCATGGCAAAACTCTGGCCTGCAGACTGCTGTTTGGTCATCTCTGCTTTAGAGGATGTCTTTGTGTTCTCAGTAATACCCAAGCACATTATTTGCGTCTTTGGCAACCAAAAACTGGGCAGGAAATGTAATCAAAGCAGTGTAACCATACGCAGACAAAACAACTCTGTCTATGCACCCAATTCCCAGCACGGATGGGAAATAAGCCCCAGACCACATCAGATACAAAAATTTTAAAGGAAATAGTACATATGTTGATGTGATTTTAATACAGAGAGAAAGAAAAAAACAGGTATTGAAGGTTGAATATTTGATGGGAGTTAGGACTCACAGGAATTCAACCTCGTATCTTCAGGAAACAGCAAGCAATTAGTTAGATTCTGACAGCAAAATTTGGCACTTGTTTTGTTGATATTTCACAAAGCTGACCAATGCATTTAAATTGCTGTAGGACATCACATTTACATTGTAATGGCTCGCCAGGCTTTGTGAGATATTTTACACTTGTATTACTCAAACACACTAAACATATTTGCAGTTGGTTTCTTTCTACAGGAGGTTGTTAAGGAAACTGTACAAAGAATCTCATTTCAGACCTATGAAGTGAGCTGCTGTGAGCATGGATCAGGAATACATTCATAGTGGCCACCATTCCCTTTAACTTAAATTAACTTTTCCCATTGTAATCATAGAAATTAAACTCTTCATTATTTCACTGTATCCAACACTGAGCTAGGACTACACAAATTGCCTCTGGTTAAAAGGAAGATCTGAAAAGTAAAAAGACAATTATGTACCCCTTTATAAAGTAATGCTCACACCAGAACCTATTTGCACCTTTCTGCTACAAGCAGATCAGTTAGCTTAATGAAATGAATGAATAATACAAACTGCTTCTCCTTAGATTATCCTAGATATTTACAGGCTTTTTTCACCACAGAGGTAGGAAGAGTTTTCTGCAGTTGACCCCTGTTAATGGTAATGGGGGATGTGGGTGTGATTAATTCTCTATAGCTCAGACAGAAAAGAGTACTCTGGTTTTATAACTTTGAAATATGTGTCGCTACGAGAGAGTACTGAACTCTCCTTTAACAAACGTGCAATCTCCCAGCAGAAAAACAGTATGTTGTGTGATCCTTTGGACCACCAGGGGATGCCAGAGAAGAGGACCATATGCAAGGTAGTGCTCTGGCACAAGGTGGTGGGATGCACTACTTTACAGATCCTTAACCCCTAACTAGGATATTTCATACTGGACTTGAGCAATGACATTTTATTTCTTCACTGGAACTGCTGAACATGCTGATATTCAAAGTCTTTTCCAGGGGAGCAGATGGGAACCTTCAGCCTCCCAGGGCTCCATGTCTGTGGTTCTTCCTCTATGCCTAGTGTCATGAACATGGGGAGTGCTGACCAGCACCCAGTGACTAGGGGCTTAACTCGGGTACCTAGCAAAGGTGTCAGCCAGGGGGCCAGGAGAGCCAATCAAGTTAGAGGGTTGAAATTTTAATTTAATATAGGTTCCCTGCCTGCTTTCTTTGTGTGGGAGAGTTAAACCAGGAGTTGAGAGTCACAATGATTTAAAGCCAGGCAGGGTTTAAACCATGCCTCCCCCTCCGTTCCCCCCCCCCCCCCCCCAGAATTCAGGGCATGGGAGTGGACTGAACAAAGAGAAAATTATAAGTGAGTACTAGGGAAATGTGAGTCCAGTCGCGTTCAGGGTAATTTTTCTTTATTTTGTGGTTTGGTTTGAACTGCTCTGTGTGAATCTATGTCTCCCATCCCCATTTACTACCATCTAAGCATTGTGCTGAGACTTTTCTCTGTTTTTTAATTTGTTTTTCCCTGGTTGCTCTGTAACATCTAGCAACAAAGTATGCTTTATCAAGTTTATCTTTTGTTTCGTAATAAAAATCACTTCTTTTAAGGTGGTTATTTGATTCTTGTGTCCTGGAAGGTCTGTCTGTGTGTATCTGCATGTCTCTGACTGAGGGGTCAGCTACCAGAGACTGCAGCTTTTCTCCTTTCTTTTTCAAGCTCTTTTGGGGCAAAAGAGCTTTGGGTACCTCTGGGGGTGGTTTCAAGTGTTTACCCCTGGTTTTTTAGGGATCAAAAAGCACTTGATGTTGGCAGCAAATTCCCCAAAATCTGCGTATTAGGATTCAAGGGAGTTTTTGTAACCAGTGCCTGTAGAGGAAAGGTTTTGAAGCTCTCTTGTGGGCCCCCACCTTCTGCATTCGGAGTGCCAGAGTGGAACCTAGTTACAAGGGCTGGCCAGAAAACATTACCATTTTGCATAAGGTTTCTGAGGTTTCTGAATTTGTATGTATTCCAATGAGAACAAAAAGAGGCCTTTTGAAAAAAAAAAATTAAAATTCACTCTCCCAAAGAATAGCCATTGGCCCAGTGATTTAGAGCACTCTTTGGGGATGTGGGAATCTCAGGTTGAAGTTCCTGCCCCAAATGAGTCATAGCACAGAATTCAACCTGGGACTCTCACATCTCAGGTGGGCACCTTCATCCCTAAGCTATTGGGGGTTTTCAGAGTGCCCTCTCACTCAGGTCCAGGAGGAAGTACCTGTTCAAAACTAAAACAGTTCAAATCAGCATGTTTTTGTGAAAAGTTTTGGTTTAATCAAATCTGCATTTTCTGAGACACACACAAAAAAAGTACAGCCAAATTCCTGACCGCCCTTGCTCATCATGCTAGTTAGTTCCCATGATCACTAAGGCTAGGTCTACACTGCAGTGCTATTTCAGGATCCCGAGGGTATCTCGAAATAGCTATTCCGTGTCTTTGGAACACTCCCATTATTTTGAAATATAGTGGCCTCACTACTCCGACATCCCTGTAAACCTCATTCCACGAGGAGTAAGGCAAGTTTTGGAATAACGATTTATTTCAAAATAAGTGCTGTATAGACAGTGCCAAATTTCAAAATAAGTTATTTTGAAACTGACTCAAAATAAGCTATGCAATTTGTGTAGTTCAAGTTGCGTAGCTAATTTTGAGCTCTGGGTGCAATGCAGATGCACCCTAAGTATCACTACAAGGCATAGAAAATACATTCATTTAAAATTAATGGCTAACATAAAACATTACCACAATCACTTTGTGCTTCCATCCCAATCTATTCTTTGTCCCTTTTTGTCATTAGACCTTATCCCTACATCCTAGTTATAATCAACTGCAAGACTCATTGATGCCTTCCTGTACAAAGAATTATTGTACAACATCCTATTTCAAATATTTCACAAGGATGCACCAAGATAAAGTATATTGCTCCAGTTAATGTAATATGAGGGATGAATTTGAAGTCACTGGTGTTACACAAGTGATTAATTTAACCTTCTTGATTTTAAGGCTGATGGACGGCCAAAAAAAAAAAGGCATTGATATACATTACAGTCATATCATTTCAAGAAACTAAGACATAACTGTATGTTCAAATGTATGTTCAATTCATTATCCAAAAATGTGTTACATCCTGGATTACAACTACCATTTTCTTACAGGAAATGGCTAAATAACTAAAGATAATGCATTGCACTAATTGAAAACATGCCAAACATATGGTTTAGGATCTTACAACAATTATGAGCGCTTGGCCTGAAAGTAAATAGTTTCCATTGCATGAATTAGATAAAAAATTCATGGGGGAAAAATATCCAGTGTAACAAAAATAATGTGTATATGAACGTGCATGTGGAATTTTATGCTCATAAAAAAGCTGCCAGACGGACATATGTCCAGACTGAAGTTGTCTATTTGTGCACAAAGCAGACACAGCACAGATATGGGGTTGCTAAAACTGAGCTTGAGAAGACGGGTCTGGCCTAATACCCATGCATTTCCATTTACCATGCATCTCAGGTACAATTTAATCAAGCAGACATTTCTTCCCTAAGGTTATGATATACTGCCAGTCTTGGGCTATAGCCAAAGAACTTTTATACTCTTTTCTTACTTTTTAATTTGATATCTATACAATGTCTGAAAATGTAAAAAATATGTGTACTTAGAATAAATAGAAGCAATGAATGCAATAGTTGTTTCAGCTGAATACAAATGGATAGGAAGTCTGTAGGTTGTTGATAAAAATAGTATGCATTCAACTGTAACTAGAACCTTATGGAACATCCTTGAAGACTGAAAATGTGAGCTTTATTTTTATACTGAGATTGTTTTCCAAGTAAACCAATATGAAAAAGATCCAAAACCAGATATCTTAAATTTCACCAGATGCTGTAGATGATCTACTCAACCAAAAGGCTTACAAAGGCCTTTGGAAATTACTAATGTAATTGGGTTAATATCCATAGCACTATAGGGTATGTCTAGACTAAATGGCTCTGTCGACGGAGCCATGTAGATGAGTTTACTAGACATAGGAAAATGAAGCGGCGATTTAAATAATCGCAGTTTCATTTACATCAAAATGGCCGCCGCGCTGTGCCGATCAGCTGTTTGGCGGCTGGCGGGCACAGTCTGGGCGCGCCGGGGTCGACAGGAAACCTTTGTCGACCGCTCCGTTATGCCTCGTGAAATGAGGTTTACCGGAGCAGTTGACAAAGACTTCCCTTGTTGACCGTGGCGCGTCCAGACTGCCCCGCTGTGCCGCCAAACAGCTGATCGGCACAATGCGGTGGCCATTTTGATGTAAATAAAGCGGCGATTATTTAAATCGCCGCTTCATTTTCCTATGTCTAGTAAACTCATCTACATGGCTCTGTCGACGGAGCCATGTAGTCTAGACATACCCATAGTCTCTGTTATTCCTCAAAGAGTTGATATTGAAGGGGAGGGCATTAGTCAAAAATCCCAATTTGAAAAGTAATTATTTATTTACTACTTCATTAATTATTTGGGTCCATGTCTTAAGAATTTGACAATACACAAGCTGGATTCTAACTATAATTATACTTCTCGGCCTGAAAATGCCCCAAAGTCTGACAAAGAACAGGACACCATGTTATTTATGGAACAAACTTTAAATGATGTGTAATTCATTCCTTTAATACAGATAACTTTTTCTATAACCTCAGTTTTATATTTCTTTATTCCCATTATAAGTATTTTTTCTACAATATAAATTATGAAAAATCAACCTTATGCAGCATGTAGGTAGCTTTTGGGAATGCAGTGACTGACAGCCATCAAAATAAAGGCCATCTGAGAGGTGTCATTACATTGGTATAAATCCAGTGTCATTTTGTTAAAAGTCATGATCAGAATAAATTTGTGGGATGAGAACATTCTACAGTCACATAAGCAACCCTATTACTAAAAAGCAGCTTTTCTGTTTTTCTTGAAGTCATAAGAGAATCAAACTTAAAATTAGCATTAAGAGCAGGAATAAAAGTGCCCCCCCCCCCCCCAAAAAAAGACATTGATGGCCCTTGCAGTGTATCCAGTTTAAAAAGTATACATCATACACTCATTTGTAATGTGATATAAGCATTTTACAGACCAAGTAATGATATCTACGGAAGATATAGACTGAGTACACTAGGTATAGATTCTCCATTTAAACCAGCCACAGGTAGCTGAAGGAGTATTCCCACTAACGGGATGGAACGCCTCCAGCAGAACCGTGGCAAAGGCACCTCCACCATCTCCAGTTCTAGCTGCCCCTCCATCCTGAATGTGAGGGGAATGAGAGAGCATCTGAGGATGTGGGGTGGGTGGAATTGGACGGTAGCATGGCAGAGTAGATTTCTGCGACCAATCTTCCATTAACTTAGGGTTCATGAAGGATTTGTCAATGATATATATTATGACTGCACAGTGACAGGGCTGGTTGACCCTAAATCAGGGGAAGCAGCATCTGACTCCCAATAGCCCTTCCCTCACTACTCTCATATGGTGTGTATATACTGCACCCATAGCTCGAAATAAGCTATGCAATTTGAGCTACGCAAATTGCATAAATTATTTCAAGTGTATTTCAAAATAGCTTATTTCAAAATTTGGCGCTGTCTACACAGCACCAAATTTCAAAATAGAGCACTATTCTGAAACATCCCTTAATCCTCATGGAATGAGGTTTACAGGGATGTATGAATAGGAAGCCCATTATTTCAAAAGCTATTGACTTGTTTAAAAGGCACAGAATAGCTATTTCAGGATATCAGAAGTATCCCGAAATAGCGCCACTGTCTAGATGCACCCATATAGAGTAGAGAATCAAGGTTGGAGTGATTACATGGTTAGATTATTATCTGCCTTTGTGACACTAAGGGATCACTTTGATTCCAAAACCTAGAAATCACATGATAATTGTTTTTAAAGTTATTTGGCAACTGAATATAACTGAAGGGGCATTGTGTTTTGAGAACAGGAATTTTAAAAAAATTTAGTGAGCCACCCTTTTGCAAAATTAGCACCAAATGGCTTCTCAGTCACTGTCTATGACCGACAGCAACCAGTGCATAATCCCCCTGGAAGGTGGGGAAGGGCGAGTTCACTCCCCTGGAACACCTCCTGATGGCCAGGCATGGGGCAGCAACTTTCTCTCCTCATAGGGTTCCCCTTGCCAACAATGGCCTCTGCTGATGTGGTGGCGTCTTTCTGTAACTTGGTTCTCCAGCTAGATCATGCTTGAATCCACCCTATTTCTGGGTAATGGAGTCCAACCAACCAATGACCTTACAGCAGTTATATTATCTCTGCTCTCCTTGGTCCTCACATTAATTACCTCAGGAGGTTTCACACGACTTCCCAGGCCCTCCCTCTACTCTAGGTTCCTGCTCAGGGACCCTGTTATTGGCATCAAGGCCTGTTCCCTGAGATTCCTTGCTGCTTTGCTTCCCAGCATATAAGGCAGAGTTCCCTATATGTATGTTTATACATGGTTATTTATGCTTGTTTCACTATTCACATTTGAATTTATTGTATCTGCATTAAAATAATTAGTTATAAGGCATTTTGGACAATAGAATCCATCTTTTAAAATGGAGTCCACTTCTAGTTGTTTATAACTCACTTGTACACCTTTTTGTTTGGCGGGAAACAGGATTTGCTGCAGAAACTGCCTCTGAGGAGACTTGATCAAACTAGTCAGTACTAGAACTTTCATGATACAGAAAGAAAAAAAAAGGGGGGGGATGGAGCGTTCCGTCTGAGAGGCAGCCAGTGATTGTCATATTTGTGTAGGCATCAAGGGCTTCTTTCACAATCTAATCTATCCCACTGGTGTGGGTATCTTCCACCTGCCTCCACCTATTTTGTTCCTGAGTCCAATGACTGCCAACACCAGTGGTCACCTGGTTTCAGTGAAAGCCATGAGCTCCCCCTGTGCCCAGTAACCTCTGGATGGAAAGTTTCAGGCCAAAATCCCTACAGATCCAAGCAATAGAGACTGTTACTTAACACGCACTTGAGATCCAGCCTTCAAGATACAATACAGTTCTGGGGTACATTGGTTTAGTTTATATTGTTAGTGATGCAATTGCTTCAGGCAGTAAGGACAAGGGACCACCTTATGGTACCGTGAAGGGTCTATTGATTATGTCAGTACAGAGAAGGGAATGGGGACTCACTCATGCTCTCGGGCACACTTAGTCTATATCTACACTGTGCTGTTTTGTGCAAGAAATATGCAAATGAGGCAAAGAGTGGACTATTGCCACGATTCATTTGTGTAATTAATGAGCGGCCCGCTTTTTGCGCAAAAAAACCCTCTTGCGCAAGAGCTGTTCATCCTGAAAAAAAGCGGAAGAACAACTGTTGCTCAAGAGGGAGTTTTTGCGCAAAAAGGAGCCTGTGTAGATGGCTCCTTTTTGCACAAAAGCCTCTTGTGCAAAAAGCAGCCGCTCATTAATTATGCAAATGAGGTGCAGCGATATTCCATGCTTCACCTCATTTGCATATTTCTTGTGCAAAACAGCACAGTGTAGACGTAGCCTTACAGTTCAAGGCAGTACGCCACTGTTAGCAGGCACCACTGCATGCCATCTTCCCATGATAAATCCTGAGTTGGTTCACTGGCCGGGCGATCCGAGCAGAGGGCACTATTGGGAGGTTCTACTTGATGGTCGACCCCCTCCGCTGCGTCCCTCTCTCTTTTATGGATCGCTGCTCGTCTGTTCCTTGGGTTGGCTTTCTCGAGTCTTCCATATTCAGGCATGTCTATGTGTAGGTCGTGCTGTGCGTGCATTGTCACGTTCATGTCTCCGTTCGGCCCCCCGTGTCTACCACAAGCATACTTCCACATTCACATCGGGAAAAGGTAGGGAGTTTACAAATGACATTTACAAAAGATTTACCAAAAAGCATCTTAACATTATCAAAAGAAAACAGTTTGACATTCTTAACCCTTTTCTGCTTGCACTTTTCCTTCACCCCCAACAGTTAGAAGTGTAAATTGCTAAGGGTTGTATTGGGGACCAAGTTTCAGGCCCTTCTTTGTACAACCACACTGCTGTTTTATGGTTTTAATCTGTTTTATCCGCCTCGCTGTACTCCCATGTTAACATTCAGTCTAGCCAACAGGATCAGGAACTTGGGCTGTGGAAACAATTTGTCAGTCCACCCACCTCCCTCATGTGTATGAAAGAAAAGAGACAGAGAGATGTGTATGCTGTGAAAAGAGTTAAAGATTTATTAAGGAAAGTAACAATAGCAGGGAAAGGGGAAGGATAACTAGAATAAACAACCAAGTACAAATGCAAGTGTGGCTGTCCTCAATTGGGTGTGCAGCCCTGAGACTTGTACAACCCTTAACCTTGGTTATATTTAAAATAAACAAAAGGAAAACTAAAACTACTCCAGTACTGTACTGAATCAGAGAAGAAAACTTCAGGTAAGACAAAGGAGCTGATGGTGATATATCTTGTTGTAGTTTGAGAATGTGGGAATCTGGACCTTAAACCAAGCTACATAGCCTGACTTGGGCTGTGGGAGGGATGAGCACAGGGCCATCAGCGAACCAGAATATAAGTAGGTGTTACAGTTTGTGAGTGATGGTAAGAGATGTCTTCTTGGCTGGTGCTGTGGATCTGGAGTCACTGAGGAGATCCTTGACACCCATGCAAATCAATGTGATTGATACCTGGTTGCTGCTCTGATGGACAGCAAGCATGCTGAGATGTGCAGACATTTTTATAGGCTCAGTGGAGCAAACCTAGTGGTCTAAGCTGGTTCAAACTGCTGCCCCCTATGAGTCTGCTGCTCTTTCCCCCCACTAGCTTGAAAAGATGCAAAAGTTCTGACAAGAAGCAGTAACAATAACATGGAGTTTCAATTGTGGTTATGGCATGACACCATCTTGAGTAGTCTGGACTCCATTGTAAATCATGGACTCTATTGATTTCTATCCCATAATTAACTGAGTTTGTACTAAACATTACAGCAATCACAATAATTCAAACATAAACATTAATATTAGCATACATTTAGGGGGAAATTCCCAACATGTCCCCTCCTTCACAGACATTATTGTTTACCAGCTGTGTGTCTGTCACAGAAATGACAGATAGATGACAGTAAGTGCACTACAAAATGGTTCATGAATTAGATTAGCTGTAGCATGTTAAATAGTTTTACATGCTTGACCAGCTTTTTCCTTAGCCAGATGGTAAAATAAATTAATACATACCTCCAACAGTTTGAATAATTAGAACCACCATACTTGGGCGTAACAAGATTTCTCAGAATGCTTTGTAATCACCATTTACATTACAAATACAATCCCATTGAATGGTTTTAGCAATGGAAAACATGAAGCCCATGCATTTACCCTGTCAGAGATCTCTCATAATTCTTTGATGAGTCTCTTTTCTGCTGCCTCAGTGTTATTGCTCCTAATTATACAGATCTGTGAAGCGTGTGACACCTACCCCAACATTTATTTGTTTTGGGAGATTGATTATCATTATATTAAGTACGGTTGGACTGATAACACTTTCTTGTGAGCTACCTGTCCCACCTCTTCCCTACATATTCCTTTTATTCAGAAAGTCTTTAATCTACTCACATATTTTTCCTCCTATCCCTACTTTCTAGAATCATAGATACTATAACTGAAAGGGACCTCGAGAGACCATCAAGTCCAGTCCCCTTCCCACACAGCAGGACCAAGCACTGTCTAGATCCTCCCTGATAGCTGTGTATCCAACTTGCTTTTAAATATCTCCAGTGACGGAGATTCCACAGCCTCCCTAGGCAATTTATTCCAGTGCTTAACCACCTTGACAGTTAGGAAGTTTCTCCTAGGGTACGTCTAGACTACAGGCTTTTTGTTGACAAAGCTTCTGTCGACAGAAACTGTCAACAGACGCTTTGTCAACAAAGAGCATCTAGACTACATTAAGCGGGTCGACAAAGCGATCCACTTTGTCGACAAAGAGCGTCCAGATTGCCGGACGCTCTGTCGACAAAAGAAGGCACCCGGAAGTGCTTCTGGAAGGTCACAGGGGCAGCCTTAAAGCCCAGGCACCGCTGCATGCTCTCTGCAGAGACAAGTGATCCTCCTGGACAGCCATTGCTCTGCTCCTGCTTCTGGCTTGCCTACCTTCTCGAGGGAAAGCAAAGCTGCTGCAGTTTTTCCTCTGGTTGCCCTGCTTCCTCGGACACCACTGCAGTTTATTTTCAGGTTTGGTTTTTGGCTTTGCACTTTTGTGCTTTTTGGCTATGGAGCCTGAGCTGTCCCTGGGCAGGCGATGGCCCAACACCATGCTTCTGGAAGTGCTGCTGCATGCTTAGGAGAACATCATGACATTTGCAGCAGAGCTGGATTCTGAGCCCAGCTTTGAGCCCCTCACTCAGGCTGCAGCCCTTCTGCCCTTGCCCCCGAACTTATTTATGGAGAGGCGAGTTTGGAGGCTGGACACCAGTTCTGACTGGTGGGACCAGCTAGTTATGCAGCAATGGGGGGATGACCAGTGGCTCTGAAACTTCCGGATGCAGAAGGCCACCTTCCAGGAGCTCTGTGCCTGGCTCGCCCCTGCCCTGCAACGCCAGGACACCCACTTGCGGGCCGCCATCCCCCCTGGAGAAGCACATAGCCATTGCCCTGTGGAAGCTGGCCACCCCCGACAGCTACCGCTCCGTGGGACATCAGTTTGGCATGGGGAGGTCTACTGTTGGGGCTGTCTTGATGGAGGTAAGTCACTCTTGGGGGACAGTCCGGGGGGCAGGGGTGGGCGGATAAGGGGGATGGTCAGGACCAGGCACAGGGAATGGGGGATGGGGTGGGCGTAGTGGAAGCCTGCCTGGCCTCACCCTGTAGGGGTGCAGGGGCCATGGAGGGGTTGCCTGAGGGGGGGCTCTCAGGGTCTGGGAGGGGAGGGGTAGGGGGGGGGGCACCTCTCACCAGCTCATGCAACTCCTCTCATGTCCTCTTATGTGTGCTTGTATGTGTCCCTTTCTGCAGATGGCAACGACCATCAATTCCAAGCTGCTCGTCAGGACTGTCCGCCTCGGAGACCTGCCTACCACATTGGCCGGATTTGTGGGGCTGGGGTTTCCGAACTGCGGTGGAGCACTCGATGGGACTCACATCCCGATCCGCGCACCACCCCATCAAGCAGCACAGTACATTAATAGAAAAGGCTACTTTTCCATGGTGCCGCAGGCCCTGGTCGACCACCGGGGACAGTTCACTGACATTTGTGTTGGGTGGTCAAGCCGGGCACACGATGCTCACGTCTTCTGGAACTCATACTTGTACCGCAGGCTTCAGGATGGGGCATTTTTCCCGGAGAGGAACTATGCAGTCGGGGATGTGCAGATGCCTACGTGCATTGTGGCCGACGCAGCCTACCCCCTTATGCCCTGGCTCATGAAGCCCTACACTGGCCACCTGGATGCGAGCAGGGAACTCTTTAACTCCTGCCTGAATCGGGCTCGCTTCCAGGTGGAGTGCGCCTTTGGCAGGCTGAAGGGCAGATTCAGATGCCTGCTCACTCGGCTGGACATGGGGGAATACAACATCCCCGATGTAGTTGCTGCATGCTGTGTGCTGCACAACCTGGTGGAGAGGAAAGGGGAAGCCTTCCTCCCTGCGTGGGGGACACGGGCTGATGTGGAGGGAAGGCACTTTGAGGAGCCCCGGACAGCGGCCATCCGGCAAGCCCACCAGTTGGGATTGCACATCCGAGAAGCCCTGAGGGAGCAATTCTCCCAAGGAAGGCAATGAGTTTCCCCAGGGCCTTCCAAATGTGGGATTGCCCCATGCCCCCGGTGCCTTCTTCCCCAAAACCCCTCCCGGCCCCACATTCACACATTCTACTCCTTCCTCACACGCTGAGAACAGAGATAGGTGTGGGTGAAAACATTTCAACTGTTTATTGCACTGTTGCTTTTTTGACAAAATTAAATAAGAAACTCTTTTTTTCAGAGAAAATAAATAACTCTTTTTTCAGAGAAAATAAACTGTTTGATAACAAAATAAAAGTGCTTCCCTCAGTTACTCTCACTGGTGGGAGGGAGGAATGTCAACTAGGAAGGGGGGAGGGAGGCTCAGGGCTGAGGGGATTGCCTGGAGGAAGAGCCCCTGGCAGTTTGACTGCGGAGGCCTTCTCGCACCCGGCTGCGCACGCGGGCTGGGACAGCAGGGGGCTGGGCAGGAGGTGGGGCTGTACCTGGGTCTAGGATGGCAGGGACTAAAGGGGGCAGGGGCTGGGGGCAGGGACTGAGGGGGGGGGCAGGCTGAGGAGGAGAAGCAGGACCAGGCACAGGACCAGGGAAGGCCATGGCCTCTTGGATCACAGTGCAGATGTCTGTGCACTGCTGGGCGAATTCCTCCAGCAAGCGCCGGCGCCACTCGGCCTCTGCCTCCAGCCTCCTGTCCATTGAGTCCTGCATGCATTGCAGGACCGAGATGTGCTGGTGCACCAGGTCTACACAGGTGCGCCAGTGCCAACGGGTTCCCTGCAGCCATCTGGATGGTGGGGCAGGTGTGGCACCCCCCTCCTGGTCAGCTGGTCCGGCTGTGGAGGACAAGAGGGAAAAGTTGTCAGTCATGCATGCTCACACTTTCCCTGAGAGGGCATGCCCTCCTTCTTCTCAGCAGGCAGTGCCTGTCCTAGGGTAAAAGGCTGCTCATGTGCGTCTCAGTAAAGCATGCTGCGGCCTGGCCCGCAGCCACGGCCTCCCTGGAGCCCAGAAGGTGTGCAGGCCACCATCGTGCCCCCCCTCGCACACATCCCATGGCCATGCAGCACAGACAAGTGTCAGGCCACGGTTGGGGTTCCCGCAGAGCGCTGAGAGGCCTGCAGCTGTGAGGCAATCCCAGCATCCCCAACCCATGCCTGCACCAGGCCGCACTGCCTGCAGGAGCAGGTGGTGCCTAGCAGCTGTGCAGGTGCAGGGGTAGGACGGCCCTCCCTGAGGGCAGCCATGGGTGTGCTCCCCTTCCCCCCAGGCTGTGATCAGCATGACATGTCACAGCACTGTACCATCCACTTTGCTCCTGCCTGCCCTATGTGTGTTGGACCCTCACAGCACTCACCTGATGTTCCCTCCCTGGGGTCCGAGGTGGTCTGTGAGGCCCCCTGAGCGTCAGCGCCGGGCTCCTGCGTGCTCCGGGTGCTGTCTTCCTCTTCCTCTTCCTCTTCCTCTTCCTCCTCCTGGAGCTCCTGGTCATCTGGCTGGTGTTGCAGCCGCTGCTGCATAGAGGTCTCCATGCCTGACTCCACAAGCCTCTCGGGAGGCAAGGATTCCCCTGGCCCCAGGACCCTGTCCAGCTCCTCATAATAGGCACAGGAGTGTGCCGTTTCCCCGGAGAGGGAGCTGCGCTCACGGGCCCTGACGTACCCCTGCCTGAGCTCCTTCCCCTTGGCCCTGACCTGCGGTGCCGTGCGGGGGTGGTGGCCTTTCCTGGCCAGGCCATCAGCCATTCTGGCGTATATGTCAGCATTCCTGTGCCTGGCCTGTGGGAGCTGAAGAGCCTCCTCCTAGGCCCACAGCTCCAGGAGGGCTTTGATTTCGGGCACTGACCAGGAGGGTGCCTGGCGTTTTGTGCCCCTGGCTTCCCGGGGCAATGTGTCCCTGGAAGAGCCGGAGGGATCTTGGGGGGCTTGTCCCTGCGACATGTCTCCTGAGTGTCCCTACCAGGAAGAGCTGTACAGTCAGGGTCCTCTCTGTAGTAGGCTTGCTGCCAGAGTGCTGATCCTGGGTGCCTGTGCCTTTTAAAGATGGCTACAGGCAGAAACAATAGAGTGCAAAGCAGTGGAAGAAGTGTCTACCAGGGCTTCTTCCTGGAGGCCTTTACTGTCGACATAAATTCTCCACACTTACCTTTTGTCGACATAACTCTGTCAAAAAAGGTGTTATTCCTCATAGAATGAGGTTTACCGGCGTCGACAGAACTCAGCGGCAGTGTAGATGCAGGTATAGTTTTGTCGACAAAAGTCCACTTTTGTCGACAAAACCCTGTAATCTAGACACACCCCTAATGTCCAACCTAGACCTCCCTTGCTGCAATTTAAGCCCACTACTTCTAGAACAACTTTTCTCCCTCTTCCTTTAACACCCTTTTAGATACTTGAAAACTGCTATCATGTCCCCTCTTAGTCTTCTTTTTTCTAAACTAAACAAGCCCTACTCTTTTAGTCTTCCCTCATAGCTCATGTTTTCTAGGCCTTTAATCATGTTTGTTGCTCTTCTCTGGACCTTCTCCAACTTTTCCACATCATTCTTGAAATGTGGTGCCCAGAACTGGACACAATGCACCAAATCAATGCAGAGTAAAGCAGAAGAATGACTTTTTGTGTCTTGCTCACAGCACTCCTGTTAATGCATCCCAGAATCAAGTTTGCTTTTTTTGCAACAGTGTCACACTGTTGAATCATATTTAGCTTGTGGTCCACTATGCCCCCTAAATCTCTTTTAGCGGTACTCCTTCCTAGACAATCACTTCCCATTCTGTATGTGTGAAACTGATTGTTCGTTCCTAAGTGGAGTACTTTGCATTTGTCCTTGTTAAACTTCATCCTATTTACCTCAGACCATTTCTCTAGTTTGTCCAGATCATTTTGAATTATGGCCTTATCTTCCAAAGCACTTGCAACCCTTCCCAGCTTGGTTTCATCTGCAAACTTAATAAGCGTACTCTCTATGCAGTAATCTAAATTGCTGATGAAGATATTGAACAGAACTAGTCCTAAAACACACCCCTGCGGAACCGCACTTGTTATGCCCTTCCAGCATGACTGTGAACTGTTAATAATTACTCTCTGAGAACGGCTATCCAGCCACCTATAATAGCCACATCTAGGTTATATTTTCCTAGTTTATTGATAAGAAGGTCATGCAAGACCATATCAAATGCCATACTAAAGTCTAGGTATATCATGTCCACCATTCCTCCCTTATCCACAAGGCTTGATATCCTGTCAAAGAAAGCTATCAGATTGGTCTGACATGATTTGTCCTTTACAAATCCATGCTGGCTGTTACCTATCACCTTATTATTTTCCAGATGTTTGTAGATGAATTCCTTAATTACTTGCTCCATTATCTTCCCTCGCACAGAAGTTAAACTGACTGGTCTGTAGTTTACTGGGTTGTTCTTATTTCCCTTTTTATAGATGGGCACAATATTTGCTTTTTTCCAGTCTTCTAGTAGCTCTCCCAACTTCCAAGACTTTTCAGAGATGATAGCTAAAGGCTCTGATACCTCCTTTATCAGCTCCTTAAGTATTCTAGAATGCATTTCATCAGGCCCTGGTGACTTCAACACATCTAACTTTTTAAAGTAATTTTTAACTTGTTCTTTTTTTTCTTCTAACTTCTAAACCTACCCCATTTCCACTAGCATTCACTATGTTAGGCATCCCGTCACCATCAATCTTCATGACAAAAACTGAAACAAATACGTTGTTAAGCACCTCTGCTATTTCCAAGTTTCCTGTTATTGTTTCTCCCTCTCCAGTGAGCAGATACTGAAAAAGTTGTATAATTATGCTATGCAGGGAAGGCTTGTTGTTCAAAGTAGGTGCAAAGGCTGAATATAAGCAAACAACGCAAGTATGTAGGGGCAAAATTAGAGAGGCGAAGGCACAAAACGAGCTCAATCTAGCTAGAGACACAAAGGATAACAAGAAGACATTCTACAAATATATTAGAAGTAAGAGGATGACCAAGCCCCTTTCAGCAACAAACTTTTAGACTTTATATTCACCATCAAGCCCTCCCCAGCTGGGCTTCATCATCAATTAAGCCTGGCTTTCTCACTCTTAAAGGATCCACATTTGTTAATGGGCCCCTGGGTCCCACATTACTCCCCTCCCAGCTCTCCTGCCTTCAACATGTCATTTATATAGTATTTAAATCCACTTATAATCTCATCCACTTTCGATTGCCCAATGCCTTGTAAAGTTTTGCTTTTTTAATCTGCAGTTTATCTTCCTCCATAACTTTGAGGATGCCACTCCCTTTTGATGACATACACAGATAAATCCTAAAAGATGTTAAGAATAGCACAAAGGCAATTAACTTGTTAGTCTTTGTGAGCTATGGTGTTTGATGGTGGCATCACCTATTGGGTAGGGTGTTAGGTCTTTGTCCACTACAATTATAATCTTTCTTCTGGGCCTCCATCATGCCTTCTGGTGGTCTGTTTTTGAATGGTGGTTGATTAAACCTCTGGTTAGATCCCCAGTCAGAATTGTCACTTGCAGCTGTGATGGGGTTCCAAGGAAGAGATGGGTTCCATCTAGAGATCTCTATGAGTGTCTAATCCCAGCTAACAGTTTCCAGGGGACTTTACCCCACCAGGAGAGTTTAGAAGCAAGGGTTTCATGCCCCTCTGAACAAGATGGATTGTAGGGGAGACTGGCCATCCCACAGAGCTGTAATGTTCCTCATCCAGCAGTGCATTAAGGCTGCCTCCCTTCCTACAACCCACTCCCTTCCCAAAGTCTTATATTTGCCTTGTAGTACTAAAGGAAATGAGAATAATTGAGTATACTTTCACTCTGGGCTCAGCAGACAGGTGCTTTCTCTCCAGTAAGAGGTCGCTGCAATTCATTTCCCCCAATTGCTCTCAGAGTAGATTCCTCTCCCTATCCTAAGCAGTCTAGCTTCCTTTTAAGCTCAGTTCCAATGCAGGGTCTATACACCCCTATAGTCCTTTTTACTTTTTTTGTCTTAGCTTCCAGTTTGGTTTAGATTGAAGGTTGCAGAGGCAGCAACTCCTTCCTTAATAAGAACAAGGAAAATAAGCATATACAGTTCAAGTACATTCAAGGGTCACGTGGCAGTGCAGGAGCACCCTGTTCTGGAAGAGAGAGGATAGCAGGGGGGTGCACATCACAGTGAAGTCTGTGGTGTGGTCTCAGGTCTCACAACTCCCTCCTCCAATGCCTAAACCTTAGGGCTAAGACAATAGCCCGAGTGTCTGGGGCAGCAGGGCCTATCAGCCTGAGTCAATTAGGACAGTCCCTTGGGACAGGGCAGCATGGCCTCACAGCCAGAGCCTTTGATGCATGGCAGGACAGCCTAACAGCCAGAGCCAATATGGCAGACCTTTGATAAAGGGCAGCGCAGCCTAGCCACTTGAGCCAATATAGCAGCCTTTCAATACAGGGCAGCATGGCCTAACAACCAGTACCAAATGGGCTGCCAAAAGGGCGGCTGTAACCCAGCCCAACTCCACCAGGCCCTGACCCAGGGCCCTGGCAGTGGTGGAGCAATCCGCCACTGGCACAGCGGGGAATTTGACCAAAACACACTGAGTTCACCCTGGTGGGAGATACCACTCCCTCACCCTCCCTTGGTCACTTTCTACTGTACTCTCTGGTGTGGTAGCCCATGAAGCTTCAAGATCTCCAGGTTCCTCAGTACAGGTTTCTCCCTGGGCCTCCATCGACTTGGAGGCTTATTTTGATCCTCAGGGTCTTCAGTTTCAGAGTCAGCGGGGGCTGTGGCTAGTTCTCAGCTGGAGCTTCCACTGAAGATCCTTCCTCTCTGGCATCCTACCTAGAGTGGGCTAAGCTGCTTCCCTTTATACTGGCCCAGCACTTCAGGCATGCCCAGTGTGGCCAAGGGTCGGGGGGAAGACTTCTTCCTCCCACAGTGTGGCATTAAACCCTTCCGTCCTAGGGCAGGGTATGCACACTCTGGCACAGACTAACTGTTGGGCCTATTCTCTCTCCATGAACATCAAGCAGCGCCTTCAATATGGACTGTCTATAAATAATGAATATACAAATGGCTTTGTTTAAATGGCACCTTTCCTTCAGTAGTATTCTAAAGTACTTTGTAAATACATAGGAATTGCTTTGCTCACAGTTAACATGAATCCATTTTTCAGAATCAGAAGATCTATGGTAGATAGCTCTACACAAGTAACTTTGGTATCAGGGGAAAGCTGATGCAGCAATATAGGAAAAGGTTTCTTTCTATTCCATTTTTCTTCCAAGTGTTATACGTGGAGCCAATAATCCAGATTGGCTGGGCAGTGAGTCAACGAGTTGCTTTTCAGTTTCCTGCATGGAATAAAACTCTTCTGTCTCTTCTGTTTATTAACTGACCACAAACCATTTGTGCTTTTGATCAATAACCATGATACAGATAATGCACCATTCTGAAGTCAGCACTTTTTGATGTGATTGATGAGATTGTTAAAACAGGAAAAAGCTTCATTGTCCCTCACACTCCTTGAGAAAACACATGAAAGAAATAAAAACACCCAACAGAAGACAAAAAGCTGTTGAAGGGATGGCTAGTAAATGTATACAAACTAGGGGTAATAAGAAAAGCAACTCAAGGATAAATTTACAAATAATCCTTAAATACATGTTGAAGTAGGGGATGCTTTAGTTACAAGCAAACTAGCAGCTGCCCATGGCAGCAATTCTGCATAGAGAGGCAGGAGTAAATGTGAATGGTGCTATGAACTTGATAGTCAAGTTGCAATGCTACTTGCTCAAATCTGGCCCTTCCCTACCTCCCCAGCTCACCCCATCACGATAAATGGATGACTGGACCAAATCTAAGTGAGTAGTGCTGCAACCTGGTGCCCCTCCTCCCCCGTTTCTACCATAACTACCATATCATCAGAAAACTCACCATGACTTCCCAGCAAGTTATATGTGTCCATCCCAGAGGCACTACACTGCACCCAGTTGAGCACCTCTGTGCTGGGGGATAGGAAAGGGATAGTACACTGAAATCATCTTTAGTAACCTCTGCAGTAAGGGCTGCCCAAGGTATGTTCAGCAGGTTATTGGAAATATAAAGAAATGATATTTTCAAAGAACTGTCATACAGTAAGTGATGGACTTCCTGTTTCACCAAGAAAAGACTTATAATAAGTTTATTGAGGAGTGAAATATTTGATCAAATCCAATAAGGTCACCAGCAGCTCAGGATGTGTACTGTTATGACTATATGGAGCCTAGGTCATAAGATAAGTGTTTTTATGTGAGCTTTGCCAAAGTTATAAGTTCACCCAAAGAAAAGGGCTATTACAAACTAGTCCATTGACAGAAAGTGCTTTGTACCTGGTGCCATCTACTTGTGTAAATTACAAAGAAATTGACATTGGTTAGTCATTGTCTACCATTCCACATTTACTGAGTCAGGTACTATGTGATAGCCAATATTAATCAATTAATAACTGATAGTGTGACTCATAACATCGTGTGTTTTAGAATGCACTGATGGCAGTTTTCATTATATTTAACTTTTCAGGGGAGGAATTTTATTACTTTGTTTTAGCGCTTTGGAGAGCTGTGATAGGGGCTCAACAGCAATTAAATAAAAAACCTTCCCACTTTGGATCTAGATTAAATTGTTTCTAAATCAAACCATTTAGGGCTGCAGCTAAAGAATTGGACAGGAATTTGATAGAATGTGTTTAGATGAAGTTCTGTAGTATTGGATTTTTAGGCAAGATCATGGGACATATCCGAGCTGCAGTTGATACAGCTCAGGAAGGTGGCTTTACGATAACTTAATGCTGTCCCTTGCCCTTAAATACTGGTAATTCCCAGTTTTGATATGTCAGTGCAACTTGGAATAGCTCAGGATTGCTGTAAGGCAGGGCTACTCAACATGCGGCCCATGGGCCACATGCAACCCGCGGCCCATTTGTTTGTGGCCCGCAGTGCAGTTTGGGTTTATGCAGAGTTCAACAGGTGGGAGCCAAAACAAAAAAGTAGTCAATATAATGGTCTTCTGCTGATATGCATTTTAGTAGTTAAATTCCTGGACTGTCATTGCTCATTAAAAGTGCTGTCTTATGGGTGGAAACCAAGGTAAATCCTGCATTTTATCAATATCAGCAGAACTGACTTAAATGGGGCCTGTGTGTTGTATAGTCTTGTCTTAATCTTTGTATTCATGCCTGTCAGTGTGAAAGAAGCTATTTGCATATATTTGCATATATATTTGCATGTATATGTAACCACATTTAAGTGGCGGCCCTCAGTATGTGCTATGAGTATCATCATGGCCACTGGGGCTTCCAAAGTTGAATAGCCCTGCTGTGAGGGCTCATCTCCATAGGAATATCCAGGAAACCTAATCCAAATAACTAAAACTGTGACTTTGAATTGGATTAGTTAAACCATATTAAATACTACGTGGACAAAGTTTCTCAGAATTAAGGTGCCTGTAATTCAGTTAATCTTAATTCACTTTGAAAGTGAATAAGGGAAATTCACACAGGAGTTTAATGTGGTTTAGTGAATCCATTTCTAAGTAACATCTTTATTTAATTCAGATTGACTTTCCTGGGTGTTTTTGAGTGGAAAAATCCCAAGTTACACTTGGATGCCCATGGTCTTGTATTTAAGAGCACTCCGACCATGCTGCTCCCTCCTTACCCTTTCAACCATCCCTATCTATGTTCCATATACTGAAAAACTAGCCTTAGTGTTTGTGCATCATCTAGGGATTCACTTTACACAAGGATAACCCTGAGTGGGCTGGGAAGATGCTCTATCTACCCACTTTGTGCTGCTAGAAAGTGTTAAAGAAGACAAGCATAGGGGAAGATCACCCAATTCCTATTTAAAAGTATAATATAGTATTTGAACTGTCTATCTATAGCAATCTTTGCAGAATATTGTGTGTTTTTGTATGTTATTTGGAGGATTCCAACTTTCTTTGTTGAGCAACAAAGAAAAAATTGTTCTAATCATTCAGTAGAAATTTATTCTGAACTTTCAAGGTACTATTTTGAATTGGAGCCATGGGTTCCTTTATGAATCTCTAGGATGACAAACTAGTAAAATCAATTGCATAATTTAATGGTGATTAAATTATGTGTAAATATTAAGGAGTTTTCCTTTTTCTGTTAATTGAAAGAATGATTCTCTGTTTGAGAACACTGCTGTTATGAAGCAAAGGCATTAAGAATCTGGCATTTTATTTGTGAAAGAGAGAGGGAGTCATCAGCACATGCTTAGACTACAAAGAAGTTCAGGGACATTGTTAAAATGAGAATACTAAATTTTCTCTCTACTTTTAATGACAGTTTTTTCCTATATGTATCCCCCTTTTCCCATTCTTTATTTATGCCCTTTAAGTGGGATAAATTTGGGGACAAATGAGAAAAATGTGGAGGTTTTACTTAGATGGGACAGGTTTCAAAGGAGTAATGAATTGTCTGGATTGGCTATAATTTTGGATTATTTGGGGTCTAATATTATTGCCTGTATAGAGAGCCTTTTGTACTTTTTAATGTCCCAATCCTGCAAAGACTTAACATATACTAAACTTTACTATACTAAGTTTAGTACATGTGAAGTTTTTGCAGGACTGGGACATTAAAAAGTAGTCTCACTGAGACTGAGTAGTCTCACTGAAGTTAAAGGACCACTCACAATATATAAAAATAATTACATGTGTAAATCATTGCAGGATCAGAATCTAAATCTGATTGCCAGCTGTAGGAAACCCATATACAGTATAAGGTATTTCAATGTTGCAAGCCAGAAACATTTAGAATTAATTGGAAGGAAAAATTCTTAATTTATGAATTGCTATTGTGAAATATATTGTATGATAGTTTTCAGTTTAAGTTTTTATTTCTAACAAGATTTATTATTAAGACTTTAACAAGAAAACGGTTGATTATTTATTTGAATGGAATGGGAATTGTCATTTTTGCTGAAAAGTCTAAACTTTAAGGTAAAAAGTTTACAGATTTTTATGTAGGTTTCATTGTAATTTAGTCTTATATTTGTAGAGGAAAATCATAGTGATTTTTAAATGAATTGATTTCTGGAGTCTGTAAACCATATCTGCAAGAAATTGTTACTCCCATGGCCTATGTAATTAAATTGGAGAATCATAAATAACCAAGCTATGGTTCAGAACTCAAAGGGTATGTCTGCACTGCATGCTTATTTTGGAAATAAAACTCAGAAATAGCTTATTTTGAAATAGCATGTCTAGTCTAGCAAATTCCCATTGAAATAGCGCTGAGCTATTTCAATAGCATTAAGGCCACCCAGAAGAATTTCAGGCAGGGTACCAGGACAGCACTCCTGGAGCTGCTTCCTGAGGCTCAAGTTTAAAGGGATCCCCCTGCACAACCGTATCTCAGGCTCCTTTCCTTTGCCTACCTCCTTGAGGGACAGCAAACCCATTCCACTGCCTGCTCTGGTTGCCCTTGCAGACACCACAGCACTCCCAGCCATGGAGCCAGACCTGCCTCCAAGCAGTTGACGGGTCTGAGACCCCATGCCGTACCTCCTGCGGCAGTTTCTGCAGGTTGCCCTCGTGGCCCTGCAGGAACAGGACCCCCCAGCTTATTGCGGGGCATATCCTGTCCTCTCTCCACACACTGCCCATGCAGCATGACCCCTCCTACCCTTCCCTTGCACACCGTGCACCACTGCTTCTGGCGACTGGACACCAGTTCCTACTGGTGGGACCGGATCATCATGGAGTGGTGGATGACGAGCAGTGGCATCAGAATTTCCGCATGTGAAAGGAGACCTTCCTGGAGCTCTGCGAGTGGCTCTCCCCTGCCCTCATGTGATGGGACACCCACATGAGACCTGCCATCCCCCTACAGAAGTGGGTTGCCATTGCTCTGTGGAATCTTGCCACATCAGAAAGCTACCGCTCCATCGGGAACCAGTTCGGCATGGAGAGATCGACCATCAGGGTCATGAGCTATTGTCCAAAAGGATGGTGAACTGCTGGAATGGGGTTCCCTAGGGAAGGGGCGGGGTGGAGGCTCCCTCCCCGGAAAAGTTTTCAGTCCCGTCTTCACAAAGCAATGACGGGAAATGGGGTAAGTAGATGGTTGGTCCTGGTGTGTCTGAAGGCGGTAGGGTGGGTTCGGAGACCCCTTGAGGGCCCTGGCAACCCTGTGATTCTCTGTTTGCCTCCTTCTACAGGTGGTGAAGGCCATCAACACCATCCTGCTGTGGCGGCTCGTCCTCCTGGGTGATGTGGACCCCATCGTCACCAGCTTTGATGCCATGGGGTTCCCCAATGGCGGGGAGGCCATTGACGACACCCACATACCATCCAGGCCTCCAACCATGAGGCATCTGACTACATTAACTGCAAGGGATACTTTTCTATGGTCCTGCAGGCCCTCATGGACCACCAAGGCCAGTTCACAAACATCAACGTTGGGTGGTCAGGAAAGGCGCACAATGCCTGCATCTTCTGCAACTCCAACCTCTATGAGAAGCTGTACAGTGGCACTTTTTCCCCCAACCACACTATCAGGGTCAGGGTCATGAACATGCCCATGTGCATAGTGGGGGACACAGCCTACCCTTTGCTCCCCTGGCTGATGAAGCCCTATACGGGACATCTGGACCAAAGCAAAGAACTTTTCAATGCCAGGCTCAGCAGGGCCCGCATTGTGGTGGAGGGCACCTTTGGGTGTCCGAAAGGGAGGTTCTGTTGGCTCCTCACCCTCCTCAACCTCAAGGACACAACGTCCAAGTGGTGGCAGCCTGTTGTGTTCCACATAATATATGTGAGAACAAGGGGGAGATGTTCCTGCCAGGGTTGGGGACAGAGGCCGAGCAGCTCAGAAGGGCCTTGGAACAGCTGCTCATAGCTGCCATCCAGCAGGCCCATCAAGGGGCTGTGTGCATCTGAGAGGCCCTGAGGGAGAGTGTAACACAAGTGACACTCTCCCCTGGGCCTCCCCACAAAGGGCCTCTCTACAGTGCCCCAGTGTGCCTTTCCTCCCCAGCCCTCCCATCCCCAGCCTCCTTTCCCTCTCCTCCTTTCCCCTTCCCCTGTTGATACAATATAGCAGACCTTCAGTTTTTGAAACAAGAAACTCTATTTTTTGATTAATTGGGGTAAATGTAGTTGTGGAAAGAACCTGGGGGGAGAGAGGAGAGGGAAGGAAGGAGGACGAGGGGGAGGAGATGATCAGGGATCGGGCTGGGAGCGGCGCCTGCTTTGGGTGGTCCCACCTCCATGTGTGTGGGGCCCTCGGTGGCCATGGGGGGATGAGAGGGAGAAGCTAGAAGGGAAGGAAGTGGGGCAGGAGCATCCAGCAGGCAGTCGATGGTAGCAGTGTAAGCCGCACACATGGTCTCGGAACCCACAAAGATGATGTGGTTGGGGCAAGGCCATCAGTAGCCTACACAGATGGCCCCTTCCTACAGGGGCACAGATGTCCCCGGGAGGAGCCTCACTATCCCCACATCCAAGGGATAAGTAGGCATGGAAATGTGCTGGCCAGGCCAGGAGCCTGCAGGCAGGGGGAGGGTGACGGGGTTGCTTGGTTTCCCTCTCTGCCACACACATGCCAGGACTGGCAGTGGCAGCATCCCACAGGGAGAGGACTTGTATCCCTACCTGCTGGAGGAGAGGAGAGGGTGTTGGGGAAGGCATGTGTGAGTGGCAGATGGGGTCCTCTCCGCTTCCTCCACTGCCCAGAAGGCTCCCTTAGCAGGGGCTCGGTGTCCTCTGCCTTGCTGTGCTTGCCCAGGAGCGGATGCTGCCCCAAGAGTATGGGCCTGACCATGTGCCATGTGCGGCACTGCTGTGTGTATGTCCATGACCCCAGCCTCCTTAGTGGTGGCTTTTGGTGGGAGGGTGTCCCACCTTGGATTCAGGACTAAGGCAGGCCTGTGCAGGAACCCTGGGAGCAGGAGCACAACGTTCCTCTCTGGCAGCCTCTTGGGGCTGAGTGCTATGGACCAGCACTCCATGTGCACCACGTGCACAGACTGCTGTGCGATGCCCAGACCAAGAAGGTCGAGCGAGGAGCGCGCACCTCGTCACCGCCTACCACCCCCCCAGGTGTGTCTAGGGACAGTCAAGGAGCTCACCTGATGGGCATTCCCCAGCTTCGTCCAATCCCTGGGTGACATTCTGGGAGGGTGGTAACAGGTCCAGTGACAGGGTGAAATTCTGGCTGGCAGGAATCGTGGATCCTGAGGCCTGCTCCTCCTCCTGCGCCTCCTCCTTGGCTACAGGCCTGCCCTCCAGGAGGATGGCAATAGGCCAATGGACATCTCCTGGTCAGAGTCCACAACCAGGGGAGAGGGACTGACCTTCCCGCCCAGAATGTGGTGGAGCTGATCATAGTACTGGCAACTCTGTAATGCTGCCCCTGAGCAGGAACTGTGCTCCTTGGCCTTAGTGTAGGCCTGCCTTAGCTCCTTCAGTTTCATCCACACCTGCTCCTAGATGTGGATGTGTCCCCTCTGTCCCAGGCTGTTGGCCATCTGGCCATAAATGTCCATATTCTTGTGTCTGGTGCGGAGATCATGGAGGTTCACCTTCTCACCCCAGATCTCAATGAGATCCAGGACCTCCACACCAGACCAGAAAGTCTCCCGTCTTTTCCACCCCCAGGCATGGGATTGGGAGCTGCCTGCAGCTATGTTAGCAGGGTGGGGGGACTCAGGTGCAGTGCTCTTGTCTGCCATAGCAGCAGGGAAGGCAGGGATGGCTGCTGCTGTGTGGCACGGTGCAAGCTGGGCCTGCTGTGTGCCACACACTTTTCCCCCTGTGGATGCACCTTTAAAGCCAGCAGGGGAAGGGGAACTATAGAGTTCTGATGAGTGTGGACAGAGTGGCCAGCAGGGCATCTGTGGGAAGCCCTGGAGGCCCCTTATTTTGAAATAGCCACCGCTGTGCTGTCTACATACACCCCATTCCAAAATAACTATTTTGGAATAGGAATAATGCCTATATAATGAGGGTTACAGATTTCAGAACAAAACGCCCATTATTTTGAAATTATTTCAAAATACAGGCTTGCTATGTAGATGCTCACTTAGTTATTTTGAAATAACACTGCTGTGTAGACATGCCCAAAAGGCCTAGGCCAGAGCTATATGTAGCCAGTGTAGAATTAACCTCTAATGTCTTGTGGATGTTTCTGGAGGATATCAGAAATTCCCTTAGTCACTAAAAATATCTATCTAGCTTTTGTACCAAATCTTGGAGTCACATTTTCCTCGTTCTGCACCTGGGGCAGTGCAGCTGCAAGCTAGACCTTTGCTATGTACGGCGACTAAACAATCTAGTCCTAACTTTTTTACTATTTATTGTGCAAAGCATGTTGGGATATAGTTTGTATGAAAGATACAATGCAGAATAAAGCTATGTTACACTATCTTTATGATCTCACTACACAGAATGATGATAGTTCTGAATAAAGGCTAGAATGTAAAAAAATGTTCATTATTATTACACGCTGAAGCTATGCATAACAATGCACAGGGGAAATGCAGGAAGATCAGAGGTTACACATTATTACTGTGTTATCAATCTTCTGATTCTGAAAGGTGACTTAAAAACAATCTGTGTTGGGTGCAGGAGCCAAGTTCACTAAGCATATTTTGTACATGCATTTCAAAGTCCATGTTTTTTCATTTCTCATTTGGGTCCCTGGCCAATGTTAAGCATAAAACTCATTGTTAAACTGCTTTCCACCATATCCCATTTGGATCTAGACATTTAATGTAATTTAAACAGTATGTTTTGATATAAAATATTTATTTTGCTTTTCTGCCACCTTGTGGCTTCTACAAACATTGTACCATTTTTTAAAAAGGCAACCACTTGCTAAGGGGTTTATTTATTTCATTATTCTTATGTGGAGTTACATATGCAAAAGGGGTTAAATTCTGCTCTCATTTACAAAGGTGCAACCTGTAGCAGAGCAGTTCGGCCTCATGAAGACATTCTCATATAGGATTCAGTCCAACAAAAAGAAATACTACTTCCTTTACTCTACTTAGGTCGCTGGACTGAGAGTAAACAAGCCATTGTTTCCTCATTCTGGAAACTCAACTTGCCTCTGACCCAGGTCTGATTAATACAGTGCTAATCTAAACAACAGGAAATAACATATGACATACAGCTCTACTTTCCAAAGTGAATATGTAAAAACTGAGCTGGATCCTAGTCTGCTTCACTAATAAGTCCAAAGAATTGTTAGCTAAATGCAAGTCAAATTTTGTCCTTAGCTACATCTCTGAAATCCTGTGCTGCACAGGGGAAAATGATGGCAGAATTAGACCTTTTAGAATCTTTATTATTAGTGAATTATTATATCATATTATTATCATATTATTATTATATAAGCCCTGAAAAACCAAGCTTGACTTTCAAGATTTCAAGGTTGTATTCACTGGGATGAAAGTTACAGGGGAAAAAAGTTTAGCCTATAAATTGCACACCTTTGATTTGGAAAGCAGTGAGAACACATAGTCACAGTTCTGTTCCTTTCCACTACCATCTGGTGGGGAGCAGAGACATCACAAATTATTTGCTAGAGACATCACAAATTATGTGTGTACACGAATACATCTATTTAAAAAGTTTATGAACTAGTTGAACATTAATCTTCAAGTCAACCATTAGTTAATGTAATCTTACATTTAGTCAGATTCCAGATCAGAGTGGATGGCTAAAAAATTAAGCTAAGAGGTTCTCTTAAATGCTAGTGTTAATATATAAATTGCACTTTCCTGCTTCCTTTTCTAGGAGCAGGTGCACACACCAAAACAGCAGATGCAAGCTGGAAAAAGTAGTGTTGGTACATTGTCCTGACATGCTCCAACCTACAATGCCTCCCAAAATCATCAGCTGCTAATAGAACAGGTTCAAGACTAAATATCATAAAACTTTAAAAGTAGAAGTTTTCCATTTTGCAGGATTTGAAATGGAGTTATTGAAATTTCATAAAAAACATTTTAATTAATAAAATTAAAACTTGTTCTTACCAAAACCCCACCTTTTGGTAATGAAAATGTGTTAGAACAATTTCTATAGGGTTTTTTATATAAATAAATGTAAAATGTTGCAAAAAAATTGTGAAACTGGAAAAATAAACTATTTGACACCTATTTGTGAAACTGGAAAAATAAACTAATATGAGTGGGTTACATTAAAAAAGCATCTCTTGTCACAGCCCAGGATTAATCCTGATGGTTACAGTCCAATATGTTAGAGGTTAGAGACTAATGAAGCAAAATTATTGCTGCTTTCTTTCTCATCCTCCTCTCCCTACTCCCAGTTATATTGCCCAGGAACAGGTGATAGGAGAGGAGGCCATATGCTTTGTTTTTGTTTTGTTTTTTTTAGAACTGGCTGGATAACAGTTGTTTCAGAAATGTTAGTAGGTGGTCTTTGTGAAGGATGCATTAATTATTTCACTACATTGTGCTGGGAACCAATGTAAGACATGTCAAAATTCTGCCAGAGATGGAGCCACGGCCTTTGTATTTTTGCTGTGGTTCATAATCTTGTATTTCTCATAATGATATGGGACCCTCATAAGGGATCGGTCATGTTCTAGTCCTCTGGTGTCATATTTCCTTTGACAGCTAATTGTCAAGCAATGGTATGTGCTTAGTGGAGGGGGGAGACAGAAGTAGATGTTTAGGAGCCAAGGTCTCATTGGCTGAGTATACAAGGTTTTGTAATATGCGCCAGTGGTCCAACTGTAGGATTCATAGATTTCATAGACTGTTGGAACTGGAGGGTACCTCAAGAAGTCATGGAGTCCAGTCCCCTACCCTCTCGGCAGGACCAAACACCATCTAGATCATCCCTGATAGATGTCTATCCAACCTGCTCTTAAATATCTCCAGTGATGGAGATTCCACAACCTCCCTAGGCAATTTATTCCAGTGTTTAAACACCCTGACTGTTAGGAAGTTTCTCCTAATGTCCAATCTAAACCTCCCTTGCTGCAGTTTAAGCCCATTGCTTCTTGTCCTATCCTCAGAGGTCAGGGAGAACAATTTTCCTCCCTCCTCCTTTAACACTCTTTTAGATACTTGAGAACTGCTATAATGTTCCCCTCTCAGTCTTCTCTTTTCTAAACTAAACAAGCCCAACTCTTTCAGTCTTCCCTCATAGCTCATTTTTTCTAGGCCTTTAATCATTTTAGTTGCTCTTCTCTGGACCTTCTCCAACTTTTCCACATCATTCTTGAAATTGGGTGCCCAGAACTGGACACAAGACTCCTACTGAGGCCTAATCAGCACAGAGTAGAGCAAAATGACTTCTTGTGTCTTGGTCACAACACTCCTGTTAATGCATCCCAGAATCATGTTTGCTCTTTTTCCAACAGTGTTACACTGTTGACTCATGTTTAACTTGTGGTCCACTATGACCCCTAAATCCCTTTCATCAGTACTGCTTCCTAGATAGTCGCTTCACATTCTGTATATGTGAAACTGATTGTTCCTTCTAAAGCGGAGTACTTTGCATTTGTCCTTATTAAACTTCATTCTATTTACCTCAGACCATTTCTCCAGTTTGTCCAGATCATTTGAATTATGGCTCTAACCTTCAAAGCACTTGCAACCCCTCCCAGCTTGGTATCATCAGCCAACTTAATAATCGTACTCTCTATGCCACCATCTAAATTGTTGATGGAGATATTGAACAGAAATGGTCCCAAAACAGACACCTGGGTGGTTAAACACTGGAATAAGTTACCTAGGGAGGTTGTGGAATCTCCATCTCTGCAGATATTTAAGAGCAGGTTAGATAGACATCTATCAGGGATGGTCTAGACGGTACTGGGTCCTGCCGTGAGGGCAGGGGACTGGACTTGATGACCTCTTGAGGTCCCTTCCAGTTCTAGTGTTCTATGATTCTGTGACCTGCGGAACCCCACTTTTATGCCCTTCCAGCATGACTGTGAACCATTAATAACAACTCTCTGTGAATGGTTATCCAGCTAGTTACGAACCCCCCCTTACAGTAGCCCCATCTAGGTTGTATTTTCCTAGTTTATTGATAAGACGGTCATGCAAGGCTGTGTCAAATGCCTTACTAAAGTCTAGGTATGCCACATCCACTGCTTCTCCCTTATTCACAAGGCTTGATATCGTATCAAAGAAAGCTATCAGATTGGTCTGACATGATTTGTCCTTTACAAATCCATGCTGGCTGTTACCTATCACCTTATTATCTTCCAGATGTTTGTAGATGAATTCCTTAATTACTTGCTCCATTATCTTCCCTGGTGCAGAAGTTAAACTGACTGGTCTATAGTTTCCTGGGTTGTTTTTATTTCCCTTTTTATACATGGGCACAATATTTGCCCTTTTCCAGTCTTCTGGACTCCTTCCCGACAGCCATGACTTTTAAAAAATGATAGCTAAAGTCTCAAATACCTACTCTATCAGCTCCTTGAGTATTCTTGGATGCATTTCCTATCCGATTTCCACTAGTATTCACTATGTTAGATATCCCATCACCATCAAACTTCTTGGTGAAAACCAAAACAAAGAAGTCATTAAGCACCTCTGCCATTTCCAAGTTTCCTGTTATTGTTTCTCCCTCTTCACTGAGCAATGGGCCTTCCCTGTCCTTGGTCATCTTCTTGCTTCTAATATATTTGTAGATGGTCTTCTTGTTACCCTTTATGTCTCTAGCTAGATTGAGCTTGTTTTGTGCCTTCACCTTTCTAATCTTGCTCCTGCATACTTGCTTTGTTTACTTATATTCATTCTTTGTAATTTGACCTAGTTTCCACTTTTTATATGACTCCTTTTTAATTTTTAGATCATGTAAAATCTCCTGGTGATCTACCTCAGAGGTTTTAATGTACCAAGCTAAATTGATAGAATACTATGGGTACCATTTTTTAAAAATGTGTAACACACTTTTTTTTTGTCATTTATACACTGACAGTGGTCATTACACAATCTGCCTGTTGATCAATTTGCTTACAAGTTATAGGTGCCTGTCACTAGGAAACTGAAAAATGTCAGTAGCTTGCCTGGCTGATATAGACATAACTAGTTATGAAATATTTTTGTTAATTTTCTTAAGATAGCAAGGTCCTTAAAGTAATTCTGTACTGATGAATCCCCCAATGGCCATATTGCTATCAAAACCCTGGGCCAACTCACTGTGATCTGCAAGTTTGAAAAAAAACCAAAACCCCCAATATGTCTGTGATAGACTCTATTTGGTGCATTTGATAGCTTGAAGTGAAAGAAGTTCATTTGTGTATGTGGCATGTTGCTAAATACCAAGTTCCTTATGGCGGGGGGGCGGTAGTGGTGGTGTGATACAGGTTCACTGGGAAACCCAAAGAAAAGAAAATATTCAGTGTTGCACACTAGTCTCTCTTGCCTCAAGGTGTCTCTAATGCAGTGTTTCTCAAAGTGGTCCGTGGATCCACTCTGAGAAACCTGCTAATGGCCGCTCCCATTTGTTGATATACCGGCTCCACAGCCACAGAGCCTCCTGACTCACATTGGTTCTGGTTCGCTGTTTATAGCTAAGGGGAGCAGCGAGGGCCAGGCCTCTGCTTCCCATGGCTCCCCCTTGGCTGCAAATGGCAAACCTGAGTGAATGGGAGCCACAAGGCTCCGTGGCCATGAAGCCAGCAAATAAACAAACCAGAGCGGCCAGCTAGCAGGTTTCTCAATGTGGATCTGCAGACCACTTTGAAGAACACTACTCTAATGGGAACAAGGCATATCTTTTGTCCAGTGTGCCTGCCAGAGACTGAAAAACTGTAAGAAAACCAGGTCCCACCTGGACTTATCTGGCTGAGGCCTCAAAAAGCCTCTGATAAATGCCTATACAAACAAACAAGCCCATGAGACTGAGATGGGAGGGGAAACTCAAACCCACTGAGCAGATATTGAGGCTACATCTACACTGCAGGCTTCTTGCGCAAGAAGCCTTTCACACAAGAGTTTTTGAGCAAAAACTTCTTGCGCAAGAGCACGTCCACACCACAAAGCGCATCGCAAAAGCGATGTGCTTGTGTGCAAGAGAGCGTCCTCTGTTCTGCCATTTTAGTGCCAATTTACTTGTGCAAAAGCGCTTTTGAGGTGTGGATGCTCTGCAGGTTTTTGCGCAAAAACCTTGCAGTGTAGTGAGGTGCACCTAGTCCTGCTCCTCCCCTGCAGCCACAAGTCCTCCAGAGGGGGCAGCACCGCACCCCACCACCACTGTGTCAGGCTCTGGAAACCACCCTGCCAACCCAGCTCAATCAGGCACCCTCACCTACGCACTCTTCAGCCCCACCCACGCCATCATCATTCCACCTCCTCTGGCCAATCCCTACACTGTCCTCAACCCTGAGCCCAGCAGGAGCCAATGAGAATTCCGCACCTGCCCACATCTCAGCCAATGAGATCGCTCCTATGTCAATGGCCGGAAAGCCCGAGCCTCCGCCCCTCTTCGCGTCAGCCCTGTTTCGGGGAAAAGAGACGGGCTGGCCCGCCCGCGCTGTGATTGGCTGCTCCGGGGAAGCCGGCTGCGCGCCCATTGGCTGCCGGCATCGGCCGCTTTGCGGGCTGGGGAAGCTCCGCGGCCGCTGGCACATCGCGGCGGGTGCGGTGCCAGGCGGGCGCGCGGCAGCCCCTTGCCCAGGTGAGTAAGGGGGGGGCCCGTCCCGCAGCCTGCGCGGGGCCCGGCTGCGCCGCCAGGACCTGCCTGAGGCACCGGCTCCCTCCGGCGCAGGGGCGGGAGATGCTGCGGGGCGCCAGGGACCAGGCGCACGGCGGGGCGCGGGTCGGACTGAGACACTGAGCGGGGGCCCGGGCTCAGCAGCGCCCCACCACAGGCAGCCGCCGGGGCCCGGCTCACCCGGGGCGCGGCGCGATCCCTGCCCCCGGCCAAAGGTGCCCTTGCTCGGCGCCGCGCTCCCAAGCCAGCTGGGAGCCGCCTCGTCCTGCCCCGGCACCTGCCGGCCGCCTGCCCTGGTGCTCAGGGCGCCTGCCAGGGGCTGAGCGCGGCCGCCGCCCCGAGTGCGTGAGCGCCCAGGCCAGCAGTTGCAGAGCTTCACCGGACAGCCCTTGCGTACGGCTACGGGGCTACATACCGGCGTGGAGGCTCGTTTCGGGCCGAAACCAGCCGCGCTGTGTGTTTGCACCGCCGCCTTTAGTGCTGTTTAAATTCGCTAAGTGGGACGGTTTCTGTTTTCCTCTTAATGATGCTGGGTTACCTTCAGTGAGCGTTATTCCACTATCCCACAGGACAGGCTTCCCTCCTCGTTTATATGTTCTCTGGACGTCTTCACTGCACATTAGAAACAAGGTGAGCGAGAGAATATCTTTTACTGGATCAACTTCTGAGAGGTGTGTGTATTGCGATGGCCTGGTATTTGCCACGAGTAATTGCTTAGAAGTAATAAAAGCATGTCTTAATATGCCATCTTTGGAACTAAACTTCTCATCTCTGAGTTAAGTAGTCTGTATCTATTGTTCTTTAAGGGGTGTTGCAAAGTGCATTTATTTTGTGTACTCACCCTTTTCTAAAAGACCCTGAGGATTTCTGTTGAAGGGTGGTGACTGGGATGTAGCATTTATTTTCCTTCCCTCTGGTTAATTTTAGTCTTATTTAAAAAAAAAAAAAAAAAACTTACAAAATTCAAATGATAGAAGTTCTCAGCTATAGGCTGCTGCCCTGGCTAAATTGAGAGCTATGAAAATTAGACAGTTTAAAGCAGTGGTCCCCAACCTTTTTGTGGCCAATAGCACATTCATGTTTTCAGAAGTGTGGCGGGCGCCAACAAAAAAAGGTGTCAAATGTGAAATTGAAGGCTATTTTCATATTAAATGTGAATTGGGTAAATTTGATAGAAACTTAATTTAATTGGATAATTTTTATTTTAATTATATTGTAATTCATTTTTAAACAAAATTCTGCATTAATAAAAAGGGGGGGGATGTCCAAATGTTGAGCAAAAGCACCCTCCCAAAAAAATCATGGCACTTTTAAATTTCACACTCCCTTCCACATGGCAGGGGAAGAATGTCCCAAGTGGCTTTCCAGCTGAGAAACTGAAAATACCAGACATTTTACTGGGGGGACCGGGGGTCAGGCCAGGGGTTTGGATTGTGCCTCAGGGCAGGGGATTGGGGTGCAGGGTCTGGGAGGAGAGTTCTGTGGGTGAAGATATCTGAGTGGGAGTAGCTGGAGGGCCGGACACTTACCAGTGAGACACTCTGCTCTCCTGTTTCTCTCACAGGACCTGCCTGGCCATGTGCTTGGGGATTGGTAGGTTCCCGCAGCTGCCATTGTCCAGGTCCGGCCAATGGGTTTGTGCGGGGGGGGGTGCAATCGGCCATGAGGGACCCTCCCCTGCCAGCTCGCAGCTCCTGCACCACAAAGGGCCCCGCCATGGCTGTTTTGCGTGGTGGGGGAGGGGGGAGGGCTGTTGCTGCCTCGCAGCCGGACCCGACCAGCGTGGGGTTTGCTCTGGCTACTGAAGCGCCTGCGTGGGCTGCCTGCTGCGGTGGGGGTGGGGCTCAAGCCTCCAAAGCGCCGCGTCGGACTCCCTCGCGGGCCCCAGGCTGCCGACCCTGCTCTAAGCAGGGGTGAATGTGAGTAGTTTTAAAACGCCAGCGCGGGCGCACATAAATGCCCCCACGAGTGCCATGGCGTCTGCGGGCACCCTGTTGGGGACCACGAATTTAAAGCATAGTATTAAGAACATAAGAACGGCCGTAGCCGGTCAGACCAAAGGTCCATCTAGCCCAGTATCCTGTCTGCCGACAGTGGCCAGCACCAGGTGCCCCAGAGGGGGTGGACCGAAGACAATGATCAAGCGATTTGTCTCCTGCCATCCCTCTCCAGCCTCTGACAAACAGAGGCCAAGGACACCATTTTATCCCCTGGCTAATAGCCTTTTATGGACCTAATCTCCATGAAATTATCTAGCTTCTCTTTAAACTCTGTTATAGTCCCAGCCTTCACAGCCTCCTCTGGCAAGGAGTTCCACAGGCTGACTACACGCTGTGTGAAGAAGAACTTTCTTTTATTAGTTTTAAACCTGCTACCCATTAATTTCATTTGGTGTCCTCTAGTTCTTCTATTTAGGAACTAATAAATAACTTTTCTTTATCGGCCCTCCACACCACTCATGATTTTATATACCTCTTTCATATCCCCTCAGTCTCCTCTTTTCTAAACTGAAAAGTCCCAGTCGCTTAACCTCTCCTCATAGGGGACCCGTTCCAAACCCCTAATCATTTTAGTTGCCCTTTCTGAACCCTTTCCAAGGCCAAAATATCTTTTTGAGGTGAGGAGACCACATCTGTACACAGTATTCAAGATGTGGGCGTACCATAGTTTTATACAGGGGCAGTAAGATATTCTGGGTCTTATTTTCTATCCCTTTCTTAATAATTCCTAGCATCCTATTTGCCTTTTTGACCAGCTGCACACTGTGGAAGTTTTCAGAGAACTGTCCACGATAACTCCAAGATCTCTTTCCTGATTTGTCGTAGCAAATTAGCCCCCATCATACTGTACGTATAGTTGGGGTTATTTTTCCCCAATGTGCATTTACTTTACACTTATCCACATTAAATTTCATTTGCCATTTTGTTGCCCAATCACTCAGTTTGGTGAGATCTTCTTGGAGTCCCTTACAGTCTGCTTCTGTCTTGACTATCCTAAACAGCTTGGTATCATCTGCAAACTTTACCACCTCACTGCTTACCCCGTTCTCCAGATCATTTATGAATAAGTTGAACAGGATTGGTCCTAGGACTGACCCTTGGGGGACACCACTAGTTACCCCTCTCCATTCTGAAAATTTACCATTTATTCCTACCCTTTGTTTCCTGTCTTTAACCAGTTCTCAATCCAAGAAAGGACCTTCCTCTTATCCCATGGCCATGTAATTTACACAAGAGCCTTTGGTGAGGGACCTTGTCAAAGGCTTTCTGGAAATCTAAGTATACTGTATCTACTGGATCCCCTTGTCCGCATGTTTGTTAACCCTTCAAGAACTCTAATAGATTAGTAAGACAGGATTTCCCTTTACAGAAACCATGTTGACTTTTGTCCAACAAATTATGTTCTTCTACATGCTTCACAATTTTATTCTTTACTATTGTTTCGACTAATTTGCCAGGTACTGAAGTTAGACTTACCGGTCTGTAATTGCCCGGATCGCCTCTAGAGCCCTTTTTAAATATTGGTGTCACGTTGGCTACCTTCCAGTCATTAGGTACGGAAGCCGATTTAAGGGATAGGTTACAAACCACAGATAATAGTTCAGCAATTTCCCATTTGAGTTCTTTTAGAACCCTTGGATGAATGCCATCCGGTCCCGGAGATTTGTTAACATTAAGTTTTTCTATTTGTTCCAAAACCTCCTCTAATGACACTTCAATCCGGCACAGTTCCTCAGATTCATTACCCACAAAGGACAGTGCAGATTTGGGAATCTCCCCAACGTCCTCAGCCGTGAAGACTGAAGCAAAGAAATCATTTAGTTTCTCCGCAATGGCTTTATCGTCCTTGATTGCGCCTTTTATAGTTCGATCGTCTAGGGGACCCACAGGTTTTTTAGCAGGCTTCCTGCTTCTAATGTACTTAAACATTTTGTTATTTCTTTTGAGTTTTTGGCTAGCTGTTCCTCAAAATCTTCTTTGCTTTTCTTATTACATTTTTACACTTGATTTGACAGTGTTTATGTTCCTTTCTATTTATCTCACTAGGATTGGACTTCCACTTCTTAAAAGATGCCTTTTGTCCCTCACTGCTTCTTTTACATGGTGGTTAAGCCACGTGACTCTTTTTAGGTCTCTTGCTATGTTTTTTAATTTGGGGTATACATTTAAGTTGGGCCTCTATTATGGTGTCTTTAAAAGTTTCCATGCAGCTTGCAGGGATTTGGCTCTAGTCACTGTGCCTTTTAATTTCTGTTTAACTAACCTCCTCATTTTTGTGTAATTCCCTTTTTGAAATTAAATGCCAGGGTGCTGGTCTGCTGAGGTGTTCTTCCCACCACAGGAATGTTGAATGTTATTATATTATGGTCACTATTCCCAAGCGGTCCTGTAACGGTTATTTCCTGACCTGATCCTGCGCCCACTCAGGACTAAATCGAGAATTGCCTCTCCTTGTGGGTTCCTGCACCAGCTGCTCCAAGAAGCAGTCATTTAAGCCATTGAGAAATTTTATCTCCGCTTCTCTTCTGAGGTGACATGTATCCAGTCAATATGGGGTAATTAAAATCCCCATTATTATAGAGTTCTTTATTTTGGTAGCCTCTCTAATCTCCCTCAGCATTTCAATGTCAGTATCCCTGTCCTGGTCAGGTGGTCGGTAATATATCCCTACTGCTAATTTCTTATTTTTGGAGCATGGAATTACTATCCATAGTGATTCTATTGAACATGTTGATTCATTTAATATTTTTATTTCATTTGATTCTACATTATCTTTCACATACAGTGCCACTCCGCCACCCACCCGGCCTGCTCTATCCTTTCGATATATTTTATATCCCGGTATGATTGTGTCCCACAGATTTTCCTCATTCCACCAGGTTTCAGTGATGCCTATTATGTCAATCTCCTCATTTAATACTAGGTACTCTAGTTCACCCATCTTATTAGTCAGACTCTAGCATTTGTGTAGAAGCACTTTAAAAATTTGCCACTGCTTATTTGTCTGCCCTTCCCTGATGCATTGGATTCCTTTGTACGTGGTTGTTTGTCTGCTCTGGCCCATGGTTTACCCTCTCCTCCTCCTCTCTTTCTGACTACAGCTTAGAGAATCTCTATCAATGGATTCTCCTCTAAGAGAAGTCTCTCCGATTTATGTGCATCTCCACACCAATCGGCTTTCCCCATCTCTCAGTTTAAAAACTGCTCTACGGCCTTTTAATGTTTAGTGCCAGCAGTCTGGTTCCACCCTGGTTTACGTGGAGCCCATCCTTCCTGTATAGGCTCCCCCTCTCCCAAAAGTGTCCCCAGTTCCTAATAAATCCAAACCCCTCTTCCCTACACCATCGTCTCATCCACGCATTGAGATTCTGAATCTCTGCCTGCCTACCTGGCTCTGCGCGTGGAACTGGAAGCATTGTGATAACATTCTGAAGTATGGAACAGTAGCAACTCTGATATTTCTGGCTTACTCAGGGTGACCATATTTCCCTACACTGAGACACACAGTAAAATTACTCATTCAAGGAAGTTCACCAGTAATCAACTGTACAGATGTTCAAATTATCAAGTTAACTGAACCTGTTAGAGTCCAACTACAAAGTATTTTTATTTAGCTTCCAGCTGCAGGGAAGTGTGTGTGTGTGTGTGTGTGTGGGGGGAGGGTTAAGGAGGAATGACTTGGAATATATTTTTTGCAGAGCTCATCTCTTTCTTTGTCCCCCACTCCCACCCCGCTCCCATGTGGCTGTAAACAGCTTGTCTTTTCCTGCCCACACAGTGTCAAAAGGCAGCTAACACCTCCAGGCTGCTGCTGGCCACTGATATAACCAGCTGCCTCCTGTCCTGCTATAGTGTGGGAGGAAGGGGGTAAGCCCTAATGATGCATTGTGCAGCAGAGCCCAGACTAAACCTGACTCCAGGGACTTCAGTGAGCCCAGCAAGAGAGGTGGCACAGCAGGAAGGGTGCCTAGGGAACAGAGCAGCCCTGTGCTCCCTTGGGGCAGGACCCAGGGGGTGTGTGTGGGGAGGGGTTATAAAGGGTGCTAAGTCCCTGTCCTGGGGACTCTGGAGTCTGCAGGTTGGGAGTGTGAAGACGCTGGAAATTGCTTCAGCATCACCACTCCAGAACTTAACTGAGGGATGGAGTGGCTTCCCCATGCCAGTGCTATGTGGAGTTTTGGCACATGCAGACTTCAGCTTTTCCTGACCAGCACCTCAACCTGCGTACCTTTGGCTGGACTGGTGCCCTGGACAAGCCCAAGGTAATGGGGAAAGTAAGGAGCCTGCCAGCCAGTCTCTGCAAAGAACACAATGCAGAGAACCAACCTCTGGTCACAGCACTAGGAGCAGGATGTGTCCCTCCTGGAGGGGTTATGGAGGAGCAGCAGGTGGGAGAGGCAAGGGGGGAGAGAGGATAATGAGAGGGGAAGCATGTAAAGAGCTAATGGGTAAGCAGCAGAGGTGACACAACCATCTGGTGCCTGCCTGCACTCCCCAGTCACAGCAGCTTGCAGCCAGTGCCAGCTGGAAACAAGATGAGTGGGGATGGGTCCCTGCTGACCTAGAGCCATCAGGCAGCAGGCCCCAGGTGCTCCATCTTCACCTGGCCACTGGACCCCGCTGGTAGGCATGTTGAGCAGGGATCTGGCCAGGAGCAGGAACTACTGTTACTGTTGTGGGGAGACAGAAAATACAGGACAACCTCTGCCAATTTTTAAGAGTCTAAACACCTGTAAGAGGGATTAAATATGGGACTGACCCTTTTAAAAATGAGATGTCTGCTCATTGTAGGTTTATTCAGCTAAAATTCCTCTAGGGCAAGCTTATGGAATAGGCAGGTCTGCCTTTACTTGTAAGGTTAGTTGGAGTGCTTGGGTCTCATGAAGAAATTAATTTCACCACTGGCACTAATCTGGGAGTAGTATTGCTGGCTTTCATCCTGATTACAACTGATTCCTAGCTCAAGAGTTTGAGGAAGAGGGGGAAGATTCCTTGTTCCCTTGCCATTTTCACCTTCCATGTCTACTTAGTCAAGACAAACCAATTTAACCCTAAGTTGTATTTTAAAAAAATATTAATCCATTTCTCCATAAATTAAAACCATACAAGTTAGAAAAACAAAAACATTCTCCTGCAGGATATGGAACCCAAATACTGCATTATGCTAGTGCCTGAAAACTAGAAAGAGAAACTAACTATCCAGATAGCAAAGTGAAATGAAACGGATCTCTCTGGTTGCATAACTCAAACTGATAGTTCATTTGCAATGGGAGTACACAAAGCATTAGGGCTCCACGTTTAAGAAAGTAAATTGCTAATCACACTTAAGGTTTTAACTTAATCTAAAATTATACTGATAACTTAATTTTTCATTTTTACAGTAGGCCTTTTTAAATAAAGAATAGAGCAGATCTCTGAATGGATGTAGTTTTGTAGACTGTAATTATCTCTCTTAAGAATGGGATCTCTTTTAAAAAAAAAAAAAAGGCAAATTGTCCAATGTTTAATTTCAGATGCAGGAGTTAACTAATTTTACTAACCATGGGCTATATCTTCAGAGTAATTTAGGTGCATAGGTCCAAAATGTTGATCCTCAAAACTCTTGCTTAGCTGCCATCTAACTATGGATGTAAAATCCCATTTAATTGGTTAAATCAATTAATATTTAACTGACTAACCAATTAAAGGGGGCATGGGTGAGGGGGGGCAACCACTCCAGTCCAGAGGGGCTGGAGTGCCTCCCCTACTTCTCCACCTGCTGAGGCCGGGCTTGAGAGCCCCCTCTCCCTCCACTGCAGGCAGGCGCCTGGGTCCTGGATGCTGAAGCAGCCCCTGCTTGTGGTGTCCCTCCTCCCCGCCCCTGTGAGGCTGGGGGAGAGAGCTGCTCTAGCCACCACTGGTTAACTGGAACCAATAACATCACCCTTACTGGTTAACTTTCACAGCCCTACATCTAACCCTAATGTCTCCGTGGGATCCTTCAACTACATGTTCCCCAGCTTGTCTTGCCTGTAGGACCCAATCTGGTAGGCACTCTTGGAGAACACCTAGTCACAATAAAACACTGGCAATAGTGCTCCCCTTATGCCAATTAGAGCACACACTCCTGTCTGTTTAGTATCTATAAATGAGTAGTCATCTTTGACAGTCTTGAAATTACACAGGGTCGTCTTTTTCCATAAATCGGGGGTGGGCAAAAGCCACTCAGTGGGCCGGATGTGGCCCACCTAAGGCTTTGATCCGGCCCGTGTGTCTGTTCCAGGCCCCGGCCCCTAGTATGTTGCTTGGGAGCCTGAGCCACGTAAGCCCTTTCAACTGCTTCTACTTAAAGGGCTCATGCCTTCCCTGTGGCCGAAAGGCAATGTGTTGCCTGATCCCTTTAAATAGAAGCAGTTGCAATTGCTTGCACAGCTCAGGCTCCCAGGCAACATGCTAGTGGCACCAGAGCTGCGAATCATTTTAACTGTTTCTATTTAAAGAAATAGAAGCCCTTTAAATAGAAGCAGTTAAAAGGATTCATAGCTGCCGCCCCACTGCTAGAACATTCCCTGGGAGCCATGTGCTTGCACCTTCCCCATGGTGGCAGGCAACAGCCCCAAAGAAGGCATGAGCCCTTTAAACAGAAGCAGTTGAAAGGGCTCGTGGGTCCTTGGCTCCTAGGCAATGTGCTAGCATGGGGCCGGAGTTGTGAGCCCTTTAAATAGCAGGAATTGAAAGGGCTCACAGTTTCCATCTCCAGCTAATGTGATGCCTGGGAGGTGCGAGCCCTTTCAGCTCCTGCTATTCAAAGGCCCCGCCCCTTCCTGGGTGGCTCGCAACCTCTTCAAAAATTTTTGAAGTGGCCTCGCGCAAAAATTATTGCCCACCTCTGTCATAAGGTAGTATTGTGTAAAATGTTTTTGTGCTATGTCATGCATACTGTGGGTGATCACCATTAACTTCCTTTTACAGTAGCTCCTGAGCCATATTTAAGCATGTGTATAATGTACATATTTATGAGATTAGCTAAATGACGTACTTTGGCCTTCAGTGATTTGATATATTCAAGATACCATTGATTTGCCTTTCAATTTAGAGCCTGTTTCCATTGAAGTCAAAGACAAAACTCCCATAGACTTCAGAGGGGAAAGGATTCAGCAGTTTTAACTCTTTGGAAAACTGTTTTAGGGACATTGAAGAAAGTTAGGCCAATTTAATTAAAGTGTACACTGCATATTAAAGTCATATCTGTGTGGCTGCCCTTATGCAAAAGTGGCCTTTTAGTTCACTTTAGCTTCATCCTGTTTAGTTTTCCTGTCCTTAAAATGTTGGTTCCAGGTGTCAGTAATTAGCTCACAGAGAAATTAAGGCCTCTTAATGGCTGATCTTTAACTTAAATCCTACATTTCTATACAGGAGAAAAAAGAATGGAAATCCTTCCAAATGCATCTTTGCTAGCACCAAAGCTGAAAAATACTCTAATCCAGTACCACAGCATTGAAGATTGTGAATGGCGAATTGCTAAGAAAACGGTAAACAATCCTATTACAACTTCTTATATGTAATTGTACTGTTTACCTTATGAGATGAGTAGTAGGGCATCTTCTCACACTCCTAAATAATGGCAATTTGAGAATTTTGTTACATGGTGATTTCAAATGGAATTCTTTGTACAGCAGAGAACCCAGGTCAGCTAAACTGTTGCTTGTCTGCTTTGAGGCCTAACGCCGACCTCCTTTTCTTGAGCAAAAATGTACTATGTCTTTACCTTTCCAATTATGGATACAAGTATCTCACACTAGAAACAGTTCTCCAAGTTTTCCTTTATAAAAGGTGTGGACTTTCTAGTGTTTTGATTTGTTTGCTGCAAGTTTATCAAAGTGATGGGACCAGGTGTAGTAACTTAGTATTTTTGCTTGTTGCTGTGCAGTAGCAGATTTTTGGACCTTTGTGTTTGTTTTTCCAAGCAAAAATTGGTGATGCAAAATCAAATCTTGTCCTAGTGTAATCTGTTAGTTTACAAAATATAAAAAATATAAAGCCCTATTTCTTAAAACAGGAGTAGTATCAAATGTCACACAGACTATTCCCTTCTTGCGGAAACCTCAGGGAAGGGATTTCTGTGTTATCCCCAGAAGCAGATGTCTTGCACCTTGATCTCTTTCTTGAGTCTCACAAGTCTCATAGCTTCCGTTTCCTTTGATCACTCTGACCTCTCTACATTTTAAACATGGAGAAACTTGTAGTCCAAGGCTGTTCACCAAGGCTTGGAAAGGTGGGCCTGGACATCTATTTTCTTTGTGAAGTTATTCCATATCCAAAAGAACCTCAGAGTTCCAACTGCCCAACAAACCCATATGACATGGTTACTATGTGACACTTTTATTCTTTGGTAGATTTCATCCCGAGTGTTTGTTCGCTAGAGATGAAATAGTGTAACTATTTAAATGGTTAACTGGTAAGCATGAACTTCTTATCAGTTACTGTAACAATTATACATAGGCTCCTGGCTCCGTTCCAAGGGAGCCAGCTGCCACCCCCATTTGTTGGCTCTGTATCAGAGCCTGCAGCGCGAGGTGGCAGCTGGCTCCCTTGGAATGGGGCCTGAGGCTCGGAGCCAATATGCACCAGGAGCTGACTTAAAAGTAGTATCTGATACAGAGGCAGCAGTGTGGCATGGCAGCCAGCTCCTCAGGAGCGGGGCTGGCAGGTGGGAGCTGGTATGTGCTGCTTCCAGCACGCGCCGGCTCCCAAGGAGCCGGCTGCTGCCTGTGCTGCAGGCTCTGCAGTTTAATGCTTATACTGCAGAGCCTACAGTGCAGCTGGCTCCCCAGGAGTGGGGCTGGCAGCTGGGAGAGACCTGCCATTCTGCCAGTTTATATCTGTAAGATTACTAGAGCCCTGTGTGGCTACAACTGTACTGCTCTACTTGATACTGGTGAGGCCTCAACAGAAGTGCTGTGTCCAGTTCTGGATGCCTCACTTGAGGAAAGATGTGGACAAACTAGAGAAAGAGTCCATAGAAGAGCGTGCGCGCGTGCGCACACGCACACACACGTTTAGAAAACTTCCCCTATGAGGAAAGGATAAAAAGACTTGGCATGTTTAGTCTTGAGAAAATGGAGGTTTGGGGGGAGGGGCAGAAGAGACCTGGTAAGACTTTATATGGGAGGCTGGACTTGATGGCTTCTCTGGGTCCCTTCCAGCCCTACGTTTCTATGATTTTAGGAGATTAGCAGAGAATGAAGATCACTGAAGTCTTTCCAAACAATATTTAGGTAATTGAGTTTTCTTGAAAGCAGAAGATGTAGAGCAATAAAGGAGAAAACTACACATGCGGAATAAATGACTCACTTTAAAAAAAAAAAAATCAAAATCTAAAGAGATGAATGTCTCCATATTCCCAGTGCTGATTGAGTTCTTTACAGGTTGTCCATCCACCTTTGAGGTTTTCTCTGAGGCTTTGACACTTCCAACTCCTTTTCTGCCCAACAGCTAAGTCGGGTGCATCTGAAGATTGAGAACTAGAACACATGTGTAAAATGCTTTTACTTAGTCCACACTGGCCAGGAAAAAAAATTAAAACTTGTTAAGCTGAATCAGTTTTAAGCTCTGCCAGCTTGAATCTCTGGGTGGCGTAGACTAGAATTTAGACATTCACATCCTATAGCTTTATGGGTAGGTCTTCTCAGCATAGTTAGCTTGAGGTATAACTGAACTGTTACCCCAACCCAGCTCCCTTCCGCATATACAAATCTGTAACTTAAGTCAAGTGGGGCTTTAAACTCAAGCTGTCCTGCCATTATCAGGGAGAATGCTGGAGCTTGAGTGCTATTGAGGTTCAAGCTAGTAGTGCTTTAGGAACTCAGCCTAAATTCCTTCTGCTGAGAGATACTGCAGTCTTTTTCCTGAGTCTGGACACAAACTTTGCATTTATGTAACTGTAAATAAATTGAGTGATATTGCTGCAGAGACTACTCTTAGTTTCCTTGCTAAACGTTGTCAAGGTAGTAAGTAATAAACCTGGCCTTTTAAAAATGTGAAGAACTTTATTAAATGTTGTAATTCTTGAATGTTAATAAAAGTATGATCCATGATTTTTGCTTTATTAAAAAAGAAAAGGTAATATTTACTTTGACAACTAGTGTTCTGTAAGGACCTACTAACCAGGTGCCCTTGATAATGAGCCAGGGCCTTAAGATGAAATAGCTTGTTTCTGGCAAAAAAGTCCTAGTGAGTGTTCACTTTTAGGAATTTTTTTTTAAAAGAGTATATGCAGTGATATAAATAGAACCTAGCATATGTCTAAAATTTGTAAAACAGCCTGCTTTCCAATTTTTCTGCTACATGGCAGTACATTTTGTGACTTTTTCCTGGCATCAATGCAGTGCTTAACAAGTTTTACACAAAGTATTCAATGCAATAATTTCATGGCTAAACTGGATGGTGTTTTAACAATAATAAAATAATAATAATAATAATAATATAGAGGGATACAGACTGGTGCCGAGCCCATTTCAGTTCCTGATCAAGCAGAGCACTTAGACATGTTCACGACACTGACTCACCAGTTGAAAGAGTTAGGCATATGCTTAAGTTGCTTGCTGAATCAGGGCCTTAATGCCAACACTTGATAGTGTACTGAGAAACAAAGCTCATTTGAAAGAGTGTATTTACGTGTTGTTAGTAAAAATTGTGATAGCTTATGTGTTTTCATGCCTAAAACATGTAGGATGACCCATATATAAAATTGATGCACGCTTTAAAAGCATTCATATATAATATGGTATTCTTCCACGTTTATTTTCCAGAAAGATGCAACAGTGTGGCGGAAGCCATCAGAAGAATTCAGTGGATACCTGTAAGTTCTTACCTTCAGAGTAGATAATGTCTTAAAGTCTCACCAACTTACTTAATAGAAGTTGGAAGTGGGTGGGAGGGGGGGGAGATGTGGAAAAAATCCATTAACGCATCTTGTTTATCAAATTGTCAGTATAAAATATTATAGGGACAAATTCATCTTAGAGTTGAACATTTTAATGCCTGCATCTTATATACTGTCTGTACAAGATGCATAACTCACTATGAAGACTAAGTGAAATTCTTGCTCCTTTGACATCAATGGTAAAACTCCTATTGATATCAAATGCGACCAGATTTCAACCTCAGACTCTTTAGAAAAATCATCTGCTGTTCCCTGAATTCGACAGCTTACCTTGTATAATGCTTCTAATCCCATTTACAATGGAACCCCCAATGGGCTAAGAGGCCAGCCTATGATTGAGAAGAGGTATGTATATGTGGGTTTTCTTGGCAAATATGGAATTAGGCACCTTGGTGAAAGCTTCTGTGAGCCTACTAAAACAGTTCAACATTTTAAATTTACTTTTAAATGTGTCGTGGTTTAAATGAAGATATTTATTATTTGGTATTCTAAAGGACTGCCGCCCTAGGCATATTTTGATTGTTCATTCTCAGTGGAAAAAACCTGACTTACTGTTGTTGTAACTGCCATTTATTTGTACTTTATAAAAGACTTTTCTCCTCCTCACCCCTTTTCTTCTCCCTTTCTGTATTTCATTTCTGCCTTTTCATTCACCACTGTTCCCTCCCCGCTCTGTCCCTGTCCCTCCTCTTTTCCCTACATGTCTTTCCTGCTCCTCATAGGAGAGGAACAGCAAATTGACAAGCAGTTTCAGAGATGGAGGATGTCAGTTTTTCCCCTCTCCATTTACCCATGCAGTGAGAAATACTGTAGTGATGTATAGCAGAAAATGACTGCTTACTGGAGGTGTCAAAAAGGGACAGCATAAATGGGAGTACATCTTATTGACCTTTAAAATACATTTAAAAAAAAAAAAAGCTAAGGAACCATATCACATGGACTGAGGAGAGGTTTTCAATTTGAGAAATACAAATGGTAGTTTAAGAACCTCTCTTAAAATACACTGCAAGAAAAAGGATTGGCTGATTGAATGCATGTCTTTCCCCATACCTAAAAACTAAACAATTTATCAGAAAAGTTTATCTTCAATTGTGTACACAGTAAGTGGAAAGCATAAACAATCTTTTATTTTAAACAGCTATAAGGCTCAAGGAGTTGTGGAAGACGTTACCAACAGAGTAGTAGATCACATTCGTCCTGGACCTTATAGACTAGATTGGGACAGCTTAATGACTACAATGGACATTGTTGAAAAGTTTGAAGAGGTAAAGATTTGTCTTCTAGACCCATAAATAGACCATTCATTGTGTGGATGCAAATATGTATTGTACAGTTCAGTATAGTCATTGCATCATCTTATGCTGATTTTTGTGATATAACCTGAGAAATTGGTACATGCACGTGTCCATACATTTTGTCTTATGAAGTAATCTCACATATATGCTCCTGTATGTAGTATTCATTTCAGAAGCCAGGTGGAATTCTGTCCCAATTCAATGTTTCCAAAAGTAAGGATCAAAGGATAAGATTTAGTAGGTTATGCTCTGGCATCTTCCTGTAAATATCTATGCTGTGGGGGATTAGTTTTATTTTTACTTCAAGTGCAGTCTTTAGAGCTTTTATTCTGTGGGATGTAGCCTTTTTAACATTGCAAAAGATGCATAGTTTTGGAGAAACTACCAACTGACCTGTTTCCTGTAGACTGGCTTCAATATGCTGTCAGAATTTTGTGCTGGGAACCCGGATAGTGAATGCAGTGGGCTAGGACTTACCAAAAGTGATAGGCTTGGAGTTCATTATGTTCTGACTGTTTGTTAGTTTTGTCCTGGTTATTGGGGGTATTCAGTACAGCACTTCAAAACTAAAGGTTTATACATTTCATGAAAAATGTGACCAGTTTTCCTGGCTTTAAGTTAGAACCTTACAGTGAATTATTTTACTTAATGTGTTTAATATATACAAAATTAGTCTCCTCTTTGGAAAGTTTTATTTTATTACTAGCTTGGTGAATCAAAAGCACTTTGTAGAGCAGTTACAGCGTGAAAAGTACTCTGTTTTATTCATAACTTTTGGGGTGTCCAATTTTAGACATCTGGAGCTTAACTTAAACCAAGGACACTCCGATTCACTTGCAATTGCTCAATACCTCTAAGTTTTAGGCACTGAAGGCTTGATGTTGGACCCTTCATCTACACCTTTACTGTAGATTTCTGTAAAATGAGTAGCTTAGTAAGCAAGTTGGGATACAAGTAAAAGCTTTTGTTGTTGTTGTTGGAAATAAGGATGTTAAGGACTAGTCGACTATCCGATAAGCAAATGCTTATTGGATAGTTGAATTGACTAGTATATTCTCCCCCCTCCCTTGCAGCAAACGGGGGGGGGGGGGGGACAAGAGAGGGTACTTCAAAGCAGCAGTGCCGCACAGCTGATCCCAGGTTCAGCTGTGTGGTGCAGCCCCTTTGAAACACCTCCTGGGCATTTCAAAGCAGCACCGCATGGAGCTGACACTGGACTCCATGCAGCGCTGCCCCTTTGAAACACTGAGGCGGTGTTTCAAAGGGGCAGCGCCGCATGGAATTTCAAAGCAGCAGCGCATGGAGCCCGGGGTCAGCGGGGGACTGAGTCCCCGCTGACCCCAGGCTCCATGCGGGTGCTGCCGCTTTGAAATGCGCAAGAGCCCCAGCTGGGGACTCTTGTACATTTCAAAGCTGGCATGTCAGAGGGGCTCTTGTACATTTCAAAGGAGGAATGTGGAAGTGCTGATCAACTAGTAGATGGAATTACTCAATATTTAACATCCTTAGTTGGAAATGCTGGCTTCATATGAACATTAAGACTTCTTTGACGCTTGGTTCATTGTTTTGCTATCCTTCTGAAGAATTGCTGTGTAATGCGATATACTACTGCTGGCCAGCTGTGGAACATCATTTCCCCACGAGAGTTTGTTGACTTCTCCTACACTACTCAGTATGAAGAGGGGCTTCTAACTTGTGGTAAGATGTCATTTTCACCACTACTTTTTTTTCTTTCTTATTTTGCAACAGATTACTATATAATTCCGTGTATGTGCTGGGAATGTGAATGGGTAACCGGTTACCCATTATTTTAGTTACATACCAGTTAACTAGTACCTGAGAGTAGCCCTCCACCTGTGGCCTGGCTGTTGGCAGAGGGCTGCTCCAGCCCCAAAGGGGTTTGGGAGCCAGCTCCCCTGCACACAGGGGGCCAGGAGTAGGAGCTGCCCCTCCTTTCATGCATAGCTGCTGTCTCCTGCTGCTGGTCCCTCCCCTCCACAGCATGCAGGCAGGCCAGCAGCAGCAGCCCACTTAATTGGTTTAAACCAGTTAACTGATTAACCGGGATTTTACATCCCTAGTACATGCTCTTCTGAACCCCTTAAAATGTCCAGTTTTAAAAGGCTTTACAAGCTAGTCTATTGAAAGCATTACACATCTACAAGTGTGCTCCTGTATAGCACTTTACATATTCAAAGCCATATACAAGCATTAGCCAAGCCCTACGTCAAGCAAGTATCACCAGGTAATGCACGGGAAAATTGTCAGAAAACAGAGATGCCCAAAGCTACATAGTGAATTGAGTGGAGCTGGAATTGGAACTTCTTCATAAATGGAAGACAACTCTGGTGTAAAGTTATTGCTTGTCCCTGGAGAGATAGTTTGAATGAAGAATGGGCAACCTCCAGGCTTTAAAATTATACTCATAATATCCAGAAGTAGAGATTTTTATCTTGCATTTGCTCTTCCAGACTCTCTATTTCACATCTCTCCTTCCTTTTCCTCCATCTCCTGCAAACAAAATCTTTATTCTAGGTCAGCCTGCTAACTAGATAGTGGAGCTGTGTGTTATCCCAAAGCACAACTTCTAGTCCTTTGGAAAATGAACTGTTCAACTGTTCTCCCGCCCTACCCCACCCAAAAAACTGCATTTTGTGCCTTAAGATAACAGTGAGATACGCCCATGGATATAAGAACAAAACTAAGCCTCCAAGTGTGTACATATGACAAGAAACATGGCTTCGTGATCTGATCTTCGGGATTGACTTTTGTAACTATTTATTTTTTTAATTAGGTATAAGTCTAGACTATGGAGAAACGAGACCTAATTTTGTCCGTGGATTTAACCACCCCTGCGGCTGGTTCTGTGTCCCGCTTAAGGATCGTCCTGACCAAAGCCTTTTGACAGGCTTCATCCAGACTGAACTGCGAGGGATGCTTCCTCAGTCTGCAGTAGATACTGCCATGGCTAGTACCCTGGCAAACTTTTACTCTGACCTCAGAAAAGCACTGAAAACATAATCTATTGACCTTAATTTCCATACATGTCTTGCAGTCATCTGTTCCTCTTTCCTGTATTGTATCAAAGCTTTGATTAGATTAGCAGGTGCTGCCTCAGGGGTATGCATACATCCCTAGTTCAGCATATGGGTTTGTGTTCCTTGCTGAGCTCTGAAAACTTATAGTGTACAGACTGACCATATAAAATCATTTGCTTCCAAGGAAGATAGCTCAGAATTGGGGCTCAACCCTAGTAAATAGTGAATGACATCAACTCTCACTGGAACAGGAGGAGCAGGTGGGTACTCGTTATTTTGCAAGTTCAGCGCATCTGTGCTGCCAGCATCTCATAGACAATAGAATTTTATTGTGAATATTTTAATTTTTAAGGCACCCCTTTAAAAGATTGAGACAAATAGTCTGTATTTGCAAGTTTCTATTTTTATACACTTTAGTTGAATGCAAAATGACATTTTAACAGTCTGTGTTAAGGCTCAGAGAGGAATTCCCCAAAAGGATATAAATTGGGTACTCTCACTTAAAAATTGAGCTCTTGTTTGGAAGGTAAAAATTCACATTAGCAAATATCTAAGTTATTTGCATTTCCTAAATATTAGTTTTAACTACTATATTTGCTACTATTAGAAACCATAAGCCCATTTTTCCACTGTTCAATTTAAAAACAAAACAAAAACAAAAAAACCACTCCTCACTTCAATTCTCACTTCTGCCCCCTATATTTTTTTCCTTTTGGGTTATATCTTCAGATTTGTTCAAAGCTAAATACTACATCTGGATATGGAAGGAGCTGATAAAGGCAAACGACAACGTACAGCTATGCTCATGTAAAATTACCGAACATTCTCTGAAGTGAAAATTGGGAGTGACTAGCCACACTAAAATGATCAGCAAACATGAATATTTTATCTGTGTTTGAAAAAAACCCAATGTAAATCTTGAACTTGGATAATTAACAAGCAGAAAGCCAAACTCTAGCCTGATTCAAAGCCATATGAGGATTAAGGGCCAAAACTTGAGGGCTGTGTCTACACTGGCGCGATCTTGCGCAAAAGCGGCCGCTCTTGCGCAAAAACTTGCTGCTTGTCTACACTGGCCGCGTGTTCTTATGCAAGTAAACTGACATTCTAATGTATGAAATCAGGGCTTCTTGCACCAGAACTCTGATGCTCCCGCTCAGGAATAAGCCCTTTTGCGCAACTGTTCTTGCGCAAGAGGCCAGTGTAGACAGGCAACATGAATTTCTTGTGCAAGAAAGCCCTATGGTTAAAATGGCCATCAGAGCTTTCTTGCACAAGAGAGCGTCTACACTGGCATGGATGCTCTTGCGCAAAAGCATATGCCAGTGTAGACGCTCTCTTCTGGAAGAGTTTTTGCGTGAGAACGCACCAGTGTAGCTGTAGCCGAGGGGTATTTAGACATAGGAGAGAGACGGCTCTTCTGACAATTCCATTGGATAACTAGCTACATCTTTAGGTGTCTCTCTTTAAAAGTTTGGCCCCAAGTATTTATTAGTAACTTCTATGCATCTTTGCTTTAGGAAAAACTACAGTTACACCCATGCAACCCTACAAATGTTTAATGGGCATTTTGTTTGATTAGGGTTTACTTTTAATTGTATGGTAGATGCAATTAATACATTTTCATTTTTTGTAATTCAGCAACACAATATAGCAAGTGGCATACTATGAGTGATGGAAAACCACAGGCAGCTTAATTATCATACATGCAACAATCTTAAATGGATGTGTATTTAGATGTTATTGAAATTAACATTCAGAAACCTATTATCTACTAAGTTAATCAAAAACAACTTTAAACACAGCTACCCCTCTGAGACTGTCTAACTTTAGAAACAACAAGCAGTGGGCACCTTAGAGACTAACAAAAACATATATAGTTTCATGAACTTTCGTGGGCAAAGCCCACTTCTTCAGATGAGCTGGGGTAGAAACAACAGGAATCCCGAATTTATAACAGAAAAAGAAGGAGGAAAAGAGTACCTGTCGATTGTAGTACTTTTTAAATGGAAACTCAGCTTTCCTCTGCAGCATTTACAACCCTAACAGTGGGCTCATTCAGAACACTGAGCAGATGTTAGTTTCATTATTGTTCAAACTGACTAGTTTCAAAGAAGTTAATTTGGAAAACAGGCATAAATAGTGAAAACAGGTTTTTTTTTTTAAAAATCCTCCGTTTCAGGCATTTAGTGTAGATAACTTGGTCCCAATTATATGCATTTGGTGGGGTGGGATTAATTTTATCTTCTGTGCCTCTCCAGTCAGAGGCATACTGTGTTATATCCTCATTGGGTTTGTGTGCATGTCTGCAGCCTGTGATTCCTCACTTGTATACTCTTCTCTTCTCCCCCTCCACTTCCTCTAGATCCTAGAGTTAGGCCCTTTTTTGGCTTGGGAACTGTAATTTGCGAGGAGGCAAGCCATGACCAAGAGAAAGTGGAGCTGGAGGGTGGACTTCCCTTTCCCAAACCTGCAGGGATTTCTAGCCTTTACTAATACCACAAGTTAGGCATTCTTCCCTTCTGAGCCCCTCTGATTCCTAGAGGAAAGTGATCCAAGGGAAGAAGCCAGCGCAGACCACTCTAGCAGCACAGCTCCATTGGAATAGTACTATTAAGGATTTAGAGGCAATTCTGTGAGATCTCCTGGATTTTTTTCCAGATATAGGAAAATCTGTGTAATTATGTTAAACTCCAAGTCTTTTCCAGAGCTGATGCATCTAGATAGTTTTTATAGTAAAAAAAAAATCTGGATTTATCAGTTTTCTGTTTATACTGTTTTTACCTTTCCATGAAGGAATCTGAGCATCTAATTTATGAAGGCACTTCAGTGGTTCAGAACAATTCAAAAGGAGCACAAGAAACCCTTTTATAGGAAGGAAGGTGTGTTTATATGGCACTAAGCACTTTACAGACAAGACTACAAGGCACCTGCACCAAAGGTTCCTGATATAACACTCCTTGTAGTCAGGCATGTCTTTGTAGAAACTTCGGTAGAATTGTTCAAGGCAGTCAGTGAAGACAGGCTAGTGAAGCAGAGTGAGCACATTTTGTGTTTTTCTTTTTTTTTCAAATGGAGAAGAATCACAGTATTTTAGGTATAATGTTTGTGTCATTCTTTTCAGTTTCCATTCTGTCTCCATAGAAGTTGCTTTTATTTGTGAAATAACTTCTCCCAATAGTATCATTGGGGATTGAAAAAGCTCGGTTCATATCTCCTGGTGAGATCTATACGAATTATGTATTTACTAAGGAAACTAGCAAATACAAAGCATGTGCAGTCATTTTTGGCATCTAGAACATCTGTTGGCCTGATTTTGTTGTGCAGTGTACAGAGCATGGTTTCATGGAGTGATTACAGATTAAGATTCTGAACTGCAGCTCTCTCCAAGCTGCTCTCCTCTCTCTTTCTAAATAAAGTATCTGCCCACGCTCCAGTTTCAGTGACAGTCTCCTGAATACATAGTCTGTCCTTATGACATTCTTGGCACAGAGACCAGCAATTAACAGTACACACTGCTGTAGTGATTTGGCTGTAGGTGTAGCAGGCTTCCTATAAAAACTGATTAGCTTGCCACATTACTGAGCAGTGTAGGTTAGAATCATTCAGAGGCTGAGTGGGTCTACCAGGCTGCATTTTATTTATCCATGTTTAGAGGACAATTAAACTAGTTTTGTACTTTTCAGGACACGCATGAGCACAGAGCATCTTTAAGGGAACAACAAATCAAAGACTCAGGATATCAGAGACTCAGGGCCAGGTATTTTGATAAGAGCTTTTAAAAAAAAAACTACCCAAGAACTAAGGAATTATACTATGATTAGAAGTGAGCTTGTCCTTTCATAAGTTCTTGGTGATCTTGCTGCATCTAAAACATGGCACTAAGCGAGGGTTGGTCAATTTTTGATGGGGGCAGGGATCTACTACAAGATCTTGGTAAGTGGTCAAGGGCTGCACTCTACTGTGGAGGAGGTGCAGGTCTGGGCTGCAGATTGGGTGCAGATGGGAGCTCAGGGTAGGAGATTAGGGTGCAGGAGAGGGTTTGGGAGGAAGAGGGGGTTTGTGACCTAGGGCAGGGGATTGGGGTGTAGGGTCCAGGAGTGGGGGAGGATTCTGACCTAGAGGCGGCATCTAGGTGGGGGAACAGAGTCTAGGAGGGAATTGTTACCTGGGAAATGGGGGGGGGCGGTGCAGAGGTTTTGGGTGGTGATATGAGGAAGAGAGTTGGAGTGTAGGAGAGGATGGGGTCATAGGTAAGCACTTCAGGGCCAAAGCCTGCCTCTAGGAGGTTCCTGGTCCTGCAGGACCCTCTGACAAGCTCCCCTGCTTACCACAGCCCCAGGGCTCAAAGTGGCTGGCTGCTCCACGTGCCTCTGTGCTATGCACTAGAGGGATGGAAGGTGATGGGGGGCACTGCACCTGCCTCTAGCACAAAATCTCAGCTCCCATTACCCAGAACCAACCAATGGGAGCTGAGAGATTGTACTGGGGCAAGTGCAGAGCACAAAGACTCCCCAGCACATGGCACCATAAGGCATATGGAGCAGCCGGGGGAGGCTGTGGCCTGCCTGAGAGGCCCGGTGGCATAGGCCAGATACAAAGGGTTGGTGGGCCTGATGTGGCCCACATCTTGCCCGCCTCTGTACTAAACTGTAGGATTGACCTTATGCCCCAAAAAAGGAGGTTTACCCATCTTGTGGGAAAAGGGGTTTTTGCGCAAAAAGAAAATGTCCACACTGCTTGTTTTTGCGCAAAAACCCCAGTGCAAAAACGGATCGGCAGAAAATACGCAAATGAGATCGTGACTCATGCAAATGAGTCCCTCATGAGCATATTTTTGCCAAGAAAACTCGTAGTATAGCCATAGCCGTAGTGATTAACTGTGTTGTTGTAGAGCTCTTAAATCACCATTCTGTAATACAATAGTGTGTATAGTATTATTTAAAAATAGATGCTTGTGTATAAGCACTAAGTTTTGTTTTCAGGCCTCTCCTGTTAGACGTAGGGGTGCTGACAGCCTTGTTGGGCCCCTGGGCAAGGTGGGGGATGCCAGCTCTGAGTGCCTGGTAGGTGCGGGGCCTTCGGTGGAAGGGGTGGGACCAGGAACTGCCAGCTCTCAGTGCTGCCCAGACTGCAGCATGCCCCCTGTCCCAGCCTACAGTGCTGTCAGGAGTGCCACATGATGCACTCCATTGGCTATTAAAATGGCCCTTTTGAATCACAGGGCCCTGAGGCAGTTGCTCCCTCTACCTCTTCTCTTCTCTTCTCTTCCCTTCCCTTCCCCCCCTTCCCCTCGTTGGCAGGCCTGGTTAGGGGAACAGGGACATTGATTCCAAATCCTTTCCATGGGGGCTCCAGGAGCACAGAAGTGATTCCAAAAAGACATAGAAGTAAACACAGCTGAGAACGTCTGTGCCCACAGGGGCAGTGCTTTCTCCTCATACATTAGCGTGCATCACTACATGGGCAACCAATGGCAGTATTGCACAGAGTCGGCAGTACTATTGGGAGAAAAATTGCCCCACACACTCTTCCTTTGACTTCCCTTATTCCTCATGAAATGAGGGTTACAGAAGTCGGAGTAGGAAGTCCTCCAGCTCGACGTTATTTTGAAATAAAGGCTTGTAGCATAGATGCACACTGTTATTTCAGAAGAATGTCAATTATTCCAATATAATGCTAGTGTGTAGACATAGTCCCAGGCCCCCATTTTACATCTATACTATTAAATCTGTGCCTAATTAGTGTCAGTTGTGTATACTATACTATAATTTACAGTAATTAGTTGAGGTTGCTCAACACTACACATTTTTACGGGACCCTCTGCTGGTCCTCCAGCACAGTTTGACAAAGGAAGCTTAGTTCCTGCTCCAGAATAGCACTCTCAGGGCTTGTGTTGCATTACTTGCCAAGTTAGAATTTGTTTGGCAGTGTGAACATTTAAGTATTATTCTTACAAAAAGGGTTATAATCTTTACTCTGGGAAACTGGTATTTCCAAATACATTGTTGGCACAAGTGGGTTCAATACTGTTGAAACCAACTGAGTTGTTCCTATTTTCATTAGGGTTGAATTTATTCCATGTGTGGGGAATTGTCTTTAGCTGATAAGAACTTATAATGTATCATAAGATTGTATTTATATTTTGAATAGGATTGTGATGTAAATTAAAATGAAGTACAACAGACTCTTGCCTTGTTTTCAGTACTTTTACAGAGCCCTATGCTTACTACATTAGAGGCAATATTTACATTCTTTTCACGAATTATTTTATTAAAGGCAATTAGATGATGCTCTTCTAGTTTTTCCAAGAGAAAGCTACGTAGTATGTATTTTGATTCTACCACAGTAAGCTCCGCACAGGTTTTTCACGGCTTTGTGTGTATTGAAAGTCCCTTGAAAAATGTATTTAAATGCTCTTACCAAAAGCTGGAAGGCCTTTTCTAAAATGATCCATGATATAACTCTCTTACCACACCATGGGGAGACGACTATGGAAACTGACCAGTCCGTGTAAAAAAACAAAAATTGATACGTAAGCTTGTTACTGAAAAGAGTGAAGAATTTGCCATCAAAATGTTATTCAGCCTAGGCAAATGGTCCAGTCGAGTTCTGGAAAATATACTCCCTAGCTTATCTGGAAACAAATGAATCCCACACCAAGTTCTTCCTAAAAAGATTGAGTTAAAACCTAATTTGCATTATTCTTATACAAAAGCCTCAAGTGAACATAACTTCTTAGCTGCTAACATGACCACACTGCAGTGTAGAAGCAGGCTACCTCCACTCCCATGCTGCTAGTTCTTCAGTGCTTTCCTATAGTGTCGTCTCCTTGCCCTACCCTGCTCATACCCAGAGAAGATAGATGTGTTCCCTAATAGTTCACTAGGAAAGAATTCATAGAGGGGCACAGTGGACTGCAGTGCAAAGAGTCCTAGGCGGTGCTACAATGGAATGAATGCAGCAGCAGTGTGGAGACAGCAGGCCAGGTGCTACTTTGCAATGTAGCTGCTGTCGTCATGTTAGGCTCATTCAGGGGTGGTGAGGAAAATGTAGGCACCTTGAGTTGACTGCAGTGAAGATATTCCCACTGTGACTTGTTCAAGGCCAAATAGAAAAATCGTTTCTATGGCCAAGACTAGCCACCGAGCAATTTACACCATGAGTAGATCCCTATAGCTGGGTGCAGCCCTATTTGCTTTAGTGAGATTCCATGGCATGCAAGGGGCCAAGAGGAGTCTGTCTGCATGGAGACATTTGCAGGAGCTGAGCTGAAGACAAGTCCTAGTCACACTTAACCCACTAGATGAGAGTCTGCCCTGAAGGAGAAATAAACATTCCCCCTCCCCCCAACTTTCCCTGTTCTGGCAAACTCCCTTGTCCATGATCAGTGAGCTCCTAAGAGTGCTGGACCAGGGAGGTCCAACCTATGTTAAAAAAACAACCTCATAAAATAGTTTGAGTGCAGAGAAGTGACAGTACAGCTAAAAATACTGACCTATTCCAAGCTAGCTGCTTAGTTGTACATTGCATGCCCATGACAAAATGGCATTTGCACATGTGACACATGCTGAAGAAATGGTGTTTCCATTAATAAGAAGCAGGAGAGCAAGGAGTAAGATGGGATTATAGCTGGCTTCACTTTCAACAGCATAGTAACTTTGGGCTAGAGTCACAAAAGGAATGAGGTGCTTAGTGGCTATGTTAGGTGTCTAAATCCTGAACTGGGCCCTATCAAGATTCATACAAGACCTGCTCAGCTGTCAAAACCTGCAGGGGCCTAAATTTACTAGGTGTGCTGATTTGTACAGTAAAGGTTCCCTAGATACCTATATATCTGCCTCAGCATGCACACTGCAGTCCACATCCAGCTAACCCCAAAGTGATTCACAAACCAGGAGCAGACAGACAGGCTTTCTTCAGCCTAACTCACTTGAAGGGCTCAATCAGGTAAGTGTGCTTAGAGCTTATCTACCAGCATGTGCCCTTACAGATGAGCTTACATAGCCCTGGCCAGTGAGGGGAGAAAGAAGACAGTGCTCTTCTCCTCCCTGCTGGCTAGGGTGCTCACCAGGGATAGAGTAAATCACCAGTTCAAGTCCTCCCTCCACCTGAGGAGGAGAAGAGATTCAAATAGGGCTCTGCTGCCTCTTAAGTGAGTGCTGTAGCTGATACAGGGCTTCTTCAGTCTCATCCATTAAAACTTTTCTTCAGTGGATAAATAACTTTAAATCTTTGGCACAGGTGGACAGACTCTGGGGTCTCCCACCTCCCAGGTGCGTGCTCTAGGCTACAGAGTCTTTCTCCAACTCTTCTTAATTCAGTGGACCAGCTTCAACAAAAGGATAGTAACCCCCATCATAGGAACATAAGATTGGCCATATAGGGTCAGACCAATGGGCCATCTAGCCCACAATCCTGTCTTCCAACAGTGACCAGATGCTTCTAGCAATGGCCCTGGGGAGGAGGAGCTGTCTTCAAATACTGCTGCCTCCTGTGCACTCCCTCCTGCACATTCCCCTGGCAATCTGCCCAGGTCTGCCACCCCCGGGTGAGATATAATGCCCTGAGGGCCCTCACCACCAGCACCACAGCAGGGTTAGAGCAGCTTCTAGCTGCTCACTTCCCACAGCTGATGGCATGGGTGTCCCTGGCCAGGGAGTGGTGGCAGCAGGACCACTAGGGGCATTTTAAAATTGCCAGGAGGTCACAAGTGGGGCCCGAGGAAGCACAAGGGCAGAGAGCAAAGGCAGGTGGTGGGGTTTTTGGAGTCCAACCCCAGGCCAGGAATATCAATGGTGCTAGTGAATCACGGGCTGATAACTTGCCACCTATGCCTGTCCTGTATCTTTTCATCAGACTATCCCACAGCTCCATGGTTAAGGCATTCACCTAAGTGGTGGCAGAGTCCTGTTCAGTTCAAATCCCCCTCTTCCCCCCCTGACAAAAAGGGATTTGGAGTCTCACATATTAGGGGAGTGTCCTAACCCTGGACTAAAAGCAAAGAGTGCAGAATGCTTTCCCACTTCTTGTATAAACTCCTTAGTAAATTTGAAATAATTTCCTAGTGATGGCCCTAAATTTGACTTAGGGACTCCAGATTTAATAGATTTGAACTTCCACGTTCTCGCTATGAGGAAGCATCAAAATTATTTCGAGGCAGGCCCCGTTAATGTGGTTGCGCTACCCTGGACTCAGAACCCCAGGAAGCTGTGGGAGGCCTCCCAGAGACCAATTAGTGATACTGGAGCATGCACACTACTGTTATTTCAGACTTACAAATTTGGAATTAGTGTTATTCCTCATAACTACAGAGAAAAGCAGGACTAAAGAGTTTGAATTCCGTGGCCCCCGTTATTCCAAAATAGAGGTCGGTAGTGTGGATGCACCACTTGCAAATTTGACTTGGGGGGGGATGGTATTTCGGACTAATGTCCTAGTGTAGACCAGGCCTGAGAAACTAACTCTAAGAGGAGGTACAGCCGAAGAGTGCTCATAGAAAGACCCTGCAGCCTACACGAGTGCATGTCTCAGAGAGGGCAGGGTTTAGTGCACACACCTTGGCATCACCCATTGGCTAGCTTAGGACAGCGCTGGCTAACTTCTGTGAATCCCCTATGGAGGCACCTGTATCTGCCCATTCATTGTACCAGGAGCCTATGTTCCAAATTGATGGCTTAGTGAACCCCTGCGATTTTTCCAGGCATCTAAAAGTTAGGCATAGTGACACACACTGACACCACTCTTACATACCTTTGTGAACTTAACCTCTTGCGCTTTTCTAAGCTGTAAGACAGCAAGCAGGATGTTCTGTGGGTCTCAATTTACTGTTCAGTATGCTTCACTAATGGTTTTATCAGGGCTGCATGATTGCCAGTTTTTTGTCTCATGCACCATCTAAATTTTTGGCTCTATATTTGCAGAATACCACAAGCTTCCATAATACTTTTCACCCTGCAGATTTGCATGTGTTGCTTAAGAGAGAGAGAGAAACTTATTTACTGAATTTCCATCTTGGGAAATCAAAGGAGGGCCAAAACAGTTATTCCTATGAATACTTTGCAACCCCTTTCACGCTGACCTTCACACACACCAATGTTTCACCCATTAAGTTTGCTCTCTTGTTGTACAAAGCTACTAACTTTTTTGGGGGGCAGAGCCCAGGGAGGAGGCAGATGCCTATGCCAAGTCTGAATTCATGAAAGATTAAGAAGTTACAATATTTGTAATATATGTGCCATGATATCCCTTTATAATAGCAACAGTGCTGTATTCTCCATTACACATTTTGCTGCAATATTTCTCATTAAATTGAATGACAAAGGCACTTCTGGCTAATTTGTTTATTATATTGTACATGCAATTCTTTTATAAACTTCCTAGCATCAAAGCATATTCTTTTTATTTAGCAAATATCAGCATGTCCATATGAGCATATAAAAGATTACATTAATTCCAAATAATACATTTCCAGTTCTGCTGTTCCAAACTCCTTTCTAGATCTGAATTTTTCCCTATCGTTTGTTTACACAATATGAGAAAAGTTATTATACATTCAGGATTAACCTGAAATAAGTGTACACTTAACAGGTGGTCCTACATTTTTTACTATGGTTTTGTTATTAAAGGTAAACAACTGTTGATGGCAGAAGGTTGTTTTTACATACCAAGTTGTAAAACAGTATGTCAGATGTAGACAGAACATAGAGTTAAAAAATACGGGTCATGGAGTCCAGTAAGTATACAGAATATTTTGTAAAGACCAAACTAATACTAGATTTATAAGCTTTCCTAATAGGTTTATAAAATATACCTTGTAACAGATCAATAGCACCATTTAAATTTTTGAAGTGTTGCCACACTGCACTGTTTATAGATCTCTTTAATTAAATAAGCAGACAGCTTAAGCCTATAATTCAATAGGCTTTTTCACCTTCACAAGTCAGGATCTCTACACACTTGTAGTAATTTATTGATCAAATAGTTGATCTGGATACGGATTCTTTAAGTTCATCACTTCTCCAAGTAAGAAAACAAGGGCAGGCAAACTACAAGCCTTCAAACGAATGAGTAGGTCTAAAAACAGATCCCCAGGGCATAGCCCAAGTAGCCAGCCTGTGCACAGGTAACCTCCTTACAGGGACGGACAAGAAAGGAACTTCCTAACACACAGCAGGACCAGCATATTCCCTAGCTACTAGTCATCTCCCCGCAGGTGTGGGCAGTTTAAGTGGATCTGCAGAGAAATGCATCCACCAGTCCCAGGACTGCATAGTACTGAAGGGAATATGTGCCCCCTGCATAGGCTCCTTAGATCTCTAGTCACCCCATGGTTTAAATTTCCTCCACATACCACTTAAACCTACTACTTTATAGAATACAAGTCCAGAAAAGTGCCCCCTCGGACCACTATTGCTGCTAGTGAAGCATCCCATTATGCAACATGCTGCAAGATGGGGGCGGTTGAGTAAGAGTTGGGACATATTGTATGGAACACCAAGGCAGCCCTGAGGTTAGCTTGAGGCAGCATGTATACATTTTAGTTAACATTTTGTTACTATGCAATGACAGTTCACTATCACCCCAGGACACAGAAGCATGCACAGAGTGTATGACAATATGCAATGCTGTGTTGTGGTACTTCTGAGAATGAGGCATTTAATTCAGAACTGCTGATAGACTAACACTGTAATCTCCCACCTAGGGCTCTGCAAGCAGAGAAAGGGACTGTGTGAGCTGATAGGGCTTTATTAGCCACTGATTTCTGGGAATATTACTGCAGTAGGACACAGCAGATCCACTGAATAAAGATTTCTGTACACTTACAGACATGCATATAACATTTTTACCCATCTCATTTACAGTCTAATCACTATTCCCCAACAAACTCCTACCCAACACTTACCATGCCTGCTTTGCTGAGTAGTGCAAGAGGATTATTTGAAGCTATACACCTCAAGCAGTCAGGGCATTCCCCTACTTTGGCATAGCAGACTGGAGAAGAGGCTGCAGCTATATTAATGGAGCTATATATACACCAGGTGTGCATGTGGGGAGGGGGAAAGTGGCAATGAGAATTTTTTTTGTGGTTAAAACAAAAGTTGGGAGCAGGACTCCTTCCCATATAAGGAGCCAGTGCACAAGGAGCTTGCTTTACTTTCTCCTGAGTGTGTGAGTGGCTAAGTAGTGGTTATTGACAGATTTTTGTCCTTTCAGGAAATGACCAGTGCAGAGGAGGGACTTGAAGCTTTTTTCCCCCTCTCTCATTGCCCAGGTAATAAATAAAGAGGTTTTCCTGCAAGTCCACCAATGAGATGGTGGGGGTAGTACAGTGTCTTTGTTATGGGCTTACTGGTAGGTGGCTTGTTGTTTTTTTTAATTTTGTTTGGCTAATTCAGGAGTGGGAAACCTTTTTTGGGATCCGGGGCCACTGACCCACAGAAAGGTCAGTTGTGCTGCACACAAGTGAGAAGAAAAAAAAAGAAAAACAAATCCTCGCTGACTTAGCTGCAGACTGAGGACACTCCTCACATTCTCCTCACACACTAGAGCATAGGGGGTCTCAGCCTAGTAGATTTTGTGTGCTCTAGCCCCATGGTGAGTAGGTTGCCAGGTGTTTGGTATTCACCTGGACAGTCCAGTATTTTCGGCTCCTGTCTGGTAAAAAAAAATTCAGAGAATACCGGACTTCTCTGAAGTTTTCCCCGGCCAGAAGGCGAAAAGGCCGGGCACCTGGCAACCCTACAAACACTCAGCGCCTGACCCCACAGCCCCAGCCCCCATGCTTACCTGGTTCCCCAAGGCTGCCGGCCAAAAGACCTACAATACTTCCCCTGGGTCTTAGTGCTCAACCGCTCCTCTGTTCCTGTCCCTGTATTCACTCTTAAAGGGGACATGCTGTTGTATTTTAAATTTTTTTTGGTCTTAAGTCCTTGGAGTCCTTTTTTTTTTTTTTTTTCCCCTCAATAATTTTGGTTCTCCCCCAACAGAATTTTTTCGTGGTGTTTTTATTTTGGGGGGGGGGGGGTGTTTGGTATTTTTGTTTCAACTATCTGGCAACCCTAATGGTGAGGTGGCGGTGGGGGAGGGTTGGAGTGCCAGTGCAGGGGATGGAGGCCGTGAGCCTCGGAGGCCAGATTCAGGCAAGCCCTGGGCCTGAGGTTCTCCACCCCTGGGCTAATTCATATATATTTAAGTTTACGAGCACTTTTTTCCCCACCAAAACTACATTTTGTGGACCTTTTTTCCTCACAGACACACTGGTGTTCTCAGGTGCTGCAGCTGCAGTGCTGAGCAATGCCGTACTGAACAACACAAGGCAATGACAGCATAACACAATACAGCAGGGCTGTGTCTACATTGGCGCGATCTTGCGCCAAAGCGGCCGCTTTTTGCGCAAAAACATGCTGCCTGTCTACACTGGCGGGGAGTTCTTGCGCAAGAACACTGACGTTCTAATGTATGAAATCAGGGCTTCTTGCGCAAGAACTATGATGCTCCCGCTCAGGAATAAGCCCTCTTGCGCAACTGTTCTTGCGCAAGAGGCCAGTGTAGACAGGCAACATGAATTTCTTGGGCAAGAAAGCCCGATGGCTAAAATGGCCATCGGAGCTTTCTTGCGCAAGAGAGTGTCTACACTGGCACGGATGCTCTTGCACAAAAGCACATCTCTTGCGCAAAGGCATATGCCAGTGTAGACGCTCTCTTGCGCAAATACTCTAACGCAAAAACTCTTGCGTTAAAGAGAATTTGCGCAAAATCTGGCCAATGTAGATGTAGCCCAAGGGTTCCCAAACTTTTTGACACAGGGACCAGTAAATCCACTCACGAGCTTTCTTCGGAGGACCAGTAATATTCATTTGCATATTTGCATATTCATTAAGCAAATGACGAATATGCAAATATGTTGTTTTTGGTCCTCCCAAAGCCCCCAGGGCCAGCTTTAGCAAAGCTTTTGATACGGCCACCCACAACATTCTTACCAGCAAGTTAAGGGAATATGGATTGGAAAAATGGACTGTAATCCAATAAAACTCTGCACCACCACATTGTGTATTGAAAAGGGGCTCATTTATTTTCAGAAAGCTGACACCATCTTTGGAATTTTTTTATCCATATTCTCATTCCGGATGGTGAATGCACCAGGTTCTTTCCATTCTGACACATTGTAGTGCCTTTAAACCTCACTGTCAGCAGTGGGGATATTTAAAAGGCACTGCTTTTAAATTTTTATTCAGGATCTGCGTGCGCCCTGAACTGTCCCGCTCCCTGCTGGCCGATTCTCTCCCCCCACCTCCCCACCCCCGCCCTGGGCCAGCCCCGCTGTCCCCGCCAGCCAATTCTCTCCCGATCTCTCCTGGCAAGCCCTGCTACCCCGCCAGCCCTGCTTCCGCTGGCTGGTTCCCCAGCCAGCCCTGCGATCTCCCCAGCCAGCCTCACTGCCCCCGCCAGCCAGTTCCCCGCGATCTCCCTGGCCAGCCCCACTGCTCCCCTCTCCCCCGGCCAGCCCTGCTTCTGCCCGCCAGTTCCCTTCCCCGCCCACGATCTCCCTGGCCAGCCCCACTGCTCCCGCCCCGGCCAGCCCTGCTTCCGCTGGCCGGTTCCCCTCCCTATCTCCCCTGGGCAGCTCCACTGCCCCGACCCTGCTTCCCTGAGGCCCATATCCAACCCCCTTCCCCCCTCCACAGCCAGCAATAAGAGCTCACCTGGTAACCCTCACTATGCCTCTGCCGGGAGCCTGAAACATACGGCTGCATCCGCCCAGCCCAGCTGAGGGCTTGGGGAACCCGGCACTGCACGGGCAGTCTGGGAGCCCAGAACACCCTGGCAGCCATGCTGAGGCCCGGTATTTTTTTCTCCGGGCTGCGGCCCATAGTTTGGGAAACGCTGCAATACAGAATGAGGAGTGCAGGAGCTGTCAAAAAATCACCCCACTGTCGGCAGAACCGTGGCTAAGCCGCAGTTTCAGTTTTGAAATAGCGCTTGTTCGAAACAGCACCCGAACATGATTATGCAAATGAAGTGTGGGATATTTAAATCCCCGCTTCATTTGCACTTCCGATGTGTCTAATTTACATCCCTCTGCCGACAGAGGGGTGTAGTTTAGACACGGTCACACAGTGTGACTAGTTCCATTGATTTCAATGGGACCAACTACACTGGATAAAGTGAAGTGTGTACATAAATATTTGCAGGTTCAGGTTTTAAGGCTGATATCTCAGATCTGTGTGTCTCAAATATGTGAGTTGCTGCCTGCACTCCCCATGTTACTGGCTCAGAGACCTAAAGACTCACACTGGTGCTATAATTGTAGGGGATCTGAAGATTTTAAGCCCACTGGGCTTCTTTGTGGTGAAAGTGGCTCCTCCTAGGGGAAGCTAGAAACTTCACTAATATTCTTGTCCGGGTGATTCTGTGCCTGACATTGTCCAGAAGCGGGGCCAAAGCCTGAGCCTGGCTGCCCTGGGGAGGGGGGAGAAGTAGGGTGACTTGATGGCAAGTGTGGAAAATCATGACAGGTTTGGGGGGCAATAAGCATCTATCTATGACAAAACCCCAAACATCAGGATTGCCCCTATGAAATTGGGACCTCTTGTCACCCAGGGATGAAGCGAAAACATGAGCCCCACTGCCCTAGTGCAGGGTGAGGTAGGCAAGGCCTGAGTCCCACTGCCCATGGCTGAAGCCCTCAGTCTTCAGCCCTAGCCCCAGCCAGTGGGGCTCGGGCTTTAGCCCCTAGCTCCAGCAAGCCCTGATGACCTCATTAAAACAGGGTTGTGACTATGGCAGTGGGTGAACAAACCATTGGGGAAGGCTAGTTTGTTGGCCTGGCCCCTGCTACCAAAAGCCTCTCCCCTTCTCCTCTGCCAGAGCCCAGAGATCCCCCCCATAATGGTCACTGGTTCCCAATGCACCTCAACCCTGCAGCACCACATGGATAGCATGGTCCCAGTGCTCCCAACTTCAGCCCTGGAGTGCCAGGCAGGTGGGACAACGTGGCCCCAGCCTACCTGCCTCAGTCTCTCTGCCAAGGAAGGGTGGGAAGAGAACTGGAAGCAGGCAGGGTGGAGACCAGGGGTAGAGCATGGAGAGGGCCAAGCCTAGCTGTTTGGGGAGACACAGCCTCCCCCATCCTATGATACCCGCTGCCTATGGTTGTGACCCACTTTGCGGGTCTTGATCCACAGTTTGAGACCCCCGGGTTAGGCAGAGGTTACAAGGCAACCTGTACTTGGCTGAACACTGTCTCTTATTCATGAAAAATAGGCCATCACAAAGTTTTTAAAATGTACATATACTTGTAACATCAAACCCTCATTTTACTTCTCTTATCAGCAACTCTGTTCTCAATCAGCTTTTCAGAAACTGCTGTACAACCTCTGCTAATCCAGAGACTGATTTTCCAATGAGAATAGATTTCTCTTGTGCCACCTTGAGAACCGGGGACACTATTCCTTTGTTCAGCCCATCATGTATCCTGATAATCAGTCAAAAATTCTGTGCTATGAATGAGACCTTTTGATCTCAGCAAAATAAAACACTTTAAAAATGCAAACTGCTTCCTGATATAGATAATACATATTGGTCAAGATTGTCAAAACAGGAGCCTAATGAAGTTAGGCTTCTAAATCTATATTTAGGCACCCAAATACATGGCCTGATTTTCCAAAATGTTGTGCACTCAACAACAGTTCCTATTGACCTCACTCTGAAAAGTAGCTAGTTGTGCTCAAGAGGAAGATTTGCCTTCTGAAGGAATAGAGTAAAGGGCATGGAACAAAACTTCAAGAACTGATATAAAGCAATTGCTTCCTGCACAGTTATTATGGAAAATGAATGGGATACATTTGTGATTGGTGCATATTATATTTGGGTCAAACTGAGGCCTTTCCCCATTGATCTTCATACTATACATCCTACCTTACCTTGGGCTTGTCTAAACATTGCCTAAAGTATGATACCTGGAAAGTCACAAAAAATTTAATAGATGTAGTGAGTGAAAAAATTACACCCCTTTCCATTTGCTAGACTTTTGCCCCTGTGTATAAATACACAACTTCTAAATTAGCTAGGATTTGATTCCAATCATTTTGCATTATAACACAGTAAATACTTTATATTTTCACTGTATCAGAGCCAAATATTACAGATTAACATTGCTAATATAGACACTAAATTGTGATGACACAGTAAATAAAAGTAAGAAGCTTGTTCCCATAGGCAAGGTTTCAGAATAAGGTCACAGCAGGGGCTATGTTTTTCAGATCTGTTGCACCTGAGATATTAAACACTTATTAAGAATGACTAAAACCAAGTCTTCTGTGTAATAAGATGGGAAAAGGTATAATTGATAAAAACCAGATTTTTTTAACACAAAGCATTCAGACGCCAAAGCTGCCAAAAGCACTGGAACAGTGTTCTTTTGTAAGGGTCATTCTGTTTAGAATCCTTTACTTCCTGAACATTAGAACACAGCAGACCTTAAAGATCTAAGGCGGCCTCAGCTATCTTTTAGGGCTGAATTCTCCACAGGTCCTAATCTTTGTTATGCAGCATTATGCTATTGCTGTCAAAAAGACTGTGGCATTCTCTCTTGATAAAGAAAACAGAGGGTTCCCTAGGCTGCTGCAGCAAGTAATTGGAAAGGCATTATATGGAGGAAACTAGGAAATGGGGAGATGGAGAAATCCAACTAACTGATCAGAAAAGACTCAGGAAACTCATGTGAAAAGTCTACTCAGGGATGTATTTATAATTGGCCAATCAAGAGCAAATTTTTGCTGGAGGACAAGGCAACTCAAAAAGCAGTGGCCTAACCATCTGACAGACCCAAAGGCAACATCCGATTTGTCAGTACAACTTGCAGCTGTGAAGCCTGCTAAGGAATCAGGATGCTAGATATTCCAGAGGTCTGTCAGCCAATTAAGACCCATGCCTGCCCTATGCGGTCTGATGCCATGAAAGACAGTGGCTGAGAGGGAAGAAAAACAAGCAGCAATTTGGCCTTTCTTAAGATGTAATTTAACATTTGTTAAATGAAACCAGACTTTAAAATGGCAAACTATGAAAGAGATGTGACTCACTGTGTTTGATATTTAGGTGGTGTTAGATTAATGCTTGGGTCTGTGAGCTGCAAGATTACAGCGGTATAAACTGGGACAACTGACATTCACCAGCAGGGCAGTGCTCTGCATCCTTCATCTAGAATGTTAAAGAGGAAGAAACAATTATGCTCAAAACTGAGGGGTCTGTTCTCTTTGCTGCACCCAATGTTGGCTGGAAGCTGGGCCCCTTGATGTAATAAGAGCTGACTCAACTGAGTAGAAGTTTGTAATTACCCAGGACCTTTTACATAAAATTGAGATCACCAAAACTGAAAATTTCTCTAGCCATGTCTAAATTTTTTGGCCACACCCACCTACATTAGATAGCTATGGTAGCTGGAGCACTCCTTCCAGGCCAGCTTTGTGCTGGTCAACTGGAAAAACCTAATAGAAAATCTAGCTCCAAATATTTATTAACCTAAGTTGAAGCTACATACCTTTATTGATAAAATAGATGATCTTAGAAGGAATTTTGTCCTGAGGTAAATGAGCCACATATACTATATTGGTAAACACTATAGTAGAGCTTATCTTCCAACTGAATGATATTGGCAAATGACATGGAATGTATTAAAAATTTGATGCCATGTACATTGCTTTCGGAAAAGGGATGCTAATGAGACACTTCGAATAATTGCTGGGATTTAAATATCCCCACGGCATTTGCATTACATAACTGCCGCTGGCTCGGGTTTTGCCGAGAAAGCGCCAGTCTAGACGCGATTTTCCGAAAATAAGTCCTTTTCGAAAGATCCTTATTCCTACTTTCAAGGGAAGTACTTTCAAGTAGGAATAAGGGATCTTCCGAAAAGGGCTTATTTTCCGAAAATCGCGTTTCAGACTGGCGCTTTCTCCGCAAAACCCCGAGCCGGAAAAAAGCGCAGTTATGTAAATGGAAATGCCGCTGGGGATATTTAAATCCCCGGCGGATTTGCAATTCCGAAGTGTCTCATTAGCATCCCTTTTCCGGAAAGGGGTGCCAATGTAGACACAGCCGACCACTATGATAGCTTGTGAGACTGTAACTATATGTAGAGATATATGTGTATGCACTGAAGTCAATTAAAGTAGCCTGCTTGTGTCTGAAGACAAAATCTAGCTGCTTCACATATTCTATTTGATACAGATATGTGAGCATGTTCTAGTAGTGGATTAAGTAACATGACTAACACCTGTCACATATTGGAAGAAGTGTGTGTGTGTGTGTTTTGTGGTATGTTTTAAAAAACATTACATTTGTTTGCGTGCACACATACATTGCTGTATGTTTAGGTTACAAAGGTTAGGTCAAAAAGATGTATCTTGCACTTGGTATCAGTGTAGCCCCCTGCATTAATCTTCAAGCTAAAAGGTTTACATCCTGCAATGCAAGGTGGCACTGTTCTAACAACTGTGCTGGTTATTAAAATCTTCAGCAAAAGAGGAAAAGAACATTTTTGTGTGGATCATATTTTAAGAAGTAGCTTTAAAAATATATTCCAAAACATCTCCAATTATAGAACACTAAAACTGAGCATGTGGAATCTGGAGGACTTGCTTAATTAGCATGTAACAAAGCTATTGTAATGAAGGTCCAGTGGTGTATGTCTCTTAGGCAGCCTTTTGAATTAGGCATCCCTCACATTTTGAACATTATAATAACTTTTTCCCTCATGTCAGTGTATGAATTATATCTAGCCTGGGGGTTGATAGTCCCTTTGGCTGAGTGGGGACACAGCTTTTAAAAAGAGTAGACTTTAGAATAATTAATCAGAGAAGTTTACAGCCTTATTGCAAAGTTTTTGTGTGCACTGCATTACAGTCAGCAAAGCAGATCACTCCTACAGTGGGAAAAAGATAGAAGCAGGGGAATTGTGTAAGGTGGCATATGTTCTGTATGCCTGCTCCCAAAAAGAAAATTGTGCAGCAGTTAAAGGAGTTCTAAGCAGCCTTAATCCACACAGTTCAGTGCAGGTTATGTCAGGACTCCAGTCTGATGTAATAAATGATGGTGTGTGTCGAAGATGAGGGACTGTATATTGGCAATTCATCATTCTTTAATAGGGACTTCCTGAAATTCTAGCTGCGCTTGCTCATTAGTGCCAATAACCTACTGCCATGCTGGTCTCATGGAGTTTCTACCATTCTGTTTCCCATTCTTGAATATGCTACTGTCCAGGAGTGAGTACAGTGGTATAGTTTAAAGGAGCCTAAGAGCTGACTCAATTGCACTAGAAGTTCGCTTTCCTTGAGTGCTCGATTGACCTGTATTTTATTAACAGTAAGGCCACTAGAAATATGCATTGATATTGCTGTGTCACTCAGGGGTATGAAAAAATAAATGTAATTATATAGGGTTACCATATTTGAACTTTCAAAAAAGAGGACACTCCTGAGAGGGAGTGTATCTGTATCTACCAACTCACGTTGTATTAATGTGTTATATATACACTATATATTTATAGTATATATAACACATTAATACAACGTGAGTTGGTAGATACTTACGGTGTCCATATTTTCTGAACCAAAAATAGGGACACATTAGCCACGCCCACCTGCCACCAGAAGGGTTTGTGCAGAGCGCTGGTTCTGCTTTTTAAATTAAGAGCCACACTGCTTCTTAGATTTAAAGGGCAGAGCCAGCGCTCTGGACAAACTGGGATCAGCTGATTTCAAGCACAGCTCTGCCTTTTAAATCTAAGAAGACCCACGTGGCTCTTAGTAAGTTTAAAGGACAGAGCGGCAGCCGGACCAGGCTCCCGCTGTGCTGCCGCTCTGCGTTTTAAACCGAGTAAGAGCCACAGGGGTGGTCTTAAATTTAAAAGGCAGAGCTGCGCTTGAAATCAGCTGATCCCAGTTTGTGCAGAGCGCTGGCCCTGCCGTTTAAATCTAAGACCTATGTGGTTCTTACTAAGTTTAAAGGGCAGCAGGGTTTCGTGGAGGGGACTGTAAGGGGGAGGGGGCCACTTACCTGCTGCTGCTTTAGCAGAGTGACTCCCAAGAGAACTACCTGGCCACCAGAGCAGCAGAGGGCAACAGGTCAGGCACTGCCTCCTGCTGGTCTTATTGGCTGGGTTCCAGAGCAGCGGGAAAAATCTGTAAGAAGGTCCCTGCACACCTCTGTTCCCCTGGAAGAGATAGGAGATGGGGAAACAGCACTGTGCAGCTGCTTCTAGCTGTGCATTTCCGAGACATTTTCAATTTTTTATGGGGCACCGGGACAGGAAATTGAAAATCGTGACTGTCCCGGATTTTCCGGGGCCTATGGTTAGCATATAGATATTGATACAGATACTCTCCCTTTCAGGAGTGTCCTCTTTTTTGAAAGTTCAAATACAGTAACCTCAAATTATACCAACTTAACCCCTGGATAGACAGTGCTATGCCAATGTCAGGGTTTCTCCAGTCGACGGAGCTGCTGCCTCTTTTTCAACTGGATTAACTACACTGATGGGAGAAGCTCTCCAGGTGGTATAGGAATGTCTTCACAGAAATGTTTCTGCTGCTGCTGCAGTGTTTTAAAGACAGATTTGCCCTTAGTGATGCAGCAAGCAGATAGCGGTGAACAAAAGAGAACTTTATTAAGTACGTAGTGGCCAGTGTTACAGGCTGAAGCTCAGACTGATGTGGCAAGGAGACTGGGCTCAACTTTTATTTCTGAGTCAGTCCCTCCTGTAACCTCACCCTCTTTCTCCAATTCCACTTAGTACATGACAGTATGCATAGGGCCTTTTATGGGTGATGGCTATTGCTTACCAACCTTTTGCCCTAATACGTGTAACGTACATGCTGGTTGACTCTTGTCATTCCTTTCTGCATACCAGCCTGGCTGCTCGTTCTCAGAGGGAGGACAGCTAAAACCCTTTTTTTCTCAGTGCATTTTTGGTTAGCATTTTTAGTGCCCTTCCTCCACCCACATGCTCTTTTGCAGTGAATTTTATTTCATTTTTATGTAACAAGCCAACACCATAAGAGTTCATTGTTTGCCTGCACTTTGTAATAATGCAGTTACAAGTGAAGTGTTCCAAATGATCAGAAATCTCTAATCGCTTTGGATTGAGTCCTCCATGTTTAATTTTAAAGAGATAGGCATTCCCAGAGAGGAGCCTTTTTTTGGGAGGGGGATATATTATAGCACCAGATTCTTGCTTTGGCTCTTAGAAATTTAGTTTGTTCATGTATTTTGTGGGCTGATGATCTCTGCACTGCCTCTAAGAAGTTGTGCTCTGTTAAGAGACTAAAAAAAAATGAAGATTCTTCAGATCCGTACATCTCCCCTGTTTGTGGCTGAAGAGCCCTACTGAGGGGTTACTTTCCAGAAGAGGAGGAAATCAGCACAAAATCAAAACTAAACCATGTGATACCTTGAGTAACAAGGGGGCATCTCAACAGTGTAAGAGTTAGAACTAAGTCCAACAGCTTCAGTGTCCAAACTTCAGCCTGAGCCACAATTTGAAAGCACTATCTATACTGACTGTTTTTAGAGTGCTGGTGTGAGCCCTGCTAACCCAAGTCTGTCCTCTTAGTCTGGGAGGCTCACTGCCAAGGTCTGTGTAGACACATCCTAAGTGGTGCCAAAGTTTCAAGTCAGTGTCCTGACAAAACCAGCTGATGGGTGACTTAGAGAAAAAGCGGTATGCAAAATGTTCCTTGCTTCACTAACATGAGTGTCTCAACATGCTGCCACTCCTGCTGTCTAATGTTCCACTGTGTAAGTCTGGAGTACTGGTCATAACCATGCAACCTATGCATAATAAGCATCTTAATTTGATGTTGCAAATACTGAAGGGGAAGCTAAGCAAAGTCTGTAAAAACCTTGTACAGCCTCTCACATGCAATACCACATTGCCTCTCTTATGCTGTCATACATAGACTGCTGTTTCCACATATTTGGTTCATACTTGTGGTGTGTTTGAGACAAAGCCTCCAGTGTAACTATCACAGAATCATCCAACATTGCTATTGGGACCACGGCTTTACTCTGCACAAAGAGATATTTCAGCCAATGGTATCACCATTCAAGGAAGATGAACAAGAGACCCATGAAGTATGAAATACCTATGCAGCCTGTTATATATACTGATATTAGAACAAGCTGACTAACATAAAGGAAAACACATATCAATCCAGGTGCTCCTGCTGAACTAATTACTGGCTGAACACTACAGTGTTGCTACTGTAACCAAAGGGGAGACCAAGGATGAGAATGCATTCCTCCTCGAGGGGGACAAACAAGATTGGATGTACCCCTTATCCTGTTTCCAGTGATTGTGCCTATAGGAGTATTTTTTTTTCAAGTGAAGATCTGCAAACTCCTCCCTTAGCCTCTTTAGTCAGATCTGCAAAATTACATAGAAGCCCCACTTCCATTATAACAGAAAGCAATGTGCCAGTGTTTTCAGTACATACACTTACTTTCTTCCCAAGAGCTGCGCCCAGGAAATGAATGGGCATTTGTGCTTTGAAACTCAATTTCCCGTGAATACCAAATCTTAGTTGTGCAAATAGCTTTGAGAAATGGGTAAACATAGTAAGTACTGTGCATTAGAAAACTCACATTACCACTTTGCAAAGATGTTTCCCTTTCAGACCATTTATTTTTCTGTTTTAGCATTGGCACAATCTATACAGGGACCAATAAAGGTGGTGATTTTTATTTTGCAAACCTACCATATGAATAATATTTCAATGCCTTTTTATTTTAACTTCAACAAAAACAAATTACTCTGGCTTTCCTCTGTAGTGAAATAGGGTTTGTGGTTGTTTTTTAAGGCAAAGCAAATTATAAACATCACTAAAGTAAAAGTGGAAGGCTGAATGGGTCTTAAGTAACTGTATTACAAAGTGTAACAAATGCAAAAGTCACCGACACTTCAGCTTCTCTTCATTTCTGTAATATACAATATGAAATGCAAGTACTATCCAAGTAATTAAGAAATATATAATGATGCTGATCAATTTTCAGTTCATATCAATTGTCTAATATATGATCAAAGTATGATAAAGAACTTGGCCCTGATCCTGCAAGTTGATCCATACTCACGTATTTTAAATGAATTAATGGGCGCTCCACAGAGGCAGGGTGCTAGAACAATTTGTATAGTGGGAGTGCTGTGAGCCACTGAACCAAACTATAAACCCTGAATATGATGGAAACCTTTTCAAGCCAGGAGATGTCTCACCTCCAGCAACTCTAGTTCCAGCACCTATGCATACAGGTGCAGGGAACTGCCCATGTAGATCATTTTACAGGATTTGATCATTTATTAGCAAATTTGGACTCATGAGGTTAACGCTTCTGGGTTGTATCTATCTATCTATCCATTCAACAGTTTCTTTTATTGGTACTCACAACAGCATTAGCTGAGTGCCTCCCAGAGCAAAGATCACCCTGTAGTAGAATACCTTTCTTCAAGTATTTAGAATGTATGTAATTGTAGATTTTCTCCATACAAACATTTTCTAGCTGCACAGCTTTATAAAATCATGAATAAATACAATGGCATCTTAAAAAGTTGCAACTACCCTCATCTTATTTTATACTAATGTATCATTTTGTTTTGCTAATTTTTTTCTAGAGAATGAATGGCAGAAATCAGAGTAATTTTGATTATTAAAATACTGTATATAAACTCTTAAAGGTGGAGTAAGGCATTCTGAACATGAGCTTGAAGAACATACAGTTCCATGGCCATTTGAACTAATTTTTTTACCAGGATTAGTGGAATGTTTTTGCATATAAATTTCTAAACTATGTTCTCCTTGTAAACACTTTATAAATATTACCAGTAAAAAGCTCAACATTTCAGGTGTCATTTTAAAAGCATTGGATTGACATTAGTTCCCATTCATTTACTGTGGGATTACAATTCTGAAAGGAAAGTTTCAAAGAAATTATCTATAGAAGATGCCTACTTCTGAAAAACAAAATTAAATAGTATTCATTTCAAACATCACCTCTAAACACTTTCTAAAGGTATATGAAATGTGTGGATTAACGTAAGTAGTAGTTACTCACTCTCATATTTCACTTGTTGGTAGGACAGCAAATAACATTATATCCATGACATGCCTGATAGGACAATTTACTATTTTCATAAGCAGTCACATGCATTGAAGTTAGGACCACCAGCTGGTGCAATTTGCACTCCAAGGCAGAACCACCAGAGAGGCCATGCTTGCAAATCTTTCTTGCTAAATGGCAAGATAGCTGGTGCATGAAATGACAGATTTCAGCTGAAAAAAAAGGAAGCAAATGACCTAGGGATTCTCTTCAGATGCTGCTTCAACTTCCTGAGTTGGTTTCTGTTCAGGTTCACTGTCTTGAACGGGAGACGGATTACGGCTGGCCTTATTGCTGTCATGGCTGCTGTGACTACTTGCACTCCCAAGACGAGTTGATGCCACAACAGCTTTCACTGCAGCCTGATGAAGACAGGCAATTTAAAGGAAATCCAGGATGTATAACATGACCTTAGTGTCGTATGTGCAGGGAATTTTAGCACCTGTTTGCTTCATGTTAATATTCCATTAGCTAATAAATTATCACATCTGACTTCACAACATTTGAAAGAGAAAGTATTTCTGAAGACTAATACTTGACCAGCATTAATAGAAACATTTCTTCAGATGTTTTCTATATCTAATTTGAAAATAAAATACCCCTATCAACATGTGAAAACAAAAACCAAACTTGTGTTTTTTCCAGTTATATTCATATTGATAATTTCACAAAATATGCCCAAGGAGAAGTGACTCTTATAATAGTCATTATTGTTTATTATAGTAATGTCCAAAACATGCTAGGAAGTGTTTAGATATATAGGAAGACTCTGGCACTGACCCTCACTGATGTAAATTGTCACTTCTCCAGTTTATACCAGTTAGGATCTGCCTATTGATCCCTCCCTTGAAACACTGATATTCTTTAAAAAAACAAAAACATTTATAAGATGACAAGTGGATACTTGACAATGAAGGAGGTGGGAGAGGGAATCAAAATGTGGGATGACTTAGTCAGACTGATGGACTAGAAACAAATGTGTTACTTGGTAAAATGATGAAATATAAAGATAAGTGCAATGACCTTTTGGTTTACTATATTTTGGAATCTCCAACACTGGAGATATTTAAGAGCAGGTTAGACAGACATCTATCAGGGATGATCTAGACAGTGCTTGGTCCTGCAGGGAGGGCAGGGGACTGGACTTGATGACCTCTCAAGCTCCCTTTCAGTTCTGGTATTCTATGATTCTGTATATGTTTACAGGAAGCAGTTCTGATCTACTGTGCTGGAACTCACACCAGTGTTAATACTGGAGTTTGCAGTATGATTATTTTTATAAAAAACATGCCTTTAAACAGACATAGAAAAATATTAAATAAGTTTTATATCATTCTTATATACTGGAGGGGGAGGTAATTTTAATGTATCATTACTTGTGTAATTGTACCAATAGGTGTATTATTGTAGATATCCTTATTGATTCAGTACCTGGTTATATTTCATCCTTAGTTTTTTGGTGAGAGTGGTTTTCATGTTAGCTATTTGATAATTCTGTTCTTGATGTAAAAACATTATAGAAATAAACTTATAAAAAACTTAGGTCTAATTATCTTGGTGGTTTTAAAAAAAATGTGTCTAGTTCAATGTCCCAGAATCGATCAGTGATGTGAGAGTACAAAGAGAATCCACAATCAAATTTGCAAAACCGACACAAACTTTTAGAGACTCTTTGAGCAATAAATGTAATACAGGTTGGACCTCCCTGGTCCGGGGCACCCTCAGGACATAACCAGGCCTGAAAGAGGAAATTAGCTGGATCAGAGGAGATCCCTAGTCACTGACCTCTTAGGACACTCCCCCTCTGTGCAGCTGGTTTCACTCCGGTGCACTGCCACTGGGCTCCAGCCTACAGGGCTTTGACTTGGGCTCCAGCCCACTGCCTCCAGCTGGCTCGGGCTCCCCGGGGATGGAGCTCCCCAATTGCCGTGGCCCTGCTTCTCTCCCACCCAGCTGGGGCTCTCTGGGGATGGGGTTTGCCAGCTGCCTTGCTTCTGCCACGTCCTGCCAGGGCTCCCCGGGGACAGGACTCACCAGCTGCCCCGCTTTTGACCCACCTGGCCAGGTAGGGCTGCTGGGTGCTGGGGCTCCCTGCTGCTACCCCTCCTGGCTTGTGTTCCTTGGGGATGGAGATCCCAACTGGTTCACACTCCCGTGTGCTGGGCTCTCTGGTCCAGCAACATCTGTGGTCCTGACAGACCACAGATGTTGCTGGACGAGAGAGTCTTGGATTTAGAAGGTTCAACCTGTAGCTGACTCAGGAAGAGTTAATTTTGTACTCTTCAGGAGACACATTATAAATCTAGCTTTAAGGCTATGGAAATCTTCCTGAAAAGAACAACTTTAATGGACACCTGTAAGCCTATTCTGAACAGGCTAAGTGACACTGGGAATTACAGAGCTTCCCAAGATCCTTCACAACAGTTCTGGCCTCCTTTTGTTCAGTTGCAGTGAGTGGATTATCTTTAGCTTTTTCATCTTCATCAGTTATTACAGAAAAGGACAGAGGAATACTTTTTTTTTAACCAAAGTAAAAAAAGTTCCTGATTTTGTGTGTGTGTGTGTGTGTGTGTGTGTGTGTGTGAAGGTTCTCAAATGGTGAATGCTGCTATATGCTTTTTAAAGTTAAGTGCAGAGACTTACCTTAAGTTTACGCCGAGCATTGAATTCTTGAAGTTTCTTTTGTGCATTGTCCATATGTGCAAAATTGGCTGCCTTTCCTGTGACCCAGGGGTGCTGCAAAGCTTGAAAGGTCGTGAGGCGCTTCTTAGCATCAAACACTATCAACTTTTTAACCTATGTCATCAAGAAAAGAAAATCAACTTTCTTTCCCAGAAATATGTATCAAGGTCTACATTTATAGGTCTTTTTCTTGGTTTTGTGAAGCTGCTCAGTGAAAGACTCTCTAAGAAAAAGGCCTTTTGTTGAATAGCCAACCCCCCCCCCCCCCAAAAAACAGGGATTCTAGAACTAACAGACTCAATCCTGGAATGTAGGTTGTTACTACTTAGCATTATCTCCATTTTGAAGTTAAGTGTCTTGCTCAAAGACAAATGTGCTACAAAAAAAAAAGGTTTTAAAAAATGTCATTGCTGTTGAACACTATGCTGTTTGAGTGAGTGCATTTTCATTACAGCTACACTAGGTGAGTGCATTTGTCTATGCTGTCAAGGAGAATGTAATGCCCAAGTTGCAATATGTTAAATGGTTAATGGTAAATGGGCTTAAGTATAAAAGAAAAAGAGACAAAGGAAAAATAAATACATTCACTTTAATTTTGAAGCTCCATGTATCAATTTTCTTGTACTGCTTTTATTGTAGTTAAATGGTAAATGGGCTTAAGTATAAAAGAAAAAGAGACAAAGGAAAAATAAATACATTCACTTTAATTTTGAAGCTCCATGTATCAATTTTCTTGTACTGCTTTTATTGTAGCTAAAGTAGCTTATAACACTTTACCAATGGAAAAAGGAATCCTGCATGTACTTAAAGTACAATATGCAAATGGATTGTAAAACATGACCAGAAGAAACACTGCATTTGAATGGGTAAAAGCATTCAGAGCAAAGGAATTATGCTTATCTGATAACTTAGGTCAAGACTCCTGCTGACTGCAAGGCTACATGAGAGAGAATATCAGTATACCTAGCAAGCTTTAATGCTATTTATAGTGAACAGCAGTAGGGATTAGATTACACAGCGGTTGAAAGGGGTATTTAACTTTTTTTTAAAACAAATTTGGGTTCAAACCCTTGAATGGAATATCCTGACTAGTGATGAAAGTTAAGTGATAACTGAGGTGTGGTTGTATGAATGGTATCATATAGTGTTTTACTGTCATGAGCACCACATCCGTTACTCTTTCCACTGAGTGTGGAAAAAATGTTTGGCATACCCATTGACTTTCACTAGCTCTGTGTTTGTCTTTTTAAGACTCTCCTGTTGGCAGCCATTAGCATCTTTCAACATAACAATATTTAATTTAAAAATTGTATTTAATAGGATTACATTGCACATACATCAAAATATTGTATATTTCCTGAATCACTGTCTTACACCAGTGTATTTAGACTTGTACAGCAGCAGAATCATGGCCCAGATTTTACTAACACTTCACTTGGTATCAAATGTAGTTTTTTTTTTTTTTTAATGTTTTTGTTTAAGCTATAAAGATGACTGGTAAATGTTTAAAGATATAAACCAAACTACTTAATGTCCCATATAAAAAGCTATATTTTCAGAGTTAGGCACATGTTCTCAAGTACAAATATTTGGACATACTTTAAATGGAGATACCTATCTCCTAGAACTGGAAGGGACCTTGAAAGGTCATTGAGTCCAGTCCCCTGCCTTCACAGCAGGACCAAGTACCATCCCTGACAGATTTTTTGCCCCAGATCCCTAAATGTCCTCCTCAAGGATTGAACTCACAACAGTGGGTTTAGAAGGCCAATACTCAAACCACTGAGCTATCCCTCCCCCCTTTTTTGGGGGGGGCAGCCTGTGTTGATTATACTGCTGCTGCTCTTAGGATGGGCACAGGCAGGACTTGAACTCACCCCTCTATGCTTCCCAGGCAAATGCCCTATCCTCTAGTCCACCCTCCCCCCCAAATTGGAAGCATGCAAAATAGGGTGTAAGTTTTTTTGAAGTTCTGTGTATTATTACTTGATGACCTATAGCATGCAATTTACAAATGCACAAGCTGTTCTAGGAAAATGGGTTAGGCATCATTGTTCACAGCTTAATGAAAACATCTGCTCAATGCACAGTGGCAGTTCAAAAAAGTAAATATAATAGAATGGATAAAAGAACTGAACAGAAATTAATACAGGGCAAGATTCTACCAGAGATGGCAATTCCTATCATGTTATGGGAGGCAAAGATAAGCAGCAGAATCTGTACAATTCTGCTATTGGGACTTTATCCACATTAGCAAGCAATAAGTGCAACTCCAACTGCAAGGAGTGCTGCTGTAGGCAGGGCTCAGGTATTTTCAACGCTGTCTTCTAGACTTGCTGTGAGCAGAGGTCGATGACACAGATCTATCTACACACTAGTATTGCCACCATTGCTCCATCCGCCTATGTTACTGCAATAGTGGGAGATTTCCCAAGCTGCAATATAGTTAATGGTAAATGGGCTTAAGTATAAGAGAGAAAGAGAAAAATGTCACTTCCCATGTGAAAGCTGTGGAGAGCTGAGCAAATGGTTGTGCTCTATGAAGCTGTGTTCCACAGGGCTCCAGCCACGGCAGGGCAGAGTGGTTTAGAAAAAAGAGAGAGAGTGAACAGACTAGGAGAAGGACAGTAGCCAGTGAATCCACAAGTACACACATCTCTTGCCTGAACCCTTCATGAGCAGGATACACTGTGGCTTTGGAGGAGATCTGCTACTGCTCCATGGCTTAAGTGGGGGGAAGGGGAATTATGTTTATCCCCATATCATAATCAGGAGTGATAACCAGCACCTGGTGACTAAGGGGTTAACTCAAGTGCCTAGCAACGTATTGGATGGTCAGCCAATAACAATGCAGGTAGAAATATCAAACTTGAAAAGAGGGGTTTTTCCTCTGTTCTTTGTTTGAGACTCAGAGCAGTTTCTCCCAGCTATTGAGGGAGATGCTTCTCTCTCCAAGAACGGACTGATTAAAATGTGTAAGTAGGGAAAAGTTTAAATAGTCCATCAGGGTTTATTGTTTTCCTTGTATGGGGATTAGGAAATAATGTCTGAGCTTGCTACGTGTTTTTTTTTTCTTTTGTAACTAAGCCTTACAACCCAGGTTTTTTTCCCTGAGTATCCATATCAAATGGTGGCTCTTTCCATCTAGCCAATTTACTATGCTTGCAACTGTAGTTTTGTTTTGATAATAAAAGTTTGGGTTTTTTTTTCTAATTAACCGGTATTGGTTGATTGTTGTGTCTTTAGGACTCAGTGCATAGTTACAAGGGCATTGTTGTCCGTGGATTCCCTCTGTTTTCCCAACTCCAAGTAAAACGGAGGTTGGGGCAAGGGGAGAGTTTTACCTTAGGGAGGGGATTTCCCAAGTGATCTCTTCCCTGATTTTCTTGGAATTACTTGGGTGGTGGCAGCGGGTCCCTCAAAATCTGAGTACTGTAAAGTCGCGAGTATAGTGCACACTTTTTTTCCCGTTTTTTTAACGTCAAAGTCGGGGTGCGCATTATCCATAGGAGGTTTTTTTTTTAAAGTTTTAAACTCACCCTCAGCAGGCACGGGCTGGGCTGGGCTGGGGCGGGGGGGCCAGCAGGCGCGAGCTCGGCGCGCTGGCAGCTGAGCGGGGGACGCTCCCCCGGCAGGCGCGAGCTCGGCGTGCAGACAGCAGGGTGGGGGAGGCTCCCCTGGCAGGCACGAGCTCGGTGCACCAGCAACTGGGCGGGGGAGAACCCCGGCAGGCGCGAGCTCAGCGTGCACAAGCTCAGCTGGGCAGGGGGATCCCGCGGCAGGTGTGAGCTCAGCACGCGCGAGCTCAGCTGGGCAGGGGGACCCTGCGGCAGGCGTGAGCTCAGCTGGGCAGGGTGCCCGGCGCCAGGCGCGAGCCCCTTCCTTCCTATGCATACCTTAAAATCTCGAGTATAATGGGGGTGTGCATTATAGATAAGAGTTTAGTTTATTCAAGAATTTTGGTCTTTAAAAGGCAGATGCGCAATATACATAGGTGCGCATTATACTCGAGATTTTATGGTATTAGGATTGTGGTGGGGGAGTTTTTGTACCAGAGCTTGTAGAGGCAAGGTTTTAGAGTGCTCTTACGGGCCCCCAACTTCTGCATTCGTCGTGCCAGAGTGGGGAACAGCCTTGACATCCCACCAGGTCAGAATTTCCCCATAAGTACTCCGAGGGAAACACACTGCCTCTACTGAGGGCAAGTCTGAGTATCACTGCCATGTGTGCTGCGTGAGAGTCCAAGCAGGAATTGTGGATCAGTTACTCAATGCCTCTTTGTGACTCCAACTGCAACACAGCTCCTCATTCCTCTCTGCAGCATGGATCATAGATTCCAAGTCTCAAATTGACTCTGTCTCTGGTTCATGTTTCACATCCAACCATTCAGTACTAAAAATATGAGCTTCATTAGAGCAACTGCACTGGAACAAGTTGCAAAAATGCCATATGCACACAAAGTGGACGTGGTATAACCTAGACTTTAGTAAGGCATTTGATAGAGTCTTGAATGATATTCTTATCAATAAACTAGGCAAATACAACTTAGATGGGGCTACTACAAGGTGGGTGCATAACTGGCTGGATAACTGTTCTCAGAGAGTAGTTATTAACTATTCACAATCCTTCTGGAATGGTATAACAAGTGGGGTTCTGCACGGCTCTGTTTTGGGACCAGTTCTGTTCAATATCTTCATCAACTATTTTGATATTGGCACAGAGAATACGCTTATTAAGTTTGCAGATGATACTAAGCTGGGAGGGGTTGCAACTGCTTTCGAGGATAGGGTCATAATTCAAAATGATCTGAACAAATTGGAGAAATGGTCTGAGGTAAACAGGATGAAGTTTAATAAGGACAAATGCAAAGTACTCCACTTAGGAAGGAACAATCAGTTTCACACATACAGAATGGGAAGCGACTGTCTAGGAAGGAGTGCGGCAGAAAAGGATCTAGGGGTTATAGTGGACCACAAGCTAAATATGAGTCCACAGTGTGATGCTGTTGCAAAAAAAGCAAACACGATTCTGGGATGCATTAACAGGAGTGTTGTGAGCAAGACACAAGAAGTCATTCTTCTGCTTTACTCTGCACTGATTAGGCCTCAGTTGGTGTATTGTGTCCAGTTCTGGGCACCACATTTCAAAAAAGATGTGGAAAAATTGGAGAAGGTCAGAGAAGAGCAACTAAAATGATTAAAGGCCTAGAAAACATGAGCTATGAGGGAAGACTGAAAGAATTGGGCTTGTTTAATTTAGAAAAAAGAAGACTGAGAGGGGACATGATAGCAGTTTTCAAGTATCTAAAACGGTGTTAAAGGAGGAGGGAGAAAAATTGTTCTCCTTGACCTCTGATGATAGGACTAGAAGCAGTGGGCTTAAATTGCAGCAAGGGAGGTTTAGGTTGGACATTAGGAGAAACTTCCTAACTGTCAAGGTAGTTAAACAATGGAATAAATTGCCTAGGGAGGTTGCGGAATCTCCATCTCTGGAGCTATTTAAGAGCAGGTTAGATAGACATCTATCAGGAATGGTCTAGACAGTACTGGGTCCTGTCATGAGGGCAGGGGACTGGACTTGATGACCTCTCAAGGTCCCTTCCAGTCCTAGTATTCTATGATTCTATGAAAGACCATCCACTTTGCTCTACTATGGGGTATTGTTTAGTTGACCTGTGCCTACAAAGAGACGTAAATGACATTTTCCCTATCTCAGAAATATTCTAAATCTAATACTTTGAACCTCTACAGTGCCTTTCATCTGAAGCATCCTGAAGCACTTTACAAACATTAATTAATGTAGTGTTTTATGGCACAGTTTGTATAAGTGATATGGAACTGAGCATTTGTTATTGTTATTTTAATGAAATAACTAAATTGTGTACATATCATTGGGTAAAAATAGAACTTGGACATGTTTATCTTTGTAGATCAGTATCTCTTGGAGCCAATTTACTTTATCCTGTAATCAAAGATGTAGTGCTCCAGCCTTAGCATTTTACTAATGAATCATACTTATGGGCAATAACTGCCTCATCCACTAAAAATTTATCACAAAAAAGCTGAGAAATGGACAGAATTGTATAGTCAACAACAGCTGGGGCCTTTTGATATTTAATCTTTGTAAGGAAAAACATTCAAATGTGAAACCATACAAATTGTAGGGGTGGGCATTATTTTGTATGGACCTTTTGAGGATGAAACTCCATGAAGAAGAAAGACATTAAAGAAAAAAAAAGCTACCCAGAAAAATGATACCTGCCAAGAAAGTCAGACACTAGAATCTTTACCCAGTTTCTGTGATGTATGATGTAGTGTGGGGACTTTTTAATTCTAATTTAATATACTTTAAAAAAATAAATGTGTTGCAATACTCAATTTTTACAGCCTAATTTACAGGAGTTCTTCAAAGCCACAGCTTTAACAGGGGCAAGAAGTGCTCAGTGTCTCTGAAATGCAGGCCATTGGATTTTATGGTGGTTACTGCTTTTTTTAACAAATTAGTCTTGATTTGCAAGCAAACAAGATAGGTAGGGTATCAAAGTGCGATAAAGATATGTGAAAAAACTCCACACAAATACTGTTTGCCACTGGGAAACAATGATACATATGCATCAGAGAAAATGCTACTCTTCATGTTCTTGTACTTACCAAATCCTTGGCATTGAGAGACACGTCATCCCACCAGGGGGACACAAAGTCATATTCACAGTTCAAAATTCTTTTAAACATGTACTGGTCTCCCCTTTCATCATAGAATGGTTCGAATCCACAAAGGCTATGGGGAAAAGAGAGTGAAATTTATCAAAGATTTAAGTGATTTCAGTTTCCAAAGAACATCCCCCTATGTGATTTTTTTAAACAACTACACAAAACTTATCTCACCTTGTAGGTGAAAACAGAACAGCTTTTAATAAAAAAAAAAAACACAGAAAAACCATAGCAAACCTTTGTGTGGGGCTTATATACATGTCATTTTAAGTGATCCCTATATGAATATATATTACAGGCAGGGCTGATATTATTAAGGTTGCCCGACACTTTCCATTATAAGACACTGTTTACTGTTGCTTATAATTTTGTAAGACTTCAAGAGTTTGAGCTGAAATTGCCAATGCTGGATGTCTACCTCAGGCTGGATTTTTTTTTTTTTTTAACATTTCAGGCAAAATAGTTCAGTTATTTCTGAAAATGTTGTTAGGGAAAATAGTGTTTGGCCTGTGTAAAAAAAATTCTGAGACCTTGTCTCAGAGATGTTCTAGCACCCAGTGCTTTGGAGCAGACACTTGAAATTTAGCAGGGTCTGTGCCAGGCCTAACTCCAGGCATTAGAGCAGGGAGATTGTCTTTCCTGTGATCTTGACACCACACCGCTGGGTCTAGGCAGCATGAAGGAGAACTTCAGAGGGGATAAGAATTGAGTCTTCAGGAAGGTATCAACTCTGATGATGACTAATGTCAGTGTCAATAGGATGCTATGATGGAATTTCTGTATTTTCACTTTGCTTTCTTAAAAATGTAAGAAATTACATTAAAATACTAGAACCATTGATTCAGTTAAGCACTCAAAAGTTAAGGAAATACCACAATTAAGACTGACTAACATTAATTTGGGCTCCTGAGAGTATATATTATGGTACAGTCTAATTACATGACCATATATTATTTTTGCCCCATGGAATTTGTCTCATTCATTGAACAGATTGGACTTAGTCTGGAGATGAACATGGGGCTGTGTAGTAAGGGAGGGTGTTGCTTGGCGGACAATTGCCTCATTTGTGTCAGATGATGGTAGGGACTGCAGGAAGAGAAAGGATGTTTCTCTAAGTGAAGGCTGTGCTGGAAAATGGATTCTGTCCCTGCCAGAGAGTTTCACACACCTTAGAGATTGCCTATCTCCTAGAACTGGAAGGGACCTTGAAAGGTCATTGAGTCCAGTCCCCTGCCTTCACAGCAGGACCAAGTACCATCCCTGACAAATTTTTGTCCCAAATCCCTAAATGGCCTCTGCAAGGATTGAATTCATAACCCTGAGTTTAGCAGGCCAATGCTCAAACCACTGAGCTATTCCTCCTTCCCCCCCAACCCCCTTTCCCTGTGTTACTGGGCAAGTCACTTAACCCAAATGTTACAAGTCACAAATTACGTGCACCTCAGTTTCTGGAAACTGATGAGAGAGTCTAGGTTTTGATCTGCCGAAGAGCTGTGTGCTCATAGCTGCCATGAAAGTCAATGGAACTGTGCTTTGAACATATACAGTGCTATCTAAAAATGCTACAAATACTCTGAAAAGCCAGGTCCTTTGCATTTCTAATTAGGCATCCAAAATTAGAGGGTACTTTTGACCTTAATCTCTCCGCGTCTCAGTTCCCCCACCTCCAAAATGGCAATAACACCCCTATGGTCTGAGAGTATGGTGTTATGAAGATAAATTCATTAATGTTTGCAACACACTGGGGCGCAATGAGGAAACTAATAATTCTGTCTTTAGAACAGGGTTTGAACAGGGCACAGTAAATAAGTTTATGGCCACACACTAAACAATGGGGATACATCAAAATACTGAACAGCTGCTCTTTAAATGAACATCCATTCTGTGCACTGAATGTGGCATGGATTCTGTGGAAAGATATGCAATCATGTAATTTTATACTGTATCACAATGCATATGTGCAAGGGGGCTGAATTAAAGTTAAATTAAAATACAAAAGAGAGAAAAACAAAGACACCAACCCAAAAAACCAAAGCAACACCAAAAACTAGGGATGTCAAAAGCCTTTTAATAAGGTAACAGTGTAACTGCTAAGAATCCTAGCAGTTGCACGCACTGTGGGCTCTGCAGTATAAAGTTTAAATAAGCTTCATACTGCAGCGAAGCCTCCCTGGAAGTAGGGCTGCCTCCCTGGGAGTGGGGCAGAGTTTAACTGATAGTTTAACCAATGCTTATCAGTTAATGTTAACATCCCTACAAAAACCCACCACACATACCTCACAGACTGAAACCTAATTATTTCACTGGATTGCTTGAGCCACATTCAGTGGTGAATCTAAGTGAGTTTAGAGTTAGAGAATCATACACTCTCCTGCCACTTCGGGTACGGCTAGACTACAGGCTTTTATCGACAGAGGCTTTGTCGACAGATACTGTCGACAAAGCTTCTGTCAACAAAGAGCGTCTAGACTACATCCAGTTCTGTCGACAAAGCAAGCCGCTTTGTCGACATGAGAGTGTAGACGCAAAGGACAGTGTAGATGCTATAACGCCTTCTGTCGACAAAATGCGTTATTCCTCGTAGAATGAGGTTTACCGCCGTCGACAATACTGCCAAGTTCTGTCGATGTTATCTCGATAGAACTCGGCGGTAGTGTAGATGCAGGTATAGTTTTGTCAACAAAAGTCCACTTTTGGACAAAATCCTGTAGTCTAGACACACCCTTCATGATGTATCATTTATAAACACACTCTAGAGCAGTGGTTCCCAAACTTTTCGGCGTCACACCCCCTTTTTGATTTTTGAGAAACCCTCGCGCCCCCCCTCCCCCCCCCAATAGCAGCAAAACTTGTTGAGCAAAAAAAAAGGCAGCGAAACTTAAGGGGGGAGATTGATGGGGGGGCCTGAGTTGCCTCGCGCCTCCCCTGGAATTTCTTCACGCCCCCCCCCCAGTTTGGGAACCCATACTCTAGAGTCCTTCATACTTATACTTGCACCTATTTTACACAATACCAAAATTTGTATATCTGAATTAGGTCCATTGGTTACAATCCTGCTCCTACTGAAATCAACTGCAAAACTCCCAATGACTATAAACAACAGCTTGACTTAACTCCAGCATGAACAACACACTCTAGTAATTTATCTGAATAATGATCCCATTTGGAGATTAGATACATTCAACAATATTTCAAATGGAATGCAGAGACACAAAAATGAGTGACAGTTATACAATTTTTTGCTATTCTTGCTTTCAACTATAATCAGGTGTAGTATTTTACAGTGATCTTCCATCTAATCAATAAATGTTCTGATGCTACAGAGGATTACTGTATCTGCTGTCATGTCGCAGGTAAATATGGCAAGTCACACAAAATGAAGATAAGAAAACAACCAAGTGGGAAGAAAGTGAGGAACAGTGCCATCAGTTAAACACAACAGTAAACTTCAGTAGTAATCTTAGTTTTGAAAACTAAATATTTTGCAGGTTATCCTGTTTTTCAAAATGCGAGAGATGCATTACAGATCAAAGAGCAAACATTCTGAAAGCATAGCTGCCTGCCTGTGGGTGGAGTGGCTGCATCATGTTATACAGCTAGTACAGAGAGCAGTTTAAAAATATTCTTAGAACGGTACTTGTGCTCAAGGCTGGCAAATGGGCTAGACCACAGCACTAGAATTTGAGTACTGTATTTAAGTAGGTGGGAGTGGGCTGCTGTCCTCCTCCCCCATTTGTCGTCTTCTCCCACCATCATCTTTGTGTTGGCTTCAGTGATGCTCTTTTCCCATTTTCCTCCCTCAATTGGTCTGTAAGGTCAGTTCCCTATTAAGAGGCAATGGATATTTATTTATAAAATGAACAATACATTTAATGCATTTACAAATGTACATTTTGGCTGTTTCTTTATTCCAAGGGGAGCCAACAGTCTCAGTGGGCTCCTGAGTAAGATGGGGGGGGGGGAGGCAAGCTTAGCACCCCTGGAAGGGGCAGGGCTAGGGCAGCATGTGTCACGCCAGCCCCACACCAGGCATCAGAGCCACTGGGATGTGTGGTGCGGTGTTTGGAAGGCAATTTAAAGGGCCTGGGGCTCCAGCCAATGCTGCTGTCATAGTAGCAGCGGCAGCAGCTAGGAGACTTGGGTCCCTCTGAACTGCTGGGTCTCAGGGCAATTGTTCCCTTTAGTCTCCTTCCCCTACTAGCAGGCCTGTTTGTTCCTAACTTTTGTGTACTGCTTGTCTTAGCATATGATGGGCACCACTGGAATGTAAATAATAAAAGCAGTCATTCAGCCATTGACACATAGAAGGTGAATGGCTCAGATACTCTGTTGTGCTAGTCTCTACTGATACAGTATGGGGGCAGATGGGACATGTGAATGTCAGGGAGCTGGTTATGGTTCCCTGCTCATAAGTCTAATTTCATACCAGCCTTGAGGGAGTTTAAGTGTCATTCACATACTTTCTCGGGAGTGATTTTGTGTTTTCTTCCAGGTCATTGATAAACATATTAAATAGTGCAGAACAATACTCAAGTTCATGTGGGACCCCCACTTAATGCTGACGCCCAGTTTACACTGCATTTTGAGGCCTATATAAGTTAGCCAATTTTTAATCGATGTAATGTGTACCATGTTGATTTTGTATCATTCTAGTTTTCTTAATCAAAATATTATAAGGTATCATGTCAAATGCCTTGCAGAAGTATATTATATCAACACTACAGGTTGAACCTCCCTGGTCCAGCACCCTCACGACCTGCCTTGGCCCAGATGAAGGATTTTGCCACATCAGGGGAAATCAATTCTTGCCCCCCTGCTGCCAGCCCCACTCCCTGCCCTCCCACCAAGCTTCCTCGGCCTAGCTGAGCCATGTGCTGGCCCCCATCCCTGTCGCAGCCCAGATGAGCTGTGCGTCAGCCCGCCCCCTCGCTCTCCCGCACCCCAGCTGAGCTGCGCATCAGGCTTCCCAGCTCTCGCCCTCCCCTTCCCTCGCAGCCCAGTAGGGCTGCATGTCACACCCCAGCCCCTTGCAGTGTGCCGGGTTCCTGACCCTCCCCCCCCAGTGTGCTGGGACACTTTGGTCCTGGAACACCCGTGGTCCTTCTGGATTATGGATGCTGCCGGACCAGAGAGTTCTGGTTTATAGAGGTGCAACCTGTATCATCCTTATTTACGTAAACCTGCAATCTCATAATAAAGAGATATCAAAATATTTTACAGGATCTGTTTTCCATAAAGCCACATTGACTGGCATTAATTATATTACAGTGCTTTTTTAAAATTAATTGTGACCCTTATCAGCTATTCCATTACTTTGCCCAGTACGGATATCAGACTGGCAGACCTCTAATAACTCACATTCTCCTGTTTACCCTTTTTAAATAGTGGCACAATATTATTTTCTTCTGAATATTCCTCTCAGTGCTCCATGACTTACTGAAAATAAGCATTAATGGTCTAGAAAGCTCTTCAGTCAGCTTTTTAAAAACTCTTAGGTGCAAATTAGGGATTTTTAAATCAGCAGATTCAGGTAATTTTAGTAGCTGCTGTTTAACTGCCTCCTGCATTGCTTTCATCATCATATGACTAGTATTTCATCATCATATGATATGCCTTTATCATTTAGTTTTTTATGAAACACAAAGCAGAAAAATTTATTGAACACTTATGCCTTTTCTGCATTATTATTAACAATTCTACAATTTTCATCTAGTAATAAACCACTATAATGTTTAGGCTTCTATTTATTGCTAAAATGCTTAAAAACCTACTCCTTATTGTACCCTACACTGCTGGCCCTGGAGTTCTCTTGTTTCCTTTTGGTTCCCCTATCTATTTACTACAATTACTAAATTCTGATTTCTGTTCATTACTATCAACTGTTGTTTCTTCTGTGTGTATATGTATTTTTAATTGTTATGGGCTTCTTTCTCCATTGTGGCATATATATTATTACTATTTATTCTGTTTGAACAGAAATGTGATCAAGCCATGATCATTTGTACCTAAGCTACCAATAATTTGTAGTTCTGTGGTTCCTTTAGCTGAAAGATGAAGTCTCATAAAAGGGAATTCTATGTTGGGTGCAAAGCTTCTTGAGTTAATAAATTATCATCTGTAGTATTCAGAAATCCTAGGACATTTTCATACTGGCAGCATGAAACCTCTAGCACATGAGCTGTGGGACTTTCCCTTTATAGGATGGATGGATGGATAGATAGATAAGGAGCAAGTCACCCTGTGCTCTGGTGTGATTTGTTGGTCTTTAACAGATACCAGCAGGTACTTGATCTGGTGCTAAATTTGTTAGGACACTGATCCATAAGCATTCAAGATCACTTTCTTCTAAGTTGTCAGTGACTTGGAAAGAGATAATGTTATTTTTGACATAGTGTCACCCTCCACCCTTTTGCCCAGTTGATGCTCTCCATATAGGCTCTATAACCAGTGGTTTTAACAGTCCAGTCATGCAGATCTTCCCATGAGGTTTCAGTAATACCAGCTAGGTCAAATTCCAATTTCTGCTGATATGGTGGCTCGTCACTGTTCTGCCACCTCCTCTGTCTTTCTCTCATTTTCTGCCTGCTGCTTCTCCTTCATCTTAAATCATATGAACACTTATAGCAAATCATCAGTAATGTCAACTGGAATTGAAATAAGTCAATTTTACTACCATCAGAGAGGGCCCAACTCTGCAAGGTGCAGAGCAACCTTGATCCCCACTGATTTTAGAGGGAGGCAGCACAATCAGAACCTTTCTGAATCTGGCCTCTAGCTAAGATCCCTCTTATTTTGTCCTTTCCCCTGTTATCAGTGCATTGAACACGTTTCAGGAAACAAACCCCCACACTAAACCAGGAGGAAGCACCAGCTCAGTGCACATCAGCTCAGTAGTGTAAAACCATCTTAGCTTTTCACTGCCTGTCCTTTCACAAAAGGGACCAAATAATAACATCACATATTTTCTTATTTGTTAGAGATCTGATATCTTGCTGCTTATAATTGTGGACACAATGATTAACCTGGGGTGAAAAATGACTCCTAACTGCTGTAGTGTAGTTGCATGTTTCAGCTAGCTCACCAAGCCACCATATGAGCTAAGTCATGCATAATGCAGGAGAGTACTTCCTTTTCTGAATATCAAATGAAATCTCACATGTAAACAGTGGGGGGAAAATCCTGTAGTTCTCAGTGGGCTAAGGAATTTATTTCAGCAAACCAACTGAAGCTCTTGTAACCAGCATAATTAAAGAGGAAATATGCTAACAGCTTCCAGTTTGACAAGAAAAACAAGGTTTCTTCAAATCAAACTTAAATCCTTTTAAAATTCAACTCCATCTTGAATCATGTAGCGTTATTGCATTCGGAATGACATAGCTACAACAGGGTATCACTGCATCAGGGGTTAGATTTTTGCAATAAGGAAGAATACAGTTGTCCTAGAGATAATCTGGAAATAACATAATTGCATATTGACTGCTATATGTAACCACACCTCACCAATTGCAATCTGGCTTTGTTGTTGGTGCTTATATATGCTAATTGTCCTTGTTCTATCTGCTCCACTTGTAGGCTCTGATAAACTGTTCTCTATTGCTACAAATATTTTCACAATGACTCATTAATACCATGTTTGTAATGCTTATCGTGTGCTGTGAGTTTCATCAACTAGGTGAGTCTATCCTTATTACTACTGCTCATGTCTATGCTTCTATTCCAAATAGTTGTGTTCCACCTATACTCAAGGTCTTTTTTTCTATATTCAAAGGTAAGACAGTTTAAAGAAGGCTGTGATTTGACAATGACTTCAATAAACTGTGTGGACATTCAATTTGACTTAAACCACATTTATACTGATTTATCGTAAATAGATTTTTTACCCTATTAAAATAAATCAATATAAACCAGGTTTAAATTGGATTAAGAATTATGTTTTGTATCGAGTAAATTAAGATGACTAAAAAAAAAAAAAAAAAAAAAAAATCACATTTTTTGTTCAGTGTTCCCTTTAAACTGGGTAGTAGCACAGCTTCACAGGTGATTAATCAGCCCCACCCAGTCAGTCAGCTCCATGCAGGGAGCCCTGAGCATCTGAATGGGCGGAGCTGATTAATCTCCTGTGAAACTGTACAGTTTAGAGGGAACTGCTCTTGTTAAACCAGTGCAACACTGACTATGGACTAGGCCTAGTATATCTTAACTACTATGTGCCTCTCTTATGTGGGATAGAATTTCTGGCTATGTTTTTATAGAAGGGAATACAAGGCAGATCTTCTGCTGGTGTAAATTATCCATTAACTTCAATGGAACTATGACAGTAATTTACAATGGCTAAGGATCTGCCCCAATATAGCTTGATATAAGAGAGAGGAAAGCATAAGCTAGGTGTAAGAGACAAGGTCTGAGATGTACTCCAGAGCAGATCTGTGGCAGGTCTTGAGATGGGGGGGGGGGAGGGGGGAGGAAACAAATTTTGTAATAAGAGAATAATGGACAAAAATATGATTGTAGAAATTCAAATAAGCAGATCCCAAAATGCACAACTGCCTGTGTTCCCCCTTCAATACACAAAATCACAGATCTGAGATTTACACTAATAATTTACATCTTCCGTGTAGCCAATCTCCTTTAAGAGCTTTTCATTGTTTCTTACGCAGTCTTGTCAATCATACTATAATTACTTATAGTAAAAGATATTGTAAACTATCCTTTTAGAGGAAAATGAAAGCAGATCACTGATCTTATTTATGCTCTATATTAAAAAACTTGCATTTTCCAAAATTTTATATTAAAATAATTTGTCAGCATTATAGATGTGTGTGCACATATATACAGGCAGTCCCTGGGTTACATGGATCCGACTTACATCGGATCCCTACTTACAAACGGTGTGAGGCAACCCCGCACTAGCTGCGCTTCCCCCCCCCCCCCCCCCAGCAGACTGCCGAGACGCGCCGTGGTCCCGCCGCCCACGTCCTCACAGAGAAAAAGCCGCTCAGCGTCTCCCTGGTCTGCTGGGCCCCAGCAGACCAGGAGACGGAGCGGCTTTCTCAGCAGACACCTCAGCTTGAGAATAAAGGACTGAGGGAAGTGAGGTGTGGGAGAATAAAACTGAGCTCTGGAGAAATGTTTGGCTAGAGTTTCCCCTACAATATGTACCAGTTCCGACTTACATACAAATTCAACTTAAGAACAAACCTACAGTCCCTATCTTGTATGTAACCCGGGGACTGCCTGTAACATTCTGGTGTTTTCCCTTCCCAGAATATACTGACTGAAATCATTCCACAAACATGCAGCACAACAAGAGAAAACAAATCAGTCTAGCAATCAGTGTTGCCACTAGACTGAAGGGAAGTCACTCATACTCCCATAAGGCAAAAGGTCAGAATACACAGATGTACAGCATGCACAATGCACAACGACCTTCAACTACAAAAAATTTTCAGAAGCATGTCATTTATGCAACACAAAACAACTGCATCACTGAAAATCAGGCCACCCCTTATTTAGATACCAAACTGCAGAGTAAGGTGCCTAACTGTACACTTCCTTCTTTGAATATCTGAGTCTAAACTGGCAAAGGCAATTGTGTAAACAGTGCACAATACTGTAGAAAACTTGTTTGCCTGGAAATTTTGGGACATTTTGGCTCTTACAACCCTTTGTCAGGTACATCTCTGACAGAATAGTTTTGAGTTTAAATGTGAAGTGAAACATCAAATATTTTGATTTTTATGGATCATTTCAATCCAGACATTAAGCAAACAAACTTTTTTTTGGGTGGCGGGGTGCAGGCCATGCCTCTCTCTGTGCCCAACAACTCCACTCACCACTTTTTTATGCTTAACAGCATGGCAGACTTCCACCAGGGGAGCTGGATGTGAATTGGCAGCAATGGCATTTGACTTATGGCACCAAACATGTTGGAGGAGGAAGTCTCCAGAAACCCTGGTGCAGCTGTGCTCCTTGCTACTCCAAGGCAGCTCAATGGCAGTCATGTGCTTTGATTTTTTTTTGGCCCAATGTGGCTGTCTGTTCAAAGCAGGCAATCGCTTCTATTCTCAACTTGCATCTGAGCACCATTCTACTTTATTTTTTTCTGCCTGGGTTTTACCCTCCTGACTTTGTAATACTGAAGCACACCAATAATTTTATTTACAACACAGTTTGGTTAGCATGCTGTTCTCTCAAAGGAAATACATTCAGTGTGCCAGATATTCTGCTGCATCTGAGGAGCTCTCCGCTTTGTGCTACCACATTTCTGTGCTGCTCCGGGCCACACTGTTCCCTGGGCTGCACTAAGTTACACCAATTGCCAAGACATTATGGCAACTGGCACTTGCCAGGGCATAGGGACAATTCCTGCAAGCCAGTTAAACCAGCTTTATGGCAGCTATCCAGTGGCTGAGTGGGACAAAGCTCCCCAGTGCAGCCTACGCATGTAAAAAGTTGACAACAACGAAGTTTATATTCAAAATCTTCATGGGATAATAGTATATACTTAAGTATTTATAAGTGATGACTACTGTCTGGCATTGCCTGTGATATGAGCTGTAGAAAATAAGTGCTTGGCAGTTCCTAATTTAGATATTAGGAACAGTATTTTATATGGGGTCTGTTCTTAAGCACTTCTAATCTAAAGAGGCAAAACAGTAAGGAAAAGCCAGGGAAAGCTTTATTTACTGTACTGAACAAAGATTAGAAAAGTCACCCATTATTCAATGTGTCCAGCTAGCATTTTGAGTATGTTTATCCTGTATTATGCAGTCTAAGTGTAAAGTTAAGTTTTTACTGAGTGAGTGGAGTGGTAAGGGTTTTTATATAAAGCCTTTTATTAACAATGAATCAAGTTATTAAAACACTGAAATGTGGAAATGGAAATATTGCCCTTGAGTTTTTCAACCCAAACACAACAGTACTAGAAATATGACAAATAAATGGTCATGAACAGACCCATCTAGTTTCATTGTCTGTGCTGAGTGAAACGCAAAAAATAAATGGGAAAATAAAATGATTTTTACAATTCTTTTGTTTTAATGTGTTGCAGTAATTTAGACAAGGGATATTTTGATATATATGACAAATATATTACTTGATTTTCCTCAGTGCTCCTTCAACCTTCAAGTCATTTAATTATCATTAAACTATAAACCATATAAAACAAATTAAGACTTTTCACTTTCAGGTAGCACAGTTCAGAATGTCAGAAAATCTGTGGCTTAGAAAATGAAACATCAAAATGTCATATTTTATATTTCACTTGGTATTACTGTCTAAACTTACAGGATGTAGGTGATTATTCCCAAAGACCACATGTCCACTTCTGGGCCATAGGCACATCCACGTAGAATCTCTGGTGCTGCAAATGATAAATATTGTCACTAAAACAAAAATGTAATGCAGAAATAAATACGACTAATAAAAGTCAGGAATTTCAAACATGTCTGACTCCTTAATTCAAAATGCAACTGCAATGTCTCATTTTCAAGTAGAACAAATAGGTCCTGAGCTTGAAAGCCTTTACTTAGGTGAAAATTCCCATTCACTTGAGTAAAGAGCAACAGGCTTGCTTTCCTGAGTAAGGACAGATGGAATGAAGCCCAAACTCGTAAAAGTCAAGAGGGCAAATTAACTTTGATCTCCAATCTGATTTTAGAGAAGGAACCAGATCCATGGAAGCAATAATGGGCAGCTACAGATTTACTGTAGCTTGAGTTTTACTAAGTGACATTTGTATTTTTTAATGGTGCCAGTAATTCTAAAGTCAAGTTGACTCTATAATTAAGGCTGAAAATCACTCTCCATTACATGTTCTATTTCTGAACCTATCCATGTCTCTCCCTGTCCAAATCTATTTGCTCTAGATTTTCTCATGTTTAATCTCCCATGAGAAGAACAGGGGGCTATTCACGAAAGACTGTGGGCATGGAAGGCTGCAGGAATCTAGAAAGTTTATTTGAGAAAGCCCTGTTGCCCAACTTAAGAGGTTCAACCCTGGCAACAGACAGCAATAGCTTTCTAGGCAATTATAATGGCCATAAAAGGATATGAGGGACAGGAAGTCTCTAGGGACACTCACAATTCTGAAATGGCAGAGAAGCCATTCTTCACTAGAGAAACTCAACCCATGTATGATGGGATGGCTGCCCCGCACTGGCAGAAAAGGAGTTAAAAGCAGCCTTAGTGAGGCTGCACCAGAGGCAGCCAATTAGAGAATGGCTGATGGAAGCAGCCAATCAGGGCCAAGTAGGCCCATATAGAAAAGTAGCTGCAGGGCAGAGGAAGGCAGTTAGCTCTCTGTCAGGAGCCATGGGAGAAAGGACTTGTGTCTCTGTCAGCCAGCACCCTGGACAAAGCAGGGGCCAAAGGAGCAAGGACAGCTGGTGGTGGCTGTTGGTTTTGCAGACTGAAGCAGACACAAGAGCAAAGATGGTGCTGGAGCTATGTGGGAGATGGCCCTGGAGTAATGGACTGCAGTTGGCCACTGAAGGAAGTGCCTGGACAGTATATTGAAAGTCCCTTGGAAAGGGTGAGCACAGTGTGTGGTATGGCCATAGGAATGTGTTGATACCACTGCCAGCTGCCAACCAGCCATATCTTCCTGGGGCAAAGTAGCCAAATATCAGTAGGGGGAGTCAAATCTCACTGTGAAGGAGAGGGACACAATACTTGACATGAGGCTCATTCATCTTTTCCCACATCCTTAGGCCACACTGATCTTTAAATTGCCCTCTTCAGAATATGCACTACACTACAGTCCTTTGTGAGGCCTATGGGTTGGAATAGTTGATATTGTCTTTCCTACAAGGGAACTCCCAGTCAATGGATTGGAAAAAAGCAAATAGTGAAGTCTCTCTTGGTTCATTCTCACAGTCCCTTATTCATCCCTCCTTCTCCCACGCCATGCGATAAAGGGGATAGATTCCCTCTAGCATTACTGCTACGCTCACAACCGGGGTTAGGAGGCATAGAAGTGTTTGTGAAGACCCTCTGAACTTGGCTGAATGTCACTGATAGTGCTATGATAATGCACTTTTAAAAAATACCATTTGCCTGCTGGACAAACATTAGAGAACAGCTAGCACACAGACTTTATATGTTATATTTATGAAAAGCTAAAAGTCATTCTTTATAGTTTATACAATTTTTATGTAAACTGTCATTTCGATTCTCCCGTGGAGGCAAACCAGTATCTTCCTGCAAACAAGATGCATGTGAGCAGTAAGACTTTCTGCAAAGCTATATCAATTAAAGTATGGAGGCTGAATCACCAAGACATCCTGAACAGCAAAAAGCTCTTGGCTCTTACTTTGTGCTGGGAGAGGAGAAGAGCATACACATACACAAATCTTGTATAACTATTAAAGCATGTTAAGCCCCGAAGTGGATACCCTTAGTCACAAATTGTGTGGCTTTGTTTCTCTGTAACTTAATCCTTCGCCAGATCTTCCAAAAAAAAACTACATGTCTGCCAGGGTAGTTTGTTCATTCAGTGGGGCTGGAATCAGCTATAATGGTGAAGGCATAGTTGTGCTGGTATTAGCTGCATCACTAAGAGTACTTTGCTGTTTTGCTATACTGGATTAGCATTACTACTTTAGCACTGCTAGTGCACATCTGATCTAACTTGTCTTGTCCCAGCCTCAGAAAGATGCACTGTTCTCCTCCCTCTCTCTCAGGCTCTATGGCACTTCAGGATATTCAGTTCCATAGAAGTTTCAGTAACCTCCAACTTTTCTAGCTATATTGTGACTATCATGGATTACTCTTACATTTCCTCAGAAGAGCTGTTACAGCTGGGGCGGAATTGGGAAGAGCTCCCAACATCGAAAACATGTTCGTAAAAGGCCAATATTCAGGATGGCCACTGACAACCAAACTCTTCATCGCTTACCTTGATGTGGTGGAGAGGTTTTCGTTAAAAGTGGGGTCTGTGAAAGGCAGGCACCTGGGATCTTGAAAATAAGCAGATAGCTCAAGGCAGCTTACCTAGAAGAATGAAATCTCTGATCTCAAGCCCCCATCCATTTGATAAATGAAGCCTGGTGTGGGGCAGTGGTAGCACCAGTACTGCCCAGTGATGGTCTATGGCAACAAGGTAGGAAGAGATTGGGTATGTACTTAAGTCTAACTGGGGAAAGTCCCCTCTCACTGTGTGTACGTCAGGGATGGCTACTGATACACCATATTTCTTATTGGCATAAGGTGACTGTGTTGGTGTAAGCAGTTTGTGTGTGTGTGTGTGTGGGGGGGGGGGGTCACTAAAGGGCTGTAGTTGATGCTGGGTATAAGGAGGGGGGTGAGAGTGGCCAGTATGACTCCTGCCTGGGACTACTGCTAATGATCTTTCAGTCTTAGGTCAGATGTTCACCCACATCAAGCCTGGCAGCGTTGGGCCAACAAGATTTTGGCAGCCATCTCCTGACCTACCTATTAGAGGGTCAGAGGGACGAATGGTCAGAGCAAAGGATCAGAAACAAAGCAATGACCTGCACAGCCACAGAAGTCCTATTTCAAAAGTGGCAACACTGGTTTCAGTTTGACATGTAATGGTATGGAAGTCATTGAGGAGATAGTAAGGAGAGGTTTCAATGTGGTGGACCAGGAATGCAGTGAAGGGGTTGGCCTTAGATTGTAAATTCTCCTATGCAGGTGACAAAATGGGGCATTGTGAAATGTTGGTGGCAGGGAGAGGAGAGCTGAGGCAGACTGTGTGTGCAGTTATTAGAGTAAGTGACAGACTGATAGCTGTTAAAAATGAAGAAGCATGTCATGTTTTTGATATCACTGTAGGCATCTCAGCCTGGACATGATGAAAAGGCAGAGACTTTCTATAAGACTTGCAGGTGCTAGTGGATACAGTGGCCCCCACATAGCTGCTTGTGGTACTTGGTGAGGTGAAAGCACAGATAGGCAGAAACAAAAGAGGGTATGAAGTGTATTTAGGAAAATGCAGCCTAGGCACTATGAATGAGGAAAGAAAAATGCTACTGTATGGGCAAATGATGGATGATGGCCAATACTTGATTCCAAAAAATAGTGTGTTAGTTGGTTATGACTGGTTCCATCAGTGGCAGAAACAAAAAACATATGCTGTTGATGAGGAAATCTCAATGGAATCAAGCAATGGGCTGCAAATTGATACCTAGTGAGACAGTGTCACCGCAACATAAGCCTCCTGTGGCAGTGATTGTGGTAGCGTGTTGGACAAGGAGGGAGCTGCTCCAAAAGAAAGATTAAAATACAGAAAGTTAAGAGAAGTACAGCAGAGATGTTTGTGCAAAGAGTACAGGATATGGGTCCAGAAACTGATTTGCCATCATCTGACTAAAATAATCACCTCAAGAGAAATGGAAGTCAGAGGGGTTCACAGACTATATAGATGGGGAAAACCAATGGCAAGAGATGTTGCAATGGACCGGCAAAGTGTGTATCTTTTTTTGGATCACTGCTTGCAAACAAAAAATGGAGCACCAAAAAAAAAAAAAGAAATGAATCCATTGACTGTAAATAAAAACAAATATGAAGAAGCTGCTAAGCAGGCAGTGAAAAAGGACAAATAAGGTGCCCTTGATCAGTATGCTGAGCTTATAAGTGACCCAGGGCTGGCTAGCAAAAATACCTACAGCACTACAAAAATGAACTGCAAAGATGGGAAGGATTACACATCATGTGTAAATGAAGATTGGGGAGACTGCTAATAGAACATCTGAACAAAAAAAGGAGAGGTGGAAATGATACTTTGAATCTCTTAAATGAGTCAAACCTCTTTAGGCTGGAGTTGACAACATGTGATCCAATGCGGTGCCTGAGAAGGAGGTGAAAAACACAGTCCAGGAAATGAAGAATAGTAAGGCCTCAGCACCTGATGATGTGATGACAGACCTTTGGTGACAGAGAAATACAATGCATAAGCAGAGTGGCTGTAGCCATATGGCAAGACAAGAGAATTCCCAAGGACTGGTACAAGTCTATCCTGGCACTAATACATAAGAAGAGAAGCAACCATGAATGTGAAAACTATTGAAGGATAAAACTATTGTCGCATGGAATGAAGATACTGGAATGCATCCTAGAAACTGGGAGTAGGAGAGTGGAGGAACCTTTACTCAAACAAGAGAAGTGTGAGATTAAGACAGGATGAAAAATCATCAATACCATGTTTGTAATTCAGCAAGGGATAAAGAAGTGGCTAGAGTACCAACAGCAGAGCTCCTAGGCTTTTACAGGCCTAGAAAAAGCATACAATAAAATGAACAGAAGGATGTTCACATCAGTGCTGAAGAAATGTGGAGCGTCAGAGGATTTAGTAACTACGAGTGCCCTACATATAGATTACCTAAAACAGTGATCCAAACACATCTTGGAACAAGTCCTTTTGAAGTAAATGTTAGACTGCAGCAGAAGTCAGCCCTAACTCTGCTGCTGTTTATGCTGAAAGATTTCAAAATGGAAATATTAGGATGGAAGTCAAAATCCATGCTGTGGCTGACAAAAACCAGGAAGCACAATGTCACTGGTTCAGGCATGTGCAGAGAATGAATGAAGAGGATCTGATGATCATAGCATGGCAGGAGAGGATAGTAAGAGACTCTGAAGAAAGCTATCAAAGTGATGAATGAATTGCATCAAAGAATGTGGTAAGCAGGTCAACCTTAATGCTGCCTTGGACAGACAAAGATGGAGGATGCTTGTGTGATGACCCAATCCTAATGACAGGATAATGGCAAAAAGAAAGGTTATTGTTTCTGAAGCTCTGCTAGCCTGTTGGAGCAATTGCAGTATACAGTACAGAGCCAGGGATTAGCAATACAGTGCTCGAGGTTTAATCCTGGTACTGCAACCGATTTCCTCTGTAGTCTTGTGTACATTACATAACCTCTCTTTGCTTCATTGTCTGTCATCCAGGAACAGAAACGACACCCCTGGCTCATCTCACACAGTGCACCAAAATGATGGTCATCACTACATGCCTAGAACAGTAAAATGGGAATAACATTTCCTTATCCTACAGCAGTGGTCACCAACCAGTAGATCGGGATCTACTGGTAGATCTTGGAGCCTCTGACAGGTGATCCTGACAGGTTTGGCCAGGAGGCTATCTAGGGCCAGCACTTCAGCTGCCTCTCCCCACACTGCTGCGCAGCTCCTGCCCTCTGCTTGGAGCTGTCCCCTCAGGAACCTCCTGCTTGCTGGGCAGGGGAGAGAGAGGAGGGTGCTGATGTCAGGGTGCCCCCCCCTCCACAGAGCAGAGAGGGGACACAATAGGGCTTGGGATGGAGGGAGTTTGCTGGCTGCTTTTGGGAGTGATGCAGGGCCAGGGCAGGGGTGAACCTACCTTAGCCCCACTGCACCACCACCTAGGAGCCACCTGAGGTCAGCAGAGCCCAGCCGGAGCCCACATCCCGAAACCCTACCCCAGTCATGAACCCCCTCCAGCACCCCAAGCCCCTGCCCTAGCTCTGAGCACCCCTGCATCGCAACACCTTCCCAGAGCCTGCACCTAGAATACCCTCCAACACCCCGACTGCCTGCCCCAAGCTCAGCTCAGAGCGCCTCTCACACTCCAGATCCCTTAATCCAAGACCAGAGTCTGCACCCCAACCCACAGCTCCAGCCTGGTGAAAGTGGGGAAGGGAGGGAGGATGGAGTGAGCAGGAGTGGGGCCTTGGAGAAGGGGCAAGGGTATTTGGGTGTGAGGTAGATCTTTGATTGCACTTAAATTCAAAAAGTGATCTCATGCTTAAAAAGGTTGGAGACCACTGTCCTACAGGCATGTTGTGAGGGGGAGTTAAGGTTCGTACAGCACTCTGAAGATGTGCAGTGCCACAAACGTCAAATTCTATTGAACTGCTGTTGTCAGAAATTCACTTTGCAGAAACAATTAGCTGGGGATTCTAAACAGATTGAGAACCCCCTTTCAGCTCCTGTTGACTCAGAGTTCTATATATGTTTAATGTTCCATCCAAAATGAAAAATACCAAGGACCAGCATTGAATCTGTATGAAGCTAAGGCCACTCAATATCTCAGAGACCATAAACACACCAAGGACCCTTAGGCTACGTCTACACTTCACCAGAGATATCCCAAAATAGCTATTCCGTGTCTTTTGAGTGCACCTGTTATTTCGAAATATAATGGGCTCGTTATTCCGCCATCCCTGTAAACCTCATTCCATGAGGAGTAAGGGATGTTTCAGAACAGTAGGTTATTTCAAAATAAGTGCTGTGTAGACAGCGCCAAATTTAGAAAATAAGCTATTTTGAAATTAACTCAAAATAAGCGATGCAATTTGCATAGCTCAAATTGTGTAGCTTATTTTGAGCTTCGGATGCAGTATAGTCACACCCTTAATGACATACATTACATCCACCCATTCTCCTATTCCTAATCACTGCCACACAAATCTCCCTGCTGTCTCCTTTCCTCTGCACATGTATGCAGTACAAACAGCTGAATCGTCACCACTTTCAGGGCTGCATTATGTATTTGCTTCCTCTCCTTCGCACACTCTTTTACAGTTACAAAAACATAGGCATAACAAATGGCTTCTGACACTGAGCAATAACTACAGCTTTACAACATTTGCAGTTTAATAGCAATGATAGACATTAGCATGGAGACTGATAAACAATACTCATAGTACAATTTTATGAGACTAAAGACACTAGGAATAGGTTCAATTCCAAGGGATGTTTAGTTTCTTTGTTTGCCTGATAAAGATGCTACACAAACAAATGTAAGTATTACTTGCAGCCTATTATCAGTTAGGTTACAAGCTAACTAAATAATCTTGCCACCTTCATCAATGTCTTCCCAATTCCTTTCGTTTCTATGGTAACATGCATAAGAAAGCACAGCCTGCAAAACTTTAACTATCTGCTCCTTCTCTCCCTTTCCTTTTTCATATCCCCCTTATATATTTATTCTCTTCAGTCGACATTTACATTAGCCTTGTTTCACGTGTATATAGATTTCAAAACTAAAAATAATAACTTAAAAGAGTTTGGATACATCCAGAAGTTAACACAGACTTACCCCCTGCTTCTTGTTTAGAATCAGGAGCACCAAAGACTATATCTATGCAACATTTTGGGGTGAGCAGGGAGTAAGTCTCTCACCCTTGGTCAACAGACTTGGGCTAGCAGGCCTTATGTTAGTGCTCTAAAAACAGCTGTGTGGACAGCACTTTGAAGTTGTAGTTCAGGCATCCCCTTCCCTAGGCTTCAGAGTCTGAGCTGCAACATCCAAACACGGTCTAGACTTTGTTTTTAAGTGTGCTAGTGTGAGGACTACTAGCTCGAGCCTGTCATCCTATGCTGAGAGACTCACTCCTGCTTGCTCCAAAATGCTACGTAGACACACTCAAAACTGCAGTTACATCTTTTATACCAAATCCTGGTCTGGAGTCAGAGATTAAAGGCAGAAGGGACCACCAGATCATCGTCTGACTTGTATATTACAGACCACTACCACCTGACAGTATCCACACATTACAACCTTTCCTGGGAGCCATCATTAGGCACAAAAGAGTTACATCTGGCAAGGGAGAGAAATTGCAATAAGGAGAGGTTTTATAGGAGCAAGAAAAAGAGGAAGGAAACTGCAGGTCCTCTACATAGTGAGGGGAAATGAGCTAATAACAGAAAGAATCAAGAAGTGTGAGGTGTTGAATGACTATTTTGCTTCAGTCTTCACTAACTATAACGGTACAAGATACTCAACACAATTTGATATTAACAATGGGGAAGGAATGCAGGTCAAAATAGCAGACAAACAGGTTAAAGAATATTTTGATAATTTATTATGTATGCAAGCACCCAATCTGCATGCATAACTGCAGTATTTCTGTATGCAAATCAAGGACACAACTGCCTGAAAAAAATCTTGTGTGGCATGCCTCTCAGGCTACTCACATAGGCTTGCACTATCTCGACTCAAGCTAGTGTGCTCAAAATGGTAGCGTGGCCATTGCTGCACAGATGGAAGCTCAGGCTAGCCAACAGAGCTTGGGCCCAGAGTGTCAGGTGGGTTTGAGCTCAGGTGGCTAGATAAGCCTCCGCTGGTGCTGCAATATTCACCCTATATTTAACACACTAGCCTGAGCTGAGCTAGTGCGAGTCTGTCTACCAAGGTTGGTAGGCAAGCTCCTAACTGCAGTGTAGACATACCCTCAATGGTTGAATGGGGTTCTGTCATTAAAATGACAAGAAGACAGAACTTTTATGTCTGGGATTTTGTGCAGGCTTTGTAATCATTATTTGTATTGCCCACAAATCCGGAGTAAAATCAGGGCCACATTGTGGTAGACACCATACAAAGATGAGAAAATATGGCCGGTGCCACAGAGAGCTTTCATTCTTAGGCCCACCGATAGGAAGGGCAAAGAGGGCAATTACCCTGGGGCCTGGTGATTCAAAAGGGCTCAGGGATCCCAGCTGTTGCCACTGCTGCTGTGGCAGAGGTGGCACCTGGAGCCACAGGCCCTGTATTGCTGCTGGAGCACCGGGCAGTGTGCTCTGGGTGGCTCTGAAGGCTGGGGAGGGCAGCGAGGTATGCTCCGGGAAGCACAGAGAGCTGGCTCTCCAACCCTGCCCCTTCCGCCCAAGGCCCCGCCCCTTCAGGCGCCCTTGCACGCAGGCCTGGTGTGGCTGTCATCTCCCCTGTACATTCTAAATGCATTTTTAAATGGCATACAAAGGGGGCTCACATTTCTATTTATCTACATTAAGCTATCGATAGTGCGCTAATAGTATCTACCCTAGCAAGTTTTGCTATTAACTGAGCCTAACCAAAATGGTAGATCTGAAACAACCACATTATTGCCTTCTTTTTTTTGTTTTGGTTAAAAACTAATTTTGAAAAGACCCCGACCCCCGACCCTTCCACATCCCTTAAAGCGACAAGTATTTCCACCTCAATCTTTCCAGTTGTCAAATCCACCTGTAACTGGGCAGTCTGCCCCTTTAAGGCCACCGTGATTTGGCAGCAGCAGACTCTTTTCTAGAGAGAAGCTCAGCAGGCAGGTGCTGGGAATCTCCTGGCCCCGCTGAACAGCATCTATGGATTGGTCTGATAAGTCCCAGCCATGGGGTATAAAGAAGGGCCCGAGCTCCCTGAGGATACTGGGACCAGGAGAATGACCAGGAGTGAACTCTCCCCTGGCTATAGTAGAAGATTGTGAGAGGGCTGGTTAGCCTTGCCTAGGCTGGGGAAAGTCCAGTCCATTAAGCTGTCGCAGGTCAGAAGGCCCCACAAGCACAGATCTCAGTTGAAAACAGAAGCGTTGTTATTTTCTAAATTGCTCCATTTTCACTTTGTTGTGTTAAAGAATAAAACAAGAATCCTGAGAAAAAAGCTAGAAATTGAACTGGGTGTGGCTGTTTATTTTTCCCAGGCTGGTGATCCCACAGTCACTGTAGGAAGCTCCCTATTATCACTCCCATAGTTATCATCATATGAGTCTCAATTTTGCACCACACATAAGCGCCTCTTTCAGTCAGGACCAAGGCTCAAGTCATGCCAGAATGCTCAGGGACTCCAGTCCGGTATTTTTCTTTGGTGTTTTGCTACTTTTGGTATCATCATTTACAGTACTGGAAGTTTATCCTGGTACTTATTAATTTTTAGGACTCAGTTACTGGTCAAGACTGTAGCATGTGATAACGTTATGCATGTGCTTAAATGCTTTGCTTTCTTGGGAACTTAAGCTATCCCCCTTTCTCAAGTGGTAATACTAAGAGAGATAATTTGGTTTTTATTTAAAAACAAAAAAAAGTCACCTTAAGTTAGTTTCTATTACACTTAATGTTGGACTATCCATAATAGGAATTATTAAGGGCCCAATGAACTTATACTAATGAAGTTGTGATTGTAACTTACACGCCAATAAATTCAGTATCTCAATAATTTGGCATGGATTTTGATTATATTTGTGTAATTGGAATATTATTGCATGATTGATTTGTATTCAACTTCAGAGTACTATCATGTAAATTATGAAATTATATTAGAAAATACACTGGAATATTGGTTAGTTGGCTTGAAACTATAGAGTACCTATGTTTTTGAAAAGTTAACACTGATGCCACTCTTGGAATTCTAGTTTTTGATTTAAGCTGTTCAGGGGCCTTGTCAATCTTAAAGAAACTTGCATTTGCCAAGCACACAAACAGGAAAATGTAAATAGTCTCCGAATCAAAGTCTAAATCCAATATATTGTAAGAAATAAAGGAACATACCACAGTATCCTGGAGTTCCACAAACAGTCTTCATGGTCACTTGATCTTCCACAATCTTGGAAAGCCCAAAATCAGCTGTCAAGATTTGTAGAAACATAAAATAGAAGTTTTATTGTCTGCTTATAACTGTGTAAAGAGAGTACATACTCAGCAGGGGGAAGTACTTCACTTTTTGAGAATGCTTCATTTAATGAAAATGGCGATTATATTAAGGAACAGGTTAAAAGAAAAAAATATTTCAGGACAATTGCATGGAAACAAAATTATACAGATAGGAAATTTGTGTGGATGGATTAAATCCTCTTGCTCTAAAATCATCAAAATATTTTTCATCTACAACTTGTGCTACCTGCCCCCAAAGATGGTGGAACAAACAGCAGCCAGCAAGGAAGAGTCAGAAGCAGAGTCAATCATTTATTTACAACTTCTGAACAGAGCATGAAATGGGAGGGGAGAGGGAGGAGAATAAATACAAAAGAGAAGACATTTAAAAACTAGAGCAAGTGTATTTTTATAAAACAGAACACTATGGCTGTGTCTACACTGGGCCACTTATTCCGGAAAAGCAGCCGCTTTTCCGGAATAAGCTGTGAGCTGTCTACACTGGCCCCTTGAATTTCCGGAAAAGCACTGACAATCTACTGTAAGAAATCAGCTGCTTTTCCGAAAAACTATGCTGCTCCCGCCAAGCAAAAGTCCTTTTCCGAAAACTGTTCCGAAAAGGGCCAGTGTAGACAGCCCAGCAGTCTTTTCATAAAAAGCCCGATCGCGAAAATGACGATCGGGCTTTTTCCGAAAGCGCTGCCTACATTGGTTACGGACGCTTTTCGGAAAAAGGGCTTTTCCGAAAAGCATCCTGCCAATGTAGACGCTCTTTTTCGAAATACTTATAACGGAAAACTGTTCCGTTTTAAGCATTTCCGGAAAATCATGCCAGTGTAGACACAGCCTATCAGTTTTATAGAGAACTTTCATGAAAACAGGCCCGCCATTGTGTGCTTTGGAAGATACATGATTTTCCAAATGGATGGTTTTGTATTGTTAGAGAATTGTGCGTCTTTCAGTTTATCACCCACCTACTGGCTGGTCAGAAATTCTGATTATCTAATTTTCCTGTAAAACAGAAGGGCAGTAACTTTTTTCTGGTGTCACTCCAAAAAAACACTGTCCACAGCAGTGGTTTTTCTAGCACTGACACTGGCTACACTGGGCTGATGTGCTTCCACTTTGGACTTTTTCGGATCTTATCAACTAAGTGGGGACTAACATGGGGTTTGATCCTACAAGGAACTGAGTCTTCCAGCTACAATCCAGAAAAGCATTTAAGCAAGTGCTAAATGAATTATCTTAGGGTCTTGTTCAAACAAGAAGACACCATTTGAAAATACAGATTTAGTAGACATCATGGGCTGTACAAGCCTGCCTAGGACTCTGAGTACGCATGTGTGTTGCTGGTGTGATGGAAGCCTAAGCCGCTGTGTCTTTACTGCCATTTGTAATTATGCTAGCTAGTTTAAAGCTAGCATTTGTATGCCTACTCCAGCTACAATTACACCCGACTGCACCGTAGACAGTCAGACAAGTGAACCTTTGAGGATAAGTTTCAGTTATGCTTTTCTTTATTTTAATAAACAAAAATAGGCTGAACAGCAGCATTATTCATTATAAATCAAATCTTATTTTAAATAAAGTATTTTGTAAACCAGAAATTAATGGATGTATAGTCTTTAGCAAAACAAACATTTTAATCTCTCAACACCCTGCCATGTAATGTAAAGCACAGGAGGAAAAATTTCTTTATGAAAAAAAAAGACCCTATGGCTCAGAGATTTTTTCTTTTCACTGTGTACAAATCTGATCTCTTTCAGTTATCACATCAGCAATGCCACAATCTACAAAGCTCATCAATTAGCACTCTGCTGTTTTCTGCTTTATCATACTATCGAATGGAAACTGGCTTACGAACTGTAGCTTTCCTACATGGAAATGGTGAATATTCGTATCTCAGAGGGTTAGAATCTGATTTTCAAAGGTGCTGAAAACCTAAACCTTCTACTGACTCCTGCTGCAGTTGCAAATGCTAAGTGCTGCTGGCTGGGCCACAGTGACTGACCTCTACTCCCTGGTTTGTACCAGGGATGTAATAGTGTAGTCGATTAACCGATAAGCAAAAGCTTATAGTTTAATGCTATAGACTACATGTATTTTTAGCAGGCTGGCCAGCAGCCTGGCTGAGTCCTGGTTCACGGTGGGTCCAGACCCTACCCCCTCTGTGGCTCTGCATTTAAAGTGTATTAGGAACCAGAGTGGGCATGCAGCCCAGCTCAGTTCTGGCTCATGTCAGGTCTGCGAGCTCAGACCCTGCCCTACACTGGAGTTGCTGCCACCCCGCACTGCTGCCTCTTTATTAGAGGCAGCAGCACAGGGCGACAGGCAGCTGGTCCACGAGGAGAGCTGGTTTTTAAATTGGCTCCCCTCGCGGACCAGCTCCCACCTGGCACCCTGCGCTGCTGCCTCTGATATAGTGGCTGCCGGCCCTGCCTCCGGGGACTATAGACTAGTCAACTAACTGATAAAATTTCATGATGTTAACTATTCAATTAACTGATATTTAACATCCCTAGTTTGTACCATAAACTCTGTCAAATCAGGTCAGCTTGTAGCTTGTCTGGTCTCCTCCTACTTTTTTCATGCTGCCTCCTATGTGTGGAATATCTTCTCTAATCTGTGCCGTACAACCTGCCTCTCCTCCTCCAAACTCCTCAAAACGCTCTCCTTTTGACTTGTTTTCATTACTTACTTCCACTTTTGCCCTCTCATTTGTATTTCACCCAAATTTTTAATATATGGTCCAATAAAAAAAATAAGTAGTGTATATAGCTAGAATCTGACCTCATGATCTTTGCTTGCTGTGAACTTCACCCTTCCCAAATCCCATTCTTCCTGTGTTTATCATCTCTTGAGGTGTTTTCCTAATTTAGACTGTAAATTCCTCAGAACAGGAACCTGTCCTTTTATTTATCTTTAAAGCACAATGCACAGCTGTGCTGTTGTATAAAGAATGGGCCTATTCATCAGATATCATTGCTAAAATAGAATAAAATGATGGGGCAAAGAGAGGAAATACACGTGAATCACACAAAATAATACCTACACAACAGGAAGGATGGGAAGTGTATAGTTAGCGCTGCTCACCTATTTTTAATGGTGCATCTGGCGCTGGTGTTGCATAGAGTAGATTCTCTGGCTTCAAATCACGGTGAACAATCCCATTTGCATGCAGATACTAGAAAGGAAAAATCAAAGTGTCTAAATCATAATATGAAAGCTTTTTCCTAACCCTTTATAAGTACAGTTTATTGACAAGAGATAACCTAATTAACCACATTTCAAAAAACTGTTTACAAAACTTCTCACTTCTCACCCTTGAATGTAGCTTGTCATCTGAACAAGAAACTGAAAATTAAAGAGACAAGGAGTCCATTAACTCTACTTTTTGCAGCAAACTGAAGGATTATAATACCATGCAGTCCTGAAACATCAACATTCCACCTGTCCTGCTGGTGTGTGTGTGTATGGCAGTGCAATGTAAATGTTGTTGAATAACTGAGTTCCTTAAAGAAATAAGGATGACAAAAACAATGACAAAAATGTATCAGACCAAAAAGAAGTGAGTGAAATACCTTTTTACTTTTTTGTGTGTAGAAAATCTTCATTAGAAAATAAATCTCCAGCTTTTGAAAATAATGTGCAAAAGTTAGAGTCGTACTGCTTTATTTACGAGGCTCTAGATTTATGTCTTCTCAGTATAACTCTTAAACCTTGTCATCATTACAAAAAAGGTTTGTCCTTACCTCATGTTAGGTCACACGTGGCAACTAGCACAAGGTAAAATCCTAGTGGAGACAAGGCAGTTGTAGTTTTATAGGCTCTACCATATTCTTTACCTCAACTTCTTAATATCTGACTATGACAAACTCCTGCATTTTCACTCAACTCTTACACTGTGTTACTGTGTATAACGTGAGGTGAGAACACACTTTTTTCTTAGGCTCTGTCTTCACTGACACAAAGATGGGCTCTTTTATAGTGAGACAATACAAGTGATAGTTCATCTTGCTGTACAAGCCTACATGCAGTAGAGGCACTTGTTGTTTACCACGAGATAACTAGGTGAGGACTTCATTATATCTCCACACATGGCTGCGCTTGCAGTTAAATTACAGTGCTTTGTCTCCATTATAATTTTACAGCAGGCTACTTAATTCTTGTTAATTATCCTGCAGTAGAAACACTGCTTTTTCTAGTGGGGGCGACCTAGCCTTAGTGAAGAAGTACTCACAGCCTAGCACTGAAGTGTTTGATGAATAACTACAATACTGTAGCAGCACGCAGGGAACATTGCAAAAGCAATCAATTAGGGGAGGACAGAAGTGGGCTTGATATGGTGAAAATCATAGTTGAGCTTCGTCTACAGGAAAAGTGAGAAGCAACAGACCTTTCAGGACATGTCAGTGGCAAGTGGGTAGTTTTGATTCATTCTCATGAAATATTACTATAGCATATGTGGGTAGAGAATGTTCCAGCTAAGGTTACAGGCAGGCTTTCAGCAGGACCTTGATATCCCATGCCCATGGTTTTCTCAACAGCTGTCACAGTTATGGATTGAAAACAGGAGGAGAGGGGGGTAAAGAGAGAAACTGGCTAGGGGCCTGCTGATTCAAAGGGGCCCAGGTCTTGCTGCCGCTGCTGCACAAAGCCCAAGGCAGCAAGTTCTGGATGGCACTGAGCAGAGCTGATCTGTCCATAGGATGAATCGAGGCGGCTGCCTCAGGCCCCATGCTTTTGGAGGCCTGTTCTACGGATGGGAGGGACCTAGGGATTACAGGTGCCTGCCACGGTGGTGGCAGCCAGGGTCACTCCCCCCCTTCCCCTCACTTTGTAGGTGGTGAGCCAGAGGCCCAGAGCAGTGTGTCAGCCTGCTCCACCCTGTCCCGCTGTCCTCTCCCGGCCTGCTGCATGCAGCTTGTCAGGAGCAGCGGGAAGCAGAGCACCTGTGAAGAAGCGAGGCAGAGCAGGCCGGGATGGCGGTGCAGAGCAGACTGCTGTGCTGCTCCAACTCCCACCACTTGCGTGGTGAGGGGGGGGAGGCAACCCCTGCTGGCACACTGCCAGGTCCCCATAATCTCCTGAGCCTCGTTGCACAGGGAAGGGGGAAAGTGGCTGCAGCGGGGTTGGAGGAGAGGCAGGGCTGGGGGCATGCCCAAGCCCCATGCCCCCCCAGAATGCCCCCTGCACTGGGGGCTCAGGGATGCAGCACAGTCCTGTCAGTGCTGAGGGCTAACTGTCCCCGGTTCTGCCCCTTCAAACCGAGGCCCCTCAGGGAGTGTGGAGCCAGCCCCCACCCATCTTGCCCAGGGCCGAGATAAGTCTGTTAGCTCCCCTGATTGAAAATGTAAAAGCTTCATCTTAACCAACTTTTCTGGGTGGAAAATTTGGGGAAAATCTGGTCAGCTGTTCTTTAGTCTGAGTGTTAAATCATGGATCTCTTGTCACAAATTAGAAACAAATTTTATTTCTAGTGATCGAAAAATAAGTCTTTCTTCTTCAGCACAAAGATATTGGGCAATCGGATGTGCACCTTCAGGAAGGAGACCATTAGCTTCCTCTCTAGCAGAGTTATCTGCTTCAAGAAGCTCTGCTCTCTGAGGGTATGTCTACACCAGTGTTTCTCAATCAGTGGTACAAGTACCCTCACGGGTACTCGGGAGAAGTCTGGGGGGTACATCAACACAACTGAAATTTGGAGAAAAATGAATTTTTGTTTTAAGTTTTACAGTGCTTTATTATTTTTGTACTTTTTACACCCAAAAATTTCATCACCCGCCCGGCTACGATTAAGTTGTTTAAACAAATGTGTTGCAATGGTAGAAAAATATTTTGTGTGTCTGAAAACTGTAGATACTGGGGGTACTTTATATATATATATATATATTTTTAAAGGGGTGCTTCATAAAAAAAAAGGTTGAGAAACACTGGTCTACACTACACACTTATTTCAAAATAAGCTATTTTGTAATAAAAACTACCAAAACAGCTATTTTGAAATAGCATGTCCACACTACAAATGCCCATCGAAATAGCACAGATCTATACCAAAACAGACCCCGCCCCCAAAAGCACTTCGGGCAGGGCATTAGGACAGCAATCACTTCCTGAGGCTATCTGAGGTTTGTGCTTAAAGGGGATACCCTCCACAGCCATGTCTCAGGCTCTTCACCTTTGCCTACCTCCTCGAGGAACAGCAAACTTATCTCACTGCATGCTCTGGTTGTCCTTGTGGACACCACAGCACTCAAAGCCATTGAGCCGGAGCTGCTGGAAAGCACTCGCTGGCTCTTGGACCTCATGCTGCACCTCCTGGTGCAGTTACTGCAGGCTGCCAACATGGCACTGCAGGAACAGGACCCTCAGCTCACTGTGGGGCACCTCCTCACCTCTCTCCACATGCAGTTCATGCAGCATGACCCCTCCTGCCCTCCTCTGTACACTGTGCACCACTGCTTCTGGCGACGGGACACCAATTCCGACCGGTGGGACTGGATCAACATAGAATAGTGGGACGACCAGCAGCGGCTCCAGAATTTCTGCATGCAGAAGGACACTTTCCTGGAGTTCTGCGAGTGGCTTGCCCCGACCCTCTGGCGACGGGACACCCACATGCAACCCGCCATCCCCCTGCAGAAGCAGGTCACCATCTCACTTTGGAAGCTCACCACGCTGGACAGCTACCGCTCTGTCGGGAACCAGTTCAGTGTGGGAAGACTGACTGTTGGGGCCGTGCTCATGCAGGTTTGGTGTTCTCATGCTATTGTCCCAGGAAGGTGGTGAACCACTGGAATGGGGTTCCCTAAGGAAGGGGTGTGGACTCTCCCTCTCTGGAGGTTTTGCAGTCCCACCTTCACAAAGCCCTGCTGGGGATTGGGTAAATTGGGGTTGCTCCTGCTATGGGAAGGGGGTTGGGCTTAGGGAATTCCCGAGGACTCTGACAACCCTGTGATTCCCTGTTTGTATCCTCTCACAGGTGGTGTGAGCCATCAATGCCATCCTGCTGCACAGGGTCATCATCCTGGGTGATGTCAACCCCATCGTTGCTGGCTTTGCCGCCAGAGACTTCCCCAACTGGGGCGGGGGGCACTGACAGCACCCACATCCCCATCTGGGCCCCCAACCATTGGGCCTCCAATTATATCAACCAGAAGGTACTTTTAAATTGTGCTGCAGTCCCTTGTGGACCATAAGGCTGGCTCACCAGCATCAATGTTGGGTGGTTGGGGAAGGAGCACAACACTTGCATCTTCAGGAACTCCAGCCTGACTACACCATCAGGACATGCATTGTGCATTGTGAGTGCATTGTGAGTGACACAGCCTACCCTTTGCTCCCCTGGCTAATGAAGCCCTACATGGGACACACCTGGACCCCACAAAAGAACATTTCAACAGCAGGCTCAGCAGGGCCCGCATCACTGTGGAGGGCTCCTTCGGGTGTTTGAAGGGGAGGTTCTGGTATCTCCCCACCCTCTTGGACCTCAAGGAACGGAATGTCCCCCAGGTGGTGTCAGCCTGTTGTGCCCTGCACAACCTGTGTGAGAACAAGGGGGAGACATTCCTGCCAGGGTCGGAGGCAGAGGCCAAGCCGCTCACAAGGGCTTTTGAACAGCTGCGCACAGCTGCCATCCAGCAGACCCATCAGGGGGCTGTGCACATCTGGGAGGCTCTGAAGGAGTTTCAGACAAGGACACTTGTGACACTCTCCCCTGGGCCTCCCCACAAGGGGCCCCTGCATTGCCCTTCTGTGCCTTTTCTGCCCCACCGCTCCCTTCCCCCTCTCCTTCCCTGCAGATACAATAAACCAGACCCCTTTCCGAAGATGCGGTGGAGATGTTCATAATACTGGCATAACTGAGGTGCCACTCTGGAGTAGGAGCTCCGTTCCCTGGCCTTCATGTAGACCTGCCTCACTTCTTTCACTTTCATATGCACCTGCTCCTGGATGTGCATGCGGCCCTTCTGGAGCAGGCTGTTGGCTATCTAGCGATAGATATCAGCATTCCTATGCCTTGTGCAGAGATCCAGGATCTCCGCATCAGACCAGGATGGGGCCTTCCTTTTCCACTCCTAGGCAGGGGCTTGGGAACTGGCTTGGTAGGAGCACTGGGGTCTACCATGGCAGCAGGGAAGACAGAACAGGGCGCTGCTGTGTGGCACAGTGCTAGCAGGTCTCGCATCATGCCACAAACGGTTTTCCCCGTGGCTGCACCTTTAAAGGCTGCAGGGGAAAGGGAACTATAGAGTTCTGATGAGTGTGGACAGAGTGGCCACCAGGGCAGCTGTGAGAAGTCCCAGAGGCCACTTATTTCAAAATAACCACAGCTGTTCTGTCTACACACACCCTATTTTGAAATAACTATTTTGAAATAGCATTATTCCTCGTGAAATGAGGGTTTATTATTCCAGAATAAGAAGCCCATTATTTCAAAATTATTTTGAAATAACGGGCTTGCTGTGTAGACGCTCACGTTGTTATTTTGAAATAACGTGAGTTATTTTGAAATAGCACAGTAGTGTAAACATGCCTTAAGATTCTGCAGCACATGAAGCTGTTTCCATCTTCCTTGTGATCTGGTACAAGCGTCATGTACAGATTGGGTTCCTAGCATACAACATATATCCCCAGGGCCTTCTGATCTTAAGTCCTCATTGCAAAATCAATTCCTTACTTGGGAAATATCCATGGCCTGCCTGTCCTCTTGTTTAAACCTCCTCTTTCTGACTAGTGAAACTCCAGTAACTTCAACCAGGGAAAGTAAAATGGAGCTTCTAAGCTCTAGTATTTTCAGTATGTAGTGCAATGTTTACTTTTAAACTGTAGGCTGCTTGGTAGTTAAAATCAAGCCTTGTCTATATGTGAAAATAGTACCAATTTAACTAACTTGGGTTTGGAAGTGGTTATTTAAACCAGTGCAGACCCCTTACGCGGGCATTCATTTCAGTGTAATGTGCCTGGTAGTGATATGGCTTCAGTTGATTACCCATTGATTTAATTTAATATGTACAAGCTTTAGTAGAAAAAAAATGCCTTGGTACTGTAGGTCCAAAGTTAATTATCATGAAAGCTGCACTTTCAATTAAAAGACAGAAACAATTATATACACATTGTAATTACCATGCACTGCAAATACCCCAGCTCTGCCTTTTACATACTAACTATGTCATTTAATGGTCAACAGTTACCATGAAAAGGAAAAAAGAGACCGGGGAGGAACATGGTCTAGCAGAGAATAGGGATGTTAAGAAGTGGGTATTTCACTAACTGTGTACTTGATAATTTTATCAACTATAAAATTAGTCAATAAGGAGAGACGCTCAGTCCTGGCTCGTGCAAGGTCTGGGAGCTATCCCCACTGCCGCTCTGCAGTTTAAATGTAGTCACAGCAGGGGGGTCCAGCAGCCCCTTCTCCTGATAGAGGCAGAAGCATGGAGGGCCGGGGAAAACAGGCAGCACCGCGCAGTTGGTGCTGGGGGAAACCGGCTTTTAAGCCATCTCCCCCCAGCACTGGCTCCTGCTTCCCACCCATTTGCTGCTTGTGATACAGTGGACTTGATTACTCGCTTACATCCCTAGTAGAGAAATCACAAGCTTGGTCTGTTCTAGGCTCTCCTGGTGATTCATTCTGTGACCTAGGACTCTATGATTCACTTCAGTTTCCTCAGCTATAAAACAGGGATGATATTTGTGTAATAGGCTTTTTAGGTCTATGGATGAAAACTGCTGTGAGTCTATGGTGCTATATGATAGTCTATCATTACATTTGCTCTCTGTAATACAAAAAGACATTCGACTATTAACCAAAAAATCCTGCTTGTGCTTTCTTCTCATTTTCTGTAAGTGGTTCTAGAAGGTAAAAAAAGGGTGTTTGTTCTTTGCAGCTTCATTAATTTGTATAACCACCATAAACTGCTAAGTGAAAATTTGTATTTACCTCACAGTATTGTATTTCCATAGCAACATTACTTTCATATATTCAGTAATGTCTTGTAGTATTTGTGTACTAAGGGACGTGATTTACTTGTCAAGTATCAGCAATTAGTCTCTTCTGAGGTGCGTTACAATAAATAAGAACAGGATGAATTAGTAATTTAGCAGTGAAAGAAAGTAATACAAAAAGAACAATTCAAGGTCATGAAAAGGGCATTATCTCAGTGAAAAGGTCTTTTTGGCCATGTCTTCACTACGCGGATGATCTGTGCTACCACAGTAGATCTTCCAGGTTTGATTTAGTGGGTTTAGTGAAGACCTGCTAAATTGAACTCAGAGGGTGACCCTGTTGGTTCCAGTACTCCTGCTCCTCACTAGGAGTAAGGGAAGCAGATGGGAGTATTTTCTCCTGTCGGCTTCCTGCTGTGCGGATGGCATGGAAACTCCATTTAAGACAAGTCGACTCCAGATCCGTAATTAACATAGATGGAATTGAGTATCTTACTTCGAACTTCCACTGTGTAGATCAGGTCTTTGAGCATACATATTGATATTCACTACATCAAAATTATACTGATAATCATTCTGACAAATTAAAAAGTCAAAGTCTAATCTCGACATTTAAGATTTGTAGAAGTAGATCTGGAATGAGTTCATGCTTGTACTTTAAAAAACCTCAACCCACATGTCAGAGTGCAGACCAGGTATTTTGTACCGCAGCTAACCACTTTCATGAACAACTATGGGTTGTGTGTGGAAACCAGTAGGTCTAAACAGTTTTGCAGGCACACTTTGCTGGTTTATTAAAAGTTTGACTCTTAGGGCATGTCTAGACTACATCCCTCTTTTGAAAGAGGAATGTAAATTAGACATATCAAAATTGCAAATGAAGCTGGGATTTGAATTTCCCGTGCTTCATTTGCATAATGGCGGCCGCATGTTCTTTTGAAAACTGGTATTTCGAAAGTGAAACCTCCCTCTAGATGCGGTTCTTTCAAAAAAACCCCCACCTTTTTCGAAAAATCCTGTAAACTTAATTTTTTGAGGAGTACAGAATCTTTTGAAAAAGGGTTGTTGTTTTTTTTTTTTTAAAAGAACCACGTCTAGACGGCGGTTTCACTTTCAAAATACCTTTTTTCGAAAGAATGCGTGGCCGCCATTATGCAAATGAAGCACAGGAAATTCAAATCCTGGCTTCATTCGCAATTTCGATATGTCTAATTTACATCCCTCTTTGGAAAGAGAGATGTAGTTTAGACATGCCCGGCCTAGGGTATATCTATGCTGCAATTCAAAAACCCAGGACTAACCTATGCCAACTGACTTGAGCTCAGCTAAAGGGTCTGTTTAATTGCCATGCAGAGACTCAGCAAGGTGGGAGGGTCCCAGAATTCCTGAGCCCAGAAGCCTACGCCACAATTAAGCAGCCCTGCAGCCTGAGCCCCATGAACCTGAGTCAGCTGGCATGGGTCAGCTATGTGTGTCTAATTGTAATAGAGACATACCCTGTATGTTTCATGCAGAATCTTTTAGACCCAGGAAATCTGGAATCAGCACTGCTTTGGGGAATATTACAGGGAATTGTCAGGTAGTGTATGCCTCAAAATAAAGTTTTATTTAGTATAACAAATCTAAATAGAAATTATTTAATGACTATTTTTGTTTTGTCTAATCCTATCCAAACAGCTCCACATTGCAGCACAGTTACAGACTTTCTGTGGTGGAAAAGCTGGGATATCTGTCTGATGGCATATTTCATGTTCTTTAGGGAAATATGTTTAGGGTTATGAATATGTTAACTCAAATATGCTTTATGCAAAATATTGCATGTAACTTATCATTGGAAAGCTTGCAATTTACTGAATGTATCTAGTCTATTTGTGGGCATGTATCATTTCTGCATCTGAGGTTCTGGCTCAGGACAGGGGGGTAGGGCATCCCACAGAGTAGGTAGATAGCGTTAGTAGTATTTTCAGCACATCAAGTCTCAAGGGGATTTCTGTAACTGAATCCGTCACAATCTGACATGAGCAGGGAGGTGGATGAGCAAAGAATTACTTTTCAGTGTTTTAAGGATTCATGCATAGCATGGTGAGAGAGAAGAATGAGGGTCCCCCAGTTCCTCTCTCAGTCAAAAAGGCTTCCTTTTTCCCTATTACCCAATGGACTTGACTCAGAAGGAGGCATTGGCTTGGCTTGATGAGATTAGTATGAAAGAGAGGTCATTGGAAGGCCTTTGAACAGGCAAAATAATATGTCAACATGAGTCAGACCGGGAGCTTCTTTATGAATGCGCGCAGTCAATTTCACCAGTTCAAGTGGCCAGTGACACTTTCAATGGGACAGGCTTTGCAGAGGGTTATACTTGAAAATGCACATCTTTTAAAAACATGTTAAGCCATATCCTATAAGTGGGGACATTTCTACTTTTCAGGATTGAGCCTGTGGCTTCTATTATATCTCATAAGAACATAAGAAGGGCCGTACTGGGTCAGACCAAAGGTCCATCTAGCCCAGTAGCCTGTCTGCCGACAGTGGCCAGCACCAGGTGCCCCAGAGAGTGTGGACCGAAGACAATGATCAAGCGATTTGTCTCCTGCCATCCTTCTCCAGCCTCTGACAAACAAAGGCCAGGGACACCATTTCTATCCCCTGGCTAATAGCCTTTTATGGACCTAACCTCCATGAAATTATCTAGCTTCTCTTTAAGCTCTGTTATAGTCCTAGCCTTCACAGCCTCCTCTGGCAAGGAGTTCCACAGGTTGACTACGCGCTGTGTGAAGAAGAACTTTCTTTTATTAGTTTTAAACCTGCTACCCATTAACTTCATTTGGTGTCCTCTAGTTCTTCTATTATGGGAACTAATAAATAACTTTTCTTTATTCGCCCTCTTCACCTCGTACTGGGCAATCATGCCTGCCAACGGGGAGTGGAAGGAGGAGGGCAAAGGGGACAGTTGCCCTGAAGGCCTGGTGATTCTGCAGTAGCATCCAGAGCCCCAGGCCCTTTTAAATGCCAGTGGAGTGCTGCACTGTGTGCAGCTGTGAGGGCTGGGAGTGGAGGGGCCAGAGCCATGCACTCAGCAGCATTGAGGGCTGTCTGTCTCTGGCCCCGCCTTTTCCTCTTGAGGCTACACCCCTTCCAGGAGCAAGAAACCGGTCCCTGGTTCCCTTGTCCAGGGACCCACAGAGGTTGTCGGTGTCCCTGTGGTACCCTTAACCAACTCACTTCAGTATTATCAACTTTGCAAAAAAAGTACTGTCTGCTAGCATATTTTCTCATCTCATAACAGACCATGCCATTCCACAATCTGTTCTAGCTTGAATGAATGCATTCTCATATGAAGAGAGCATGAAAAGACTGAGATCATTAGGAAAGGCGATGAGTGAGAAAGAAAATGATAAAAAATATATAAAATAATGAGCTGGAACGTCTGTCCTCCCCATCTCACAACAGAAGAACAAGGCGACATACAATGAAATGGAAAGGTGGCACACTCAGCACTAATAAAAGGAAATACTTTTGCTATACAATGTATAACTAGAAAGGAACTCATTGTCAAGGATGCCATTGAGGGCAAGAATTCTGAAAGATTCAAAGAGGTAGGGTGCTTATATGGATAATGAGAATAGCCAGAGTCATAAGAGTTAATGCAAAGGGGTTTTGAAGGCATAAAATCAGGGCCAGCACTAGGTGTTTTGCCAGACAAAGTGGTAAGAGTCTTTAGCAATACAGCTGCCCCTGGGGTGTCTGAACAAACAACCAACCAGCCAATCAGATTGACAGAGAGGCACAGCAATCCTATAACACAGTGCTTGGCCCTACTGCCCTCCTCACCTACCCCTAATCTGCACTCTGAACAAAATCCTTGTCTTTTAGGGTTTAAGTCAATCTTTAACTATTGAAGATAAGGATGGAGACTTCCCAGGAAGCAGATTACCCCACGTTGGGTTTCTTGAATCGTCTATCTCCAGTGTTTTTTCTATCTTCTGGGGATTTCGTGCATCTTCCACTGAAGATTCTGGTGCTGGTCACTGTTGGAGCCAGGATACTGCACTAGATGGACCATGGTTCTGATAAAGTCTGGCAATTACTATGTTCTTTGTGTTCTGTTACTTGTGTAAACCATTTAATATTAGGGAAAATAGCAAGCATTCACAGACTTCATTCTCAGACTTCATTCATGGTCCTGAGCACCTAACTCAGGAAAAACGCCAACTGAAGTCAGGATTAAAATATAAGGAATAATACTTAAATTGAACTCTGGTCTGCTATGGAGACAAGCCTAATTCTTGGAGCAAGTTAGAGGAGCCCCAGAAATTGCAAGTCTGCCTATGTGCCATTCTACCTTCTGCTCACAATCTGCCTCCAGCATGCCTGTGCATTAGGGGCTGTGAAGGAAGGCGGCATAGACCTGCTTACACTGGTACTACACCATCCCCTTTCTGGGTGAATTCCCTATAAGGCCATTCTATACCCTTTACACTGCTGGAATAATATAAAGGGGTGACACCGGATGAGAGATTCTGTCCCTAATTTTGGAAAATTTAATTTGGCAGATGACATTTTCTGAAAATGATGAATGCCTAAAATAATCAAAACCAAACAGGGACTTAAAATAGAAACATTTAATTATAGCCATGCTTACTATTCCAGCTACAACACTACATAATACAACTACAGCATGTATAGTAACTTCTGTAGAGGCATGTGTGCCTGCATGATAGAGAGCATCTCTTACCACATAAAACCCCAAGGGGCTTTGTGCAGGGGACTAATGATCGTGGGATATTTATTTAGAGTTGGTAAAGAGTCTCACTTAATAACACCCCACACAGACACTCCAGCTTTCTCCTTCTGCAGGTCTGCACCTGGACTTAACTGTTGCTGAGGTCAAGGCTCAGGTTCACTGCATTGGGAGCAATTTCACCCATATTGATTTTCATGCAAAATGTACTACGGCGATACACTGCAGTTTTGTGATTTTACATAATTAAAAAATGAAGGCTAGGCACTATTGAGGGAAAGCACATCCATTTAGGAGAAATCAACAGTGAAAATCCTGACATTCAATGCAGGCAGGAATGCTGCATAATTATAGTGGGTTGATAAACAGCTTGGAGCTGAACCCTTACAGCAGTTAAAAATGAATGTGGTAGGACTGCCGTAGGGTTTCCTCTATACAAAGAAGAATTCTCAAATACCTAGGAGACAATGATTCTCAGTTCTAACTGTGCTTCTGACACTAAGTACCTCTGTGGCTTTGGGGAATTCACATCACTTCTCTGATTCTGTTTCCCCATATGTAATGATACTTGCAACCTCAAAATGGTCTTGGAAATCTTAGTTGGTGTTTGTACCACAAGAAACACTATCTTTGTGCAATGCTTTAGCATCGTTTTGTTCTACTCGATTTTTATTTCCATCATTAGCCCCAAGCTAAACAATATAATGGAGCAAAAGTTATTAACTTAAAGGAAACCAAAATATTTGAAATGCATTAGAAACAAGATTATTTTAAGAACAGACTAGAGGAGTCACCTATTTGGGGAATAATTATATTCAGTGTCAATACGGTCAACTTCAGAAATGAATGAGTTCTATTCATTTAGTTTAACCTTGTAAATTCATACCATTGCACAAAATCTACAAAAATTGGGGACAAATTCTGCCAAATCCAGAGTGTTTCCATGCAAGTCAATTACGTAAATTTGGAGGAACTTACCACCCTGTATATTTGTTTGCCTGATATTATGGTCCTGATCCAAATCCAAATGAAGACAATGATTGATCGCCTTTCAATTGACTGCAATGGATTTGGATCAGGCCCTATATAATTTATATGGGAGTCATTAATAACTTCTGGTATTAAAGTCTTGAGCCAAAAGAGTAATTTTGTAAATCTAGAGGAAATTATTTCAATTAACACACCTGGCTCAAACCTCAACTATATTATTGAACAATTCTAAAAAACCCCCCCGCAAATACTAGAACTGTCTCTAAAGTCTAATATCAGAGACCAACACTCTCCCTCTCCCAAGAAAACAGAGAAAGTAACAATGCCTTCAGGAAAAGATATGGCCTAAAGCTGCAATTTAGCCTCAAGTACAGACATTTGGACATTTTCTACACTCCATGTAGAAATATAATTACAAAGTGCAAGGAATATCAGGATCTTTAATTCCTGCAGTGCCTTTTATTTCATATCAAAAGATGTAGAATATTCTTCATTTGATGGTAAAGTATGGCTGAAGAATAAGGACTAGACCCTCAATCCTTCTCAGTCCTTTTGGGACTTAGAGTTGCCTTAAGGGCTGACATAAATTGTAAGCCAGTAGCTCCTGGCCCTCCTGGCAAGAGGGCATTCCTAGATGGGCTATAGTCACACTGGGCCAGAGCATGATGTGCTCCTGCCATCCTGGTCAGAAGAGCAACTCCACAGGACTCATTTTTTGCTGTTACAATTTACAGGAGGCCTAACGCTTCGGTAACTTGTGCCTGAGCAGCCTCTAGTATTAGAATACTGGAAAGCTGATGGAAAGCCATTCACGGCCTCCTGAACCCAAGAGCACAGATCACAGTTCTGGAATAGAGCACAGAATGGGGATACCACCCTCAGTGTTTGCCAGATCATCAAGCAGCCAGTGGAGGTAGAGCTGGGTGTGTATAAATGAGCAATTTTTAAACTTCTCGTAGTAAAATACTGCATAATTTTATTTTCCTTAATCTAAGCCATATACCGCATCTTAAAGAGTTTCATAATTTTATATAATTTTCTATAAGATGTTTTCATAGCTAAAATATATACTTATACTGTATGTTCTGGTAAGCCTACACATGCATGAATATAGATGTTAGAGCCCATACTTGTATGATTAAGAAGAGAATAAGGCAGTGTTGTTTTGCACATACAGACGTCTGAAAACCCAAGTGAAAGCTATTTGTCCTCAGTAGAGTTGCAAGCTGCTGTTTATTCTATAACTAGAGTGCTTCCACGACCACAGCAGTACACAAAACATCTCTAAATATAATGAATCAGGTACATGTTTTATGATGTCAGATGATTTATAACTATTTTCAAGGTGAAACTTCAGGGTAATGAGCAGTGGAGTACGATTACATTTCTCTTGCCCGTCTATGAAATCTTCCTGTACTACACTTACACAAGAAGTCTTCTATTTTAATGCATCATTGTACCTAGTGAATATTTATATTCAGGATTTAAACTGCTATTTATGCATAAACAATGTGCAGAAACTGTTTTATGCTGCTTGTCTTGAATTCTGAAGTCTGGACTAGAAATAATAGTATCACTTTCTAAGCCCACTATTGCTCCCGCAGAAATAACAAAAGGAAGAAAGACCTGGATCATATTACATATTTTAAAACACTTAATTTTACTTAACGTTTCTTTTGTAAGCTTGTGACAGACTTATTCTACAGTTAGATGCCTCACATACAGCTATAAACATATATCTTGCAAAGTAAAGACTGATGGAAGTGCTGCAATTTTTTTTTCTTCTGTGGGTACAAACCCATTGCTTGCCATGCATATCTCCATAGCTGCTCCAAATTTCACAAGATTTTAACAGGCTTCAGGAACAACCAACCTCAATTAGCTGGAGTACAGCAAATTCTGGCCCCATTTCACCAGCACACCTATATGCTGGAGACTGCAAAGCAGACAATTTAGCTGTTCTGGCAGCTGTTTTGTGCATAAGGAATGCCTTACGCAGGGGTATTTCCTGAAGACTGGACACACAAGCCATATGGACCCTTTGTACCTTTGGAGATATATAAAGGGGCTTCAGAAGTAAAAATGTATCTTGTAGTTGGTCTAACCATGCACACTATGCCCTCTCTTCTCCTGGAAGAAATAACCTGCTTTGACATTTGTTTAGGACTCTAATGCCAGATAAAATGAGGCGCAAAATAGACTCCCATTCTGGGGAAACCCTAAAAGCTTGAATTTGGCTTCAAATGATTACATGAATAAAAACGATTACTGTCTGAAACATGGATTGTTACAAAGGAAAAGAATCAGAACATAATAATAGTCTGTGGCCAAAAGAAAAAATAATTAGAATGATTTAAGAAATGCCAGTCTCCTGGAATGAAGAGGAGAGCAGAAAGCTGTAGCTGCAGGTATCTTTATTATACAGGTGATCTGCTCCTGTGAAAAAGCTCTCAAATGATGCATGAATACAATTATGTGTTTGCTCGGAGTGAATACGAGGTGATTTGTGCAGGCTCCTGAATGCAGAAGAACAATTCAAATCACACCAAGTGTTAGTAAATGTGACAGCCTTATTATCATGTCCAGGTCCCCCTCCAAACTTTGGATGTGTAAATGCTTCAAGATTAGAATTCTAAACAGATAAGTGATTAATGGAATACAAAATACAGCCAAGTGAAATACTGAATTTTTAAATGCTAAGTTCTGCCGCCCTGGGCTTTAAGCAGAACTACTAATTTTTTAAAAATTGCTAGGCTATTAATTTCTAGAATTCAGAAGGCCTAAAGATACATTATTCCCTTATCTGGAATCTAGTTTCAAGCACTGTATTACTTGCACTATAATCCAGATGAACCAGCACTTAAGCCTTTCAGTGAAGAGTTTCCAGAATCATGTTTGTACACTTACTTTCCCGATTTCCACTAAGTTTCTCTTTATTTAATTGTAGGACATTAATTGTTTGACTCACATTTTTAAAGGAGCTTAAGTTAGGTGCTGATTTTCACTGACACTCAATAGGATTTGGACATCTATTTCTTTAGGCTCCTTTTAAGAATCCCAGTTTATAACTTTACAAACAATTTTATACAAACTATTTTGCAGGGAATGATAGCAATTTGCTAGTTAATAAACCTTTAATTTTACAATTTTACTTATTTTACAGAGTCAAAAGGAAAATCTTTATATTTGACTTCTATAAGACGATAGTGTTTCAGCCTTTACAAAATCTGTAACCTCTGGGGGCTAATTTTTGCAGGCTGGCAATGATAGTTTTGTGACAAACTAATACTTGGGAACGGTTCTTGTGGCAGTGATAAGAGAGAGCTGCAGAACATGCTGTTATCTCCTGTGTCTTTTCAAGATTCTGTAGTCAAGGAATCTCTTGACTGCCAGGGAGTCTGACACTTGAAACAAGCTTGTCTGTAAGTGATGAGATGTATGGTACCTAACTGTGTGTAATGATAAGTGGTTAGAGGCAAGGGCTCAATACTGAATACAGTGGAAGTGACAGCATTTCCATTGATTTCAATATGAGCAGGACATGGATGCTAGTTTGGGTCACTCTCAGTACTGCTATAATTAAAATATCTCACCAGCTGTGAATAACACACACACATAACTTTGTAATGACAAGATGCTATGTTCTTTTATAAGGTTTCTTTAGATGTGACTGATGTCAGACAATCAGTCAGTCACATATTGCTAGTGCACCATGAAGGCTGAAAATTTATTGAAGGAACATAGGAACTAGGCCTGGAAGGGACCTCCTAGGTCATCAAGTCTAGTTCCCTACTATCACAGGCAACCCTTTCTCCACTTTGGGGACAGAAATTAGGCTCTTCTGGGTCCTTATGGTGTAGGCAAAAGGCTTGAAAGGTTGGTGGTGAAAATGGAAGAGTGACACATTTTTCTCTAGTTATTTTTAATGTGAAAGGTTAGGAATGTACAGCGTGGTCTTCCCTGATTGTTTGAGGGTGAGTGGGAAATACAGGAGTGTAACCCCTTAAGGTACATCTAGACGACGTTCTTCTTTCAAAAGGAGTTATGCATATTCGGTGCTAATTTGCATATCTTCTTCTGATCGCTTTTTCGAAAGCGGTTTTTTCGAAAAAGAAAGCAGTTTAGATGAGGTTCTTTTGAAAAAAGACCCTTTTTCGAAAGAACCCTGCACACCTCATTTTTTCAGGAAGAAGGGTTCTTTCGAAAAAGAGTTTTTTCGAAAGAAACATGTTTAAACTGCTTTCTTTCTCAAAAAAAGCTTTCGAAAAAGCAATCGGAAGAAGATATGCAAATTAGCACCAAATTTACTTATCTCCTTTTTGAAAGAAGAACATAGTCTAGATGTACCCTTACTGAAGCGCTTTACACTATAATGAAAGGAGTGATGGTATTATGTCTATAACAAAAAGCTTTTTACCCCGAATATTAAACTAAACACAAAAGGGTGAAATCTTCCCCAACCCTCATCTGCCCTAAAGTCAATGGCTAAACTCTAAGATTTCACAAAGTTGAGTGCATGTTCCTTCTGCTCCTCATAGCTCAGCTTTTACTGCCTTGCTTATTGGGAGATTATCTACACTAGCTCTCAAGTGAAAGAGAATTCTGACCTAGGCAGAGCCTGAATTATGAATGTAAAGTATGAACTGGAAAAAAATTAAAAACTCAAATCTCTTCAGGCCTTCTTTCTACAGCACACACAAGCAAAAACCAAAACCAACCCCCCCTCAATTTCTCCCTTTGCAGATCATACTGAAAAGAACAGAGAAACTATTACCAACCTAAAGGGTACTAATAGCACAAAAATCAATGCTAGCTTGAAAAGTTTAAGAAACTAGAGTATTTTTCCTTAATAGCATTGGTTTGAGAAAATACTCTGCTCTCTCTTCCTCTTTATTCTACAGTACAATTTTACAACTGCATAAAACAAAGCCTTTAAGTCTATGAATATGATAACTGATGCTGAAGAAAAAAGATATTCATGAGCAGTTTAGTTAGAGAACAAAAAGTTTGGCAACTTCAGAAGTTGAAATCATTCAGATCCTATAAGGCAACAATGATTACTGAATTAGGGCAACATTCTCCTTCTACAAGGCACAATGCACAGTTCTCAGAGCCAGAATATGCTACTGAGAGCCACAAAGTTTTAAGTTTACTGCTTTTAGTTTGTAGGGAATTTATTTGAGTGGCTGATCCTGAACATCTTTTAAAAAAAAGCAGCTTCCACACTTGATGTATTTCTTAAACAAAAAGCGAGACAACAGTTGAATGAATTAATTCTTAGAGCTACTTGGTAGAATTTCATCTTGCTACTGTCTGGACTTTTCTTCGCCTAGGATGAAAATAATTGTTTTTTCAAGCACTGACAGTGCTCTTTATTTGCTTTAATGTTGATAAATATTTAAACAACAAGGGTTTTATTTACTAACCATTTATGCAACATTTGTGTATGACAAACACAAACTTTACCTATGTATGGATTGTACAAACACATGTAACGCATGTGACTGGAGTAAAGAGATACCAGTTTAGAAAACCAGTTCATATCCTGGGATATAGTAAGTATCATTTGGTTAGCTTTCCTATTTAAGTGTAACCGGTGTTTTAAATAATTAGAACAAGTAGTACAGTCAAAATGATTAATTATATTTATCATATTACAAATATTACAAAAGTGTTAGTTAGGGCACTGTGCAAAAGAGGAGATGGGGAGAAAAAAGTTGATAACACTACCAGGCTGTGATGGGGCAGCAGAGTCCTGCACTCGCGCTGGACATGGTGGGGCCGTAACCAAGCCCCGTGTGCCCGCTGAGCCAGAGGCAGCGTGGAGGAGCGCAAGAGCACTCCGCCTCCAGAGACAGGCCTGTGGCGCATGCTCCCAGGCCGCCGGGGGGAGGCGGCGGAGCCGGAAGTGACGGGCCGACGTCCCCAGAGCAGCCCCACCACGCGCTTGCGGCAGGGAGTTTAAACGCGGACCTCCCCCGGCAAGGGGGGGAGGCAGAGGAATAGGAAACTGGGGAGGAGCCGGTGGAGAGGATCCCCTCCCGGAAAAGGCGCAGAGACACCAGCTGGCCTGATACACTTCGGGCGGCGGAAGGTCAGGCAAGTCGGTGAGGAGTAAGACGGGGGAGAACCCGCGACTGGTGGGTAGAAAGTGGCCCAGGGCAGGGCGCAGGAAGGAGCCGGGGGGGGTTGGTGCATTATGGAAGACTCCCCACCAACCAGACAGGGGTTCACCACCCTGTCCTTAGGGCCCTGGGTCGGGACCCGGAGTGAGGGTGGGCCTGGGTCCCCCTACCACGCCTCGGCGGCTGTGAGAGTGGTACAAGTAGTGGTGGCATTGTGGAATCTGAGACTAATCCGGCTGGGACTGGGTGGGTGGAGAGACTACACTATAAGACTGATAAGGATCACTGGTGAGGGGAGGTGGGTGTGGGAGATGGGGTGGGACTTCCAAGCGGGCTGTGACGTGACAATCATCCACTCGGGTCCCCGGACGTTGGCCCCGATAGGGCTAAAGGGGAAGTTTGGTGGGCAGCCCCCAAGGAGGCAGCACCTGGCTGGGCCATTGGGTGCCCCGTGCTGGGTGTGGCCCTGGTTGGGGGCCAGAGTAAAACAGTCACTGGTCCCAGAGGCAAGGGGCGTCCCCACCTGCGGGGCATTGAGGGACGGCAGCCTGACACAGGCCCACAAAATAAACGTTGCCCATCTGAGTGACAAAATGAAACACCCAAACTGTAGATGGCACAGACATTGACGAGAAGAACATGTGTGTTCTCTGGACTCGACTGGGCTCCTTGAGATTAGGTCACCAACACTGAGTCTCTGCTAGGCTCCCTGTACTTGACTTGGGTATCTCGCAAATATCATCCACTAGTGGCACCAAAAGCTGGTGTCGTGCACAGTAAATTGTGCAGATCTGCAGCCTTCCCTCTTCTTTCTTACACGAGACATTAATTCATTATTGACTTTAAAATTGCCATCCCAGGGCACCTTAATTAACTCCTCACTGAGCTAAATGGGGCTGTTCACAGTTCTCTGGGCTTGTTCCAAGCTCTCTGCATACTCATATAGATGTCTCTGCATTAGGGCTAATCTACACCAGGTACTAGGGCCTGGTCTATGCTAAAAAGTTAGGTCAGCCACATGCCTGAGTAACGTGATTAAGCTGACCTAGCTCCCTTTTTACTGATAGATGAATAAAATCAAAATTTATAATTATATTTAATTCCTAACAAAAATAAGCTACATATATATTACACATACCAAACTATCAAATGCCTTGTGGATTATTACTATTACATTTTATTGTCCAGTATATACATGCAGGAAAACAATTTGTAGAGTTTTAGGTAAAGTTTAGATTTTAGCAGATTTTAAAACACTACCTTTTCCCCCTTACCAGAAGTCTTTCAAAACATGTTAGGCATCTTTCTTTCTTTATGTTTTAGCCCCTCTCAAAACATTTAGCTGCAGCTTTTTATCTTTTCTAGGAGTTGGGCTACTTATCAGCCAACAGTTGGAGAATGCCAGAGCAGCCATCCTTTCCTCTACTAAGGTACAGACTTTCCCATTAATAATGGGGGAAGGAGCAGGGACCAGTAGGAGAAGGGAGGGCCAAGTGTCAGATAGGTAGGTCAGCATGAACCAGAGAGTGAAGAAGCTAGGGGAGAGACAAAAGGCCAGAAGGGGTGGTTTGTGATGAGCAGTGATATCAATGGACATCTCTGGGTAACCTTATCCCTTATACTTCAATCAGTCTCCATTTGACATTTACAAGGGTGAACATACTGCGAAAGAATTATGTTCAGATAGTCAATGCAGCATCACACAAGATGGTTTGGTGAGCAGTGGAAATTACTTTTCTGCCAACTCAGTGCTGGATTGGAAGATTCTTAGATAAGCAATGTCTTTTGTCAGGCAAGCATAGCTCAGGCAGCAAGACTATTAACACGCACATCAAAGAGGAATGATTTAAGTGATTACAAGCTCAAGTCAAAATCTCAAGGTGTAATGCGGGGTAGTGAGATCTCAGAGCTCTGCAGGGATGTTAGAAAGAGTATCTTTGCTGAAAACTAGCTCTTTGTGGCTGGGGAGAGTTGGCAAACAGGTGTTTCCAGAACGTTTTTGACAAACACTCAAGACAACACTACACAGTATAAAGCTGAAGTTCCAGGCAGACTTGCTTATTACAACATGATTTTATAATGATCTCAGAGGGGTAGCTGTGTTAGTCTATAACTTTAAAAAACTATGAGTAGTCCTGAAGGACCTTAGAGACCAACACAAACATATATATAGTATCATGAGCTTTCGTGGGCAAAACCCACTTCCTCATCCTTATCACCTTCCATCCTCTGTGTGCCATCAGACCCAATCTAGCTAAAGGCTGTCTGTCCAGTTCTCTGCCAGACCTTTGCACTGTTCCCATATCCTAGCTAACAGATGCATTATTCCCATGCCTACATTTCAGTCCCTCTCCAACTGTGTGTGTCCGTCCGTCCGTCCCCGTCCCCTTTCTGGCAGGTTCAGTTTTTCAAAGTCCCCTGTGCTTCGCAGCTCTGCCATGCCAATCATTGCACAAAGGCGAAAAACCATGACTAGTGGAAACTGTCTCATATGCATTTAACAGTGGAATATATCAATCTGTCTCCAATACCTCTGATGAAGTGTTTTTTTACCCATGAAAACTTATGCCTAAATAAATCTGTTAATCTTTAAGGTGACACAGATAGAGACTAACACGACTACTCCTCTAAGACTGGAATACAGGTCAGTAATGGTGAGGTCTTGTTTCCAAGGAGTTTGTAAAATGTCAAAGTTTTTCTCAAGGCTGGTCTTCAGGGACTGAATACTATACCTACCTATTATTTGTGAACAGTCTGCATAATACTGCAAAGCCTGTGAGACAATTATTTTAACCACGGGATGTTAAAACAAGAACATTATCTGTGCTGCAGCTCTGGAGCAGTCCAGAACAAAAAGGTGAGCTTGAGACAGAAACATTATTACCAGGAAGCACTGCTTACAAGGCCCAATCCTGTGAGATGCCGAGCACCTCCGCCAAGGGTCATGGGGGGACAGCTCCTCAACTGGTGTAAGTTGCCATAGCATCATTGACTTTAACAGAGGTACGATGATTTATACAAGTATAGGATCTGGCCTTGGGCATTCAGAAGACTTTGTACTTCACTTTTTTTTATCAATTGCATTTCATGAAATCAAGAGAGGCATGAAATCTGGAGGTTTGGGTATCTTCTATGAACTACTCCAGCCTCAACAAGTTCATAACAAAATCTCTCTGAATAAGTGCAGCTGATAGGAAATCGATCTTGTTAAAAGCATCACCCGCTCTTAAGAGCTATAATCTAGATTGGAGGTCTGATTCTCCATGACTTAACTCCTGTGCTTCTACAATGACTTTTTATTTTTTAAGTAAAACTCTGGCAAGTCAGAGACCCGGTGTGTAGTGTTAGCAGTGTATTTTCCTTTGTCTTAAACTTGACAGGTTGAACTGCAACCATTTGTCAGTCAAAGATTATGTGAACTAGGGATGTAAGCAACTAGTCGACTACCTGATAAGCAAGTAATGACTCGACTAGTCCCCTTTCCAGCCCCCAACTGCCTCTATCAGAGAGAGACAGAGCAAGGGAGGAGCAGAAGCTGGTGGAAGCCAGCTTAAAAGCTGGTTACCCCAGCATCGTCTCCGTGGCGGGGGCCGGGAAGGCGGGCAGGGGTATAACATGGGGACCGGGCCTGAGCCAGGAATCGGCTGTCCCGGCTTGCACCCAGTCCCAGATGCTGTGCCTTTGCTTTCTAAATGTATTAAGAGCCGCTTGGCTGGGAGCAGCTCTGCAGTTACCCTCTTATCAACTAATTGAGTAGTTGATGGAAATTCAACCAACTACTCGATTAGCTGATTAAACACAATTTAACATCCCTAATGTGAACCCAGCTTCTCTACCATTATTGTGAAGGTCAGGAGAAAGGATGTTTTAAAAGGCCAATGGTAGAAATTCTACTGGTGGAGAATTGGTGTAACATGGAAAATTGGATCCATAGACTTTTAAGTGCATTCTACTGCATGCTGCACATTAGGAGATATGTAAGTCTTTTCTTTGACGTTTGCCTTTTTCTTTAGGCAAATTAATTTCTTCTTTAAAAAAAGTGACTAAAATGGCATGGGGCAAGTCACTTTTTCTTTTTACAAAAGTTTCTTAATTCATTGGCAGATCCTTTCATTTTTTTGACTCAGAAGGGATATTTTTATAAATGGTCTGAAGCCTTTCTATTGTTTCCATTCATTTCTGGATGGCAGCATTTTTCTTTGGTTTAGCTCAAAAGAGCATAGGCCTTTCAAGCCTCTAACATTTTCCTATTGTGGTGGTGGTTGAAGGCAAAAAAACCCCAAACAAACAAAAAAAAACCCCCACCCGCTTGAGGAAGATAAAAAAATTAACATGCTTTCATTGTTGCTGCTTTCTATTTCATTATCCTTCTAAAACATCCTTTCTCTTGACTTTCACAATAAACATAGAGGAGCTGGGTTCGCATACTCTTTGACTGACAAATGGTTGCAATTCAACCTGTCAATGTTAAGACAAAAGGAAATATGCTACTAACACTACACACCAGATTTCTCTGTCTTGCCAGAGTTTTACTTAAAAAGATAAAAGACTGAAGATTTCTCTCTGTAGGGGGCAGAACTCCCATGACAGTCAGGGGGTCCCCAAAGACAGGATCGATGCCGCTTTTCAAAAGGGGCGTGTGGGCCCCAAAATACAATTCCCTCCTTTTACAGTAAATACGGTCCCAAGAGGCCTAGTCAAAAGTACTGTCCCCTCTTTCAGGGGGAATATGGCTCTGTAGACCTAGCCAAAAGTACTATCCCCTCTCTCAGGGTATATATGGCCCTGCAGGCCTAGTCCAAAAAGCACCGCGGTCTCCCTCTGGAAGGCTCTCTGGCGTGGAGGCCTACGCCCCTGGTGAGTCTCCCCTGGCTGTCAGGGAGACGCGGGCCATGGAATAGGGGGGTAGGGCTCTGTTGGCAGTGGATACTCCCACTCCCTGCTCAGCGGGGCGTCCCGCCGAAACGCGCTGAGCTCCTGGAGGGACAAACCTCTGCCCTGAGCCACTTCCTACTGTCCCTGGGGCATTGCTCGATGAATTCCAACTCACGGAGCAGGTCTCCCTGGTCGGGGCTGACGCTGAGACTGCAGCGGTTGCTGCCTGGGCTGTGGTGACAGGGACTGCTCGGGAGCTCCAGCCTAAGCCCTTTCCCCAGTGACAGTCCACCCAAATTGAGCTGCTCCCCCAGCTTTTATACAGCTACAGCAGTTGGAGCATGCACAGTCTGGGAAGAAGGGCGGGACTTCCTCTGCCCAGAGTCTTGGCTCCCCTGCCCCCCAGAGCAGGGCACATCCACCCCGTCACACTCCTTGTCAAGCAATGGGATAAGACACGGGAAGAGGGTTTCTTGCAAATAGTTTGTCACCGTTCATGTGTTATGTCACTCATTTGACACACTGACATTTTTCCCAGTGTTGCAATAATGAAACTAATCAGGTGGAATGCCAAATAATGCTTTTGGGATATTTAATTTCACTGTGGGTTTTCAATTAGTTGTATTCATTTAAACAAGAAAAACATTTTGTCCCAAGGTAAACAGTTTATTTTAAATAAAAAGTGGGGCTATATTATCAAATCATGTTAAACGTTTTTGCTAATGAATTCAACTGCAACTGTGTATCTGCTAATACGTGCAGTGTTTAGATGTCCAGGGAACAAAACAGAACAATGCATTGGATAATTATACAACTATGATTACATTTATATTTTTCTAATTTAAACTATGTACTTTAAATAAACATCTGGCCATGGTTATTACTGCATGTTGGAGCATTTCCTCTCCATGGAAATTCTTACTTGTAAACAGGAAAAATTAAAACTCTTAGAATATTACTGTGTATGGGAAAACACAACAAATGAAAGTGGTGAGCACGATTAAGAAAATTATTTGAACAGACTATTTATCATTAGTTAATATTTTATTATGGCATGCCCAATAACTCCAGTTATGGATTGGGGACTTGTTGTGCTGGTTATTGTGCAGATGTGGTTCCTGTCCAGAAGACTTTATAGTGTAGATTAGCAACATATTTTATTATTTATTTAAATATGTTTACCCCGACTTCCTATTTAAAATATTCAAGGCGGCTGAAATATGAAAGGTGGTGCGAAAAAAACAATCAAATATATGCAGTATGATGTGTATAGACACACTTTTATTTGGAGATACACATTTGCTGGTTTTTGTTTTTCAAATAACAATTGCAATTACATAAAGTTTTCATCTTCCACATCTACCCCTCATATGCCTGTCCCAATTACCCAGCAGCCTAACCATTACGGGTTGGCTGATTATTCTTGATAGGATCATGGTACTAAGTGATTCTCAAAGAGAGATTCAGTTTAAATGAATACGCCCCCACAAGGTGTGGACGTGCAGAGATGTCTGTTGGCAGAGCAGACAAGTTGCCAAGCAGCCAAAGCAGGCATCATTGGCAGTACTTGGGATGATGGTAAAATAAGAGAAGAGGTAAGTAAGGGCAGAGTAGTAATGGTTCTCATGTTTTATTTAGGAGAAGAAACCTGAGCTTGATATACTGGTCAAGTGGAGACAAGAGAAGTGCAAAGAAGGTGCAAAGTGACAATGACATGCAGGGAAAATGATCTTAGGAATCCAATTTTGTAAAAGAGTACCTTCTCTCTGGTAGTGAACTTTGAAAGGGAACTGTGTATTAAGGGCTTTTGAAATATGAATTATGATCACACAGTCAAGCTCAAAATCTCAGAAATACTGATCTAACATTCGGTGGCACTGTAGTCACAGGTAATTCTATGATTAGGCCAAATATGAGTATTTGCCTATAGATATGAATCATATTAAACTAGTGTAATGGTAGGTCTGATTAAAAAATAGTTCGTAGGTACAGAGTCAAATTAGCAAGAGGATGGTTAATGTAATTCATATAAAGAGACAATTACAGAAACAGCTCTGGTATTTGTATACCAGAGTGAATCCCCCCGATGGTATCGCTACCCTTGATGTGGTGGGGGGCTTGCGTGTCTCAGGGACCCTCAGAGCTATGCCAGTGGGAGCTTACTGCTCCTAGTAGGGCCACCCAAGTCGGACAGGTTGACAGGTAGAGACCAGACAAAAAGCGATTCCCTGGTCCTCCAGGTTGGGCGATGGGCTAACAACTCATCCCCGTAAAAAATATGTTACGGAAACCTCTACATCGTTCAAAAATGACAAGATACCTAGACGCAATATGCTGATCTTGATGGGAGACATGAATGCCAAGGTAGGCAGTGACAACACCGGTAGGGAAAAAGAAATGGAAACACACAGTTTAGGCCAAATGAATGAAAATGGCGAACTCCTTGCAGACATGTGTGCCTTTAATGAACTTGTAATTGGAGGCACACTCTTTCCACACAAAAACTGCCATAAAGTAACTTGGGTATCACTTGACAATTGTACACAAAACCAAATCGACCACTTCGCAGTCCAAAGGAGATCGCGAAGATCTCTAGAAGATGTGCGTGCTAGGCGCGGAGCAGACATTGGATCAGACCACCATTTAGTAGTTGCTAAATTTAAAATGAAACTTGCGGCAAGAAAACGACAGCCCAGCACAAGAACCAGATTCGATGTGGGGAAGCGGAGGATACAAGAAATGAAAGAAGCTTTCCAGATTAACTTGAGCAACCGCTTTGAGGCACTCCAAAGCAAGGAAGGAGCAGAACAAACTGCGGAGGGAGTCTGGAGCTTAATGAAGGAAGCAATAGTGGAAACGTTCAATGTGGTATTAGAGCGACCTTCTGTGACGGCGTGTTGGGGTTTTCCCGTCTCCTGCACCTCCGTAATGGGACGGACAGACTCCACCATCCAGTAGAATAGAGGGAGTTTATTGCTTCTCCAGGATACAGCACAGCACAGATGTAATCTGGTTACAGGGCAGGCCTAGGATGCCTGAGCCCCCCTTGAGATGGAGGAGCCTGGGCCCCTAAATCCCAGCCCGTTGCCTAGGCTGCTTCCTCCATGATCCCAGCCAGAAACCTCACTAACTCACTTCCAGCCCTGCCCCCAGCCAGGGCTCCACCCCCTTCTTCCCATTGTTCCGCTCCCTGGGATATAACTCGTCAGACAGGTTCGAAGCCCCCTTTGCATAATGACTCATCCCCTGCCCTGCTGGGCCGTGCTGCAGCCAGCAGCCAGTGGAGGTCACTCACAACCCAAGCCTAGAAACCAGCAAGGTACCCACACTACGTCACACCTTCCATTAACCGGAAGGAATGGATCACAGATTAGACATGGAGAATGATTAAAGAACGGAAGGCACTCAAACAACAAGTCAACCAAGCAAAAACAAGAGGACAGAAACAAGCTGCATCATCCAGATACCACGAAATCGCTGGGGAAGTAAAGAAAAGTCTCTGCAAAGACAAGCAAAATTTCATAAACGAGATTGCAGAAAAAGCAGAGGCAGCATCTAAACAAGGGGACTTGAAAACCCTGTACAATACAACTCGAGACTTGAAAGGAAGGAAGAGAAACCCAAACAGACTGGTCAAAAACAAAGATGGTCAGCTACTTACCTCAGTGGATGAGCAGCTATCCAGATAGAAGGAGCATTTTGAAGAAGTGTTAAACAGACCACTACCAACAAATCCACTACAGCTAGAAGCAGGAGAACCCCTAGACATCAATACTGGGGCAGTTACAAAAGAGGAAGTCTGCAAGGCAATAAGGAATCTAAAGAATGGCAAGGCAGCAGCAGCTGATAATATTTCACCTGAAGTATTAAAAGGAGGAGGAGCTGCTATAGTGGACCAGCTACACAGTTTGCTAAATCTGATATGGATAACAGAAGAGATTCCAAAGGATTGGCGAAAAGGGCTACTAGTGAAACTCCCTAAATCCAGTGATCTGTCACTGTGTGAAAAGTGGGGGGGGATTACTCTCCTGTCCAACCCAAACAAAGTATTAACCAGAGTCATCCTGGAACGAATGAAAGATGCCATAGACCACAAACTACGAGAAGAACAGGCAGGTTTTAAGAGAGGATGATCTTGCACAGACCAGACAGTAACAATATGGATCATCGTAGAACAATGCATTGAATGGCAAGCACCACTCTATATCAATTTCACAGACTTTATGAAAGCCTTCAATAGTGTGGACAGGCAGTCCATCTGAACCACCATGCAACATTACGGAGCTCCAGGCAAACTGATTACCATCATCAAGAAACTGTATGAAGAATACTCTTGCCAGGTCATCCATGATGGAAAATTGTCGGAAAAACTCCAGGTCACAACAGGTGTATGCCAAGGCTGCCTTCTTTCTCCATTACTCTTCCTGATTGTCCTAGACTGGGTCACAAAAACAGCATATGCTGATTCAGAAAGGGGACTCCAATGGACTCAAACTAGGAAACTTGAAGATCTAGAGTTTGCAGATGACTTAGCCCTGCTTGCAGACAAATTAGAGCATATGCAAGAGAAGACAGATGCCCTACAGGAAACAGCTGAGTGAGTGGGCCTCAAGATTAGTCAAGAGAAGACCAAGTTGATGCGCATTAGCAATAGACAGGAAGGTGAAATTACAATTGAAGGAAAAGCAGTGCAAGAGGTAGATCAGTTTGTATACTTGGGGAGTGTTATCAGCAAGAATGGGGGAACTGAAGAGGACATCAGTGCAAGAATACGAAAGGTTCAACAAGCCTTTGCCATACTACGACCAGTCTGGGGTACAAGAGCCATTTAAACAAGAACCAAACTACGTATTTTCACTTCCAATGTGAAATCAGTGCTACTGTATGGCTTGGAGGCGTGGCATGTTGTCCAGAGCAACTCTAGGAAAATTCAGACTTTTGTCAATAAATGCCTGACACACATTCTCCAGCTAAAGTGGTACGATAGAGTGCCAAATGAAATCTTGTAGACCAAAACAAATCAGAAACCAATGGAAGTCCAGATTAAGAAAAGAAAATGGCCATGGGCAGGCCACTTCCTACGTAAGGACCGTGAGGAATGTATCATGAGACAAGCGTTAGAAGGGAATCCAAAGGGAAAGAGGAAAACGGGACGTCCCAAACAAACATGGCGACGAAGCCGCCTGGACGAAGTAAAAGCAACTGGCTTAACATGGGATCAAATCAAGACTATCGCTAAGGATCGCAAGAGATGGAGAATGACTGTGGAGGCCCTATGCTCCATTAGGAGCCCAGAGGACTAATAGATAGTGAATCAAGACACCATTATAGTTGACTGGGTTTCCTCTTTTAGTGTTTATGTACCCATATGAGAGTGTGGAATTAGGAAGGGTGGACACCTAGTTTTGTAACAAGATGTATACAACTTCAAACATGTCTATCAACCTTTTTAAATAAATGTGACGCTGTAATATGACTGAATTGGTCAATGGCCAATATCCAGGGCAATTTAGAAGTATTACTTTGGTAACGAATTTAGAAATACAGAAGAAAAAACCAGACTGAAAATTATTTTAAAAAATGAATCAAGTAGTGACTGCAATAACAACAGAGAGAAAACAAAGTGTATTCCCTACTTAAAGCCATAAGTTACTGGGTGTTTCGCTTGATCTTCCAACAAAAACATCCTAGGGCTAGAACAGAAAGAATCTGGCAAAATAAATAATACCTATCCTGGTATACCTCACTTCTGCTTGTCTATCCCTATAAGAGGGTCTGGAACGAAACAAAATACTTATTGAATGAAGTAGTATGAAAGTTTGTTAATATTTTTTTCAGTGCATCTGTTAACACTGTGCCAAAATTCAATCAAAATGTATTTGGGTTTTATTTATTTATCCATTTGTTCAATTTTATACTACACTTATGCATGGCAGAATTAATTTTTATAGTTTCAACAGATATATTGATATTTATTTTTAAACTTATTTTTGGTTTTTATCAATTTAAATTTTTAGTTGTGCAAAATTACACATTAGACAGACAGCAGCTCCCAACCACTTGGCTGCGGCCTGCTGATGGGCTGCGAACCACTGGTTGCCAGGCTGCAGCGGCTGTGTAAGCTCAAGCTAGCTGTTCCTAGTAGCTTAGTTCTGGCAGCTGTGGTAGCAGCAAGGAGGCACCTTCCTCCCTCCTCCCCAATCAGCACTTGGGGAGACACACTTAGGGAGGGAGGGGGGTGTTCCCTTGCCCCCGCAGCCGCTTTTGCCGGTGGCGGCAGGAGGTGCCTCTCCAGGGCTCTGCTTCTCCCTCCCCCTGCTCGTGCAGCTGCTTTTGCCGGTGATGGTGTTGGGGCTGAAGCAGCGGCAGGAGGAGGTGGAGCAAGATGTGCCTCCCCTGGCTTTCCCCCGGCAGCTGGTGGGAGCAATGTGCTCTGTCGTCCCCCCGCCCACGGAGGCACAAGACGCATTAGAGGAGGAGGGGGCGTGAAGGAGGAGGGCTGCTCTCTCTGCCCACACAGCAGTAATGGCCATGCTTCCTAGAGGGGGCAGCCTCACTCTGGGGAGTGCGGGAGTGGGGGGCAAAGGGGTGATGGGTGAGGGTGTGGTGGGGTCATGGGGCAAGAGGGTGTTGGCATGGGCTGTAGGGGTCAGAGGTTAAAAGGTCAAAGGGCATGGAGTGTTAGGAGTGGGGGTCAAAGAGTGTTAGGCACAGGGGAAAAGGGGCTGGGTTGGGGCTAGGTAGACTGGTAACATTATATTTACACATTTGCATAATGGATATGCAAATAAAATATTACCAGTCCACCAAACGTTTGTGAGTGGGTTTGCCAGTCCATGGCATAAAAGGTTGGGAACCACTGAGTTAGACAGCGGGGAAGGTTAAACAATGATTATTTAATGATAGCAGCTGTTGAGATTCAAAAAAGTAAAGCTTTATCACTTTTAAAACATAAAGCATCAACATCACATATGAAAATAACAAATAAACCACATTCTAACAAGTTCTCAAGCAGCATTTTTCTTAAGTTGCCTATTTGTACATTTTTATTTATAGATGAAAATATGTTTTTTATTGGTTTGTATGTGACATTTCCCACTAAAAATCTTTCCAGTCTAACTATACTACATGAAAGAGTCTTCATCCTAAGCTCTAGGAGCTATTTTAAAATGACACCACCCCTGATCCAACTACATTCCTCTGGCACCAATGTGAATATAACAGATCCGTAACGAACTCTACAAACAAACCTACCACCGGAAGCATAAACCCTGGTGGAAGGCCCCATTGGCAGGAAGCCCACCAAGGAAGCACTACGCCAGCCTCTCCTTTGTCAGACAACATTACACCACTAAGGGTTAAGGTGTGGCTTGTCTTATATGCTGGCACACAGGAGGAGTCATAGGAGAACCCTTTCTCCCTTGTGCCGGTGTCCCATGCCATCACTTCCCACACATAGGAGGAAATAGACTTTGCAAAGCTTCTCTGTCACACGCTCACAAAATTGGGGGTGGGGATAAGAGAGGCACAGTCTTAACTGTGGGTTGTGTAGGATGCCAGCACGTTAGGGCCCTCACGGTATACTCTTTCCCCAGAGCAATGGAGCTACCAAAAGGGAGACTGTGACTGAAGAACACAGCACAACAATGCACTTCTCACCTCTGTGGGCTAGATTGCAAACTGATGTTCTAGCTCTTATTGATACTTTAGGGAACTAACCAACAAAGCAGGAAATCACCAGCATTTAAATCTGCAGCACATTCAAAATTTAACTATTCCACCTTCCTGCTGACTAACATGTGAGTGGCATTTTCCAGGAGCTGTGATGAAGAGCATAGAGGATCTGTGAGTTATTTCATCAAGCATATTACATTCGTGGTTTTATTAGTTAGTAAACCATTATTTTGTGAGGTCAGACAATGAAAACCAGCCAGTCATTCTAAATCTAACCTCCCAGGAGCCTGTGTCATTTCAGAAACAGCAGTCTCTGAATCCAATTACCTGGAAATGTTAGACACTCACAGTGGCATTGCTGTACCACTTGCTGACACAGAAGACAGCAGCAGCTTGACAGCTCATCAGAGTGCAAATCAGATTCCTAAATATTTTGCTCTCCTAAGCTACTGTTATTTCAAAACATCTTGGGTTTATTTGGGATACAAATTAAGGGGAAAGATAAATATTCAGCCATGGAAGAACCCTGTTGCATACAATGCAGCAAAATAGCTTTGCAAAATTGACATAAAAATTACAAATAGAGAAACTTAAACCTTAACTTTACATTTTGAGGCAATGTAACCTAATGGATGGGCACTGTGTTGGGGCACAGGAGAGATTAGTTAAATTCTGGCCTGCTGGGTGACCTTAAGCAAATCATTCCCTGTCCCAGGCCTCATTTCCCCCCACCTGTAAAATGGAAAAAAACTCTTTTTTTGTGTGAAGTGCTTTGAGATCCATGCATGAAACATGCTATAGAAGAGCTAATTATATATTATAAAGCCTAATGTTCCAAAATCTGCACTCTCAATCATAGCTGAGAGCCACAAAAATGGAACCAGCATGGTTCTGCCAAAAAGGGGTGAAACTAACAAAACAAAACAAAAAAACAAAAAAGAAAAAAAAAGCCATTACATATAACTGCGTGTTATGAAGCAGTGCTCCATGGTAATTTTCTGAGTACCCCTATGGATGGAGGGGGTTGTTCGGAGCTAGATAGCCAGTATGACCCACAGTCCTGCAACTACACAGAGGAACAGGTTCAAAACCTCCACAAGGGGTTACTAGGATGATGAAAGATGCTTCCCCAAGTTCAGAATTACAAACAGAGCCAGAGAACTGCTCTATGGGTACTCTGGAGCCAGGGAGCAGATGGGTGATGGATTTGGACTCCCTTCTCAAACTGCATGTACTTGGACTCTCCACAGATTAGAAGATTTCACCAGCTATAAGTTGAATTTATTTTTTCCTTTGAAAATTATTGGGAAGAACATTCTCTTGAAGTATCATAAATCACAACAGAACAGCACCGTGCTAATGGAGGAGAACCAGAAACTGAAACATAAAGAGCCAGTGGCAAACACTGTTGGGTATTTAGGCCTCTCCTGTATGGAGTGCTACAGGATTCTATTTTGTCACCTCTCTCATCCAGCATATTGATATGTATTTTGTTTTTAATGTTTGTAAAGTTGCGTGGAAATACTATAGCCAGACAATTTTGCCAAATACAAAACATTCTGGGTGAGACCCTGAAATATACCAACCCCACTCACCATTACCCACTCTTTCCTGGGAAGGGTGAATCTGATCCTCCAGTGGACTTTTGTCTCCTATTGCTCTATACCTGCCCAGCCATATTCAAAACAAGGATTGTTTCTTCCTGTGGACTAAACCGAACAGATGAAGTGACGAGTTCTTAAAATATACAATAGCCAACACTGCAAAATATCTGAACATCTTCCATTGAAAGGGAATAGGAAACCCATGGATTGCTGTAAAGTGTTCTGTGGTTTCTAACTCTTTGGATGGCTAGTAGATTAAATTTTATTCTGTTCAGAGTATGTTCAATCTATGTTAGAAAGCAATAAAAGAAAAAGGTAATGAAAGAGAAAAAACAATAAAAAATTAAAAGCAAGAAGTATTAGAGCCGAATAACTCAATTTTTAAAAGCGTCTGCCTCCTTTTGTGCATCAGTTTTAGTCAGTCATATTAAGTGTATCAATCTTGAGGCATTTTAGAAGTATATAAATCTTCACTTTCACAGATGAAAGACTTCCTGGGGAAGAGATGGTATTTTCAGAATTACAGAGGCTGTTCATCTAAATTAATATGGTTCTCACACTTGTGGTGTGAGGAAATTGGCAGACCACAGTGAAACTGACAGAGTGCCACCCAAACACATGAACATGAGTAAAGGGAGTCAGCAAATGCAGAAGATGAGCCTGGTGAGTTTGTGTTGAGGACCTGAATCTCAGCTAAAGAGGTCAGCAAGACAAGCTGCCCAAAAAGAATATGTTGTCGCTATTACCGTTCCAAGTTGGATTAAATCAAAAACAAAAATCACAACACACAGTTATTATAAAACAGGAGCGTTTGATTGAGTTTTACTTGTAAGAGGGACAGTTTCAGGATCAGGTCCTTAATTCTGACAATTTGGTGAACCTCAGTTGATTAAATCAATCTGCTATGGTAATTTAGGTCCACATGGAACATCAATGGGCACTATGGGGCTGTGAATTATAGAGCACATTGCTGCTCCATGTAGATAAGCCCTTAAACATTCAGGTGATACTTCATAGATAACGTTTCATGCATCATCTTGGGCCGTAATGGTGGGCATGTGCAGTTGTCTTGAATATAGTACATGAGTTTTACATAGTACATTTATTATTTTATATAAGTACTAGAAGATGTATCCGGCATTGCTCAGGTCCTTAACTCATTTTTTTTTTCATTTAAATCATTGCTCTGGTGTGGGGTTGGGGATGAGGGGTGAAGAATGCAGGCTGCCCCGGGGATAGAGGGCTATGCCAGTCCTCTTGCACCACAGCAGCCAAGGTAGGGCTGAGGGGGGTGCAGGAGTCAGCACAGGGGGTTGGGAGGTGTATGGGATCACAGGGTGAAGCGTGCGTACAAGAGTTAGCGCAAGGGGTGGGAGGCTGAGGACAGAAATGTGAGAGTACAGGGGTCAGGGCAGGAGTGGGGGGGAGGGGCCAATCTCGAGACTGGGAGTGTGGCCACCAAGCTGCCAGGGCAGCAGATTGCTGGGGCTATCTGAGGCAACGCTGCCTGAATGGTGGCTCCCTGGGCCTCGCCAGTGTGGTGAGGGCTGTGCTGCGCGGGCGGTGGGGGCTGTGCTGCCCGGGCAGCGGATTGTCAGGAATGGCCATGGTGGGGGCTTCATTGCGTGAGCTTCAGAGCTGCAGCCTGGATGCACTGTGGCTGCCCAGGGGCTGTGGGTGCTGGCTTTTGGGCTCACCAAGGCAGGGGCTTCATCTCCCCACCCTCAACAGTCCAGCGCTGGGGTTGAGGGTGGGGGGAGAGTGGTTTGGGCTCTGGCTGAAGAGGACGGGAGCCCAGAATGGGAGGGGTGGGCCTATCATGCCCAGAGTGGGAGTGGGTGCCTCACATCCCCACCCACAGCCCCTGGGAACCTTACCTCCACCCCTTTCCACTGCTGGCCCAATGGAGTTATAGCTGCTCCAGTCCCCATCTCTGGCGCCTTGCTACCCCCCCGTGATCATTACACTGTATAAATGTTGCTGCTAGCAGCCCCCTCCTTTTCCATGTTATGAACAACAATCGCATTCCAGGCATATCCTATTGTCCTGGCAAAAGCAAACTCTGATCTTGCTTTAAGTTATGACAAGAAGAGGCTGCTTACCAAATTGGTGGTCCTAGCTCTTACTGTTTAGGAGGAGTTCTTGAACAAACTGATGGACAGATAGACTCTAAAATATATAGTAGATTTCTTCAAATTTCTAAAATGAGACGAATAGCTTCCCATTCTAGACGCCTATCCCAGAAATGAAATATTACAACAGAGATAACTGCTCAGAAATATCTCTACCTCAGGCACCTCTCCTCAACAGCCTTAGATAAGGGAGGTAAAAGGATGGGGTTTGCCGCATGTGTGGACACATCTGGGTTCCAACAAACAAGGTGAAGGAGTGAGTTCCAAAACAGAAAACCCTTCCCAGACACGTGGCATAGATAGCTTCTTGCTCCCCTTCTCCCTTGTGTACTTGGGCCAAGCACAATCCGCCCTTGACTGCTTTATTGGGCAGCTGATATGATTCTTGTACAACTTCCTACCTAGTTTATTTAATAAATATACCATCCTCACATGAACATATAAACACCTGTATCAGTTACTGACCTCCAAGAGAGGAATTATACAATTTTCACAAAATCAATGTAAACATTGCTACATGGGGAGGAGGAGAAGAGCGAGAACTGTCTCAAGTGATGACACAAACAATTGACAAAAATCAATTGATTAGGAGAGGTGGACTTTTACTATACAAACAGCTCTGCTTATAAACTTTGATAATACCTTGAAGTGGTCAGTTAAAACTCAGTAGTAATATATTGGAGGCAGACCATGTATGTATATATAAACACAGAGAGAATATAGGATAATGTATGTCTTCAAGTGTTTATTATCCAATTTTCCATCTTTGCTGCTGTTCATGTACTGTTGGTGGGGTTTCAGTCTGAATATTCAGTGAAGCTCATTTGGAGGAACAGAGCGTGTGCAGTCTATCCACGATGTGTAGCTCTTGACATGCTATGCAACAGACAGTACTGACTCTGAAGCAACCACTGCCATCTATCAGGCCAATAAGTTGCTATTTATAAAAGCTGTAAATATTCATGAACACAGCAGACTACAAAGGCTCCTCTAGAGTCATTATGATCTACTGACTCAACAGCAACACATTTTAAAATCCTTTACACACTTATTTACACAATACAATAACTGCAATAGCTCCTCTGAAGCATTACGTTCATGTGTTAATTGTTACAGTATCTTTTCTAAAATTTTTGCTTAAATAAGCAAAGCTCTTCTGATGGTCCCCTGAGAATAAGAGAAATTACTCCAACAGATGACTAAATGTACAGCACACTTCACACTTCATGCTGTAAACGAGAATTCAATTTTGGAATGGACACTGAATAATTGCCCACTCTTCCATATAGATTCCAATCCATCTAGGGAAGAGAGTGTGCTGTGATCCATGTCTCAAATTGATGAATGCCTCGTCTCTTATATTTTTCACTTATCTGCTTCAGCACAGGATCCTAACAGGGGACAAGTAATGGAAAATTGATCCTTTTCCACTGACACATGGCTCTGTCCTTAAGAGAGGGTGAATGTAGATGCAAAGTTCGTGTTGCTAAATGGTTTCAGGGGGTTGTACTCCACAGCCTTAGCAGTACAGAACATTTTGTATTGAATACCACTTAACACATTTAGAACCACCCCCTTAGAAAAACTGTGGTTGGTTAGAACTGAAGAGTTGTGCACTACTCTGTGTGGAGCTGTGTGCCCCATGAGAAAGCAGCACATCTGACTGGTGTCTGTGATGTGTTTAGGCACTGGACACATTCCTCTGCAATTTCACCAAAATCAACAGGATTCTGCTCCCTGATGCCTAGAATGGCCCCTCACATTTTGGAATTCACTGGATGTGGTGTTCAAAAGTTAGCACATTACAGACAAAGAGACAGAAAAATGCCATTGAGTCGAGCGTAGGGCATTGCTTTGCTTGGATAAACAGGATTGTGCACACCACATGATTCACAGCACAACCTGCAGCCCAACTGAACCAGATTACATGTTCATGTTACATGTAAATACCTGTTTAAAAAGTTAACTGGTTAAACAATATGTTTAAACCGTTAACTGTGGAGGGCTGGGATCCTGTGGTGGGGGCTTCTCCTGGCAAAGGCCTCTGCAGCAGGGGTCCTGCCAGCCAACCTGCCATGGGCAGGTGGCTCCTCCAGTCTGGTCCTTCGTGGGCAAGGGGCTGCTCCAGCTAGGTCGGGCCTGCCGCAGAATGGGTGGATGACTGCTCCAGCTGAGCTGGGCCTGCCATGCCATGCTGTACCAGGGCCAGGCGGCTGCTCCGGCCGGGTCGGGCCTGCCATCACTCGCTGTGTGGTGCATGGGGGGCTGCTCTGGCCGGTCTGGACCTGCCATGCCACACAACACATTAGGGGAACTGCTCTTGCAAGGCCAGGCCCACTCTGGACAGGCATGGCTGGGGACTACTCCAACCAGGACAAGCTGCCGGTTAACTGGCTACAGGGTCAATATGCCAGTAAGGCTAATGCTTACTCGGTAATTGGTTAACCGGTTAGCCATTTACACCCCTACAATACAGTGCCCCACAGTATAGGATAGAAAACCAATAAATACAACAAACAGTAAAAGGCTCCCATGTTTACCGCATGACTCTCACAACATGGTGCATTTTGTCAGTGTTGTTTAACAACTAGGCACAACTGCAGAGAGTATTTGTGAAAATATGTGAGTACAGAAATATATTGTTTGCTCATATTTATTCCAATACCCTTCTGTCGTTATTACTAACAAAATGTTGGGTCACAAAATCGGTCAGAAAAACATAACCTATACTGCTTATTAAACAGTAAAATCTCTCAGTGACAACTGCAATCCTGTCTCCTGTCAGTCATTCACTGCCCACTGACACTGTGTAATACATCTGTAAATCCAAGATTGCTGAGAAAGCCCACCAACATCAGAACCATGGCAAATGCTGTTCCCAGTCTTAGCCTTTATTATCTATTTAGAACACACACACAAAAGTGTGCAGCAGGTTTTTAAAATTACAATTTAATACGCATTTGTAGTGCTTGTATTTTCTTCCTGAACAAGCCAGGTATCCTTTTCCAAACCTGAGTCCTGTAGACTCACAGGGTACATTCAGAAATTGATAGGATGTACCTGGGGTTGGCAAATGCTTGCTAAATGGCTTCATTACCCCTTGACTGGCTCTTTCACAGTTTCAGTGTTCTGCTAATAGGTCTGTCAGGCTTTTTCACTTTCAAGTTAACTAGCTCCTCTGTGGAGAAAACAAAGCCACAGAACAGGGACAGGAAGAGGCATGTGGGTGGAAAGTAAGACCCAGTGGTGCCCTACCCAGCTGTGTATTCTGCATTTGGGTAAGGATGGCTCCGGCATGCAGTAGCTCTGTATTCCATGAAACTAGCTGGCAACAAGAGAATCTCCTGCTCTCTCTCGCCACTCCCACAGAGGTTCCTGTGGATGCTCCCTGTCAGCTGAACCAACACGCTCGCCAAACATTTCATTCCTGGTTCAGCACTGGAATTACTTCAATGGACCGCTGGATTGTCTTCAAATCCACTCCAACATTATTACACCAAGTAACTAGCACTGGGCATTGGGCTGACCCAGCACATCCCTCAGTAAAGGTGCAGACAAATTGTCCAGTTAACTGAGGCAGAAGAGAAAAAAGGCAAACCCTAACGTCCTCATTCAACTCGTAGGCAGCATTTTTTATGTCAGGGGGACTTTCATCAGATAAAAACTAACTTTCGGCTGTGGCTTAGTAATAACAGCACTCGGCACTTTCATTGCACTTAACATATTCCATGTGTTGCCTAAACACCAACTAATTAACCATTTTAAGAGAAACTGAAAATATTTTTCTCAGCAAATATTATAATCAGTTCTTTAAATGGGGAAACGTATCCATATTTTACAATGTTAATAACCCAGCTAATATGACCCTGAGCAAGTCCTTCACGGGATACCAGATGTAGTTCAGTACATCTGTAGTTTTGCAACAAGTTCATTAGTGCTAGTTTCATTTCCTTCATTAGAGGCAATAACAGATACATTATCTTCATTTCCTTTTGCAACATTGCCAGACACTTGCATGTTAACCTTCACTTTCCCTGGGCAACCATGGGGACTTGGAGGCACCTTGCAGCTCAAGGGAAAGGTTCCTGACAAATCATTTTTGAACCATCCAAGTGATGTTGCAATCATGCATGCATTAGTTAAATAAGTTACTGGATGTCCTATTTACTTTTTGACCTTTGAACGTTTGGATGTATTCTAATCACAGGGATAACAGTCGAACATTAATTAAAAAAAAAAAAAGAAAAAAAAAAAGGAAAAAGACAAGCACAAGCATCCAAATGATTAAATTACAGATTCAAGATGTTCTTATTTCCTGCACATAATATTTTCCTATGTAAGAGGCTATTTTTAAAGTTACTGAATGCTGTCTTAAAGGAAGTATATTTAGGGCCCAATCTGTACTCCTTACTCAGGCTATGGGAGCACACGAACAGGTCTCTAATATAACTTGACAATTTACCTGCCCATTTGTTGGCTTGTGACAGCAATGTGCAGAAGGAGGCACTTGGGGACATTCACAAGCCTCTTGTTAAAATTCTGTCACTAAACTGAGGGCCAGAATTCTGGGATGATTTCTCTGCCCCGATGGAGTCACCTCTACTCTGGATTCAGTTAAATCATCCCTGCCAGAAATAACTTCTCTCTGAGGCTCATAAATATGCTGCAGAGGAGCAAGTCATTTGTCTGTGGAATGCACCAAATGGCAGATATTTCAAAAAAATCCTGCAGGGTAGATACTGCTTGACCCCCATTACAAAAAAAGGTACATTATTGCACATATTGTGCATGCAGAAATATATTCATGATAGATCAAAAGGAACAAATTATACAGGGCTGGTCTTTCCATGAGGCGAACTGAGGCGGCCGCCTCAGGTACCAGACTGTGGGGGTTGGGGGGGGGGGCGCCACTAGGACCCAGAGTGTAGACAACTGTGTCTGCTGCTGTGCATATGTATTCTCTCTGCAGTACCATGAGAGGAGTAGAACAGGAAGAAGGCAGAATTGAGACCTTTCAAAGTTTTGGCCCAAGCGAGGGGGCATGGAGACGTCATTTTGAGCTCCCCCGCCTCAGGTGCCAAAATGTTGTGGGCTGGCCCTGAAATTATATGTGTTTCCAGCAAAAATGTAGCTTAATATAAGCATAAGTGGTGCTGCTTCCTTCATGCATTTCAGTCACGAGAAAGCATTTTTGTTTAAATGAGAAAGCAAATGAAGAATCTCCCAGGACTTCAAACCCCCTTCTTACATTGCTATGACGTGCCAGGCTTCTTCTGGGCCAGGAGAGGACAAAATTATGTTAAAATATTAGCAGTACATAACATAAGAAGTAGAGGGGGTCGCCCAATGAAATTACTAGGCAACAGGTTTAAAATAAACAAAAGGAAGTCTTTCTCTACACAACACACAGACAACCTGTGGAACTTATTGCCAAGAGATGTTGTGAAGGCCAAAAATATAACTGGGTTAAAAAAAGAATTAGCTAAGTTCATGAAGGAGAGGTCCATCAATGGTGATTTGCCAAGATGGGAGGGGATGGTGCAACCCCATGCTCTGGATGTTCCTAAATCTCTGACTGCTAGAAACTGGATTCAGACAACAAGGGATGGATCATCTGATAATTTCCTGTTCTGTTCATTTCCTCTGAGGCACCTGACATTGGCCACTGTTAAAAGACAGGATACAGGGCTAGTTTGACCTGGTCTGACCCAGCACTTATGTATATTCTTGCATATTAAACACAGTTATCATTTAAAGAAGGATGTTTATATTAAGGCAAGAGAATGTTGAGAAGTTCACATCAGATATTGAATAAAGGTTATGTTTCTCATTAAGGAATAGAACTGAGCTGGTCTTTGCTGTACAGAAGGATATAAATACTAAAATACTAAAATAATGACTGTATTTATTAAACTCCCTTTCCCTTGCCAGAGCTCCAAGAGTGCTGTAAAATCATTCATTGTAAGTATAATAAACTGTAACTATAATAAGATCCCACTCAGTTATTTTTCCATATCTTATTTCATAACATCACTTCAAACAGGATTCAGAGCATCTGCCAATTATCAAAACTTGTTAACTCAGTAAGAACAATTGGTATCTCTCTTTTGACATTTTCTGCATAAATGTACACACAAAAGAGATGGTGTTCTGAACTTTTTGAAAGTTTTAGTACATCTTCGGGTCGAACATTTCTTTGAAATTCACAAATATTTCAACACATGTTGCCAATCACCTTGACCACTGCCACTGTACACCTGCATTTTGTCACTATCAATAAAGGATTAGTCCACAATTCTAAAATTAAAGTGCTGGAGTGGCAGTGCTGCTATAGCAGCACTTTAATGTGAAAGTGTGTCCATGGCAGAAGCATTGGGAGAGAGAGCTTTCCTAGCACTCTGTGTAAATCACCTCCATAAGGGGAGTAGCTAACAGTTCTGGAAGCCCATTTACACTGGAGCTTTACAGCACTGTAAATTGCTGTGCTCAGGTGTATATATGTGTTTTTTCACATTCCTGAGCCAGAAAGTTGCAGCACAGTGAAGTGACAGTGTAGAGTAGACGTACACAAAGTTAGCCTAAAAAAAAGTAGATAAAATGCATAATAAAGATTTTACATGTTGCTGTGCTGGAAGGTGTCATTTGCAGGTATTTAATCAATAGACGATTCAAAGATTTGTTTAAAGCTGATGGGTGTACTTGGCATACTTCTTTCAGGCTAAATAGCAAGAGTCTCTTTATGACATGCCATAGCTGGAAACAGTAGATAACAACAATTAAAGCAATGGGCCACAAAGCAAGGCCTGATCAGATGTTAAGCTATGTTGGTTGAGGGGTTTCCTGGTTGCAAATGCAGAAGAGGGGATTGTCTGGCAAGCCAACCTGATTGCAACAGAAAAGAAAGCAAGCAGGCAATGACAGAAGCAGTTGTGAGCATGGCCCTAAGAGCATGGCCCAAAGAGACAAAATTCATTGGGGCACACAACTGACTTCAGGGGGCAGACTTAGAAATTGCAAGCAAAGAAGAGATTGTTTCTACTGTATTCAGAAAAGCAGGACTTACTGCACATACTCCATAAATAAACAGGGTTGCAGCAAAGAATTTACATAATTTGCAACATCAATTTTTTTCTCCTGACAGAAGCAAGTGATAAGGCCCTCAACATTAGCTAGGCACTCAGTTCAATGGGACATTAACTTAACTTCCTAAATCAGCAGTCTAGCACATTTTTATTAGTCCAGGATGTACTAGTCCAGTTTGTATTTTTCACAAACCAAAAAATTTAATCTTTTAAATCAAAAGTATCTTTTTTAGAATATATGCAACTGCCTTAAAGTAAAAAAAAAGAATGAATTCCAAAAAAAAGATTGGTAAACTTATTTGTGAAAAGTTTGGTAAACTTATTTAATCAAAAATGGTTATTTTGGGCCAAAGTTTCAAAGCTATATTTAGGTTCAGCTAGTTTTTGTATATAACCAATATGTCCAAGCAAACCAAGTGCTGCACAGAAACAAAGCCAATTAATTCCTTTCTGGACATGCATAGAAGCAAATGAGTTCCCCATGAACCCAACTGATATCAGCAGAGCTAAGTAAGGAGCACAAACTGCATGTGCACTTTTCTGCAAGCACAACTGAAGGCCTGCCATCTCCTTACAGTGCAATTATAACATTAGAAAATTATTGACAAAATATAATAGTTTCAGTAACATTAACAAAATTGTTGACTATTGTGAGTTTGAGATTGAATGATTAGTAATGGTTGTTATTAACTAACTTCCTGTTATGATAAATAAATCAAATATCAGCTATCAATGAACAAATTTAGGCTGGAAATTATAAGACTATTTCTAATCATTAGAGACTGAAGTTCTGGAACAGCTTCCAAATAGAAGTTGTAGGGAACAAACAATTTAACTAGTTTGAATAGAGAGCTAGACAGATTTTTGAGTGCAGCTGTGTGGTGGGATTGTTCATGATGCTAGGGGACAGGACTCAACAGACGTGGGCTCACTTCTGGTTTATATCCTGCGTTCCTGAAGTTCATACTTCAAGGTTTCAGTCAGCCACTGGCAGGAGTCAGGAAGAGATCACCTGCTCCCCCTTCCCCTAATGTATTTTGGGAGGCTTTTTTATCTCCTTCTTTGGACGCATCAGGAGATGGCCACCACTGGAGATGGGACACTGGGTGGGGTGCACCAGGGCTCTGAGATGGCACTCAGCATTTTTTCTCTCTCAGGTGCTCGCCTGGCTGGTTTCTGCTCCCATGCTTTAGGTCTAACTCATGCTCATATGTGAAGTCAGGAAAACATTTTCCTAGAGGAAAATTCCGTCAGAAGCTTTGAGTCTTTTCACCTTCCTCTGCAGCACCTGCGTGAAGCTCACTGACAAAACTATCTGTCTCTATGTCATGTAAATATTTCCCTTCCATTGTGGGGTGTCTCAAGCACTGCTGCACCACAGTCCTTTCTATTCTCTACCTGCGGTGCATACTAAACTAGTGTCCTGTAGGCTGTAAAACTTTGGTCGTTAAGATAGTGTGTGGCTGCTGGTTGGTGTTGGCGGGCTGTGATGTACAGGAGGTCAGATTAGATGACCTGGCCTTAAATGCTATGACTCTAAATATAACATGTGAATGCACAATTCACAGTATTGTTTTATCCACTATTCAGGTAATAGGTCTGAAGCTCAATACCATCCAGCTATTTGCTATTTAATCATATATTACAATTAAAAATTCAGTATAAGTTGGACTTCTTTGGTCCGTCACCTTGGGACCTGACCCGTCCCAAATGAGGGAATTTGCCACACCAGGATAGGTCCCCTACTACTGGCCACCTCGCCCACCTTCCCTCTCCTCATCCCCTCCCCCCGGTCTGCCATGCTGCTATGTCCTCAGCAGCCCAGACTGCCGCGGTCCCGACCCTGCTACCAGGGCTCCTACGTTATCAGGGCTGCCATAGCCGCCAAATCCCTGGCCTCACTACCAGGGCTGCTGTGTCCCTGGCTCCAGATCTGCTCCTAGGGCTACTGGGGCTGCCATGGTTGCCGCATCCCCAGCCTTGCAACTGGAGCTGCTACAGCCCCGGCTGTGCTACCAGGTCTCCGGCTCTGGTCCCAGTCCCAGTGGCTCTGAGCCACCAGCACTCTTGTCACTGGGGCTCCCAGCCAGGAATCCCCGGTGTTGCTGGACGAGAGTGTCCCAGTTTTGGGAGGCCAAACCTGTACATTGCTACACTTGTCAAATGAATCAGCCACAAGAAGATGTATTCTGTCTTTAAATTCAGCACACAAGGGATCACTTGAAAGGCTGTGAGAGACACAGTTTTAAATATAACATCCAAAATTCTATGATTTGTTTGACAGGGGTAGAGGCTTGAAAAAATTCAAACGCCTAGTTACTGGTGGACAGGCCACATATCTGACTAATACACTAGCCTCTTCATCTCATATTGTCAAATTCAGCCTTCAGGGACATTATCTCAAGACATTATCAGTTTTTAGATATCTAAAAGGGTGTCATAAGGAGGAGGGAGAAAACTTGTTCATCTTGGCCTCTGAGGATAGAACAAGAAGCAATGGGCTTAAACTGCAGCAAGGGAGGTTTAGGTTGGACATTAGGAAAAGTTCCTAACTGTCAGGGTAGTCAGACACTGGAATAAATTGCCCAGGGAGGTTGTGGAATCCCCATCTGTGGAGATATTTAAGAGTAGGTTAGATAAATGTCTATCAAGGATGGTCTAGACAGTATTTGGTCCTGCCATGAGGGCAGGGGACTGGACTCGATGACCTCTTGAGGTCCCTTCCAGTCCTAGTATTCTATGATTCTATGATTGATTCTATGATTTGTCCAATTGGCAAAAACAAACAGGACAAATACCCAGTTGTAACAAAAAAGTCAGGATGGCCAGGACAGAGCTTGAAAAGGGGACTGTCCTGGCCAAATTGGGACACATGGTCAACTTAGAAGTGGACAATAACGTATCCAACAGAAAATACTGGGAGAAGCGCAGGCAAGTAGAATGTCATTGTCCATATTGGTGTTTGTCCAGAACATCAGAGTTAGTACTGTTGCATGATGGAATATACCAACCCCACACCAAGCCAACAAAGGCTAAGGAGTTGCTCTGGGCCCACTCAGCTCCTGAACTCACTGTCGTTAAGAAAGTGGTTGTTAAAAGGGGAAGAGCAGCTCAGGTGCTGGCTGACCAGGGAGAATAGCCATGCTTTGCTCCCTGACAGAAAGGGCCAGCCCAGGATCTCTGCAGATTGCCAGAGCCTCTCCAGAGGAAGGAAAGCCTGGCCCAGGAGTTTTGTCTTGGGGCTGTTTTTCTTTACTTGTTTATAAAAGGACAATTGGCCAGGCTGGAAGAGCCCTGATGGGCCTTCTGAGACTGTTGCAGGGGACCCTTGGCCAGGAGAAGTATGAGGAATGGCTTAAACTCTATAGATTTCTTACACCAACTCAAGCCTGCCTTGTGGCTTGTCTGGGACCCTGACAAATGCATGGTCACATGTGATGGAGAATGTGGCCATAATCTCCCCAGCAATGAAGGCAGAGGCCTGAGTCCCCCAGATCTGCAGGAAAACCAAGATGGAGAATCAGGAGCTTGCCTTGCCAGGGACAACCTGGAGCTGAATAAGTACAGAAGTGGATGGCTCAGAACCAATAGCAGAAGCAAGTGGCTCAGCAGCAAAAGATCATCCCTCACAGTTCATGTATTGCAGATGCCTGAAGTGTAGATTCAAAACTCTCATTTGGACCACATGTGTGTTTTCTGCACCAGTAACTGCTTTGTGAAAGATGTCAAAGCTCAAACACTGTACAGCACAACTTGATAAAACCTGGCTACTCGTACTCATCTGGGGCCAGATCCTCAGCTGTTATACATGAACACAGTTCAACTGACATCAAGTAAGTTACAATTCATTTACACAAGAAGAGGACCAGGCGCCTGGTCTTTCAGATTCAGAGTTGGCAACATCTTTTTTTGCAACACAACACAGTCATCTTTGCCACAAGGTTCTCACAATTAAATACTGCAGAATCCACTTAATTGGTACACTTCATTGTGAAAAGAAATGTGTCCATAAAGTAATCATTGTAGATAAGAGTAAGCTCATAGAAATATATTGTGCTGGCAGACCGTCACAATACTGAGTGTATAAATATCATTTAGACTACAATAAGAGAAGAGTGCCTCAGTCTGCAGTCAGAATAGATCTGAAAGCAGCATGAAGCAAGCGAAGAGTCACCAGTGTGAAAGTTATGCAAGCAAAGATCAATTCACACTTCTGAACTATTGAGAATAGGTTCTCAAACAGTACTAGTCCAGTCATTTAAATAGACTTTTCACAACTGGCCATTCTCTTAGTCCACTGTTTAGTGTAAGGGTATGTCTAGACTACATCCCTCTAGCGCCAGAGGGATGTAAATTAGACATACCGAAATTGCTAATGAAGCCATGATTTAAATCTCCCGCGCTTCATTAGCATAAAAATAGACTGCCACTTTTTGTCGCCAAGGAGTTTTGGTGACAAAAGGCGGCAGTTTAGCCGCGGCTCTATCGCTCACTAAAGCCTTTGACGACAGATCCTGTATACCTTATTTTATGAGGCATAAGGGATCTGTCACCAAAGGCTTTAGTGAGCAATAGAACCGCGGCTAGATTGCCACTTTTCATCGCCAAAGCTCTGTAGCGACAAAAAGCGGCGGCCATTTTTATGCTAATGAAGTGCGGGAGATTTAAATCCCCGCTTCATTAGCAATTTCGGTATGTCTAATTTACATCCCTCTGGCGACAGAGGGATGTAGTCTAGATATACCCTAAGGGAAATACACCATATTCAGTTTCTCTCGGAATCATCAGGCAGCATGCTGTTAAGTGCATTCCCACTTCCTTACTCAAAGACCAACAGACTTTAATAGTGTCCACATTCCTGGGAGCAGAATGGAAGACTGCAGGGTTTTAAACCTCTAGCTCCGTCCTCCAGTCCACACAGAAAAATCTCTCACCCTGGTTTGAAGGTGCTTTAAATCCAGATCAATATACAAGGTTTGAGTCAAACATTTGCCTCCCTTTGGGTTGGCAAAACAACTACTTTACAGTGAGGATGCAGGGTAAAAAAGCCCAGGAATTATTAGTCCTCCCATGCCTTCCCACAGTTCCAACTGGGCTGATTTTTCCTGTCCTCTGCCTCCCCACTTCTGCACAAAAGTCACCTGCATTGGGTTGCTGTTTAAACTCCACAGTGGTCACTCATTTCTTCTGCCCTTGCATAGCATTTGAACAGAGATGCCAGCTGAGAAATTCTTCTCCCAGTGTGCTGCCAGCTGGTAAGAAACTAACATCAAGCTTCTGGTGAACCTCTGGTATGAGGTCAGGTAGTCCCATAATTTAGGGGAAATTAGCAGTTCTAAGGGGAAATTTCTAAACATCTATCAGCAGAAGGATTCAATGGACAGGATGTCAGTGCCAAAGGAAAATCACACTTCGGGAGACCATGTGCAGGAAGGTCAAGGATCACAATGCCCCACCTGCCATATCACCAAAATCATGCCCATTCTACAAAGAGTTTGATTGGATCCTTGGCCCCATCCCAAGCACAGACTCACTTTCCTATGGAATGGGCTCCTGAAGGAGGAAAAGGGCATAGAGGAAGTAAGGCAGCCTCAACAGAGACTAGTGGCAAATGGAGTAGCCCACAGGGCACACTCAGGAGCTTCTTGTGCCAAATTCCCCAGAACTCTACAAGGAAGAGGTAATATGAAGGACCTAGGATGGTCTGGAATTAATGGGTGTAGGAGGATATGCATTTTTCAAACCGGGGGACTGATTCAATAAGATGTTGCAGGGGAATGAAAAGGTTATTGGGGAGAGTCATGATATTGCCCCTCCATACTTCTCTGTAGCCATTAAAACTGGGGGGCTGGAGAGCAGTGTCTGCTGGCTGGGCACCCAAATCTGAAGGTAGTCACATCACCAACAGCAGTGTAGAAGTAAGACAAGCAATACTGCAACCACTCTACAATAAGCTTGCAACCCCTCCCACAACTCCTTTTTGGCTCAGGATTCCTATAATGACAACACAGTGAATTTTTCAAATTTAAATACCTGAAATAATTAAATTTATTATTTTAAAAATCCTATGACTGTAAAATTGGCCAAAATGAATTGCAAATTTAACAGGGCCCTACTCACAGGGATGGCAACAGGAAACAGCACAGTAGTTTATCTGTATCATCAATTTCTGTATATCTATCACGACCCAAAATCATCATTCCTACAAATGCACTTCCATGAGCTATCACAATGATCTATGATGCACCACTGGTCTGTGGAGTAGTTGAAAATGGTTGGCAGAGATCACACTATGCAAAAACACTTCAGAAGGAATAAGGTATTGTTGAGCTTCTTCATAGGGCTGGAATCAAAGGTAGCAGGGTTAAAGTTGTGGGAACTGTCACTTTAGAAAGCCAGGCAATGCAGAATTAAAGTTGGTGTGTTTTTTTTTTCTTACAAAACGAATGGTCTTGTAAATGGAACCTTAATGTCATATTTTCTGGTCACAGAATAGCTGAGCTTTGTGACATCATTCTAGAAGAACGCAAGGTGCACAGGGCATTGTGGAATTTCTGGAAAGTTATTCCACATAAACCATGTTTTTGCATGTTAACTTCACCATTCTTAGAAAAAATGAGGGTAATGACTGAGAAACATCTTTGGGCAGGGACTTTAAGCAGACATTCTGTTGCAATTTAAACTACTGATTCCCCATAATCCATCTTGATTGAATGTTCTCTGTTGAGCAGCCCTGTAAGATGGTATGTGATTTGTTTGGAGATCTCTGTGTACATATTAACATACGCAAAGGAGCATTTGTTAGGCAGAGACCACAAATACAGCAAGATCTCTCTATTCTTGGCTATATTCTCCAGGAAACTCACACTCATGTTTATTTAAAATTCCATGCAATCTGACTAATTCATTCATTCCAATAGTCTCTCAATATTGGATGGAAAAGTAATGCATTCTCTTCAGTATAAAAAGGAATCCTAAATAACTGATGGTAATGTACTTCACAAAAATTTGAATGGAAGACTACAGAAGGGCTGGTGATCTCAAATCATTTTCTGTCCTAACGACCAATGCTAAATTTTGCAGGTTTTTTAAAATGTGTCATGATAAAGAACTTTAATTCAGTTAGAGCAGATGGATTATAACATGAGACATTGGTGTCACTCAAGGTCACCTTTGCCTCTGAGATGTGACTTCTTTCGAGGGATTGATAGAAAAGTAATTGTAGAAATGAATATATAGACAAGCTACAAGAAACAGCTGTTTCTTTCACACCTGTGTACTTATTAAGCAAATTAATTATTCCAAATAAATGAAAGCTTATTATGTACTGAGCCTATGATCCTATTAATACTTACAGCAACTGCCTCCAGGATTTGTTTAACAGCGTCGGCAGCATCTCGCTCACTGTAATATCCTTTTTCCACAATCCTACAAAGAAACCAGGAGATACTGCTCAGACTCATGGATTAAGATGAACATGCACTGTAGGTAAATGCTACATAAAAATTAATAAAAAAGTATTCAAATTCAGAACAGGTCTGGTAGGCTGCGATGCTCCCTGCAGAATCAAAATTACGGATTTCTGATTATTAAAGCTGGCTGTACTTTACCTGTGGTTCCTAGTTAACATAAACAAGAGAATTTTAAAATACCAATTTATTGTTTTAGAAGTAAAATCTTAATTACTAATAAAGTCTGTAAAGGAAAGGTATTATAACTTTATAGGATTATGAATTTCAGAAAATCCGAGTTTGCCAAATCAGCTATGTAACATTTTGGGGGTGCTTTCCTCTGTATATATTTAGTCGACTCTAAGTTATCCTTTTTTAAAATGATATGACATTCATTTACAATGTCCCACTAAGAGCTGTTCTGTACAGTCTGGGGGTTTGGTGTTAGAATCTGCAGGCTGTAAATTATCCCTGTAGCTATCTGATTTGTCCTCTTTTGTTTTCTGAATACAAAACTACTGCTCTGTGGTGCACACAGAAACCTCATTGCAATACAAGACTTCATTGTTCTTTAATTCATAAAGCCCAATATGGTATATGTGCATATGACTCATAATAATTAATAGTCTGATTTTTAACACAAAAGTGTTAAGGACCTGTAGCTTCTAGTCAATTCAATTCATTTATGACCAACATTTATCTCTTACAGCGTTATACCAGAGACACATCTGATCCATGAGTTTGTTTGTTTTTTTAATTTTTAAAAGCTCAACCTGACCCGTAAAGGTTTTTGTCTTAGGTATGTTACAGTGATGCATGGCTATGTACTTTCTGTAAAATCAACTACTGCAAGCTCAGTGACTGATTTTAGTGAAAAGGCAGAACAAGTTCTCATGTACCTGGAGCAAGGTTGAGAATTGGATTTATTGAGGAGAACACTTTGGCATGTGTCTTCTACAGTATTTATTTCAGCAGCACTGTTATGATGAGTGTGGCAGTCAGAATGAGATCACCCGCGGCAGGCCAGGGACTCTCGGCCCCGGAGGAGGGCTCGGGTGGTACAGGCCGTGGTCTCTCGGCCACTGGAGGAGGGCCGGGGCTGAGCCAGCCATGGCAGCTAGGGCTCTCTCCTGGCCACTGGGGAGGGGAAGGAAGGACTGTCCAGGCCAGGGTGGGAATGCGTGGGGCTGGGAATGCGTGGGGCTTGTTCCTGTGGACGCAGAGTGACGTGATGATGTCACTCTGTTGTCCCACAGGAAAAGCTTTTTTATAAAGAGAGAAAGAAAACAATGATGATGATTCAGTTTACTGGAGGGAAAAATCCAAATGAGGGCTATTTGTCAATGTATTGTTTCTTAGCACTGGCTAATAATCAACACTCATTGTATTCATTATTCTTCAAAGAGAGACACAATATAGTCTCTAATGTGACATTTGCTCATCAATGCAACAATAAAAACAGCAACTTATAATACTTGCTGTTTCACTAGAGAATTAGAGAAAGACACAGTTGTTACTCTTGGGGGAATTATTGCAAGAAATTCAATGTAAGAACAGTTTTCCTGCAGTAATATAATACAGACCTGAATTATTTTTAGGTGCAAATTTTAGAACAATTTTTAAGAGCTGTAACCTTAAACATCATTTACTTTCTGTGCTATTGCTTTCACTGTCTGGATACATAAGAGCCAATATTTTCTGTGTTGCCATTTCCATGCACTTGTCTAAGTTGCCTCCAATAGACCACACTGTTCTTTTCAGAATATATATCCCACAGCAGCAGCTGTTCACTTCTAAAGGCCAGTTCTGCACCACCTGCAAAATGCTTTATGGCTGCTACTGAATCCCTGATACTTTTAAATCAATATTAACATAATGATGGTATTGGTGTAATAACATTAAAGGTAGGATACAAAATAACAAAAATATAGAAATCCAAAGTTAAGGCTGTCATTTACATTATCCATAGCTAAGTGTGTTGCAATTTACAAAATACACAATATATTACATACCTCAGTGATTAGAAACTCCTATAAGTCCCAGATATTGGGACCATTATGTACATAAGCATTTGCAGGATCAGAGCTCTAGTTTATTTCAAGAAATAATGATGTTTTAGCTCTCAGGTTGAGTCTACTGCATCAGTGACACTGAAGAATATCAATAGACAACACACACACACACACACACAAATCCTCTTTCCTTTTAAAAATTATTTCACACATATAGTCATAACAACTTTAGACCAAAAGAACATAGCACAGTTTTATATAAAAGTTACATCTTTCATACCAAAATTATTCTAAAGTGCTGCAAAACATCAAGTTAAAAAAACTGGGAGCATATTGAGCAATGTGACTGCCATTATGTACTCAGGAACAAATTCCTCTGAGGAATTAGATAGCAGGATTTGTTTAATGGACAGATAGTCAGAGAAATCAGAGACATCACCTACACCAGTGGTCACCAACCAGTATCTTGGAGCCTCTGACAGGTGATCCTGACAGGTTTGGCCGGGAGGCTGTCAAGTGCCGGCCCTTCATCTGCCCCTCAGCACTGCTTTGCTGCTTGTGCCCTCGGCCTTGGAGCTGCCCCCCATCCCTGGGAGCCTCTTGCTTGCTGTGCAGGGCATGGGAAGAAGAGGAGGGGGTGCTGATGTCAGGGTGCACCTCCCTCCACCCTGTACCCCACCTCCACAGAGCGGGGGGGACAACAGGGATGGAGAGAGTTTGCTTTTGGGAGTGGTGCAGGGCCAGGGTAGGGGTAAGCCTGCCTTAGTCCCACTGCACCACCACCCTGCAGCCACCTGTGGTAAGTGGTGCCCAGCTGGAGCCCGCATTCCGAACCCCTGCCCCAGTCCTGAACCCCTCCTGCACCCCAAACCACTGCCTTAGCCCTGAGTCCCCCTGCATCCGAACTCCCGCCCGGAGCCTGCCCCCGAACCCTCTCCTGTACCTCAACTCCCTGCCCTAGGCCCAGCTCAGAAGCCCTCCCACGCTCCAAATCCTTTAGCCCAAGACCAGAGCCTGCATCCCCCTTCCCCGCACCCCAGCCCTGTGCCCCCAGCCTGATGTAAGGGTGAAAGGATGGGGAAGGAGGGAGAATGGAGTGAGCAGGGGTGGGGCCTTGGAGAAGGGGTGGGAAGGAGGCGGGGCAAGGGTGTTTGGGTTTTCAGTGGATCCTGGATTTACATTTAAATTCAAAAAGTGATCTGGTGCTTGAAAAGGTTGGAGACCCCTGACCTACACTTTTAAAGAAATGACAGAATGGATAGAAGAGACTTGCCTCATGCAAAGGATATCATCTCTACCAGTGTAACCCCTTCTATACCCCATCACTTATACAAGTTGGACCTCCCTGGAACCTAAGTGGTCCTGAAGGAGGGATTGTCAGACCAGGATAGGTCATTTCTACTCCCCTGTCACTGCCCCTCCCCAGCCCAGCTCCACTCCTGGCCTGGCCTCCCGGAGGGCTCCCCACATGCAACCAGCCCCACTGCCCTGCCACACTAGCCCATGGTCCCACTGCCAGGGCTCTCAGCTTCACCGCAGCAAACCACTGCCCCACTGCTGGTGCTCTCGGCTCCGCCAGCCTGCAGTCCTGCTGCCGGGACTCCTGCTGCCCTCTCCCCGCCTCCTTTCCCCCTGCAGCAGACTGCTGCTCAGTGGCCATGGTTCCCAACTCTGCCAACCCTTCCGGGGCAGCACCGGGGCTCCTGGCCCACCTGCCTCACCGCAGCAGACTGCTGCTCTGCCAGAGCCGGCTGGCATTCCAGCCAGACTGCAACCAGCTCAGCTGGTCTCCCAGGGCAGGGATCCCATCCGCTGGCCTTCCTGCAGCCAGCCTGGCTGGGTTCCCAACCCTGCAGGGCTCCTGCCTCCGGGCCCTCCACCGGGTCTCTCTGGTCCAGCAACATCCATGGTCTTGCCAGACCACGGATGTTGCCAGACCAGGGAATCCCAGTTGAGAGAGCTTCAACCTGTAGTATATTTTAGTGTCAGAACGAAGAAAGTCTTGGTGAACATGAGAACAGCCATGCTGGGTCATACCAATGGTCCATCTAGCCCCATATCCTGTCTTCTGACAATGGCCAGTGCCAGAAGCTTCAAGGGGAATGAATAGAACAGACTAATTGAGTGTTCCATCCCTGTCTTCCACTCTCAGCTTCTGGCAAAGAGAGCAATGCAGAGCATGCAGTTGTATCCCCTGCCCATCCTAGCTAATGGCCATTGGTGGACCTGTCTTCCATGAAATTATCTAGTTCTTTTTTGAATCGTGTTATAGTTTGGGCCTTCCCAACGTAGGTTTGGCAATGAACTCCACAGGCTGACTGTGCATTGTGTGAATACATTCTTTTGTTAGTTGTAAACCTGCTGCTTATTCATTTTATTGAGTGACCCCTGGTTCTTGTGTTATGTGAAGGAGTAAACGACACCTTCTTTATTCACTGTCTTCACACCAGTCAAAATTTTACAGATCTCTATCATATTCTCTCTTAGTCATCTCTCTTCAAGAATGAAGAGTCCCAGTGTTTTTAATTTATTTTCACATGGAAGTTATTCCATTCCCCTAATCATTTTTGTTGTGCTTCTCTGTACATTTTCCAATTCCAATATATATCTTTTTTGAGTTGGGGTGACCAGAACTGTATGCATATTCAAGGTATGGGTGGAGGGATGGGGGGACAAAGGCCTCAGGCCCTTTAAATCACTGTCGGAGTGCCGTGGCATGTTCTCTTGGCAGCTTGGGGGGCTGGCTGGGAAGGGTGGGGTAGTGCAGGCCAGGGACAGAGTCAGGGTGGAATGGAGCTAGGGGTGAGGCCAAAGCAGGGGTGGAAGGCGCTCCCACACCACCCCTTGTGCTTTGCCACGTGCCCCTTGAATGTTCCTCTCTGCCCCGACAGTTTGGGCACCACTGTTGGACAAAATAACGTGATCAAAATTGCCTGAAGCACTGATCCATATTTTGACCTAATGGACAGGAAATTTTCAGTCTGAAAATCAAAACAATTTAGAAGCTACTCAATGTGTGGGGTTTTTAATTTTATTTTATTGTTTGCTGCTGCTGTTACATGCATATAACAATTTGAGAGACAATACATCTCCATCTTGCATCCTCCCCCCTCCCAAACTTTCAGATTTGACAAACCTATTCCTCTCTTGGGCTCTGACTTCAGGTGCAAGCCTGGAGAAATGTGTTTTCATGGTGAACAATTAGCTCATATATTTATAAATGCAATAGTGACACAATCTTAACTCCATTTCTGTTATCATTGAAACTCCTGTGATCAGTCTGATCTGATGAACTACTTACTGCAAGGCCATGGGCATGGCCATGTGCTCTCATTTCATGAGGACATTAATTATTTCGTAATGAGCCCTGGCTAGGTTCATCTGGGGAACTAGGGAAACAATCTTGGACACATCTCATAACTAAATGTCCCAGACAATCATATTTTTAACTCTTAGCTATTTTTACTATCGTTTATTATGTATTTTAACATATTGCCCGTATGCTTGTTGCTAGGGAGCTGTTTATGAAGATAAAGTCCTTGTCCAGAAAAGTTTGCCATCTATAGTAAATAGACAAGACACAGATAAAGGATGTGTGGTGGGGTCAGGGTGGGAGGTGCAGCAGAAAAAAAGGCATAAAGTGATTATTTCTGGACACAGCTTGTTAGTCTACAGTATAACGGGAGCTACACGTGCATACTAACAAGCCTGATGGACTGTCTGATCCGTAGCCTTTGGCACTTGAAGTAATGTTCTAGTTCCTCATTAGTCTGGATCTTCAGAATGTAAGAAGTCAAGATTATTTTATTAATGTAATATTTGTAATGGATATGCACACACATTGAAGGCAAAAACAGATTCAGCATCTGTTACAATGGCTATCCAGCAAAGCAAGTGGGAACTGCATAGGTGAGGTGAGACATCCTCCTAAATCAGGGGGAGAGCCAGAAGCAGCCTGTGGGCCAGACGTGGTTCACCAGGGTTAGCCCCTGGCAGGCACTGACATTTTATTTACCTGCTTGTCCACAGGTACAGCTGTTTGAAGCGCCCATTAGCCATGAATCACTGTTCCCACCCAATGGCCCAGAACGCTTCCTGCAGTTCCCATAGTACAAATAAGAGTCACTGTTGGGAGTGGCCTGCATCCACCTTGACTGAATTGGCTTAATTAATACAGGTCCTCCACTTGATAAGGTAACTCCCCTTCTTTCCATGGGCTAGTATATTTATGCCTGCCTCTGTAATTTCCACTCCAAGGCATCTGATTAATTTGGGTCTCTTATGCCCAAGCCACCTCGAATATTTTAAATAAAGAGGAAGGGTAAACATATTTTAAATAAATAAAATAAGACTGTTAATCTTTAAGGTGGCATAGGACTTCTCATTGTTTTTGCAGATAAAGACTAACATGGCTACCCTTCTGATATATTTCCTTTGACACCAAGAGACACAAATGCCATATTGGTACACAGAGCATCCAGAAACATCTGATGTCTGCTTCTTCTTGAGTACTGTACAAATCTAGAGTTCAACACCTCTACTTGTGATGGATTTTGCTCTGTACCACTAGAAAAAACTCCAAAAAGAAACATTTATATCAGCTGTATTCCTGCATTCTCAGGTGCATTTTGAATGATAAATTCATAGAGGAATTGTACAAGTTCTTTCTTGTTGTTTGTCACGATTAGAAATTTTTACTGTAACTTGAGCCCATTGCTCCTTGTTCTGCCGTCCGTCACTACTGAGAACAGCCTCTCTCCATCCTCTTTGGAACCTCCCTTCAGGAAGTTGAAGGCTGCTACCAAATCCCCCTTCACTCTTCTCTTCTGCCGACTAAATAAGCCCAAATCCCTCAGCCTCTCCTCATAGGTCATGTGCTCCAGCCCCCGAATCATTTTTTGCCGTCCGCTGGACCCTCTCCAATACATCCACATCCTTTCTATGGGGAGGGCACAAAACTGGACACAATTCTCCAGATGTGGCCTCACCAGAGCCGAATAAAGGGGAATAATCACTTCTCTAGATCTGCTGGCAATGCTCCTCCTAATGATATGGTCTCCCACAATATTCTTGCTAGCAAGTTAAGGAAGTATGGATTGGATAAATGGACTGTAAGATGGACAGAAGCTGGCTAGACTGTTGGGCCCAACGGGTAGTGATTCTTGAATCCAACCTTAGATCCTGTCTAGCACTACCTTCCTGAAGTTTTCACAGAACTGAGGTTGTCATATCTGTAGAGTCAAAGACTTCAATTACACAATTAGATTTGTAAGTCCTTTTAGGACCTGCCCTCAAGTACTCAGCAGTAAATTAATCAAATGTGTGGAATTTGTCTTCAGCCACCCTTTGTATGACAGCCATAGTATCTCTGATGTACATTCTGGTTTCTTTGCTGCATGCTTTTAGCTCATAGATTCTTTCAGGCTGAGCTTATAGTTAATGCCCTAATTCAGTGTTGTCTATTTATCTCGTTGTTCCATCAGCATGAAAGAAGGACATGGGCACAGGTCATATTGGATGACTGAGAACATTTGCCAATGAAACATCATCTCTTACTCCTGGGAGACTTCTGCACCACTGTGAACATGCAGAATTCATGGGTCTCAGATTTTTTTCCCTACAGAATTCTGCTGGGGAAGAGCTACAGTTACACCTTTCACATACTAGGGGCTGAAGAGAGGACAGCTGGCAAGGCAGCAAGGCTGTATTTCTCACAGCAAGTGAGGCACATGAGGCTGCTGGGGGGAGGGATCATAGACTGTCTCCCTCACTAGCCCCTTTGACCCCCAGACTGGGGCATGTGCTCAGGAACTAGTGAGGTGACAGCACTGAGCTAGTGGATGAATGGGAGGGGACAGCAGGAAGACATGAGGATAAGGGATGGGGAACTGCATGAAACACTGGGACAGAAGATGTGCTTGACAGAATGGGCAAGGTTGGGGTCAGCCAGAGTCTGCATGTGAGAGGCTCTCCAGCTTCTTAACAGCCCCTTTTCATTCTCCCACTAAATAAAAACCCCAACTCCTGTTCCATACTTCTCCCATCCACACCCAACCACCTTTCAGGTTCACTCCCAGGCTCCTTCCCTCTCTCTCAACTCCTCCATTACCCCTTCTTCCCCCAAGTCTTTGCACTGCTTCTGAAAGGTATCAAACACATTTCTGTGTTGTAGTTTAAATTAATTTTGACTCAAAATTCTGTATTAATAGGCCTACCAAGGAATCTATTTGTCAAAAAAAAGCCCATTTCCAGAATCTTTTTTGACTGTATTGTTACCTGCTGACAGGTAAATAAATTGCCAAAATAACAAACTGGCATCATTATATTTGATGAAGAAAATATGCAGAATTTTACAATATTGTGCACAGAAGTTTTAATTTTTTGTCACAGAATTCCCCCAGGAATAATCTCTACATCTTGCTAAGGACAGGAATCTAGGGAAAACAATTTCTGGATTGATCGCTGCTGGCATTGTGTCCCCCTTGCCTGACATATTTGGCCATCTTTTTCATGTCAATAAATATTTTGATCCTGGGTTTCTTGACTGGGTTGAAAAAGCTATGTGCCTCATCTAAATCAAGGGCATCTCTCCCAAATTTCCCTCTTTGTTCTTCGTCAACTTTGGCTATTTTCAGGAGAGATTTCTTTGTACATCTGATGGGTTATGCAGTCCGGTAGATATGCTGATCAGCAGCTTTGGATACGATTCAGGGTAAAATGGGTGTGTCACCTTGCTGATGATGAAATGGTTGGTAAAAGCTGTAACATACTTTTCATCTCTTTTCAGTTCAGAGGTAAGGATTATTTGTGGACTTTGTCTTTAATACTTATTAGTGTATTTCTTTCTCTCATTGCTTTTGCACATTCATAATAAGAAGCTATGTATTATTATCACTAACTAATACAGACTTGTACCTAAATTTTACTTTATTAAAAAGCTGATTTCTAGAATATTTCCAAGGCTAGTACTGCATGCGTAGGCAATTACAAATTAAACCTTCTACCAGGAAGACTACTATATGTACAAAAAGTATACATAGAGAAGCATTATACTACACTACAATAAACACCGCATAAAGGTGTTGAAATTAACGTAAATAGTAAAAACTATAGTCAGAGTCATGTTAAAGTGTTTCTGGAACTATACAAAACATGACATGCATTCTGGGTATGGTTGTTTTACGTCACCTACAGGCTTCCAGCACTGCTTGACAGCTCTGCATCATAACTCATCTAAATGTACATAAAATAAGCTTTCAAATGATATACACTGTGGGTGTGTGTAGGGGGAGCATATTAAACTCCAAAACCATGGCCCTTTATGGAGAATTGCCGCACATCTATAAGTACCATATGACTTCTCCAGTGTGAGAATGCCAAATTTGGTGCTTTTGTCAGTTGAGAACACTGACCTGTCTTCTCACTGAATCTCAGGAGAATGAAAAATCATTCTACAGTTGCAAATTGAGAGAGAGAACATTTTAAACAAGGCTTAAAAACTAAATGACTTGAATGCAATAGGCACAAAGAAGATTCTTATAAGGCACAGAGTGCAAGTAAAAATTAGCACAGCCCACTTATTTCCTTTTTAGATTTATAAAATGTCTTCTTGTATGTCACATTTGCCTCTTTCCCAGAGAGGAAAGAATAAAAGATGTTCTCTAAACCCCGCTCATTCATCTAACCACCCCCTCAAGCAAATGTGTGGGAACTGAGCACCACACTCTCTCAGAATCTACAGCTTAAAAGATCATTGGCAAAGTGAATTCCAGAGTCAAGAGATCTTCACTGAGAACCCCTGGCTACCAGTTACCTGTCATTCAAATCTAGAGAATATTAGCTCAAATCCCTATTATCTCAACCACTAACAAGATTCCTGGAGAGAGGGGTCTCATGTAATCAGGACCCGTGTTGCAGAGTTTTATCATAAATCAAAAACAATATTTTGATTTGTGCTCAGACAGGAAATGGGAAACTAGTACCATTTCTGTAGAGCTGGCGTGATCTATTCCCAGAAGTCAGTACTGGCAGCAAATAGCTGCATTCTGCACCAGCTGTAGCATCCAAGAGATCTTCATGCCTAATTCTGTGCAAGCATATTGCAGTAATACTTGCCATCTCCCACCTCATTTTCCAAAAATAGTTTCTTCACTGTAGGTATTGGAAAGTTAACCATTTTAAGCCTTTACTCTCTTTTATGACCTGGTTCACTGTATCCCTGGCTATGTAGAAGCGTGGTTCTACTCTAAAAAGTGACTATGAAAAAATCTTTTGCTATAATATTTTCTCTGTGTGGATACTCAAAGACATCTCTGCTATATCTGATGATTAGAACAATTTCTCACTGCTTTTTACTCCGTTAAACACAGGGAGAGACCTAAAAGAGTTCCCTTTGGTTAGACACCCCCATGCAGGTGTGTTTGGAGCTCACTTAACTAGGCTCAGTGTTCTTTAAGTCTCCTGAATCTGAACAATACAGACATTGCTCCTGGCTTGGGGTCTCTGGTATATGGTTGGGGTGCAGATCCTTTGTCTAGTGCCCCTTCCTGAGAGCTGAGACACCACAGTCCAAATGCCAGCCAACCTGTTTTCTAAAGTTGTTTCCACTTGAGTTGGCAACCATGAAGGTTTAATGACCAACTAGTGTCTCTTACAGGCATGTGCTACAGCCTCCTTAGTAAATGGGGGGGCTGCACATCCACCTACTGACATTTCATAATACAATTCCATATATCAACTTCATAAACTCAATCAAACTTCAGTAGTTGTATATACACACTTTCCCCAAACGGTCACACTCCTATTAACCCTGCAGTATATATAGCTAAGAGAGTATGAGCTACATTCTATTAATTCTGAACTGGATACTGTGTCTGATAGTTACGCTTGTTCAAAGCCACAGAGGGCAATGGGTTGACAGAGATGTAGTTAGGGGACTAATATGACTGGCAGAACTTTTATTACTGGTGATGAAGCATGAGGAAAGAACCACTAACCTTGACTTTCAGAGCCCAGGTGGAGCTCTTTGGGCTGGCAAGGTAGACTTATAAATGAAGCTCACTGGATATGGACATCAGTGAGATGCAAGAGACATGGAGGAACCCAAAAGCACCATTTTTTTTTACAGTTACTTTTAAGTATAGAACAGAAGTTTAAATTACTGACATATCTTCCACTATAACTTCAGTGAATTGAAGTTTCTGCATCTGGGAAATAATGACCATGTTATGTCAACAAATGGAAGTGATCGTTTTTTAAAATGGTCTTAATTACCGAAGTAATAAATAATAGGCTTTTTGGTTCAGTTACAATAGAAAAGTCAATGCAAATCCCCCACAAATGTGTACATACCGAGTGCCAAATTGTCAGTTCCGCTAAAGTATATTTGCCGTGTTCTAGTGGTACAAAAAGGGACTTCAAGCTTCCTTAAACAGGCCAATAATTTCCCCAGTGTGGCACAATCCTTGGCTGGCATAAAGTCAGCTCTGTCGTGGACATCTGCCTTACTGTGCAGAGGAGCTGTGTCCTAGTAGGCTCAGATAGTTTTAATTAGAGGATAATTTGAAGATCTGAAAGACAAGTGATCTTCTCTCATATACCACTTTTCTGCAACAGGATCAAGGTTACTGACTGAATTGGAATGTAATGTAACTGAACAGAATATTTCAACAGTGATACACAAAGTACTTTTTTTGGCACAATGAGCTCCCAAGACATTGTATTTAACCTTTTGGTCATTGCTTTACTTTCTGACTATTATTGATGCCCACCAAACAATCTCATTTCTTATTTTTATGTAGCCACTCATCCTGGAGTTTTAGCGTGAGGACATTTTCCTCTCCTCCTAATAAATCTTCTGAGAAATCAAGATACCATGAAGGAAACCAAGACAAACTTCTCAGTCACTGAGTCTGTGTGAACCTGTTGAGTTATTGTGTAAAAATGTGGCGTTTCTGCCCGACAAAAGTCTGGGATTTCACAAAATTAATTTGAGCTTTATGAAACCCAAACATCATGAAGCTGGTGGACGGTTTGGGATGTGTGTACATGTGTAAATATAAAAAAACACTTCCTCCTCTTCTTTCTTGTAAGAATGAGAAGGATGAAGATGTATGTGCTTCTTCTTATCCTTTTCCCATCACACCCAACTACACTTCTATTTTCCAGTCAGTGGCTCCTTACATAGACTTTCTACAGCAGCTAGCTGATCCTATCATCCCTGTCTTTGTGGCAAAAGATTACACTTCCTGCCTTTCCTCAATTCATAGGGCTGGATTTGTATCAACAGTCAGACTGCCCACCCTGCAACTGCGAGTCTGGGGAAATAATATACCTAGTCCTACTGCACTGCCCCTTCAGATGCTAAGAGGCAGAAAACCTCTCATCTAACTGTAAGCAATGACGTCATCGATAGCAGAAACAACTAATTGTAGAAGCTGATGGAATGGGGGGAAAACCTGTGGAAAGGTTTTTTAAAGGGCCTGGGGTGAAGAAGCACTTTTCTCCAGCTGGCAGCTCCTCTGAAGAAGTGAATGTGCCATCCTGAGGAGAGAGGTATGCAGATCACCAAACATTTCTTTCACCCTTCATACCTCCACAAAAATGGCACTTCTTTATTTTGAAGCAGAGTCCTCAGATGTACCTCCTAGATGATCAGGAATGACAATCCAGATCTCCATACTGTTCCTCTACTATCCCTTAAAACAGGACTACTCAACTGGGCCACATGCAGCCCGCAGCGCCTTGAGCCGCTTCCTGGGCTGCCTGCCTGCCTCATCTCTGGGGCTCCAGCGGCAGCGCCTCCCTGTGAGCCGAGCCGCACAGTGCCACATTGAGACAGGCTGTGTGTACAGGAGCTGTCAGCCGGTGGGGGATGGCGGCGGCAAGAAGCAGCAGCAGAGCACACCTGCTGTGTCTGCCACAACAGCAGTGCCTCCCTGCGAGCAGAGCCGCATGGCGCAGCACTGAGACAGGTTGTGTCGGCGTGTGCACAGGAGCTGCAGGCCAGTGGACGGGGGCGGCAAAAGGCGGTAGCAGAGCACACCTGCCGTGTCTGCCACAGCAGCAGTGGCTCCCCAAGCCAAGCCACATCGGCAGCATGAGGCAGCAAGGGAGCCAGGCAGCAAGACACGTGGCAAGGCAGTAGCAGAGCTAGGCAGCAGTGGAGCCAGGCAGTGAGGCTGGGGTGAGAAAGGTCTGCACTGGGGTTTGGGTAGAGTTACCATGCGTCTGGTTTTTCCTGGACATGTCCTTGTTTTCACATGTTAAATTGCCATCTGGACAGGTTTTTTAAAAGGCAAATATGTCCGGGATTTTTTGGTTAAATTTGGGGGTTCCAGTCTTAGCTCTTTGGGAACTGGTGTTTGGTGGGGCAGGCAGGGGAAAGGAAGGGATTCTGGGAAGCAGGATTCCTGAGTTCCTTTTCTAGCCATACCACTTCTCCCCTCAGTGCCTTTAACTTCACATTGATTGTACATCTATTTCAGTAAATATTGTATTGGCAGTTTTTGTTTGATTTGTTAAAATTGTGAAGCTAAAACAAAAAAGTAGTCAATATAATGGTCTTCTATTGATATGTGTTTTAGTAATTAAATTGCTGAACTGTCATTGCTCATTAAAAGTGCCGTCAAATGGGTGGAAATTAGGTAAATACTGCGTTTTATTAATATCAGCAGAACTGACTTAAATGGGGCCTGTGTGTTGTGTAGTCTTGACTTAATCTTTGTATTCATGCCTGTCAGAATGAAAAAAGCTATTTGCATATATAGGCAACCACATTTACAGTAAGTTGCGGCCCTTGGCATGTGCTGTGGGTATCATTGTGGCCCTGGGGTTTCCAAAGTTGAGTAGTCCTGCCTTAAAACATAGTCAAGGGACCAGCTAACTAGGAACAAACCTGTCTCTCCTTTTTTGGACCTGCATAGCTAGTAGGGATTATTCCAGTTATAGAGCTGACAGGCCATCGTTACTCTTGGAGCTTCTCTGGCTCCAGCACAGGGGAGAGAACTATCCCAGTACCCAGAGCTGAAACACACAAAAACACTCTCCAATATCTACCCATACTCCTGCAATCATTTCTTTTTTTTGGCAATGTTGGGTGCAGGAGCCCTATGCAGCAAATATGGATGCAGCTTTAATCATAATCTTCTTAGTGAATCCAGGTGACCATAGAATTGTGAGATCTTATCTGACTCTTCTCCGTTCACTACTTCTCCTATTTTTATCTTTATTTCACTACAGGAACCTTAGCACTTTTCTATGCTATCCACTCTTTCAGTCCCTTGAGCTACTATAAAGCATGAATTTATGCATAACATTTGCTTCATGCGTCCTTCATCTCAGGATGATTAGTGCAAATTAAATTTTAAGTTAATTAGCCCAGCCACTTAGCACACAATTTGGATCTTGTCTTTTTTTTTTTTTAAAGGTAATCTTCACATCCTGTCTCTAAACTAGTATTTAATATTGCTGCTTGTCCCTTCCCACTCTGCAGCTGGCTGTATTTTAGTAGTAGATGAAGTGATAAGCATATAATTTATCTTGCAAAAGGCTTTATACATACACATGAATATAAAAATAACTGCTAACATGTTCAGTACTTTTGCACTGCAAATTCAGCTAAAATATTTTTAATCCCAAGTTTTACTCTGTTTAATATTCCTTGCTCTTTTGCTTTCTTTTTCTCATCCTCCCCCTAACAACATTTTTCCCTTTACATATCACTGATGCGGAACACATCTCAGTATAAAAAAAAATTAAAAATTTTTCTATCAGCAGTGTGCATTTAGCTAACCCTTTTGTTCCACGTATTGCTGATGGGCTGGATCCTGTGGTCCTGGTGTAAACTCTGTATTAACTTCAGAGGGATATTTGCATGCATAAGGACTATAAAATCTGGCCCAGTGTTGGCACAGCCTTCACCTTTCTAAATTTCTCGTTCCATTATAAAAAGGTTTTCATGCATCTAAAAACATTTTGGCTATTATTGAATCCTTCTGTAGCTGTACTTTTAAAATGTACTAATCTGAAACAGTAAATTAAAATGGTTTGAAAAGTCTGCAGAAATCATTAAAAGAAAATTAGATCCCCATAACCTACAGCAAAATGGTTGCCGAAGGGTAGCTGTATTGAAATGCAGTTCCAATTTCTTGTTGTCTTGATATGTTTATTTAGTTACAAAGCAAAGCGCCTTTGTAAGTAAACCGAGTTAATGCATAGATTCATTACATAACAACATGGATTGAAATGTAATGAATATAATTACCCTTGAGTCTCATTCAGTTGAAGATTGCCCTGATTTTAAGAGCATTTTAATATATTAACGGAGAATACGGTGGTGCTGAAACAATTTCTAGTGGGGGAGTGCGCGCTCACGCACACACGCACACACACAGAGAGAGAGACGGTGTCTAAATATGACAAAGGTGCACAGACTCATTTGGTTTTAGATTTACATAAGAGGTAATAGCTCAATATTAGTTCAGCGGAGAGCAGGGTTATGAAGTGACTAGGGGTGAGTTTGCAGCAGCTTTTCTGGTCCAGGCTGGAGGGTGATAAGGCAACCAGGACAGGAAGTTCATTGGCTGTAATAGAGGCAGTTCTTCTTCAGGGTGACTGAGGTGGGGTTTTCAGAGTTGCCTATGTGCAGTGGGATGCATCTTATTTACAATGACATATGTATAGCATAGATAAGAACATGTATACAGGGTAAATAAACCAATTGCCCCACACCTGATTCTGCCATGTCAATATCCCTGCAGCAACACAAATGAATGTACTAAAAAGCTAGCTAGAAAAGTATGGTGGGACACACACCTCGCTCGGTGCAGAACCATACAAAATGTAAGTTTAGCCATGTCACTGCTCTGAGATTCAGCCATCTCTCCTGCTCCTTCCATTACTGTAGACATCCCTAATACCTATCAGAGTGCAGTCAGATGTGTTCTCTTTCCTGTTCTAGTTGTTAGAGGTGTCACCCATTGCTGCCCCGAGTTGAGGTCAGAATTCATAAATATATGGCATCTACTGGAGGAACTGGTGTTCCCCTATTTGATTGTAAAACATATCAACTTTTCTCTAAGTATAGCTATGTCCTATTATACTGGTTTGGCACCGTAACTATTTACAATGATTATTTCCTTTCAGTTTCCTTTCATTATCCAATCATAACAAAGTTGGCTGCTTAACAGCATTTTCCACAAAATGGGTCACTATATTAGATCTACTTTTTTTTTTTTTTTTAAGTACAGGAGATGGAGGATGGCCTTGTGGTCAAGGCACAGGACCTAGGGGATCTCTGTTCGGTTACCAGTTCTGTCACACACTGCTTGTGTGGTCCTGGGCAATTCCACCTGTACAATGTACTCCCCACCTGTACAATGACACTACTTCTCCCTGCCTTCAAGGGTTATAGTGAAGATAAATTCAATCATGATTGTGAAGCAATCAATCAGACAAGGCCTGATCCCATTCCCATTGAAGTAATTGAGTACGTCTCTCTACTGATTTCCATGGGAGCTGGAGCTGGGCTATACTGCAACAATGTGACCATGTGCTAGGTAGACAGCAGAGAGCACGGTAATTGCATGTGATGTTCAGATCACCAGGAGTCTTTACACTATTACCTAAAACTGAAGTGCTTCATAGACCTTGTAACACACTTTGAATGTGCTTCCTCTCCCCATAGAGCTACTAGTACTATAGCACTATAGGTCCTACTAGTACCTCTGTCCTGACTATAATTGCCCATGCTAATTACTCGTGTGAACTCGTAGGGACAAACAACCAGGATGAGGCACAAGGACCTGTGAGTGAAGTGCTAAACAACCTCCTTCAACTTGGCTAAGAAACAGTGCAACTTTAATATTGCATCACTTGACATTTTGGAAGTGGCAAGCAGCCAGCGAAACACTCACTCATCTCTCAGCGGAGCATAGAGGTACATTCTTTATGCCAACCACTATTTCAGTGGCGCCAGCAGTGTTGCTTAGATGAGGTGCTTCTTCATTCACCACAATGTATGTTTTGGTGCCTAATGTTTCAGCTATTTCTAAGTGCATCAGGAAGGAATGGCATGTTTGTTGCACTGTAAACAATTGTTTTCTACACAGTCATTTACAGGGAGTTATTTCAATTTGGACTCTTTGTTACTCTGACAAAAATAGTTCAAACAATAAGATATACTTTAACCCAATGACAGGGATAATGATGTATTGACCATGTACAATTAATGTGCTAAAACATCATTACAAAATGCTTGAGAGCAACTACTCACCACCAGCTTCACACCCAACAACAGAAACACTAATCCAGGAACCTATCCCTGCAATAAACCCCATTGCCACCTCTGTCCACACATCTACCCCACAGACACCATCATAGGACCTAACCACATCAGTTATACCATCAAAGGCTCATTCACCTGCATAGCTACTAAAGTAGTATATGCCATCACGTGACAGCAATGCCCCTCTGCCATGTACATCAGACAAACTGAACTGTATCTACACAAAAGAATAAATGGACACAAATGAGACTTTAAGAATGGCAACATCCAAAAACCAGTGGGGGAGCATTTTAGCCTCCCTGGGTACACAGTTTCAGACTTGCAAGTTACCATTCTTAAACAGAAAAATTCCAAAAAACAGACGGCAGAGAGAAACTGTTGGGCTGGAATTCATATGCAAATTTGACACCCTGAACTAGGGATGTTAAAGATCAGTTAATTGAATAGTTGATTAACCTCATGAAATTTTATCGGTTAGTCGACTATTCTAGTGTCCCCGGGGGTAGGGCTGGAAGCCAGTGCACTTCGGCCTCACTCCCGAGGAGCCCCCTGCCACTCCATGCTGATGCCTCTGTATCAGAGGCAGCAGTGCAGGGTGCCAGGTGGGAGCTGGTCCACAAGGGGAGCCAGTTTAAAAACCAGCTCCTCATGGACTGTTTGTCGCCTCTGTGCTGCTGCTCTGATACAGAGACAGTAGCACAGGGTGGCAGCAGCCCCTGTCCAAGGGAGGGGCTGAACTCCTGGACCCAGCACATGCTGGAACTGAACTGGGCTGCCTGCCCACCTGGCTCCTAATACACTTTAACTGCAGAGCCACAGAGGGTGTAGGTCCTGGACCCAGCGTGAGCCAGCACTGAACTGAGCTGCTGGCCATCCTGCTAAAAAATGTACTGGCAGGTGTGGGGGGAGGGAAATGTGTGTAGTCTATAGCATTAACCTATAAACCTTTGCTTATCGGTTACTCAGTTAATCGACTACACTATTACAACCCTACCCTGAACCAACGTCTAAACAAACAAGGAGTGGTTCTCGCATTATAACAGGTAATTTCCCTATTCAGGTACTCTCACCTTCTCATCACTGTTGGAGATGAACCACATCCAGTCTGATTTAATTAGCACTGATGTTACAGTTCCATCTCTGTCTCTTCTTTTTTCCTGTCTTTCTTTTTCCCTTCAGCATCTGGGGAAGTAAGTTGTAGCTCACAAAAGCTTATGCTCTAACACTCTAATAAATGTGTTAGTCTTTAAAGTGTCATTGGACTCCCCGTAGGTTTTTGCTGAAACAGACTAACAATCTGAAACCTAAGTACCAAACAGCATTGGCAAAACTATAAATGCACACTTCCCTACTTTGTCATTGGTCTAGGGTCTTATCACTGCAGTCACTGATGTTATGAGCTACCCAATGAGCTATTCAAAAAAATTAAGAGCGAGATGCACTGTTGCAAGCAGGCAGAGGAGAGCTTTCAGTTGAGTAAGTCCAGCAAAGCTAGCTTGCGAACCAACTGCCTTCCTAACACCTAGCATACAGGGGATGTTTGGGGCATGCCAGGTCAGAACTCTGCTGTGCTGATCCTCAGCTGGTCTATGGTTCCTTAGGAACCATATCCTGCTAATGAAAATTAGGGCAGTTGCAGGGCTGCTCTAACTCATGCTGGGTGAAACACAGCTGTCCCACGGAATAAGGGAGCCCTATCCAGTTTCCTGACTCCTCCATTTCCTGTACAAAGGAGAGATCAGATGCATAGTGGGAATTTGCTGCTAAATCAGTGATATATTAATTGATCCATACGTCGGTGGTAATGGAAACAGGTAAAGAGGAACCAGTGGGCCTTTCCATTGCTAATTCTCATGCATCAGGGATGAGGAGGTAGACCTTCAGGCTTCAGAAGACCCCCAAATAGGCCTATTCCACACCACATATCCATGCTGTTAGCTATCTCAGCATCTCTACAAAAGGGAAGCTCTCCAGAACCATGTCACTTATATTTGTTTTTTGGAAGCTCCACAAAAGTATGTGATATTAGTTCAAATTTATACAACACTAATTTTTTTATCGTGAGAGTGATCTAAAATGTATCAAATGTGGACAATGTTTTGGAAAGGACATTGGGCAGATTTACAGATTTATCATAGAATACTAGAACTGGAAGAGTCCTCGAGAGAGCATTAAATCCAGTCCCCTGCCCTCCCAGCAGCACCAGGCATCATTTAAATCATCTCTGATAGATGTCTATCCAACCTGCTCTTAAATATCTCCAGAGATGGAGATTCTACAGCCTCCCTAGGCAATTTATTCCAGTGTTTAACCACTCTGACAGTTAGGAAGTTTTGCCTAAAGTCCAACCTAAATCTTCCTTGCTGCAATTTAACAATTTTTCTCCCTCCTCCTCTAACACCCTTTTAAGTGCTTGAAAACTGCTGTCATGTCCTCTGTCTGTCTTCTCCTTTCTAAACTAAACAAACCCAGTTCTTTCAGTCTTCCCTCATAAGTCATGTTGTCTAGACCTTTAATCATTTCTGTTGCTCTTCTCTGGACCTTCTCCAATTTTTCCACATCTTTCTTGAAATATGATGCCCAGAACTGGACACAATACTCCAACGGAGGCCTAATGAGGGCAGAGTAGAGGAGAAGAATCACTTCTCGTTTCTTGCTCACAACACTCCTGTTAATGCAGCCCATAATCATATTTGCTTTTTTTACAACAGTGTCACACTGTTGACTCATGTAGCTTGTGGTCCACTGTGACCCCTAGACAGTTGCTTCCCATTCTGTACATGTGAAACTGATTGTTCCTTCCTAAGTGGAGTGCTTTGCATTTGTCTTTATTAAACTTCATCCTATTTACCTCAGACCATTTCTCTAGTTTGTCCAGATCATTTTGAATTATGACCCTATCCTCCAAAGCAGTTGCAACCCCTCCCAGCTTGGTATCATCTACAAACTTAAGAAGCATACTCTCTGTGCCAATATCTAAATCGTTGATGAAGATATTGAATAGAACCGGTCCCAAAACTGACCCTAGTGGAACCCCACTTATTATATCCTTCCAGCATGACTGTAGGTGAAAGCAGCAGCAAAAAAATTAGTGGTCAAGATGTCTTAGTTCCTGGGGGAATGTGAGTTTTTTTAATAGGACAAAGTAAATCTGAGATGAGGTAGGAAATGGAGTGACAAGAATGATTTCTACCAGTTTGCAAAACATAACTTTTGGTATTTAGTTAAAAAGAAATTATTGGTACAGCCAGGAATTGTTGAATTTGGGATATTCAGTGAGATGAGAGTGAAATAAATTTGAACAACACTGGAATAGAAAAGATAATCTGAGATTGATTTCTGAAAGAAAATGACCCTGGGAAAAGGCAGAGTCATACTGGAAGGGTCACTACAGCAGGCAAGTATAGCAGCAAAAACCACTCTCTCTCATGATAGAGAAACAGTTTAATAGGTCTGAGCAAAGCCAGAAAAAGAGGGTCCTAAGATGTTAATGAATTGTACCTTGTGACTGGGAAGCATTCCAATGGAAGTTAATGGTAATTAACATTATTGATCACATACTATTCTTAGAAAGAAAGGGTAAAGGGAATGAAAAAAGAAGAAAGAAAAAACTCATTGACCAGACATAAGAGGCAATGTCATTATGATGAAAGGAGCAAAAATAAAATAGAAAAATGATTGAGGACATCATGGGAAACACAGCCTATGAGACAAAGGCAACTGGGAGACTAAGAGTTAGCCACATGTGTTTGCCAATAAAAAAAGGCAGGGTGATAGTTTTACTTCAACTTGCAGGTTCTTCTCAAGGAAGAACCCACAACAGGAGAAAAATAGCCCCTCACCACTGCTACTACTTCTATGCCTGCATCTCTTGGGGTCCAGTTCTTGTTTCAAAAAGTGGAGGAAATATTCAGTCGGACAGCCAGAGTTGATTCTGGTTAACAGGGAAGAATTAATTGAAAACGTAAAGGTAAAAGGCAGCTTGGAAGAAAGTGATCAAGAAATGAGAAATGTAACGATTCTAAGGAAAGAAAGGAGTGAGAAGCACAATAAGGAGAATGGACTTTAAAAAAAGCAGACTTTAATGAACTCTTAAAGAATAATGGGAAAAGAGAAGCCGAGAGATAAAGGAAGTTCACGAAAGCTGGCAGTTTCTCCAGGAAACCACATCAAATACATAGCTGCCAACTATTCTTATGTGAAGGAAAAACAGGAAGAATAGTAAGAGGCCAACATGGGTCTATCAGGAACTCTTCAATGAGCTGAAAAAAATCAAAAAAAAATTTGCATTCTTTTGAAGTCAAAGGACCTAAATTCTTTTCCTACTGTGGCTTTTGATTCAGATTAAAAAGTTTGCCTCTGTTTATTTGAACTAAAATTCAAGACATTGCCCAATCCCTTTGAAGGCACTTTAAGAGTAGAGCTCTCAGGATTAACTCAGACTTTTCTTATTACAACAAATGGATGAGAGAAGCTGCCAGACTGTATCTTCTGATTATCTACATTTTTAAAAGCACATGAAGCATATTTACAGGAATTACCACTACATTTTTGCTTCACACAAGGTCATGCAAATAAGAAATTACTTTCAAGAACTAATTTAATCTCTCCTCTCCCCAGCCAAAATCTTCAGTAGAAATATAAATGACCAGACCCTTAGCTGTGGTTAAGCATCACTCACTGCAGCTGTGGGTGAGGAAGGGGTATGAAAGTACATTTTGTGATCCCTTCCCAAATCCTATGGCTCTCTGCCCGCTAGGTCAGATGCTGGTCTTGATTAGAGCAACCTTAGCACTGCTCAAATATATGTTGTCTGGGAAGGACCTGAACAGGCTCTTTTGGCAGCCATGGAAGGATGCAATGAAGGAAAGTCTCAATCGTGTCCCTGACACTTGTAGCTGGGAAGGGTTTGGTAACGAAGCTGCCACACCTGAGGGAACCCTCCCATGTCTAGTTAGATTTGCTTTAAAGATGCTACACAGAACTGGAGCCAGAGCGGTACAATGATGCAATCAGAATGCAGAAAAGGATCTAATCCAACTTTTTGGGATATGTCTAGACTACATGGCTCCATCGACGGAGCCATATAAACTAGTTTACCCAGCATAGGCAAAGAAGCGGGGATTTAAATAATCCCCGCTTCATTAAAATAAACATGGCCGCCGCGCTGTGCCGACGATCAGCTGATCCGGCACAGCGTGGCAGTCTAGACGTGGATCTGTCGGCTGGGGAAGCCCCTTTGCTGACCGATCCTGTAAACCTCATTTCACAAGGCATAAGGGATCGGTCGGCAAAGGGTACAGTCTGAGACTTGGATACAGTGTAAAGTTAACTCGCCATACCCCAAAAACATTTGTTCAGTTATCAGCATTCAACACAAATGTGTGCTTTGATGACAAACACACGGGCCATACCAACTTATCAGACATGGTTAGAGTTCAAGTTCCTATGTTTTGACAACATAAGTTACATGTGAATGTATTTATTTAAATATTATGAAGAAGGTGATTTTGAAAGTCTGAGACAGTATCTTCCTGAATTTTATCTTTGATTTTTATAATAGAATTCAGCTGAATCAGAATTAAGATTGACACCTCAGTCTGAATTTCTCATGTTTTTCAAAATATGACTGAAGAAATATAAGAATGAAAGCACATTTTGATTTCTTAGTCATATACTTAACTATGGGTGCACTGATTGGCATCTTATATATAATATATAAAGATTTCTCAAGGTTACGTATGTCTTATTATTACACAGATCTTTTCATATGACAATTGTATGAAACCAACAGCACATGAATAGTCACAGTGGAGAACTAATACTGGATACTGGAGAACTAATCTGACACCAGCTGCGAGTGTTTAGATGCAGCATTATCGCCACAAGAGAGCAAATGTGCAACCAGATCCACGTGTGTACTCTGGATATTATGCATTGGTAAAAGCAGATCAGAAACTAATTGTTCATGTGCAATTGAAATATTAAGCTAATGGAAAAGATGATGGGAAAGCAGGCAGTGCAGATATCCCTTTACTATGCTGCTGGGACTAACAGACTTTAAATAGATGTGTATGGACAGCCCCAATTAGGTGACAGACAACTTGGAAGTGCTAGAAGTAACCCTTTACTGTGTAGAAGTTGATTTTCTCACCATAGCTTATTCTAGATACATTAAGATGAGCACGTGTGGAAAGTTTGAAGTTTTTAAGTTTGTCAATCTATATTGGATATATTAGAAATATCTGTGAGTCTGTACAAGAACTCCTCTTAAAAGATAAGACCTAAGACCACCAAATTTGGTAGGCACATTCCTCTTAGCCTAACTTAAAGCAAGGTCAGGGTTTCGTTTTACTAGGAAAATGGAAAGTGCCTGGAATGGGACTGTTTTCCCTAACGTGAAAAGGGACGGGGCAGAGAGAGGAGGGATACTATACACTGGGGGACAGCAAATGTGGGGGACAGCTATACTGCAGAATGACCACTGGAAGCAGCCGCAATAGGCAGAGTGTGGCCAGCTGAGGATGTAGCTCCACATCCGGGTAAGTAGCACCCCCTACCCCAAACCTCTCCCACCTGGCACTCAGCTGCAGCGCCACATGGGGGGGAGCCCTGCCAGCCGGACACCATGCCATGGTCCTCCCCGGGACCACCTCCGGAGCCAGTCAGCGCAGCTCTGGCAGCTCCCACCTCCATGGGGCGGGCAGGGGGCATGAACTGCAGCCCAGCAGCCCCTCCCCGACCAGCTAACACCAGGGGGCAGGAACTGCAACCTGGGAGCCCCCCGTCCCCATGAGAGTGGGGCCAGGAACCGTGACCCAATGGCAACCCCCACCCCTAGGAAACATGGGGGGAAGGAGAGCACATTTGGCCACCCCAGCCACCCCACCCTCTGGAGATGCCAGGAGGGTCCAAACAAAACACTTCCCCTACCACCAGGACATGCTGAGGGGTGCAAACCTTGGCCTGGAAGCCCCCGGCCCTCAGAACATGCCAGGGGGGCCATGAACCATGGCCAGGTGGACTCCTTGGCTCAAGCAGATGCCGGAGGGGCCAGGAACAGTAGCCTGGCAACCCGCCTGCCCCAATGAATAAATGCCCCAGGATACACCAGGGGGGCTAGGAACCATGGCCCAGCAATCCCTCACCATCCCTTGGAGATGCTGGGGGGGGCCAAGAAGTTTGCAAATGATGCAAAAATTGGGGTAAATAATGAGAAGACAGGTTACTGATACAGAAGAGCCTGGAGCTTTTGGAAAGCTGGGTACAAATAATGTGTTTTAATATGGCTAAATGTAAATGTAGAAATCTAAGAACAAAAAGTGTAGGCCATAGAGATGTTCTAGGAATTATTTTAGGAAGTTGTATGGCCTGTGTTATAAAGTAGGTCAAACTAGATGATCACAATTATTTGTTTCAGTCCTGAAATCTATGATGCTAGTGCCAAAGAAGTTGGCTGCTTTTTATGTTTCTGCTGGAAAGCAAGCCACTGCCTTTTGTTAGAAATAATTAATGTAAAATAACATTTGATGATTTTTCAAATCACATATGAAGTGAAGATTTCCAGAAGTGCTCATCACCAGCAGCAGAAGGGTGAACGATGATTTGAGGCACTGGCAAAACACATCTTTGCTTCAACTAGCAATGCTGTAGATGGAGCTGGGCAATTTGTAGCAACTGACTTGCTAGACCATGTGTAAAATGTAATAGGCGGCCCAATCCTGAGAAAGCAATTACAGCTTAAGGAAAAGGCTGCTCTCATGTGAAAACTGCCATATCTTAGCATATGAAATCCTAGCCTCCAAAGTGAAAGCAAGTCCCAGACAGTCTTCAAAGGGGCTCCATTCGGCTACTGTAAGCTGAGATAGGAACAGATGCTACCTTCAAGCCCTCCCAACCTCACCAATTGTTTTTCACAGAAAAAAGAACCATTTCCTTGACAGGTCCTTCTTCTCCATGATACCGTACAAAAACTTGCCATACAAGTCTCCTCTACAGAGAAGTCTGGTGCTGCACAGTCTCCTGGCATGCTAGCTTACTGGATTTTAATGGTGTAATTAGCACTATGTTTTGCCTGACAGCTGTGACCGGATATGGCATGTGTATGCACACGTATACACACTTTTCTTCTCTCAACTGAATGAGTGAGTGAGTGAAGGGTTTGCTTCTGCTGTGTTCTATTATCCATAGAAAAAGGACAAATTTGTGTTTCCCCAAATCAAAGTGCATGTCACATTCAATTTCTTTAATGCATACTTATATTATATTCCATTTAAATATTAAACAGTTAAGCCTCGGGGAGGAAAGATTAAATATCCTGGTCCAGCGTGATTTGGACAGCACTGTTCATCAGCAGATTAGTTCAGCAGTACAACGGGTTTATTTAACAAATGAGCAATGAAGGCTTTGACCATGTTTTGCTCTAAAACAAGAACAACAAGCTCTCTTAAGAAACCTTAACATGAAACCATACCAAAAAGAATAGCTTACAGATTTTTTTCTTAATTCTATACACAGATACAAATATGTTTCTGATTGTGAAACAGTATAGTTAAATAGTCTGCAGAATTTAACAATTTTCTTGCAAAATCTTTTTACAGATGTGCCGAATTGTCACAGATATAATTAAGTGCTAAATGGGGGGGAAGGGGGCGCAAGGGCCTCTCTCACTGCTCAGCAGACCAACTTTTTATATGGCATTTCTCCCTTCTAACCACTGTTCCCCTGACTTTTGCCTAGCATTTTTTCTGCTGTGTTCCAAGTGTCCCCTCTGACTTCTTGCACAGCACACTGCTTCCTTGTTCACATTCTGACTGCCTGCATGACCCTGGCTTTGATGTTTGCCTGATGAGTCCCCTTCTGCAACACTATGTGCTATTTAGATTTTATTGACTTATTTCCTCCATTTTTTACTTATTTGGTATTTTATTTAAAAGATCTCCACTGAGAAACCTTGTATTCGTTTGGAGCCAGAGTCTGCAGACTTTTACTCACAGGATGGAACTACTTCAATGACTATAAACTCTACATGATTCCTTGCTGGACAAGGCACTGTAAGGTGAACACCACAAAATTCCCTATGAATGTTGCAGGGTGCAGTTTGCATAAAACACTCACCTGTCAAATAGCTCCCCTCCTGTGACCAATTCCAGAACAAGACTGATTTCAGTGGGGGTTTCAAATATCTCCTTCAGTTTTATCTGGAGAAAAATACCAAATAGAGTAATTATTTTCTCATTTCTCTCTTCAACCAAGTCTATGCACTGTAGGATACTCTACCACAAACGTATTTTAGTAAAATGGAAGATGCTACTAACAATAATTACAAAGTTCATGCTTGTATCAGTTAAGCAATTAATTGGAAGTATTGTTTGTGGTGCCTAATTATTTATTTTTTGCTTTTTTTTTTTCTCATCTGGGATCCTTCTGTCTTTTGTCCCTACAGACTCACCTCTCATAACTCTGCAACCCTCTCTCAAACACAGAAAAATTAGAGACTGCTATCTTTACAGCACTTCAGCACATCTCCCTGAGTCTTACAGAGGAAGTCCCTGAAGACAAATGTAATGCTGATAGGAGGAATGGAATCTAGAACCTCTGGAGCTTAGTACATGATCCTCTACAGCTTGAGCTAAAAGCCAGCTGACTCAGTTAAGTCTGTAGAACACACTTTCTTCCTCTCTGTAAGTGGTCTAAGTACCTCTACATGAGACAGTACACCACCTCTAGAAGGTGTGCAGGTTACTTCTCTCCAGGGATTAATAACCGTGACACTGCTAGCTGGCTCTATTTATCCTTTTTCTGCAAGGTTCCCCTTTAAGCAAAAGGCTTGTTTTTGTAAATTTTGTCTCTCTACATGGCAGAAACTTTAATAATTTACTTTAAAATGCAACTCTGACCCTAGTGATCTGAGATAACACCCCAGATATTTATTTGAAGCCTTTTTAGTGCACAATGTGAGCTATAAAGATCATTACTGTGGTATGAGAAACTAAATACATTGTTAATGAGAACCACACAGTGAAACACTATAAAAATACCCACTTACAATGTTTGGATGTGAGAGGCGAAGGAGAACGCCTATTTCAGTTCGGACAATTTTCTTGTCTACCTGGTTAAAAGAAAAAAAGTTGTGAAATGTGTCTGTAATACTCATCTTAGAAACTTCTAACAGTATTACAGGAAAACCTCTATGAGCAGACTGCTAGATTTCTTAGGATAATGATCAATGTCTCTTGCACAACTCCAACAGCTTATTTTTCCTATGCATCGAAGAGAACCAGTCTCCCCATGCTCTAGAATAACATAAAGTTTCTCTCTAGAACATTCACATTGCAGCAAGCCCATGAAAGTCAAGCCTGAAAAAGAGGCTAGAGATTGTATTTGCTATTCTGCCCCATGCATCTCCATTACACCATGGGACGGATGTAGCCCAGCACAACGTGTTTAACAGTGTAAGCCAGGTTAGTCAGGAAGGATCCTTCACACCTAGGTGGAGTTTATGCCTTTGTGGCATATTTTGCTAGAAAACTAAAAGGTGAATATAAAAGATGGCACTGTCTGGGCTCAACACCCCTCAACCAGAGCCTAAATCAAGGTATTAGGGTTGACTTGCTTCAGAGACACATCTAAAGCAGTGGTCTCTAGGAGCTGCTCATTCAATTCAGTTCTGAGGAGGACCCTCCTCCCATTTGTTGCTCAACAACCACACTCTTCCAAGACCCTCTCTCTTCTTCCAGACTCAGTTTCCACCTTCCCTTATTACTTATAGAGTGTTTTAGTTATAGCACATTTTACTTATAGCAACGTTGAGGGCCAATTCCCCCTACAGCTGGCCCAGCCCGACTGTGCCGCAGGGACATTCAAGAGGACAACTGTGCTCCTCCTACTAGTCAGAGGACGAGGGCTAACCCCAAGCCTGGAGGGGGGGGGGGGGGGCTGCGTACCGCATCATACTCAGACACTGAAGTGCACAAAGAAAAAATACCTTTTACGTTTGAATACGTTATGAGGTTTATTTTATTTATTTAACTAGGGGTATAACCCAGGACAGGGATCCAGCCCACCTAACACTTTGATCTGGCCCGTGGGCTGCTTTCTATTTATATCCTGTTGCCCATGCCACGGAATTTCCAGGAGGTGGCTCAGGCAGCAGGATTGTATTTAAATGGCTCACAGCTCATGGTTGTGGCGCTACCCTGGTAGGGGCCAGAGCTGCAAGCCCTTGAAATAGTCACAGCAACTGTGGACAGCTGCCAGGCTATGAGGTAGCGGTGGGGCTGGCAGCTGTAAGCCCTTTGCTGTGTTTTTAATACAAAGCCTCTAGTTCCAGACAACTCTGGGGGATGCTAGTTCTCAGCCCTGACCCTTCGAGGGGTGGAGACGGGCCATGACCATGTACCAAAATTCATTAAGTGGGACCCCCTGCAAAAATTATTGCCCACCCCAGGTATAATCAGTAAGTTAATGGAGGAACTGTCCTAGTAACAGACACTTTCATACAAGCAAGCGGCATACTGAATAATACTAATTATTAATATCTCACATGTCCCCAACTCAGTAAGAATCAGTAGGTTAGTCATTATCAAAATGGATAAAGGTAATCCTGTTATAATGAAATGAGCATTACTATATGGAGGATTTTTACCTTCGAGTGCATTTCAGCATTCTTGTACAGGCTTTCAGAAATTCTAGGTTTTTATTTCCTAGCATAGTTTGTAGAAACATTTGTGATATAATTTTAAAAAAATGGACGGTCCTGGTACATTAGCTGGCCTGCGGGAAGGGAGTGTTTCTTTGTTTTGTTTCACACAAGAATTCAATATTATCCAAAGGAATTCACCCTGCAAAGTAGAAAACTGCCTAATGAACAAGCAGAACCTTATACTCAGGGTTTGTGCCTCTACTAAGGAGACATATTCTTGAGTACTTATCAAGGTTACGACTAGAAAGTAAAAAATAAATGTTTTTAAAAGCCCTCATGTTATAGAAGCAGGATACCATATGGACAGAGAGGCAACACTGCTTAAACAAAAGCTTCCTAAATTTTGCTTCAACAGGGAACAAATACAGCAGTTGTTTTACCAGTGACAACAAACTTCATTTTCTTTTTCAAAATAACACAGATAAAAAGCTCAATTCTCCTCCATTTACAGAGCTGTAAATCAGCTGAAGTCAATGGTTTTATAGTAGGGTGGAAGTGGAATATGCAAGTACAGAATTAGACTTGTCGTGCTTCTTTGAAACTGCTCCTTTTAGTTTGCTCTCACAGGAGACCAAAAAAGAAGAGCAACCTTAAAGAGATGCTATGAAAGGGTTCCCTTGTCTGACCAGCAGTAAGAGGCAGCAATGAAAAGGGACTGAAATGGTCAAGTGAAAACCCTGTGTGGACTTCTCTGTAAAGCTGGTTCATATTAGCAAGCCCAATGAACTTCAATAAAGGCAATCAACGAGGACTACTCATAGAACGTGTCAAACAAACTGGCATCAGAACATAAGTCCTTCCAAAGACCCAGCCTGCATTGGAAGCAACATCTTTGTATTCATGTTCTAACTGCACCCCTTAAAAAAAACAATTTGTGGAGCTCATCATCCCAGCACGGGCCATGCAGGCTCATGCCAAGGCAGAGACTAGGGATACTGAGTAATACAAATAGCAGTTTTCATCACTATTGCATTATGGGCATCTGTCTTCTGCTTTTGATTCCCACTTCCTTCCGACATGTGAACTGTACATCAAACCACGGACATTGTGGTGATGATATTCTCACCTAATGCTACTTTGTAGTAAGTGGCCATGTGTGGACGGAGTGAGGTGAGGTTGGCATCACTCTCCTGGCTCCTGAAGATAGTCAGCATCATGTTTCAGATTTTGACTTCTCTAGTTTGTCCTTTAGAAAGAGCTTTTTCAAATCCTTGTGGTTGGTATATTTAACTTGTAAGGAAGTTGAAAGATTGGCCTGAAACTGTATTATTACATTTCAAAGCTGGAAATTATGATGTGGTGTAATGATAATGCTGTTTGATACCAAGCAGAATGTGGTGTAATGATAATGCTGTTTGATGCCAAGCAGAATGCATAGATTAACTCTAGTTAGGACTAGGGATGTGAAGGACAAGTCGACTAGTCGCTTCCCCTCCCCCCCCCCCCCTTGCTGCCTCTATCACAGGGCTGGACAAAATATGGCCAAGCCACAGGATCTGGCCCATGGACTCTCTGTCGGGACCCTCAGGCCCGCAGCTGCCGCATTTAACATAGTTCCTGAGACACACTGCTCTGCAGGGAGGGGGGAGGCTTCGTGTGATCTCCCCACCTCCAGCCCAATCTTCTGATCCTATTGGCCAGAAATAACCAGCCAATAAGAACTGACCTCAACTAACCTCTCAGCTCCTATTGGCTGGAAACAGCCAGACAGTCCGAGCTGAGAGATCGGCCTCAGAGACTGGGGCAGCCGGACTTGAGAGCCACGTGGAAGGAGCAGCCTGTATTTTCAAGCGGGCTGGGGCTGTGAGCCAGGAGACACTTAGGTAAACTCCTCCTAGCCAGAGCCTGCCCCTGGCACCCCAACCCCTCCTGCACCCCAACTTCCTCCCCCAGATCACCATCCAAACCCTCTGCACCCCCGGTCCCAAGTGACAACTCCCTCCTACGCCCCCTACCTCCTCCTACACCCTTCCCCAGGCCAGAATCCTCTCCTGCACCCACACCCCCTCCCTGACCCTACATCCCAATCCCTTGACCCAGAGCACAACCCCCTCCTCCACCCAAACACCCTCTGAGACCTCACGCTGTCTCCTGTACCCCAATCCCTTACCCCGTGCACCCTTCTGCACCCAACCTCCATCCTAGACCCTCCACCCCCCCTCCACAGAAAAGTGCAGCCCTTGGCCACTTACCAAAATCTTGGAGTGGCCCCCCACCAAAAATTATTGCCCACCCCTGCTCTATCAGATAGAGGCAGCGGGGGGGGGGGGGGAGCGGGGAAGAGAAGAGGGGATATTTCAAAGCGGCATTGCTGCTTGAAGCCTGGGGCCAGACCCAGGGCTCCACGCGGTGCTGCCACTTTGAAAAGCCGCATGCAGCCCGAGGCTAGCTGGGGTATCCCCAAGCTGCACGTGGCGTTTCAAAGCGGCAGCGCCACATGGAGCCCAGGATCTCCTGGGGACTCCCCAGCTGATCCTGGGCTCTGTGTAGCGCTGCCTCTTTGAAACACCATGGGGAGCCCAGCGTCAGGGTCCTCATAGTATTTCAAAGCAGCAGAGCCGCACGGAGCCCGGGGCCAGTGGGGCAGTCCCCAGCTGACCCTGCAAAATGCACCGACTATTCGATTAGTCAATTACCCGATATTTAACATCCTTAGTTGGGACAGTCTTCACAAAAGTTTAGAGAGTCAAGTAAGTAGGAAAGAAAATGGGACTGGGACATCTCCAGGTGCATTAATCCTCCTGAGATTTTCACAATAGCAGTGAAAAAGAAACATAGGACCCATAACCAAGTCTTCCCAAACTTTGAAGGTTTTGGTTCAGGTAGAAATTTCAGATTAGATTCTTGCTCCCCCATGGCATGCCCTCTCTGGCTTTTACACCCATCTCCGTAATGCCTAAGAAGCAGCATTACCTGAACAATAAATAGTTGTGTTAGCATTAACCCATAGATTCCAAAAACAATTGTAAGTGAGGAATTGCCATCCAAAGGGGTTTTTTTAGTTGGGTGCTGAAGGGAACTGTTCTCTCTCAATGATTTGAAAGAAGATATAAATCCAGTGTTAAAATGTACAAAATTACAAACAAAAAAAAGTGGAGTGTTTAATCCCTAAGTGGATAGGTCAGTTACGAAAATTGATCTGGGTTCATTGATTAGATGGACTCAGTTGAAGATCATGCTTTTTAAGACAGGGTCATACATCTAAGAACAACATACATAAGACACTAATAAAATGAAAAATTATATTCTGAAAAGCAGTAACTCTGGAAAAGACTCTGAGGTCACTGGAGACAGTGAGCAATCTTGTAGCTAAGGGAGTGAATGTAGCCATTGGATATGTAAGCCAGGGAATATGAAGTAGGAGTAAGGCAGGAGGTAGCAGTACCTATGCATCAGTGAAGCCACTGATGGAATAGCATGTCCAGCTCTGATGTCTGCTTTTCAAAAAGAATGGCTTCAGAGACAAGCCACAAGAACGATTTGGAGTCTGGGGAACAAAGCAATATAGGAAGAAACTAAGGGTATATCTGCATAACAGCTGGGAGGTACAATTCCGTAGCTAGGATAGACATACCCACAATGGCTCTGCTCACCTAGCCCCACCAAAAATAGCAGTGCGGTTCAGGGCAGGGCCAGCATGGACTAGCAACCCAGGCTATGTCTAGACTGCAGGCTTCTTTCAGAAGAAGCTTTTCCAGAAGAGATCTTCTGAAAAAGTTTCTTCCGAAAGAGAGTGTCTACACAACAAAAGTGCATCAAAAAAGCAAGCTGCTTTTTCGAAAGATAGCATCCACACTGAATGGATGCTATCATGCATTTAAGCTGTGATTACTATGGATGGAGTGGCTATCAGGGCACCTGTGCTTTTTCCTCTTTCCTCTTCTTTCGAAAGAACTCCCTTTTCTCCATCCACACACGCCTTTTTCCAAAAGAGATCTTTTGGAAAAAGGCTTCTTCCTCGAAGAAAGAGGTTTACCAATGTTGGAAAAACCCCTCTGTTCTTTTTTTTTTTTTTTTCAAAAGAACGTGACTGCAGTGTGGACACAAGTGAAGTTTTTTCAGGAAAAATGGTCATTTTTTTGGAAAAATGGCCCCCAAGTATGTCTCTAAGGCCTTGGATGGGAGCTGCCTGAGCCACTGCCCATTGCATCATAGCCATACGGATATTTTCAGTGCACTACATGTGAAACTAGCCTGTGTCTGTCTCCCCAAACTGGAAATCACGTCTTCCAGCTGCTGCATAGAAATACCCTTTAAAAAAAGTGACACCTATTTAATTTATCCAAAAAAGGTTACCAGATTACTTGATCATGGTTTACTGATAGCTCTTTAATCTAGAAGAAGAAAGCAGAACAAGATTTGACATTATAAATAAGGCAAAAAAATAGTTAAAAGAGAGGGCAATTAACTTCTAGAACAACTTACCAAAGTGGTGGATTCTTCATAATGGAAGTCCTTAAAATAAGACTCAATATCCTGTATCCCAAACTGAAAGACTTAATACAGGGCTTGATACAGAAATTACTGGGTAAGGTTCTATGGCCCTTGTTATGCAGAACATCAGACCAGAAGATCAGAATTGTCCCTTATGATTTTAAAATCTATGGATACAGAACATTCCTGAATTTAAATCCCCTAGTGGTGTAAAGCCTTTTTGTACGAAGCCTAAGGGTTCTTTCGTAACCCTAAGGAAGGGCAATCACAGCCCTATACAAATTATAAGTATTTATAGTATTATAAAGTCAGTGAGCGTGAGGCTATGTCTAGACTGCAAGCTTCTTTCGGCAGAAGCTTTTCCGGAAGAGATCTGCCAGAAAAACTTTTTTCAAGAGCGTCTACACAGCACAAGCGCAACGAAAAAGTGATGTGCTTTTTTGAAAGATAGCGTCCACATTGATTGGACGCTATCTTGCATTTCAGTTGCGATTACTGTGGATGGAGTGGACACCAGGGCACCTGTTCTTTTTCCTGGAGGCTTCTTTTTTCGCAAAAACACTCTTCCGCGTCCACACACGCCTTTTTCTGAAAAAGCTTTTTTGGAAAAAAGGCTTCTTCCTCATAGAAAGAGGTTTACTGCTGTCGGAAAACCCCCTCTGTTCTTTTGACTTTCTGTTGAAAGAACTCAATAGCAGTGTGGACATAAGTGTAGTTTTTCCGGAAAAACGGCCGTTTTTCTGTAAAAGCTATGCAGTGTAGATATACCCTGAATGTACTAAATTTGTACACTGGACATTTTTTAGGACTTCCAGGTAAAGCAGCTGCCTACTTTCTTGTGAGCCAATATAAAAACTAGGGGGCTGTGACTGTAAATACTAAATAATGGGCATCGTTCCGCAAATCATTACTCATGTGAGCAATTTCTCGACATCAATGAGGCTATTCGTCTGCCTAAAGATTTCTTGTCTGAGTGAAGATTTGGAGGAACAGGCTTTGAATACTTACTAAATTCTCAAGGTTTAAGGAGATTGGAGCTTGATGAATTCTGGACTTGTTTTCTTACTCTCTGTAAAATGCCTGTCTCTCTCAGTGGTTATCAAGCAAATACATTCAAAATATTGTAGAAGGCAGTTATTCCCCCATGAAAACTAGTTAAATGAGGCAATCTACTTTCTCTGGCATGCTGTCAGTTTCAAACTGAACCACACACAATTCATTTTCTCTATTTTTGGACATGTTCATGCATTATGAATATCTGGCAACAGGTATCCAAAAAGGCTATGTCTACACTACAGCAGCACAGCTGGACTCACGCAGCTGCATTGCTGCAGCACTTCTGCTGAAGAGTCTCAAAGCCAAGAAGAGACAATTTTCCCATCGGCTTACTAACTCCTGCCTGCAAGAGAGACAGTAGCTGTGTCTGTGGGAAGAAGCTCTCACTGAAGTAGTACTGCCCATGCTGGCATTTAGGTTGGAACAACTTGCGTAGCTCATGGTGTATATTATTCATACTTCTGTGTGATGTAAGTTATACTGAAGTAATCTGTAGTGCAGACATGCCTGAGTTTTCCTTTGGGACCCAAATGGGCATTGCTAGGGTACAAGAAAGAACTTAAGGAGCAGGATTCTGACTTTATCTGCCTGATGGCAACGCGAGGTAGTTTGGGCACTCACCTGAGATTCATGTACAAATTCCCTACCCTGCCACATTCTTCCAGTGTGACACCAAGCAAGTCAGAGTCTCTGTGCCTCAGTTCCCCCTTATGACAAATAATGAAAACAAATCTTCCATAGCTCAAAGAGGTGCTTAGAGATTCAGCTGTTAAAAGATTCTGAGGAGCTATGATATTGCAGTAATGGGGGCCGTGTTAGTACCTAGGACAGTTAGATATTTGTAAACAGCCTAGAAAGCTAAAAATGGCTATGGGGATAAATCTTACAATCTGAAATGTGTGTGTGTGTATGTATTAAAAAACAAAAATCTTGTTTATGGTAAGAGCATTAGGGAGGCCATGGTATATTACCTCTTTCATTCATTTTCTTACTAACTCATATGCAAAGTGTCACTTGTACCAAACATATGTCATCACTTAATGTGGTCCAGTCTCATCCATGCATCTACTTACATCAGGCCTGACTTTGGTACTAGATGTTTATCCTGGGTACAAGTATCTACACTTCCATTACTGGGGTTTGTCTATTCCTGAAAACAAAGTATCTACACTTTTGTTACTGGGACTTGTCTATTCCTGAAGGCAATCACTTTACTAGGAAAACAATTATGCACCTGGGAATAAATATTTTGAAAACATTGTATTTAGATCACATTTAAATTCTTGCCAATCTATTATATATTTTGTTTGTGGATTTGTTTGCCCAAAATGAAGTCATACTTCGCGATTACCTATAGATACCAAACTTTGCATAAACAATCCTGCCACTTAAGTTAGCTGAATGCACTACTTTTTACATTGGAATACGCTGGATAAAAGGTTTAAATAATTATTTTTGTTTTTCATTGGAAAAAAGTCTTGACTATTATGATTAAAGTTCATAAAAATAGTTGCTAGCAAAATTAAAATCGAGTCACCTATTCAACTGTCATTTTAGTTCAAAGAAAATGTTTACTATTACAAATCACAAAATAATTCAAATCAGTTATGGAAAGATTAATGGAAGCTTTACGAGTTTCTGATTCAAATTTACTATGTATGGTAATTATTCAATAAAATGAATGTTTGAAGTTGAAATCCTATAAATTTAAAACTGTTCTTTTACTTACCTTTTGCAAGCACATTAATAGAAAATTCTATTACATATATTTAATTTCTTGAACTTTCCTATAAGTGTAATCTACACAAAATGACTTTGCCTGTCAACGCCAGGTCTCACCTGCTAGTAATATATATTTGTATAAATGTTATTAAGCTAACAGAGGTAAAAATGGGCCTAAACCTGAACCATTTATCAAAAAATACCCCACAACTCCAAATGTTTGGCTAAAAGGCACTCAGATATGAACTGTTAGTCTGAGTTGTGCAAACCAATATCCATCCAATATGTTTTCACCAAACTGGATTTTACCTGGATGCTCATTACAAATTCAAAGCCTGCATCAGCCAAGATAGCTTCTCTGAACATTGAATCCTTTCACATGTTGAGTTTGGGCATTGAGTCCTTTCACATGTTGTGTGCTATTTTTGTGAGTAAGCCATAGGGCTATTTACATAAGTAGATACTACACAGTGAGTATAAGTGCTCCAGAATTAGACCCTTTGCGCAGCAGCAGTAAAATCAATGCTAGCTGACAGTAGTTCATGGGTTATACTAGTGTAGCGACTTTCCTTGGCTGACTAAGGGATTATCCTTTGGTTTTAATCTTTTCTAAAAGAACTATAGGACGTTCTTGAACAGTCATTCTCCTCAGTTGTTTTTGATCTCTGAGCATAAAATCCCCTTTTCCTTTCGAAACCCACCAGGTGAGTTTTACTACCTCGTGAATGCCAGGTTTGGGTGACTTAACAAAGATGAGACTTAACAGGACTCTGTTTCCCAAGGCCAAGTCCTATATTGTAATCCAGTTAAAAAGCAAATCACAAAAGGTATGTGTGTGTCTACTTTAATTTATAGAATGCTTTCTTAGGCTAACATAAGCTGGTTCACCTATTAGTTCTTTGCTGCTGGCCCTTGGCAAGAAGTCTCCAGGAGCAAGGGCATACATTCAGACAAAGTGCACGGCGCATGGCATGTAATGATTTATATCTTTATTTGCACGCTTTCATGGTTTATCTGTGCAGACATCACACGGAGCATTAAAATGCCAAAAGCCAATCAAGAAGCAGGAATTGTTATGAAGAGTGACATGGCACTGTTCTTAGGCGTTCTCATTCCTATTTGTATTCTGGTGTGCATCCACAATACGCTAAGCACAATCTACACAAAAAGGAAGACATGTTCCTGCCCCCAAACACCTTACAATATAGGCAGCATATGAAGGAGCTGAGACAGGGCTATAGTCAAAATACATACAATTCTGATATGCATAATTACTAGGGTGAAGGTCAAGTTGAGATTTATTCATATAAAAAATGGATGTACTGTGTATTTTAACACTTCAGCTCACATTCTGATTATTGCTTGTCCTCTCAAATTGTGAGTTCTCTGGGGCAGGGATTGTATCTTCATCACACAGCATACTGTGGGCACTGCTGAATACGAAAAATAAGTGATAATAATTTAAATGAAGTATGTGTGTCAAGTGGTCTTTAGAGCCCTTCCCAGACACTAAGGTTACCAGATGGCTTCAAAAAAAAAAATACCGGACATACTTGATCTCAGATGGGGGAAGGGGACACCGGTCGGGAGGGGAGTGGGGCTGGCCAGGAGGAGGTCGGGGGTACCGGCCGGCGGGAAGCAGGGCTGGTCAAGAGGGGGTCGGTGTGAACGGTGCTGGGCAGGGGGAGATCAGGGGAGCAGAGGGGGCGAACTACTTGAGTAGTAGATGGAAATTCCATCAACTACTCAATCAGCTGTTTATCCACATTTTAACATCCTTAATTGGCATCATTTACAAAAGTTTTTAAAGTAACAATTTTCCAAAATAATCAGAAATTCTGGATATAGTTTAGCCCCTCAGCCATTGGATAGATGTCTGTCTGTTCTGGATTTAGTTTCAGGACTTACACAGCACTTTACAAACATTAAAGCTGAAATCTTGGCTCAACTAAAGTTAATGGCAAAACTCCTACGCTACGTCTAGACTGGCATGATTTTCCGCAAATGCTTTTAACGGAAAAGTTTTTCCGTTAAAAGCATTTATGGAAAAGAGTGTCTAGATTGGCACGGATGCTTTTGGCGCAAAAGCACTTTTTGCAGAAAAGCATCTGTGCCAATCTAGATGTTTTATGAAGAAAGCCCCGATCGCCATTTTCGCCATCGGGGCTTTTTTGCGCAAAACAGTTTTTAGCTGTCTACACTGGCCCTCTTGCGCAAATACATTTGCGCAAGAGGGCTTTTTCCCAAATGGGAGCATCATAGTATTTGCGCAAGAACACTGATAATCTTACATTAGATTGTCAGTGTTCTTGCGCAAATTCAAGCGGCCAGTGTAGAGAGCTGGCAAGTTTTTCCACAAAAGCAGCCGCTTTTGCGGAAAAACTTGCCAGTCTAGACGCAGCCCTACTGACTTCAACAGGGCCAGCTGTGACCCTATATTCACACCCTACTTAGTATTAAAAAACAGGACTATGTAGCACTTTAAAGACTAACAAGATGGTTTATTAGGTGATGAGCTTTCGTGGGCCAGACCCACTTCCTCAGATCCTTGTTTCAGCTAGACCAGACTAACACGGCTACATTTCTATTACTATCCTACTTAGTATTGTAATCGTCTTCATATAAACCACCCCTGTATTCACACTCTTCATATAAAATACACCTTGTAAAGCATAATTTGAAAACTAACAATGAACAGGTCAATAATATGTCGAAATATGTGTAGCAACATTCTCTGTAAAGTTATAAATTCCCCCTGTATGATATTAGCACAGGCAAGTTATTAAGCAGGCCTATCCTACATAAAGGAATGTGTGTATAACACAATGTACATATAACCAACTAGTAAACAGGGTCCTTGAGACAACAAAGGGGAAAATGGCAAGAGATGAGGCAAATCTCCATTTACGTAAACACAAGCAAGGAAAACAAGCATAGCGCCTCTTTTACCATCATGTTGCTTTCTTTATTGTGTGAGTGGCAAACTTCAGAAGGTGCCACTTTAAAGGAATAATTGAACTATAGAAGGAAGGGGGAAAAGACCGCAGGTCATCTCTTTTCCACTTTGGAAGAAAAAGCAACTTTTGACTGGCGGGGGGGCCGGGGTTCTGACCTGAGAACTTGATCAGCCACGTGGCTGGAATCATGTGGTAAGGATTTTACCTTGAATCAAGAATAGCTTATTCAGTTTTGGTTCCTAGAAAGTGTTTTATTTCTCTTGTGACTATTTCTGACTTTAATGCCCGATACGTGAATTCCCTTAAAATCCTACTTCTTTTTGTTAATAAAACTAGCTTCATAAATCTAAACTAATCTAGTTCTGTGTTTAAACCAAACCATTTGATAACTCCAGTTACAGCAGCAGACTGTTGAATACTGACCCCTGAAGGGGCAATGGACCTTTAATATCTGAACTTTCCAGGTCAGGACTGGACAGTGCAGAACATATGATTTGGGAAAACCTGGGACTGTAAGTGTGTTGGGGGCCACCCTGCAAGTAGTAAGCAAGACTGGTGGATGCCAGAGTGTGGTTGGTGTTTGCTGACAGGCTGCTAGGGTCAGAGCAGTTGGGTCAGGGAGGCAGCTACACAGAGACACTCAGAACCCCTCATCTGAAATCCATCCCGCTCTCTCATACGCATACCTCTAATTTAACCAAATGTATCATTAAACCAAACAACTGAAGCTGCCTGTTTAAATTTCCCTGAATCTGTGGAGTACATGCTGGAACTGTAGAGTACATTTGGCTTGGCTCTTTACTAGAATGGTTCCCAAGAAATAATACATACTGTTTTGAGATAACGTGGTAACTACATGACATAAAAGGTTGACATAAAACTACATGACATCTGAGGGAGTGCTTCCCTGACAGCTAGCTAGGAAGAGGAGAAGAGATTGTGGATGTGTTTATGTAAATACAGTTGCTCCAGTTGTGCTTAGATTTGCTAGATATTCAGCTGATGGAGTAATTTTTTTTGCTCACTGTAATCAATTTGACTGGTGTTGGGTCACAAATAATGTTAGTGCTAAATGTAGGAATTGTGCAACATGGTCACCAATACTTGTAATTGTTGGGGAATACAGAAAAGACAGACTGTGCATAACCTGTCCCAAGAAGGAAGGCACACCAGCCAGTGGACAGGTGGGTAGACAGGCTGGCAGGAAATCAGGCTGGCCAGCTAGTATGGGGATGGGCTGTTCAGCTTCCCGGCTGGTCGGTTTAAAGAACCTTGGATAGTCAGGGGCTCAAATATCAGTCTTGTGAGAATCAGAGGGGGAAGGGAGGACTCCCAACCAGCAGTGTGCATGCCCTCAAGAGTCTGCTGCAAGATTGGTTCAACCCGCTTTCTCCCCTCTGTTCCAAAAAACAGAGCTAAACGAGCATCATTAGGAGTCTCCTTTGTTATTTTGCTCCATTGGAGCTGAAATCACTTGTGGCAGGACTATGCTTGAACTAAAAATCACTAAGGGACTGCCTGATGGGGGCAACTAGAGGAAGAAGTGAATGAGCAGGCAGTATGATGGCGATGGAGAACAGCAGAGTGAGTAAGATACCTCTTTTCCTCTTCCCACCCAAGATGGCAGGTGAACTCAGCGGATGTACCTCTGAACTCTGAGTCTGCTCTGACCAAGGGCAGTGACTGTGAGTGAGGTGCAAAGAAGGGTTGGGCATGTGAAAGGAACCTTTGGGCTGCTGGACTAAGAACCTGAGAGGAAAAAGACACTGCTCAACCTACTTGGGCTAAGATGGTTACTCCCGGTTTATGAACCCTGTTTGTGGTCTTTTCCCAAATTAATGCTAAGTTACTTCCCTTCACTTATTAAAAGTTTCTTTTTTCACTCAGACTCAGTGCTTGCAGTGGGGAAGCATTACCTCTCAGAGACGCCCGGGTGTGTGTTTGTGTGAATTTCCCAGGTTACTGGGTGGGGGCTTGAGCCGGTTCTGTGTTGGATCAATGGAAAGAAACCCCTAGATATTAAACCAGCCCTGGCTGTTGTTGGCTCCACCTGACAGAAGGGTTACATTTTAACTCAACAGTTCTTTGCACTTCATAGGCCTTGGCCTCAATGTTGCTGCTGCCTACTAGTTTATAACTCACGCCACTTCTTTATTCCCTTAACGTTGAAGATAGTTCTTAATTTCTTAGATAAGCAAAGCAGAATCATTTTCTGCTCCACTAAGCTTTTGAAAGGCATAATCTTGGCAGCAAATGACCTATTTGTCTATCTCCATAAACCAAAGTCACTTTTGTCTTTGTGGAGAAATTAAAGGCTGCTAAAGAACAGCCTCTCTCCATCCCCCCAGCAGACCAGGCTTTTCTCGCCGTGGAGGACGGGGGCGGCGGGACCGCTGAGACGCACCGCGGTCCCACCGCCTGCCTCGGCGGTCCCGCCGCCCGCGTCCTCCGCAGCGAGAAAGCTGCTCGTCTCCCTGGTCTGCTGGGGACCCCAGCAGACCAGGGAGACGCGGGGGCCCCCCCAGCAGACCAGGGAGACGCGGAGCAGCTTTTCTCACCGCGGAGGACGCGGGCGGCGGGACCGCCACGGCGCGTCTCGGCGGTCTGCTGGGGGGGGGGGGGAGCACAGCTAGTGCGGGGTTCCCTCACCCCGTTCTTAAGTAGGGATCCGACGTAAGTCAGATCCACGTAACCCGGGGACTGCCTGTATTGAACAAAACCGGTCCTAGAACCGAACCTTGGGGCACTCCACTAGAAACCGACCGCCATCCTGACATCAAGCCGTTGATCACTACCCGCTGGGCCCGGCCTTCTAGCCAGCTTTCTATCCATCTTACCATCCATTTATCCAATCCATATTCCCTTAACTTGCTGGCAAGAATATTGTGGGAGACCGTATCAAAAGCCTTGCTAAAGTCAAGGTATATCACATCCACTGACTTTCCCATGTCCACAGAGCCAGTTACCTCATCATAGAAGCTAAGCAGATTGGTCAGGCATGACTTGCCCTTTGTGAATCCGTGCTGACTATTCCTAATCACTTTCCTCTCTTCCAAGTGCCTCAAAATGGATTCCTTAAGGATCCCTTCCATGATTTTTCCAGGAACCGAGGTAAGACTGACCGGCCTATAGTTCCCTGGATCATCCTTCTTCCCTTTTTTGAAGATGGGCACTACATTTGCCTTTTCCAATCATCCGGGATTTCTCCCGATCTCCATGACTTTTCAAAGATAATGGCCAAAGGCTCCTCAATGACATTTGCCAACTCCCTCAGTACCCTCGGATGCATTAAGTCCGGACCCATGGATTTGTGTACATTTAGCTTTTCTAAATAGTTCCTAACCTGTTCTTTACCCACCAAGGGCTGTCGATCTTCATCCCATCTTGCGTCACTTAGCGCATTAGTCCGGGAGCCGACCTCGTCAGTGAATACAGAGGCAAAGAAAGCATTGCGTACTTCAGCTTTCCCCACATCATCTGTCACTAGGTTACCTCCTTCATCCAGTAGGGGCCCCACACCCTCTCTGATCAGCTTCTTCTTGTTAACATGCCTGTAGAAACCTCTCTTGTTATCCTTCACATCCTTTGCCAGTCGCAATTCCACTTGCGCTTTCTCCTTCTTGATAACCCCCAGCATTGTCGAGCTATACATTTAAACCCCTCCCTGGTCATTTGTCCAAGTTTCCACTTTCCGTAAGCTTCCTTTTTGTGCTTAAGTTCACCAAGGATTTCCCCCGTAAGCCAATCCCGGTCTCCTACCATGTTTGCCTCTCTTGCTATGCATCGGAATGGTTTCTTTCTGTGCCTTCAATAAGGCTTCTTTAAAATACTGCCTTTAAAATAAAGAAATGGAGGCAGCTTCCAAAGATACATTTGGTGTATAAGTAGTCATGTACTGGGTAATGATTTAAACTAACCATATTTAATTAATGTAGCTGACAATTAGTATACTCAGTCACTCATTTGATAATACTGGTAGTTTATACCCTACAGTATTATAAAATATTTATATAGAAGAGTGCTTCTAAAAATACACTGCATATAGAAATGGGAAAGGGTTAGGAATACAGATGAAAAGTTCTGTTTTGGAGACTATTTGTTTGAAATAGAAAGTGAATGTCCAAAAACAAATGTCAGAAAGGCAGGTGCAGATACAAGACTGAGTAAAAGGGGAGAAATTAGGCTAGAGAAACAAAGTCAGGGACCATTGGCACAGAATTGGAGACATGGAAGGAGATAAGGTAGCCAAGAATGTGTTTGTACAGAGAAAGAAGACAGGAATGAGGCTAAAGGGCTACCAAAAGGAGTGAGAAAGTTTAGGACAAATTTTAAAACATGGTAGAAATGTGGTTCGCAAGTTTGGGAGAAATCAGGCAGGACACAGTCGTGTAAGCCCAGAGGAGAGAGGGAAAGACTGAAGGGATTGTGACAGCTATGAGCAGAGTCAAAAGAGGAAGATGTCGCCAGCTGGACACATGGCCACCCCCCATTGAAGTGATGGCTGGCTGGACACAAAACGCTTTGTTTGTACGTCTAGCTTTCTTAGCTAAAGCCTGACAAGAACTAGACAGGTCCTGTTATGAGAGTTTCCTCTTGAGGCGAGGCGCATGGGGATTGTCTACACTGCCACCCTAGTTCGAACTAGGGTGGCTAATGTAGGCATTCGAACTTGCAAATGAAGCCCGGGATTTAAATATCCCGGGCTTTATTTGCATGTTCCCGGGTGCTGCCATTTTTAAATGCCCCGTAGTTCGAACTACCTGCCCGTGGCTACACGCGGCACGGACTAGGTAGTTTGAATTAAAGCTCCTAATTCAAACTACCGTTACTCCTCCTGCAATGAGGAGTAACGGTAGTTCGAATTAGAGCTTTAATTCGAACTACCTAGTCCGTGCGCGTAGCCACGGGCAGGTAGTTCGAACCACGGGTATTTAAAAATGGCGGTGTCTGGGAACATAAATAAAGCCCGGGATATTTAAATCCCGGGCTTCATTTGCAAGTTCGAATGCCTACATTAGCCACCCTAGTTCGAAATAGGGTGGCAGTGTAGACATACCCTTATTCTTTGAAGCTGTTAAGCTGATGTGGCCTAGATAACTTTTGTTAAAATAAGCAAATTAAGGCTGTTAAATTGTGGTTAACTGACTAGTCGATAGGAACTTCCACTGGGGCTCTTGTACATTTCAAAGGAGGAATGTGGAACTCTGTGTGCAGCCAGGGCCAGCCGGAAGTCCCACTGACTCCGGGCTGCACACAGGCATGCCTGCTTTGAAATGTACAAGAGTCCCCAGCGGGTGCTCTTGTGCATTTCAAAGCCATGGAGCCCGGGATCAGCAGGGGACTCCCCAGCTGACCCCAGGCTCCTCGGTGCTGCCCCTTTGAAATGCAGCCTTGGCATTTCAAAGGGGCAGCACCACACAGCTGAGCCGGGGGTTCAGATGTGCGGCATCTGCCCCCTTTGAAACACTGCCTCTGCGTTTAAAAGGGGAAGCACTCTGGAGCCCGGGGTCCCCAGCTGACCCCGGGTTCTGGGGAAATGCTGCCAGAACCCAGGATCAGCTGGGGAGTCCCCAGCTAACTCCAGGCTCCACGGCTGCCCCTTTGAAACACCGAAGCAGCATTTCAAAGGGGCAGCCACCGCACAGCTGAACCCCAGCTCAGCTGAGCGGCGCTGCTCGTTTAAAACGCCACCTTGGCAGATAGTTCCAGGCAGGTAGATGGTACTTTCTCCATCCCCCTGCCTGGTACTGATTTTTTTTTTTTTTAAAAACCAGACAGGAGGTAAAAATACCTGACTGTCCAGGTCAGTACCGGACACCTGACAACCCTGCTTGTTTCCTCACAGTCCGCTCACACACCAACCAGCGCCACGTGCTGCTCTCAGGTTAGGGGCAGAGCGGAGAAGGCTTCGTGCGCTCCCCCGGCCCCAGGCCCTACTTGGCCCTGGGGTGGGGGAGCAGCAGGGCCTCTGCAGGCCGGATCCACCTGCTTGGCGGGCTGGATACAGCCCGCAGAGGCCCTTTTGCCCACCCCTGCGATAAGCAAATGCTTATCAGATAGTCAGTCAACTAGTCAATATCCCTCCCCTCCCCCCATTGCCTCTATCAGACAGAGGCAGCAAAGGGAGGAGGGAAAAAGAGGTACTTCAAAGTGGCAGTGCTGAATAGCTGAGCCGGGGATCAGCTGTGTGGTGCTGCTGCTTTGAAACCCCAAGGCAGTGTTTCAAAGGGGCAGCTGCTGCACAGCTGATCCACGGCTCATCTGTGCGGCACTACCCCTTTAAAGCCCCAGCTGACCTAGCTCCATGGTGCTGCCCCTTTTTTTTCCCTCCTCAACAGTGTTTTTTTGGGGGGGCGGGGGGCATAAAAACATGCCCCTTATTTCAAAGGCAGGATGTGATGAATATTACAATTTACAAAATCTCTGATGACTGTCTAACATCCACTTGCAAGAGTACAGAGAAATCCACAATAAAACCAGTATAAGAAGCCTTCCTAGAATATGGGTCTCCATATTGGCTCATGGCTTTTGGACATACAGGGCCCAATACTCAGCTTATGTAACACGACTGAAGACAGTGGATCTGTGCTGATTTATGCCAACTATAAATGAGACTCAATTGGGAAAACTGGGGAATACACTGAAAAGAAAAACCAGTGGGGCAGAAACTTCCAAGTCAAATATCATTAGCTGTTTATATTTAATCAAGTTTGGATAATATTTTTCAGTTATATTAGGGCAAGTTAGTCAAACAACAAAACAGAGCATTGATGGGGCAAACCATAACAGCCTCCTATTAATTATAAATAAAAGGCTATTCCATTGACTGTGTGCTACAGATGGGGCATGGATTTGACATCTAGTGAAGATGACTGGGACGCTGGTTTGCCTTTTTGAGCAAAGTTAAGAGTTTTTATAAAGTAAAGGTTTTGTTTTTTAAGCCAGCCACTCTGCAATATGAGCCTTTCCAGCATCCTCAACAGCCATCTCTTAGTGAGGCAATGACTCCTGCATCCAGGATGTCAGTGAATTGTCTTTAATTTAACAAAGTTTAAGAGTATTGTCAAATACAATATTTGAAATTACTTTTTTGAGACTTGGGGGAAAGATTGTGGTTTCTGGTAATTTAAGTTTTTTCCCCACACTCTCAAATGGTTCAGGAAGCATCTTGATGGAAGGAGCAGGGAACAAAGGCCTGAAGGATAAACAAAAGAGGAAAGGGGAAGCATGAAAAATAAAAATCATTTAAAAACAATCTTTCATCTTCTAAGCTGGGTAGACTTTTTGCCTCCATCTCTACTTGAGCTGAATATTGTGGTGCTGTAGAACACACATCAAACATACAATAAAGCACAGCAGTAATTGTATAGCCCTGCAGTACTTTCTATGCACCCAGTAGGGAGTTTTCACTTCATACTTTGCTCAACCTTTTGCAGTTATTCTAGAAGTCAGTTTGCATCCTTAATGCAAAGTAAAGAAAAGTAAAGTATGCACATACATATGTCCAACATGTAACCAGCTGCATCTGCAAGGGCTGGAAGGGATGTGGGTGGAGGCGGAACAGGGGAGGAGTTTGGGGTGGGTAGATGGGGCACTGGCAGAGCAGAGGTGGGTCCTGTGGCAGGAGTGTCTGCCTTGGACCTCGCTTCCAGAAACTGTATTAATGCATCTGCATTTAGCCGGTTAGGTACCTACGTTACTGCTTGTGTATGTAAATAGCTTACGGGCCCAGAACATCCACCCCTTACTGCAGGTCCCGCCCCTCCTGCCCTGCCCCAATGTTCCTCAATGCAACAGACTCTGACTCTATACGCTCTGAGGGTGGTATACTTGAGAACACTTATTCACTGATGCTTAACAATTGACCCACTTTAATCTGGGACAATGCTGGTTATGCATCTCGTGAACAGAGTAAACCGATACTTGCAAATTCTCATAACCCAAGCTTGACCCCAGATGCACAGAGCCTTCCTTTTTAACTTGTATTGTGTGAACTGTATTTGAAACATCAACTTGAATATTTTTTTTCCTCTATGTACCACTCTCCAGCGGGTAGAAAGTCATAACAGAGTCCCTGCCCAATAAGCTTCAGTAGAAAGACACAGCGAGGAGTGCGGTACTCTATTACTTCAGTACCAACCAAAACAGAGATGTCGTCAGAGGTTTTATGAAGAATAAAGTAAGCAGAACGTGGAGGCTGCTCAAAGTGTAGGTGACAGAGTGAAAGAAGAAATGAAATTGGGAATGAGAGGAGGACACAAAGGTGCAGTGGAGGGTGAAGTACAGGATATGTGGGAGACATATAGAGGTGAGTAGGTAAGAGATGGAGATAGAGACTCAAAGGAAAGGATTATGGGGGCATTTTAGGAGGCACTATTTTCACGAGGCTCCTAAAATATTTTTGATCTTATCATCTGTATAGGCCTATGCTAGATACATGTTGGCATAACACAGCATCTAGTACAAATGGAGCCTAGAACTAGGAAGGACCTTGAGGTACTATTGTTACACAAATAAATAAAAAAAAATAGGTTTAGACCTCAGGACAAGATGTTTATAGAAACTCTTATCTGCTCAAAAAGGTAAACCAGAGTATCCGGTCATCTTCAGTAGAAGTCAACTGCATGCCCCATCTATAGCACGCAGTCAATGGAATGCCCTTGTATTGATATGGTGTGCGCGGCTTCTCAAGATGTCCAGATAAATTGTGAAGCCAGATTTATTGTATATATAGTCTAGGCTACACTTGTGACACTCATGCATAATCTAGGTACTGTATATGAAATCAGTCATATTTCTGTTGAAACCAGCACTCTTGCTCACAGGCACAGGCAGTGCTACTCCCTCAGTCATGCTGAGCTGAGTTAGCGGAGGACCAGCACTTCGCTTCATCAGGCTAAGCTCCCAATGTGGGGGTGGAAAAGTGGACAAGGAAGAACAGGCTGTGCCATCCCAAGATTCCCCAGTCAGGGGAATCTTCTGTTGCTCTGTTATAGCAGCCAGACCCCAGGCTGTAGATGAATGTTAGAAATAGGGATCAATAGTTTAAACAACAGCTAAAGAAAGAAGCAGAGCAGCATCATATTTTACACCTTGTTATAAAGGATTGAGAGACTGGATCTTTAGAATTTATTGTATTTTGGTTCTAATTGTCAGTATCTATTCAAACAATTCTCATTCTCAATTTCCAAAGCCTGTTAAACTGAACAGATGAATACCCAAAACTCAAAAGGCATTAGACCTTACTACCTCCATTTAGATGCCATCTTATGACTAGAAACTATGCACTCATTTCATTGCTACTGTGGATGAGCAAGAAAAGCAAACTTTATGGGGCAGATTATACACCTAGGTCTGCCCACGCAGATTTCCCCACTTTCATATAGCAGGGGTCTCAGCCTTCTTCCCCTTGGGATGCTGCCTCTTTGCATGGTCTGTGGAAGGGTTGGAGACAGGGAGGCAATGAAATCTTGGAAATTATACAGAAGACATACTACAGCAGGGAGCAACAAGAGGAAAAGAAGGGGAACAATTTTAAAAATCTTTAAATCCTAGAGCTAAATGAGGAACACTGCCTGACTGAGGAAGCATCATAAACACGGATGCAAAAATCACAGCTATATTAGTTGAATCTGCAGAAGAAAGATCATCATATATATAGTAGCCCAATGTCTGTGACTCTGTAACACTGAAACACTGGCTGCTCCCTCTGGGCGGCGCTGTTGCCTCCTGCCGTGGCGCTCAGCTGACTTCTGTGCCGCTCAGCCGGGCCGCCGCGTGGGAGCAAGTGGCGCAAGCGGCCGTTTGGGGTCCGCGCTTCCCATGCAGCACCCCTGTGCTGCATGGGGAGCGCGGGGCCCAAACGGCTGCTTGAGCTGCTTGCTCCCACGCGGCGGCCCGGCTGAGCGGCACAGAAGTCAGCCGAGCGCCACAGCGGGAGGCGAAGGGGGGTGAGGCGGTGACGTACACGCCCATGGGGCGTGGCCTGGATGAGCATGCATCCCCGACAGAGACAGAGGAGAGTGGAGAGAGAGCGAGAGGCAGGAGGGGGAGAAGAGAAAGAGAGAGACGGAGAGAGAGGCAGAAGGTGGAGGAGAGCTGAGAGAGAGAGAGGGGGAGGCAGTTGGAAGAGGAGAGAGAGAAAGAGACACGGAGCGAGAGACTGGAGGCTCAGGAGAGAAGACCGATGTGGAGGAGAGACCTAAAAATCCCATTTTATGACGGGCTAATTGGCTAGTTAAGATAATCTGGAACTCAGGAGATGTGGGCTCAATTTCCTACTGCAACCTTGCGCTGGCTGCTTAGTCTCTGTGGCAAGATCCTCAAAGATATTTAGCATCCTAAATACCTGAGAGAACCTGGATCTCTTAACTTCAGTTTTTAGTCTGTAAAATGGGGATAACGTTGCTCTACTCACAAAGGTCTTGTGAGAGTAAAAGAGTCAAGATTGAGGCACTCAGATATTACAGCAATGGGGGCTATACAAGCACTTAATATATCTAAATAGAGAATCAAGTCTTCATAATAAGACAGATATAGGATTAATTTTTCCAGTGTCTAAATAGAGAATCAAGTCTTCATAATAAGACAGATATAGGATTAATTTTTCCAGTATGTAAATTAACAGGATTTTTGGCTTCTCCTTTTATGTAATCTTCAGCAATTAGAACAACTCCTTCCTTAATGTTACTGAAAACTACCTTGTAGCATTCTCTTGACCTCAGGCCATTGTTTAGTCTTTTGCCCAGTTACATTAAAATCTCACACCTATTCGCTTTAAAACACATTTTTTAAAAAGGTCTACTTTTTATTGTAATGTGATTTTACTATGACCACAACACAAGGAAGAGGTGAAGTACACTTAAAAGAAAAACAAAAAAAGTTAAAATTAGGGTAAAATGCTAAGATAGTTAACTATCTTGTAGATAAAACCTAGAACTCTGCTAGTTATTAGCTACCACTGAAAGTCTTTGCTTAGCATTTTAAAGACATTACCTTTTAAAAAAAATTATGAACCCTGTGGTAAACTCTGAATTCTAATTTTATTGAAAAAATTATGAACCAAAGCAATTAGAACTCTGTGCAACATAACAAATAAAACAGTTGTATTTATGTTATTTCTGTTTTTTAATTGAAATACTTCCAGCTGGTTTTCAACTGTATTTACATTTTCATATTAGCACTCCATTTCTTGGAACCAAGCCCACTTCAGGTTTCAAACATCTGCTAGTGAAATGAATGAAAAGCAAAAAGAAGTTATATCTTTGAAACAGCACAATAGTTAGTAGCAGTAGGGGTGCTTACGCAGAAGGGGCAGGAATACTGAAGAAATATTTTAATTTAAGTTTGAAGGGATAAAGTTACCCTTTTCTCTAGGAAGAACATGGCTGCTTGCTCAGACTGGCAGTAAAATCAGTATGACGAAGAGGTTGGATGGTCATCATGATAGTCAACCCAGCTACTACCACCCGCTACAGCCAAGCACACCTCACTCTGCTGTCTTTATCCTGGTTTTGTAAGATGTTCTGTCCAGACCACACACAGAGAGGTAATCAGACAAGATCCCTATCTTCATGGCTCTCTCCTGGGCAACTGTCATAAGGAGTTTCATAAGCTAGTAGGTAGTGCGCAGCAGGAGCTCGGTAAAGACAAAATAAAAAACATTTTTGTAAAGGGAGAGATTTGCCTCCAACAGGGGCCAGAGAAAAATCAGAGCAATCTCACTAACTACCTTCCCAAACCAGAGACTGGCTAACCCAATCTTGCACCATATGCCATGCAGGGCAATATGTGAGGATCTGGAAGGAATGAGGATATCTACCATTGGATCTACATCCTCTACCTGAATACCCAGGCCCTTGGCAACCCACTGCAGCAATTGCTGCAGGACCCTGTTGTCCTCCAGGGCCTCGTCTGGAGAGAAAGAAGAAGAGGAAGAAACCCCAGTAAGGGGCATCTGCTTTCTTCCCCTCTGCGCCCAGTGGATCCCATGGTGATTGAGGTCCCTGGGCTGATGCCAACATGGTTTGTGCCATGCCTCTTAGTTCAAGAACCGAATACACCGTTGCCCAGGTTGTTGATGCTGCGGGTGGTGGGGCCATTTGTGACGATACTGCGGAATAGATGGTGCAAGTCCCAAAAGGGCAGGATGATGGCATCGAAGTGATGGAGCTATCCCAGATCCTGCCAATGCCCATGGTGCTGGAGGAGATACAAAAGGGGCCAACACCACCAACATCGCTCTGGAATGCGACCCCTGGCTTCACCTTTGGCTTTGGTGAAAAGCCCAGGATGTCCAAAAAAGCCACTGGGGGGATGCCATTGTGTGGGCCACAGTTCCAGTCTCATGATAATCCACACAGTCTATTTCTGCTCCTCTGAGATCAAGAGACCTCTGTCTCCGACTCTGAGGTTTCCAAAAAGGGGAATCACGAAGCAGCGGTACTTCAAGGTGCTGACAGTCTGCGCTGAGGACCCAGCGAGGCTGCTGACTCCAGTGTGGGACCGGGGAATGGTGCACCAGGGATGGGGACTGTTGGGACACCATTTCAAGCTTTTACCTGACAGTACCGAGGGAGTGACCAGTGCTGGCAACCTGTCCCATCTAGATGAGGAGAACAGTGCTGTGAGATGGAGTGGGTCCCTGGGATGCCTCAAACACCTTCAGGGCTGATGGGAGGTGCAGCTCATGGCTCGGGTTCAGCAAGCGAGAAGGGCCCAGATTTGACCATCCTCCCATGAGAGCAGGAGTTGATGTGACCAGCACCGGTGATGGGGCTGCACTTGCGTGGCTCAACTTCCATCTCACAATGGCTGGCTCCCAGGATCTGGTTAGGGGAGAAAGACTCCTCTCCAGCCTCCTCTTCTGCAGCACTGGCAATTCAGACCACTGCTTGCCTACAGCATGACAGCCACGAGTGGAGCCAGGATGGTGCGAAGAGTCCTTGTCTTTACTCGGCAATAATCCCCATGCCAATACTGCTAGGGCACTACATGCAGAAGAGGAGGTACTCAGCACAGTGTCCACCAACCTGGGTCAAAATGGGGGTGGAGTGTGGCTTCAGGCACTGAGTCCTGTCTTTTAATATCCTGGAGTGAAACCCCTGCAGATCATATAGCAATCCTTTTCATGGCTCTCCCACTTAAGACTTCAAACATGAAGTGTGAGCATTGCTTCTGGGCACACACTTGCAGTGGTCTTCACAAGACTTGAAATCTGGAGATTGTGGCATACCACAGTGCTGGGATAGCATTGGAAAGGAGTTTCCCCCTCAAAGGAAACTTAAGAACTAAGCACCTAGTAACTACTTAAACTACTAGCTCCCTAGACAAGGCAATGCGCCTGTCATGACAAAAGAGCAAGGGGAACTCCCAACTACCCATCATTCATGGTAAGAAGAAACTGAGGGGGTGGCAGATCAGTAAGCCCCTATACTGAGCACCATGAGGGCACCTGGACTGACCCAACGAATACTGCTAGGGTAAGAATCTTCCAGTTACTGTGTGCGTGCACATCTGATTGGAATGGACATGAACAAGCAGTCGAAGAAGCAGCACTGTTTTTCCACACCAGCTCCTGACCCTGTGCTGTCCTCCCCAGCAGCGCAGCTCCATTGGAGTCAGGCTTCCAAGGCTTCCTCAGCCAGTAGCTAGTTGTGGCATAACCATTAGGTTCAGAGGAGAAGAAGGGACTAATAATATATTAAACTAGCCTCAGGCTGGCTTAATGTATTTGCAGATTTGTTGCTGGGTGCCAGGGGGAATATGCAACTCTGCTCTCTCCTCAATCCTTCTTTATTCCCAATCTCAGGTGCCTATCTCTATGTAGATTTTGGAAACACAAAACATGCAACAGGTGCAGAAGCAGCTGACTTCCCTTTCATGCAGGAAATTGGGGAGGGAAGAACAATGAACATGAAAGGTGCCCTCTAAGTCTGGATGGGAGTGGTGAGGAAAACTTTGGGATACAAATTGCCTCAAACAAATTAGTTGTTCACTCAGTTGTACCTATTTAATCAATGTGCATGTAATTTGGTTCCTTCTGACTACTTTAATCACTTGAAGGATGCTCTTTAGCTATAAGAGCTATTCGTTCAATACTACAAGTTATGCAATAAATCAAAGTTCTCTGAACTGTACAGTAGTAAGGTGAAAAAGTTTAATTTCATATATTCTTTTCACCAGTTTGGCTAACTTGTACACTTCTGAACAAGTTAATCCATCAACATCAGAAATTAAAGTTACCTAATTAACTGTAAATTAAATGAAGTGAAAAAAAAGACAATATGATGTCACTGTTCTTGACAATGTCTTAACTCTAGGGATGACTTACTCATGAAGTGAAAACTAATTCAATCTAAAAGACAGCTGAAAATATTTTTCTGTGTTAAGTGGTTTTACACATCATTTGCATTATGATGTATAATACTACAATGGAGATTACCTGTAAACTGACAATGTACAATAGGACAATATTTTTGAATGCTGAGTGAGATTGTTTCCTGTTGTGAGGGATTATCTAGTAATACAGACAAAAGCACTTTTCACTTTCCAGTGAACAAAATGCTATATTCCAAAGTAGTTTGTCAGTAAAAAATTACACTCACTAAGCCAAAAGCTCTAGGTCATAAAAATCAAAACCAGGTATCAATCTCACTTCAAACAAAACATTATTTTAATTGCCTTATTCTTTTATCAAGTATTTACATAAGAAGAACCTTAATGTGCTTTTCTGTAGACTGCTTATTTAGTGGAATTAATTTTTGCTTTAAAACTGAATTCTATAGAAGAGGGTGGAGGGTGGGGAGAGGAATACAACTATTGAAGTCTGATTCCTTTCCTTTAAGAGGCAAGACTGGATTTGAACAAAAGAAAGCCAAAGCTTTTTTTCCATTATGCTCCATGATTTCTTTATTCATAAAAATTTTTAATGAGATATTTTGCTCAATTTTCAAATGAAAAATATGTAACAGTATGAATCATGAATTAATAACACTTGATGACACAGATGATTAAAAAGCAATACATCAAAAAAAATAAAGCAGTCCAAGAATACAATAGCTACTGCTACAAGCAAAGAGGTAATTAAAAAGTCATTATTTGCCAACAGCGACTAAACAGTGGTATTTAGGATTCTAATTCTCTCAGAAGTTAGTGGCAGAACTCTTTTCAGTCATTTCTTATTCCCAGAATAAACGGGAAATGTATCTCAGATGCCATGTTAAAAAATAAAATAATAGTTTATTTTTATACATTTATATACAGTTACACATAATATTTGTGTTTTCTTTTATAAAAATCTAAGATACTGCCTATTAACACACTAGGGTGGTCAAGTGATTAAAATTAATTGCAATTAATTATGCTGTTAAACAAAATAGAATACTATTTATTTAAATACTAGAAGATTTACCTGGCATTGCTTGGATCCTTAACTCAATTCATTTTTATTTTTCTTCATTTAAATCTTTGTTTTGCGGTGAGGCTGGGGATGAGGGATTCAGTATGCAGACTGTCCTGGGGAGAGAGGACTACCCCAGCTCTCTCTCACTACAGCAGCTTGGGGCCAAGTGAGATGCGTCTCTCCATGGCTACTACCACTACAGTAGGCACAGGCAGGGGAGGGGTGTACGTCCCCCGGCTGGGGCAGGAACAGGTTTGTCTGCCTCCTGCACTCCCAGACAGAGTGAAGAATGCAGAAACTGTGCATTTTTCCCTCACTCCCTGATGAAGGGGAACAGCCAGCAATGTTCCCATACAGATTGGGAGAGAGGGGAACTTCAACCACCCCCGTCCTGCCTAATGGCACATGGCAGGTGGGAAGCCTGGGCACTCCTAGACCCCTTTCACCTGCATAGTGATTATCTCTCTCTCTTACAATTTAGTAGGAGTTCTTAAATTGACAGGCTGACAGACTCACAGAAACTCTCTCAAATATACAGTAGATTTTGGGTATTTTCTATGTTTTCAGATGTATAGATTTCAAATACAACACAATACGAAGTGTACAGTGCTCACTTTTATTGATCACAAATATTTGCACTGTAAAAAAACAAAATGAATAGTATTTTTGATTTACCTAATTCCAACTATTGTAGTGTAATCTCTCATGAAAGTTGAACTTACAAATGTAGAATCATGTACAAAAATAATTGCATTAAAAAACAAAACTATATAATACTTTAGAGCCTACGAGTCCACTCAGTCCTACTTCTTGTTCAGCCAATCGCTCAGACAAACAAGTTTGTTTACATTTTCAGGAGATAATGCTGCCTGTTTTTTGTTTACAACATCAACTGAAAATGAGAACAGGCATTCACATGGCACTGTTGTAATCAGCATTGCAAGGCATTTATGTGCCACATATGCAAAACATTTGTAGGCTGCTTCATGCTTCTACCACCAGTCCATAGGACATGCTTCCATGCTGATGACACTCGTTAAATATATATATATATATATATATATATATATATATATAAAATGTATGTCAATTAAATTCGTGAATGAATTCCTTGAGGGAGAACTGTACATCTCCTACTCTGTTTTACCTACATTCTGTTGTATATTTCATGTAATGGCAGTGTTGGATGATGACCCAGAACCTGTTGTTTGTTATAAGAACACTTTCACTGCAGTTTTGACAAAACACAAAGAAGGTACCAACATGAGATTGTTAAAGCATTTGACCCAAGGTTTAAGAATATGAAGTGTCTTCCAAAATCTAAAAGGGATGGAGTTGTGGTGCCTGTTTTCAGATGTGGAAAACACTCCAACATGGAAGCTACAGATCCCAAACCACCAAAAAAGAAAGTCAATCTTCTGCTGATGACATTGGACTCAGATGGTAAAAATGAACATGCATTGGTCCATACTGTTTTATCATTATCAAACAGATAATGGAGTATGTCCTCTGGAATAGTGGTTGAAGCATGAAGGGACATATGAATTTTTAGCGCATCTGGCATGTAAATGTCTTGCAACACCAGCTGCAACAATGCCAATGTGGATGTCTGTTCTCACTTTAAGGTTGCATTATAAACAAGAAGCAGGCAGCATTATCTCCTGTAAATGTAAACAAACTTGTTTGTCTGAGTGACGAGTTTAACAAGAAGTAGGACTGAGTGGAGTGGACTTGTAGGCTCTAATATTTTATATTGTTTTATTTTGAGTGTAGTTATCTATATTTGTAAGTTCCACATTCAAAATAAGAAGACAGCACTACAGCAGAGGTGGACAATAAAACAGCACTGTTCACCAGGGTTAGCCCCTGGTGGGTCGCTGCTACTATATTTACCTGTACGGCTGCAGGTACCTTTGATCACAGCTCCCATTGGCTGCAGATCACTGTTCCCAGCCAATGGAAGTGACAGGAAATGATGTGGACCAGGACACCACTTCCTGCATCTCCAATTGGCCAGAAATGGCAATCAGTGGGCTGCGATTGTCGGTACTTGTAGCCATGCACATAAATATAGTGGTGGGGGCCTGCCAGAAGCTAACCCAGGAATACTGGATCCAGCCCAGGGGCCATTATTTGCCCAGCCTGCAGTATAGTATTTGTCTAAGGTGAATTGAAAAACCATTTTCTTTTTATTATCATTTTTACAGTGCAAATATCTGTAATGGAAATAACCTCTTGTGAGCAGTGTACACTTTGTATTCTTTGTTGTAACTGAAATGAATATATTTTAGAAAGTAGAAAAAGTCCAAAATATTTAATAAATTTCAATTGGTATTCTATTGTTTAACTGTGCAATTAAACTGTGATTAATGATTATTAATTTTTTGAGTTATTCACGAGTTAACTGCAATTAGTCGACAACCCTAAAACACCCTACATTGAAAATAATATTTAGTTTGCAAGTTTAAGATCTCTGAAATTAGAAATAAGACTGCCTACGCTGACTTAGTTCTGCCTTCTTATGGGGATTATCTGCAATATGATATGGGTGGGCCAGTCAAAATGTTTCCAGCAAAACCCTTTCATTTGAAAAATTAGCTTTTCAACTCAATGAATTTAAAAAAAAAAGAAAAAGAAACCGAATACCCCAAAATCAAAAATGTTTGATTTGTAAATGCTTCTAATCAACAGATCTCCAGGTAGGGGACTTTAATCACTTGACAAGACTTTTAAGAGGGTCATCTGACAAAAGGGAATACGAAGTTATACAAGAGTGGGTGTCTCAACAACCATTTTGGAGAGAGCAGAAGGAAACTGACTGATCAAAAGACCCTTCCTGATTCAGAGAAATCCTGTGTAGGAGAAGGGGTTCTAGACTCCTTACTGGATTCTGATCTAAGTCCAAAGAACACTCAAGAGTGGTGAGGAAACTGACTCAGGTAGTCGTTTCAGCTGTTTTAAACAACAGTACCAAAAACTTACCACAAATGATCAACTTCCAAAGTATAAATCTCCAGTTAAGCTACCACACTGCAGCCCATCCCAGGGAGACCAGGATTGTTACCACTGTCCTATGCCCTGTGTTTCACACCCAACTCTTTTTTCCCCTCTTCCCTTTCCTCTCTCTGTTGCCCTGCGACACATTAACTATTGGGTGGTTAGAGAGCAAAATGAGAGCTAATCCCACTTCTTCCACATTTTTTCTTCCTATTTCTCTGTGTCCCCAGCAGCTACCCTATGCACAACTGGTTTTAGCAATATGACTGACATCTTTTCCAATAGTACCTGTCAAAGAGTTAAACCAATTACAGTTCCTTCCTTACTCTTTTTCACTCATCACACCTCCACTTCCCCCTCTTTATTTCATTTGCCTGCTGCAGTCCTCTTAGTTATAATTCTTGTTCTTAAGCTTTTGTTTAAAACATCCAAACTGATCAAAGTTTTAATGGCACATTTAATTACAGAAAGAATATTATTTGAATAAAACTTAATTACCCTTTAGACTGAGCTCCTCTGGTCAGAGACCAGATCTACTTTTCTGTTAGGAAAGCACTTAGCGCATTGTTCACTCTACCGTAAGAGTTGATAATTTGCCCAAATTGGAACAGATCTATAGTAATTCATCAAAATCAGATACAGACAGCTGTACATTGTTATAGTATGACCTTGATTATCTGCTCAATTGGCCAAATGAGCCCAATTATATAATACAACCTATTCTCGGTAACAGGGGCATGTCTTCCACACACTATTAATTTCATTGAAATTTCCTTCAGTTACCTGAACTTACTCTGTGTTAACCACAATAGTAAGACAAGCAAGGCTGTACTGAATGAAGCCAGCAACGTCATTCAATGGCATGCTCTTCACTTTCTGCATGGATTGTATGATGTAACACACTTAGACTCCAACAAGGCAGTTTGACCTGGTACTGCATGACATTTTGATTAAATGATATAAATGATATAAAAGGAATGATATAAAAGGAATATGGCACACATTAAATAGAGTAAAAACTGGCTAACTGATAAGTCTTGAAATCTAATTGTATACAGGGAATCCTCATAAAGTTGGGGCATTTCTAGTTGGGTCCTCAAGAGTCAGTTGCTGGCCACATGCTAATGTTTTCATCAAAGATCTGGAAGAAAACATATAATGATCTCTGATAAGATTTGCAAGTGATACAAAAATTGGTGCAGTGGTAAATAATGACAAGGACGGGTCACTGACAAAATGATCTGGATAACTTATTAAGCTGGGCACAAGCAGGTAAACATGTTTTAATATGCCTACATGTAAAGGTATACCCCTTAGAACAACACATTTAGGCCATTCTTACAAGGTGGATTATCAATTGAACATAAGCTCTGGCTGTGATGCTGAGGCCCAAAGAGCTAATGCAATCCATGGATGTATAAACTGGGGAATCTCAAGTAGGCGTAAAGAGGTTATTTTACCTCTGTATTTGGTAACAGTGCAACCACTACTGGAATAGTATGTCCAGTTGAAGTGTCCACAATTCCAGAAGGATGTTGATAAATTGGAGGGTTCAGAGAAGAGCTACAGGAATGATTAAAGGATTAGAAAATGTGCCTTATGTAACGGATTCAAGGAGCTCAATCTCTTTAGTTTAATCAGAGATGGCATCAGGGTAACTTGAGTACAGTTTAAAAGTAACTAAAGGGGGAACAATTATTTGACAGTGGGCTCTTCAATCTAAGAGACAGAGGAATTATATAATCCAATGTCTGGAAGTAGAAGCTTGACAAATTCAGACTGGAACTCTGGCACACATTTTTAACAGTGTAGGGAATTAACCACAGAACAGTTTGTCAAGTGTCACAGCGGGTTCTTCATCACTGGCCACTTTTTAAATCACAATTGGATGTTTTTCTCAAATGCATGTTCTAGGAATTACTTTGGGGGAAGGTCTCTGGCCTCTGTGAAACAGGAGGTCAGATCAGATCAGCAGTTTTCAAACTGTGGCTCAGGACCCCAAAGTGGGTTGTGACTCCATTTTAATGGGGTTGCCAGGGTCAGAAGTGGACTTGCTGGGACCCAGAACTGAAGCTGAAGCCTGAGCTCCACTCTCACCCCCAGCCTGCTGTCCCTCTAGCCAGGGTTGTGTAGTAATTTTGTTGTCAGAAGGAGGTTGTGGTGCAATGAAGTTTGAGAACAGATAGACTATATGATCCTAACAGTCTCTCTGACCTTTTCTCAACTTTTAGAGGTTTTTAAAAATTCCACACACTTTTTACACCCAGAAAATCTGCCAGGATATGTAGTTCTGGATGTACTACATGTCAAATACAAATAGATGGTGCCTAATATTAATCTGTCAATCATGTAAATGACTGAATCTGTACAGACACCCAACAACCGTAATGGAATTTTTCAAATTATACCATTTGTTTTCTTAGTGCATTTCAGAATAAGAATCACAAAAAGATTAAATGAGCAATTGTTTATTTTTTAAAATGTTAAGAAAATGTGTAAGTATAGGGAGCTAAACTACTGAAACTTGAAACTAAAGACCTTTATTTTTTTTTCAAGAAGAGACACAGCACAAGGAGCCACAATGCAAGTTTTCAAACAACTATCATGTCCTCTACCAGCATGCCAGACAGACACTGAAGGAGCACCTCTAGTTTCATTTCTATGCCAGTTTAATCTTTTTCCTGTTTTTAAGGACTACAAATTGACGCAGAACCTGTCCATTATGTCCTGCAATGAGACCATCATTTAATTTAACAGGCAAGCATGTTTTCACCTACCCACCTGCTGTTAGGTTGCCATTCTAGCACATGAACAAAATTAACATCCCTGAACTCCAACTACCCAGCCTTCCCTCCGTCTCTTCTCCACACAGTCAGGCCCTATCATTTTTCTTCCCCTTCTCTGCTTATGGTCCCCCATCCTTTTACTAGTCTTCATGAGTGTAGGCCTTATTCATGCTTTCCACCAAACCCCTTTAAGTAAAGGCTCTGCTGCTGGGATGATGGCTCTCATAGGTGAAAAAGGTCCAAATTCTTCACCAATCCTATCAATATAATTCTGTAACAACTGGGGGAAAACAACTTACAGTTTTCTTCAACATTTTGACAGCATAAGGCTTCTGGGTTCCTTTCTGCCTGCATCGGTAGACGATGGATGTAGCACCACTAAATGAAAATGAAAGACAGTGTTATTATTGAAGTCTATTGAATACACTGAATACATCTTGTCTATTTAGACAAATAGTGTGTGAGTTCTTATTTCCAGCAGATGATGTCTAGTAATTTGCAGAGCAAAGAGCTAAAATATTTTCTGCTGTAGAAAATGGCAAAAAGGCTCTGCTGCTGGGATGATGGCTCTCAGAGATGAAAAACGTCCACATTCATAATTCCTACAGTGCAGAGATTTTCTTCCTTACTATATAAAGAACATGATCGAGCCCAACACCTTATAGCTAAACTAGAATATACATTTGAGAAAGGCAGGTCAGTTCAGACAAGGTTTAAAACATGTAATTGTTTTGCAGCTTACATTTGTCATATCATTGACTCTTGTGAAGTTTGCCCATTTCTAGACACTAGGTACAGTACAATGGCAGTACTGTATTTCTTTAGGGTGTTACAATTTATTAAAAAAATCATTTTAACAACATATTGATAAATATGTAGAAGTATTCTAACCTCCAGAGAATTTCAGAATCATTAAATATATGTAACCAGAACACTTCTCATTAGCCAATATAAAGAACTCTCAAATGACTCCATTTAACAAGACAGAAAAAATGCTGAGTTAACTCAAACCCTCTAAGCAAAAAGTATTAGTCCCTACGGACATGTTACTATAATATATATATTTTCAGTATTTTACTAAAGAAGTGCTATAGGAAAGTCACTGTATCAATGCAAATCATCATTATATAGTCATTTATATATTTAAAGTGCTATATAAACATTACACTAATTAATCTTCATACTCCCCTGTGAAATAGATAATTAACTATCTAGAATGGATAATGTAAATAATATCAAGTGTCATCTGATTAAGGCTGGAAAGGAGGAAACATTTCTGGAAAAGGTTCGGTGACAATATGCTTGCATATGTACAAATATTCATGGCTGAAAGTACGGTTTCTGTCAGGCAGCAAAGGTGCCTTCTAGTTAATATTTTAACCCCCTCCTTCAGAAACAAGTGGCAAACTATATGAAGAAGAAAACCCTCAAAACACTCGACTAATGGTGGGGCACTCATACGACAATTGCTACGAGAACAGAAACCCATTTCTTTCCAACCCAGTCATTGTGATGGGCATGACCTTTCCTTTTATGTTGGTTTGTTTTAAATTAAAAGCCCCAACTCTGGAATTAGTCTTCCTCCTAGATCAGGGACCATGCAGAATGGAGACAGATGCTTAGAAAAGAGGAAATGACATAATGTTGAAGCTGGATGCCCATTTTTATGAATTCTCTAGTGTTCTACACAGCTTTGCAACATGCTCAAAAGAAGTACATCTTGCTTTCTTGATTTTGGATTTCTGCAGCAGCCTGCTTGTGAATAAATTCACCTACTGCTTGACCAGCACACAGAGCTTTCCTGGACCTGCATTAGTTTGGAAGGTCTTCAAAATATTTTTCAGATTAGGCCTCAGTCAACATAAAATAGTGGAAAACCTGGGTTCTGAGAAGCTCATGTAAGCCAGGAAAGCTTAGGGCATTTGTAATCCTTAAAAGTTGTGACAAATGCAAAATGAGGGCAGCTTTGCAAGTAAGGGGTCTTTTATAAAAATAAAAGAGATTTTCATGAGCAGGCCAGGTTTGGAATAGTTCACAACCTTCTTTCTCTCACCTTGGAGTATTAAAGTCTAACTGAACTCCAAGCACAAATGATTCAAAGTTGTTTGGAACCATATAAAGAGGAAGTATAAAAGGAAATCAAATTAGTTTGCCATACTAAAAGAGTATGAATTTCTACTCTGGAAAATAATGGAATTTTCTTTTACTGGTCCTGGAAGCCAGGTTAGTGATTGAGTGAGATTTATTTTAAAAAGTCCACATACATGCTGCAAAACTGTGTGTTTTTTTAAACTTAATCTGCTACACAGAAGGATGCCTGCAGCAACATCCAACATCTTTCTGAAGTTGCCAAACAAAACAAAACAAAACAAAGTCTATGTAATACTATAAATCTCATCTAACGCTGCTTCAGTATGAATGACTGTGACCCTAATAGCATCCCAATGCAAGACGGCCAAGAGCTCTTTGGTACCTGGTGGTTACTTTCAGCTTCCTGACCAGTTCAGTGTACCCAAATTCATGTCAGACAGTATCTGATGTATGTCATGTATAGCATCATTGGAAGACTAACACGACACTGATCATTAATATTCTTGAGTGGTGTGCATATGGTAAATGCCCAAAGGACAACAGAAACATGAAGGGAACATGGAACTAAAATGTATTGACTGGACAAGACTGGGGCATGAGTTAAGAGCCCTCCCGAACCCTCAAAAAAACCAACAACAAAAAAACACAAGTTTCGGTTAGCTGCCATCAGAGTTGCTTACCAATCACAAGACAAGTGTCCATTCATTTGCATAGAAGAGGGCAGGAAAACACAAACTAGCAAACACCTACAGAGAAGGAAACAAGCATGGAACCTCCTTCACCACCACATTCCATGCCTCCTTCCTTACAGCTTGAATTGACTTGATTTTAGGAGGCATCCTTCAGAAGACTCCATTCACTAGACTATAAAAGTTCACTGGGCAATAAAAGAGAGAGGCAAAGAACCACAAGTAACTTTTCAACTAAAACAACGAAGACACTATCTTTGGCAAGCGATCTCTATCAGAGGGGAGGTCAGACATTTTTCAGGAAGAAGTGAGAGGTAAGAATCCAAGCTGATACTTCAGACAATAGTTTGTTACCATTGTAGCATTAGGAAATATATTTTTTCTTTTGTTTGTTTGTAACCCTTTCTAGCTGTATTCCTTGTACTTGGCAACACTTAAAATCTCATCTTCTTTGGTTAATCATCTTGTTTGACTTTTAATCTACATAAGCCTGGTGCTGTACTTGAACCGAAGCAATTGGTACCTTCAGGTCAAGTGAAGAAACTGTCTTTTGTCTCTTCTGAGGAGCCAGTGAGCCTTTTCTCTCCCGATAATGGCCCAGGAAAGGGCTGGACCTTGTAGTGCACACGCTTTCATGCAATTTGAGATAGGGTGTTTCAGTCACTTGGCTGGTAGTCAAACAGCAGTACCCGTTCCAGGGACAAGTGTCTTATTTATCACCACTATAGAATATTCCACACCCCAGTGTCAAAGAAATCTAATAAAAAGTAAGTACTGGCACTGCAAGTACACACCCATCTGGCTGATAACCACGGCTGATGGATACCAGAGTGTGGCTGGGGCGCAACAACCTGGCTGCTGGAATCAAGGATCTGAGCCACAGCTGCTTAATACAGAGACTGTGTGCGCTTGTTTTCTGGCTGTCAGTGCACAGGCTGTGAGCCACAGCAGCAGAGCATGCAAAGCACCAGGGTTACAGGGAAGGTGGTAACAATCCCTTGCTGTCTGGATTGCTCCCCAGAACATGACAATGACATCTAAACATAAAAGTGCTTACAAAAAAAAGTGCTTCCATACAATGAGTTAATTGCACTAAAATTAAGGACAACTTGTGGGATGCACTATTACTCATTGTGAATGTGGAAAAGCAGCTAGGAAAAGGGGGTTGTATTCTACAATGGAGCTATAATTTCGTTGCAATTGTAATGACTTTCGCAAGTGAGAAAATGTAATATTCAGTTGTCAATCTCAATGATTTTGTTGTTTTTATTCTTTAAGCTTTCACACAAACTTTAAAAATGCAATCAGAGGGAAAAATCAGATGACATACTTGGCACATACGTGGTATAATATTTTGCAACTTAATTTGAAATAGCTCTTAAAACAATCAAACACAGGAATAAAGGCCCTTTTCCATCAGATGCTGTGTGTATATATCTTGGATTTTGTTGAATATTTTTAGTCATATGTTGTGTGTTGATTGTAGGGATTTTTCAGCTATGTATTTGAGTCTTTTGAAATGGCTGAAATGTAAACCATGTGGAATAGCAGAAATGATCATTTGCATACTCTTTTTATTTTTTTATACACACAACATATGTAGAGTTGGATTATGTAATTAAAGACTGTATCATTGTGTTTTTATCGTACCAAGCACAATGGAGTCCTGGTCCATCATTTGGACTCCTGGGTGCTACAGGATTACAAATAAGTAACAATATGCACGCACACAAGGGAAATGAATTAAGGGTTGATTGCCAGCCACCATTTTGGCAGATGTTTAGACTGACTCAGGGAACTCCAGAGCTAAAAGCATAAATGTCTAAAGCTTGAGCCAGGTTTCGCAGCTGGAGTCTGTAACAGATATGCATTCCCTGTGGGTTAGGTATGGAGGGGAGACATACACCACACACTGACCAGTGTGCAGCAACTGCACAAACCGCTTTAATTTTGGCATTTCCTAAACTTTGAGAATTCCACTTTGCAATCCCAGTGTCCTTTTATATGTAAATAATATATAGCACATATCTATTCTTGGAGGTTTTATTAATATTCGTTATGGGCAAAACTGCTGATTTTACTTTAGAATAAATGTAAAGAAGTGATTGAAACTGTAGCTCTCTCCAAACATAAACACGGGTATTTGTCTCCACTTAAAGACTCAATTTTCACTGGAATAACTCAAATCATGAATCGGGCAAACTGCTCAGACAAAAAAGGGGCATGACTATTATGTGAGAGGTGTTGATTAATCAGTGACACACTTCACCTTTCTATGCAACTCTAGGAGCACCACTCAGTACAGTAACACCACTAACATATACTCTCCTCTGTACACTTCAACTTTGTATATGCATTTGCTTCCATAAACACGAATATCCAACAAACAAACTTTTAATAAGATAAGAATGGAGAGATGATTTCTAATGGTAGTTGGAACAGGATGAACAGTCTATGAAGTACAGTGCGCTAAAGGAAGGCTGTTCTAGACAACGGGTACTGCAAAAGAGAAGGCTTTTACACAAAGAGTGGTGAGATTACGGAGGACAGCATGGAGGGCAGCCCTAGACAAGGAAAGGGAAGAAGAGTAAAGAGCATTGAAGAGTTTTTAAATGATGAAGGAGTTGGGGAAGAATAGACTTGATCCTGAAATGAGTACATAGACAACAAAAAAGGAATATAAAATCAATGACATCTGTAAAATATTTTTAATATTAATTTGTAAGGTGTTCAGACACCATAAATGATATGTACCACAACACTTGGCAAGATAGATTAGCTACCTATATCCAAGATAAAATAGGGACAGTTAGCTCAAACAGAGTTGCCTGACCAACAGCTGATGTGGTTCTAAACGTTTACATGCTTAAGGTGACAATGCAGAAGCATTCTGTTTACACTGGAGATTCAAAACTTGGGAAAGCTACCAGACTAGTCGATAGGCAATTCCACATTCCTCCTTTGAGATGTACAAGAGCCCCTACTGGGGCTCTTGTATATTTCAAAGGAGGAATGAGGAATTCTGGGTTCCACGAGGGTGCCTTCCGCTTTGAAATGCACAAGAGCCCATTTCAAAGCGGAAGTGCCCATGTGGATCCCAACTCAGCGGGACTTCCCGCTGGCCCCAGGCTGCACTCAGGCGTGCCAGCTTTGAAATGTACAAGAGTCCCCAACAGGGGCTCTTGTGCATTTCAAAGCAGAAGCACCCGCATGGAGCCTGGGGTCAGCGGGGGACTCCCAAGCTGACCCCGGGCTCTGCATGGCATTTCCAAGGAACTTGGGATCAGCTGGTGACTCCCCAGCTGATTTTGGTTTCCACGGAAATGCACATGGAGCCCGGGGTCAGCTAGGGAGTCCCAGATGACCCCAGGCTCCATGTGGTGCTGCCACTTTGAAACACCACAACGGTGATTCAAAGGGGCAGCATCGCACAGAGCCCAGGATCAGCTGTACAGCACTGCCCCTTTGAAATGCCGACACGGCGCACAGAGCTGCCGCTTTGAAGTACTCCCTCTTTGCCCCCCTTTGCTGTCTCTATCTGAAAGGTTTTTGCACAAGAATGGCTATTTTTGCATGAAAACCGATGGAGCGTCCACACCTCAAGCACGTTTTTGAGAAAAAAAACAAACAGTAAATCGACAGGACAGAGGGCTTTTGCCAGTAGAGTTATTCCTCTCCCCACAAGGAATAACTCCTTTTTGCACTACAGCTCTTGCACAAAAAGGCACGTGTAGACACTCCGCAGGGGTTTTTTGTGCAAAAAGAGCCTATCAGAAAAAGGACAGGTGCTCTGATGGCCATTCTGTGAATGTCCATCAGAGCTTTCTTGTGGAAGAGCGTCCATGCAGTGTGGACGCTCTCTTGCACAAAAGCACACCGCTTTTGAGGTGTGGACGTGCTTTTGTGCAAGAAGTTTTTGCAGAAGATCTCTTTCACAAAAAACTTCTTGTGCAAAAACCCTGCAGCGTAGACAAAGCCCTTGTGTCTCCAATATTTATGGCAACACCACAGAATATTCAAGGAAATGCAAGCCAAGGATTAGAATTTCCAATACTGGCAGAGAAGAGACAGTGGCATTCCTCAGAACTTTGAAGGAGATGGTGGTGATATAAGTATAACTTGTGGACACAGAAAGTGAGGGACAAAAAGAAGAGGTCAGAGTTAAGCATGAAGCCACTCTTGCACAAGGTGGAGGCAAATGGAAGGTCTGAGGCATGGAGACACGTATGGAGCTGCATTTGAGAATGCTGCTCTTTAAGAAGCATTTCTGCCTTGGAGACTTCTAGCTGAGAAAGGTAAAAAGCAATCACATATTTGCTTGAACAAGGTGGAGATATACCTCCTGTTAAGATTCATTTAAGGAAGCCAACACCAGCACGTTCACTAGGAAAAATTACTTTATTTCACAGACTAAGACAGAATCTGCAAGTAGTACTCCCCCAAGGTTTAGAACACATTTCACACCAACTGAACACAAATGCACTTCTCCATATCATCTAGGATGATCAGGTGTCTGTTTTTTGTCTGCACCCAGTCAAAAAGGGGATCCTGGCAGCTCCTGGCAGCACCATTGACAGGGCTGTTGATACTCCAGTTGGCAGTGCTGCACTGCAGAGCAAGCAGGCTACCTGCTAAGCTATGCACCATGTGGCTCCTGTGTGCAGGGGCAGTTAGGGGACTCCACATGCTGCCCCCCACCATACGTGAAGGATTTTTCCTCGGTATACAAGGGTTAATACAAAAAACAGAAATACCATAAAAACTTCTGAATTTCTGCAAATGACTAGAGAATCATGAGGAGATTCTGGGAACTAAACCTTTGTGGAGAGACAAGCTTGAATGCCCACATTTTATATATTCGAGATGTATTTTGGAGCAAGAAGGTGATGGAAGAATGTTCCTGGTGCATAAGAAAAAAAGCCCAATTCTGTTATGTTTTAGAGTTTTGTCTAGCTTGATTTTGACAAGAAAGAAAAATCAATATCCTTTTAGATTTTGAATCTATGACTTTTAGCTTCCACATTGATTTTCTACCATCTGATCTGACAGTCCAATTTAAAAGTCTATCCTCATCTGGCATGGCCTGCAAAGACAATGCCATAGCACAACATGGAATTTTAGATGTTCAGATATTTCAGTGCACTGTGGCCAAAGAAAACTATCTTCCTCAAGAGCAGGAGAACAAAAATCAAAGCAGTTTGTTAGAGTCCTGCTATCTTTGTTACATTTCAACAGCCAGCTTTCACCAATACACTTCAAAAAAACCTCAGATACATACATCAATATTAATTGTTAACTCAAATATTCTAGTGTTTGTCTGTCTCTTTAAATTCCTTGCTTCCTAGATACCGATTTACAAAATTATAGTTTCTTAAAGCTGGGCATGGTTGGTAGAATGTTAAAATCCAGATGAGGCCCTTCTCCTGGAGGTGGGTACTGGCAATTCCAGAAGGCAGTCCACCTGCCTAATAAGAGGAGGACTGGGTTAGCATTGCTAGGAACTTAGAGAGACCAGCTGATTGTATGTCTTATTAGACTCTTGACATTCTATAAAGGGTATGGAAAAGCTTCTTCTGAGCTGAGAACTGCAGGAGGCACATGCTGATTGGTGTTTTCATAAAACCAAGGAAGTAACATTCTAGAAACAGTATTTCTCATTATTGGCAACTAAATGTCTTCATATCTTGTAAAGACTCACCCACTTGGGAGCTAAAATGCCCCCCTCCTTTTGACAGCTGCATTTACAGTTACATAATTTATCTTCGTGAGTACTTCCAAGGGGTCTCTTAACATGGCACTTATGAGCACCAGATGCACAGGACAAGACACACAACACAGGGCTTTCATATTGGAAAAAGGATGTTGACAGATTGTTCTGTCTTATTTTGGAGATGGGGGGGCGGTGTTTCAGAGATTGCAAATTCTTCATCAAGAGGTCTGATTTCAGTTGGTGAGAGTATTTCAGTTAGTGGCAAAAAACAAGCTGACCCACTTTTACTTTTAGTAAAACACTGCTTGTGTAGTCATCTAAGAAAAAGGGAGGTAGAATTTGGACTCCAGTGTATTTCTGATTTTGCTATTTGACAACAGTACATGCTGCTACTTTGATACCATTCCACATACAGAAGGTTAACTTCTGAGCAACACTCAAAGGGAAACTGTGACAATGCAGATATGAGCTGGAAAGCAGAGCACCAGAGTTATATAGGTTGGTATGGGCAAGTCCTGCAGAACAAAACTATTCAATAACGTCTCTCTTCTTTTTGCCTTATCTCCTTTCAAATATTGGACCAGGAAGTTATTTCTATGAACATTATTCCTAAAACAAGTAGTGTGTTTCTCCATCATGATTTAGTTATTTTTTCAAGTAAAAAAAAAAAAAAAAAAACCAGACTTAAGGCAAACAGCCTGTGTCAGTGTCAAACTGATTTTTTGTTTTAATTCATAGAAGTGTAACATTAGAAGGGACTCAAAAGGTAATCTAGTCTGGTCCCCCCTGTGCACTCAAAGCAGGATTAAGTAATAACTAGAGCATCCTCAAAAGGAGTTTATTTAACACGCTCTTAAAACTCTCCAGTGATGGAGATTCCACAACCTCCCTAGAAAATTAGTTCCAGTACTTAAGTACTCTGACATTTACGAAACTTCTCCCCTAATGTCCAACCTAAACCTCCCTTGCTGCAATTTAATTAAGCCCTTTTCTTGTCTTATTTTCGGTGGTGAAGGAGAAAAATACTTCACCTGTCTCCTTGTAACAACCATTTATGTAAGGATGTTAAAGAGCAGGTATTTGGGTAATCGTGTTGTCAATACAATTTGTATCGACGACACGATTAGTCAATAAGGGGGCCACCTGCAGAGCTGCTTTGGGAAGCACTGAAGAGCCGCTCCAGCAGCAGCCCCTGCCTGTGACAAGTCCCAAATGCCATGAACAAGGGCTGCTTGGCAGCAGCAGCCCTGTCCGTGGGGGGCCCCAGCTCAGTGCTGGGACCCCTACAAACAGGGGCTGCTGCCGGAGCAGCCCCTGCCCACGATGAGCCGCAGGCAAAGGCTGCTTTGCAGCAACTTACTTCCCCTATCCTCCTCCCCTGCTGCTTCTGATAGAGACGGGAGTGGGGAGTAGTCAAGTACTCCACTCAACTTATGCTTATTGGGTCATTGAGTAGTCAACTACTCACTTACATCCCTTCATTTATGTACTTGAAAATTATAACACCTCCCTAAATCTTCTCTTCTGTAGACTAAACAAATCAATTTTTTTCATTCTTTTCCCACAGGTCATGTCTTCTAGACCTTTAATAATTTTTGTTGCTCTCCTCTGGCCCTTCTCCAGTTTGTCTACTTCTTTCCTGAAATGGGGTGACCAGAACAGGGCACGATATTCCAGTTGAAGCCTTATCAGCACAGAGCAGAGTGGAAGAATTACATCTTGTGTCTTGCTTACAACACTCCACCTGATGCATCCCAGAATCATATTTTTTTTCAGGGTTACACTGTTGACTCATTTAGTTTTTATCCATTATAAATCCCAGTCTCTTTCCACAGCAGCCCTTCCTAGGCAGTCACTTGTGACAAGTAATATTGAGCAGTTCTAAGAGCTCAATAAAGTTGAAATTGGTTTTACTTTTTTTAAAACTAATACTCCCATTGACTTCAGTGAAGTAGGATTTCACCTCAGGATTATAAGCTTAGAAGTTTGTGACCCAACATGGCTCAGGGTTTAAAGGATTTAATTGTGGTGTTTGATAGACTGTTAAAAAGTTCTTTACTTCTTTCTGGTCACTCAATTTATTTTCTTTCTTAATCCAGTTTGTGATATGAATTTAGGGGCTATTCACTATGGCAGCACAGATGGGGTTAAGAGAATGTTTACAATAACCGCACGTGCAAACTGAACAAGAATGTTTTATATATTTTAAGGATTTCTGGTTAAATTTTCATGTAATCCACTTATAAAGCAATTGTGGTTTTGGAGTGAACAATGTCAGTTGAAATCACAGGTTCATACAATATACTATCATTTCTGTCACATCTCATATTCTTGGAATAACAAAATAACTTAGACCGAGCCATTAAAACCTTAATGATAACAAATAACTTGGAGAGAGTCACTGCTACTATCAGCTGCAATTTTATTGTGATTACTATTTTCTATTCCCAAATGGCATAAAAAAGGCATACAAAGTGAGAGTTCAAGCACCTAACACACAACTGGTATTATACAAATAAGAGACTGATAAATTTTCACATAACTAAAGGCTTCAGTGATATTCAGTCTTTGTTGATATCAACAAACTAGATTACATCAGTAAGACTTGAAAAAAGCCAATTTTCTGAATTTAGGGACTGGCCCTCCTGTCACTGAACCCTTCCTGGGTAGGGCCTAGTGCCTTCTGTAGAAAATGGGTCAAGTCTAATGAGGGAACTCATTTGGTGAGACACCTAAAGGTCAGGAATATAGGCTGGTGGCCAGGTTGCTACTAGACAAACACAGGCCTCTCAGCACATAACACTCGCCTCTATGCAAGCACTGTACAGATCTCTTTCCTACAACTTTGCCCGCTGTCACTTACTGCTAACTGAACACTTCCAGCTCCCACTAACCTCAATGTAAATTGTGTGTGCCTGGGACTTTGCAGAATGAAGCCCTTACTCACTACCATGGATAATTCTGTGGAATTAACATCTACGATTAACTTGAATTTCCAAAAGTTTGTAAAAGAGACACATAGCAGTGTATTTTATGTAGTTATAAATGTAGGCAAATTAACAATAAATATTCAAGAAAAAGATTCTTGATTTTATTGTCAATATACAAATTTTCTTTAAATATCCATAGAGAATCCTTTCTAAAATTGCCTAAACCAGGAAATTACTAATCCATGGCTCTATAAAATGTATTAGACACAGATTGCAGTTTCCAACTATTATGATTTCCATTTTGAAAGGATTGATCTTTTGGCTAGTGGCAGTGCTGTGTAATCCAGGATAATGATTATACTCTAATACATTTGGATCAGTATTTCCAAGTATAAAGACTCCAATACAAAATTGTATTACAGTTTAAAGCTAAATTAATTCTCTCCTGTTCTTCCCAAAGTGATGAAACTTCAGTTACTGCATATATTAATGTCCCCTTTGACTGGTATTTCCAGCCTCTCTCTAAATTCAGCATAATAAAATGAAATTTAAGCAGTGCATAGTACATATTCCATCTAGGATTCGTAGGAGGGTGGTAGCAGTATCATTTCATTTTAGATGTTTGAATGTCAATTTTTCAGGAAGAGATTTGAACTAAAAGTGAAAAAATGTGGCCAATTGCTCACATTTTGGTGCATGCAGTTACAAAGCACAAGCCAGGTATATGCAGATGCAAATGGTTAGTTAGGTGTTTAAATGATTACTTGCATTTACAAATATTCATTTAATACCACAGTCACAGAAAGAACATGTTTTACTCTGCAAGTATAGGCCTGCAAACGCATGCAAACATCATCCCTTTCTGTTAAATTCTAGGACATAATATTTTTACAGCATCCTACATCCTAGTCAACTGTTCTATTTCCTTTTGTGTATTCAATTGTATCTGTTTCCTTTACTAAAAAACAGTACAGGCTGAAACTCTCTTAATCGGGATTCTCTGGTCCAGCAACATCCATGGTCTGGCCCAGATGTTGCAGGACCAGAGAGTCCTGGTGGGGGGCCAGCAGCAAGGATCCCTGTGGGGCCAGCAGGGCAGTGAGCTGCCTGTGACAAGCTGACAGTGGGGCCGCCCAGCACGTGGCAGGGGGGCTACCCAGCTGATTTGCAGGGAACCACGCAGTTGCGCAACGGGGCCTGGAGCGCCAGCGCAGCTACACAGCGGGACCCGGAACCATAGCAATGATGTCTGGCTAGCGGGATCAGCATGGCCAGCATGAGGTAGGGAGCGGGTCCAGAAATAACCTCCCCTGGTCCAACAAAATCCCTCATCCGGGACCAGTCTGGTACCAAGGGTGCCAGACCAGGGAGGTCCAACCTGTAATAATTTAAAAAAAAAGTAGTTCTTTTCTCCTGTTAACCCTGTAGAATGAACCCAGCTAAGGGAATGAGCCAGATGCTTTTACTTCTTGTGCATTATCAACAGATATTTTACTGAGGTTTGCATCTGTGCTAACCCACTGATTAGACAAAACACAGATTCCATGACAGCCCTTACCATAAACATTGGTGTAGCTGATATGCTCTCTCAGATATCAGTGGGCAGCATACATTTCTAAACTGATAGGTCAGTCATGTTGTAGGTACCACAGGACTACTCAGCGTTTCTTAATGATTTTTTAAAAGTAATCCAGCTCCATCTACTGGATCCCATCCTGGTTCTGTATCCCACAAGAAAGCTCCTAATAATAGGGTGTCGATTTTTTCATTGACAAGAATACAATTTAAGCCTTTTCATGCCAAAGATCTGTTCTTGAGATCTCAGCTTAATCCACATTTTTCTATCAGTGCTCTAAAAAACAAGCCAGCATTTTCCAGGATAGCGAAATCCCAGTCTGATCTACCAGAGATTGAACTACAGTTGAATGGAAATTTCTTTTTGAGTATTTGTTACTGTGACCAGAACATTCTCCCTCCATCTCCATTGTTTCACTATATGTTTGAAGATACTGTAATATACTGCATAAGTCCAGAAAACATTCTGGACTTTTAGATAAAATAATCAGTGTCACTACGTTCAAGAGTTTGATATTTAATGGCCTGTCTGATGTCATTAAAGACAAAGCATCCAAGCTCACTATTTTCTGGCTTCAAAGAGCAGGACAAAGTGAAGTGCATGTAAAAGGTCTTTGCGCATCTTGAAGAGAGGAAGTATTGCAATATTCATTATAATTTAAAAAAATATATATAAACTTATTTTCCAATCATAGAATTTATTCACTCTTTCTTTGTAACTACAGCCATATAAACATGGTTCTTGCCTCCACGAACATGGATTTACAATCTAACACTTTTCTTATCTAACTGATAATAAACCTAAAGGAAATAACAAATATGGAAATGCACTATGGAAGCTAATGATGTTTTTAATGCAAGTTCTTCAGGTTTGCTAATGATATTCCATAGCTGCTTTCGATTGTGTGCATGTTCTATTTCTACTTACAAAAAACCAACTCTGCACACTACCAAACTTGGAAAATAGCTAGAAATTCTTATGACATAGTATTTTGTAGAGGACTGTGTCCTGTCAATAATAAAAGTGTGTAATTCTGACAAAAAATTAATGATCATATCTAAATTCAGACTTGGTTCCATTAGCATATGCAATTTATAATACATGCATTATGTATATTCAAGGATCCGATGAGTGTTACATACAATACATTAGAAACAAGATGTTCAAGACCATGGGCATCCAGTATGCTAGGCGGAGGAAGGCTTTACATTCCCAAACTGCCAGGCATGGCCCCATCCACACTCCGCCCCCCAGAATGCCTATAACAGAATTCAAGAAAACAGAAGTATCTAATAGGAGCAGCTATTTTGCATAACATTTTTTCTGGAAAAACATTACAGAGCTGGCTGGCAACCCAAACTCAAGCACTGATGCACCTCAGTCCCTCCTAATCTCTGCCTGTGGCACATAATAGTTATAGTCTTCGGTGGGCTATAATATCTTGGTGTCATTTTGGTTGTTGGATTACTGTGCAGATGTTGGATGGTGTTAGCGGCCCGTGAGATGCAGGAATTCAGACTAGATGATGTAATGGTCATTTCTGGCCTTAAACTCTCTGACTATGAGGTTTTACTGCTACCCCAAAGGCTAGGTATAATGTTTGAATAGCTCTATGTGAAAAGAGAAGAAAGACTGGATACTGTAGGAAGACTAAAAGGAGGCAACATTAGTGCAACAGCCTTTCCACTAAACAGATTTAAGTTAATATAGCAGATTGTCAAAAGTGAAGAGAGTTTGATATTCCTGTGCAGTTGTGAAATCAGACAATTACCACACCATTTGGCACAACTATCCGTGTTAAAGGAAGAATCAGCACTGGAAGAGCAGGATATTAAAAAGCCAAAACTGAGATACACAGGAATAAGAAACACTTAATAGCACCCGCTTGTCTCAAGTTATTAGTGTTTCCTCTTCGTAAGCAATAAATTCACTCATTCTTTAAAGTTATAAAAAATACAAATGGTTACTTTCTTATTTTTATACACAGAGGTCTGACAGACACGTTGTCTGAGTTGCTTAGATGTTTTAGATTATGTATTTTAAAGCACTAATTCTGTACATTTCTAGATATAAATAACTAAAAATAATTATTTACTCCCTTACGGGGGAAAAGTCTGTTGCCTAACCAGTGCATTACCATCCTAAATTTGCTCCCAATATCTGAGGATTTTGCTCTGTGGCAGCTTGTAGTTAATTAACATGATCACTGCTTTCTAAAGTCCACATTTTTGGTAAATATTTCTGAAGCAGTCTAAGGGCAAAATTTGCCCTATGGGCAAAACTTCTATTGACTACAATGGAAGCCCTTACAGTACAGGATTGTGTTGTATTAATCAATGAAGATGGCTTATTAAAGCATAGCATATTAAGTTTGCTCCCTCTCCACTTCAAAAATATATATCCAAAGTGCATAGTTCACTTAACAGATAACTGCTCTTACATCAAAAGACATGACGCGAGTGGGAAACAGGGAGGGAAGCAATCCTGTAGTTCAGTCACAAACATTGATTTAAAACAATGGGGAGGGGGATTCTCTCCCCTAATTGTGGATCTCTCTCACACACACCAGCTAGCTCTGCTAGGTTTGAGTCCACTCTTGGGATTGTTAAGTGTTTTTGAGCCAAAATTACCCAAAGAACACAAGTTGTCACAATTAAATGATTTAGCTCAATGACTGCCAGCAGCTAGAAACCCCCCTCGTTACAAACATGATTTCTTGTGACAGCACAGCTTGTCTTAGACATGGGATATGATTAGCATGGGGAAGATTGACTTGAGAATGTTATTTCACTCTTTTACTCATCTCCTGTGGGAGATGAGGCTATACCAAGTTAAAAAAAATGTGACACACCACTATACAGTTTAAAGATAACATCCACAAGACTTCGCTATTCAGAAAACAGCATGTTCTATATTTCTATCGAGAACCACCAATTCCTGACATGGCCCTTTTAGTAGGTGGAGTGACCTGGCCATATGGAGAAATTTAAATTCTGATCTTGAAGGAAGATATGTTGACCATGAAATGCTACAGAGCAAAAAGAGGAGGAATCAAAACTCTAAGGAGCCCTGGCACCTGGCACCCCACCCCCTCCCACACCTCTATCCCCTGCCCCAGGTCATCACCCAAATCCTCTGCACCCTCCCTCCCTAACCCTGCACCCCAATCCTCTGTCCCAAGTCATAACCCAAACCCTCTCTGCACCCCCTTCTGCACCCCTTCCCCAGATAAGAATTCTCTCCTGCACCCATACTCCCTCTTGAACCCTGCACCCCAATCCTCTGCTACAGGTCACAACCCTTCCTTCACCCAAACTCCCTCTCTGACCCCACACCCTCTCCTGCATCCTAATTCCCTACCCCAAGTTCCCTTCTGCACCTAACCTCCGTACCAGACCCCAAACCCCCTCCACAGAAAGAATGCAGTCCTTGACCACTTACCAAAATCTTGGTGTGGGTCCCCCCCCAATCAAAAATTATTGCCCACCCCTGGGTTATAAGGAACAGCCAGCATGGATCTGTCAAGAATAAATCATGTTAAACCAATTTAATTGCCTTCTTTGACACAGTTACTGGCCTAGTGGATAAGGCAAAAGCACTAGATGTGATATACTTTGGACTGTAGCAAGGCTTTGACATAGACCCACATATCATTCTCATAAGAAAATGAGGGAAACTTGATCTAGATTAAATTACTATAAAGAGTGTGCAAAATGGCTGAAAGAATGTGCTCAGAGCACAGTTGTCAATGCTTCACTGTCGAACTGGAAGGGCATATCTAGTGGAGCCAGTCCTGGGTCCAGTATTATTCAATTGTTATTCAAGTCATTAATGAAACTGAGAGGAGAGTAGGCAAGTCTGTAGATGACATCAATGTAGGAAGGGTTGCAAACACTTTTAAGGACAATATTAGAACCAAAAAGAATCCTGACAACTCAGAGAATTGGTCTAAAATCAACAAGAGGAAATTCAATAAAGACAAATGTAAAATACTCTACATAGGAAGAACAAAAATAAAACTACAAAATGGGGCATAATTGGCTATGCAGCAGTATGACTTAAAAGGATCTAGGGGTTATACTGGATCACAAACTGAAGACGAGTTAACAATTTGATGTGATTATGACAAAGGCTAATATAATTCTGGGGTGAATTAACAGGAATTTCATGTGTCAGATACAGAAGGTGGTGGTCCTTCTCTACTTGCCAATGGTGAGGCCTCGGAGCAGCGTGTTGAGTTCTGGTACCACTTTTAGGAAAGGTGGAGAAAAAGGAGAAATCCAAAAATAGTAAAAGCTTTAGAAAATCTGAAGGCTAAAAAACCAACATGTTCAGTTTTGAGAAAAGAAAACTGAGGGGCAAACCAGGTAACAGCCCTCAACATATTTGAAGACTGCTATATAGAGGGCAGTGATCGATTGTTCTCCACGTCCACTGAAGATAGCACAAGCAGTAATGAGCTTAATCTGCAGCAAGGGATATTTAGGGTAGATATTAGGGGGAAAAAAACCACTTTCTAACCATAAGGATAATTACATTCTGAAACAAGCTTCCAAGGGAGACTGTGGAATCTCCATAAGTGGAAGTTTTTCAAAACAGGTTGGACAAACACTTGTATCAGAGATGGTCTAGGTTACTTGGTCGTGCCTCAGCACATCAGGCTGGACTCAATGATCTCTTGAGGTCCCTTCCAGCCTGACATTTCTGTGATTCTTAACTCACATCTGATGTGGTCACTATAATTTACAGTGCATCAGCAGGCTGAAATTGGCTACACAAACACACATTCTACAGAGGACTGCTGGAGAACGGAGAAGTGGGGGTTGAGAACGTGATATTTTAAAATATATTTTCTATGAATTACTAAAAGGTGTAACATTACTTCCCACCATTTACAGAGTACTACTCTCCTCCATTCCCTTCCTCTCCCAAGCACTGTCTTCACAGCTAACAAAAGGGTGTTCTGTTATGAGCACTTATGTACTTTTATTTTAAAATAAAGCAACATCTTCCTGCTGTCACCTCCATTTAAACATTGAATTCAGTCAGCTTCTAAGATCCTCCTTGTGTGGACCTCAGAGCCCAGTGGGACTTAGTGTAAGATGATCAAAGGCCTGGCTCCAAATTATGAAGTGACAGTTTGTGGGTGAGGGTCTCTTTTTCCATGTAGTTGCAGTTCATGGATAATTCAGCAGCAATCAATAATTCCTAAGCACATAATATCAAAGAGCTGTAGCAAGTTAAGGTCTGTGATAATAATCAGTGAACTTTCTTAGAGTGCATTCTATAACCAGTTGGGTTTTTTTTCTGTTCCCGTCAGAAGTAAAGCTCAATTAATGGCCTATTCCTACCATTTTAAAGCAAGTCTTCATTTGCTTTTTGAGCAGTATTTGAAGTGCAAATAATTCCCTTATACTGAAGAAAAAGAATCCAGAGAAATGCATCAGAAGGAATCCATTGAAAAGAAATCCCCAGGCAGGCAGACTCCATTCTGCTGTTTGGCACTAAGCCACCACATTTTTAGTAAACAATAAATGGAGGAGAAAAAGCATTCCAGAGGCTGGATGTGAGTTGCATGATACCAGTAAGCCCCAAAACAAGATCCAAAACCTAAGCATTTCTAGTGATCAGATATTTTATGCATCAATGCTTTACATGTGATATATTTATATTAAAATAATACATAAAACACCAAGAATTGGATAAATTTCAGTCACAGTGGTCTAGTTAAGGAGAATTATTTTAGTTATTGTTGCCAGGAATTGCACATGAAATAAGCTGACAGATGTGCTACATTTTTTCACTTTTGTTTTTATGGGAGGGGACAGCAGCATCGTGAATTTGTACCACCACATGCCTCCACTTATTTTAAAAAACGAGCTACCACCTGATGATCACTCAGCAGAGGTGCCCGGTTATACAGGTTATCACCACCTTATTGGTTACGCATTGAACTTTTATAATATAAAGTTTAAAAAGTGACTAAAAGGAACAGAGATCTTCTGATTTTACATATTCCACAGCAGATTGTTCTCTTGCCATCTTCAGCCAGAGGTTCCCTTTCCCCCTCCTGTTGCTTCTTCAGGAGGATAGTACTTTCCCTCTTTTCTTCTAATATCTTCTGCAAGGCCAACCTATGGCCCTACTAGCAAGATGTGAAGGCACATTAATATCCATTTCCCTCTATGATGTCTCTTAACCCTCCCCTAAAGCAGCATACCGAAATCCGGGGACTCACATACTTAGAATTTGATCCTGCACTGACTGACTTCAGTGGTGTAGGATCAGGCCTTCAGTTCCTCCACTGCAGTAAATGTAAAGTGCACAATAGGTACCCAGTTTACAGCAACTCCGTCCAAAGATGAAAAGCACTAGCTTTGCTGGAGAAAGCCCTTCTTTCTACTGTGGCAATGGAAGACTGATTATTAAGCTGAGAAGTAAGGTATTGTAATTTAGGAGGGTTCACCCATTAGTCTCACAGCTGAACAAAGGCTGGCAGCTCATTTTTAAAAAGAAGGAAAAAGCTCAATAAATTGACTAGAAAACTTCATCAAACAAGAGGCTCTAAAAGGATACAGTAATGAAGCTATTATAAACCTAAAGTAGGGTTGCCAGATGGTATTCCAAAAAATACCAAACACACAGGCTAAAAATGTGTCAAGCAAAAACAAACAAACAAACCACCACACCAAACACACATCCTATGTTTAATACTTAACTTTATTATAAACAATCAACAGTCTACATCCTACATCATGTATTTTGCATTAGATTGTGCAGCTTTTATCAATTTTCTTATTTCTTCTTTGACTTCCAGACAAGTAAAAGGTATATTAAAAACCCCACAAACTTCACTTCTTACTGAATCAGCACTCAATCTATTCTGTTCATCAGTCCATAGATTACCCATGACCAGGGCTCAACAAATCACTGAGCCTACTCAGCTGTGGCGAGTAGATTTCAGCCGGTCGCCGCATTCACCAGTGCGGGGCTAGTGAGTAGGTTTCGCCGCCGTTTGTCAAGCCCTGCCCATTACACTAAAAATCCTTTCCACACCGGCATTTGACACAGGAATTGAAACAGAATATTGAACCAGTTTTAACAAATTTGAAGCAGCAGGTTCTTTGCTGAAAAAATATTTCCACTTATCAGGAGATGTTGTGCCCTCAAGAGACGTGAACATTATGTCCAAGGCACCAAGTTCCTCAAAGAGAATTTGGAGTGAGCTCTTTTTTCCAGGGTGACAACATCCAGATTTGAATTACTTCATCAAAAGAAGGAGATTTCTCACGATTAGCCAAACTCAGAGCACGATATGGTGAATTTTCAAAAGGAAATCACTTCTCCAGATATTTTAGGGCTCTTGTGTTCAATGCTTCAGAGCTAAATGTATTGACTACATGAACTGGTAAATAGTCCTTCCGCAATGCAAATGTAACTTTCATACCGAAAAACTTATCTTTTTTTTTTCCCTCAAGGAATTTCGGAACGTTTCCATGATCAAATAAAGGTCACAAGAAAGTGTTGATTGGTTTTCCAGTTTGAGCAATGTATCATGGAATTTTGACATGAAAAGTGAGTGAAATAAAGATACAGCTCAGAAAAAGTTGGTTGTTCATCGTTTGCCATTTCGTCTTCCTGATCAGAAATAATATTCCATATTGCCACATGGCAGTCATCAGAGCCAAGTGACAGAAAATAAGCTTTTAGTGGTCACCAATTCAACAGCAATCGCTCAACTGCATTAAACAAACTAAGCCATCAAATTGGAACATGCCTCAAGACTTCATGGAACTCAACCTCGCAAAATTCAAAAAATTCTTTCGACTCTTCTCATTTTTTAGTTGAGTTTGAAAATTCTGCAAACACTTTTAAAATTAAGTTTTCAATGTCAAAAGATAGAACTCTGAAAGCATATTTGGCACAGTTACGCAAAATGTGATTAATACAATGAGCTGCAATAATATTTTCATTCTCTTCCTTAGCTAACTTTTGAAAAACTGAATTGTTTATGCCATAATTCACTGAAGCGTTGTCTGCTCCATATGCTGAAACATTTGTCCACAATAGTCCTTTTTCATTCAGCACACGACACAATTGATCTTTTATGGACTGCGAATCTTCAAATGCACTTCCGTAAAAATCTAAGATTTTGAAGCATAGTCCTTCTTGAGGTGTGAAATATTGTACAGCCACAGGAAAGAATTTGCAGTTTCCTTTGTTGGATGCATCGGTGGCAACCGAAAATGGCGTGCAATTCTTTAAATCATTTAAAAGCAGCTCTATTGAGAAAGGATATAAAACGTTGTTAACAATAGCAGAAGCTTTTGTGCATCCAGCTGTCATTTTCTTAATTTCAGAATCCTGAAGTACTTGTTTCATAACTTTGATGCTACAGTCTTGAGCAAGAAAAGAGATGTGATGCTTCACTCCATGGTAAATGTGAGTTAACTCAGCAACAGTTACTTGGTCACTTTGTGAACTGTCTTTGATGACGAAGAAAGAGCTCATTCTCTGGGAAGCAGCAGCAGCTTGCACAGTTTTCACATGTTTACGAGAGTCAGCATGTTGTGTTAGTGCCTTAATGCCATCATATGCTACATTAAACGATGTATTGCACATTTTACATCTATTTGTCATTATGATCCATGGCAACCCAAGAAAAGTGGTTTTCCCAGTTTGAATTGTACCGGCATATTCTTCTTCTTTTCTTAGGAGGTGTTTCACTTGAGGTTGAAGGTGTCAGTGTCTCTTGTTTATTTTCCTGTTGGTAAGTTTTATCTTCATCTTCTTCATCGCTCATTATGGATATCAAGATCCTAAATTAAATTTAAAAATTCTTGATTTAGGCGGCCAGACTTTTTGGATAAAGCTGCCAAATATTCCTTACCTTAAAAGAGCTCTGTGAGATATGAGAAAGATGAAAGCTAGACAAAGGACAATACTTCCCACAACATTTTCCACAAATAGTGATTTCAGTTGATGTCTCACTCCTGAAGACAGGAGAGGTTGAGAGGGAACAGCTCCTGCAGGCATCTACCTGTAGACTGGGTCTGTATGCTGATAGCCTAAGTGCTGCAATGATGCCCACTGAAAAAATAAGGCAGCCTTTTGTGAGAGGCCTGCAGACTCTCTCAAGGAAATCTTCTTTGAGTTCTTTGTGACTTCATGGGCCCTCCTGGTGCATATAAACAACCTGTTCTGCAGAACCCCTTCTGCCTAACTATTGGCAAGCAGACAGCAATTCTACTATTGGTTATTTCACTACCTCTGATAGCATGAGTATGTATGTATGTATGTATGTGTGTGTGTATATATATATATATATATATATATATATATATATATATATATACACATATATATAAAGAGTAAGTGAGCAGCTGCATCCCTGAACTATCAAAGCAAGCTTCATACCTCTCAGAGGTTCCTTCCCCTGCATCAGGCTTGCCTCACCCTCTTTCATAATTCCCCCTCAGGATTCAGGGTTCAGTAGGGTGGGCTGGTTCTCCAGGTTTCCTAGAGGGCCCTTGGAGGTGGGAGGACAGTCACCACTAAGGCTCCCTATATACTGACACTACTATATTGTTTAGTCCTGCTAAGCACCTATCATGAGACCAGTGATTACCTGCTGAATGACCTTGCGCAAGTCACTATATCTTGGTTTCCCTATCTGTAAAATGGGGATATAAAACCATACTTTCTGTCCTTTGTAAAATACTTTGAAATCTGGGGGGGGAAGGGCTGAATAATTTATTATTTATTGCAAATTACCACCCACAAACAACTTTTCCCCTTCCCATTCCCTTTCCTTGCCCCGTGAGTTAAATCAATATGGTTAAATCGATATCGACATGTGTCCCTCAGGCTTGTGAAAAATCCACATCACTTAGCCCGCACAGTGATACTGACTAGGTATAGACTAGAGATGTTCAAACGTGTTTAGTTAGGTGTGTAACTGCTAATACCGAGGCAGCGGGAAAGGAGGGAGGATAGTATAGACATTGTTATGTCAATGGCAGAGCTTCTCCCATCAACTTAGATATCTCCTGGTAGCATTCAAGCACTTTTGCTAAAGAGCTGCTGATGCAACACTGGTGCAACACAAAACCGAGCCCTGCTCTCAGACTGAAGAAGAGATCTGCATATAGGAGCCTGGGTCACAAAGCGCCTGAGTCCAGCCCAGCTCCATTCCCCACGGCCAGATTACACTGCTTAGAGTGGGCGGGCGTCAGGCCCTGTGTGGCTACTACCAAGAGCCACCAAGCTGGGAACAAAGGGGGAGGCAGCAGAGCCTGCTCTGCAAAGCAGCCGCCTGCTACCCAAAGCAGAGAGAGGCAGACCCTGGGCCAAGGGGGGGAGGCCGACCAATGGTAGGAAGGTGACTCCCCCATAGCCAGGTCTTTGGGTGTCCCAGTGGGAAGAAGCAGAAATTCCACCCCAGTCAGTTTTGGCTGAGAGCCCATGGAAGGCGCCTAAACGCAACTACAAAGCACCTGCAGGATTCTCTCCTGGACTACGGCGCCACAACGCGCTTGAACAGCGCTCAGGAGCAGGGACAGGGCTCCTCCTCCTCCCCAAGGCATCACTCCTCCTCAGACGCAATCAGCTGAGGGCTCCCAGCGCCAATCGCTGCCCCGCCTCTCAGCCACTCCCCCTGCCCCCGCCCGGCTTCCGTCCAGCACCCAGCCAGAAAAACAGAAAATACCGGACATTGCACATGTCTGGTATTTTCTGAATTTTTTAAATTGGACAGAGGGCGCAAAAACCGGACTGTCCAGTAGAATACCGGACACCTGGCAACCCTAACCTAAAGGGAGTTACTAAATACAGAAAGATGACTGTTAATCCTCCATTTTAAAAAACATGGGTTGGACTTCCCTTATCCGGGGCCAGTCAGAAGAGGTTCAGCCTGTACTTAGACTTTAAGACCTTCCCTTCTTCATTAGGGAGAATCAGTTGCAATGAGCAGTAAGGAGGATCGTACTTTCCCTCTCTGACTACAGACTGATTGAAACTACACCAACAACGTCTCGAGACTGATGCAAACAAAAGCGGCTGGATCCTTTTCATCATTGTCACATTGCTTATTTTATGTGAAGACACTTCTTTCATCTCACCTTCTGCCACCCCTCCCTCATCTCTCTCACAGCAGACTGATGGGTCAAGCAGAGGAATGGCAGAGAGGTGCAGCTGCCTTAACACTTAACTCCCACAAACTTAGCACTTCACTAATGTGGGAGAATGGGGCTGTGAAATCACCATTCAAAAGGGGGACTTGAAGGAAAAAAAGAGGCCAGACCATAGGGAAAAGGAAACCAACAGGGGGAGAGAAAAACATTTAGGAGGAAACAGAGTAAGTTATCCAGGATGAGCAACATGGAGAAACTCCTGGAGGTAGGGTGGGAGAACATATCCTAAGAAAGAAAGCAGAAGAACTCATGAGTAGGGAAGCAGAGGAGAGAAGAGCCACCAAAGAACAGGTGGTGAGCATGTATAGTGTGGGGAAGGTTGGGGGCGGGAACAGACATCTCAAATAAAGAAATAATTGATATGAAAGGCCATGGGCACAGCAAAAGACATTAGATTATCAGGGAAACACAAAGTTGGGAAGTGATACAAAAAAGAATTTAAAAGTAAGTAAAGAAATACAAGAAAGCAGCAGCAGAGTATAAGAAACAGCAAGAAACGGTGGACAACTAAAAGGAGACTGTGAAAGAACAGAGAATGAGAGGAATGACTATGTTGTTTTTCAAAGAAAGACAAAGGGGAGACATAAAAAGGAAAAAGGAGAAAAGAAATCCCTTAAAAGGAATGAAAAAAAGGAAAGAAAAATGAAATGAAGCCCAAGTCAAAGACAGAAGGAAAGAAAGGAAAAAACTGGAGAAGGGAAAAGGCAAGAAATAACTTTCAGATCAGTGACACTGAATTTCTCATTTAACCTCATCATTAATGTTGTCATACAGGTAAAATGCAGTATAACGTGATACATTCCATTCTTTACTCTCGTGCACTGCACCGAAGGTGCAAGTTTTTAAATTAATACTGTTGACCTAATACACCGTAAAGGTCTGTTTTCCTTCAGGCATTCAAGCAATTAGAATGAAAGCCTAATTGCAGTATATTCAAACAAGTGCTTCAAAAAATGACCTTAAGTTCAGATCCCAAAGCACTTGAAATCTGTGAGTATAATTCTTAGCAAAGTAGCCAGAATTCAATCAAGGCAGGATTCTGCATTTGTTATGCAAACCGGCTGCCTAAAGTCCAACAGGTTCTACTGGCCTGAAATTACAACTAATTCAAAGCAGAGCAGCCACTTTAAAATCAGATATGCCTAAGCAAGTCTGAATAGCACCATCTTCAAAACTGGAAAGTATTTGCTGAGTTTGCCCTTCAAATGAAGGATCAACTACAAATGTATTCAATAGTTTGACAAATAATCCAACTTGTCATGTTCAGTTGTGATCATCTCTTCATAATTTGCTAATAACCATTAAGAATAACTGCCCACCATCAACCTCAGCATGGACCAGTCTACTCGGGAGGTCCATTTCCTGGGACACCACGGTGCAAATAAGTGACGGTCACATAAACACCACCCTATATCGAAAGCCTACTGACCGCTATGCTTACCTGCATGCCTCCAGCTTCCATCCCGGACACACCACACACGATCCATTGTTTACAGCCAAGCACTGAGGTACAACCGCATATGCTCCAACCCCTCAGACAGAGACCTACACCTACAAGATCTTCAACAAGCATTCTGTAAACTACGATACCCACACGAGGAAGTGAGGAGACAGATTGACAGAGCCAGACGTGTACCCAGAAGCCTCCTGCTATGGGACAAGCCCAAGAAAGAAACCAACAGAACACCACTGGCCATCACCTACAGTCCTCAGCTAAAACCTCTCCAACGCATCATTAGTGATCTACAACTCATCCTGGACAATGATCCCTCGCTTTCACAGGCCTTGGAAGGCAGGCCAGTCCTTGCCCACAGACAACCCGCCAACCTGAAGCATATTCTCACCAGCAACTACACATCGCACCATAATAACTCTAACTCAGGAACCAATCCATGCAACAAACCTCGGTGCCAACTCTGCCCACATATATACACCAGCAACACCATCACAGGACCTAACCAGATCAGCCATACTGTCACTGGTTCATTCTCCTGCACATCTACTAACGTAATATATGCCATCATGTGCCAACAATGCCCCACTGCTATATACATCGGCCAAACTGGACAGTCCCTACGTAAAAGAATCAATGGACACAAATCAGATATTAGGAATGGCAACATACAAAAACCTGTAGGGGAACACTTCAATCACCCTGGACACACAATTGCAGATCTAAAGGTAGCCATCCTGCAGCAAAAAAACTTCAGGACCAGACTTCAAAGAGAAACTGCTGAGCTACAGTTCATCTTCAAGTTTGACACAATCAACTAAGGATTAAACAAAGACTGTGAATGGCTAGCTAACTACAAAAGCAGCTTCTCCTCTCTTGGAATTCACACCTCCAGATCAGCTACTAGAAGTGGGCCTCATCCTCCTGATTGGATCCACCTCGTCATCTCAGCCTGATTCTGGCCTGCATATTTATACCTGCCTCTGGAAATTTCCACTACATGCATCTGACGAAGTGGGTCTTTGCTCACGAAAGCTTATGCTCCAACACTTCGGTTAGTCTATAAGGTGCCACAGGACTCCTCGCCGCTTTTGCAGATTCAGACTAACACGGCTACCCCTCTGATACTTGCAAAAACTGTGAAACCCAAAATCTGATCTCTTACCTATGCCCCCTTCTAAAGATGCATCTACCTTATTGCTATCAAAGGCAAAAGTTGGGGGGGGGGGGTTATATGCATTGACTTCATCTTACCAATCATATATATAGTAGCCCAGTGTCTGTGCGTCTGTAACGCTGGACGTACACGGCCACGCCCCCGGCCGTGTACGTCAGCGCCCCGGCCCCCTTCCCCTTCCACCGTTGTGCTCTGCGCCGCTCAGCTAGGCCCCGGCGGGGGAGCAAGCGGCCGTTTGGGGTCCACGTTCCCCATCAGCACGGGACCCCAAACGGCCGCTTTCCGCTGCTTGCTCCCCCGCCGGGGCCCAGCTGAGCGGTGCTCGTGCTGCGCCGCTCAGCTGGGCCCCAGCCGGAGGGGAAGGGGCACGGGGCGCTGACGTACACAGCCAGGGGGCATGGCCGTGTACATCACCGCCCCCTCTTCCCATCCCGCCGTGGCGGCTGGGCTGAGTGTTGCGCACTCAGCCGGGCCGCCGCGGGGGAGGAGGGGCGGGGCGGTGACGTACACAGCCAGGGCGCGGGGCCGTGTACGTCACCACCCCCCCTTCGCCTCCCCCGCCGGGGCCCAGCTGAGGGGCGCAGCACTCAGCCCAGCCGCCACAGCCGGAGGAGAAGGGGGCGGGGTGGTGACGTACACGGCCAGGGGGCAGAGCCGTGTACGTCACCGCCTCCCTTTCCCCTCCCGCTGTGGCGCTCAACTGAGTGCTGTGCCCCTCAGCCGGGCCGCCGGGGTGCCAGCAGCGCAAGGGGCCATTTGGGCTTCCCCACGGCAGGAGGGGAAGGGGGCCGGGCGGTGAGGTGACATACATGGCCCCACCCCCTGGCCGTGTACGGCCCCGCCCGCCTCCCTCACGGCAGCCCGGCTGAGCAGGCAGCACTCAGCCGAGCGCCACGGCAGGAGGGAAGGGGAAGGGGGGCAGGGAGAGACGGAGGGGAGAGAGAGGCAGGGGAAGCAGGAGAACAGAAAGGGAGAGTGAGAGGCAAGAGGGGGAGAAGAGAAAGAAAGAGATGGAGAGAGAGGCAGGAGGCGGAGGAGAGCTGAGAGAGAGGGGGGAGGCAGTAGGAGGAGAGAGACGAAGTGAGAGCGCTCAGGAGAGAAGACCTGAAAATCCCGTTTTATGACGGGCTAATTGGCTAGTTGATAGAAGAAGGGGAAACATGCCATTCTCTGTGACTGCATCAATTCTGCTCTCTCAATTTTCCACAACCGGTTGTTGCAGTAAATGACAGAAAATAAAGCCTGCAGGGCTTCTGATTTTCAGGTTTTATGCATTTCATTTTTCAGGGTTTATTTTCAGCAATCTTTGAGTGTTATGAGATATACAAAATGCAGGATTGTCAGGGCTCTCGCCGTGTGCGTGTGTGTGTGTGCGCGCGCGCGCACACGCACGCACGCGCACACGCACACGCACACGCACACGCACACGCACAGAGTAATGAGTCATCTCTTTGTAACATTCCCTGATGTGTTTTAATCTAGGGCAGTGTTTCTCAACCAGTGGTACGAGTACCCTTAGGAGTACTTGAGAAAAGTCTGGGGGAGTGCATCAACACAACTGAAATTTGGAGAAAACTGAATTTTTGTTTTAAGTTTTACAGCACTTTATTATTTTGTACTTTTTACACCCAAAAATTTCATTGCCCGCCCGGCTACGATTAAGTTATTTAAACAAATGTGTTGCAATGGTAGAAAAAAAAATTGTGTGTCTGAAAACTGTAAGTACTGGGGGTACTTACAATTTATTTATTATAAAAAGGGGATACTTATAATTTTTTTTAAAGGGGGTACTTTCAAAAAAAAAGGTTGAGAAACACTGATCTAGGGCATGTCTACACTGCAGCTAGGAGTAAGCCTCCCAGCATAAGCAGACACTTAGTGAGGCTCAACTAGCACACTACAAATAGCAAAGTGGAGGTTCTGGGGCTCTCACCCACACCTGACTCCTTAGCACTATAATCCTGAGCTTCAATCTGGACCAGAATGCCCACATTGCTCTTTGTCACACAATAACTCAAGCCTTTCTAGCACCAATTGGTTGACCCAAACCGGAAGGCTCACTCCCAGCTGCAGCAGTACAGACACACCTTTAGTACAATTTCAAAGAGCACTAGATTAAAGCACCCTAGGAGACATTTACTGTCTACACAAACTAAGGAAGGAGCAATGTGCTCATATGCTTTAGAAGTCACACCCCCATTGTCCATACTACTACTTCTACTCCATGCAGACAAGTCCTGTATAAAAGTAATCATTTCCAGCGTTTTCCCCCAAAGTTAGTTGGATAAACATTAGGGGTTGCTTTTTGTTGGCGGTTTCGAAGGGGCTTGGTATACGGCAGCGTCTCTCAAACTGTGGGTCGTGACCCCCCTGGTGGTCGCGAGCAACTTACAGGGGGGTTGCAGCTGGATCCGGTTTTTTTAATGCAAAAATTTGTCTCTCCCCGGCATCTCAGTTGCCAGGTGTCCGATTTTCACCCGGACCCCTGCCGTGTCTGGTGGGGCGGGGGAGTGAGGAGCGCCGCAGAGTCTAGCGAAGGGGGGGCAGGAGGGGGCAGTTGCCAGGAGCCACGCTAGGGGGGCGCCGGGCTGGGTGGGAGCAGAGCGCATGCTGCTCTGGCCCACGTGACCAGCAGAGACTGGCAGCTGGCCACATGATGCCTCCCCTACAAGCTGCGAGCTGAGGCAGCCGGGCTGGGCGGCAGGAGCAGCCACTTTAAAAGTAAGATTGTTCCTCTGTGCCTGGCTCTGCAGGAGGGAGGGGGGAGATTTGATTGGAGAGGGGCTCTCGAGGCTGAGGATGCCTGCCTCAGGGGAGGGGGGAGTGCACTGGGATGGGGGAATTGCTAGGGGGGCCTGGCTCTGAGGCAGGGGTGAGTGCATTAGGATGGGGAGTCTGGGGGGCATGGCTCAGGGGGAGGCATTGGCGGTTAGTGTGCAGTCCCAAACTGGACAAAGTAGTGCAACTTTTGCTTAACAACTTTGGCTTCCCCCCCCCCCCTTTTTTTTGTGCTCAACAACTCTGGAGCAGTGAGGGTGGGGGTCACAAATTCATTTAGCATTTTAGGGGGGTCGTGGTATCACAAAGTTTGAGAACCCCTAGTATATGGAGTATTTATTGGTGCTTATCAGTTAAAATCAGAAGCCTTAACATGGGCGAGTTATCATGTCTTCTCCCACCCCTAGCTAGATGGGGAGAAAATTCGAGTTACTTCTAAATTCTGTTTTCAGTACAGAATATTGATTTCATTCCACCAGATTCATAATAGAATAATATATTAAATTAACACCTTACCTTCCCCCAGCACACACTTTTTGCACTGCACTTGATTTGAAGTCTTTGTTAACTGTATCAAGTATCAAGATAGCAATATTTTACCTCAATATATCATTTAAATTAACTCGTATAATCCACATAGTTCACAAAATAGAGCCACCTCATCAGTCCTCTCCCACATACCAAGCTAAAGGCAGGTGCATTGCATGTCTAATGACCTTTTATTTTGCCAACAATTTTCTTATGGGAAATTAAATCTCTTCCTATTAATAAATCTTCATTATTAAACTATTACAAGCATAAGGTCACTGAAAAGCATATTAACTCTGGAAGAAAAAATGTACAGATTTCCTGCTGATCTCATTTCTGATGACAACCTTGACAAAGAAATAAAGTGGGAGGCTGACAGGAAATCAAACTGTATTAGTTGTTCAAGAACTGGGAAAAATATTAACATGTGGGGACCTGTACATAAAACTTTTGCTTTCCATATTACAGAACAGCCCCCTTATTTCATTTTACATGTGAAATAGGTCTCTTCTTTAAAAGATTTCCTCTCCCTTTCAAACTTGACACCTAGCCATTTAAACTTGGTATTTTTCTCCTCATTAAACTGTCAGGATTCAAGAGGGTAGCTGTCAAACTGGTTTCCTACTGTTTCTCATTTATTTTAAAAAGATAATAGTATCTATCATATTCATCAGTGATCCACTTTTCCCACTTGTGTATTTCTCATTATAAAAATTGAAAGAAGATGTTTGGCATAAGTAAGAGCAGCTATAATTTGGCAGGATTTTTTTTAGAACTATTCTCTTATATTTAAGAACAGAAGTGAACTACAAAATTAGAGCAGGTTTTGCACTTCACCACTAATTAATCAGCAGATTAGATTCTACGACCACTGTCCACTGGGCTTCCAGATTCCATGCATGACTGAGGCAGACAAAAAGAATTTGGGGTAAAAACTAGGGAAGGGGCATTGACTTTCTGCTCTGTCACCACTTCTAAAATAGAAAGAGCTGAATCTTCAGCTCCAATTCCAGACTCTTTGCTTTAGCTAGGCCAGCATTTCCCAAACTATGGGCCGTGGCCCAATACCGGGCCACAGGAAAAAATACCAGGCCTCAGAGTGGCTGCCAGGGTGTTCGGGGCTCCCGGAGTGCCCGTGTGGCGCCGGGTCCCCCAAGCCCTTGGCCAGGCTGGGCGGAGTCTGCAACCGGATGTTCTGGGCTCCCGGCAGAGGCGTAGCTAGGGTTAGCAGGGAGTTCAAAAAAAAAAGATGGACACACTTGATCTCAGATGGGGGGAAGGGGGAACCGGCCGGGAGGAGCGGGGTGGGCTGGGAGGAAGTGTGGGGGGAGGGGACCGGACACCAGGAAGGAGGGCTGGGGAGGGGGCTTTGGGGGTAGCAGGGCTGGCCGAGGGAAGTCGGGAGGAAGAGGAGGGGAGAACCAGCTACCGGAAGCAGGGCTGGGGAGGGGCGGGGGCAGGGTTGGGGGTAGGGGCTGGCCAAGGGAGATTGGGAGGAGGAGGAGGGGAGGACTGGCCGCCGGAAGCAGGGGTGGACTGGGGCAGCAGGGCTGGCTGGAGGAGATGGGGAGGAGAAGCGGGGAAGAACCGACCAGCTGGGAGGGGGGGTCAGGGGGAGCAGGGCTAGTTGGGGCGGGGTGTCTTCAGGGGCAGCGGGTCTGGCCAGGGGAGATCGGGGCCTGCAGAAGCAGGGCTGCCGGGGCGCAGGTCGGGGTAGGGGCTGGCCGGGAAGATGGGAAGGATGGGGAGAACCGGCCGCCGGAAGCAGGGCTCAACAGGAGCAGCGGGGCTGGCCGGAGATCGGGGGCCTGCGGAAGCAGGGCTGCCGGGGGGCGCGAGGTCGGGGGTAGGGGGGCTGGCCGGGAAGATGGGAAGGATGGGAGAACCGCCGCCAGAAGCAGGGCTCAACAGGAGCAGCGGGGCTGGCCGGAGATCGGGGGCCTGCGGAAGCAGGGCTGCCGGGGGGCGCGAGGTCGGGGGTAGGGGGGCTGGCCGGGGAAGATGGGAGGGATGGGGAGAACCGGCCGCCGGAAGCAGGGCTGAACAGGAGCAGCGGGGCTGGCCAGAGATCGGGGGCCTGCGGAAGCAGGGCTGCCGGGGGGCGCGAGGTTGGGGCAGCGGGGCTGGCTGGGGGAGATTGGGAGGGGAAGTGGGGGAGAACTCGCTGGCCGGGAGGGGGTTGGGGGAAGTGGGGTTGGCTGGAGGGGCAGCAGGGGGAGCGAATCGGACAGTGGGGAGCAGGACTGACCCAGGCACATGCAGATCTCGGGGCACTGTCCATCCCGTGCACGGTCCCGGTGAAGCACGAGTGAGTCCAGCCCCGGGGATTCCATTTTGCCCCCCCGCCCCACACACACCCCCTCGAGTAGTTGTGAACTGTCTGGCTGGTAGACATACTCATGCAGTGTGAGCACATCTACCAGCCACGCAGTTCGCAACTACAAACTGATACACCTAATAACAATAAAACTTACCTAATGAGAAAATACCAGACATTTTATATGTCCGGTATTTTCTCAATTTGTTTCCCGGACAGAAGCCTCAAATACCAGACAGTCCGGTACAAAACCAGACACCTGGCAACCCTACCCCTCCTTGCACCCTCCTTCCTAGCCAGATACCCTACCCCCAGACTGCTCCTGCACCTGCCTCCCGGAGTGCCTGTGCAGCGCCAGGTCCCCCAAGCCCTGGCCCGGGCTGGGTGGAGGATGCAACCGGGTGAAACAGTGAAAATTTATTCATTTTTCATTCTTTTTTTATTATGCGTTTATATTTTTGGGCTGCAAAAAACAGTACTGAAAAAAAACAGGTTCCAACTAAAGTAAAAAGTTTGAGAAACCCTGGTCTAGCCAGCTTTCTGTCTGTCTCACAGTCCATTTATCCAATACATATTCCCTTAACTTGCTGGCAGAATATTGTAGGTGACCATATCAAAAGCTTTGCTAAAGCTGGCACCTGGGGGTTTGGGAGGATCAGAAACAACTTATTTGAATATTCATCATTTGCTTAATGAATATGCAAATATGCAATTTAATGTTTCCAGTCCTCCAAAAGCTCGTGAATGGATTTACTGGTCCCCATGTCAAAAAGTTTGGGAACCCCTGAGCTAGGCAGTGCAAACCACTGGAAAACTGCACTGAAGCTGCCAGAGATTCCCCTATTTTGGGGAACTGTGGGTAGCATAAACCTAACATCCAGCCTCCAACATTCAAAAATTAGAGAGATTGAACCTCTACAACTGCTCCTCTGAAGAGATCTCGTTGTGGGGAAGATTGCCAGATAACCCTGCAAAAAAAATCAAGACAGGGTTCCCAATTTCAGGACCTTTTATTATTATTTGTATTGCAGTAGAGTCAAGGACCCTAGTCACAGAACAGAACCCCATTGTACTAGATGCTATACTAACACAGAACAACAAAACATCATCTTCTCTTCTGGGAGAACATCTGTGCTTCCCACAGAAGAATAGACCACAACCATGTCATGGTAAAGAGAGGACATTTAATTGCATTTGAAAGCCTTCCCCCATTTTCAGGGCCTGAAACACTGTGTTGCACATAAGTCGGTAAGAAGCAGTGGCCCCTGTTTCCCATTCAAAGTAGCTGTGGGAGCAAAAAGATCAGGGAAAGCAGAGACCATCCTAAAGCTAAATTACTCAAAAAATTCATTCCTAAAAGGCATGTAGCTGAGCCAAACTAGTATAATTAAGGATGAAATAAACATGCTTACAAATTTCAACAAAGCCTTGTACAGTAAAGTCCCAATTATCCGACCAAAACGGGACTGACACGTGGTCGGATTACTGAATATGTCGGATGATAGGGACTCTACTGTACGTATCCTGGCCCTATCCCTGGCCCCTTCCCTTCCTGAAGCTCCCGGGCACCCGGCCCCGCTCGCTGCCCCGTCGCTCTCCTGGAGCCACTGATGCCGCTCCTGCCCTGGAGCAGCTGATGCCTGCAGCTTCCGGGACGAAGCGGCGCCGGCAGGAGCGGCATCAGCGGCTCTAGGGCACGGGGCGGGAGAATGGCCCAGCTTGCTGCCTCATCGCTCTCCTGGAGCCGCTGATGCCGCTCCTGCCAGTGGCTGCTTCGTCCCCTCCCTGTAGCACCCGGGGACGAAGCAGCGCCAGCAGGAGCGGCATCAGCGGCTCCAGGAGAGCGACGGGACAGCGAGCAGGGCCATTCTCCCACCCGCGCTTTATCCGACCCTGTAGCACCCGGGGACGAAGCGGCGCCGGCAGGAGCGGCATCAGCGGCTCCAGGGCACGGGGCGGGAGAATGGCCCCGCTCGCTGCCCCGTTGCTCTCTTGGGGCCGCTGATGCTGCTCCTGCCGGCGCCGCTTCGTCCCCGGGAGCTGCAGGCATCAGCGGCTCCAGGAGAACGACGGGGCAGCGAGTGGGGCCATTCTCCCGTCCGCGCTTTAACCGACCCTGCAGCTCCCGGGGACGAAGCGGCGCCGGCAGGAGTGGCATCAGCGGCTCCAGGAGAGTGACAGGGCAGTAAGTGGGGCCATTCTTCCGGCCCGCGCCCTGGAGCCACTGATGTCGCTCCTGCCAGCGCTGCTTTGTCCCCGGGAGCTGCAGGGTCGGATAAAGCCGAGTGTCGGATTACTGAAGATCGGATAATCCGGACTCCACTGTATTAGATTATTGCACTGATAGTATTTGTTTTATGATTAATAGTATCATCACCTTCCTTTTTGTTTATTGTATTGATTTTCTAAAATCCCAGGAGCATGAAATATAAGAATAATTTCATGTCACTTTTTAAATGCTTGTTTGTGAACCTACAATATTCCAGTATTTTTTTGGTCTCCTAACACCTGAGCCCAACCATAAAAACAATGTTGGTGAATTGTTAGATTGAACTGTGGTGCCCATTACTGATGTTACTGACAGTGCTTTGGTTAATTCTCCTGTGTCTGGTCCTTCTTTCTTGTAGTAGGAAAAAAAGTCAAGTATTTCAATAAAATGCCACAAGTTCTCATGGAGGTTTACTGTGACCTTCGTGCATAAATTCAGAACACAGTCAGGCGTAATTTATTCTTTATGAAATAGAATTTGTGAATGGTTATTTAAAAAGCTTGCAGGTAACACCACAAATGCAGCTGAATAATACATTACAGGTCACTCAGAGCATTTCACTGATGAATAGGAATGTTCCCATTTTTAATACTTTGCACAATTTGTTACGTTCAAATTAAGGCCCGCTTTAGAATAACTTTCAAAATTATAAAAGAGGTTTGATTAAGCTGATGGTGATACACATTTAGGTTGGTGAACCCTTCCAGAAATTCAGGTGATATAATCAAAAAAAAAAAAGAAATTAACAGTAAGTAGGAATTTGGTCAAAATGAGAGCCATTTCACTGACAAGATGCCAAAAATATAAAACCAACTATCAGGAGCAGTGATTGAAGAAAAGAGCTTTAATGAGCTCAAGATGCAACAAGATTTGTTTCAGGAGAAGAGGTCTGTGAGGACTTAAAACCTGGAAAATGAAATCAAAATAAATGCAAACCAAGGCAGGCATGCTGAGAAAGATGGATCCCTCTCTCCCCGCAACGTCTATAAGGAAATCTTCAAGTGTAACTGCTTCTGCACCATGCCCCCATGGTCCCTGACACAGGGTACATATTTGAAGCATCCCTTTGTCCCAGTAATACTGCTTGAAAGGCCACTTGATAGAAAATCCACTGTTCCAACTAATATCATGGCCCAGACCAAATCAGTCCCAGCCATAATAATCAAGACACATTTGCTTCTCCCCCTCTCACAGCCAAAGATGAGCCAAGCATAGTGCAGGCTAGAGGACAAGGATTATGGCCAACACACAGTGTATGGATATTAAGGCAAAGTACAGCTCAGAAAGTGAGACTCTATAAAACAAATTTTTTTCTCACATTAAATTTCACATTAGTTTTTCTTTTCACAATATGCCTCACCAATTGTGTGGCTGCACAGTACCAGTGGTTTTGTTTGTGCTGCCTGTGGATGGTGCCCCTTCTCAAGAGAGCAGCAAAACAAACACCGAGCCTAATTCACACTTCTCTGCAGATCAAGTTGTAAGCTAAGAACAAAACAAAAGAAAAAATGCTAAACACGCTTTTTAAATGATTTTGCAGAATAAATGGACTTCAAAACATGGTACCGGTCATAAAATAGATGAGCAGACTGCATCAGAGGCACTGGTCCTCAGACAACTACATCCTCAGTAAACATGAAAGTTAGAAACAAACCTTGTGAACATCCAAAACGCAAATGGTCTTAGCTTTTTAAAAATAACTTTTGCTATACATAGCTGAGGTAGGTTAAGAGATTTGCCGCAAAATGAGTCAGTGGATCAGCAGCCACTAAAACCCAGATTCTACCTAATTCCCAATCTTTTGCTCTAACCATTTTTGGTATATAGCCTTCTAACTCCTTGCATATTAATTTCAAAACACATTACTTGCTCTGACTAGCTGTTTGCAGTACTTAAAACAGGGTGAGGAATCTGTGGCCCCTGGGTCAAATTTGGCCCAACACTTAATCTGGCCCACAGCCTGTACGTTCTCTATCCCTTGCCTTAGGGAGCAGTGGGGACACAAGTCTTTGCAATAGTCAGCACCAGGGCCCTGGACAGGTGCCAGTTGCCTTATGTGCCTTGGACGCATTAGGGCTTCCCCTAGTCCGGCGGTCGTCACTGCTGCTGCCCACAGCGCTCACCCGAACACTCCATTAGTATTCTCTCCTCCTGCCTGGCCCAAGGGGCAGTATACGGGCCTGTCCTTTCCAGAGAACTCTCTTGTGAAGAGCTGCCTGTGTGCCAGATTAACAGACATTATTTGGAAAACCAGCTGTGAATAGCAACATCTTTAGTGCCAGAAGATATAAAAAGGCTTACTGAGGAAAAGCAACCTCAGCCATCACATTAACAAAGCAGGGGAGTGTTTTATATTTCTTTCTCTCTCTCAAAACACCTTCCAAATTAAGTTATTTTTACTTATGTGTGCCCCCCTCCCCGCCAACTGATTTTCTGTGGACCAATGGCTCCTGATAGAAAAAAGTTCCCCGCCCCTGATTTAAAATATCAGACCCTAATTCTTCACTCACTTACAACAGTACTCCTTTGGCATTACTGCAGATTTACAATAGTGTAACTCAGAGAAGAATCAGGTTCTTATGCCTCCAAATAACATTCAGAACAAGACTAGAAATGTTGTCACAAACCAATAAGCAAATCAGAGTAACAAAAATCCCACCTGGTACTGGTAAGGCAAGAGGAAGCTAAGTCTTTAATTTTTCTGCTACGTACTTAACGGAAGGTTCTTTATGCTAAACTTTATGAGTGAAATCCTGGACTCACTGAAGTCAATACTCAGCTCTTTCATAATTCAATCTCTCAACTCACCCCTTTCACCATCAGTTTGATTTATCCATGGTTTTGTCCTGTCTGTCATGTTCTGCTTTTTGAGGTTGGCAAAGTGACTTCCCACTCCTCCCACATATTAGTTCACTGTAGTTGCAATAATATAGCATTCCTGATCTCTTTCAGAATAGCTCTATTATCTCTGAAAGCCCCAGGCACATCTTTAGTATTATATAAATGCTAGAAACTATCACAGGTGCTGGAATTAGGACCTTAAATTGTTTCCACCAGCACCACCACTATACAAACTGCATCCCTTTGGACTGTACCCTGCCATCCTCAGGCAAATCCATACTGAAGTTAATAGAAGCTGTGTATGATGTGCAAGGATGGCAGAATTTGGCTATAAGAAGATAAACTCATACATTCTTGCTATAATCTATCCAGTCAATCAAGAATGACTGGCATTGAGACACTCTGGGCTCTCTGGTTCTGGGTTAGAAATCTTGATTTTTTTTTTTATTTGCTGCTCCAATTTTTTGTTATTTTCTCACCTTCATCTCTCAACATTTTAAAATGTATTCTTCTTTTAAAAAATATCTCATTAAATATTTTCTTTCTTTGAACACCATTGCTCAATTGTGACAATCTGTCATCCGTATACAGTGATTACAGCCTTCAAAAAACAACAAAGTATAACGCAGAACTAGGAAAGGGAATCAAGATTCAGTCAAGTGTTTAGTAGACCAATAAGAAGATAAGCTATCTAGTGACTTAGCTGCAGCTATCAGAAAAACAAATATAATGTTTAAGAAGTATAGACAATTATCTATAGTTCCTTATTTATTCTTTGGCTCCTTATTTTCTTGGTGAAACTCACATTTTTACCACTTGATTTGTCTCTCCAGCACCATAAAGGATTGGCTCTGTCATGAATGCCTCCTGTCAACTGGGCATGGCGATGTAAATCTTTTTTCACCTAGCACCCCAGAGGCTAGGTGAAACCAGCACCTGGTTGGGAGAGGTTTTCATCATATAAAGGGTTTACAATTTGGTTCAATGCCTCCCAGCACCTTCATTATACAAATTATTCTAGCACCCCTGCCCTCTGCAGGCTGTCAGGCTAGTTGGGTCATCCATCCAGTAAGTCACACAAAGATGAGTAACAAAAGTCCAGCTGAAAGTCCAAACAAACATCCAAGCAAAGGATTCATTTCTCTCTTTTGGCTTACTCTGAGCCCTGACTGCAGGCTGACATTCTAACTTCTGGAGTAATTTAAATCTTTCCCTACCTTGTTATAGGCTGCTTTCCTTGTAGCCACTTTCGTAGTGCAACACTCCCTGAAGTTCCCTGCTCTTCGCCATCATTCCTGCCCCTGCAGAGTTCCTCTTTGCTCCCGTAGCTTTGGGGACAGTGCTTGGCTTTCTCCCTGGAGACACTATCTTCTTAGGTTCTCACTGCCACTGTTCTCCAGCCAGGTCATCTCTCAAGTTCAGTCCCCCTTCTAGGGTTGCGAAGAGTTCACCCAAATAGTCTGCCTGCCCTTGCCAGGGCCTTCAGCCCTGTCTCTGAGCCTTTGAAATCCTGCCCCTCAATCAGGCTCCTAAGTGACCTGTAATCCCTTTTCGGAATTCATTGAGGAATTCACTCCCAGAATTAGAGTCTAAAGCAGTGGTTGGCAATCAGCAGCCTGAGGTCCCCACGTGGCCCATCAGGGTTGTATGTGTGGCCCATGAGACATTTTGTTTACCATTGCTCACGCACTGGGTTGCCAGACTCTGTTTCCATCCGTGTCATTTTTCCTACCGGTATTACTGAATTGACACACACGTAAAGCAAAGGCATGTGAAGCAAGGTGCATGCTGGTTGCACACAACACTGACTGTGAGAGACTCCCTCTGCATCCAATCAAAGCGCTGCTATGCTTCAATCAGCACATTCTAGGTACGCAGGCGCATTTGGCAAAACTACCCTGTTCTGGGAAACAGTCTTGGCTATGACAATCGTGCAGATCACTGAGATAAAGGAGGGCCACGCATGTGACCCGCTTAGTAGCTTACACTGCTGTTCTAAAGAAATAATTTTTTCATAATTTAGACTTCCCCGTATTGTCTCCAATAAAAGCAGGGCCAGATCACTGCCCCATCATGACCAGAAATCACTAAACCTAATCAAAAGGCTAAGCAAAATAGTCCAAAAACACTCTCATGAACAGCCAGACAATGTATCATCCTAGGCACAAGTCAGAGAGACTCCACTAATTGTTTCTTAAATCTCAGTATGAGATTTCTTACCAGATGGGTTTTCCAAGGTCTGTCAGTTCTAGTACGTCTTTCTATTTACATTCCCAGTAGTGAACTGGATTTCTGGCATCATCAAAGCAGGCTACAAAACATTACCAGACATCATATTTAAAATGTTTCAACATATTTTCCGGTTATTGGCTTTGCATTTCAACTACATACTGTAAATGTCAAAGAGAGAAAGTGAAGATTGCTTTTTTTTAATAAACTTTTTATTAACCTTTTAAGCCCATCTGTGATGGCATTTCATAGTAGATCAAGAACTATTTAAACAATTCTAACAATATGACACTAAAAATAATAGTGGAAATAAAAATAGAAAGAAGGGAGGGTAGAGCTACACAGGCCAAAAAAAAAAAAAAGCTGCACAATCCAATCAGTTTGAATTTCCATAGAAAGTTATATATTTTTTATCTAGTTATAGCAGTAAAAATCTTGGGGCTTCAGCTGTTGTAAAAGTATGTGGCTCCACTAAAATCAATTAAACTATTTCAGTTTACAACAGCTGAGGAACTGATCCATCACACCTGGCATGACATTCCCCAAGGTACAGTCTTCTTGACTGTTGTATGGCAGTGTCCCCTTAACTCTCTAGCTCAGGGTGCCTTTTACACTACTTTGCTATCAGGTTGGCCATTCCAGGCCTGCTCTCACAACCTTCAGCTTGCAAATTCACTCCCACCTAAACACATGAGCGCTCTGACCATTCACTCATGAATTACCTATAGCACAACACTTGCAAATTCTTAGTCCTAGCCTTGTTCCCCCAGAAATGTCTCATATTGCCGAGCACACTCCTGAACAATGCAAGCTCATAGAAAGTCCATCATTTCATCAAAGGAAATGAAATAGGCACCAGCCTTGCAATCCCTGTGGGAGTTTCCACCACACTCAAATCCAAACACCCTGGTTTAGAGAAAACAGTAAGATAAGTATATTAACTACAGAAAGATTTTATACGACTTCAAGAACTGATGCATAAATGTCAAAACTGGCTACAAAAGAAAATAAACAAAAAATATGCCAATTAGTACCTAATTTAACAATGCTAAAAAAGTAAAGATTTTTGTCTCCCCATTCGTGGCTGTAAATTTCACAGACTGGATTTCTTTTCAGCCTGGGATCACTCACCACTAGGTTCAGCTCTTTGAAAACTTTTGCTCCATGAGCAGAGATGGGAAGACAAGTGGGGAGGTCAGGCATTTTCCTATGTTCCCTCTAATCTTTTTCATCCATGCATGAATTTGTTTCATCCACATGCAGAATAAATTGGTATGTGCACTGAGGCATGTGCACAACCAGTAGAAATAAAAAACCAAGCTGTTGGTACTCTGCTAATCAGCTAGGCGGCATTTGAATCTCTCCTGAGTGGCTGCACAAGAACATAGTTTACAGTTTTCTCCCCCTTTATAAGTAGAATTTCTTATGCAAGAAACACCCTTGCTGAGTCATGATAGCATGTACTCCATAGTGGACATGAAGTCTGAAACATTACTGTGATTAAATGTAAATTTCTTAATTACACCTTCTCCCTTTGCTGGAGGATGGCACTGGTTTTGCAAGGATTCAAACAGCTAAAGCAATTTACAAAAATTAAAGTGCAAATAAAGGTAGATAGTGTGCAAAAACCTTTGAGAAAGATTACTTCAAGTCTCCCTGACCTTTCATGTAACAGAGACTGACCAAAAAAATTACCTTCTAGTAATCAATGTAAGAATGGCAGGTGTGGGACTTAACATAAAATGAGACGAGTACCCTATTGTTTAGTTTTCCTTTGAAACAGTTTGAAATCCATTTGGGAAGGGAAAGAGTTATAGCCTACTTTATATTTTAGAAATGTGCACCTGTCTTCTGTATGTCCATGAATCTGCTTCTTCAAGAATTCGTCCTAAGTGATAAGAGCTAGAACCACCAAATTTCCTTCTTAAAACTTAAAAACAAGGTCAGGGTTTGGTTACGCAAAGACAATGGGATGTGCCTGGAATTCAATGGTTTCTCATAAAATGGAAAATGAGGGGTCTGGCAGGAGGGATAGTTATACTGCAGAATGATCACAGGGGGCAGCAAGGGGCCAGAGATGGGGGCCAGGACAGCTATAACCCTATTGGGCCAGGAGGGAGTAAGGGTAGAGAAAGGGATAGCTATCTACTATATATTTCAGATAGTTTGTTTGTGTGTCTGTCCCTCAACCGCGGGACATGCACCCCTCTGCCATCTGTATTCGCTGTAGCAGCCATGGAGAGGTGCTTCTTACCTAGTCCCAACCTGCTGTAGTGAGAGAGGCTGCATGCTGAACTCCTCATCCGCTGCCCCACCCCAGAGCCATGATTTAAATAAAGAAAAACAAAACGTATTTAAGTTAAAGACCCGAGCAACACCAGGTAAACCTTCTAGTATAATCTGAACTATATCTGTTAGTCTCAAAGGAAAGCTAACCTGAAGTATACATTATATATGTCAGATAAAAATGAAGCGAGGTACAATTTAAAATGCCAAAGAACAAATCAAAATGGGATTCATTTTGGATTGTAACACACACTATTACAGTTGGAGACATTCTGTTTTACAGTGGTGCAACAGAAGTCCAGCTGGCACCACCAGTAATTGTGACCTTTCTAGCAGACAAGTGTGTGTGACAGAGCAGGGAAGAAAGAAGGGGAGAATAATGTAGATACCAAATTAGAAAAGCTACAGAATATTGCTATATTAGGTGGAGTGTTAAGTAAATGGAGAGAATATTAATAATTCACAGTAGCATGCTAACAGTTTGGAATTTCAATTGATCACAAACAACGTAGCATTCAGTTATGGGAACATAAAATATTACAAGGCCCTCAAGCTGCAGAACATGCTCTCAGATTTGAAATTCAGATAAGGTCCCACAGGGGACAGAGGATCTGCTGGTTTTGGGGACCTGAAAATAGTCTTTCCTTCTATTTTTCCACTGATTTAAATTACTGGGTGAAATAGCTATGATGGGAGAGACCAAAATCTGTTACTGTTAGATGTCTCAGCAAGATAGCCAATACAGAGTGACCAAGCAGTCCCCATTCCACAACTCACATCATAAAAAATAATCACCACCACAGTTGGCACAATTATTAGACTCTGGAAAGAGATGAATGAATGAGAATGTAGATTAAAGTACCCTCTCAGTTCTAAGAAGTGTCCCTTAAGGGTTGAGGCTCACTGTAGGAGGCAGTGTGAGGAAGCATTTAGTACTTGTTCTAGGAGTAAATGAAAGGCTCCAGCCCTCCAAGATAATTTTAAAGCTCACTGAATTATTTAAAAAGATACCTGTACATTAAAACAGAACTCAGTGCTAACTACCTCAATGTCCAACCCCCAGTTTGTTACCAGGAACCGTTTAACTGACTCAAAAATGACAACGAAAAAGGTTGGATTCATTAAAACCTGAAGTTCTTTTGTACTAAATGTCCCCCACAATGTACAAAAGTATATTCCTGGAGATCCAGTACCTTTTATTCTGCAGTGCCCAATACACTGGAACAAGTGTATTGACTTCTCTGCTACCCAGTAAAAATGAACATTTAGACATTAGAGGTGTTTGCAGTCAGATAAGTAGCTAGGATAGGAAAGCCAACTTTATTCCAGGGAAAAGTGCCCTGAAAATGCTAGCTATGAAAAATTAAGAGAGCTGAAGGAAAAGAAAGGATACAGTTGATCCCATATTGCTGTAACTTCTTGACAGGAAATTTCTGCCTCATTTTGCGTGGTAACTAAAACAGTGGTGTGAAAAATTTGCATCTAACCTCAAGCCCACTCAGACTAAGCTGGGACTCAAGACTCAAGATGTTGTGTGAAGCCAGAAGGAAGAATATTACTCAGCAGATAAATTTACAAACCTTCCTAAAGCCTCCTCTAAGGCAGCTGACACTCCTCTTTCAGATTCCCCTCCAAATGTTTTGGGAATTTCTCCTTACTGTGAGATTCTTCTCACTCTCTTTCCCTGGCCCAGTGACTATTCACAGTCAATCATAATGATTGAATTGTTGCTATGAATTACAATGGAGAGTCACAGGCAAAAGAATTAAGATGACTCTACCCTCTGATACTTAGGGCGCTCACCTAGGATGCTAAAGTTCACATCCCTGTACCAATGACTAATTTCAAAGTGGCCCAGCTTCAAAAGGAGAAACTGATTCCTGCATCAGAATATCCCATAACCCAGCAGCTATGGGGCTTTCCTGCAACAAGGAAGACCCCCAACTGAAATCCTTCTCCACATCAGACTGAGGGAGCAATTAGACTGTCTCCCACATCCCAGGTGAGTACTCTAACCACTGGCTACAAACTAGAAAGGAGCCCTTCTCTGCTGCACCACTGATCCATTTGGGTTCAATTTATTCAACACAAAATGGATTTTTTCCCCCTCACCAAAATGCTTTTGCATTATTTGGATTCAATCCAAGTTAAACCCTTTTTTCCCCCAGCACTGCCAGCAAACCTGAAAAACCCCACCGTTTCCTCAGCATTCTTTTACACTTACTCCCCTTTCCCCAAAATCCTTATATGTTCCACCAATTTTGAAAAAGAAAATGCAGTTTCATCCCTGCTCCTCAAAATGCCTCTTCTAATTGATGAGTGCAGATATCTTCCACTCCCACATTTATATCCCTGTTGTTCCAGAACTTTAAATCATCAAAATGCCTAGTTGTTTTCCAGACACCTTCTCTCTCAGCTTCAGTGCAAATCTCTGGCTCCTTTGGTTATTATCTGACATGTTTTCCAGAGAGGGGAAACAAGTAAACAGCCTTTTAGCTGTCTGAGCACCTCTCTGCCTGCTCATTCAAGGAGGAGATTAATTCTTGATTTTTCTGAAATGTCATCCAAGTTTTCTTGGTTCACCATCATCAAACAAAAGTTCCAACTTCCTGCAGTCAACTCTTGCTTACATTTTCCCACAGCGCTCCAAAATTTAAATTAAACAATATACTGGAAGCAGGTTTTTAATGAAGGAATCAAAAACCACAGGAGATTATAGGCCCAGTTTTCAAAACACTATGAACTAATTAAGGTTATGCCAGTGTTATACTTTAACTGACTACATGAGCACACACATATGACTATTACACATTCAAATGGCTAGAAACAACAACTGCAGATGCAAATGGTGCAATGTGCACACAGGATATAGAAAGTTAAAATGCATAAATATTACTTAAAACTGTTGCAAAATACAAACAGGCCAGCAATAGTTTGTATTACACAAATACTGTACTGAAAAATTTTGCAGCTGGGCTTGCACCATTTGATGACTTCTTGTCATCTTTGTTGTTAAAAATTTTTTCAGAGTTGGTGAAAGAATTCCTCTAGTTCTCCACATTAGTTTGGTATAAGGTTCTGTGGTGGAACAGAAGTTCAGACCCTTAGGGTGTGTTTACATAGCAAAGAAAAACTTGTGGCTGACCCATGCAGATGACTCAAGTTCATGGAGTCAGGCTGGCAAGGCTGTTTCAATGCTGTGTACACTTCCCCACCCTAGAGGGTCCTGGATCCTGGATTCTAGCCCACGTCCAGACTTCTACACAGTAATGAAACAGCCCAAAACCTCACAAGCCCGAGTTGGCTAGCACAGGCCAGCTGTGGGTTTTTCTTTGCTGTGTAGAAATAGGGTCAGAGAGTACAGATAATTCATCTCCAGTTAGTGTTGGTCTCCATAGGCTGATACTGGGTTATCATATAGCATCCATGTTGTGGGTTCTTGTGCCTTGATTTCTCCCACCGATGGTACTGAGTGGGTAGAGGAGTTATTGCATTTGGCTCCACTTTTGGCTTTTGTGTTGGATGGCTGCCGTCATTTTTCTTTTATGCAGTTTTGATGAAGTTAGGCTGGCCCCAAGATATTAGATAAATAAGATGGGTGAGGTAATAGCTTTTATTGGATCAACTTCTGTTGGTGACAAAGAAGCTTTCGGGCTTACACAGAACTCGTCCTCAGCTTTGGTTTGTTTTCTTGCATGTTGTCCAAGTAGGTTGCTTGATTTCCCCCCTTTCTGTGCATGGGAGCATGTGATGATTTTTTGTAAATAAAACAATTGCTCTGTTATCTGATCTCTCAATTGTCCTCAAACCTACACAACACATATTTAATGGGGAACACAACCAAAAAGAAATCTTTCCCAAACCCTCTTTACTGACCTTCAAATAATGCCCCAAATTCATCACCAGAAGCAGGCTCCCCCCAGACCAGGATACACAAATTCAAAGCTGCATCAGACCTTGCCATAACAGATGTAAAATCTGCCACCTTATTTCCATTGCTATGATACTCAATGCCCCCCTCCAAACCTCCCCCACCTTTTAAGATCTATGAGTCCCATACATAGTCTCTCAACATGTGGTATACTTCTTCCAGTGTATCAAGTGTACCGGCAGCGGCGGATATAGGGCAGGGCAAGCGGGGCGGCCGCCCCAGGCCCCACGCTTCAAAAAGCCCCGTGCATGCGCCGTGGCGCCACTGCGCATGCGCCGTGGCGCCACTGCGCATGCGCCGTGGCAAAGGGGGGCCCCGCAAAATTGTGCTGCCCTGGGCCCCGCAAAATGGTCATCTGCCCCTGTGTACCGGCAACAACAATGTGAAACTTAGACTTTCGCTAGGTTCTCAAATAAACACACAGAGAAAAAAAACGAGAACAGATCAAAATACCCTATCACAGGAGTGGGCAATAATTTTTTGCCAGGGGCCACTTTGGAAATTTTTGAAGTGGCCCCAGGCCGCATAGGAAGGGGCGGGGCATTAAGCGGAAGGGACAGGGTCATGATATTTCCGGGTTCCCCAACCCCAGCCACTGATTGGTCTAGGGGTGAGGGAGTGCCTTTGGCCCCACCCCAAGTTCCCCCAAGGTGCCTATGCCCCTGGTGTGGGAGGAGACTTCCCTCGCTCCCCTGCCCCTAGGCCAATTAGGGTCTGGGGGCAAGGGAGCGCGCGAAGCCTCCTCCGCTCTTCCCCCGTCCCCTGCCAGCAGCATGCGGCGCTTCAAAGCACCATGTGCTCCAGGCAGGGCGGGAGGAGGCTTCGTGCACTCCCCCGGCCCCAGGTCAACTAAGCCCACCCCTGCCCTATCACCTGTGGGAGACTATTTTTCACCAATACAATCATATCTAAGCTTTCAGTCCTAACTGCAAAGGAAACTTGCACATCTGCAAAAGACAAACCTTAGAAATTAAATTCAGAATTTTATTAGATGCCACCAAAAACATGGACTCAATAGAAACTCCGATTTTATACCTCAATACAACCACCTGTAACCACAAACTCTCTTTTGCCCTATAACTGCAAGGGTGATAATTGCACACTTCATTTGAATGGTCCCTTGCAACATGTGTCAACTCCTTATGCTTAACAATCTGTTCCAGCTTGTATTAAGTTGTGACACTGATTATCTTACCCAGAGCTGAAAACTGTGTAAGCTCAAAAACTTGTCTCTTTCACTAACAGAAGCTGATCCAATAAAAGATATTACCTCATCCACCATCTGGTCTCTCCCAAAGTTTTTACTTGAAATTTTATGTGTGACTGACGAGACAATCAGTGGACCTGAGAAGACCAACAGAGTTGGCTGGTGCAAAGCAAAATGGGTATCTAGTATTAATTTCCTTTAAGTCATGGAAAATGGGAACACACAAACCAACTGTAGGATGTGTTCTGCAGGGTTGGCTTCTCCTCTGAGCTAATACATACTCCAAGGTAAACCTACACTGGTTGAGAAGTTTACCTGGAACACATATTTGATGCTGTGTGGAAAAAATATCTTAAGTTAGATGAAGGGAACCAATTGGTCAGAGCATTTTAGAGCAGGCAGTAAGGTACTACAGTAAAACTCCAGTTGCCCGGCATCCAGTGGTCCGGCACCACCTGGAACCCGGAAGTGCTCCAGGCAGCCGGACAATTGGAGCTGCTCTGCCCAGCCGGACAATTGGAGCTGCTTCGCCGAGTCAGCTGCTGGTCAGTTTCAGCAGCGGCTGACTTGGGGAAGCCTGGGGCAGAGCAGCTGGGGTGCTGCTGGGTTGGTCCCGCAGCGCCGCCCGCCCCCCATCCCACCCCAGACCCTCATAGCCCCCCCTTCCGATAGTCCGGCATATCTGATAATCCGGCACCCCCTGGGTCCTAAAGGTGCCGGATTATCGGAAGTTTACTATATATACACATCCTGCTCCAGCTAAAAAAATTCATTCACTGTGGATGCTGAATTTAGGTAGATTCCTGCTCCAGTTTTGGAAAATTACAACCTCCTTTATATTTTCTGTAATTATGTTGATAGTAAAACAGTTTTGTAGCCTCCATTTTGTGAGGGAACACCCAACAGGTGCCAGGAGAAAAATATATTACAACACCTTCTGGTGATCCAAGAATGTTGGCACATGACGTTAAACGCTGCTGGTATTCTATCCATATGGAAGTTCCATTGAACAAAGATGTCCAGACTAAAATAACCAGTCCTCTCAGATATGCTGACAACTAAGAAATTCATCGCCTCATGGGAGATTTTCATCACCTGACTAGGTTGATCAGAGCATTTTCTGGCAAAAGGGACTGCAACTTTTATAAAGGAGGAGTCTATAATCAGCTATTTTAGGGCACAGCTACACAGCAGGGTTAAAGCCAAAATAAACTATGCAACTTAAGCTACACAATTCATATAGCTCAAATCAAAATAGCTTATTTCAGCTTTTGGCACAGTCTACGCAGCAGGAAGTCCGAGAAAGAGCACTCTTCCCCCGACTTCCTTTACTCCTCGTAAAATGACAGTTACAGAAGTCAGAATAAGAAGTCCTTCAGTTCAATATTATTTTGACATTATGTCAAATAACTGCTTGTAGTGTGGATGCGGATTATGTTATTTTGGATTAACGCTAGTTATTCTGAAATAACACTGCTGCGTAGACGTGAGAAAGCAAGGGAGGGAGAAGAAAGACCAGAAAAAGCAGAAAGAAAGGCTGTGCAAAAGGAGGAGGAATCTAGAACATTCTAACCTGAGCCTAAAGAATGTCCCAGCTAGATGATTCAACTGAGCCAGGGAAAAGTGTGCAGGTGTTTTACTTTTTGTCCAAAAGTGTAATTATTTTAGAATTCCTTGTGTGTTTCAAGAAGTATGTGTCCCTGGAGAGCTAAATGCTAAACCAGAGTGGCCACAAGATGGAACTCTAGGAAAGGGTGTTTAAGCTACTGGAATATATTTGGAGGGAGGAGGGGCAGAGGGGAGACCAGCTCTCTGCGGTTGAACTGTGTGATCCTGCTTACATGAAGGGTGCCAGACAGTCTGTATGCAGGAAGTATGCCAGACAGGCCAAAGAGACAGTCCTGCAGCCTACCTAGAACAAGGAGTATCTAAAAACACATGGTTTTCTACTGTAGCTGCTTCTAGCCCATTAAAGGTATTACTAGAAGATTTACCCAGCATTGCTCAGGTCCTTAACTCAATTTTTTGGTTTTTGGAAAATAAAATGAAAATGTGCATGCTTCATTTAAATCATTGCTCTGGGGTGGGACTGGGGATGAGGGTGCAGTACGCAGGCTGCCCCAGGGAGAGAGGGCTACCCCAGCCCTCTCTCACTGCAGCAGTTTGGGGCCAGATGACAAGCACCACTCCATGGCTGCTGCAGCTCCAGCGGGCACAGCAAGGGAGGGGTGTATGTCCCCTGGCTGGGGCAGCTGCAGGTTTGTCTGGCCCTTCCACTCCCCAACCAGAGTAAGGAATGCAGCAAACTGTGCACTTTCCCCTTGCTCCGTGATGAAGGGGAACAGACAGCAATGTTCCCTTGAGTTTCAGCCCATCCCCGACCTCCCTCAATGATGCCCGGAGGATAGGAGGCTTGGGATGGGCAGTCCCAGATGAGAGAGAGGGGCACCCCCACCAGCACCTTTCATCCACCTGGTGATTCTGTCTCTTTTCAGTATGGTTTTAAGAGAAGCAATCCCATTTCAGGCACATCCCAACCCTGATCTTGCTTTAAGTTATGATAAGAGGAGGCTGCATACTGAATTTGGTGGTCCTAGCTCTTACCTTTTAGAAGGAGTTCTTGAACAGATGAGAACTCTTAAATCTATAGTAGATTTCACATTTTCTTGCTACATATGCACACAAATGAGACCAGGATAGGCCTTTACCACCTGCAATACAGAGCTCATTACAGAAATAAGGGGTGAAATTTAGTGGTCTGTGCTATGTAGGAGGTAGACTAGATCATCTAATGATGTCTTCTGGCCACAAGCTCTATGAAACTGATCGACAAAAAATTAACACTAGACAGAATAAGTGACCCACTAAATATTCAGCTTTGTGACTGATTCTGTTCCTGACAACATCCAGGAAAATTATTCTGCCTTTCAGTTTAGAGAAAGATCCCTGTGCTTGCTGGAACTTTGCCAAAAAGGAGTAACTCACTTTGGCCTGTTCAAATTGACTTTTTTTTATTATTTCATAAAAGAAAAAATTGTAATGACACCATGGCACAGAAAACTGACCCTTAATAACATTCAAGGAGCAGGATGCCTTGTTAACCCATCTCTACTGATGCATAAAGTGAAGCAAACTGCTGCATCTTAGAAGGAGGAGGATTTCAAACCCCTAGATGGCTAGCTACGTAGATGGAAATGAAAAAACAACAACACTGACTACCAAATCACTCCTACGGGAGAAATTAAATGCAAACTTGGCAAGTGCAAATGCATTGCTAGAGTAAGTTCTTCCCAGATGTTCAATTACTTCTGTTCCATCTAAGAGAGAAAAGGTGGGTGAGGTAATACAGTATTTTTTATTGGACCAACTTCAGTTGGTGACAGAGACAAGCTTTTAAGCTAACACAGAGTTCTTCTTCAGGTTAGATTAAACAAAACAAGATTTTGCAATTACTGAACTGAATATAACATCTTAACTTGAAACTTATCTCAGGATAATGGGGGAAAAAGCACTAAGAAGGATTTCTGTTCTCTGTTGCTGCAACATGACACAGAACAAAACAGCTTGGTGTAGGCAAATCTGTCAGTCATTGATGTCTTAAAAGCAGAACAATATCTGTCTGATTTACAAATACAACAGTATAGATAAAAGGTGAAATGTTTACTGAAGGACTGGAACAACTAAACAACTAACATGGCAGAATGTAATGCCTTTAATCTCTGTCTAGGTATTTTATACCATGCTCGTCACCATGGTATCCATGTATATGAAAGCATTCTAATGTGGGAATGCTTCAGAATATACAGTTAATATTTGTGCATCCAGGCATTGCACTTCTTAATCATTCAGGGTGTTACTTAACTGAGACATCACCGGAGATTCCCGCCGCAAGCTGATAACTACAATAGGCATTAGATCAGGTTCAGAGAAGTCGATGTCCCTATGTTAAATGCATGAGAACAAATGAGTAAGATGACAACGCCATGGATCCTAAGGAACCCCAGTGAGAAGAGTGTCTCAAAAGGTTCAGAGATTTATTCGGATTAACTATCTGAATATTTCAGTTCCTAGCCTCCTCTTCCTACTCTAACTACTATAAATGCTTATCTAGCAACATCCTGGTTATGACAGGTAGCAAATTTAATAAACTCTACTGGCAATACCCGTGATTCAGGAAAGAATTAATAAGAAATACATTTCTTTGCTATGACAGTCCAACTGACCAGAGACACAATGAGACCAAATTATGATCATAATACAGATCATAATGAAGCCAGCGGTTACCTTCTGGTCAGTTACTAAATCGTTACATTTGTTTAATCACTGAATTTACAAAAATACCAGGAGCCATTTCTCAGGAGTGTTTCCAGGCTGACATATATCATGTTCAAAATGCAGTATAATTCAAAGAGCTGAAGAGAGCCAAGGTTTTCTTTCCCTCTCACTTTCTACCACCAGATATAAGGACACAATTTGGAAACAGAGCTGCAAATGTAGGCAGAGGCCCTTGGTAGAAGTAATTGTCTGACCAAATTCAATACAAATTAAATACAATCTATTCTGAGAAAGTAAAATTCCAGTTTCATAGAGAAAATTCTCGTACTAGGAATAAGGAGACAAACTGGGAAAACTGGCATAGTGAATCTGGACGTCAGAGGCTGTAATACAGGACATTAGCAATGACAGATAAGCTTGGCTCCTTAATGGAATCTGCACTCACATTTGCTGCCCTTTTTCCTGTGCAAAGATGCTAACTCAGCAAGTGGGTCAGCAAATCAAGCCAGATGACTAGTTAACAATTACAGACTGTGTCATGGTATATCAAACATAACTCCATTTGTGTCCTAATACCAGGCCTGCTGAGAGGGGCAGAGGGCATAGGAGGCAGTTTTCCCAGGGACTGATGATACAAAAGGGCCCGGTGTTCCTAGCTGCCACCACTGCTACTGCCGTGGTAGCGCCTGGAGCTCCAGGCCCTTTAAATCATGGCTGAAGTGCATCGTGACGCACTCCAGGCAGCACAGAGGGCTACCTGGGGCAGGCACAGCACACTCCAGGCGGTGCTGAGGGCTGCGTAGCCCCAGCCCCGCCCCTTCCATGGGCACAGAGCAGGATCCCCTTCCCGCTGCCTTGCCCAGAGGCCTGACAAGGCTGTTGGCCCCACTGCCTAGTACCTACACTGCAAAAAATATCACCCACAGCTGATCTGGTTCCACTGTCTCAGGCTTGTGGAACCATAAAACCATAAAAACAGTGTAGATGTTCAGGCCTGAAAGACTCTGAGAGGCTAGGACCAACCCTGAAGTGTAATGGGCATTTTCAACATGTCAAATTCAGAGGGTGTCAAAGTTACTCAGCCATTTTGAGGAGCAGGTGTCTAATGAAACAAAAATAAAATTATCAAACAGTATTTATTAGTTTCTAGATGGTCCTGGAGAGTGGAAGGTGGATTCTACCAGAAAGACTAACTAGAATGCAAATCTGAACTCAGGTCATTATAGCATGGCGGCCTTAACAGACAAACTCCACAGGAAATGAAAGACTTTTTCAGGGCTATTAAAGATAGGTTAACTCTCACACACTTGGGCCTCATTCTGATCTCTCACTGACTTTACGTCTTCACAGAGACCTAAAAAGTGGAGTTACTCCTGATGTACATGGTGAAAACAAAGATCGGAATTAGGCCAGATTATGTTTATGCAATTTATATTTATTACAAATGAAAGCTCTATCAAGGCAAAGACAACTTATGATTGACCAACAATGATGTGTTATTTTTACATTTTATTATTCTGGTCCAACTATTGAACACCAAAGCCCAAAACGCAAGAAAAATTGTTTTCCACTCAGCCTAGCCATAGGCTATTGCCAGAGCCCTGACTCCAGCAAGACAATCTGCTCAATCTCAATATTTCCTTTCTTACAGTGGAAATATTGATTTGGCAGGTTTAACTCAGTTCTGTGGAGCAAGCAAACAAGAGGAAGTAAAAGGCAGATTAACTTTTCATGGAGAAGATGTGTGTATGGGGGGGAAGGGTTCCATCCCTGAGCTTCCTCTGCAATTTATTTCCCTTTCTCCTTTTATTTCAGTCTGTCCAATTCTAATGTTCACCAACATACACTTGAGAAATAACAACAGCCATCTACATGGTGGAAATCTAACCAATGCTTCCTAGTGTGGTTAATTTACAAACTGTGCTGCCAATAGTGGCATTACATAAAAATATTCAGTTTTTGAACTAGAAGATTGTATGCTCATAAGGTCGAGATTGTATCACCGTCTGAGTTTGGAAAGAATCAAATGTATTTAGGGTGCTACCGCAATCTAATGACAACTATTTTCTGTAGAGTACCTTTGATAACTTCCAGAAGTCCGCATGCAAAGTGCAGTTCAGAGCTATGAACAGTCTTGATTGATATTTTATAAAATGCAGTGTAAATGTAGATAGAATACTATAACAATTAAATAATAATGTTGCCATGTGGTTCCACCATGAACTGAGCTGAATGTTCTTCTTATGCAAAAAATCAAACCTTTCTTCCACAACAGAAATTTAGACAGACTCCATATAAGTATAGATCAGGGGTTGGGAACTTAAGACCCGGGGGCTAGATGTGGCCCCTGGTCTGCCTAGATCTGGCCCCTGAGGCTCAGGGCCCACCCCCCAAACACTGGGGAACCCGCAGTGACACTCCAGTTTCCCACATACACTGCCCCATTGTGGGGCTGCAGCACACAAAATCTACTAGTCTGGGCCCCCCTAGGTTCCGGTGTGTGAGTATCTTTCTTCTTCTCAGTTGGGGGGCATGTCAGTTAAGTTTTGTTTGTTTTTTTTCTGTGAGTCAGTGGCCCCCAACCCAAAAAAGGCTTCCCACCCCTGGAAAGATGATGATAGCAGCAGGCTCTCTTCACTAGAAGATCACTAACACTGGTTCTGCTGAACTTAAATTAGCAATGGTTGGAAACTTTTCCTAGCGTCAAACACTCAATAGGCAGCGGAGATCAACTAGTACATCTTAGTCATTCTTCTTTTCTTAAAAGAATGAATGTAGGTAACCCCAACATGTTGCCAAGTTTAGGAAACATATGATTTTTTTTTTAATGACAAGTAACCAACCACACATTTTCTGGACCTCTGTTGTTACTCAGCCTACATCCCTCCTACATGAAATTTTTTTTAAATAACTGCTCTGCCATCAGCACTATGCACCTGCAGTTAGGCTGGGCTTCTTAATGTAACTGCATATTTAAAAATTTTAAGTTTGAGCTTGTAAATCCACCAATTTATCATTCTTAAAAAACTAAGAAAAATAAACTGTTAAACTGAAAGGCAGCAAAACAACAAGTAACTACTATTGAAAAGCTGCAGCTGGCACACATTTAACATTTTTTATATTTAAAACAGCACAGATTTCAAAAATAACTTGTTTCTAAAATAAAGTTTGCTTCTGGTGTGCTACATGACTGTATATGCTCAGAGAGCAGGAGAGCCGACAGTCTCACCAGGCCTCTGGGCAAAAGGGGCGGTGTTCCTTGGGCAGAAGGGACAGGGCTGGGGACAGCCAGCCTTCAGTACCGCCCAGACCATGCTGCACCACCCCTCCCAGATCTCAGTGCTGTCCAGAGCATGTCACCGTGGACTCCATAGTGCGCTACACTGGGCTCCAGCAGCACTTTAAAGGGCCCAGGGCACCAGCCGCTGTTGTAGCCACAGTAGCAGCAGTGATGGCTAGAAGCCCCAGGTCCTTTGAGTTGCTGGGTCCCGATTTAAAACCTGAATACAAAGGGAGACAGCTGAACAGGAGATCATTTGCAAATTCCAATACAATCAATTTAGGATTGAATAAGGCTCTTCACTGGCTAAAGTCCTACAAAGGCAATTTCCCCTCTGTTGATTTTCTCATCTCCACATCAAATGCTGCAAATGAGACACATCCACCCTGACATCATTAGCCTCATTAATACTGGTCCTACACTTGACAAGTCAATTCTTTTGTGGTTCTTATGGATACACCCCGCCTCTAAAATTTCCACTCCAACTCATCAAGCCATGTCCTAATAAAACTGTTAGTCTCTAAGGTGCCACAGGGCTCCTGATTGTTGCATCAACAAGTGAACTAAAGTCCCCATCCAGTAAAACACTTTATGTGATCCAAGTCAAGCTTGTGCTGAGCAGTCCCATTGACATCAATGCTCAAGTGCTTTGCTCAATCAGGACTAAAATTCTGATTTAGAAACTGGAAGTCAAGTTCTAATCTTTCTGGCTCATACTTCACCAGAAATAAAGATTCTTCAGTTACATTTGCAGGGTTGGCAATTAGAAAAGCGCTCTCTTTAAATATCCTAATTTTACAAGTCATCTGGAAATCAGTGAAATAAAAAAATATATATAACTCAAGAATGCCATTCAAGGTATCACCTTTCAGATCAGAATAGTCTTTTCATTCTCCCTTTTCTTCTTGTTGATACCTATTTTTGTTACTGCCATCCTATCTGCCACAGCTGTTGATCCTAAAAAGAGGATTCCTGTTAACTCAAGTCACCAAACGCACCAGAATTTCATAAACTAAATAATTTTGGGTCACAACAGTTGGCTGTATTGGTGAGCTGCTGTTCACAACTGCAGCAGTTTTGTGAGATACCTTTGAGATCTACTGATGAAAAGTGTTGTGTAAGAGTGAGGCGGTGTTATCACACTATGAGAGAGATGATCAGAATCTAAACAATCTAACATTTTAACTTCACATCTACCTGAAGTTTGGAAGGCAAGCCCAGGTTTGAATCAATATTATGACTGCTTTAAAAATTATTTGAATGGTTTGAGTAGTATCAGTGAAAAAAATAAAATAGAATTTCAGAGATAAACACTACAAGTATTTTTGCTCACAACTCCAACATGTAGGTGATTTTGAGGGGCTAGGGAAGGGAGAGAGGTTGTCTGATTTTTAATAAAACCATTTACAAAACATTTCAGATTTTTTTAAATTAAGATGATCGTTTGATCATTTATGAAAACAGGTTACATTATATTCGCAGTAGCTTTGTCATGACCAATTGTAAAAGGCATCATACCAAATTCTTCAGGGTCATGGATCAATTATCTGTAAACTAAAAGTCACACCATAGCACTAGACACAAAATACCTAAAAATCTCTATTCATATCATATGTTTATAAGTCTTAGTTTTATCCCATGGTTGGCTGAAGGCCTGAAAGGAACATTTTTATTTTAATTGAATCAATTTTCTCTTGACTAATATGTACACACTGGTCTTACATGTTGCTAGCATCATAAGTGAAGTCAATATTCCTGTGAGCTAGATGCCCTCTAGTGTAAGAGTTTCACTCTCTAGAGATAGTCCACATAGAAAGTATTTGATGTGTGTGAAGGGTTCCTAAACCTCTAAATTGGCAAAGGGGCAGAAGACACTGGAATGTGTAAAGACAGCCATCTGATCTGATCTAAGTTCAGAGTGGAGCTGTGAGCAGAAAAGAAAACTTGCCATTACATTGGGGGATGGGGAGAAGCAGCATGGACATTCCAGGCCAATAGAATGATCTGCTGTAGAGGCATTTAGTAGACCACATGCTCCCTCAACCCTCACCATGAGGTAAAGCTTCTTGGGCTGACAATTTGCATCTTCTCCAAACACAGCATATATTGTACAAACAAAAGAATTCCTGGAACGAGCGGTGCTTCACAAGATTGTTTATACACATGCATGTGTGTTAATTAATTTTAAATGGGGGGAAATATCAGTTTGACCATGTGACCTTTCATACCGAGATGCTTCGTTATGTTGTGAGGTACCATGCTGCCAGATTACCTTAGCATGCCTACAGGGGTCACCTCCCCAACTCCAATAGCCTGCACAACACAAGCTGTCTCCCCTGCAAGCCTCACAGGCCCCACAATTTCTCTACAGATCATTGCTGTTCTTAACCTGGCTCCTGAGGTGAGGCCATTAACCACAAAACAAACATATCTCCATTCAACTATAATCTGAGAGGAACTAACCTAGGGAAAATAAAGCAAGGCTACATAAGCAAGAAGTTCAAGCTTCTCTTTGGCAAAAGATATATAAAGGTGGGAAACTAAACAACAGGGGCTTTTCTACCAGATGCAAGGACGCCCTGCTTACCATCCAAGATGACTGCAGGAAACATCTAAGACTGAACAGGGGGAAAGATCACACCCAAGTTGGGAGGCTTCCCAGCTTGTGAGAAAAGATTATTAGAACTAGGGTTAGGGTAAGAAATTGAATCCATCAAGTTTCTTACAGTATTAAGCTTAGCTAGCGTTTTTTGTTTTATTTTGCTTAGTAACTTACTTTGATCCGTCTGCTATTACTGGCAACCACTTAAATCATAACTTTTATACTTAGTAAATAATTTTGTTTATTAACGAACCCAGTGTAAATAATTGTTACCTGTGGGCGGGAGGGAACAGCTATGCATCTCTCTCTCACTGATAAAGGAGGAAACATTTTACGAGCTTGCTCTGTATAAAACCTTATACAGAGTAATTTATCTGGGGTTTATCTGGGATTTATCTGGGGTTCTGGTGTCATCTTACTCTTATAACGTTTTATACAGAGTAAGATGAAACCAGAACCCCAGATAAATCTATTGGGGCTGTGCACCTGGATGCTATGTCAAGTACCTTTGACTGAGTCTTCACAGAGCTGAGCTGCTCTCAGCATACATATTTAGGGTTGCCAGATAGTTGAACCAAAAAATACCGAACACCCCCCGCCCCCCAAAAAAAACCAAGGAAAAAATTCTGTTGAGGAAAAAAAGGGGGGAGGGAGAGACCAAAGTTGTTGGGGGAGGGGGGGAAGGACTCCGAGACTTAATAAGCAATAAATAAATAATAAAACAGCATTAAAACAGCATGGCCCCTTTCAGAGTGAGTGCAGAGTTAGAATAGGGATAGGAACAGGGGAGCGGTTCAGCACTAAGACCCAGGGAAGGCATTGCTTCCCCTTGGTCTTTAGGCTTTTTGCCAGCAGCCATTTTGTGTTCTTGTTCAAGCCAGAACTTAACTTCCCTGCGGAACCAGGTAAGCATGGGGTCCGGGGACGGGGGGCTGGGGGTGTTGGGGCCCGGGGGGCTCTGGGGGGGCCTGGGCGCTAGGGTTGCCAGGTGTCCGGTATTTTTGCCTCCTGGCTGGGAAAAAAAACCCAGAAAATACCAGACTTTTATGTGTCCAGTATTTTCTGAATTTTTTTTACTGGACAGAAGGCGAAAATACTGGACTGTCCGGGGTCAATACCGGACACCTGGCAACCCTATCCATATTACTCTGCTGTGGACTGTGACCTCAAATCTGTGCCAGTGCTGGAGGAGACCGGAGGGTCTGGCTCAGCAGAACAGCATTGTGGGGTGCCCCAAATGACAGGTGCACAGGTCTCAGTGGAATTTTCAGCACATCAAGTGATAGTCATAGAATCATAGAGCTGGAAGAGACTTCAGAAGGTCATCAAGTTCAGCCCCCTGCTCTAGGCAGGACCAATCCCAACTAAATCAACCCAGCCAGGGCTTTGTCAAGCAGAGACTTAAACACCTCTAGGGATGGAGACTCCACTACTTCCCTAGGTAACCCATTCCAGTGCTTCACTACCCTCCTAGTGAAATAGTTTTTCCTAATATCCAACCTGGACCTCTCCCACCACAACTTGAGACCATTGCTCCTTGTTCTGCCTTCTGTCACCACTGAGAATAGCCTTTCTCCATCCTCTTTGGAAGCTCCCTTCAGGAAGTTGAAGGCTGCTATCAAATCCCCCCTCACTCTTCGCTTCTGCAGACTAAACAGACCCAACTCCCTCAGCCTCTCCTCGTAGGTCATATGCTCCAACCCCCTAATCATTTTGGTTGCCCTCCACTGGACCCTCTCCAATGCATCCACATCCTTTTTGTAGTGGGGGGCCCAGAACTGGACATAATACTCCAGATGTGGCCTCACCAGAGCCAAATAAAGGGAAATAATGACATCTCTGGATCTGCTGGCAATGCTCCTCGTAATGCAACCTAATATGCCATTAGCCTTCTTGGCTACAAGGGCACACTGTTGACTCATATCCAGCTTCTCATCCACTGTAATCCCCAGGTCCTTTTCTGGAGAACTACTACTTAGCTGGTTGGTCCCCAGCCTGTAACAATGCTTGGGATTCTTCCGTCCCAAGTGCAGGACTCTGCATTTGTCCTTATTGAACCTCATCAGATTTCTTGTGGCTCAATCCTCCAATTTGTCCAAGTCACTCTGGACCCTATCTCTGCCCTCAAGCGTATCTACCTCTCCCCCTATCTTAGTGTCATCTGCAAACTTGCTGATGGTGCAATCCATCCCCTCATCCAGGTCATTAATAAAGATATTGAACAAAACCGGTCCTAGAACCGAACCTTGGGGCACTCCACTAGAAACCGACCACCATCCCGACATTGAGCCGTTGATCACTACCCGCTGGGCCCGGCCTTCTAGCCAGCTTTCTAGCCATCTTATCCATTTATCCAATCCATATTCTCTTAACTTGCTGGCAAGAATATTGTGGGAGACCGTATCAAAAGCCTTGCTAAAGTCAAGGTATATCACATCCACTGACTTTCCCATGTCCACAGAGCCAGTTACCTCATCATAGAAGCTAATCAGATTGGTCAGGCACGACTTGCCCTTTGTGAATCCATGCTGACTATTCCTAATCACTTTCCTCTCTTCCAAGTGCCTCAAAATGGATTCCTTAAGGATCCCTTCCGTGATTTTTCTAGGAACCGAGATAAGACTGACCGGCCTATAGTTCCCTGGATCGTCGTCCTTCCCTTTTTTGAAGATGGGCACTACATTTGCCTTTTTCCAATCATCCGGGATCTCTCCCGATCTCCATGACTTTTCAAAGATAATGGCCAAAGGCTCCTCAATGACATTTGCCAACTCCCTCAGTACCCTTGGATGCATTAAGTCCGGACCCATGGATTAGTCCCAAGGGTATCTCTGTAACTGAATCTGCCACACAATGACTTGCTACCAACATAGTATCAGGTTTCAGAATAAATGGAGAAGAATGCTTGTATATGAACAAGCAGTGTATGAGAATGCTGAGCTCACCAAGAAGTTCCACAAATCCATTTAGGACCAACGTATCTACATAAACTGTATCACTCTCTATAAATATTAGCATATAAAAACAAACTATGAAATTGTAGCTCAATCTAATTTGAAAGAAGATGTAGTGTTCTTGTTTCAAATGCATTACAGGTTATAAAACAGTTAAAAGATTTATTCCTCTCCTCCAATAGTGGGGAGGTTGTATTTACCTTTCAAAGACTGCATTTTCAAATAAATGTTAAAAAAACCAAACCTTGTGGTGGTAAAATGTATTTCTCCCCATAAGGATTTTCAGGTTGCTACTGGGCTGGGCTAAAAGGTATAAGTTTTCTTTCAAATAGAATATAACTAAGATTTAAGAGAAAAAACTCTAAAAGAGAAACATGACTGATATTTAATGCCATGTTTTATTAACAAATGTAATATAATTATGTTTTCTGGAAATTAAGTTAACAGACCTCCCATGAGAATACATTTCACTGCATCTCCTACATCTTCCTCTGATTTTAGGTTATGATGCTGTTGGGTAAATAGCCTACACTTAGTATTTGGGTCACATATCACAAGCTCTATAACAGATGCTAGTTTAATGTTCAATTTAGCCCACGCTTGCCTGGTGGCTGCATCATAGCAACAGCCATTAACTGGCTTCATGTCCAGGAAGAATATTTTGTTAACTTTTTTTGTAGCTTGTCTTAACTGCCATTATTTATTTACTCGCTTTATAAGGGAAACATAACTTATCTAAATCAGAAATTAATTCCTTGAACAGCATACTATGAGATTTACACACACAGATTCGAAGAAATACCTCACACACCCAAAAAAAAATGTATCGCGCTAATTTTTTTGGAACTGATTGCAAATCAACCTGATCAATAGAGTATACTGTGCCTAAGCAGAAGACAAGAGAGGGCTCACTTTAAAAAAAAGTGTCACTTTAGACTGACATGTCCCGCAGTTATAGAAATTTAAACAATCATGTGAATGATTAAAACAAAAGGGACTATCTATCTCACTGTGCACGTTTGAATATATAACTAAGACTGAGCTTTGCTACTTAGGCAATCTCTTATGCTTTGTTAATGTATCAAAGTCAAATAGAGAAGTAAATGACATGGGTTTAGTGGTGCCCTACAGAAAGAAAGTAAGGGCAGTTTTTTTTCCAGTAATAAGAAATCTATGAATATGTTGCTTTTGCAGTACCCAATGTAGGAGTTATGCACCATTGTTCATGGGTCAGCAAATCATGGCACAGCTCTTAGGTGAGCAAGAGCAAGGCAATTTCATTATGGATGATTTTGTTTTAAGAGCAATTTGCACACACACACGTTCAACACACCAATAAACAAGTGTATAGTCAATTAATAACCACAGTTCTTTAGCCTATCTTTGCCAACATCATTTTTCCAGTGACAACTGGTAGCGATTGTGGGGGGAGAAACAACGAAAATTGTGTTTGTTCTTAACATCAAATTGCTAACTACAACGTTATTCTAGTTTTAGCAACCACCACATTAGCAACTTTCATGTGTATCTGTGAATTGCGTAGATATTATAGCACTTACACTGCTGTGGAACTATTTTAGGAAATACCTGCTTACATATTTTATAGCATGTTTTAGAATGTGTCTTGTACATTAAAAATAGAAGGCATCCCTCCTCCCTTTTATGGTGTCTTGATCATTTTTATTTTGTAAAAGGAGCTTTTCCACTTGATATTTCTCAAAGTATATTTTTCATAGCAGCTAAGTTTTTCTTTCTATAATAAAATAGTTTATACTTAGAGCTGGAATTTCTCTGAACAGGGAAGCTTATATTTTATATTCAAAAAGAACAAAATGTTTGTGAAAGATTCAGTATGGCCAGTGCAGAAAAATTAAACCTTCCATCCACCAAGCGAGAGAAACAGCACTAGGGCAATCTTCCTCATCTAACCCAGTGATCTTTTGGAGATTCCACTTCTAGGAGAGAGAAGATCTCTCAATCTCAGTGCCCACTATTTTGGCCCAAGGACACAAACAAAAATATAAATCACTGCCAAGCATAGCCGTGCTTTTTCTGTGCTTGTGAGTTCTTTATATCTTTGGGGGTGAGGGATTTGTAATCTTTTCTTTCAGTCTGCAGGATAAATTAATAATTTAAGTACAAGTTCTGTTCAAAGAGCCAGTCCACAGCTTTCTGAAAGATAGGGTAAAATTGCATTTGGACCTTAAGGGTACGTTTACACAATAGGTAGGCATGTGCTTCCTAGTGCAGGAAGCCAGACTAGGTCTGCACAAGCTAGAGCACTAAAGTGACCATGTCTCCATGGTAGATTGCATGACCACTTGGGCCTGAGTGTGCATGTGGGCTGGATGGGTTTGCCAGGGTTAGCCCTGGCAGGCTGCCAGCACTTGATTTATTTGCACGGCCGCAGGTATGGCTGCGTACAGCTCCCATTTGCTGCAGATCACTGTAGTGATGTTATGGTAGTAATATGCCATTCTAAAAAGGGTCACTCTTCAGATCCTCATATACTGGCTTCTGAAGGGCATATCCTCAAATGTGCTTGGTGCTGTTTGGATAATCAGAGATTCGGGTTCATAAATCTAGTACTCAGAGGTAACATATATATCAAAGACTTTAAGTCTATACTCCACTGAATAGAACGGGAAAATATAGTTTTTACAGGTTTGACAGCAACATGGGTGATATCACTGATATCACAGTTCCAGGCGAGGAATGACAACAGAATATAGTATATGGGAAATGTTAGGAGATTACAACATTTAATAACTCATGGAATTCCTCCAAATGAAATGAAGTATCACAAATTGACTGTCAGACAGTGATATGGCACACGCTTACCAAAGCTGCATGTGCAGTACTGACTTGCACTTCATTTAGTCAGGCCGTATACGATATGCCATGAAATGCTGAAGACTACTGCAAAATGCTGCAATATATTAATTAGTTAAATATATTGTATTACTGGGCTGTCTCTGTTCTATGTTGTGAAAGTCACCAGAGGGAATAAATAAGATCCAAGACATACGATTCTGGGGAAAATATTATATGGTAGTGGTAGCAGTCCACATTTTCTGTCATGTGGCTATCCATATTAGGGCTCTGGCTTTTCAATCTTGCAAAACTATTTAGCATTATTTCAAATTTAAGACAGTGGCTTATGGTTAAGAAAGACTATTATAAATAAGGAGTCGATGCTTACAAATGTGTAAAATTAGGGAACTCGAAACAACAACAACAGTGGATTGAATCGGAAGACAAAGTATTCCCAAAGCCATGAATAGGATTAGGTTGTAAATGGAAACTTTAATTGCATTAAAGAGTTGTGATCCAGAACAAGGTGCTACCAAATCTTGCAAAAAGATGTATTCCTCCTGTGACCTCGTGGTACTCCCTGCTGTTCTGTCAGCTCTCAGACATTCAGAAACACACATTTTGTGGTCTCTCTAAGGTGTGTGTGTTCTCCTCGTTCTCCATCTTGTGTAGAAACCAACCAGTTTTTCCTCCTTTTTAACCCTCACATCTCCATACTGTGACTCTCAAATTTAATTTCATTTCAGGTGTGGATCATGTTCTCAGCAGAGGAAGCACATATGGCCTAAGGCTGTTGTTCTAGATTATCAGCCATCCACATACATGTTCTAAACCTTCAAGAGCTCCAGGCATCAATGCAGATTTCTTGCTACCTTCTGAACCCAAGATTTTTCTTATGCTCCATTTAACCATAGGCCATGCCAGAATACTGCTCACTGTATTCAAGTCCCCACCTTCCAAAGTCTGGCTTAAGTAATTTGACCAGCATCACATAGGTACTCTGTGGCAGATACAGGGACAGCATCAGGGCTGGCGACAAACTTCACCAGGCCCTGGGTAACGTGGGGAGGGCTTGGCTCCAGTCCCCCTGGAAAGGACGGGACCTTGGGCAGAAGGGACGGAGGTAGTGGCACCCAGCCTTCTGCACCTCCCCGACCATACCATGCCTTCCCCACCCAGTCCTCAGTGCTGCCCGGACTGCACCATGCAGGGCTCTGGGAGCAATTTAAAGGGCCTGGGGCTCCAGATGCCGTAGTAGCTGTGGTGGCAACCCAGAGTCCTGGCCCTTTTAAATTGCCAGGCCACGGGGCAATTACTCCCTCCCCCCCACACCACCATGAATAGCGTACAGTTCTCCAGAACAGCTCTCATCTGTCTTAACCATGAAATGCTCCTTCTCATTCTTCCAGTCCCTTGCCTCATTCACTACATATCCTTCAACTCCTGCTAAAAATGGAGACGGTACCCTACAGATAACACAGACTCCTTTACCAGACAACCCTGATTCATTCACTGGGCAAGTCCATACTTTGCACTGAATGAGGCAGAGATCCTGTGGAAAAAATACTGTGAGATCACGGGTAATCAAACACTATCATAGCACCTATGCATGAAGACAACCTTAAATCTGGCATTTCCTAATTTTCAGTATTTGACTTTGCAACCTTAATAGTGCTCTTTTAATCTGCCATCTTGGAGGTACAAAAAGTAAATCTACACAACTGAACAGCTGGCCCTTACAGATTTCCTTGGCTAGCTCTCTCAACAAAAATGAGCCTGGATAAAACCTATCTGGAGGAAGATAGCACATGCACAGGCCCAGTCACACACTGGAGCTGTGAGGGTCAAAGCATGTGTAGGGGAGGATAGAACCTGGAGAGCTTAGCTATTTAACTCTAGCAAATCTCTACTGAGCATGTGCTAACTGCATTTTTCCAAAGGCTTTTAACTTGATCAGATTTGGGCAGGTTTTCACAAGTACTGTACAAAAAAAAAAAACCCCAAAAAACCCACTTGTCCCTTTACACAAAGGATATTTCCACAGTGATCAACTTAAAAGCAAGGAAATTAATTATTATTTACAACTGAAGTTAACCTTTGGCACTTTCAATACAATATCAATCTACTGAAGAATGTCCAACATAGTCAAAGTACTGGCAAAAAAACGAAGTTGCTGTGAAAATAACATTTCCAGAAGGTAAACTTGGCATACGTGTAATGTCCGTAGCAACAAAAACTAATTTAAATGCCACCTAAATTTTTCTACTTTTGTTAAATTAGAAAAGTAGATGAAAAGGAACCATAATCTTATGTTCATTTATTACACTTGTAATTTAGGTTGTGACCTCTCTCCTCCTACATGCCAAACATAATATTTTAAATCCATGTTTTAAATCTAACATAAAAGAAATTGAACTTTATATAGTTCAATCTAGTTAATGAAAGAAAAGTTCATTATAACATGTGACTCCATATATGCAAGTGGAAGTGAGAGGAAATACAGTTCCCTTTCTGATTTGCTGGCTTTGGAAATGTAAAAGCCCCAAACTTAGCATCAACAGATTTTTACATGCATTTCATTCGCAATTAAAATTTACTCAAGAAACATGTCAATCTCTGATCCATATTATACCAAATTTTAATATTTAAAACAGACCATTAAACAAAAAAAAAAAAACCCCACTCTACATCTTAACATTAAAAATCAGTTCAATCGCTAAATCACTGTTGAGTCATGTATGCCACACAACTTTCACAGATACTTCCAGACAATTGTATTCCATCATAATCTCTTCGGAAAAGAGAAATTTTTTATAATCATATTAATAAGATAATGAGGGGAGAGAAATTACCATGCCATCAGTGCCCCTAACTGTCAATCTGAAAATGAAAGATACTGCAGATGGAGCTTTCTCCTTCACTATGTAGAGGGTAGCTCTAGCTCTTTAAAAAGAAGCAGATATTTTCCTAACTAAATAGGTTTGTTTGTATCCGAAGGATAGAGAGCGGTAAATGTATCTTGGTGTTACCATCTCTTAGTGTGCACAGATCTCACAAGTCTGAAATCCTCAGGAAGGATGAGGTCACAGAAGCTGCAAAATTTCCAGTGGCTGGTGGCCCATGATGCAAAAGCCCCCACCTTTTCCTCAAGAGGCAGTGAAGTGCCTCTCACTTCCCACAGAACAATTAAGGAGTATGAGCACACTCTACCAGGTGGCAAGACCTATGCTAAGGGAAAAGCAGGGTTTTCACAGCTTACCCCATATGGACTCACCACTGCAGAGAATTTCAACAAGGTGAAATGCAAGGGGCAGAAGAACAGAGATACCCTACGGGTAGACCCAGTCAAGGTGCTCTCTAGCCTTGTATATAGGGGTGCTGCTCTCCAAGCACCAGTCTACCTCTGCTTCGGAGGCTGCTCCTCCCTTATTGGGGACTGCTCTGAACTCCCACTATTTCAGTGTTACAGCTCACTAGATCTCTTGCTACGCTATCTGCTCAGAGACTGCTCCACTGGTCCACTACTACCTTGAGACAGCTTCTCCTCATGGCTTGTAGCTACTCCAGTGCTTTCCAGTCTGTCTCTCTTTTCACTCCCTACCCCTACTACCAGTTTTACCCATTCAGTTTTCCCCGACCTGGTAGCACTTAAAAATATACCGATCCAGGCATTTGTGTAATAAAAATAAAGTACAATGATGTACTAGACAATATAATGCAGATCTTGAGGGAATGCCCAGATGTGCCTGAACTGGCCTGCCTCTGGCCCACAGCTTTTTCTTTTAGCTAGTAGAAACATCTCTTACTACTAGCTGCCAGATTCTGTCCTGTTCTTTAGTAGAAAATCTATTCCGTCTTATCTACTCTGGGGAACCAGCAGAAAGAGATAGAGAAAGAATCTCTGTGCATTCTCCATTTGGGAAAAGAACAAAGGACCATGTGACTTATCTTGGGAGATAAAACACATAGATGTAGTGACGCACAGTTAATGGCACGTTGAATTTAAAACACTATTAACATGTTTTATAAAGCTCCTTTTGTACAGAAACTAGTAACCTGAATCTATCTGGAAAGCTAACTTGAGTGACTGCAGACATAAGTGATGAATAGCACAGCTGTTAAAGGATTGCTTAAAAACTGAAATGAGTCTCTACAGTTGACAAAAAGGAATATTCTACCATTTACGAAAGGACAGCTCCACTTATTCAGACTTAAAAAGCTTGTATCACTTAAGACTTCACTATTGTTCATCTAGCCATTGTAATCGAAGCATGCAGGCTAACAAAATTAATCTATAATTAGCCAATACCAAATAGTACACTCACAATTGATAGAAATGCCATACCAAGGACCACATATAAAGCAACCTCCATCTCTCCCCTTCAAACAATGGTTTTCAAACTTTTTTTTTCTCATGACCCAGTTAAAGAAAACTGTTGATGCCCATGACCCAACATAATTTAACTAGAGTGTGGGCTTGTGGGCTCCGTGGTGAGGCTGAGGATGAGAGCTTTGGGGTGTAGGAGAGTTTGGGCTGTGGGGGTGGTGGTCAAGGCTGTGGCAGGAGGGGCTTATCTTGAGTGGCTCCCGGTCAGCAGTGCAGCGAGGATGCTAAGTCAGGCTTCCTGCCTCTCCTGGCATAGCAGACCATGCTGTGCCCCAGAAGCAGCCAGCAGCAGGATCCCAGTCAATGGGAGTGCGAAGCTAGTGCTCAGGGCAGGGGCAGTGCACGGAACCCTGTGCACTATTCCCCCCCCTCAGACATAGGAGCTAGGCTTGCTGCCAGCCACTTTTGGGCATAGCGCAGTCTGCAATGCCAGGACAGGCAGGTAGCCTGCCTTACCACCCCCACTGGTCACCTGATCACCCTGCAGCAATGGGACCCAGTGCCTGATATTCCATGACCCAGTACTAGGTCATAACCCATAGGTTTAAAAACCAGTGGTACAACATTCAATAAAAACAGATTTAAAACTAAGATTTCAGCATCAGAAGTCACAATGTATAACTTGCAAGATCCCTCGCTCTGTCAGTAAACATAATTTAATGCAAAAGATGGTACATTAGCGAACACTGTTGCTTGTTCATTATAGTTCAGGTCCTGTAGCTCAGCATTCTACTTGGAACTCTAAACACAATAAAAAAAGGAGACACACAATGGTCCAGTGGATAAAGGTAATGGAGGAGGAGCTCAGTGTTCTATTCTTAGCTCTGCCACTGAACTATTTGCAAAGCACAGATGACGATACCATCCCTCCTTTATAAAGCACTTTGAGATCTATGGATTAAAAATGTATCTAAGAGCTATACGTTTTTATACATAAGTTGTCATATATTTATATTACATATTATAAATCTCTGTAAAAAAAAAAAAGGGAAATCATGTGCATATATGGGGTAGATGGAAGGAGAGAGAGAAATAACTGAGCAGCCTGCCTATAATTAATACATTTACTACACAGAAAAATGTAAACGGAAAAAAAAGGTTTAAAACACTGGATGGATAAAAATTGTTTTTAAATTAAAAAAATGATTTTTTTATTGTTACTTACATTATAATACTCTTAAAAATAAAGCTGTCTAAAATGAAATCTGAACTTAATAAAAAATGCATTTAAGGCATTAATTTATAACCTCTTAAAACATTTAAACGACAAAATATGCTGAATCCATAAGCCTCTATTAAAAACTGAGTTAAAGGATGTTTTTATATATAAAGGAACATCTAACTTTTAAAGTCAGTTTTATAAATATAGCACAACAGGTTAGCATAAGCAACTTACAAGACTAGTTTCATTGTCAAAAGACTTATGTGAGTGTTGCTCCAGTCATTTTCACTTAGACATATTTGAAAATGTTTCCAGGCCAGCATGAAATAATCAACATAATACCCTGCCTTCGGTTAATCACTCTATTTAATAAATCATTTAGTTGTAAATGTGAAATGTTTCAAATAAGAAATTTACATATTGAAAACATTTAAGGTTGTCTTGTTTAATAAAATTTAAATTTTATAGATCATTGTTTTTAATTAAGTTCCAATTACCATCCTAATGCAGCTTGACACAAATCAAGAGCAAAAATTAATTATCTAGTAAATAAGCAATATATCATTCACTATTTTCTTGCACTCTAGAAAGTGTACAATCATCAAAGAATATAGAATAAAAATACGTATATAGTCATAGCATATGCTATGAGGGAGCAAAACGATGTACCAAAGCTAGTAAAAAGCTTCTATTTAGTTGTAAATCAACATGTCTGAGTGATTACATCTACCAATAAAAATGAACCTTTCTTTGGAAAATAACTGAAGTACAAATGGAAATTTTGATTAAAAAGTGATTATGTAAATTGAGGCTTGCCACTTGATTATTGAATGCATGGTTTAAAGTGGCCTTGCTTTAAATCAATCCACCCTGAAAAAAATGTATACATCATAGAATCATATACACAGTACACATACATGAGCCTAAAAAAAATATCCCACCTAACTAGGAAATGCCTGTTAAACAGCAAAGAATTCCTAAATAGTGTCTTCACTGTAAAACCCTTGGACAAGGACTATCCTTTTGGTCTGAGTTGGTACAACACTGTAGCACAGTGGGGTCCTGGTCTATGACTGGTGCCCCTAGATACTACAGTAATACAACTAATAATTGTTCTAAATAGGCATATACTTTGCTCTTACATTCATTCAATAAGGAAGTTTTTTAATCAAAAGGGTATGATATTTATTTTATTGAACATATAAAATAACCAGAAAGAGGAAAAAGCATTAATTACAGCTCTATATATTGCCTTCAGTGCTAGTTCTCATTGAGGTATAAAACACAAATTAATCATTTGTTCCATTCAGTCCCTCCAAACCTTTCAGAAGAGGTTCTCTGTGTAGCTGGTCACAAAAAAGGGAGCTTTTAAACTACAAAAGTTTTGGCTTTAGGACAGATCAACCAGCTGAACTACATACCCAAAATGCATCACAATCTCCCTTCTTGAAGAGGGGAGACTGTGCATCATGGAAAACCATAGAGATGGGTTTTGTGGGTCATATGATACACAGCTCAGCCAGGGAACCCTGCTCCTAGAGGAGAAAGGGGGCATGAGGTACTGGAACAACTCCCAGGAGACAGCAGCATTTCCAAATCAAAATATATAATTTTTCAAGCAATTGTTGTTGGGTTTGGGGGTTTCTTTGGGGTAGGGAATGTGTCTGCTTTTTGTGGAAATTTTCATTTATTTGAAAATCCATTTTTCTACTGAAAAATAGTTTTTGAAGGACATTTTTCAACTAGTTCAAATCCTTAGTGATCAGTTTTCTAATTCCATAGAGAGATACTTTGATTTGCAGAATATCCAATGGCCTTTATCATTTCAAGGAAGCTAAAATATCTAGTAAAGTTCTCTCCAAGAATTTGCTTATTACCCAAAAACATTGCCCAATATATGCTTACTGGTCATTTTTTATTCTTTTACTATACAAAATAAACAAATCTACAAAAAATATGTTTGCTTACCATAGGTTCAACACCACAAATAAATACTAATAAAAATGAACAAAGTTTTAAATTAAACTTTCAGCATATTGTTCTTCCTCACTTTTGCTTGTAAAAGACTACAGATATTATTCTCTTCTTTCTAATACACTACTCTAAACTTCCTTTTGAATTCAAAGCTAAAACAGAGACACTGTACCAAACTGATCAATTGCCTTCCCTACTTCAAAGGAATGCCAAATAAAATAACTCAGTAAATACATTTTGGAACAACATCACAGCAGTTTGTCTAAGATAAGCTTGTCCCTATTCCTTTGCAACCCTTAAGCTGAAGAGCTGAGACACCTTTCCATTCCCATGCATTTCCACATTTTATTCCAATTAAACAAATACATTTCACTTCCTTAGTTAAGAAGACATATTTAGGTAATAGGCACAATATGAAGACCACAAGCTAAATAAGGTCTAAAGAAAGATCTGTTTTCATGAGCCAAAGGATCTCATGTGTTATTGCCCTCCAAAATTCACCAGTTTGCAGGCAGAGCTAACAAACATGTAACATAGTGCCTCTATGTCCACAAGCATACCGGTACCTATTTCTCACTGATAGGGAGAAGTTCAAAGACAATGGAATCAATTCCCATTTGAGCCTTTGGGGAGGCAGGAAACTGATATTGGAAAAGATAATATGTGGACCCTGTGGGCAAAGTTTCCTATTTCTGTGCGTTCTGTGATCTTCTATACTACTGCACTTACAATCAACAAAGACACCTAGGCTATGTCTACACTGCCCCCATTTTGCACGAAAAATATGCAAATGAGGCAAAGCATGGAATATCGCCATGCCTCATTTGCACAATTAATGAGACTCCGTTTTCGTGCAAGTGGCTTTTGCGCAAAAAGGAGCCGTCTACACAGCTCCTTTTGCATTCTTGTGCAAGAGCCGTTCTTCCTGAAAAAAAAGTGGAAGAATAGCTCTTGCGCAAGAGGGGGGTTTTGTGCAAAAACAGAGCCTAATTAATTATGCAAATAAGGCACAGCAAACTTGAGGAAACTGTCTGTAAGAGCCCCTTGAATGCATGTCCCCACCCCCTTCCATTTGTTGGAAGCAGGTTTTGTTAACCTTCCTCACCCAGCACAATATTCCTCTATCATCTTCTGCAAGCACTGGAGAGGAAATGAAAGAAGGCTGTTCTGGGCGGTAAATTAGTTGTAGTAACAAGGAATTATGAAGTAGGAATGAAGGGTTAATTTGGTCCTGGGGAAAACCTGTTTTTATCTCTATCAAGAGCGAGCCATCAAATTTGCATAAATAACAGAGGTTCTCAGAGCATGGAAATGAAAAGGAGTGTATCTGGCATAATTTGATCCCTTGTGTAACTCTCTTAGAGAGAGGTCAATGGAATTTCACCATGGAAGAATTTGGCCCACTCACTTTAACTGGCCAATAAAAAAGTATTTCAACTGATGTAAATTAGGGTAATTCCACCAAAGCCAATGGTGCAATGCCAATATACAGAAGCAGAGGTCCTGGAAAGAGTGAGTCTCCTCCTGTATTCAGCAATATGAAAAGATACTGCATACAGAAATCAGTCACGTTGTCAGTCTGGCAAGATTTGAGTGTTTGCTGTAACTGCAATTTTGTTTAAAACATACAATGTCTATAAATAGACCTATATATGCATTTATGCTTGTCTTTAGTTTATCTGACCATTTTCTGTGTATGTTAGCCTTTTATTTGTAAAACCAATGCTTATATAATTGATGAGGCTGAAGAGATCTAGGTAGGAGTGGATGTAATATAAAAGAATTAAATAATGTAGGTTTCAGGAATAAGTACGTAAGTCTTCCACATTTCCATGCAAACCACACATGAGCACATTTTTCATACAGCAGAATGCATGCTATCCTAGGAAAGGAAATCAGAATCAAATGTTTTTTAAAATAGTTGAAGAAAATCCATCAACACAAGTACTGAATGAAACATTACTTTCAATCCCAGGAAATCAGTAGCAAGGAGCCTCTCTGATTTATTGCACTTCTAATGTTTGATGACACGATGTGCCCATATGTCACTGTTTCATTCGATGGACATTATTCAGCCACCTGCCGCAAGTACAAGCCAAGGACTTGTCCCAGACTCTACTTGTGCCATATATACACTACCTTGCAACCAACAGCCTAAGGAAATAAAAAACAGTTGAATCTCTGTAGTTCAGCACTCGGTGGTCTGGCAACATCCATGGTCCAGCATGATTTTAGTTAGCTGGATGTCCACTTATCATGGCTGTGGCCAAGTTTCCTGCAGTCTCAAAGTTTGTTTACAGCCACCAGTCCTGGCTCTCGGTGTTCTGTAATGTTATTTAAATCTAATTCAGCCCTAAATGTCTTCTAAGAGCCCAGTAAGCATTGGAAGTGTTGATAATGCTCCCGTGGTTCGGCACATTCTCTGGTTCGACACTGGTCAGGTCCCAAGGGTGCCAGACTAAAGAGGTTCAACCTGTACCTGCCACATCATGAGGACTAGTGGGTGCACAGAGTTGGCTCCCTGCTGGCCAAGTCTACACTAGAAAAGTTTTGCCACCATAGCTATATTGGGAAACTCTCCCGAATAGACCATTTGTGGAAGCAGAAAGTGCTTTTGCCAGTATAAGCTTATTAGTTCCAGGGAAACAAGGTAGAAGTTACCCTGGCAAACATACTTTTTTGCCATTGTAAACTGTGCCTGCTCTGGGGTTTCTGCTAACATAGAAATACCATTTCAAAAGTCACATAGCTCAGTCAACATTACTATACCAGTGCCAGCATATTCCTGCCCTTAGATAATTAATACCTACTTTATAGAAAGTTAAGGATACAACAAATTGTTATGCATGCACACCTACATGTATCTGTTAGTGGTGGTAGTACTCAAACACATGCTTCCATTTTTAAAGTATTAATATCAGATGTTGGAGGAGATTATAATAAAGCAAATACATATTCTTGACACTATGGAGACATGAAATAAGAGTGTACTTGTGCACATTCATTGAAGGCAAATACTTGGCACATAGTGGAGTCTTTGCTTCTTCAGAAGGTATATTGGGAACATATATAACTTCAGGAGTTCTGGAGGGGAAGAGAGGAACTTCAAGGTCTACATATTATAAACTATATGAGCAGAAGGTTGGAAAGGGACTACATCTCAAGTGAACAAAACAGGTATTTATAGACACAAATATTAAAAAGGTGGTGTGTGTGTAAATTGGCATGCATGAGTCATTTGATTAGTTATGAAAGTCTGGATCTTGAGGATCAACTCTGCCCTCATCCTACACAAGTATCTATATAAAGTAAAAGTCAGTAGCCCCTAAACTAACATATGGCTCTCTCAATGTTCTGCCATATTGCAGAAAGCACCTCTCCCACAATTTGGATGGCTTTTTTTAAGTGGCAGCTCTCCAAAGAGCAGCAAAGAGGATTCAAATGCTAAAGTTCTTCATGTCTGCCACCTGAAAAAGACGTCACTGGATTAAGGATCTTGAGCATATTTTATTCTGTAGCTTTGCTGAAATAACCAGTGCTTTTTAATGAAGGCAAATTTATGATTAATAGGGAGTTGCAGTTTTCCCACACAGTTTCAGCTAACTCAGAAATGAAGAGTCCAGCACTTGGAATGACGTAGACTTGCAATATTGCCTCTACAAACTAGAGACATGGGGTACACTCATCTATATACTATACACAATTTGCCTGACATACTAAACTAATAATATTCTTAATTTAATAAGTAAGCCAAAAGTTTTATTCAGAAAAAAGTTAACAACAATGGAATTATTTCAAAATGATTCATCATATACGCAGTAAACTGTATACTGTGTTACTAGGATATTTTATTATTGTAATAGTCTGACAGGATAGAACTAATGAGTAAATATTATGAATGAGGCAGGGGTCCTACAGAAAAAAATAATAAAGATGATATCATAACTAGCCAATTAGCCTGTCATAAGATGGGATTTTCAGGTCTCTCCTCCACATTGGTCTTCTCTCCTGGGCCTCCGGTCTCTCTCTCTCTCTCCTCCTACTTCCTCTCCCCCTTAGCTCTCCTCCGCCTCCTGCCTCTCTCTCTGTCTCTCTCTTTCACTTCTCCTCCCCCCTCCTGCCTCTCACTCGGGGGACAGTGGAGCCCAAATGGCCATTTGGGCTCCACACTCCCCGTGCTGCATGGGGGGCGCGGAGCCCAAACGGTCGCTTGCGAGGCTTGCTACCACGCAGCGGCCTGGCTGAGCAGCGCAGAAGTCAGCCGAGCGCCACGGCGGGAGGCGAAGGGGGGCGGGGCGATGATGTTCACGGCCAGGGGGCGGGACCTGGAGCCGCTGTCACACCGCACATCACTGCCCCACCCCCATTCACCTCCCACCGTGGCGCTCGGCTGACTTCTGTGCCGCTCAGCTGGGCCACCGCGTGGGAGCAAGCGGCCGTTTGGGCCCCGCACTCCCCATGCAGCACAGGCCACCCAGAGGGAACAGCCAGCATTTCAGGCAACAGCGCCCCCCAGAGGGAACAGCCAGCATTTCGGCGTTACAGCCCCTCAGACACTGGGCTACTATATATATGATGAATATGCAAAAGATTGTATGGATAAAAATAATTCTGGCATTCCCTAACCTGAATGGTTAACTCTGAAAACTTAAGGTTCTTTTAACATACTGTGTGTAAGTAAATTTTACATATGCCAAGGTAAAAATTAACATTGTTAACCCTGAACAGTGCACCATATGGACAGTATGACATCTATAAACCATGTAAATCAAAATGGAGTTTGTGGACTGAGGCACAATTCGAGATGGAAACCTGAGAAGATACGGTGGTTTCCAGGTCAGACCTCCTTCTGGGGACAAAGGCATTTTAACATCTAATCAGAGCCGGCCCCATTAAATTTCGTTTACTAGTGCGCCTTTGCTGGTAACAACATTATGTTCAAATGCAATATGTACATATTTTTCAGAAAGTACAAAAACAGTATGTTTTAGTGGAAGATATATTTTGCAATTATTTGTTGGTTAATTTTTCTCCCTGCTATTATTCTTCAAAAATAACTATTCACAGTTGAAGGTGCTCTTTTTTCGGTACAACAAAAAACAGAAAGGACTACAAATCCATTTTGGTTGACTAACAAAAGGTAGATGCAAAATGTTCGTGTGACAGAATGCCACCCTGTATTCACACCCTATACATTACTGTAATAATCATTGTACAAAGTAAGGTATTTGCTGAAAGCTCATAATTTGCTGGTTTGTATCATCTTGATAAAATGTGTGTGGCATTATTTCATGCGAAGTAATAAGATTTCTCTCTCTGAGGAAAAAAAAAAATCTAAGACAAGAGGTGTATTGAGATCACCTTGCATTATAATCAAGGCTGATAAGAGCAAGAATGTAACCCAAATGTGGCTGCCAGACTGCAGCAATGCACGGACACTCGGGGTGTGGCTTGCATGCTGGAATGCCATTTTGAGCAGCCCAGTTGGGAGCTATTTCAGCAAGCATTTTAAGGCATCCAAGGTTGCAGGGACACCGCTGCTCATTAGTCTGATCGTGCCCTAGTGTGTTGCAGCAGGCATAAGTTCAATATTGACAATATTTGTCAATAGGGTGGGTCAGGGAATGCCTGGCCCCAGTCAGAGCTAGGGTTGCCAGATGTCCAGTTTTGAACCGGACAGTCCAGTATTTGAGGGTTCTGTCTGGGAAACAAATTGAGAAAATAGCAGACATATAAAATGCCCGGTATTTTCTAATTAGGTACGTTTATTATTATTAGGAGTATCAGTACGTAGTTGCAAACTGCCTGTCTGGTAGACACGTTCACACTGCGTGAGTGTGTCTACCAGCCAGGCAGTACGCAACTACGCGAGGCGGGGGTGGGGCCAGGGGAGGATGGAGTCCCCGGGGCCGGACTTGCCTGTGCTTTGCCAGGACCGTGCGCAGGACGGGCAGCACCGTGGGATCTGCGTGCGCCCGGGTCAGTCCCGGTCCCCACCGGCCAATTCTCTCCCCCCGCGCTGCTCCCCGCCAGCCAATTTTCTCCTCCCCCCCCCCCACCAGCCACTCCACTGGCCAATTCTCTTCCCCTGCGCTGCCCCCCTCCAGTCAGCCCTGCTTCCCACCGGCCAGTCCCTCACCCGACTCCCTGATCTTTCCCAGCCAGCCCCACTGCCTCCGATCCCTCCCTCAATCTCCCCCGGCCAGCCCCACTACTCCCAACCCCTCTTCCCCCCCGCCAGCCCTGCTTCCCACCGGCTGGTTTCATCCCCCCACCTCCCCCATCTGAGATCAAGTGCATCCAGTATTTTTTTTAAGCCATCTGGTAACCCTAGTCAGAGCTTCAGAAAAGAGGGGTAGAACCTGCACTGTGGTTCCTCTTTCAGCATTAATAGTGGTTGGGTTTTTCCTTCAGAAGAGCAAAATTTCACCCATAGAGCTAAAAGGGTTTTTTGGCAAGGAGATGAGGGATAGAAACAGCAAGATGTGAGCAAGGAAAGAAAACAGGAGAAGCATTCAAGGGTTTAAACTGTATCACTACCAGTGGCAGACTCAGCTCCTTTTCTGGGCAATGGTAATGCAATTGGGGGGCCTGGCCACAAGAAAAGCCAGTTTGATACCAAGTGAGGCAGCTTGGAATAAGGAATTAAGGCTACGTCTACCCTTCAAGCTGGAGGTGACGTTTCCAGTACACAGAGACATGCCTATGCTTGCCTCTTGGGTGTATTTTTAGCACACTAGCTTTCACCAAGCTAGTGCGGGTTTGTCTACACGAGTCTCCAACCAGCCTCAGGACACACATAGCCACAAGTAAGAGACTGAAAACCAAGGACGAATCCTATTTCTGACACCGCTTCACTTTGTGGCTCCAAATATGCTCTAAACTTGGATGCCTTAAGTTAGACACCTGACATAACCAGTGTGAGCTAGAGTTGCTCAGCAGCTCTCAAAGTCAGCCCATTTTCATTTAGATGCTAAGATGCTGAAAAAAATTGAGCAGGTTTAGAAGGAAAAAGAAAACATATAGTCTCACGTGCCTTTCCCCTAAAGGGAAGACCCCCCATACGTAAGATGGGGAAATAGTGATTGATTTTCATCCTTCCTTCCTCCTCCCCTCCCCCCAAATAAATGCTGCAGGTGGCTCTGCCATGGAGTTCCCATATAAATGCCAGTGAACAAAAGTGTGTTTGTCTCTGAGCATGAGTAACTGACAAAGCAGCTACAAAGTCTTGCTAAAATGTTACAGACTACAGTCTTGATTCCCCATCCCACACAAAAACAACATGGACTCAAGAGAGGATAGGAGGCTGCAGGGAACTAGTTACAACTCCCCCAATTCAAGGCCACCCAGTCCCAGACAAAGCTAGAGCTTCACAGCCATGATTTGTGCCAGTGTTATCAAGTATGACCTTGTTCCAGTGGAATATCATGCAGAGCAGAGTTCACCTACCCATATCTATTGCTTTCCCCCTAATGCCCCTCCATTCCATTAAGCAAAAGGGAAACATGGCTGGTGTAAGAGAAGGCATGTCAATCTCTACCCATTCCACAAGTGAAGGCCAGCCCGCTGCAGAAGGAATTCTTTTCTCATCATCTCTAAATACCATTTTGTGCTGCTTATGCAATGGAGAGTAGCATTAACAAACCAGAGAATCCAGTCCTACATCTTCAGCAGAAAACATCAGAAAACATTACTGCTGCAGAATGAATTGCAACAGTTACCAGACACTTGTCATGGCCATGTCTTCATTGTGTCTGTTGCTGTGGCTTCTCCAGAACACAGCTCTATAAAGCATAAAAGGATCGCAACCTACTTGAATTCTTTCATGAGTCAAGAGAGACTCTCAGGATTTATCATGATAGCAATAGAACATAAACTGTCAGAAAGCCTTAAGTACGACAGCCTGACAGATGAATCTGTATGCAGAAAAATCAGAAAGGTCCCTCTGGAACTTGGAATTGTCAGAATTGTTAAGCTGCCATAAAACTTTTAGACAAAGAAATGTGAGACGAACAGCTAGATAGATATACAGCCTTTATTTTTTTAAAAAAATCTCTATTTTAAATGGGCTTCACCTGGATGAACTTAAAAAGTAATTTCTCTATCAAGCTGTAGATTTCAGAAAATGAGTTGTCTCACTACATTGCAGCTACAAAATAGAAAGATTTCTGTGAATGCCTTATGTGCAAGAAACAACATTTTTCTGGTTTTTGATTACTGATGGAGAAAGTAGAAATGGATTACTCGAAAAATAAAATAAATTAACTTATGAGCAACTGGTTGCAAAGATGTCTCCAATTAATCAGTTTTATATTCAATTTTCTGTAAACTAGTGACTAAGTCTTTAAGACATTTGACAACATGAGACCATGTCAGCTTCCTCAAATGAGGAATAAGAAGCTACTAATGAGAACCTCATTCAAAACTTACTGGCCTGAGTTGAATGGCTCCAAGATAGGTCTCACACCTAACTCTGGAGAAAGGTGATGGAAAGTGGAGTGAGCAAAATTTGTGAACCATAAGAACCCCAGGTGAGGCCTAGAATCCTCCTCTTTGGAGTCAGCAAGCCACCTAAGGTGAGAGAGAAGTTCTAGAATCTCCAAGACTGATTACTTTGAGGGGAGAGGAAATCCCAGCATCTCCAAGCAGGCCAACATTATTTATTGGGGGGGGGGGGGGGGGGGGGGAGTTTATTATATTTCCTATTCATTGAGACACATCCAAGTCTTTCTATATTTCACTTCCATATCCTAAAAGGAAAGAAGTGTGACTGCATGCAGGCATTTGTGAGCACCCATGAAGCCCACACACAGAAGGTGCCAGAACAGAAATTTCTCCAGATTTAAAACAGTTCTAACTACTGTCCTAAAGAGACACTCAAAGTATATTCAATGTTTAAAAGTCTTGACGAATTTGAGATTGAACTCTGTAATTTCTGGTAAAGATGAGTTGTTTAGTCTCTGCTTATGTTGAGTTTGTATTATTTGGTATGTCCATACATAGTTAGCTATGAAACTCACACAACTAGCACTGCCATAACTACACTGTTTTTAGCATGCTAGAACAATGAGAGGTAGCATGTGTATGTCACCTTGAGCTTGAATTTATGCCTCCATCTTGAAATGTAGAGGTACTCATGTATCTGCTGGGAGGACGTGAAGACAGGCTAGCTACCATTTAAGGAAAAGATCAGGGTAAAATTTTTCAAGAACAATTTTTTCAGGAAAAATAAATAAATTTGGGATCACCAAAATGATTTGCAAATTTGTTTTGATTTTGCAATAGTGTTAGTTAAGGAAAAAAATTAAAAAATATTTTTAAACAAAAGAAACCAGTTTGTTTTGGTATTTCAGAAACCAAATATCTGAGTTTTTCAGATCAACACAACTTTTCATATTAAAAAAACTTTTTATAATAAAAATTCAAGAAGTTTACAGTTGTTCAGAATCAAAAAATACATTGCTCAAAATGAATTTTTCTCAACTTTTGAAAATTGCCAACAAGTCAAAAAAGGCATTATTTGCCCATCTCCAATAAAAACTGAAGTCTTAGAAGGAAGTTTTATAATTGGCTGGGAGTTCATGCTTCACACAGACAATAATTCAGTTTCAGTAATAGGATACTCAGCCATATTTACATTTTCAAATTCCTTATGAAATTGATACAATTCTTTATATGGGGTTTTTATAAATAAATGGACAGTCACCTTCTTAAAAAATGAGAAGTCCTGTGGCACCTTATAGACTAACAGATTTATTGGAGCATAAGCTTTTGTGGGCAAAGAGCCACTTCGTCAGATGCATCTGACAAAGTGGGTCTTTGCCCATAAAAGTTTATGCTCCAATAAATCTGTTAGACTATAAGGTGCCACAGGACTTCTCATTGTTTTTGCAGATTCAGACTAACATGGCTACTCTTCTGATACTAGTCACCTTCTTAGACTCCTTCTGGAAAGGCATGAGGAATTATTAGGAATTTGAAGATTTTACTCCAATCTAATATTGAGATTACCTTGGTTGATTTTAATTAGAGAGATTGTTTTATTCTTCATTTAGATTTAAAATGAAAAAGGAGCCTACCCAAGGCTCCAGGTGCCCTAATATCTTCAACTAATTAAAAATAATAAAATCCCAGCCACACTGAATCACTCTGACAGAACTTAGTCTGCAAGACACCTACAGAGATTCCTTTACACTCCTTCATCACTGTGGGAAGCACAGCTTAAGTGTTCTCCAAAAAACCCTCTCAAACTGATGTCTTTTGCAATGTGCTCATACGGTCACCAAACACTCCTAGTTTATTCCAAAGGTGGGGCTAGGCAGAGAAAGTTAGAATCTAGAGGCCCTCACAGAGTCCTACTAGCCTCCCTGTCTTTTATGATGAGGAGGGACTGCAAATATGGCAGTATGGAAGAGAATGGAGTATTAATAATAGCGTAGCTCTAGCAATATTATTCTTTGCTATTTTAGGAGATTTAAAATATATATAAAATTGAAATGGATATGGAGTTATTTTTCTCTTATCCTACTTGGGTCCAAAACCTTTGACACACATTGGAATAGATACCAGCCAGTCAAAAGCTCCTCACAAATAGTCTATGGTTTTCTGAGGGAGCAGAATTCAGAGAGTATGTTTTGGAGAGGACTGTCCACAAGGGCACCATGCAACTGAGATTACAGGTTAAAGAACGGCACCCATTCCTCTCTCATTTTTTATTTTTACGCTTTCATCTTTTATCCTTTTCCTCATAACTTCTCTCCGCCTCCACTTTTCCTTGCGTTTCCTATCCTCTGTCCTCCCTTCTACAGTTCTCACCTACACTTCACCCTACATGCCACTGGGGGATGGGAAATTACCATAAATTCCAGGTATCCACTGGACAGAAAGGCTCCAGTGCCATCAAATAGTTACGCCACCTGAATGGCAAACCTCTCTCTAGTGGCAGCCACAACTCTCTGGGAAGGACCAATACCAGTGCAAAAACTCTGCGCCTGCAGACCTTCCCACTTTCCCACCAAGAGTTCAGGCACAGAACAGAAGTTAATTAAGTTCCATGTTGCATTAACTCCTAGACAAATAATTGCCCACATTGCTGCTCACTGACAGTGTCCCCTCCCAGAACTTCCTATTCCTTTCCAATTGTTCCCTCTAGTGCTTCAGGGCCCAGAGAAGCATGGCCATATAAACATCAAAACACTATTTATGGTTTGACAACTACAATTTTTTCCACACAATTTTTTTTGGTTCCAATTCTTGATAAGATTTTCTTGAAAAGTTGAATTTCCAACAACTTAAAACCACCTCTAGATGGCATTATCAAGCAGCCCAGCCCACAGATACTTGGTATTTTATAGCACATCATGTTCCCACATGCTCAAATTTTACTTTGCCAGTAGAATCTCTGGAAAAACAATTGCCATGATAGTGTTTTAAACTTTTCTTTGGTCATGAAATTTCTGTTCTATCAATCAGAAGCACATTCAAGCCCACAGCTAGGAGATACACAAAGATGCAAGCATCTTTGCTGCCAGAAACTAACTTCTATAAGAAGATGCATATTCCATATATTATCCTTTCCAATGTGGCGTCCTTATGTAATTTTAACAATTGTCATGGGGACAAATTGCCACTTAAAGATAATTTTAAATCACCAACGTTCCTGCACAATTCCTTTGGTGCAGCAGCACGATAACTCTGAGTTTGCTAACAGCTGATCAAGCTATAGGCAGACTATGACAGGAGTTTGAAAGTTCCCTTGTCTTTCTGAATTTGAACAAAACAGCAGAAGAATCTGCTTCTGACAGTCTACTGTGCTACACTTCAGCACCTCCTCTCCAAAACATTTGAAATTAAGGAATGAAATTGCTGTTTGCGACTGTGTAGAAGTACTTTCAAGACAATATTTTTTACTTCTGTGTCTGTTGTCCCAGTAAGAGGGAAAACTGAGCTCTCAGTTCTACAACACTGGGAGATCTATTTGAGCAAACACAGTCAGTTATCTTGTGCCGGATATATTCACCCATTCCTTACATGGCACACCATGAAAATCAGTTTTGTATATATGAAACTAGGTGTTTCTAAAGCTATGTTGCAGATATAATTACAGTTTATACTATATGTTGAACATTGCAGATTTGTTCCCGTCAAGAACATGAACATTAGCAACTTATGCAAAAACTTAACAAGAAACCCTACTCAAATAGTTTAATCTCACAGCAAAGCAGCAGAGATGTTGCGATGAAGCCTTGAATTTTGGGTGTCTACAAGGCTGGACACTGATAGGTCTCTGCTAAATCTCTGAACAGCATGAAATCTTCATAATTCCACATGAACACTAAGTCATTTATTCAGCATCATATATTAGAAATAACTCAGACAAAATAAGCCATGTCCCCATAATGTGGGATAGAGCCAGGTACTACTTCAAGAGGACTTGAGATATAAAAAGTAAAACAAGGATTAAAGAGCAAGAAGAAACCCATTTGTTTTCTAGCATAAACAAAGTTGACCAAAAGCCTTCACTGGTGAATAAACCGGGTGACAAGTGTAGGGATATAAAATCCTGTTTAACTGATTAACTGGTTAAATGTAATGTTTAACCGGTTAACTGATTACAAAGAGAAGGGGGGGCTGGAACTGCGGACAGGTGCTGCTCCAGTTTGGCTTAGGAGCTTACCAGTTAACCATTCACATCCCCAATCAGGACTCTCTGTGGGAAATCAGAGACAGGAAAAAAATATTGGGAGACTACAAAACAATGTGTTTTCTTCTCTTTTCTATCTACTTCTTACTGAATAAGGCAGGTATTTAAAATTATTCAGACCAGGTTTTCAAGTTGGTACATTATTTAGTTGACAAGAGAGGAAAGGACCATGCTGGCTGAAGACAGTTTTCTAGAAGGCTAAATTAACTTCTTTTAGGAAATCCTACACTTCCCCACACATATTTCAGGCTTCTTTGCTAATGTCTTTTTCAGAAGTTCACACACACACAGAATTTTTGTAACAAATATACGCTCTTTAAGAGAAATCTTGTTCAAGAGAGGCTGCAGGCATAGTGTGCAGTATTTGCCTCCAACCCGGCCAAAAGAGAACATCTCTAGGGATGAAAGAATGCTTTCACTTAACCTTTTCTCCAGAGACTGCCCACAATTGGCACCATCGTTATTTTGTGAGATGGACTCAGTTCACATTATCTGTAGGAGAGCGGGTCAATGAAGAGCAACCATAAACTGCATTCAATCACTACTGATTTGGGCTGAATGCAGGCCACGGAACTAAAGGTGGAAGTTTTCATATCTTATTACTGATCTCCAGATTTTATTTTAGGGTACAGTTCAATCGGAACAGTTTAGTTAAAAGAGAATCAGAGGCAGTGAGAACAGAAAAGGGAGAAAACGACTTTAAGTGTACAGGCAGTCCCCGGGTTACATGGATCCGACTTACATCGGATCCCTACTTACAAACGGTATGAGGCAACCCCGCACTAGCTGCGCTTTCCCCCCCCGGCCCCCAGCAGACCACCGAGACGCGCCGTGGTCCCGCCGCCCACATCCTCCGCGGCGAGAAAAGCGCTCAGCGTCTCCTGGTCTGCTGGGCCCCAGCAGACCAGGGAGACGCGGAGCGGCTTTTTCAGCAGACACCTCAGCTTGAGAATAAAGGACTGAGGGAAGTGAGGTGTGGGAGAATAAAACTGAGCTCTGGAGAAATGTTTGGCTAGAGTTTCCCCTACAATATGTACCAGTTCCGACTTACATACAAATTCAACTTAAGAACAAACCTACAGTCCCTATCTTGTACGTAACCCGGGGACTGCCTGTATTTTGCTTTGGAATATGAATTCAACACAGCCACAAAGTTACAAGACTTTTTTGTTCTAATTACACTGCATGGCAATCGTGTGCCTGGCTGGGGCCAACTGAAGAGTTTGACATCACAGAATGGACGAGTACTGTCTGAATTGCATTATCTTTGTTTGGTCACCTGCTTCCTCTTCAGACTACTTACTTTTGAGAGCAGTACAATTCTTAACAAGCACTTCCACTGAGCTGACTGAAAAATCCTTCCTTCAGTAATATAGACAGTACCATATTAAGATAATTTTTTCCAAGCCACAAAACGAAACAATAGAAAATCCAGAGTCTCAGGAAAGGTAGATCATTTATAGAATGGAAATCTATAACTTTAGTTTTCAAAACTGAGTGAAAGATATTCAGTAATGTTTGCCACAATGTATTTCCCTCCCATTTTTCAGCTTCCCAAAATTACAAAAACCCAAAAAGCTTCCTCTGGTGATGGTGGTGCAACAAAACTTAAAATGAAATCATCTGCTCAAAAATTGGCAGCTGTAAATATTCTGGCAGAAAATAGAAGAGAGAGATGGATCTCTCTTTGATGGTGCTCAAGGCCCACTTTTAACCTGAGCCACTTAAAACTATTTATTTTGTGGCAATTCTTATTTATTTTAAAACTGAGAATCCATTGTTTCCCTGATTTAAAAGGAATATGTTATACCACAACTAGAAATCTTCCGGTCAGGGTGTGATGTAGTGGGGGTGCTGTACACTCTTGTGGCCCTGGATCCACTCTGGTTTTGCATTCACTGGTTGCTTTGTTGGGCTGTGTGTGACTTCTACCGGCCTATGCTGGTCTGCAGAGACTCTGTGTGTGTCTGTGTGCAGGGCCCAGCAGGGGATGGTCCCTGAGGGAAGGCACTTAGGCATGGCCCAGCCGCCTGACACCTGGGCTAGGTGAAAGAATCTGAACAAAGCAAGAAGTGTGGCTGCCTGGGGCTAAGGGACCAGTTGCTGGGGGCTGGGGCAGCCTTACTGGAGGGAAGCATGAAGAAAGCAGACTAAGTCCAGGACAGAGGGGTTCAGGGGCCTATGAACACCTTTCCCCCAAGAGGACTAGGCTGTCTGCCCTGGCTCCTACGTCAACATCAAGCCTATGCTGTGCTGTATCTCTGAGAAGCAAATAAACCTTCTATTCTACGGCCTGACAGAGTCACATCGGCTGCAAAGGGGGGTGCAGGGTCGGGGGCTCCCCGACGCGCCGTTACACAGGGGCTCGGGGAGAAGCAGAGATGAAAGTCTCATGCTATTTCCTAGTATAGGCCAATATGCCTGAGGCCTCATATTTCAACTGTGATCACCCTTTGACTCATTATAACACCCATTTGGAGTTATGCATGGCTCAGGTCATCTGACAATCAAGCTCACTGCTGGTGCAATCATTAATTCTCTATTAGGGAGAGAGGTTGTGATGAGTGCATCCTTACTTGAGAATCCAACACTGGAAGCTAGGTATCAACAAGTACCTCTTCTTCCATTTTTGGTTAGGGTTGCCAAATGGTTTAACGAAAAATACCGAACCACTTCCAGCCCTACAAAAAAACACCAGGGAAAAAATTTGGGTGGGGGGGGGGGATGGGGAGGGGGACCAAAGTTGTTGAGGGGGAAAAAAAAAGGACCCCAAGAGTTAAGCAAATAAAATACATAAAACAAACAAACAAACAAACAAACAAACAAACAAACCAACCAACCAACCAACCAACCAACCAGCATTAAAACAGCATGGCCCCTTTAAGTGAGTGCAGAGTCAGAATAGGAATAGAAAGAGGAGCGGTTGAGCACTAAGACTCAGGGAAGACATTGCTTCCCCTTGCTCAGGTCTTTAGGCTTTTTGCCAGCGGCCATCTTGTTTTCTTGATCGAGCCAGAAGGGAGCTTCCCTGTAGAACCAGATAAGCAGGGGACCCGGGGGAGACGGGGCTGGGCCCAGTTGCTGAGTATGTCGTAGGGTTGCCAGGTGTCCAGTATTTTCACCTCCTGGCAGGGAAAAAACCCCAGAAAATATCAGACATTTTAGGTGTCCGGTATTTTCTGAATTTTTTTACTGGACAGGAGGTGAAAATACCAGACTGTCCGGGTCAATACCGGACACCTGGCAACCCTATTTTTGGTTAAGAACATAAAGACAGCTGAAGTGAAACGAGATGCCTCAAGATCTCCATGATCCTTGTCAATTTGGTTAAAGACCCCTGTGTACAGAACCTAGGCTACACTGGTTGCATTAAAGCCAATCCTCCCACAAACAACTGAAGATCTGGTGCCCCTACTGATCCTGAGAGATATCTTGATTTTTGACACTGTTGATCGTGAGGTAGTGTCATCTCACCTGCCAGAGACCAGCAGTGGATGGTGCTAATTTTAGGTGGCACCACTGTTTCCTGGCTAAACGCTTCCAGAGAGTGATATGAGGAGGTTGCTCCTCTTCTCTGTGGGCTATTAGGTAACGTTCTGCAAGTATCCATCTAGTCTACCCTCCTGTTCAATGTGTACACAGAGCTGTTAGCAGGGTCAGTGAGAGGACACAGGCTGCAGTGTTTTCAGTATGACAACTCTCCACTATGTTCCAGTGCTCCTGACCCAGTCATTGCTGTTGCACATCTTGCCTAGGGCCTCAGAAAGGCTGGGGCACAGCTGAGAGCCAGGAGGCTGAAGCTCCATGTGGATAAGGCTGAGGTTATGGTGATAGGATGAGTAAAACAACTGGCTAATAAAGAGACTGGTGTCTTCCCCCTCAACTAAGGGTATGTTCCTGCTCTTTGTTATTCAAGTTTGCAACGCAGGGGTTGTACAGAACCTCCAACTGCTGCTGGATGATCATATAATAGCAGTTTCCAGGAATGTTTTTTACCATCTGTACTTGGTCAGGAGATTGTGACTGTAGTTGTGGCTTTTTGAGACATACAGATGCAAACCTTGCTACTGTGATCCATGCCTTTGTCACCTCAAAAAATGGGATTACTACAATGCACTCAAACTGAGTACAGCTACCCACCTAACGAGCAGTGCATCTCTATGGCAGCATATGTCGTGGGTTCTTCATGATCTGTACTGGCTACCTCTCTTGGTGTCCTGATTGAAGTTAAGGTGCTGGTTTTGATCTATAAAGCCTAAAATAACTTTGAAACTCTCTACTTAAGAGGCTGTTTCTCTCCTTGCACCAATCAGTGGAAGCAGCACATATAGGGACTGAGGGGATTTGGGCCTGGAGACTGAATAGATCCAGATGGGGGCACAAAGGAATTATGAGGAAATTTTCAAGGTGCATAAGGGAGGGAAGAAACAAACATTTGTATAATTTCCATGTTTTGTTTCTGGCTGGAAATGCAAGAACCAAAATGCCGCGAGAAAGGGTATTCTACAGGTTTTGGCTCAGCTGAAAAACCTGAATTTACTGAAAGAGTTAAGGGAAACCTAAATTTTGCAAGATGTTTGCCTTGGTGACTTGTTCAAACAGCTTCAGATAAGCTGCAAAGAAGCAATGCACCTGAACGTGAGATTATTATGTTTGTCCATCACTAATGTAAATTGGGAGTTTCAAAAAGAAAAGCCAAAAGCAAGGCTTCTAAATCCCATCTCAATTTCAGAAGAGCTGAACACTCAGCTGGTCCCACTAATTTGAAAGTGGCAAGGATTCAGGTGCTTAGCACTTTTAAAAAACAGGCAGGAGGTCACAATGTCAAATGAACAGCACCACCCTATAAAGAAATATGGATCACAATGGGTTTCAAATTTGAACTCAAATAGGAGATAATTACATTAAGTAACTTTGCCCCATTAACCTCGACTGTAAACAGACCTTGTAGGGGTCTGTCTACAGCCAAGCAGTTAAAAACTACATTGTTGATTTTTGAGTACAGTCAAGTGCATGAAGGCTGTTGTAATGTGAGGTCATGAATAAAGTATTGACAGAATGAAAGCTGACAGAAGAGACTCAATGTGCCAAAGGGCTGATCCTTCATAAACTATTGATTAGCAAGCACTGAAAAAACCTAAACCAACAAACAGCAATTACCCACGCTGTGTATATACTTAAATCTTAAATTCCAGTAATGAATGACTGGGAGGAAATATTGTCAAGCAGCACCACACATTTGTCTATTAAGCTACAGAACAAATAGTTTTCCTTTACAGTTTTCTAGTGGCAATGGACTACTTTGTCCAGATATTGTGTGGTTACAGAGAAATGGAGGAAACTTGTATTAAAAAAGTTCTCTAGCTACTGACCATTTTCTATTCCAACAACTCATACTTATCAATGAATGCTATTTTTCAAGTCTGCTTGTCTACTAGCTATTAATTCAATGTCTAACTATCAATTTTTCTTTTCATGCCAACTTCCTAGTTTAAAAAAAAAAAAAAAAGAGGAACTGATTACCCATGTAGAAAAGTGGGAGGACATAACTGAAGCAATGCAGAGTTTTTGTTATGATGATTTCTGTACAGCTGAATTTACCGGAATTAACATAGTGCAAAGGGATACAAAAAGGGCAGTGTGACCAGGGCCTGGATGGACTACTGAGAATGCTACCCCCAGGGCAGACTGCAAGGACTGATGCAGACAATCCCCAAAACTGGTGGTTTATTCTATAATTAGATTCACCAAACCAGTAATGAAACAGCTTCTCTAATACCAGACTGATAAACAAAAAGCTACATACTGTCCCCTTTAAGCCATCCAGCCACTAGCTCCCATCTAGACAGCCCAGCTAATACAGTGAAATTGAAAAACCTGATTCACCATATGTGAGGTTCACCAACCTCAAAGGACTGGACACAGATCCCCAAGTCTATACAAATTTCGTCTCTTTCCCAATAATTACACAAATGCCAATCCTTTACTAACTAAAATATTAAAAGTTTAATAAAAGGAAAAGAAAGAAGAAAGTTGACATGATTAAGAGATTAATACACATACAGATATGAGTAAAGCCCTTAGGTCAGGCTGCTGACTTGTAAAAGTCTTTCTGGAATCAATTTAAAAGGTTATAGTCCAATAGGAAGTACAGATGAAGACTGTAACAGTCTATCCATGCATTTTCCACATTATTCCAAATAATTATTTTTTAGATCTCCATCTTATGACTTATATTTTCCCTGTTCAAAGTTTAAGCAGAGTAAATATATCAGGATCAGGGCTTCTTTTTATTGTCCTCTAACAAGCTGATAAGACTCGAAATTAATTCTTTGCTTTGGTCTTCACACCTGAGAGTTAGGGAGATTCCCAAACCTGAGCCATTCTTTTTAAGTGACAAACCTGAGGAATTATCCCAGACTGAGGTTGGTGTCAGAGGAGATTTTGAAACAAATCGATAAACTTAACAGTAACAAGTCACCGGGACCAGATGGTATTCACTAAAGAACTCTGAAAGAATTCAAATGTGAAATTGCAGAATTACTAATTGTGATTTGTAACCTTTAAATCAGCTCTGTACCTAGTGATTGGAAGATAGCTAATGCAACACCACAGAGAATGGGTAGATGATATAGTAGATTGGTGCGGAGCTAGTCTACAGAAACTAAGCCACTCCACACTGGACAGGGAAAGATGGAAGGAAATAGTGAGGGAGGCATCGGACACCAACGGGCGTTGAGCTCATGGTTGTTGTTGATGATGATGAAAAAGTCTAACGTCAGTACCAGGCAAATTTGCTGAAACTATAGTTAAGAATAGAATTATCAGACACACAGATGAACATAATTTGTTGGCGAAAAGTCAACATGGATTCTGTAAAGGGAAATCATGCCTTACTAATCTACTAGAGTTCTTTGAGGGGGTCAACAAGCATGTGGACAAGGAAGATCCAGTGGCTATAGTGTACTTAGATTTCCAGAAAGCCTTTGACAAGGTCCTTCACCAAAGGCTCTTAAGTTAGTTGTCATGGGATAAGAAGGAAGGTTCTCTCATGGATTGATAACTGGTTAAAAGACAGGAAACAAAGGGTAGGAATAAATGGTCAGTTTTCAGAATGAAGAGGTAACGAGTGGTGTCCCCCAAAGGTGCAAACTGGGACCAATCCTCTTCAACCTATTTATAAATGATCTGGAGAAAGGGGTAAAACAATGAAGTGGCAAAATTTGCAGATGATACTAAACTGGCTCAAGATAGTTAAAAACAAAGCAGATTGTAAAGAGCTTCAAAAGGATCTCACAAAACTAGGTGAGTGGGCAACAAAATGGCAAAAGAATTTTAATGTTGATAAATGCAAAGTAATGCACATTGGAAAAATAATCCCAACTATACATACAAAATGATGGGGACTAATTTAGCTATAACCACTCAAGAAAGATATCTTAAGAGCCACTGTGGCTAGTTCTCTAGAAACATCCACCAAATGTGCAGCAGCGGTCAAAAAAGAAAATAGAATGTTAGGAATCCTTTTAAAAGGGATAGAGAATAAGACAGAAATATCTTATTGCCTCTATATAAATCCATAGTACACCCACATCTTGAATACTGCAAACAGATGTGGTCGCCTCATCTCAAAAAAGATATACTGGCATTGGAAAAGGTTCAGAGAAGGGCAACAAAAATGATTAGGAGTTTGGAACCGATCTCATATGAAGAGAGATTAAAAAGACTGGGACTTTTCAGCTTAGAAAAAGAGGAGACTAAGGGGAATATGATACAGGTATGGGGAAAGTGAATAAGAAAAATTTAAGAACGAGGGGTCACCAAATGAAATTAATAGGTAGCAGGTTTAAAACAAGCAAAAGGAAGTTTTTCTTCACACAGGGCACAGTTAACCTGTGGAACTCCTTGCCAGAGGATGTTGTGAAGAGCAGGAGTTTAACAGGGTTCAAAAAAGAACTAGATAAATTCATGGAGGTTAGATCCATCAATACTTTTTAGCCAGGATGGGTAGGAATGGTAACCCTAGTCTCTGTCTGCCAGGGGCTGGAAATGGAGGACAGTTGATGATTACCTGTTTCTGTTCACTCCTTCTGGGCCATCTGGCATTGGCCACTGTCAGAAGGCAGAATACAGGGCTAGATGGACCTTTGGCCTGACCCAGTATGGCCATTATTATATTCTTATATTGAAACAGCAGGACCTTCCTTGAGAAAGAACGGAAGCACAGATTGTTGCTTTGAAGCTAATCAGTGCATACAATTAAACTAGACACATTCATTCACATAAGGTAATCAGCTATTCAAACTATCAAGACAGTTCACAGGTGGTTTTACTATGTGGAATTACAAGGAGATGCTGGGACAATAATATTATTGGGCCACAAGCCCCATCTAAATAATAATATCTCCTTTTGATCTCTGAGTCAACAGACTACGGTAATGACAGCCAGACGGATAAGACGGTAATGAAACATTCAAAGGCAAAAACAAGTGTTAGCATCTACAAGCTACTGAAACCACTTTGTTAGATTTCTAAGAGAATGAAGATAAACTCTTAGCACCTCCCCTTGATTTCTATTACTACATATAAATGGGTTAATGACTGCGGGTCTAGTACATCTCTCTGAAATTCACATACAAATAGTTTGCCTTCATTACATTTCAGTGCCTCTTATTAAGTTGTAATGGCTCATATCCAAGTTGGCTAGTCTGTCAGTGTGACAGGCAGATTCTCCGCCTCTGCTGGGGTACACTGTAAGGATGAGCTTGGGGGAGAGGCTCACTGCTCCTCAGCCATTGACACTAGCATAAATTAAAGATGTAGGGACCTTGTACCTGTGAAGAAGTAGGTGTAGTAAACCTCAACTCCATGATATCTCTGTATCTCAGGCCCACAGGACCCGTGACATACTCCTTCTCTTCTCTTGTGCAGGGGTGGGGAAACTGCTGCCCTAAGAGGCAACCAATGCACCACTGTCTGCTCTCCCAGGGCTGAGAACTCCCACACAGGAGTTCTCCACTGGCTGTCTCCGGCATAAACAGCACAAAATGGCTGCAGCATTATTAGTGAATCTGCCCCTAACAATTGTAAAATCATTCTTCTGTAAGAAGATTGACATCTACTGAACAAATGAAGATGTGGCATTTTATATAGATTTCACTGAGAAGCTTCTTCAGGATAGCCAGATCTACCCCAACTCCCATGGAGTGGTGTACACACGTACACACACATGACATTTTATAGCAAAATTAGAAATGCTTCTGGGAGATTCTCAAATTATTAGACAGAACTGGCCAGAAACCAGAGGTGGAAAACTTGTAAGATGCCACCCATAAAATCCCCTCACAACGGGGAATTCTTCCAAACACTACAGATTGGCAACTTAATGAAAGTGGAAACTTAAAAGTTTCTACTGTACAGCAAAAAAAGTACTTATTTTGAAAAATCTTTAAATCTAGTACTGCATATGCATTACCTAAACAAAGACAATATTAGATAACCTTTGTACTAGTCAGATCTTAATGATACAGCTCTGCACAGTACCAGGGAGTCAACAAAGATTTCAATTTGAATTCTAGATAAGGATGAGTGCGCAAAAATAAAGATGGAGTCTTTAAAACTGAATTTGCTATCACCAGAGATAGACAAGGGGGGCAGGGCAATAAATAAATAAAAGTGGCTAAGAGAAAGCAAACAAACTAAAGAGACTCACTTCAAACACTCATATCAAAACAAACTAGAAACACTGCAACAGGAAGACTGATGTATTTCTGGCAAGACAGACCATGGTTTGATGATCTGAGTACACAGAGGATGCTCCTTAGGGACCACAGGGAGAATGTTTTGTAGAACTGTTGTGCCCCTTTGCTATGGTTTTGTGATCATCATTCAGAGCTTGTCTCGAGCAGAACTATTCCACAGACTGCTTACACGGGCACTACATTTGGTCCTCTCTTTTAGAGACATGTGGTTCTAAGGCCTAAAGAACTGCAGAGCTTTTTTCCTTTGCTCACAGTCCCTTGCCTGGGACACAGAAGATGGAGTATGCTGTCTTTGTAGGCTGAACGACAAATATAGTATCATTGTCATGCAAGTCAGAAAGCCAGTAACTTGCAGAGTGGACTAGATTTCAGCAAAGAACAGCAGACAGTATTCCACCAACTTCTCCTTCCCAATTTGGAATGTAAATAGAAACACAGGTTGAACCTCTGTGGCCCTGGACTCTGGTCCGGCAACATCTGTGGTTCTCCCAGACCAAGGATGTTGCCAGATTAGACAGCTCAAGCGGCAGAGGTTGCCAGTGGCTGGGATCATAGCCAGCTGGCAGGGCCAGTGGGGCAGCATGGCCCACAGCTGGCAGGGCAGCAAAGTGTAATAGAGCAGAATTTTTACTTAACATTTAAAAAAAAAAAAAAAAAACTGGTCAATGAAAAGGTACTGTATATCCCCCAGCAACCCCTGACAAAAATGTATCTTTATGCTTTGTACGAAGTGTCATTGCTGTAAAACAGTCATTAGCCTTTTCCATCTTTTCTTGGATACATAAAGATTTAGTCTGATAGTAGCCTTGTGTGAAAACAATATTGTAATATGCCATAGGAATCTCAATCTTTCTGGCACAATCTGTGACCAAAGCATTATCGTTCTCAATATACTTTCAGAGATTCTCTGGCTCTGTCACAGAGCTGCAGAATGCCTAAGAGTTCAGACCTTTTAGACTAGAATATGAGCAAGAGCTTTCCAAGTTAACTATAACTGATATCTTACATATTTGAGTATTTCTGACCATTTGAAAAAAGTATTTAGTTCCCAGGCTCAATAAAAAAATACAAGTAATTTGTTTCCAAAATGAGTCTCTAGAAAAGAAGACTACACCACCATCTGAATATTGAACATACAATAGCACTTCTTCTACAGAAGGGTTCTAAAAGTCCATTGATTTTAATCAAGCATCATGAAGTCCGTTTCATTTCAACACAAAACAAAATAATGCAGTATAGAACTCTTTAGTGTTGGCAGGGTGCCTGTGCTCTTAATCTTGATTATCTTAAGATGATTTTGTTCCTAAGTTAATAAAAATGTTGTTTCAAAGTGCTTTCAGACAATTCCCCATGGGGGTTAATTATTAAAAACAAAACAACAACAAAGCATGAATTCTTCATTACATTCATTACCTCAGTTTGTTGCAAGTAATTTATCCAACAACTTTAACCCTTGGTTCTGTTGGCAAGTCAGCCCTGGTTTCTTCTAACTTATTTGTTATTCATTAGTCTCCACAAAGTAGCTGATGTGAACAAATTTCAGTTTATGGGTTGTTCATGAACAATTTACTCTGACAGCTCATCAGGGGATCAATCACATGCATCACAAGTCAGTCACATGGATGTTCTCTCTCCCTGTCTGGATAACTTAACCAGAACACAAAGTAACCAATCACACACACATTTGTGGCACAAAGTCAAAAGGGCTACCTCAGATTGCTACAGGTCCATTGCCAATCAGTTTGGGGTTACAAAGTTGACTGTAGGCAAAGTGGTGGTAGAGGTGACCAAAGCAATCAGGCTTTGGTTTACCCCCAAGTGAAAGGCATTAAAGATATTTCACAATTGCTGGTTTTGAGATAACAGGGTTTCCTAACTGTAGCAATGCTACTTACAGGACTCATGTGCCTCTAGTTTGCCCTCTTCAAAGAGCACACAACTATCTAAATTGCACAGGATGCCACTGGTGGTCCACAGAGGCAGATTTATGAACATCAGATTCAACTGTACAAGAAAATTTCACAATGGGATTCTATTCTGATCAATGACATTGACACAAAATTATGTTTTTGTCCCCACTGTTATTCTAGAGGATGCCACATACCCTCTCTTTGCCTTGGCTTATGAAACCATACCTTAATTTCAGAGGTCTGGCAAAAGAAGGTTTAATTACTCTCTCAGCAGGTGTAGAATGGTTGCCAAATGTGCTTTTGGCACAATAAAATCTCATTGGATGCTTCTATAGACCCATTTGGATGCCAGTGTTACTATGGCTTGCTGTGCTCTTCAGGACCTTTGTGAAGCCAAAAGTGAGCCATTTCCTCCTGAATGGATTTATGACAGCAAAGGGATGCTGGATCGGTAGCCACCTCAGCCAGAAAGAGCAACTGCCGCATGCAGGAGTTATAGCGCCCAGGAAGCAGAAGAGATGCTTTGTGTGCTCACATTAGGGACTTAGAGGTACTACTCCCCATCTTCTACTGACCATGCATGAATTGCTGGGGGCAGGGAAGAGGAGAGGAGAGGAAATGGATATTTTGGGCAGGGAGCAGTACCTGGAAGGGGTGGTCTTGCTTGCAATGTAATATAAGTCAGAATTACATGATGAAAGTGTAATTTGTTTGGGAGGGCACATCACAATAGCTATACAGATGGAATTTATTGCAGGATCAGTGCTCTTGCAGGTATTCTAGACAGGACTTGCTGAAACAGTTCTCTTGGTTGGGCTCTTCCACAAACTGCTTACCCTGTTCTCTGCCTGGGTAGCAGACCTCAGCTTTCCTCCTGCCTGTCAGCATGCTGTTACTCCAGGTATTTATATTTCTTCTTCCTCTCAAGAGCACTGATTATAACTTCACCACAGAAGGGCCTCCTTTAGGAGCGGTCCTTGAGAATGTTAGGCCAGGGATGGAGCTCCTAAACAACAGCACCCAGTCTAAGCAGAGGATCTTGAAACAAGACAAGAAACAGAGGGTTATCATTTAAAAGTGCTCTGTGGAGGAGCACTGTATTAATAACTGCCGCATTCAAGGACACAAAATGTAACCTTTCTAAAGTGAAGCTACACACATCATAAAGGGGATGCGTCAGTCCTTGCATTGTCTCTTGACACAGCCATGTAAAATCATAGTTACTGAAGTGCAGAGGCAATGGGAAGTTTAAAATTTAAATCTTTACTCTTTTTCATAGAAAATTCATAACTAATTGTGATATGTAGGAGAGGTGGGTGTATATAGAGCCCAGGTTGCAAAAGGCTTTTTCTGTCATATCAAGCCTTTCATAGTTTGGAAGACATAACTGTTCTTGTGGTGACTTACTGGCAGAGAGAGATGTTATTCCAAGCTGCTGGAGGGAAACCTGCAGCATATGCAGCAGAAGTATTCAAACAAATAGTAACTGGCCAGCGTATCTGTGAGTAGAGTGAACTCAGTGCTTAATCTGTGCCAGGACTAGGCATTTCATAGCCCGAGCACTTCTGGGCTTGCCACATCAGTTTGATCATTTAAAAAAATGCTCTATTTTTGGCTCTGAAATGTGTGTTTCTGAAAATTCTCAACTCAGTCATATCTATCAAGGCTGTAAAGAGGTGGAACAACCAGCCCAGGTCACAAAGCGGGGGGGGGGAGGGGCGGAGGCAGAAAAACTGAGTGGATGAAAAAAAAAAATGATAGAAGGAAGAGCTCTGCAGTGGGACTGGGATCCCATGAGTCTCGTTACCATGTTATGCCACCCCTGCTTTAGCACTGCTGCTGTCAGCAGCACTGCCTTCTGAACTAGGTAATCAAGGAGCAGCCTGACATGGAGGGAATCAGTTAGACACATGGCTTTCCCCATTACTACCAAAACTCAGAAATCTGAATTCATCCCAACATAGCTTTCCTCTGATGGAAATTAACTAGATTTGGAAATTCAGGATGCTGTTACACACACACACACACACACACACTCTTCACTGTTTAGTGGCAGCTGCATTAACTCTGCAGAAGTGACGGTAGAGTGGCAAATTTCTAATTACTAGCAGAAAAACAAGAATCACCGTAGCAAATCTTAGTAACTTAACAGGTTAAAAAAAACCTTTTCAAACTTTTACACCCAGCTGTAAATTCCAAGAAGCCATTTTGAACTACTCATGGGAGGGTGTACATGGGGTAGGAAGTCAACAGACAGGGGTGGAGAGAAAGCCTAGACACCGTGATGCAATCAGCCACAGGAGATCAAAATGCTGATCACCTAGGCTTACCATCTGTACATTGCTTCTTAAAGCAGAAATCCCTTCCATCACTGTAATAAATGCTGAATTTGAATCAGGCACTTACCAGGCTTTGGGGAGGCTTCTGCCCCTTACGGCTCTTAGCAGCCAGCAATACCTCAGGGGCAAACAGCTCCTCCAAGTAGAAACCGAGAATCTGCTCTTGATCCTGATCCACAGACAGCTCTGGGACTGGTTTAATTAAAAAAAGTCACTTTGTGATCCTGGCTGGGAGCCTGCTGCTGGCTCCGATGCTGCATTCCAGGGACCAGCAGGGCATCATGAAACAGAGGCTGGCTTTGTGCTAAGGATGTTAAGGACTAGTCAATTCCCTGCTCCCCCCACCACCTCTATCAAATAGAGACAGCAAAGGGGGAGGGGAAAAGGGGGTACTTCAAAGCAGCAGCGCAGCACAGAGCCCATACCAGGACTCCGTGTGGCACTGCCGCTTTGAAACGCCACCTCGGCATTTCAAAGCAGCAGCACATGGAGCTGACCCTGGGCTCCATGCAGCGCTGCCCCTTTGAAGCACCGTGGTGGCATTTCAAAGGGGCAGCACCACACAGCTGAGACCAGGATTAGCTGTGTGGCGCTGCCCCTTTGAAACACTGCCACAGCATTTGCATGGAGCCCGTGGTCAGTTGGGATCTCCACAACTGATCCCGGGTTCCATGGAAATGCTGCACGGAGCCCAGGATCAGCTGGGGAGTGGCATTTCAAAGCGGCAGCGCAGCATAGAGCCCAGGGTTCCGCATTCCTCCTTTGAAATGTACAAGAGCCCCAGTACGGGCTCTTGTACATTTCAAAGGAGGAATGCAGAAGTGTCTATCGACTAGTCAATGGAAATTCCATCAACTATTCGACTAATAAATCACTCGATATTTAACATCCTTACTTTGTGCTGGGCACCATGCCCAGACCTGGTTAAAGTCATCATAAAATGGGCACGTTGTTGGTGAGGTGCCCAACTGGTGGGTCTTATCCCTGGTTTTCCTGTATTCACCCATTAGCTTCTTAATTCTCTTATTGCACTGGTTACCTGCCCGGAAACTCTGCAGAGCTGCCAGTTTTTTAGCTAGCTGCTGGTATGCGTGGTCATTCCTGGTGCTTTTGCTGAAATCCAGTTTTACTGGCCTCACATCAGATTCAACAAAATCTGGTTGTGCTTGCATGGCCAGGAAGCAACTCGCTCTGCAAAAGGCTTAAGCAGATCAGTTTCCATTTCAAACCCTGGAAGCTCTCTGATACTTTGCTTGCAGATCAGTGATCAGAAGACAGGGTGTTAAAGCTGCTGAGCTGCTGCTGTTTGCAAACGGGGGGGGGGGGGGGGGAGGAATTCTTTCCTTTGCAACATAGCGTGTTGCAGACTGTTGGCCCAGAGAGGACTAAAGAATCCCTTGGGGCTACTTCCTCCAGCTAATTCCTGGAACCAAGTCAAGCTGATGCCGAATCTACACTGCAAAGCAATAGGGCTTGGATCCCAGACTCCAGGTTGACCAAAACTCAGACCCTCCAGCCCTGCAGGGTTCTGGGCAGAGTTGTTGACTCGAGTCCCACGACTTGAACTCGAGTCCAACTTAAGTCACCTAGCTGACTCGACTTGAGACTCGCTAATTTTGTTAAATCGACTTGGTGAAAAAAATTGTCCGAAAATGCCGATATTGATGGCTTGTACAAAAGTGACTTGACATGTTTTAAATTAAGACTTGAGACTCGACTTGGGACTTGAACTGTAGTGACTTGAGACTCGACTTGGACTTGACAATGACGACTTGAAGACAACACTGGTCCTGGGTTCAAGCAACTGCTATGTAGGGACACAAGGAAAGTGGGGAGGGTCTTGCCATGAGCCCCAGTTTACACTGCTGTGTAGACATACCCTGAGCTTTGGTCCTGACCATACTAAACATTAGGTCTTCGGTTTGGGTTTTTTTGCACAGACTTGCTCATTCTAATATGACATGCAACTTTAGTTTTAACAGTTGCCCTATTAACAGAAACTCAGAGCTGTGTCCTATAAACTATTAATATTATTTCTGGTATTTTTGTTGGTGAAGGAAATTACACAGTAAATTTAATGGTTAAAATGAAATTTTGCATGCCTGTAGACGTTGGTATAAATTAGAGAATCTGAACATCCTGGGGTTTCCAGATTTGGCTCTGTAACAGGGCATGTTCACCCTTCAACGCCTAGCACTATCTCCTTCAAACCTTTTCCAGAGATCAGGCTAAGAAAGGAGCTCTGATCCATCCCCCAAGTTCAAATTCATGTATATAACTATTTTCAAAGGCCAGGCCTATTTATTCTTGAGAATTTTAGGAATGAGGATATAGCACTCAAAATGTATAGCTTTCCTTGGTTAAACATCCAGCAAACCAAGAATCATTACACTTAGTTATGGAAGCGAGGATTTTCCTAAAGATAAAAGGTCTAAAAGAAAATGCATTCTTCTTAGAATACTCAGTGCACTTCAACAGAGACAATTTAAAACATTAAAAGTATCAAAATTATGTAGGTGCATGTATCTGGTTTTGCTCAGTTGAGCACTGCAATAGTGCCTCAGTGGGTCACAGCTGAGATTACCAAAATCAGGACAGAATGCTGAGAAATAGGGTAAACACCTCCCCAAACTGGTGATTATTCTCCCATAAGATGTATCAAACCAGCACAAAAGAAAAATTCTGTTTTGCCACAGTGGCTAAGTCAGAGAAACAGTTTCCTTCAGCATCCCAGTCCTTCCATCACCACCAAAATCACTGCACTTAATAATGAGTGGTTCTTTAAAACCAGTTTAAAAACAAAAGATTCTTCTGATCCCAAAGGGCCAGCCACACTCCCAAATCAATAAACAACTCAGGTCTTACCCAATAATTACGCTGTTGTCAATTCTTTAGTATCTAAACATCTAAAGATTTATTTTATAAAAAGAAAGAAAGGCTATGTCAGCTTTTTGAAACTACAGGTGCGTCAACATTGCTGTATTGCTAAAAGTCGGGCCATGTAGCTAGCCGCTGTTTGCTCTTTTACCAACAAAATACTTCCATCCTAATAAAAGCTTTGTTGTTCAAATGCCAGTGTAGACATAGCCAAAGAAAGGTAAGTGTTAACATTGCAACATTCTTGGTTCAGGCTTATAGCAGGGATGGAATAAACCTCTGGCTTGTCAAATCTCTGGTTGTTTCCAAATCATTGAAGAGGAAAGAGGCAAAATTAAGATGTTTCCAGGGCTTTTTTTTATAGTTTCTTCCATGTGGAGGGAAACCCATTGTTCTCACTGTGGCAAACTACAGTAACAAGATGGTATTTGGAGTCACATGGGCAAGTCGCATGTCCATTCTTATTTTTGCTTAGTCACTCACAGTAGAGGCCATTACTTATACTTCAGACGGAACATTCACAGGAAATTCCATTCAGTGTAAATGGGGTCTTCCATTGTGAATTAAGTGTTCTTTTGATGGGCCATTTAGCTTGAACAGACTCTTCAAGATGTGCTGGCTAAATACCTTCTGCGTGTTACTACAACAGCCAACATTTTCTAAATACAGATATAGAGCCAATAGTCATAATTTAAAATACAAAAATGGAATTTGTGTATGAATAGCATCATATTCATCAAATCATACCCTTAGCAAAAACACCTTACTTGATACTCCAGTCATCTGAAGAAGTGGGCTGTGCCCACGAATGCTCATGATACCATCTACATATTTTGTTAGTATTTAAAGTGCTACCAGACATCTTTTTTTTTTTTTTTTTTTTTTTTTAAAACACAGACTAACTTGGCTACCCCTATGAAGCTTGACAACCTTTGTATAAGGTGACAATTATATAAAAGTGGAAGTCACGATGATTTACATGGCCATGTTTAATTTAATCAGATAATGTCAAAGACAGTAAGAGGGTTATTTTCATTCAAGTTTTGTTTAAAGCTTCAAGTAACCTAATATATCAACAGTCTAATTTGGAAGATTCACAAGAGCCATGGCAAAGTTGTATGGAGAGTGCACACAGCTGGTTACTTCGAATTTCAGTTTAGACAGACGTCCCTTAGAAAAGGATTTAAAAATGTACAGAATTGCGTGTGTGTGTGAGTGTGAGAGAGAATATTCCAAAAAATGGATGAAAACAGTCATTCATACACAAAGGCTAACTGGACATGAATTTGAGAACTCATTTGTCACAGGCTTGGTCTCCTATGCTCTTTGGTTGTAGCAGTTCCACACACTAATTGAGTCTCCAGTTTTCAATGTCTGAACAGTCAACAGCAAGAGTCCGTTACGGGAGACTCAGCCCTCCAGCCAAGTCCCACTTCAGTCTACCTCTTCCAGAGTTATCAGAGGTCCAGAAAAGAAGGGTGGGGGCAGGAGGAAGACACTCTTGCAAACCTCTCTTCTTTCAAGAGGCTGTAGCAGAGTATCATCCAGTTCAACGCAGTGGCAAGTCACTAATAAGAGTTCCAAAGTAATAATTTGGACCCTAATCCCTCAGGGGCACCACACAAGCAGCAGTTGTGCAAGCAGTTCCTGTCCTCTGCTATACTCTCCTCTAGGAGAGAAGGACTGAAAGCGGTCTTCACCCTTTCCAGGGCTATTGCTAACTCAGTTGAGCTTCACCTTTTCAGGCCTTTCTTCCAGGCCTGACAAGCCTTACAGCAGGGGTGGGCAAGATATGGCTCACTTAGGAGCCAAATATGGCTTGTGGCTCGAGCTCAGCCTCCACTTCCCCCCTCCGCAATGGGGAGCCCGTGAGGGTGTTACAGCCTCACGCCCCTTGCAAGACGAGCCAGCGCCGGCTTCCTGCAGGAAGGTGGAAACCCGGAGGCTCCACACGAGATCTGGCTTATGCGCAAGTACGCGAGCTGCTCCTCCCCTTCCCACAGCAATGCAGGCACTTCCCCCTCCAACCTACCTTCCCCCATGCTCCAAGGAGGCGGGACACAAGAGCCATGAAACCAGCCTGGTGATTACCAGAGAGAGCACATCCAACTGCAGAAACGTGAAAGGAAAAGCCAGAGCGGAGGCCAGGCCAGGAGACCAAGAAGGGCGTGTGGTGTAGAGAACCCCTCCCGCTCTCCTGGGAGAGCTGTGCGCCCAAGGTAGGATGGTATGCTGGGGCCAAAGCGGCTGGCCAGCCCCCTACCCCGGCGCACAGCAGTGGCCATGGGTGCTCTCAGGGAGGGCTGGTCAGTTCCCGGAGGGCATCACAGTCCAGTCTCTCACCTGCTCGGGGGTGCAGGAGGGGACAGCCCGGGCAGGTGAGGGGGGACAGCAGGGCAGAAGATGTTGGGCCAGTCGATTATGGACCGCATCACAGCTGCCCAGCAGTGCCACCAGCTCAGCCATCTCCAAAGCCAGATGTGGGGGTAAATAAAGACAATGTTGAAACCTTTTATTTATTTAAAAATGAAGCCTGGCCAACAAGCCCCAATTGGGGCCCAGCCTCCATCTGGCCACAGCATCATAACACTCCTGCACACACACCACCACCGCACCCCTGAGGCCATCATACACCTGAACCCCCTGCCCTGAGCCCTTCATACCTCTACATCCTCAAACTCCTGCACTTCCACATCTCCAGTCCCCTGCCGTTACACTCCTGCACTGCCCAAACCTGTGCCCTGAGCAGCGTTCCCTCTAACGTTTTCCATCCATGAGTTGTGTCTTGTGCACCAATACTGAAGTCACGTGCGCTTGTTCAGATGGGTGCCACCATAGCACCCAAGTTATAAACTTCTCCCTTTTCCATTCTACTGCCATGACTCCCACCCTCCCCTTTCCCCATCTGCTCCCCTGGTGCCTACTGATGCCTCCCCACCCCACACCCTTCTCATTCCCCTCAGCCCTCCTGGGACTTGCCCTCCCCCATCCTCTCTGACCCCTGCACCTGCTCTTCCCTTCCTCATCTCCACCCCTCCTCTAGGTCCCCTCCTCATGCCCTTTCCAACACCTCCTTCTACCCACCTGCCCTGCCTCTTTTCTCTGACCTCTGCAGCCTGCCTTTCTACTACACCTCTACAATCCCCCTTGCACCTGCACCTTCCCTTACCCCGCACCTTCCTGATGCCTCCCCTTCCCTCACTGCCCTCTCAACACCTGCCCCTTGTCCTCTTCCTCCCTGGTGCCCACCCCCACCCCACCCTCTGCTCTGTTCTCTTCATGCCCCTCTATGCCCTCACACGACTTGCTCCAACTCCTGCCTTCCACATGCCCACCCCTCCTTTCAACCCCTCTTCTCCTGGCACCCACTTCTCCCCTCTCCTCTTCCTTCCTCCTGGCCCCATTGCCCCTCCCCTCTCTGACCCCACTGACACCTTCCCATTTCCCCTCATCCCCACTGCTCCAACCCTTTTCCCCTCCATCTACTCTTGGCCCCCTGGCATTTCTCTCTCCTCCACCCTGCCCCTTAGTGCCTTCCCCTTTCTTCTCCTGCCCTGGCCCCTTCCTCTCCCTGCAGCACAGGCCCCTTTCTCTCCTCACCCCCACCTTCCCCTTAATTATTCCACTGCCCCTTCCCTTACCTTCTGCCATCCCGACACCTGCAACTGCCGGGCAGGGCAGCATGGTGGGCAGCTGCCCCGTGTGCTGAGGCTGGAGCCAGGGCCGCGGTGCTATTTTTAGTTCTGCAGCCCCGGCCAGGAGCAGCTACAATGTGTCCCGGCTCCAGTCCTGGCACATGGGAGCCCCAGCAGCCACCACACAGCCACGACCCCAGCTGCTCCCAGGGGCTAGGCCACGCAGCAGGCGGCTACCCCATGTGCTGGGACTGGAGCTGGGCCACGGTGCTATTTTTAGTACTGCAGCCGAGGCTCCAGCTCCGGCAGCCACCACACAGACTGTGTGGTGGCTACCCAGCTGCTCCTGAGGTGGGCAGTCACCCAGTAGGTGGCCCTGCCCCTGGAGCAGCTGGGGCCACAGCTACACAGGTCTGCTGAGGGGATGGGTGGGAATGAAAATTCTTAGTGCACGCCCATGCAGGTGCACACGTTACAGGGAACCCATCATACACCCAAACCCCCTGCCCTGAACCCCTTATACACCCCAAAACAAACTGCTACACCCCCACATCTCCAGCCCCTGCCGTAAGATTGACAGAAGACAGACTGAATATGTGCATGAAGCTGGATTTGACCAATTATTATGGAAACTTCAATTAAATGTGCGCAAAGATGCTGCAGCTGAAGTCCCATTAAAGCCTGTAACTACAATGTTTCATTTATGCTATTATTAATCATTACCTCAATTATCAATAATATTAAGTTGCATATTTTCAGTCATGCAAATGGGTATTCTTATACGGCTTTGTTGACCACTTGTTTGATGCAGTTGGCTCTTTGGTTTGAAAAAGTTGCCGTTTCCTGCCTTACAGGCATAGTTGGGCAAGTCTGCTTGAGCCCATGCTACGTGGCACCTTATAGACTAACAGATTTATTGGAGCATAAGCTTTTGTGGGCAAAGACCCACTTCGTCAGATGCCCACGAAAGCTTATGCTCCAATAAATCTGTTAATCTAGAAGGTGCCACAGGACTTCTCGTTGTTTTTGCAGATTCAGACTAACACGGCTACCCCTCTGATACTTGAGCCCATAGTAGTTCATTAATCCTCGCCTGGACCAATGTGGGGTTTGTACATTCCATTTCATATCAACAAGAGGTCTATTTTAGATACATAGTACAGGGAGAGATGATGGTGGCCAGAGGAACCCAATCAGAAAGTCAGACTGGTTACAAGTGAACAAAGTAGAGTATTTCCATTTCACAGGAGAGCCTAAACCAAACTATACATTACTGAAGATTATTTTCTTTGTGTTTTATCTTCTGAAGGGACAAGATTTCAGAAGCCAGAGGGCTGGATTTCTAATCTAGCAAATTGCACTTACATATGTTAGTATACCTGCTTTTACCCACACAAAAAAGCCAGTTAGATATCCAACTATTAATATTTATACTCACCTGTGTTTCCTCTATTTTTTATCCACATGCAGAATAAATTTTGTCATGTGCACCAAAGCACATGTGGATTTGCACAACCAACAGAAACACAAACTGCCCGCTGTGGGCACTCTGCTAATCAACTGAGTGGCATTTGAATATCTCCTGGGTGGGCACCTGAGTGCTCAGCTTACAGGGAACACTGATGCCCACAACTCAGAGCAAGCACAAATTGCATTTGCAAAAAACAAAAACAAAACACAGACGGAACTGAGGTCTGGAGGAAAAACCATCTTTCAGTCCCTCCTGACAGTTGCTTTACAGTATGCTCACCTACAGAACACAACATTATAGCAGAAAATTCAAAAAGGGCCTGCTTCCGCATATGCTAGGAACAAAGAAAGACAATAACCTAGATGGGGTATGCATCACCTTCTGCATTGGCAGGAGGAGAGCAGTGCATGAAAAGATCAGAGAGGTATGATCCAGCCCATAAGCTTCATATGCCTTAAATTACTCATCTGTAAAATAGTGATAATGGTGTTTTGAGACCAAATTAGAAAATATAAAAAGCATATAAAGATATATAAATGCAAAGAGGAGACAAAACATTTTAAAATAAATGATTATTAAGGTCTTTGGAATCGGGCTTCAATCCAGTGGCTGTGCACAGAATTCAATAGTATGTTGGTCTCCAAGCTTCCCTTGAAGTTAATAAAATTCCATACATTGCACAGCTGCCTAACTTGGCTCTTCATCAGTACTGGGGAAAGTCTAAACAACCAAAAGATCTGCAGTTTGAATTATATGGAAGTGAACTGTCTATAGGCCTATTTAGGACCAGCTCCAATAATTTCCCACTTTTGCATGGAGTCAAAGCAAATTATGTTTTTTCAACTGCATTTCAATATAAATCAGTCCAGCTGGCTGAAAAATACTGAAAGTTTCTAAGAAACACTGTCCAGAATCTCTATTTAAAAAATAAACAAAAACCATTTCAACTAGAGTGGGGGGAAGGGGAGTCACCCCCAAAGAATGTGGAATTTTTCATTAAGAGTTTCACTTCATTTTCAAAAGTAAAAATAAATGTTGACCATCTCTAATAGCCAGTGAACTATTTCTCCCCTCTCTTTTTACCCAATGTGTTTTGATAGCAGAAGGCCTCTCTCTGGTTTCATATGCAAACCCTAGATCAGAGCCCTGTGGTTTTGGCAAATATCAACCCCCTTCAGGCTTTTGTGCCAAGCAATCGTGTTTTATTAGTTATTCATCAGGCAGCTTGGCACTCTATTCTGCATAGCCTTATATTAAACGTGTTATGCATTTCAAGTCCTGCAATCCATTCCATGGCCAATTTAGCACCATACTTATCTTCTGATGACTAATAAGTCTTTCGAATAGACATCTGATTTTTTTGTTCAAGAATGTCAAATTCCTCCCTTAAAATTCCTATTTAACCTAAACATTCCAAAAAACTGATATTCATGAATTGAGACTACACATGCACATATATGAGGGGAGAGAGAGAGAAAGGATGCATGTACAACTCACCTGTGCTAAAATACCCTATTTTATTATCCTGCACTCCCTCACTGCCCACTGAAGTCTCATCCACACATCATAGCTTCCTTTTCAAGTTGTAAGCAGTTCGAGGCAGAGACTGTCATTTCCGATATATAGGTGCCATTGCAATGTAAAAACATTGAATAATAAAGTATTCTGCTCACAAAAAAAGCTCGACAGTGAAATTATCAAGTTATTAAGGACAGAATGTTTTACAGAATGCCTATTGATTGTCAATGGCAATTGCTCATGTGGATTATAGGTGGTACATAGTCTAAAGTAAACTGTCAAACAAAATACTAGAAGAGTTGCTCAGACAACTCCCTTATTTGCATTTAAATTCTTATAAAAATTCTGATTATACAGCTGTGCCATATCATTTCTCTCCATTATCACTTGCAGAGGAAGTTCAAAGGGGACATTTACATTGCTGCAATGCACTGATTGATCCCTCAGCGGTTACAATTCTTTCATTCTTCAGAAAACCAGAAAGTGAGCTAAAGCAAAAAAAACCTTAAGACTTCAGAAATCTAGTTTCAGAAAGATGGCTTTTTATTCTACACCAATAAATAAATAAATAATAGACTTCTACATAATGAATAGATGTATGGCAATAATCATAAGATACTTGCTGATATCTACTTGAGCAAACAAATACATTTTCATAAATTTAACCCTAAAATCATTCAGTGAGCATACCTTCCCATTTTAAAAGTAATGATATACATATATACACATGCTGATAATCAAATGTATTTTAACTGGGACCCACAGCATTTGATAAATGTTGTTTTTTAAGTCCAAAACATACAAGTTTACATATACTAATGCCATCAGGTTCTTATTCTTTTATTGTGCATACAGTTCTTAAGATAGGAGAATACATTTTATACCTTTTCCTGATTACAAAAATCTTTATTTCATATTAAAAAGGGAAATTATATTAGGTATGGGCTTTGTAGAGCTCAGAAACTCCATTCCAATAATTAAAACACAAGAATACCCACAAACCACACGTTCTCTGTGCTGTCCAGGACATGTCAGGATAATTCTGTTATCCTACCCTTCCATGAGGTAACCTAGGTAAGTTTTATCTTATCTGCCTTGTCCTGGAACATTCCTCTAGCTAGTGTGCCAGCTTGGACAGAAGTCCATATTGTAATGTGCTATGTAGTAAACCATTCTACAGACTTACTACAGGCAATATGGGCCTAATTTGAAAGCCAACTCTCACTTCCTGGTACAGAAGGACTCGGGAACATTCTATGGGTAGTGACTCTCCCTCTTGAACTACAGAAAGGAGACAATTTCCCAGGCTTAAAAGCGGTGTTGATGGGCTCTGGAAAGAGCTTCATCTAGCTCTCCTCCATCAAAGGAACAGTCACCTGAAAGGGCCTTTGGTGGCAATGAAGGAGAAATAAGAGAAGGCAAGATAGAGAGAGCCCAAAAGACAACATTCCCCCATCACCCCTCAAAAATTTCCCATGTTCTTTTCTGTATGCCATGTGCTTCTCTATAATCAGAGAATTTCACAGAGCCGTGAGGTCTGATTCCAGACAATAAAAAAAAAAAGAAAGATTTTGGAACAGAGCTGTTAGTTTTTAAGCAATAACAATTAAGGGAAAATGCATTTCCTGGGGATTAATGACTGGCTGGGAAAATTGATGGCACAAGGCAAAGCTGAGGACCATTAACCTTCGGCTAGTCATTAATTCCCCTGGACACGCTATTTGCCAAGCTTGTCATTTCTATTTTTTCTATCTAACATCTGGCACATCAGGAACCGGAAACAGGACCACTAATGGAAGGAAGAGAGGAGTAAAGTCTGTTACCTTACTCCACTTGAGTATTCCTTACTCTGTGAAATCAGTGGGGCTTCTTAAAGAGTGAAGGACTTCTTAACATGAACAAAGGTGGCAGAATTATGACCTTACTAAAATGAATAGGTATAACTTTAAATCTATAGCAGCTGCAACAAATGACTTAGTGTAATTTCTGCCACATTGTGACAGCACAGTATAGAGTTGTAATATACTGAGAAGAAAATATACTTCATTGTACTTAACTCCTAATACTGACGGGTGTTCTACATGCACAGCTTAACATATACCTTTCAAATGGAAGAGAGATGCAAAGACATGCTTTAGTCTGAGAAACTGTCTTTACAAGGCTTTGTCATAAGTGACTGATATCTAGCTGAATACCAGTGAAAGATGGCAGGGAGTGGGGATGGTCCAATGGATAGTATACCAGGCTGGAAGAGAAGGCAGCCTATTTTGTACTGCCAGACTTGGCCCTTAGATGTCAGTTAGCTTCTTTGCAAGGGTGCCATTTATGGAGGGCTAGGAAGGGAGCAGTCGTCCCTCCTCCCCAGTTTGAACCCCTGGATTTCATATTTGAGGTCTGCTGAAAGCCCACGTCCTGACTCCAGAGGCAGTTCTTAAATGCTACAGAGTTTGAGCTGCTTGCACTTTGCCTTTGGAGCAGGGAGATTGTTATAAAAAGAGAAAGGCAGGGTGATTAAGAACAAAAGGCTGGGCATTCCAGTAACTGAAGGATCATTAAAATCATCATGAAAACATTGCCAGGTACTCAAAAGATATGGGGAGAAAAGAGTAGCAATGAGTGTTGTGCTGCAGGCATCTGCATTTGGACCACTGCTGTTAAACTTCTCAAAAATGTTCTTGAAAAGGGGGTAACCAGTGACTAATCCAAAGCTGACTGCAAACATTTACAAAGGGATCTCACAAAACCAGGTTACTGGGCAACAGAAGGGCAGATAGAATTCAGTGTTTAGTGCAAAGTAATGCACATGGGAAAATATAATCTTAAGTATACATACAAAAATGTTGGGGTCTAAAATAGTTGTTACCATTCAAGAAAGATCTTGGAATCCTTGTGGATAGTTCCCTGAAAACATCCATTCAATGCCCAGTGGCAAACTAAAAAGCTAACAGAATATTGGGAATCGTTAGAAAAGGAATAGAAAAATATGACAAAAAATACCACATTGTCTCGATATAAAGTCATTGTATGCTAACATCTTGAATACTGTATGCAGATCTGGTCACCCCATTTAAATATATATATACAGGATTTGGAAAAGGTACCGAAAGGGCAACAGAAATGATTGGGGGAAGCTGTTACTTACCACAGGAGAAGAGATTAACAAGACTGGGACTCTTCAGCTTGGAAAATAAATGACTAAATCCAAGGTGTCCAACCAGTTCTGTAGCAAAATATTCATTATTTCAGAATAATGTGGCTAATTGTTCAAGTCAACTAGCCACACTCAACCAGCCAAATAGCTACATGTGGGTAGTGTGTTGGACACCATGGGAGTAAAAGGTGAGAGGATATGTTAGAGATCTAGAAAATCATGGATAGTGTGGAAAATAGAATAAGGAAATGTTATTTATTCCTTCACCAACATAACACAAGAAGATAATCCAACTACATTTATAGGCAGCAGATTTAAAACAAACAAAATTGGTGACAGGATGGATCATGATGATGGCCTCTTCTGTTTATTCCTTCTGAAGCACCTGGCATTGGCCACTGTCGGAAGACAGGATACAGGGCTAGAAGGATGTTTGGTCTGACCCAGTCTGGCCATTCTGATGTTCTTATATAGAGATGAAATGTATCTTCCCCCTTGCTATAACCCACTAGACCCCACACCTCTTCCAGGGGTGAGATAGAGTCCAGGAGTCCTGACGGGATCTCTCTCCACAGAGTTAGTAAAGCAAGAATATATATTAAAATTTTAAGGCTAATCTGCATCCCTTAAGTGACTTGCAACAAGATGTTAGGATTATGGATGTAAGCAACTAATCGACTAGTCACTTCCCCCCACCCTTGTTGCCTCTATCAGAAAGAGGCAGCAGGGGAGGGGCAGAGGAAGGGGTGCTTAAAAGCCAGTTCCCCCCCCTAGCTCCGGGGGAGGGCGAGGGGCGCATCAGCAGTGTTCCAAATTGAAACGGACAAAAGTCGCTGCTGGAGCTCTTGTACATTTTAAAGCGGAAGCACCCGCATGGAGCCCGGGGTCATGGGGGGAATTCCCCTCTAGCCCCAGGCTCCATGTGGCATTTCAATCTGTACATTTCAAAGGTGGAACGCCACACTAGTCCTTACTGACTTATCAATAAGTTGATGGAAATCCCATCAACTATTTGATTAATCAAAATTTAACATACCTAGTCAGAATATGCTACTATTAGAGCTGAGTGGGTTTCACATTTATTTAATTTCATTTCTTTTATATAAGACAGTGTTTCCCAATTTTATTTGGCCATGGAACCCCTAGGGGTTGCCTTTTAAAAAAAAAAAAAAAAAGGCGCCCAGTGCAATTTGTTGGGCAAAAAAATAAATAAAAAAAATAATACCCCACCGCCACTTTTAATTGAGGGAAAAAAAAAAGTCCCAATGCAAAAAAGCTCTGTCTCTTTAAGAGGGGGTGGGGGAGTGCTGGCTCCTCGCGGAACCCTTACTTTCACTTCGCAGAACCCCGCGGGGAGCACCAATTGGGAAACACTGATATAGGAATTAGATACAGTGCTAACTGCTAAGCTGTCTGCCAAAAAAGTAGTTTTCCAGTGCCTTAGTAGTCACTGGATAGAGATAGAGATAGAGATGATGTGGGAGAAAGGCAGATGGGGTTTGTTCCCCCCCATTTGGAGCTTGGCTTGTACTGACCATGCTCAGTAACACTGCTCTCACTCTGCCCGCCCCATCAGATCATGTACAGGTCCCCCTCCCACCAAAATCTGAAAAGGTGCCCCATCGCCACCCTCTCAGCTCATCTACAGATGAAAAGTGCTGGGTATTATTTCAAAAGGCCACCACTTACTGCGGAAGGCAGCAAGCATTGTACTCTATTGTATAGATTGTATTCTATACTACCGCATGCAGTCATCTCCAGTCCTGCTTATTCACATATCATAGGCTTAGTCACAGCTATGGAGATAACTGGGTGGACCTATCCATCTCTTTTGTACCATACAGGGCTCCATGAAACCTAGGGCACGCCCTGGACCATCTAAACAATAATTTAAGGTAGTTACAGTAAAGTCCCATTTGGGAAAAAATTTCCGGCACCACATGAAATACAATACTTTCTATTTCCCATATAGGTTTTATGCAATGAATTAAAGAAACAGACTCATTAGTTCTGGACTGCAGATTATAATGTTTTTGCAAACTTCCCCATAGTTTCTCAAACATCACTCACATTCTACAGCGGGGTAGGGAACCTTTTTTGGGTCAGGGCCACTGACCCACAGAAAAATCAGTCAGGGACTGCACACAAGTGAGAAACAAAACAAAACAAAAAAAACATCCCTCACCAACATAGGCTCCCCAATGCTGGGGGGAGTCCCAAGCCTCAGGAGCAGATCCAGGCAAGCCAGGGTCTGCATCCAGCCCCCGGGCGTTAGGTTCCCCACCCCCGTTCTAAAGTAAAGGATACAAGTCTATTATTTTCAACTTCTGAAACTCAGACATATCTGCAGTATTTCTGAGATTTTTTTTTTTTTTTTACCCCAAGGAGAACTCATTTTTCATGTGAGACATAAAAGTGTTCTAGATCTTTTTTTTTTTTTTTTTTTTCTTTAAACCAAAAACTCACCGAACAGATGGACAGCTGCTGGAACAAGTAATGCCATAGAAATAATAAAATAGAAACGGTTTTCTGAAGAGTAACATTCTCCATTTTAACATTCCTTCCCTAAAACACAAACAAGCTGTGAAAATTATACAGAAAGATCCACCTACAGCAACCATTTCAACCCACCTCCAAACACTCATTCTACAGAAGAAATTGCAAGGTTCACTTGGTTCACAGCACAAAGACATCCTGCACATTAATTAATATGGTTTCAGTTTATCGATACAATGTAATGCCCTGGAAACATGGTATAGCCTGTCACTGCCCATTCAGAAATCCAATTCTTGAGTAAAGAGCATTTAGTGCCCCCATTTGATCTTATCTAGTTTACAAGTATAACTATATATAGGACAAATGACAGACATTTATCTTGCACACAAAATAAAAATAATGTTGTTCAGAATGTATATTTTACTTTTCTTTAAAAAATGCATGGTAATAGAACTGAACCTGATAACCTCTAATATTTAAATGTACTTTGTGTTTATTGCCCACTTAGCACATCTTTCAATGCATGTGTAATTGAAAATAAGTATCCGCAAATCCCAATCAGTAGTCTATTTTGTTTGGTTTAAAAAGCTTTGTTCACATTACAGTGTAAACAAACAACATTTTATAAGATGAAGTTAGGGCTCATGAAAGGTGCCCATTGACTGAACTGAAAATTGAATTCCTCTATTTTTCCCCACAGAGCGTGCAAGAGCAGCTTCTGCACACTGCCCCACTGATGCGCTTCAGGCCATACCTGGAGGGACAGGACAGGCTCAGCAGAGAAAAACAAACATCATGGAAACCAACAAAATTAACAGCTGTCATGTGCTCACAGGGAATTGCTGTTGACTAAATCAGCAAACTCATTTCATATAGACTATGTTCTAGCCATGATACTGTAATAATACTTCAGTCATAGTACTAACAGACTCAAATAAGCAGCAGTGAAAAGTTACATTTTCCATCACTCATTTATTGAAACATTTCTATGATTTAGGCTTATCTGGCAAAACTGCCAGTGAAGCTAGGGAAAGTCTTGTCTGAATAAGGTATGGATGACCGATGAAATCCTGACCATGAAAATGACAATAGGACTTGTGCCACTGACTTCAGGAAGACCAGGACTTCACCTATGGTCTTTAAGAGTTAGCAAGCAAATTATATGGGTTTTAAAAAAAAAAAAAAAAAAAAAAAAAAAGAAGAGTATCCCAACTTCTGCGTTGCTTTGTAAACTCATCTTACAATTTGAAGTGGCCAGACACATCTTTGTATTTGATGTTGGATTAAAGCTCAAAAGCATGAATGTTATTAGGCCATTTCTTATCTTAATTACACATCCCTACCACCCCACTGAAATTGAAGGCTATGTAGTTCCACAAAGCAACCGAGCATAAAATTTGATTTGTGACATTTTGACTTGAATGCTACTAAAACGTTCTCTTATTTGGCAAGCCCTTAAGAAAGAATTAGGAAGATCTATGTACCACTAACGACACTTTTCTAAATATACAGACAGAAAAAGCTTTAAACGGGGTTGAAAGGGTTTTTTGGTTTGGGGGGTTTTGTTTGGTTTTGAGACACTAGCTTAGGAACTGTCAAACATTCTTACTGTACCTAATTGCCAGTCTTTAATGCCTTTTTGCTATGGTGACATTTTTTCGATTATTTGATATTAGGGCCCAGCCTTTCAATCCTTGCACATCAGTTAGCTCTATTTCACTGCAGCATCAATAGGATTTTTACACACAAGGTTTTGAGCTGGCAATAGGAGTTCTACAAAGACAGTAAATGATTGTAATTTCTCTTCTTTTATGGCATTACAGTACATATTTATTCTGAATTAACCTTTAATTTAAGGAAAATGTATTGTTCCTACATGCATGGCCATATTATTTATCCTGTCTATACTTATATTTATTTTTCATTCATATAGAAATAGTATTGTGAGCAGAGAGACAAGTCCTGAAAATACTACAGGATGAACCTCTTAAATCTGGGACTCTCAGGTCCAGCAACATCTGTGGTCCGGCAGAAGGGCTGGAGCAGAGCCAACCAGAGGGAGTGGCAGTATCCTGGGAGGCCAGTGGCAGGGGACCTCCCCCAATCCAGCAAATTCCCTCATTCAGGATCAGTCAGGTGCCAGACCAGGGAGGTCCAACCTGTACTAGGACAGTGCTTTGTACCACAAATTCAATGCAACTACTCAGAGTTAGCGTGATGTTAATTTATGTGTGCAAGATCAGGCCTCAGAGAGGCAGGCACGAATACTCTTTTAAAGTACTCTATCAGATTGCTTAGATAAGAATGTTGGTATTTACATAGGACAAATCTAAGAAAAGGATAGAATTTTGTTAATTGGAGACTGATGAGACAGAATAGCCCAACTCCAAAGTCAGAGCTGATTGGTACAGACTCTAAATCAACACTTGCACTCTCCAAAAATATATGCATTTGGGGAGAGCGAGTTGTCTAGCAAAAAACAACTGAAAAATGAGTCAATATAAAACAAGGCATTAGCACATTCAACACTAGAATCAAGACCACAGTGTTCTTTTAATACACAGATCAAAATATCGAGCTAAAGGTCTAGATCAGTGTTTCTCAACCTTTTTTTTGTTATAAAGTACCCCTTTTTCAAAAAAAAAAAAAAAAGTACCCCCCCTTTTTAAAAAAATGTAAGTACCCCCAGTACCTACAGTTTTCAGACACACATTTTTTTTCTACTATTGCAACACATTTGTTTAAACAACTTAATCGTAGCCAGGCAGGCGATGAAATTTTTGGGTGTAAAAAGTACAAAAATAGTAAAGTGCTGTAAAACTTAAAACAAAAATTCAGTTTTCTCCAAGTTTCAGTTGTATTGATTTACCCCCCACACTTCTCTCATGTAGCCCTAAGGGTACTCGTACCACTGGTTGAGAAACACTGGTTTAGATTATGACGTCAACTTGAAAATATGAAAGTATCAGTTATTAACTCTACAATCCTGCTTACCTTATTCATGAAACCTTAATGGGTCTGCATGGATGGGTAAGGCAATCAAGATTTGGCCTACCTCAAAAGGGTTAGAGTTGGGGGGTTTGGTTTTGTTTTTGTGGTTTTGGTAGTGCAAAACACCACACTGTTGTTGTAAGTAAATATTGTTTCAAAAACAAAAAACCAAACACAAAAATCGGAGTGGTATACAAACACTCAAAACAAATTTAACTTCTCAACTGGGCATAACAAGCACAATCTGTACAACATGCAGTTCTGTGGGGAAGCTGTTCACGAAGAGGAACTATAAAGCTGTTTTGTAGTGTTTTGTCACATGAAGTGCTGCAGGTGATATGACAGCAGACTGCACTGGTTTAGAGTTTCAAATAAAATGTATTATTGCCTTCCTAACATAGCATGCAAAAATAATCCATTTTTATAAAAATAATGGTATTATAACCAGTGCTGTCACCTGATTTTAGAATATCCTTTCAATGACTGGTCTATAACAGCTTTTGTGACCAGGCTTATATTAACATAAGATGTTAGCACAGCTCATTCAACATCATTAAAAGATGATGGGTTCACAGTACACAAGTGCTTGATCTCATCCTGAATGGTACATTAGAGATAGAGAGAGGCCTGGGTACACACAGGGGATTAGGTATTGCCACACTCTGTGTTACTATTCCTAATTTTTAGGCTCCTAGAAAAACCAAAAGGAACAAAGCTGTGATCCACAAACCCTGTTTTAGGCACGTAGGCTCCCAATACAATGAATGGGGAGAGATGGGTGCTTCAGAATGAGACCCAGAAAAGGCAGCACACTAGGCAGGGAGCTGCATGAGCCAGCCATTGGAAGACTTTGATCACAGGGTTATGCTAAGCCCCATCCCTCACAGGATGGGCGGGGATGGTGTTCCCAGCCCCTATTTGGCAGAAGTAGGGAATGGATTATTTGATGATGACCTGCTCTGTTTATTCTCTCTGGGATACCCAGCATTGGCCACTATCAGAAGACAGGACACTGGGCTTAGACTTTTGATCTGACCCAGTATGGCCCTGCTTATGACATACATGTCCTAAGTCTGGGCTGCAGAGAAGTACCTCTCTCTGCACAGGTAAGCTCCGAACCAGAACCCCTCTCCTGCAGTCAGGCAATTTCAGTGCCCATGTAATTTCTTGTGGTAGTGAGTTAGGCATCTGCCTCACTCCACACAAATGACACCAGCTGTGCCAAGCCCACTCACCTGACGACTTTAACCAGTGAGCTAAAAATTTTCACCTCTCACAAGTCCCTTCTCTGCCAGGAGGGGAGAAAGAAGATCCTTCCTCTCAGAAGAATGCTCTGAGCAATGGGATATTCTGATGCGGTGCTCACTCAGTCTCATCTCTTGAAGCAGTTCCGTCAGGGATAAATAATGAAAGTGACTGTAGAAGAGAAACAGAACACAGGGTCTCCTGCCTCCCAGGTAAGTTCCCTAACCACTGGAACTATAGCATGTGTCTGTCTCTTCCTCTATCACCCAATGACTATTTAATATTTATTCCCAATGGAATAGTCAGTTGGGGGCATTAGCAAGAAGAGAGGGACTCTATAAACGACCCACATGGATGTTGGAGACAGAGAGTCCAGTCCCCCTTATCCACTCTCTCTTTCATTGCTTATCCCCAATGCAACAACTTTTAGAGGAGAGATTGAGTTATCCCCTTAACATATCCCAGAGGTAAGGCTATAACTACTGAGTAGATGTAGAGCTGAAGAATGAAATTGCCCTTTTAATGAATTTTATCTATGTGTAACCATGAATTGAAGCCCAATTTTTATGAATGAGATTTTATAAATGAAACAGTGTTAACCACTTTTGGATTAATTTGTTAGTAGCACGACTACACTATTACATCCCTAATGAGTAGATGAATTCTGCATTTACAATAAACAAGATTCTGCTAGTTCTATTTCTCTAAGTGCAACACAGTGAGGCAAAATGCCTCCTGTTCAAATTCTCTCCCCCTTCTCAGGCAGGGAAGGGAATTGAAGCTTGGTCTCCCGCATCCTAGATGAGTCTTCTAACCATGGGACTAAAAGTATTCTAAAACACTGGCCAACACCACTGACTCATTCGTCTCTGCACAGATTTTAAATAGTAGAGGGCAGCCTTTGAGCACAACTACTGGCTCTACTAAGAAACTAAAAACCTAGGAATTTAGTGAATTTCAGCACTGACAAGATTCAGTGGGAGTTCTGTGGATCACAGTGGAGGCAAAACCGGGGCTTAGATCTGGGATTTACGCATCAGTGTTTCCTATAAGCTGTGTGCACATGTGACCATTCAGGAGGGATTCAGATGCCGCCCAGCTGATTAGCAGAATGCCCACAGTTAGATTTGTTTTTATTGGTTTCAAATAAAATATATTATTGCCTTCCAAACACATCATGTAGATGCCTCGGCAAACATACATTTATTCCATACATGGACAGAAAAAATCCACACATGGATGGAAAAGATTAGAGAGAACATTCTTAGGCATCTAAGTACCTTTGTGGATTGGGGTCTGAGTGCGCAGTACTTTCTCAGCTCCCACTGGAAATACAACAGGAACAGTGGGTGCTTAATGGCTCTCAGTATCAGGACCTTCATGAGGTTTACACTAGTGAGGCTATACTTTGAGAAGTTAGCCCAGGTTGTTTCTGATGATGGTTCATGTGCAAGTAAGAGTCCGGTATCATTTTTTGACAATGAGAGAAAAACTCTATAAGACTTGGCCAGAAATTCCTTATAGCCAAACTGTGTATTAGTGGTTTGCTCTGTTTAGAATCAATACATTAAGAGTATTAAACTTTTCTGTCACTTTCTAATTCAAGATATGGAGTGCATAAAATTTGCCATTCAGAATACATTATATTGAATACAATTCCAATAAAAGTAAAACCACAGATGTTCATAACTTACTTTTTTTTTTAATGTATCAAAAAAGTCTTGTTACATAATTTTCTCCATCTTTAAATAATCTCTTTATACTAATCTTAGTTGCATAAACTCTGTACCTGATAATGTAAGGTGGACCACACACAAGACTAACATAAAAGATTCTATGTTTCTAGGATACTACAAGTGTCGTATTTTATGATTAGTGCTGCTGCAAAACCTTTTATTGGAATATTGTGAAATGCAAACTCTCAGCTGAAAGACATGCTGGGCAAGATACAGAAAACATAAAACTCACCGATACTGCCACCTGCAGTGTACTAACAAATGCTATATTGTTTCAGTCAAATTCATAGAATATCATTCATCAAGCCTTTTTGGTTCAATTTATTACTTAAGGTATGTGCTAAAATCATTCCAGTATGTGTGACAAAAAGTGAGGAATATTAACTGAACACTCAAGAGCCAATAAGATATTTTTAAAAGCACACAGACATATGAGTTCAGGCTTTACTTTTTCTTTCATTAAAAGAATTGTAATTACACAAGTCCTTCTGTGAATAAACTGACACAACAGCCCTGGTATCTGTGAGGCTCTCCACTACAGGATTGTTGATCTATTTTAACCTCCTCCTCTAAAAAGTTTGACAACTCATCCATCCCATTATATTGGTTACTGTATCACATCATATTGCATTTAGAAGTAGAAAGCAAAAAATGATCTGATAATTCTATACCAACAGAGTAAATTCTACAAAGAAATAGAAGGCAAATATTAAATGTTATGATGAATTTAAGTTTTAAAAAACACTTAGAACTGTGAAATGTCTGGAAGTAGTGTGCAATGACAGTAACATAGCACACATGAATGAAGGTGTACCAATCAATTCACTCAGGTATCACCACTTCCTAACTTGCACTGCAAATCCTAATGAAAGGGTGTAGTTTACATGTAAAGGGCCTGTTCATAGACTCATTAATTTAGTGGCAGTTTTGTCTGAGTAAAGACTGCAGCGTCTTGCCCCAAATCAGGCAAATGTGTCTGCAGCTAGTATTTAAAAAAACCTCAGAACTAGGCTGTTAATTTTACTCAAAGTATGGCAGATTGGCAGAAATTTCTAACAGTTACTCTGTACAGTATTAGATCCAGATTCTGCAAACACTTATGTGAGTAACTACTAACATGAGTGGTAAGTGCTTATAGGATTGACCAGTAGTGTGTTTTTCTTATGAAATTAACGTTATTTTCCTTTTAACCAAGGACTTGCTTGATTTTTGTTCTGAATTTGATTTCTGTGTCTGCACATACCTGCACACCTTTCAGTGGGCAGATAAGCTTCCAGCACAAAAATATTAACACTTCTTTAGACACTGTTTACAGCTTAACTTTTTCAGCTATTGAAAGCAGGGGGCATTCATCATCAAGACTCTGATATTGATAAACAACAAGAAATGCCTCATCTTGTGTTTTCCTAATACAAATGGGCCAAACCTGAAATATGTTAAATACTGTAATACTCACAAAGAGAAAAAAGAAGTGCTTCTCCAGGTGAGAGATCTACATCTCAAAAATGTATACTGCCATCTCTGCCAAGGCAAAGTAGGCAGATGAAGGACAGTAGCTCTAGCTGCGGGTCCTTATGGTATTTAAAATACCTTTCCCTCTCTGGATAACAGTACAGGGAAGCCTCCACTCTTCCCATGTGATTAGTGCTAAATTGTTCACATACGGGGTTTCTTTTGGTATCAACGTGTCAGTTTATAATCCTGCTTGCAACTGTTTTAAGTGATTCATTCTCCCCTGCACTACTGAAAAGCCACTCGAGCAAGCTGGTATTTAAGTTCAATTTCCTATGTCATTTGTCTTAAAGAACAAACACACAAAAAAGTTTACCGTCACTATAATCTCCATTACCTCCTCCCCAGCCCAAAACCTCCAATCTCGCCCATAAATCTCCATCTCCCACTAGCCCTAAAAACGCGAGGATCTAGGAAACGCTGCATATCCTCCAGGTAGGGAGCCTGCCATCGAGTGAAGAGCAGCCACGGGGGCAGAGTCGCTGTCACATTTCTCTGCCCCGGTTTAAGGGAGCCCCATGGGAAGGAGACAGCAGAGGTGGGGAGAGAATCTATGTAGGAGCGAGGCGCAAAGGAAACGCAGGAGGGAGCCAGCCCCACCGAGCTCCGCAGGTGCAAGAGAAAAGTCCCCGCGGGCCCTGACACCGCTTGCACCGCGTGGGGACCGTGCGCCAGCCCTCCCCGAGCGCGGCCCCAAGCCGAGAAGCCCCCGCAGCTGCGGGAGAGAGCCGGGTCCGCTGCAGGCAGACGCCCGGCGCACAAGGGAGCCCAGCCCTGCCCTTACCGTCCCAGCTCCGACTCCAGCTCGAAGTAGTGGGCCAGGGTGTCCTTGTTGGAGCCGTCGATCCAGTAATCCGGCGCCGCCCTGCCGGCGGCGCTGGAGGACGAGGAGGGCATGGTGACTTTCAGCATGCCGGGGCTCCGGCCGCCCGGCGGCTCCCTCCTCCGCCGGCCAGGCTGCGGCACCTGAGCGCGGCGGCGGCTCGGCGCTTCACCCCCGCCTCGCACTCAGCGGCGGCCGCGGCTCGGCTCCTCCAGCGCGCGGCGGCGAGGAGAGGGACGGGCCGGCGGGGAAGCGCCGCGCTGCCAGGAAAACTTCCAGCCTCAGCAGCTGCTGCTCTGCCAGGCTGCGGGAGCCGCCCGGGAGGGAGGGGACGGGGGTCCGGGGCGGCAGCACCACGCCGCGGAGAAGGCAGCGCCAAGGGGCACCCGCAGCAAAGCCTTTGCCCCGGCCCCCTCCAGCGGCTCGGTCCGGGCGCGTGGAAGGGGCGAGCCGGGCAGCCAGCCGCCGTTAGAGCCACGCTTGCAGTTCCTGGACTTGCTGGGCTGCTGCCATCGCCATCCGCGTCCCGCTAGAGCGATGCTGGAGTCAGTCCCGGGAGCAGCTGAGCGAGCGCAGCGCCTGCCTCTACCAGCGGCCCCCAGCAGCCTCGCTCTGCCTGTGTGTGAGCGCCAGCCAGTAGAGCAGGGTACCTGCCGCGCCGCCTTTCCCCGCGGCCCTAATGCGCTCTGGGTTCCTCGCCAGCCCTCCCAGCAGACTGGAAGACGCCCTGTCAGAAGGGAAGCAGCAGTGTCAGAACCTCTCTCCCCTGTTAGCTCTCCCTTGAGTGCCTGTTAAGCTAAGATCACATCTATTTCTCCGATTTCCTTATTGGTACCACATTCTCTGGGATGATGATAAATCGGCTGATTTTCTGCCCTTGGTTCATCTTGGACAAGGAAAATTAACTGGCTAGTTTCTCTCTCTCTCTCTCTCTCTCTCTCTCTCTCTCTCTCTCTCTCACACACACACACACACACACACACACACACAATTCATTTTCTCGTGCAATGCCATAAAACTACAAGGTTTGGGTTGCAAATACTGCAAGGACTGGTCATAAGCAAGGGGAAAGGGATGTCCCATTTTCCATTTACATTCACAACATGGCTTTGAGGACTAGTACTACAAGTTAAGCCTTCACTGTGTGGCAGCGTCCCTTTTACTATAAATTATTACATTCCAATCACAGCTACCCTGATTTACCGTGGTGCTACATTACAAACATTAAACACACACCGCAGGATGTATATCACATGGAGACTGTGAATTAGGCTCTAGTTCTGCATATATTTACATGTTTAATTTTACTCATGAGTAGTAGAGGCACACATGTGTTTGCCTTACCAGGGCCTAAGTGTGTATTATATTTATACTAAAAATAGTTACAATAGATTATTTAAGTTAAAACACAAACCAAATAGCCTTTTTGAGTTAGAGCCCCTTCATTTTTGAAGCACAGACTTAGTGCTGGACTTGTATCCATATTTACTTCTATGATAAATTATATATAGGTTCTTGCAGGCTTTTAGTTGACATTTACTATGTCTCTGTCTCAAATATATGGCTGATTCTGTAATGTTTGAGATTAATTGGGGGCTTACATTTATGCAAGATGGACATTTCTAGACACAAAAGTATTTTCTGTTTTTAGTAAGCCTCACAATTTATGCTCATTAAAAAATCCAGTGTATATATTTGTCCATGGGAGAGGACAGGGCACCAGCTTTGAAGTCTAGCAGAGATGCACTAACCCAGATATGCAGTATTCTGCAGTATTTCTCCAGCCCCAGAATGGTAGCTGTAGTAAGAGTGTAACATCTGTACAGGATTTGTATAGTTTGATTTTTTTTCTTCTGTTGAATTTGAAAAGGTTAGGAGGGAGGAAGGGAGAGATTTTGGAGAAGAAGGATTAACTAGAATGTTCAAATCAGAACACACAGTAATAGCAAAAGAAAGACTCCTTTCCCTGCACAACACCAATATAAATTACTCAATAGCTCAAGGAGGCACCACCACTGGGACAGTCTGCCAAGTCTTCAGTGGTGATATGCATGCAAATTTAACAAGTACATTGCATTCCTGACCTTAGCGCCCATGCAGAAGTATCTACAGTACTTAAAACAGTTTCTCCTGGTGTAGTCATGAAATAAAAATAGCAGGAGTTGTGTGTAACCAGAGTGCACATCCTAATCTCAATATCTCTGTGCCATAACACCCACTTTTACTGCAATGGAGGCAGATAGGGGCATAGTAAAAATGTCCCTCGGCCATGCCTGTTTAGCTCACGTACCAGATGTGATGTGCAATATGTCCTCTAATATTTAACTATCACCTGGTAACATTTTTAAACATAACTATTCTTGTTCACAATAAGGGAAAAGGTATGTTGAACATTGTGTTAATACGTTTTCTAACCTTATTCATTTTCCCCGCTACATGTAGGGGTTTTTTTTTTAAGTTCAAATAAAGTTGAATAAAAAGTAACAAAGACTGTGAAGCTAGTTTTCCAAAAGTCATTCACAGGCAGAAAGACAATGGGCTTCCCTCTCCAATTGCTTAGTGTCCTCAGGACTCACCATAGCAATTATTCAATCATCCTCCAAATTGGAGATGTGTACTCTTTGAAGGTCCTCTGTCCTCATGCCTTATCCCAACTCTCCAGCTTGCAGTTTGGAAAAGAAGGATAACTAGTTTGGAACTTTTCTACCTAAAGCTTTCTGTTGCTAGGAGACGTGCCTTTTTTGTGACATCTTGTTGCCACAGCATCTCTTGTGAGCAGTTGTGACCAATGACCACTACATATACTTAATAGTGGTACTTTATATCTTCTCTATTTTTGTAACATTTAATTAGGAGTTTGGCTAAACAAAAATAGATTGTATGACCCAAAGAACATGCATGTTCTCATTATTTTACAATTATTTTGTAAGAACCTATTTATCCAAATAACCATTCACTGAAAGACTTCCTCATCGAAGTGTGTTATTTTAATTACATTTATTTACACGCATTTATATGACTTTTACCACAGTGGTATATCTAAACATTCACTTCAATTAATCCCCAATTATCCAAATGCATTTGATTTACCCTGAAATCATTGGGGGGAGTCACACTAGGTTGACCATCCAGTACTTTGAGACTGACATTTTGTTCTCTAGAATCTCATCTTTCACGGGTGTATCCAGCCCCAGTAAGGGGGAGCCCAATAGAGTATGTATGGTCATATTTTGAATATGTACACCTTCTCCTGTGAGTGGGACCTTATTTTGAAATCTCAAGTCAGAAGTACTTGATTTATTAATGGAATTTGGGAGAGTAGTACTATTCCTTCCCCTCTCCCCAATTCAAACCCTGCTTTCTGGTCAGATAGTACAATCTTATCAATAACAATACATTGTCCTCTGTGGGATCCTGAAAAAAATCCTTCCCATACATTCTATGGCACTGTAATACTTTTCTGAATGTTGCACTGTAGCTGTTAAGATAGAAAATGCCTGCTGCTGTGTCTATTATATGCTACACAAGCAAAGCAAGCAACATCTTCAAATGAAAGTTGGCTCAAAATATTGGTCTTTTCTCTAAAGCCTCTTATGGGTCAGGGCAGGTCAGGTCAGGAGACACTGTAAAAGCCTTCCTTTCCTTTCTGTAATGAGACACACACTGTCCCTGCCCTCAGATGCCCCAGGAATCAACACTCCACTGAGTGGCAACTTGGGAATGTAAATAAAATACACAGAGACCAATACAGCCAATATCATATACGGTGCTTCTCTAACTTTAACCCTTTGCTGCAGGGCCGGAGAAGAGCAGTGGTTTTCCTTCCTTCAGATCTTTACACTCACAGCTCAGTTGGCCCTAATTACTCTCTTTCCCCCAGTAATTTCCATGTCCCTAATAAGACAACCTGAAGAAATAATGACCAATCAGCTTTCCTAGTACTGAAGTTGAATGAAGCAGATAATTAAGCAATCTGCAAACATTTGGAAGATAATAAGGTGATAAGTAACAGTCAGCATGGATTTGCCAAGAAAAAATCATGTCAACCTAACCTAATAGCTTTCTTTACAGGGTAACAAGCTTTGTGGACAGGGAGAAGTGGAAGATGTGGTCTATCTTGTATGACTTCTCATAAACAAACTAAGGAAATACAGATTAGATGGAGGTTCTATGAGGTGGTTGCAGAACTGGCTGGAAAACTGTCCCAAAGAGTAGCTATCAATATTTCACAGGGGTCCCTACAGGGACCACTCCTGTTCAGTCAAGTCCAGGTCTGTTCAATGTCTTCATCAATGATTTAGATAATGGTACAGAAATACTTATAAAGTCTGTGAATGAAGAAATAGATGAGGCTTTTTTTAAACAACTAACAATCATCCAAAGCACAGGATTTGATGGTGGTCTTTAAGGTGCTACTGGACTATTTGTTGTTTTTTAAGTTTTTCATGTAACAGTCTAACCTGGCTACCCCTCTGAAGAAGCTTTTCAACTATCCAGACATATCTTGGGAAACTAACACAGTGGGCACAGATTTCTAAGTTCTTGGACTGCATTGGAGACAATTTTTTAATTCAGAAAGTTGAGAAAGCTACTATGGGGGGAAGCTGTTCTAGATTTGATTTTAAAAAATAGGGAGGAACTGGTTGGAAATTTGAAAATGGAAGGCAGCTTGGATGAAAGTGATTATGAAATCATAGTATTTGTGAGTCAAAGGAATGGTAGAAAGGAGAACAGCAAAACAGAGACAATGGATTTCAGAAAAGCAGATTAGTAAACTCAGGGAGCTGGTAGGTAAGATCCGATGGGAAGAAAACTTAAGGTACGTCTACACTGCAACACTATTTTGAAATAACCAGTGCTATTCCAAAATAACTTAGTCCGCGTCTGCACAGCAGGCAGTTATTTCAAAATAGTGTCAAAATACTGTCAAGCTGGAGGACTTCTTACTCTGACTCCTGTAAGCTTCATTATACGAGGAATAAGGGAAGTCAGAGGAAGAGTGCTCTATTTCGAAATAAGTGCTGTGTGGACACTCCCAATTTTGAAATAAGCTATTTTGAAATAAGCTACACAATTGACGCACCCTAAGAGGAAAAACAGCTGAAGAGAATAGGCAGTTTTTCAAAAGGGACATTATTAAGGGCTCAAAAGAAAACTATACCTCCGTGTAGGAAAGACAGAAAGTATGATAAGAGACCACCTTGGCTTAACCAGGAGATCTTAGATGATCTAAAAATAAAAAAGTTGTATAAAAAGTAGAAACTAGATCAAATTACAAAGGATGAATATAAGCAAACAATGCAAGTATGCAGGGGCAAGATTAGAAAGGCAGCGGCACCAAACAAGCTCAATCTAGCTAGAGACATAAAGGCTAACAAGAAGACATTCTACAAATATATTAGAAGAAAGAGAAAAATCAAAGACTGGGTAGGCCCATTGCTCAGTGAAGAGGGAGAAAAAAATAACAGGAAATTTGGAAATGGCAGTGGTGAACAACATCTTTGTTTCGATTTTTGTCAAGAAGTCTGATAGTGACCAGATGCCTAAAATAGCGAATGCTAGTGGAAATAGGGTAGGTTTAGAGGTTAAAATAAAACAAACAAACAAATAAAAAATTACATAGAAAGGTTTGATGTCTTCAAGTCACCGTGGAGTGTTAGGCCTCTGTGGAATATTGTGTCCAGTTCCGGGTACCACATTTCAAGAAAGATGTGGAAAAATTAGAGAAGGTCAAGAAAAGAGTAACAAAAAAGATTAAAGACCTAGAAAACATGAGCTATGAGGCAAGATTGAAAGAATTGGGCTTGTTTAGTTTAGAAAAGAGAAGATGGAGAGAGGACATGAGAGCAGCTTTCAAGTATCTAAATGGGTGTTACAAGGAGGAGGGAGAAAAATTGTTCTCCTTGGCCTCTGATGATGGGACAAGTAGCAATAGGCTTGAACTGCTGCAGGGGAGGTTTAGGTTGGACATTAGAAGAAACTTCCTAACTGTCAGGGTGGTTAACCACTGGAATAAATTGCCTAGGAAGGTTATGGAATCTCCATCACTGGAGATATTTAAGAGCCAGCCAGGTTAGATAGACCTCTATTAAGCATGATCTAGACAGTGCTTTGTCCTGCAATGAGGGCAGGGATCTGGTCTTGATGATCTCTTGAGGTCCCTTCCAGTTCTAATATTCTATATTACCAAGCTGGGAGGAGGTGCAAATGCTTTGGAGGATTCAAAGTGATCTGGCCAAAGTGGAGAAGTGTCTGAAGCAAATACGATGAAATTCAATAGACTAATGCAAATTACTGTACTTAGGGAGGGGAAAAAAACAATCCATCCACTGCATACATACAAAATAGGAAATGGATGCCTAGGAAGGAGGAATTGGGGTGGGGGGGAGGTCATAGTGCTAAATGTGAGTCAACAGTATAATGCTGTTCCTAAAAAAGCAAACTTCATTCTGGACAGTTAAAAAAAAAAAAAAAAAGGCGAAAGAAGTTATTTTTATACTCCACTCCATATTGGTGTCATCACAATCCACAAAACCCTCACTTGACAGCCACCTAGCCCTGCAGGTGGCAAAATCTACCCTAATGCTTAAATATCTACTGTAAAAACTCCCATTTCTAAGCATGAACAAAAAGGCTCTAGGAACCTGATGCTGTCTCACACTTAGGCACAGTGCTAGCCACAAACCCAGGGAAGATGGGACCTACAGGAACTCCTCCTCCTAATCCAGTAGACATCCTCAGCATCTACTTAAGCCTATATGGAAAGACCAGCTGAGAAGAGGAAACACAAAACCTCCACCATAAGCTTTAGTCCAGTGATAAGAGAACTCTCATGCATGGGAGACAGACATTCGAATTCCCCCCCGCCTCATGAGGAGATGAGATTTGACCACAGAACCCCCACTTCTCAGAGCAACTCCTGATCACATGCTCTCTGGCCCAATTAATATTATTCAGTTATTTAATTAAAATGGAACAGCCTCAACAAGACCAGTTTTGAGACACCTTCCCCCCCACATGATTAAGTAATTAAGATATTCTCCTGAGAGGCTGGGAATGCCAGTACAGATTCCCTTCTTCTTCCCCTTGCTATTTTTACTTATAGGTTTCAAGGCTTGTCACACATACCAAGCATGCACATAGTCTCTGAACTTTTCATCTTTCATGCTGTTTTAAATGTAAATCTGAATCTGCTTAATTATTTCTAAAGCTGCCTGACAAGCAGTTGATGGACAAGTCCACCACATTAATGGGGAAAAGTTATATTAAGAACAAATGAAAATATGGTGCAGGGAAGGTTAGGGAGAGACTGGGATAGGTGTATTTGGGAAAAGACTGTCATTTCACAGCATCATCACAGCTAAGTAGAATGACCTGGGAGAAGAAAAGGGCAGCAGTAACATTCCATATGCATACCCTTCGCATTTTTACATGAAAAATCATTTCCCCCAGGCCTAGAAGAAAAGCTGCACACATTAGAATAGGAGTGGTACCTGAAGAAAAGTTGCCAGGGAGAAATGTGACTAAGCTAGCTTTGACCCTCAAAACCAGCAATTCATCACACACTTGTTGACTGAGTTGTTTCCTAGTCAGACCCAAGTTGTACCATTTTTCCATCTGGGGACATTATACGGACCCCCGTTCCTCTTTACCAGCTGAACATGACAAACTCTTTCCACCTCAAGTGAGAAAACCAATCCTTTGATGCAGGAGAGTAGAAATCTTTCTAAAACATTCATTTTTCCTCTGGACATTAAACAGCATGTTCTCTAAGCCAATGAAAATGTTAATCGTGTTTGGCTTGGTGCAGTGCTCCCAGTTCTAATAATTACAAGCAGCATCTAAAACACCACACTTGGCCATTAAATAAAAATAAGTCATCTCCTTTTCTAGGAGGCTTCATAAACCATGCAGTCTTCTTCTGAGACCCACAGAAGGTTCCTGGCCTCTGTCATTGAATACAGCCCAGTATGCTGTTTCCTCCTCACTAGTTCCTGATATCTAATGAATTGCAGGTGGAGATTCCACCATCCTAGACTAGCAACTCAGGTGATCTCTCACCAATACAATGGATTCTCTTCCTGATCCTTAGCTGATTTGTGTCTTAGTCAGCAACAAAATACCAACCAAGCCCCTGTATAATAATTTCACATTAATAATACTGATAACTCTTGCATTCTTCATGCTAAGAAAAGATTTAGTTCAAAATCCCAAGACAAGTCATTCATTACTCAAAGATCATAAACTCAACATTATCTATCTATATCTGTATCACTATGATTGCATTAAATAAAAAGTATTTCCAAGGACAAGTAGCAGTTTATATGTACATAGCAAAGAGTACAAATTAGGAATACACATTTCTGCATGCAGAGTTGCACACTTAATTTGAAAATCTTGATCTTTTATTTAATTAGCATGGTGGAAATTCCATTTTTTTTAACAGAGCAGAAAGACCTTATTGGTCTGTTCAGGCTATTGGTTTTCCAATAGAAACCAACACAGTAGCTGAAGGATTATAATGGAGTCTGCTGCAATTTTCAATAGAGTTAGGACAGGAACCCTTTATATAATTTCTAAGAGACTTGAAGTAAACATTGAACTTTGACTTCTGCATTGTTATGTTCTGGTCTCTCTTCATTTCTAAAATGAGCAATAATCATTCAGGGCTTATACAAACAATTTTCAGTATTTGTTCCTTGCCCAAAAGGCAAGCTATCATTTTTCAAAATACATCTAAATTTAACATCATTTAGACTGTTGGAATATATCATTTTCCTATATGGTCCAGGTAACATTTGACCTGTTCTAATCACTGGATTCTCTTCACTATACTGTAAAGAAAGTAGTTACATATTTTTATCGTTCTTCCTTGTCCACATTTAAACAATCAACAGAATATTAAAGAGCATTTTATAAATCCTAATGGGAGATGTTTTTAACACTCTTGGATTTAAACATTAATTTCTAGAGCTCAGCACTCAAAAACACAGCTGCATTGTGCTAGAGCATAATGGGGAAAATATGAAGCTCAGTAAAAAAAGACAGAAAATGACCACTTCCATTTCAGGACTAAATTTCTAGGAAGTGGAGGTATGTCTACACTACAGAGGAAGATTGAAGCTGCCGCTGTTGATCTTCCAGGGTTCGAATTAGCAGGTCTAGTGAACACAGCTAATTTGAACTGAGCGGGGCACTCCAGTCGATGCCGGTAGTCCTGCTTTCATAGGGAATAAGAAAAGTTGAAGGAAGAGTGTTCTCCCTTCAACTTCTTGCAATGTAGACAGTGCCAAAACCTGAGTTAAGGTATTTGGACTGCAGCTACGTAATTAACATAGCTGAAGTTGCATATGTTAATTCGACATTGTACTGTAATGTAGATGTACACTAGATGCCAGATTTGTTCATCCAAAAATGCATTCATGTCTTCAGTGCACATAATTACTTGATTGTGCACACAGTTCCTACTCCTATGCAATTGGAAAGACAAGAATAGACTCTGGAAAAATCACAAAGTGTCTTCTTCCACAAAGTTCAAAGGAAGCAAGCCAACAGAAAAATTAAAAATAACTGAAGAACATGTTCTAGGCTATTGTTCTTCAGGGTACTAAATGCAGTCTCTCGTCTTTCAGATTTCAAATGTTTTATAACTGAGGCGTATTTGTTTTGTGTCTTGTAAAGTGCTGAGCACTTTATCACATTACTAATAAAATAATAGCAATGGGGCAAATTCTGCCCCGATTTACACTTGTGCAAATTCGCTGAAATGAGTGCGATGCACAGGTGTAAATGAGAGACAAACTTAGCCCAATCACCTTGCAGATAGTAAGGCCGTCACTTTTCTTCAAATGTTAATAGTTAAAAAACAAACATACCTTTTCTACATTATGTTCATAAACATCAAATGAGATATGCTTTGGTCTTACTGTGAGTATTTGCTAACAAGCCAACCCTGTGTTCCATAGTCAAAGCTTTCATTGAATGAACATTGTGATCACATAGGTCAACTCACATGAGTTTTACAGTGGTACTTTTCTGTGAATGTCAGGAGTGACTGTTGTGAAATGTTTGCAACTCTACAGATAAGCATCTCGGCACATGTGGGGAAGGAAATGTGCATTATCTCTGTAAAGCACAGCGGAAAAAATCAACACTACTGTTATGTTTCCATACCCTGAGAGCAAAACAGAATCATAGAAATGTAGAGCTGGAAAGGACCTCAGGAGTTAATGTAGTCTACCCCCCAGTGCTAGCTGGGGGCCAAGTCTACTTAGGCCATCCCTGACAGGTGCTTGTCTAACCTGTTCTTAAAACACTCCAGTCAGAGACAGTTTAAGATTTACTAGTGTCCTGGACCCAAAGAACATTTAAACCCCCAACCCACATTAAAAACATAAATATATCAAAATGAATTAATACAAAGCTTCCCCAGCATGAAGTGCAGTCCCTGCTGATGCTACCAACCTTTTCCCAGGAGGGCCCTCCCCTGACACCTAGTCCCCCTGAGTGGCCCTGTGCCCTGGCCAGACCAGAAGCCGGATCCAGGCCATGGTAAGAGCCACTCAGAGAGCTCCAAGTGCTCCTCCTGCCCTTGGTGGCATGCCCCAAGGGGAGAGACATAGACTAGTGACTGCTCTTGGGCACCCTGGCACCCCACCCAGGGGGCAGGAAGAGAGTCCTGGGCTTCCCACAGTGGCTTGGGCTCCCTGGCCAGCTCTTACCACTGCCTGGTAGAACATGGGGTAGGGCCACACCTAGGGGCATGGCCTCCTCTTCTACTGCAGTCAATAGAAGTTTTGCCTCAGTAAGGAAAGAGGGCTAAATCCCTTTCACTCTGCCAGGCTTGGTACATGGATTCTATTTTCCAGGCAGCAAAGTAGCTGTAGAGACACTTTATGGATGCCCTTGCAGAGCTCCGAGGCTCTACCAGCTCTTGCTCCACCATGGCCAGTATATGGAGAATCTGCTTAAGCAGTGATTCCATCAATCTCACCCCAATTCCTGTTCCTCAAACTCTGCACTTCAGGGGGGTATGCAAGAGCCTTGAGGAGCACAACAGCTTCAGACACTGCATTGTCTCAGAACTGTAATAGTTCTGCAGCGTCTCTGGAGCAATCTGCAGTTGAAGAGATGAAGGATTCACTCCTGATTAAAAATGGAGTCAGAACTGCAGAAAATAGCCTATTCATAATTGTCCTGTGCTTGCAGCATAATGGAGAAACATCTTTGTTAGTGTAATTATTGATAATGATTTCTCCCTCTATTTATGTAAAATAAAAACTTCAGTTTCTCTTTCTGAAATTGTCCATTGCTTAAATAATTTACATTTGTAATACAAGCTGCAGCTCCTTTTATTAATTTTATTACCATAAGTTCATAAAGTATGTAGATCTTCTCTAAGTCTGGTAACAAATAACAGATGAGAAGAGATCACTAAACTGTAATTTTATGCAGGTTTCAAATTATACTGTAAAGTACCCCCAATTTATTTGTGTGCTTTATAACACTGCCAGCACTTCTTGATTAATTTATAACATTCCCAAACAACATTACATCAGTTATCCTGATTCATGCACATGATTTTTCATCAAATATGATTTCTTTGGCTGCATGACTTGCAATTCCACTTGTCACATACAAGTGCTAGGAACAAGGATTCTAAAAAACTAAAGACAGAAAATAACATGGCGGCCACATCAAAGACTGCCCTGAAAATTAGGAGCATTCTTTTCAGAGAGTGTTAGTCTGTTTCAATAAAAACAAGGAACCTGGGATACTTTCAAGACTAAGAAACTTATTAGGGACCTGGAGCATAAGCTTTTGTGAGCTACAATTCACTTCCTCAGATGCTGAAGGGAAAAGAAAGAATAAGGAAAGAAAAGGGATAGTGGATAGGGCTCATCTCCAGTAGAGATGAGAAGGTGAAAGTACCTGAACTGGAAATTACCTGTTGGAGCATTCTTAGTTCTTAGTGTGTGGCCTTGAGTAAATCACTTAATCTGTGCCTTCTTTTACTCATCTCTGTAATAGGGATATCAATAACTAATCAGCCTTTGTAAAGCACTTAGAGATCTTTAAGTGAAAGAGCACTATACACTTGATCTGCCAGGTGGCTGAGCACTTTGGCCCTCATTCAGCAAGCACTCAAGCATATACTTAACTTTAAGCATGAGTAGCCACATCTATGCCAACAGAACTACTTATGGGCTTAACATGCTTAAGTGCTTCACTGGACAGGGGCAGAACCCTCAGCAGCTTGCAGGATTATGCCCTGTAAAGTATAGATGTCAATTAGTTAATCACTGGAGCTACAATTGTTTTTTAGAGTTATCTTTACAAATCTGGGCAAAAGGATCTGTTTCCATCTGAAGAAGTGGGTTGTGTCCACAAAAGCTCATGATACCATCTAGATTTTTGTTAGTCTCTAAGGTGCTGCAGGACCATTCATTGTTTTTACAGGGTTTTTTTCCATAAAAACCGATACATTTGAAAGGAGATGTTTATGATCCTGTATATGATGTTTTAAACTAGACTGAACAAAGTAATCCCTATAAAATCAAACCTGAAGGACAACTAACATATAGGCTATGTCTACACCACACAGAAAAGTTGGAAAAAGATACACAAATTGTGAACCACAGTTTGCGTATCTTTTTCCGCTTTACTTCCGAAAGAGGCTTTTTCCCACATTTGGCCCATCTACATGGGGCCAAATGTCAGAAAAAAACCCTCTTTCAGAACATCCCTTCTTCCTCGTAGAATGAGGTTTACAGTGATGCCAAAAAAAAAAAAAAATGCGTCTGCTTTTCTAATTCTTTTTTTCAGAAAAGCAGATACTTTCCTTGGACACGAGAGAGCTTTTTCAGGATACTTCGAGTATCCTGGAAAAGCTCTGCATTGTAGACATAGCCATAGAATCAGTTATCAGAGAAGGCAAACAAATACTGTATTTTCATGTACAGCTGTGCTGGTCTCTGTAGGAGAAAATTGAGGGGCATAATGTGAAACAAGGTAAAGATAAGATTTAGAAATCCATGTAATTTAGATGCACTTTTCCTAAAGTTTCTAATGTTTTTATTGCATTGATTGGATTAGTGAATCCCAGTCATTTACTTAATACATCCAGTGTCTTTATAAATCAAATCAATATATCCACCTTTGCAAAACAAAACAGCACATATCAACATTCCAGGATGCAGTTTAGAAGACCACTATTATTCTTTGGTTCAAATAAAGAGTTCTCCCCATGCTCCCAAGAAGCATTATCACATCCAAAACAGTGGCTTTCTGATGTGTTGGCAGCTGTGTCATGTTTTATGTTGTGAGAGGAAAGTTTGATAATTTTATAAAGAAATGTAGCTCCCATGAATGTTGCCTATGATTATTTTTATTATGTTAAGTTCAGATAAAGATCCATGAATAAAACCTAATAGTATCCCGGTAAGATCTTGATTCCTGAGCCATGCCATAACGGTGACTGTGTGCTCCCTCTCCCCGCATGGAAAGCTGTAGAAAAATTTATGCTATCCTTATTGTCATTTCCCAGAAATGGAGAACTGAAAGAGGTTTTCTAGCAGACATGGCTGGGGAATGGGATGGAGAAGAACATTCACAACATCATTTTGGGCTGTCTTGTCCTCCCATATTTGAAATTCTGTCCTCCCTCCTACATTGTAATCAGTCATGCCCATGAGACATTTCTGCAGAACTTTAGTAATTTTTATCTGATATAGTGCAATGCACAAAAGTTTGGGTTTAAATTACTCTTGCACTCAAGTCCAAAAAATTTAGTCATCAGTTCTTTATTTTTAGGACAAGTTCTTTGCCTTTGAATGTAATCCCGGACAGTGGCCTGCTGACTTTATTTATTACGAATTATTTTACCATAATTTTTTAACTTTTAGATTTCTTTACTTTTCTTTTTAAAAGAAAGATTCGAAGTTGATGTAGCCAACTAGTTAAGATGTACTGTACTGCTCGTTATGTACAACATACACCTTGCTGTATGGACTGATGTATGTACTTACAGTTGTAAGTAATCTGTATTTTTCACTTTCTTTGAAGTTAAATAAAGATGGACATTCTCCTAAGACCTGCTGCTCATACTGCTCAGAAAAAATACATATGCACTCAAGAGTGCTAAGTAAACTGAGTTATGATGTAGGCAGTCATTACAAAATGATAGCCTTCCTGGCTAACACAGCTAATGTAACTTCACAAAATCCTTTATTTAAAACAAAGTTTAACTAGCGCTTAATACATGCAGGCTACGTCTAGACTGGCATGATTTTCCGCAAATGCTTTTAATGGAAAACTTTTCCGTTAAAAGCATTTGCTGAAAAGAGCGTCTAGATTGGCACGGATGCTTTTGCGCAAAAGCACTTTTTGCAGAAAAGCGTCCGTGGCCAATCTAGACACGCTTTTCCGCAAAAAAAGCCCCAATTGCCATTTTCGCGATCGGGGCCTTTTTGCTCAAAACAAATCTCAGCTGTCTACACTGGCCCTTTTGCGCCAAAGTTTTGCGCAAAGGGACTTTTCTGACAGGAGCAGCATAGTATTTCCGCAAAAGCACTGATTTCTTACAGTAGGAAGTCAGTGCTTTTGCAGAAATTCAAGCGGCCAGTGTAGACAGCTGGCCAGTTTTTCCGCAAAAGTGGCTGATTTTGCGGAAAAAGTGGCCAGTCTAGACACAGCTGCAGTGTCTAGTGTATAGACACTTAAAACCTGGAATATAAGCAAACAAAACATTCTTCCTGTGAGTTTGTCTTTCCTGTTCACAGACACTGACTGGGTTTCTTTCTTACATAAACCTATTCATTATTTAGTGTTGATATTATGTGGAGCACAAGCAAAGAAGACTGTTTATTTGACTCAGTGGGATCATTGTGTAAAAACTCCTTTGGAACAGTTGTGTTATTTAACATGTGCTCCCTCTGCTGGTCCTGCAGGGAATATCACAGAGCATCATAGAACATGTTTTTTAAACATGGAGGCAAACCAAAAGCCCACACTTGACTGTGCAAACACCTATTTGAACAGACAATGAATGTTTATGCAGTTTTGCATCCACACCCATTGGAGCCATATCTAGAACTGGGCACTAAAGTTTCTATACAAAGGCTTATTTGTTTGACATTACTGCCAGGAGTGGCAGATATCATAGGCAGGGAAGGCACTGCCTTCCCAAATTGACAGGCATGGCCTGCGCACACTCTGCCCCCAGAACTCCTACTGTAGGCGTACTGGGGGTGGAGTGATGGTGCCCCCAGTGCCTGCCCTCTCCATGCTCTGGGGCTGGGAGGCTGGGGCTGTGCACCACCCTCCCTTGATTCAGGGCTGTGTGCTGCTCCCCCCGCCCCGGTACGCCAGAGATGGGGAGGCTGAGGCCACGTGCCAGCCTCCCTTCCTGTGGTGCTGGGAGTCGGGGCTTGGGCAGAAGGGGCGGGGGGTGGGCACTACCTTCATCCACCACCCATAAATACTGCAGTGACAAAGTGTGGATTTAAAGATTACAGAAGTGTACTTGCAATCTGGTGGGAAATCTCTGGATTTTACCAGATTTAAAGTAGGATTCCGACAACCAAGCCATGCTACCAAAAGAACCCAGTGAGGATGGGGGCACCATGGCCCATCTCTAACAATGACTTGCTGTCACTAGTTTAACCAGGGCTTCCACAAACAGTATTCTCTCCTAGCCTGAGAGTCCAGCAGGGAAGGGAGTGCTACACAGAGGAGGTGTGATGGACCACTCAAACTGTTCATTTGTTCTCTCATTTAAACAAAAACGTTTTCTTCTTCCCCTAACCAAGGGGGGAGGCATACCACTTTGATGCAAATTAGTCCCTTCCAGAAGACTGTAATTACTCTTCAGAATATTTATGAGCTCCAGGGAGAAATCCTTTTTTAGTAGGGATGATTTAGCCAGATTCAGAGAGAAGGGGAACTGCACCACAGATAGACATCACTGCAGGAGACCTCCGTCTATGGGAGTTCCTTGCTGGGTAGCCTATGCATGGTGAGGCTGAGTGTCAAGCAGGGTGTGTTGAGGTTGAGCCTGAGAAAGGGCTGGAGCCTAGATCTGCTCTATGCTGATCTATGCACTCCCACTCCCCAACCTCTAATACAATGGTGGATGCCACATCTGGATCCACAGAAGCTATTCCTGGTACAAGCTGTGATAGCTCTAGTCACTCCAGAGAGGCAACTACATGGCCCATGGGGAAAATTCCTCCCACCACATCTATCTAGTGCCTGGGTGACTACTAGGCTCAGGATCAGGGCCCTAAGTACCCAGGTTCTGATTCCACAAAACAGTTAAGCACATGCTTAAAAAATTCAGTTGATGTTCTGTTGACTTCAGTGGGACCTATGCACATTTGTATTTTGCTAAGAAGGGATGCACTTAAGCGTGTGCTTGAGGATTTGCTGAATCAGGACCTAACCCTTGATCCCAATTAAGTCAATAGCAAAATTTCATTGCCTTCAATAGAAACAGGCTTTAGCTCTAAGCCTATTAAAATACAAAAAGCATGTTATATTGCAGTCTGCACATTTTCAGTGTGAAACAAAGCAATTTTGATTTATAGTAGGGGAAAAATCTCTTCTAAAGCCAGCACTATGGTCCTCTTATGTGCTTGGAATATAAAATAATAGCTAAATATATATTTTCTTGAAAAACTTTCAAGCTAAGTACAACAGGAAGTCTTGAAGACTCTGTGTGTTTTCACTTTCAGCCTAGACCACAATGGCTTTCTTTGATACATTCTTGAGAAGTGGATTTTTTAAAATGGAAATGTTGTAAGAACCCCATATCTAACAAACTTACCAGGAAGTGTTATGAATAAGACAGCAATCTTAGATTGTTTGCTAGATGGTCCACATGACCACATATAATTCAGGGCAGAGCTAATAAATTAAATACATTTTAAATAATTCAATACATAAGCAGCAATAGTTCAAATATTTGAAGAACAGACAGGTTGGATTTTTCCATGTCAAAAAAATCCCTTTGCAAATGGAAAGCTTGTTCTGGAGCAGTCCCTTCTATTTATTATTGGAAGTGGAGTCCTGTGGGATGTTGAGGAATTTGTTGCAGTATGTTCAAAACATCAGTGGAGGGTGTCATTTTTTCTACTGTCTATATCACAAAGATCAGTGAGGGGTATACTGTTCTGGAAATAGTGGCTACTCTAATATAAAGGTCATTATTCTAGGAACTAAGTGGAGGAAAACAGAAAGAGGCTGGAGGAACTACTACAAGGTATGAAAAGCTATTTCAGTGCCCTGCACAGTTACCAGCCCACTGGATCACCACAGGCTACAAAGCCACAGAGTGCTAGTATGCCACTCTTATATTGCCAGAGGAGGGGATAGTGTACCACCTCTACAGTACTGCTAGGCAAAACTCCTAATCTTTGGTGAGCTGGGTGTGTACACTTCTACATAGAATACATGGCTGCATCTAATCAAAGACTTCCAGCTTGAGTCTACTACTACTGTCCTCATTGTCACTCCCAGCTTCACAAACCATGTTTCCATTAACATTCGGGTAAGTAGGACTCTAATAACGGGCCAGAGACACACTTCTCAGTCTTGCAATTTTGGGGCAACTGCTCGCTTTGCTGACAGCTATTGGCTTCGTTTCTTTCCTAGCATCTGTTTAGGCTACTGTGTCACATTGCAGCATTTGGAACCTGCTTGGTTAGAGTTGCCATGAGACCATGTGCTCAACAGCTGCCAACACAAGTGACAGCAACACATATGCTAGACTGGTGTCAATCAACTCTACCTATGTTTCCATCACTTCCTGGAACAGAAATGCCTGGGAAATGTAGCTGATATGGGTCTTCAGGATAAGTTTAGTCTGAAATGATTTAGTTATTGGAATAGGACTTAGTTTGGAAAGGATTATGAATCAATCATTCTGACTGTCATGGGAAGCTAAGTGCTACATTTCATGAAAGCTACCTGAAGCTGTTCTATTCCAGCCAGAGATTCGAGGGCACTAAATAACAAGCTGGCATAGAACAGAATATATCTCTTTGGTGCCAGTACATCCCAAATTTATCATGACATGAGAATCCTGTGGGAGTTCCATCATATTCTAGGGAACAAGAATCTTAAAAATATATGAGACCTAAATAATATATCAAGATTCCAATTCAAATCCAGAAAACCTTTCTGGCTTGCAGTGCAAGACCTCAAAGCCTGGGGGTTCTTACCTTTGAGATCAACGGTGAGCAAGGTAGAAGGATATCAATGTCCCAAATAAATACCTTATCAAGGACCCAAATGAAGAATTCATTGGCTTTTCACTCCCATGGAAAAAATGGGCCCCTTTGAACTGCACCTGCATGTAACCACCATCAGGCGGATTTGAACCTGTGCTCTCTCAAGCTTCTGCTTGAGCTAAATGCCAGCTGGCTCTCAGCCTAGGTGGTAGAGCTCCCTTGTTCTTATCTCTTGCTGTAAGTGGTCTAACTACCACTACATTGGACAACAAACCACACTAGGTATGTGGGTTACACACACATGGCAGATTGGCCAACATTCTGCATAAACTGTGATCGAGACACAATCCTATTTAACTGCAGACATGGACTTCAGACAGTGGAATGTGTTGCCAACCAATGATCATATCCCGGTGGTATTTCTTCCATCCATTCTGTATCATCTAAAACAATAAATTGGATCACCAATCTAGATATGGACATCTAAGATTGCTGTTTTTAAGTTGGAAAAAAATTTGCTTTCCAGATAAAGTTTGCTGTGGTGTGTAATAAAATTCCATAGTTATAACTACCACTTAGTATTAGTGTAAGATTTATATCCCAAATATTGGCATTGGACTCCTTCCTCTTTGAACCATTCTGTCAATCCCTAGTGCGTGCAGTGATCCCTACAAAACTGTTCCCAGTGATATAACTAAGATGTTCTTGGGTTACTGTTATGGGGTCTGTAGGCCTTCTGTACCCCATTGGAGTCATTCCCACTCAGACTGGGTTACCAACAAGACAGTCCTCCAGAGGCCTGGAAGGGCCAGGAGGAAATATTGGCCAATCAGGAGCCAAGTCAAGAAGGCTTACCTGCTGCTTCTCAGAGGCAGAGCAGGGTAGGGAGGCATGGCTGCAACTGAGAGGGAGCACCTCTGTGCTAACCTAGAAACCCAGGGCTGGGTCAGGATCAGGGCCAGGCCCAGGTATTCAAGTGCTGCAACTAAGTGCTTGCATTTGAGTTTTGTTTCTCTACTTAAAAGGTCTGACAGCCAAGTGCTTTTTCAGTTTGTTACTTAACTGTTTGAGAGACTGAAACTGAGCTTATGGCACAAGCCACCCTGCTCCAAGCAGGTGGCCTAAGCTTGCAAACTAAAGCAAGGAATACCTGATGAACCTGACCACAGGGGAACAGCAGAGCAACAGCCCCTGCCACAGCTACTCTAAGCGATTCTGGAAATGGAGTCATCCCCCAGTCACGCTGAGGATTAGATTAGAGCAGCTCAGCTGAACCTAGGGATCAGACGCCAGGTGTTGGGGAAAGTGAAGCTAGGTCTTTGTGTCAAGACCTTCCCATTTAGGATACACGTCAAATAATGACAATAGCTAGAAGATTCCAATTGAAGTCCCTTAAAACAATTATTTTTTCTGAAGCCAAGAAACTTTAAAAATGTGCATAGCTCTCTATACTTTTCATGTACACGTAGAGGAGAGAGCTAGCTGCAAATGTTTTTTTCGCTAGTATTTCCAATGACAGCTTCCAAATACCATTTTTCCACTTAAAACTTCACAGTGTGGGTGTACAAAGGGCAGAGATTCACAGGTTTAATCTTTAGCAATCATATAAAGGACTGAAATTCAACATGAATAAAGAAAATGCATGTTCATCATATGCTGTAGATCAGAGGCAGGTCAGGGGTTTCAGTCAGTGTGAGCTGGGGCTAGACTTGAGGAAGCTGGAATGGGGTCTATTCATTGACTAAATATTAATATTTTTTACTTTGATCAAATATTATTTACTAATCCAAAATAAATAAAATTAAGTAAAATATCATATTTAGATTTAAAAGAAACCAATAGTGAAGAAATATCAATTAGATTGTTAGAGTAATATTAATCGGGAACCTTAATTTGATTATTTGGCTTATTTAATTTTGACTAGTCAAATCCTATCTGGTCAGCGTAAAATATAAATATCTATGTGGTAATTGAAATGACCAGTGACCCTCAACAGGAACAAATTATACAAGTATTGTGTGTTTTGAAACAGAGCACAGGTAATTTCAGCAGCTTTGAATTTGTGTAATTTCTGCAATAACAGGAACCATATCTAATTTATAAATAGTAATAGAGATGTAGCCGTATTAATCTGGTCTTGCTGAAACAAAAAAGACAGGACTATGCAGCACTTTAAAGACTAACAGGATGGTTTATTAGGTGATGAGCTTTTGTGGGCCAGACCCACTTCCTCAGATCAAATTGTGGAAGAAAATTAGCATGACCATATATACCAAAGGAATACAATCAAAAATAGTGAGAACACATAAAATTGACAAATCAGATTTTAGAACAGAGAGGGGGGGAGGGGGGGAGGTTAGTGTCTATGAGATAATGATATTAGGGGTGATATATCATTATCTCATAGACACTAACCTCCCCCCCTCACTCCCCTTTTGTTCTAAAATCTGATTTGCCAATTTTATATGTGTTCACTTTTTTTGATTGTATCCCTTTGGTATATATGGTCATGCCAATGTTCTTCCACAATTTGATCTGAGGAAGTGGGTCTGGCCCACGAAAGCTCATCACCTAATAAACCATCCTGTTAGTCTTTAAAATGCTGCATAGTCCTGTAATTTATAAATAGGCTGCATTAGGTCTACAGTGCTTGGATTTTAACATTTGATATGCATTATTCTTCTTCGAGTGGTGTCCCCGTGGGTGCTCCACTCTAGGTGTTGGGCTTGTCCCGCGCCGCAGACCTGAGAGTCGTCAGCAGTGGTCCAGCCGGACCGCGCATGCATGGCAGGCATCTTGCGCCGTTCGCGCTGACTCTGAGTGCACGCGGTCTGGCTTCTGCCAGTTCCTCCTAACCATCTACGGCTGCAGACGGAGCTCCTTCTCTTCTCCTGCATTCTGACAGAAAAGTTGAAGTTATAATTAGTTCAGTAGTTCTAGTTATTACAGTTCTTTAGTCTTAGTTATTCTAGATAGTTTAATAGTAAAAAAAAAAAAATTTCGTCATAGTTAACTTCTGCGTAGTCACTCCTCAGAACACAACATGCCGGGATCCCCCGGCTTCAAAAAATGTGCTACATGTCAGGACGCGATGCCCGTCTCGGACAGGCATTCATGATGCATCAAGTGCTTAGGTGAGGGCCATATCCCTCAAAAATGCCAGCACTGCGCCAAACTCACGGTGCAAACCAGACAAGACCGCAAAATGCAGCTCAAGATGATGCTATTTAGTAAGGCCTTGCAACTGGCCGAACCTGACACCTCACAGCCCCCGGACGCTCCAGCAACGGACAGGCATCAGGCCACTCCACGTGCACCTAAGAGAAGGTCTTCGCCACCCCGTCACACTCCGTTTAAACGGATGAGTGTGGAGGAAAAGCCAGACACTTTGGGGACGGGCCTCCCCTATCATGCAGATAAGCATAAAGGTGACTGTAGCACATCAACACCGAGTGCTGGTCCTTCAGGCGAACAGGCACGGATAACCCCGCCGGCACCTACAGCAGAGTAGGCACCGGCAGCAGCACTGAGAAGGTCGTATGTGCCAGCACCGAGAACAATCTCATCACCGACACTGAAGTCGGTGCCGACAACAGCCCCGGCACCAGATTTGCCGGCACCAACTCACCAAACCGTGCCGAGCGCGGCACCGTCCATGGCGCTGAGTGAGTGTGCACCTCCATCGGTACCGACATCCCTGGTGCCACTGACAGAGCTGGAGCCAGAAGCGCCCCATATCACCACTCTTCACCGGCACCGTCTAAGGCATTACGCAAGTCCAGGAGAATTATCACTCCTTCTCCTAGCCCACCACCGGTGCCTTCTTCGCCTGAGCCTTCCTCTCCCACTTCACCACGCTCACTATGGTTAGAGGCTGTGACACGTCAGCCCCATTATACATCATCACTGTGATTCCCCACATTATTCCCCATCTCCTCAGTGCTATTGCTGGCACAGAGCCATACGATCTCCAAGGCATTCAAGAGGCAGATCACGTTCACCAAGATCACCTTCCCTTCCATCTTATTCTCATTATCACCATTCTACAAGGAGGTTATATTCCCCAAGGTATTCTCCTGATAGAAGTTATTACAGGCACTGCTACGAGTGCCATTGCTATGATTGCCGTTGCCCTTATTCAGAACGACGAACCTGCTCAAGATCGCCTCGCTACCACCACACTCACGTTTCCCACGATACCGTCAGCCTCCCTGCTACATCCGTCGTCACGGGACCACCTACCCCCACCAGGGACGTGCCTTCTGTACCTCATCACCTTGATCCAGACGCAGGTCACGTATCGGAACAGGACCAGCCACAAGGGGAATCTCCGACAGACCAGTCATCCTCATCCCCAGATGAGGCAGTATTTCCCAGTGACTCTTCACCCACCAACGATGCCCGTCAATTTCAAGACCTCTTCAAGCGAGTGGCGGAATTGCAAGAGGTTCAGCTAACCCAAGTCCAGCAAAAACAGCACAGACTTCTTAAAAATTTACAACCGTCTCAGAAATCAAAAGTGGCACTACCTCTGGATGATGCAATACTCAGGGTAGCCGATGAAATATGGAAGACACCTGCCTCGGCCCTTACAACTAAAAAGAGGGCAGATAAGAAATACTTAGTTCCCTCTAAAGGCATGGAATTTTTATTTACGCACCCACAGCCTAACTCTCTGGTAGTGGACGCGGCGCAGTATAGGGCAAAGGCGCCTCAACATAAAACCACCTCAGGGGACAAAGAAGGCAAGCGCATAGACCTATTTGGTAGGAAGGTTTATTCATCACCCACTCTAACTTTAGGATGGCAGAGTACGCTGCCCTCCTTTCTAACCATAATTTTGATAACTATACCAAACTAACACCATTATTAGAGCACCTACCCGAAAGCAAACGTGAAATCTTGAAATCTGTGGTACAAGAGGGCTATACCGCATCAAGGAAGGCGTTGCAGATAGTGTTGGACATTGCTGACACAGCTTCAAGAACTACCGCCACATCAGTTGTGAGTGCAGAACATCCTGGCTCTAACTGGCTGCAATACCAAAGGAGCTACAGTCAAAAGTAGAAGACCTGCCCTTTGACAGGCAAAGTTTATTTGCCGAGAAGACTGACCAGGTACTCCATTCAGGCAAGGACTCAAGAACCAAGCTCAGGATGCTCGGGATGTATACGCCACCTTACAGACGTCGGTGATATACACCTTAGTATTGCCAGAGGCCTTTCTCATACGCGACGTCTCGATACAGGCAATACGACCAGCAATGGCCTAGGCAATGACAGCAGAAGCGACGACCCCAAAACATCAGGGCGCCTAACCAGCAAAATAACCAGCAGTCTGTTTGATGGCTTGGTCGGAGGACTGCAAACCATCCCTTTAGCATACCATCCACACGAGTCGCACAAACTGTTCCATCATTGATTGAGACCATACCAACATCGGTGGTTTGCCATCACTACTGACAGATGGGTACGCTAGCTAATCACATCGGGCTACGCAATCCCATCTGCTTCTCTATCCCCTCCCTCCCCCCCCCGTCCCTCTTCAGGGACCCCTCTCATGAGCCTCTCTTACAAAGAGAGGTTCTCCACCTACTCGCAATTGGTGCCGTAGAGAGGGTGCCCGAACAGTTCCGGGGCAAGGGATTTTATTCCCAGTATTTCCTTACCCAGAAAAAGTCAGGAGGGTGGAGACCAATCTTAGACCTCCGACAACTCAATCGATACCCGCGAAAGTACAGGTTCAGGATGGTGACATTAGCCTCCATCATCCCAGTGCTCAATGCAGGGGACTGGTTTGCGTCCCTCGACTTACAGGACGCCTACTTTCATGTGACTGTATATCCGGCCCACAGATGTTTCCTCAGGTTCCTGGTAGGCGACGAACATTTTCAATACAGAGTTCTTCCTTTTGGCCTTTCATCAGCGCTCAGTCTTCTCGAAGATGTTAGTGGTAGTGGCTGCTTATCTACGCCGACAGGGCATCATAATATTCCCGTATCTGGACGATTGCCTAATCAAGGCGCCTTCTTTGGAGGAGGCTTCACATGAGATCAACAAGACACAAGCTCTATTCAATGCTCTTGGGCTCATAATCAATCTCGTGAAATCTTCCACGACTCCACAGTAATCCCTCGAGTTCATTGGGGCATGACTGGATTCCACCATGGCCAGGGCATACCTGCCTCTATCCAGATTCCAAGTAATTCAAGATTTCATACAGATACTTTCCATGAGCCCCAAGTCCTCGATACTTACCTGCTTGAGGCTCATGGGTCATATGGCTGCCACCACATATGTGGTGCAGCACACACAAGATTACACCTCAGATGCCTCCAGCATTGGTTAGCTTCAATTTACCGATCAGGCAATCACAATCTTCACAGAACAGTGTCCATCCCTGCTACGGTACGAGACTCCCTAACATGGTGGACTACCCCCACAAACATGCTCGCCGGCGTTCCTTTTTTATCACCCACAGCCCATAGTGCAGATCACAACAGATGCATCCTTAATGTGCGGGGGAGCCCACCTTGGAGAATACCAAATTCAAGGCTGATGGTCCGCTCAGGAGTCCTTCCAACACATCAATTTCCTTGAGCTGGGAGCGGTAGCCAATGCCTGCAAGCATTTCCTACCCAGTATTCAAGGATGCTCTATACAAGTTCTCTCCAACAACATAATGGCAGTATATGACATCAACCATCAAGGCGGAGTCCGCTCACGATCCCTTTGCGCAGAGGCAGCCTGTTTATGGAACTGCTGTATCCGCTAAACATTTCCATCATTGTGACATACTTGCTGGGCAAGGACAATGTCATTGCTGATACTCTCAGCAGGCACCTCGTCCATCAACACGAATGGCAATTGAATTCCGAGGTAACACAGCACATCTTCCGGAGGTGGGGATATCCCGCTATAGATCTATTTGCAAAGTATCACAATGCGAAGTGCCCCTCTTATGACTCCAGAGGGGGCCTTGGACCAAAATCTCTCGGAGACGCTTTCCTAATACAGTAGAGTCTCGATTATCCAACCTGAACAGGACCAGAGGATGGTCGGATAAAGGAAATGTCGGATAATATGGAAATAAATTTTATAAATTAATAATACCTTGCGATGTCCAGTTCTAAACCTCCTGAATCTTCTGCCTTGACCAGCCCTTGTATTTCTCCCCAAACAAGAGTAAGATCGGGGGCTCTGCCTTGCGGCAGGAGCACAGCCCTTGCCCTGCACCACTCCATGTCCCCTGATGATGATGTGACGCAGGGCTCGCTGCTGTCCCCAGAAACAGGAAAAAAAGCTACTTTGCTGATGGAGAATTCTTCAGCCACAAGAGGGAGCTGCAGACCTGCCAACCAGAGCTCCCGCCCAGCCCTGGAACAGAGAAAAGGGAAAGGGAAAGCAAGGCCATTGTGGTGAAGCGTCCCTGGCCCCTTGCCATGATGTGATGGGTGGCACGTCGGATAACCTGGAAGGTCGGATAAGTGAAGGTCGGATAATCAGGACTCTACTGTAGATTGGAGTCATCACCTGCTGTTCACTTTTCCTCCGATTCCACTGATTCCCAAAGTCTTGGAGAAAATAGTCAGAGACGATGCCAGGGTCATTCTCATAGCCCCCTTCTGGCCCCGCCAGATGTGGCTCCCATTTCTCCTCCGGACGTCCGTATGTCCCCCGTACCACTTACCAGAACGACACGGCCTTCTGACACAGCAGCAAGGGAGGCTCATACACCCACAGATCCACCGCCTGCACCTCACAGCCTGGCTCCTAGCTGGTTCCGGCAAACAGAAGTTACCTCAATTCCAATTCACTTCCCATCCAGCGTATCCTTGACTATGCCCTGCAATTACAACAATCAGGTTTATGGCTTTCTTCTATCAAGGTTCACCTTGCAGCACTCTCTGCCTTTCGGCTCCCCACAGAGGGTTACTCACTATTCTCCCACCCAATGACCAAGAGGTTTTTAAAGGGACTCGCAAACTTATGCCCCCCACACAGGGAACCTCCAGATGTGTGGGATTTGGAATTAGTTTTAGATGCACTAACGAGTCCCCCTTTGATGGCGACATCGGACCTGCCCACACTCACGATGAAGGTCACCTTCCTCCTGGCTATTACTTCTGCACGAAGGGTGGGTGAGATGGCTGATCTCTCAGCCACACCGCCATATACATTTTTCACCAACCAGGGGGTGATACTACGTCCCCATCCGAGCTTCCTCCCCAAGGTGAATTCAGAATTTCACATTAACGAGCTTATAGTACTCCCAGCCTTTCACCTTAAGCCACATTCCTCTACCCAGGAATCTCGTCTACACACCCTGGATGTCCGCCGGGCTCTGGCATTCTATTTGGACAGAACATGAGCTTTCCGTAAATCCCAGCGCCTGCTACTATCCATCGCCGAGAGCTCCAAGGGCCAACCTCAGACAGCGCAGCACATTTTGAAACTTATGGTCTCCTGTATTTTACGCTGCTACTCATTACAAAATAACCCCCCCCCCCGTGTTCTGAGAGCACATTTAACCAGAGCAGTAGCAACTTCCACAGTGTTTCTTAAGGGGATCTCCTTACCAGACATCTGCCGTGCGGCTAAATGGTCATCCAACTTCACGTTCGCGAAACATTACGCCGTTAACACTTCCATGCATGACTCAGAAATTGCTTCCGCAGTTTTGTCCATGGCAAAAAGGTCATAACTCCGATATCCACCTCCATAGGCCAGACTACTGCTCTGAAGTCACCTAGAGTGGAGCACCTACGGGGACACCACTCGAAGAAGTTACTCACCTTGTGCAGTAACAATGGTTCTTTGAGATGTGTGTCCCCGTGGGTACTCCACGACCCGTCCTCCTCCCCGCTTCAGAGTCTTTCCTTCTGTATTTCAGATATCTCTGCTAGGAGGAACTGGCGGGAGCCGGATCGTGCGTACTCAGAGTTGGCGCGAACAGCGCAAGATGCCTGCCGCACATGTGCAGTCCGGCTGGACCACTGCTGATGACTCTCCGGTCTGCAGCATGGGACGAGCTCGACACCTAGCGTGGAGCACCCATGGGGACACATCTCGAAGAACCATCGTTACTGCCGAAGGTGAGAAACTTCTTCTCATTTTTACATTGGCTAAAATATCATTATTGAAGAAATCAAATCACCAGACATTTTCTAATTCATCGGTAACAAAATTCAAAGGTAATATATAGAGCCCTGCAAATCTGTGGATATTTCCTTTGTATCTGTGGATGTCTATGTCCACAGATGCAGGTATCTGTAGTTCATTTTTGTGGATCATGGATTGGATGCAGATACAAATTTTTGTATACATGAAAGACTGTAGTAATATGTGCTAGCTTTAAAACTGAGATCCAGACAAATTACAGATTCTCGTAAGGTATATGAAATAGGATATAAAATAGCCCATTAAAATAACAAAATATTCATATTGTATTTAAAATAGAAGCTATCATAAACTAGTGTAACCTCTCAGTAGTTATTATATTTAACAAAGTAGCAAAACAGAAAGTCAGACTCTGTGCTGTGCAGGAAGCATAACAGAGGCTGGAAGGGCAAAGGTGACCGTTTTAATTTAAACTGAAATTATGGGCTGGTCCAGGGCCAACAAGACTCCTGGTGCTCTCCAATGTACTGCAGCTGTGGTATAGCCAGAGCACTTGGTCAGTCCCCTGTGACACAACCTCTCCCGGTCTAGACACTCTCAACACATACTCCAAGCCCCATTCTGATGGGACAGGGGGATTCCTTTACACTGAAGATTACCCTGTGGTACACATTCACTCTGCCTCTTCTAGACTATTGGAGCAACATGAAATAGCCTCTGCCTGGGCCAGAATGTCATTCAAAATATTTGCATTACTTCTCATTCAAGGGAGCAAAGTAACTAACTCAGGAGCAGGCAAAATATGGCCCATAGGCCGGATCCAGCTTGCCAAATCTTCAGATCCAGTCCTCCACGATCCTCTGGGCCACCTACATCCCATGGCCCAGCAGACCCTCAGGCAGGCTCCCCGTCTGCCACACCCCCATGTACCACTCAAAGAAGCAGGCTGCTGGGGCCATGTGCACTACCCCCAAGCTCCCTCTGCACCCAGCCTCCATCCCAGATGTCACACCTCCTCCATTAACATAGAAGAGTGAAGCTTTTGACCACGTACCAAATTCTTGGAGTGGCCCCCATCAAAAATATTGTCCACTGCAATATTAATCTATTCCATACAGTATTGCAAATCAGAGCCTTTAGGGCTTGATCTTGTAAAATGCTGAACAATTTTTTGCAATTGATTTATTAAGCAAACATAGCTCCCTTTTCTGTTGGCTAATTATCTACAAAGCAGTTTTTTATGAATTGTCTTTTCACAATTGTTTAATAAATGGATTGTCTTCAAACTAATTGTTGTTGGTTCACACTGTGCTGTGTAACTGGACATATTTTCCAATCTCTGGGGGTGCATCTACACTGCAGCGTTTTTCTGGAAAAACAATACTTGCATCCACAGAAAGTCAAAAGAATAGAGGGTTTTTTCTGACAGTGGTAAACCTCATTCTACAAAGGAAAAGCCTTTTTCCAAAAAAGCTTTTTCGGAAAAAGGCGTGTGTGGATGCAGAAGAGGGAGTTCTTTCAAAAGAAGAGGCCTCCAGCATATAACACTCTCCGTCCAAACTAATCACAACTTAAATGCAAGATGGTGTCCAATCAATGTGGATGCTATCTTTCATTTTGTGTACCTTTTTCCGATAGATCAATGAAGTCTAGACATAGCCTCTGTTGCATTATCCTTCCCTCTAAAATGGCACCAGACAAAGTAATCAGAATGAAATTTCACATGCATTTTCTCAGCTCAAGGTAAAATTTTTATAGCAGTTTTGGAGGAAATAAGGAAAACCATTTGAGAGAAATCACTCTCAGAAGCAGAGGTTACTTTCACTTCTAAGACAATTTCTCTCACACATAGGATAAGAGAACACTAAGTTTGCAAGTCAAGCATTCAAAATTAAGAAATGCCAGAATTTAGCCTCCTGGTATATGATACATTTTTTAATGATAGGATCGCACACTAGTTAAGAATCTTGGGTTCCATTCCAGGCTCTGGCAGGGAGTCTGTTCTTGGAAACTGCTGAAATATTTTGGCTGAAACTGTAAGAGTTCTGCCAGAGGCAGACAAACAGCATGGAACATTTCAGTCCAAATGATTAAAGTTTGAAAAAGATATAAGCAACTGAAGTGTCAGTCTTAATAAGAGGTGGTATTACCTGCCCTGTATATAGTGAACATTCTGAAAAACCAGGCGGGTTAATAAGATATGCATGTTAAAAAAGCACACCTTGTGGTGTTTATTCTTCTTTCTCTCAGCTATTCATTAACCCTTCTAGTGTGTTTAATATAAAGTCAATCCACCATCCAACTGATGTGAAAGGGAGTTTTGCCATTAACTTCTATAGGAGCAGAATCAAGTCCTTGGATTGTAAATTTTCTGGGGCAGGAATCTTTTCTTGTTATTTATGCACAACTCTATGAGCTGCTGAAGCCTCATAGGCCTCGTCTACACTTACCAGGAGATCAGCACTGCGGGGACTGATCCCCAGGAGGGGAAGTGTTGATTTAGTGAGTCTAGTGAAGATCCACTAAATCAACTGCTGATCCTGTTCCCATCAATTCCCGTACTTCATCAGATGAAGAAGCATAAGGGGAGTCGACGGGAGAGTTTCTCCATTGACCCCCTGCAGTGGAGACACTGCGGTAACTCGACCTAAGGTACGTCAACTCCAGCTATGCTATTCACAGAGTTGTGTACCTTAGTTCAACATTGCCCCATAACGTAGATCTGGCCTTTGACGTGCAGATACTGTCTGGCACTGTATGTATCCCTTTGCCTGTAGTAGGAATAACAGAATACAATCTGTCTTGAGTCAAAACAGGCCCTAAAATGCTTGACTAGTCATGTAACTAAGATAGGGAGTAATGCCAACACGGTGCTATTTATAGTTTCCCTGTATAAACACAGTAACACTTCTTGTGCTTGATGGGTGAAGGCTTTTCTGAAAATTGCTTAGTATGTCAGTCAGATAAACTCGCGTTTTTGCGTTAGAGTAATGTTAAACATGGATTCATCTAATCCAAAGTCTAGAAAGGCCTTTTTGAAATTTAATCTCAGCAGATACAGTGCTTTCCTGAGTTGTACCACAGCCTCAATGGGCACTTGCACGGATCTAAGCTGCAATTAGGATCGTGACCTCCCTTTCAGAAGTGCATGCTTTATCAGGGTCTCACAAACTACATTGGGATTGTATCTCTTATTCCATTGAAATTTTTGGAGGGTAGATTCATCCTTGAAGTCGTAGTTGTTGCTGCCTACTTCTCAGCTTCTTCCCCTTGGTTGTCATTGTTGGTAGATCCCCAAATGGTGTTGTGACCTATGATAGGCTTTCTGGAAGGGGAAGTTGGTTGGTGAGGCAAACTATTAACCTAGGGATTTGTACACAGAAACTATTCTTATTTTATTGAGTTCAACCATGGTAAGAGACTGCATTTCTAAGTTAATTAAAGGTGTTAACGGAAGAAATAAATTTTTTCTTAACTCCCTCTATTACTCATAGCAGACACTTTTTCTTTTGTTTAAAGGAATGAACATACCTAAACAATGTAAGAATAAAGTTCTGCTTAAAAGGAGGAATGTAGACTAGAAAGTGTTCAGATGACCAGATGTGACTATAATGTTTTATTCATCCTTTGTGATTACTGGCTATGATAAATGGAAGCAGAGATGGGAATCCAGTGGAAAAAAAAATGTGATTCGTGAGAGAATAATGAAAGGAATAATTGGAACCTCATTAATTAATACTAACAAACCTTATACTCTTTTGATGTTAGGAAGATCATAATTATAGCTCAGGAGAAGATCTGAAGATAAAACCCTTTTGGAAAAAACAATTACTTACGATCGAAGTAATAGGGATCACAGTGATGAGAAAAGGGGAATTAGATAATTCTATAAAGTAACTATCTGAACAAAGTTTCACAATTTACAGTATTGAGAATATCTTTTCATTTACAAATTTATGGAACTGTCTGTGATCACCTCTTTATTTTGAGAAATAGATTAGAAATGGGATCTGTGAAAAAATATGACAACCTCCCTCCCTTCACTGTTCATCCATTAGGATTTGTGTAAAACTTACAATCACATCTATCAGTCATATAGCATCATTTTAATAGCAGTATAGGCCTGGAAGGGATATGGAGCGGTCACCTCGTCCAGTCCCCTGCACTAACGGCAGGACTAAGTATTACCTAGAACAACAACAACAACAGACAAGAACGTTGCTGAGAATCCTGTCAGTCTCCCCTTCTTTAATCAAAATGCTTGATTAACTCACTTCCCCACACACACATATAGAATGGCTCCTTTATTTTTCTGAATTTAGTTCTGAATCATCAGTTAAGATTCAAAGGGTTTTGTAAGTCTTGTCTTCAACAGATTACCCAGCAGGGATGGAAAAATATCCTTTAAAAAGGTAACTAACGGCTAAAAATCCTATCAGATACACATGCTGCAGGTGCTCCAATATAACTTTTATACTGCAGAGCCCACCGCACAGGGTGACAACATCCCTATTTCCCAGTTTGTTTTGTTTTAAATGATAGGCATTTCCACAGCTTCTTTAAAGTAGCACATTAGTATGTTATGTAAAGCAGTATAGAATTCACACACATTTATTATAAGAACCGTTCTTCTAATACCTCTCTGGAGTGTCTTATAGTACAGAAGAGATCTTCTCTTTGTAGATGCTAGAGATCCTGTGCAGATCTTTAACAGCAGGATTTTATCATTTTAATTGACACCATGAAGAATGTCAGTTATTAAAAGCAAAGTACTAACGTAGCTTAATGGTTCCCAACCACTGCACCTTTTCAGCATTTTAATGAACATTTCCAACTGAAATCAAACCAGAAGCAGAAGTAGTTTGGATTTGAGAACAAGCTTTCAGATGCTTGTGTAAACATTTCCTGGGAGACAGACAGACTTTAAAAGGATAAAATATTGTATCAAACCCTATTCACCAGCCAGTCTAGAGTTTCTTTCCCACCTTTGTAATACAGAGATTTTCTTTTTGGAAATTGACAGTACTTCCTTTAAAAACAGCTTCATGCCTGTTTAATGAACTAATCCTGCAACAACAGTTTGCTGCAAGCAAAAATGATTGTGGTATGACATCTCAAGCATTACATTGTGTAAATCAAGGATTATTGAAGACTAATGCATTAGACCAGGGTGACAAGACATATCAGGCATCCCATAGGGTACTGTTACAATACCAAGGATCAAATTCTGCTAACTCCAGAACATTTCCACATATAATGATCCTAAACAAACGTTCTCATTTAGAGTAGGGTGGCAAAGCTGCACATATGCTGCCGTAGCACCATTGTGTTGATGCTTTTTCTACAGAGATGGAAGAGGTTTTTGTTTTTCTTCCTGACTGGTGTAGCTAGATCTGTGCAGGAATTCTAAATTTTAAGAGTAGACCAGGCCTTAGTTAGGGTTATAGTCAACAGCTCTGTCACACACAGGACCAGTAATAATTATGTTTCTAGTAGCTACTATTATAATGCATTTTGATGCTGAACTAGACATTGGTCTGATCCCAAACCTACTGAAGTCAATGCAAGTGTGTCCATTGGGCAGGGCTGGCAACAGACAATGCCAGGCCCTGAGAAAGGTGTGTAGGGTGCTGACTCCAGGCTCCTAGAAGGATGGGGCACTTGGTAAAGGGGCAGGGCTAAGGAATAGTCATTGCATTTTGGATCAAGCCTTATGGACTGGCATATCACAGCTCTGTTGGAAGGCAGCTACACAATAGTATTGATTACATTTCATTCTGAAATACCTGCAGTCACTATTGGATCACCTTACCTATGCAAGAAGCATTTTAATCACAGGCAGGTTTTTACTATCAGTTGCATGACATTGCCACTGGGATTTTCATATTACATATCTTTGCCCATGTCTTTGATGAGCTGGATATTTGAACAGTACTTTCAGAAAATTTTAACAGGCTTCCTTCCAGTAACTGGAGTGACATCTTCCCTGATACTCTTAAGGTGCTGGACACGTCTGTTTTATACAATGCATATATCATATTCTCATCATGAGCTGGATTAATAGCGTTAATATATGCTGCTTTGTTTATACAAATGGAAATAGGAATTCTAATATGATGAAACTTTCATACCACACTTTTAGTATTTTAGATTAGCAGTATTATTTACCTCTAAGGCTTGATTGTTTTTCTTCATGTTGACAACTTAAATATTTTCGCTCTGCTTTATAATATAAATTGTTACAAGAATATTTTCTGTGCTTATGGAAATGGAAATATTAATAAAAGTTTCCCTTACTTTAGTAGTGTTACCTTTATCTTTGTAGAGACAAATATGTTGACCTCTTGAAAATTGATATTCACAAACTATCCACCAATGGATTCCTGTTTGAGAACATACAAAGCAGAAAATTTTGAACACTTTTGCACTGCAGAGCATCTTCAATGTAAATCCTCTAATCAGTAGACTTCCTCTACTACCATTTATTCTACTTTCCTTCAATTCTGCCATCTTCTGAACTAAAACACTTTAACGTAAGTGAATTCCATGGCCTCAATCCCAGCACCTTTTTGCCACCTATGTCTCAGCTACTCAAGCCTTCCTTTTTTTTCTGCCTCCACCTTGTCTCCTGCCTTGGATCTTGCTGATTTCTTCCAAGAGAAAATTGACAAAAATGTGACATGATCTTCCCCTTCCCCTTAGCTTGCCTTCCCGCTGCCCCCTACAACTCTCATCCCCTTCTCTGATAGGGAGAGAAGTATCTCAGTTTCTCTTCTCCTTTAATCTTCCATTTACCCGTGACTCCATCCCATCTCCTGTTCACACTCATGCCTTCTTTTCATTCTCTCTCAATCCCTTACTCTCCTTTGACTCTTTCCTGTCAACAAGCATTGTTTAGTTTCTTCCATCTTAAACAAGTTTTTGACCTCACTTGCCACTCCATCGACCATCAAAAAAAGGAAAAGTTTGGGACAAGTATATTACCTGGATGATAGTGCTAACTTGATCACTGAAGAGAGATAATGTTGACTTTTAGACTGACTGTTAGATTTCAGCATTAAAATTTCTTAGCGAATGAGGCAGATCACAACCCTGAACTCTTTTGAGGCTGCGAATAGAATCAGGAAGACGATGCTGCATCGCATCTAGTTCACATTTTTAAGATTGCCTTAAATACTCAGAAGGGCTAGACACTTCCTACGTCTACACTGGCAGCTTCTTGTGCACGAACTCTTTTGCAGAAGAGTTCTTGTGCAAAAACTCTTCCACAAGAGAGCGTCTACACTGGAATATGCTTTTGCGCAAGAGCATCCATGCCAGTGTAGACACTCTCCTGTGCAAGAAAGTTCTGATGGCCATTTTAACCATAGGGCTTTCTTGCGCAAGAAATTCATGTTTGCCTGTCTACACTGGCCTCTTGCGCAAGAGCTCTTCCAGAAAAGGGCTTCTTCCTGAGCGGGAACATCAGAGTTCTGGCGCAAGAGGCCCTGATTTTATACATTAGAACGTCAGTTTACTTGTGCAAGAACACGCGGACAGTGTAGACAAGCAGCAAGTTTTTGCGCAAGAGCGGCCGCTTTTGCATGAGATCGCGCCAGTGTAGACACAGCCTTTTTGTTTTCAAAGGAACACAGATTCTGGAATATAATTTTCCATCTAGGTGTATTTTGAAGCAAATTTTGTAGCTATGGAACTGCAGAGTACACTAGATCGTGATCAATCAATTCTTTTCCATAGAGTCCAGACCCTTAACTGTTCACTCCTTCCATCCCACATGTAAGGTGTGTTAATGGCATGATTCAAACATACGGAATAGTATGTAGAAGCTACAGCATTTGCTTGAGGAAATGGTTGTGAGCAGAACTTCAAGGCTGACTTTCATAGCTTTTTGGTGAAATATACTCTCAGTTTAGATGAATTTACTGTCCAAATGCTAAAGCCCATGGTCAGGCAGTCAGAACCAAGGATCAGAGCTTAAAAAAAATCAAAAGTCAAATGCCAAATGCCAGAGCCAAGGGTCAAGAGCTGAAACCAGAAATCAGACCTATGGGTCAGGACCTGGATTACCTGAAGTCAGGGAAGACAAGAGTCAGAATAGTTCCAAGACAGAAACAAGGCTAGAGTAAGGTTGGGTGCAGGGGAGGGGCAAGGCTAGAGCAGCACAGGAGCAGGGCTTAAAGCAAAAACAAATACAGGGAGGCAGAGAATCCATGGGCACGTACATTGAGCAGTCACTGATCCTCTGCAGCTGCTGGTTTTAAGAGTAAGCCACTTGACTACCTTAGCCAATCAGGTGATTCTGCTGTGGCTCAGATGTGCTCACTGGTTGCCTGACATCTGGGCAGGCACAGCTGCAAGCCAAGGTAATTTGGATTACCAACACACTGGTGAAAGTCTGCCATTCCTTTCACTGCTGCTGTTTTGAGTAATCCACTCCCTTTTTGTTTATGTCTAAGTAAAATAAATACAGGTTCATTGTACTTTCATTTCAGCAACTGTTTTGCCATTGTTATAATGATGTTCCACTGACACATTCAAGTTGCACACCGTAACATTGTAGTTCAATGTTCTGTTATTTTGACAGCAAGAAAATATCTTAAACCTTTTCTGCCATTGGTCTGGTCTTACAGTTTTTAAACAGATTTTATTTCTTCTCGTTAACCTTTGGAGACAGAAAGCTCTTTCAAGAGGACTTTGTCTGGCAACTGTCATTTTAATCGCTTCTAAGGCAGACTGGTTCTCATTTCTCCAAGGAGGGTAATTTGCAGATGGAATAGCAGCCAATCTGAGGCCCTACCTCCATAAAGGAATCATGGAAGTGAATGTGCAAAATGAACAGGCAACTCCCAGGGTTGTAGGATGGTAGTTCTTTTTGGAAAAAGACAAAGAGATGGAAGACCAGCAGTTCATAAGTGTTGAAATATGAATTAGGAAGAGGAAGGAGACTGAATGAGCTACTGGGACCAAGTATACTTTTCATCATTGCTATTTAAGGATTGTTTCAATTAGATTCAGTTAGAGATGGATTGCACATACTAATGTTTCTATACCAAGTCAACGAATGTGTCCACAATTAAGTCTCCCAATGATGAGTAACCAGAAAAGGCATTCAATTTCTAATTTCCATTTATTTCAATACTTCAAAGTGAGTTAATCTAGCAAAAATAAGTCCCCTTTGCTTTTAGTTATTGGACATATAGTCTTTCACTGCTGCAACATTACTAGATTTAGATACAAGTGAAGGGAGTTAACTGAATTGTGGTAAGTGTGCAAAAGCCTAACTGTAATTCTACTTGAAAACCTTTTTTGAAATAGTTTGTTTCTGCTGTAAAATCCTATTTATTTATCGCTAGACATATCCCCCCACAACTGTTTCTAGACAGTTCTAGTTAACCAAACGTATTTTAAGATCAAACTCAGAAGCAGCATAATTAAAAACTAGGACTGATCTTGCAACTTGCTGAAACCCTATTTGCCAACATTAAAAGGCACTCAGGACATTCATTGTATTTCAGGAAGTACTTCAAACCTTGCAGGATTATTTACACCAAGACCTCATATAAGTATCAGAATACATGGCCAAATTTCAATTATAACCAGGACATTTAAAAGAATACTCGAAAAATTAGTTCCTGTTTCAGACAAGATTGTGTGTTTAACAGGTGAACAGAACAAAATGCAGTGCAAGGAATTCAGCTCCTGCGCTGCTTTTCGCATTCAAGAGTTCATTCCATGTTGCACAAGAAATACCAGAATCTGGTCATGACTCTCATGAAGACTTTCTGTTCACCATGTGTTTTTAGTAAAAGTTGGCAATTACTGTTATAGAAATATTCATTGTACACACCTCCATTTTTATGTGAAATTCACCCAGGTACAAGTGCAAGTGGTCAGATAAGTTTTAATAAATAAGAGCAGCATATCCCTTCAAATGTCTCCTGACAGCCAATTTATTTTGTAGAGATCACCCCTTCAGACATATGAACACTATGCCATCTCCTGGCTGAAGGAAAGGATGCTTTGACAGCTGGCAGTACATCAGAAGGTCACTGCCTCCAGTATATTAATGACAAGAACACAGAGGAGAAAAATATCAACTGAATTTTGTAAAAATATTTACATTTGTTTTTCTTTTTTTTTTTTTTAAATCAACTCATTTTTGCAAACTTGCTATAGCAATATATACACATATTCTCCCTCCTCTCCCCGCCATGGCCTGGAAGTCTAATGCAGAGCTTGCATTAGGTAATATAGCACACTTGGATAAATAAGCACGAATTGTTCTTGAACAGATTACTTAACTTACACATGTGGCAACTGGCCAGTTTACTTCTGCTTCATTTTTATGGTATATACATAAAGACTGATTTTGGCAGAGGCATTTTGCATGCATTTCACAGCAGAGGTATTGGTGGAAAAATCATGGCAAGGCCAAGGGTGCTGAAAGGTAAGGCCTGGGACTGGGGACTTGACAAGTGTTGGAGAGTAAGCCCACATCACACAATGCCCAAAGCAGTAACCTCTATCCTGCAGTGCTGGTTCCAGCTCCCCACTCTAAGCATTATTACTTGGTGCTATGGTTGCAACACCAATCAGGCTCATCCCATCTGTCCCTCCACAAATGGAGACAGGATGATGGATGGGCCAAATATGAGTGGTGCTAGAATCCTGCACATGAGGTGGCAACACTGCTCCGTTTCATTTATTTAAATGAACTTTATTTAAATTCACAATTTCTGTGACAAAATCATAGCCCTGGGTGGGCATCAGCCCCTTCTAAGCAGAATTTTTTCAAAACTACATATACATACCAGTTACTCAGTGAGAAAAATGTTTCTATATTTAGTGCATGGAACGGAGTGAATAAACCTATCCAAGAGCAAACCATTCTTGGGCATCTAGAAGTATTCTGAACCAGCAGAACTTGAAAGAGGCCCTTTAAATATTCACGATTTTCTTTGAAAACCCCCCCTTCCCCCAGATACTCTTAGCAAAAATGGGAATATTCATTGGCATAGTTAACATTCAGTGCAGCTAATAATGAACATTAACCTGAATGCTTTTATCCCCCATTATCACTAATGGAATTTCACAAAATTTCAATATAATAAATTTGATACATGCTAAATGGTACAATTTTTACATTCTGTCTTCAATGTTTCAAGTGTCAATCTCTGCTTCAGTAAAAAGATTTGAATAAAAGGAACACAATTTACAGGAGTGTGAAAACAAACTAGTTTCTTCAAATTGGATTTAGCTAGTACTTATTCATGACAATGACAATTGACTTCAAGAAGATGTGCAGGGTTTCTGTATCACTATGTTAGTTCATAGTTAACATTTGTTAAAGTAATAGCTTTTGTAAAGCTACTGCATAAGTCTCACACACACAAAGTATTTTCTGTATACAGACTGGCAGATGCATTGCTTTTTGTCTCTTAAAATTTGTCGTCGCATTATATATTTTTGGTCATGATAATATAGCTTTGCTACACTACATTTGTCCTTAATGTTTATTCATCTTTAAAAATAATTTACATTACTTCCAAAAATCATTTAACCAGGCATTTTCATTTTAACATTTTTAGGTTCAAATTCAGACTCTGAATTTAAATGAGCTAAATAAAAGTTAAATATTCAATTCTCTATTATCTAAAAGACATACAAAAGATGTATTGTTGGAACCAGAAACTTATCTCCAAAGTAAAAAATTGACATCAATCTGAGAGGATTATCCAACATTAACATTCTTAAATAGGAACAAAGGCATGTTATAACAAAGCACTTTTCATATAATTTAACACACAGAGACTTTGATTGAAGAGAGTTTGTAAATGGATCCAGGTTTCCTCTAGTTGGATTGACACTTTGGCGATTTCTTCCAGCAAGACTGGCTCTGATGAAATGATTTTAAGGTGCAACTGAAATGAAGACAGGTAAGTCAATTATTTAAATCCAAATGATCACACTTGGGGGAGGGGTATCAACTTTTCTGTTCACACTACATTTTCTGTTCAGTGATGCCCAAGTAAAGCAAGTAATGCTATTTTCTTTCATACATTCAATTTAACGTTATCTTTGTCAGACCCTTTTCCCAATCAGTTATTCTGCTACTATTATATATGTATTAGCTAGGAGAATGCAGCAAATGTTCTCAAAAACAATGCCAAACCACGTATAAGAATGAAAAGATGTGCTCATTGGTAAGAAGAATGAAGCCAGGCACTCTCCTCATATCTGGGGCCTGAGTATAGTGACTTCAAACAGTTAGCACATGTTGACCTGGAACAAGGGACAGAGCTCAGAAATAAACTTTAATGCCACGCAGTATAGTGTGAAGTCAATATGCAGCTATACAGTAATGGTAGTCATAAATCATAGGCAAACAAAGGAGTAAGAAATTGGCAGCAGACACACAAGAGACCAGTAGGCTTGCCCAATAATGATAGCTTAAGCAGTCAGCATAAATACAGGCCTTTTAGCCTGAAGAATAGTAGCTGCTCAATAAGTAAGCATAGGTAAGTTAGATCACAAGGTCAGAACATAAGAATGGCCATACTGGGTCAGACCAAAGGTCTATCTAGCCCAGTATGCCGTCTGCCAACAGTGGCCAGTAACCAGGTGCCCCAGAGGGGGTGGACCGATCACAACGATCAAGCAATTTGTCTCCGGCCATCCTTCTTCAGCCTTTGACAAAAACAAACAGAGGCCAGGGGCACCATTCCTTACACCCGGCTAATAGCCTTTTATGGACCTAACCTCCATGTATTTATCTAGCTCTTTTTTAAACTCTGTTATAGTCCTAGCCTTCACAGCCTCCTCTGGCAAGGAGTTCCACAGGTTGACTGTGCGCTGTGTGAAGAAGAACTTTTTTTTATTAGTTTTAAACCTGCTACCCATCAATTTCATTTGGTGTCCTCTAGTTCTTGTATTATGGGAACAAATAAATAACATTTCTTTATTCACCCTCGCCATACCACTCATGATTTTATATACCTCTATCATATCCCACCTCAGTCTCCTCTTTTCTAAACTGAAAAGATGGCACACAAACTGCTGACGGTGCTAGTTTATAGCAGCTGGGGATATTATTTAGGGACATCAACAAATGTCTGACAACAAGAATAGCATGTGTGTCAATTAATTACCAAGATAATAAACTGGAGGTAAAAAGATTAATGACCTAAAAGAGAATGGAATCACAGTATTAGTTAGGTGAATAATTGCTAATGAAGAGGGACTGAACTCCCTACTGAATATGCATTAGGGATAGCGTTATCAGTGTAACACATTAGAAAAGCTATATCCCAGCCTGAATGCATGAGGTGAAATGCCAAGATAACCATCATTGATGATGGCCATCATAGTGAGCAGGAAGATGACAACTAACACTTCATTTTGTTTTGCAAGAGATGGTGTAAGCATATGGATGCTTAGCTCAGAGTTCTCTCTGACTGACTTGGTTACAGTGCATGTGACTTTTGCTAACTATTATAAATAGTGGTATTTCCTAAGTCTGAGTGGTGCAACTGTACATACTAGGGCTCCCAAATGAAGAGTAATTCTGCTAATATTGGGCCTGATCTTGGGACAAGAACCTATCAAATTTCAGAGTACTATTTGGGGAAACTAAATCAGTAATATAATCAATATATAATCAAAAAATCAGGCAACAGTACCACTGAGCTAACTCTTCACTTTTCTAAACTCTACAATATATTATTGCTCAGGTATCACAAAAAGACCTTCCCCGGTTGGACTCTAAATCAAGTAAACATTTGTATTTGTAGAACTTACCAACTCCCTTGCTCTTCAATTTTAATCTCGGCAATATTGTTATTAAACTGCCTCAATTAAATGGACACTCAACAGACTTTTGAATTGGGGGATGTAAAATGCTGTTTAATTGTTCAAACGCAGTGCTACCAATAATCATTTAAATGGTTAAATGCAGAGAGGGGACTTTGCAGGGGGTTGCTCCAGCAGGGTTGGAGCAGCCCCTCTGCCCGCTAGGGTTGGGCTAAAGCGGCTCCTTGCTCCTCCTCCCCCCATGGAGGCTACCACCAGAGCTCCCAGCCCCCCTTCCTGTCCCATGGGAGGGGGTGATGGCAGGGCTGGAGCAGTCCTCCACCCACTCCCAGATACCGGTAACCCATTAGATTCACACTAGGGGTGTTAAAGACACAACATTTATAAAAGTTGTAACTAATTCCTTTCCTACCTTATAGTACAATAAAAATAGTCTCTAATTTAGCACAATATACATGCTTTAGCATAATTAAAACACAACTTTAAGAACCATTTTACTAAATAGCCACTTCCATTTTAAAAAAAAAAAAAAAAAAAAAAAAAAAAAAAAAAAAAAAAAGAGTACTTGTTGCATGATAGAGTACGACAACCTAATTTCCACACCTCCTGGAGTACGTTGTCAACTCTGGTGCTTAAGGAATAGTTTCTCAAAATCAGCAGACTAAGATGAAAACTGAAAACTACAGCCCCCCAGTGTGAAAGGAACAAACACAATCAAATGTTTATCCTCACAAAAATATAGGTAAGTTATTTAAATACCTTTTAAGTAACTTTTGGTTAAGAGAAGCACTAAATCACACCGGGGCCAAAAACCAAAAATATCATAAGCAATGTATCATATGCAAATGATTTTTTAGGGCTGTCAAGTGATTAAAAAATTTAATTGCGATTAATCATGTGCACCTCCCCTTTGAAACGCCGCTGCGGTGTTTCCAAAGGAAAGCACAGTAGGAACCTGGGATCAGCTGGGGACTCCAGCTGATCCCCGGTTCAGCCAGCACTGCCCCTTTGAAGCGTTGGAGCGGCACTTCAAAGGGGCAGCGCAGTATTAATGCATGCGATTAATGAGTTAAAAACATTAATGTGTTAATCCTGTTTTGCATTAATTGCAGGCGTTAATGCAGGTCAATTGACAGCCCTAGATTTTTTTTTTTAATTGCAGGTATTGTCTTTGCCACCATCTCTACTTTTTCCATGTAAGGTGCTGAGAATATAGTCATATTGGTCAATGGCTACAGTAAATACTTTTTATTAAACAAGAATCTTACCATGAAAGAAACTTTTCAAAGCAAGTCCATTCATTGTTGTGGCGATTGTATCTATTTTACAGTGCAACATACCATTATGATATACTAAGTAACAGTAACAAAAACAATAATGATATCAAAATGTATACAGTTACCTTTAAAAACAAAGCAAGGTATGCCTGGGCCAGCTCAAAGTCACATTTTGAGTTTAACATCGTCCCAATCAGTCTCAAAAAGCTTTTCATCACATCTAGAGAGCCACCACCTTCTGGAGCTAAGCCTCTTAGCTCTGTCTCAATACCAGATGGTCCCATTTCCTTTAGAATACTAAGTGGAGACTTATCTGTGTTAAAGCAGTAAAAAAAAAAACCCAAACAAACTGTTAAACATTTGCAATGAAGCAACAGAAATATTCAGTACAAAAAATTTAGTATCTTTGAACAGCTATTTGGTGTAGGGATGTTAAATATTGGTTAATTGAATTAGTCAAGTAACCTCATGAATTCTTATCGGTTACTCGACTAGTCTACAGTCCCTGGGGTCAGGGCCTGCAGCAGTGTGGGGTGCCAGGCAGGAGCTAGTCCATGAGGGGAGTCAGTTTAAAAACCAGCTCCTCTTGTGGACCCGCTGATTGTTGCCCTGTTCTGCTGCCTCTTTATCAGCCACTGTCTGCAGGGGGGACGGGGTCTGAGCTCCCAGACCCAGTGCAAACCGGAACTGAGCTGGGCTGCCTGCCTGCCCAGCTCCTCATACACTTTAAATCCAGAGCCACAGCAGGGATAGGTCCCCGCACCTGGCGTGAGCCAGAACTGAGCTGGGCTGCTGGCCAGCCTGGTAAAAAATTTATTGGTTGGGAGGGGGGGGAGGGAAATGTGTGTAGTCCATAGCATTAAAATATAAGCCTTTGCTTATCAGTTAATCAACTACACTATTACATCCCTAATTTGGTGGCTTTCTGGGTGAGTCTTCGTGATCTTAAATAGTCTTCGTCTGTTAATTCAAGTTTCTGAAGCTACTGAGAAGAAACTTAAAACTTTCATTGTAATTTGTCAACTGATGTACTTTACATTATAATACAGCAGCTATATACAAGGCAAAAATCACAAAGCTTATTTGTATAAAAAAGTCACATTAAGATAATGCTGGTAAAATACAGCATCCAATTTCCTCAGACATTCTCAAACAAAAAGTACCATACATATGCACAGCATATATACAGTTAGTATTCAGAGAATACTTGTAATTGTACAGGTCTTTACACTTTACACAACAGCTTTGAAAAGATCCAATATCATGCTATGTACTGAGATACTAAACGTACTGCACAAAAATGTATACCTGACTATATTAGTTCCTGTATACAAAATAGGATACCTAAGATAAAACAATGTTTTATTAATCTCTCACATATTCTATCACCAACTAGAACTATTGCAGGGACTGTTAAACCAAAAAGCGACAGTCACTAAATGATAGAATATATCATGTAAAACAAACCTACTGGCACTAGAGGAAGGAAAAAAAAAAAAAAAGGATAAATCTTGAATTTACTGATTCTGATAGCGTCTGTAAATGAAACCCCTCTATTTTCTTAAATCAGTAATAAATAACCAGGCTGGGTGATAATTGTGATAGAGAGATGGAGAGGAAATAGCTCTCTCCATTCCAATACTCCCCAATCAATTGCACTGGGCCTGATTCCTAAGTCACTCGATACACAGAATTCCCTTTTAAATCTATGGAAATTGCACAGGAAAGTGGCGGAAGATCAAGCTCAGTACTTGGCTGGAGAGACTTTTCTGTAGAAACTGGTTGAGAGGACAGCAGCACCTCAGTTTTCATTCTGACAGCTTTATCATAGCCACAAAAAATACAAATGTGTGTTAAGCGAAAATTAAGTCTGCAGACTATTTTAGAATGCAGTAAAATGGCAGACTAAAAACTTGTCAATTTCTTCACGCTTGTGATCTACTCCAAACCCTGAGGTTGAGTTCATTTTGCTGAATTTGGTCCTAAACTGTGCATAGCTTTTTAAAAAATAATGGAAGGAGGATTTGTTTTATAATCTTATAATTCAAACTGCTGAAATTTTTTCACTCAAACTTAAAAAACCTCAGGATAGACAAAGCATAAAAAAATATTGCAAATTGAGACCATGTGAAAAATATGAGAAACTGTTACAATGGGAACCATTCTGCAACCCTATCCGGAACAGATTTAATTTGCCAGTCTACGTTTTCTGCAAATTTTATTTCTACCCGGTGTTAAATCTGAGATACATTCCTCCTTCATCTGAGTGTGACAGACTAAGCTGCTCACTTCAGAAACATTATTTGAAGAGTCTAAAGAGCAGCAACAGAAATCTTAGCAAAGCTGGCTTGCCAACAAGTCTCTAATGACAACCTACTGATGTTCCAGTTCTGCTCTTTTAAATTAGCAATTGCTTCTCAAATCCTATTTTAAAGTGGCTCTGCAGAGGCACCAGTTAAACAAAGTTAAATGAGTCCACCAAGTATATGCATCTCTACAGGTGATTTGAAGCATTTCAATTTCAAAATGCAAAAAGCCAGGGGGAAGAACGCATAGTGCCTGTGAGGCCCTGGAGAGGCACACCTCCACTCCAGCGGCCTAGGGGAAGAACCAGGCACAATCTCGCTCTGGCCCCCCTTCCTGGTGGCTGGGGAGGGGGGAGGAAAGAGCCAGGGCCAGTTGATGTGGGGGGAGGAGAGGGAGGGATCATGGGGGGCAAGAGTAGGGGCAGGGGTAAGACCTGGAACAGCCTTGGGGCTGGGATGGCCTCATGGCTGGGGGAAAGAGCAAGGGCTAGTTGGTAGGGGTGAGAAGGGGGCAGGGGGGCAAGTGCCAGGGGGAAGTGCTGGGCCCACCTCGGACCCTCCCTAGCTGGGGGGAGAGCCTCTGCCCCAGAGGGAGCAAGCTGGGCCAGCCACAGCCGGGGGTAGGGGAGTGGGGAAGAGAGCCAGGGCTGCCACATGTCAGCCTGGCCCTCCCTGGCAGCCAGTGAGGAGCCAGGGCTGCCTACCCCCAGAGAGGGGGGTTGGCAAGCTTAGCAAGCAGTGGGCACCATCCCTAGTTATATTTAAAAAATCATTTTTTAATTTATTTTTAACTGTTAACAGTGTTTGCTTAGTGATACGGTCTTTGCAAATATATGATAACCCTCTTTTCCATGACCTACTAATTCTTCATCAGAATTCAAACATTCATCCCGTACAAATAGTTTGTTACACTTTAATGACATTTCACACATCGACTTACACTCATTACTGCTCATGGCTTCTTCAAGTTGAACGTAGAAATCAGATTTCTGTGCCAATATTCCAAGGTTTACCACCTTTGACTAAACAAAAACAAACAAAAGAGATCATATGCATCTCTTGGAATACACCACTGTACAATGCATGCTTTCACAACTAAGATATTTTTCATAGATAGGACAAAACATTTGAGGAATCTGGATATAAATTCATTTATATAACTATATAACAGAGTGGGTGTTGAAAAAAATGTATTAAAAATTTTTCTTCACAGAACTTTTAAAGTATGCCAGAGGTACACTGGAAAAAACACAAAATATTCATAACTCTATTCATTTTTTCCTTTACCTGCTGTTCATTTTCTTGCTTAGCAGCAGCATATCGTGGTATGAGGCCAGGAACTGTTGGAATGAAGAATGGAGCAGATTTGGGAACTTTCGGTGGCTCTTTTGGTTTATTCTTTTTCTGTTTGAACATTTGAATTAAAATCGTCAGGTTTATCATAAAAGTTTTTGATTTTACAAATTTTTTAAAAGAAACCCTTATTGGGAAGATAACCAGGACTGTCAGAATCATGAAAAACTTCTATATTTGGGAAATTTTTATTTATTAACATTAGGAACAGCTACAAAATCCTTCCAGGCATTATGGAATGCATTACGTATTTTCCTAATGATAAATCCTAGAGTAACAGTGAAAACAGAAGGAGGGTCTTTTGGACCAGTTGTCTATGCCTGATGCAGCTCATGGGAGGGGTATGTAAAGCTCTCTTTATGACACTTTCCATCCATCTCTCTTCCAAGCACTGATCTGGAGGCACAACTTAGAGGAAACTCATAGGGGTATTTAAGCTGGTTTCACTGGAAAGTGCCTTTAAACAGGCCGATTTAGTAGCCACAGTATTTGCTCAGCCAGGCCAAAGATGGCAATGAAACAGTCATTAGCCAATTCCTACACCAATCAAGGATTCTGGCAACTGGTTAAGTCAGCTGTCTGTGTTGTACTACCAGAACTGTCCAAAGTACGTGGAATAAAGACCACAAGATCTGGCCCCGAAGCCACAATAATAAAAGCTTTTCAGTGTAAGGGATACATGTCATATTACCCTGATAATATCAAGATTGAGGAGGTTTTTCCATCTTGATTCAGAAAGCGATGACAGGGTCACTAGCTGCTCTTCCAATTGCTCTGGTGAACTATAGTCAATCATTTCATCACTTGTTTCTTCATCTCCTGTGATTTCCACATCTTTCAGAGACAAATTTCAGTTATAAACATGTAAACCAAAACAAGTTATATCCACAATGATGCATGAGGTTTACATAAAAATATATTTGAGTTAAATATTTTAAATATTTTGTTGAAATTAAATTTTAATACAGTGACAAACTATTATAGGTAACCCCAGACTCAGGGAAACTTCAAAAGATTAAAAAAATTGCTCATGTACCACCAGTCTGACCAAATTTAAATTTGAGATCAGTTGCACTAGGTCAAAATAAAGTTAATTTGACAGTTTCTTCTAGTTTCTTGATTACTATTAAAATGTTGTCAGGATGAACAAAAATATTAGAACTGAATATTTGATGTTACCAGCTGTGTGATATATTGTAACAACAAAAGTGACTGGCTATCAAAGGTACATGTGCCTTTAAGAAACACCTGCATAATCCAAATACATGCTATGGCAGCAAACTAATTCATGATTGCTGTGTGTTGAGAAGCAGATGCAGCAATAGAGAAGAGCAAGGGAAATGTTCACTAATTATGAGACTTCGCTAAAAATGTTTAGACTATGCATCTACTGACATGTGTACAATCTTTATAGAACTGTTCTCACAGAAATATGCATACAACTGCATGCATGAAAGAAAAGATGGTTTTAAGATCAATGTACTGTAAAGAGATTGGATTCTGTCCCTATGCCTGCCTCAGTCTCCTTATGAGACTGAGCAAACCACTGGATCCAGGAGCAGGAATTAATTTTAGGGACTAAGGTCAGTGAATTACATTTTAAGAGAGTTCCAGAGATGGTAGAAAAGAATTCTTATTATAAATCAAATATTTTCTGTTAGTATGAAGAAATTGTGTTAGAAAATACCAAATTGTACATTGAGAAAATAGAGTCTGCTATTTTAGGTTCATTACACAGCCAGGAATAAGTCTTCTTCATCCCATGATTACCTTGGGCAGGACAAGTTCCAGGACGCATTATTACAGAAGGCTCATAATCTGCTGGAAGTGGCCGTAAAGAGACAAGTGAATACAAGGAACGGTTAGACCTGAATAATTGAGACAGACATGACATATTAAAAATGAGAACTTTTTTCTGACAAACATGGAGGATTATTTTGAATAGTGTTTTTAAGATTTGATATTACTGCAACATAAAAAAAATCACTGACTTTCTCTCTCAAAGTTAGATTAATTAATCTCTACAAAAACTAACAAAGAAAAGTCAAAACTTAGAAAAAGTTCTCTCTACAATATTGGTAGAAGTGAAAAATAAAACTCCCTGCAAAAGCCATTACTATAAATGACATTATTTCTACTACAAGGTAAATTGCAGCACATTTTAAACTTCTTGTTTCCTAGAACGTATGTTTATTACGTTGATCAGAAGACAAGATTTGGGATTCTCAGCTTTACTTATTGTGTCATTTTGGTTAATCTTTGCAGTTTATCTGTAAAAGATAGAATTAGCCATGTGAAGAGATTGTTAGGCTTAATATTTGTAAAGTACTTGAACACTTTACAAACAATCCTTGTATAAGTTTGTACACTGCTTGTACAAGGATTTCCCAAACTATTAGTATTATCAAATAGTAATTATTTCCCTCATTTTTATGACCAGCAGAAATGTGTGGGAGAGAACCTTATGACAAATTAGTCTTAATCTACACTTAAAATGTTTTCTTGGCATAGCTCTGTAGGTTAATATAATTTTTTGCTAACCTAGCTATACTGGTGTCTACATTCAGTGTCTAGATACAGCTCTTATCTGCAAAATTTAAGTCTATTTGAATAGTTTAACTTATACTGTTTTCCTAAGTGAATTAATTTATAATAAGCAAAAGTACATACTGCATTTACACTAAGGGTATGTCTAGATTACATGCTTCTGCCGACAGAGGCATGTAAAATAGGCTACCTGACAGAGTCAATGAAGCTGGGATTTAAATATCCCCCGCTTCTTTAAAATCAAAATGGCTGCTGCGCTGTGCCGGCTCAGCCGATTGTTAGCATAGCGCGCAAGTCAAGACGCGGATCGGGTGACAGAGAACACCTTTGTCGACCACTCCTGTAAACCTCGTTTCATGAGGCATAAGGGAGCGGTTGACGATGGCGTTCCCTGTCGACCGATCCGCATCTTGACTCGCGCGCTGTGCTGACAATCAGCTGAGCCAGCACAGCGTGGCGGCCATTTTGATTTTAATGAAGCTGGAGATATTTAAATCCCCGCTTCATTGACTATGTTGGGTAGCCTATTTTACATGCCTCTGTCGGCAGAGGCATGTAATCTAGACGTACCCTAAGAGAATTTGCCAGTATTGCAATATTGGCAGTGTTTAATGTGACGTACAAAGGGAGAAAGTCTATCACCAACCCTGTATTGCCCAGCAGTTCATATTGTTCCAGCCCCTCTGCCCCAATCTATCATGTCTCTCTAGTCCCTGCATCAAGTCTCGTCCCGTTAATCCTGTCACCCTCATATCTCCCATAAATTCTGCCCCTGTGTCTATCCTCTTTAGCCACCCCTCCGCCCCCACCTCTCCTCAGCTCTTGTGGTTCCACACCCTCCTCCCAGGCTTGGTGGAGGGTGTGCTATAGTAGGGTCTCCTCTTTTCCTTCCCTGGGCATTGCGAGGAAGGAGGGAGTAGCAAAGGAACCTTCAGTTAGAGTTCTGCTCCTCTTCCTCCTCCTGAAACTAAGCAGGAGTGAAGAGAAAATTTTAAAAAGGAAAATTTCAGCTGATTGTTAGGAAAGTGTATAGATCACAAGATATTTCATGATACAACTATCCTCCCAGGAGCGGAAGCCCTTGGCTTGAGACTTTTGAACCGGAGAAGACAAAACAATGTAGAATGTACTGTAAGAAACAAGTCTTAATTTGCAGTATGATAGAGCAATTTAAACAGCCTGTTTCCATCTCCAATTTCCACAGATATTTTCTGAATACTTATTAAAAATGTATTATGTACTCACCACAAATAAATTCCAAGATCATCTACATGCGAGGAAGCTAGAAAGTCTCCAGTAGGAGACATAGAAATGCTGATAGCTGCTGACTCTAACAAAAAGCAATCTATGAGGCTATGAAAAGAAAGAAAAAGAGAGTAATGAATTAATTTTCTTAACAATATACTGTATTATGAAACCGATGTGATTTTCACATTAGCACTCAGATTATGGAAGCATACATACAAATAAGATTTTTCCAAATCATCCAATAAAAAATTACGCGTATCCCTTAGCAGGGCCCTACACACAGTTTTAAATATTTTGAGGAACCAAGAACCCATTTCTTCAGAGTCAATTCCAAATTGATTCTTAGGGTCAAGAAAGTGCATTTTATGTTTTCAGTTACAGCTACACCATGCTGTGGTTTTGGGGTTTCATCTTGCTTTCATTTTCCCTTCCTCCCACTAATTGCTTGCTTGTACCACCTTATATGACATAAAACACTGTTGGTTAGCAGCATCTCCCAACTAAACATTAAAATCAGCACAGCATTCTCAATTGTACTTGGATTCTCTCATTTCCCACCCACCCATCATAACCAGTGGAGGAGGAAAATTCAATGTTTTGGGTTTTCTGTAATAGAAAAACCCCCCCCACTGGATTTTGTATTTTTTTAAAATCTCAACAACAACTGTTAAGTTGAAATAGAAATTAAATAGGTAATATCAGTTTAGTTTAACACACCATCACTATATAAACTCCTTATACAACTTTAATTAGTTACATTATCATGAGTCTCCCAAGACAAATATTTTTGATCCTGCAGAAATTACAAATTATCAGTCCCTAACAGTGTACACACCACTTTCCACAATCTCCCCTGAAATTCAAAATCCGCACAGTATGGCAAGAAGCTCCCTGCTATGCAAGGAATTTGAAGTAATTATTTGAATGAGCATTCATATGCAAAAACATTTTGAAATATAAACTCTGTACACTATATGGTGTAGAAGAGAGGGTAAATGAATCAGTGTTGTAGTAAACAAAACCGTTTTACTGTAGGATTCCTGGTAGGATTTGAACTGTAGGATTCATTTAAACGAAAGGTTTTACAGGTGACCACCATAGAATCATAGAACCATAGAGCTGGAAGAGACCTCAGAAGGTCATCAAGTCCAGCCCCCTGCTTTCGGCAGGACCAATCCCAACTAAATCAACCCAGCCACGGCTTTGTCAAGCCGAGACTTAAACACCTCTAGGGATGGAGACTCCACTACTTCCCTAGGTAACCCATTCCAGTGCTTCACTACCCTCCTAGTGAAATAGTTTTTCCTAATATCCAACCTGGACCTCTCCCACCACAACTTGAGACCATTGCTCCTTGTTCTGCCATCTGTCACTACTGAGAAAAGCCTCTCTCCATCCTCTTTGGAACCTCCTTCAGGAAGTTGAAGGCTGCTATCAAATCCCCTCACTCTTTGCTTCTGCAGACTAAACAGACCCAACTCCTCAGCCTCTCCTCATAAGTCATATGCTCCAGCCCCTAATCATTTTGGTTGCCCTCCGCTGGACCCCCTCCAATGCGTCCACATCCTTTTTGTAGTGGGGGACCCAGAACTGGACACAATACTCCAGATGTGGCCTCACCAGAGCCGAATAAAGAGGAATAATGACATCTCTGGATCTGCTGGCAGTGATCCTCTTAATGCAACCTAATATGCCATTAGCCTTCTTGGCTACAAGGGCACACTGTTGACTCATATCCAGCTTCTCATCCACTGTAACCCCCAGGTCCTTTTCTGCAGAACTACTACTTAACTAGTTGGTCCCCAGCTTGTAACTATGCTTGGGATTCTTCCGTCCCAAGTGCAGGACTCTGCAGATTTCTTGTGGCCCAATCCTCCAATTTGTCTAAGTCACTCTGGACCCTATCTCTGCCCTCAAGCGTATCTACCTCTCCCCCTAGCTTAGTGTCATCCGCAAACTTGCTGAGGGTGCAATCCATCCCCTCATCCAGATCATTAATAAAGATATTGAACAAAACTGGTCCTAGAACTGAACCTTGGGGCACTCCGCTAGAAACCGACCGCCATCCTGACATCGAGCCGTTGATCACTACCACCATGTTTCTTCATTTTCTGAATGCTCAACTTGAGACACCTACAGTCAGATTTTCAGAAGTGCACAGGGAGTCACAATTGGAACAAACACAGTGGGAGGTACAGGTGGCGCTCAGGACCCAGAAGTGGGGGGTGCAGCAGCCAAGTGATTAAGATGGGAGAGATTCTAGAGGACTGGAAGATGGCAAATACAGTGCTAATGTATAAAAAAGGAGAATAAGGACAAACTGAGGAATGACATACCAGTCATTATCTTCAGTACCCAGAAAAATAATGTAGAGAATAATCAAGCAGTCCATTTGCAAACACCTAGAAGATGCTACTGTGAAAAGTAATGGTCAATATGGATTTATCAAGAACAAACCATGCCAGAACCATTCCTCTGATGGGGTAATAAAGTTTGTGGCTCGGGAGAAGCAGCAGATATGGTATATCTTTACTTTATTAAGGCTTTTGATACAGTCTCTCATGACCATCTCAGAAGCTAGGGAAATACAACCTAGATGGGTTGGAAATACAACCTATAAGATGGGTGTATAACTGGTTGGAAAACTCTTCCTGCAAAGTAGTTATGAGGGGCTCAGAGTCAAGCTGGAAGATGGGACCCAGTAGGGTTTGGTCCTGGGACTGGCTCTGTTCAATATTTTCATAAGTAATTTAGACAATGGCATTGATTATACACTTAAAGTTCGCGGATGATGCCACACTGGAAGAAATTTACAGTGCTTTGGAGGCTAGGACTAAAATTCAACATGAACTGGACAAACGGTCTGAAGAAAATAGGATGAAATTCAGTAAGAACAAATGCAAAGTACTCCACTTAGGAAGGATCAATCAATTACACACATACAAAATAGGAAATGATTGCTTAGGAAGGAGTACTACAGAAAGGGACGGGGAGAGGGGAGGGTGATAGTGGATCACAAGCTAAATAAGAGTCAACAATTAACACTTGAGGAAAAGAAAGCAGTCTGGGATGTTTTAGCAGGAATGTTAAGCAAGACATGAGAAGCAATTCTTCCACTCTACTCTGCATTGGTAAGGCCTCAAACAGGGTACTGTGTCTGTTTCTAGGTGCTACATTTCAGAAAAGATTTGGACAAATTAGAGGAAGTCCAGAGGAGAGCAACAAGAATGAATGAAGATTCAAAAGCTATACAGCCTATGAGGAAAGGTTTCAAAAAATAAAAGGGGAGAGGAGGGTTAGTCTGGAGAAGTGAAATCTGTGAGGGTCAAGACAACAGTTTTCAAGTTCATAAAAGGTTGTTACAAAGGAGGAGTCTAAAAAATTGTTCTCCTTAATGTCGGAGGATAGGACAAGAAGCAATGGGCTTAACTGGCAACAAGAGAGGCTTACGTTGGATGTTAAGTCCTCTTGGAGATAGTGAAACACTAGACAAAAATTGCTTATGGAAGTTGTAGAATCTCTGTAACTGGAGGTTTTTAAGAACAGGCTGGACCAGTCGGTCTCAACCAGGGAAATGCGTAACATCTGGGGTATGCAGAAGTCTTCCAGGAGATACGTCAACTCATCCAGACACCTGCCTAGTGTTACAGCACATTACAGAAAAAGCACTACAAGCTAGTATAAAAGAGTCACACAGACATGAGTTATTTGTACTTTTCTATACACTGAACTACAGTATTTATATTCCAATTGATTTAATTATATAGTAAAATGAGAACATGAGCAATTCTTCCAGTAACAGTGTGCTGTGACACTTTTGCATTTTTATGTCTGATTTTGTAAGCAAGCAGTTAAAGTGAGGTGAAACTTGAGCTTTGTAAGACAAATCAGACTCCTGAAAGAGGTACAGTAGTTTGGAACGGATGAGAGTCACTGAGTTACACCCTGGCAACGTGGGAGTGACTTGGCTCCTGGCCCCTTGGAAGGACAGGGTCAGGGACATCCGAACCTCTGCACTGCCCAGACCATGCCACCCCTCCCCCACCGAGCCCTCAAGAGCTGCCCAGGTAGCGTCATGTGGGACTCTGACCACCGCTGCTGCTATATTTTAAATTATCAGTCCCCAAGCAACTGTCTCCTTTGCCTCCCCCAATTCCTCCGTCAGTGGCCCTGGATAGACATCAATAGACATGATGGGGCCACTGGGGATAGCGGAAGGAAATGTCTCAAGACAGTGAAGAAAGAGGAGAGGAATTGTAGGAGAGGGAAGTCACCTCATGTTATATTTTGTCAAATTTTCTCTTGGAAGAAATCAGACAAGTCGTGGGTAGAGAGAGAAGTGGACATATGGGAAGTAAAGGGTTTGAACAGTGAGTCAAAGGTAGCAAAAAGGCATCTGGGATTGTGGCTGTGAGATTTAATGAAGTTGTGTTAGTAAAGTTGTTCAGGAAGGAAGATGGAAGAACTGAAAAAGGAGAGAACAAATCTGTAATGGAGGAAGTCAGCCAGGCTGTGGGATTTCTAACAGAGCTGTTCAGCTGCACAAGAGCAGAAGTATAGCAAGTAGAAGAAGATGCCTACATAAAACCAACGTCTTCTGCAAGGAAAGCATCCATAAGGACTCAAAAAAGAAAAACAAGTACGATTAGTTAGGCTAAGAGGAACAGAAGGATGTGTTAGTGTACACTGAGATCACCAGGAAAAAACTTCAGTGCTACAGAAGAACATAAGAACGGCCATACTGGGTCAGACCAAAGGTCCATCTAGCCCAGTAGCCTGTCTGCCAACAGTGGCCAGCACCAGGTGCCCCAGAGAGGGTGGACCGAAGACAATGATCAAGCAATTTGTCTCCTGCCATCCCTCTCCAGCCTCTGACGAACAGAGGCCAGGGACACCATTTCTATCCCCTGGCTAATAGCCTTTTATGGACCTAACCTCCATGAAATTATCTAGCCTCTCTTTAAACTCTGTTATAGTCCTAGCCTTCACAGCCTCCTCTGGCAAGGAGTTCCACAGGTTGACTACACGCTGTGTGAAGAAGAACTTTCTTTTATTAGTTTTAAACCTGCTACCCATTAACTTCATTTTTTGTCCTCTAGTTCTTCTATTATGGGAACTAATAAATAACTTTTCTTTATCCGCCCTCTCCACACCACTCATGATTTTATATACCTCTATCATATCCCCCCTCATTCTCCTCTTTTCTAAACTGAAAAGTCCCAGTCGTTTTAACCTCTCTTCATATGGGACCCATTCCAAACCCCTAATCATTTTAGTTGCCCTTTTCTGAACCCTTTCCAAGGCCAAAATATCTTTGAGGTGAGTTAAATGGATAATCCAAATTAATGTTAAATTTCATGCCCTATACAAACTCCTTTGAGTAAAAAAAGAAACTTGTTCATAGTTATAACAATTTGATTTTTCAGTCTGGAATAGCTTTTACACAAACTACACTTTCTAAGTTTCATCCAAAAGCTATGTGACTATATACCAATCAACAGGGCTCGACAATCTATATGTAATCTACTCGCCTGTGGCGAGTAGATTACATCCTGGAAGAGCTGGGTTCGGGCGATCTGCGCATGCGCAGAACGCCGGACAGCGCAGCTGGCGAGTGGGGCTCGCCGTGGCTTAGCGAGCCCTGCCAATCACAAATAAGGATGTTAAATTTAAATTAACTAATCAATCAAATACTCAATTAATCTATAAGGGCACCTCTGCCTTTGAGCTACTGGGCTCTTGCTACAGTTCAAATGTGGAAACCCTGCAGGGAGTGCGGGACCAGCAGGGGACTCCCCGCTGGCCCAGAGCTCCCTGCGGCACCTCAGCCTTTGAAATGTACAAGAGCCCTGCTGGGGCTCTAGTACATTTCAAAAGCAGAGTCGCAGCAGAAGTGGTGTGAGTGGAGACTGCTTCAGTCCCAGCTTGTGCCATTTCCACTGTGCCTCTACCTCCCCTGTGGGTGTTGGGGGGAACCTGCTTTTAAGCCAGCTCCCGCTCCCCACTTTGCTGCCTCTCTCTGATAGAGGCAGTAAAGATAAGTTTCAGCTTATCAGACAGTCGACTAGTCCAGGAGCGGCCAACTTGTGGCTCACAAGCTGCATGCGGCTCTTCAAAGACAAAATTGCGGCTCCCACACCCACGGCTTTGAAAGCGTGTTTGCATGGGACGCCAGTGCAGACTTCAAAATGGCCACCTTCAAAGGGCAATGCCTGCTATGCTCTTAAAAGGGCTGTGGCCGGGCCCTTTATTTTTTTCCTTGACCAAATGCGGTGTCCAGGGCTCCCCCCAACAACTCCCCCCCCCCCCCCCCCTCGGCTCTTTGTGCTGTATCCATCACTATTTTGGCTCTTTGTCTGTAACAGGTTTCTGTGAATTTTAAGGAGACCATTTAAACATCCTTTAGATTACAACAGAATTTATACACACATACTTAAAGCGTGTTCACTATAAAACTTGTAAAAGGTAAGATTTCATTTGATTCAAAAACATCAATGATTTTTCTTAAGGAGAGTTTCAAAGCTAGCAAGTCTTTACCTGTGTAAAATAGCTCATATCTAAACACTTTAATTTACTAATTCCTAAATATACTAAGGGGAAGTGAGATCTGTAGCTGAATTTTGAATGACCATCACTGCTCTATTTCAATATTTTCATCTGATATGCAAGAGCAAAACCATTCCTCTAATTTCCAAATTCTATTAGAAAATAATTAGGATAATTTGCCATGTACTTAGTTCAATTCCACATTCATAAAAATTCTGCTAAAAAGATCTAAATATTATATTCATCCATTAATCTTCTGGTCTCTTTAGCTTGAGGCATGACTTTCAAAAATCTATTGACCAATCTTTCCATAATACCACTCGTATCGTGTACTTTACATGAAAGCCCTTGGTAAGGTAAGTACTTTTTAGTTAATACTGTCATAGCAACAAAACAACTTAAACCTTTGAGCAATTAGGAGCCAGCTGCAGTAAGAGAAGCCTAGCTGTTAAGAGAAACCTACCTTACACTAAGAGTAAGTCTACACAGTGAAGAAAAATGTGTGGCTGGCCCAATTCTTTATGCCCTCCTGAGGTCTCTTCTAGCCCTATGATTCTAATTCAGCCTCACAGGACTCACGCCAGAGCCCACAGCCTACAACCCTGTGTGCTGAGACAGTTCCAGAGTTTGGGCTGAAGCCCAAGCCCAGAAGTCTACACAGCAACGCAAGAGCCCTGCAAGTCTGAGCCTGAGTTGAGCCAGCCACAAGTTTTTCTTCGCTATGTAGACACACCCTAAGAGATCAGCCCAGATCAGGAAAGAACAAAGGGAAGCTGAAGTCACTTATGTGTGCATCTTCCCACCTCCCTGAATTATACTTTATTTACAATATTAACAATGTGTGATACCACAGATATAATAACAGACAATCTATTTTATGATTTTTGAATTTACAAAATGTTTTACAGGAATCACCATTCAGGAAAGTAAAAATGACCTTTAACCTTTTCAATTGTACATGTACTTGAAAGTAAAAAAAACAAAATGTCCTATTTATAATTTCACTATCAGGCTTCAAACATGGTCTATACCAGGGCTACTCAACTTCCGAAGCCCCAGGGGCCACAATGATACTCAGAGCACATGCCAACTTAAGTGTGGTTGCATATACATGCAAATATATATGCAAATATATGCAAACAGCTTCTTTCATACTGATGGGCCTGAATATAAAGATTAAGGCAAGACTACACAACACACAGGCCCCATTTAAGTCAGTTCTGCTGGTGTTAATAAAATGCAATATTTACCTGATTTCCACCCATATGACAGCACTTTTAATGAGCAATGACAGTCCGGGAATTTAACTAACAACACGCATATCAACAGAAGACCATTATATTGACTACTTTTTTGTTCTGGCTCCCACCCATGAATCACATGTTGAGCCCCATGTAAACCCAAGCTGCACCGTGGGCTGCAAACAAACGGGCCGCGTGTTGAGTAGCCCTGGTGTATATACTATAATATAATTTTTAAAGTGATATATAATTTTCTATAATTTTATAAGAGCTTCATAAAATGGCTATAAAATTTACTAATACCAGACAAAGCTAGTCAAATACGAAAGTTCAGAAAATATCAACTTTTTAAAACTAGTGTAGGTTTGTGGGAAATCAATGCAACAAGTCTTTTTTTTGTGGTTTAATGCATGAAATACACATACAAATAAGAACTCTGCTATAGTTCTTTAATTGACTTACCATCCGGATGGGAGGTCCCAAGTCTTAATGGTGCAATCCATTGATGCTGTAATTAGCCAACGGCCATCAGGACTGAAAGCCTACAATAATTATACACCTAAATTAATATATTAGAATTTATGCATCTTGCTTTAGATCATAAAAGATTGCATTGATCGTTTCATACCAGTCCTAGGTAGACATGTCCACACAACAAAATTAATAGTCTCTGATTAAAACAGATTTAAGGCTACAAAAACAAGTTTGTATCAGAGACCCATATTATGTTTGCGGTAGGGACGTTAAATGTAGATGAATTAACTAATCAAATAGTCAATGGGATTTCCATCGACTATTCGATTAGTCTATAAGGGGGCCTCCGCCTTTAAACTGTAGCAAGAGCAATGCCGGGCTCTTGCTATAGTTCAAAAGCAGAAGCCCCCAAGGAGCATGGGGCTTCCTTTTGAAATGTACGAAAGCCTGAAGGTCTCTTGTATATTTCAAAGCTTGAAGCACAGAAGGGCCAGCAGGGGAGTCCCCACTGGCCCCACACTCCCTCTGGTGCCTCAGTCTTTGAAATGTACAAGAGCCCTAGTGGTGATCTTGTATATTTCCAAAGGAAGCCCCACAGAGAACACGGGACCAGAGGGGTACTTCCCCACAGACCCCACACTCCCAGCAGGGATTCTGCTTTTGAAATGTACAAGGGTCCCACTGGGGTTCTTGTACATTTCAAAAGCAGAAATGCAGCAGAAGCAGCGCAAGTGGAGACTGCTTCAGTCCCCACTCACACCATTTCCACTGTGCCTCTACCTCCCTGTCCCCCGCAGAGCTTTTAAGCTGGCTCCCCCCAGCACTGGCTCCTCTAATAGAGGAGCAAGGGGGTGGGAAATGACTGGTCCCATCACTAGTCAACTATCCGATAAGTTCCTGCTTATCAGATAGTCGACTAGTCTCTTACATCCCTAGTTTGTGGGCCCTTACTTTTCAAAACACAGATTTAAATGTACCACAAAATGTAAAAGGAAAAAAACAGATGTCAACGTCAAAGATGTACTCATCTCTTGGTATTTGAAATAAATTAGAAGCTGAATACAAATCCTGACACGATTTTAAAAACAAATATTAAATTCACATCAGCAAGTGAATCTTACGTGCCATAACAATAAACAAATATAGCTATGTTACAATAGACGCTAACAATTACGGTTTATACTTTTTTTTGTAGGAATCTCTTGTGCTAATACAGATTTTGAAGTGATGGGTAGCTACCCAGTTGCTGCCCTCAATGTCAGCCTGGCCTCAAATATCTGTTGTTACTTCTAAATTTTCATGTTATTAAGAACAGAAAATAAGGTTTCAGGTATTTATTTTTAAGCCACCTGTCCTTTGGTAATGAAGTTACAATAAAATTTCAAGTCTCTACTGGAGAGCTAAAATTAATATATAAGCTTTTTAACATTTAAATCAACAATTAAACATTAATTTTAAACATTAATTCTTAGGACAACATATGCATATGTATGGTTACAGTTTCCAAATAATTAACCCTGAATTTGTTGCCTTTTGTAGCAGAACAAGGGGGGGATCCAACTTAAATCTCACATTTATATTTTATCTTACATATATACAACAAACCTATCACCCTCAAATTGCATTAACTTTTGTTGCAGAGGAGCACACAAATAGGTATATAGTATATACAGTCACCATGTCATTAATCTGGCTGTGGTGTCCTGAGAACTTCCTGACGATCCTTCTTGTTTCTACATCCAAAATACTAATCCCAAAGTCATCTGAGGCAATTCCCAGAATACCACTAGAAAGAATTAGTAGTACATATTGTCTCAGTTAATATTCAGAGATAAAACAGACAAGCATATCCTAATATTATCCTACAAAATGTTATGTTCTACCAAAATTTATTTCCTAAGGAAGACAAATTCCATTTCTGAAGCAACACAAAAATCTCCTTGTAGGACTAATAGTCATGTGTAGTTTTAGGAAATGAAAAATATTTCTATAATGGCATTGTAACATAACAAAACACCAAAGCTATAGTTGAAATAGTTTTAAATTCTCACCTGTCTCTGTGAAGCAACATTGCACTTGGAGAAGAAGAGAGATTAGCAGAGTAAATAAAGTCCATGGTTTTGAACTTCCAGAATTTAATTAATCCTTCACTTCCAGCTGTGATTGTCAACTGGTTTAATCCATCCACTGCTACCCCTCTAACAGCACCTTCATGCGCTTTAAGCCAAAAGGGGAAAAAAATGCATCTTAATTAACTACATAGAAAAATCATAGAATAATGGAACTGAAAGGACCTTGACAGGTGATCAAGACTAGTCCCCTGCACTCATGGCAGAACCAAGCACCACCAAGATCATCCCTGACAGGTGTTTGTCTAACCTGCTCTTAAAAATCTCTCAAATGAAGATTCCACAACCTCCCCCGTAGGCAATTTATTCCAGTGCTTAAGCACCCTGACAGGAGAGGGGACATGATAGCCGTTTTCAAGCATTTAAAACGGTGTTACAAGGAGGAGGGAGAAAAATTGTTCTCCCTGGCCTCTGAGCATAGGACAAGAAGCAATGGACTTAAACTGCGACAAGGGAGGTTTAAGAGGGACACTCAGAAAAACTTTTTAACTGTCAGGATAGTTAAAAACTGGAATGAATTATACATAAGATACATTAGATACATATCTTAGAGAGACTGTGGAATCTCCATCATTGGCGATAGTTAAGAGCAGGTTAGATAACTATTGGGGATGATATAGAATATATGGTGGCTGGCCCTGCCGTGAAGGTCTCTCAAGGTCCCTTCCAGTTCTAGTGTTCTATGATTCTAGGTTGTGTGTCTAACCACCACCACCAACCTTCTTGGTAAAAACCAAAACAAAGAAGTCATTAAGAACCTCTACCAAGCCCACATTTTCTATTATTATTTTTCCCCTCTTCACTGAGGGACTGGCCTACCTTGGCCTTTCCATTGCTTCTAATATTTGTAGACTGTTTTCTTGTTATCCTGTATATCTCCAGCTAGTTTTGTGCCTTCGCCTTTCTAATTTTGCTCCTACATACTTGTGGTTTTGTTTGTAATCATCCTTGTAATCTAATCTAGTTTCCACTTTTTGCGGGACTCCTTTTTTATTTTTATATCATTCAAGATCTCCTGGTTAAGGCAGGGAGGTCCCTTGCCATACTTCCTATCTTTCTTACACAGTTTCTCCTGTGCCCTAAATGTCTCTTTGAAAAACTCAATTGTCTTCCAATTGTTTTTGCATAGTGGCTATTCCTTGTGCATTTAGGTCCCTTCAGAGATAAAAGACAGATTTAAACAAGAGGAAGGTATCTGATAGAGATTTTAATGTTGTTTAACACCTACAGGCAGTCCCCGGGTTACGTACAAGATAGGGACTGTAGGTTTGTTCTTAAGTTGAATTTGTATGTAAGTCGGAACTGGTACATATTGTAGGGGAAACTCTAGCCAAACATTTCTCCAGAGCTCAGTTTTATTCTCCCAACCCTCACTTCCCTCAGTCCTTTATTCTCAAGCTGAGGTGTCTGCTGAGAAAAGCCGCTCCACGTCTCCCTGGTCTGCTGGGAGCCCAGCAGACCAGGAGACGCGGAGCGGCTTCTCTCGCCGCGGAGGACGTGGGCGGTGGGACCACGGTGCGTCTCGGCGGTCTGCTGGGGGAGAGGGGGGTGAGAGCGCAGCTAGTGCGGGGTTGCCTCACACCGTTTGTAAGTAGGGATCCGATGTAAGTCGGATCCATGTAACCTGGGGACTGCCTGTATTAGTTAAATAACAATCAGCACTTTCCATCTGTGCATAGGCCAATTCTGTTTAATTAAGGTACTTATGACTAAGTGAGATATACAAAAGTGTGACAGTAAGATATTCAAAAAAATGCCATGAATGATATTAAGATGGCAATTCAAAAGGCTTTGCTTGAACCATTTATTGAATCATTTTTCATATTCACACAAAGCAGAATAACAATTTTCATTACTTCTGTGAAAATCCTCATTCTGAATTGCTTACAATTACTTTAACTTCCTATTATGCCATGAATTGAATTGAGACCTTGAATTACATATATTCCTGATGTAGGTTTTAAATTCTGAAAATTGGTCAACTCATAAGTACAGAATACACGACAATAAGCAGGAAGGCACTGACAGACTTCACTAACTTTGAGAGAAAGGAAAAGTCTTAGTTGAAACCCAGCTGACAAAGTTGAGGAGCCCCAAATCAAACCTAAAAATAATTTGCTCCTCTCGTGACATTTAATTTAAACACATCTTCTTTGTATTTGGGTCAGAAGTCAGTTGTCTGAAACAAGGGTGCAATAGAGCTAGAGTTCCAACATGTCAAGAGTGCAATTCAACAGCAACCTCAAAAAACGGCTGGATTGCAATCTGCATGCACACATGCTATCCCTACCTTCTTTTGGAACAGGAAGCATATTGACATGTATAAGAATATAATTTTCTACTAAGGAAGTAGAGCAGAGCAAGTCAAGAGGGCTATCATGTATATGGCCAAAAGCCAGCATTTTATACTCAACCACCTTGTTTATGTTATTTAAAATTAAATAGATACTGACTCCACAACTATCCATTGTAGTGGGAATGTTGTTGTCCTTTACCCAGAGAATAAAGGACAACTCATCACATTTACCTGTGCTCGAATAGCAAGATTCCTGCATTCCACCCCGAAACTACAATGAAAGTCTTTTGATTTGCTACTATTCTGTTAGGGTGACATTAAACAAAAGTTCACCTTTTTCTTCGCCATAATGTCCTCTGTGAATGCCAGACTGCATGTTGTATACATCTACATGTCCTGTTGAAAGCCCAATTACAGCAAAGTTTCCACATGTAGTAATGTCAACTGCCTTGAAAGAAGAAAAAAAATGAGAGAGGAACTTAACATACACAGCTCATTAGCAAAGACAAAATATATTTAATTGTAGATGTGTTTGTCTATATACAGCAGTTACAAAGCATCTCATAATATTCATAAAGGAAAATCATCAGCATCTCTATTACAATTTTCTTGTGGGCTTAACATTAAACCAACCAACATTCACCTTCTCTCGCACAAAAAAGTAAGTTATATTTGCTTTCTTGAGAGAAGTTATGATAAAAATAAGCATGACAGAAAGAGTAAGCAATGAAGATGATTGCTGCTGAATTGTTTTACGTGCACTCATAGCCACCTAATAATGTTGCTTACAATTAGTTATCTATCACATGCATCATACTGCCTGATATCACTGTAACCTCAAAAACAAAATGCTCCATTGAACAAAAGGACAGGCTAGGGGAATTAAGTTCCAAGTCTGCTGCCACTGTACTTTGGTGCTAGAAATTAAGAATAGGTTGAACCTCTCTCTAGGTCGACACCCTGGGGACCTGACTGGTGCCAAACAAGAGACTTTGCCGAACTATTGGAGGTCAATATTGTCTGACAGCATTATCAACACTTCCACTACTTAGTGGGCTCTTAGAAGACATTTAGGGGTAAATTAAAGCTAAACAGGAGCACAGAGCAATGAAAGCCAGGACTGGTGGTTATAAATTATTGAACTGCAGAAAACTTGGCCACACCCAGGATAAGTCGACATCACGCTAACTAAAATCATGCCGGACAAGAGAGTTCCGGACTAGAGAGGTTCAACCTGTAACAGTATCTGAAAACAATCAACTATGATGTATGCACACAGGAGGTGAGTGTTGACATTTTAGATCTTTCAACCCAGAACTTAAGTAGTAAGAGACATCACAAAGAGGGGTTTGGTGATGTGTGTGAAAAGACAGTTCAGACCAATAGTTAAACCCACTGTATTTGGAACTGCAAGGTCACCTAACACTACCAAATTCCAAAGTGTTAGCTAGCTATTTGCCTATAATGGGATAATTTGTAAGTTCCCTGATGCATCACTTCAACATATATAAAGAATTCTCTAGTCTAAATTCTCCATGTCTAAAATAGCATAATCTAGCTGCTCAGCAATATATTTACTTTTTTAGCTGGAAAAGATTTCACTCATTTGTAGTAAGCTGAGGGCAGAAAAAATGATATTGCATAATAGGAAACAAAACAGGAAAAAAAAGGGAATATATTCTGAACTAAACTCAGGGCAGTCATATCAGGAGCTGGCAGCAATCCCTATATTTAGGTTGCCTAACTTTTTATTATTTCCAGAATTAAAACCTTTTCTTTGAGAAGCTCTCACACTTCCATAGTTTGCAGCAGGCCTTTGAAATTCCGAAGGGTAAATACTCTTAGCTACAGAAGTGCCTTTTTGGCTTATCCCTTGATATTTCAGTCTGATTATCCAAGATGTACATTGTTTTAAGAAAGAATCACCAATTTTTCTTCTCTCACTTGGGTTCCTCAGGAAATTATTATTTTGGCAAGATGCCAACATTTAAGGTGAAGCTTCTAAGGCTGGTTTATGCTACTGCAAAAGCACCAGCAACTCTCCCCCTCTCCTGCACCACTGCCCTCCACTCCTAAACCAGGGCATCTGGGAGCTGCCAAAGTAGTGGGGGACAAGAGGAGAGAGAAGGGGAGCCCATTTCTACTAGCCAGCCACACCTTTCTCTGGAACAAACACACAGCATGCTCCTCACTTTCCCTCTGGGGGCACCATATGGGGCAAAAGCTTCCCCATCTCCTATACACTCAGACTAGCGAACACCAAGAAGGGCTCCCTGTACACACATGTAGTACATGGCCCCAGGAGCCCAACCTGCACACACTGGTGGGCAACCTGGGTTTCACAGGCAACCATAATTTTACCCCTTTGTGCAGATGCATTATGATAAATACTATTTTATTTTTCCTATGCAACTCTTAATTTGACTGCACTGGTTGAATATCAACAATGCAGAATTAAGGCTGCCTGTGATAGTCTAAATTTGCCATTTGCCAACTTTTGAGCGCTCAACATGTTATCCCTAACATTCTTTTAACGTACTTTTTTGTATGCAACTTAGAATATGCCTATCATTTTCAAAGATGTTAATCTTGAGAAAAATATTGCTCAACAGATCCTTACAAAATAGTCATAAAATCTTCTCTCCGATCATAAACAAAGATGAAAGTGAGAGGAACAAAGGAACACACTATATAAACATCTATGAAGTAACTACTAATCTTCAAATAATTGGACTCCATAAAACCAAAATTTGTTTTTCCCCCCAACTGACTTCTGAGTCAGGTAAAACAATTTTAGATAACTTGGAGTTTCAAGATGAAGATTCAAATAACCAGCATGTATTATTACTCATTTTTAAAAATTATTAATCCCAATTTAGATGATAAATAGAATTTTGTGAGGCTTATTTAGATGTGTACCAAGTGCTTCCTGGTCTCATGTACTCAGTTTCTGAACAATTTGACAGCAAATTACCAGCCATTCTACAATACTAAAGATACACGATTACTCCAAAACTAAACTTACTGTTGCATATATATTAAGAGGTTTGTTTTTGCTGAATGCTTTTGGTTTCAGTTTATGGGCTCCCATGGAAGTTTTCTGGTAATTCCAGGTTGTACAAGTTATATAACCTTGATGGCAAGCAATGATCCCATCCCAGTCATTCTGACGTGCTATCTCTGCAATACAATCCAAATTGCTTATTACAGAAACTGACATTCTGAAATAAAGGATTCTTACATCACAATTTATAACATTTCCAAAAGCCATTATGCGACAAAGCCATTGTAATTTTATATTTTCATTGACTAGTCAAAAGACTATAGTAAAAAAGCTAGAGTAAACAGTGCTAAAATATATATTAAAAATACAACTGGAGATTTTAATGAACCTGAACCACATATGGAAGCTACATTCTCAGCACTAGAATATGAATTGTTACAATCTAGATTTATAACCATTCTGTACACAAAGGTGGATACATTTTTTAAAAAGTTATTAAAACTTGTTTTGCATTGGAAACTCGTTTATTAAACTGACAGGATGCTGGGAATAGGGTTGCTGAGGCAGCCCTCTGTCACACCAGATCCCATTTTAGGGGAATAAATTAATGCTGGCTGGATATAACCTGGCCCTAATTGAGGAAGCAAAGACAGCTGCTGCCTAATTAGCCTGGGGCTGTATAAATTTCCCAGGGAAAGGAATCATAGAACCATAGAGCTGGAAGAGACCTCAGAAGGTCATCAAGTCCAGCCCCCTGCTCTAGGCAGGACCAATCCCAACTAAATCAACCCGGCCAGGGCTTTGTCAAGCAGAGACTTAAACACCTCTAGGGATGGAGACTTCACTACTTCCCTAGGTAACCCATTCCAGTGCTTCACTACCCTCCTAGTGAAATAGTTTTTCCTAATATCCAACCTGGACCTCTCCCACCACAACTTGAGACCATTGCTCCTTGTTCTACCATCTGTCACTACTGAGAACAGCCTCTCTCCATCCTCTTTGGAACCTCCCTTCAGGAAGTTGAAGGCTGCTATCAAATCCCCCCTCACTCTTCGCTTCTGCAGACTAAAAGACCCAGCTCCTCAGCCTCTCCTCATAAGTCATATGCTCCAGCCCCCTAATCATTTTGGTTGCCCTCCGCTGGACCCCCTCCAATGCGTCCACATCCTTTTTGTAGTGGGGGGCCCAGAACTGAACACAATACTCCAGATGTGGCCTCACCAGAGCCGAATAAAGGGGAATAATGACATCTCTGGATCTGCTGGCAATGCTCCTCTTAATGCAACCTAATATGCCATTAGCCTTCTTGGCTACAAGGGCACACTGTTGACTCATATCCAGCTTCTCATCCACTGTAACCCCCCAGGTCATTTTCTGCAGATCTACTACTTAACTGGTTGGTCCCCAGCTTGTAACTATGCTTGGGATTCTTCCGTCCCAAGTGCAGGACTCTGCAGATTTCTTGTGGCCCAATCCTCCAATTTGTCTAAGTCACTCTGGACCCTATCTCTGCCCGCAAGCGTATCTACCTCTCCCCCCTAGCTTAGTGTCATCCGCAAACTTGCTGAGGGTGCAATCCATCCCCTCATCCAGGTCATTAATAAAGATATTGAACAAAACCGGTCCTAGAACCGAACCTTGGGGCACTCCGCTAGAAACCGACCGCCATCCTGACATCAAGCCGTTGATCACTACCCACTGGGCCTGGCCTTCTAGCCATCTTTCTATCCATCTTACCGTCCATTTATCCAATCCACATTCCCTTAACTTGCTGGCAAGAATATTGTGGGAGACCGTATCAAAAGCCTTGCTAAAGTCAAGGTATATCACATCCACTGACTTTCCCATGTCCACAGAGCCAGTTACCTCATCATAGAAGCTAATCAGATTGGTCAGGCACGACTTGCCCTTTGTGAATCCGTGCTGACTATTCCTAATCACTTTCCTCTCTTCCAAGTGCCTCAAAATGGATTCCTTAAGGGTCCCTTCCATGATTTTTCCAGGAACCGAGGTAAGACTGACCGGCCTATAGTTCCCTGGATCGTCCTCCTTCCCGTTTTTGAAGATGGGCACTACATTTGCCTGTTTCCAATCATCCAGGATTTCTCCAAATCTCCACGACTTTTCAAAGATAATGGCCAAAGGCTCCTCAATGACATTTGCCAACTCCCTCAGTACCCTCGGATGCATTAAGACTGGACCCATGGATTTGTGTACGTTTAGCTTTTCTAAATAGTTCCTAACCTGTTCTTTACCCACCAAGGGCTGTCCATCTTCATCCCATCTTGCGTCACTTAGCGCATTAGTCCGGGAGCCCACCTTGTCCGTGAATACAGAGGCAAAGAAAGCATTGAGTACTTCAGCTTTTCCCACATCATCTGTCACTAGGTTACCTCCTTCATCCAGTAGGGGTCGCACACCCTCTCTGATCACCTTCTTCTTGTTAACATGCCTGTAAAAACCTTTCTTGTTATCCTTCACATCTTTAGCCAGTTGCACTTCCATTTGCGCTTTCGCCTTCCTGATAACCCCCCGGCATTCTCGAGCTATACATTTATACCCCTTCCTGGTCATTTGTCCAAGTTTCCACTTTTTGTAAGCTTCCTTTTTGTGCTTAAGTTCACCAAGGATTTCTCCTGTAAGCCAATCCGGTCCCCTACCATGTTTGCCTCTCTTGCTACGCGTCAGGATGGTTTCTTTCTGTGCCTTCAATAAGGCTTCTTTAAAATACCCCAGCTGTCCTGGACTCCTTTCCCCTTCATCTTAGCATCCCAGGGGATTCTGCCCATCAGGTCTCTGAGGGAGTCAAAATCTTCTTTTTTGAAGTCCAAGGTGTGTATTTTACTACTCTCTTTTCTTCCTTTGGTCAGGATCCTGAAATCTACCATCTCATGATCACTGCTTCCCAGGTTGTCACCCACCTCTACTTCCCTATTAGTTCCTCCCTGTTTGTGAGCAGAAGGTCAAGCTGTGCACAGCCCTGGTCAGATCCTTCAGCACTTGTGTCAGAAGTTATCCCCAACATTCTCCAAAAACTTCCTGGATTGCCTGTGTACTGCCGTATTGGTTTCCCAACAGATGTCAGGGTGATTAAAGTCCCCCACAAGAACCAGGGCCTGCGATCCGGAAGCTTCTCTCAGTTGTCCGAAGAAAGCCTCATCTACCTCATCCACCTGATTCGGTGGCCTGTAGCAGACACCAACCACAACATCACTGCTGTTGTTTGCTCCTTTAAACTTAACCCATAGAGACTCAATAGGTTTTTCTCCCTCTTTATACTGGAGTTCAGAGCAATCATAGTGCTCTCTTACATATAGTGCAACTCCTCCTCCTTTTCTCCCCTGCCTGTTCTTCCTGAACAGTCTATACCCTTCCATGACAGCGCTCCAGTCATGCGAGTCATCCCACCAAGTCTCTGTTATCCCAATTAAATCATATTTCTCGGACTGGGCCAGGGCCTCCAGTTCTTCCTGTTTGTTGCTCAGGCTTCTCGCATTAGTGTACAAACACCTCAGGTAACCAGCTGATCGCCCTATCTTCTCCATTCGAATCAGGGGTCCTCCTTTCTTGCTCGTTCCTCTCTGCATTTCTTCCCGGTATCCGACTTTCCCACTCCCCTCAGGGTTTTGGTCACCGTCCCCCGACGAACCTAGTTTAAAGCCCTCCTCACTAGGTTTGCAAGCCTGCCCGCGAAGATGTTCCTTCCTCTCTTGGTTAGGTGGCTCCCATCTCTTCCTAACAATCCTTGTGCCCGGAACAGAGTCCCATGGTCCAAGAAACCAAAGCCCTCTCTGCGACACCACCTGCGCAACCACGCATTTACGTCCTCAATTCGACTATCCCTGCCCAGTCCTTTCCCTTCAACAGGGAGGATGGACGAGAACACCACTTGCGCTCCAAATTCTGAAGCCCAGAAGGGAGTAGAAAGGAAAAAGTCAGGGAGATAGCTTGTCCCTCCCATAGTGAACAACCAGCTGTCCACAGTGAAACTATAATAGGAATAAGCCTGTGCAATAACTGGAGCAGTGGTTACTAATGCCAGAGTTTCAGAACAACTTTGTAGAACTAATAGAGGCAGGAGCCAAAGGGTCTCAATAACAAAGGAAGTATATGTTGTATTTTATTAACTGAAATGATTGGTTTTGACCTGTACATGCTTCAAGATTTTAGAACTAGCAGAGTTCAACCTCTCTCAGCTCGTTTTTATTCATACCTTTGAAAAGAAACAAAACAAAAAACTCAAAGAGCTGTCCTGCTTTTTTTCAGCTCCCAAATAGTTTCTTAACTTTGAATCAACTATTGAACTGAACTAGATGAATGAACTGAAGAAAATATTCTCTCACCTGAAGACAAGGCTAAAAACTTAAACTCTGGGCAAATGACTTCCTCCAGTTCAGTGGTTTCAATTTCTTTAAAACTTAGCAAACATACTGCTTTTTATTTTTTTATATCTAAATAATTAATAGATCATTAGAAGGAAAGCCTTAATGTATAGTTTATTAATTTCAATTTAATTTTAAAAGGGTCTATTTAAAAACAAACAAACTGGTATTTAAATAAAAATATGACTTAATTTTTAAATATATATTTATTCACACTGCTGTACCTTTTTTACTAGGCTTAACAGAACAATAAGTCTGCACAACTTTGGACACTGGAAAAAAAAAAATAGAGAAGCAAAGTGAAATTCTTCTGAAAACTGCTAGTTAAAAGCCCTGGAGATTGATATCATCTAGTTAAGCAAAAAACACAACAAGCAGAAGTACTGCTACATTCTCTGCACTACTCTGTACATGTCAACCCTGAACTGGAGCAATTGCCTTTAGTAGTAAGAAAAGATCAGTCCCTACATCCAGACAATCATTGAAATCTCTGAGACTACCAAACGACCAAATTAATGCCAACTATGGTAATCATTTGTGTGACATGGATATTTGTTCACTAGGAAAAGGAAACAAGACTACCACCTTATTTCCATGTGGACTAAAGAGTCAGATAGAAATTTGTACCTCCATTTTTTCCTGTTATTGTCCCATCCACTTGAGACAGCAATGAAAATTACTATAAAAAATTCTCCTCTGCCTCCCCCATCCAAAAATTTAATTTGCTAGTAGTTTGCACTTTTTAATTTAATTGAATCAGCAGTATTGTTTAAAAAAATGTATCACTGGAGGCCAGTATTCTCTCTAAACTGTGCAGCAGCAGCAGTTTCACAGGTGATTAATCAGCCCCGCCCAGTCAGTCAGCTCCTTGCAGGAGCCCTGAGCCTCTGACTGGGTGGAGCTGATTAATTACCTGTGAAGATGTGCTACCGCACAGCTTAGACTAGAGGGAACACTGCTGGAGGCTAATATTTTTGTTTCACCCACCAAGCTAAGAGCTTATTGCCTGTAGGAATCTCAAACCTATATTCTCTGAAAAACAAAAAGTGAATGTTCACTAATTTGATTTTATTAGTTCTCTATTGCATTAGCACCTACATGCCAGAAATGAGATCAAAGGCCCTCTGCAAAAGATACTATACAAACACATAATATGAGCTCATCACTATCCCAAGAACTTGTAATTGTTATCTGATACATACATGGTAGGCATAGTATACCCTATGTTAATAGGTATTACGTGCATGGTATTAATAGAATATGCATTATATGTATGGCTATTGGGAAGTTATGTTAACTGAATTTATTAAGCTCTTCCCACAATTTGAGCACTCCACAATATTCTGCAAAGCTTAACGACTCCTTCGGTATTAGACAAATAGGAAACTTGTCAAAAACAAAAGATGCATGAATACTTTGTAGCAAATACAATTAGGAAACAGGTATAGCAGTGTGGAAAAATCGATTAAAAAATTTAAAATCCCAAATTTATTTAAATTAAATACAAGTTCATTTTTAAAAAATAGATCTATTTAAAATTAAATCGAAACTAACAACCTATATAAATGCCTAAACTTATCAATATTTAGAATGTAGTATTCAAAACAAAATAAGAGCAAGTGTAAGAGGAACCAAGAGCCAAGCTAGTATAAACTAATAGGTTACGCTTAGGCTTTGTCTATGTTAGGCCCTAAAAGATTGGGCCTAGTTGGGCCTAGTGCAGTTATGCTAAGACAAATCAAAAAGAGGTTAACAAAGGTTTCTGGGTAGTCCCTGAGCAGAACTAGAGACATGGTTCAAGCAAGGGGCGCTCCCTACATACTTGCTTGAGTTGCAGAAGTAAAATAAGTGAAAGGCTGCATTCCTATACCGGTTGTGATGGGAACAGCTAGTTTGAGAACTGATAAGGTAACTCCCTGTTTCTGTTCTCACCCTGATCTTAACGAACTGTCTCTGCCCTCTGTTTGTTTTAACTCCTTGTCTCCTTGTTGTTTGGTACTTGCCTTCTGGGCTGATAAGAAAGCTGTTGACGCATTATAAATTGCTTAAGGCCATGAAGTATACGCATTAACACTAGAAGCTTCTAATTAATTAAGGGGGGGGCTGAGATGGTTGGGCAAATGTTTTATGATGCGACGGAACTGTCTATATAATCTTACTTGTTACTGAAATCGTGGCTGGTTCACTTGGGAGATGGGCTGCTCTCTATTGTAGTGTGCACTATTCAATAAAGAGCTTGTGATTGGATCTTGCTGGTGTTGCCTGTCTCTTTGCGGTCAGACAACGAACGGAGGCCGTCCGGGTTAAAGTCCCCGACATCTACATTACACGTTTTTGCGGCAGAAAATATGCTAATGAGGGACTCTAGCATAAATTGTGACCCAGTCGCATATTTTTTGCCGTTTCTTTTTGTGCAAGGGGTTTTTGCGCAAAACGGAAGCAGCTACAGTGCTTTTTTGTGCAAAAACTCCTTCCACAAAAAGAAACGGCAGAAAATATGCTAATGATGTCACAACTTACGCTAATGAGTCCCTCAGAATATTTTCTGCTGCAAAAATGTGTAGCGTAGACGTAGCCATAGAGTTTAAGTGACACGTAAAACGTGGAACTTTGAAGCATACTTTCTGTGAAATGTGAAAATGCTGCAAAAATCTGATTCCTGGAAGGAGACTATATATAGTCTCCTTTTTGTATTGCACTGCTTTCTCTCTAGACAATAAATTAGGCTAAGTTCAGATATTTAGTCACTGGAACATTTAAAAAAAATAAACTGCAATTACAGACAAGAAAAATGCACACGAAGGGAAACAAAAAGGAGAAAGATATGGAGTGATTTTATCCAAGGCCACACATTTGATCAGTGTCCATGCTAGGAATAAATCTCAGGTCTCCTGGCTCTCACTCCAGTAACTTTATCCACTACAACATGTTTCACATCAGATAAATTCTAAATATTTTAACACTCTTGAAAGACTTCCACTAATGGCCAAGTAGGCCAACAAGTTTAGGTAACTTAAGGACATGGCGCTATAACCTAGTATAACAATTACAGAAACACTGGATAACAATTACTATGGAAAGAGCCAAACCAGGGACATGTGTTACGCAATATGTGACCAACCAAAATGTTACCTTTAAAATTACACAAGTTATAATTGAACATTATCTTGTTACAATACATAGGTTATTTATATGCTGACATTGTTAAAATGAAATTGGCACTACAATTGCTTCTGGTGCAAGAGGATGGGGTTTTGGGACATACTCAAATAGAAAATCCTTCCAATGTATTATCACAAATTTTTAAAAAATCTAGTCTGAGAAACATCATGTTGTAGGCACTATAAAAACATACTGAACTATTTCTCTGCATACATTCATCCACATACAATTTTACAGACAACACAGGATTGACACATACATTAGTAACAGTAAGATAATTTGACTGTGCCATGAACACACAAATTGCAAATAGCTATTTCCTTACACTAGCAACTTCTCCCACTGGTTCCCCAATTGCTAGTCCTACAAACTCAATTGGGAAAATATAAAGAAAGCGAGGGTGTTTCTGACTTGTGTATGACCAACAAAAATTATTCAATCAATATTTAATTAACAATTCCAAAGATGCTTAGATACTTTTGTTGGGTCTGTAACTATAATGAGAGTTTTCAGAAGGAACAGTTTATATTCAGAAGGTGTCCATTTTGAAGTCTGCACGGGACGCCACGACTGTTTCTTTCAGACAGAAACATGCTGCCCCTTTCAGAGCCGCGAGTGCAGGTACCGCAATTTTTTCTTTGAAGAGCCGCGGGTTGGCCACCCCTGGCCTATACCATTCTAACACATCTCCTCTAAAAGATTAATTGGGGTTTCTGATAAATTTGTAAATTTCTGAATAGGTTACAAAAATGTAAAAATGAAGGTTACTGTGAGCAGAGGGACCGCTCTCACCCACATGTTGTAAAATATTACCTACCTGTTGCAAATGTTGTGATGGGTGGAAGAGCCATTGTATCATACTGAAGACCTTTCTTTTTTGATTTCTTTTTGTTTATAGAACCTTTAACACACCAGAACAATGTCAGCAACTCTAAGTCAGTTTGTGATTACATATATTTTTTAAACTTTCCTTAAGGTATAGACTATTAAATGTAAAGTTCACAGTAAAAGTAGAGAATACATTAACTCTTGTTTGAAAAACCTATTTCTAAAATGTACCAATTAAAACTTAACCATTCAGCTATTTCTGAGTTTGAGATTAGAGAGAAAAATTGTTTTACCCATGTTAAAAAAATTCCTAAGAGGTTAAATAAGGAACAGAACATACTTCTAAAATGATGTCCTAGCAGGAAAAAAAAAAAGCCTTAAAAGCCACCCTACTAGCTGCAAGGTGCAGCTGGAAGTGAAGAAAGGAGTTCGATAGCCGAATTCAGGATAATACAAACTAAAGGGGTGAGCTGGAAGAGAGAAAGTAATAGAAAAAAAGATGCCTACAATTATTTTGTTTGCCAGTACAAAATCATTCATATTCAAAAGACTTGAAATTATTTCCCACAGTAGAAGGATAGTTTTTAAAACGTCAGTCTTTAAATTAATTTGAATCAATTTGCTAAAACGTTTTATCATTACTAATACACAAAGATAATTCACATATATTGTATATAAAAATGTGCCCTGAAGCTCATCAGGCCATATAGGATATGCATTGGCAATCATACAAATAAAAAAAAACCAAAAAAATCTTCTTTAATACTACATTTTAACATAATTAAAAAATGCCACTCTTCATTTGTACATTTGTTGTAGTACTTACCACGTCCTAAACTTTTATTGAACCTTTCATGCACTGTAGAAAAAGACTGCAAGGTTCCATCCTGACCTGGTGGAATATTAAGAAAAATGTAAATACCTACTCATGCCAAAGTTACAAAAATCAGAAAAAAATCATTTGAACAACAACTAACCAGAATGCTACAGGAATAGTAAAGCAATTTATGTCCAAATTTTGACATACAATAATCCCAGACAAAAGAAGATAACCTGGAGTTTGGGTTAAAAACATAAGTTTACACGTACAAAAAGCCCACAAGTTTAGAGTTATCCCAAAACAAGCACTATGAACCTAGGAAATGAGTAAAAGTTAACCTGCGTGGCTTTCTTTAAAGATTAAAGCATCAAAAAACAAACCAACCAAACTAACTCTGCTATCAGGGAGTTTAAAAAAAAAAAGGCAGAGATGGGTGAAAACAAGGAAAAAAGGCTGCAAGGGACAGAGATGATTCAAGTATGTAAAATCCTGTTTAACCAGTTCCGTACGGCATTTCCCCAGAATCTGGGGTCAGCTGGGGACTCCCCAGCTGATCCTGGTTCCACTGAAATGCTGCAGAGAGCCCAGGATCAGCTGGGGAGTTCCCAACTGACCCTGGGCTTCACAGTGCTGCCCCTTTGAAACGCTGCCTCGGTGTTTCAAAGGAGCAGCCCCTGCACAGCTGATCCCCAGCTCAGCTGTATGGCACTGCCGCTTTGAAAAGGCAGCAAGGGGGGGAAAATCGACTAGTCGACTGACCATCCGATAAGCATTTGCTTATTGGATAGTCGACTAGTCCTTAACATCCTTAAAAACTATACTGCCCTAATAGAGCCTGTTGGTTATCAATACACAGCTTCAAACACGCCACTGAATACATCTTCCTGCCAAATAAGTCCACTCTCTTTTTGTCCTTTGATTTGGGTGTGGCAGTCTGATGTCTGTCACTATCTCATTAGCTGCCATTATTAATAACCCTAGACATGCGTGGGTATAGACGCTCAAAAATCTTGGGCAGGCATATAGTATTTTTTCATTGCCCTCTTTCAAGTGGGAGACACTGATGATGGGCTCTGTCCTGGAGCTTTAATAGGCACTAGTATTGCCTCATTAGTTGGCAGACACACTTGGAAGGATCTAGAATTGGTATCAAGTGATACTGATGTCAGCTGATAAGTGGACTAGTAACTAGTAAAAGTCACCCTTAATGAGTTATGATTACCGTAACCAGTTAACCAGCAGGCTGCCAACCAATCACCTGCCTGTGGTATGATGGGCTCAGCCCAAATAGCCCTGCCTGTGGTGTGGAGGGCTCAGCCTAGCACAAGCAGCTCCCCACTTAAAGCGGGCTCAACCCAGACTGCCTGGAGCAACCCACAGCGCAGTGGGCCTGGCAGGGCTAGTGTGCCCCCCACCCTACCCGTGGAATCCCAGTTAAGCAGTTAAACTTAATGTTTAACCAGTTAACTGCAGCTACTCTTTTCACAATTCCTCACAGGCTTTAAATTCATTAGAAGAAACTATATCATATGGATGGACGAAGAGAAAGCCAAGACTAGAGGAGATTGAAGCTCTTCTGCAGGTTGTTCCTCAGCTTTTAGGACTGCTTCCTGATGCTTGGTACTGATCCCAGAACCAGATGCTGTGAATGGAGCAGACCAATGTGCAGGCTGACCCCAGATAAGAGCAGTGAATAGGCACAATGAGGGGGAGATCTGGAAACTGGGGAACTCCTAAGCATTCCAAAATGGCTACTGGTATGAAGTTGGATCCTATGACCCGGCCACATTCTCATGCCAGTTCCCACTGTAGGCCCTCCATTGTAGGGGGGGAAGAGAGTATCTATAAGGACACTAACCAGTCCAACTTCAGGCTTCTGAGACATAAGTTACCACCTCCAAGTCTGATGATGAAGACTCCCCTTCCTCTGACCACTGAGTAGCTCATCCAGTCAGTACCAGGGACCAGTGCTGAGAATCTGGTGATGAGCAAAGCATCACCACCACAGCAAGATTTCCCTAGGAGGGTACCCAAGGATGGACTGACTGGGAAATAGGGAACAGTGGTACCACAAGTTGGACTGCTGGAGTTGGTAACGAACAGGGCTATTGTGCTCAGGGACCCTAGTCCTGTACTGATGGAGACTCCAGTAGTGAGAGACAGAGCAAGTTTCTGGATCGTTAGCACTGAGGTAGTAACTTCTTGTGGTGACAATGAAGTTGATAGTTGACTCAATAATGCTCTTTTCAGTAGTGAAGCCAACTATACTGACATCAGCACTGATTTGAGAGAAGAGTGCTTAGGTTTCAGTTGCACTCTCCAATTTGCACTCACCTCTCTTTCCAGTACCATTAAAACAATCCATAAATAGGGTGGAGGGGAAACAAGAATTAAAATAACTGGGAGGGATGTTAAACATAAAAAAACCTTACTAACTAGAGTAGATCTATTTTACACATCATCATACACAAAGCAGAGACACAACTGTTCTGGTAATGAACAGGACTTCTGATAACTGCCATGTGTGATAAGAAGGAACCAAGCGAGGTTAAAAGCAGATCTGCCTTTTAAACGCTGGTGCATGACAGCAGAGGGAGCTCAAACCACTCAGCAGGCACAGCTGAGGGAAAATGTTTCCCTGACAACCCAGTGTTAAGGCCCTGACATCAAGCATGGAATGCACAAGTACAATCACTTGAAGAACTACGCAGTAATCTTAACATACCTAAACAATTAGATACGGTAATTGGAAATGTACTGTCAAAATCAAGACCTTGATAATCATCTCTTTCATCATTAGCCAATAAACTGAAACTTTTATTAAATAAACAGCAGGGAACAAAATGGGTAAATTTGAGTAGAGTCAGAGAACTTCTACCTGCACTGAGAATTTGTTGACCATTTTGTCCATGGTATCTGATTTTTGTTGGAGGAGCACTATGTCCCATACGGCACCTCAACAAACGACCACCACCTCCAGGGCCATCAAAGATCCATATCTGCTCAAGAAAAGCAAAATGGGACATCAGTAAAAGATCTGAACAACAAAGACAACTATGAGTTCAGTATCTTGAGGATTACTGTATATGCTGATATAAATGAAAAGAGCTTAGCACAGGAGAGGGCAATAATTTTAGAAAGGAGAGGGGGGGCACTTCACAAATTTTTGAAGTGGCCCCAGCTGCCCTAGGAAGGCTGTGGGGCCTCAGGTGGAAGGGGTGGGGGCAGAACACTTGTGTCCCCTCCCTCCCACAGATCCTGATTGGCCGGGGGGACAGGGAGAGCATGTGAATTCCCTAGGGGCCTAGAGGGAACTGCCAGTTGTTCTGAGCAGCTGGTGGTTCTCTCTAGGCATGGTGCGCCCCTGGAGTGTGGGAGTGCACGAAATCTCCTCACCCCCTGCTCCCACCCTTTCAGGGGCGCACGGCGCCTAGAGTGAAGCACCAGCTGTTCAAAACAGCTGGTGGTTCACTTTAGGCACTGTGGGCCCCTGGCAGGGAGGAGATTCTGCATGTTACCCCATCCCCAGGTCTCAACTGGGGAGCAGCAGGAGGCCATGGGCTGGATCAACCCACCTGCAAGGCCAGATCCAGCCCACAGAGGCTCTCTTGCCCACCTCTGGCTTAGCACAATGCGTAGTAGCAGAAAAAAGAAGCTTACCTTTATAGCATTATCGGCACCATTAGTAACAAGAAGTGGCTCTCCCTGGACAAATGACATTCCAGCTACAGCTGTGGAATGGGCATTTCGCATTTGACTAATTAGTTTGTTCTCTTCAAGATCCCACAGTGCAATGTGTCCAATAGGACTTCCAGCTGCCATGACTGGATGCCCATCTGATCACAAAATGAAAAATAAAATCAACACACACACAAAACCTATTTACTATATATTGTTTATAGTTTTCAATCAATCCTTTTGGCTTTTCAAAGAGTCCACATAACAACACAAAATTAAAATAGTAATTTATCATAATGATATAATTTTTAAGATGGGAGAAAATGGCACAGGAGCATCAATAATAAGGTCAGGGGATTTACAATATCAGATCAGACCAGGCATATCTAGTTTTGTATCTAGGTCTGACAATGGCCAGTACCAGATGCTTCAGAGGAAGATGCACAAAACCCTACCGTGGATATTTAATTGGATCTCTTTAGCTTTCAGAGTTAGATGAATGACAAGAATGGGTGCTACTCACACATCTCAGATATTGCTTTCTGGTAGTATGCTTAGTCACAGATATTTTACCAGCTGATACACGTGCCTTTTCAAGGCGGAGTTCACAATCATTAAAGCTAGATATATATTTTGAATCAATGTTACTGCCTACGAATGAAATTGCAACATTTTACAATCTACATATTTTCATTTAAATACTCCCCTGTAAGATTTGTCATTTTTTTTGGATGATTAAAAAAATAAAAATCATACTATTAATCGTTGTAAAGTTAAAAAAACAAGACAACCCCAAGCTGTGTGCCTACAATATCTAAAATATATAATTTCAGTGTTCTACTTTGCTGTTAATATCACCATTTTAATTTCATCTGTACACTAATCAAACTGCTAGAATTTACCTGTACGGAAAGATATTGCTGTGATGGGACCCCAGTCTTGCTGAAATTTCATCAGTGTTTCATCAAACTTAATGTTGTGCACAATGACATGACCAGACACGAGACCGATTGCAACTACATCAACTGCTGGTGCCTGTGATTACAGTTAAATTATGAGAGAGAAATTAAAACAGATTCCACTCCATCCTTCTGTATTTTTCCAATTAAAAAATATGATGTACTCTTTAGCATACATTGCAACATCACTTGGTCATTTACTGTTCAGATTGAGCTTACAAAGCAAATGTAGTATTTCTTCTCAGCAAATTAGGCAGGGATACTGCTCCATTCTAGCCAAAAAATTAAGTTTGAAACTACACGAAGTCAGAATGAAACCCTTCAATGCACAAGAGCAACAACGTTTAGTGAAGTAGGAAGAAGTTCATGGATATGCAACTAATGGGAAGGAATGCATTAGATCAGTATAAAAATAATTTAACATATATTTAAGCAATTAACATTTCCTAGAAAAAAATATTTTGGTAGATAACAGTACTAGATGTCTCCCTTTAAATATGTTTGAATAAGTCTAGTAAATTTCAAATCTGTTACTTGTTCACTGTATGCTGCCCAATCTGTGCACGTAAGGGACAGTGAGAGATATGTAACTAAAATCGGCACAGTATAAAATATGCACAAATATGCAAATTTTCTGCTGCATTTCACAAACTTAGTTTCCGTATGGAATACATTACATCAAGTTGTGTGCAACCTATTTCATGTCCATAAAGCTTTTCCTATACCAGTAATCAAGGCTCGATAAATCCGCTTATCTACTCGCCCATGGCGAGTAGATTTCAGCCGGTCGCCCCGTTCACCGGCAGTTCAAGCATGCGCAGTGCGGGGCTGGCGAGTGGTTTTCGCTGCGGTTTGTCGAGCCCTGCCAGTAATACTACAGGTACAATTTAACCCAGTGGTCCCCAACCTTTTGGGACTGCCGGGTGCCCGGGGGCAGGGCTGCGCATGCGCCGTGCGCCCAGGGCTGGCACTGCACATGCGCCAGGGCGCAAGAATGGCTCGGGCCGGCCCTGGTCACTAGGCGGGTGCACACAAATGCCCTGGCGGGCACCACATAGGGGACCACCAAGCTAACCAATGTGTATGACGTTGAAGTAAAGTAAATTTAAGTCTAAAATAAATGGTTTAACCTTAGAGACACGTACTGAATAAATCTTACACTGATTCCCACCACATAATATCAATTTACATACTTTATAATTGAGCATTGACTAGTCTAAACATCAAGGTGAAACTAAACATATTGGCAATTCAAGTTAATTTGTCTAAAATTTAAATTGTTTGCAGCAGCTTGCACAGACAGTATTAAATGATATCGCCTCGTATCAGACTTTTAGTTTGTTTTTAACAGCCCCCTGCTTTTTCTTTCTGAAGTTGTTGTTTTCATTTTGGGAAAAGTGTGGTGTTTTTTTCCTATTTCTTTTAAAGCAAAAGAAATTTCAGAAGCAAGAAACTGGCAACATAATTAAGTGACCTACCATACGTCAACAGCCTTCAAATAAGTCACCAAAGTAGTCCTTACTCACTGGAGTAACCACAATGAAGTTAAGAAAGTTATTGGTGTTAGTAAGGGTTTATAGAGCTGAGCTAGACTGCATGCTTCTCAGAGCAGAGATATTATCTATACTCTCTTTCCACAATATGCACCTATAGCGTTGTACAAGACTCAATCAATCAATCAATCAATCATAGAATCATAGACTACTAGGACTGGAAGGGACCTCGAGAGGTCATCGAGTCCAGTTCCCTGCCCACATGGCAGGACCTAATACTATCTAGACCATCCCTGATAGACATTTATCTAACCTACTCTTAAATATCTCCACAGATGGGGATTCCACAACCTCCCTGGGCAATTTATTCCAGTGTTTGAGTACCCTGACAGTTAGGAACTTTTTCCTAATGTCCAACCTAAACCTCCCTTGCTGCAGTTTAAGCCCATTGCTTCTTGTTCTATCCTCAGAGGCCAAGATGAACAAGTTTTCTCCTCCTCCTTATGACACCCTTTTAGATACCTGAAAACAGCTATCATGTCCCCCCTCAGTCTTCTCTTTTCTAAACTAAACAAACCCAATTCTTTCAGCCTTCCTTCATAGGTCATGTTCTCTAGACCTTTAATCAGCCTTGTTGCTCTTCTCTGGACCCTCTCCAATTTCTCCACATCTTTCTTGAAATGCGGTGCCCAGAACTGGACACAATACTCCAACTGAGGCCTAACCAGCGCAGAGTAGAGCAGAAGAATGACTTCTCGTGTCCTGCTCACAACACACCTGTTAATGCATCCCAGAATCATGTTTGCTTTTTTTGCAACAGCATCACACTGCTGACTCATATTCAGCTTGTGGTCTACTATAACCCCTAGATCCCTTTCTGCCGTACTCCTTCCTAGACAATCGCTTCCCGTTCTGTATGTGTGAAACTGATTGTTCCTTCCTAAGTGGAGCACTCTACATTTGTTTTTATTAAACTTCATCCTGTTTACCTCAGACCATTTCTCCAATTTGTCCAGATCATTTTGAATTATGACCCTATCCTCCAGCGCAGTCGCAACCCCCTCACAGCTTGGTATCATCTGCAAACTTAATAAGCGTACTTTCTATACCAATATCTAAATCGTTGATAAAGATATTGAACAGAGCCGGTCTCAAAATAGACCCCTGCGCGGAACCCCACTTGTTATGCCTTTCCAGCAGGATTGTGAACCATTAATAACTACTCTCTCAGTACGGTTATCCAGCCAGTTATGCACCCACCTTATAGTAGCCCCATCTAAGTTGTATTTGCCTAGTTTATTGATAAGAATATCACGCGAGACCGTACCAAACGCCTTACTAAAGTCTAGGTACACCACATCCACCGCTTCTCCCTTATCCACAAGACTCGTTATCCTATCAAAGAAAGCTATCAGATTGGTTTGACATGATTTATTCTTTACAAATCCATGCTGGCTGTTCCCTATCACCTTGCCACCTTCCAACTGTTTACAGATGATTTCCTTAATTACTTGCTCCATTATCTTCCCTGGCACAGAAGTTAAACTAACTGGTCTGTAGTTTCCTGGGTTGTTCTTATTTCCCTTTTTATAAATGGGCACTATATTTGCCCTTTTCCAGTCTTCTGGAATCTCTCCTGTCTCCCATGATTTTTCCAAAGATGATAGCTAGAGGCTCAGATACCTCCTCTATCGGCTCCTTGAGTATTCTAGGATGCAAGTGGGAGAATGTTAAACAACATTGACAGAGGCTCTATATTTACCTTTTCTAAACCAAAGAAGTATAAAAAATACTAACCTGTTCAAGGGTTGTCACACCAGAGCCCCATCCTGGAAAGGAGTATAAAAGTTTGCTGAGAAAAGAAAATGTTTTAAAAGTTACATTTAGAAAAAGTCTACATCAAAATGAATGTCTAACAAGGACATCTGGAAAGAAGTGTGACAGAGAATGGTGGCTAGCAGTAAACAGAAACATATGGAATTTAAACGTTAGGGTAACATGATTATTTATATGGAAAAGTTAAAAACTGTATTGGTGCATTCTGTCTTTCGGATGAGATTATTTCCAGGCAGAGCAGTGGCAAGCGTGAATGCAAAAGAAACTGTACATAAGCTTCTGATTACTGAATGTTTGAAGCATGATGCAACGTTACTGACTAGAAAATGACATAGCTAAGAATATGTACTCTTACTGGAAACACCAATAAAAATATTCTGGTAAAATAGTTTGGCTCTGTCCATTAGTTAAATAATAAAACTAAATTTTTAAATTTGTATGCAATACAAAAATCATTCACATCTTTTTTTATACTTGTGTAACAAGGCAGATTCACTTAAATTTTGATTACCATAAATACTCCCATTGATGGCATGGGATTATGTAAATCAGGGTGCATCTACACTGCAGGGCCTAACTCAAAATAAGCTACGCAAATTGAGCGACATCAATGTGTATCTTATTTTGAAATAGCTTATTTCGAAATAGAGAGCGTCTACACAGTACTTATTTCAAAATCAAGCACTCTTCCTCCGACTTCCCTTATTCCTCATAGGTAAGTGGGAGAATGCTGAAACTAGAGCAAGCAGTTAATTCATTTCAAACTTCAAATCACGTAATTTTTGTACTGCAATTATAGCACCATACAGCCACCTTTTATTTTTATTCAAGAGGGATACTACTGAAAATTAACAATTGCTATGGGAACAAAGCTTGAATCACTTGACACTAGTGTAAATTCTCATTAAGTGTAGTCATACATTTTCACACTAGATTTACCCGGCGCTGCTTGGGTCCTCAACTCAACGTACTTTTGTTTTTTGGAAAATAAAATTGGGATCAGGCTAGGGATAAGAGGTTCACTATGCAGGCTGCCCTGGGGAGAGAGGACAACCCCAGTCCTCTCTCATCACAGCAGCTTGGGGCCAGGTGAGAAGCACCTCTCAATGGCCACTGCAGATCCAGCAGGCACAACCAGGGAAGGGTGCACGTCCCCCAGCTGGGGCAGGTCTAGGTTCATCTGCACTCTCCAGCCAGAGTGAGGAATGCAGCAAATTCTGCACTTTCCCCTTGCTCCCTGATGAAGGGGAACAGCCAGCAATGTTCCCATACAAATCAGGGTGCGGGGGTTTCAGCCCGCCCTGCTCCCTAAAGGGCACCTGGTGGGTGGGAGTCTCAGGGCTGGAGCCCTGAGGTTGGGGAGGGGGCCGGGAGGAAGAAGACTGTGCTCCCAACTAGCCCCTTGCACCTGTCTGGTGATTGTCTCTTTTCTGTATGGTTTTCAGAGACACAATTCCATTCCAAGTACATCTCATTTTCCTGGCACAACAAAACCCTTACCTTGGTTTAAGTTATAAGAGGGAGCTGCATACCAAATTTGGTGATCTTAGCTCTTACCATTTAAGAGGAGTTCTTGAACAAAACAGACAAACTCTCAAAAATACAGTAGTTATATAGTGTGCGTATGTGAAGACTAGATAAATACCCATAATGAGGTCTGCCACTCTAGAGTTGGAAATAACAGGTCAATCTTTCCATGACCTGTCTAAGTAATTGTACTTTAACTTAGTAGGACTGTGAAAGTGTGTATGTGTACATTGTTACACACAGCCACTTCTCCCTCCAATGTGCTGCTGCCTCTGTATCAGAGGCAGCAGCACAGGGTGCAGGCTGCTCCCTGGGAGCCATCTTAAAAGCCCCACCCTGTATGTAAGCATGTAACCATCAGCAGTTACATGTTTACCTCAAATTCTTTAGAGACTGTGCTAGCTAATGTTATTTTAAAAATTTAAGTTTCTAACTCTGGTTGTGAAGATATTCTGAATGTGTCCCAGTGCAGTGGCAAGTCTGCAAGAAAATACAGCTACTGCTTCAATCTTAAGTCAAATGCTGCTTCCTTCCACACAGGAACTGAAGGCCCTAAGACAGTGAGGGGCAACCAAGGCTCATGAGTGGGCCACATGAGTAGCCCTCATTCATCTCAGTGGGCCGCACAATTGCCATAACCAAGATGGTCTGTTGGGATAGGATAATTTTGCAAACTGCGCTTATGTACCTAGAATTTGCAGGGTGTGCTAACTGAATAGGAGCAGCACTTTGATTGGATGCAGAAAGAACGCACGGCTCTCAGTCAATGCTGCATCCAATCAGCACACATCTCAGTTTACATGTTCTTGATTGTGCATCTCACTTTTGTAACATAAGTAGGAAAAAAACTACATGGACAAAATCCAGTAGAATCTGGCAACCTTGTGTATGGGCAATGGTCACACATAGAACCCCAATGGGCTGTAGGCAGCCCTTAAGCAGCAGGTTGCCCATCACTGCCCTAAAATACAGCAAAGCCTCTACTTTGCAAGGGTGAGGGGAAGGAGGAAAGAAAACATAACAGCCTATACAAGAGGACTCTCCTGACAGTGGAGTTTTATAGTTTGGCAAAAAGAGTGCAGATGAATGGTCAGATTTGTCACCATATAAATTCACAGACCTAATGAACCCATCACACATGAGCGATAAAGGCCTACCAGCTATTACAAAAGCCACATGTCCTAGATATGGCCTTTTGTATTTTTGTGATTATTGGAAGTCAATGGGATTTGGCCTTCTCAGTATACAAGTCATTTTGGAAAATGGCATTTTGGATAACTGGAATACATCACTCCCCCCACCCCAACAACTTCTACAATGCAGTTATGTACTTTCAATTTCAAATGTCTGTTCTGGCAATTTGGGGCAACGTACAAACAAACTGAATCAACATTAGGGTGGGCCCCCCAATCAGCAGGTATCTTCCCCACCTTGAATTACTATAGTGGAGCGTGAGCTCAATCCCAAATCCTGTAGCACCTGAACAGATGTGAAGCTTGGCTCCTCACACTGAGTTAGACATGTCTCCCTCCTCCTCCTGGGCCCACTCAGTGGCAGAGCAATAATTTTAAAGGGGAAGAGTTCTACAAATACTTCCTCTGCCACACTGCATGAGGCAGACTACTTAAATCAGAGTGGGGTTGGGCATAGGTAGCAGAGCCAGAATATTTCCTTAGCTGAGCTCAGGGACACTTTCTTCTTAAGGACTATCTGCTTCAAAGAAATGAAAATCTAGTAAGACTAATGAAAACACAGCATAATTTCCATTACTTCACAGCAAAAAGTTCCTGGCTAGAAAAATAGCATTTTCAGTCACATGAAAGAATCAGCTAAATTGCCCATATTTCTGAAAACACCACAACACTCTGGGACTCTTCTGCTGAGGGAGTTAGACAAATAGACCTACATTAACAGATCACTTAATTTTGAAAACTTTAAAACTGTGTAAAGCTCCACCTTGAGAGTGAAATGTAGTTAAAGAATGAAGGATCTTACTTGGATTTCACATTCCATAATTGCAGGCTTCCTTGTTCACTGCCAAGGAGAATTTTATTTAAGTAGGTACTTGGATGCATAATTGCAGAAACTGCAAAAACAGCCTTATCAAAATTCAGTTGTAGGTATTCTTCTGCAGACATAAACATAATAGTTTCATAATAACATAATAGTTATTGCTGCTATTACAAGCATTCCACATTAGCCGTTACTTGCACATTTTTTAAGTACTAATCATTCCACCTTTTACATGCACAAATGAAAAGGAAGCCTCACAACTGGCATTTCTTGCCTGGAAGTGCCAGAAACTTGTATGAAGCTGCCCCATCCCATGGCAAGATATGAAGCTTACTTTATATTACCTTGCTTTAAGTTATGATAAGAGGGAGCTGCATACCAAATTTGCATACCAGCAGAACAGATTTATATCATTATGAAGGATTTTGCTTTCTGAGCAATACATCTCACCTAATCAACATGTCTTCTGTTTGCATTATAACAAACAGTCTTGTTAATACATGAATTCCAACTTAGAAGCACGGTAGCTATTTTAAAGGTTGTTAAATAGCACAAAGCACCACAAGAGAACATGTCAGGCTAATAAGCCATTACTCGATACCAACACCTAAGAATTCTCTGAAAAGAAAGAATTAAGCCACTGAAGTGTGATCCCACCTAACAGCAAGCCATCAAAACCTTATTTAGATTTGGCACAATTAGACTTTAATAATTTCAGTGGGTAATATTTTTATTTTTAAGCATTTTTTCTATTTTAATTTTCACAGTTGTGGGAAATTATGAGAGGGGTCAGACAATGGGGTAGACAATTATTTAATGAGACTAGACATTAACTTTTTTGAATTTCAAAACTTTACAACTATTAATAGTAGAGCTGTCAAACTGTTAAATTAAAAGTGATTAATCACGTTTAATCACACTGTTAAAGAATGGAACAACATTTATCTAAATATTTTTGGATGTTTTCTATATTTTCAAATTAGAACAGAATGCAAAGTGCACAGTGCTCAATTTATATTTTCATTACAAATATTTGCACTGTAAAAAAATAAGAAATAGTATTTTTCAATTCACCTAATACAAGTGCTGTAGAGTGCAATCTTTTTATCATTAAAGTTGAAGTTACAAATGTAGAATAGCTGTATTCAAAAATAAAACTGTAAAACTTTAGAGTCTACAAGTCTACTTAGTCCTACTTCTTGTTTAGCCAAATACTAGGATAAACAAATTTAGTTATGATTTGCATGAGGGAATACTGCCCCCGGTCTCTTGTTCACAATGTCACCTGAAAGCAAGAACGGGCATTCACATGGCACTGCTGTAGCTAGCACTGCAAGATATTTATGTGCCAAATATGTATGCTAAAGATTAATGTGTCCCTTCATACTTGAACCACCATTCCAGAAAACATACGTCCATGATGATGACTGATTCTGCTCGATAATGATCCAAAGCATAGCATACTGACATGTTCATTTTCATCATCTGTGTCAGATGCCACCAAGAGGAGGCTGATTATCTTTTTCGGTGGCTGTTCTGTAGTTTTTCCATTGGAGTAATGCTCCTTTAAGACTTTGTGGCGCATGCTCCACATCTTGTCCTTCTGAAATTTTGGACGGCACTTCAGATTCTTAAACCCTGGGTCAAGTGCTGTAGCTATTTTTAGAAATCTCACATTGGTACCGTCTCTGTATTTTGTCAAATCTGCAGTGAAAATGTTCTTAAAACCAACATGTACTGGGTCATCATCCGAGACTCTAATCACATGAAAAATATGGCAAAACATCAGTAAAACGTAACAGGAGACATACAATTCTCCCCCAAGGAGTTCAGTCACAAATTTAATTAACACTTTTTTTTTTTTAAATGAGCAATAAGCAGCATGGAAGCATGTCCTCTGGAATGATGGCCAAAGCATAAAAGGGCATATGAATGTTTAACATATCTGGCATGTAAATTCCTGGTAACGCTGGCTACAAAAGTGCCATGCGATCACTAGTCCTCACTTTCCAATGAGGATGCTGCCTGCTTATTTATAGTATGTCCCGGAAATATAAACAAATTTGTCTTAGTAATAGGCTGAACAAGAAGTAGAACTGAGTGGACTTGTAGGGTCTATTTTGTTTTTGAGTGCAGGAATGTAAAAAAAATTCTACATTGTAACTTGCACTTTCACGATAAAGACTCTGCACTACAGTATTTGTATGACTTGAACTGAAAGATTCAATTCCTTTATCATTTTACAGTGCAAATATTTGTACTTAAAAATACAACTTGAGCATTGTACACTATGTATTCTGTGTTGTAATAGAAATCAATATATTTGAAAACGTGGAAAAGCATCCAAAATATTTAAATCAAACTCCATGTTCTCCAGCAGCATTTTTTTTTATGCTGCCACTCTGTAAGATTTCAATCACCATCAGTAGAAAGATTTTTCCACTGGTTTGTGCACATATGGTGAAACTGACATTTAAAAAAAAAAATCTAATCCTTTTAAACATATTCGTTCAATAGCATGCAAGACTACTGAAACAACTAAAAGAACAGCCATAGGCACTTAATCATTTTCTACTAAAGCAAATAACTTCTGTGCCATACTCAGAGTCAAAGCGGGACTGAGAATTTTAGGACTCTCCATGACACCAAGCTTCCTTCACCAAAACTTTCATGAACAAAGCATGTTAAGAAATAAGGAGTTTTTCATGATTTGACATCTGCACCCACATTTCTCTCCTCAATTCTTATTCTTCCCAAAGTCCACTAATGAAGTTCACTGCAGGATCAGGATTGCAAACATCAATGCAGCAACTGTTTTATTTTGCCCTAAGAAAATTAAGAACTTTGACATACTTATTAAACAAATTACCTTATATTATTACATGTTTACTGATTTTATCACATACCACCGATACAATTCTGTACAGTTACAGAATGAAGAAATAATGACTCACCTTCTGACTGTATATCCCAAACAATAAGAACATTATTAATATCCACAGAGATGACATGATCACCAAACGGCTGCAAAAGGTGAATCTCTCCTTTGTGACCCTCATATATATGAACTACCTATGGTTTCAAAGTGCAAATTATTTCAGTAGAACGGTTCACTTATTCTGATATTTTTAATATATTACCTGAATGATAGCAACTATCTGTAACAGAAACCTGTTAAAACATAACTTCATACTAAAGGTTGAACCTCTGTAGTCTGGCACCCTCAGGACCTGAGAGGTGCTGAACCAGAGATTTTGCTAAACTACAGGAGATCAATATCATCTAGCAGCATTACCAATACTTCCACTGCTTACTGGGCTCTTAAGACATTTAGGGGTAAATTAGAGCTAAATAACAGCACACAACACAGAGCCAGGACTGGTGGCTGTAAACCAAGTTTACGGGACTTTGGGGAAACTTGGCCATACCCATGGTAAATGGACATCCAGCTAACAAAAATCATGCTGGACCATGGATGTTGCTGGATCAGAGAGCGTAGGACTAGAGAGGTTAAACCAGTATAATTTATCTAGTAAATATGGCCCTTTATTAGGCCTCATTTATGATAGCTTCCTTAGTTCTGAAAAATTGCATTTGGCAAATCTTCGTCATTATATTTTCCACTTTTGCTCCCTGAAGATTATTTCTTTATCAGAGTGCTGTTATTTTATAACTGTCACAGCGCACCACTGTTAAATTTGTCCTTAAACCTTTTTATTTCAATGTATTCATTGGTGTTATTGCTGAGCATTATAAGGCTGCTGTTCTAAAACCCATAAATTAAATTACTGTTGATATGAGTAAGTTATTTAAGCAAGAAAAAAAGATTTATATTGGTTTAGTGCAAAAATAAGTGATAAAAACCTCTTTGTTGCGGGCAAAAGCATGGAGACGGTTGCCATATGAAGCAAAGACCAACATTCTGTCTGCTGCCAAACAAGTAATGTCTTGTAATAAAGCATTACCTATGAATAAAGAGAGGAATAAGCTTGACAATATTCATTTTCACAATAAAAAAAGTCTTATAATGTGTCAACACATTCTGGGTTGCAACTTAACAATAAATTAAGGTACACAACAAAGAAAACAGATGATCAAATACTGTCTTTGGGCAATACCTGGATAAATTATTTGAAATGTTTTTCTTTGGATTGAACATGAGAAAATATGTAGGAAACACTGAGTTAGGGTATGAATTAATTTTTAAAATTTGGCTACATAATACATGACCGAAGCTATCAAAAAATAACATTTTCAAGACTAACAGCCCAAAAGCAGCCTTTTTAAGAGATCTCAATGCATCTTAAGATTACAGCATACAAGTTACCCAAAAAGTATTTTCATATTTGTCATCAAATCTTTAGGTCAGTTCACACATCCCATCGTAAAATCTATCCCATTGTAAAATCCAACTTTTGGTAGCTTATAGCTTTGCCAACCTTAAATCATTTGGACTGAAATTTTCCATGCTAAGTGTCTCCTTAAGGTTGACTATTTTTAAAAGGAAATGCTAATGTTGCCTGTGCAATCTTAATTAGGGGACCCAAGTGCATATATACATTACATATAGACTGTAATTACATGATCCACAGGACCTCAATTCAGTGAATAGGTTGGATGGGATTGAAGGAATTAATAAAGGCTGTATACTTAATTTGTTGCATACTAGACCCCTGTATATTTGTCACAAATATTGGAAGGTGTAGTGTATGGGGCAGGAGACTGCAGGAGAGAAAGGATGGTTTGTTGTTAAGGCGGATGAATGCCACACTGGTGAATTGGATTCTACTGGATAATTGGATTCTACCCTTTCCTTTGATATAGTGTTCATATGGGATACTGAACAAATCACTTAAACCAAACCTTTCATGAGTGGCCTCTAAGTGAGACACTAGTATTTACATTTGCAGAATTGCTGAGCACTTAAGTGCAAATAATGTCAACTGCAGATGTGCTTTTCCGATATGAAGTACTACAAAAATACTGAGTACTCTTAATAAAAACCCCACACCTCAGTATCCATTCCATAAAATGGAGATACTATCACCAAATCCCTGTGAAGATAAATTCATTAATGATGTGAAGCACTGAGATACTATGGTAAGAGCTCCAAGGAAATGGCCATGAGGAAATCTGTTTTCAGTTCAGGATTTGAATAATGTGTATTATGTAACAGCTGGGGCACACTTAATGAGTAGATTAAGAAACCTTGAATATGTATCCATTAGGGATGCGATAGTGTAAATGGTTAAACAGTTAACCGATGAGCCAAGGCTCATGTTACCCTTCACAGTTATATGCAAGATCCTCTGCTGCCTGTGTATCAGAGGCACTGGGGGAAGGAGGGGAAAACAGGCAGGAGATGGTGCTCACGGGGAGCCCGCTCTCACCTGCCCCCACGGCACACAGAGAGGGGCAAGGAGCAGCCAGCTCCCCGGAAGCAGTGGGGAGCTTGCTTAAAAGCCAGCTCCCCGCAACCACCAGCTCCTGCCTGCTGTTACAGGTTTTTTACACACACACACACACACACACACACACACACACACACAAAACAAAAAGCTTTTAAACATCCCTAGTACTCATTCACTGAACAAGAATGGGGTTCCGTGGAAAAAACATAGTAAGCGATCATAATATAGACTGCACCTTTTCCAGGTCAGCACTGGCTGATCTGCTGACAACTGCAGGGTCCACTCAGACAGAAGAGAGGCTAGCATTGACCGAGTGGGAATTTAGGGGGGCAACTGGGAGAAGAGGCAGGGTGGCTGAAGAGCCCTGCGACTGAAGGGCCAAGAGCATACTGATCCATAGCTCCATAGCTACTCTGCCTCTTGCCCAGATCATCCCCTCATCCCTGCTCCTCCCCGTTTTTGCCCCCAAACTCGAGCACAGCAAAAGTTGCAGCACTCTGACTATAGAGGTCCAACCTGTATATACCAAAAGTGCAGAATTAAGGTTGCACAGTTTTTGCCAACATTTAAGTTCTTGATTTTACAATCATAACATTTTAAACATAAATATTATTTATAACTACTTATGTCAAAGTATTTCCCATTACACCATTCATGTCTATACAGAAGTTAGCTGTTTATAAAAAATGTAATTTGCATGATGGAGAACTGTATACTTACTAACAGCAACTATACCAAGTTTCTTTACCTGTAAAAAATAAAAATAGAACTTTAGTGGTTTTCTGCTTTGAATTTCATACAAATTCCAATCCATCAGGGATGTAAAATCCAGTTTAATCAGCTAATTGGTTAAATATTAGGTTTAACTGATCAAGTGGGATCCTGGGCGGGGGCCCACTCCAGCCCAGCTGAAACAGCCAGCAGCTCATGGGGCTGCAGGCTCTGTCTGCCTGGCTCCCGGTGCAGTGGGTCCTAGCGGGGCTGGAGCAGCCCTCCACCCACAGTGGGCACAGGCTGCTCCCAGACACCGGTTAACATCCCTACAATCCGTCACAGAGATCCATAAACCACCCACTTAGCTGCCATCTAACTCTGTAGACACTAAGTTCCCAGATGCCTAAATTTCCACAGTTAAAATTCCCCTAGGAACCTAATTTTCTGCCAACAACCACATGGACACCTGCCCCAGCATATCACAAGCCTAAAACTCACTGGAAACTAGGGATTAAGCGGCTAGTCGACTATCCGATAAGCAAGAGCTTATCGGATAGTCGACTAGTCCCTCAACTAATCAAAGTTGTAGATCACTGAAGAGCTCCTGATAAAGCCAGGATGTTCTCTTGCCATAATCCCTACCTTTCCTACTCAGTGTGAAAAAACTTCCAAATGTACTGAACCATTTTCAATCTTAAATGGGATTTTACCTACCAACCACCTGATGTTGCTTAAGTCTACCTTCTTCAAATTCATTATCTTCCTAAGGATGTTAAATTGCATTTATTTTACTAGACGAGTAATCGATGGAATTTCCATCGACTACTCAACTAGTTGATAGGCACTTCCACATTCCTCCTCTGAAATGTACAAGAGCCCCAGCAGGGAAGTCTCGCTAACTCCGGAGAGGCTGCATGCGGGCAAGCTTTGAAGTGTTCAAGAGGGGGCTCTTGTACATTTCAAAGCAGAAGCGCACTCATGGAGCCCAGGGTCAGCAGAGGACTCAAGAGTCCCCCGCTGACCACGGGCTCCATGTTGCGCTGCTGATTTGAAATGCCACACGGAGTCTGGAATCAGCTGGGGAGTCCTCAGCTGACCCTGGGCTCCAGGCCCTGCTGCCACTTTGAAATGCCAAGGGACAGTGCCACGCAGCTGAGCCGCTACCGCCCTTTGAAGTACCCCCTCTTCTCTCCCCCCCACCTTTGCTGCCTCTAATAGAGGCAGCAAGGGTGGGGGAATCAACTTGTTGAATGACTATCCAATAAGCATTTGCTAGTCGACTAGTCTTTAACATCCTTATATCTTCCCTCTGCTGTTTTTCAGCCTACCACTCCTTAGACTAATAAACTCTAATCATTTGATGATCAACTTCACACAAGCTGCGTTCCATGTTCACCAACAGTTCCTCCCTATTTGTGAAAACACAAATCTTGGGCAGCCTCTCTCTGCTAGTTTTTTTTCCTCCAAAGCATTCCAAAAACTCATACTTTCTGCTTTATTAGATTAACTTTCTGATTTATTAGATTAACTTTATTAGATTAAGCCCAGGTGACTTATTTGAGAAGACTCAACATTATTCTTCAGGAAAATCTGTAGAGACGCAGCGGAAGGTGCTGCGGACAAGCTGACAGGGAAGCAGAGAGGGGTTGCTCTTCTGGGCAGGGCGACACAGGGGGGGTGGCACCGACATGTGCTTTGCTTTCACTTTTCGCTGCTTGAAGGAGGTGGGTGAGGAAACGGGGCTGGGGGCAGATCCTGCACGAGCCTTGTAACCCCGACATGGCAAGCCGGCACCACGCTGCAGAGACGCGGGGGCGCGGCTGGCGCCTGAGCGAAGACGGGGGCAGCATGGGCGGCGGCCGGGCGGCGGGGCACTCACGTTGTAGGTGTGGAAGCTCCGTCCCGCCGCGGTGAGCAGGTAGAACTCGCGGTGGCGCGCGTGGTAGCGCAGCACGTGGGGCAGGTGGTTGGAGTAAAGGCCGAGCGCGCGAAAGCCCGAGAAGAGCGCGCTGCTGCCGCCGCGGGCCCCGCCGCCCTCACGCGACATTCCCCACGCCGGGCCAGCGGCACCCGCACTCACAAAAGCACGTGTCCGAGTGCGCCGCGGAAAGCGGGCCGAGCCGCCTCTTCCGGCCGCGGAGCAGCCGCGAAATCAGCCCCCCTGCACCTGCGTCCGCGCGCTCTGAGTTCCGCCTGCCGCGAGTCCCCCGATTCTGCGCAAGCGCTGTCCCCGGCCTGCGACTAGTTTTCGGCCGAGCTCTTTGTCTACGTCAGCGCGTTCTCTGAGCCGCAGCGCCCACCTCCGTTGCACCAAGCGCTGCGCCCTCGCGCCCCGCCCCCGGCGCGCTCTTGCCGGCCCCAGCTGCTGCTGCGATTCCTGCCGCTGCTGCCGGGCTCGGTCTTTGCTCCGCAGCCCCCGGAACGCAGATCCGAGCTGTTTACCTAAAGGGGCGACTTGAGAGTCACCCTGGACGCCAAGAGCTGGCGCTTTCAGAATAAGAGTTACCTGGAGCCCTCTACGCTGATCTGATCCCCCAGCCACAAACACGCTCCGTGGCTTTACCGGGTTCTACAAATCTCACCAGGCTTGAAAAAGGTGGAAGGGTGCGCGACACTGTACCGATGAAAAGCGTCTGTCAGTGTGGATGATGCTATTGATAATCACTGACAATATTCCCCATCCTGTCTGACATGTAGCTAACAGCCCACTCCTACAAACTTGAAAGCTATGTCTACACTGCAGGCTTCTTGCGCAAGAACAACGCTTCTTGCTTAAGAACTTGGTACCATCTACCTGTTTTGTTAGTCTATAAAGTGCTACCAGATCATTTGTTGCATTTTTCTCCTGTTTTCACTCAAGTCTGGCATTCTCTTTAGGGTTGCCATCTCTCAGGGACCAGAAAGCCAAATCAAATCTAGAATAGTAATAAAGATGTAGCCATGTTAGTCTGGTCTTGCTGAAACAAAAGACAGGACTATGCAGCACTTTAAGGACTAACAAGATGGTTAATTAGGTGATGAGCTTTCGAGGGCCAGACCCACTTCCTCAGATCAAATTGTGGAAGAAAATTGGCATGACCATATATACCAAAGGGATACAATCAAAAAAAGTGAACACATATAAAATTGACAAATCAGATTTTAGAACAGAGAGGAGGTGAGGGGGGGAGGTTAGTGTCTATGAGATAATGATATTGGGGTGATAATTGGGGAAGCTATCTTTGTAATGGGTAAGATATTTAGCATCTTTGTTAAGGCCCATTCGTAAAGTGTCAAATTTAAGCACGAATGACAGTTCTGAGGCTTCCCTTTGTAGTCTGGTGTTAACGTCTCTTTGAAGCAGGATGCATGTAGTGAGGTCATTGAGACAATGCCCAGTCTTGTTGAAATGGCAAGAAACTATTTTTTCACAAAACAGACATCAGATAGTTTCACAAAGAAAAAACAGTTTCTTGCCATTTCAACAAGACTGGGCATTGTCTCAATGACCTCACTACATGCATCCTGCTTCAAAGAGACTTTAACACAAGACTTCAAAGAGAAGCCTCTGAAGTGTCATTCGTGCTTAAATTTGACACTATACTAATGGGCCTTAACAAAGATGCTAATTATTTTACCCATTACAAAGATAGCTTCCCCAATTATCACCTCTAATATCATTATCTCATAGACATTAACCTCCTCCCCTCATCCCCCCTCTGTTCTAAAATCTGATTTGTCTATTTTATGTGTGCACTTTTTTTGATTATATCCCTTTGGTATATATGGTCATGACAATTTTCTTCCACAATTTGATCTGAGGAAGTGGGTCTGGCCCCCAAAAGCTCATCACCTAATAAACCATTTTGTTAGTCTTTAAAGTGCTGCATAGTCCTGTCTTTTGTTTCAAATCAAATCTAGAAATCCTCTGGATGATCATGAGTCCAAAAACCCAGAGAGAGATGGTGTGTGTTGGGCTTGTTACAGATTTCCTCCAAAAAGGGACAAGCCTAGAAAAACATGTACTGGTGGCAACCCTAATTCTGAGGGTTATTGGTGTATGTTATTTACTTCAGAATAGCTTCTATGGCAAAATCTTTGTGACAGAATAGAAAAGCTGAAAATTAGAAGCCTGCCATGGTCATGACAAACACAACACAGCCTGTGAAATCTGGTCTTCTGTGTGCTTTTACTCCTATACTATACGGCTACGTCTAGACTGGCATGATTTTCCGGAAATGCTTTTAACGGAAAAGTTTTCCGTTAAAAGCATTTTCGGAAAAGAGCGTCTAGATTAGCGGACGCTTTTCGCAAAAGCACTTTTTGCAGAAAAGCGTCCGTGGCCAATCTAGACACGCGCAAAAAGCCCCGATCTCCATTTTCGCGATCGGGCTTTTTTTAAAAAAACTCAGCTGTCTACACTGGCCCTTTTGCGCAAAGTTTTGCGCAAAGGGACTTTTGCCCGAACGGAGCAGCATAGTATTTCATAAAAGCACTGATTTCTTACAGTAGGAAGTCAGTGCTTTTGTGGAAATTCAAGCAGCCAGTGTAGACAGCTGGCCAGTTTTTCCGCAAACGCAGCTGATTTTGCGGAAAAAGTGGCCAGTCTAGACACAGCCTACAGGTTTCATAGGGGAGTAAGGATATTAAATTGCAGTAATCTGGCTAATCATGTAGTCAATACAATTTGTGTTGGGGGTAGCTCCCAGAGTGGGCTGGAGCCAGGACTGGGCAGTCCCAACTTGCACTGGCTCCTGGAGCCACCCGCGCTGCAGCTCTGCATTTTAAATGTAGTAAGAGCTGCTGGGCTCTTACTACATTTGAAATGCAGAGGCGCAGTGTCCTGGACTAGCGCAAGCTGGGACTGCTTGGTCCTGGCTTGTGCCATGTCCAGCAGCTCCTGTTCACAGCAGCTAGGGCAGTCCACATCCAGGGATTGCTGCCAGAGCAGCCCCTGCCTGCATCCAGCCCCGGCCACTGCAAACAGAGAATAAATGTTAAGCAGCTATAACTTTGCCAGCCAGCCTCGGTTAGCAGGGAAGAACAGTCTTTTAAGCCATTGGTAAAGATGCATCAAGCAGACTGTTTGTATCTGATGTCAAAGCAGAAAGAGATCAGAAGGATCCTTGTGACCCAGCATGATCACACTAGTGCTCTTAGAAATAATTAGAATAGAGGTTGTGCTCTCCAGTTGCCCAGCTCTGAAGGAAGTGCTGCCTCCAGAAGCAATGCAGAAGTAAGGTATCAATACCACAAATCCTCTACAGCAACCTCTCAATGCTCCCACAACCCCCTTTTGGGCTATGGCCCCTTTCAATTACAAGACTGTGGAATTTCAGATTTAAATAACCAAAATAATGAAATTTATAATTGTTAGAATCCTGTGTCTGTGAAGTTGACCGAAATGGATTGTGAAATTGGTAGAGCCCTACTGAAAATTAAAGAAGTAATGGTTGTCGAAACCTGCCTAACCTCAGACTTTTGAGCTAAGACTCATGTTTTTGGTGATTTTTCCCAAGTCCATTTAACTGTTCCCAGAACTTCAAACCTTTTGTGGATGCCTCAGCAACTGTTGGTACAAATTGTGTAGCCACATTTATGGCCCTCGTGAAGCTGTTTTGCTTACAAGAACATGGTATGCTTTTCAGAAGGCAAAGGCAATACGCCATGTTTATTACAAATTCAGCATTTGCATCATTCACACACACAAGTCCTGCAGCTAGTGTTATAACTACCAGTCTGATTGGTGCTTGTGCCAGCCTAGCAGCCAAGTAGGCTGGGCACAAGGAAGGAGCTGGATTCTCTCAGCCAAGGTCCAATACCCCGAAGTTCTCTTCACAGAACTAACCCAAAGCATCATGGCTACCCACCCCACTTTTATGGTTGTAAGTCTCAACTTTAGTTTACGGATTTTGCAGTGTCATGCCAGAGTCATATAATTGTTGATTGGTGTTCACTTCAAGACTGCTTCCCTTATCATGCTCCATCAGATCCTGGGAGTGACTGCAGCTGATTTAGCTCATTCACAGGTGTGTATGCCTTTTGCCTTAACACCTGAGTTCACATCTCCTTGTTAACCATGCTGACTATCTGCTGCTAGAGTCTTTTGTCTTCCAATATTTACACATTCCTCACTCACAGAAAAGGACAGTTCATTTCAGAGAATTCAATTTCTCTTACAAACGAACAAGCAGGATTTCTTACAGACTTACAAAGTTAAAAAGAAAATTTTGAACAATTTCTTACTAACTTATAATACCTAATACAGAATAGATTTCAATACCTAGCAGCTGCTATAAAACAAATCTTATGAAACAAAATCTACATAATGACATAAAACAAAGCTATAGAATAAAGCCTACTACTACTATAGCGACAAGGAGACCTGTGACACCTTATAGATTAACAGAGGTATTGGAGCATAAGCTTTCGTGGGCAAAGACCCACTTGGTCAGATGCATGCATAATTTGGGTCTTTGCCCACGAAAGCTTATGCTCCAATACCTCTGTTAGTCTATAAGGTGCCACAGGACTCCTTGTTGCTTTTGCAGATCCAGACTAACACAGCTATCCCTATATGGGGAGATTTCGGCAAATCCAGTAATGTGCCTGAACCACTATTGCTTACTGCTTGAACTTTAGCAACCAAGCTAACAGGCCCAAAATAGGCCTAGACAGCATGACCAAGTCAGGGAAGGGGAAGAAGGGAGAGTTTGGGTGCCACAGAGAGGGCAGCTTGACCCAGCGTCCTTCCTGAGGCCCAAATCTCTAGTGAAATCGCTGAGCTATACATTAAGAAAAACAGGAAGTTTGTCTAAATGCCCTAAGACATATATCTATCAGGGCCCCCGAGCATGAAGTCTCTGAAAAAAAAACAAACACATCTGGTGAAAGTGATGATCAGAAGAAAACCTCTTGCCTAACCCTTAAAAAGTGCTTGCCTAACAAGTTTTTGAGTGACATGTTATTGTCATACTAATGGATAAATAGGGAAGGAAAGTTTGAGTTAGGGGGGACAATTTTGGGAACACTTGGAGGGACGTCTCGAGGACTCCTTGAGGACTCTTCGCTTCTGGACGCATCTTCCCCACTGGCAGACAGAAGACTGGGCATCGAAAGCCTGCTTGGTGTCACTCGAGAGCCACACTCAACTTCGGTAATTATAGAGGGTGGGGGTGTTTTACTAACCTGTTGCGGATGTGCGTAAGTGCTTGAGACTAAGTAAAGTTTAGCTTTAAGTGAAAGCACTCTTGTGTTGTCCTGTTTGTACCATCCATCTATCGGTCAGATGACCGTGTCTCCCCTCAATTATTTCCTGACACCACCTCGTAGAGAATAAAAGTTACTGAGAGGTTTGGGTTGTAAGAACCCCAGGTAACACCCCTCTGATACTTACTACTACTATGTGTCAGGCCTACAAGGCTAGATTAATTTCAGACAACTTGGAAAGAAGGGATGCATTCTCGAACTATTGTCCTAATTCACCTAAAATAGGAAAGAGAGTGTTTTCCTGATTTTTCTTAATTAATATAATATTTTGTACCAATTATTTTGAGACAAGATAGATACACAGGGAGAAAAACAAGCCAGTCAGAAGAAAGGTCTGTATTTTCCATTGCATATATGATACCCTAAATGGAGGATTGGAAGTGGGAAGAGAAGACATTCACTGAGAAATCTTCATAAATGCAGAATTAAGGGTGCATGGTGATGTCTTGTGCCCAAAAATGTTCTGGAAGGGCATACTTGGCCTCTGATGTTCTAATGGCTTAAAGGGAAGGGCAGGTTCAGAAGGAAATAGTGCAGTGATGCTATTTTGGGTATGCGGTACGGGAGACGAGAAGCACACCATCATCTCTCACATGCCTAATATTACTGTAATCACCAAGCTAGTTGGAATAGCATTTTCAACGGTGCTCCTCCAATGGTTTAGTGGATGCCAGGAAGTATATGTTGAGTGATTGAAACCACTCTGAACATATTCAGGGTTATAGTTTGATCTCCAGCACTACACAAAAGATTTGGTAAAATCTGCAAACATTATGAAATACTTGGGGAAGGGGTATTCTATCTCTGAGATCTCTTTTGCAAATGACCTCTAATTTGGATCAGTAACCCTAACATAAGTCCCACCTGAGGCATACCAAATTTCAAAGCATGACAAGAAATGTGGATATTTGAGCAACTTCAATAATCAGTCTTTAAACAGAAGATGTTATCAACCTCTCTTATAGCACAGCTGGTGCTTTATTATAATGAGAAGGACAATGTCTACATGATAGAGACTATAATGACATAGCTACCACACTGCAGTTATGCTGGCATAATTTTGTAGCATAGATGTAACCTATAGCAATGAAAGGGGTTCTTCTGTAAATGAAGGAAGGAACACCACCCACCCAGGCAATGTTAGCTGTGTCGCTGGAAACATTGTTCTATTGACCTATCTGTGGATTAGGTTGGCATAACTATGATGCTTATATTTCTGAATTTTTCAGACTCCTGAGCTCAACTATGTCAACCTAAATTTTAAGTGTAGGCCAGGCCAAAGTAAAATAGGTTTTAGGATCACCCTTCCCTTCCCTCATTGCACAAAGAAGGGTAGAGATGAAAACAAGGAATTCCATCCCTGAGCACTCAGGTTGGAAGGCAATTATGTTACCTATACATTGCTGCCAACATGCTTTAAACAAATGAGACCATTTTCTTATTAAACCAGGTGTCTGAGGATCACCAGAGAGTTGTGTGCACATTCAAGTGTTTTTAAGTAAAATTTTACTAGGGCTTCAAAGCTGAGTCAGTTTGCAGTTATTAAAGTTCCACTAAATGCTAAATCAATTAGATAAAAATCAAAATATCCACTAAATGCTATAGTCTTTCCACATGTGCTGCATTGTTCAAATACTGTTGTAATGTATATGTCTTCGTAATGATGAAACCCTGGAGGGGGTAGGAGAAACAACTGCATGAAACCTCAGTGACTATTACCTTCACTGTCACAGACACCTTCACTGTCACAGACACATGTATGTGTATGCAAAAATGTAGCAGCAACAATCACCAAAAAACAAAGTCATGCACAAAATCTAGTGCCAATGTTGCCAGAAATACACACGACTCGTGCAAAACCTGCCACCAGCACTGCCAGACATGCATACGAGGGCATGCACCGTACTCTCTACCATCACTGATATATGTTTAAAACCACACACCAAAACCACTAAACTATAATTTGGAAAGTAATGGATACATAAAACCTACCTCAAGATTTCATAAAAATTACATTTAAGGGACATGTGGATTAGCCACCTTCAAAACAGCCAGTTATTTAAAAAAACATGTTCCAAATTTTACATTTCTCTCTTCTGAGTGCTCTTTCTCCATGCTGCCATTTGTTTCTCTGTCCCTGAATCCCATTATTTCCCCTCCCTGTGGAACTTTTCTAATCTGTCTCCAACTTTTCCCCTTTAACCCACTTCACATACACAGTATAGCAAATCATTTAATGATTTTTTTAAAATTAATAAGTCCTGACATTGTGGCTTAAGCTATTTGATTAGCAAATAGGTACGTGAAAGGTTTTTTTTACAAAATAAGTTAAAAAACATTTACAGTTCAATTTAAAAAAAAAAGTGTAAAATTTACAACTTTACAATTTTTGCATCATTGGTAATAAATAGTTCTAAAATTAGGAGGGAAACTATTTTTCTATATTCATATAACTCCTTATTACAGCCCGTAGCTCCTGAAGTGTGTGCTGCTCAGATGGTTGTGATCTCTGAAATTTCTCTCTCTGTTTCTTTCCATGGATATTGGCTCTACCTTCTTGACATTCAACTTTCTGCTGAACCTGAAAGCAGAGATCAATAAGTTACACTTTAAACAGTAACCACATTTTAATGGGTTGATCAAAGAGCAAAGGATATTGTGGGTCTGACCCTGCATTTTCTATTCACACAAAAATCCCTCCTGCCAAAGTCCATGGGGTTTCTTGTTATACAAAGAAACCCCAAAGAGTGTTTTTCATACTGATGCTGTTTCTTCTTACACCTAAAAAAAGTATCAGTCTTCTCTGCATTGCTGGACAATTGTAAAGGACTCCTGCAAGAACAATCTTCAGCTTGAGTTATACTTCAGATTAAATTTTGGGCTGCCATCAATAGTTTGGCTAATCATATTCATTCTGAAATGCTAACTTCCTTTTGTGTTACATAAGAACTTAATGCATTAAGAGGAAGCACAAGAACAACAATATATTTATTATGAGCACCAGAATCTAGCTGAAAAATAGTTACTTTAACAACATTACAACCAATCACAACACAATCCAGTGGGATGGGGGTGTGAAATTCACACCTGTGCATGCATAGAGGTTAAACAGGACCTAAAGAGTATATGCTAGATGAATTGCATTTGTGAATCTGAATGGCAATATGTATTGAGCAGATTACCCTGCCAGTGCAATCCTGTTGGTTGCAATTGGTGAGATTTTGCCAATTAGAGTGCATCTCCACAGCAGGGCTTAACTAAAAAATAAGCTACACAAATTCAGCTACGTCAGCTGAGTAGCTTATTTCAAAATTGAGAGCATCCACACAGCATTTATTTTGAAATAGAGCACTCTTCCTCTGACTTCCCTTATTCCTTGTACAATGAGGGTTACAGGAGTCGGAGTAAGAAGTCCTCCAGCTTGACAGTATTTTGAAATAACTGCCTGCTTTGTATACGTGGGCTAAGTTATTTTGAAATAATGTTGCTGTGTTAACAGGAAGAGTATTGAGCTTCTAGTACAGAAAGGATTATGTTATTGTCACAAACACTGAATACATGAGGCAGTGAGCACAAATTGAGCTTAAAGAGAGTACTTTAAAATAGGGACAAAAGGTCAAGTCCCATTTTCTTGACTCAGGTAAGCAGCCTCTTTGACTGTTTGCATGGGTACAACAGGAAAGGTGTTAGTTAAAATACAGCAAAACTTCTGCAGTACCCAGCATCTACTTATCCAGTATCCCCCGGGGTCTCCATCAACCTTCATTATATTCCTCTCAACCTGTTAATTAAAAGCCTCTTCTGCCAGACAGTAACTTATGGGTGGTTATAATGTGACACGAAAAAAAAATGCCCCAAAACAAACAAACTCACTCCTCCCAAAAAAACAAACAAAAAAACCCTGACCTGGATAAATTGCTAGGGTTACACAAAGCCCCTTTCAATTTCCAGCTCTATAAACTCAATCTGGATTCAGAAAAATCAAGCTGCTCTTTCTGGCTCACACCTCAGCATTTAATCAGGCCAGTTGTTAAAGTTCAGGGGCAAATTCTGTCTCTCTGACCATGGAGGTGTCTTTGTGCAGTGGGATCGCCCTTGTTCACTGCCAGTCGGGACAGGATTAGAGGGAAGCAACGAAGGCGATCGCGCACCTATCTGGCACATCGTCAGTAATGGGTTGCCAACACAGGATTCAGTCCTCTCACGGCGTAGGCACCCCTGAATTGCCATATACATTGACCTCATGACAGCGAGATCACTAGACGTTTAGAATTAAAGGTTCATGTCCCTACTTAGATCCATTCCCCTTTTGCATGTAAAGACCAGGAACTCTTTATTCCTACACGTAGTTTGGCTATTGTTGCTGAGGATCTGCCCGTTAGTATTCTGTCTACTGCGCACGTTCCATATTAGAGCTTCGTGCACTCTCTCATTGTTTGCAGTGCTAATAACAATGAACAAAACTTTTTTTGTCAACAAAAAGAAACAACTATGATTCGGTGGGGAGGGGGGCTGAGGAGCAGTTCTGAGTAGACGGCACCATTTTACATTGCTACTTTACTGCTCTTACTTACTTTCTAACCTTACGTCTACACTAGACTTTTCACTCCCAGTTAATTGACAGCTAACAGGTTTGCACAAGCTAAACTGGCGACCCCGACATATTTCGCTCTAAAAATCGGTTTTGGTTTACCCGCGAGATCATCCAAGTGCTCACCGCTTGCAGCTAGTGAGTAATTGGAGTTAGTTAATTAAACTATATACAGTAAAGAGAAGCCCGAAAATAGGTTTGACTGTCTTGGAAATCAGACAATGTGAGTGGAAAGCAGGGGAAATAATAGCCAGAGGATACGCTACAGATTAATTCGGGGGAGGGAGGGATAGCAGGATGTCAGACATTTAATGATTAAGCTAAACGGGGGAGGCGGAAGACCCTCAGAGACTGCTCTCCACTAGCAAAAATAAGACCCGTAATTCATTACCAATGTTGCTCCATATACAACAGAAACTACCCCGCAGGCAGGACTCAGATAGGCGTTTAGATATATTTACCACTTTTTATGGCGGTAAAAGCCACCTGTTCCAGATCTACGCCATAGTTTGAATTGTTAATACTATCTGGAGAGCAGCACCAGAGGGGAATGAAGAGTCTGATAGAGGTATGGTGCTGCAGACCAGTGCTTTGGGACAGCCAGACGTCTGCGTCTGAACGAAGCCGCTAGGAAAGAATTAACCTACCTCCACCATTCTGTGGCATACTCCCCTTTAGAGGCAAAGATTTTCCTTTGCCCTTTTTTGATACCCTTCAAGTTCAGCGTGAGGAGAGCAATGCAGACCGGATCTCTAGCTCGAGAAGCAGCGTCAAGTAGTACGAGGGTTGCCTGATTTCCCAAGCTGACTTCCGAAAGTGAAAAGAAGCGTTCTCCTCACGGCACAAACCATTCCAGAAGAACAGAAAGACGCGCTGTGGGTTGTGCCCTGTTCTTACCATGACTTGGCCATAACCAGCGCAGTATTTATTCAGGATGGGACGCGTCAAGTTCCAGAGCTCCCGGGGCTGCGAGCCTGAGCAGCGTCTGGCGATGTTCTGTACACATTCCAGCAGCTCGTCTTCCTGAGATGTGCGGAGAGAAGCGACGCTGTGACCAGTTCAATAGCAGCGCTAAGACCGTCATGGCACATAGCAGCCCATAGATGGCACCTATTATAGCTTTCCCAGCCCTACTAAACCAGCTGCTCCTTGGTTCCTTCCTCAGTCGTATCCCTTACTGGCTGCAATCGCTTGTTGCGAAGAAAGAACCATACATCTCTACCTTTGCCCCGTTTGTGTCAGAAGCTGGAGATGGGCTGGGAATGGGCGACAGGGGATGGATCACTTGCCTGTTCTGTTCATTCCCTCTGGGGCACCCAACATTGGCAACTGTCAGAAGACAGAATGCTGGGCTAGATGGACCTTTGGTCTGACCCTGTCTGGCCATTCTTATGTTCTATTTACCTCTGCACCACCTTTTAAAGCAGGGAGAGAGGCCAGAGAGAGACACTGGGGTATCAACCCTTACATCTTCTAGTCTTTTTGTTCTGTTGTTTTCATTCAGAATAGCTTAACCACCCTATTCATATATGTATATAGTATTAATGCAAATTTCCCAAAAGGTTGCTTAATAACGATGCGGGGTTTTGTCAGTTCGAACTTTTGACTGCTCTGGCCCTACGGTACAGTCATTGCTCGGCTTCAGAAAGTAATGAAAACATACAACACTCACTTCTTCCTTGCATCCGTGATAATCCAGTTCGCTTCCCTAAAGAGAAAAAAAACATAACCCTATTAGTTAACCAACAGTCGGTTATAGAACTAGAGGATTATACAAAACAGTTTCTAACAGGGAACTTTCTACAGTGTTACTGAGTTTTGTATATATTTTATACATCAATTATAGAATCTTGATATCTTTATTCTCCGCTGTGTTTTCTTCCCTTATCGGCTGCCCTCAAATAGGCATCACTTATCTCAGTATATTTAGGTTATCTGCCAAAGTCTTAGATAGAGTCGTTCAGACTTGTTTAATTCGAAATTACAGAGCGTTTTGATTCTCTATTTTGCAAATCGGGTTGTACTTATTTTACATCTTTTTATTATTCTCTTGTATTTTCCCTACATTCTGTTCCCTTAGAAACATATCACTTAATCAAGTTACTGCCCAGGTCCTAGCCAGAGGCAGTTTTAGCTTCAAATAAATGGCACAGTTCGTTTGTTTTTATTTTACGAGTGTGTGTAGACCTAGGTACATGCGCACACACTACCTGTATGTACTAACACTCAATCATAAACATTAAACACCTTTTAATTACACTGGTAATAAGCAGTTATCTCTATTAGCACTTGCGAAATACCGTGCATGTTATTCCTTCACCTCCATCCCCCTATCCACACACAATAATAAACCGCAGAGTTTTCCTTGTTTGGAAGGAACGTATCCTCGTTGCTTTCTCCTCTTTTAATCTACTACAAGTTACATTGTCACCAAAAGAGAAATGGTACTACCATACTTTCCACCGTTGAAGCTCTCTCTCTTACACACAAGCGAGCATCTTGCCCAACACAGTTTCGTGTCACCCTGGGAAATTAGGAGTAGATGTTCCCCTCCTCCCTAAGTGCATTGTAAACCATCTACCAAGGTTTTTAAATCCCAGATTTACCAGTCAGCATTTTCTAAAGGTGTCTTTCCACTAACATTAAAGATACCCATAAAACCAGCTACTGCAACCACCAATTTTCATGTGGTGCTGTAAGACAAACAGACACACCTTATATACTCACTTTCTCCGGGAGCTTTTCCAGATAAACAAAAAGAACGTTTTCAAATGCTATCCTTATGGCTTCATGGTCACAGTTGCTGAAATTGTAAGTAGACATCAACACTAAGTCAGCAAGCTGAAGAAAGATGATCAACCTAAGGGAGACTGTTGAAGAAGAATAATTAAAACAAACACACACACACTCAACATTAGTTATTAGAAACTATACCACCAGTAACTAAGCTGAAAATGTAAGAGCTATAGTTCTGTAGAACAAGTAAATCAAGTGACACACATGTAGTTCTGAGTACCAGAGAAACATATTACTATACTGATTACCCATTATGCTCTTTGAAGTTGTATTTTCAGTGCTGGGGTTCAATGCTTTGCTGGCTTTGTTATATATATTGTATGTATCTGCACGCCTACGGTCAATGGTATTTTTAAATGCCATAGTTGGGTCTCATTTTGATGTCTCATGCACCTCTTCTCCTAGGCTGTAAAAATAGTTATTCATACTATTGTAATGAAGTTGTGTCATTAGTAATTTGAAAAAAAAAAAAAAAAAATAGAGAAATCCTGCAGTACAAAGTTTATATTTCGGGGGCACCTTCATAAAAAAAAAAACCAGTTCAACAACTGAAGCTTGTTCCATAGACCTTTGCAGCAGAACATCCATAGCTCTTACTAAACAGACAGACACGCGCACAATCAATATTTGGGATTCAATCTAAGTCGTTTTCAAAGAAGAAACACACAGAGAGGTTAATATAAGGTAATGTATTGGCTTAAGGTAACATTAGCCATATCACGGCCTTGATCAAAGGTGGGGTTATGTACTTGGCATGGAAATAAATGGAATGTGTTTGGATTACTGCTGTTAGAAACAGGTTAGCAGGACATCTGGCAGTCCCCAGGGAAGAATGTGTAGCTAGTACCAATTGGAGAGACACAGTCCATGCCCACCAATGTGTGCTTCCCCGCTGAACCGGCAAGCTCACATAGGGTTCAAAAGAGAAGAAACAAAGAAAAAAATTAATTTGCACGATATTTAAAACATAGTAACAATAGTGGACGGTGCAGATGGTGTCCATTTGCATCATGTAACCACATTGTCTGCAGCGCAGAGCCAAGGGCACTCACTCATTGCGCCGCTTTGTGTTGCGCGCCAGCAAAGACGCATCCTGCTCAGATGTATGCAGTGAGGAGTATGTTGCCTGATTGTGCACATGGCTAGCCAGGGCAGAGCTATTTGGCTCTGCTAGGGATTCCTCAGAGTGAGGAAACATCGGCTGTGGTAGCCAGGTCGGAAATGAAGAGCGCAGGATGAGCAGACTGTGTATTGGACAGGCTCCGGTTCAGGGGCTTCGCGAACTCCTGCGGGTGGGAATGAGCTGTTTGGGAACAGAATCGCATTCTGTTGCTGACAGTAATTTGCTGACAAGTTTGACAGATTTTACTCCTCCCCTGCCCCACGCTGGTCATGAGGCCACTCTGACCAAAATGCGTTCTGGGTTTAAATATCAAAATGTTGACGGTGAAGACAGGGCAACTTGCCACGTGTTGTAAGCCGCCGAGCGGCCTCAGCCCACACAGGCTTGCAAACGGAACTGCACCCCCGAGCTTGCCAGGGGCCAATCCAGCAGCCCTGTGCATGGCGAGAGATCCTACAACTTGGCCCTCCGTTCCCACAGGACCCTGACCCCGCCTCCTCCCCGAAACAGCCCGCTCCCCCAGCCGTGTCCTCAGAAGGCGCTGACGTGGGGCTGCCCCAAGACTGGGGCACGTGGCAGGGTCCTGGGAACCTCTCCAGCCAAAAGCGCGCAGCGAGCCCGCCGCGCGGGGCAGCGGTGAGCTGGCAGCTGGCTCCGAGGCAGGTGCGCGGAGACAGCCCTCTGCGGGGGGCCGTGTGAGCCAGCGCCGACCTCGCGGTGGCGCTGGCAATCGGAGCGCGGCCGTTTCGCCGAACTCTAGCCCGGGTTTCAGAGGAAGTCGGAGTCACCCTGCCGGGGATGACTGAGCGTGAGTCACTGAGGAAAGCCCGTGGGACGCGCGTGCCTGGTGCGCACTAGCCGAGCGAAGGCTGGGGATCGGCCCGGGCTCGTTCATTTCTACCCGAGGGCCTGCCTGAGCCATTGGGGCGGGTCTCCGAGTCCCGTTTTCCCGGGACACACACTAGAGAGCAGGGAGCTCGCGCTGCTGGCCAGAGAGCCCCCCTCCCCGCGGCCCCGGAGCGCACAGCGAGGGCGGGAGGGGAGGAATCGGGGGTCCGCCAGCACGGGCACGTCAAGAGCTGCACAGCTGAGGTCTGGGTTCTGTGCAGGGGGCTGGGCTTACTGACCTCTGGGGCTCCCTAGCAGCCCTCCAGTTCCGTGAGTCTGGGAAAGCTTTAAGGCTCAGCTCCCCACAACCAACCTTTGCTAATTCATTCAGCCTGCAGGGCCAGGGATGTAGGGGTGCCAGTTTTGGTTGGCCATGTTCCTGGAAGGTTTCATCACCAACGTGATATAATCTTTAATTAAAGGTTCGTTTTTAATTCCTGGAGACTCCAGATCAATCTTGGAGATTTGGCAGCCTTGTGTGTAAGGGTGCATACCAGTGCAGCTTGCAAGGCTAGAGCTGGCTGAAGAGAGGCTGGGGGCAAGAGGTTGGCTTGTAGGGTACCACAGGGCCTAACATCTGCAGAAGCACAGTGCTGCTTCACGGGGCTTCCAGTCACCCACCATGCAGCTTTGGACATTTCAGTAAACTTAGCTATAGAGCAGACCCCATCTGCAGACACCTGTGTTGATAGCTATGAACCACCATTAATTGCTTCATTCAATAGATTATATGCACTAACATTGCCTTGGGGAGATGTTTATGTGAATAAAAATATAGTATGGAAGACTGTCCTAAGGATACCCACTCACTCATTTCCCTTTAAATAAAACCCAGTTCAGGAGGGAAATCCTTTTTGATCACCAGGGAACCTGGTCTTTCTGTTGATGTTAAACACTAAGAACCCCAAGTACAATCCTAACGTGTGTTTAACCTGTTTCAACAGTAGTTTTCAACCAGGGGTATGCATAGCCGGAGAGTTTGCAGAGGTCTTCCAGGCAATACACCAACTAATCTAGATATTTGCCTACTTTTACAACAGGATACATAAAATGTATCATCAAGGTTAGTACAAACTAAAATTTCACACCGACAATGACTTCTTTATATGACTTGTGTATACTGCTGCATCTACTATATATTTGATAGAATTTGTTTCTGAGTGAGCAAGTGATGAGTCTTATCTGTCCATCCATCCGTTTGTTTAAGAATTCCTCCTAAACGTTAAGAGCTAGGACCACCAAAATTTATAAAAATTTAAAGCAAGGTCAAGGTTTGGTTGTGTGGGCAGAGGGGTGAGCATTAAGTTCCCCCCATGCATATGGGGTTGCATAAAACCATACAGAAAAGAGACAGAATCACCAAGCAGGTGAAAGGGGCTGGCTGGGGGCGTGCTCCTCCCTGTCTGTGACTTGCCTGAACCCCAGCCCTCCAACCTCCTATGTGGCCTTTAGGGAGGGACGGGCGGGAACTGAAGCTCTGCTTCCATTCATACAAGAACATTGCTAGTTGCTCCCTTTCATCAGGGAGTGAAGAGAAAGTGCACAGTTTGCTTCATTTCTCAGTCTGGCTGGGAGCACAGGAGGCAAATGAACCTGCTCCAGCTGGAAATATGCACCCCTCCCCTGGCTATGCCTGCTGGAGCTGCAGTAGCCATGGAGGGGCACTTCTCACCTGGGCCCAAACTGCTGTGGTGAGAGAGGGCTGGGCAGGGCAGCCTGCATACTTAACCCCGTATCCCTAGTGCCACCCCAGAGTCATGGTTTAAATGAAGAAAAAAAAATTAATTGAGTTATGTTCCCGAGCTATGCTGGGTAAGTCTTCTAGTATATAATATATGGAGACATCAGAACAATGTTTACATTCAATTGATTTATTTTATAATTGTATGGTAGAATGAGAAAGTAAACAATTTTTCAGCAATATGTGCTGACACTTGTATTTTCATGTCTGATTTTGTATGCAAGTAGTTTTTAAGTGAGGTAGAACTTGGGGTACACAAGACAAACCAGACTCCTGCAAGGGGCACCGTAATAGAATCAGAGAATCATTGAATACTGGAATTTGAAGGGACCTTGAGAGGTCATCAAGTCCAGTACCCTGCCCTCACGGCAAGACCAAGCATCACCTAGATCATCCCTGATAGATATCTATCTTACCTTCTCTTAATGGAATAAATGGTAAGTTTCCTGAGTGTAGAGAGGTAACTAGTGGGGTCCCTCAGGGGTCTGTCCTGGGACCAATCCTATTCAATTTAGTTATAAATGATCTAGAGAAAGGGATAAACAGTGAGGTGGCAAAATTTTCAGATGATACCAAGCAGCTCAAGATAGTTAAGACCAAAGCAGACTGTAAAGAGCTTTAAAAAGATCTCACCAAATTAAATTATTGGGCAACAAAATGGCAAATGAAATTTAATGTTGATAAATGTAAAGTAATGCACATTGGAAAAAGTAATCCCAACTATACATACAATATGATGGGGACTAATTTAGCTACCACTACTCGAGAGAGAGATCTTGGAGTCATTGTGGAGAGTTCTCTGAAAACATCCACACAGTGTGCAGCAGCAGTCAAAAAGCCAAATAGAAGGGATCATTAACAAAGAGACAGAGAATAAGACAGAAAATATCTTATTGCCTCTATATAAAACCATGGTATGCTCACATCTTGCCTACTGCATATAGATATGGTTGCCTCATCTCAAAAAAGATATATCGGCATAGGAAAAGGTTCAGAAAAGGGCAACAAAAATGATTAGGGGTATGGGATGGGTCCCATAGGAAGAGAGATTAAAAAGACTTGGACTTTTCAGCTTAGAAAAGAGGAGACTAAGGGGGAAGGGGATAGGATAGAGGTCTATAAAATCATGACTGGTGTGGAAAAGGTGAATAAGGAAAAGACTTATTCCCACAATATAAGAACTAGGGGGTCAACACATGAAATTAAAAGGCAGCATGTTTAAAACAAACAAGAAGAAAATTTTCTTCACTCAGCACACAGTCAACCTGTGGAACTCCTTGCCAGAGGATTTGTTGGAGTCTAGGACTTTAACAGGGTTCAGAAAAGAGCTAGATAGATTCACGGAGGTTAGGTCCATCAATGGCTATTAGCCAGGATGGGTGGGAATGGTGACCCTAGCCTCTGTTGGTCTGGAAATGGGTAACAGGAGAGGTATCATGTGAGGATTACCTGTTGTGTTCCCTCCCTCTGGGGCATCTGGTATTGGCCACTATCGGCACACAGGATACTGGGCTGGGTGGACCATTGGTCTGACGCAGTATGGCTGTTCTTATGACCTTATGTTCTTAAATTTCTCCAGTGATGCAGATTCTACAACCTCCCTAGGCAATTTATTCCAGTGTTTAACCACCTTGACAGTTAGGAAGTTTTTCCACTGTCTAACCTGAACTTTCCTTTCTGCAATTTATGCCCATTGCTTCTTGTCCTATCATCAGAGGTCAAGGAGAACAACTGTTCTCCCGTCCCCTTGTAACACCTTTTTAGATACATGGAAACTGCTGTCATGTCCCCTCTCAATCTTCTCTTTTCTAAACTAAACAAACCCAGTTCTTTCAGTCTTCCCTTGTAGGTCGTGTTTTCTAGATCTTTAATCATTTTTATTGCTTTTCTCTGGACCATCTCCAATTTCTCCACATCTTTCTTGAAATGTGGTGCCTAGAACTGGACAAAATGCTCCAACTGAGGCCTTAATCAGTGCAGAGAAGAGTGGAAGAATGACTTCTCATGACTTGCTCACAAAACTCCTGTTAATGCATCCCAGAATCATGTTTGCTTTTTTTGCAACAGCGACACACTGTTGACTCATATTTAGCTTGTGGTCCACTGTGACCCCTAGATTCCTTTCTGCAGTACTCCTTCCTAGACAGTTGCTTCCTATTCTATATGTGTGAATGTAGTGGAAATGCGGAAGGCGATTGTGATATCGAGGAGATTAGGTGGTGTACCACAGTCGTTCCTTTTATGTCTACATCTCCCTTCAGGCCTGGATGCTTTAGGCAGCCATTTGTGCTTTTTGCTTCTTATTATTTTCTTATCATATATATAGTAGCCCAATGTCTGTGAGTCTGTAACGCTGAAATGCTGGCTGTTCCCTCTGGGCGGCGCTGTTGCCTGAAATGCTGGCTGTTCCCTCTGGGCGGCGCTGTTGCTGAAATGCTGGCTGTTCCTCTCTGGGGCCCGTGCTGCATGGCGAAAAGGGGCCCAAACAGCCGCTGCGCCGCGCGCCCAACTGAGCGGTACAGAAGTCAGCCGAGCGCCACGGAGGGAGGTGAAGGGGGGCAGGGCGGTGACGTGCGGCGTGACAGCGGCTCCAGGCCCCGCCCCCTGGCCGTGAACATCACCGCCCTGCCCCCCTTTACCTCCCGCCGTGGCGCTCAGCTGACTTCTGCGCCACTCAGCCGGGCCACCGCATGGGAGCAAGTGGCACAAGTGACCATTTGGGCTCCACAGTCCCCATGCAGCACGGGGAGTGCGGAGCCCAAACGGCTGTTTGGGCTCCGCGGTCCCCCGAGTGAGAGGCAGGAGTGGGAGGAGAAGAGAAAGAGAGAGACAGAGAGAGAGGCAGGAGGCAGAGGAGAGCTGAGAGAGGGGGGGGGGAGGCAATAGGAGGAGAGAGAGAGAGAGAGAGAGAGAGACGGAGCAAGAGACCGGAGGCTCAGGAGAGAAGACCGACATGGAGGAGAGACCTGAAAATCCCGTTTTATGACGGGCTAATTGGCTAGTTTTTAAAGAGTTAGCTGCTTGCTTAAGATGGTACAGTTAGGAATTCACTGTTTACTTTCAGCAAGTTCCAGGATGCGTTCCAAGGCTAGCCACCTGGTACGGGAGTGTTTTGCATGGTCACACAGTTATCTATGCTGAATGTTTGCTACCTGATAAAGCTAATTATTTGTCCTGGGAAAATATGCAATGTATCAAAAATCTTGTCAGGTTCTCAAAGCAACAGGTGTGAATAATATAAATCCAATATTATATAAGGGCAGGGATATTTCTAATATTGGAACCTCAGCGTAGACTAAAGCCACAGGAGGTGCTACGTACCGGCCACTGGGGTCCATCCGCTGTCCTTCTTTGGGGGGTTCTTAACAGCAGAAGGGACTTAAGCATTGCATTTTATTCTGAGATTTGCTTAGGCTTAATAAGCGTTGTACTTTCTTAGTAAGCATTGCATTTTATTCTGAGATTTGCTTAGGCTTAATAAGCGTTGTACTTTCTTAGTAAGCATTGCATTTTATTCTGAGATTTGCTTAATAAAGTTTTTAAGCCTTCACCCAATTTGTGTGCTTATTGCCTCCGAATCCTTTAAGGAAAGAACCATTGCCTCTTGGCAACACAATGAAACTGATTGTTCTTTCCTAAGTGGAGTACTTTGCACTTGTCCTTATTAAACTTCATCCTGTTTACCTCAGACCATTTCTTCTGTTTGTCCAGATCATTTTGACTATGACCCTATTCTCCAAAGCACTTGCAACACCATCCAGCTTGGTATCATCTCCAAACTTAATAAGTGTACTCTCTATGCCAATATCTAAATTGTTGATGGAAATATTGAATAGAATCAGTCCCAAAACTGACCCCTGCTGAACCCCACTTTTTATGCCCTTCCAGCATGACTCTGAACCATTAATAACTATTCTCTGAGAATAGTTATCCAGCCAGTTGTGCACCCAGCTTATAGTAGCCCCATCTAAGTTGTATTTCCCTAGTTTTTTAATAAGAAGGTCATGCGAGACCATATTAAATGCCTTACTAAAGTCTGGATGCACTACATCCACCACTTTCCCCTTATCCACAAGACTTGTTGTCCTATCAAAGAAAGCTGTCAAATTGGTCTGACATGATTCGTCATTTACAAATCCATGCTGGCTGTTATCTGTCATCTTATTATCTTCCAGATGTTTGCAGATTGAATTTTTTAATTATTTGTTCCATTTTCTTTCCTGGCACAAAAGTTAAGCTGACTAGTCAGTAGTTTCCTGGGTTGTTCTTATTTCCCTTTTTATAGATGGGCACTGTATATGCCCTTTTCCAGTCTTATACAGTCTCTCCCGACTTCCATGACTTTTCAAAGATGATAGTTAATGGCTCAGATACCTCCTCTAGCAGCTCCTTGAGTATTCTTGGATACATTTTTATCAGGCTCTGGTGACTTGTAGACATCTATCTTCTCTACATAATTTTTAATTTGTTCTTTTTTTTATTTTAATTTCTAAACCTACCCCATTTCCACTAGCATTTACTAAGTTTGGCATCCAGTCACCATCAATCTTGGTGAAAACCGAAACAAAGAAATCATTAAGCATCTCTGCCATTACCAAGTTTCCAGTTATTGTTTTCCCCTCTTCACTGAGCAATGGACTTTCCCTGTCCTTGGTCTTAGAAAGGTCAAGAACCAGTGGTTTGCAAGGCTTCCTCATTTGCCATGCAATACTGCTCCAGATAACCAGCAAAGTCAACCTTTCTAGTTCTTTCTTTTCACTTTCTTCTTTGGGCATTTAGAGGGGAGATGGGTTCAAAGACTGAGTATAGTATGGGGATCAATGTGAGAGATCCTTTTACTATAAGGGACATTAAATAGCAAGCATACTATAGATTTTACAACATTACAAGGTTTTTTAAATATTGTAAGCCACCTAAAACTTGGACAAGCACTGAATAAATCAAAATACATTTCAAATATACTGTCTTTAATTTACTGTTGCAATATGTCATAGCTCACTGTAGATGGTAGAGTACAAAATAATGAATGTATAACAACATATCTAGGAAGAGCCAAACTTAGAAATGGGGGCAGAGTGGGCAGAGACTTTATGTGCTCTCCCCAGGCCCCAAGCCCTGATGGGTTGGAGGAGGGAAGGAACATGCAAGGTCTCCTCCTACCACCAGAGGCATACTGAACATGGCCTGTGTGCAAGCACATCGGCTCTGATGGTGCCCAGACCTGCCATCCTCGGCATGCAGAGGGGGGCTGGGCTGGGCTTCACCCACTGTGTCCCCAGGGGTAACTGACCACTTCTCTTGTTTCTCCACAGCCGCAGCAGCTGCGAGTGCAGGGTGCACCACCCCGTCCAGGATAGCCTCCTGCACCCGGGCCAGCAGGCTGACCCATAACCAGAAGGAGTACCAGTGGCAGCACCTGGGGATCCTGCGAGGCCAGCACCACACCCTCGACCACTGGGTGCATGAAGACCTGCAGCTACGGCAGGAGAGCTGGAGGGAGCTGCTTGCCCAGGGCCGTGCCATCTCTGACCACCTGCAGACCCTGGTGCAGAGATTGCTGCCTCCTGCCACTCCAGCCCCAGCTGCCGCTCCTCCTCCCACTCTTGCTCCCCCTGCCCTCCCCCCACTCCTACCCCGGGAATGCCGAGGCCCCCGCACCCGCAGTGCTGGGAGACAGGTGGGCCAGCAAGACCCCTAACCTAGAGCTGCTCCTCCCCCTTCCTCCCCTTACCTCCCCTTTCCAGTTCCCTCTTCCCAGGTTTCCCTCCCCTCCCACCCTGGTTATGTTCAATAAACAGAGTTTGTTTTTGTCAACACATGTGTCTTTATTTAATGGTAAAGGGGGTTAGGGAGGGGTCAGTGAAAGGATGTGAGGGTGAAATGAGGCACAAGCCCCCCAGTGGGGTGCACCAGGGAGACTTTAGTCCTCCTCTGGATGGAAGCTCTCCCACAGGGCCTCCCGGATACGGACAGCCCCCTGATGGGCCTCCCGGCTGGCAGCCGTGTGGGGCTGCGCATACAGGCCAGCCAAGTGGTCAGCCTCTGCCATCCAGCCCGGCAGGAAAGCCTCCCCCTTCCTCTCGCACAAATTATGTGGCACACAACATAATGCCACCACGTGCGGAATATTCCGCTCAGATAGGTCCGGACGGGTAAGGAGGCATCTAAAATAGGCCTTCAACTGGCCGAACGCCCCCTCCACCACAATGCGGGCCCTGCCGAGCTTGGCATTAAAGGCCTGTAAGGAGGGGTTGAGGTGTCCTGTGTAGGGCTTCATCAGCCAGGGTTGTAGGGATAGGCTGCATCCCCCACCAGGCACACAGGCAAGTCCACGTCCCTGACCCTGATGTGGCGGTCAGGGAAGAAAGACCTGGTGTGTAGCCTTTGGCACAGGGAGGAGTTGCGGGAAACCTGCGCGTCGTGTGCTTTGCCGAACCAGCCCATGTTAATGTCTATGAACTGGCCCCGATGGTCAGACACAGCCTTCAGGATGACCGAGAAGTATCCCTTCCGGTTGATGTACAGGGAGGCCTGGTGGTCCAGGGCACGGATGGGGATGTGCGTCCCGTCGATTGCTTCCCCACAGTTGGGGAAGCCCAGGGCGCCAAATCCCTCAATCACTGCGTCCATATCAGTGAGGCAGATGACTCTGCGGAGCAGCACTCTGTTGATGGCCTTGACCACCTGCAGAGGGACACACAAAACCACCGAGAGTCACTGGGGTGCCAAGGTGGCTGAGAGTGCTCTTTCCCCGCCACGGCCGCATGCCCCCACTCCCAATCCCCCACTCCCACACACCCCTGCAATCCTGGCCACCGTGGGCAGTCCATAGTGCGGGTGGGACAGAACAAACCGTCCCGTGGAGGGGACTTGCACCTCCTCCCCCTTTTCCCTAGGGCAGCCCATCCCCTCCTCACACACCCTCTCCTGGCGCAGTGGCCGGAGATTGCCATACCTGCAGGAGCACTGCTCTGATGGTGGATCTCCCCACACCGAACTGGTTCGCCACAGATCGGTAGCTATCTGGCGTGGAGAGCTTCCAGAGGGCGATGGCCACATGCTTGTGGAGGGGAATGGCGGGCCTCATGTGTGTTTCCCATCACCGCAGAGCAAGGGCGAGCCACTCACAGAACTCGAGGAAGGTGTCCTTCTTCATTCTGAAGTTCTGGGTCCATTGTTGGTCTCCCCAGCGCTCCAGGATGATGTGGTCCCACCAGTTGCTGCTGTTGTCCAGATGCCAGATGTGGCAGGACACGCTGGCGTCTGGGAGCTGCAGCTGCTCCTCCCCATCCCCCAGGAGGGTCCGGAGGACGGTGTGGGGGTTGGGCTGCAGCAGATGCTGCGAGGCAGCCTGCAGAAAGCGCAGCCAGGCTTGCAGCAACAAGTCCAAAAGAAGCACCAGAGTGCCCAAGGGCAGCTCTGGCTCCATGGTACCGAGTGCTGTGGTGTCCTGAGTCAGGGCAACCAAAGCAGGCAGAGACAAAAATGCTTTGCTGTCCCTCAGCGAGGTAGGCAAGCAAGCAGGGAAAGCTGAGAACCGGCTATCTGGGGGTACCTTTAAACACAAGCCTCAGATAGCCTCAGGCAGCAGCCACACAAGGTAACTACAGACCTGATGCCCTGCTGGAACCGGTTTCAGCTGGCCTTAAATGCGATTCAGCATCCAATCAGTTTGGATGCGCTATTTCGAAATGCATTTTGAGTGTAGACGCGTTATTTCGAAATATCTTATTTCAAATTAACTATTTCGAAATAAGATATTTCAAAATAATGCTGTAGCGTAGATACACCCTCAGTAGGTTAAAATTGTAACCTCCTCCTTAATTCTCACAGGTTTACAAGAAGCTGTTTTGTTAAACCTTGTTGTCTCTGCTCTTTCTCCTCCCCCCCCCCCATTACCCTGGCCCCACATTCTTGTGCAAAGATGTGTTCTTTCTTGCAGAAAAACTGATAAACTAGTTGTAGCTGGTATAAGGATATGTATGATATGTGACTGATATATGAGACTTGTACTGCTAATAATTCTTTGGAAGCTGCTGTTGAGCCCTCCCCAATGCATTGCTAACAAACCTGCTTAGTATTATCTGTGTGACTGAATTTTTGGGAAAAGAATTCCTTTGCTTAACAGTTTGGTGCAGTGAGCAGGGTGTGGTCAGCAACTCCTGGGGATCCCCACGACTGAGAACAGAGGTGAATACGTTTTATATTCACCTCCTCTAGCGCGCACCTCAGTCGGGGCTTTCCCAGGGAAACCCTCTGCACCCCTTTATATATTTGTTTTCAAGTGCACAGATAAGTGGGACTAAGCAGTTGTGTTTTGAGTAAGTTGTAGGTGCTCCCCTTGGGGGAGGGAGGCCCACCCCACATGTAAAGACTCTGAGGGACCCACACATAAAGACTCCGAGGAAAGGAGTTGTGGCTGTACCAGGTGGGCGCAGATGTTATATTGTTGGTGCCCCCCCGGGGGGGGGGGTGGGACTCTTCATGGGGAAGGTCAGGGCCACACATAAGGCTCCGTGGGAAGGAGCTGTGGCTTCACCAGGTGGGCGCAGACTTTAAGGTAGAATGGCAGTACCACAGAGAGGAGAAATTGTGGACAAATATGAGAGTACAAAGGAAATGGCTAAGAATGGCAGGAAAGATGGTATGAGTGCGACAGATAGTTTGATGTGGTGGTCTGGTCAGACAAAAGGAAGGACAGAGAAAGGAGTTGTAATCCTATGCTATGAATACTGGAAAAAGGTTAAAGAGAATGGTGCCATGTGAAAGTCTGCTTGTGTGGTGCAGTCACTGAAGGACACGTTGAGCAGTTGTTGTGAAGATGCTAAGGGGAAAAGTAAAGTATTCTTGGTTTCTTTGCAGCCTTTCTGAGGGAAAAATGGGCCCTTTTCCTGAGGAATGTCTGTAAATAATCCAGACAAAGAGACAATCTGATTTAAATTTTTGGCTCTGAACACTTTTGTTAAATTTGTTAAAGGGAAATAAGGGCTTCTATTGAAACTTAACAGTTCAAATGCATAAAAAGGGATGCAATCTGCATTGTAGGTTTGTGAATCTGTTTTGTAGGCTTCAAATGAATTGGTTTTGTTTTGGATAATGCCCGTGCATTTAAAGTTGCAAACTGACAAGACACTTTTTGCCAGACACAGATAACTAGTGCTGCTTGTCTTTGTATTCAGCAATTAACCCTTAAGGTACCTCAATGCTTTATAAGGTTCAATATTGTTATATAGGCCAAGTTGTGGCTGGTATTTAGAGCAGCCAAAACCAAGAAAATGAGAATGGGTTCTGGATTTCTTATTTTTTGGGGGTACCAATAATCAGAAATTATTGCTTTGATAAGGGTATATAAAAATCTGTGAGGCACCTCGTACTCCAGAGAGAAGCCACAGTGAAAAGTATTCAGAACTCTGGAAGTTCACTGTGTCCCTTTTCAAGGCTGAGTCTCTGGGTTGCTGATAATTTTGGATCTGAAAGCAAGCAAGAGGAAGTGGGTCTGGCCCACGAAAGCTCATCACTTAATAAACCATCTTGTTAGTCTTTAAAGTGTTACATAGTCCTGTTTTTTACTCTATAAACAGTGTTATTAGACACATGCCCAACAGATCTAAAATGAAAAGACGAAGGAAAAACATGGGAGGGAATGACAATGGGGTACACAAGGAGAAAATTGAGAGATTACAGGTAGAATGTCAGAAGGAAGGGGGGAGGCAACAATTAACTGAGCAGATATATTTGCTAGGTGTGCAAGCGCTGGGGAAGAAAGGGTGTGCAAGGGAGGGGAAGCAAGATGAAGGGGAAAAACAACTGATGAGAGTTGGCAGTTTTTCAAAGGGATATTAAGCGCTCAAAAGCAAGCTGTTCTGCTGAGTAGGAAAGATAGAAAATATGGCAAAAGGCCACCTTGGCTTAAACCAGGAGATCTTGCATGATTTAAAAATAAAAAAAGAGTCTCATAAAAAGTGGAAACTAGGACAAATTACAAAGGATGAATATAAGCAAACAATACAGGAATTCAGGGGCAAGATTAGAAAGGCAAAGGCACAAATGAGCTAAATCTAACTAGAGGCATAAAGGGAAACAAGAAGAGTTTCTATAAATATATTAGAAGCAAGAGGAAGACTAATGACAGGGTAGGCCCACTGCTCAATGAGGAGGGAGAAACAGTAACAGGAAACTTGGAAATGGCAGCGGTGCTTAATGACTTCTTTGTTTCGGTCTTCACCAAGAAGTCTGATGAAGGAATGCTTAACATAGTGATTGCTAGTGGAAATGGGGTAGGTTTAGAAGATAAAATAAAAAAAGAACAAGTTAAAAATCACTTAGAAAAGTTAGATGTCTGCAAGTCACCAGGGCCTGATGAAATACATCCTAAAATACTCAAGGAGCTGATAGAGTTGGTATCTGAGCCTTTAGCTATCATCTTTGAAAAATCATGTTAGACGGGAGAGAATCCAGAAGACTGGAAAAGGGCTAATATAGTGCCCATCTATAAAAAGGGAAATAAGAACAACCCAGGAAACTACAGACCAGTCAGTTTAACTTCTGTGCCAGGAAAGATTGTGGAGCAAGTAATTAAGGAATTCATCTGCAAGCATCTGGAAGATACTAAAGGTGATAGGTAACAGCCAGCATGGATTTGTAAAGAACAAATCATGTCAAACCAATCTGACAGCTTTCTTTGATAAGATAACAAGTCTTGTGGATAATGGAGAAGCAGTAGACATGGTATACCTAGATTTTAGCTAGGTATTTGATACGGGCTCACATGATATTCTTATCAATAAACTAAGCAAATACAACTTAGATGGGGCTATTATAAGGTGAGTGCATAACTGACTGGATAACTGTTCTCAGAGTAGTTATTAACGGTTCACAATCCTGCTGGAAGGGCATAACAAGTGGGGTTCCGCAGGTGTCTGTTGTGGGACTGGTTCTGTTCAATATCTTCATCAACAATTTAGACATCGGCATAGAGAGTACAATTATTAAGTTTGCAGATGATACCAAGCTTGGAGGGGTTGCAACTGCTTTGGAGGATAGGGTCATAATTCAAAATGATCTGGACAAACTGGAGAAATGGTCTGAGGTAAATAGGATGACATTTAATAAGGACAAATGCAGAGTGCTTCAGTTAGGAAGGAACAATCAGTCTTAGACATACAGAATGGGAAGCGACTGTCTAGGAAGGAGTACTGCTGAAAGGGATCTAGGGGTTATAGTGGACCACAAGCTAAATATGAGTCAACAGTGTGACGCTGTTGCAAAAAAAGCAAACGTGATTCTGGGATGCATTAACAGGAGTGTTGTGAGCAAGACACGAGAAGTTATTTTTCTGCTCTACTCTGCACTGATTAAGTCTCAATTGGAGTATTGTGTTCAGTTCTGGGCACCACATTTCAAGAAAGATGTGGAGAAATTGGACATGGTTCAGAGAGGAGCAACAAAAATGATTAAAGGTCTAGAGAACATGACCATGAAAGAATTGGGCTTGTTCGGTTTGAAAAGGAGACAACCGAGAGGGGACATATCAGTTTTCAGGTATCAAAAAGGGTGTCATAAGGAGGAGGGAGAAAATTTGTTCTCCTTAGGCTCTGAGGATAGAACAAGAAGCAATGGGCTTAAACTGCAGCAAGTGAGGTTTAGGTTGGACATTAGGAAAAACTTCTTGTCAGGGTGGTTAAACACTGGAATAAATTGCCTTGGGAGGTTGTGGAATCTCCTTCTCTGGAGATAAAGAGCAGGTTAGATAGACATCTGTCAGGGATGGTTGAGATGGTACTGGGTCCTGCCAAGAGGGCAGGGGACTAGACTTGATGACCTCTCGAGGTCCCTTCCAGTTCTAGTGTTCTATGCCAAGACTCTGGATAACTAAGTTATAGAAACTAGGATCTGTTCCCAAACCTTGAGATTCAGGGTAATTTTTAGCATTTACACGCTGAGCCATCCTGGTTGCAGAATCCAATTTGTAGCTGAGAAAAGAGCAGTAAATATTCACAGCACTAGGGGTCTCAGTGGGAGCACTTAATATAATGTAACAAAATCATAACCAATTGCCATTCACATTCTCTGTGTGCCAGAGTTACAACACACACGCTGAATCAATATGCTGTAAACTATAGTTAGCCGAAATAGAAAGAGGTAAAACACCAGACCACATTGCGAACATTATAATTTGAAAGATTGGAAGGCTTGTTAACATTGTCCTGATAGGTATGAACAGAAAACCACTGTTTCTCCTATAAAAAGCCCATAGTGTTGTCTCAACCCATGCTTTCATTTTTCTCCCACTACACTATGTGCTCTTGTTATGTTCTCTATACAGAATGATCCAGTGATTAAAGGACCGGACTGAGGGCTCAGAAGATTTCCTTTTTGTTTGTACCTCTATCACAGACATCCTCTAGGAACTTGGACAGCTTATTAGCATTTACATTTTCACAACTGGACATTACTGTTAGTGCCCAGCATGACACACCTTGGGAAGGTTTGGCTTAATAAGGGCTCAGGGCTGCATCAGCACCTTAATGTTTGGCTCTAAATCAGTGGTTCTCTCAGGGTATGTCTACACTGCACAGCTATTTCGGGATACCAGAGGTATCCCGAAATAGTTACCCCGTGTCTACACAAGCCGTCCATTATTTTGAAATATTTTTCGAAGTAACGGGCATGTTATTTCGCCATCCCGGTAAACCTCGTTGCACAATAGTGCGTTATTTCAAAATTTGGCACTGTGTAGATGCGCCAAGTTTAAAAATAATTTGAAATAGATTCGAGATAAGATGCACAATTTACATAGCTCAAATTGCATATCTTATTTCAAGTTTAGGGTGCTGTGTAGACACACCCCAAGTGTGATATGGTGCCTGCAATAAGAATGGTGTAGAGGGCAGTGTCAGGATAAACATGTATTCTAACTATACTGGTTGAAAAGGCCTCAAAGGTACACTGTAGATGTTTGAGTTTTAGATGTGCTGAGTTAGAGCTTAAAATCTGGGAAATTCTATCCAATCTAGTACACACTATTAACTTAATTGTTGAGTCTGAAAGACAAAATGCATGATTTATCTAGTCCTCTACTAAACTGCCTAAGACATAGAGAGCACATCTATCTGATCAAGACATTCTAGCTGGTCAGTTTCCCTGGGTTATTAAAAAATAATTTCTTAAAGATGTATCAATTTACTGCCTTGCTGGAATATTATTAAGTGGCATATTCATTGTCCTTTGCATTTCTGTAGCTTATTGCATCTGAAAATGTTAATATGTTTTACAAATATTAATTAAACCTCAGACTCCTTGCAAAGAAGTTTTAATCAGTATTCTAATTGTACAGATGCATCCCCCCGCCGCCGCCACACACACAGAGCAACTTGCTTAACACAAAGTCCACAGCACAGCTAGGAGTAGAATCCAAGGGTTTCCTAACCCCTTGAATTCATTTAATGGGAGATTTGGCTGAGTAAGGATCCGGCCATTTCAGCATTTTGTGCAACAGAGGTGTATAAAAAGGAGTTATTTTGTAATCGGTTGATATGCTTTTTATATTGGAATGAAATAGAACCTTATCACCTGTGATGATGTATTTCTTTGAGCAGTTACAATAAAATGCAAAACTCCCGTTGATTTTAATGTGAGCAAGACAGGCTCCAGTTCTCCTAACTTTTTATCAGTTGTTCATATTATTTTATTTCTGATCTACAATTAGATGTGAAAATAGTTAGGAATGTTCAAGAACATGGTTTAGGGGTCCAGTTCTTTGCCTGCTGAAATTTGTCCACTGACTCCCTCTATATGTGCAAGGGGCCTTGCAGACAATACTAGCAATAATGAAGAGAGCCATCCTCTGCCTTGAGATGTTTACAATCTAAAGATAGGACAAGATGTAAACAATGGGAAGTGGAGAAAAGTTGGAGAAGGAATAGCAAGGGTTATAAAAATAAGATTACATGCATGATTTGAAGTTTCCATTGTTATAGTCTATGAAGTACATCAACTCTTTAAAATATATATAATTATTTATAGACTAAAATTTTCTATTTATTCCCCTCCCTTTCCTTTGATGGAATGCAGATCTGGGATAATAGGAGATAAGTAGTCACAAGGTGAGTGAAAGCTGAAGAGTTCATGCGGAGGGGAGAGATGTGGCAAGAAATGGGCAAGGGCCATGGATTAGGAAAATAAAACAAGAGATAGGGTGAAGCAGCAGGCAGGGATGTCAAAACCAACTAATGAGAGTAGGACATGTGAATAGACAGGTAGTCACAGAGTCAGGAAACTATTGCTGAAGTAGTTGTGGTCCTAGGATATCTGGTGGTGCTGAACTTGATAGCACAGAAGAATGGGGAGAGAACCTTGTACCTTTAAGGGAGGGAGTCTGAGGAAGATGGAGGCTTTGGAGTTCTCCCCCTATAAAGCTGATTCTTGTGAGGGTGGTTTGGTAGGTACTGCTGGGATCTATTGTCCATGAGTATAGAGTACCAGATTCCTGGTACTGAAATTAACAATGGAACAGCTTTTCAAATTAGGGGTGTTAAGATGCAGTTATAATTGGATAGAATTTTTATCAACTACTCAGTCAGTCAGTAAGGGAAGGGAGCCCGGCTCAGCAGGGACCTACTCCTGCTGCAGCTCTGCAGTTTAAATGTAGTAAGAGCGGGCTGCCTGCTCATCCGGTTCTTAGTACATTTAAACTGCAGAACTGCAGCGGGGGGGAATGTCCCTGACCTGGTGTGAGCCTGGGGGTGCCAGTGGACAGAAGCTGTTGTCGGAGCAGCCTTGGCCCTCAGTGAGCTTGGGTCCACCATGGGCAGAAGATGCTTCACGGCAGTCTCCCTTGAACCGCCCCCCCGTTCCCTGCAGCCTCTGATAGAGGCAACAGCATGGAGGGGGTGGGGGGGGCACAGGTAGCACTGTGGAGAGGGTGCTTGGGGGAGCCTCCCCCCAGCACCAGCTCCTGCTTCTCCCCCCTTCCCCATTGCCTCTGATACAGAGGCAGCAATGGGGCGAAGTGAATAGTCAACTACGTGCTTACATCCCTATTTCAAATAACATTGGCAATACAATCAAATAATTACTAGCAATGAATAGAGAGGACATGGGGAAAATCCATATATTAATATTAACCCACATCCATTTTTAATGAAAATAAAGACAGTACAATTAAAAAGAAGAAACACACTAACCTTGCTGGTCTTTCATCTGCTTTTGTCACATATGAAACTATCCTGTAAAATCAAATTATGCCTCACCAAAACTCTGCTATTAGCTTGCTTATTTCCCTCCTTTTATGACTCCAAGAACTACCGAGTAAGATGAATAATGTCTCACCACAGTTTGGTGTTCTTTCCCTTTCCCAGAATTATATATACACAAAAACTAAAAAAAGCATCTGAAAAAAACAGAAAAAAAAAAAATGAATCTGAAGATGTCTGACCTTCTATGCAAAGCTAACACTCCAAAACATTTTAATTTTTGCAAGTATAGTTCTTTCTGGCAAAAGTCTTGCAGTCCTGTCTTCAATAACTATATTGTTACTCCTTTTGATACAGGTGGTTAGCGTCTACAGGTTGTACCTCCCTTAACCGGGACTCTCTGGTATGGCAACATTCGTGGTCCGGCACAACCATGGATATTCCTGGACCGCAGATCCCAGGAACAGGGAGGTCTGGCGGCGGGGCAGGAAGTGGAGCACCCCAGCCCTGGCCTGCTCCCCCAAGCCCTGCATTGCTCAGGCAAGCAGGGGCTGGGGTGCTCTGCTTCCCACTGCTGTGGTGAAGCAGAGCACAGAGGACTGGGAGAGGGTAGTGGAGCAGGATTACTCTGGTTCCTGCCACTGGGAGGAGTGTAAGGGGGAGATGACCCTTGCTGCATCTTGCACCAGGGCTGCTGGCAATCCCCCAGCTTATGTCACATGGGGAGGGTGCTTGGGGGAAAGGGGACCGTGGGGATGGGAGGGACAGGAAGAGGCAGGGCAGGGGTATGGCTTGGGGGAAGGGGCGGAATGGGGCAGAGTAGAGGCAGAGCAGGGCCTGCAGCGAGTGCGTGTGTGTGCAGGCCCTGCATTCCCCTAGGTATGGTCCTGGGCATGACTATCCCACCTAGAGCCCTGTCTTCTCATGGGGCTGTACTGCCCCCAGCTCTGTCCTCCAGTGGGGCTGTACAGGCCCCAGACAGAAGTCTCAGTTGCATGGAAGGGTTGGGGGCAGTACAGGTGTGCCAGAAGAGCTGCTGGCATGGAGCCACTTGGCAGCTCCACATTCTCTTCCTGGTATGGCATCCTGGCAATAAATACCTTAATAGTACTGAGTACTCGACAATCCCATCATACTTGCACCACGAGTAAGATTATCGATACATAAGCATTCAAGATCATTTTCTTCCAAGTTATCCATGTCTCTGAAATACCTAATGCCAGTTTTGGCAGACTGCCAGTCCCACTTTTCTCCCCCCCCCCCCCATTTGATCTTTCCTAACTATCTTACAATTATGGAGTTTAGCTTTCCAATAATGTACCAGGTTTCAGTAATACTAACTAGATCAAATTTATGTTTATAGATGAGCAATTTTGTTTCCTCCTGTTTCTTATCCAGGCTTTCATATATATTTTTTTCTTCTTTTCATGTTCTTTGGTGCCTTGATTAGTATTGTTCGCAACATCTTGATTGTGTTAAATAAGTGTTCACATGTTCCCCCCTTTTGCTGTTATTTTAATGCCCTCCTGACTATTTACCTAGCCTGTCCCCAGGGAGATAGATTCCCTTCCAATGAGGTTCAGGCCTTCCTAGCTACAGAGACCTTTTTCCCCATAGAAGAGCCGAAACCTTCCACTTTATGCTATTTATCTAGGCAGCAGCTTACTTTCAGAGTCTTCTCTTTTCTGTTTTCCTTCACCCATGGGACAGAAAGGATCACAGAGATCATTTGGCCATCCACACACTTCTGAGTTCCCAGAAGGCACCTGTGATCTCTCACACTGCAGTATCATTAGTACCCTTATGAACTATCACCGATGGACTGTGCCTGTCAGCTTCAGAAGCCAAATCATTCTTAGAGTGGTATCTTGTGTTTTGGTTGTGGGAAAGCAGCACTCAGTCCTGTGGTCCCCCTCTCACTTGCAGAATATTCTGTGTTTTTCTGAGTACTGAATCCCCAACACGGATTGTCTGTCTTCGTTGGACAGTTGGAGATCTGTGTGGACAAGCTTGATTTTCTTACAGGTTGGGCTGACTTGCCATCAATGTGTGTGCCCCACCTATCTCTCCATTTTCTGTCTTGGACCAGCTGTCTCTTGAGAGATAGCTTCCTGTTTTCATGCTGAGGATGCTGGTATTGACTGGAAACATCAAACTTTTTCCAAAGTTCTGGCTGGATTGGTTATGGGACATCCTGAAAAGGGTGGGGGGAGCAAAACCAATTAGAGATGAGGCAATAAGCACAGAAAGGGAGAGCTGCATCACTGCCATTCTGTGAATCTGCAGAAAACACTTTGCCCTTGCTCTGTGAATATGGGTCTATGTGGAGAATAGAAGCTGGAGCTGAAGAGCAACTGTTCATCATGCAATGCCTCTCTCAGAAAGCAGGTGTTGTCCATATAGGAGATATTGTTTTCAATGACTCACATAATGGGAATATCCAAAGGCACCAGGACTTATGTAAACACGTCTCCTATACTGTTAGCATTATGAGTCACTAATCTGGTTGTTGTAATCTGCTGAATCATTTTTTTAGCTATCTGTAGGGGTTTTGCTAGGTGACAGGTTTGTTATTCTTGATGGATAAATCAGAATAAGCTGCTTTATGAAATAAAGCTACTGCTGTTTTCCGAGAATCAAGATATTTAAAGCCAAGATACTGGGGGTGACTGAAGTCAAGTCACGAAAGTTTAACGGCAGAGCTAAGTAACTTTAACATTTTAATAAACTATCAACACGCCCTTAAAGAAACACATTTCTCTAGCCCAAAACTACAGTATGGCACGGTTACAGTGATAGCTATACCTCCATTGTCTTCATGGTCTCTCCAAGTACCTTTACCTTTCCTGGGATGGAATTCTTATAATGGGGCCTGGGCTACACTGCCCTGTGTGTCCAATGTGTTTACCCAGTAGGTCTGATTGCTCAGCAGCTTCGGTTCTTCCCTTCAGAAGTTTGTGACCAGTGGTGTCTATTGTGACCAATAGCCTTCTTAAACCAATGCACTATTTAAACAGCAGAACAAAGCATATAGACAAAAATAGTTTTTAAACAAGAAACCATCTATAGCAACAGTCTTACCATTCCCTGGAGGTAAGCTAGGCAGCTTATTCTGAGACCCCAAATGAGTGTCTCAAATAGTCTTGTACACCAGAGCACTTACCTTGTCTAAGGGAATGTGCCGTCCTGGTGTTACCTCTTACAGCAAGGCTGGGGAACCTCAAGCTCTGGGCTGGATGCAGCTTGCAGCTTGCGTGGATCTGGCCCCTGAGGCTCAGAGCCCCCCAGCACTAGGGAGCCTGTGCTAGCGCTTGAGCCCGTTCTTCCCCTACCCCCACTATGGAGCTGAAGCACACAACAGCTAATAGGTTGCGCCCCCGTAGGCTCTCGTGTGTGAGTGGAATGTGGGGAGTGTCTTTCTCCTTGTCAGTCAGGGGCCACGTCAGTGAGGGTGGGTTTTTTTTGTTTTGTTTTGTTTTTTTTGCTTCTAACTTGTGTCAGCCACTAACAGATTTTTTTGTGGTGAGTCAGTGGCCCCTGACCCAAAAAAAGTGTTCTACCCCTGTCTCCCAGGTAAGGCACTGCAGGTAAGGCACTGCAGGTAAGGCCAGCATTACTTTCTCCTGCAGTGTTAAAAGTTCTATGTAAAGTCATCTGGGACAAGGGAATGAAAACAAAAACTAATAATAAAATTGATATGCCTCTTTTAATAAGCTCTCACAGAAAGAGCATTTGGATCAACTCAAGATCCTTCAGTAAGTCTCTGAACCTGGTCAGGCTAGCGTTCCATAACCCAGGAGAGCAATCATGACCCATTGCAAGCTGACTGGCTCTCTTCCTTGCTCATTTTCCTTTCTCTGTTTAAAGAGATCATTCCTAAGGCAGAGCAAGGAGTCTCCTTTATTATACTTCTGCTGTTCTGATTGTGAACTCCTGGCTGATCCTTACAGGGGCAGTTTACTCATTCATACCCTCTGTCATGAGACACTGTCCCTTTTGGTATTTGCTATAGTCCTCTTAGCCTTATGTGTTCCTGAGCTTTGGTCCTGCTCAATTTTGAAGTTGTCTGGAGCCAGGATGTATACTTTTCAAAGATAATGGCTTGGGCATTTTCTCTTAACAGCCCTGAAGTGTTTAACCAAGGGATGGTTTTTAAGCATCCCACTACCCAACTCAACATATTGCTTTCATAAACTATTAGAGAGCATCTCCATTTCTTACACAATATATACCTGGTGAAGGCCAGATGTCCACCTGAAATTCCTTTCACAACCCCTTCTTCTGTCTCTCAGAAAAGAGGACACCTCTCAGTTTAATCTCTCCTTTTCCATAAACATTTGCAATACCTTAGGTCCTTCCCCTTTCCTACATAATTTCTCTGGAGAGAATACATTGCAATCAATCTGATAAAGGGGAAAAAAATAAAGATCTTGGGTCTCTCTAACTTTCTGTTGAAATAGCTGCTCCATATATGCGTCTCCAAGAATCCCAACCCATCCACTCAGACATCTTAGATTGGTAAGAAACTACATGCGAAGAGAGGGGTTAGCAGAAATTGTTCCATATCATCCACCCTCTCTTCCAGGAATGATCTGTCACTGAGGATAGTGCCATGATTGGTAGAAAAGTTCTCCTGGTACAGGCTCACTGATGAGGGAGAGTGGGGGGTGAGCACTTGTCAGAGGTGTAGGGCAATTTAAAAGAGACAGAGTGCCCCCAGCTGTTGCCAGCAGCACAGTGGAGCTTTGGCAAGTTTCCTGCCCACCCTCACTCTGCACCACTTTTGCAAGCAGTCAGCATCATCCCTGATGCTACATCTACACTGAGTTTTGCTGGAAGAGGCAATGCAAATGAAGCGCAGATTAGCATTTTCTCATGCTTCATTTGCATAATCTCTTCCAATCCATTTTTGCACTACAGCTACATCTACACTGCGAATTCTTGTGCAAGAAGATATGCAAATGAGGAGCGGCGAAGAATATCACCAGACCTCATTTGCATACAAAATAAGCCACCATTTTTGCAGAAGGGGGTTTTGCGCAAGAAGGAGCAGTCTACACTGATCCTTCTTTTGCAAAAACCCCCCTCGTGCGCAGGAGCCGTTCTTCCTGAAAATAAGCGGCAGAATGGCTCGTGCGCAAGAGGGGGTTTTTGCGCAAGAAGGAGCAGTGTAGACAGGTCCTTCTTGTGCAAAAGCCCCTTCCGCAAAATGGCGGCTCATTAGGTATGCAAATGAGGCGTGGTGATTTTCATCACTGCGCCTCATTTGCCTATCTTCTTGTGCAAGAATGCGCAGTGTAGATATAGCCCATGGGTTTTGTGCAAAAATAAACAGTGTGGACGTTTCCTTTTTTGTGCAAAAACCTCCTTTTGCATGAGATCCGTTTGAGGCATAAGGATCTTGTACAAAAAGGGGTTTTTGTGCAAAAAGGAAATGCCCACACTGCTTGTTTTTGCAGAAAAACAGATCGGAAGAGATTATGCAAATGAAGCACAAGAAAATGCTAATTCGTACCTCATTTGCATTGCCTCTTTCAGCAAAACTCTTATAAGGCTATGTCTACACTGGCAGGTTCTCGCACAAGAACTGTTTTGCGGAAGAGTTCTTGCGCAAAAAGTCTTCCACAAGAGCGTGTCTACACTGGTGTGTACTTTTGCGCAAGAGATGTGCTTTTGCGCAAGAGCATCCATGGCAGTGTGGATGCTCTCTTGCGCAAGAAAGCTCTGATGGCCATTTTGACCATAGGGGCTTCTTGCGCAAGAAATTCATGTTGCCTGTCTACACTGCCTTCTTGTGGAAGAGCTCTTGCGCAAGAGGGCTTATTCCTCATGGGGAGAGGAATAACTCTTCCAGAAGAAGCCCTTTTTTACAACACTATACTGTAAATTTACTTGTGCAAGAACACGTGTGCAGTGTAGACAGCAGGCAAGTTTTTGCGCAAGAACGGCTGTTCTTGCGCAAGAAGCTGCCAGTGTAGACATAGCCTTGGGGTATGTCTAGACTGCATCCCTCTGTTGGCAGAGGGATGTAGATTAGGCAGGTTGACATTGCAAATGAGGCAGGGATTTAAATACCCCATGCCTAATTTTCATAAAAATGGCTGCCATGTTTTGCCGACTCAGCACTTTGTCGGCAAAAAGCGGCAGTCTAGAGGGGGATCTGTCAACAAAGAAAGCCTTTTTCGACAGATCCTGTAAACCTCCTTGCAGGAGGCATAAGGGATCTGTCGAAAAAGACTTTCTTTGTCAACAGATCCCCCTCTAGACTGCCGCTTTTTGCCGACAAAGTGCTGAGTCGGCAAAACACACTATCCTAATGCATTATCCTAACCCTATAGGATAATACTGATTCCTAAATAGTCCATTGTGTGTGTGTTCAGTGTCAGATTTTTTAAAAAATCTGAGTGTGTAATCTAGTAGAAATTCTGGGTATGTCTACGCTACAGAGAAGATCGAAGCTGCCGATCTTTCAGGGCTCAAATTAGCTGTCTTAACTAGATCTGCTAATTCGAACTGAGGGGAGCACTCGGGTCGATGCCAGTAGTTCTGTTTTCGTGAGGAGTAAGGGAAGCCAAAGGGAGAGTGTTCTCCCTTCAACTTCCTGCAGTGTATACAGCGCCAGAAGCCAAGTTAAGGTACTTCGACTTCAGCTAAGCAGTTAATGCAGCTGAAGTTGCATCTCTTAATTTGATTTTGTCCCGTAATGTAGACGTACTCTCAGGCTGTGTCTACATTCACACGATCTTGCGCAAAAGCAGCTGCTTTTGCGCAAAAACTTGCTGCCTATCTACACTGGCCGCGAGTTCTTGTGCAAGAACACCGACGTTCTCATGTATGAAATCAGTGCTTCTTGTGCAAGAACTATGATGCTCCCGCTCAGGAAGAAGCTCTCTTGCGTAACTGTTCTTGCGCTAGAGGCCAGTGTAGACAGGCAACATGAATTTCTTGCGCAAGAAAGCCCTATGGTTAAAATGGCCATCAGAGCTTTCTTGCGCAAGAGAGCATCTACACTGGCCTGGATGCTCTTGCGCAAAGGCACATGCCAGTGTAGACGCTCTTTTCTGGAAGAGTTTTTGCACAAGAACTCTTCTGCAAAAGAACTCTTGCGCAAGATCATGCCAGTGTAGACGTAGCCTCAGTGTCTGTCTTCCTCTCTCATACCTTTCCTAGCCCATCTTCTATTTAAGCTCCCACCTCCTATCTCCCCAAACCAGCTCCTGACTCATACTCTTTTCCATGTTCCCAATGCCCTGACTCCCCGCTGCTGCCCCCATGCCTATATAGTCCTCATATGCCAGGTTCCTTTGCTCCTATGTCCCTTTCCTCCTCTGCTTCCCTCTACCCTCAGTCTAATCAAGAAATATTATTATTTCATGCTGCTTTTAGGTGGGCTAATGGACTTGTTCTATTTTTCCTAACTTAAAGAATCAGAGATTTGTGCTCCAAAGTCAGGCATTTTTGAAAATGCTACACCAAGACTGCAAGTTTACATAAATTCATTATTTATTCCTCACCAGTCATAGTGTAGCTTCACTCTATTATTACTTTACCAAAGGTACAAGGAATTGGAAGTGTTATTACAGCTGGTAGGAAAATTGTAAATAGTTCCTGTTTCCAGTTATCTAACTGGTGTAATAGTGAAAGGCAAGTTTATTATATAATTTGATTTCATTTTCTCTCTAAAGTCTGTATTATTTAGATATAAACAAAAAATAAACTTTCACAATTGGAGTATTTTTTAATGTTTTAAATTACTAACATGTTAGCATGCCTTTCCACAATCCATGCAGCTGTACTGGCAACTGTTCCAAGTACTTGAATGATTTAGACTCTTTTAGGCTTTGAATTACATATTTTTAAATTGCTTTCATTCTTAAGTCTGCAGAAATAGCATCTACCATTTCACAACAGATTGTGGTAATGAATGATCTTATCAACTGTTGCCAATTACTACAATAGATGTCTAAAGTCATGTTTACCATAACATGGGAAGTTTAGATATTCTACATGTTATTGTGAGATACAGTTCTCTCTTTTAAAAAGGCCTTTAAAACATTAATATTTAGAGGATGAAAATCTGTGGCATGGGCACTTGCCACCTCACAGCCCTGGGTGCCACTAACACCTTGCTTCTGTTTCTGCCTCTATGGGACCTTTAAACTTCGTTAAGCAGTAGTGAAGTCATCTCTGGGGGTTAAACTTACTGCGTCCTAAAGAGCACACAGGCCATCTTGGCTCCAAGCCTTTTTCAGTGCGTCTTTCTCTCTCATTCAACCAAAACCAATACAAGCCACAAACTCACATATTTGCCCACCTAGCTACTCTTCATAGTCTCTCTCAAGCTTCCCTTCCTGGAAAGCTCTCCCCTAGACTGTAGTTATGTTGTTTCTTCTTCAGCTCCCTGCTGTCACAGGCATGGTACCTTCTTATTCCTCACAGTCCCATTGCCACTCCCCTTTCACCCTCACACTCCTCCTTTGCAATTTCTGGTTTTATTTAAATACTAGAAGATTTACCTGGCTTTGCTTGGGTCCTTAAATAATTTTTGTGCTTTGGAAAATAAAATGAAAGTGTGCATGCTCCATTTAAATCATTGCTCTGGGGTGGGGCTGGGGGTGAGGGGTTCAGTGTGCAGGCTGCCCCAGGGAGAGAGGATAATCTCAACTCTCTCTCTCATCACTGCAGCTCAGGGTCAGGTGAGAAGCACCTCTTCATAACCACTGCAGCTCTAGCAGACACATCTGGGGCAGGGGTTCATGCTCCCTGGCTGGGGCAAGTCCAGGTTCATCTGACCTCTGCACTCCCTGGCCAGTGAGGAATGCAGCACACTGTTCACTTACCCCTCGCTCCCTGACAAAGGGGACCAGCCAGCAATGTTCCCGTAAGAATCATGGGAACGGGCACTAGAGGAGCTTCAGCCCCTCCCACCTCCCCAAAGGACAGTTGCAGAGTGGGGGGGCTCAGGGACGCAGCAGTCCTGGATGGGGGCGGGAGGAGACCACCCCCAGCAAACCCCTTTCAGCTGCCTGATGATTCTGTATCTTTTCTGAGAAGCAATCCCATTCTTGGCACTTCCCATTTTTTCCTGGCACAACCAAACCCTTACCTTGCTTTAAGTTGTGTGGCAAGGTCCTCACTCAGGCCCCTTGCCCCGGGATGCCTTCTGGTCCACAAATTAGTTGGAGACCCTCTCTTGGTGCAGTCACTCGTGCCTTTTATTTCCCCCCATCTTCTATTTACAGAGTCTTTAGAGTTCAACAAACCTTTCCTTCCCCTTCTGCCTGAGCGCACACTGGCTCCTTGCTCCTCCTTCCTGGCTCCTTTGCTCTGCCTTATCTAGCCCTCTGGCTAATGAGGCCCAGAGCTGCTTCCATTAACCCTTCGGGCCTGGGTTTGCTCATCTGTCTGCAATCAGCCTTTTCAGCCAGGCTATAGTGACAGAGCTCCGGCTTAGCCAGCAATCTGTCACATACCTCTCCCTTATAAACCACCAGGTTCAGGCCTACCCTGGCCCTCTCTGGGTCCCCTACCCAGACTGAGTGCCTCCTGCAGCTGAGTGCGTAAGGCACCTTGCTAGTCCTTAAAACTCTCTGCTCTTTGGGGTGACTTGTCACCCTCTTCCTTGGGGTCCTCCTTGGGGAGCTGTCCCTTGTTCTTGGGTTCCCCACTCCCTGGGCTACACTGGCCCTTGCTAAGGGAATCCCTTTGGGGCACATCCCCACTTGTGCCCAAACACTCCCTCGGGGCATTTTCAGGAGGCTCTTTTGTTCCCTCCTCACAATTACAGTGGAAAGGGCCTGGCCCATATAATTCAGTCATTGCCCACAGGTCCTCACACCAAATGCACCCCCGTTGGGGCCCTTCCTCCAATACCACTTCCACCTGCACTGGGGGGAGGAGGGAGAGGGTGATCAGAGTCCTGCCCCACTTCATGTGGTATCATCTGTGCCTCAGTTTCCCTCATCCCCTTTTCTGGGGAATGAGCCAACTGTGCCTCCTCTCCTTGGGAGGGCCTAGGGCTACCCATTACCACCAGACATGCTCCCCACCTGTCTGTCTCCACAGGATTAGGACACCACCCTGCTATGTGCCCTGGTTCCCCACACCCATAGCACCAATGGCTATGCATCTGTCTCCCGGGGGGAGGGAGGGAAGGAGATCTTTTGCCTTTCCCCAAGGCTCCCCTCTTGCTCTCCATGGCAGATTGGTCCTAGTCCCAACCTACCACCACAGGTATGGTAGCTAGTCCACTACCCCCACCCACTTTCACTGGACTCAGTAGCCCAGGTGCTGCTGGAAGTGAGGGGCAGAGTAGGCCCTCTTGTCCCCATGGACTCATTCTAGCATCACCTGTGCTCCAGGGAGCATCCAGTGTGGCCTCACCAGCCCCTTCTACACTAGTGAGTAGGCTGATGCAGAGTCCATTAACACTAAAAGACAGGAAACAAAGGGTAGGAATAAATGGTAAATTTTCAGAATGGAGAGGGGTAACTAGCGGTGTCCCCCAAGGGTCAGTCCTGGGACCAATCCTGTTCAACTTATTCATAAATGATCTGGAGAAAGGGGTAAGCAGTGAGGTGGTAAAGTTTGCAGATGATACCAAACTGTTTAGGATAGTCAAGACAGAAGCAGACTGTGAGGAACTCCAAAAAGATCTCACCAAACTGAGTGATTGGGCAACAAAATGGCAAATGAAATTTAATGTGGATAAGTGTAAAGTAATGCACATTGGGAAAAATAACCCCAACTATATGTACAGTACAATGGGGCTAATTTGGCTATGACAAATCAGGAAAGAGATCTTGGAGTTATCGTGGATAGTTCCCTGAAAACTTCCACACAGTGTGCAGCGACGGTCAAAAAGACAAATAGAATGCTAGGAATTATTAAGAAAGGGATAGAAAATAAGACACAATATCTTACTGCCCCTGTATAAAACTATGGTACGCCCACATCTTGAATACTGTGTACAGATGTGGTCTTCTCACCTCAAAAAAGATATTTTGGCCTTGGAAAGGGTTCAGAAAAGGGCAACTAAAATGATTAGGGGTTTAGAACAGGTCCCATATGAAGAGAGGTTAAAAAGATTCGGACTTTTCAGTTTAGAAAAGAGGAGACTAAGGGGGGATATGATAGAGGTATATAAAATCATGAGTGGTGTGGAGAGGGCGAATAAAGAAAAGTTATTTATTAGTTCCCATAATAGAAGAACTAGAGGACACCAAATGAAGTTAATGGGTAGCAGGTTTAAAACTAATAAAAGAAAGTTCTTCTTCAAACAGCGTGTAATCAACCTGTGGAACTCCTTGCCAGGAGGCTGTGAAGGCTAGGACTATAACAGAGTTTAAAGAGAAGCTAGATAATTTCATGGAGGGTAGGTCCATAAAAGGCTATTAGCCAGGGGATAGAAATGGTGTCCCTGGCCTCTGTTTGTCAGAGGCTAGAGAGGGATGGCACGAGACAAATCGCTTAATCATTGTCTCCAGTCCACCCGGTGCTAGTCACTGTCGGCAGACAGGCTAGATGGATCTTTGGTCTGACCCAGTACGCCCATTCTTATGTTTGCGCTGGGCCTTTCTTCCCACCCGTATAAGGACAGTGGGCAGGCTCTGTCTCTTGTCAGGTCCTCCCACCTGAGTCAATGCACAAAACCCCACATATCCACAGTCCATATTGTCTGGGCAGTCTCACTTCCTATACCCTGCCCTTCTGCATTGCCAGCGAGTCATTGTGCCAGCCCCTACAGTGACAAGGTGCTCCTTGAAGTGCCTCTTTCCTGTCCTGGCCTTTCCCAGAAAAGGGCTCCTCCAGCTTCCACGCTGCTTCCTTGTCCCTGTAGGGTCAGCCTTCTCTCCGGGGAACCTCTGCCTCGGTATACTCCTCCGCCAGCCTGACTGCTGCAATCTCTGTGTCAGGCTGGTGGCACCTGACCCACACACAGATATTTTCTGGAAGGGCTTGAAGCAACTGCTCGAGTACGAGTGAGTCCATTATTTCCTACACTGTCCAGGTCTCTAGCCTTAGCCAGCAGGTTGCCTAGTCTATTAGCTTTTGGGCAAATGCCTGGGGCCTCACTGCTGCTGTCCATCAAGCTAACCAAAATTTCTGCAGGTACTTTTCTGTGGACAGACCCACCTAGTCCAAAATGGCCACTCTTACCACCTCATAGTTGTGGACTTGATCATCTCCCAAGGCCATGCAGACTACTTGAGCCTCTCCTGCCAGATAGGGAACCAGAGAAAGGGCCCAGGTAGCCCCCTCCGATCCAGCACCCATGGCTATCTGGTCAAACATTCCCAAAGAAGCATCAAGATCATCTGCTGGCCCTATTTTACAGAGCCCCAGGCCTGACAGTAAGGTACCATCTCCTTCCCCAGGACTCACCAATTTTTCCAGGAGTTGCTGCTGCACTTTGCCCTGCTCCTTAATTAAGTCCAGCAGGCTTTGTTACTGCTCTGCCTGCCAGATTATCAGGGCCTGTCTCTGCCTGGTGGGATTACTGGAAGCTTCGCAGGACCTGCTGCATGTGCTCTTGCTGCTTGACCAGCCACTGCAGGGTCTCCTCCATTTCTGGGCCACCAACCACATTCACTGGCACTGAATCCCTCCCCTGACACCACATGTGGCAAGGTCCTCCCTCAGGCCCCTTGCCCTGGGACACCTTCTGGTCCACAAATTAGTCAGAGACCCTCTCTTGGTGCAGTCACCCATGCCTTTATTGGCAGTTTCTTACCACCTTCTATTTACAGGGTATTCAGCAAACCCCCTTTCCCTTTCCCTTTCCCTTTCCCTTTCCCTTTCCCCCAGGAGCACACAGTACCCCCTTTGCTCTGCCTTATCTAGCCCTCTGGCTAATGAGGCCTACGGCTACTTCCACTAGCCCTTCACACCTGGGCTTGCTCAGCTGTCTGCAATCAGCCTTTTCAGCCAGGCTATAGTGGCAGCACTCTTGCTTAGCCAGCCTTCTGTCACAGTTATGATAAGAGGAAGCTGCATCCCACATTTGGTGGTCCTAGCTCTTATAATTTAGGAGACGTTCTTGAACAAGTAGACAGACACCCAGACAAACTCTCAAATATATAGTAAATGGAGTGGGGAGAGGGAGCAGAAAGATGTCACCTGATTCAACCAAGGAGAGGCTCATTCTGTAATCAAGGTTGGTTTAACCCCAGGCTCCCCATCCCCTGGGCAAGCCACTCTATTAATGTCCCTTCAGAGTTGTATCTACCTCTATTGCTATTTAACCTGGGATTACTTTATTAGAGTTTTTCAATTCAAAACCATGAAGCTTTCAGTTAAACAAGTGACTTTACATCCAATAGGAAAGTTTATACCAACTATCTAAATATGATAAAAGGCAGCTGATTTCTAACAAACCCCTAAAACAAACATTTATACATGAAAATTGAAGTAAACCCACTGAGGTAGCATTAGAAGTTTAACTAAAAGGTCCAAGTGAGTAAAACTTGCAACTCTTTCAGCTTCGTAGATGCCTACCTCAGGCATGTCATACTTGGGGGGAAGGGTATTCTGACAGGAAGGTGTACATGCATGGATTTGTACTAAGGATGTTACATTTCAATTAATCAGATAATTGAATAGTCAATGGAATTTCCATTGATGACTCAATTAGTCAATAAGGGGGATATGGGATACTCACTATCCTGGCTGTGCCTCAGCCTTTTAAAAGTAGTGAGTCGGCCAAGGCTCTTACTACATTTAAAAGGCAGAAGAACTGCTGGGAACATAAGGCAAGTTTGTTCCTACTGTGGTGCTTTAGCCATTTAATTTCAAAAGCAGAAGTGCAGCAGTTGGAACCCAGCACGAGAGGGGACTGTTTCAGTCCCCACTTGCACTATTTCCCCACTGTGCCACTGCCTCCCCGCAGAGATGGTGCTGGGGAGAGCTGGCTTTTAAGCCGTCTCCCCCCAGCACCAGCTCCTCCCTCCACTGCCTCTTTCCAATAGAAGTAGCAAGGGGGTGGGGGAAGCAACTAGTCGAGTCACTACTCAACTATCCAATAAGCTTATGCTTATTAGGTAGTTGACTAGTTGCTTACATCCCTAATTTGTACCCGGTAGTTCTGTTGTAAAGCAGGCAAAAATCTACTCACGTTAGATTTCCAGCATTCACAAAAGAGTATTGTGTGACTCAGTAATTCTAAATCTCCTACATGGAATTTTCTAACACGTATTTCTCAAGAATGTATGGGACTTTCCTTTAAAGAAGTGAGTGGAATATTTCTCAAATTAATTTCACTTTCTATCCTTTAAACAAACCTGTTTAAATAAAACTTCATTTTAACCTTTTATTCATTACATTAAAATATTTGCTGACTTGATATCTGGATAAGAATTATTTGCTCCTTTTAGCCTTCATTTAGAAATCATGGGTTTAAACATTTATTTTTTTGCCTTAGCCTGCCAGGTAAGCCACAGACACATCCCCATCTGCCAGGGTTTTCTCACCACAGTTCTTCATCAATCTTTCAGCCATTTAATTTCTCTAAGCTATTTTTTGAAACTTCATTAGTTTTTCTCTTTTAGCTGAGGCTGTCAAGTAGGGCAAGTATATTTTTTATTGACAGGCTTATATGTGCTTTTACTTCACTTCCATAATGATAGCTTTCTTGTCCAAAGGAATGTGGCAACAATCTTACTTATTGTAGATCTTTGCAATTAGATGGGGCTGTATGTACAAGGTGCATCATAAACATTAGCTTCTTGGCTTTAGTTTTAGACTAAACTGGCGCTATCAGTAGGTAAAGAGTTTAGCTCCTGTTTCTGGAAGTTATTTTAAAACGATGTCTTGCTTGTTCACATTATCAACTATGCATATAATTGCCAGTATTTCTTGGCATCACTTACTTTAAATAACTTATCTTGGACCCAATTAACTTATGCTTCTTGTGGATGTGATTTTAATATGACAACATAGAGGCTCTAATCTCTTGGCAGGGGAGCCCCCAGACCACATGAACATCAGGCCCTGATGCCTCAGGTTTTGACAATATATACTAGCCATCCTGGATATGATCCCTGCCTACTTGTTTTATACTGTCTTACTGGCTCCAGATTCTGGAAAAGAGGATGCTTTAGTCCAGTGGCTCCCAACCTTTTCCAGCATACGGACCTCTTTTCACTCTATTAACATTTTATGGACCCTCCAAACAATATAGCTGTGCCTGCAGCCTGTGCATCCCTCAGCCTGCTTGGGAAGCAGCGTGGGCTGAGGGACTTGCTGGCTGCCGGCACAGAGCCTCTCAGCTCCCTACTTTCTATAAACCTCCTACAGTAAGTGGACCACAGGTTGGACACCACTGATTCAGTCAGTCAGCTGCCAGCTCCCCAACCATCAGCCTGACCTGAATCTCCACAGGCATGATGAGTGCTTCTGCCTGCACAAAAGAGAGAGTTACCAGCTTTGCCATGATGGAAGTGAGCTACATCACAAGTCCACATCTGACATAACTGGGCATCATAACTGGCCATAACCTTATCCTCTTCCTATGCCTGAGTTTGGTTGTGGATAAGTGTTGATAAGTGAGATAAGAACATTGTGATTGCATCCATTGTTCCCTGTAAGCTGGGTGCTTGTGTGGCCACTCAGGAGAGATTCCAATGCTGCTCAACTGATTAACAAAGTGCCCACAACTAGGTTTTTGTTTCCACTGAGGGTGCACATTTGCACATGCCTCGATGCACATACAAAAATTATTCCAAACATAGATGGAAAAAATCCACACATGGATGGAAAAAATTAGAGGGACCATTGGTTGCATCTCTCCCTATTGATTAGGGTTCTAATCCTATTCCCAGTGTTGCAATGAATTTGACATTGCCTTCATCATGCTAGAGAATTGTAAAAAACAAAGATGATTTTGTGTTGTAGCATTTCATGTAAATACTTTATTAACTAAGGGTGACTAGAACTTGGGATCTTTGGAAAAGAGCCTAAAATATAGATCTAGCAATGGGCTGCAAAATAGCATCACAAGAATACTCTAACCACAACACAACAGATTTCTTATTTTGCCTTTCTTGACAATGCAGAGGAGATACTGACTGATTCTCATATAGGCACTTCTTCTTCTTAGTGTGCATGCACGGTGCCTCAGGAGGCATGTGACCAGGATTTGCTACCAAATGTTGTCCCCTAGTTGGATCATTAGCTTCCCCGGCTTGGGCCAGGCACTGGGGAGTGTGACTTGGGGAGTGTGATCTGAACACTGATCCATGCCACCCACAGGTGTACTGGTTAAGGTAAAGATGAGGAGTTGTTACTGTAAATGTAAGAAAGTTCATGTCAAAATAGGATTAGCTTTTTTTAGCTTCAGAGCTGCAGCAGTTATTAATGATACATTTTGACCGGGTAGTCAATGGATTAGTAGCTGAATAGACTAATCGTCACTTCATTATTAAAGGAATGAGGCATTCAGCCCAATTGTCTTTGATACTTCTCTCCAAAAAGAGTAATGTGCCACGGTTTTGTACAGTATAAATCACCTTGTATGTTGTTATGCCAGGAGGGACTGCCAAAGGATAGTAATGCATTATAAGCAGGCTATAGCTTCAAGGAAAGAAAATGAAAATTTCCTAGTGACTATTAATCCTCTCTATTCAAGTGGAATCTAATGTCAGGTTTATACTAGGCGTCTTCTGTTTTTGTATTCATACAAAATATATCAGAAGGACAGAATAGGTCGTGCTGGTGGGGAAGTGGTACTATACGTGAAAGAAAATGTAGAATGAAGTAAAAATCTTAAATGAGACAAAATGTTCCATAGAATCTCTATGGATAGTAATTCCATGCTCCAATAATAAGAATATAGCAGTAGGGATATATTATATGATCAGGACAGTGATAGTGACTATGAAATGCTAAGGGAGATTAGAGAGGCTATCAAAATAAAAAACTTAATAATAGTGGGAGATTTCAACTATCCCCATATTGACTGTGAATACATCACCTTAGGACAGGATGCAGAGATAAAATTTCTTGATACCTTAAATTACTGCTTCTTGGAACAGCTGGTTCTGGAACCCACAAGGGGAGAGGCTATTTGTGATTTAGTCCTAAGTGGAGTGCAGGATCTGGTTCAAGAGGTAAATATAACTGGACCGCTTGGAAATAGTGACCATAATGTAATAAAATGTAACATCCCTGTGGTGGGAAAAACACCTCAGCATCCCAACACTGTAGCATTTAATTTCAGAAAGGGGAACTACACAAAAATGAGGAAGTTAGTTAAACAGAAATTAAAAGATACAGTGACAAAAGTAAAGTCTCTGCAAGCTGCATGGAAACTTCAAAGACATCATTATAGAGGCCCAACTTAAATGTATACCCCAAATTAAAAAACACAGTAAGAGAACCAAAAGAGTGCCACCGTGACTTAGCAACCAAGTAAAAGAAGCAGTGACAGATAAAAAGACATCTTTTAAAAAGTGGAAGTCAAATCCTAGTGAGGAAAATAGAAAGGAGCATAAACTTTGTCAAATTAAGTGTAAAAATATAATAAGAAAAGCCAAAAAGGAGTTTGAAGAACAGCTAGCCAAAATTCAAAAAGTAATAGCAAAATGTTTTTTAAATACATCAGAAGCAGGAAGCTGGCTAAACAACCAGTGGGGCCCTTGGATGATCAAGATGCTTATGGAGCACTCAAAGATGATAAAGTAATTGCAGAGAAGCTAAATGAATTCTTTGTTTCAGTATTTACCGCTGAGGATATTGGGGAGATTCCCAAACTGGAGCCATTCTTTTTAGGTGACAAATCTGAAGATTTGTCCCAGATTGAGTAGTTATTAGAGGAGGTTTTGGAACAAATTGATAAACGTAACAGTAACAAGTCACCGGGACCAGATGGCATTCACCTAATAGTTCTGAAAGAACTCAAATGTGAAATTACACAACTATTATCTATGTTTTGTAACCTATCCTTCAATCAGCTTCCATACCTAATGACTAGAAGATAGCTAATGTGACGCTAGTATTTCAAAAGGGCTCTAAAGGTGATCCTGGAAATTACAGACCAGTAAATCTAATGTCAATACTGGGCAAATTAGTTGAAACTATAGTAAAGAATAAAATTGTCAGATACATAAATGAACATAATTTGTTGGGGGAAAGTCAACATGGTTTCTGTAAAGGGAAATCATGCCTTACTAACCTGCTAGAGTTCTTTGGTGGGGGTGTCAACAAACATGTGGACAAGGGGGATCCAGTGGATATAGTATACTTAGATTTCCAGGAAGACTTTGACAAGGTCCCTCACTGAAGACTCTTAAGTAAAGTAAGTTGTCATGGGATAAGAGGGAAAGTTCTTTCATGGATTAATAACTGGTTAAAAAACAGGAAACAAGGGTAGGAATAAATGGTAAGTTTTCAGAATGGAGAGAGGTAACTAGTGGGGTCCCCTTCAGGGTCCGTCCTGGGACCAATCTTATTCAACTTAATTATAAATGATCTAGATAACAGGGTAAACCATGAGGTGGCAAAATCTGCAGATGATACCAAACTGCTCAGGATAGTTAAGACCAAAGCAGACTGTGAAGAGCTTCAAAAAGATCTTACCAGACTAAGTGATAGGGCAACAAAATGGCAAATTAAATTTAATATTGATAAATGTAAAGTAATGCACATTGGAAAAAGTATACATACAATATGATGGGAACTAATTTAGCTACAACTACTCAAGAGAGACATCTTGGAGTCATTGTGGAAAGTTCTCTGAAAACATCCACTCAGTGTGCAGTGGCAGTCAAAAAAGCAAATAGAATGTTAGGAATCATTAAAAAAGGGATAGAAAATAAGACAGAAAATATCTTATTGCCTCTATATAAAACCATGGTACACTCACATCTTGAATACTGTGTATGGATGTGGTCGCCTCATCTCAAAAAAGATAAATTGGTATTGGAAAAGGTTCAGAAAAGGGCAACAAAAAGGATGAGGGGTTTGGAACATGTCCCATATGAAAAGAGATTAAAAAGACTTGGACTTTTTAGCTTAGAAAAGAGGAAGCTTTTCTTCACTTAGCACACAGTCAATCTGTGGAACTCCTTGCCAGAGGATGTGGTGAAGCCTAGGACTTTAACAGGGTTCAAAAAAGAGCTAGATAGATTCATGGAAGTTAGGTCCATCAAAGGCTATTAGCCAGGTTGGATAGGAATGGTATCCCTAGCTTCTGTTTGTCTGGAAATGGGTGACAGGGTGATCATGTGAGGATTACCTGTTGTGTTCCCTCCCTCTGGGGTATCTGGTATTGGCCACTGTCTGCAGACGGGATACTGGGCTATATAGACTGTTGGTCTGACCAAGTATGGCAGTTCTTATGTTCTTATACTACACTGGCAAAGTGCTTTTCGTGTGGACACAGCTTTTACAGACAATACTGAATTTCTTTTACCAGTATAGCTTATATCAATCCTCTGCTCTCCTGAGTAAAATAAACCAGACTAACAAAAGGGGAATTTTTCTGGTATAACTGTGCACACTAGGAACTTTAGCAGACTCATCTTTGACCAAATAGCTATGATGACAAAAGTTTGTAGTGTAGACTTAATCTATAACTGTTTTCCAAGTGAACCTCTGGATTGTACTATCCAGTTACAGACAGATATATTCTCTGCTTTTCTGTGGCCTGAGGGGTGAAGATACTACTTCATTCTCTTTCAATAAGTATTCAGTCTAGAAACAAAACAAGGGGAGAAGTCCTGGCCTCATTGATAGCTAGAGTTCTAATAATCTCATGTTTCTCCATAATGAAAACAATACTAACGCACAAGGTTTGAATGGAAATATATAATCAGGTTAGATTCTTAATTAATTTAAAGGCAATGGAGCACCACTACCTTCAATGTACACCAACTTGGAATCTGACTCATCATCTTTACATAGCATATTACCATACTTGGGGGTCCCTTAAAAAAACAGAGAAATAGTGAATGTTAATAAGGTATCCAAATCACAGCTGATTCCCTCCAGCTGATGATTTTCACTGTCTTTGAAATTGTAGGGTAAACTGAGGCAACCATAAATGTGCTAGTAGGCCTCTTAACAGCATGACTCCATCCTGAACTTAGGCCTGGGAACACCACAGCCAGGATAAGAGCTGCAGGCAGTGAAATGATCCTGGGCACCATAGCAACCACCTTCTAAGACACTCAAACAGAACTTTAGTTAAGTAATGTAACACATTTTGCTTAAGATAACATTCATAAATTTGCTCAACTGTCTTGCTTCGCTCCTAGATAATGAGCCTGAGAACCAAGTGCTGCACCAACTCAAGGCCATAGCCGCCTACTATAGAAACATCAGCATCTATACAGACTAAAATGTTATTACTGTTTTGCTGACATGTTTTGGCATTTGAACAGTAACTACCTGTATATTTATTAATGAGCTGTTACTTTGCAATGGGCGGAGATATTATGTAATCTTTAGTAGTTCTATTGGCTTATGTGCTCATTTCGTCTTGCTGCTAGACCTATCAAATCATTTCCCCTCCGTCCACCTGCTGACTATATAACCTATTGTATTGTTTCAATTAACCAGTGTTCACCAGGGTTACCCCTGCGTGTCACTCCATCAGCTGGTGTATAATAAATCCTCCGCTTGTTTTCACCCGCATCCAGAGTGTCCTGGATTATTTCCAACAGAAATCATACATTTTAATGATCTTACTATACATTTTAGACAAGATATGTGGCAAAGGCAAATATTATAGCTGAAATATTAAATAGCAATGTTTTTATAATTAACTTTTTCCAATTTCTATCAAAAAGCTCTAGGTACTGTATAAGAAAAGAGGGACAGTTAAGCACAGGTGACACAACAAGTCTCCATTCCTGCTAATATTTGTACTTGTTTTTAACTTAATGCATCTGAGTAGGCCCAGTAGTCAATATCCCCAGGTTGTTCTGTGATGATGCTAAGTGCTATGCAATAAAGTTAGATTGGCTTAACTATATCTTTCAGAGCTGTGAAAAATGTCCTGGTCTGTGTGATGTTAGTAAGCCCTGATGTACACACTGCTAGGCCTACAGATGATTTCTTTCATCTACCCAGCTATCACTTTCTCTGAGAGGTGGATTTACCGCTGTAGTAAGTGTCTGTGTTAAAGTGACACTGCTACAACTGGGCTGTTGTAGCGTTTGTAGCATAGACTAACCCTTAGTGCAGCAGTTCTCAACCTGCAGCCCGCAGGGTGCATGTGCCCCAATTTGCACCCAGCTGTGAGCTCAGATATGTACTAAAGGCTTGCTGGAGTGCTGGGGTCTGCTGGGTTCCTGGCTGCCCCTCAGGGAGGGGTCTGTGCTGTCCCGTCACTTAGCACGGTAGGGTTAGGGATGTTAAATTTAGTTTAATCAACTAATGGACGAGTCGATGCATTTTCCATTGACTAGTCGATTTGTTGTTAAGCGGGGGAGCTGCAGCGGAGTTAGTTCCCAACCCGGGATCTAACCCCACTGCCGCTATGCCTTTTAAATGTATTCAGAGCTGGCAGGTTTAAATGTAAAAAGGCTAGAGTGCAGTGGGGAGATCCAGCGTGAGTCCTGTCTCGTGCTGGGTCCCCGCTGTGCTTCAGCCTTTTAAATGTATTAAGAGCCAGCAGACTCTTAATACATTTAAAAAGCAGAGGTGCAGCATCTGGGCTTGGGTGCGAGCTGGGAATCAGCTGAATCCCAGCTCGTGCCTGGTCCCCTTCCCTCACCTGCCTCCCATGGAGATGGTGCTGAGAAAACAAGCTTTTAAGCCAGCTCCCCTTAGCAGCGGCTCCTGCTTCCCACCCCTTTGCTGCCTCTGATAGAGGCAGGAAGTTTGGGGGGAAACTACTAGCTAAGGGACTAGTCAACTATGCAATAAGCTTTTGCTTACTGGATAGTTGACTAGTCGACTTGCTTACATCCCTAGTCAGGGCAGAGACTGTGTGGGAAACTGGGATCAGGGCTGCCAACTGGCCGGTTGGGGTCTGGTGTTGGGTTTGGGCTACCACTGCACAACCACCCAGCCCTTGTGGCCCAGCAAATACATTGTGGGTCACAGCATGTTATAAGTTGAAAACCACTACCTCAGGGTTAGGCCTTCAGTGAGGCATGAAACACCTTTCCTGGGCAGGGCTACTGTCAGGTTTACAGCAAATTAGGCTTGCTTTGGCGAAGGCCTGTCACGTATAGTCACAGTATAACATATCAACATGGAATACAACAGAGGATATAATCTGATACCTACATAACTCCCTCTGACACAATGTGTACTCAGTGGTTTGCAAGTCATGCAAACAATGACATTTGCATTTCACTTGCTATTACAGTTACTTTCTGGATGCTCCCTTCTTGTCCTTGTTCTTGGAACACTTTTGGCATTGCAATTGCATTTGCAATTCAACAGAAACTTTGAATCAGAGGCTATGTTTAGACTGCAGGCTTCTTTTGGAAGAAGCTTTTCCGGGAGAGATTTTCAGAAAAAACTTCTTCCAAAAGAGTGTCCACACTGTGAAAGTGCATCGAAAAAGCAATCTGCTTTTTCAACAGATAGGGTCCACACTGAATGGACACTATCTCGCATGTAAGCTGTGAATACTATGGGTGGAATGGCCGCCGGGGCACCTGTGCTTTTTCCTCTTTCCTCTTCTTTTGAAAGAATTCCCTCTTCCCTGTTCATACACACCTTTTCCCAAAAGAGCTCTTTTGCAAAAAGGCTTCTTCTTTGTAGAAAGAGGTTTACCAATGTCAGAAAAACCCCTCAGTTCTTTTGATTTTTTTTTTGAAAGAACGTGATTGCAATGTGGACGTAATTGAAGTTTTTTGGAAAAATGGCCATTTTTCTGAAAAAACTCTGTAGTATAGACATACCCAGATGTGCCTATGCCTGTCTCCCATGGCTTTGTTTTGTGTAATTTTATAAACCACTGAATATTGAAAACCTTAATTCACAAGAGATGTTTCTGCAGAGGCTGATGTATCCTCTAGAGTCTAGAAGTTTATTGGTAAAACTTGCCTTTGTTCACCACATCTCTGCACTCAGTTTAGAGTCTGTCTGTAAAACCCTGACTTACTTGTCACAAGCTGAAAACCACATCCCCAAACAAAGTAAGTTCTACCAGTAAAATAATGTGTGGCTGTTGCATTACCTATACAATAAAAACAGTCTTACAGAAGCAGTCCCATAATGGCTCTGTCGCTATGACAGTGACCAGGCTGGTCGTAGGGGTCAGAATGACCAGAAAAGCCCTTTCCCTCTTTAAAATCCCCAGCATGTTCTGGAAATGCCTTCCTTTCTGCTAGCCTATTGCTGCATGGATCAGGAAAGAGGTGCTGGATTTCTTCACTATGTGGATAAGAAGATCCTTGCAAGCTTAGCTGCAGAATAACAATAGAAATAGAGATGTCTATTCAGATATCACAGAGGTATGATGAAAGAAGAGCAATGATGCCAGGGAAGGGGTAGGGACAGCAAAAGTGATACCAAAAAGCATGGAAACCAACTGAAAAACCTGAAACTGTCCTCACCCAACACTCTCACATCTACTGCTTCTGTGAGGAATTGAATGATATACTGGTAGGAAATATACCATCACACTTCAAGGGACAGTGGTTACTACAGGAGACCCAGAGGAAGGAGTCCAGCAGTGCCCGGTGACAAAGATCTTACTGAGGATGGGGAGTCGGAAGATGCTATCTTCACAGAAAGCCAGGAGCTCTTTGAAACAGAGCTGAATGAGACCTGCTTGGGAGAGGAATGGCTGAGGAAGGGGAATAGAGTTCTCGTAGGTGTTTATTTCAAGGTGGTTTTTTTAATAAAAACTTTGTTTGCAGGTACCAAAGCTCTCCTCTTCCTTCCTGCTTCCTTGTTCCTCTGAAAAGTTGAAAGCATGTAGGCAGCACACAAAGGAATTGCCTTTCAAAGTAGCTGGTTTATTTGACTATCATGCACAATCATAGGGGCGAAGGGAAGAAAATTCTAGGCAAAACAATAAACATAGAAAAAATACTATTAACAACCCAAAACCTCTCCCCAATTCATGTTTTTGCAAGGGCAGCTGCATAGAATTTCAAACAGAAAAAGACACCCACTGAAACTGACACCTGAGACTTCAAATGAAATACTCAGAACATTTAAAATAATCCTTCCAAGCAATCTAGTCACTGTGGAGTCAGACTATCTGTTTTTAATGACTAAAAGTGTGTATTAACCCCAGTATTCTGTTTTCTGACAGTACCCAATTCCAGGTACCCTAGAGAGAATGAACAGAACAGGTGATCAGCAAGGGATTCAGCCCCTGTGGCCCATTCCCAACTTCTGACAAACAGAGACTAGGGACACCATCTCTGCAGATCCTGGCTAATAGCCAGGGATGGACCTGTTCTCCATGAATTTATATAGCTTTTTTTTAACCTTGTTATAGTCTTGGCCTTCATAGTGTCCTCTGGTAAGGAGTTCCATAGGTTACCTATGCGTTGTGTGAAGAAATACATCCTTTTGTTTGTTTTAAACCTGAAACCTATTAATTTCATTTGGTGACCCTTAGTTCTTGTGTTTTGGGAATGAGTAAATAACTTTGCTTTATTCACTTTCTCCATATTAGTAATGATTTTATAGATCTCTATCATATCCCCACTTAATCGTCTCTTTTCCAAGCTGAAAAGTCCTAGTCTTATTAATCTCTCCTCATACTGCAGCCATTCCATACCCTTAATCATTTTGTTGCCCTTTTCTGAACTTTTTCCAATACCAAGATATCTTTTTTTGAGATGAGGAGACCATATCTGCACACAGTATTCAAGATGTGAGCATATCATGGATTTATATAGAAACAATAAGATATTCTCTGTCTTATTATCTATCCCTTTCTTAATGATTCCCAACATTCTGTTTTTTTTTATTGCTGCTGCACATTGAGTGGATGTTTTCAGAGAACTATCCACAAATGATGACTCCAACATCTCTCCCTTGAGTGACAGCTAATTTAGTTCCCATCACTTTATACATATAGTTGTGATTATGTTTTCCAATATGCATTACCAGTACTTTGCATTTATCAGCACTGAATTTCATCTTCCATTTTTTGCTCAGTGAACTAGTTTTGTGAGATCCTTTTGAAGTTCTTCACAATCTGCTTTGAGCTTAACTATATTGAGCAGTTGTATCATCTGCAAATTTTGCCACTTCACTGTTTGGCCTTTTCTCTAGATCATTTATGAATATGTTAAATAGGATTGGTCCCAGTATGGACCCAGGGAACACCATTAGTCACTTCTCTCCATTCTGAAAGCTGACAGTTTATTCCTACCCTTTGTTTCTTATCTTTTACCCAGTTATCAATCCATGAGAAGACCTTCCTTCTTATCTCATGATACCTTATTTTGCTGAAGAGCCTTTGATGAGGGACCTTGTGAAAGGCTTTCTGGAAATGTAAGTACTGTATCCATTAGCTCCACCTTGTCCACATGCTTGTTGACCACCACAAAGTATTCTAGTAGCTTTGTGAGGCATGATTTCCCTTTACAAAAAACATGTTGACTTTTCCACAACAAATTATGGTCATTTATGTGTCTGACAATTCTGTTCTTCACTATAGTTTCAACCAGTTTTCCTGGTACTGAAGTTAGACTTACTGGCCTGTACTTACCAGGATCATCTGTAGAGCACTTTTTAAAAATTGGCGTCACATTAGATTTCCTCCAGTCATTTGGTACAGAAGATGGTTTAAGAGCTAGGTTATAAACCATGATTAGTTCTGCAATTTCACATTTGAGTTCCTCCAGTATTCTTGGGTGAATATTATCTGCTCCAGGAGACTTATCACTGTTTAGTTTATCAATTTGTTCCAAAACCTCCTCTACTGATACCTCAATCTGAGACAGTTCCTCAGATTTATCTCCTAAATGTATTTTTGAAGCACATATTCTTGAAGTTTTGTTGGCTGATTTCTTGGAAGGGAGACTTTGTTTCTTTTCCCACCATAGGAAACTTCCCTGTGTCCCTCTGCAATGAGCTCCAGCAGCCTCCTCATTGCAGAGGCCAGTAGCACCAAGCCTGAATGCTTTCGTTGCCTTTGCCAGGGTTTAGGCACACTCAATATTTCAGAGAAAATCTCCACTGCCTGTAATAACACTAGCAACATTTACTGAATTTATTACTCAGGACACTCAAAAGTGCACCCTCACCCCCACAACTCCTCGTGGCTTCAGGTTTTGAAAAGTGATCCTATACGCTCACTGTACTGGGAGTGTGAATGCCCTGGAAGTAAGTGACCCTGAAGCATATCTGACTCCATGTTGTTATGAAGATTTTCATGGAATTCTCATTTATTCCTGTTTGTGAACCCTTAATTTAACAATGTCGGTCTCATGGGTTATCAGTGGATTTATTCTGACCACCCAATCTTGATGTCAATGAAATGTCCCTGGTGAAGTCCCCCCATTCTGTTTATATACTTAGAACCAAGGTGGTGGTGGCTGGGAGGAAGTAGGAGGTGCAGATTTGGGATATGCCTCCTGTGTATGTCCACATCTCAGCTTGGGAAACCCACAGCACTATCAGTTATTTTCTGCACATTGTCCATAATCAGAGTCTTGTGTAGCAGGAAACATGTAATGGCCTTGCACACCTGGTTGACACCCCCACTATAGATTTTCCAACACCAAACTCACTGCCTGCTGATAAATAACAGTTCAAGGTTGCAAGATTTCAGAGAGCAATTGCCATCTATTTCTCCACTGTCAAAGCAGGTCTTATTTTAGTGTCTGTGTTTGAGGGCTGAGATGAACTCAGTACACAAGTTCAGGAATGTGGCCTTTTGCATGCAGAATGGCTGCAGCCCCTACTACATTATGAGCTGTCCCATTGGATAGGCCCAGAAGCCCTGCTGCCACAGTATCACTGAATACCTGCAGCATCTGGACATTTCATTCCCATTGGCATCCTCTCTTTCCCTGTATTCTCATCTTCACCATTACATACCAACTACAGTGGTAACTGCTGAAATTCTGCAAATACGAAAGAGCCAGATACTTGTGTCTAAAACACACTCAAGAAATCCCAAGAACTGTTTGGAATTCATACTTCTGCCTGCAAGATGGAGGAGAGATTCAAAACTGGCACAAAGAATTGTGTAACTATTAAAAAAACAGCATGAAAGAGAAAATTATAGGATGGAACAAAAGGATTTATGAGAACTTGACCCCAAACACCTACAATTCCTTGAGAGAAGAGTGACCATCCTACAAAGTACTTCTAAAATGTTTCAGAAGACAGTACTTTAGACCTGCTGCAGTGCACATTTTTGGGCTGCCTTCCCATAATACAGTGTGTCTTTTGCCAATACAACCTATCACTGTGAAGAGGCACATCACTGATAAAGGCAGCTAACTGTGCATGTGCTCTGGCAATATTGCAATCTAGGCAGCTGTATGCTCCTAAAAATGCTGACAGTAAACTTTCTAGTGTAGACATAATCCAAGACTGGCATGAAGGAAGAAAGAAAAGGAGATATTAATGCTTATACATGGAAAACATGGCAAATCTTTTAATTCACAGCTCTTTATTGTGACTAGTTTTTTAATGCTTTTGCAAGTTGTATTAGTGCAGAGGCAATGCAAAGTTTTGACTATTGCAGTGAAGAAAATATTTAAAAACAGAAATTATTTCATAACAAAATATTTAAGTAAACTTGGACAAAGTCCATTGAAATTCTGAGTCAGATCAGTTAATTTTTTCAGTTACTTTGCTTATACTGAGCCCAGATGTGGAAGTATTTTCATTTATCTACAGATTGTCTGCTACAATATGGAAACAAAAAGTGGAAAAATTAATAAATAGAGTAGTAACGTATGGGTATGACTGCTGAAGAAATAAACCCTAACTAATTCCATTCAATGTATATGTGGATGTAAGCTAATTGAATATGACCCTAATAACTTACAACTCTCTATCCATAATAGAGGCATTCAATAAGAAATGAGAGAACAGGATATCACTTTGACTAATGCAACTACTCGTCAGATTTATATGAACTAATATTAACTGGAAGGTTATATTTGTGATAATGCAATCTCACTCCACAACTTTAAGAACTGAAAGGCAAATATGTAATGTTTGTGGCTTGGCTATGGATGAGTAATCGGCATAGTTTACATGTATTCCTGATTCACTGCATGTAATATAGGAAACCACTGATGTCAGATTTAATTGTTTACAGAACTATTCACAAAACAAAGAGAAAGCAAGTTCAGGCCTAGTGAATAGAAAGTAATCCAATTAGGAAGAAACCTTCAAGTCCTTACTCAGTCCTTAATCAGGCCAATTTCTGGGGGTGAAATCCTGACCCCACTGAACTCAAAGCAGAAGATTTGTCATTGATTTTAATGGGAACAGGATTTCATTCTCAGACTTCTAGACTTGACCCTTGGGGTACATCTACACAGAAGGGCTAAAGCCAAAATAAGCTATGCAACTTGACCTACATCAATTGCATAGTTTAAGTGGAAATAGCTTATTTCAGCTTTTGGCCCTGTCTACACAGCAGGAAGTCCAAGGAAGAGCACTCTTCCTCCACCTTCCTGTAAAATGAGGGTTACAGGAGCTGGAGTAAGAAGTCCTCCAGCTTGGCATTATTTTGACATTATGTCGAAATAACTGCTTGTTGTGTAGACATGGACTATGTTATTTCTGAATAACTGACTTATTCTGAAATAATACTGCTGTGTAGACATACCCTTACTGTTTGAAGGATGCAAGAGGGAGTCACCACAGAAGATGATCATGGGAGAGAAGGAGATATCTTTTACTAAAAATACTCATGACTAAATCTTAGCCTTGCTCATAGTATAGTTCCTTATTAAGATGGAAGCATTATTAAATTTGATTATTATTAATAGCTAGATTGAAGGACAATTGAAGATATTTGTATTAACAGTGTGTTAAAATTATCTAATACACAGGTTAAGGAAAGAGTGTCTATGCATTTGGGTATGACGCTTAAATTATCCAAAAGCATGAAAGTGTATTTAAAAGCCATAAAATACATATAGTACATAATCTGCAATATCCCAAATTAAGATTAATAAATGTAATAATACAGTTTAAAATATTAGCATCCAAATATATGGGTACATCATATAAGTTACTCTGAGGCTAACTTATGAAAAGCAAATATAGGAATGAGTGTAGATTGTTTTTCAGTAACTGAGAATTTAGTTTAGATTATCCCTCAGGAAATACAATCAATCCGAGAAGTATTTACTTTAACATTAGAAACAAAACAACCCTGCATGAAAAGAATAAGATTACAAAGTTAAGCACTCAAAAGTGGCCCGTGCCATCTTTATCATACACACATTATTAAATGTAATTGTATGATCACACATTATTTTTTTCCATAGGATAAACATCTCTCCCTGTCCCCTCCTGTCCCATCCTCCCTCTGTTTTCCTCCCCGGAGTGCCCTGAGTTCCTGCTCTTTTGTGGTCCAGCGAGACAGGCTCGGCCTGGGCTGAGGCTAGATGGCCTGCTGCTGGGACTTGGGGAGGCTAGGTCTGCTGCCCTGCCTGGCACTCCAGCTGTGAGCACTTCCCATCTAGTGATTCGGGGCTGGGATTTGGAATATTCTCTTTAGGACTGGGGTCAGGGGCGCTGTGGTGGTGCTGGCCACCTTGGGCTTCAAGGCTAGGGTTGGGGTATGGTGGTGGTTAAACAAGATGAAGTTTAATAAAGACAAATGTAAAGTGCTCCACTTAGGAAGGAACAATCAGTTTCACACATACAGAATGGGAAGCGACTGTCTAGGAAGGAGTACGGCAGAAAGGGATCTAGGGGTTATAGTGGACCACAAGCTGAATATGAGTCAGCAGTGTGATGCTATTGCAAAAAAACAAACATGATTCCGGGAATCATTAACAGGTGTGTTGTGAGCAAGACACGAGAAGTCATTCTTCCGCTCTACTCTGCACTAGTTAGGCCTCAGTTGGAGTATTGTGTCCAGTTCTGGGCACCGCATTTCAAGAAAGATGTGGAGAAATTGGAGAGGGTCCAGAGAAGAGCAACAAGAATGATTAAAGGTCTAGAGAACATGACCTATAAAGGAAGGCTGAAAGAATTGGGTTTGTTTAGTTTAAAAAGAGAAAAGACTGAGGGGGGATATGATAGCCGTTTTCAGGTATCTAAAAGGGTGTCATAAGGAGGAGGGAGAAAACTTGTTCATCTTGGCCTCTGAGGATAGAACAAGAAGCAATGGGCTTAAACTGCAGCAAGGGAGGTTTAGGTTGGACATTAGGAAAAAGTTCCTAACTCTCAGGGTCGTCAAACACTGGAATAAATTGCCCAGGTAGGTTGTGGAATCCCCATCTCTGGAGATATTTAAGAGTAGGTTAGATAAATGTCTATCAGGGATGGTCTAGATAGTATTTGGTCCTGCCATGAGGGCAGGGGACTGGACTCGATGACCTCTCGAGGTCCCTTCCAGTCCTAGTATTCTATGATTCTATTATTCTATCTCAGGCTCTGGGACATTGGCAGCAGCCCTGCGCTCTAGAGTTGGGGTTGAGGGTGCTGTGGCAGCAGCCACATGCTGGCCTGGGGTGTTGCACACCCTTCAGTTTGGAGCTGGGGGCAGAACAGTTGGCTTGGGGAGGGGGAATTAGAAGTGTGGATGGCTTGGGGAGGAGGACCCAGCGTGAGCTTAATACATTTAAAAGGTTGGTGTGCAGCGGGGGGTACCCAGTGTGAGCTGGGAATCAGCTGTCCTGGCTTGAGCTGGGGCCCCCCCGCTGCACCTCTGCCTTTTAAACATATTGAGATTTGGTAGGCTCTTAATATATTTAAAAAGCAGAGGCGCAGCATCTGGGACTGGGTGTGAACTGGGAATCAGCTGATTCCCAACTGGTGCCTGGTCCCCACTACTCCCCACAGAGATGGTGGGGGAGGGAGGGGTACTGGCTTTTGCTTATCCAATAGTTGACTAGTCGTTTACATCCCTACTCATAACTTTAAAACTACTGAGCCAAATTTTCTTTAGACCTTACTCTTTTTATTCTCAGTGAGGTATGAAATACAAAATAAATCAAGTTTCTAGCATCCATGTTTTTAAAGTTAGCCACACTAATTTTCCAATTAGGATGTATAGGGAGCTGCAAATTCATCAATCCACCACCTGCATTTCAATCCCACATGAATGATTCAAACATAGGTGAACTAATTTTGTTAAAGCTTTCTACAATGTTACCATTTGATTTTTAGCCCACAAGACTTTGTTCCACAGAAAGTTATAGAACGGTAGAAATGTTGGGCTGGAAGGGACCCTGATAGGTCATCAAGTGCAGCCTCCCGTGTGGAGGCAGGACCAAGTAAACATAGACCTTTCTTGACTGGTTTTGTCCAACCTGTTACTAGCACCCCTCCCCAGTGATGGGATTTCTACAACCTACTTTGGAAGCCCATTTCAGAATTTAACAACCCTTGCAATTAGAAAGTCTTTCCTAATTCTCCTTTGCTGCAGATTAAAGCCGTTACTTCTCCTTGTAGCTTTCGGTAGACATGGAGAACAGTTGACCACTGTCCTTCTTACAACAGCCCTTCACTTATTTGAAGACATTTGAAGATACTGATAACAATTTTTTCCTGATTATACCCAATTTCTTTAATCTTTCTTCAGGGTCAGGTTTTTCAAACTTTTCATCAGTTTTGTCACTTTCCTACATTGTGGCACCCAGAACTGGACACAGTACTCCAGCTGAGGCTTCACCAGCATTGAGTTAAGCAGGACAATTATCTCCTATATCTTACACACTGGACTCCTGTTAATATACGCTAGAATGATACTAGCTTTCTTTGCAACTGTGTCACATAAGCAACTGAAAAATGGACATTAAAATTGAAGTTGAAATTCAGCATTGACCACAGAGTGTTCTATCTGCCCCCACCAGGATACATTGGTTAGATTTATCATTTGACACAAAGATCTACAGAAGGCCAATAGATGCACAATATTATACATCAAAAGAGTCTTCATTTTGGAAGGTTAAGACAAAATATAGTTACTGCTTTTCTTTAGGTTAAATTGTTCCAATAAAATAATTGTAACAAGAAATAAAGTGTCTCAGAGATTAGATGGCTATCTTAAAGATAGAGCTGCTGAAACCAGAGAAAGTAAAACATGTGGATGGGGAATAGATATTTCACGTGAATAGAATAAATTTAAGTGTGTTGTTTCCTATAAAATACACTAATATTTACCATGTTAAAAACAACTATTGGGAAACAATGGAACATTTCAAAGACCAATCCTCTTTGAAATATAGTTTTATAAGTGCCCTAAACATATAGAAAGAAGAGATAAACATTTAAGAGGACAGTTGGTGCATAGTCTTTTGAAGGAAGAAACTCCCTTAGGTAAAAGTAACTATCATTTCCTCTGATTGCTGGCCTTTATAATGGAGCTATATTAGCACAATGTGCAATGTCTGTTTCTGTAACTGCATTTAACTGTTCATTTGCAGGCACCATTTGAAATTAGAAATTTCATACATTATAACATACTTTTGTAGTTTATATTTTAAAAATTTTTAATTCATATATTTTAGAAATAAAGAGGAAACCCTGAAAAGTTAGTATTAAACAGCTAGTGAAAATGAAATGTGATTTAACAACTCATCAGTATGTGGTGTTTTAGATGCTGCTTGTAATTATTAGAACTGGGAGCACTGGCTGTTGGGAATCTGGAAGCACAGGAAACAGGAAGGAGGGGGGAGGAGATGGGCCAGGCCTGAGTGAGAGCTACAGAGGGGAGCAGCAGCAGCTTTGGAAGAGGTTTCACCTTTGGTAAATAAAGGCCTGTTGAAGTTTGTTACTACCGTGCTTGCATGATACAACACAGTATTACAGTGAAGCTTATTATGCCTCAGCAGCATGAGACTGGTGCAAAAAGTCTTTTAAAAGAAGTTGATAGACCAATGATTATTACAGGAACCTCACTCTGTGAGTAACAGAGAGAATACAGCCAGGTTAGATTACAGCATTCAGTACTCTGTTCACTTACTAAGTACTTACATTACCCTAAAATGGTGTCCAACACACTAGCCACTAGCCACATGTGGCTACTGCTTCAGAATTGGTTGGACACCACAGCCCTAAAACCTGCCTTTATCACACACACACACAAAAGCAACAGCTCCTGCCTTGCTGGGCCCATGTTTATTGCAACACAACTCTTTCTAGTTTTCCATATTGGTTCAGTACCAAAGGAACATAGCAAATGCAGCATTGTCTCTGACCTCTGCTCTATGCTACAGAGTTTTACCTGTAAAACCTGCATTATGTTGCTACCCCGAATGGCCTAAGTCCTGTTTTGGCACTGTTGCATCAGAGCAATGCCTGTGCAGATGCTGCATTACCTGCATCAGTGCAAGCAGCAATCTCCCAGCACCCCTGTCCTTGCAACAGTGAATGCTCCGGTCAGAGTTTTGAATTCTGATGCCCTTTAAAATCCCCAGCATGGATAGAAATGCCTGTCTTCCTATTAGTCCACCTTTTTGGGCACACTTCTGCCTCCCCAGTACATGGGTTTATCTGGTGGCATGCCTGTATCTCAGAAAAGTTCATGCAAGCCTTATGCTTCAGCCTGGGATAGGAAAGATGCTCTGGATTTCCTCCGCCTGTGGGAGGAAGCAGTAATACAAGCCCAGTTGTGGAACTGCTGCATGAATAAACATGTTTATTCCATTGCAAAGCATGTGCAAATGCTGGGATACAAGACTCCTGGCATGACTATGTGGAGCTGGATGGTATCCTTTGCAGGGAGACCCCTGCAGCCACTCCATGGGGTACATCCACACTGCAGCACTATTTCGAAATAACAGTCCATGTCTACACAGCGGGCAGTTATTTTGAAATAGTGTCAAAATACTGTCTAGCTGGAGGACTGCTTACTCTGGCTCCTGTAACTCTCATTGTATGAGGAGTAAGGGAAGTTGGAGGAAGAGTGCTCTATTTTGAAATAAGTGCTGTGTAGATGCTCCCAAGCAATTGACGTAGCTCAATTTGCATAGCTTATTTCAAGTTAAGCCCTGCAGTATAGACAAACCCCATGGCTACATCTAGACTGGCGCGCTTTTGCGCCAGAGCTATGCAAATGAGGCTCAGCGTTGGACTATCGCTGAGCCTCATTTGCATAGCTAATGAACCGCCATTTTCATGGAAGAGGCTCTTGCGCAAGGCGGGGCTGTCTACACTGCCCCTTCTTGCAAAAACACTGCGCAAAGCCATTATGCCTGAAAATAATCAGCATAATGGCTTTGCAAGTTTTTTTTCTTGCGCAAGAAGGGGCAGTGTAGACAGCCCCGTCTTGCGCAAGAGCCTCTTCCGTGAAAATGGCGGTTCATTAGCTATGCAAATGAGGCTCAGCGATAGTCCAACGCTGAGCCTCATTTGCATAGCTCTGGCGCAAAAGCGCGCCAGTCTAGACGTGCCCATGAGTAATAGCAGCCACCTCACAACACTCAGTAGAAGGAACCCTGGAAGTTCACAGCAACACCAAACTTGTTGAGGAGGGGGACTCAGAGGATGCAGACCCTGTAGAAAGCGAGAAGCTTTTTGAAATCCAGATGATCCCAGAAATTGAACCTACTGAAAGGAGGGAAGTTAGGCCATGAAGTTCCACCTACCCCTCCCAAAGAGCAGACAAATGCACATATGCAGAGAACAAAGGAATTGCCTTCTGAAGTAGCTGGTTTACTTTTTCACACACTGATGCTCTGACAATAAAAGAGAGATAAAAAATACTGAAATCCCCACATCATTCCCAAATGCATACTTTTCTCAGGACAGGCACATAAAATTTCTAGCAACATAAACCATCTTCTTCAAATAAAATACATAGGCCATTTAAAATAATCCTGCAAGCAATTAAATAATAGCTTCGACAGGCCACCTGCTTGTTAGGAACGAAATAGTAAACATGTAAGGTAAACATAGAAAACACAGTGCTTTGGTTTTACAGCCTGAGAGTTCAAGTCCAAAACAAGTTAGTATTTGCTGTGCTCAGATGGGGGGCACAGGGCGAGAGATGGAGAGAGGGTGCCTCAGGCAATTTGACTTTTAATTGATTTGCAGAAAGAGTTAGCTGTGACCACTGTCTTCTGAGGTTTATCTTGGCATGGACATCTCTTGGGTTCTCTGGCACAATTTCAATAAGTTTTCAAGCAGGAAATCTTTACTGCTTTTTTTCTTCTGCTGTGGTAAGACACTTTCCAAAGCCACTCTGCCATGAGCTCTGGGAGTCCATTACTGTGAAAAGGCCAGCAGCATATGGGCCCAACGAACCTGAAACTGTCTTGAGTCTTTGCCTGCTCTGCCACCCTCATGAATCATAGGTGGGTTAGAAATACCACTGCCTTGTTACTTGGCAGACCAGCCTGACCCCTCACAAGCTTTGAAAATAGCCTCCATGTACTTCATATTGTTAAGGCAATCTTTGTGGGAAAACTTTAGTGAGTTTTCTTGCTTATCTTTTGCTGTCTGCAAACCATCTAACAATGTCTGTTTGTCTTATCAATTGTACTCAGGGATCTTAAAAGGAAGTCCTTCAGAGGCTGCTGACAGACTGACTTCTGTAAGGGAAAAGAAAAAATGGACAAGAGAGAATATATTCTCTAATCTTGTAATGTTCAGGGCTATGAAACAGGAAGCAAAGGGCCCACCAAAAAATAGTGGGTACACAATACCCACTGGACATCTGCTGATCAGCTGTTCAGCAGTGGTGGGCAGGAAGTACTTGGGGGAAGGAGCAGAGTGGGGTGGGAAGAGGTGGAGTGGGGTGGGACAGGAAGAGGAGGAGTGAGGGTGCGGTCTCAGGGGGAAAAGGGAATGGGACAGGGTTTTAGAGTGGAGCACCCACCCAGATAGAAGAAAGTCGGTGTCAGTGCCTCCGCCAATAGATTTTGCAAACCCAAAGTGATTGCCCATTGATGGCAATTCAGGATTGCAAGCTTTCAAAGTGCTATCACTATCCATTTTTACACTTTCAGGATAGCTTTTATGTTCATGAGTATGTGTGGAGGGCTGGGAGAAGCTAGACACACAGCTCAAGGAACGTTGCTTTCTGCACCCAAAAGTTCTTCAGCCATTGCAAAGAATTCCAGGTTTGCATCATGATCTAGTCTCACTATTTGGTGTTTTTTTTTTCACAGGCCCCGGAGCACCACTCCATCATGTGGAGCTGGTCTGGGAATGTCTGCTGCACCTGGCAACTTCACTCAAGGTGTGTATAGACTACACCTCTCTGCCAACAGAGAGCTTTGTCGGACAAAAGCGGCAGTCTAGAAGCTGATCTTTCGAAAAATAAAGCCTTTTTCGAAAGATCCTATAAACCTCATTTCACGAGGGATAAGGGATCTTTCAAAAAAGGCTTTATTTTTCAAAAGATCAGCCTCTGGACTCCCACTTTTCTCCGACAAAACTCCGTGCCGGAAAAAGCGGCGGCCATGTTTATGCTAATGAAGCGTGGGATATTTAAATCCCCGCTTCATTAGCAATTTCAATGTGCCTAATCTACATCTCTCTGTCTGCAGAGAGGTGTAGTCTAGACACACCCTCAGTGTCTGCATCATCCTCTCCTCCGCTCAGTTGTTTCATTTTCACTGCTGCACACCCTACTGCTATGATAGTTCTGGAAGTTCTGCAAACACAGAAGAACCAGACTGGGTCTAAAACAGGCATCAGAACTCGGGTCAGCTGTTCAGAATCCATGCTGCTGCCGGTGAGATGGCAGAGATACTTACAACTGGCACTTGGGAGTGCATATTATGGGATGTAATGGAGGAACGGTGAGAGTTTAAAAAAAATGACACAGGAAGAGGTGGTTTTGAAGTGGAACACAAGAATCTGTGAGATCTTGACCCCAAGCTCCCACAGTTCCCTCAGAGAGGTACTGATATCCTACACTGCCTTACAAAATATCTTACCTGGAAGCAGACTCAATGGTGGCATGGGGAATATTGCCCATAGTGCAGTGTACATATTTCACAGACACAACTTCTCACTGTGATGATGCGCTGCACTGGCAAAGATAGCCACATGTGCATATGCTGTACTGAAATGGCAATGTTGGGAGATGTATGCCAGCACAAATGCTTCTAATAAAACTTTCTGGTGTAAATTGGCCCTTAGTAGGACTTTCCAGGCCCGGAGATCAAAACCCAAGGAAACTTCAAAGGATCTCTACTCAGCACAGAAGGTAAACAGACCCCGGCCATTTAGATAATTCTACTTAAGATCAACATAACAATAATTATAATATATAAACTAATGCAACTTCAAAAGGAAAATAGCAACCCCATTGCCTGCTGTCTAATCACTAATTGGACTCAGTCGACTGTAGGTCATTACCCACAACATGACTGCAACTCCATCGCCACAGATTTCTGACATATGTGAAGATGAAAAGTTGCTGCTCTCGGTTTCCTCCATCTAAGAACAAAGGGATGAATCAGAGTTTACATCTGAAAGTGTCAGGAACAATGTGTCCTAGGGAATCCCTGACAATCCCAAATGTCACTATCAGCCCAATATGTAAAATAAACTCAAAAGCGCTTGAGAATTAGTCACAACACTTTAGATCCACACCACCCCATTTCTTCCTATAGCCACCAGTGCACATAGTCTTCAAGTTCACAGGGGTTTAGCACTGACTGGTGTGAGTGAATCTAGTGCTCTATAAGCCCACAGACATGCAGAAACTTGGAGAACAGAGAAAAATCACTTTTGTGAAAGAGAAACCAACATGGAACCAAAATGACATTCAGCCATTTCTATGCCCATTTGACACTTCTTGGTTTCACCATTAGTCCAGGGCTTTGCAGCTAGAACTGCGTTAAAAGGACATTGGTGAAAATATTTTAAGACCAATTTTAGATTACCAGAAAATAAACACGTAAGGAAGGAAAAATAAATATGGGGTTTGCTTTTGAAAATGTATTGGACAGAGCAAGAATAAACATGCTCTGTCTGCTGTGTGTTTGCACATGGGTTTAGAGAAGTACAGATGAGATGTTTTCCTTGAATTCCAAATGTCAGGTAATATGGGGATTTCCATATTGGCAGTGAAGTTCTTTAATCTGATTGATTTGCTTTTCTTTTCCCCCTTGCTGCTCTTGCAATTTATGCTGGAAATTTTGTCTAAAAAATACTAATGATGAGCTCATGAAAATGTTGTACAGTAAAGAGAGCCAAGAGTGAGAAAGTAGGTGAGGTAATATCTTTTACTGGGCCAACTTTTGCTGTTGCGAGAGAGAGAGACAGACATGCTTAAAGCTTTCTCTTGCCCATGGAAGTTGGCACAATAAAAGATAATACTTCACCTATCTTGTCTGCCTAATATCCTGGGATCGACATAGCTACAAGAACACTGCATGCAGTAAAGAAACAAATAGATATGTCTTACGCTCTAATTGGTGTTAGGTTTATTTTTTCTAGGTGTAATTTCTGGAATAAGGTTGTTGTTCTGTGGTTTCCCATTGGGTTTACTGTATGAATGATACTCCCACTTCTACTTTACATTTCCGATATTGGTTAGTGGATCTGGACATTATTTGTCTGGAGGCTCTTGAAGTCAAGAGAATTTTGAGAGCAGGCACATTTTATAAACACCTGAACTTGTGAGATAGATAAAAGAACAAGTGGACCTGCCAAACCCCTGCTAGGAAGGGTATGGACTGTACAGATTAGGCATGTACAGTCTTTAAAAAAAAAGGAGTCATGTAAAAAATGGAAACTAGGACAAATTACAAAGGATGAATATAGGCAAACAATACAGGAACGCAGGGGCAAGATTAGAAAGGCAAAGGCACAAAACGAGCTCAAATTATCTACAGGCATAAAGGGAAACAAGAAGACATTCTATAAATATATTAGAAGCAAGAGGAAGACCAAGGACAGGGTAGGCCCATTGCTCAGTGAGGAGAGGGAAACAGCAACAGGAAACTTGGAAATGGTAGAGATGATTAATGACTTCTTTGTTTCAGTCTTCACCGAGAAGTCTGATGAAGGAATGCCTGACATAGTGAATGCTAGTGGGAAGAGGGTAGGTTTTGAAGATAAAATAAAAAAAGAACATGTTAAAAATCACTTAGAAAAGTTAGATGTCTGCAAGTAACCAGGGCCTGATGAAATGCATCCTAGAATACTCAAGGAGTTGATAGAGGAGGTATCTGAGCCGTTAGCTATCATCTTTGGAAAATCATGGAAGACAGGAGAGATTCCAGAAGATTGGAAAAGGGCAAATATACTGCACATCTATAAAAAGGGAAATAAAAATAACCTAGGAAACTACAGACAAGTCAGTTTAACTTCTGTGCCAGGAAAGATATGGAGCAAGTATTTAAGGAAATCATTTGCAAACACTTGGGAGATAATAAGGTGATAGGGAACAGCCAGCATGGATTTGTAAAGAAAAATTATCATGTCAAACCAATCTGATAGCTTTCTTTGATAGGATAATGACTCTTGTGGATAAGGGAGAAGCGGTGGATATGGTATACCTAGACTTTAGTAAGGCATTTGATACGGTCTCACATGATATTCTTATCAATAAACTAGGCAAATACAACGTAAATGGGGCTACTATAAGGTGAGTGCATAACTGACTGGATAATCGTTCCCAGAGAGTAGTTATTAACGGTTCACAGTCCTGCTGGAAAGGAGTAACAAGTGCAGTTCCACAGGGGTCTGTTTTGGGACCGGCTCTGTTCAATATCTTCATCAACGATTTAGACATCAGCATAGAGAGTACGCTTATTAAGTTTGCAGATGATAACAAGCTTGGAGGGGTTGCAACTGCTTTGGAGGACAGGGTCATAATTCAAAATGATCTGAACAAATTGGAGATATGGTCTGAGGTAAACAGGATGAAGTTTAATAAGGACAAATGCAAAGTGCTCCACTTAGGAAGGAACAATCAGTTTCACACATACAGAATGGGAAGTGACTGTCTAGGAAGGAGTACGGCAGAAAGGGATCTAGGGGTTATAGTGGACCACAAGCTAAATATGAGTCAACAGTGTGACGCTGTTGCAAAAAAAGCAAACATGATTTTAGGCTGCATTAAGAGGTGTGTTGTGAGCAAGACACGAGAAGTCATTCTTCCGCTCTACTCTGCGCTGATTAGACCTCAGTTGGAGTACTGTGTCCAATTCTGGGTGCCACATTTCAAGAAAGTTGTGGAGAAATTGGAGAAGGTCCAGAGAAGAGCAACAAGAATGATTAAAGGTCTAGAGAACATGACCTATGAAGGAAGACTGAAAGAATTGGGCTTGTTTAGTTTGGAAAAGAGAAGATTGAGAGGGGACATGATAGCGGTTTTCAGGTATCTAAAAGGGTGTCATAAGGAGGAGGGAGAAAACTTATTCATCTTGGCCTCTGAGGATAGAACAAGAAGCAATGGGCTTAAACTGCAGCAAGGGAGGTTTAGGTTGGACATTAGGAAAAAGTTCCTAACTCTCAGGGTGGTTAAACGCTGGATTAAATTGCCTAGGAAGGTTGTGGAATCTCCATCTGTGGAGATATTTAAGAGTAGGTTAGATAAATGTCTATCAGAGATGGACTAGACAGTACTGGGTCCTGCCATTAGGGCAGGGGATTGGACTCGATGACCTCTTGAGGTCCCTTCCAGTCCTAGTATTCTTTGATTCTATGATTTTACCTCCACAGAGCAGATGCAGACAAAATAAGAGAGAGACAAGTCAAGTGAAGAAACTTTTTAAATATCTATAGCTTTTTTCTTTATGGGTGAGATCCTGTCCACTTTATTTCAACCTTGTAGTGCTAGTAAATATAAAGACATTTTAAAAAACCTAAATAATGGTGAATCAGGACAGTGTTGACTGGTAAAAACTATTTCTGTTTTGTTTTCTTTACCTTGTGTGTGCTATTAAAATACTTGAAAGTTACCAAATACTTTTGAAAAAACTTAAAATGGTCTAGCAGCATCTTAAAGACTAACAAAACATGTAGATGGTATCATGCACTTTCGTGGGCACAACCCACTTCAGATGAGTGGAGTTATTAAAGGTCCAGTTCCAAAATAAATATGGGATGGGAGTGGGGGGAGAAGGAAGAAGAAGGGAAGGGGGGGGGGAATAGTCAATTAGAGTGTAGCATGAATACTTTAATTGACTATTTCCCCTTTTTCCTTCTCCCCCCCCCCATTCCCTATTTATTTTGGAACTGGACCTTTAATAACTCCATTCATTTGAAGAAGTGGGTTGTGTCCATGAAAGCTCAGGAAGGATAGGCGGAGTAAACAAGGAGGAGGTGTTGCCTTATGTACTAAAATATATACACTTACACTGAGGTGGAGGTGGACGTAGGAGACAGACATGTTGAGAGTCTCTGGGTTAGATTAAAAGGGGTAAAAAAACAAGTGTGATGTCACGCTAGGGGTCTACTACAGGCCACCTACCCATGTGGAAGAGGTGGATGAGGTTTTTTTTTGAACAACGACAAAATCATCCAAAGCGCAGGTTTGGTGGTGATGGGGGACTTCAACTACCCAGACATATGTTGTGAAACTTAGACAGTGGGGCACTCGTTATTCAATAAGTTCTTGGACTGCATTGAAGACAATTTTTTATTTCAAAAAGTTGAAAAAGCTACTGGGGGGAAGCTGTTCTAGATTTGATTTTAACAAACGGGGAGGAAGTGGTTGAGAATTTGAAAGTGGAAGGCAGCTTGGGTGAAAGTGATCATGAAATCATAGAGTTCATGATTCTAAGGAATGGTAGAAGAGAGAACAACAAAACAGAGACAATGGATTTCCAGGAATGCAGATTTTGGTAAGCTCAGAGAGCTGGTAGGTAAGGTGCCATGGGAAGCAAGACTAAGAGGAAAAACAACTGAAGAGAGTTGGCAATTTTCAAAGAGACATTATTAAGGGCCCAAAAGCAAGCTAATCTGCTGAGTAGGAAAGATAGAAAATATGGCAAAAGACCACCTTGGTTTAACCAGGAGATCTTTAATAATATAAAAATAAAAAAGAGTCATATAAAAAGTGGAAGCTAGGACAAATTACAGAGGATGAATATAAGCAAACAATACAGGAATGCAGGGACAAGATTAGAAAGGCAAAGGCACAAAATGAGCTCAAACTAACTACAGACATAAAGGATAGCAAGAAAACTTTCTAAAAATATATTAGAATTAAGAGGAAGACCGAGGACAGGGTAGGCCCATTGTTCAGTGAGCAGGGAGAAACAATAACAGGAAACTTGGAAATGGCAGAAGTGCTTAATGACTTCTTTGTTTCAGTCTTCACCAAGAAGTCCTCCCACCCCGGCCCCAGAGCATCCCTGCCATGCGTGGCTGTCAGCGTGGCTCCCCCTCGCCATGCGCAGCGTTGCAGGTGGGCGGGGAGACGCCCGGGCATGACGCGACAGCACGGCCTGGGATTTTAAAACTCCTGGGAGCCACATTGCGGGGCGTGGCTGGCTCCAGGTTCGGACTCTGGGGCCTGAATGCAGACTCTGGCCCCACAAAGTGGAAGGCAGAAGGTAGGGAAGGGGCTTGTGTGGCGGGGAGGAGGAGGAAGGGGCTTGTGCGGTGGGGAGGGGAAGGGAAGGGAAGGGGCTTGGGCGGGGGCGGAGGAGAGGGGCTTGTGCAGAGGGGGAGGAAGGGGCTTGGGCGGAGCGGGAGGGGAAGGGGAAGGGGGAAGGGGCTTGTGCGGAGGGGAGGAGGAAGAAAGGGGAAGGCACCAAGAGACAGGGTGGAGGAGAGACAAATGGCAGGGGCCAAGTGCAGACAATGAGGGAAAGGGCAGGAGGAGGTGTCAGTGGGAGGGGGACAGGGTGATGCTGGGAGAGGAGAGAAGAGGGGGCATTGGGGGCTAGAGGGGAGGGGAGGTGCTGGGAGAAGACTTGAAAGAAGGGGTGGGCATGAGAAAGGTGGGGATGGAGCAAGTCATGTGAGGGCACAGAGGGGCAGGTGGGGAATGGGGCAGAGAGTGGTGAGAGGTGGGCATCAGGAAAAAGAGGGCAAAGGGGGCAGTAAGGGAAGGGGAGGCACCAGGAGGGTGCAGGGCTAAGGGAAGGTGCAGGTGCCAGGGGATTCTGGGGTGAAGCAGAAGGGCAGACACCTGCAGGGGAGGGACTAGCACCAGAGGAGAGAGGCAGGGCAGGTGTGTAGAGGGAGGTGTTAGAAGAGGGGTAGAGTGGGGCTACTGGAGGAGTGGGCACGGGGAGAGAAGGAATGGTGGAGGGGGCAGGTCACAGGAGGGCTGAGGGCAGTGAGAAGGGCAGGAGTCAGGACAGCAGAGGAGGGTGAGGAGTTGGGGGGCAGCAGGCACCAGGGGAGCTGATGGAGCAAGGGGAGGAGACATGGCAGCAGAGAGAAAAGGTAAAGGTTTATAAAATATTTATTAATAACTTGATATGCTGCCCATGGCCAGTTTGTTTGCGCCCCGTGGTGCAGTTGGGTTTATGGGGATCAACACGTGGCCGGTGAGTGGGAGCCAAACAAAAAAGTAGTCAGTGTAATGATCTTCTGTTGATATGTGTTTTAGTAGTTAAATTCTTGGACTGTCATTGCTCATGGAAAGTGCTGTCACATGGGTAGAAATCGGGTAAATATTGCATTTTATTAATATCAGCAGAACTGACTTAAATGGGGCCTGTGTGTTGTGTAGTTTTGCTTTAATCTTTGTATTTATGCCTGTCAGTGTGAGAGAAGCTATTTGTATATATTTGCTTGCATATGCAACCACACTTAAGTTGAAGCCCTCAGCATGTTCTGTAAGTATCAGTGTGGCCCCTGGGGCTTCCAAAGTTGAGTTGCCCTAGCTCATCCCTGACAGGTGTTTGTCTAACCTGGTCTTAAATATCTCCAGTGATGGAGATTCCGCATTCTCACTAGGCAATTTATTCCAGTGTTTAACCACCCTGACAGGCAGGAAGTTTTTCCTAATGTCCAACCTAAACCTCCCTTGCTGCAATTTAAGCCCATTGCTTCTCATCCTAACCTTGGAGGCCAAGAAGAACAATTTTTCTTCCTCCTCCTTATGATACTCTTTTAGATACTTGAAAGCTGCTCTCATGTCCCTTTTCGGTCTTCTCTTTTCCAAGGTAAACAAGGCCAATTTCTTCAGCCTTGCCTCATATCTCATGTTCTCTAGACCTTTCATCATTTGTGTTGATCTTCTCTGGACTTTGTCCAGTTTCTCCACGTTTCCTGAAATGTGGCGCCCAGAACTGTACATGATACTCCAGCTGGGGCCTAATATAGATGGCTCATTCCCTGCCTAGGGGACGTGAGACTGGGCGGGTTAATTTCCAACCCTCCTGTTTATTCTTTTCCTAAGCCAGGAGGGCACAGTAGTTCTGATGGGGCTCTGCAGGAAGGCAGCCTGCACTGCCCCTGCCTGAAACCTTGTGCAGGTGTTAAACAGCTGTCCAGCCCACCCTAGAGGTGACGGCATTTCAGCGTGCCTGAAGCAACACAGCACCAGCAATGGACAGGAGAATGGCTCCCGGGCATGGCTTGCTCATGACTGCTTCAGTCCCATTGATGGGCCTCAGCCTCTTTCCTTCCACTCCCCCACTTTGCAATGGGGCTGTAGACTCTGGGGGAGAGGGGTGGAGGCAGGCAGAGGTGTCTCCCTGCAGCAGATGTAGACACGTTTCTGTATTAATCATTCTCTCATTGCAGTTTTTAGCTTTGTAGTGAGTCCCTTTACATGGAAACTTTGTATTACGTCTTAGTAGAACAGTCCCTAGGACGAGTGAGGCAGAGACTGTCCCTGTGGGGTGAATGAGGTGGGAATGTATAAGGCGGAAGGTGAGCACCTCTGGGCAGTTGCAAAGGTTGGAGAGGGGATGGAAGCCAGATCCAAGATCAATGAGCCCTGGGAAGTGGGCCCATTGAAAGGAGACTGGACCTGTGGATGCTTTGGGGGTCAGCAGCAAGGGCCTGCTTTGGGAAGCCCCCTCTTTTGAGGTGAATGTGGCAGCATTGAGACACCACCCAGAAGCAGGCGCCACAGACACTAACTACAGATTCATGGGACGGCTCTCACAGATCTTGCATATGCATAAGATGATAGATCTGCAGGAGAGAGGGCAGTGGCGTAGTGAGGGGGCTGGAGGGGTCAGTTGCCCCTGGGAGAAAAATAATATAAAATTTAGTTAAAAATAGATGTCACACGTTTTTAAAAGGAATACCATATCTCCTGCCTTTTGTTGATTTTTGTCTCTTTAGGCTCCCAGTTAAAATTTTCAAAAGCACTTGAGTGACTAAAGTCATTTTTGAAAATTGGACTTGGAAATCTAAGCTCAGATTTTCAAAGGTAATTAAGCTCCTAAAGAGACAGTTGCCAACTTGGATCTTCAAAGATATCTATCTGATCTTTACACACCTTTGAAAATCTGGTCATAAGTATCCTAGTCAGTTCTTAACGTGAGATGTAGGAGCCCAGTCCTAATTCCTTCAGGCTTTTTTTTTTAAATTTGAACATTTATCTACTGTACACTAATTCCCCTCCTTTCTCTTTCACTATCCAATAAATGCATGGATCAAAATTATAGGTGCTTTGTGAATATGCTGACTTGAGAGTGGAAAGATTTCATATTGTCATGTATGATTCCTGGTAACCCATCTCAAATATGAAAAACTAGGTCGATACAACCGCATCTGCTCTAATCCCACTGACAGAGACCAGAAACTTCAGGATCTCTACCAAGCATTTATAAACCTCAACTACCCACCCAGAGAAATAAAAAAGCAAATTGAAAGAGCCAGACGAATACCTAGAAACCATCTACTTCAAGACAGACCCAAGAAAACCAACAATAGAACACCACTTGTCATCACCTACAGCCCCCAACTTAAACCTGTCCAACACATTATCAATAAACTACAGCCTATACTGGAACAGGATACTACACTCCAAGAGGCTCTGGAAGACAGACCCATAGTCTCCTATAGACAACCACCTAACCTCAAGATGATTCTTACCAACAACCACAGGACATACCACACTAATACCAACCCTGGTACCTTCCCTTGCAACAAACCCGTTGCCAGCTTTGTCCACATATCCACTCTGCTGATACCATTATTGGACCTAACCAAGTGAGTTATAAGATCAAGAATACATATTCCTGTGCATCCAGAAATATAATTTATGCTATCATGTGCCGAAAGTGTCCGTCCTGCTTTGTACATTGGACAAACGCTCTCAGACACTTCGCCAAAGGATCAATGCCCACAAAACAGATATTAGACAGGATCACAAAGAAAAACAGTTTCTTGCCATTTCAACCAGAAAGGACACTGTCTCAACGACTTAATTACCTGCATCCTGCTTCAAAAGCCTTTTAAATCTGCACTTGAAAGGGAATCCTCTGAACTGTCATTCATGCTAAAATTCGACACTCTATCGTCCGGTCTCAACAAAGACGCTAACTATCTTACCCATTACAAAGATAGCTTCCCCAATTATCACCTCTAATACCATTAGCTCACAGACATTTACCTTTCCCCACCTCTAATACCATTAGCTCACAGACATTTACCTTCCCTCCCCGCATCCCCTTCTGTTCTGAAATGTGATTTGTCCTTTTCATATGTGTTCATTTTTTTAATTGTATCCCTTTGGTATATATGGTTGTGACTATTTTCTTCCACTATTTGATCTGAGGAAGTGGGTCTGGCCCACGAAAGCTCATTATCTAATAAACCATCTTGTTAGTCTTTAAAGTGCTACATAGTCCTCTATTTTGTTTCAGCTACACCAGACTAACACGGCTACATTTCTATCACTGTTCATATCAGGAGCTGTTGAATTCAGTTCCTCATTTGCAGTATCTCATTAGGATGTTTAGTGGAGAAGATATTGTTTTTGTTTTTTTTATTTATATTGTGGGCAAAGCATGGGCTCACAAGAATTCCTCCATTGTTTTACAATGAGTCTCAAAACATTTGGTGTTTTTCTAAAGGCCTAGAGTCAATTGATTATGTAGGAATCTCAGCTTTCATTTAAAAAAAGTTCTCTATACTTCTGGGCCTTACACCTAAGGAGGAAAGCTTTAAAACATGAACCCTAAATACTCAAGAAACAAAAGGCCAATAAAAATCCAACATGTTTTATTTTTAAAAAATCTTATGATTTGTAGACCATTCTCATAACTTTGTGTAGGCGTTTCTTGTGATTTTTGGGTTGGCAATGCTGCTCTTTGATTGGTGAATTTAGAGAGGTCTCTCCCTTCAGTTTCCCTTTCCACCCTCCTTTTTTGTCACAGGTCATCAAAGAATCATGGAGACAATGGAGAGTAGGGTGAGTCCATGACTATGGTTAATGACTGGTCAGGGTGACTAACTATTATCAGCCAGTGGTCTGAATGAGCTATCTACTGCCATCTGTTAATCAACTGTAGGAAAAGGCTTCATGAGCAGACCTTATTTATATAGACATACCTACTTTGCCACAGAGATCAGTAGACACACTTGCTGTGTCAAGGTGATCAATTTTGGCTCTTTTGGGTTGAAATTCACTTAAGACTTGGAGCTGGGAGAATGAAATGTTGTTATCCATATTGTAGGATTAAAAGGTAAAAGACCTGAATTTAATATGACCTGGCTTAGGGTCTACCATAACTTGAACACTAAGCAGAGGATAGTGAGTCACATCTAAGTGAAAGTCACAGAAGATGGAAACAGGTTTTATTTCTGGTGGTGTAGAGTCTATTTGGGAGTCCTCAATTATATCTGACACTTTACATCCAGGCTACGTCTACACTGGCATGATTTTGCGCAAGAACTCTTTGCGGAAGAGTTCTTGTGCAAAAACTCTTCCAGAAGAGAGCGTCTACACTGGCATGTGCCTTTGCACAAGAGATGTGCTTTTGCGCAAGAGCATCCTTGCCAGTGTAGATGCTCTCTTGCGGCGCAAGAAAGCTCAGATGGCCATTTTAACCATAGGGCTTTCTTGCGCAAGAAATTCATGTTGCCTGTCTACACTGGCCTCTAGCGCAAGAACAGTTGCGCAAGAGGGCTTATTCCTGAGCAGGAGCATCATAGTTCTTGCGCAAGAAGCCCTGATTTCATACATTAGAACGTCAGTGTTCTTGCGCAAGAACTCGCAGCCAGTGTAGACAGGCAGCAAGTTTTGGCGCAAAAGCAGCCGCTTTTGCACAAGATCGCACCAATGTAGACACAGCCCCAGTGTTTAAAGGCAGAGCTGACTAGAATCAATTGAGAGTCCTTGTCTTGTCTCAGCGATCGCTTGAGCAAAAATCATTGATAAAATCTTGTGTAGACTGACCTTGGACTCAACATGCAGGCAGTGTGTTGAAGGGCAGTGCAAAGGAGGCAATGGTGGTGAGGTACCATATTACCTAGTGAAATCATTGGTGCTGAAATCACTAAGGACTGGAATTTGACCACAGAACTGACACTTTCTTAACAAAGACTCCATTTTTGCTATTTAAAAAGTAAATCAATGTAACAGAAAACTGCAACGCTCTCTGGTAACTTTTAAAAATCAAACTTTAAACTTTATTGAAAAGATTGGCTAGTTTGCAATTGAAAATATTTGACCTACACTTAAGGCAACTGATTTAATTTTGTGTAAAATTTTGCATAATAAAGGATGGCTTTTTTGAAAATGTTCAACTATATTGATATACATTTTGATCAGATCTACTTCTGATGTGATATTTGTGTGTGGTTGTGGTTTGTTGTGTGGGTGGTTTTTTTTTTTTTGCTCAACAAAAAATCCTGGGTGGTGGGGCCCCGCCAAAACTGTTCGAATTGGGTCCCGCACTTCCTAAAGCCGGCCCTGAGAGCACTCTTCCCCTGACTTCCCTTACTCCTCATACAATGAGGATTACAGGAGTTGGAGTAAGCAGTCCTCAAGCTTTTGTGTAGACACAGACTATGTTATTTTGGAATAGCATCAGTTATTCTGAAATAATGCTGCTGTGTAGACATAGCCCTACAGTCAGCTGAGGTTGCGTATGCTGTATGGGGTTATGTTGTAAGTACTGCAACATAGTTTTGTTGGAGTAGTCTCTTTCAGGTAGACATTGCCTTAGTCACTTGAGGAGACTTTTGCTATTTGTATCACTGAAGAATGATCCGGCCATTCATTTTGAAACTTCTGAGGAAACTGCTTCATATATGCCTGCTGATACATTTCTATTGTAATGTAGGTCAGCTAGAGAAATAGAGTAAACAACACAATCACATTAGTGGAGGAAGTTCACTAACAGGGTATGTCTATACTACAAAATTAATTCGAAATAACAGCAGTTAGTTTGAATTACTTTTAATAGCGTCTACACAGCCAAACCGCTATTTTGAAATAAATTCAAAATAGTGGAGCTCTTATTTCGAATTTGGTAAACCTCATTCTACAAGGAATAACACCAAATTCGAAATAGCTAATTCAAAATAAGTGCTGTGTTGACACTTATTTCGAATTAGGGGGCCTTACACCCCGAGGTGTAACAGTTAACTCGAACTAAGGACTTAGTTTGAGTTAACGTTTGACTGCCGTATGTAGCCGCGGGCAGTTAGTTCGGACTAAGGGGATTTAAAAATGGCGCCCGGACGGGAAGATGCAAATAAAGCCCGGGATATTTAAATCCTGGGCTTCATTTGCAACTTCGAATGCCTACATTAGCCTCCCTAGTTCGAACTAGGGTTGCCAGGTGTCCGGTATTGTACCGGACAATCCGGTATTTGCGCGCTCTGTCCGGTAAAAAAAATCAGACATGTGCAATGTCCGGTATTTTCTGATTTTTCCAGCTGCGCACCGGACAGAAGCCTGGCATGGGCGGAGGAGCTGCTGGGAGTCCCAGCTGGGAGGTGGGGCCTCAATTGCTGCCGGGAGCCCTCAATTGGTTGAGTGTGAGGAGGAGGGGAAGCCGGGAGCCTGCGTGGGACAGGCAGCAAGTGCCCAGGTCAGTCCCGCTCCCCCCTGGCCAATTTGCTCATCCCCCTTCCCCTTCCCGGCCGGCCGGTTCTCCCCCACTTCCCCTCCTGATCTTCCCCGGTCAGCCCCCCGGAACCCCTCCCAGCTCTGCTTCCCGCCGGCCTGTTCCTCTTCCTGATCTCCCCCGGCCAGTGCCGCTGCACCTCTCCCTGCATCCGCCAGCTCTGCTTCCCGCCCCCTTCCTCCCGGCCCCCGCTACACCCCTCTCCGCCAGCTGTACTTCCCGCTCCCCCTTCCTCCTGGCCCCCTTCCTCCCAGCCAGCGCCGCTGCACCCCCTGCCCCGCCAGCTCTGCTTCCCGCTCCCCCTTCCTCCCGGCCACCCTCGTGGCCCCGATCCCAGCTGTGCTTCCTGCCCCCTTACTCCCGGCCAGTCCCGCCCCCTTCCAGCCGGTCCCCCTCCCCGATATCCGCAGCCAGCCCGTTCCACCCGACCACCTCCCACCCCACGACCAGCTCTGCTTCCGTTGGCCCCCGTCCCCATCTCCCCCAGCCAGCCCCATTGCCGCTCCCCCCCTTACCGGCCAGCAGCGCTCCCTTCCTGACCGGCCCCCCCCCCATGAAGCATGTTCAGGGGTGTGGGGTTTTGTTTTGTTTTTTCAAATGATTACCTGGTAACCGCTAGCAGTGATCCAGGTTCTCGGAGGGTTTTTTTTGCTCAACATCTTTGGTCCCCACCACCCTTTTTTTTTTCCTTCAACAAAATTTTTTCCTGGTGGTTTTTTTTTGGGGGGGGGGGGGGGGTGTTTGGTTTTTTTCTTTCAGCCATCTGGCAACCCTAGTTTGAACTAGGGGGCTAGTGTACACATACCCTTAGAGAAAAGAGACTGACTTGCGATATATCACCATCATTCTGGTGCATATAACAAAATTGATGTGGTGGGGGTGAGGCCAACGGGTTCAGAGTGTGGGAGAGGGCTCAGGCCTGAGGCAGAGGGTTGGGGTGCAGGAATGTAAGGCCTCTGGCTGTGGGTGCAGGCTCTAGGGTGGGGATGAGGGGCTCAGGCGTTGGACAGAGAGCCAAGATGCAAGGGAGCTGGTTATGAGGGGTTTGGGATTCAGGAGGGGGCTCTGGGCTGAGAGGTGGGGCTGAGGGATTTGGAATACATGAGGGGGCTGTGGATTGAGGTAGGGGGTTAGGTGCAGAAAGTGGTGAGGGCTCCGGGTTTGGGGAGGGGCTCAGGGCTATGTATTGGGGTGCAGAAGTGGGAACTGGCCTCTGGGTTGAGGTGTGGACTTTGAGGTGGAGTCAGGGATGAGGGGTTTCGGGTGCAGGAGGTGGCTCTGGGTTGGGGGCAGCTCAGAGTGGGATGGGGGGTGGGAATGGCCTGGGAGTGACTAGGGAGGGGTATAAATGTATAGCTCGAGAATGCAGGAGAGTTATCAGGAAGGCGACAGCGCAACTGGAATTGCGACTCACAAGGGATGTAAAGGATAACAAGAAAGGTTTCTATAGGCATGTTAGCAAGAAGAAGGTGATCAGATAGGGTCTGGGGCCCCTACTGGATGAGGGCAGTAACCTAGGGACAGATGATGTGGGGAAAGCTGAAGTACTTAATGCTTTCTTTGCCTCTGTCTTCATGGACAAGGTCAGCTCCCAGACTAATGCGCTAAGTGACACAATATGGGACGTAGGTGGACAGCCCTTGGTGGGGAAAGAACAGGTTAGGAACTATTTAGAAAAGCTAAATGTACACAAATCCATGGGTCCCGGACTTAATACATCCGAGGGTACTGAGGGAGTTGGCAAATGTCTTTGAGGAGCCTTTGGCTATTATCTTTGAAAAGCTGTGGAGATTTGGAGAGATCCTGGATGATTGGAAAAAGGCAAATGTAGTGCCCATCTTTAAGAAAGGGAAGAAGGACAATCCAGGGAACTATAGGCCGGTCAGTCTTACCTCAGTCCCTGGAAAAATCATGGAGGGGATCCTCAAGGAATCCATTTTGAAGCACTTGGAAGAGGGGGAAGGTGATCAGGAATAGTCACCATGGATTCATGAAGGGCAGGTCGTGCCTCACCAATCTGATTAGCTTCTATGATGAGGTAACTGGCTCTGTGGACGTGGGAAAGTCAGTGGATGTGATATACCTTGACTTTAGCAAGGCTTTTGATACGGTCTCCCACAATATTCTTGCCAGCAAGATAAGGGAATGTGGATTGGATAAATGGACGGTAAGATGGATAGAAAGCTGGCTGGAAGGTCGGGCCCAGTGGGTTGTGATCAACGGTTCGATGTCAGGATGGCAGTCGGTTTCTAGGAGAGTGCCCCAAGGTTTGGTTCTAGGACCGGTTTTGTTCAACATCTTTATTAATGATCTGGATGAAGGGATGGAGTGCACCCCCTGCAAGTTTGCGGATGACACTAAGCTAGGGGGAGAGGTAGATACGCTGGAGGGCAGGGATAGAGTCCAGAGTGACTTAGACAAATTGGAGGATTTGGCCACAAGAAATCTGATGAGGTTCAACAAGGACAAGTGTAGAGTCCTGCACTTGGGACCTAAGAATCCCAAGCATTGTTACAGGCTGGGGACTGAATGGCTAAGTAGCAGTTCTGCAGAAAAGGTCCTGGGGATTACAGTGGATGAGAAGCTGGATATGAGTCAACAGTGTGCCCTTGTAGCCAAGAATGCTAATGGCATATTAGGTTGCATTAAGAGGAACATTGCCAGTAGATCCCGAGATATGATTATTCCTCTTTATTCGGCTCTGGTGAGGCCACATCTGGAGTACTGTGTCCAGTTCTGGGTCCCCAATTACAAGAAGGATGTAGACGCATTGGAGAGGGTCCAGCGGAGGGTGACCAAAATGATTAGGGGGCTGGAGCATATGACCTATGAGGAGAGGCTGAGGGAGTTGGGTATATTTAGTCTGCAGAAGAGAAGAGTGAGAGGGGATTTGATAGCAGCCTTCAACTTCCTTAAGGGAGGTTCCAAAGAGGATGGAGAGAGGCTGTTCACAGTACTGATGGATGGCAGAACAAGGAACAATGGTCTCAAGTTGCGGTGGGAGAGGTCCAGATTGGATGTTAGGAAAAACTATTTCACTAGGAGGGTGGTGAAGCACTGTGTGACGGGCCGGAGACGGCCCGCACGGAGGAGCCCGCAGGGGGGCTGGGAGAGGCAGCACCCCCGGCCGCGGCGCCCGGCAACGGGAAGCCGGCGCGCGGCGGATACCGGCCGCGGGAACTTCCCCCGCGGCTGAGAAGCCAAGCCGCGGTCCGCCTGGCTCCCGGCGCGCGCCTGTCGAGGGCAGGCGCGGGGGTTGACGAGCTGGGTGGGACAGAAGCGCGCGCGCTGATACCAGGGAGGAGGCGCGCCCGCAGGACGTCATCTCCGGCGGGCCATTTAAAAAGGCCCGCCCGGCAGTGTGGAGGGGCGCGACCTTGGAGGCCGGCTCCGCGGGCGTGGGGCCGGGCACGAGACGCCCCAGGAGCCCGGATTCCCGACGGGGACCCCGGAGCGGGGATCGAAGACGCCTGTGGCAACGGGTCACTGACAGGACCGGACCCCGCAGCGGAGGACGGACTGCTCCGGCGCCGAGCGACCGAGCCACGGTAGGCGGCGGGGACCCCACGGCGAGGGCAACGGGGTTCGCGGCAGGGAGGAAGCAGCCCGGGGCGGGGCCCTTTTGGCGACCGTGGGTGGACGCGTTTCGGGAAGGAATCCCACGTCTGCCGCACAGGGAGCTAGCAGACCCCTGTGCAGGGCCCGGGCTGGGACCCGGTGGAGAGGGTGGGCCCGGGTCCCCTCCTCCCGCCCGTCACCGGGAGTTGCGGGTCGCTCCTGCACCGACGAGCCGGAGCCCCCTCCCCAGTGGAGACCGCGGGAGAAGTCCCGCTTGAAGGGGTAGGCGACCCCCGGGCTCACGGATCCCCCGGACTCAGCCGAGCGGGGTGATCGCGCCCAAAGGCGCAAAACCTGACTAGACTCCAGGACCAACAGGCCGGAGGCCGGCGATGGGGTCCGCTGAACCCCTCTCCCGGGGCGGGAGAGGGTGATCGCACCCCGCGGCGGTCGCACACTGGAATGGGTTACCTGGGGAAGTAGTGGAGTCTCCATCCCTAGAGGTGTTTAAGTCTTGGCTTGACAAAGCCCTGGCTGGGTTGATTTAATTGGGATTGGTCCTGCTTTGGGCAGGGGGCTGGATTTGATGGCCTTTTGAGGTCTCTTCCAGCTGTATGGTTGTATGATTCTATGACCCCAGTAACTCTCTCCAGGGTCTCCCCAGTAGGGGCCAGTGCCTTCCCCCCTATGCCTTTCCCACCACAACCTCTCCCTTCCTCTCTTCCCAGTACTCCCAATAAAGATACCTGTTTTGAGTGGAACAACAAAAACTTTGTATTTTTTTTCAAAGAGAAGTAACTGTGGAGGCGTGGGGCTGAGAACCTGGAGTGGGGAGGGAGAAGGGGGCTGAGAATTGGGAGAAGGGGTCTCAGGGCTGGGAGTGGCATGTGGGGTGGCTGGTGGAGCCACCTCAGGTCTGGGGACCTCGGTGCACTCGGGGATGGCTGGGGCCTGGGACCACAGGGGGGTGGGGAAAGTGTGGGGCTGGAGTGGAGTCAGGGATGGCATGGGGGCCGAGGGAGGGGGTCATAGGCATGGCAGGGGAAGCTGGAGTGGGAACAAGAGCTGGAGTGGGAACAGTAGCCAGGTATGCCATTACTTCCCAGATGGTGGCATGCAAGTTTTTGCCCTACCACACAAGCTGGTCCCACATGCGGTTGCACCACTTGGCGTCATCCCAGACCTTTTGGGCCAGGATTTGTTGCATGTCATGCAGGACAGCCATGTGCTCCCTCATGAGGTCCATGTGGACCCTCCTGCGCTTGCGGCTCCCCTGGGGTCAAGCAGCTGCCTCTGATGGCGTGAATCACCCCTGTGTGATAGCTGGTCCGGGTGGGGAGGAAAAGAGGGAGAGGCGGTCAGTCATCCATGCAGACACTGTGCCTGAGTCCGTGCCCTCCTGTGTGAGCAGCAAGCAACAGTCGTCGGGCCAGAGGATGGTGATGTCCCGTGAGCCAGACCATGTGTGGCCTGCGCAGCAGGCCCTGCCTCACAGGAGCCCCAAGGTGCCCAGGGGACCACACTTCCCACTCCCCCCAACCCCTGTCCCATGGACAAGCAGGCAAGGGAAGTGTCTGGCCACAGTGCAATCCTGTGGGTGGCAGAGGGGCCTGGAGCAGCCTGGCCTTCTATGGGCCCCGCATACACACCCGCATCTAGCATCATTGTCCACGAGAGCAGGTGGTTCCTTAAGCGTGCAGGCATGGCCGTGTGCTGTGTGCGACACTCCTTGGAGTGCTTGGGGTCATGCAGGTGCCCTTGTCCCCAGCCTCCTTCCAGTGGTGTCTGGTGGTGAGAGGATCCCAGGGGTCAGACGTGTGTGGGGCCTCCCCACAGCCTGTGAGCACAAGCCCGTGGGTGCTCCAGGGCGAGTTACTGAGGCCACATGCTGCACACTGGCACTGCACGTGCTTGCATGTGTATGGAGTGCAGCCGAGCAACAATCGCTCCCCATCCCCTCTGCACTCGCCTCCCCCGCCCTCTGCGTGTGGAAAACTGAGCACACTCACCTGATGATCCCTCCCAGGCATCACAGGATGCCTGGGAGATCTCCAGGGACTGAGGTACCGGCTCCAGGGTGAGGGTGACCATACTGGCTGTGTCCGCCTCCTCCTGCAGCAGCTGTATGTCCTCCTCCTCTGCCTGTCAAGGAGCTCTGGCTGGGCGACCATGGGTGTCTCGAGTCCTGAGTCCACCAGTACAGGTAGGGAAAGGGCTACACCATCCCCCAGGATTCTGTGCAGCTCTTTGTAATATGAGCATGAATGTGGTCCTTCCCTGGAGTGAGAGCTGCGCTCCCTGGTCCTGGCGTATCCTTGGCGCAGCTCCTTGACCTTCTCCTGACTTGGTCCAAGGTGTGGGGATGGTGTCCCCTCCCGACCAGAGCCTCAGCCATCCAGCCATAAATGTCAGCATTCCTCCTCCAGGAGTGGAGATCCTGTAGTGTCTCGTCCTCCCCAATTAGCTTGAGAAGGGACAGGATCTCCACCCGGAACCAGGAGGGCGCACGGCGTTTGGTGCTTCTGGGTGGGTCCTGGGAGCCCTGGTGCTGTGCCCTGCGAGGGCCAGGGGGGCCTCAAGGGGGATGTTGCTCAGCTATACCTCCGATTTGTGTGGTAGGAAGAGCTGTGCAGTCAGGGTGCTACTCCAGGGTCGGCTTACTGCCACAAGGTGCTACTCCAGGGTCGGCTTACTGCCACTTGTCCAAGCTCCCTACAGCTTTAAGAGCTGGCAGGAGACAGGAACTATAGAGTTCTGATTAGTATGGACAGAGTGTCCACCAGGGCATCTGTGTTATTTCCTGGAGGCCTCTTCTTTCGAAAAAAAGCCTCTTCCCCATCCACACACGCCTTTTCCAAAAGAGCTCTTTCGGAAAAGGCGTTCTTCCTCGTAGAAAGAGATTCACTGCTGTCAGAAAAACCCCTCTGGTTTTTTTATTTTCTTTTGAAAGAACACGATTGCAGTGTGGACGTAAGTGAAGGTTTTTTTGGAAAAATGGCCTTTTTTCCAAAAAAACTTCTGCAGTGTAGACAAACCCTAACAAAACATGTAAATGGTATCATGAGCTTTTGTGGGCACAACCCACTTCTTCAGATGAATGGACTGTAATGAAGGTACGTGCAAAGCAGCAGGAGATAGGGTGAGAATGCAGGGATTGCAAAGAGACTAACATGCATTCAGTGCATTCCCTGGGTAGGTTAGTCAGGGCCAAAGCAGCAGAGTGAGAGATGGTCTGTGAAACACAGAGGTGCTGAGCAAATAGCTGTTATTAACAAAGAAAAGTGACAGCTGTAAATCTATGCTGAGGCAAAGTTCAGGCTCCCCAGTGCTGAGTTGTGCTCATTTGGAAAGTGGCTGAACACAAAGCTTTGAAAACCAGTAAATGAAAAGCCCCGATGATGCAAACTGAAACCTGTGAAAAACAGGAAATGCAGAGTTAAGGTACATGCTGTCCCCCAGGGCAGTTAATTGTAGGATAGGTGCGAGTTCACTGGGCTTTTTCATGTTGGTTAAGGAACATGTTTTGCTCAAATCAGTTTTGATTCTTATGTTCAAATTCCTTATTAGGTAAAAGTTTTATTAGTCTTTTACTGTCTATGGCTGTTGGGAAGCTAGTTAGAAATATGGATGCGCAAATGTATCATCAAGAACTGATTTGTATTTGTTGATATTTAAGATGATTTAAATTATTTTTATTTTTGTATGTATGTCATTTAAGAAAGACCGGTGTGCTGGAAAGCTAGCAGAAAAATAGATCCAATCCAGATTCTAGCAGGAGCAACCAGGGTGGGCCAGGGAGCTTCACACCATCTAAATGTTGTAGGACAGGGAATTGCTACTTGTGGGTATGTGGAAGGGTCACTACAATCCCAAATTTCCTCCCTTTTTTACCATTTCACTGAGAAACATGTAAGAGCAAGTTTACACAGTGCTCCTTTTGCAGGCCCTGTGCATCCTCACCAGGCGCACTTGCACGCGTCAATGTGGGGCATTGACACATAGGAACTAGCAGTGGAGGAGGTGCTGTAGCACTCCTGGCTTGAAGTGGTTTCCATTATGTACAGGGTATCCAGTTTGGTACCACAGCTGTCAGCACGCTCCCTGTAAAAATTGTTTCACTACCCCTGCATTGACAGCTCAAGCCCCACCCACCAGGCCTAACAGACCGCGCCCTATGTGGACTTGTGACTTTCAAAATAACTGGTAAACCTCATTTTATAAGGAGTAAGGGTTATTTCGAAAGAAGGTTTTTTTCTCAAAATAACCGCATCTACACAGCATTTTTTATCTCAAAATAGGGTATTTCGAAAAAGCGGCCGGACGCAATTATGCAAATGAAGCACGGGAAATTCAAATCCATTTGCAATTTCACTTGGCTGCATTTGCATTCCTCTTTCGAAAGAGGAATGCGGTGTAGACAAACCCTCACTCTTCAGGGAGACTGAAACAATAGCTGGAAGAGGGATAATCTTCCCTATTCCTCTCAATCAAGGCCCTGTGGACTTTCTAATAGTGTGCCTGTAGAATTTGTCATTTCTCTTATCTGTCAAGGAATGGAGTGTTTTTGCCCAGGGATTTGCCATTCTGCCACAGTCAAGCACCTGACATTTTGTTTGGTTTCTATGCCCTACTGGGACGTGACTGTATCTGCCTCTTGCTTTTCCCCAGAAGGAAAAATTAGTTGAATGACAGTGCCAGCTCCTCCTGCTGTTCCGTGGAGCCAGGCAACAAAGCAGTAGAGGCCAGATTCCCTTGCCTGCTGTTTTCTCCTCTTTTTTGGATGCACCTCGCTTGGCACATAACTTGCCTTTCTGAGTGACTCGAGTCCAGGCATGCAGCTTATCAACTACTAGAATACTCTGAAGTACCTAGTAAAGTATTTTGTCTGCTTATAGGGCCAGTAAAAGCAGACAGCCTTTCTAAGAGCAGGTGTTTGTCATTACCAAATAAATATATTGAATTCCTCGGGTGAAAGCCTGTGGGTTCACAGAATGGGAAGACTTTTTAAATGGGAATCCTATAATGGCAGTCCTGTAAACATGAGACCCCTGAGCAAATATCAGGCAAATATCACTGCAAACAGGCTGACAAATCTCTTATAACTGGGGAAACATTGATTGTGCTCCAGGGCTTGGATATTGTTAATATTGCATTGGGTTCAGCTCCTGCCCATTAAGTCAAAATTATTCCCTCTCTGAAGTGATGTGGTCAGCTGATGAATTTATGGCAAGGTTGCAGCTGAGCAGCAGCTGGCAGTTGACTTTAAGTGCTGAGTCCCTTGCAGGGTGGGAGGAGACTTCATATGCTCCTCCCACCCCCAAGCCCTGATTGGCCTGGGGGCAGGGAGAGTGGCAGGGCCTCCTCTGTGGGCCGGATCAACTCGTTTGGTGGGCTGGATTCAGCCCATGGAGGCCCTTTTGTCCATCCTGGTTCTAATGGCTGCTATCAGTGGGTCTTGGATCCAAAGATAAACACAGACTTAATTATTGCAAATATGTATGCTAAGTACTCTTTTTTCAACCTCAGTGCAAGGTGCAATAAAGTCTTTTTCTGTCATAAAAAACTGCCGACAATTTAGTCTCCTAGATTGCAAGGCCGGACCTGGCACCGATGCATTTTGGTACTTCCTATCCTCTGCCTTTAATACATAATAGTGTAGTTTGCTGCGGGCTAGACTACTTTGATCTCATTTTGGTTGCTGGGTTTAATGTGTGGGTGCTGGATTGGATTGGTGGTCAGTGAAATACAGGAGGTGAGACTAAGGGGGTACGTCTAGACTGCGCGGCTCTTTCGAAAGATGCTTTTTCGAAAGAAACTTTCAAAAAAGCGTCTTTCGAAAAAGAGCATTTAGACTACAATATGCGGATCGGAAAATCGATCCGCTTTTTCGAAAAAGAGCGTCCTGACTGCTGGACGCGCTTTCGAAAGAAAAAGCCACCCAGAACCGCTTCTGCCAGGGCATGGGGGCAGCATTTCTTTCCAGGTGCTGCTACCTGCCCTTTGCAGAGACGCGTGGTTAAAGGGAACGCCCCTGAACACCCGTTGCTCTGCTCCTGCAGCTGCCTTTGCTGTCCCTCTAGGTGGTAAGCAAGGTATTACAGTGCTCGTTTGGAGTGCCCATCTTCCTGGGACACCCCAGCAGGTTTTTTGTTTGGAAGTTTTTCTGATTTAGACCCCTTTTTTTGGCATGGAGCCAGAGCTGCCCCTGGGTAGGCGATGGCCCCACGGCATCATACTGCAAGTTTTGCTGCATCTGCATGACACAGTCATGAGGCTACTTCCCCATCTGGACCCAGACCAGAGGTATGAAGGGTTCGCCCGTCATGCAGCCCCACTGCCCTTGCCTCCAAACTTCTTCGTGGACAGGCGTTTTTGGAGGCTTGACACCAGCTCTGACTGGTGGGACCAGCTCGTTATAGAGCTCTGGGATGACCAGGAATGGCTCCGCAACTTCTGGATGCGGAAGGCCACTTTCCAGGCGCTGTGTACCTGGCTTGCCCCGGCTCTGCAACGGCAGGACACCCATCTGCGGACCGCCATCCCCCTGGAAAAGAGGGTCGCTATTGCCCTCTGGAAGCTGGCCACCCCCAACAGCTACCGCTCTGTGGGACACCAATTTGGAGTGGGCAGGTCTACTGTTGGGTCCATCCTGATGGAGGTAAGTCATTGTCGGGGGACAGTCACAGTTGGGGAAGGGAGACTGTCAGGAAAGGGCAAGGTGGAGTGGGAGTGGGAGTGGGAGTGGGAGGGAGCTCCTCCACTCACCCTGAGCTGCCGGGGAAGAGTTCTGAGGAGGGGATTCCCGGGGTGTTTGAGGGGGAACGTGGGTGGTGGGTTCTCCTCCTAAGAGATAAGGCACCCCTTCTAAAATTTTGTTGTCTGTCTCTTTCTGCAGGTGGTGAGGGCCATCAATTCTGAGCTGCTGAACAGGCTCATCCGTCTAGCAGACCTGGACAGCGTCGTGGCCGGCTTTGCTGCCCTTGGCTTCCCGAATTGTGGAGGAGCACTCGATGGGACACACATTCCAATCCGTGCACCGCCCCATTGAGCAGCCCAATTCATTAACAGAAAGGGCTACTTTTCAATGGTCCTCCAGGCCCTGGTCAACCATCGTGGCCAGTTTACTTTCATTTGTGTTGGGTGGTCGGGGCGGGAACATGATGCCCGCATCTTCAGGAACTCATACCTCTACCGGAGGCTTCAGGCAGGAACATTTTTCCCACATCGTGACTTTGTGGTTGGGGACGTGCACATGCCGGTGTGCATAGTGGCTGATGCCGCCTACCCCCTGATGCCGTGGCTGATGAAGCCCTACACACCTGGATGCGAGCAAGGAGCAGTTTAATGCTCATCTTAACCGGGCTCGCAACCAGGTGGAATGTGCATTCGGACGTTTAAAGGGAGATTCGGTGCTTGCTCACGGCTAGACATGGGGAAACGCAACATCCCTGAGGTGGTGGCTGCGTGTTGCGTTCTCCATAACCTGGTGGAAAGGAAAGGGAGGCCTTCCTACCAGGGTGGGGTACAGGTGCTGATGGTCAGGAGGCACTTTGCCCAGCCCGGACAGCTGCCATCCGCCAGGCTCACCGGTCTGCTGTTTGCATCCGGGAGGCCCTATGGGAGCGATTCTCTATTGGAGGCCACTGACTCTCCTGAGGGCTCCTGTCTGGAGCTTGGCCTGGCCCAATACAAGCTTCCCTCCTCAACCCTTATCCTGACCCTGTTTGTAGAAATAATAAACACCAGGGTTTGTCTGAAAAGAATAACTTCTGTTTTATTGTTATAAATATCAATAACTGAAAGAATGTATAACTGTTGCAAACATAAAAAAGCTTTTGTTTATTTTTGATGGAGAAAGTATACTTTCATGACAAACTATGTACAATAAACATTTTCTTAAACACAATGTTTGGTATTTAACTGGGGTGATGGGGGTGCTTGAAACCTGGAGGGGGGATGGGGATCAGGTTGCACGGTGCTTGCCTGCTCGCAGTCTCCTGCTGGTGCCTCAGGGTAGGTGCACTTGGGTCTGGGAAGCCTGGGGGAGAGGAGGGCCAGGGGGAAGAGAAGGAGTGGGGGGGCTGGGGGAGAGGGAAGTACAAGGGAGGAAAGGGATGGTGTTGTGGAAGGGGGGTTTGGTGGGGCGGGGTCATGGGGTGCTGGAGGAGCAGGACCAGGCACAGGAGCAGGCAAGCCACAGACCTCCCTGAGAGTGGCACACAGGGGCGTGCGCTGCTGGACAAGCTCCTCCATCAGCCGATCATGCCACCGAGCCTCTGCCTCCGTCTCTCGCAGGATGGTGTTGAGCTCCTGCACGGCTGCCACATGCTGCCTCAGGATGTCTGCATAGACACGCCTGTGTCTGTGCTCCCATGTCCCGGGATGGAGGTGGGGCTGGGGTGCGGCCTCTTGCATGGCTGGTCGGCTGTGGAGGAAAAGAGGAAGACACAATCAGTCATGTGTGCAACAGCTGTCCAAAAGGGCATGCCCTCTCCTTCAGACAGGGGACTCAGACATTCTGAAGGTAACACCATGTGTGACCTGGGCATCAGCCTGAGCATCACAGGGGTCCCGAAGTGCCAATGGGACCTCGCACTGACAACCCAGCTGGGTGTGTTCCGGACATGGTTTATGCCACCACGTGGCGCACCCCCCACGTGTCACACTCTACCACTGAACATGTTGGCACATGCACAGCCAGCTGCATGATGTCCATGGTGAGCATTACAGGTTTCCCTTGTGCATCACCCACTGTGCACCCACCTTCCCCACCCTGTGTGTTACACGACCTCACTGCACTCACCTGCTGCTTCGTCTCCAGCATCAGATGACACCTGGGAGGCCTCTGGGGTCTGGGTGACTGGCTCCAGAGTGAGGGTCACCATCTCCTTGCTGTCCTCCTCCTATGGCAACATCTCCCCATCTCCAAACTCCCTGGACTGCTCTAGGTCCTGCTCTGGTGCTTCCACCACAGGGTCCCCCAAGCCAGACTGGACGAGACAAAGTGGTGTGCGTGCTTCCCCATTTAATTTTGAAAGAACGCGGCTGTAGTCTAGACGCAGGTGAAGTTTTTTCAAAAAAAGGCTACTTTTTTCAACAAAAACCCCTGCAGTCTAGACACAGCCTAAATGTTCTAGTTGTCCCTTCTGGCCTTAAACTCTGACCTGAGCAGAGCTACCCCAGAAAATAAGCACAAGTCTTCTTGACTGTAAATTCCGGAACCAGGACATGTGTTCAGGAGATAGAAAGCCAGTGAAGTGTTGTGCATGTGACTCTGAAAAGAAGCAGAGCTACAGAGATTCTTGTTCACAGGGATTACTGGAGTGGCAGACGTGGGGACTTTTCCCTAGCAAGGAATCTGCCTGTTTGTTTCTACTATGTTCAGGGAAGCAAGACGCTGTATACATTTTTTTTTTAAAATAAACAAGATAGCACCAAGAATACATAATTAATTTTCATCCCAATGGAAACAACCCTGGAAGACCTCTAAATATTGGCTAACCACCCAGACCAAAGGGGTAGAATAGCAAACATTTCCCATAGCACAACTTACAATTTATATGTTCATTGCGTAGATATTAAAAATTAACCCTTGTCAGACAGGTTAAAGAGGTTATCCCCAATTTATAGATGGGAAAACAAATAGAAATGTGAAATGCCACCAACTCAGTGGCAGAATCACTGTTAGAAATCCAGACTTCTAGATCCCTAATCCTGTAGTCATTCCTCTTGAGCAAACAAGCTTCCCAAACTATGTTTCTCCCACAGCATAGGTTATATTCATGTCACAGTACCAGAATAACAACTATCTCCCTGTGAAACACATTCTGCACCAAAGTAAATAATGCATGATCAGTAACATGCATTTGACTGACTATATGCTGGATCACAGGGTGTAGCAGCTAAGAAGGGAATAAAAGTAACCTAACCTCCCCCAACCCCATATCTTCCCAAGGGAAAAAAAAGTGAGTTTACCTCTGTTTACCTTGCACTACTGACTACTCGAACCAACCAGGTTCTAGGGTTAGAACTGATAAGATAACAAACGTACACTTATGAGAAGAGTTACCCAGCATTGCCTGGGTCCTTCAGGGCAGGGGGTGGGCGGTGTGGGGAGTGCAAGAGTGAGGGTTGGGGGGTGAGGAGGGAGGGGCTCAAGGCAGAGAGTGGGGGTGGCTGCTGGCTTTTCCTTGTGGGCAGCCCAGGGCAGCGGGAATTGTGCACCTGCTCATCAGCTTGTCCCCTGGAGCCACAGGGGGCTCTCTTCCTTCCCCTGTCTCCTCCCAGGGTGAGGGGGCCTTTCTCCTCCCCCCTGGCCCTTTCTGGGATTGGAGGCCCCTCTCCCTCCCCTCTGGCTTCTCCCGAGGTGGGGGGGCTCTCTTTTTCTCCCCTGGTCCCTCCTGGGGAGGGGGGCTCTCTCCTTCCTCCCCTGGCTCAGGGCTCATGGTGCTCCCTCTCCCTCCTCCTGGTCCCTCCCATGGCAGGGAAGTTCTCTCTCCTCCACCCCCACCCCAAGCCCTGGCTGAGCTCTTTTCCTCTCCTCCTGGCCTGGGGCAAAAGCGTTCTCTCCCTCCTCCATGCACTTCTCGGGAAGGGGGGGCTGGCAGGGGCTGTCTCCCATGGGCCCCACTTACCTTTTCCAGTGGCAGGCAAAATGGCAGAGCCCCAGCCAATCCCCAGTGGACACTCTGTAGGATAGCTCTCCCCTGCAGGCTTACTGCCCCCAGTGGCCATTCTCATATAGTGTCCATCCAAACAGCAGCCCTTCCCTTTGCATGTTACGGAAAACTCACTTTCCCCAGGCCTTCCAGTTGTCCTGGCACAAGAAAACCCTGACCTTGCTTTAAGTTAGGAGAAGAGGAAGCTGCATACCGAATTTGGTGACCCTAGCTCTTACTGTTCAGGAGGAGTTCTTGAACAAACAAACTCACAGACAGACACACAGGCAGACAGACACACTCTAAAATATAGATAGATAGATAGATTAGATTATAAAAAAATTCACAGACTTAATTGTGTACAATGTTATTTTGCATCAGTATTGGTATTTAATGAAGACTACATAGGAAACATTTAACATATTCCTTATGCCACTCTTCCTTATCTATCCATGTGTTTTCCCCCTCTCCTAGTTTCCTTCAGAGCAATAAACATTGACAACTCACTCAGCAAAATGATAATTAGGTTTACTCAGTACTAGTGCATTCCAGTAGAAGTGGATGGAATGGGCAAATGAACATGAGTCACCCTTCTCTTTGTGTAAGTTCAGTATTTGGCTTACTTTCATTATATCATCTGCATATCACTTGGCTGAATTTTCTCAGTCACTCAAGTAATGCTTATCAGTTATGGCATTTCAATTGAATAAAATAATAAATACAAATTGTACATAATACCTGTGGAGCTGACAGCCACTGAGAGCCTGGGGGCAAGGTGTGTGGGGAGGGACAAGGGGGGGACGCAGCTCCATGCCCCTGGAAGGGTGGGGCCTCAGAAGGAAGGGGTGGGGCTGAGAGTAGTCAGCCTTTAGCACCACCTGAAGTATAGCAGTGGGCCTTCCCCCGAGCCCTCAGAGCATGTGGAGTGGTGGAGCGGCACTCCCGTGGCATTTCAAAGGGGTTCAAAGTTCCCAGCTGCTGTTGCTGCTACTGTGGCAGCAGCAATGGCCGGGAGTTTTGGGCCCCTTTGAAATACCAGGCCCCTGTGCATTTGTCCTCTTTTCCCCCCATCCCAGTGGCAGGCTTGCATAATTCTAAGTATAATGCTTAGATTATGACTTGTAAATGTTGCAGACTTTTATATGGTATCAATATATTACTGATTATGGCACTGATTATAATAGAAAAAGCTTGCAGGTTCAGATTTCTCAGTGAAGATAAGAACGGCTATACTAAGTCAGTCCAAAGGTCCACCTAGCCCCGCTTCCTGTCTTCCAATAGTGGCCAATGCCAGGTGCCACAGAGGGAATGAACAGGATAGGTAAGCTCTTTTTTTAACCCGTTGCAGTCTTGGCATTCACAACATCCTCTGGCAAGGAATTCCACAGGTTGACTGAGCATTGCATGAAAAATACTTCCTCTTCTTTGTTTTAAACATGCTGCCTATTAATTTCATGTGGCTATCTCTAGTTTTGTGTTGTGAGAAGGAGTAAATAACACTTTCCTATTTACTTTCTCCACACCAGTCATGATTTTGTAGACCTCTATTATATCTCCCCTTCATCGTCTCTTTTCCAAGCTGAAAATTCTTACTAATCTCTCGTCATACAGAAGCCGTTCCATATCCCTAATCATTTTTATTGCCCCTTCTGGAACCTTCTCCCACTCCAATATAGGTTTTTTTTTTGAAGGGGCAACCATATCTACATGCAGTGTTCAAGATGTGGGCATACCATGGGTTTATAAAGAAGCAATATGATATTTTCTGTCTTATTATTTATCCCTTTCTTAATGATTCTCAACATTCTGTTTGTTTTTTTTGACTGCTGCTTCTGCACATTGAGTGGATATTTTCAGAAAGCTATCCACAATGACTCCAACATCTCTTTCTTGAGTGATAAGAACTAATTTAGACCCCATCATTTTATATGTTAGTTGGGACTATGTTTTCCAATGTGCATTACTTTGCATTTATCAACATTGAAATTCATCTGCCATTCTGTAGCTTAGTCACCCAGATTTGTAACATCTTTTTGTAGCTCTTTGCAGTCTGCTTGAGATTTAACTCTCTTAAAGTTTTGTATGATCTGAAAATTTTACCACCTCACTGGTTATCTCTTTTTTTTAGATCATTTATGAGGATGAGATCCCCTTGGGGGACACTACTAGTTATCTCTCTCCATTCTGAAAACTGATAATTTGTTTCCTATCTTTTAACCAGTTACCAGTCTTATAGAGGACCTTCCCCGTTATCCCATTGTGGCTTGTTTTGTTTAAGATCCTTTGGTGAGGAACCTTAATAAAGACTTTCTGAAAATCAAGTACAGTACATCCACAGGAATTCCTGTCCCTCTTGTCCACATGCTTGCAGACCTGCTCAAAGAATAGATTGTAAGGAAGGATTTCCCTTTACAAAAACTATGTTGTCTTTTCCCCCAACAATTTATGTTCATCTATGTGTCTGACAATTTTATTATTTACTATAACTTCAACCAGTTTGCCTGCTTCTGAAGTCAGGTTTACTGGCCTGTAATTGCCAGAATCACCCTTGGAACTCCTTTTAAAAACTGGCATCTCATAAGCTATCCTCCAGACTTTAAAGTTAGTTGGATCCCAGAGTTTTTTGTTTAAATATGTACATTAAAGACAGTTAAAATATGATCAACTTAATTTTAAAACTGTGCTTTATGGCTATTCAATAAGTAGAGAAAATGTTAAAAGCATACCACAATAAAGTGTCACATAGTGTTTCAATGTACTTTACTGCTGCATATAAAGATATATAATACTGATACCTGTCATTCATAATATCACTTGAAAACATTTTCTCTCTTCCTTCTTTTTTTATAGCTGTTACACAGACCAATTGTGTAGATCAGACAAGGGCAAGGGCAGGAATTCTATACATATATTAATGATTCATTCATATACCTATTAGATTACTAAATGTTCTGGATTAACATGAAAACCTGTAATGTTCCAATCTTCAATATGTATACATTTGAATGGATAGTCATTGATTTGTAAGCAGAACATACAATGCAGAAGGGTGTAATAAACAATCATTAAAAACCTTAACCTGCCTTGAGCAACATTTGCAATGAGAACCAGAATAAATAAATATTACTTATTATATTACAGTAACATTATTTTGCATTTGAGAATATCTTACATTTGCAAATTTCAGGCACTTTACATACAAACAGTAAAGTCACCAGAGAAGGGACTTGGACCTAGGTCTCTCACATCTAGGTGAATGCCCTTATCACGAGGCTATCGGCTTATGTCTCTTTCTCTGTCCCACCTGAAATTCCATCATTGACCTGCAAAAACTCACTGAAAAAGATGTATTTACACACACACACACACACACACACACACACACACACAGTTAACAAATAACCATTTGACCAACAACAACTTATTTTGCCAATATATTCTGGCACAAGAACAAACTAGAACATTTGAAACTGAAATGTACTGATTTAGCCATTGACGAATAGAGAATTTATATCAAAAGCTAATAGGTAAAGTTTGAGTATATCTTATAAAAAGGGACATAAAATATATTAGTTACATACTGCAAAGTACACTTTCAATTAGAATGAGAGAATCTTATTGGACTAATTGAGGGTGACATGTTTTAACAATTTATATCATTGTGGGTGTGTTTTGTTGATATGCAATATAAAAGAATATTACAGTGTAAAAACTAAATTTATTTCAAAATTACCAGTTTTAAGCTATTCTCCCTCTCTGGAATACATATTTGTCTGCAACACAGAAATGGCTTGGCTTGAAATATCAACCAACTAAAATTAAAGATTATTTTGATGGCACAAATCTAATTGAAATATGTTGAAAATTGCCTGCAGACTGTCTTTAATTTCACTGGCTTCCATTTTAAAATTATATGCCTACTATTATAATTATTGTTTCAGTGATAAGAGAATGGTCATATAAATACACAAGGCCCATTGGTTCTTTGTTATTATTAATGGCAATGTTAATATAGGCACCTAAAGACCCAGACCGAGGGTCAAAGCCTCATTGTGCCAGGCACTCTACATAACATGACAGAGAGAGTCTGTGCCTTGAAGACACCCTCTCCCTCCTCCCCCCCCCCCCACACAGTGGAAACAGTGCAACCGTATCCCAGATGATCATATTACTAGAAAGAGCAAGTTAATTCACTTATTCAGGTTGTCTAGAAGGTGCCTAACAAGTCCTGACTTTCTATTATCATTCATTTTAGTGAGTTTGTAGCACTAAGTTATTTATCAGGTATTCCCGGAACACTCATAAAAATCCTTGCTGTTGTTCTTATGAATTGTGGTTAATATTCTGTTTATATAATTGTAAACTGTGTTGTGCTGGATTTCCCTGGCAAGATCTCATATTTCCTTAAAATGAATAAAATTAATAATGAAGAGCCCAAACAGCTCCTTCATGGTAAAGGTTGTAGGATAATGAAAACTTTATCTATGTAATCAGCATTGGAAAGTCGGTCTGCTGGCCTTTTGAATGTCTTAAGACCCAGCAAATAATGAAGGAAAAATGTTAGCATAAGAAAATCATTTTAAGAACCTGATTTCATCCTAATGTGAACTAGCTTCCCTCCCCAAATAACTTCTGATACTATCCTCACTTCATTTTTCAAAATCTTTTAAAAAGACTGAAATTAGATTGGTATGAGAATCAACCAGAAAAGAGCAATGAATTCAGCTTAGGAATTTAATAAATATAGTTCATATTTACTTAACCAGTCTAACTAATCCACCAAGGGAAAAATGGCCTTATGGACATCACCTCTTCCTGCAATTGTCCAGCTAGCCAGATAATTGAACATGAACCATGTTTCAGTATATAGGCAATATCAATGCCAAAGTATTTAAACTGCCCATTAAAATGAGTAAAAGACCACCAACTATTGATTCATTTGTGTCTTCATAAGACTTGGGTTGATCTGAAAAGCTGGCAAAATGGAACCAAAGTAGTAGTCATTCAGTGAACAGAGAGTAGTTGTGACTGTGGGAAGTGAAGAAGAGAATGCTCTTTACAGATAGTGCTGATTTGTTGTGTGTGCCAATCACCCTATCTCCTTTAATATCTGGAGATGCTTGGATTGCATGACCCACAGGATCTATAGCTGATGTGACAGAGGTCCCCCCTTAGGCTGTCCCTGTAGTAGATGTATCTTGGAAAGAAGAGAATATACTGCCTGCCTGACTTTTAGAGCTTCTACCTATCAAAAAACCATACCCGATAGCTCAGTTTTCCTAAGGAAAATGAACAAGCATATACCCTCTACTGAGTCAAAAGCTCTCAGCATTGAAGAACTAAAGTGAAAATTGTCATATATTCAACCAGATTGAGTGAGGGACATTGAGCGTCTAATATTTATTACTGTTAATTTATTGAGTTGTCCTCATAAGATAGTTGATGAAAAATCTTCTCCATTTTACTCTCACATGGCTGAGCTTCTAAGGATTTTGCTCAAACTTTTGAAACAAATTACATTTTGGCAGAAGTCAGTAATACAAAAATGAAACCCTGGTAAATGCCTGGAACAGTAACCATTTTGCCAACTTAATTATTGCAGTGATTGGTGGTGTGAGAATAGGACTCTGTTGTTTCATATTTTCTTATAGAATATTTAAGTACTTGATCTTGTTGAACTATAGAAATGGACCATAGAATATTGTTATTAATAGTAATATTTTATACATTACAATAGTACCCAAAGGTCCCAGTCAGGATTGGGACCAATGTTCCCGCTAATCTTTTCCACTCATGTGCCAATATTTTCCATCCATGGTGCGGAATAAGTTTCTCTGTATGTGCACTGAGGCATGTGCGAATGTACAGCACAAATAGAAACAAAAATCTAGTTGTGGGCACTCTGCTAATCAGCATGGTGTCATTTGAATTTCTCCTGAGCGGTCACACATGCATCAGCTTACAGGGAACCCTGATTGGGACCTAATTGCTGCATAAGTTTAGGTCCCAGGCTGTGTCACCAGGCTGGCCCCCTTCCTAGTGCCTTTTTATGGTCAGGTCGCTCTGCAGGTGGCCTGCTTCAGTTTGTCTCATTTAAAAGGCTTCTTAAACAAATTCCACACAGGCTTCAACAAGTCCTATGACAACAGCACTTCTCAGATCCTGATTTATTAACTTGAAAGTTCAAAGCTAAACACAAAACTTTCCCTTACAGTCTTAAACTGGGCACAGCTCCAAATTCCCTTGATATTTCAGGTCCTTCCTGCTTTTAGCAGGCTACTTCCAGCCCTTCCCTGCAGAAGCAACTGCTCTAGTCACAGGGTCTTCCTCAAGGCCTTTCTCATTCTCTGCAATCTCTCTCCAGCTTCCCATGCTCTTGATAGTAGAATTAGCTCCTCCATATTAAGTTATTTTTATACTTAACCTTAGTCCCCATGCCAAATGTGGCAAGCACGGCTAATTGGTCAGGGGCTGGCCAACTCCAGGCCTCCAGTCCTGAAATGGGCAGGGCACCTTGTCACAATGTGCTTAACTTTAAGTATGAATTTAAGTTTCATTGAACCTAAAATGTGTTTAAATGCATTGCAGGATAGGTGTCATAGGTCAGAAACAACTCCTGCCCTGAACGTAATACAAATGAAAAGTCACAAAGCATATAGAGGTTAGGGACAAACCAATTAGCATAGTGAAACATAACGCTAATTTAAAATATTTAAATGTAAAGTGCTGGTAAGGGATGAACAAGCTAGAAAAAGCGAGGAAGTAGGAAATAAAGGAAATGGAAGAGGGACATTATATTTTGAGTTTCATGATCTTTTAATGCCCAGCTACATGAAATAATGAAGCCAGTCATGTTATGTTCTAACCTTGTATGAGTTTCCTTACGCTCCAGTCCACACCAGAATCGCCTCTCCTATTCCAGTTATTAAACTACTGTTAATTATTCATTATTTATTATCTTTATAATGTGCCTGATGCTTCACAGTGCAAATGAAAAAGCCACATCTTCCTTTGCTTCTAGTAATTTGATCATCTGGAATATGGTTACAAGCCATTTCTAAAACACCTATCACCATAGTATTCTAGGCAATGATTTTTTTAAAGAAAAAATGTGCTAGTCATGTGAAAGTGTGACCTTTTTTGACATCCCGCACACAAAGAAAGATAACATTCATTAAACCTCATTCAAATTTATGAAATAAATGGCTAAGGATACAACTCATTTTACTCTAGTGTCTTAGTCATCTAATTAAATAGCACAGCTTACTTTGTCACAATGTCGATTAATCCCTTTGGTAAATGTTAAACACAGAAACCAATGTTTAGGTTACAAATTTTCCTAATAAATGCAGTCACGTAAACAGAACTGTGTGCGTCTCTCTGCCTGTTTTGTGTGAAGCCAATTTTTTCTCCCTAGTCACAAATCTGTCCCATTTCCAACATAAATTAAAACCACTGTACCCAGCTTGGGTTTTTTCCAATTATACTGAATTTTGCAAAAACTTAATAAACAGCTAATAGTATAGCAGCACCTTAAAGATGAACAAAACATGTAGATGGTATCATGAGCTCTCATAGGTACAACCCACTTCTTCAGATGAATGAAGTATTAAAAGTCCAATTCCAAAATAAATAAGGGGTGGAGGAGGGGGGAATAACGAAGGGGAAAAATAGTGAATTAGAATGTTCATGTTACATGAAGCTGATAGAGAAGGTTCTTAAGTACCCATAGTTTAGTTGTTAAGTCATTAGGATGTGGAAGGTAGCATGCTAGCCTGGTAATGTCTTTATTCATACCTTTGTGATGGGTCCCAAACTTATAAAGGAAGCTTCCGGGGGTAGCCAAGTTAGTCTGTACAGGATAAACATAAAAAAACAACAAATGGTCTGGTAGCACTTTATAGACTAACAAAACATGTAGATGGTTTGTAAAGGAAGTTAAGTTCCAATGCTTCCCTGTGTATTTGGCTTGTGGAATTGGCCTGAAACAACATATGACTTTGAGATTCATTAATGAGTGCCCAGGCAGGTTAAAGTGTTCTCCAACAGGTTTCTGTGTGTTGCCTTTTTGGATATCTGATTTGTGTCCATTAATTCTTTCCCATAGAGACTGTCCAGTGAATTTTGCATCAGATAATGTTCCACAGTACTAGGAATTTAAAGTTTATGTGAGAGGTTTTAAAAATCTGATAAAGATATATAGAAAAGCATCTCCCAAACATCTGAGTGCCTGATTTTCCACACTGCGTTTTATGTAACTTTGTTCACTGAGCTGCTTCCACTTTATTTAGGTCAATTATGGGCTCTTGAGGCCTAGATCCAAGAAAGCATCTCTGTTCAAGAAAAACACGTAAGCACATGTTTAATCTTCTAGTGGAAGACAGTTTGCCAATACTTTGTTCCTGCATTTGATTCAGTGACAGAATGAAGCTTATTAACTTATATAAACTTTGATTACAAGGTTATTTAATACTGTTCTCTCAAGATATAAAAGAGCTTGTTTATCAATGCTTAACAAATGGCTTACAAATGACTTACAAATGTAAATGTCCACACTTTTCATTACACAATAAGTGGTTTTAAAAGGAGATTCCAAATTGATATTTATGCTTTTTTTACATAAACATTTATTATTTGAAAAGTGGCCCTCTGTGACTTCTTGGCAAGTAAGAATTGTGTATTTCTGCCCAGTTTTTTCAGTAAGTGCTATTTTGCCTTATTCTGGTATGAATGTAACTCTTCTTCCAAGTGGAGCTAGCAGCAGCCAGGGCTGGGTTCAATATCTAGGGGTTCGGTTCCTCTCACCCGTCCAAAACAGAACTGGCTCAAGCCCCCACCCAATATCCCGAAAATTCATGGAAAATTCACACAACACCCCTGGGCACTTCTAAGAGGCAATTTTTCCCCACTCGCAAGCGCAGAGTCTGAGGGTAGAAAAGAAACTTTTAATAAAAGGGAGGGGAGTAATTTGGCATTAATTTGGAAAAACACCACAAACAGGGTTCATAGACAAAACCATGACTAAAAGTCCCACCCTAAGTAGGTTGGGCAAAGTCCTTTTCCTCTCACGTTCTTAAGTCCAGCAATGTAAATGTCCCCTTCACATACCCAACCCTTCTCTGCACCCCACTCACAGTTGCTGCACTTGGTCAGGGCAGACTCAGAGTTCAGAGGTGCATCTGAGAGCTCACCCCCCATCCTGGTTGGGGGAGGCAAAGAGGCATCTTACTCCACTGGTCCCTCTCCATCTGCCTACTCACTGCTCTCTGTCACCGCCCTGTTGGATGCTCATTATGCCTCTTCACCACAACCTTCCTGGCCATTTATTAGGTCTCTGCTCCACTTGTTGTGCTGCTGCACACGCATCCCATCTCTCCACCAGCCATCTTGCCTGTCTGCTTGCTGCTCCCATTTGCTTGTGGTGGATTTGGCTTTAGGCTAAAATCCAGTGATTTCAGTCCAGCCACAAGATATTTCAGCTTCTGCTGGAGTAAATTAAAAATAATAAAAGAGTCGTTATGGGCTCTATTTTAGTTCTGTCATTGAGACAGTGGGGAGTAACAGGTTGAACCAGTCTTACCTGGGACCTTTAAATCACACCAGAGCCCCGCGTAGTGAGCTCTAGGTGTCATTGAAGGGCTGCCTGGGGGAGGCTAGTCCCCAATCCACCCCTTCCACCTGAGGCCCCACCCCTTCTGGGAGCACAGGATTCCCACATACACACCTTGCCCAGGAGCCTGACAATTCTGTTGGCCCTCCCTGGTTGTCCCAGTGGCTATGCTCTACTCATTCTGGGATAAAAATGTGCTGTCTATACATTCCAAGAACTTATTGGAAATCTTTTTGTTCTGTATTACTTTCCCAATAGAAGTTTGGGTAATTCTCACAAATGTCATAGAGATGTTATGTGATAGCGAATATGAAGGTAGGGTGTCCTTAATACAACCTCTTAAATAATTTGTCTAATCTATTAAACATTTTGGAAGCGCCTTATTAAATATAAAAAGTTACCTCTTATCATCCTTGTTTCCTGTCTCTTATTCATTCATATATTCTGCCTGTGCCTAGAATTTTGTCTGTTTATCTAAATATATTGCACAGTGCCTTCTCTACATGTTACAACACCCTGAGCAGGCCAGATGTGCTACACTGACATCACTAGAGCTACTGTTTCCTAGAAATTGGCTGTTAAGTGTACATTTTTGTTTAAAATATGAAGTTTGCTAAGAGAAAGAATAGACATTCACTGTGACGCTGGTGTCTGGAGGCTCTTGTGTTCCCCTTCTGGATTTGCCTCTGCCTCTCTCTGCCACCTGGAAATCAGATGTGAAGGGGAAAAGAGTGAACCACGTCTGGCATGACACATAAGTGAAGTGATACTGTGGGAATGCCCGCACGTACACATTTCCTGCTCCTCCTGTCTCCTGCCAACCTGCCAGCTCCCCATTCCTTCATCCTGTGACCAGGCTGTGCTGGGTTGCTGTGCCCGTCTCTTCCTCTCTCATGTCTGAAATACAGCCAGAGTTGGCAGTTGAGTGCCAATCAGGGGACTCAATCCTGCAGGATTCCAAGCACTCTGTCCTGATTCAGCAAAGCACTCAAGCACTAGATTTACTTTTAGAATGCTGGCTAAAAGTAACACTACAGGTAAGCACATGCTTCAGTGCTTTTCTGAATCGAGACTGAATGCTCATCACCTTATATAGGATAGACCCCGTTAGAACAGCATTCAGCACCCGACTCTAGCCATATGTTTAGGCAGAGCATCTGTTATGAAAACGTTGGTGCCTTGTAGAGACTGACCCACAGAGAGGCTACTAGATTGCTCAAACTACATGGTAAAGAAGATGACCTTTAGCTCAAGTGATTTTGGAGAGGAGGATCCAGGGTCTTAGTCCCAACTCCTCAAGCATAAACAATCTATCACGAAATCTGAAAACAAAAAATGTCTTTTAAAAGGTTGAGGGTTTTAGTGGAGTACAGCTAACACCCAAAACAGCATTTTAAATCTTTACATCTTTTACAGTGCCTAACTGTGGGCATTTGAATAGAGCCTGGAAATTGGGAGGTTAGGATTTGAAATGTCTGGAAGTGGACAGTTAAGAAATTGCTTCTGTTGTCCACTGCCATATAATCCTTCATCGCTGTAAGGGGAATCCAGTCCGCATGTAACCCAAGCCTGGTGTAAACTTTATTTTTTCCTTGTTTTAAATTAAATTATCTATGTTACAATCTGAGGCAGCTCTGCCTTTAGGTTAAAACTGCTGAGAGCAAGATTCTTCCACTTAAAAAATACAGTTTGTTCCCCAGTAACTTGTCAGTTGCCAGAAATGCCTCTAAGGGCTTGTCTACTCTAGGAAATTATTTTGAAATAACTAAATTCAACTTAATAACTTCCAATTTTACAAAATTGAAATAGCATATCTCCACTATGGGGAAGCCTCAAAATTAGTCCAAGGCAGGCTCTGTTAATGTGGATGTACTACCTTGACTTAGAACCCCACGAAGCATTGGGGAGTGATTAGTTTGAAATTACTCTGGGAAGTAGTTATTTTGAAATAGCAGGACCGGAGCATCCCCACTATCACTATTTCAAAATAACTATTTCGAAATTAACATTATTTCCCAAGGAAAGCAGGAGTACAGATTTTGAAATAAGTGGCTTGGCAGTGTAAACGCTCTGCTTATACATTTGACGTAAGGGGGGTTATTTTGAAATAACACCCTACTGTAGACCAGGGCTTAATGCATGTTAAGGTATCTTAAGAGGATATACAGGGATGTATGAAATGTGTAAACTTAGGTTTATAATGTGTGAATGTGATTGCTTAAATCAGGGGTGGGGAATCTTTTTTGGGTCAGGGGCTGCTGACTCAGAAAAACCAGTCGGGGGCCGTACACAAGTGAGAAGCAAAAAAACCCAACCCTCACTATGGCCCCTGATTCAGAAGGAGAACAACACTCCCCACATTCCCCTCGAACACCAGAGCCTAGTAGATTTTGTGTGCTCCAGCCCCATGGGGAGGTAGCGGGGGGGTTGGGGGGACTGTAGCGCCAGCATAGGCTCCCCAATGTTGGAGGGTGGGGCTTAGCTTCAGGGGCTAGATCTAGGCAAGCCAAGGGCCGCATTCGGCCCCCCCAGGCTTGAAGTTCCCTACCCCTGGTTTAAATGATAGCACATGTGCACGAGTTCACATTAAGACGCAATTAATCATTTCCTAACTCAAGTTCTAATCAGTCTTGCTGAGTGTCACCCGGGATAGTGAAGTGTCAGCAAAACCACACTAGCTGTAAGAGGAAGTAAGAGCTCGTGCTGTATTAAGAGCAGGATAATCAGACTGGCCAGTGAACCAATCATGTAGCCACTGAACATAGGGAAACTACAGGAGTCTAACATTCACTTCAAAAGCTGAGAAGTAAACCAATTCAGTTCTGATTCCAAAACATTCAACCTGTTCAGTAGATTGCCTTACTGTGAACAAGAGCCTTTAATCAGGGCTTAAAACTGAACTGCAACTTCCTCAAGTTTCCAAGGTTAGGATTTGCTGCACGCTGTATGACTTGATTACTGTCTTTATCAGTTTGATCCATTTGATTAACTGGTGATTAAGTATCATTGTGAATTCATTAACTTATTCGCTCAAGTCCAATTGTGACCTGGATTTGTAATGTACCGTTTAAACTTAGTTTAGTAAAAGTTTTACTTTGAGCAATGTTTGAGTTTAAGTTTCTGTATTTATTAGCTTATAATAAAACCCGTTGAAAGAATGGAGAGCAGGCTTTTCTTTCACTCAGTGCACAGTCAACCTGTGGAACTCCTTGCCAGAGGATGTGGTGAAGGCTAGAACTTTAACAGGGTTCAAAAAAGAGCTAGATAGATTCATGGAGGTTAGGTCCATCAATGGCTATTGGTCAGGATGGATAGGAATGCTGTCCCTAGCCTCTGTTTCTCTGGAGGTGGGTGACGGGAGGGATCATGTGAGGATTACCTGTTGTGATACCTCCCTCTGGGGCATCTGGTATTGGCTACTGTCAGCAGATAGGATACTGGGCTAGATGGTCCTTTGGTTTGACCCAGTATGGCCGTTCTTATGTTCTTATGCAACTGGGTCAGAAACCCTGAGAACAAAGGTAATTTAGTAGAGTGGTTGAAAACCACTTGGCCATGACCCTAAATTAAAATCTTTGTTCTTCAACTCAGTCACCATCACTCCCTTACATTCTTCTTTAATTTTGCTCCCTAAAGAACAAAAACATATTGCTAGCAAATGAATGGAAATAGACCATTTGAATAGATAACAAGATTTCATCATCATCTAGAAAAGTCTGAATGTCTGGTCTGAGTGAGTCAGACAGGTGAATTCCTTGGAAGAGCTGTGGGGGGAGGGCAGGACTTGTATTTTACTACCATGAATCACTCTCAGAAATGAAAACAAACGTCAAAGGGAGTGGACAAAACTGTGCATGTGAGAAGGAAAAAACCAAATCAATACCTCTAAGAGTAGGATGCTCTCAAAGAGTCACTTTGACTCCCTGAAAAGATTATAAACCCTGCTTTGGCTTTAAAGGCTTCATTATGTGGGATTTACAGTTTCTTTGTCATGAAGTGTTTATTTTATTTCTGTGAGAAGCAGGGTAGGTCACAGGAGAGTGTAACTGGACTCAGATTAAGGACATTTGAGTTCTCTTCTTTCCAGCTCTAGAACTGACCTGCTGTGCAGTACAAGGCAAGTCTCTTCACCTGCTGCACCTATTTCCTCTCCCACCCTTTGTCAGTCTGAGCTTTATAGAATGTAAGTTTAAGCCACAGACTTTCTTACCATGTGTTTGTACAACACTGAGCACAGTGAGGTCTTGCTCTTCCCTGGGGCTTCTATACTAGCAGTTCTTTGCCCTTGAGCTGCTGGCAGCCCAATCAATACACAGCTGCAGCCCCTGTAATATCATAAGGGTCATAAAGGTCGTATACCTAATGGGTGTGACTAGACTGGCAAGATTTTGCGCAAAAGCGACCGCTTTTGCGCAAAAACTTGCCAGCTGTCTACACTGGCCGCTTGAATTTGCGCAAGAACACTGATGATCTAATGTAAGATTGTCAGTGTTCTTGTACAAATACTATGATGCTCCGCTCAGGATAAGCCCTTTGCACAAGAATACTTGCGCAAGAGGGCCAGTGTAGAGAGGGAAGAACTGTTTTGTGCAAAAAAGCCCCAATGGCGAAAATGGCGATCGGGCTTTCTTGCGCAAAATCGCTCTAGACTGGCCACGGATGCTTTTGTGCAAAAGCACTTTTGCGCAAAGGCACCCGTGCCAATCTAGACGCTCTTTTGCGGAAATGCTTTTAACGGAAAAACTTTTCCGTTAAAAGTATTTCCGCAAAATCATGCCAGTCTAGATGCAGCCATTGTGTGCATGCAGCCCACTCACCACATAGAGAGCAGCCTGCAATGGTAAACTCCTAGACAGTACTGCAATACAACGAATAACAAATCTTATCTCAGTACTGACATAAATGAACTGCTTATCCCACTTCACAAATATTTAAATATTCAACAGCAAATATAATATAGTGAAACACCCTCAGTAAGTATACGTTCTTTTCATCCCTTATCATACCCCAAAAAATCAGAGGAAAAACATGATTTTGCCGCGAACATTGAAGGTTAATTGAAACTGTCGGGTTCAGGAAACCTCAGTATACAAGGTTCAAGGAAGACTAGGCCACCAAAGTAGAGTGACCATATTTCCCAAAGGTAAATGAGACTATGCACTGGGCTAGCCCAAGTCCCCTAACCCTCACATGGAACTGGCATTGGTGCTTCCCCAAACCCTCCATGCCCTCCAACAGGGCTTTGCCTGCCAGCCCCCATGCACAGGGCATACACTGTTGCTTGCTCCCCATGTTCCTACTCTCCCCACTTTTTTGACAAAAGAGATAGCTCGCCCCATTTGCTCCTGCCAATTGTTCAAGTTAGAAGAACAAATGCTCACTTTTGCCAAAAAAGTCAGGATGGCTGGGAGAGAGCTTAAAAAAGAGACTGTTCCAGTCAAAATGAGGTGTATGGTCATCCTACACCCAAGAGACAGGGAGAGAAGCCATCAGAGAAGAGGCCTGGCAGTTTGTAACCCCCAAACTGTAAGAAGCAACAGAAACATTCTCTATGACTGTAGACAGATGAGGATGGAGAGGCTGTGGCTACCACACTGAAGATAACTGGGAGGAATTCCATACAGGAATTCTTCAATTGATACCAAGTCCTCAACATGGAAACCATGGAAGATACTTCTCAAGATCCAGCTGGTCTACTTCACATTGATTAAGGCTCAGCTGAAGTATTGTGTCCAAGTTTGGACACCACATCTCGGAAAAAATGTGGACAAATTGGACAAGGTCCAGAGAAGAGTAACAACATGATTAAAGGTCTAGAAAACATGAGTTATGAGGGGAAAATTGAAAGAACTGAGTTTGTTTAGTCTGGAAAAGAGAAGATTTAGAGGGGATATACCAGCTTTCAAGTATCCAAAAGGTTGTTACATGGAGGACGAAGAAAATTATTCTTCTTAACTTCTGATGATAGGGTAAGGAGCAATGGGCTTAAATTGCAGCAAGGAAAATTTAGATTGTACATAAGGAAAACTTCCTAACTGGCAGAGTGGTTAAGCACTGAAATGAATTGCTTAGGGAGATTGTGGAATCTCCATCATTGGTGATTTTTAAAAACAAATTAGACAAACAGCTATCAGGGATAGTCTAGCTGCTGCTCGGTCCTGCCATGAGTGCAAGAGACTGGACTTGATGACCTCTTGAGTTTCCTTCCATTTCTGTGATTCTATAATTTAGGTGGGATTGAATGGGCAAAAGGAGAGAGGAGGACTGGCACTTTATGTCAAAAATGGTGCTACCTGTTTCAGAGTCATGGGTAACTTGGAAGAAAATGAACTTGAATCCTTGTGGTTCAGTGGCGTAAAAGATAAAGCACAAGATGAGGTACCAGATAGCATCTTCTGCAGACTACTAAATCATATGAATGAAGAGGATGAATGCCTCCTTACGCACCTAGCTGTAATGTGTAGGGAAAAAAGCTGTGTATTTGGGGGGACTTCACTTTGAGTGACACATGCTGGAGTCTCATGCTGCCAGCACAAAAACATCCTTGCAATTTATAAATATTATTGATAACAATTTCTTAATTCAAAACGTGTTGCAGTCAACATGGGGGATTCTTTATTACACCTTATCCTAACAGATAGAGAGGGACTGATCACAGAACTCAAACTTAACAATAGCTTAGGTGCAAGTGACCACAACTCAATCTCATTTATGAGGTGCAAGCAGAATAAAGTCCAGATCAATAACATATCTACGTGTTTGTGAAAAGGGCCCATTTCACAAAGCTGAAAACAATTATGACCCAAATCAGTTGGGATGAATGATAATTGAGCATCATTTAGGAACCCCTTACTAGATGTCCCCAAAAATCACAATCAAGGAAGAAGTCTGTGCTGATTACAAAAACAGATCCCCTGCTTTGAGGGGAAGTGAGGGCACATAAAAAATGTTTTAAAATGTATAACGAAAGGAAGAAAGGGGGAACTTGATAGTAATAAATACGCACTGAAGCGCACTACACAACTTTGTGTGTACTAGCAGGATCTACATGGGATGATCAAAGTGCAGCATGTTGGTGTGTTTTAGAAATCACTGGGCAGATAAGCCATTATTGTTACATTGTGCTATGACAAAGCAGTACGTGCTATATTTTTAGTGTGTTTGAAGAACTCCCGATTCCTTACCAGGAAGCTATTCTGGTGATAGTGCTGGAAAAGATCCAATAGAAATACTGGGCACTCCTCTTCAACTTTTTTCCCATTAAGGCTTTCTCCTCTGCATTGTTTCTTGAATTTATTAGTTCTCGTGACTATTGTAATTTTCTTTTCGGTTTGTGTTTACTCTGTAGCATTCCTTGAGAACTCGCTTGGGCCTGCACAAACATAAGCAGCCAAAATTCTCCCCAGATCATTCTTCTCCTTTCAACAGATCTCTATCTTGCCCTTTCTGAAAAGTTATTCAAGCGTGTGGTTGTCCCTTTGTCACATTGTGAGCATGTCTCTGGGACTTACCTGAAATGTGACTGTAAGTAACTTTGTAATGGGACCTTAATGTGCTGCACCCACTTTAAAGATCTTTGTATTTTCAGCAGTCTTAGTGTAAATGAGAAGAACACTCCTAATGTATTATTAGGCCTTGACAGTTTGAGTTAATTTATTTCTGAAGACTGGGACACCTTTCCTGTTATTTAAGAATGTTTTCATTATCCCAGCTGTTAACTTCAGAAATTGACATGATTAATCCTAGTGAAACTTTCTCAAAAATCATTCAAAATGGTATGCTATTGAGGAAGTTAGGCATGGAGAAGTAAGCATGATACTAGGATGACTGTTGTGATCCAGGCTCTTTGCCATGATTTCATAATAAAAACATTTGCAATGCTATTTAAACAGCTGTGCGAAGAATGGAAAAAAGTGCTAAGTAAAGCCTCTTATTGGACAAAAATTACCTGATTAAAAGTGGGAAATTTATATGTGGCCACAGTAAATCAGAACTGGGAAAATAGATGCTATTATTAGTTAATGAACAAGAGCAAATTATTACAATTAATCAAACACATAGGATACCCCCCAAAAGAACCATCAGAGTCCCAGACACCTCAGGAATGGAGGTTTCTGTTAACTCTGAAATGGTCCATAACTCTGGACTCCATGTTACGGAGGAGTTGGGGCTACAGCCATAGGCGTATGGTGGGGTGAAGGGCCAGGGATCTGGGTGGGGAGCTTAGGATGTTAGACCTGGAGGGAGTGCTTGGCCTGGGGGCTTCAGCCTGCAGCTCCATTCCTGGTTTTAGTCTCACAGGGGACACTGTGGGTTGGGGTTTCAGTCCTGTGGCTCCATTCCCAGCTTCTGCCCTGTGGGTAGCACTGGAGAACTGGACTTCAGCCCCACAACTCCATTCCTGGCTTTAGCCCCGAAGGAGAGGGGTTACCAGGGATCAGGGCTTCAGCTCTGTGGCTCTGCTCCCAGTTTCAGCCGAGAAGGGCACCGGAGCTTGGGGTTTTAGCTATGGGGGGAGGGGGAAGGGAGGGAGCTAGGGCTGAAACTGGTATTCCCCTTGCAGCTAAAGCACAAGCCCTGGCAATCCCCACAAAACTCAAGCCATAAATGGATCTATGGGGATAAAACCCTGAGTCCGGGTGACTCCACCACCACCACCCAAGCAGAAGCTGGGAATGAAGTCATAAGACGGAAGCCCCAAGCCCCAGCCCTCCCCTCTCAAGTCTAAAGCCTAGAGCCCCTGTGTTCCTAATGGTCAGAAGCCCTCAGCCCTTCCTCGCCTGCAACCCTCATCTGCTTCTCCTGAATCTGTAGCCTCAACATTTTCCCCGGATCCATGTTAGAAGCCATGAGCCCCAGAGCTAAAGCCCCAAGGCAGTAACAGTATTTGCTGAGTGCTTTTTTTTCGGGGGGAAGGGGCTCCCCTGCTGCCTGACAAATAACTTTTGATTTCACAGGGTGTCCAGTTGACTGGTCAGTTTGTAACTCTGGCTTTTTGGAAGTTCTATTGTATATCTAGATAGCTTATTCCCCTTGTGATGCTATATAGAAAGTATGATAACTAGGTGTATGCTACTGTTACAATCACTAATGTATTACTACTGTTGCACAAAAAATGATGCAAAGTGTATCATGCAAAATATCCATGGAAAAATTGTAATTTGCTACATATGATGATAACCCTATTTGTATGCATGTATCACCTTTGTATCTGAAGTTATGAAAAGTTGCTAGCTAAACAACTTTACATTCAGACTAGTCATCATTGGTTGCTGAGCCAGATAATCAGCAAGTTTTTTCAATGGATACTTCAGATAGTCCAGAGCCAATGAATACTTCTATTATTCAGCAAAGCATAAAGGTTGTAAAGACATTTGATCTAAGGTTCCATCTTTTACCATTAACTTTCCATGTTACCCTAGATTCCATTTTGGCTAGTAACTTTCCAAGCGCACGAGCTGATCTATAACCTGCAAGTTGTGATATAACTGCTTTATCTTCATTCCTGCTTCTAATCACTGGACTGTGATTTTGTAAGGTAGCTTTAAACAAGAGTCCAAAATGACCCTCCACCTTCTTGGATGAACCAGAGAGACTTTTTACAAACTAGCAGATTAAACATCACTGCTATTATTCTGATCTCCAAACTCTGAAAATCAGTTATAATGTATATGATTCCTGAACCATTTACTAACTTTCTTCTTTTTGCATTATTAAACCTTTAGTTTTTAGAACCTAAGGGATTGGATATTTGTGCAGTTTTGGGGTAAGATCTAAGTTATAGATTGACTTGGAGACATGGCTGATCCTTTGGGATTGGAAGAACTTTCTATATGATGAATTTTATTTTCAGAAACCTCTCATCAGAAAGCCCAGATGTCTAGGTGGTGATAAGGACTGGTTGCTTGAGAGGACTGTGTTTTGGTTTCTTGTTTACCAGTGTGGTGCTACAAAAACTCATGTTGCTACTAGCTTGGCAAACCTAATTATAGAATAAGTCACCAATATAGAATAAGTCACAGGGGGTGTGTCTGCCCTGTTTTTATCAGTCCACTCTGAGTTTCGCATTCTCAACTGTGACCCACACCAAGCACCAGTCACTTCCTCTTTCTGTACAGAAATAATCTATTGTAGGATAAGCACATTTATACCAGTGTGCTGTACTGTTTTAACTATGTTGCTACAGTTACAGTGATGCAACCTGTATGCCAGTGGTCACCAACCAGTAGATCGGGATCTACTGGTAGATCTTGGAGCCTCTGACAGGTGATCCTGACTGGTATCACTGGGAGGCTATCAAGTGCTGGCACTTCAGCTGCCTCCCTCCCCCACTCCCTCCCACTGCCCTGCTGCTCATGCCCGGAGCCTCCTGCTTGTTGTGCAGAGTGGGGGAAACAGAGGCAGGGGGCATTGGTGGCACTCTGTCCCCCTCCTCTGTACCCCATCTTCACAGAGTGAGGAGGGTGGGGCCTTGGCAAAGGGGTGAAGCAGGGATATTTGGGTTTGAGATAGATCCTGGACTGAATTAAATTCAAAAAGTGATCTTGTGCTTAAAATGGTTGGAGACCACTGCTGTATGCAGATGAACTTAGATTTTAGGATGTATTTCAGAAACAGATAAAGAATTTATATATAAAGTATGAAAATCCCATTAACTAAATCACTAAAATAAGCACACTTAACTGCCTAAGGTATTCATGTGGCCCTCATCACCATAATATCTGAGCGTTTCACAGCACCACTGTGAGGTAAGGAAGTACAGGCTAAACTTCCCTAGTGCAGCTCTCTCTGGTCTGGCAACATCCATGGTCTGGCATGATTTTAGTTAGCTGGATGTCCACTTATTATGGGTTTGGCTATGTTTCCCACAGTCCCATAAAGTTTGTATACAGACTCCAGTCCTGGCTCTCAGTGCCCTGTGCTGTTATTAAGCTCTATTTTATCCCAAAGTTTCTTCTAAGAGCCCAGCAAGCAGTGTAAGTGTTAGTAATGTTGCTAGCCAATATTGACCTCCCTTGGTTTAGAAAATTCTCTAGTTTGGTGCCGGTCAGGTCCCTAGGGACCTGAACTAGAGAGGTTCAACCTATACTGGGATTCCCCATTTTACAGATGGAGAACCAAGGCAAAGAGAGCTTAAGCACCATTCATGCACATAGTCAGGACAGGGCTTGTTTCTTAGGAGCTTATGTTGTAAATAGCCAAGACAAATGGTGAAAGCAAGGCAGCTTTCTGCTCTTCATTTTATTGAAATATGGAGGCTGTCACACAGAAAGCATGTGGCAGAGTCAATACTCAAACCAGTTTATGTGAGTCCCAGTTCAGTGCCTTAACTACAAGACCTTCTTTTTCCTTAATATAGTCATAGCCAAATGGCTTAAAGAGCTATTTGTAATTAATGTGAGAATGTGCAAATCTGCTAGCTGGTAGAGAAAAAGATGCAATCGTTTATTAACACTAATAAAATTCAGCTATCAGATTTGCTATTATTTATTCTAGCTTATATAACTAAGTTATTTAAATCAGCCAGTTCCTTTATTTTATGAGCTACATAAATAATCTTATCTTCCAAAATATGCAACCCTTTGCTCTAGATTCCAAATGGCAGGAATAGATTACAGGGATGGATCACTTGATGATGACCTATTCTGCTCATTCCCTCTGGGGCACCCGGCATTGGCCACTGTCGACAGACAGGATACTGGGCTAAATGGACCCTTGGGTATTTTTATGTTCTTATGTAATACTTCTGAGCTGGTGTTCTTTTCAAAAGAAAGTACAGGTTGTTCCTCCCTTAACTGGGACTCCCTGGTCTGGCAACATCAATGAGCCGAAGAAGAGGGAGGTCTGGTGGCCATGCAGGAGAGCCATAAGGGGCACCCGTGACTGAGCTGGGAGCCCAGAATGTGTGTGGATGTCAGAGGGAGGATGGATGGCACAGCAGGGAGTTCTGGACCCAGCACAGCACCCTGGTCCCAGCAGCCAGGGGGCTCTAGCCTGCGTGCGGCCATGGACCCCCAGCCTCAGCCAGGGAGCTTTGATCCCATTGGTAGAGGGAGCTCTGGTACCATCCCCAGCTGCACAGCTCCAGCCACATTCTGGCTCCAGTCGCTGGGGAACTCCAGCCCCAACTCCAGCGGCAGCTAGGGAGCTCTGGCCCAGGCCGTGGAGCTCCAGCCCCATTCCTCCACCCCAGCCATAGAGCTCCAGCCCCAGCTGCAGAGCCAGGTGGCTGTGGAGCTTTGCCCCGGCTGCGCAGCTCTGGCTGTGGCGTTCTAGCCTGATGGTAGCAGGGCCAGAGAGAGCCCCAGCAGCAGGGGCAGGCTGGAGCCCTAGCCTGCATGGGCCATGAAGGGAGGGATCTTTGCTGGTCCTGCAAATACCCTCATTCAGGACCCAGTCAGCTCCCCAGGGTGCTGAACCAGTGAGGTCCAACCTGTAGTTAATTGAGAGCTGGTTGTGCGATGCCAGTTTATCCCATTTAAGATACCTGGTTATATGGAATTGGCCAGTATAGGGGGGATGAGCTGAAGTGCTGGAAGATCAGATGAGATCTTTGCAAGAAAAACCCTCTGGGTACAAGTGACAGAGTGTGCACAGCCTGCAGCTTACTCAGCACCTGATCACAGAAGCATTAATAAGTGTTCCCCCTGAGAAGGCCAGGTGCAAGAGTGGAGTACTTACTTACCTTCACAGACTAGGGTGCTGATGTGCTAAGGTGCTAGGTATTGGAAGGAAGTTCAGGGTTGGGGAGACTAGCAGAGCCAAGAGGAAGCAATGCCTGAGGGTGGTGAGGTCTCTTTCTATCCTCCTCCCTGCAGAAAGGAATGAGGACTAGGGCTATAGCTACACTTGCCAGTTTTAGCACAAAAAGTCAGGTTTTTGCACAAAAACTGCTCTAGTGTCTTCACTGGAAATCCACATTTTGCACTGAAACCAAAAATAAAACCACCCCAATGAGAGGTTTTTTTAAATTTTGGCACTGTTGTGTTTGTGCTGATGTGCCCATGGTTGCTTTTACGAATCTAATTGCCCTCCAGAGATATCCCACAATGCAGAGCTGGAGTGATCACTCTTTGAAACTGAACAGTCTGAGAATGCTCCTAGACTATAAACTGAATTCCACAATCCTGGAGGTGAGCCTTTCCTCAAAGGAGACTGCACAGTGACTGCAAATTCCTCAAAATTCTTTCCCCTGTCCACCAGTATCACTTATGGTTTGTTCAGGTTCAGTGTCGTCTGCTTTTCTTAATCCATGAACTGATTGCAGGCAAGCACTGAGCTGTTGTGGTGGCAGAGGTATGATTATACAGGGCAAAGGGTACATAGAGCTGTGTGTCATCTGCATATTCCTGCCACTTGAGTCCATGTCTGATCATGTCACTTAATGGTTGTATGTAGATGTTGAAGAGGACTGGAAAGAGAATTAATCCTTGGGGTCTTTGGAATCTAATGGTGGAAGTGCTTCCATCAGTTTCCCATCATCACTCATTTGGCAGGTTCCTCCAGAAAGGAAACAAACAATTTTAGCATGTTACCCTGGACTGACTGTCTGAAACAAACAAACAAACAAACAAACAAACAACATTAGGCCATGTTCTCTAGACCTTTAATCATTCTTGTTGCTCTTCTCTGGACCTTCTCCAATTTCTCCAATTTTGTTAGTCCTGCTTTGGGCAGGGGGCTGGACTCAATGACCTCCTGAGGTCTCTTCCAGCACTAGGATTCTATGATTTTCAGCTCCAATGCTCCCCCTGCTGGTCAGTTGGTGTCAGTGCTGCCAGCAGTCCTCTATGGCTGGCAGGTGAAAGCGGCAGGCGAAGGCCAGCAGGTGGCACTCTCAGGCAGGGTTCAGAAGCAGGACAGGCAGCCAGTAGGAGAGGCAGCTTGTGTGTGATAGAGAGGTAAGGGAGTGGGGATGAGTGAGGGGTGTGTGTCACCCCTCCTCATGGACACCTTAAAGCAGAGTTTCCCAACGGGTGGGGTCTGTCAGCCCTTTCAGGCTGTAGGATTGAAGCCTGATCCTTGGCACCTGCTGCGGGGCTTGGAATCTTGATCCCTGGTGGCTCCTTCCACACTGAATTCCCAGCATCCCCAGGTTGAAGGCCTGATCCATGGTGCATCCTTGTATTCCCAGTACCACCCTTGTCAGAAACCCTGATCCTCAGCATGCCCCTCCCCATTGCTGAAGCCCCGATCCCTCACACTCCTCTCCCACAAGGGCTGAAGCCACAAGCCCTTCAGGGTTCAAATCAGGTGCTAAGAGGCTGAAGTCCCCATTTCCATCTTCCTGCAAAACTGAAGCCAGGCATGATAGGGCTGAATCCTGGATCCCAGGTTCTCCTCATGCAGCAGAAACCGCCATGCCCATGGGCAGAGCTGGGGGGGACGACACTGGAGATAATTGCCCCCCAACTTCAATGGAAGTGCAGGGCACAGTTTGGAGCCAGGAAGCCAGAGCTGGGCAGGGTGGGACAGCTGCTCCTCTGGCTAGAGCCATTTCATAGGCAGTGGTGGTGTTCCCTCCTCTCCTGCCACTGCTCTTGTGCAGGGGTTTGAAGCTGCCCTTCAGCTTCCAGCCCCCTTTGCTCACACAGATGATAAGAGCTGCAAGGGTGGGGGACCTGGATCCATGGCTGGCAGAGCCCTAAGGGAATGTGAGGACCACAAAGCCCTCCTGGCACACAGCCTCTGGATACCCCTTCTATAACCCTGAGATATCCTCCTGTCTGCACACAGCCCCTAGCTACCCCCTCCCTGCCCTCAGAGCTACCCCTTGGCCACACATAGTCACTAGCTGCTCCCTCTGATGGGGTAAACACAAACATTACTGAGTTTTCTTCTTTGCCCTGTGAAACTTCTGATCCACAGTGTGGATTTCTAGATCAATTGACATAGGGAAAAGCTTGTTCGACTTTGCAGACAATACCAGTACAAATTCTGATGGTGCTAAACTTGCTCGGAAAAACAAGGTATGGTGAAAACTTCAAGTCAGACTAGGGAAAGAGATATTTGGGTTTGGTTGTGGTGCTCACATCATTCATAACTGCTGTAAACAGCAGCGGACTGTCTTCCAATTGTTCTGGAGTCCTTTGTTGTGAAAGTTTGTAAATACTTTTCCATTTACAATGTTTGTGTCAAAGAACTGAAAGACTTCTGCTGATTAGTCAACCTTGAGTATTTTTTACATTGCTAGAGTAGGGCAGCACCTGATTTTCTTCTCTGGGACCAACGCTAGACAGAAGTTTGTTGATTTTTGATCAGCACAAGGCATATTTTCTCTCAGGACTCATGCCTAACACTGTTCAGGGATGTCTTCAGTGACCCTTGCACAAAACTAGTAAGCAAATTGCCACCTTTCCGAAGATGGTAGAGGCATTGAGAAAAATGACTCATTAGCAATGGAAGTTGCAATGCATATTCATACCCTTCAAAATAATTTTGCATGAGGCTCAGATAAAGGTTCATCACATCACACACAAAGACCCTGCTGCGGTCTTTGGTTGACGGTGGGGAAATTAAGGAACAGGAATTTTACAATGTAGTCGAGAATTTTTGTCAACATCTTTGAAGTAGTTTGAACACTGGAAACCTGCCTCTGAGTGCACAGAAAACTTGCGTGGTTCTTGTTGAGAAGGATGCTGATGTGGATAATGCACAAAGCAGTTTTGCCTTTGCCACACAAGAATTTCCACCCTAGATGAGATAAGATGAGAACTGATTTTTTGACAAATGGGCAAATGCAAAACCAATAATATTCTTTCTCATGTCTGACTGGAACACTCAGAAACCCCCCATTTCTAAACAATGCTGAAACATTTTCCAAGAGATGGACAATAAGGCAGTAGAGTACTCAGATCTGGCAAAGACAGTTGAGGTCATTTTGTGCTTGCTGCGCACCACAAGCCCTGTTGAATGTGTCATTTCAGTAATGAATGCAGTCTGGTTACCTGAAAAATCATGTCTCAGTGTTTCTTCCATGAAGGCTGTTTTGTTTGTGTGAGTGAATTTTGCCCTAGACTGTGCTGTGTTTTACGACAAGGTACTGAAAAACAAGTGGATCCTTTGAAAAATTGATCTACATGACAAATGCAATTCACAAGAAGCATCACGCTGTAAGGACAGCAAGATGAGGACAAGGCAGGCACTTCTAAACAGCAGTAACAACTTAATAGTAAATATATATTTTCAGTGTTATGCCTATTATTAGTTACTAGAGAATTTACCCAGTGTTGCCCAGGTCATTGAGGGGATCAGAGTTGGAGGTGGCAGATGTGACAGTCAGGACAGGGGGCTGGGAAGTATGTGGCAGACTCAGGGCAGGGGTTCGGGTGCAGGGCAGGGGACCCATGGCAGGGAACTCAGGGCAGGGGGTGGAAGGTGTGGGAGGGGCTGAGGGCCAAGGGTGAGGGTGCAGGAGTCAAGGCAGAGGGTGAGGGCTCTGGGCATGGGGTGGGAGGTGGTGGGCTCAGGGCAGGGAGGGTGCAGAAATATGGGTAGGGGCTCAGGGCAAGAGGGATGGGAGATGGGGGAGTTACCAGGGCTGCCTATTGTGGCAAGGATGGCGCTGATCCAGCTCTGGCTCCTCCATGAATGCCGTGGTGGGGACTCATCCCAGGGAGCTGGTGCTGCACATCCCAGCCCCCAACAGCTAGCAGTTGTTGGAGGGGGGCTCTCTGGCTCCTCTGGCCTCCTAGCCTGCCCAGCCCCCCAGCTGGTGGTTCCTGGCAGGAGGGTGGCTATCTGGCTCCCATGACAGCCAGCATGCCTGCCCTTCACAATTCCTTTCGGGAGCACAACCCTTCCACAGCCTCTACTCTCCTTGGGGGATGAGGTTGTGTTTTCCAGCCCTGGAGGTGGTCACTAGTGGGCCACAGCTCTGGGGCTGGTGTCTGCCAGGGCTGGTGGCTGTTACTGTTTAAGTCAGGGGTGGGCAAATATCAGCCACTGGCTGATCTGATCTGCCAGGCTTAGCCTCTGGCAGGCCCCCACGCCCCTCCGCCTCTGCAGGTATAGGGGATCACAGCTCCCATTGGTTCCTGGCCAATGGGAGCTGGGAGCGCCCGTACCTGTGGAGTTGCAGGTAAATATAGAGGCAGCGGCTCACCAGGGCTAACCCCAGAGAACCGCCACTGTTTTAGGCAAATAGAATGTTGCCTGTCCACCTAGCCCCAACCCAGCCCCTTGCTCCCCAGTGCCTAACACTCTTTCACTCCCACCCCATGCCCTGTGCCCTTTGACCCTTTAACCTCTGACCCCTACAGTCCATGCCAACACCCTCTTGCCCTATAACCCCACCACACTCTCACTCAACACCTCTCTGCCCCCACTCCAACCCCACACTCCCCAGAGTGTGGCTGCCCTGCTGGGGAGTGTGGCCATTACTGCCACGCAGGCAGGGGGAGCAGCAGTTGGCGGCGCGTGCGCTCCCCCCTCCTTCATGCTCCTCCCTCCCTAAGCGCGTCTCGTGCTCTTATGGGTGGGTAGGGGGAGTGTGGAGCCCCAGCTGGGCTACCATTACCGAGGAGGGAGGGAGGGAGGTGCCTCAGCCCCAATACCGCCACCGGCAAAATCAGCCATGTGGGCGGGAGGGGGGAGGTGTGGAGCCCCGTCTGATCTGGGTGGGAGGGAGGAGGAGAGAGGAAGGTGCCACCTGCTCTGCCTCCTCCTGCTGCCTCCTCAGTCCCAGCACAAAAATCAGCCACCACAGCTGCCGGAGCTGAGCTGCCGCAAACAGCCGTCTTGAGCTCCGGCAGCCACCACGGCCTGGCAGCCAGTGGTTTGCGGACCAGCACCAGTCCACAGACCGGCGGTTGGGAACTACTGGATTAAAGCATACATATTTAACAGTATTGTGTGGAAAGATAATGGTTTAAGTTATTAAAACAGAACTTGTGACACTGAATTTACTTTTAACAATTGTTTATTTACTCTTTTCAATTCACTTATCCTGGACAGTGAACTTTTATTTCACTCATCGTGGCCATTTTTGTGTCTTGTTAAATAATAGTTGGAGCTTAAAGAATACTTCCAAAAATATACTGAGTGTTTTCACTTGAATTTGAAAATAAATGTTCTTGGACCATGCTCATACATATTTGGTGCTTGATCCAAAATCTGTTGAAAGTCAGTGAGAGTTATTTCACTGAATTCAGTAGGCTTTGGATTAGGGCCCTAGTGTCCATTTTCTGCAGGACTTTTCAGTTTTTTTCGCACTTGAGCGCTCACAGAAAGTGAATGTTAATATCACATGCTTGATCACTTACATATGGTTGTTTTATATGGCAATGTTATACTTAATACAAGAGGGCACAACCCGAGTTCCTAAAACATCTCATCATAGGTCTTGAACTGAAGCAATTGAACAAGCCAGAAAACTAACCACATTTTTGGCACCTTAAACAAGTACCTTTTGCAAAGGTGTTGAGAAAAAAGCTAAACTGCATTCAGTCATTAATTCTGACTTTAGCCCAAGTTCTTACATAGTCTGGAAGGAATACAGTTTAACATTTTCTAAACTTTCCTAATCTTCATGGTCTGCTGCCTCTCCCTAAATTGCTTCATATCCTACTGCCTGATCCAAGGGCTGGTTAACATCACCAGAAAGTCTAATTGATTTGCATGGTCTTTGAATCAGGGCCTGCTACAGGAAAGGATTAGATTTTAGAATAATTAAAAATAGAGCTTGGCCAAGGTTACGAACATAGCCTGTAAGTGAAGCTGTTAGATTAGTAGATTTTAAGACCACAGGGGATCACTATGACTGCCATGCTGTCTGCAGTGGCTCATGACTGTGAGTGTCTACATCAGGGCAGATTGTCAAAAGCAGGGCAGAGACCCCAGCTGGTGGTATGCTAGATTTCACCAACAATAGCCTTATAATGGAGTCACAAACAGCCCTCTTAGACTCTCCAGTCTATCTTGCCATCCAATCTGGACTATATGATAAATGGTCATTTACACCAAATATTCATGTTGCACGCAGCCCGAAGAGACCAGTCAGTCATGCAGGTTGATTTACAACCTAGAGCTCACATCAAAGACAATGTGATATTAGGAATCTTTGTTTTCTTGTTCTGTTATATGGCCCTATTAGAATCCAAATAGTCCAGAGATGAAGACTTTTTTCTTATGAACAAACTTACAGCTTCTCATGGCAAACAAACCCACACAGCATCTTTCTTTGAGGGCAGAGAGAGAGAAATACATTTAAAGTCTTTGATTTTTGATCCTCACACAATGACCAATTGCCTTCTGATATGCAAGAATTAGTACAGGTTGGACCTCCCTGGTCCAGCACCCTCGGGACCTAAGGGGTTCCAAACCAGGGAGTTTGCAAGACCAGGGGAGGTCAATGCTCCCCTGCTGGCTGCCCCACTCCCAGACTCCTCTCCCTGGAGCTCCCAAGACTGGGCTCCCACCCTGCTTCCCATGAACTGCCGCCAGAGTTCCCTGGGATTCCAGCTGGGACTGCCTGGCTGCTGCTGGCCACACTGCCATTGGGAGGTTCCCCAAGCTCCCCGGCCAAGGCTTCCCTGCTGCCACCAGGCCCTGCTCTCACTGGAGGTTCCCTTGCTGGAGCCATCTGGCCATCCCAGACCCACTGCTACTGGGGATTCCCCAGATGCTCCACCCAGGGCTCCTGTGAGGCCTGGCCCCACTGCCACTGGGAGGTTCCCGGGGTTCCCCGGTCTGGGGTTGCCCAGCTGCTGCTGGCCCCACTGCCAGGGTCAGTTCTGCTCCTGCTCAGGGTTCCCCAGCCCAGGAATGCCCAGTTGCCGGCTGGTCCCGCTGTCGTGTGGGTTCCCCAGCACCCAGGTCTGATTGGAGCCGGGGATTCTCTAGCCTAGCTGGGGCTCCGCTGCCTGGTACATGGCTGCAGTGGTCTCATGGCTGGCTTCTGCTCCTGGCCTCCCAAGTTCCTTGGTCCAGCAACATCTGTGGCCCTGTCAGACCATGAGATGTTGCCAGACCTGAGAGTCCCAGATTTGGGAGGCTCATCCTGTACTTCCCATTAAAGTTCTTCATTTGCATTACACAAAGCTTCTTTCTCATTTGCTAGGTTATTTAGTTATAGGGGTATGTACAATATAAATGTGTGCTGTTACATTGTGACAGAACACATATAAGTGAAAACAGTACGTGCAGCACCCCTTCAATTTTCATGAAGTTTAAACACCAAATGCATTCCTATACATTTAACAGTCACTTTGATCTATACTGATACACAGTGAATTGGTCTGGCTTCCAGCTGTGTATGTCAGTACTAAGCTGATACCTGGGCCTTGGTCAGAACTGGCATTTGGTTCAGCAATATCCCAATGATCTTCTAGTCTGACCTCATACTTAACAAGGGCCCCAGAATCTCACATGGTAATTTTCTCATTGAGCCCATAACTTCTGGTTGAGTGTAGCATATCTTGCAGAAAGACGTCCAGTTTTGTTTTAAAGATTTCAAGTGATGAAGAATCTGCCACATCCGTAGGTAAGTTGATTGAGTCTTAACTGCCCTGACTGTACCTTATGCAGTTTTGTACCTTAGTAATGGCACTGGGAACTTAAAGGATTTACCTATATTAAGACCTTGGACTTTCAAATACATTTTTTTGGGCACCAATTTTCGCCATGTTGAGCAGTGGTATTTTTATTAAACCTGAGCACTGACTTTTTAGCCAAATGCACATTAAGGGTCCAGCTGGGCTGACAGCCACTGCGGGCACAGGGCAATGTATTGGGGGCTCTGTGCTCCTGGAAGGGGCCGGGCCTCGTGGGGCCAAGGGCAGTCAGCTCTTAGTGCTGCCAGACTGCACTGCACCCCTCAGCCCTTGGAGCACCATGGAGCGACACTCCAGCAGCAATTCAAAGAGCCCCTGGGACTCCAGCCACTGCCTCTGGCAGCTCTGGCCCCCCTTGAATCTCTGGGCTCTTGGGCAATTGACCCCTTTGTCCCTCCTGTTGGTGGCCTCTAAGGGCCTTACTTTCAAGACGGACCTCTCCCTGGCCTCCTTTTGTGCACATGCATTTTTGAAGCACCTACACATAAATAGGTAGGCTATTGGGATGGCATATGCACAAAAACCTCAGGAGAGAGTCATGGAAGTGTTTTGACTTTGGGGGTTGAGCTGTCACTACCCTTTCAGTGGACCCTTATAAGAGCTATGGTCACTGCTAACAAGGGAGTTGCCGTAGCATTATGCAAATTGAGCACAAGCACTATTGGTCCCTGGTGGGGCATTTTGGCATGAAAAGTACCACAGTGGGAGGCACTGTATTTTTATGACCTGGGTGAAATCTTGTGGGAGTGAAGTTGATAAGTTGAAACTCTCCCTTCAATTAACATAACAGTAGCTATAAACCTTATACTAGCTAAGACAAAAGGAATGTGTGAACCCATCCAAGAGCTTTTGCTAAACATTGTTTTTGACAGTGTTCCTGTGAGGGCAGAACACACACAAACTGGCAACGGACAAGAAAGACCAGGGGGTAGGTCTACACTTAAATCGCTACAGCAGCACTGCAGTTTCACAGCAGTTGTATCTCTGTAGTGCTTCACTGTAAGCAGTATATGCTAACAGGAGGGGCTCTCCTAATGGTGTAGGCAGTGCTTTTTTTGTAAGAAAAAAGGTGCTAGTACTCCAGGTGAAAGTTGTTGAGCAAAAAAAAACCAACCAAACAAAAAAACCCCAAGCTGTCCCCAGGAAAATAAATGCCAATAGGTGCTAGTACACTTGAGGGGGAATACCATTAATTTACAGCAGTGGTTCCCAAACTTTTCGGCATCATGCCCCCCTTTTTGATTTTTGAGAAACCCTCATGCCCCCCTTCCCAAAAAATAGCAGCAAAACTTGGGGTGGGATTGAAGGGGTGTGTGTGTGGCTGGGTCGCCTCACTTCCCCCCCTCAAATTTCTTCATGCCCCCCAGTTTGGGAACCCATGATTTACAGTATGCTGGGAAAATAGGGGTGTACCATCACAAAAAAAACCACTGGCAAGACCAAAACTGATCCCTGCCTCAGAGCCAGGCATCCTCCCCCCACATTTCAGTGCAACCACCCCTTCCCCCAAAGCCCAGCTCCTCATCCCAATGCTCCCACCCCTCCCGCAGAGCCTGGCACCGAAGGGACAGGATGGGTACGGTAACCCTACCTCTAAAGTGGCTGCTCCTGATGCCGGCCCGGCTGCCTCGGCTCGCAGTGTGTACAGAGAGGCAGCACGTGACCCAACTCCCGGCTCACTGCTGTATGCGTCATGTGGGCCTGTGTGGCATGCGCTCCGGTCTCACCCCAACTAGCATTGGGACCAAGGGCAACAGCCCCCCCTCCTCAATACACCTCTAGTGTCAGTTCATTGAGTCCCCCCAGCCCTGCTGAGCCACCTGCTGCTTTTCTGCCCCCCCCCCAGCCCAGCTGAGCCACGTGCTACTTTTCTGCCCCAACAATGGAGCTGCATGCTGCTTTTCAGCCCCCCCCAGCCCAGCCCAGCCATGCACTGCGGCACAAGTGCTCCCAGGGCCGGGGCTGTGCCGGGGAAAGCAGCACGGCAAGAGTGCTCACAATAAAAGGTGCCGGTATGCTGTACTGGTGAATACCATCACAAAAAAAGCACTGGGTGTAGGTAATCCACCTCCCCTGAGAGGCAACAGCAAGGTTGACAGAAGAATTCTTCCATCATGCTAGCATTGCTTACATCAGGGGTTAAGTTGGTAGAGCTTCATCTCTCAGGTGTGTGGCTAGTTTCATACAGGGACAGCTGGAAAGGTAATTGAAAGCATTGTGGGGGGTTAGTGGCTAATTTTGGAAGAAACCTGGGGAAAGGCTTTTGGGTCAGGCATGCTCTTCGTGTGGTGAGCAGAAGACGATGCTTCCTGCTCTTCTGCATTCTTAAGTCCCTCTGCATTCAGAGACACATGGTATTGGGTATTCTTTGTAAATTAAAGAAAAAACCCTACATCGAAGACTCCAATTTCTGCTTCAAACCAGAACATCCCCAGTTCCTGAAATTTGATTAGCCACTCAAGACAAAAAGGTTAACAGTATTAAAGAATTGCACAATAATAAAGCAAGGGCTTCTGACCCATGTAAGTCAGGCAAATGCTACCTTGCCCTGGCAATAATGGAGAGCTTGGAATGCCATTGAGGCTTCCCAATTTGTGCTAGGGCTATTAACAGAGTGCTCTTCCCAGTTTGGCTCCCTACCTTCCCACTAGCCAGGCCACAAGTTCTACAGCTGACACCTATCTTGCTCTGTGGTTGCTGTGATCTTGGAGGTAAACACTGGCTGGTGTGCTAAGGAGTGTGATGCTAGGCGATTGAGAAATTCAGAGTTGTACACAATGGAATGATTTTAGGGGGGAAACACAATGTGGACACACATCTTCTTCAGCTGTGATTCATGGAGGCCTAGCTTATACTTTGATTCTTTGGCTAATGAAATCATACCCAGAGTGTAAAAGATCACACCTGGCTAGTCCACCCCCTTCTGGCTGTGTGTGACTCTGCGGGGCATGACTTCAATTTCCCCTTCTTGCAGAGCCCTTTTAAGAATTTGGTATAGTCTAAAAGTTATAAGAGGTGTTCTGCTCTTAAGTCCAAATAAACTCATAATAAAACCTCTTCCATGCAGAGCTTAGCCCAGTTCTTCCTACCTGAGGTTTTGTTGTCTGCAGTTCACCGCCATCTTTCCACTTCAGTATTGAGGATGACTGAGCCATTTGTGCCTGAGTTTGAATCTATAAATGCTGTAATGATATGATTGCAGCAGCATGACATCATGCTGCCAGCAGCAGCAGGGGCTCTGGTGAGCTCCTCAGTCTCCTTCCCATCTGAAAAGCAGCAGCAGTGTAGGCAGTTCTTGTGTTCAGCCACTGCAATAAGCAAAATGGTTTGAGGAGATCTCAGAGCAGATGACTAAGAAGGGCCACAAAGGGGGTGCTCCTCAGTGCTGCAGAGAGAGTAAAGAGCTAAGGCAAATGTACAAAACACCAGGGATAGTTTAAATAAAAAGACAGTTGCTGACCATTTGGCTTGTCCATTTTATGGAGAGCTGGAGCAGATTTTTAGTCAGCATGCCACTAGAGCCCAGTGCCCCAGAAGAGCAAGCTCAAAAATCATCATCATCATTGGAGGAGGAGGAGAAGAGTTCTCGGTGAACAGCCAGGGTGTCTTCAGAACACAGAGGGTGACCATGCAGGAAGCCAACCCAATTCTCAGCCCCTGCCACCGGAGGAAGATCATACCGATCCCAGTGAGTCGACATTGGCATGTGAGACTCTCTCTTCATTACTTTTTATTATGCTCTGCTGTTGTGCTAAAACTTCTTTCCTAAGTGCCCACTATCATTTTGGACAGATGCGAGGGAAGAGTTTTTCCAAGTCTCTACCACCTGCCACTCAACCTCCCCAATGTGATTCTCTTTTGTTTAGTCCCTCACAAACCTGTGAACATGTTTTCAAAATGGCAGCTGGACAATCAGTTCCTATCAAGCTGAGGGCACATTTCCACCTATTGGTTTTCTTTTTCCTCCCCTCATCTTTCCTGCTTGGAAATTGCCCATCCTGCATCAATATGCTCAAAATGGAGGCTGTATGGAGCAGATACAACCTCTATCTCCCCTCCCCTTGCAGAGCAGATTTAAATAATGCACTGTTACATGTGTAACATTCAAACAGTTATTGACATGGATACAGCAGGGGGAAACAGTTTGGTTAATATCACAGTTTGCATGAGGTATACATCTTTGAGCACTGTATGTGCACACAGGCAGTAAGATCACTAGCTTCTTGCTGAGATATCTATGCCCTGTTGCAAGAATTCATAGACGACTAGGTGTTTAGGTAGGGATAGCATAGCCACATAGCACTTAATGGCTTCTCTGTCTTGAACTCCTGTCCCTAGGATTCATGGGAATGGCTGCTTTCCAAACCTCCAGCTGGCACGTTGCTGACAGCTGCTTACTTGGGACCCAGGAAAGCCAAACCCAACTTGCAGCATCCCCCTGAAGTTCTATTGGCACAGGACGCTGTCTGAACAACTGGGCTCCACCCTGTGTAATACTGTATATGTCTCCATATCTATCTTGATTTTCTGACATTCTGACCTAGTCTGACTCTAGTTTCCAACTCACGGTTTTATTCACTAGTTTGTTTCCTGCTTTTCACTTTCCAGTCTTCTGACCTTTATGATATTTGACACCCGTCTCAGGACTGCATACTGGGATTATTAGATCTGGCTGATTATTAGATCTGACAGGTTTAAAACTGTCATAGAAAAATGCTAAGAGTTACTAATGCATAATGAGAACTATTTTTGTTGGCCCTTTAATGTGGACTTTGCTGAGTACTGATGGGATTTGCTGAGTTGCAAAGTTGAGCAATTCCCATGGTGTGGTTTTGTGCAGCTCTCTCTCCCTTATTTGGAACTCCCCTGCAGGTCATTTAAGTGGGTGTGGGTTATAGTCTCTGGAGGACGAGCAGTGGGTCACTCACAATAACAACCATACAGGAAAATCTCAAAACATCATATGCAATAACAATATACATATTTTGACAGAACAATGGGTTTCAACTGCTCATGACCTGTCCTACCGTATCTTATATGGGGTGCTTTGTATGAATTATCATATATATATATATATATATATATATATATATAATGAATATGAGGTTACAGGATCACACACCCTCAAGAGGGTATAGAAAGGATTGCTACCTTGTCCTCCAACTTCCCCATTAGCCCTTATGACACCACATAAATATCTTCAAAGCACAACATAAATCCAAATGCCCCACAGCCTTCAAGGTTCAGCACAAACCTCAGACCCAAACCTGGAGCTTAGCCCCCATTCACACATCACTTACCACCTCTGAGATCTCCCCAAGACTGGGATGAATCTCAGGGCTGGAATCCAGAAGTAGAGGATAACAAAAATAATTCTGTCATTGCTTCTGTGGAAATAGTTGTAATATTAACAATAACCACCCCTTATTAACTGTACTCCCCTAGCTGCACCACATGCAGGGATGAGCCCTTCAAGGACAGGCCTTTTATCAGCAGATGAGCAGCACCACACACCCCCACTCAAAGAGGAAGGCTGAGGGGGCCATGAACTCTTTGTGCATCACAAGCTCCTGTGAGGGGCTTTACTGCTTCCACCCCCAGGAAATCTTGCAGCTCCCCCGTGTTTGTGACACAGGCAGCGTGCAAAGTATCACCCCCAGGGGCACACAGAGAGCACATGGCCCCTGCAAGCAGCTGCTTAGAACAGCATCCAGGGACTTGGAAAGCAGGGAGCATACCTGAAGGTTTTGCTGGGCTCCTGGCTGGGAGTCACCTAGGTAAGTGCCTCCCTGCCAGAGCCTGTACCTGGCACCCCAGCCCCTCCCTTCTCCAACCCTCTGCTTCCTCTCCTGCACGTCTGCCTCAGATCACAATCCAAATACTCTGCACCCATACCCCTTTCAATACCCTGCACTCCAATCTCCTGCTCCAGGTCAGAACCCAAACCCCTGCACCCCCTCCTGTACATCTGCCCAAGGTCGGAACCCACTCCCAGACCTTGCACCCCTCCTCCAGGTCAGAATCCTCTCCTGCACCCATATTCCCTCCCAGATCCTGCACATCTATCCCCTTCCCCAGGTCACAATCTGCTCCTGCCCTAGGTCAGAACCCAAACCCCTGAACCTACTTCTGCACCCCAGGTCACAACATTCTCCTAGACTCTGTGCCCCCTCCTGCACACCTCCTTCAGGTCAGATCCTCCTCTGCCCCATTTTTGTATTTGAAGTTATGACTATTGGCTCTGTCCCTGTATTTCAAATATTTTGGCAATTGTGGTAATGCCCACAAGGTATTTAGCCAGCACATCTTGAAGGGACTATTGAAGTTAAGTGGCCCATCAAAAGAACATTCAACTGACAGTGGATGATGTCCATCAACACTGAATGGACTTTCTCCATAAAAAGTGAAATCAGACATGGACATGGGACCCCAAACACCATTTTATTACTGTAGTTTGCCATGGTGAGAACAATGGGTTTCCCTCCACATGGCAGAAGCTACAAAAGGCTCTGGAAACCTCTCCATTTTGCCTCTTTCCTGCTCAAACCTCTGGACTATGGACTTGTGCTAATGGAAACATTCTAACCAAAGGACCGAGGACCTTCCAATGACTTGGAAGCAACCAAAGACTTGACTTTAGCTAGCAGTTTATTCCATCCCTGCTACAAGCCTGAACCAAGAATTGTGCAATTATTGTATTTGATTCCGTTAACCAATTTTAACTCTCACCTTCTTTCTTTGTCCAAATAAATCTTTCGATTGTAGATACTAAAGCAGAGGTCAGCAACCTATGGCTCTAGAGCCAAATATGGCTCAGTATGGAACCAAATATGGCCCTTTTGTCATTCCCAAAATACATGCAACTTTTTAAATTAAAATGAAAAATTAATTCAACAATTTAAAAACATGTAATTACTCATGTCAACATGGTCTTTCTTTTTAATCTATTTCACCTTAAACCAGAGGTGAAAGTATGGCGGTGCACCCCAGTAAGAACCGGCAGAGCTCCAGAAAGAGCCAGCAGGGGCACTCTGCTCCTTTAAAGGGATGGCTGAGGGCGTGCTGTAGGGGACGCCTGCGTACTCCCAGCTGAGATAGTGAGAAGGGCTGGTGGTGGCAGATTCCTCCATCTGACTGCGGCAGCCCAACTTCAGCCTCCATCTGATTGCCATGGTCTGTCCTCAGCTTCCATGTTCCTGGGACAGACCCAGAAGCCCTGCGACTGCTGCAACAGCCCGGCTCGTTCTCTAGCCGTGGCACCCTGACCAACAAGGCCTCAAATGGAGCCCGGTTCCCATCTGGCCACAATGTCCTGTCCTCGGCTCCGATCCTGGGGCAGGCCACGTGATCCAGCCCACAACCCCCTGACCTGAGTCTCTCATATACCCCAGCCCTAACTCCTGAACCCCTAGCAGCAGCACAGGTTCCATTAAATAAAGTCTGTGTTCAGTGTTTCATTTATGCTATTATTAATCATCATGTCAATTATCAAAAATATTAACTTGTATATTTTCAGTTATGCAAATAGGCATTCTTATACTGGCTCTTTGTTGACCTCTTGTTCTGAATTTTGATGTAGTTTGGCTCTTTGGTTTGAAAAGGTTGCTGACCCCTGTACTAAAGGGTTGGCACCGCATGATTATTGGGTAAGATCTGAGGCTTTGTTTACAGTTCTAAGTTTAAAGCATAGGCACCACATTCCTTTACATAGTACTGTGGCCCTGGCACCAGCCTTGGGAGAGAGTTCTCCCAGTGCTGTAGGTAAACCACTTCCCTGAGGGGAGTAGCTAACAAAGCAGGGAGCCTGCCCTGTTTACACTGGCACTTTACAGTGCTGTAACTTGCTGCACTTCAGGAGGGAGTGGAGGGTGGTGGTTACAACCCTGAGCCAGAAAGTTGCCATGCAGTAAAGTGGCAGTGTAAACAAGCCCAGAATGATTTATTGATCTGGTGGGTGGCTGGTCCTTTGGGATCAGAACCATTTGTGTGGTGTGACTGATTAAGGAATCATTCATCTTTAAGTCCAGTGTTTATGGTAGTGATACAAGGACTGGTATAACCAAGGAAATTGTTTCTCTAACTTCTTGTTAGCCAATGTGGTGAAACAGAAATGTATTTTGTCACTGCTTTGTATATCTTATGGAAGTAGTATGTGTCACATAAAAAGCCATATGTAGGCCTCCAGGCATTACATTTGTATTCCTCTAGGCCACCCATGAGCCCTGCTGGCAAAAATACTAGCTGTTCTTTATCAGACAGCCTTCATCAGCTGCAACTCCCTGTGCTTGCTAGCTGAAAGCCGAGTATGGGATAAATAACATGACCTCGGTTCTCAGCCCCATGGGAATGTTAAGAGTGGCATTGGGCCAGTATGTGCACAGCTGGTAAACAACTGTAGTATAACTAATGTATGGAGTCCCATGTCCGGTGAGTCTCACTAGGGACCTTGACTTTGGAGGGTGTTTTGGATTCCCCCAGCTGGAGCCACGTTCCTCTTGGTGCAAGATGACAAGAACAGGACTCCCCACAGACTGAAGAGGCGTAAGCATTTCTAAGTGCCTGTTGCTCGCTTTTATGCATTGCTCTGCTTATGCTTATTGGCATATTACTTTGCAGTAGCTGTGTAACCATCTGGCAGTATTAAGCCTGTAATAGTAGTGAAGTAGTGAGATTAATAAAAGCAACTATCCCTAATCGACTCTGTCCTGAAGTGAATCCATAATCCTGTTGAGCCCTGGCCCTGTGAGTTGACAGCATGGAGGCACAGTTCCAGAGCAGTTTTCTAGCCAGCCTGGGGGAAAAGGAATTGCTATTACCAGAGCCACTGCAAAGAAAGACTGGGCTATACAGAAGCAATTCCTGAATGACATGCAAAGTCAAAATGCAGTTATTAGGCCCTCAAACAATGTAGTGTTCCAAAACAGGACGCAGAAATGTCCTGCGCAGCCCTGGATAGTTCATGATACCAGGAGCACCAGTAGATGGTTCTCACTTAGGCCTACTGCTGTGTTCCCAGACTCCATTACACTCCCTAGCCTCAACACAGGACATCCAGTCCACTGCTGCATTGGAGCCAAGCTTATGCAAGCCATCCAGTGCACCTAGCAACTCTGATGGACTAGAAAAGCCAGAGGCAAAATGTTCACATGCCTCTGAATAGGAATGTCTGGTACCTCCTCACCTCCCCAGTCCTTGTGTACTGTCTAACCCCTACATCCATGGAACCAAATTTGTATTTTGGATTTCAACTTGTTTCAAGTGTTTACAACCATTGTTAGAAAAGTTCATAATGTTTTTCAAGTTTTATTTCTGGGTTGAACGTGATCAATACAAACCATAGAAAAGTAGTGCTTAAGTTTACTCGTTTACAGCCAGGACAACACTTACAGAAATTGATGTAAGCAGGGGCTGAACTGCTGCTTGTCATCAGCCAGCTAAAAGGAGAGAGCTGCCCTGAGCGTGGGTGTGCTCTCTCCAATTGTTTAGCTCTGCAAGATAATTAACTGTTAACGGTTGATATGTAAATACAGCTCATCCCAGGAGGGGGAAGGAATCCAAGGTGTGGCTATGTAAATCCAATTCAGCCAGGGCTGATGGAGGATCAGTGTTGGAACAGAATGTGGTGTATTGTAAATAATTTGGGGCTGTTGTGGGGGGCACAAAGCATGCTACCTCTAACTGTGGGAACTGTAAAACATGACACCAGTGCTTGCAGGAGAGACACCATCATTGTAAGAGGTCTCCGAGGAACAAGCCTCCCCTCTTCCAGAGTTGAGTGGACTGAGCTGGGGGGAAGGGTTAAAGGGCTTGAGTCAGCCTGCTTCACACCTGCCAGGTGTGAGCTGTAAGACTGGCCCAACCTGCCCCTTTCCCCCTTTGTTTTAAGGACAGACTCCATGAGGAGTCTTTTTGCTAGTCCAGTGGAAGCTGGAATATTTTACCAGTCTAGGTAGTGGCTAAAGAGTTGAAATCACTAAGAGCTGAAATCACTGGTTTGGCTGGGAGCCAGACCCATTGCAGCCAGCGAAACGGCTGGCAGGAATGACCAGCAGGCGGCCGGTAGGAGTGGTGGCGGCCAGCGGAGTGGCTGGTGGGAATGACTGGCAGGCGGCCGGTAGGAGCGGCGGCAGGCGACCAGCGGAGCGGCCGGTAGGAGCGGCGGCAGGCGACCAGCGGAGCGGCTGGCAGGAGCGGACCGAGACAGCTGGTGGAGCGTGGTGGAGTGGCTCGTGATAAATACTGCAGCAGAACCCTACAGAGAGGTGGGGCCGTCGGCCTCGGACCACATAAGGTGCCCCTATCAATCCCCCCGCTCCCTTTTCCGCCCAGGTTGGGAGGTAAAACCCTGCAGGTGAACTTTTGGACTCTGGATGGCACTGACCAGGGACAGAGACTTTTGGGGTGTCGGACTTTGGGACTTTGGGTGATTCTTGGCTGGGGATGGGGCCTTAGCTCGTGGTTTGGGCTATGAACTCTGTTTGTGGTATTTTCCCAACTTAATGCCATATGACTTCTCTCTCTCTTTCATTAAATGTTTCTTTCCTACACTCAGACTCTGTGCTTGCGAGCGGGGAAACATTGCCTCTCAGAGGCGCCCGGGGTGTGTGAATTTCCCAGGTTATTGAGTGGGGGCTCGAGCTGGTTCTGTGTGAGATGGACCCCTAGATATTGAACCTGGCCCTGGTTGCTGCTGGGCCTACCTGGCAGAAGGGTTACATTTACAATCAGGCATTCTCAATTTATTAGTGTGGCAATCTAGATATGCTATTTTCAGTTTCCCTTTAAACTGAAAATGAGTTAAATGTATTTAATTTCTCAATGAGAGAGATTTTAAAGTATCTGTTCTGATAACAAAGTAGATTGTTACAATACTATTATGTCTTCACAAGAAGGAATGATGAATTACTATTTTTCTTAGTTGTATAGGCACAGAGAGTAGGTAATCATCATACCAACCAAAGAAAACACCTGAGAAGATTGATTAAAAGCAATTAATGTATATAACTTTTCACTTTGATGTATGTCATTTCAAATGACTCCATGGTTTTGAACTCAAGTACCATAAACAAGGGATATTAAATATAGAAAAATGTACTTCGATTTTAATTGATTTCTAATAACTGTTTGTTCTGGACACAAGTAACTATGATAGTGTAGACTTTATTCTGACTGGTTTGTCTACACTGAAAAGTTTTGGTGACAAAAGTAATGTTGACATGCAGAAGTTGCCAAAGTGTGTTTACACTGGCTCCCTCTTTCAACAGATTGTGGCCACATTTTTAGCTCCTTTCTTGACAGACTGAGAAATCCACTATGGATATGCATCCTGCAATGCCTGGTGACATTTTCTTTCACTAGGCACTGTGGGATTGCTGAATGGACTTCAGCGCATTTTGGGAACGTGCAAAACATCCCATCAGGCACTGCTTTGTTTCCCAGACCTTCAGGGACTTCCAGCTTTCTTTCACACCATTATTACAACTTTCAGTCTCTGCTGTATACTCCAGCATCTGCTGTGAGAAATCCTGGATTGCTCACTTGTCTCCTATGCTGAGCTCAGTGTCATAAGGACATCACATATTGCAGCAGAGCTACTGTTGAAGTTACTGTGAGTGACATGGACAGCAGCAACCTGGCATTGCATTTGGCTGTCACAGAGCACCTGTGCAGTACAGACTGTTGCTTTTGGGCTAGGGAAACCAGCACTGAGTTGTGTAATTGCACTGTCGTGCAGGTGTGGGATGAAGACCAGTGGCTACAGAACTTTAGTATGTGCAAAGCAACCTTCCTGGAGCTGTGAGCTGAGCTGGCCCCTGGAACTGTGGCACAAGGACACCCAAATGAGAGCTGCTTTCTGGGCAGAGAAGTGTGTAGCAATTGGTGTATGGAAGCTGGTGACTTCTGATTGCTACCGGTGTGCTGTAGATCAGTTTGGGGTGAGGAAGTCTATTGCTGGGGCTGCACTACTGCAAGTGTGCAGGGCAATAAATCACAATTCTGCTGTGGAGGACTGTGACTCTGGGAAATGTGCATGACCTAGTGGCTGGCTTTGCAGAAATGGGCTTTCCTACCTGTGATGGGGCCATAGATGGTTACCCGCATTCCAATTATAGCACCAGTCCACCTTGCCACGGGGCACATCAACAGGAAGGGCTATTTCTTGATGGTGCTGCAGGCACTTGTGGATCACTGTGGGCATTTCACAGACATCAACAGGGCAGCAGCCAACAGGGGAGTTTGCCTGGGAAACGTCCAAGAGGAGCTCAGGTAAGTGTGACTTTTGGGGGGCTGTGGTGTGAGCTAGTGGGGTGAATATCAAAGTGTTTGTCTGTCTGTGAGCATTTGTTTGACTGTATTTGGCGGTTTGAAAAGAGCAGCAGTTGGAAAGTTTGAAAAGTGTGAATTGGGAGTGCTTTGTTCCAGGTGGGCCTTCAGGGACTGATTGCATTAGAGGCAAGGCTTTGAGCCCGGCCTAGCCTTAGCCTTATAAAAAGGCACCCAGAGTGAACGCAGAGAGCAGTGAACAGGGGAGTTCGCGCTGGGAGAGCCCCATAGTATTTGTTGGTCTTTTCATTAAATTCCCCCCACCCCCACCCCGCCGCTTTCTGCCCTTCAAGGAGGCATTTAAGAAACATCTCAGGAATCTCTCAGAAGGAAGTCAGATATGGATAGTGATAGGTCTGTTGTTGTTACCTGCACAGCATGTGCCATGTTTGTCTTCCTCCCAGAAGATAGAAGGGATTTCATCTGCACTAAGTGCACGCTGGTCGCCATTTTGGAAGAAAAAATTAGAGGACTTGGGGCCCAAGTATCAACCCTACGTTCCATCAGAGAGGATGAAGACTTCCTCGATAAAAGGCAGCATTTAATCCTGCAGGCACAGCAGGCTGAAGAACCAGTGAGGGCAGTACAGGACAAGGAAAAAAACTGGCAGCATGTAACCTGTAGGAGAAGGCCAATTCAGGTACCCCTCATTCCTGTAGAGGTTAGTAATCGCTTTAAGGATGTCTGCACAGGCACTATGGTGGAGAAAGCTTTGGCAGGGACCTCTCAGGGAAGAAATCAGAAGGAAACACCATCTACCAGAAGGCATGGGATGCATAGTCCTAGGGATGGGGGGTTCCATGACCACCACCCCCAAAAGAAGACGACGGGTGGTGGTGGTCAGGGACTTCCTCCTAAGAGGGACTGAGTCATCCATCTGCCATCCAGACCTGGAATCTCGAAGGGTATGTCTAGACTACATGCCTCTGCCGACAGAGGCATGTAAATTAGACTACCCGACATAGTCAATGAAGCGGGGATTTAAATATCCCCCCGCTTCATTAAAATAAAAGTGGCCACCACGCTGTGCCAGCTCAGCTGATCGTCAGCACAGTGCGGCAGTCAAGACGCGGATCAGTCGATAGGGAACGCTTTTGTCGACCGCTCCCTTATGCCTCGTTTCATGTGAATACCAGTGAAACAAGGCGCCATAAGGAGCGGTCGATGTGCGTTCCTGTCGACCGATCTGCGTCTTGATCGCCTGCGCTGTGCCGACAATCAGCTGAGCCGGCACAGCGCGGTGGCCACTTTTATTTTAATGAAGCAGGGGATATTTAAATCCCCGCTTCATTGACTATGTCGGGTAGTCTAATTTACATGCCTCTGTCAGCAGAGTCATGTAGTCTAGACATACCCGAAGTGTGCTGCTTACCAGGAGCTCGAATCCAGGATGTGACTGAGAGTCTTACAAAACTGATCAAACCTTCAGATCGCTACCCCTTCCTGCTTCTCCATTTGAGAATTAACGATACGGCCAAGAATGACCTTAGGCGGGTCACTGCAGATTATGTAGCGCTGGTAAGAAGGATCAAGTATTTGAAGCGCAAGTGGTGTTCTCGTCGACCTTGAAGGAAAAGGTCCAGGTAGGGATCTTCGAATTGAGGGAGTAAATGCGTGGTTGTGTAGGTGGTGTTGGAGAGAGGGCTTTGGTTTCTTCGACCTTTGGTTTCTTTGACCTTTTCTGGGCACAAGGATTGCTAGGAAGAGATGGGATCCATCTAACCAAGAGAGGAAAGGATATCTCGTGGGCAGGCTTGCAAACCTACTGAGGAGGGCTTTAAACTAGATTCATTGGGGGACAGTGACCAAAGCCCTGAGGTAAGTGGGGAAGTCGGATACCGGGAAGAAACACAAGGAGGAAAGAGCAACAAAGGAGGACCTCTGATTTGAATGGAGAAGTTAGGGCAATCAACTAGTTATCTAAGGTGTTTGTACACAAATGAAAGAAGCCTGGGAAACAAACAGGAAGAATTAGAAGCCCTGGACCAGTCAAAGAACTATGATTTGATTGGAATAACGGTGATTTGGTGGGATAACTGGAGCACTGTCATGGAAGGGTATAAACTGTTTAGGAAGAACAGGCGGGGAAGAAAAGGAGGAGGAGTTGCATTGTATGTAAGAGAGCAGTATGATTGCTCACAGCTCCAGTATATAGAGGGACAGAAGCCTGTTGAGAGTCTATGGATTAAGTTTAGAGGTGAAAGCAACAGGGGTGATGTTGTGGTTGGTGTCTGCTATAGACCACCGGATCAGATGGATGAGGTAGACAAGGCTTTCTTTAGACAACTGAGAGAAGCTTCCAGATCACAGGCCCTGGTTCTCATAGGGGACTTTAATCACCCTGACATCTGTTGGGAGACCAATACAGCAGTACACAGACAATCCAGGAAGTTTTTGGAGAATGTTGGGGATAACTTCTTGGTACAAATGCTGAAGGAACTGACCAGGAGCCATGCGCAGCTTGATCTGCTACTCACAAACAGGGAGGAACTAGGAGAGGAAGTAGAGGTGGGTGACAAACTGAGAATCAGTGATCATGAGATGATATATTTCAGGATCCTGACCAAAGGAAGAAAGGAGAGTAGCAAAATACACACCCTGGACTTCAGAAAAGCAAACTTTGACTCCCTCAGAGAACTGATGGGCAGGATTCCCTGGGATGCTAACATGAAGGGGAAAGGAGTCCAGGAGAGCTGGCAGTATTTTAAAGAAGCCTTATTAAAGGCATAGGAAGAAACCATCCCTATGCGCAGAAATAAAAGCAAATATGGTAGGCAACCAGATTGGCTTACCATGGAAATTCTTGGTGAGCTTAAACACAAAAAGAAAGCTTACAAGAAGTGGAAACTTGGACAGATGACTAGGGAGGAGTATAAATATATTGCTTGAGAATGCAGGGGAGTTATCAGGAAGGTGAAAGTGCAATTGGAATTTCAGCTAGCAAGGAATGTGTAGGGTAACAAGAAAGGTTTCTACAGATATGTTAGCAATAAGAGGGTGATCAGAGGGGGTGTGGGGCCCTTACTGGAAGAGGGAGGTAATCTAGTGACAGATGATGTGGGAAAATCTGAAGTACTCAATGCTTTCTTTGCATCCGTCTTCACAGACAAGGTCAGCTCCCAGACTACTGCACTAGACACCGCAGTATGGGAAGGAGGTGGGCAGCCCTTGGTGAGGAAAGAACAGGTTAGGAACTATTTAAAAAAGCTAAAGGTACATAAATCCATGGGTCCGGACTTAATACATCCGGGTGTAGCCCCAGGTCCAGTGTGTTTCAGCAGCAGCCCTGGGAACTACAAGTTGTGGACTACAAACCGCAGCATGTTGGGAGATCTTCCTGGTTCCTGCCAGGATGTGCCTTCTGCCCCCCAGCAGGGTCTCAGCAGGGACTGTGCTTGAAGCAGCACACAGGCTGCATGCTGAGAGGAGGGGCTGCTGAACTGTGATACTCTTTTATGTTTTTTTTTACAGAATAAAAGACTAGCCCAGTTAGGCCCTTCAGTGTCTCCAGCATCGGCATCGAGAATATCCTTGTAGTTACTGACCACTTCAGTCGCTATGCTCAGGCGTACCCTACTCGTGACCAACGGGCATCTACCGTGGCCAAGGTGATGTGGAAACAGTTCATCTGCAACTATGGCATCCCTGAAAGGATACATACAGACCAGGGGAGGAATTTTGAAAGTAATCTCCTTGTTCAGCTTTGGAAACTGTTGGAAATCTCAAAAAGCAGAACCACGCCCTATCACCTGCAGGGGAACGGGACTACTGAGCGGTTCAACTAAACGCTCATGAATATGCTGGGAACCCTGTGTCCAGAGCAAAAGGCAAATTGGAAGGACTATGTTGAGTCCATGACTCATGCCTACAACTGCACTCGTCATGAGTTCACTGGGTTTTCCCCATTCTTCTTAATGTTTGGCCGGCACCCAAAGCTGAAGATAGATCTAGTGCTGTGTCTTCCCCTCCGAGGAAATGAGGGGTTAGAGGTGGAGGAGTACATCTCCCAGCTCAGAGAATGCCTAGAGACAGTGTACCATCAGGCTGCACAGGCATCTGAAACTGCTAAACATCACCAGAAAAAGTACTATGACCGCCAGACACGAGAAGCCCCATTGATCCCTGGAGACAGGGTACTAGTAGCCAGGGAAAAGAAAGGGAGACAGAAACTAGGAGACAGATGGGAACCAACTCCCTATATTGTGATTAGAAGACAAGGGGACTTGCCTGTCTATGTAGTGCAGCCAGAATCAGGAGGGGGGGAACAGGTGATACACCGTAACCGAATTACACCATGCATGTTTCTACCTATTGGTGGAGTCAGTCAGCCAGCTGGCAGGGAAGCAGACGTGCAGGGAGCCATGCCAGAACTTGAGGGTAGCCTCCTGTTGGAAGCAGGGGCAGGAATAGAACTTATTGGAGGCCCTATAGATAGGCCGGGGGCTGTAGAGGAAAGAAAACCCATAGGGGGATGACATACACAGGGGAGCCAGGGTTACACTACAGTGAGTCCCCAGACCCAGACCATTTTGACTCAGACTCGCAGTACTCTGACCTGGAGGAGCCCGACCAGACTATGCGGGTAACAGAAGAGGCCGACCAAACTGAGGAGAGTCTGAATGAACTGAATTGGATCAGAGAAGGGCAGACTGAGTGGGACCAGACCGAAGAGGTGCCTAGAGAGAACCCACCAGCTCCGCGGCATTCAACAAGACAGCGCAGGGCACCTGTCCGGCTCAATTTGGAACAGAGGGCTGCCTGATGAAAGAAGAGTAGAGACTGGCGGGGGGGAGGGGGGGTTGGCCAGAGCTGCTGTGGGATGTGCTGCAGGACGCTGAGAAGTTTTTGATTAAGGAGAGGGACGAGGTCGCCCTTTCAATAAGTGGGGGAAGAGTGTAGCCCAAGGTCCAGTGTGTTTCAGCAGCAGCAGCCCTGGGAACTACAAGTTGTGGACTACAAACTGCGGCATGTTGGGAGAACTTCCTGGTTCCTACCAGGATGTGCCCTCTACCCCCAGCAGGGTCTCAGCAGGCACTGTGCTAGAAGCAGCACACAGGCTGCATGCTGAGAGGAGAGGTTGCTGAACTGTGATCCTGTTTTATGGGTTTTTTTTACAGGTAGGACCAGAAAGGGTTATAGAGCACCCTGAGAGGAGTTTAAGTGTCACAAAGGGAGACCCTGGACTTGGTTATTGTGGGGTTTAGTTACTGTGGGAGTTGGAACATGTTGTAAGGGGGCTGTGTTGTGTGCTGTAAGCTCTGCCCCCAGCAGGGTCTCAGCAGGGACTGTGCTAGAAGCAGCACACAGACTGCATGCTGAGAGGAGGGCTGCTGAACTGTGATCCTGTTTTCTGTTTTTTACAGAATAAAGCCAGTGGGTCTGGTCTGAGGTGCACACACACAATACACAATGCAGAGCACACCAAGCAGCCTCAGGCCTAGCCTCCCACAAGCCTTCCCCTATGCTGAATAACCTCACACTGGGCTAGTGAACAGGAGGGGTTACGTGAGGGTACTGAGGGAGTTGGCAAATGCCATTGAGGAGCCTTTGGCCATTATCTTTGAAAAGTTGTGGAGATCTGGAGAGATCCCGGATGATTGGAAAAAGGCAAATGTAGTGCCCATCTTTTAAAAAGGGAAGAAGGACAATCCAGGGAACTACAGACCAGTCAGCTTTACCTCAGTCCCTGGAAAAATCATGGAGGGGATTCACAAGGAATCCATTTTGAAGCACTTGGAAAAGGGGAAGTGATCAGGAATAGTCAACATGAATTCACCAAAGGCAAGTCATGCCTGACCAATCTGATTAGCTCCTATGATGAGGTAACTGGCTCTGTCGACATGGGGAAGTCAGTGGATGTGATATATCCTGACGTTAGCAAAGTTTTTGATACGGTCTCTCACAATATTCTTGCCGGCAAGTTAAGGAAGTATGGATTGGATAAATGGACTGTAAGATGGACAGAAAGCTGGCTAGACTGTCAGGCCCAATGGGTAGTGATTAATGGCTCGATGTCAGGTTGGCAATCAGTTTCTAGCGGAATGCCCCAAGAATTGGTTCTAGGGCCAGTTTTGTTCAACATCTTTATTAATGACTTGGATGAGGGGATGGATTGCAGCCTCAGCAAGTTCGCAGATGACACTAAGCTAGGGGGAGAGGTAGATACATTGGAGGGTAGGGATAGGGTCCAGAGTGATCTAGACAGATTAGAGGATTGGGCCAAAAGAAATCTGATGAGGTTCAACAAGGACAAGTGTAGAGTTCTGCACTTGGGACGGAAGAATCCCAAGCATTGTTACAGGCTGGGGACCGAATGGCTAAATAGCAGTTCTGCAGAAAAGGACCTGGAGGATTACAGTGGATGAGAAGCTGGATATGAGCCAACAGTGTGCCCTTGTAGCCAAGAAGGCAAATGGCATATTAGGTTGCATTAGGAGGAGCATTGCCAGTAGATCTAGAGAAGTGATTATTCCCCTTTATTTGGCTTTGGTGATGCCACATCTGGAATATTGTGTCCAGTTCTGGGCCCCCCACTATAGAAAGGATGTGGACACATTGGAGTGGGTCCAGTGGAAGGCGACCAAAATTATTAGGGAGCTGGAGAGCATGACCTATGAGGAGAGACTGAGGGATTTGGGTTTGTTTAGTTTGTAGCAGAGAAGAGTGAGGGGGGATTTGATAGCAGCCCTTCAACTTCCTGAAGGGAGGTTCCAAAGAGGATGGAGAGAGGCTGTTCTCAGTAGTGACAGATGGTAGAACAAGGAGCAATGGGCCCAAGTTACAGTGGGGGAGGTATAGGTTGGATATTAGGAAAAACTATTTTACTAGCAGGGTGGTGAAGTACTGGAATGGATTATCTAAGGAGGTGGTGGAATCTCCATCCCTAGAGGTTTTTAAGTCTCGGCTTGACAAAGCCCTGGCTGTGTTGGGATTGGTCCTGCTTTGGGCTGGGGCTGGACTTGATGACCTCCTGAGGTCTCTTCCAGCTCTATGAGTCTATGATACTATGATCAATATGGGCAGTTCTGTGGCACCTTAAAGACTAACAGATTTATTTTGGCATAAATTTTCATTGGGGAAAAACACACTTAGTCAGATGCAGCTTATGCCAAATTAGTCTGTTAGTCTTTAAGATGCCACAGGATTCTTCCTTGTTGTTGTGGTTATTGACTAACACTGCTACCCCTTTGATAAATGTGAGGTGGTCAGGAAAGGCACTTGATGCATGCAGCTTCAGGAACACTGACCTATACAGAAAGCTGCAGGCAGGGACTTTCCTTCCAGATCACAAGATTACAGTGGGGAATGTGGAAATGCCCATAGTGATCCTGAGAGACCCAACATACCCCGTACATACCCCGTACACTTGGCTCATGAAACCTTACACGGGGCATCTAGACAGCAGTAAGGAGCATTTTAGCAACAGGCTGAGCCGATACTCCACAGTAGTGGAATGTGCCTGTTGGCATATTGAAAGGGTGATAAAGGTGTCTCTATGGCAGGGTAGACCTTAGGGAGGATCGTATCCCCAGGATCGTATCGCCAGCTGCATGCTGTTGTTTACATAATCTGTGTGAAAATAAGGGTGAAATGTAAGCTCATGAATGGAGCACTGAGTCATAGCACTTGGATGCTCAGTTTGAGCAGCCACACTCTTCGGCTACGTCTACACTGCGGGTGTTTTGCAGAAGAGGACATGCAAATGGAGTGCTCATTTGCATATCTCACTCTAATTTGCATATCTTCTTCTGATCCTTTTTGTGGAAGAGGATTTTGCGATAAAAAGCCCTGTGTAGATGGGTCCATTTGTTGGAAAAAAACTCTATTGTGCAAGAGCGTGTAAACCTCATTTTTTGAGGAATAAGGAATCTTGTGCAAAAGGGTTTTTTTCTGACAAATGGCCCTGTCTACACAGGGCTTTTTAGAGCAAAATCCTCTTCTGCAAAAAGGATTGGAAGAAGATATGCAAATGAGCACTCTATTTGCATTTCCACTTCCCTCCAAAAAGAAAGGAAGGTGCCAGACCAGCAGAACAAGGACAAAGGGCTTCAAAAAAGCAGATTTTAAAAAACTCAGAGAGCTGGCAGGTAAAGTCCCTTGGGAAGAAAATCCAAAAGAAAAAGGAGTTTAGGAGAGTTAGCAATTTCTCAAAAAGAGTATTGAAGGCACAACTGCAAACTATTCCAATGCAAAGGCAAAAGTAGTAAGAAGCTGCATCAGGAGCTCTTTACTGACCTAAAAATCAAGAAGAAATCCTACAAAAAGTGGAAATACTGCTCAGGATGAATGCAAAAGAAAAACAAAAGCATGTAGAGACAAAATCAGAAAGGTTAAAACACAAAATGAGTTAGACCTAATAAGGGACATGTTCATCAATGAGAAGAGGTTATTTAAATATTTTAAGGTGAGAGAAAGACTATAGAAAGAGTAGGTCCATTGCTTAGCAGGGAAGGAGAGCTGATAACACATGGCATCAAGAAGTCTGAGGCGTTTAATGCCTCTTTTGCTTCAGTCTTCACTAAGGCTACATCTACACTGCAGGCTTTTTGCGTAAGAGTTCTTGTGCAAAAAATCTTCCACAAGAGCGTGTCCACACTGCCATGTGCTTTTGCGCAAGAGATGTGCTTTTGCGCAAGAGCATTCATGGCAGTGTGGATGCTCTCTTCCGCAAGAAAGCTCTGATGACCATTTTAACCATAGGGGCTTCTTGAGCAAGAAATTCATGTTGCCTCTCTACACTGCCCTCTTGTGGAAGAGCTGTTGCTCAAGAGGGCTTATTCCTTGTGGGGAGAGGAATAACTTTTCTGGAAGAAGCCCTGTTTTCCGACGCTATACTGTAAATTTACTTGCACAAGAACGCATGTGCAGTGTAGACAGCCAGCAAGTTTTTGCGCAAGAACAGCTGTTCTTGCGCAAGAAGCATGCAATGTAGACACAGCCTAACAGTATTAACTCTGATCAGACACTTAAGAAAATTAATATTCACAACAAAAGGGAAGGAAGAGAACCACCAACAGGGAAAGAACAGCCTAAAGAACATATAAGTATGTTAGATGTATCAAGTCAGCAGTCTGTAATAACATTCATCCTATGAGTCTTAAGGAAGTAGCTGAGGGAAACTTCATTGTAACCCTTCTGCCAGGTAGCGCCGGCAGCAGCCAGAGCCGCGTTCAATATCTAGGGGTCCTTTTTCATCCATCTCACACACAACCGGCTCAAGCCCTCACCCAGTAGCCTGGGAAATTCAGACACCCCTTGGCACCTCTGAGAGGCAATGCTTCCCCACTTGCAAGCACAGAGTCTGAGCATAGAAAAGAACTTTTAATGAGAGAGAGAAAGAAGTCACATGGCATTAGCTTGGGAAAATACCGTAAGCAAAGTTCATAACCAACCCATGAGTAACCATCCCTGCTCAAATGGATTAACAACAAAGGGGAAGGCCTCTCAGGCTCACCAGTCCAACAATGTAAGGGTCCCATTCATATACCCAAAGGCTGTGTCTACACTGGCACGATCTTGCGCAAAAGCGGCCACTCTTGCGCAAAAACTTGCTGCCTGTCTACACTGGCCGCGTGTTCTTGCGCAAGTAAACTGACGTTCTAATGTATGAAATCAGGGCTTCTTGTGCCAGAACTCTGACACTCCTGCTCAGGAATAAGCCCTTTTGTGCAACTGTTCTTGCGCAAGAGGCCAGTGTAGACAGGCAACATGAATTTATTGCGCAAGAAAGTCCTATGGTTAAAATGGCCATCAGAGCTTTCTTGCGCAAGAGAGCGTCTACACTGGCATGGATGCTCTTGCGCAAAAGCACATCTCTTGTGGAAAAGCACATGCCAGTGTAGACGCTCTCTTCTTGAAGAGTTTTTGCAGAAGAACTTTCCGTAAAAGAGTTTTTGCATGAGAACACGCCAGTGTAGACATAGCCAAACTGTCTCCATACCCCACTTCAAATGCTCCACTTACAGCTCTGTCCAGTCAGTGCAGACCCAGACACATCACCCTGATGACTTCCCTCATAGAGCCTGATGTGATGCCACCTGTGTGCTGCCCCTGCTGGCTGGTCACTCCCGCCAGCCACTCTGCTGGCTGCCCGCCAGCTGTGCCCGCCGGCCATGCCCACCAGCCGCTCTGCTGGCCACCTGCTACTGCTGCTACCAGCCTTACCCGCCAGCAGTTGCTCTGCTGGCCGCAATGGGTCTGACTCCAGGCCAAATCAGTGACTTCAGCTCTTAGTGATTTCAACTATTTAGCCACCACCTAGGCTAGCAAAAGATTCCAGCTTCCACTAGAATAGTAAAAAGACTCTTAATGGAGTCTGCTTTAGGTCTATCCTTAGAACACAGGGTGGGGGGGGTTGGGAACAGGCAGGTTGAACCAGTCTTACAGCTCACACCTGGCAGGCATGAAGCAAGCTGGTTCAAGCCCTTCCCCCAACTCAGTTCACTCAGCTCTGGAAGGGGGAGGCTTGTTTATCTGAGACCCCTTACAATGATGGTGTCTCTCCTGAAAGCACTGGTGTCATATTTTACAGTTCCCACATTTAGAGGTAGCATGGTTTGTGACCCCCACAACAGCCAAATTAGTTACAACACATTCCATTCCATTCTAACAACCGATCCTCCATCAGCCCTGGTTGAATTGGATTTACGTAACCACACCCCGGATTCCTTCCCTATCCCGGCATTAGCTGTATTTACATATCAAAAGTTAATTATCTTCCAGGGCTAACCAATTTGAGTGAGCATACCCATAAACAGGGCTGCTCTCTTCAGGCTGATTGCAAGCAGTAGTTCTGCCCCTGCTTACACCATTATTTCTAAGAACTCATGGAAGAGCTCTGAAGTAGGGCAAATATTGTATGTTTCTGTTTAAAAGGAGGAACAAAGAGGACTAGTCAGCTTACCAGGAAAGATTATGGAACAAAGACTTAAATAATCAGGGTAATAAATAATAGCCAGCATGGATTTGTCAAAAGCAAATTGTGCCAAACCTAGTTTCCTTTTTTTGATACAATCACATGCTTTACTGTCAATGCAGCTCTCACTCTTGTGCCTCTCTCAAAAGACAGGACTATGCAGCACTTTAAAGACTAACAAGATGGTTTATTACATAGGTTCCCAAACTGGGGGAGGCGTGGAGAAATTCCAGGGGGGGGCGCAAGGTGACCCAGTTCCCCCCCCAAGAAAGAACCTGCGCTGGTGTTACCTCACCCAAAGTTCATCTTTTGCTTGGTGACTTCCGGAGGTCTGTCTCCCTCTCTCCTCCCGGGGCTATAGACACGCCCGAGAGCCACTTTGAAAAGGTGCTAATTTGGAGCTGACTTTGAAAAGGTGCTAATTTCCCCCGGATAATACGGGGCCGCGGGGGAGCTCCGCTCCTTGAATAATCATTGAATAAAGCCTGGAATGGGGGCGGAATTTCAAACAGCTGCTAGATCAAAGTCAGGAAGCAGCACAGGGAATAAGTGGCACACGTGTGCTCTGAGACCCTGGATTTGGTTATTGGACCCCCAGGTTCCAGCTTAGCTGTCCTGTCCCCCCGTCCAGACCCCCATGAGTACCCTGCCCCCTCCGCAAGAACCCCACAAGTACCCTGCCCCCCATCCAGACCCCAAATCCCCACAAGTACCCTTCCCCTGCCCAAACCTCCATGAGTACCGTGCCCCCATGCCGAGACCCTTACAAGTACCCTGCCCCCTGCCCAGACTCCAAACCCCCAGTACCCTACCCCCGTCCAGACCCCAAACTCCCACAAGTACCCTGCCCCCTGCCCAAACCTCCATGAATATCCTGCCCCTGCCCGAACCCCCACGAGTACCATGCCCACCATGCCGAGACCCTCACAAGTATCCTGCCCCCTGCCCAGACTCCAAACCCCCACGGCCAAAGTGTTAGAAGCATCTTATGAACTGTCATTGCTCATCACTAAAGCCAAGAAAGCGCATATAATCTGAGAAACTCTTGTGAAGCCTTGCTTGTTGAAAGCAGCTGATATTGTGCTTGGTGTTGAAAGCAAGAAAAAACTATCGAAAATTTCGCTTTCTGACAATTCCATGAAATGTCGCATCGATGAGCTGGCGAAAGATCTTAAACTTCAAGTTGTGGAGGCAGTGTTGGCTTCTCCTTTTTTTGCAATTCAGCACCACGATACCACTGATGTAGGACAATGTTGTCAGCTGCTTGTCTACGTTCGACTAATTAACAATGGAACTGTGAAAGAAGAGCTGCTTTTTATGAAGGAATTGACGACCACATCAAAAGCTTCTGATATTATGAAAACGATTTCTGACTTTTTTGAAGAAAATAGACTTTCATGGGGAAAACTGTTTGGTGTATGCACAGACAGTGCTCCAGCAATGCTTGGCTCTCACTCTGGATTTGTGATGTTGGTGAAAGAAAATATCCAGCCATAACCACAACTCGCTGCGTCATATACAGACAAGCACTGGCTGCTAAAACCCTTCCAGATCACCTATGTGACTCATTGAATTTGGCCATCAAAGTTGTCAATTTTGTGAAGAACAGTGCTTTAAATACGAGACTTTTTGATGCGCTTTCCATGGATTTGGGAGCAGATCATATGGAGGTACGATGGCTGTCCAAAGGTAACATGCTTTCGAGATTATTCGAACTGAAAGATGAAGTGGAAATTTTCCTCAAGCAACAGAAGAAAGAAGAGTTATATCATGCATTTACGGACCAGATGTTTCAGCTTTCACTGGCATACCTGGTGGACATTTTTGAATCTTTGAACAACCTCAATTTGAAGCTGCAAGGCAACAACACTGCATGCATTTACGGAAAAAGTCCAGCTTTGGAAACGTCGAACACAAGCTCAGATGCCTAACTTTTCATCTTTTCTGACATTTTCATAACTCGCTGAAAATGAAGATTTCCAAGAAGTTTGTAAAGAGGATGTGAAGAACAAAATTGTATTTCATCTGGACTGTCTTGCTGATGAATTCATCTGCTATTTTCCAGACAACTTTTCTGGCAACCCCATTCATAAATTAGTACACAATCCATTCAACATTGATGTTGATTCATTGCCAGAAGTATTGCAAGAAAAAAAAGCGAAATAAAATATGATTTAAGTGCAATCGAAAACACAAGGTTGGAGGAATTTTGGATAAAATATTTCCCAATGTACTTGAAAGTTGGAGAAGAAGCGCTACGTATTATTCTTCCATTTTCATCAGCTTACCTCTGTGAAAAAACTTTTCAAGTTTAGTCACATTAAAAACAAAACAAAGAAATCGACTGGATGTCGAAAACGATTTGCATTGCGCACTTTCATCTTTCAAACCTAGGATTTCCCAACTTGTGAAGAAAATGCAGCATCATCCTTCACATTAAATCTGATTTGTTTCTGCTATTTCTTATGTTAAATTACATTTTTTATTAAATTTTTGTGCCAAGAAAAACTATTTGTGCATATTTTTAATTTAAAATAATTTTTATACCAAGTTTTTGTGTTTATTTTTAAAATGGAATTACAAATTGAATTTTTTTGTTAAAAGGGGGGTTGGATGATGGTAAAGAAGAGGTGGGGGGTGTGTGAGGGTTTCTCGGAGATCAAAAGGGGAGTGTGATGCTGAAAAGTTTGGGAACCACTGGTTTATTAGGTGATGAGCTTTCGTGGGCCACACCCACTCCCCTCAGATCAAATTGTGGAAGAAAATTGGCATGCCCATATATACCAAAGGGCAAGGCTCGCCAAGCAGCGGCGAGCCCTGCTCGCCAGCCGCGCGGAACCTCATGCTGCGCATGCACTGACCGAGCTGCATGGCTGCGCCGGGCTAAAATCTACTCGCCACAGGCAAATAGATTGCCTTAATTGTCGAGCCCTGCCAAAGGGATACAATCAAAAAAAGTGAACACATATAAAATTGACAAATCCCTTTTGATTGTATCCCTTTGGTATATATGGTCATGCCAATTTTCTTCCACAATTTGATCTGAGGAAGTGAGTCTGGCCCACGAAAGCTCATCACTCAATAAACCATCTTGTTAGTCTTTAAAGTGCTGCATAGTCCTGTCGTTTGTTTCAGCAAGACCAGACTAACACGGCTACATCTCTATTACAATTCTTGTGCCTCTGTGCTGGAAGGCTGGGGCAAACATAAGCGTAAAGATTCAGGAATGCAACCAGTTACAGCCAAAAGGTCTGCAGCCACAGTGCATAATCCCAAATCTGCATTATGATGTGAACTCACCAGTCAGAGCTCATTTCTTGCCCCCAGAAGCAGTGCTCCACTCTCTGCAGCTGCTCCAAGACTGCCAACTACCACCTTCAATTGGTTGTTGTTATGTACCACAGCAATATGTCCTCCAAGAAGTTGTCATGTTCCCCACTGATTCAGTTCTTGGGGCTATGGCTACAAAACTCTGCTGCATCCAGGGAACACATCTGCTCTTCCGCTTGCTTTTGCAGACGACCAGACGTGCTCTTTCGGAAGCCCTGTCTTCCTCCTCCCGTGAGGAAGAAGGGCTCTTCCAAAAGAGGTTTTTTTTTTTCCAAAATCTGGCCCAGTGTAGACGGGCCAAATTTCGGAAAAGCCTCTTCTGAAAAAACTATCAGAAAAAGGTATGCAAATTACGGAGCACAATTTTCCCAATAAAGCCCCATAATGTAGACATAACCTGGGTCTATGCAAGTACCAGAGGCTCATACGCCCTGTACCTACCACACTCTTGACAATACTATAGAGCTGTAAGGATCCATACCTCTGTCAGAGATGGCAGAGAGCAAGGCAGGCTGCTTGGACCTGTGGGATATTTTTAAAAGGGGTGAAAATTATGGGCTATAGACATTCTTGGGATGGAGACAATTCCATGCTGAGATATTAACCTCTTGCTCCTAGTCACACCTGTATGACTCATTTCTGCCCCACCATGCATTGCCAAAATTTCCCCAAAGACTTGATGGAGGTGAATTGCATAGCGGGATACCTACTTACAGGGGAGCTGAGAGACTTGGCCAGCCTCGGGCAAGGTGGGTGGGTGAGGGGACTGGCTCCATGCTCCCAGAAGGGGCAGGACCTTGGAAGGAAAGGGCAGGACTGGGGGGCAGCCAGTCCTTAGCCACCAGGAGGAGCATTGCGCTGTAGTCACCTCCTTCCTTAGGAGCCCTAAAAGCCACCCAGAGTGTGCTGCATGGTGCTCCAGCAGCTATTTAAAAGGCTCAGAACTCTGACTGCTGCCAGGGCTCTGGGTCCTTTTGACTCACGAAGGGGCAATTAGCCCCTTTGTCTCCCCCATTGGCAGGCCTGCCTACCTATGATGCCCCTCACTGTGCATCAACATAAACATTCCTGGCTTGATCATCGACTCCACTAGCCTCTACCTTTCCCTGCATCCTAACATTCCCCCTTTTCATACTTTTGTTTAAAAGATTAAAAAGGGCAGCATACAGCTCCTACATCTCTAAATGTCCCATTGCCCTACTGAGCAACCGCCCACAGAAAGGAGAAGAAAACACTGGAAGCATCTGAGCCTTCCTAAGAGCACAGCATTTTGTTAGTCCAAAAATTCTAGTAGTATTTTCAGAAGTGCTCAGAGCTGGCCTAGCTCTGTTTTCACTGAAATCAATGGTAAAACTCTCACTGGAGTTTGGTACAATGATACAGGGGCATAGCAATGCAGATAAATGCTGCAATGTTAGGCTACGTCTAGACTGCATCCCTCTGTTGACAGAGGGATGCAAATCAAGCACGTCGAAATTGCTAATTAAGCCAGGATTTAAATATCCTGCGCCTCATTAGCATAAACATGGCTGCCACTTTTTTTTTTTTAAATGGAGTTTTTTCGAAAAAAACGGCAGTCTAGATGCGGATCTGTCCAAAATAAAGCCTTTTTCGACAGATCCTGTATTCCTCAAAAAATGAGGTTTACAGGATCTGTCGAAAAAGGCTTTAGTTTCAACAGATCTGCGTCTAGACTGCTGATTTTTTTCACAAAAACTCAGTTTTGAAAAAAAGCAGTGGCTATGTTTATGCTAATGAGGTGTGGGATATTTAAATCCTGGCTTCATTAGCAATTTTGATGTGCCTAATCTACATCTCTCTGTCGACAGATAGGTGTAGTCTAGACACACCCTTAGTAACCAGCCACTAACTCAGCATAAGTAGCAGCATCCAAACCACTCCTCAGCAGGAGAGATCCAGGCACAGCACACAGCTGTAACCAAAACTGCTGGGGAGCAAAGTGACCTCCTTGCCCTCCCCATCCCTTAAATTACCAGCTAAGGGAGCTGTCAAGATAATTAGTGTCTGTCCCAACTCCCATTCTGCTCGTGAAGTAAGGTGTGACAACAAGGAAGCTTCTGGCTGGAATCCCCACTAGCCTCAGGAACAATGCCTGACAATAATGCCAGCTTGGGGTAGGGGCCCACAGGTGAACACCTGCAATCTGCACTGGAAACCTGCCAAATACAACCCAGCAGACTTCTGGAGGCAAGAGGAATGTGACCCTCCCCCAATTCTATCATGTGGGAAGTAACCCTTCCAAACCCTGAAAAGGCTGCCAGCCAACACCCTCCATCACATCTGGGAGGGAAGAGTGGGGCTGCAGACTGGCACCCACACCCAAGGGCTTATTATATAACCCCACACCCGCCTTCCCTTGAAAGAGGGCAGTTAGCCAGGTGTCCCAACCACTGAACAGATCAATGCTGCTAGGTTACAAGGGGCAAGCAAAGACCTGAACTCCCCAAACTACAGTGATGTTGTGTGGTACCTCCCTCCTCACAGAAACTGTGACTTGTCTCTGAGCTGGGGACAAAGGGAGGGAGGAAGGACAAGCACTGCGTAGGGGAACGAAGCAAGAATTCTGAGCCCGAGCCTCTGCGCAGAGTTTCTTGCTACTTGGCCCAATCATATCCTTGCCCCAGTAGTCATATTAACATTGCCTTCAATGGGAGCAGAGTTAGGTTAACACTGAACACTTTTTAATATCCCTCCCTAAATTAACACTTGTTTTACAAAGGGTACTTTTGGAACAACTCAGCAAGACATTTTTGTTAAGACAAGGAGGACACTGGTTTCATTGTGGCGAGGAGTCCTGTGGCACCTTATAGACTAACCGAAGTGTTGGAGCATAAGCTTTCGTGGGCAAAGACCAAATTTGTCAGATGCATGTAGTGGAAATTTCCAGAGGCAGGTATAAATATGCAGGCAAGAATCAGGCTAGAGATGACGAGGTGGATCCAATCAGGATGAGGCCCACTTCTAGTAGCTGATCTGGAGGTGTGAATACCAAGAAAGGAGAAGCTGCTTTTGTAGTTAGCAAGCCATTCACAGTCTTTGTTTAATTCTGAGCTGATTGAGTCAAACTTGAAGATGAACTGTAGCTCAGCAGTTTCTCTTTGAAGTCTGGTCCTGAAGGACCCATGCATCTGACGAAGTGGGTCTTTGCCCACGAAAGCTTATGCTCCAACACTTCGGTTAGTCTATAAGGTGCCACAGGACTCCTCGCCACTTTTGCAGATTCAGACTAACATGGCTACCCCTCTGATACTGGCTTCACTGAGAAGTATAAAGCTGTACCTATTGCTACTGGCTACAATTCTTTCTATCAATGCTAAATATTTATATGGTGATTTGCTAATTCAGTCTAGTTTTCATCTTATATGTTAAAAATATTTCACATAACGTGTTCAACAACAACAAAAAATATGTTGAATCTTCTCGAGTTAAATGTGTTTCTGTTTTGGGCACACTAAATTCAGCATAGGTGCTATTAGCTCAAATAAAAACAATATTCAGTGGTAAAAGCTATCACATGCTCTGTCCATCTGGAAAACTATTCAGACACTAATGTACACCAAATGTCAATGGTGAATCATCATCCCCAATGACAGCTACGTTCCATTGGAATTGTCAAGTTTCAGCAGCAAGACTTGCGTGTACAAGAAACAAACAGTTTCTCCACAACTAAAACATGACTGTGGAACCAAGACCTAGAAGAGATTAGAATGACCACACATCTCACCACTTTGAGATTGAAATTTAAGATATATTTATCTGACCTTGCTTTCTTATAGAAAGGAAAAAACCCAAGAATCTGTGTTTAATGAGAAGAGAGGAGAAAATTTGTATCTAGCTCCAGATTTAAATTTTGTGATATAGGTCTGCTTCTACTTTACAGCTCTGAAACTTGATAAATATTAAGACAATGGGGTAAAACTGTTCCACTAAAGCCAGTGTCAATTTAATAGAGTCTGGATTTCAGTCAGTATTTTTATCATCTCAATCATATGGTTTCCCTTACACTTCCAATAAAACGTTCTCCCCATATTAGAATACAGTGTTAGCTATCTAAAATATTACAAGTAAACAGTTAAATTAACCACAAATCTGGGTTGCCCAAATTTAGCCAAACTAAGGCCCAAATTTACAACAAACAGGAGCCTGAGGTCTATGCCACATTTGAATTAAATGGAACAGACTGCAGACTGCTCAGATAAACCTTGATACAAAGTCAAACATCTGCATTAACAGGGAGCAATGAAGTACTATAGAGCTTTAGGAGCTACAACATTTACAGGCTGCAGTTTGGACAACCCTTCCAAAAACCACATTATTATGAGCTGGAATACACCTTGTTATAGGCTGAGTTATAATCTCAATCAAACTGCTGCGTGACTGTGCCATCCACAACTAAAACAAGACATAATAGAATTTGCCAAAAAAAAAAACAAAAAACCAAAAACCTGGCATCAGGTGGGCAGTGGGTTCAATTGTGTATTGTTACCAGAGGGGTGTGTGTGTGTGTATGTGTGTATGTGTGTGTGTGTCAAGGGCAGGAGTATGAGAGCAGATTAGAACAGAGTAGGGCACAGGGGCAAACCCCCCAAGCATTAGCCTTTGAATACAGTGTGACCACTGAAAAATCTAAAGAGAAATCTTTTCAGTCTGGTGGCTGAAAGAGTTTGGGGCTATAACCTATGATATTTCTCCTTTGGGATTTGGGGTTCCTTCTAAATTCATAGAAGCAGAAAACAGGCAACGCTACCATGTGATAATTGTGTAACCAAAATAAGCATAAATGAAAGTTTTAAAAAAATCAGTGTCACCTGGATTAATTATGAAGACAAGTAACTTAAATTGAATGTAGAACTATCATCCGCACCCCAACCAATAGCTGAATGATTCAGATTTTTTGCTAAGATTATATTTACAATGGTCTGATGTGATGAGCGATTTACTTGTCTACTTGTTAGCACGGTCACTCTGCTATGAAAGCTCGGTGTCCACCCAACGTATAATTTAAGAATGCCAATTAGCCTAATTTAATTAAAAGAAGATAGAGGAACTCGACTTCAGAACGTATCTATTCACCGTCTGGTTGCTTTACCTTTGGAATGTGGCGCGTAAATGAAAACTTAAGACGTTTAGTAGTTTTAAAACAACAGGACTATATTAGCTATATATCTCAAATAAACAAAAGATGTGCTATGCACAACAGCAGGGGGTTTACCAGAGTCTTCGGTGCTTGGGACGATTGATGGTTGCTGGCGACCTCGAGTCTTTGGTCTTTCCGGGCCTCAGACGAGGAACAGCCAGGAGTCCCTCGTTGGAAGAAGGTGCCGAAGCTGGCGACCTCAATCCTTTGGCTCTTCCGAGCCTCGGGAGAGGAACTGCCAGGAGTCCCACAAAGAACTGGAATAGAGGGCGACGATCGCCTTCCACGGTGCTCGCCTCTTCCTGCTCTTCGGGGGCAGCTGGAGCAGACGATGGAAGCTAAACCCTAAACTACTATGCCCTAAACTTATCCTAAAAATAAAACCCTAAACTATCTCGCGACGCGCCTGCTGTACAGACTCGATGACGGCCAACGTGCGGTTACCAACGCGGCCTGACGGACAGACTTGACGACGAGAGATAACCTAACTAAAATACGAAACTATCTAAAACCTAAGGTGGAGAGACTGAGACCTTCCGTCTGGTCAATCCCTTAACTTAACCTAACACATATGCTCTAGTCAATCACGCTCGGGACAGCACGATCCAACCACCAGGTCTCTCATACCACTAACCTAGCCTATGCCTAACCCGACGCCCCGATGCAACACCCAACGGGTGTGTTGCACAGGCTTTTATAGGCTACGGTCATGAATATGTATGAGGACTTAGATTTAAAACGATTGGCTGGTGGAGGACGCTAATTTACATAAGTTTAAAATGATTGGTCTTTCAACATATTAATACATAATTCAGGACATAACAGTATTCTTTTATGAATATTCATGCAGTCAACTGTCAGACTGATGAATATTCATTTACAGTTGGTCAGGTTTTAAAAGACAGCATTACCACAGTCAGCATGACTCCGCATTCTTTTTATATATGTGATGACGTATGTGACATATCTTATTGGTGACTCCTTCAATCTATCCATGTAGTTTATTAACATTAATTATACACAACTAATCATTTATCATTACAGAGGTTATAGAGGTTCATTACAGATGTTATACAATCACTCCTTTTTAATATGCAATTCTGTCCAATTCTGTCAACATACTACTAAATTATATTACAGTAAAACAGAAGCATTTCTATCTGCTTACCCAACAGTTATTGAATTGCAGCTTTGCCAATTTTCTCTTTACATTATGAGAAAAAGTAGAAGGTACTGCCTCCCAAATTCATTTAAGATCTCTATATACAAGCAAATACATGTAAAGTTTCTTTCTTGAGTTTGCTATGTATTAAAAATACCAATTAAAGCCAATTTTGTCTCTTTGTCAGATTGCTTGCTTCTCAAGGCAAGTATATAAACAATTGTATAGGTTCTGTTACACACATTCTTCTTTGGTTTACTCAGCCCTGTGTTGAATTTTTCTTCCATGGATTAGGCCAGGATTGAGAATGTTTTGAAAAATCCCACCTGTCTGTATTTTGAGATAGCTTAATTGTGCTTTCTAAATGTAATAGAATAAGCCAGTATTTCCCAATTTTATTTGGTCACTGAACCCTTTTAAACTCGAAAGAATTTTGCGGAACCCCTAATAACAGCAACTGGTTTGATAGCTGAAGCTTTGATTTTGTCCAACACAGTGCTAGTACATTCGTATTCAGTCACCCATGTGCTCCACACTCCCTGAGAGTGAGTACTGGGATTTACAGTGGTATATAACAGGTGATCACACCACTGACTGACTGCGCGCGCAGCGCTGAGTAGTAACACCATCATCTCCACTCTCTGGCTAAGCTGGTATTACACAGGGACACTTATTGTGGCAAACACAAATTAAAATTGTTTTCAATAAAATTCACAAATGCTTACGTATTAATTATTATTTTTTAATCGTACAATGTTATTGTAATGGAATTTTCTCACGGAACCCTTATTTTCACTTTGCGGATCCCCGGGGGTTCCGTGGAACACCATTTGGGAAACAATGGAATAGGCAATTAAAGACTGTGAATCAATTCAGAATGGGTTGAAAATGGATCCTGAGAAATACTGCTCCTTCCACTCTTGGTCCTAATCTACACTACACAGTTAGGTCGATATGAGGCAGCTTATGTCAATTTAACTATAGAAGTGCCTACACTACAAGCGTTCCTTCTGCCACTTTAACTTGCCTGCAACTTTGACCTAATAAATCCACTTTGGTGAGAGGCACAGACCTAGATCAGCATAAGGCAATGCAGTGTCAGTGTAGGTACTGCATTGTTTACATTGACCTAAGTGGCCTCCATCAGGGCTACGTGCTATTCCGCGTCTTTTGAGTGTGCCCATTATTTTGAAATATAAGAGGCTCACTATTCCAACGTCCCTGTAAACCTCATCCACTAGGAGTAAGGGACATTTTGGAATAGTGATTTATTTAAAAATAAGTGCTATGTAGAGTAATCAGTGCCAGATTTCAAAATAAGGAATTACGAAATAACATCAAAATAGGATATGCAATTTCCGTACTTAAAATTGCGTACCTTATTTTGATCTCCGGTGCAGTATAGATGCACTCAAAGGATATGTCTACTCTATAGAGTTATTTCGAAATATCTTATTTTGAAATAATGTGTCTACACACAAAATGCATTTCAAAATAGCTATTCCACACTGATTGGATGCTGAATCACATTTAAGGCCATCCGGAACTGGTTCTGGCAGGGCATTAGGTCAGGAGTTACCTTGTGTGGTTGCTGCCTGAGGCTATCTGAGGCTTGTGCTTAAAGGGAACCCCCTGGACAGCCAGTTCTCAGGTTTCCCTACTTGCTTGCCTACCTCGCTGAGGGGCAGCAAAGCATTTTTTTCTCTGCGTGCTTTGGTTGCCCTCACTCGGGACACCACAGCACTCTGCAGCATGGAGCCGGAGCTACACCTGGGCACTCTCGTGCTTCTCGTGGACTTGTTGCTGCAAGCCTGACAGCACGTTCTGCAGGCAGTAACAGTCTCCCTGGTGTGCCCCACTGGGGGCTTGTGCCTCATTCCACCCTTACGTCCTTCCACTTACCCCTCCCGAACCCCCCCTTCCTGATGTACAATAAAGACACATGTATTCAAGAAAACAAACTCTCTTTATTGAACAAAACTGGGAGGGGGGGAGTGAAACTCAGGTGAGACTGGGGAAGAAGGCAGGAGAGGGGAAGCGAGAGGGTGGGAGAGAGGAGGGGTAAACCTGGGAGGAGGGAGCTGGAAGAGGAAGGCAAGGGGAGGAAGGGGGAGGAGAAGCTCACGGGTCAGGGTCTTGCCGGCCCACCTGTCTCCAGTACTGTGGCTGTGGGGGCCTCAGCATCCCCGGGGGGGAGGATACAGAGTGGGGAGGGAGTGGAGGGTGGGGAGGAAGAAGCAGGAGGGGGAGCAGGAGTGGGAGGAAGAGCGGTAGCTGGGGAGGCAGCAGGGGCTGGAGCGGCAGGAGGCAGCAATCTCTGCACCAGGGTCTGCAAGTGGTCGTAAATTGCATGGCCCTGGGCAAGCAGCTCCCGCCAGCTCTCCTGCCAGAGCTGCAGGTCTTCGTGCACCCAGTGGTCGAGGGTGCGGTGCAGGCCTTGCAGTATCCCCAGGTGCTGCTGCTGGTAGTCCTCTTGGGCATGGGTCAGCCTGCAGAGTGCCCAGGTGTGGGAAGATGTCCCGGGCGGGGTGGTGCGCCCTGCACTTGCAGCTGGTGTGGCTGTGGACAAAGAGAAGTGGTTAGTTATCCCTGGGGACACAGTGGATGAAGCCCAGCCCCCCTCTGCAAGGCGAGGATGACAGGTCTCCACACCATCAGAGCCGATGTGCTAGCACAGAGGCCATGTTCGGGATGTCCTGCTATCCCCGGGAGTGGGAACTGGCCTGGGAGTGCACCCATGCCCCTATGCTGTATGTGGTGTGGGTCTGTGTGTGGAGGCAAGAGATGTCCCTTGCCTCTGTGTAGAGGGGGCTTGTAGAGGGAGGGCGTCCTGCTGTGTCCCACCCTGGGGTCAGGAGCATGTCATGTGCCTTCATACATACATGTTTGTGGGTAACAGGCCAAGCCAGCCAGCTGGGGCCACATGCCCAGGGGTGGCACGGCACATGCACAGGTTGCTGCGTGATCCGTGGTCAGCAAGGCCCATGCGCACAGTCCCTGGTCTCCCTTCCCTCCCGCCCCCGCATAAGGGGACAGTGATGGCACTCACATGTTGTTGCCTCCCCAGCCTCGGACAACACCGGCAACAGGCTTGCTGGGACAGCTCGGGGGTCCTGGCTGCGCGGCATGCTCCCTCCGGGCTCCTGCGGCTCCTGGCCATCCTCCTCTTCCTCCTCCTCCTCCATGCCCTGGTCAGGACCCTCTGCCCCAGTGTCGATGACCACCTGGGGCACGGACCATCCGGCCCCAGGATGCGGTCCAGGGTATCAAAATAGGGGCAGGTGTCTGGATCTGCCCCTGTTTGGGAGCTGCCCCCTGTGGCTCTGGCATACACTTGCCGCAGCGCCTTGGTTTTCATCCGAACCTGTTCCTGGGTTTGGATGTGGCCTTTGGTGGCCAGGCTAGCAGCCATGAGGCTGTAGACGACCATGTTCCTACATCTAGTGCGGAGATCCTGAACGTTATAGGCCTCCCCCCAAATCTCAATGTGTTCCCTGATCTCCGCACTGGATCAGGCAGGCGCCCGCTTTTTCTGGCCCCTGGCAGGTTCCTGGGAGCTGGCAGACTGGTCCTGGGGAGTGGTGGAGGGCTGGCTGGCGCTGGCTGCCTGGCTCATGCTGGGGCCACTGGGTTAGGGGCAGTGACTGCTGGCTCTGGGCTGGCAGGCCTGGAACTGGCACAGACACTGTGGCCAGACTCAGGGGCAGCAGGTTTGTATCATTTTTGGTGGTGCCCCATTAGCTATACACCCTGACCCCCATTAACCACACCTCCTGACCCCCGTTAACCATGCTCCCTGACCCCCATTAACCAGGCCTCTGGAGGTAACACACTCGGGGCAAGATGGACACATGACCGGAAGTAAAAGGTATCATGTCACCCCTCTCGAAGGACTTTCCCCACCATCCTCCTATCAACAGGGATTAGTTTGGCCCCCACCAAACTCCCCTCATGCAACTATGCTGCAATTGCATTAACCCAATGTGTGTGACATTAACTCGGGGGCAGAGAGGCTGGGGGAAATGTTCCCTCTAAGGCTATGTCTACACAGTATAGCAGTTCTTGCGCAAGAACCCACAGAGTATCCACACTGCCCACCTGCTCTTGCGCAAGGAAATTTACAGTACGGCGGGGTAAGAGAGGGTGTCTTGCGCAAGAGCTACACTCTTTTCTAACAGGTGTAAGCTCTCTTGCGCAAGAGGGCAGTGTGGATGCTCGGCAGGGATTTCTTGCGCAAGAAACCTCTATGGCTAAAATGACCATGGGAGCTTTCTTGCGCAAGAGAGCATCCACACTGCCATGGATGCTCTTACACAAAAGCACAGCTCGCACATGGCAGTGTGGACGTGTTCTTGCGCAAGACTTCTTGCACAGGAACCCTTGCGCAAGATGTTCTTGCGCAAGAAGCTGCCAGTGTAGACATAGCCTAAGAGTTTCCTCCCATGAGCAGAATGAATTTTGTGATGAGCACCAGTACTGAGTTCATGTGGCTTGTTTGGATGTGCCACTGTGGCACCCAAGTTATTAATAAATATTTTATAAACCTTTACCTTTTCTCTCTGCTGCCATGTCTCCTCCCCTTGCTCCATCAGTGCCCCTGGTGCTTGCTGTCCCCCAACTCCTCACCCTCCTCTGCTGTCCTGACTCCTGCCCTTCTCACTGCCCTCAGCCCTCCTGCAGCCTTCCCCCCGTCCACCAGCCCTTCTCTCCTCCCTGTGCCCACTCCTCCAGTAGCCCCACTCTGATCATGTGAGCTACCCCTCCTCATCCCGTCTCCTAACACCTCCCTCTACACACCTGCCCTGCCTCTCTCCTTTGGTGCTGGTCCCTCCCCTGCAGGTGTCTGCCCTTCTGCTTCACCTCCAGAATCCTCTGGCACCTGCACCTTCCCTTAGCCCTGCACCCCCCTGGTGCCTCCCCCTTCCCTTACTGCCCCTGCCCCTTTGCCCTCTTTTTCCCTAATGCCCACCCCTCACCACTCTCTGCCCCCATTCCCCTCATGCCCTCTGTGCTCTCACATGACTTGCTCCATCCCACCTTTCTCATGCCCACCCCTTCTTTCAAGCCTTCTCCCAGCATCACCCCCTCCCCGTCTAGCCCCCAATGCCCTTCCCCCCTCTCCTCTCCTCTCCCAGCATCACCCTGTCCCCTCCCACTGACACCTCCTCCTGCCCTTTTCCTCATTGTCTGCACTTGGCCCCTGCCATTTGTCTCTCCTCCACGCTGTCCCTTGGTGCCTTCCCTTTCTTCCCCTCCTCCACACAATTCCCCTTCCCCTTCCTCCTCCTCCCCATTTTCCCTTTCCTCTGCACAAGCCCCTTCCTCCCCCTCCCCTTACCTTTCCCCTTACCTTACCTTCTGCCTTCCACTTTGCGGAGCTGGAGTCTGCGCTCGGGCCCCAGAAGTCCCCGGGCTCCGAACCCAGAGCTAGGCTGCGTGGCGCAATGCCGCGCCTAGCAGTTTTAAAGTCCCGGGCCATGATGTCATGTCACTCCAGGGCGTCTCCCCACTCACCTGTAAATGCTGCGCATGGCAGGAACAGCTGGCAGCGCATGCCAGCAAGGGGGAGCCGGACTGAAAGCTGCGCACAGCAGGGATGGGATGGGGCCGAGGGGGGGACGCTCTGGGGCTCAGGGTGGGAGGACGCGCAAGGGGGCCAGCAGGTGGGGGCCGGGGCCCGCTCCAGGCAGGGCCAGGGGAGAGACCCAGCTCCAAATATTGGTGGAGCAGGGCCCCCGGCCCTGAATATTGCTGGAGCATGGGCACCACGAGCCCATATAACTCGCCACCCATGGCCAGACTCTACCCCTTTAAGGGCTCCGGGGGCGGGGGGGAGGGAGAGGAGAGGAGTTTTCCTGGTTGGGGCCAGAGTGGCCAGCAGGGCACCCTGGGAAGAGCTGGAGGCCCCTTATTTTGAAATAGGTGCTATTCCTCGTGGAATGAGGTTTACCAATTTCGAAATAGTGGTTGGCGTGTGTAGATGATAGTACAGTTATTTCAAAATAACGGCTGTTATTTCAAAATACCTTTGCTGTGTAGACATACCCTAAGTGTCCCACTGTGCCCCCACTATGACTGCTCTGGTCACTGTTGTGAACTCCATTGCCCAACAGCCAGGCGCACAGGTGCACACCCTGCAATTCTTAAACCCCCAAGAATTTTTGAACTTGCTCTTCCTTTTTGCCTGCCTCCCCCTGCAGCCTCCTGTTATATGCTCTGCTTTAAGGTGGTCTGGAGCCAAAATAAGGATGTGTATTCTATCTATTGCCCCACTGTATTTCAGGAACCCCATTACAAAACCATCCTCTATTTCCCACACATTGCTCAGAGGCACAGTCTTCATTGCAGGATGATTAATGGCCCTGCACACTTGCATCACAACAACCTTCACAGTGGATTTCCTGACTCCAAATTAACTTGTGACTGATTTAGAGCCATCTGGTGTTGCCAGCTTCCACCCCGTAACCGTTGCTCACTTTTCCAACATGAGTGCAGCTCTCTCGTTTTGGTTTTGCTTTACTGAAGGACTGGGGAGAGTTCCACATTCAGTTCCAGGAAGATGGACTTGAATTGTTTGTTTCCATAGCGCACAGCAAGGCAGACACCACGGCATTGTCATCAGACTCACAGCTCAGGAAATACTGCAGGATCATACATGAGATGAAACATGAGAAAAGAAACAGGGTGTCTAACTCAAATGTAGGTCTATGAAAATCATTCTCAAAATCCTTAGGGGGTGGCATGCCTAAAATAAGATTTGGACTCAGAAGATTCATGTTGTGAAAGGGTAATTCTGTTCTTATATCATGAAACAACTTTATTATTTCATGACCTTCTATCTATATTCTCAGAAAACTAAAGGTTTCCAGCAAAACTAAAAGTGAACATCTGTATAATTAGACTAGGAACAGTGAACAAGTGAGTATCATGAAGATTTACACTGACTTAGAGAAGTTAATCTCTGAGGGTATGTCTACACTAGCCCCCTAGTTCGAACTAGGGAGGCTAATGTAGGCATTCGAAGTTGCAAATGAAGCCCGGGATTTAAATATCCCGGGCTTCATTTGCATCTTCCGGCGCTGCCATTTTAAATTCCCTTAGTTCGAACTCCGTGCCGCTACATGCGGCACGGAGTAGGTAGTTCGAATTAGGATCTCTAATTCGAACTACCGCACTCGTGGAACAAGGTGTACCGCAGTTCGAATTAGAGATCCTAATTCAACTACCCCGTGCCGCGTGCAGCCGCGGGCACGGAGTTCGACTAAGGGGGATTTAAAAATGGCGGCGCTGAAGATGTAAATGAAGCCCGGATATTTAAATCCCGGCTTCATTTGCAACTTCGAATGCCTACATTAGCCTCCCTAGTTCGAACTAGGGGGCTAGTGTAGACATACCCTATATCACTGTATTTGGGTAGTTGTTAATCTTGCAAACCTCATGTTCTACTCCTGTAGACAAAAAGGAACTGGTTCGTGTGTGAACTGTATTGTCAAGATCCATTGAGGCTAGTTTAGAATACTAAGAAGAAGTATAAATAAAAATAGTCAGAAAATAGAGATTTTTTTTCCCTGTGGAAAATTTAAACATTTTGGAGAAAATTTAGACATTTGGGCAAAAAATCCACAGTTCAGAAATACCAGTTTAAAACCAAACATTCTGATTCAGACATGCCATCAGTGTGTTCTGGGTCAGACTGTGTCTCCTATGATGCAACACAACCTGTTAAGACACTGCTGCACATACCACGGGAGTCCTTGGTGGTTATGCATCATGAGAGTTTTAATTTAATTGGGGGAACCCCGCCCACTGAGGCACTCACACTAGAACTCACAGGAGGCACCACAAAAGGCATTTCAGAATTAAAATTTTGACATAAAGTCAAAATTTTCCTTGGAGAATAAGCACTTTTCATGGAAAACAAATAATGTAGTTGAAAATACATTTTCTGATGAAAAAATGTGTAAGTGGGTTTTTTTTTCCAAGTAGTCCTATTTATTGAACCATAGAAAAGTGGGACTGGAAGAAACAAATCCAGTCCTTTGCATTGGGGTAAGACCAAATTAACCTAGGCCACCCTGGATAGAGGATTGCCCAAACTGTTTTTAAAATCCTCCAATATTGGAGAATCCACAACTTCCCTTGGTAGTCTTTACCACTACCACTATAAGGTCTCCTGTGTAGCTGCACTTTGCTGGCAGGGAAGAGCTCTTCTGCCAACTTAATTAAATCACCACTACTGAGTATCAGTAGACCTGTTGGTGGGAAACAATCTCCTGCCAACATAGCACACTGTCCACAGCAGCACTTTCATTGGTGACGCTTTTGTCAGGTTTTTCACACCCATGACTGACAAAAGTTTTATCCACAAAAGTGCTGCTATAGATACAGCCTTAGGCTCTGTCAACACTGCTCTTGCGTCATGTCAGGAGTGTGAAATAACCACCCCCTTAAATGACAAAGTTTTAATGATGAAAAGCACCAGTGTGGACAGTGTTTAGTCGTCAGGAGATGCTCTCCCTCATTGTGGGCGGTTTTATTCTGTTTCCAGGAGAACTCTCTCCTGGCAACAAAGAGTGGCTACACTGCACACCAATGGTGTGGCTGCAGTGGCCCAGCGGTGCCAGTGTAAATCACACAGGCTGCGTCTAGACTGGCAAGTTTTTCCGCAAAAGTGGCCACTTTTGCGGAAAAACTTGCCAGCTGTCTACACTGGCCGCTTGAATTTGAGCAAGAACACTGACGATCTGATGTAAGATTGTCAGTGTTCTTGCGCAAATACTATGATGCTCCCGCTCAGGGATAAGCCCTCTTGCGCAAATGTATTTGCGCAAGAGGGCCAGTTTAGACAGAGGAGGACTGTTTTGCGCAAAAAAGGCCCGATGGCGAAAATGGCGATCAGGGCTTTCTTGCGCAGAACTGCGTCTAGATTGACACGGATGCTTTTCCGCAAAAAGTGCTTTTGCGCAAAAGCATCCGTGCCAATCTAGATGCTCTTTTCCGCAAATGCTTTTAACGGAAAAACTTTTCCGTTAAAAGCATTTGTGGAAAATCGTGCCAGTCTAGACGCAGCCACAGTGTAAACATAGCCTGAGAAAACTAAAAAAAGGAGAGAGTTTTTCCTATAGTAAGTATCTACAGTGAATACAGGGCAAATCCCTGCCTCCGCAATCCTGCAAATCTTTTTAAAATGGAAGGGGTTTGAACTGCAGGTTATGTAGAACTCAGGGGACATTCTCCAGGCCAGAGGGAGTGTGGAGGAAAGTTTGAGGGGGTATAGCAGGCCCTACGCCAGCCCGCAGAGAAGTGGGGAGGAAGCACCATCTAGCCCTGCTCTGTTTCCAACTCCACTCTCAGACCCAGCCTCCCCTCAGCCTTGGGCCCCCAACTGCGGCTGTGCCATGGTTTCCACTTGCAGCCCTGGCCCCACTCCCACCCTCTGCCCCTGGATGCAGCTCAGTTCCTGGCTTGACAGGACACCTGCACGCAACCTGCCATTCCCCTCCAGAAGCGAGTCCGCATTGCACTTTGGCAGCTCACCAAGTTGGACGGCTACCACCCTGTCAGGAATCAGTTTGGTGTGGGGAGATTGACCGCTGGGGCCATGCTCACGCAGGTTTGGTGTTGTCCTAGGAGGGTGGTGAACTACGAGAATGGGGTTCCCTAGGGAAGGGGTGAAAATCTCTGTCCATAGAGGTTTTGCAGTCCCACCTTCACAAAGCCCTGCCGGGGATTGGGTAAATTGGGGTTGGGCTCATGGAATTCCTGAGGGCTCTGGCAACCCTTTGATTCTCTGTTTGTATCCTTCTATAGGCGGTGAGGGCCATCAACACCAGGGTCGTTATCCTGAGCGACATTGACCCCATCATTGCAGGCTTTGCCACCATGGGATTTGCCTGGAATTGTCTGGAAAGGTTACTATGAAGAATTGGATTACTGTTTGCAGTAATTGTAGATGATTCCTTTCAGTGGTGCATTATTTTTAAATCTTCCTTTGATTGGCCCAACAACGCTTAGCAGGCAGCTTAGACTTTTTGTTTATGGGTACAAAAGTGCTTTAGAAACTTCATCTAATTAAGCCTCACAGCAGTTTTGCCATACAAATGTAATTATACCCATTTTAGAAGGGGTAAAACAAGGCACAAAGCTTAAATCACCTTGGGTGCATCTAGACTACATTCCTCTTTCAAAAAAGCAATCAGACGTGATTATGCAAATGAAGCGCAAGATTTGTAAATCTGCACTTCATTTGCATTTTTTATTTCCTTCATTTACATTCCTCTTTTGAAAGAGGAATGTAGTCTAGACGCACCCGTATGGAATCAGCAGCAGAGTTGGGAATAGAATCCAGGAATTCTCATGCTCCATTCTTGCTCTAATTGCTAGATCATGCTTCCTGAGTCAAAGTCCTCTGCTCCAATCACTAGAACAAATTCTCTCCCAGAGATGTAAGCCAGGGCTCATGATTTCTAATTGCTTCTCTAACCCTCACTGCCCCTGCACAAGCTTCCTTTTTATGATCAACATGTGGCAGATCATTAGTTCCATGTATGTTTTCCTTCCCTGCTCTGCCTCACACATTAGCATTCAGGTTGTCAGGAGGGAGTTAAAATAACTCACCTTGGCTATGTCTACACTACATGCTTCTTGCGCAAGAGGCCTCTTGCGCAAGAGTTTTTGCACAAAAACTTCTTGAGCAAGAGCATGTCCACACCTCAAAGCACATCGCAAAAGCCATGTGCTTTTGCACAAGACAGCGTCCACACTGCATGGATGCTCTTGCGCCGCAAGAAAGCTCTGATGGCCATCAGAGCACCTGTGCTTTTTCCCATAGGGGTTTGCGCAAGAAACCCCTCTGGAGCGTCCACACTTGCCTTCTTGCGCAATAGCTGTAGCGCTAAAAGCAGTTATGCCTCAGAAAAGGAGGTTTACCTATGGTGGAAAAAGCCCTCTGTTCTGCTGTTTAACTGCCCATTTAATTGCACAAGAGCTCATTTGAGGTGCGGACGCTCCACGGGTGAGGGAGTCCAGAGCAACCTGCGCCTCGAGGTACTGGAGGAGGAGTGCAGCAGCCTGGAGCAGCAGCTGCAGGCACTCCAAAATGGCCGGAAGGGGCCAGAGCAGGCAAAGGCCACCCCTGGCTCCATGGCACAAAAAGAGAGCTGAGGTCCAAAAATCAGCTAATGGCACTAAGGCACAAGGCAGTGGTGTCCAACAAGGCAGAGGGCAACCACAAGTAGAACTGCTACGGCTGTCAGTCCCTGCAAGAGGTGCTATAGCACGCAGCAGGAGAGAAACGACTGTCCTGGGAGATCCCTTTAAGCACGTGTCTCAAAGGAGCTCCAGCCCCCAACCCCAGAAAGGGCTGGTGCCCTTTTGCCCTCTTCAAAATGGTTCCGGGCTTCTGCTTTTGCACAAAAGCGTCCTACCAATGCAAAAGCGCATCGTTCTTACGATAAGTCCCGGACCAATATAGACGCTCTCTTGCGCAAATACTTTAACGCAAAAACTCTTGCGTTAAAAGTATTTGCGCAAAATCTTGCCAATGTAGACGTAGCCAAAGAGTGAAACATACCTTCTTTCACTAAAGAAAGAAGGGTTGATTTATCAGTTATTGATTTCACACTCCACATTCCTTTCCTCCATACACAGCCTATAGCTAGATTTAAAATATTTATTTTGTCCTTTTTGCCTTCCCTCACAAACCCACACCATGACCACCATGGCTGTGTGGAAATACTCCAAGCTCTTATATCAGGTTTTGTATGTTACATTTCCTTTCTGCCACATGGTACTATGTATGAATGGAATTAATTCTGACAGTGATCATAGGACTGGAAAGGAGCCCGAGAGATCATCTAGACCAGCTGGAGCAGGGTCTGGGACAGGGCTATAAACAGAGGAAGTTAGCTACTTAAAATTTTGCAGTATTAATTTTCTTTTTTGACTTCACATTAACTAAACAAAGTCATGCATCTTGTTAATTATCCTTTGTTCTAGTATTCTTTTCTTCATAGGTCAGGTTTTCTAAACTTTTTATCACTTTTGTTACTCTTTGCTGGACTATCTCCAATTTGTCCAACTGTTTCCTAAATTGTAGGGCCCAGAGCTGGAAGGGAGAGGGGGCTTCACTAATGTTGAGCAGAGCAGGGCAATTTTCTCCCCATCTTACTTATGACACTCCTGTTAATACTCTCCAGAATATTAGCCCTTTACACAACTTCATCACACTGTTGACTCATCTTCAGTGTGTGACCCACTAGAACTCCACAGTCCTTTTCAGCAATACTACCACCTAGCCACTTATTCCTAATGTTGTAGTTGAGCATTTGATTTTTCTAAGGATACGTCTACACTAGCCCCCTAGTTCGAACTAATGAGGGCGACCGAGTTGCTAATGAAGCGGGATTTAAATATCCGCCGCTGATTATAATCGCCGTCGCCATTTTGAAACTGACTAGCCCAGTAACTGCTCGCGTCTATCGTAGAGAAGCGGATTCGAGATAAACCCTTAGTTCGAATTAACTGTTACTCCTCGTGGAATGAGGTTTAACAGTTAATTCAAACTAAGGGGTTTATCTCGGAATCCCGCTTCTCTGCCGCGTATAGACACGGGCAGTTACTTCGGGCTAGTCAGTTTCCAAAATGGCGACCGGCCGGGATTATGCTAATCAAGCACGGGATATTTAAATCCAGCGCTTCATTGGCAACTTCGGTCGCCCTCATTAGCCTCCGTAGTTCGAACTAGGGGGCTAGTGTAGACGTACCCTAAGTTCTTTGCACTTCTCTTTACTGAAGATCATCTTGTCTATTTCAGATCCACAAATTGCATAAACATACTCTCCAGTCTATTTTCCAAAATAGCAAACAAAAATATTGATATTACCAGACGCAGAACTGACCCTGGAGGGCTCCCTCTAGATCGGGGTGGGCAAAAGGACCTCCGTGGGCTGAATCCGGCCCGCCAAGTGGGTGGATCCAGCCGGTGGAGGCCCTGCCACTCCTTCGCCCCCAGGCCAATTAGGGCCTGGGGGTGGGGAGAGGCGCATGAAGTTTCCTCCGCCCTGCCAGGAGCATGCGGCACTTTGAAGTGCCGTGCACTCCTGGCAGGGCAGAAGGAGACTTCCCACGCTCCCCCGGCCCCAAGTCCTGATTGGCCTGGGGGCGGGAGGAGTGCGCGCAGTTTCCTCTGCCCTGCCTTCGCCCTGTGAGGAGTGTGCGGCACTTAGAAGTGCCGCACACTCCTGGCAGGGTGGGAGGAGGCTTCACACGCTTGCAATCAAGGCCTGGGGGTGGGGGAGCGCACAGTTTCCTCCTCCTTGCCCCACACTTAGAAGTGCCACTCGCTCCTGTCAGGGTGGGAGGAGGCTTTGTGTGCTCCCCCAACCCCAGGCCCTTCACTAGACCCACTAATTTGAACCCTGGAAGATTGACTGTGGCTGCTTTGATCTTATCTATACTGTAGACATGGCCTAGGTGTTTACAAATTGACTGTTTAATAATTTGCTGCAGTATCTTTTGTATTAGCTGACTGGTTTATAAGGGCCCAGGACCTCTTTATCTTTAAAAGAAGAGGAACAAATCTGTTCTTCATAGGCCATCCCAGTTTTCATGTTGATTACAAGTGGCTTCTGGAAGGGAAAAATGATGCAACGATCATTCAGACTATTATGGAAAACTTTATCAAAGAGGCAGGTTTGGCAACATTCTGAAAGGCGGTCAGATTTTGGACTCATCTAATTTTCTCCAAAAGTTCCTACCAAAAATCAAAAATAAAGGAAAAACGTTTAGTTACTAACTAAAAAACTGGCAGTGCTGTGAACTGGAAATAACTAATTTAAAGTAGCAAATAGATTGCACTTGACATAAACTGAAGCTCATAGTTTAAGGAACAGCAATATCTATATGGCATAAAGATGTTCTTCACATGCCAGCTCTTATTTGTACATGTTGTGATCTTGTTCAGAGATTCATGAATTTTGAAAATAAGATAGTGCCCTTAGAAATAAAATACATTTTCATAAATGTTGATGGGCATTCCCCTCTTGCTCCAGGGAAATAGTTTGAAGAAAATGACTGAATAATAGCAAAGGGTAATAGCAAAACACTTTTTTGAAGTAGACTGAAGTGGGGAGTTCTATTTTAAAAAGATGACATAATATGACACAAAGAGTAAGAAAATACAGAGAATATGATTCACTGGCTGTTTCAGAAAGAAACTTAGCTCTTCCAGAAATTGACTTATTTGAAACCCTCATGTATAAAATACAAAGCAATCTTGAAAAATTGCATAATATTAGGACCACATTCCTAATTCCCTCTCAGCCTAAATACTTCAAGTCCATGTAAAATTTTGCACTTACCTAGCCACTTTTAAAAATCATGGCTATTTTAAACACTCAACTTAAGACATCTTAATTGGCCCTTATTTTAAGGCTGCGTCTAGACTGGCATGATTTTGCGCAAAAGCAACTGCTTTTGCGCAAAATCTTGCCGCCTGTCTACACTGGCCGCGAGTATTTGCGCAAGAACACTGACTTTGTAATGTACAAAATCAGTGGTTCTTGCACAAATACTCCGACGCTCCAGCTCAGGGATAAGGGGATAAGCCCTCTTGCGCAAGTATTCTTGCGCAAGAGGGCCAGTGTAGACAGCCACGTTAATTTCTTGCGCAAGAAAGCCCAATGGCTAAAATGGCCATCGGAGCTTTCTTGCACAAGAGACCATCTACACTGACATGGATGCTTTTGCGTAAAAGCAAATCTTTTGCGCAAAGGCACATGCCAATATAGACGCTCTCTTGCGCAAATACTTTTAACGGAAAAACTTTTCAGTTCAAAGTATTCGCGCAAAATCATGCCAGTCTAGACGCAGCCTAAGAGTATTGGTCCCTGGCACTTTCTGAAAAAACAGATCCCTTGAAAGAGTCTCATGGTGTTTTTCTTTTTCTTTTTAATTTAACTAGAACATTTTAAAAACTGCTTCTTGGCATCTTCTTTGAAAAATTAATTGAAATTGGATTACACATGAGCCTTGTCAAAACTAAAATCAGAAAGATATACAATAGGCAGTGAAAAAACTGTGCCGAGTTTTTGGTATATATGTAGCACGAAGCTGAAGGGATTAGTGTTGAACCCAGTTTTATTCAACATCTTCAACAGTGGTTTGGAAAAGGTAAAGCACATATTAAGTTTACAGTTTCTACATGGGTAGGTGTCAAGCACCCACTACACGTGAGAGGACAATAGATGTAGACAGGCATCTACTGGTCAGATATGCAGGAAGAAAGTCCAATTAGATTAAATATGGGGAAATACAAGCTAACATTCTGGGAAGAATGCAAAATACAGCTAGGAAGCCAACTCTGATGTAGTAATATTGAAAACATTTGGGATGACAGTAAATTAAGTATGAACTTGCAGTGTCACAAGGCCAAAACCAGCAAAACAGCAGCCAAAAGCAGTTGTGGAAACTAATCCCCTCCCCCCTTTTTTTTCTTTTTAAAAAGCCTTATGAGTCAGATCTTCTCTTCCACCCTTCCCCCTTGGAATTCTTGCTTCTCTCTTGGACTGCTACAGCTCTGTATTTTGATCACAAGAGACTGCTTCCAAACTTGATGACTAAAAGTTAAGTAGGAAACATTGCCTCCAGCTTGTTCAGGGCTAGCCCACAACATTTTGGCACCTGAGGCGGGGAGCTCAAATGACGCCCCCATGTCCCCTCACTTGGGCCAAAACTTTGAAAGGTCTCAATCCTGCCTTCTTCCTGTTCTACTCCTCTCATGGTACTGCAGAGAGAATACCTATGCACCAGCAGCAGACACCATTTTCTACACTCTGGGTCCTAGTGGTGCCCCCCCACAGTCTGGCACCAGAGGCGGCCACCTCAGTTCGCCTCATGGTAAGGCCAGCTCTGAGCCTGTTTGTGCTAGGGATATTAGAATGCATGATGTAATATTTGCAAACAACTTTTATGTATATTTTGATTTGTAGAGAGGGCCTATTCAGAAGAGTGGATACATTCCATTACAAACAAAAAAACCAGTCTGAACATTGCTCTTAAAGTTTTCCAACCCTTGAAGTTGGAAAGGGTTCAGGAAAAAACTCTACAGTGAATAAGTGTGTGGAAAATATACCCTCTTAAACAGTGGTCCCCAACCTTTTGGGGCTGCCGGGCACCCAGGGGCGGGGCCAACCATACGCCGCATGCCCGGTGCTGGCGCCACCCATGCACCACACTCCCGGGGCCGGCACCGTGCCTGTGCCGTGCGCCCAGGGGTGGGGCCACCCATACACCGCGCATGCAGGGCCGGAACAGCCCATGCACTGCATGCCCGGGTCCGGTGCCGCTCCTGTGCCGTGCGCCCAGGAGCCGGCAGTGCCCATGCGCCGCATGCCTGGGGCCGGCACTGCTCCTGTGCTGCGTGACCAGGGGCGGGGATGCCCATATGCTGCACGCCCGGGGCTGGCACAGCCCTTGTGCTGTGCACCCGGGGGTGGGGCCGCCCATATGCTGCGTGCCCAGGGGCCGGCACTGCCCATGCGCCACGTGCCCGGGGGTGGGGGCCGGGCCAGCCCCGATCACTCGGTGGGCACACAGAAATGGCCTGGCGGGCGCCATGGCACCCGCGGGCACCACGTTGGGGACCACTGCTCTTAAAGAAGCACAATGCACTTTGTTTATCAAAGAGGAAGTTAAGAGATGACTATCACAGTTGATATGTATCTACTATGGAAAATATTTCTGCTAGCAGACAGCTTTTTACATTTAGTAAACAAAGGCACACCAAGATCTAATAGTTGAAAACTGAAGCTAAACAACTGCATACTAAAAGCATACTAAAAACATTACTAGGAGTGGGGTGGTTCTTGAGTTTACCCAGGGATGTCATGAATTCTGTCACTTGGGCTATGTCTACATTGCATCCCTCTTGCGCAAAAGCCTATGAAAATGAAGCGCGGATTAGCATATTGCTGCACTGCATTTGCATAATTAATTAGGGGACGTTTTTGTGCAAGAAGTGTTTGCACAAATGAGGCTTCCTCATTTTTTCAGGAAGAATGGCTCTTGCGCAAGAGGGTTTTTTTTTCACAGAAAGGAGCTGTGTAGACGGCACCTTTTTGTGCAAAAGCCTCTTGTGCAAAAGCAGCCCTAATTAATTATGCAAATGAAGCATGGCAATATGCTAATCTGTGCTTCATTTGCATAGGCTTTTGCGCAAGATGGATGCAAGGTAGACGTAGCCTTGAGGTATAGGTTGAATCTCTCTAGTCTGGCAATATCCTTAGTCCAGCGTGATTTCAGTTAGCCAGATGTCTACTTATCATGGGTATGGCCAAGTTTCTCACAGTTCCCTAAAGTTTGTTTATAGTTTGTTATTTAGTGCTAATTTACCCGTAAATGTCTTCTAAGAGCTCAGTAAGTAGTGGAAGTGTTGGTGATGCTGCTAGACAATATTGACCTCCCATGGTTTGACAAATTCTCTGATTTGGCACTGGTCAGGTCCTGAGGGTGCCAGACTAGAGAGGTTCAACCTGTACTTATGATTACATATTTTTCTAAAAGTTACACCGTAGCATATCTAAAAGTTCTAGACATTGATACAGAAATAATTTGATGGCACTGTATTGCACAGTTTAAGCTAGATTGGGGTGGCCAACCAATTCTGAGCAAAGAGCCAAGGGTATGTCTACACTGCCACCCTAGTTCTAACTAGGGTGGCTAATGTAGTCATTCGAACTTGCAAATGAAGCCCGGGATTAAAATATCCGGGCTTTATTTAGATGTTCCCAGCACCGCCATTTTAAATGTCCGGAAGTTCGAACTCCCTGCCGCGGCTACATGCTGCAGGCTAGGTAGTTCGAATTAAAACTCTAATTCGAACTACCGTTACTCCTCCTGTAATGAGGAGTAGCGGTAGTTCAATTAGAGCTTTATTTTGAACTACCTAGCCGTGCGCGTGGCAGCGGGCAGGGGCATTTAAAAATGGCGGCGCCCGAGATCATGCAAATAAAGCCTGGGATATTTTAATCCCAGGCTTCATTTACAAGTTCGAATGACTACATTAGCCACCCTAGTTCGAACTAGGGTGGCTAGTGTAGACATACCCCAAGATATCAGTGGATCCAGAGCAAGCAAAAAAAAAAGCTCTGCCCCTTTAGGAAAACATGTTTAGAGGCTTTTTGGCCACATCAGGCTACTGCCAGCCGATGCCATCTTTAATGGCCATACCGGCTGGCTCCCCTGCCCAGGTCAGCATAGGAAGCCAGGAGAAGAGGGCTGTTTTGGGGGCATGGGAGTGGCATTATGAACCCCGGGGGGGGGGGGAAGAGGGAGTGGGGAAGAGCAGCACTGGTGGTGGTGGAGATGGCTCGGTCTCAGGGTGAACACTGGCAGCTGGTCACTTCTGGCAGCAGGCAGTGCTCAACCCCTGCTCCCATCCCTCCTATTGTGGTTCTGGAGAACCATTATGCTGTTCTGGATATGGGAGATAAGGAATCACCCCCTAAAGTGGAAATGGAAAAGGCTGGGAGGTCTGCAGCCACCACTTGAGGAGGAAACAGAGTAGTGGTGGTTGGAGACTCTCTTATGAGAGGGACAGAGACACCCCCCTCTGTTGCCCTGAAATGTCATCTCAGGCGGTATGGTGCCTGCTTGGGGCCTGTATCTGAGACATTATGGAGACATTGTTGAGGATTATCCAGCTTTCTGACTACTACCCCATGCTACTTACCTATGTGGGCATCAATTATACTGCAAGGTGTGACCTTGAGCAGATCAAGAGTGACTATATGTCTCTGGTAGGGTTGCCAGGTGTCCGGTTTTCTACCAGACAGTCCAGTTTTTTGGAGCTGTGTCCGGTAAAAAAAAATCTAGAAAATACCGGACATGTGCAATGTCCGTTATTTTCTGGTTTTCTGACTGGGCGCCCGGAAGCCTGGCGGGGGGAGTGGCTGGGAGGTAGGGCATGCTGGGAGCCCTGGTTGCGTGTGAGAAGGCGGGGCAGCCTGGTCTGTGCTCCTGCGCGCTGGTCAAGCGCGTGGTAGAACTGCAACTGGACTGACTTGCACTTCGCCTGGACCGTGCAGGGGGTGGGAGCGCCCTGGGATCTGCACTGCCCGGGTCAGTCCCGCTCCCCACCGGCTGATACACTCCTCCCCGGCCCGGCCCCACCTGGCCAGCTGGTTGGTTCTCCCCTTCTCCTCCCGATCTTCCCTGGCCAGCCCCGCTGCACCTTCCGCCAGCCCTGCTTCTGGCGGCCAGTTCTCCCTTCCTCCTCCTGAGCTCCCCCGGCCAGCCCCACTCCTGCTGGCCGCCTTCCCTTCCCCCTGATCTCCAGCCATCCCCGCTCCGCCCTCCCCCTCCGACCAGCTCTGCTTCCCGTCGGCCGCCCCCGATCACCCCAGCCAGCCCCGAACCTCCCTCACCAGCTCTGCTTCCCGTCCCCCGCCCCCCATGAAGTGTGTCCGGTATTTTTTTTAAGACTACCTGGTAACCCTAGTCTCTGGGTGTATGTCATTCCACAGGGCCAGGGCCCAACAGGTTGTAGATTCGCTTCAACACAGCACTGATTAGGGATAACATACTTCATTAAGCTCACTACTCCACTGCTACTACACTTCACAGGGTACACTCTAGCAAGCGAAAGCACTACAGAACAATGGTTAAAGGAGTAAAAGGCTCCTTGGAATGCTCACTTCCCTTCAGGTCTGCGGGGAGTCCCGTTCCAGTTACCTTGCACCCGGTTGCAGTGGACGTGGCTCCAGCATGGGGGGAATCCCGGTCAGCCCTCGAGGTTGGGGCCCTGGTTGACTCAGCTAGGGGTGGTACTGTGTACACTAATTATACTAGAGTTGTTTACCGGGTGTGCGCGTACCTGGCTCAATGCCATTCTTATCACTCTTAAGGGCTGAGACCGAGGTCAAACTTATTTACCGCTTAGCAGTTTCCCAGCTCAAGGCATGGGTTAATGCTGATAAAGCCCACAGCTGCTGTTTGGGCTTGGAGCATCCCACACTATGCTAAGGTGGGTACAGCGGGGATGGAAGCTTCCATCTTAGGCCTGCTAAGCTGCAGGACTCACATATGACTTTTATGTGACATTCCACCCCTTGGCATTGACCAGGTTGCGACCACTCAGTGTAGCATGCATACAATATATGATTTGTTGCACAAGCATATATACAGTGCGAAGGTGCCAATATAGATAACATATTCCAGTAAAGCTAAAGCCAATCAATATGCACAGAATAACAATTGAATGAAGGGCTAGGTTGAGGAGGGCAGGGGCCTTAGGGGGACCACCCCTTGACAATATCCTGTCAATGATGTATGGTTAGATCAGACTCCACTTTGGCCAAACGTAATGATTCACGTACTGCATACGGACGTAGGTATGTACCAAACACTGTCCCTGCACAGTCAAGAACTGAGTGACTTCAGGGGCCTTTTTGCAAAAAAAAAAGTCCAATTGGGGGACTGTTAGCCCCAGTGGGAATAAGAGATGTGGGTGTGAAAGGGACAGATTCAAAAACTGCTGCTTATAACTGGTAGCCCAATGCACACCAGCTATTGTGCAGTCTATTACAAAAGTCACATTGCAATGGCACACTTACACAGGGGGAACATGAAAAGTTTCATTCTCCCACTTTATAGAGTTTATGGAGAACACACACAGGCAGTCTTGACCATTGTTGTGCACCCAGGTGGTGTTGCTTTCAATAGGGTGGCATATGCAGGTTGCTGCACTATGCTTTAGACTGCAAGGTTCCGGTGCCGGGGGAAGAAGGGGACAGACGCATGCCTTTCCCCACCCTGGCGTTCATGATGCAGATATGTACCATGTGAGCCTACCAGTAGTTTTGTCCCTAATATCTCTGGTGCCCGCATTGAAAAGTCAAAAAACCTTGGTAGAGGTACCAAATCGCACTATGTCCTAGGGGCTGAGATGGTCAGGAAACTGCTGTCTCAAGACCCAGGAGCAGTATGTCCTCCTGCAGCTGTGGGTCAGCGATGCACTGGCCATACCCAGTGCAAATACGTACTGTGGAGCTGAAGTAACACAGCTCCAACCTGAGCGGGGGCAACTGTGCTTAAAGCGAATACAAGTTTTGGTATTGGATAATAGATAGGAGCTGATCTATCACACATGCTAGGGCAAAGCTTATAGTGGAGGTGAGGCCAACATAAGTGCTCCATAAGGAGGCATTTACCATCTTTCATAGTTTCCATTGTCCCACTCACACATTTAGGGTACTCAAAAAAGGTGGTTTCTAACCTCCGGTCTTGTAGGGTAAGTGCCCCAGCATTAAGTCCACCCAATTTGTAACCTATTCCTAAGGGTCTTGATGTTAAAAGAATTCAGGAGACCTGCCACGTCTATTACACTTTGACGATTACGTCGCAGTGCTGGCAATTGCCATTGGTGTCAAATGGGATTTGCCCAAGCAGCACATGCTTCGTTATGTGTACTAACATGAACTGCCCTAGCATTGATTTACACATAAAGCTTATGAATATGAGGCCCAAACAGGACCTCATGTCAGGCAACAATAGTGCCATGGGAGGAGTGACATTAGCCCGGCATTGGCTAGAGAGAGGCCAAAGGTATATTAGGAATACCAAATAACTACATCCCCAAATCTCGCTATGACCAAAAAGGCAAGCATTACTAATTAGCGAGAGGAGATACGTCTGGTTAACAAAAAGTATAACAAAAAGCTCTACTATCCCAACACTAGTTTGCGGTGTTGTTCATCATAACCCGGTGGATAACATTTTGATTGTGAGTATACAGGTACAAAACACCGGCTTGGGTGATGGGACCCTCATGGCATCAAACAGGGTTACAAATATGTGGTCCTGGCTTGTGGTACCCCACCCCTTTGAGTTGGTTGCTGGCCTCCTTTAAGGTCGTTTACTGTTCGTCTGGCTCATTCCAATCCATAGGGTCTGGCCAGCGCTGCACCACAGTGGCCATTACCCAACTTCCTTATGGCCCACAGCAGTGTCCTTCTTTCCTGTTTTGACAAACTGGAAACAATTAGCAAGGTGTAATTAAAATCCATTTCCCTTTATTCTAAAAAAGAGTGGCATGACATGCCCAAGGGAAAGGGCGGGGCACCATTCCTGTAGAAAGTCAGGGGAATCCAGAGGGTGGGTGAAATTCCCATCCGATGTCCCTTCTGCAATATTGGTTCCTGTGAACACAACCAAAATGCTTATCAATCCCTCTCTGCCCAACGCAGCATTCCCCCTTTCCAAACATAATACACAACAATGCTAGCAATAAGACAGACATCACAAGACAAACAAGACATAAAAACACAAAACACAATATTTGTCGCGACAATAAATCCCTGTTATTTTAGTTGCTCTTCAGCTGGTACCAGCTCTTTCTGATGTTCTGAAAGACAAAAAGAAAATTGTTTTGCCCTCCCGGAAGGGGGGTTGGGGAAACACATTATATCTTAAAATGCTCCATTCCTTTACAGATATTCTTGCTGACTTGTTTACCTGCCTGCTGTTACCCAATAATTACCTATGCTTGTTTTGTAAACCAGCCAAGCCTCAATAACTTCCTCCCTCTGTGGGTTCCAGGTACTCATTCCACTGCTCATTTATTAAATTAATGGGGTAGCATGCCTCAGTTTCCCTTTTATACAGCGGATCAGATTTTTAATAGTTTGTCTGTTGTGTGAAGCTCCAAATTATTCACGGGTAGTAACTGAGAGGCTTTACTGCTGTAGAAATTTTTCTTAGCACTAAGTGTTTGCCGGCTGCCATTCCAGCAAGCCCAGAAGGTTTTCTTTTCCTGAAAGAGAATCATATACAATGTTGCAGGGTTACTTAACACCAAATTTATTCCCATATTAAACAGTAATATTGGCATCAAATCTCTTACAAATGGGTGCTCATAAATATCTCGCTAAATCCCATGCCTTGTATTTGGACAATTTACTTCTGAGGACAGTGTGTGTGTTACACCCTTTTGAAATCTTTGAATAGCAGTCCCCTCCTATTCTTGTAGCATATCACAACATTGCTTAATTCCTCCCAGACTCTGCAGAGTTAGCTCCTTACTTTTTTCCCCTTGATCACTTACTTTGTCCTTAAAATGAAAACTTATCGCCGCTCTAAGTAATTTTCCCAATGCCTATTACTACTTTTCCTTATTCCTGCCACTATGCCCCCTTAGGGCTCTGATCCCCTCTCCCACTCACACATGCTTGGATGTCTTTCTGATCCAAAGTTGTCAGCAGCTCAGAGGCTCAGCGTTAAAAAGAGGCACAGTGAACTTCTAGAGCTCTGGCCATCTTTACTTTCAAGTTCTGCTTTCAAAGCACAGAACGAAATACAACTCATTGTGGCTTCTCTCTGGAGTACATAAGGTGTTTTACAGATTTTATGTACCCTTATTAATGTAACAGTTTTATTTGTGCTACCCAAAAAAATGGAAAAAAGGGTGAAAAAGAAATCCAAAACCCATCCTCAATTTTGGGGTGTTTGGCTGCCCTTAATACCAGCCACAATTTGATTTACAACGAGATATTAAACCTTGCAAAGCGTTGAAGTACCTTAAGGGTTAAATGCTCGAAGCCAAGAAGCCAAGTAGTTATCTGTGTCTCGCAAAAACTGTCTTCTCAGTTTAAAACTACAAATGAAAAGGCATTATCCAAAACCAAACCAAACCAATTCATTCAAAGCCTGCAAATAGATTTACAAGCCTACAATGCATAGATTGCATTCCCTTTTTAGAGAATTTAACAAAAGTGTTCATAGCCAAATATCTAAACCAAATTGTTTTTGTGCCTTGTTATTGCACAGATCTCCCTTAGGAGAAGGGCCAATTTTTGTTTCGGAACGCTGCAAAAAACAATATATTTTTTTCCCGCTTAGCACCTTATTAACAACTGCTTCGCCTTGGCCCCGCTCCCTATAGGATTTGCTGGCTGACAAATGGTTACTGCAGCCTCCATGCGTTTTGCATTTTTTTGCGGTGAATGCGGGAGCTGCCCCTTATCCCACCCCACCAGGGGAGCCACCTGGCACAATGCCCAGGTGAAAGGACTCCACCGGGAGGTGGCCAGCCATCCCGGAATCCCATCTGGCAAAACAACCCCCACTCCCCTCTTACTCCACATTGCCTGCTATCCCTCTTCCCACACTCAGACACTGTGCTCAGCGAATCCTGTTCATGACGCCAATTGTCATTCCACGGGGCCAGGGCCCAACAGGGTTGTAGATTCGCTTCAACACAGCACTGATTAGGGATAATGTACTTTATTAAGCTCACTGCTCCACTGCTACTACACTGCTACTACAGGGTACACTCTAGCAAGCGAAAGCACTACAGAACAATGGTTAAAGGAGTAAAAGGCTCCTTGGAATGCTCACGTCCCTTCAGGTCTGCGGGGAGTCCCGTTCCGGTTACCTCGCATCTGGCCGCAGTAGACATGGCTCCAGCATGGGGGGAATCCCAGTCAGCCCTTGAGGTTGGGGCCCTGGTTGAGACTCAGCTAAAGGTGGGAATGTGTACACTAATTATACTACAGTTGTTTACCGGGTGTGTGCGTACCTGGCTCAATGCCATTCTTATCACTCTTACAGGCTGAGACCGAGGTCAAACTTATTTACCGCTTAGCAGTTTCCCAGCTCAAGGTTTATTAACGCTGATAAAGCCCACAGCTGCTGTTTGGGCTTGCAGCGTCCCACACTATGCTAAGATGGGTACAGCAGCCTTTTACTTCCATCCTAGGCCTGCTAAGCTGCAGGACCCACATATGACTTTTATGTGACAGAGTACAGGTGAAGGAGTTTGGAGCACAGGTGGTATTCTCTTAAGTCCTTCCTGTCAAAAGTAGAAGCCCAGGCAGACACAGGTGCATCCTGGAGGTGAATGCCTGGCTGCGAAGATGGTATCCCCAGGAGGGCTTTGGCTTCCTTGACCACAGGATGCTGTTCCAAGGAGGACTGTTAAGCAGGGATGGGGTTCACCTTTTGAGAAAGGGGAAGAGAGTATTTGGATTCAGACTGGCTAACCTAGTGAGACGGGCCTTAAACTAGGTTCAATGGGGGCATGTGACCAAAGCCCATAGGTAAGTGAAAAACCTGGGAGATGACTCAGAAATGGAAGGGAGCATGGGCTATCATAGCAGAGATAAAGGAGACCAAGGCAGAATGGGGGGAAAAAAATCAAATCAGTATCTTAGATGCCTATATACAAATGCACAAAGTATGGGGACTAAGCAGGAAGAACCTGAAGTGCTAATAAATAAACACAACTATGACATAGTTGGTATGACAGAGACTTGGTGGGATAATACACGATTGGAATATCAGTGTAAAAGGGTACAGCTTGCTCAGGAAGGATAAGCAGGAAAAAAAGAGAGGAGGTGTTGCCTTGTATATTAAAAATGAATACATTTAGACTGAGGTGGAGATGGACATAGGAGAAAGACTTGTTGAGTTCTCTGGACAAACTAGAGCAGTGGTTTCCAATTGGTGGTCTGCAGACCTCTGCTGGTCCACAACAGTAGTGCAGTGGGTCCACAAAGTTTAAAAGTAAGGATTTGATCCTTACTTTTTTTTTTTTTTTCCTCCCCCTGGGCTCCATGACCAGCCAAGGGCGGAGTGCTGAGGCAGGTCGCTGTAAGGACAGAGTTTCAGAAGAGTGGGGAGGGCAACAGCTGTGCTCTCTGGGACCCAGCTTGTTTTTCATCCAGTTCCCTGGATGTTAAGGGAGTGAGAGGCAAGTGATTGCATTCTGTTGGTATGTGAGAGAACACAAACACTTTCCCCTCACTCCTTTAGCATCCAGGAAAGGGGATAAAAAGCAAGCCGCGTCCCGGAGTGCACGGCAGCTGACTCTCCCTCCCGAAATTCTGCCTTTGGTGAGGGGGAAGCGGTGCTATAACCCACAAGGTATTAATTCCATATTACCTTCCAATGTTTTCATTATTCATGAATGGTAAAAGAAGTCTTACCAAATGCTTTCCAAGATTTTTCAGTGACCAGTAACAGGAGTACGGAAAGTATTTTAATTTAAAAGGTATACACAACTATCCTGACGTTATCCTTCATACTGCTGGTACTTCGGTATCCTCTCCCAATAAGGCCACCCTTTGTTACCTGTCCTGACCCAATACAGTCTTGTCAATGATTGAAATGTGGGAGGGAAGGGGATGCTTTCCTAACCCCTGGGATATTCCTTACACACTCCAACAGAGCAGCTCTCATGGTCACCGAATTCAAACATTACAAATTTTATTTTGAAACAGTGACCCTAGGAATGTTTGCAAGGGCTCGTTGTGCAGCCGTTTCTCATTTAGCTCATGTCTGGTAACCAGAGTTTCTAGATTGCAGGACACCTCATGGCTTGGGAAATTTCCAAAGCACCTATTAACTGGAATGTCAGTTTATATAATGTTGTCTGTATGAATTAGTGTTAGCCTATTAGAGGTAGCAGTGGTGGAAACGTGGGGGGGGCGGGGGGGAGATATTCTTCCACTTTATTTTGGGTGGACATAGTGGAAATTCAAACATTGCTCCTCCACCTTGTCTGGAATGAATCTGTGTGGAATACTGAGTATAATCATTGCAAGAGAGTATACCTGTAACAGTCATGTCTTTCCCTTGGAGCCAATGCCATTCCTTTCACGGTCAATGGGAAAATTCACATGGATTTCAGAAGGCACAGGAGGCGGCACTAAGGGAATGAATAAACTGCCAAGATCTGGATCAGAGTCATGCTAGCTGTGGCACAGGTAGGGTAGATACAGACATTGTCAGCAGGATACTCACATGCTTTCCCTGACAAGTGGGGCAGGGATTTTGCCTTGACAGTGCAACTAAAACATATCCCCTGGTATAAACTGATGTTGCTCCTGTGACTAAGTTGATTTATATCAGCTGAATATCTGGTCAGCTCTATGCTAATCCCCCATCTCCCCAGCTCTTCTGCCTCTGGCTAAGTGAGGTTATTTTGACCCAAAATATTGGAAGGAGCACAGCGATCCATCCCTGCCCCTGAATGTCCCAGCAGCACTATAAAATAAGTACAGTTGCTGCACTAAGTGCAATCAGAATGTCTGTGCACAACATTCCATAGCATTTGTACACCACTTTACCATCAACACCTTCATTTACAAACCTGCCAAGCAGGGGTGGAATGTTTGAAAACAGCTATATTGTTTGGGGGGGTCCACAAAATTTCACTAGGTTGAAAAGGGGCCCATATGCTGGAAAAGGTTGGGAACCACTGAACTAGAGAAATGGTCTGAGAGAAACAGGATGAAGTTTAATAAAGACAAATACAGAGTACAGCACGTAGGAAGGAACAATCAGTTTCTCACATATGGAATAGGAAGTGATCGTCTAGGAAGGAGTACTGCAGAAAGGGATGTAAGAGTGATAGTGGACAACAAGTAAAACATGAGTCAACCCTCTGATATTATTGCAAAAAAAGCAAGCATGATTCTGGGATGCATTAACAGAAGTATTGTGAGCAAGACACAAGAAGTATTCTTCGGCTCTACTCTACACTGGTTAGACCCCAATTGAAGTACTGTGGTCCAGTTCTGGGCACCGCATTTCAAGAAAGATGTGGAGAAATTGGAGATGGTCCAGAGAAGATCAACACAAATGATTCAAAGTCTAGAAAACATGAGCTATGAGGGAAGACTGAAAGAATTGGGTTTGTTTAGTTTAGAAAAGAGAAGACTGAGAGGGGACATGATAGTGGTTTTCAAGCTTCTGAAAGGGTGTTACAAGGAGGGAGAAAAATTGTTCTCCTTGGCCTCTGAGGATAGGATAAGAAGCAATGGGCTTAAATTGCAGCAAGGGAGGTTTAGGTTGGACGTTAGGAAAAACTTCCTAACTGTCAGGGTGATTAAACACTGGAATAAATTGCCTAGGGAGGTTGTGGAATCTCCATCACTGGAGATATTTAAGAGCAGGTTAGATAGACATCTATGAGGGATTACACCGCTAGGTGCTGCTGTAAAGGCAGGGGACTGAACTCGATGACCTCTTGAGGTCCCTTCCAGTTCTAGGATTCTATGATCTTGTTAGTTTTATTCCTAGAAAATTATTCTCTTTCACTAAGAACACAAATGATGACTCAGCAACTACACAAATACAATATTGAGGACTGGTTGGTGAAAAAGATTGATTATAAACAGTTATTGGATTAATGTACTTAAATACAGCTTTTGGGTGCTCAGCACCTTTAAAAGTCAGGCTACTTTTATTTATGTATCTAAATATGGATTTGAGAAATTTTTAGTTTTTTATTTAGGATACCTTGGCAAATCTTTGCTACCACACATTTTAAAATGTAAGAAATTCACAATGAATGGAGTGTTAGGCTAGTGTTGCTGTCTTGAGTTTTATTAAGCTTTCTGAACTTCTGAGTATTTTTTTAAAAACACATGTAACCTACAAGACAGAGCTCTGATTTATGTACGACATTTTAGTTATCTGTTTGGTAAATTACTTTTTCAAAATACTTACACTGTGTTTATATTTTATCTGACTGTTCCCATTTTATACACTGAACTTGCAGAAGAACAACATTCAAAATAAAGTCTCAGATCCCATGTTTACTATACTTTCCATTTTAACACTTGTGCTTAAAATACATGAAAATAAATAAGTAGAGTCAAATTATTTTCAAAGTATGTCAAATTGTAAGTCATTGCAGTTGAGTCAAAGCTGTTCATAGTTTTGCCACGACTGATTTCCATAAATAAAAACTACTATACATTTTAAGATTGATTAAACACACGTCAAATTTCCATATTCACACAGATATACAAAGACTTCTACCACAAAAGTTAATTTACAAGAAAGGCAATAACCTTTCATATTGTTTAAAAGTGATTTTCTTTTAACATGCTCATCTGTTTTACTTGTTAAAACATCTCTTTTAAACATCTTCGTGAAATCTAGTTTAGAAACCAAGAAGCAAATATAACAATTCAGAATAACTTTTTTCAATGCTAAAAATCTTGGTTTGGAGGATGGGGGAAGAAAGGAAGAAAAATAAATTTGAGTAGTCGTCACACATTACATATTAATTGTGAAACAGAGTTGAATATTGACCATCAGACATTTAATCCAGCACATACATTTTAAAGCATGGGTTAAGTGCAAAATCATAAGTGGAGGCTGTCTTAAGTAGGCTGCTGCTCTAGAGAAGACAAAGGACCTTCAAGACCAAATCACTATGTTTGTCTCTCTCCCCCCAGGCATTGCAATCTAACAGAAGGGTAAGTAGAGAAAATAAAAACCAGATAATTTTTTTTATGCTTCAGAGTATAATCTGAACATGGATACTAAATCACATCTCATGATTATTCTTTTATGCAAAAATAACTTAGAAAAGCAAATCTCTTAAATTGTGGTTATGGTTGGAAATCTGATTTTTAAATGGCACTTTTATACATATCACCTCCTAATTATACACACATTTACTTTATTCAAGCCATACATTTTACTGCAGAAGAGAGCTAACTATTGCATTCTATTTCATTTTGCAGATACCAAGACAACAAAGCTCTTATTACAAAACAATTTGTTATGGATGATGTACAAAGCCTAATATTTAGTTTATTTTCCCCCTAAGTGCATGTTGTGGCAGTGAAAGTCTTGTTTGTTTGTAAGAGAAAACTTGGGAGAAAAAAATATGGAAGTTTTTTTTAAGTTACCATTCTGACCACAACCACCTGAACAGTAAAAGTTAAAACAGGTTTGTCAAAGACCATTAAATCCTCAGATCTTTTGCATACAAGTTCTGAATCCAAACCCCTTTATTTATCTAAAGAAATTCATTGCCAAAGATAATGATGACTATTTATCTTCTGGACAGATAGTGCATGTGAACAGTGCCATTGGAAATGCCATTTTCCATGTCAGTCTACAGGTAGAACAAAGGTTATTTATATTGAAATGAGAGAAATCATGTATATTGTCTACATCAATTTGCCCACTTTAAATTATGAGCCTCTTCCACATATATTTCAAGATATTCAAATTCTAGCAATAGTCCTTGTTTTAATTTGATGGAGTACTTGTTAAAAAGGGCATTTTGGAATTCAAATTCCAGTTTTTAAATGAACACTTCACATTGTAAAAAGAGAAACCACTACTGCAGTCTCATCTTTTAGCTTGCATTTTCCTAGCCAGCTCTTTTAAACATAATTAATTAAGTGACCACATCACGTCCCTGATGTTAATCAATATATGAATGCACTTTTAAGCAACATTTTGAAGCAGTGTGGAGTAAATAATTTTAGTGAGCTGTAAAACAGCCACATGCAGAGTATACTGTACAACAAGAGATCCAAACCCTTTATAAAAACCGAGCATTCCTTCTTCCCTCTTTATAGTATTGATGCAGTCTCTCATTCCCTCATACTGAGTATTTATTGGAAGCACTTCATAGCCAAGGTCTGTATTGTCAATTATTGTACGTGTTCCCTGAATATGAAGGCGATGTAAAACTGTCTCCAGTGGATAAAGCATGACATCAGCACAAAGGCTAGCGGCAAAACTAGCTATAAGTTCTGGAAAATAAGCATCCAACATACTCTGCACAGAATTGGAGCTCTCTGTTTGAAGGCTCTGGGAACTCTCCCTTTTCAGCACAAGCAGAACAAACTTCTGGATGATGGAACTGATGATGTAATGAAGAATTCCATGTAGAACAGTGGGAAAGGTCAAAGCCATAAGGGGAAGGAGCCGTTTGCTATGGGGCACTCCCAAGCCAATCACTCTGCCAATCCCTTCTTTGACACAGTCCAAAATCCCAGGATTATCTCGAATGATTTCACTCTACAACCAAAATGAAATATAGTTAAAATGAGTATTGGTCTAGCTTGTTTGGGAAATAGGATAGAGGTAGACCATAATCAAAGCAGTATGTTTCACCTTTCAAGGATAGTTAAATATTGTGGGCTTATCATACTTGCATACACATAATACAACAACACTGATTCATTGAATTGGATCAAATCACATATTACAGAATGTAAACACAACTTTACTTATATATATTACAAGTTGAAACGCCCTAATCTGGACTTCCCTTGTGTGGCAACACCCGTGGTCTGGCATTGTCCAAGCAAGCACTCACGGGGATAAGCTGTTGGGCTGGGGCCAGGAGCGTTGTCAAGCTAGGGGGACTGAGATGGAGTCCTGGGGGCAGCAGAACACCGAGAGGAACGCAGGGTGGAGTGGGTGTTGAGGGAGATGAGTGCCAGAGCGGAGCTCTCTGTCATCGGGGGTGGGGTGGGGGGGCGTGTAACAGCACGGCTTCTTGGGGAGGGGGGGGAGAGGGAGGGAGAAGAATCACAGAGCCCCCGGGCCATAGCTGGCGTGCTCAGGAGGGGAGCACAGAGCCACCAAGAAGAACAAGGACCCTTCTGTAAAAGTGGCAGCATAGCTGCTCAGTGAAGCGTGGAGTTCCCCAGGAGGCAGCGGGGCTGCTGTGGGGAGTGTGGAACCCACCAGGCAGCAGCAAAACTGCTCAGTGCAACGTGAAACCCCAGGCAGCAGCAGGATCCTGGAGGGAGTGCAGAGCCAATGGGTAGTAGCCGAGCCCTGGGTGGCAGCAGAACCATTGGGGAGAAAGTGGAGCTACCAGTGGGAGCACAGAGCCCCAGGTAGAAGCAAAACTAGTACGGGGAGAGCATAGCTCTGGACAGTAGTGGAGTCCTCTGCCAGGAGAGTGGAGCCCCAGGCTGCAGTGAAGTTGGGGGGGGAGGGGAGGGGAGGAGGAGAGGGAGTAGAACTCCTCCTTTCCCCCACGCTGTGGGGAAAGCAAAGCCCTGAGTGGCCTTGGAGCTTCCTGGGGAAATGTGGAGACCTTGGGTGGCCAGGGAAAAAGCAGAGCCCCTGCTCCATTGACTTCCCCTGGTCTGGCAAAATTCCCCACTTCAGGATCACTCAGGTCCCGAGGGTGCTGGACCAGGGATGTACAACCTGTATTATCAATTTACAATATCCTGTTTTGTTTCCAAGTACCTTAACTCATAAACTATGAGTATGTATTGTAGTGTATTCAGAAAGAGTATTGTCATAACACATAATCCTGGAAACATTAAACTGTATGAGAACAAGGATAATCTATTAAAAACTTGAAGGACTAATCCAATTAATTTGGAATTTCTCTACTTTTAAGATTAAAATGTGAGTCTTTGATATGTCACCTATTTTTAATTTGTGAGTTAAAAAATACAGTACAAATCCAGACATAACTTCAACTACAAAAATTCAGGTGAGTCTAAAGATTCAGTATAGGGCAGGAGTGGCCAACCAGTGGCTCCAGAGCCACATGCGGTTCTTCAGAAGTTAATATGTGGCTCCTTACATAAGTATCAAATCCAGGGCTAGAACTACAGGTGCCAATTTTCCACTAGGCCGGAGGATGCTCACTGTTCAACCCCCAGCTCTGCTGTAGGCGCTGTTCTCCTCCACCCTTTCCTCCTAGGATCCTGCCACTTTCTACTCTCTCCACTGAGCTGGTCACACCCATACTTCCCCACCCCCCCTCCAGTGTCTCCCACTGAGAAAGAGCTGATCCCAGTGGGCAGGAGGAAAAGGAGGAGGCGGCACTGACCGGTGGGGCTGCTAGTGGGTGCGATGTGCTGTGAGTGGTGGTGGGGAGCTGATCGGGTCTGGTGACATAGAACTTTAGCTCTCTGGCAATGTGCATTGGTAAATTCTGGCTCCTTCTCAGGTTTAGGTTGGCCATCCCTGTTATAGGCTATGTTAAGTGTAACAGACTCAAAATTGTGTGTGTGTATGCTGCAAAAATTATGGTGAGGTCTTTCATTCTATTCTTGACTCTTAGAATTGTGCTTTCTTCACCGATGCTGCCATCCATAAAAATAGCAAGGGTCATTGTAAGTTATTTTTATATTTAGTCATATTATTTTTTCACCTTCTATTATATATCTGGACAGTCCTTTAATGATAAGTCAAAAGCACTGCCCCACTTTTTTATTACATTGGGTATAATGTACTCCATCTTGGAGTCAGAACTTCAGTGGGAATCAAGTATGAATAAATCCTTTCTGAAGAGATCCATGCACTTGTGATCAAATTAATATTTACAAACTTTTTAATAAATCTGTGTTTACCCACACACACACACAAAATTAAAAACAAAGAGCAGGTTGCATGCATGAGCACACCTGTAAGCCACAATACATTTAGAGTAGTTTGTCAAATGCAGTCCACTAACCCTGCTCTGTTTAATTTTAAAAACCTATAGTATGCTTAACACTAAATAAATAATTGTCATGGCTCTTGTACATAAGATCTTTCAATAAACAGCACCCCACAGAGTTTGGTACATATTTTCTTTTATATTCCCATCCTTCTCAACTGTAAAATCATGTTATCTTGCTGCATATTTTTAAAAAAAAAACCCAGTAAATATAATCTTTTGATATATTAATTCTCTTCCTCGAGATGCACACTTTGGCTGCGTCTATACTGCAAGCCTCTTCCATAAGAGGAAACGCAAATGGAGTGCTCATTTGCATAGGTCGCGCTCTCATTTGCATTTTCTTTTCGGATCCCTTTTGAGCAAGAGGTTTTTGTGCAAAAAAGAGCTGTATAGATGGCTACTTTTTGCCCAAAAACCCCCTTTTGTGCAAGAGCTCAACAGCTCTTGCACAAAAGCCATCTATACAGCTCTTTTTTGCGCAAAAACCTCTTGCACAAAAGAGATCGGAAGAGGAAATGCAAATGAGAGTGTGACCTATGCAAATGAGTGCTCCATTTGCATTTCCTGTTATGGAAGAGGCTTGCAGTATAGACCAGTGTTTCCCAATTGGTGCTCTGGGGAACCCTGGGGTTCCGCGAAGCAAAACTAGGGGTTCCGCGAAGAGCCGGCACTCCCCCGCCCCCTCTGAGAGACAGAGGGAGCCGGCTAGTCAGCAGAGGCATGGGCGGCGAGTTGTATGGGCTCGTGGTGCCCATGCTTCACCAATATTTGGAACTGGAGCGGACCCCGGCTCCGCCCCACCCCCTCCCCTCCCCCGCCTGCGCGTCCTTCCACCCCGGCCCCAGAGCGTCTTTCCCCCGGTCCCGGCCCCGTCCCTGCCGTGCGCAACCTTCACTGAGCTCCCCCTTGCCGGCTGCTGCTGCCCTGCGCGGCGTGCTCAAACCGGTGGGCGGAGAGACGCCCGGGCATGACGTAACGTCACAGCCCGGGATTTAAAAACTGCTGGACGCTGCATTGTGCCGCGCGGCTGAGTTGTGGGTTCGGAGTCCGGGGATGGAGCGCAGACTCCAGCCCCGCAAAGTGGAAGGCAGAAGGTAGGGGAAGGGGAAGGGCTGGGAGAGGAAGGGGCTTGTGCGGAGGGGAGGAGAGGGGAAGAGAGGGGAAGGCACTAAAGGACAGGGTACAGGAGAGACAAATGCCAGGGGGCCAAGTGCAGACAATGAGGAAAAAGGCAGGAGGAGGTGTCAGTGGGAGGGGACAGGGTGATGCTGGGAGGGGAGAGGGTAAGGGCATTGGGGGCTGGGGAGGTGCTGGGAGAAGGCTTGAAAGGGGTGGGCATGAGGAAGGCCGGGATGGAGCAAGTCATGTGTGAGGGCACAGGGGCATGAGGGTGGTGAGGGGGTGGGCATCAGGGAAAAAGAGGGCAAAAGGGGTAGGGGCAGTGAGGGAAGAGAGGGGCAACAGGAGGGTGCAGGAGTAAGAGAAGGTGCAAGTGCCAGGGATTCTGGGGTGAAGCAGAAGGGCAGACACCTGCAGGAGAGACCACCACCAGAGGAGAGAGGCAGGGCAGGTGTGTAGAGGAGGTGTTAGAAGAGGGGATGAGGAGGGATAGCTCACATGATCAGAGTGGGGCTACTGGAGGAGTGGGCACAGGGAGGAGAGAAGGGCTGGTGGACGGGGGGAAGGCTGCAGGAGGGCTGAGGGCAGTGAGAAGGGCAGGAGTCAGGACAGCAGAGGAGGGCGAGGAGTTGGGAGGCAGCAGGCACCAGGGGAGCTGATGGAACAAGGAGGAGATATGTCAGCAGAGAGAAAAGTAAAGGTTTAAAAATATTTATTAATAACTGGTGCCACAGTGGCACATCCAAACAAGCCACATGAACTCAGTACTGGTGCACAACACAAAATTCATTTTGCTCATGCGAGGAAACTCTTAGGCTATGTCTACACTGGCGGTTTCTTGTGCAAGAACATCTTGCGCAAGAGTTCTTGTGCAAGAACACGCCCACACTGCCATGTGCGAGCTGTGCTTTTGCACAAGAGCATCTATGGCAGTGTGGACGCTCTCTTGCCCAAGAAAGTGCCGATGGCCATTTTAGCCATAGGGCTTTCTTGCGCAAGAAATTCAAGTTGCCTGTCCACACTGGCCTCTTGCGCAAGAACAGTTGCGCAAAAGGGCTTATTCCTGAGCGGGAGCATCATAGTTCTTGTGCAAGAAGCCCTGATTTCATACATGAGAACGTCAGTGTTCTTGCGCAAGTACACACGGCCAGTGTAGACAGGAAGCAAGTTTTTGCGCAAGAGCGGCCGCTTTGGCGCAAGATCGCGCCAGTATAGACACAGCCAAGGGGAGGGAGAGAGGGAGGCAGGGGCAGGGAATCATTGCTGGCTCAGCATGTCTGCATGGTTTGGGGGAAGGTGCAGGGAAATTGAGCTCAGCTGGGTTGCAGAGTGGGGAGGTCCGGGAGCTGAGCTGAGCTGGGGGTGTGTGTGTGTGTGTGTGTGTGTGTGTGTGTGTGTGTGTGTGTGTGTGTGTGTGTGTGTGTGTGTGTGTGTGTGTGTGTGTGTGTGTGTGGCTCAGAGCTCAGTTTGGCTGCAGGAGGAGGGAGGTGCTGGGAAACGAGGCTCAGCTGTGCTGTGGGGGAGGCATGCAGGGAACCAGTGCAGGGCTCAGCTGGGCTGAGGTGGATGGGGGAGGGCATACGGAACAGATGGGCAGCTCAGCTGGGCTGTGAGGGGCTGCAGAGAACTGGTGCTGCACTCCCTTGGATTGTGAGAGATGGTTTTGGGGAAGGTGCAGGGAACCAGCAGGGGTGGGCAGCTCAGTTGGGTTGCAGGGGATAGAGGTGCAAAGAAGCCTAGTGGGGGGGGGGAAGAACCAGGAGCCCTGAAATGACCTCCCCTGGTCCAAAAATCCCTCATCTGGGACCAGTCAGGTCAGGGTGCCATATCAGGAGGTCAACTCCTACCCAAGTCCCCTCCTTGCACCTCCCTCGTAGCCAGACACCCTACCCCCAATCTGCTCCTGCTCCCTCCCCCTGGCCAGACACCCTACATCCAGCCTGCTTCTGCACCCTACCTATCACCCAGACCTTGTCCCCTTCCGCCCCCCACCTCCCTCCCAGATCCTGCACCCCATCCCTATCCCGCTCCTTGGCAGCCCTGCCATCCACCCTAGCACCTAGCACTACCCTGGCCCTGGCCCCAGCACCCTGCCATCCACACTAGCACCCAGCAGCACCCTGTTCCTTGTCCCAGCACCCTGCCAGTCACCCTAGTGCCCAGCAGGACCATGTCCCTGACCCCAGCACCCCGCCACCTGCCTGCCCCAGCACCTTGCCCCAGCATCCCGCCACCTGAGCCAGCATCCCTCTCCCCAGCCCCAGCACCCACTTTCACTCTGTCCCCTGCCCCCACCAGCACATTTGGGACCACATTAGTGAGGCTTGTGTTTTTGTGAGCTTGGTTTGGAGGATTGTTTTTTTTTTTTTTTTTTGCATCTCACTTGTGTGGCCCCAACTGACTTTTCTGTGGGTCAGTGACCCTTGACTCAAAACAGGTTCCTCACCCTCTCATAAATAAAGACAATGCTAAAACCTTTGAATTTGACATCATATTTTATTTAAAAATGAAGCCTGGCCAACAAGCCCCAATTGGGGCCAAACCCCATCTCACTGCAGCATCATAACACTCCTGCACCACCAAATCTGAGCCTATCATACACTGGAACCCCCTATCCTGAGCCTCTTACATCCCCAAACTCCTGCATCCCCACATCCTTAGTCTTCTGCCACAACACTCCTGCACCATCCACACATCACAAATCTGTGTCCTGAGCCCATCATACTCACAACCTTCTTGCCCTGAGTCCTCACATATCCAGCCCAAACTCCTGCACCCTCACATCCTACAAGCCCATGGCTTGCTCAGCACCCCAACCTTCCACCTGAGCCCCCTTCCTGAGTCAACATCCCCTTCTCCTGCATCCAAATTCCCTCCCAGAGCTTGTACTTCTCACCCACACCCAAATCCCTCATTCCCACCCCACACCTCCTGTCTCAACCTAGTGAGAGTGTATAAGGGCTGGGGATAGCAAGTGATGGAGAGGAGGGAACAGAGCGGATGAGGCCTCAAGGAAGGGGGGTGGGGGGCCTTGGGGAAGGAATGTGATTTTCATGCATTGGTGGGTCCCTCTTCCCCCCTCCCCCCCTTTTTTTTGCTTGACAAACCTAAGGGTTCCTTGAAATTCTGAAAAGCTGAAAAGGGTTCCTCGGCCAAATAAAATTGGGAAACACTGGTATAGATGCAGCCTTTGTGTGCACAATAGTGACAAATAATGCAAGGGATACAGTTTTACTTTGGCAACATTTTGAAAGCTGAAACATTTAATATCAAGAAATAGTTCTAATATCAAGAATAATTCTAGTGTAAGTATATCAGCCTTTAAGGAAATAATGGACCCAGATAACATACAAATCAAACTCTTTCTATAGGTCTTGGTAAAGAATATCTTTCTGTTATGAATTAAAAATTAAGCGGAATTATCCGAGTCTAATTACTGAATAAATTCAAAAACTTGTGAAAATAATGTATTAATTAGTAACACCTAATCAGCAAACTTAGAAGTCTGCATTTAAAACAGATTATTGGTGTACAGGCTGTTTTGATCTAGATATTCTACAAGAGGTAATATTTAAAAAGATGGAAAGAAAACTTGCATGGCTCAAAATGACATTGCCAGTGGCATTTGCTGTTCTGAAAACTTGGCAAAAATAAAAATTGTAAAAAATTTACATTGACTATTTTCTATAGGAGGTATATGTAGTAAGTAAAAGTAAGTAAGTAAGTATGGCCTAGTAGTTTTGACACTAACTTAAAAAAAAAAAAATCAGAACACATATGCACAATTCCTTAGGGTATTATATTTTGAAAAATGCAAATAGTGTTTTCTTTTATTTGTAAAGCAAGGAAAATAGGATATGAAAAGGTATCTGCTATAATAGCAAGATAAGCACAATGGAGATATCTAGCACAAATAAATAATAAAGGTAAATTTCAAGTGACCAGCAAAGGCTTTGCTTTTATAGTTGAGATAGCTTCCTTTTACTATTTTAAAATGGAAGTTTTACATTTCTTAAAATAAATTAGACACTTAGGGTATGTCTAGACTACATCCCTCTGTCGCCAGAGGGATGTAAATTAGACATACCGACATTGAAAATGAAGCGGGGATTTAAATCTCCCACGCTTCATTTGAATAAAAATGGCCACCGCGTTTTGCCGAGTCAGCAGTTTGTCAGCAAAAAGTGGCTGTCAAGACGGGGATCGGGCGACAAAGAAAGCGTTTTACAAGGCATAAGGGATCGGCCAACAAAGGTTTTCTTTGTCGCCCGATCCCCGTCTTGACAGCCACTTTTTGCAGACAAACTGCTGACTCGGCAAAACGCGGTGGCCATTTTTATTCAAATGAAGCGCAGGAGATTGAAAATGAAGCGGGGATTTAAATCTCCTGCGCTTCATTTGAATAAAAATGGCCACCGCGTTTTGCCGAGTCAGCAGTTTGTCTGCAAAAAGTGGCTGTCAAGACGGGGATTGGGCGACAAAGAAAACCTTTGTTGGCCGATCCCTTATGCCTTGTAAAACGCTTTCTTTGTCGCCCGATCCCCGTCTTGACAGCCACTTTTTGCTGACAAACTGCTGACTCGGCAAAACGCGGTGGCCATTTTTATTCAAATGAAGCGTGGGAGATTTAAATCCCCGCTTCATTTTCAATGTCGGTATGTCTAATTTACATCCCTCTGGCGACAGAGGGATGTAGTCTAGACATACCCTTAATCTAAAAAGAATCTAAATATTGTTCATTAAGTCATGCAACACTGACTCAAGTACAGTGCTTCAAAACAGGAGGGATACTATCAATTGACATTGATTCTTATCTGCTTCGTTTTAACTACCCAATCATCAGATACTCACTGATTCCCTTAACCCCCCTATTTTCTATACCCTCTGCTCCCTGTCTCCCACTCCCCTCCTTTTTTTCCTCCCTCCCGCCCCCTTCTCCTATTTCTTTTGGATCTGCACATCCTAAACTCAGAACTCCGGTCATCAGAAGAAGTGGGCTGTGCCCACAAAAGCTCATGATACCATCTACATGTTTTGTTAGTCTATAAAGTGCTACCAGACCATTTGTTGTTTTTAATTTTATATGTCAAGTGTGCCACCCTGTGGTTTAAAATGGAAAAGACCAGAAGTGCTGAGATGACAAACTTCTCCAATGCATAGTTTCTTTAAGACATGTAGCAGGATTTTTACAACTAGGATTGCTGTGTAAAAAACAAATACTCAAAAACCTGTAACAAGATATGGACCTTAAACACTCAAGAATTCTCAGCAGCCACCAGTGTATCTCTTACAAAGAACCGTGCTGAAGAGAACTTGAGTTAGTGGCTTTTATCAAACCACCTTCCAACTCTGTTGATTCAAAGACTGACAAGTTAATTATTGTTTCAGGGTCACGACTCATACAAGGGCAAAAGCTTTATCTATTGCATGTTAAGGGACTATACTCTGAAATAATCAGACACACGTAAATAAGTAGGCCAAGTATCATTAATACATTCACACATAGATACTTGATCCCAACTCCTAAAAAACAAACAAACCCACTGAAATGAATTAAAGGCAATTGATAGAGAGTTCATTATCCTTGAAAACTAGAATCATACACAATGCACCTACAGTGCTCACATTTCATGATGTGTAAGTCTCACCTATACTAATGATCAGGGCTCAACAAACTATACAATCTACTTGCCCATGGCGAGTAGATTTCAGCCGCGCGCCCCGTTCATTTGCAGTGCGCGCATGCGCAATGCGGCTCTTGCACGTGCACAGTACAGGGCTGGCGAGCAGTTTTTGCCGCCGTTTGTCAAGCCCTGCTCATGATGCTCACTGAAAAAACCACCGCCCTGGATGAAGACATTTTGATGAACTCCCTACACACTCTAGAGCAGGGTTTCCCAACCTATGAGTCGGGACCCAAATATGGGTCTCCATTACGTTTCCACGGGGTCACCAAGTCTCTCCCCAGGTAGCTCTGCCACTCCTCCTCCCCCTGTTTTTGAATTGCCTTGGGTCACCAAGTCTTCCTGAATTGTCAAAATGGGTCCCCATCTGGAAAAGGTTGGGAACAGCTCCTCTAAAGAGAAGAGGAAGGGGAAGGGGAAACTGCTGGAGTTGATATTCTGCACTGAATAACCTCAGATAACCACAGGGGACAAGAACCACTTTTGCTCAGCTAGAGAGACTGATATGCTCTGCTAAGAGACCCTGGGGAAAAAAAGAGATTGCGTGTTAATTTGTTGTGTCAGCCCCAAGAAGGTGAAGGTTTTGTTGCCTGATGCTGGCCTCATTGGGGTCTTTGAGCACCCCTGGGAATAGGGATCCACAGAAAAGGTGCCACAAAACCAGGTCAGTGGTAGTGGGCTCTGTAGAAGGAGACTATCCTTTGATAAAGAGTACAGGTTATTAGCATTTCAAGAAGCACAGTTAGTAATCCGATTGGAAGTCTTCCAACTCTGCTTTGCTGAAGCAATAAGTCCCACTTGTTAGAGATTTTTTTGTAAATATTAGATGAAAGAAGGTAGACTGAGTTTCAAGCCAATACAGTAAAACTCCATTGGTCCGGCATCCAATGCTCCGGCACTCCTGATGGTCCGGCACCATCAGGAACCCGGAAGTGCTCCGGCTGCCGGACAATTGGAGCTGTTCTGCGCCCGGCTTTCCCGATTCAGCTGCTGCTGAAACTGGCCAGCAGCTGAATTGGGGAGGCCAGGGGCAGAGCAGCTGGGGTGCTGCCGGGTTGGTCCCGTAGCGCTGCCCCTCGGGGCTGCGGGACCAACCCGGCAGCACTCAGCTGCTCTGCCCAGGCGTCCCCAATTCAGCCGCTGCTGAAACTGACCAGCAGCGGCTGAATCGGGGACGCCTGGGGCAGAGCCAGACTATCGGAAGGGGGGGGCTATGAGGGGTCTGGAGTGGCATCCCCCCCACCCCACCCCAAACCCCTCATAGCCCCCCCTTCCGATAGTCCGGCATATCTGATAATCCAACACCCCCTGGGTCCTAAAGGTGCCGGATTATCGGAAGTTTACTGTACCTCATATCTTAATAAGTATTTTGTCTAGTGCATCAATGAATGAAGCTGTGTGTTTAATCATATATTTAGTTAAAAAAAAGATTAGCTAAAAGAAAAAGGGTTTTCTTTTAGCTCCATTTATCAAAACCTCTATAGAACCATACAGAAACTTCTAGTATTATTAATCAAAATCCACTGAGAAAACGTAATATACTCTGTTCTTGATATAAATACTTAAAAAAAAGGTATTTTTGAACAACATAGCTTTTTATAGGTAATAGACATATAGATGGTAAATTACCTGCACAGTTTCAATCAGGCTTGCCGAATAAAAAGGCATTGCTACCACATAGGTTAGGCTACAGGAATAAATAAGAAGGTTATTATTTTGTTTACAAACTGTATTACTAAAATATCAATATTCTTAGATACAGGACACATTTAGCCACTGAAATCTTCATATTTGTACAATTATGATACCACGCCCAAGAGAAACTATTTAACAATTGAGCGCACACCACAAATTGCAGGATCAGAGAATAAAACAAATTTTATTGTATTAAAGATATTTGAAATTGTATTTGTTAAAGGCCACAAATAACCATGAGCCATGAATCAGATCAGGAACTTTCATAAGGGATAAGTTAAATTTCTACCATATTCTGTTTGTGTTTCATAAGCATACCTAGGCTGTACACAGCTTTTGTAGGCAGGCATAATATAGACATCATATGCCTCCCTCTCTAACAAGTATTCACAGCATTGTAGAAGGTGAGGCACTGCTTTGGTGAGTAGAGTAAGGATATACCTGAACCCTGTGGATATGTACACCTGGGCATATATCCTACTCACTCAAACTGTCTCTCCCAGTCCTGCCACCTCCACTGCAGTGAGAGACTCTGGCCCAAGGAAAAAAGATTCAGCAGCTCCCCAATGCTCCCCCGCACCAGAACTTTTCATTGACACAAGTAGCAATACAAGGCAGTGTGGACACAGACTGCTTTTTAGCTACATATACCCCACATACCACTGGTGTGCAGTGAAGATGTAATCTCACACTGTTTATTTAGAACCAATACACAATCTGAAATTCTCATTTGCAGCTAAGAACATTTTTTGAAAATGCACAAAACTAATATCATCATTATGACAAATCTCAAAGGGATGCAGACTTCTTACTGAAAGAGATCAATCCAAGTGGCACTCAACCTAGGACCTTAAGGTTCTTTGGTTGAATATTCAGTTTATGTATATCATTGGTGAGCTCATTGCACCACTGAAGCTTTTGACAACCACATGCTTGCCAGGGTCTGTGGTGGTATTCGTTGGTCTCCCATCCTAAGAACTTATGTTATTGTATACAGCTTCTCATAAGAATACTATCAGTTTTCAGCAAGGGCCATACTTACCCTTTCAGTAGAAGATGGCCTCCTATTTGTCTGAGGCTCCACTTATGTGAAAGTTCCCTATAAGTTAAAGCAGAATGTACCTGTAAAATCCAAGGACAGAAAACTCCAAGCATTTATTTCATCACTATAATACAAGTTTAAAACATCAGTTTTATAATTAGGGTCTACACACATCCGCCACTACAGTTAATGGAAAGATCATGTTTTAGAGCTCATACAAATCTTATTTTTTAAAATTAGATATTTTGGTTTGTTAGGACTGCTGGACATTCTAACAGGAAAACAAGTGACTTTCATTTATCTGTTGGTAGCTCAATATGTACTAAATTGTTACATGATCATTACTGCGTGCAAAATTCCAGAATTATGAAGCAAATTTGGTTTTGTTTCTCTATTTCTAAGTGAACGGTGAGTTTTAGACAACAGTCTTACTTTGCCATCCTAGAAACACTGAAAATGGCTAGCTATATTTCAAACACTGCTTTTATTCTCTGAGGGGACACTTGTCTAGTTTTCACTCTTCTCTTGGAAAGCTAATTATGTTCTCATATGCTTTACTTGCTTTGAAGTGCTAACTTACTTCAGATATTTCAACGAGCTAAGAGACGAGGTCTCAAGCCTGCAGCTGTATAGTAATTCAGCAAATGCTAATAAAGTATTCAAATGTAGACATGTTTAGCTATTTTCTGCTGTTCTATGCAAAAGTTGTCTTAATAAATCTCCACAAGCAGTATGTTCTAGATGCATACTAACTAGCCACATTTTGAAGTATCAACTACAGTCTATTTAATGGATAATGTTCACAGCATCAATTAGTGAGGGCATCAGACAGCAGTAAATTTGCTAAATTACCTCAAAATTATTTAAGATTAAAGAAGTTTCAGTCTATGTCATGTCAGACATACTGGACTATGATTTATATTTTTGCTGCTGAAAAACAATAGGCTTTAAATTACATTCATCTTAATTCTTGTAAAATACCCCCCACTCAGTAGTGTGGCAGCAATTCTAATTTAAGAAATTATATCAGACTACTGTACTGAGCACACTACTATACAGAACAGAGATTTGGCTGACAACAGTGAGTAGCAAAGAGAAAGTGGAAATTGTTCATTCCAAGATGGCTGAGGATATAGTACACATTTTGTGGAAAATACAGTAATTCCTCGTTTAACTCGTGCCCGCTTAACACGTTTTTCGTGATAGCATGATTTTTTTTTTTTAGGGAACGTTTTTTGAATTACATGACCGTCCCCGGAATAACACAATTTCCCCAGCCGGGCTGTTGCCGGCGGCTGCGCGGGGCTTCCCCTGCCTCCCTGCAAAGTGGTGGAGGGTTCGCCGCTCACCGCGCCGTTCCCCGCTGACTCCCCCTCACCAGACGCTTTGCCCCCTCTCCTCCGCTCCTGCTTGCAGGCCGGCGGCTGGGTTTCCCCAGCCGGCCCGTCGCCGGCGGCTGCGCGGGGCTTCCTCCTCCTCCCTGAAAAGCGGCGGAGGGTTCGCCGCTTGATGCGCTATTTCCCGGCGACCCCCCCCTTGCCGGACGCAGTGCGGGTCCTGGCAGACCTGTCACAGGGGCATACTCCCAACCCAATCCCACTCCCAACCCAATCCCCCTCCCCTCTCCTCCCCTTCCCTTCCCCAGAACCACACACCTCCCCTCCCTGCTGTAACCCAGTCCCCTTTCTCCCCCCAACCTTATGTCGGTCCCAACAGACACCACCGCTTGAAACACAATCCCCACCTTTTCCATTATTTTCAATGGGAAAATTGACCCAGTAATAGAAAATACAAAACGTTTTGGGATCACCTGGGTAGAAGTGAGCAACTGTAATCAATGGGAAAACTGGGCTGTCCAGTGTCAGCTGCATGCCACTGTGCACATGCAGAATTCATGTGTCCCACAGATTTATTCTCAGATGGAGAGGCACTGTAGCTGCACCTTTTGCTCACCAGGGGCTGCTGTGGTGCCAGAACACTGGCAGCAGGCTTACTCACTGGCCTTAGCAGTTAGCAGGAGAGCACATGCTGTGTCTCTCACAGCACCTTGTCTGCAGGGCCAATGGAGAATGCATGGGATATGTATGTGGTGGGGGGTGGGGGGTAGGACAGACAGTGAGGGATTGCTTGGAGGAGGGGATCCAAAGAGCTAGTGGGAGGGAGACAGATGAGCTGGGGGTGAATGGGACTGGGGGGTGCAGGATACATGCAGATGGGGGAAGGGTGGCTGAGGTTCAGGGCCTCTTGGGGACAGAGGCAGATGTGCCTGACTGAATGGAAGAAGCTAGGAGTTGGCCAAGGTCTGCATGGGGGAGGCTTTCCAGCTCCCTAACATTCCCACTTCCCCATCTGTTCCATACTTCTCCCATCCACACTCAGCAAGGATGTTAAACACAAGGATGTCTCTTGCTTGCTGAGACATGGGTGGGTAACAAGGTGACTATGTGGGGTATCCAAAAAACCCACAACCAACCTCGACACCTGCTTCTCCCACAGCTGTTTTTACACTTACTTCCATGCTAGCCTTTATTCCATTTTACTAATATAGTCCCTGCATTTAGAACTGTACTGAAACCAAGATGAATAAAAACTGATTATTTAAAAACAAAATTACAATTTTAAGTTAAAATTAAAATAATTTTAGAAAAACCCATTTCAAACGAAATCTGAATTTAATACAAATATATTAAGGCCTAAACTACTTAGAATCTCATAAAACACTGAAAAAAATACTGAATCTGTAAGTCCCAGCTGTGCCGGCCCTGCTGCCGCCAGTACTGGCTGAGTCTGCACTCCCCACCTCCGGCCTGGGCTGTGCTCCTGGCCTCTGGCTCTGCTGTCATCAGCCAGGTCAGTGCTTCTAACCCTGGCCACCCCCACTCTCAGTGGGATTCTCTGGTCCAGCAATACCAGACCAGAGAGTACTGGATTTTAGAGTTTCAACCTGTATAAAGAAAGCAGCTAGGGAAAACATCTAACTTTTGAGGTCAGTTTCATAACTATGGAACAATAGGAACCCTAAGTAATTAAGAGACCATTTCATTTTCAAGAAGCTTAGAAGAACAGGAACTAATCTAGTCCCGTCCACATGGATATATTTGAAAATTTTCCCAGAAAGACCTGAAATAATCAGCAGGGCTCGACAAATAATGTAATCTACTCGCCCGTGGCGAGTAGATTAGTAACCAGAAGAGCTTGCATGAGCAATCAGCTTGCGATACAGAGCGGGAACTGCGTTGCTGGCAGCTGGCGCCACGCCATGGGCCCTGGGATAATCAGTATAACTCACCGACTAAAATTAATCCCTCTGTTTAATTCATCATTTAGTTGTAAATGCAAAACATGCAGTTTTACAATCTAAAACATTTAAGGTTGTTCTGTTTAATAAAAATATATTTTATATGTTATTTTGTTTGCTTCAACAAATTCTAATTGTCATCCTAATATAGCTTGACACACACGAGAAAAAAGTTAAATTATCTACTGCAGCAACATAACATTCATTTTTAGCATAATAAAAATATACAAATTAATAAGACTGAACATATTAACCTATGTACATTTTTAAATTAATGTGTACAGTTATATAGTTTTATCCCCCCCCCCCCCCCCGAAGCAGTAAACTGATATACCAAATCTAGTGTAAAGATGATTTAGCTGTAAATCAACATGTTTTAATGGTTATATCCAGGGCTCGCCGAACCGCGGCGAGCCCCGCTCGCCAGCCGCGCTGTCCGGCGATCTGCGCATGCTCAGATCGCCCGAACCTGGCTCTTTCGGGTTACATGGCGAGTAGATTGTATTATTTGTCAAGCCCTGGTTATATCAACCAATAGAATGAACTTCTCTTTAGAAAATAACTGAAGGTACAAATGGGAAAGTTGATTGAAGTCATTGATTTAAAAGGAGGCTTACCAGTTGGTTATTTAAATCACCTTGATTTAAATCAATCCATTGACTGAAACTATCAGGGGATATCTGGTTACCATAACAGACTCAAACTTTTAAACAACTCCATATTTTAATACCTTAAATGTTACTGAGTAATAAATGTTAACGTTCAACTTGCCAAATGTCACAAAATTTAAAGTGTGATACCTTGGCAAAGGCGTAAATTCACTGATGATGCCTTCTGTTCCCAGCGTGATGCCCTGAACCACGAAGGTACTCCCCATTCCTTTCCAAAGAGCTCTTGGACCCTGTCGTTTAACATTTCCAGTTGTAACATGAAAATTAGTGATAACATATTTCACACTTGCAATAAAACTATAGAAGCACATGAGAAAAAGAACCAAAGTGAACACTGGAGTTGATTGTTCCCAAATTAATGGTATTCAGATCCTGATCTGAACAATGATCATATCAAGGCGTGTGATGAGGGAGGACAGGTTAAGGAGGCAACTGCTCTGTGGACTGGCGATTCAGAAGGGCCTGGGGTGGGGCTCAGACCTTTAAATTATCGCTGGAGCCCTGGGTGGCATGCTCCAGGCAGTGCTGAAGGGCTGAAGGGGGGCAGGGGGAGGCTAGCTCCCAGCTCCTCAGGGGCCCGCCAATTCTGTCCCCCCTCATGAAACATAATATTTTTCATATTTATAACCCTTCCCGTCAGCTTTATAAACATTAATTTATTAAACTTCTCATCATTTTCATATGCATTATCTTCCTATTTCAGTTGGGCATAATGAGGTACAGAAACATTACGTGATACATCACCCAGGCTGTCCTCTGCAAACTCAGAAATACATTCTCTCATTTTTCTTAGTCTTGGACTTTAGACACAAAACTACTCTTTTATTGTAAAAACATGGATAAATATGTTGAAATTTATAATGTAATTCAGGGAATTGGGAAATCATAGCACGGTAGTCTTCAAAAATTTAAAAATTCACTATTTAACTTTAAATATTCTTTTTATCCATGTAACTATCTAATAATTTTCAGAACCCTGATGAATTCTTGGCCTCAGCAGCATGTTTTAATTTTTTTATATTATATATGCAAAAGTGTTTATGTATGTGTGAGAGACAGGGCACATCAACACAGCAGGGCTAAAGTCGAAATAAGCTATGCAAATTGAGCTATGTCAATTTTGTAGCTTAAGTCAAAATAGCTTATTTCGGCTTTTGGTGCTGTCTATGCAGCAGGAAGTCCGAGAGAGAACACTCTTCCTCGAACTTCCCTTAGTCCTTGTAAAATGAGGGATACAGGAATCAGAGTAAGTCCTCCTCTAGCTCGACATTATGTTGAAATAACTGCTTGTGTGTAGACACGGACTATGTTATTTCAGAATAACATCAGTTATTCTGAAATAATGCTGCTGTGTAGACATAGCCAGAGACAGAGAGAGTGACTATATGTATGTACGTATAGACAGACACATAAAAACCTTTTTCTAGAAAATAGTAACCACAGTGCAATAAGGACAATAGAAAGTAAAATTGTTTCTTAAACTTTTTAGTCATTAATTAAAATAAAACTTAGAAATAATATATATATATATATATATATATATATATATATGTATATATATGTAATGCTAGACAGACACATAAAAACCTTTTTCTAGAAAATAGTAACCACAGTGCAATAAAGACAATAGAAAGTAAAATTGTTTATTAAACCAATAAGCTTGGGCTTATTGATTAACCCTGTCAACTACACTCATTTCCCCGCACACCCCCTCCCAGCTACCTCTGTATCAGAGATAGCAATGGGGGGGGGGAGAGGGGAGGGAGAGAGAAGAGGGAGGCCCGGCCCGTGTCTGCGGAAGGTTGGGGGCTGCTGCCACAGAGCAGCCTCTGTCTGTGGGGAGCTCAGTCCCCCTACGAACAGGAGCTGCTGCTCTGCATCAAAGGCAGCAGCGCGGGGCAGCAGGCGGGAGCTAGCCTGCGTGGGAAGCTGTTTTTTAAACCTGCTCCCCTTGTGGACCGCCTTCTACCTGCCACCCCACGCTGCTGCCTCTAACAGAAAGGCAGCAGTGTGGGGTGGCAGAGGGCTCCTCAGGAGTGGGACCGGGAATGTACTGGCTGCTGGCCCCACCTCCGGGGACTATCGAATAGTCATGTAACCGATGAAATTAGATGCAGTTACACGACTATTCAATTACATGCTAAAATCCTTAGTTAGAAAAACAATTTTATAATGTTCAGCTAGCTTCTTAACATATTTAGAGATGAAGATGATATCTGTTTCAGTAAATACATATGCCATTACTGTATCTATATCATTTTGTTTTATGTATAGTTACAGCTGGCACAAAATACTGACCTGGGACTTATTGATGCTGTACATAGTATTGACAATAGTAAATGGAGTGAGATGATAGTTCCGGGCGTGATAATTAACCTGTAGCACACAACAATTATTTTTAAAACTTTTCAGCAATAAATATTCAATGTTACAATTTAGATCACAAGATCATCCAAAAAAGGACTGTTTTTTTGATATGCCTTGAACATTCTTTGTCATTCAAACATCAAATGATACTTATTTAAATCTTCACTACTACTTAAAAGGACATAGATCAAAATTCATTTGAGAATTCAGGTGTTAAAAAAGCTTTGAAGAAAATATTAACGAAAGTTACTTTAAAAAAAAAAAAAAGTCTAATGGAAAGTTATTTTTAAACAAACATCAACATAATCTACCAGTACATGAGAACCTGACAGTAATGTCACTAGTAAACATATAAGATATTTTTCTTTAGTTTATTTTAATTATCCAAACTAAAAAAGACAGCATGAAAAGTGAAAGTAAGTTATATTAACATTTTAATTGAAGTGATTCAAGTAACATAAGAAATTTTGGTTTTTAAAATTTTTACTTGACAATGTCTAGTTGGAAGTCTTAAGCTTCCTTATAACTCCCCAATCAATCACATGTACAAAGTTTCAAAATAGATTAAGTTCAATTGCAGAGTTTAAAAAGATGTACCTGGCACTGGCGACGTAGAACAATGCAAGGATGTGCCAATACATTTTCTGTAAATAGACTTTAAAAAGAGGAATCTATTTAAAAGTACTGAAAATAAATTGAAACTTATTCATAACTGATATTTGTCTTTAGCAGCTAATTAATATTAGGTTAACAATATTTGGATAATACACAAAACTACATCTCAGTGTTACTCCACAACCTGCCAGGAGGTATTTTTGGATAAAGAACCACATGCTTTTCATCAGCCCAAAAGGGCAAGTGCTCGGAAACTAACTATCCACTCCCTCATACCACCTCTGTACAAAAGTTAACGCTCACATCTTCTCCCTATGAAAATGAAGAAATGAGCAGAAGCACAAAGTCCTCCAAGACCGCAGAGCTGGTCAGTGGCAGAACCAGAATTAAAAGCTCCCAACTCCCAGTCTTACGGCCATTCCTCTTCACCACTAAACCTCTCAAAGAAAGGCTTTCTTCTATAAAACTATTGGCTCCCTACAGTATATTAACAGAGGCGGATATGTACGAAGGGGTTCAAAAGTTGATCCAAAAACCTCATGATTCACCAGCTATCTTTAAAAAACAACAACACTATTGTGTTGTCACAGACTCTGTTCTCAGAAGAGAATTAGTCACTATAAGAAGGTATAACATTTTCTCAAAAAACAACCAAAAAACTAACAACCCTCCCCCCACCAAAACAAAACAAAACAAAACAAAACAAAACAAAACAAAAACAACCACCTTTGCCACCACAATGCACTGCTCTAGCATGTTCTGACATTCAGGGCTTGGTAAGATCTGCACTGGCTTAGAGAAGATTAATACTACCTGAAAATACTAATTTGAGTGACTAATGCACAAGCACTCATCACAGAAGTTATTCAGAGAACTCAGAAGTCTCTTCATATTTAACAGCAGATTCTCAGTGATAGATTCTCTGTTCCCTCCTACTCAGGAGTCATCTCCTCTAGATTCCTTATTCTGATTACACCACAAGAATCAGATAATCACAATCAAATGTTAGCATTTGAAGGTGTTTCTCCAAAATATATGTGAATGGGAAATTACATCTTCAACTAATCAGACACCAGGTATATATCCCATTTGAGCTATTTGTCTCTCCATTACTTCTCGGATTCTGTTGTTTGAACAGGATCCCAAGTTGCTTCAGGGGTTCCTTGCACTGAAAACAGACAACAATGGAAATCTAGCTACGAGTTTATACTTTGCTCATTACCATGCTATTTGGTCACCTTAAGATGAATATGTCTCAAATATGAAAATCTCTGCACTGCATGGGATCCATGCTAATAACTCCAAGCATCCTTTGTCATTATATATGAAGATAAGAGCCAGAGACTGAGCTGAAGAGCAAGGCTGAGATACAGAGTTCAAACATATTAAGAGTATTTCTGGTTGATGTTTGCTTCACGCAAAACATACTATAGCAACTTATATGCCCCAAAGTTTCCAAAATTTCTACTCTATATAGATTTATGTATCAAACTCATCACTGCAGTAATGGAAAGACCTAAAATATATTAGCTGGAGAAAGAAGAAAAGAGAAAGAAATTAGTTTTGTTCTAGATTTTTTAAACCCAGTTAATTAAATGCATATTGTAATTAGGACTCAGACTACAATATGTAAGTGCCATAATTATCAGTGAAAATATGTTTTACACAAAACAAAATTCTTACCTTGCAAGACCGATACCAAAGCCTGCAAATCTATTCAACTGCTCTGAAAGAAACACAAATAGTAGATTATGTTGCACTGATAAAGCAAAACAGCAAGGAAAGATGATCTACCCTTCTAAAAAAATTAATGAATTTCTTCAGAAAGTTGGGAGATTTCTGGACAATAGTTATGAATTAGGAATATAAATGGGTAACGGGTTAACTGGTTACCCAGTAACCATTGCCTTACTGGCAAGCTTACCAGGGTAACTGGCACCTTGCTGGGCTAGAGTGGTCCCCCACTCACTGCGTGGCAGGGTGAACCAGGCCCGCCACACCATGCCAGAGGCAGGGCACCTCTCCAGCCTAGCCGAGCTCACTGTGCCACACCACAGGCCAGTTAACCAGTTAAACACATAGTTTAACTGGTTAACATTTTCAACAGGGTTTTACATCCCTATTATGAAATTTTTACATATTCATCTGGTGATCCAAAACCCAGAATTATTTAATTATAATGATTCCCTGGAACAGTACGCCATTTAGGTTGTTTTGATCAATACCTTCCAAATTAAGACTTATAACTGTGGGGTAACTACTTACAGCCCTCAGGTTTACGTGATTTTTATTATAACCCTTATTTTGATCCTCAGTTTCTCAGAACTGACTACTGGGGGAAGCCACACCAGTAAGGAACTGGCCAGCTGGGGATAGGGCTCTGCAGTGGAGCAGGTAAGTGGCCTCTTTGGCCCCAAAACAATGTAAGGAGGAGTTCCCTGCCCACCCAGCCAAGGGCCCCCAGCCTTACCCAGCAGTCCCCCCCGCGAAGAGAGGCTGGGGCTGGGAACTATGCCCCAGCGCTGGATAGGTTGCAGGCTGTGGGGGAGGGGCAGTGGAAGCCAGCCTCTGGAGCTTATTGCCTCCCCTTCCACCATGCCACTGGAAGCCAGCCCCTGGTGCCTCATTCCCCCAACTCGCCTGGACAGCCTACAGGCTGCAGGGGGCAACTGGAGGCTGGAGCCACTCCCTGATGTCCTCCCTACTGATAACCTGCAGGCCACTCGTTTTATTTTCCAAAAACCCCCCCCCAAATTAATTGCGTTAAGGACCTGAGCAATGCCAGGTAAATCTGTAAAATAAAACTAAATACGTCAGCTAAGCCTAATACTTTAAGAAACTTGTTACATGCAATTTCTTACCCTAACTGTAGTCCTACGAATCTTTTCTCACAAGCTTAGAAGCCTCCCTGCTTCAGCCTGATCCTTTTCTCTGTGCACTTCTAAGTGTTTGCAGCAAACATCTCAGATGGTAAACAGGGGTGTCCTAGCATGTGGCAGCCACCCCTATTATTTGGTCTCCCACCTTTATATCCCTGTTGCCAAAAAACCCCAGGAATCCTTTGTGTTCAGTTTCAACTTTTCATACTCGCATGGAAAAGTACAGCATCCAAAATGGGTTCCAGCATCAGGAGACCTGGCCACGTCTTGACAGGACCAACCATTGTCCAGCTTACAGGAAAAGAAAAACTATTCCCAAATCAGGCTACATCTACGTTGCAAGGTTTTTGCGCAAAAACAGCTGTTTTTGTGCAAAAACCTGTGGAGCATCCACACCTCAAATGTGCTTTTGCGCAAGTAAATCAGCAGTAAAATGGCAGAAGAGGGCTTTTTCCAGTGTAGGTTAACCTCCTTTTATGAGGCATAACTCCTTTTTACGCTACAGCTGTTGCGCAAAAAGACACAGGTGGACGCTCCGCAGGGGTTTCTTACGCAAATAGAGCCTATCCGAAAAAGCACAAGTGCTCTGATGGCCATCAGAGCTTTCTTGCGCAAGAGCGTCCATGCAGCGTGGACGCTCTCTTGCGCAGAAACTCTCCCACAAAAGACTTCTTGTGCAAAAACCTTGTAGCCTCAGTGTCCTGAGTACTGGGCCATTAAGTTCCGTAAGTACTACTAATGCTCCTCACTTAGCACATCTAGATCAGTAAACAGGTTTATACTTCATATTTCTAACTTCAAATACAAGCAATGATTCATACGTATAAATGGAATATACACATTCAGTAGATTATAACTTTCCTAATGTAAGCTATATTTTGCATAAAGCATCCTCTAATTTGCGTATTCATGCACATATATTCATAACTGATAGTGTGATGTTGCACTCATATGATTCTATGATTTCTGAAAGCTAGCTCTAAAAACCTTTAAAATTGTTTTATAAAATTATCCCTGAACAGATCAAATGATAGGTCTTTTTCGATAAAGCTGAGAACAAAATTTTTGAGTTATAACCACAGATTTTTCAATGCTACATCCAATCCAAGAAGAGTTCATGAGTTTTGCCCAAAGTCCAGTAGGGATTAAGTTTCCTTCAGCCCAAATTTTCAAACCTGGATGCCTAAAGTTAGACTTCCAAGTCTATATTTAAGTTTTTAGAATTCAATTGCGGCAACAAAAAACCCTGCCATCCCTACCAGACTTTTTTCTTTTCCCCTCTCTTTATTGTTGGCAAAGGGCCAGTGTAAACACTGCCTAAGACAAAACTGGCTTCACCCATATCCCACAATGCCTGCGCTGATTGCTCTTCTCAGTGTTTTGATCTCTGCTGCCCTTCAGGCATGCTTTCCTCCCCTTTCAAAGCTCTGGGAAGTATCTGACAGCTGAGTGTGCTGCTCCATTTGGGAAAAACAAAAAGCAAGTCATTAGACTGCTAAAGTTCTGCCCTGCACTAGGAACAGTGGCAGGCAAACCGCATACCCACAGTCCATTGTTCACAGAATCGATGATGGTGCCCCCAGAGTGAACATAATCTGTCAAAGGGAGCAAGTACGAATACCCTCTGACAAATTTTGTTTTGTCACCAAAACTTGGTAGTATACACAGACCTTAATTTTAGGTACATGTATTTGAAAACCCTGGCCTTAGTTCACTAGTCTCTTTCCACCTATAGACACTTTCACAATGTTAACCAATTATTAGTCTTTCTTGCCCTACAGAAAGTCCTCCAAACAGGCTGCCACTTGCCCCTACTTAAGCCATCAACAGTCAGAAGACAAAAAGATTTCTTGCTCATTGAAGAAAACACTTTCTCTCTGCCCCTACAACTTACAAGTCAGAGATAAGAACATTTGTTCCTTGCCCTCGTCTACATACTTATTATTTGCTTCAGTGGCCATCAGTAGAGTTATCAAGATAAAAATAGCCATGCTCCTTCCAAGAGACAAGAGCTTTCCATCCCAATCCTCTTCGAAGAGATTGGAGTCTTTAGCTTGTCAGGAGAGATAAATGTCTCCTACAAGCACTTTTGGATCCTGAGGAGACTCTGGGGAATGAACTTGTATATATCACCCATGAGGAGAGCTACTTCTGCTTGAACTTTGTGTCTGAGTCCTATGTGCTGAATCTTCTCTCATAAGCAGCTGTGTTTCAGCAGGCCCCTTGAGAAGGTGTAGGTGGCAGGTTCTATGTTCCTCCTCCAGTAGTAGCACATTCACACCCTCCTCATCCCATGTCACAAATAATTTTTCAATTTTTTACTAAAAGTGAGAGGTACCAAAAGGTTGAAGAAAGGCAGTAATAGGAAATAAGGAAGAGAGTGATCCTGCTGTCTCATAAGTCTGACTTTTACCCCTACTAAAACAATGACACAGTTGAAGAAAAATATCTGCCTCTCCCTCCCCCCGCCAGTTACATGCTGGCTCCCCAGGAGTGGGCAGGCAGGGGCTGCCAGCCTCACTCCAGGGAGCCGGCTGCAGAGCCTGCAGCAAAGCCTCCCCGCTCCCTGGAGCAGAGCCAGCAACCCTTGCCGACTCACTCCTGGAAAGGCTTTGCTGCGGGCTCTGCAGAATAAAGCTTATTTAAGTTTCATATTGCGGAGCCCGCAGTGCATGTAACTGCTAGGATTTTTAGCGGTTACATTTTTCAACAACATTTTACATTCCTAGCTCCAACCCCCTGGTCCACCTTGAACTCCCCCCTCCGGCCACCCTGAGCACTCTCCTGCATCTCAAAGCATTCGCCCTTGGCCCCACCGCAAAGCCCATACCCCCAGCACAGAGCCTGGACCTTCTTCTCCCTCACAATGCCTAGCCCAGAGCCGCTCCCAACCTGAGTCCCCCTTCTGTACCGCCTCACCCCATAGCCTGCTCCCCCAACCCTCTGTCCCAGCCCCACCCCCAGCTAGAGCTTTCACATTTGAGCCCCCCAACCCTCTTCCACAGCCTTAAGCCCTCTCCTACACTCAGAACACTTTGGCCCCACTCCCACCACATGAATTTTGTTATGTGCACCAATATGAAGATGATGTGAGACACACTGTCACATTGAATTTTCTTATGTGCACCGTTCTGTTAAGGAGTGGGAAAAATTAAAGGGAGCATTGCCTATGAGCCATTTTGCTATAAAATGACAAGGGGAGGGGAATGTAAGTCTCCACAAAAATTGTAATACACACACAGTATTAGAAAATAATTGTTTAGAACAACAACTAGAAGTAATGAGAGAAACTGAATACAGTTCTTCTAATTGAATTCAAACAACCATTTTAATAGAAATGTAAAATATTAATGTTCAAATATTGAACTTTTCTATGAATTTGTAAAATACAAAAGAACTATATACATGAATTACTTGACAATGTCCTTTTAATTAAAGATAGAAAGAAGAAAAGGTTGACAAAACAAGATGTAAATTTAAAGGTGACTTTTAACATGACTCATTTGAGTTTGTCCACTTTTTGTACTACTTTAAATTCACAAAGAACTGGAAAAAATGTTTTTAAATGTTTATGCCTTGTCTCGAGTTTTACAGCAAGAAAACTACCAAGTTGCTGTGAAGCACCAGGAAAGTGATACCTGATTAACTGCCAAAACCAGTGTCTTTTCTCTCTCACACACACTCTTCTCCCCCCCACCAATACCTCATATCTGCAGAGCAGGAGAGAGACAACAGAGCAGGACAGCTTTCCCTGCCTTACAGAAACAGAGCATGGCTTGTCTCAGAAACTTACCTAGCAGCAGCTAGCACACGTCACTGTCACACATAGTCTGTGCCACACACAGTCACTGTCACACACACACTCAATCTATGTCACAAAGTCTGTCACACACACACAGTGTCTCTTTCACATTCACACTTTCTCTTTGTAGCCCTGTCCCTTCTGGGGGCCTCAGAGCCAGCACATGACCATGTACTAAGATTCATGAAATGACCCTGTGAAAATTATTGCCCACTTCTGTTCTAAAGTAAATGGGGACATTGAGGAGAAAAGAGTTTGAGAATAAGAGGGAAGTTGGTATACTGTTCAATTTGCTTGGAAGTGTACACTACAAGCCACAACTTTGAGCAATGCAGTTATACTGACCTAATCTCTGGTGTAGACAGTGCTATGTCCATGGGAGAGTTTCTTCTATGGACACAGCTACTGCCACCTCTCTGGGAGGTAGAGTACCTACACAGATGGGAGAAACTCTCCTGTCAATGTAGGCAGCATCTTCACTAAGCACCACAGCACCGATATGAATAAATGTAGACTAACTCTTAATGACTGGTAAGTCACAATCCTGAATTGCTCCTCAAAATTAATTTCTACTGTGTCACCATTTAATGAGTTAATTCACCAGTCTATTGTGGTTATTTAATGGAACTTGCACTGAGTAGCCATGCAATCGTATTTCTGTAACCCTTGTCTCATTTGCCTCTCTTCCCATGAGTCTCCCAGCTATTGTGCTCTATGTCAGATTAGGGATAAGGATGTAATAGTGCAGTCAATTAATTGATTAGTAAAAGCTTATAGGTTAATGCTGTATACTACACGCATTCCCCCCCACCAGTAAATTTTTTAGCAGGCTGGAAGCTGCAGCCCAGCTCAGTTTCAGCTTGTGTTAGGTACGAGACCTATCCCACTGCGGCTCTGCATTTAAAGTGTATTAGGAACTAGCGGGCAGGCAGCACTGCTCAGTCCTGGCTTGCGCCAGGTCTGGCACCTACCTCCACTGCAGCTCTGCATTTAAAGTGTATTAGGAGCCAGGCAGCCCTGCTCAGTTCTGACTCCTGCCAGGTCCAACAGCTCAGAGCCCCCCTGGACAGTGGCTGCTGCCACCCCATGCTGCTGCCTCTGCATCAGAGGCAGTAGCGTGGGAGACAGGCAGCCAGTCTGGGAGGTGAGCTGGTTTTTTAACTGGCTCAACTCCGAGACCATCTCTCACCTAGCACCCCAAACGGCTGCCTCTGATAAAGGCAAGCAGTGCAGAATGGCAGGGGACCCCGCAGGAGTGAGACCAGAGTGCACTGGCTGCTGGCTCCACCCTCATGGACTATAGAATAGTCAAATAACCGATAAGAATGCATGAGGTTAATCAACTATTCCATTAACCGATATTTGACAACCCTAATTAGGGGCAGAGACTCATCTGTAGTGTGACATTGATACCCTGGGGGTGCTGCTGCTGTAACATTATAAGGAGAAGAGATGTGGGGGTTGCCCTGCCCACCGAGACAAGGGGCCAGAGGTTGTTTTTTTTGTATCAATTTTCTTCTACTTGGGACGGTTGCTAAACCAGAAACAAAAAGGTCCAGGCGAGACACGCTACTAAATGCCCATTTCTACCTCCGTTGTTTCTGTGCCCCCCTTCCCCAGCCAGCCCAGCACCGCTGCCGTCCCCGTGGCCCTCCGCCCACATCAGCCCCCAGCCCAGCTCCGCCGTCTCACCCGCCCGGCCGGCTCCCCTTACCGGAGCTGGAGCCAGCGCCCACAGGGTAGGGCTCGTCGTTGAGGCCGACTCCGCCCAGGGGGGTTCCGGCCGGGCCGGCCCCGTACTGCGGGGTCCGCTCCCCCCAGTGCAGGTTGCGGCTGCCCGGGATGTCGGGCGGGCTGGAGACCCAGTGGCTCAGGTCCGAGGAGGAGCCGTAGGGCTTGGCCCCGGGGCCCGGCTCGTCCCGGCCGCTCCCCCTGTAGCCCAACCCATCGAAGTCCTCGGGGCGCCGCGGCTGCATCGGGGAGCGCGAGGCGGGACGCGGGCGCTTGCAAACGGCCGCGAATGACAGAGGAACCCAGGGGCAGCGCCGCTCAACGTTTACTTCCGGGTCGGAAGCGGAACAGGGACCCTACACCCTGAAGCCAGGCAGCAGCTGGGAGTCACGTGATCAGGGAGCGGGTCCCGGCCCTCCGGTGGGCCAATAGGCATCTCGGACGCAGCCGCCGGCAGCGCTGACGTCCTACTGGGCGGGGCGGGAGGTTGTTCCTACCTGAGAGATTGTGCGATGCTTCCTTTCCCCCGGCTGGGGTTTGCTGCCTTGTAGCTGATTGCTGCTGGTTCAGTGCCAGGCAGGAAGGCGAGGATAGCCAGCTGTTCGTATTTGAAAGGCACAGGGGCGGCCAGTCCATGTAGGAGAACTAGGCGGGCCCCTAGGGCGCCAAGTTAAATGGGGCGCCAAATGGTGGTGCAATATCATTGAGGGGTTTGGAGGTGGGGGCGCCGATTGCATGGTTCGCCTAGGGTGCCAGTTGCTGGCAGCTAGTCTAGGGCCACCCCTGCATAGGCACAGTCTTGATATTTGGGGCTTTTTCTTATATAGGTGCCTGTTACATCTCTGTCCTGATGTTTTACGGTTGCAAGCTGGTCACCCTACAGACAACTTAACAAAAGAAGGCCATGCTGGATGGAGCAACTCAAAAGCCCATCTAGGCAAGGGGTGGGCAAAACACAGCCAGTCTAACGTTTCTGTTGGCCCACCAGGCCTGGCCTTAGGGCAAGGCGGTTGCCTTGGGCCCTGCACTGCTTGGTGCCCGCCTGCCCAGCCACACAGTACAGCCAACCACAACATGCCGCCTTGGGCCCTGCAAACTCTTTGGCCGGGCTGTGGCCCACCATGACACTCTGGGCTGCTGAAAGTCCCACAGTGCAGCAGGGACTCTGCTGTGTCCCCATGCCACTCTCAGAAGTGGCCGGCTACTGCTGGCATGTCTGTACATACCCTTGGAAGAGGAGCAATGGTGCCATCTGAGGAGTTGTCCCTGCCCCAGCACTATTCTCACAACTCTTATTGGCTGAAAACAGGCCAGTGGAAATTGTGGTGGTTTGTGCACCAGGAGTGCACAGAGACATGCTCTGTGAAGGAGTGCACAGAGCCCTCTGTGAAGGGGCAATCACAGACATGCCTGCAGCAGCAGGCTGCTTCTGGAAATAGCATGGAGCCACTGCCTGAGCCCTCCATTGTACTGCCAGATGGGAACCACCTGTAGGACAGAGCCTATACCTTCTAACACTTCCTGCACCACAACCCCTGCCCCAGGTCAGAATCCCTCCTGCCCCCAAACTTCCTCCCATGCCCTGCACCCCTCCTCTGCACCTAAATCAATGCTGCCTCTCGTTTTTATCTATCCATCTCCACAATAAATTTTATGTGCCCCAAGACACGTGCAGATATGTACTACTAGTACACATGCTGCCAGCTGTGGGTGCTCTGCTAATCAGCTGAGTGGCATCTGAATTTCTCTTGAGTGGCCACCAAAATGCACAGCTTACAGGGAACAATGTCCCCAACCTCCTGCCTCAGATTCTAGTCCCCTTCTGCACCCAAGGTCCCTCCCAGACCTCACAGCCTTCATCCTCTCCTGCACCCCACCACTCTGCACCAGTCTGGAGCTCCCTCCTGCACCCAAACTCCTTCCCAAACCTGCATTCATATCCCCTCCACCAGACTAGAGCTCTCTCTTGCGCCTAAACTCCATCCCAGATCCCACACCCTGTCTATTAATATAATAGAAATATGCAGCCTGTGACCAAAATTTACCAAAATTTATGGGGTGATTCCCCTGTGAAAATTATTGCTCACCCCTAAACCAGCGAAGTATCCTGTCTTTCAATGGTGGCCAAGGCGAAGTGCTTCAAAGGTAATGAACAGAACAAGTCATCAAGTGATCCATCCCATTGCTCATTCCTTGCTTCTAGCAAACAGAGTCTAGGGCCACTATCCATCCCATCCTGACTAACAGCCCCTGATGGACCTCTGTGAATTTATTTAATTTTTAAAACCCAGTTTTAGTCTTTGCCCTCATATCAGCCTCCGGCAAAGAGTTCCACAGGTTAACTCTGTGTTGCATTATATTAAACTTGCTGCCTGTAAATTTCATTTGGTAACACCCCTTCCCCTTTAAGCGTTATGAGACAAAGTAAATAACACTTCCTTCCTTACTTTGAAATTTACTTCCATGCATATGAGCAGATATGCTTATAAACATGAAAATATGTTTTCCATTTTGCTTTAACTGGCATACCTTATATTTGGGGACAAGCCAGAACCAGTTAAAGATGGCCTGTGCCATCCTTGACTACTAAACTTGCTTGGTCACTCACTCTCAGATATCTGGGAAGTAGTTTTTAGTTGGAGGAGAAAGGCAAAAGGGTAAGTATCAGTGATAATGGCAAATGCAATTGGTAATGTCATACACAGCTAATTATATTATATGGGTATCTTGCTCTTTCAGAGTTATTGCTGCTGGTTGTGTCCTTGAGGCAGTGTGGTAAATTTGTAATAGCTTGACACAAAATGTCATTTAGGCTGAAAAGAGAAATTACACTTCTGAGCAATGTGATATGATGATGGAGGTGCTTACAGTCTAGTATAATCTGTCCATATCAATAAAACTGAACAAATATATGTTATTGCTGGCTTTTTCTTATTGAATTAGTCACAGACAGGGTAGACAGGAGGAAAAACTGAAAAAAAGACACAGGCTGGCAACAAAATGAAAGGGAATGGCTGAGGTACTCCCATTAATTTTTTTTAAATATGTCCATGAATATGATGGACAAGAGAAGAATTTAGACTAGCATTTCCTTGCCCAGGTGAAGTTGAAGAGGCTGGAAATAAGTGTAAGGTCACCACTCCATTTGCCAAGACTTCCTTTTCAGTGACCAAGGCCGTGCCTGGCATGTCACAAGAAAAATATTGTAGCCTGGATCTAACAATAACATGGGATTAATTTCTGAAGCACAACCATTTTCCATTGTTTCTATTTCATGACTCAGCCTGCCCAATTTCTGCAATTTGTGACAAGAACAATTCATTTTAAGGGGAGAGGGTTGCAGCCCCTCCAACAGGAGGTGTGCACCCAGGCCAGAAGAGCAGCTAAAAAGAGGAGACTGTCCAGTTGGTGTGGCACTCTGCCCCCCTCCCAAATCACTTCAGAATCCATGGATATGTCAGAGTAGGGAGGGTAAACTGAGCTCCCAAACACGTGGAGGTCAACTCTGAATCCAGAAGAGAGGAATGTGGGAAAAGGGGAAGAACTTTGATTCACAGAGAACTTACCTGCTTCCAGCCACTTCACCGCATCATGTCCCTTCCTAGTCTCTAACTACTGAGGGTGCAACCCCAGCCCTGCCTGTCTTTCCTAGCTTTTGGCCTATATGCGCTCGCACCTGAGCTAGGCCCTTCTTCCCACCCATGGCTGCATGTGCATGGAGTTTCAATCTCCATTGTCAATCTCCCCTAGGCAGGTTTCTGCATCTGGGTGCCAGCGTTGCCAACTTTCACTCTGTAAAATAAGCAACGTGGTTTTCATGATGAGCCAAAATAAAGCTAATCCCATTTCAACATATTTCCAAAACCAAACTAAACCCTAAAAAATCCTCAGTCTATGTGACTGGATCCCCTGAGGTACATTCTGGGCACCCACTGCGTCTCTCTGAATACTATCCATCTGCCTGTGCTCCTCCAAGCCCACTGTACCTTCCTTTTTGCCCCATCCCCCAGTGCCCCTTTATGCCTCCCCTTGTCCCTCTGAGCCCATCCTGCCTTTTCTTTGCTCCCTTGTGCCCCTTGCCTCTTCTTTTGGCTCTTGTGCCTCACCATGTCCCCTTTTGCAACTAGACCACACAGCATGCTTGACAAAAAGGTGCTTTTATAATGCTTTATTTTTAATTTTAAAGTGAAAACAACAAAAAGGAATGTTTAAATTGTAAGTAACCATTGTTTGCAGCCTTCACTCACTGCTGCTGGTGCCTCTTCATGGCAGCCATTGATTCATATTGCAGATATAGACAGTTGTTCTCTGCCCTATAGAGACTAAAATCTAAACAGACAAGAAAAGGGAAGGATTGTTATCCCCATTTTACAGGTAGGAAATTGAGGTCCAGAGAAATTAAGTGATTTACTCTACCTGGCACTGTTCTCCCCTCCCCTGAACCAGCTCACAAGCAGCCAGGGAATTCCCCTGCAATGAAAAACTGTACAGTATTGTGCCTCCACTTGCCTCACTGCACATTCCAGCCCCAGGAGGCAGGAAGTCTTGAGTAGATAATTGAGCACAGAGTTCCTTCCGCACCCCCAGGACCAGATCAGATCATCCTTCATCTCTGTATAAAAATTCTCCCCAGAAATAAGTATGAACTTCCAAGTCATGCAAATAAACAGAGTGAAAACCAGCAAAGCTGTTAGACCCACTCCTTAAACTTACAACCTGCTAAAAGAACCCCCAACACACAGGGTGGATGGGGAGAGGCCAGCTCTGCACAGAGGGGGTGAGCTAGGATTTTAGCTCTGCAGCAGCTCGAGCACTAGGGTGACACTGGTGGGGGCTCGAAAGCTGGGGGTTTCAGCCACGCATCTGCCAGCGTCAAGGGTCTCTCTTCCTTCACACATACCCCCCCAGCCCCTAGCGTGGCTTCTGCCGGGATGGGACTTTTCGTTTCTTTTTCTCCCTTCACGCCCCCTCCCAGCGAAGCCCCCTGCCAGGATGAGGGGCTCCGGGCTTTTCCCTCCTCTCCCAGAATTTCAATTGTTTCAGTGAAGCACAGGGAGGAATCCCTGCCCCGACTCCCCCTTCCCCTCTGCGCTGGCAGGGGCAGGCACAAGAACTTGGGAAAAATGGATTCGAAAGAACTTAAGTTTAAAATGCACGTGCACGCTGGCCGCATCCCCCTGCCCTGGGGACACGCGCCTGGGGCTTCCGGTCTCCGCAGGCAGCATCTGAACGGAGGTCGGGGCTTCTCCCCTGCACACACACCCGGCATCCGCAGGGCTGGGGGAGGGGGGAGGGGAATTTTCCTTTATTTCTTCCCCTCCCCCTCCACGGCACCAGCCGGGTCAAGGGACTCAAGGCTTCCCCACTCTCACTTGGCTTGGGTGCTCCTGGAGGGGAGGGACGTTTCCTTCCTCCCCTCCCTTCCACTGCGCGGCTCCTGTCTGGCTTAGGACGTTTCCTCCCCCCCGAAGTTTTGTTTTGTTTTATATTTTAAAGAAGGGGAGGGGAGGGGAGGAGAGGCGAGGAGGTCCTGTCCCGCAGGGTGCTGGAACTTCGAAGTCCCACAGTCACGGAAGTGTCTCCTCTCACGTCACAATGGGCTGGGCGCCAACCTGACTGCGTCCTTAGCAACAGCCCGGCAGCGCTTTTGGAACCGGGCGGCACAGCGAGGCGAGTTGCTCGGCGGGAGCGGGCGGTGGGAGAGGGGGGTTGCATGCCCCGTGTGCTGAGGTCCGCTCCTGGCTCCTCGTTTGCCAGGTTCCGGTAAGTGGGGGCAGGCCGCTGGGTGCTCTGGGTTGGTAGAACTGGGTGAAGTTCATTTCAGGAATTGCCACCGCCCCAAATCTCTCCCCCTTCCAGGCCGCCACCAACGCCTGCTCCCGAATGCGGATTGGATCCCTGATACTCTGGTGGTCTCGACATCTCCTTTCCTCTCCCAACCCTACCGAGAACTGTCGGACACTGTTCTCCTCTGCTCAAGTGCTACTTTGCTCTCCCTTCGGCATACATCCAGGAGGCTGTTATCCTGCTAAGAAACCTGTTAAATCTAGTGAGAAAGACCAGTGAATTCCTTGTTTGTAGTTCTATATACCACAGCTTTTAGCTGGTGTGAAATGACCCCATAAAGAAACCCCAGACCTGACTGATGCCACTTCTGCCAACTCCCCGGTCTTTTCATATTGCTTGTAAAGCTGCATAAAGGCACCCTGTCATCACTCCACCCTCTCTTTGACTAGCTCACACACAGCCACTCTCAAATAATCACTTTACCTACAACACTTAGAATAAACTACTCCTCTGTTTCTTCCTTAAACTTCCTATCCTGTAAATATGAATGTGCATTACTTTACCTGTGAGCACCCCCGTTGAAGCCAAAGGGATTGATTATTCATGAATCATGAGCATAAAGCCATACACATGCTAAAGTATTTGCAGTAAGCCTGATTCTACAAAGACTATTCCCTTGTATAACTTTTTATGCTGCAAGTGGTCCCTTGATGTCAGTGAAATTACTCAGTGTGTCAAATAATTTTTTTGCCTTCAGCCCTGATCTGGCAAACACAATTTGTGCTTACTATCAAAGCAGTTTCAGTGGTTTCAATGGGACTAGTCAAGTTAGTCATTTGCTTTACCTGAGTGTTTGTGTGAGCAGGGTTGTAGATTGTAAATTCTGCAGGAATGACTTCAGCTTGTATCTTGCACAACGCTCTACCTATTTTCAGCACTTAATAATAAAGAAACAAAATGATATATTCTAGACAATTTCTATAAATAAGATAAGGTATTTTAATTTTATTTACTTTAGAGGAACATCCCTAGCTAAAATGAATTTTTAACCTACTTTGATTATGAGTAACACTTAAAGCCCTGATTCTGCAAACACACACATGCTTAGCTTTAATCAGTGGTAGTAAAATTAAGCATGCGTGTATAAGTATTTGTGGGATTGGGGCCTAAATGATTACTATCAATGAAAAATACTGAAAAAATATTTTGCAGTTTTCTGAGTTTGTTTGCTGTGTATGCTTGACAGCATATTATGTATGTCTACACTGCAATTAAAAACCCATAGTCTTTTGCCAGCTTACTCACGCTCACAGGAGCCCTAGATGTTTAATTGCAGTACAAAATTTTGGGCTTGGGCTGCAGCGCAGGTTGCGGGACCCTCTCAGAATATGTCTACACTACGCACTTATTCTGAAATAAGCTATTTCGGAATAAAAACTCTGCACTAGCTTATTTCGAAATAGCACATCCACACTACAAATGCCCATCGAAATAGCACAGACCTATTTCGAAATAGCGTGTCCACACTGTTTGGAGGCTGAATTGCATTTAAGGCCTCCCTAGAAGCACTTTGGGCAGGGCATCAGGACAGCAGTCACTTCCTATAGCTTTTGCCTGGGGCTAGCTGAGGCTCGTGCTTAAAGGAACCCTCCCGTACAGTCATGTCTCAGACTCTTCACCTTTGACTACCTCCTTGAGGGACAGCAAACTCATCTCGCTGCATGCTCTGGTTGCCCTTGTGGATGCCATAGCACTCCAGCCATAGAGCTGAACCTGCTGCGAAGCACACACTGGCGTTTAGACCTCATGCTGCACCTCCTGGTACAGTTACTACAGGCTGCCCACATGGCACTTCAGGAGCAGGAACCTGCTGCTTCCTGTGGGGCACCTCCTCTCTCCTCTCCATGTGCTGCTCATACAGCACAGCCCCTCCTGCATTGCCTGCACAGTGTGCACCGCTGCTTTTGATGATGAAACTCCATATCTGATTGGTGGGACCTCATCGTTATGGAACAGTGGGATGACCAGCAGTGGCTCCAGAATTTCCTCATGTGTAAGGACACCTTCAAGGAGCCTTGTGAGTGGCTCGCCCCTGCCCTCAGGCAATGGGTCACCCATATGAGACTAGGGATGTTAAATTTAGATTAATTGGCTAATCAAATAGTCGATGCAATTTGCATTACCTATTCGACTAGTTGATAAGAGTGTCTCTGCTTTTAAAGTGTAGCAACAACCCCAAGGCTGTTGCTACACTTCAAAGGCAAAAGTGCTGTGGGGAGCACAGGGCCAGCGGGGGACTCAAGCAGACCCTCGCTGGCCCCGTGCTCCCTATGGCATTTCAAAGCGTCAGTGCTCTACCTAGACATCAGACTCCATGTGGTGTTTGAAAGCAGTAGCACCGCATGGTGCTCGGGGTCAGCGGGGGAGTCCCCAGCTGGCACTGGGCTGCACGCGGCATTTCGAAGTGGCAGCACCGTGTGGAGCCCAGGGTCTGGCCCCAGGCTCCACGTAGCATTGCTGCTTTGAAGCACCCCTTCCACTTCCCTCCCCCTCTTGCTGTCTCTTTCTGATAAAGGCTGCAAGGGGAGGGGGGAGTGACTAGTTGACTAGTGTGTCAACTATCCATTAAGTATTTGCTTATCTGATAGTCGACTAGTCGTTCACATCCTTACATGAGACCTGCCATCCCCCTCCAGAAGTGGGTCACCATCGCACTTTGGAAGCTTGCCACACCGGACAGTTACTCCTCCATCAGGAACCAGTTTGGCATGGGGAGATCGACCATCAGGGCTGTGCACATGCAGGTATGATCTCTTACGATTGTCCTAGGAAGGTGGTGAACTGCTGGAATGGGGTTCCCTAAGAAAGGGGTGGTGGTGGAAGCTCCCTTCCTGGAAGTTTTCTCAGTCCCGCCTTCACAAAGTCCTGCCAGGGGATGGGGTAAGTAGGGGTTGGTCCTGGTGTGGGGAAGGGAGGTTGGACTCAGGGACCTCTTGAGGGCTCTGGCAACCCTGTGATTCTCTGTTTGTCTCCTTCTACAGGTGGTGAGGGCCATCAACACCATCCTGCTGTTCAGGGTTGTCATCCTGGGCGACATAGATCTCACTACCACCAGCTTTGCCACTATGGGATTCCCCAACTGCAAGGGGGCCACTGATGGCACCCATATCTCCATCTGGGCCCCCGACCACCGCACCTCTGATTATATCAACCAGAAGGGGTACTTTTCAATTGTTCTGCAGGCCCTCGTGGACCACTGAGGCTGGTTCATGAACATCAATGTCAGATGGTAGGGGAAGGTGCCCCACGCCCGCATATTCCTCAGCTCCAGCCTTTACCAGAAGCTGTACGCCGGCACGTTTTTTCCTGACCGCACGATCAGGGTGGGGGATGTGGACATGCCCATCTGCATCGTGGGGGATGCAACCTACCCTTTGCTCCCCTGGCTGATGAAGCCCTACATGGGACACCTGGACCCCACGAAAGAGCATTTCAACAGCAGGCTGAGCAGGGCCTGCATCATGGTGAAGGACGCCTTCTGCCGTCTCGAAGGGACGTTCCACTATCTCCTTACCTGCCTGGACCTCGGCAAGCAGAACCTCCCCCAACTGACGGGGGTGTGTCCTCCACAATATTTGTGAAAATAAGAGGGAGACATTCCTGCCAGGAGTCGGGGGCAGAGACCGAGCAGCTCACAAGGACATTCACCATCCGGCAGGCCCATCGGGCTGTGTGCATCCAAGAGGCCCCGAGGGAGAGTTTCACACAAGGACCACAGTGACGCTCTCCCCCAGGTCTCCCCACCAGGAGCCTCTGCAGTGCCCCAGTGTGTCTTTCATCCTCCACCCCTTCCTTCCCCTGCCCTTCTTTCCCCCCTTCCCCTCCCCTCCTCCTGATAAAATAAACAAGACGTTTTGTTTTGGAACAATAAACTCTGTAATTTTTAATTGGGGTAAATATAACTGGAGAGGGACTGGGGAAAGAACCTGGGAGGGGGGAGGAGGCAGGAGGGAGGAGGTGGGGCTCAGGGATGGGTCTGGGCCTGGTGCCTGCCTCAGGTGGTCCCACTGCCTCTTGTGCGGGGCCCTTGGCAATCATGGGGGGGCTAGGGAGAGAAACTGGAGGAGCAAAAGTGGGAGCGGCAGTGGGTGCAGGGAGGGGAATTGGGAAGGAGTGGATGCGAGGGGCAGCTGCTGGCCACTCAATGGTGGCGACCAGGCAGTTGGCTGAGCTGTATGCCATGCTCATGCCTCCTGGGACTGTTCCTGCCAGGTGGAGTGGTGCTCCTCCAGGTCCGCATCCAACCTATGGTCCTGCTGCTCCAGAGACCACTGTAGGGAACAGAGGCTGGCTATGTGTTCCTGCTCGAGGTCCTCGTGGGATTGGCGGCGCCTGTGGGTCTTGCAGGTCGGGAGGTTGGCACAGGAGATGTGGCTTGTGCCCCACTCACAGCTGGTCTAGCTGTAAAGAACAAAGAGAAGGTCAGTCATCCCAGGAGACAGAGTGCATGAAGCCTAGCCCTCATCTCTGTGCCAACATTGAAAGGTCTCGGTTCAGATGAAGGCAATGTGCTTTGAGCAAGGCCATCTAAGGCTGAGACAGTGGGCCCTTTCCTGCAGGGGCACAGAGGTCCCAGGGGGGAGCCTAGGACTGCTCCCCCCCTCCCCAGTGTGTGTCTAGGGAAAGTAATGAAACTCACCTGATGGGCCTTCCTTGGCTTTTCGAATCCCTGGGTGACATCCTGGTAGGGTGATACCGGCTCCAGGGCCAGGATGACCTGGCTGACAGTCATTGTCATTGTATCCAGGCTGGTCTCCTTGTCTTCCTCCTCCTTCTCCTCCTGCACTTCCTGCTCTTCATCCACAGCTATGCCTTCTGAGAGGCTGACAATGGGCATCTCCATCCAGAGTCCACAACAAGGGGCGGGGGAAGGGACTGACCCCCCTCTCAGGATGTGGTGGAGCTGGTCAAAATAGGGGCAGGTCTGGGGTACCACCCCTGAGTGGGAGCTCCACTCCCTGACCTCAGCTCCTTGACCTTCATCCATGCCTATTCCTGGGTACATGTGTCCCTTCTGACCCAGGCTGTCAGCCATCTGGCCATAAATGTCTGCATTCCTGTGTCTGGTGTGGAGATCCTGGAGGTTTGTCTCCTCTCCCCAGACCTCAATGAGATCCAGGATCTCTGCACCAGACCGGGAAGGGGACCTCCTCTTTTGCTCCCGGTAATTGTGTCTTTTGTCCAGTAAAAAAACCCTGAAAATACTGGACATGTAAAATGTCCAGTATTTTCTGTTTTTCTCAGACGGAAGGCCAGCAGGGACCAGTAGCCTCCCCAGGAATTGAAATTAGGGGGGGTGTTCAAATTTACAAGGGGGGGTGTCAGGGCCAATGTGGGGTAACACTGTGAGGGTAAAGGTGGGCTGTATGGCACCATAGTTCACAAAACTGGGGGGGTGTTGAGGAAATTCGGGGGGGGGGTATACATCCCCATAGGGGGGGTGTAGGGAAATCCCTGGCAGGGACCTTTTTCCCTTGCCTTGTCTGGCGGGGGTGAGTGGAGCGTGGAGCGTGGAGCGGGGCGTGGGGAAATTTAAAGGCACAGTGACCTTTTTTTTCTTTTATTTTTTTCCTCAACCAATATTTTTTCCCACCATGTTCAGGATTTTTTGTGAAAGTATCTGGCAACCCTATTGGCTAGTTGGTCCTTGATGTTGTGCACATCACTTTATAAATTAGATCATTCAGTATAGCAATATGCTTGTATAACACAAAAACAACGAGCAGTTCTGTGGCACCTAAGGGAATGTCTACATTAGGAAATTATTTTGAAATAACTAAATTCAAAATAATAACTCATGAAATAACTATTTCAAAATAAGCTTATTCCCCAAGGAAAGCAGGAGTACAGATTTCAAAATAACCAGCTCTTATTTTGAAATAACAGGTAGTGTGGATGTGATAGTGTGACAGTGTGGATGCTCCGCTTATTATTTTGAAATAAGGGGGGTTATTTTGAAATAACTCCCTAATGTAGAGCAGGCCTACTCAACACACGGCCTGTGGGTCGCATACGGCCTGCGATCCCTTTGTGTGTGGCCTGCAGGTTGGAGCCAAAACAAAAAAGTAGTTAATATAATGGTCTTCTGTTGATATGTGTTTTAGTAGTTAAATTCCTGGACTGTCATTGCTCATTAAAAGTTCTGTCATATGGGTGTAAATTGAGTAAATATTGCACTTTATTAATATCAGCAGAACTGACTTAAATGGGGCCTGTGTGTTGTGTAGTCTTGCCTTAATCTTTGTATTCATGCCCAGCAGTGTGAAAGAAGCTATTTGCATATATTTGCATATATATTTGCAAGTGTATGCAACCACACTTAAATTGCAGCCCTTGGCATGTGCTGTGAGTATCATTGTGGCCCCTGGGGCTTCTAAAGTTGAGTAGCCCTGGCTTAGAGATTAACACATTTATTAGGTGATGAGCTTTTGTGGGTAAAACCCACTTCATCAAATGAGTAGCTTTTACCCACGAAAGCTCATGATTTAATAAATTTATTAGTGTCTAAGGTGCCACAGGACTGCTCATTGTTTTTACAGTTACAGACTAACACAGCTACCTCTCTAAGACTGCGTAACACAGGCATGCAAATCGCAGGACAGGGATGGATTTTTAGCCCCTCCTAGTCTCAGTTTTTAACACCAGCTGACAGGGAAGAGAATCAGAACCATTATGTCGTATCATTAACTAAAGTATACTGTAAATTTCGCCATTTAAAATGTTATTGGAATGCTGGATAAGAAAGGTTGGGTAAAAGGTATTTTGGCAGGAATGTTCAGACAGATCTCATGGGTAGCTTGGTGTGGAAATAATACTACAGTGACTCTTTTTACAACAATAAAATAAATGGTATAGTGATTGAAATTTTAGTTGATGGGAGTTAAAGAACTTCATTTAAAATTGTCGGTTTTCTGCTGGATCTCTCTGTAAGAAGAAAAGAATTTAGATTAATTTGGAATTAACAGGTGAAATGCAACATCATAACCATGAGAAAATTAGGAATTACTTTTCATAAATTCAGAGTAATCTACTTTTTATTGGTTAGTAATACACATTCTCATTTCTTTATAACTGCTAGTGAGTGAGTTGTTTGGCACACTACAGTCTATGAAAAGTTATGGGACCTGATTATAGTTAAATCAAGTTTTTTAACAACCATGTTTGTGGCAAAAGCTGCTCTTGAATTAGGTATGCAATGTGCCAGTGCACCATTCCATGTTTAGTTTATTTGTAGTGTTTTAATATGTACTGTGGTATAAAATAGAATATTCTTGTTTGAGAGCACATGATTGTGGAACTAGCCACTGGAAGATATGAAACTGAGCCAAAACCTGAATGTGGAATCAGATGGAGAATATGGGAAATATTGCCCTCACCTGGAATATTATATTCATTTTTTATTACCTCATGTCAAGTGTTCAGATATAGGCAAAAGTAACTATTATGAGCCTGAAAATGCTCATATAAATAGCCCAGTTTGAACAGAGACTGAAAATATTGGGAATATTTCCCTTAAAGGGAGAGTGATGAATGGGGACACAAACAAATATGTATAATAATTAATTATATGGAGATGGCAGAACAGAAACTTTTAGTCACTCTCATAATAGAAATATAATAGAATATTCAGTGAAACTGAAAACTGTCAAATCATACAACTGAGACCAAAAGCATGGTTTAGCACAGTTTAAAAAAAGAATTGGACATTTTTAGGAACAAGTATATCCAGACCCATAATAGGAAATACTTGAAACAAACACAACCAAACCTAAAAAGGACCATTTTGGAAGGGATATAGCTCTTCATGTTTCAGCATCAGCCAATCGTTAACTATTGGAGTTTAGTAGAAATTTTTTTCTGAAGGCAGGTTCTCATAATCTGTGGCAACTGCTGGGGAGGGACACAAGGGGGGCACCAGTCATGTGACCACCACCTCCCCATGTGATTCCTCCCTGCGCTACCCCTAACCCAGGGGAGGGCCCCATCACTCCCTGCTCCCACTTCGCCCTTCCCTCAAGCTCTGCCCCTGCTCTGCCCCCATTCCACCTCTTCCCCTTGACCCGCTCCCAGAGGACTAGCAGGAGGGTGTCTGGCATCAGCAGCAGGGGATCGGGCCCCTCCATACTCACCAGTGGCAGCAGGGGAAAGCAGAGCAACCCAGAAACAGCCTAGTCCATTCCTCCGACTCTCAGCCATGTCTCTCTGCTTCCTGCCACTGGTGAGCATGGGGTGCGGTTCCACTTCTTTCCCTAAACCCCTTCTCCTGAACAACATGGCTGAGAGCCAAGGGAGTGGAGCTGGCTGGGGCTGGCAATAGGTGGTATAGAAACACTGTTAAATTATCTGTTTTACCTTCAGTGTATCCTGGATAGTAACACTGGGCCTGGTTTTCTCCTTGGAATTGAAGAGATGATCCTCTACTTGCCTGTTGCCCAGGCTCTTCAGAGGAAGGTCCAAGCCCTCATCAGAATACCAAGGTCTTCAGCAGAGAGCTTCTGGAAGCATGATATCACAGGGAGCTTGCCAGTGTCAGAATCTTCATGGAGAAGCTTGTAGTAGATTTCACTTTCCATCAAAAAGATCTTGCTTGGGAATTGTCCAATGGGAATATATTTCTAGTGCATCATAAAAATACATTCAGGTTCCTGTTAAAAATGATGCCAGGAGTTGTATATTCCAAAAAGGGTTTCCAGTTTCATCCCATACATTTACATTTTTCTTTTTTTCAGTACCTCTTGCTATGCCATGATGCTTTTATAACCAGATGTAAAGACCACGTCTATACACACATCATAGAAATTGAATTACTACTATTGAACAGAAACCATTCTAAGAGCTTGGTCCCTTGGCTGTAATGAGCACTTAATTATTGATATTGTATGTGACTGAATGCTATCAACACAGCTTGCAGGAGAGAACAAAAAAAAAATTGGCATCGGTATAAATTCTTTTTCATCTAACCTAGTGAGAGAGGTACACGTTAAAATAGCAATGAGAACACATTTGAACTATAAAACTCATACATTACATAGTGCTAGGTGCTACCTGTAAAGGAATGTCACAGAGGGAAATTAAGATTATTTCCGGCTCAAGTCTTTCTGGATGCTGATGTAGAAATCTATTATAGAGATCATAGACTGGTAAATGCTACTAGGGTCCAAGACCATTCTCAATGGACAATATATTAGAAGAAAAAAATCAGAGAATAAAAGAAATTATGAGCAGTAAGCAGCATGCGGTTAGAAAGTATGTATTTTGCAAACGAAAGCTGATTTTAAAAAATAGGATAGCAAGAAAATTAATAGATGGGAGTGAAAGTGGTAGTCTTGGATTTAAAAAAAACATACCCCACTTCGTCTATTTCTCAAACTACTGTTCATGGATTATTATCACAGCTTCTGCAGCTAAGGGAACCTTTAAAAATACTTAGGCTACGTCTAGACTGCACTGCTTTCCTAGGACACTGGAGGTATCCCGGAAAAGCAATGCCACGTCCAAGGAACTTGTCTGCTTTTTTGGAAAAATTTTCAAAAAAAGAAGACACGCTCTTTCACCATCCCTGTAAACCTCGTTTTACAAGGAATAAGGGATGTGTCAAAAAAGCATTTTTTCCCAAAATTTGGTGCTGTGTAGCTGCGCCAAATTTCTGAAAAGCCTCTTTTGACAGTAAAGCGGAAAAAGATACACAATTTGCGTACCGCAAGTTGCATTTCTTTTTCCGACTTACCATTGCAGTTTAGACCTAAGCAGTTTTATAGCACCTTCTAGCCAAGGATCTCAGACTGCTTAACACATTAATGAAAGTAGCCTCACAACATTCCATGTTAGATAAGGTAGTTAGTTGGTTTGTAGGGGAAAAACATGCTGCCTTGTTATTAGAAATATTATAATTGAAGCAGAATGTCTGCAGCAAATATGGTATCATATCATAGCTGTGATTTGAAAAAAGTACTCTACATATACTAGCGTAGGGACTGAAGGCTCAATTCAATACCCATTGAAGTTAATGGGTGTTTTCCTATTGATTTCTAGGAGCATTGGATCAGGCCTTGGGCTTTCAGCCAAGCTGAATAAAATTTTGTGCTTCTGTGATCCCAGCACCCTGCAATTTAAACAAACAAAACTGTATTTAGTTGTAATGTATTATCAACTTTCTATTTAATATATTTTAATGTGCAAATTACAAGGATTAATTGAACAACAAAACCATTATTCACTGAATGTATTTGGTGACTGTTACTGGTTTTCATTTAATGTTTTCAGGAAAGAGTCCAGAAATGAAAGTCACTTACATTTCTTGTAAGTACTGTTGTATTGCACCCCCTTGGAGGGCGGAGGGTGGATGGGGGAGACTCAGGGCAGAGGGTTGGAGGGTTGTGATCGGACAGTACCCGTAAGAAATTAAGTATGGGGTGGAGTGTGGGGGGCTCAGGTCAGTGGGTTATGGTGAGTGTGGGGGGGTTCAGGCAGGGGTAAGGATGTGGGGGGTGCAAGAGTCAGGACAGAGGCTTGGAGGTGTGGGGGCTCAGGGCAGAGGGGATCTTGGAGTCAGGGTTGTGGGTGTGAGAAAGGGCTCAGGGAAGGGGATTGGGGATATATATGTAGGGGAGAATTCAGGGAGCAAGGGTGCTATTTAGTGAGGGCTGGGAGCTGAAGGCCCCTTCCCCCCACAAGATTCCTACCAGGACTCTGCTTGTTGTTCCCTTTCATCACTTTCCCCATACATCGTTGTCCCTGAAAATCCTGTTAGGGTAAGACAGGATACTAGAAGACAAGCTGGTGCACTTTGATGCATCTCTAAGGTAGATTATACATGGGTGCCCACCATCTGCTAACTAACACGCACTGGGACAGCTAAACACACTTTTCCAAGCCACAGATCCATTCCTCCTGGGGATATGAGGCAGAAAGCTGAGTCTTACATCTAGGACTCTCCTAAAGATGCAGCTTGTGACTGACAACTTGTGCAAGGACAAAAGGTTCTCTGCTACATCCCTCATTCCCACAGTTGGTCACTACTGCAGTAGCAAGCCAGTTTTAGCCCCATGTAGTTCATGCTGTAGCCTCAAAACAAAATAGAGAAAAGCCGAGGTGCTGTGCTATACTTAACATTTCCAGGCCTTGGGTTTGGGGTTTTTTGTTGTTGTTGTTTTAGTTTGTTTAAATGCTTCTTGACTCTATTTAATTTGTATAAGAACCTTGAAGATCAAAAGCCCTGTATAATACATAAGGATTATTTAACAGCTATTTTTGTTTCATTTTCTGTCTTTTCAAAGATTTGATTTTGAGTATGTCTCACGCTGACAGCAGTTTGATATAGTAATGAGTTGCCTTGACATTGTTTACCACCATAATTTGCCATAATAAGTAGCCTCAGAAGACCTGAATTGACAAATTCTCTATGTTTTTGGCATTGTAATGCAGTATCAGACAAGTGCTTTAAGAATATTTCATGAAGGCGGTTAAGTCCTTGGAGGGAAAAAAAAGAAAAGAAAAGAAAAGCGGAGGCTGTGCAGTTGTAAAATGTGTTCCTAAACCTTAAAACATTCATAATTGTCAAAAAGACAGTTCATACAAAAAGTTAACAATTGATATTTCAGTTATTTTTAAAAAAATCTATAGTTATTTTTTTAAAAAACACACACAGTTTGAAACTTAATCCAAAATAACTTTCCAAAGAAAAATGTACATTCTAGCTGAAGATTCTGTGCCAAGTTTCTGCTTAAGACCATAAAAATAAGTCAGATAAAATGATAAACTCTTGATTATGTTTAACAGTCTCAGTTACATTCTTCTGCATGAATGAGTAGATAAATTACATTTTTCTCATTTGTAAATTTTTTAGTCAATGACATTCTAAATTTCGTGTATGTTGTAACAGAATACAACAGGAACCCTCTTGGTCCTGCCTCTGCTGTGCTCCAAAAACAACTCTGAAACCTTCTGGCTCAGTAGTCACTAGTGCAATTTATTTACATAGTGCCACCCCATAACCTTCTCACTGAATGTAGCTGGGGGTTTCAGCCTTGAGGGGTCCATAGCCTTTGGACCCAAAGGGCAGTATTATCACACTTCTTTTCTGCCTTCCCCCTTCAGTTCCTCCCTCTGGGCGTGTCTATAACCCCAAACTAATCAGACTGACAATTGGCTAAGAAGAAACAATCAGCCACAAGTTTCCCCAGCCAGCTCCAATTTACCCCCTTTAACTGGAATTGGAGTGACAGAGGTCTGCCACCTTGTTGCACCTCCCCCTCCTCTTAACAAACTGCCAGCTTCATCCTTGCCCATCTCATCTTCCCTCTTTTACTGGAGGGGCCAGCATGGGGGACTTCTCCTTCTGCCTTCCAGTGACCCTTGTGGTCTTCCTTGTGGGGATCCTGAATCCCCCACTCACAGAAGTTACATTGCATGGAGGATGATGCCCCCATAGATCCACTGCTGCCCAAAAGTCCTCACACCCTTTGCACCCCCACATGGGTCCCCCCTCTTTTTCTTCCTTCTCTTCTGGCAGGGGCTGGGGATTGGCCCCTACTTCCACATGGACACCCAGGGCCTCAGGTTCATCAAACCCACTTAGCAGGGCCTGAACCTTTTCTCCTGGGGGTCACTTTGTAGAGAGCTCCTTTGGGCCTTTTTCCTCCCTTAAAAGCCCTGGGTGTCCAGGAAGAAGTAGAGACCAACTGCCCCATCCCACCTCCTTCCTTTTCTTCATTACTCAGGCTCTGATGCCTAGGGGTCTTAACTTATAGGAGATGGGTTCCCCTCTTTACTGGAGCTTTGATATTTAGGGATTTCCAACCCCCGTCTTCAGGGGGGCCTCCTCTTTTTCCCATTGTGGGCTTCTTCCCATTTCCTTCTTTCCATCTTGGGAAGTATGTGGTCCTAATCTGTGCCACTGGGAAAGGCAACCCCTTCAGTACCCTGACCCACTTTCACTAAAACATGCCCCAGTCTTCAAAAGGCACCTGGGCCATTGGGTACTGTTTCTTGTCCCCATAAACACATTGAATGTTCATTTTTGTGCTGGGAATCATTCAGTGTGGTTTTATCAGTCCCTTTTAGATAAAGCAGCAGTCTGAGGCTGTATTCACTGGATCTCTCTAGGGTGTCCTCACCACCGTCACGGGTATGGTAGACAATTTTTGCCCATTTTCTGCCGTTCCCCCCAGCATTAGTCCAGCCACAAAGTTCAACCATATGAACACTTCATGTATGGGCAGTCCTCCCTTTTGGGTCCTGGTTGCCTGCACTGCCAGCAAACAATTAGTCGGGCCCCAGCAGAAGTCCTTCAGGCCTCTTCCCTTTTCCTCTCTGGGCCTTTTCTAGGTGGGGGTTTCCTGGCCTTTTCTCCTGCCTCCAACTCGCTATATGGCCATCCCTCTTTCCTTGGGAACTTGCCCTCCTGCCACTGTTCCCTCTAATTTTTCCCAACCCTGAGTGGAATGAATTTTGTTATGTACATTATTATGGAGGTGATGTGTGATACATTATATAATAACAAAATTCATATGATGGGGATAGGGCTAAGGGGTTCTAAGTGTAGGAGAGGGCTCAGGCTTGGGGCAGAGAGCTGGAGTGCTGGGTCTGGGGTGGGGCTGAGGATGAGGGGCTCAGGGCTGGATCAGAGGGTGGGGTGCAAGTGTTTCAGGAGCCCAGCTGGGGGTGCAAGCCCTGGGGTGGGATTGGAGATGAGAGCTTGGGGTGCAGGGGTGTGAGGACTCTAGCTGAGGGTGCAGGCTAGAGGGTGGGACTGGGGTTGAAGGGTTTATGATGAAGGAGGGTACTCCGGGACTACTGTGAGGAGAGAGGCTGGGCCATCCCAACCATGGCTGGGTTTGGGGCCAGGGGACAAGCCCACACATGTAAAAGGGTGTAGCAGGGCCTCCCTTGGCCCTGATTCTACTCCAAAAACCAATCTGAGACCTTCTGACTCAGCAGTCACCAATGCATTTTTTTCACATAGTGCCATCCCACCATCTCTTCCCCAGGTATGGCTTGGGGGTTCCAGCCTGGAGGATTTCATTGACTCTGAAGCCAGGAGGTCAGATCTACCACACTCATTTCCTGGTTTACTCCATTCACTTCCTCCCTCTGGACATGTCTACAGTCCCAGGTTAATAAGGTTGGGAGCTGTTTCTCCTTTGCCCCCAGTCAGCTCCAATTACCTCCTTTAGTTGGAGCTAGAGTGACAGAGGGTTGGTCTGCTATTTCCATTGAGCACCCTGTCACAGTTATAACCCTTTTCTGTATTTTGGGATTTTGTATATTGAAAATTTAATGTTGATTAAGTGCTGCTGTTAAATCCTGTTGTTGTTTTAACAAATACAAAAAAGAAACCCACATGAACATTTATCTAGCAGTCTTCAACTCAGCAATCTTTAGTTAAAAATCATGATTTTTTTTTCTTTCTTGGTACTTATAAAAAGCAGGAGGTGGGAGTTGGAGGTGAATACATGGTAAATGGAAATTCAGTAGCTGACCAACTAAAAAGCAAATGCTACTTATTTATACTGTCTATTCACCCTGCACTTACAGAAGAGTTTCAGCAGCAACTTAAGCGCTGGAACTTTAGGGTGGCCAAGTTTTTGACCAGAAGGCCGAGTCAAAAAGGGATTCTGGTGGCTCTGATCAGCACTCATCAGACTGTTAAAAGTCTGGTTGGTTGCAGAGTGCAGGCTCCCTACCTGCCCTGGCTCTGCATTGTTCCCTGGACTCAGCTGTCATGTTCCTGCATCTCCTCGGTACATGGGCAAGGGAGAGGTGGGGGGCTCTGTGCACTGTCCCCCTGAGCACCGACTCCACAACTCCCATTGGCCAGGAAACAATGGGAGCTGCAGGAGCAGTGCCTGTGGGTACAGGTAGCAAAGGTGATCCTCCTTGGTCCCCTGCCTAGGAGCCACAGGACCTGACGGCCTTTTTCACCTAGGTGTGAATAAGGATTTCTACCAGTATGGATTTGCCAAATATTAACAGGGCATAGCTGATTTTTTATCCGTATGTAACTTAACTACAACAGAGATAGGCCAGAAGAGGGCTGTATTTCTCCTTGTATTCCTCCACATTTTCTTTATGCTCAATCCTCACAAGATTTTCAGGTTTCTGTTTTTAGCTGCAGTCTTAATTCCCACCTCCACTCACCACTTGTGAGTCATTTGCTGGCTTGTCCTTCTCCACAGACTCTGAGCTGTAATCTACTACCAGCCTTGGTAGCTTTCCCTCAACTATAGAATGTATCCCTTCTGCTTCTGAGCACAATTTGTAACTCATTAGCTGCCTGCTCTTCCTGATTATGTTGAAGTGTCTTTCCTGAAATCTAGACTGAATTTGGCCTAAGTTGGTTGTGGCTATATGCTATACACGTATCTTTAGAATGAACAAAACAAAGTCCACTGAGATAAAAAACTGCATTAGAATATTGTTAATTGTCTGACTTAAATTGATAAAGCTATACAAAAAATCAGTGTTAAATCAATAGATAGGTTAGAGGTAGTTCTTCATTGGGGACTACCTGTATCTTGCTGGCTAGTGGGTGCTATTTTATACATTGAGCATGATTTGGTAAAAAAATATGCTTCTAAAGTGTTGCATTTGATGGAAGTCAGATACATTTTTGCTCAATCATGCCCCAAATGGTCTGAGAACTTTGGATACAGCAGAGATAAAAGCTGAAAACATTTTTATGTCAGAGTTTCATACTTCTTGAATGTTCTGTCTTCCATTGATTCAGTATAGCTCCATGGATGTATCAGTTTAGTAGGCTTAACAAGTGAGATTTCTGTATTATCTTCATCAGTATCTATGATTAGTGAAACCACACATTCAATAGGCATTTGTGTTCGATGCATATGAATAAATCTTTATGGCCACAACTTCAAAAACTACCTCTAAAATTGCATTTTCGTTTGTCTAGGTATAATAATTTGCAGCCACAAAGTATATAGTATTTGTGCATGCAAATGAGATTTGCCAGATTTGCCTGCACACATTTTATCTCTTGGGTTTCAAATGATTGTGTGTATGTTTTGGGTATGAGTTTAGGGACCAAAACAAGGCTCATTTGCAAATTTGATCTTTAAAGTCACATTAACCACAGTAAAGTTTGTTTGTTCATTCAAATGTGCAATAAGTAAATAGATTATTCTATCTAGCTACCCCCAGTGTCCTGTTTTCATCAACCCTCCTTCCCCATAGCATGATAGTTTGCACTTACTGGGTATAAGTACTCACTTTCCATCCAAGAGTCTCACATACTTAACTAGTATAGCTAACAGTTTCATCCTTTGAACACCCTGCTCCCAGTCCATCTGTGAATTAGACAAATGCTGTTAATCTCATTTTACAGACGAGGAATCTACGGGACAGAGAGTTGAAACAACTTGCCTGAAGTCATTCATGACTGCCTTGTTATGGTATCTCTTGGAAAGTGTAGCTATTGTCTTCTTTGAACATGCTAATGTTCTGATGAGAAAGGACAACAATATGGCAGAACATATGTGCCTTCACATATCGATAGGGAATAGCTGTTTCTCTTACTAGCGGAGGATACAATAAAAAAATTTCAATTCAGTGGATTGTAACATATTCTGTATTTGTTTTGTCTGATTTTTAGATCGATTATAGCATAAGAAGATGCCAATCTTTAAAGTGCCAGTGATACACAGATTTGGAATATTATCTAATAGACAACATAAAGAACTCCAAAAGGAATTTTTGAGAAAATATTTTCCAAGTCATTCATACGAAATCCGCCGTGACAAGCCTATGTAAGTGCAATTTAAATAGAAACCCTAACATCACTTTATTATGTATAGTAGAGCAGTGTGTGGTCAAAGGCTAAGTTTCCAATTCCATGGATCATTAACTTCCTGTGCAGAGTTCTTGAGTTGACTAACACCTTCTTATCTATAAAGCCATTCAGCTCTGGAAGTGCATAGGACTTGAAAACAAACAGTTTATTCCCACTAAGAGCAGCAAACTAATGACATCTGTCAGGTACACCAGAGGCATTTCATGGAAAGCTGCTCCTATCATCCCTTTCTCCTCATCCAAATGCTTGGGGAGTATGGATGTTTGATTTCAAAACCTAAAATTGGCTTATTACAGATCACATTGGTCCTACATTTGGAAATAAGTTAGGCATCTAACTGGTGTTTAACTCAGTTAACATGTTGTAGTTTGACTGTTACACTGGGGAAGCACAATACTTGTGCACATGCATGTACACATGGGTACACTCAAGCCAGTTCCATTGGCTCTCTGTTCCTGCCTGGAGTGGTACTTGGGCTGCTGGTTCTGGGGAAGGGGATGGGCTGGTTTAACAGAGAAGCCCCAGCCGCTGCTGACAGCTATTCTGGCATTGGTTGCTGCAGCGATGTCACTGCTCTGTTGCTACTGTAGCTGCTTCCCTTTTGGGGCTGCTGCTGCTGCCGCCAAGGAAACTCCATGATCCAGGATCTTGCTTCCCCCCCCGGCCCCGCATTCCTATACCCCCTTCCTTTCTTCATTCCTGCTCCCGGCTATCCCCTGATCCATCCCACTGTCTCTTCCCCCTACTATCCTTCTCCCAGCCCCTGCCTGTCCTGTCCCTCCCCCCATGGGCACTACTGTTGTACAGGAAAGCTAGCTAAAGTGTGTGTATGTGTGGGGCGGGGAGGAGTTACAGTGTGAGAAGGAGAGTTCCTTCTTGGGCAGGATGAGTAGACTAAGCCCTACAGGGCATCTGAGTGCTTGCAGAAATGGGTGGGAGGTGATATGTGGCACTCCCATGCCTCATCTCTGTTGGGGAGGCAATGCCCTCATGTGTACCCCCAAACTATGCCCATGGTGTTTTATTATTTATATAAAGGCACCAGGTCTGATTAGCATACGTGCTTATAATGCAAATAGCTTGCTCCAACACAAAGCATGTTCTGTAGACTAAAGTATACGGCCAAGATCCCTAACTATTGTGACTTACTTTAACAGTATGGAAGACTGGACACGTGAATGCAGTTAATGGTCTGAGATCACTTAAGGCCACATCTTTAGCAGATATCAATTGACACAGCTCTCTTGAGAAATATCCAAGATCTTACAATATTCAGAAGATCTTGAAATGAAGCATTCTTTGAATCCAAGGCCAGAAACATTCTGATTATTTAGTCTGATCTCCTGTTTAACATAGGGCATAGAACTTCTCCCAAAACAATTTAGCTTGAGCTTGAACATATCTTGTAAAAAACATCCAGTCTTGATTTAAAAATTGCCAGGGATGCATAAACCACCTGGATGCTTGATAAACTCTTCCAGTAATTAGTTATCCTCACGGTTAAGAAAGTATGCCTTATTTCCAATCTGAATTTGTCTCGCCCGTGGACTATGTTATGTGAACATATATGAAGATCCCATTAGCAAATATTTGTTCCTCAGTGGGTACTTCTGTACTATGTCACCTCTTAACCCAAGAGTGGGGAACCTCAGGCCCAGGGGCCAGATGCGGACCCTGGATTCCTGCATCTGGCCCCCAAGGCTCAGGGCTTCCCCTCCTCAGCATTGGGGAGCCTGTGCCTACTGTGGGACTGGAGCACACAAAATCTATTAGCCTGGGCCCCACTAGGCTCTGGAATGTGAAGGGAATGTGGGGAGTGTCTTTCTCCTTCTCAGTCAGGGGCCACGACAGGGTGAGGGTTTGGGGTTTTGTTTTTTGGCTTCTCACTTGTGTGCAGCCCCCCCAACTGATTTTTCTGTGGGTCAGCAGCCCCCAATCCAAAAAAGGTCCCACATCCCTGCCTTCACCTGTTCTTTGTTAGACTCTAGGAACTCTGCCTATTTAGTTTATTGCTATAAGGGATGTATTCTAATCCTTTAACTCAGGGGTTCTCAAACTTTGTGATACTGCGACCTCCCTCTAAGTTGCTCAAGACCCCCCTCTAAGTTGCTCGCGACCCCTCCGGGGGTCGGGACCCACAGTTTGAGAAACGCGACTTTAACTGATTTTGTGGCTCCTCTCTCGGCCCTCTCCAATTTACTAATACCTTGAATTGTGGACCCCAAAACTGGGCACAGTATTCATGATAGGCTCTAGGTTTCTCAGACATTTTTGGATTTTTTCTGCTAGATAAAGCCACAGCACAACCACCAAAAACTTGGAAAAAAAATACCTAAATTGATCCCACAGATCAATCGTTTCCATTTTAATTTGAACCTTCCTACAGTTTCTTTTTTTTCTAGTGAAAATTTCAGAAATTTAGGATCTCAGATAAAATATGTTCAGTTTGCAATCAGAAAGGAAACACCTTGAAGGGCATAATCCCTAAATCAAGGTCTATAGTATAATAGAAAGTTAAGATATTAGATATATCCACATGTTCCCTTAAAAAAAAACTACTTGAAAACCTTTTCCATCTGTCAGGTCCATTGATTTGCATCTTGTACTTTTTATGAACATATTTACAATTTCTGTAATGCAGGGGTTGAATGATAGTAATGAAAAGAAAATTTGCTCTACAAAAATGATATTTGTGTTACATGTTTTGACTTTTTCCAAGAATCAGATTTGTAACTACGGTAAAGATTTCTATGGCGACACGCCGTGAGAAATAAATCTGTTTGGGAACATATTGACCAGACAGCAGGCTAGTGCTTGTAGTTCACTTACTGCTTGTAGGACAACTGGTTCTGCCAGTTAACTCAGAAATAAAATAATACAACAAGACTTCAGAAAAATGCTGTGCCTGTGGTGATATTTATTTCACTCTTCAGCTGGATCTGTGTGCAAAGTATTTTGTGTGGAGACATGACACAAGAGCCCATCTTCTAGGGAAGTATCTACTGCTATATCCTAATCAGCAGATGATCACCTTGGCACCCCACAATAGATGTTGAAAATGCTATAACTACAGCAAAATAATGGCTTGGACAAAAAATGTTTAATGTCATTTTGAAAGAATGACTGACACCTTTTGGAACTTGTCTCTATTCTTATTCCATAATAGATGGTATTCCTCCAGGAGTTCTGAGAAACTTATGAATGGATTAGCTGAATTTCTAGAAAACAAAGTATTCTTTAATTTAAATTAGCAGAAAGTAATTAGAAGACCAGACTCTAGCAAATATGGTAGCCATCATTTTTTAAAAAAAGCTTAGAGTTGGATCTGGGAATTTTAGATCAGAGAGTCCTTCCTTCAGTACCAGGTAAATTGGTTGACACAGTGAGAAGTGAAAATGATGAAATATCTAAAGGAACATGAATTATAGAAACAAATTAGCTTTGTTACTGTAAAGGATAGTTGTACCTCTATAATGTAGTAGAATTCTTGGAGTAAGTCATAAAAATGTGCATAAGTAATAATTACCATGTATAGATTATTTGGACTTTCAGAAAACTTTTGAGAAAAGTTTCTCACAATAGGCTGTTATGGAAATCAAATATTCTTGTTTTAGTAGTGTCCCCATGGGTGCTTCACTGTGGATAGCAGTGCCTGTTGAGCCCATGCATGTGTTCTTCCTCCCTCATGGCCTGTCTCGAGGCTATCTAGCAGTGTGTGGGTGAATGCCCCTCACTTCCTTCTCCACTGCAGAGCCCTGTAGAGAACTCCGAAGTGGGAGTGGGTTGTGGAGCACCCATAGGGACACACATCTCAAAGAACCATCATTCCTGCACAAGGTGAGTAACTTCCTCTGTATGCAGTGAGAGAGAAAGTATTGTCATGGGTCAGAAACTGACCAAGAAAAAAAAAAGGAGTAGTAACTGAGGTCATGTTAGGTTAAACATTGCCAATTTTAGTGTAATATATTAATAAATCATTGGGAAAACATGGATTAACAGGGAGGTGCCAAATTTGGCTGATAATACAAAATACTGTAGGAAGTCAAGACAGGATAAAAACCATCAGGCACTCCAGAAAGACCTAGAAATATTAGATGAATGGAAAGCACAATGGCAAATGAAGATCATTGTTGACAAATATAAAGTAGTGGATATTAGAAGGAATAATTTGAAGTGCACATCAGAGCGTGTAAAAAAACCTGGTAAATAAATGTGCAACATTTTTGTCAGATAGTTTTTAGACATATGAACATCCACAGTGGTTGAACTGCATTGCATGTATAAAGTCCCTTATGAATGGGTTATTTCCTAATTGTCAGCTGTGGGATTCTTGAACTTCCTTCTGAGGCATTTTATGCAGGTTGCTGTTGGAGATAAGATACTGGAGCAGATGTACTGATGGTCTGGTGCAGCAAATCCTATGTTCAAAAAAGATGTCACATCTACGCTAGCAGTTAAATCATTTTGAACCCTAGTTGAGGTGAGTGCTGAGGAATTTGTTGCTGATAATATTTTTAGCCTCTGGCTGTTTTCTGAATGTAGATGGATCTGTGTTCCATTCATGTTACAGGTACCAGCTTGACCTTAGAAAAAGAGAGGAAAGGAGAGTGACAGAGAGCCAAATAATGCCTGCTTGACTAACTTGAACTGTTCTATTGACTTCAGTGGCTCTACACAAGTGAGCAAAGGGGTCAGGATTTGTCCCAAGAGAATGAAGAAAGTGGAGTGTGGAAAAAAAGGAGAAAGTAACAGACACAGAAAGATTAATAATGGAGAGCAATAGATACATTGTATGGAAGCAGGGCTGGTGACTGACTTTGCCAGGCCCTACGCAAGTTGGGGGGAGGGCAAGCTCCAGTCCCCTCCAGCAAGGGCAGGGCCTCAGAAGGAAGGCACGGGGCTGGAGGCTAGCTTCCCCCACCCAGCCCTCAGCACTGGACTCCACTGCATGGGGCTCTGGTACTGATTTAAAGAGTTATGGGGCACCAGCTGCTGCTGCTGCCATGGTAGTGATAGTGGCAGCCCAGAGCCCCAGGCCCTTATAAATCACTGGGCCCTGGTGAAGCTACTCCTTTTGCCCTTGCCTGTGGGTTGCCCTGGATGGAAGAACTAGCTACAAAAGGGAACAAAATACAGAGAAAAAAGATGGGCACAAACAATACTAGGATCCTAACTTGTAATATAATTTTTCCTTTAAGAATTATGTGGACAAACAATATGTAGATATTTGGTAAACCACAGGAGTAACAGGAAATAAATATTTTTTAATCACCAATGTTTCTCAGTGTCATGATCATGAGGGTTAGCCAGCAACTCCTCAGAATCACCTTCCAGAATTTGATCTTTTCCCTCAGCTAAAACTCCACTCTGGTCAGCCAATCCAGACTGTTCCAGAGAGACACTTCCCTCATTACTGGGCTCTCCCTGCCCTGTTTCTGACTCCAGCCTCACCTCTGAGGCTCCAGGCAGACATGCAAAGACCTCACTCACAGACACATAGCTCTCCTGCATAGACACACAACTATCTCCCTCAGGCAAACACTTAGAGAAACTATTACCTTGCTCCCAGGACAGACTAGCCACAGACAACTTCCCAGAGTCACACTCACCCCCTTCACAAACCTCATACATGTTCTGGTGCTGGGTTAAGGTATCAGCCTGATTATACATATTATCCATACCATAATCACACCCCATCCCCACATGGTTGTACACTGAACCCTTATGAGGATACAGTCTCTGTTGTTCTTCCATTCGTCTGGTCTCTGCCTTTATTTCTGCTATTCTTGCCTGTGCCGCTGTTTCTATTTGTGCTAGCTTCTCCAGATGTTCTTGTTGGGCGCGCTTCTCCTCGGCCTCTATTGCTGCTAGTTTGGCCAGATGTTCTTGTTGGGCATGCTTCTCCTCAGCTTCTATTGCTGCTAGCCTTGCCTGGTGTTCTTGTTCCTCGCACTCATCTTTCATCCGTAGGAGAAACTCAAACTCCTTTTCAGTTAGAGGCCTGCCTGCAGGGATCTACTCCTGACTCCTCTCCTTGGGGTATGAATCTGTCCTAGAGCTGGACATCATGCCTTAACTACCCTAGCTATCCAGTTGTCCCGAAAGCTATAAAAAAACAAACTGTTTGGGATGGTCTGTGTCTGGCTTAAGCTTAACCTTTTGTCTGCCCCTCCCTGAGGCAGCCCAGAAAACAAAAGAAAAAACAAGAGGAAAAAAAACCTGCAGCTTGCAATTCAAAAGAAAACCTGTGTCCTTTTAAAAATCCTGGGTTCTCAAAATAATCCCACTGCTATCCACCATGTCATGGCTCCTTCCCCACTCTGGCACGATAAATGCAGAAGTGCGGGCCAGCAAGTATACCCCAAAATCTTATCTACCAGGCTTTGGTATAAAACTTCCCCCCCAAATCTTAAAACCCTAGATTTTGGGAATAAAACTTCCGCTGCCACCACCCAAGTATTGATGTGACAAATCAGGGGAAAGATCACTTGGGAAATCTCGCTCCTAAAGTACGAACCAGGACACCCTATTAACCAATACCAGGTTAATAAAAACAAAAGAGAAAACTTTTATTAGCACCACAATATTCCTGTTGCAAGCATAATAACTAGATGGACTAGTAACAAAATATACTCATGGAGAAACGCCTAGAGCTTAGTTACAAAGAAAAGCCAAAACATGTATTAAAAAATGCACAGACGTCAGATCCCATACCCAAGCCATAAAACAATAAAACCTAATGGATTTATCTAAACTTTACCCTACTTACAGAAAGTGAAGAAAGAGTCCTTTCTTGGAGGGAGACATAGTGTCTGTCCCCCTCAATAGCTGGAGAGAACTGCCCCAGAGAAAGGAGGGAAAACCCAAAATTCCTTTGTCCCAGTTTGAAATTCCCACCTACATTCCTGTTGGCCACTCCACCTGGCTAGGTAAGGGACATAGTTAACCCCTTAGTCCCCAGACTGCTGGCTAACCCTCATGATCATGACACTCAGTCTAAGCTATGGCTATTTATGTAGTGCTGTTGTTCTCAAACTGTGGGTTAGGACCCCAAAGCGGGTCATGATTCCATTTTATTGGGTCAACAGGGCTGATATTAGACTTGCAGGGGTTAAGGCTGCAGCTAGAGTCCAAGCCCCACTGCCCAAGGCTGAATCCCTCAAGCTTTCATGCTTTCCAGGGTTTGGGGGCTTAGGCTATGGCTTTGACCCTCCCTGCATGAGGTGGTGGGGCTCAGGCTTTGGTCCTCTTCCTGGGATGTGTAGTAACTTTGATTGTCAGAAGGGGGTCGCGGTGCAATGAAGTCTGAGAACTCTCGATGTAGTGCTTTGGTACCATTATATTACAATAATAAAATCACAGAATCATAGAGCTGGAAGAGACCTCAGAAGGTAATCAAGTCCAGCCCTCTGCCCAAGGCAGGACTAATCCCAACTAAATCAACCCAGCCAGGGCTTTGTCAAGCCGAGACTTAAAAACCTCTAGGGATGGAGATTCCACCACCTCCCTAGGTAACCCATTCCAGTGCTTCACCACCCTCCTAGTGAAATAGTTTTTCCTAATATCCAACCTAGACCTCTCCCACTGTATCTTGAGACCATTGCTCCTTGTTCTGCCTGTCATGGCTCCTTCCCCACTCTGGCATGATAAATGCAGAAGTGGGGGCCAGCAAGTGTACCCCATAGCCTTATCTACCAGGCTTTGGTATATAACTTCCACCAAAATCTTAAAAACCTAGATTTTGGGAATAAAACTTCCGCTGCCACCACCCAAATATTAATAACGAGATTAGGGGAAAGGTCATTTGGGAAATCTCACCCCTATTATAAAAATCAGGACACACAGGTAACCAATGCCAGGTTAATAAAAAGGAAAAGAGAAAACTTTTATTATTACAACAATATTCCTGTTGCAAGCATAAGGATCAGATGGAAAGGTAACAAAATATACCCATGGAGGAATTACACCATGGGCTAGAACTTAGTTAAAAAGAAAAGCCAAACATCTCTTAAGCAGTGCCAGATATCAGATCCCATACCCAACCCTTAAAACAATAAAGCCTAACAAAACTACCTAAACTTTACCCTACTTACAGAAAGTGAAGAATTGTTTCTTGGAGAGAGAGAGACATGCTTGTCCCTCCCTGTAGCTGCAGAGGACTCACCCAGAGAGACAAAAGGAGAAAGGAAAAAACCCAAATTCCTTTGTCCCAGTTTGAAAGTCCCACCTACATTCCTACTGGTCACTCCACCTGGCTAGGTGCAGTCAACTCCTTAATCCCCAGGCTGCTGGCTAACCCTCAATCATGACACTGCCATCTGTCACTACTGTGAACAGCCTTTCTCCATCCTCTTTGGAACCTCCCTTCAGGAAGTTGAAGGCTGCTATCAAATCCCCCCTCACTCATCTCTTCTACAGACTAAACAAACCCAAATCCCTCAGTCTCTCCTCATAGGTCATGCGCTCCAGCTCCCTAATCATTTTGGTCGCCCTCTGCTGGACCCTCTCCAATGCATCCACAACCTTTCTATAGCGGGGGGCCCAGAACTGGACACAATACTCCAGATGTGGCCTCACCAGAGCTGAATAAAGGAGATTAATCACTTCTCTGGATCTGCTGGCAATGCTCCTCCTAATGCACCCTAATATGGCATTAGCCTTCTTGGCTATAAGGGGACACTGGTGACTCATATCCAGCTTCTCATCCACTGTAATCCCCAGGTCCTTTTCTGCAGAACTGCTACTTAGCCATTCAGTTCCCAGCTTGTAACAATGCTTGGGATTCTTCCGTCCCAAGTATAGGACTCTACACTTGTCCTTGTTGAACCTCAGATTTCTTTTGGTCCAATCCTCTAATCTGTCCAGGTCACTCTGGACCCTATCCCTGCCCTCCACCATATCTACCTCTCCCCCTAGCTTAGTGTCATCTGCGAACTTGCTGAGCGTGCAATCCATCCCCTCATCCAGGTCATTAATAAAGATGTTGAACAAAACCGGTCCAAGAACAGATCCTTGGGGCACTCCGCTAGAAACCCATCGCCAACCTGACATCGAGCTGTTGATCACTACTAGTTGGGCCCGACCGTCTAGCCAGCTTTCTATCCATCTTACAGTCCATTTATCTAATCCATATTCCCTTATCTTGCTGGCAAGAATATTGTGGGAGACTGTATCACAAGCTCTGCTAAAGTCAAGGTATATCACATCCACTGACTTTCCCATATCCACAGAGCCAGTTACCTCATCATAGAAGCTAATCAGATTGGTCAGGCACGACTTGCTCTTCGCGAATCCATGTTGACTATTCCTGATCATTTTCCCCTCTTCCAAGTGCTTCAAAATGGATTCCTTGAGGGTCCCTTCCATGATTTTTCTGGGGACTGAGGTAAAGCTAACTGGTCTGTAGTTCCCTGGATTGTCCTTCTTCCCTTTTTTAAAGATGGGCACTACATTTGCCTTTTTCCAGTCATCCGGGATCTCTCCCAATCTCCACAAGTTTTCAAAGATAATGGCCAAAGGCTCTGCAATGACATTTGCCAACTCCCTCAGTACCCTCAGATGCATTACATCCGGGCCCATGGATTTGTGTATGTCTAGCTTTTCTAAATAGTTCCTAACTTGTTCTTTCCTCACCAAGGGCTGTCCACCTCTTTCCCATACTGCGTTGCCTAGTGCATTTGTCTGGGAGCTGACCTTGTCTGTGAAGACAGAGCCAAAGAAAACATTGAGTACTTCAGCGTTTCCCACATCATCTGTCACTAGGGGTATGTCTAGACTGCATCCCTCTGTCGGCAGAGGGATGCAGATTAGGCAGGTCGACATTGCAAATGAGGCAGGGATTTAAATATCCCATGCCTAATTTGCATAAAATGGCCGCTGCGTTTTGCCGACTCAACACTTTGTCGGCAAAAAGCAGCAGTCTAGTGGGGGATCTGTCAAGAAAGAAAGCCTTTTTCCACAGATCCCTTATGCCTCCTGCAAGGAGGTTTACAGGATCTGTAAACATCTCCAAGATGTTCTTTCCTCGCGTGGTGGATCCCATCTCTTCCTAACAATCCTTGTGCCCGGAACAGAGTCCCATGGTCGAAGAAACCAAAGCCCTCTCTCCAACACCACCTACGCAACCATGCATTTACTTCCTCAATTCAACGATCCCTACCCGGACCTTTTCCTTCAACCGGAAGGATGGACGAGAACACCACTTGTGCTTCAAATTCCTTGATCCTTCTTCCCAGCTCTACATAATCTTCAGTGACCTGCTCAAGGTCATTCTTGGCCGTATTGTTAGTTCCCACATGGAGAAGCAGGAAGGGGTAGCGATACGAAGGTTTAATCACGTTCAGAAGACTCTCAGTCACATCCTGAATGTGAGCTCCCAGTAAGCAGCACACTTCCCGAGATTGTGGGTCTGGACGGCAGATGGATGACTCAGTCCCTCTTAGGAGGGAGTCCCCGACCACCACCACCCGTCTTCTTCTTTTGGGGGGGGTGGTCGTGGAACCCCCATCCCTAGGACTACGCATCCCATGCCTTCTGGTAGATGGTGTTCCCTTCTGATTTCTTCCCTGTGAGGTCCCTGCCAAAGCATTCTCCACCTCAGTGCCTGTGGAGAGAGCCTGATAGCAGTTAGTTACCGCTACAGGAATGCGGGATACTGAGTTGGCCTTTTTCTCTTTTTAGAGGTTACATGCTGCCAGTTTTCTTCCTTGTCCTGTATTGTCCTCACTGGCTCTTCAGCCTGCTGTGCCTGCAGGATTAAATGCTGCCTTCTATCAAGGATGTCTTCATCCTCTCTGATAGAACGTAGGGTCGATACTTGGGCCTCAAGTCCTCTAATTTTTTCTTCCAAAATGGTGACTAGCTTGCACTTAGTGCAGATGAAATCTCTTCTTTCTTCTGGGAGGAAGACAAACATGGCACATGTTGTGCAGATAACAACAGCAAACCAATCACCATCCATATCTGCCTTCCTTCTGAGAGATTCCTCAGTTGTTATTAAATGCCTCCTTGAAGGGCAGAAGTGTAGAGAAAAGATTTTAAAGAATGGCGAGTGTATCTAACCCCCTTCCCAACTCCCTCTCCAAACTCCTGTTAACAGCCCCTGTTCGCAAGCTCCCTGGTCGCTGACTCACTCCTTTATAAAGCCCGGGACTGCCTGATATCCCCTTCCCCTGATTAAGGCTCAACCAATGCACAGAGGCTTCTAGATTTCAAAACCTAATTAGAAGCTCACAGCTTCCACCTGCCAGCCACAGCACACACTCTGTGAGGGGGGAAGGAGGAAGGGGAAAGGGAAAAGAGAACCCCCCCACCACCAAACAGCCAAACACAAGCTCAGCACACAGCAAGAAAACCCCAAACACAAACACAACACACACTACAGACAACGAGTTCCCTCAAGGGTCCTGTATCAGCTTCCCCCTTTATCTTGAGAACTCCCTCTCCAAACTCCCTGTTAACAGCCCCTATTCTCTTAGTTGGTCCTTGAACTGGTTAAAGAACAGAGGTGGTTAGTAATGTTTTGCGGCCTAGCTGCTTACTGTTTTTTTCTCTTTATAATACTCTGTCACTAGACTCTAAATGCCTATATTTATAAAGACTTCCTTTTTGCACCAGTCAGCTATTGGCTAAAAATAACTATCTTACTTCACCATTAAATATTCAAGATGAGCTATGGCACACTGTAAGAAGCATTCAATTAAGCAGTTCAACTTCTACACATAAGGTTACAAATGAGCAGTCTCCTATCTTTTCAATAACGCATCACAGACGGGTTGGCAGTTATTATGTGTAAAATAATTGATAAGGCATAAGTTATTTGTAAAATACATACCAGAAATAGAAAAGCAGATCAGAGTTATCTTGGGACTTTCCTCTGACTTTGAGTAAAATGTAATGCATGCCATTTTTCTACTGCTTAAGGAAAGCTGAAATGCTATGTCTAATCTCACAGTACTTTCCGTTTCTGATGTGTGTTGTGTATCACAGAATATCAGTAGCAGTAAGGAGCCGTTCAACTACAGGCTGAGCAAGTGCAGAATGGTGATAGAATGTGCTTTTGGACATTAAGGTTTTGCAGTTTATAGACCTCAGCGAAAGTAACATTCCCACCGTTGTGGCAACTTGCTGTGTGCTCCATAATATCTGTGAAAGTAAGGGGGAACATTTTCTGGCCGGGTAGGGTGTTGGGGGCAGATGGCCTAGCCACTAATTATAAGTAGCCAGCCACCAGGGCAATAAGGAGAGTACATCAAGGGGCACTGTGAATCAGAGAGACTTTGAAAACTGGTTTTGTAAATGACTGGATAGCGATATGACAGTCATATATGCTGTTCTTTACAAGGTGCCCCCCTGCTTAAGTGTGCCAGCCTGTAAACTCCCCCCCCCGCCCCCCCAAATAACACAAACAATAAAGATCCAGCTTCTCAGAAATCATGCAACTGTATTTAGGAAATACAGGGAGCAGAGACATAAAGAAAATTCAGGGTGTGAGCCCTGGGGGCGAGAGGGGAGGAGGGAACAAGTACAAGTGGCATATTACAATCCCTCTGTTCAGCAATCACAGGTGTGGCTGTGGGGATGACAGCCTTCCATTCCTTGAGACATCCCTGGGAATTGAGTGCAAAGCTGCCCTTGACTTCCCTCCACATTCTGGGGTGCTTGGGAGAGGAGTCTATGGAACTTGGCGAGGGGGGCAAGTGGTTCAGCATGAAATGCAGGAGGTGTCAGTGGTCCAGACACTTCTCTTGTGCCTCTACCAGGTGCCTCCACAGCTCTGTTTGCTGCCCAACAAGCGTCAAGATTTCATCCTGGATCTTGCATTCATATTCCCTGCATGCTCTCCTCTCCTCATGCTCCATTCATATCACCTGCAGTATCATCCTCCTCCATGCATGTAATTGCGCCCTGTCACTGAGGACAGATTGCATTTGCTCATTAAACATATCATCCTGCGTATGTTTTTTTTTGTCTTCTGATCTGTGATAGCTGAACCACTGGCGGAGCCGGGAGGAGTGGGCAACAGACAAACAGTTGAACATGCTGTAACTAAAAAAGGGAAGGGCAGACTTTAGAGAAGATACATTGTAGAATGCAGAAGCTAATCTTTTATCATGAAAAACATCTGTCTTAAATAATAGGCACCCAAAGTTATGTTTTTAAGCAGCTAATAAGCAGGTACAACACAGATCTGAAGGAATCAGCTGGACTCAGTTTGGTGGCAGGCATGGTAAGCAAAAGTTTGGGGCTCTTTTTGCTTCCTCTTTGAAAGCATGTGCATCACAACAGTGGCTGCAAACTGCAGCTCACATGGCTAGGCATGTATCTGCATTCGCAAAGGGGGGGCGCGGTCACGGGGGGGGGGCCCAGGTGTAGTGGCAGGAGATCACATGGTTACCATGTGTACACCACTCCACATTTGCCAGGATAGTGCAATTTTTCCTTTACAATGAGGAATGCTGGAATGAGGGGGACCCAGGCGTGGCGGCATCAGGGCTTACATAGTCAGCAAACCATGCTTTGTTGTGAATAAGCAAACAAAGGTATACTGCCCCAGTGGTATCAGCTACATAGCTTCCCCTGCTTCATCCAGGTTGCCATGCACGATATCAGTCTCTGAATCACTCAGAACGATAAAGAGCAGACGCTGACTGAAAGTGTTCAGTATCCTGGACCTTATGCTGCAATGCTTTGTACTGCAGTGATGCCAGATCACTTACTGCTGGCTTGGCAAGAAAAGGTGTCCTACTGTGGAGGACAGAATAAGGCAGGTCTCCCCAGAAACCTTGTAAGAAGGATGAAAGAGTTCCTCTGAGAGCTTTATGGAGATGTGCAGGGAGGATTCCTGCTCCGTCTCCGGACATGTTAACAAGATGTTCTGGGGAGCCCTGCTGTGAAGGCAGAGTGGCCACCATAGATAAAACACAATTCCCTTAGCCCACATGTAGCATGCTTACAAATACTTGCATCAGGGCCCGGCAGCAATACATCCTGGGAAGAGGGGATTGGCTCCAAAGTTAAAAAGAGGTCCTGGCTACCAATGAGATCAGATGCTCCACTCACCTGCTGAGCATTCACCTCCTCCTCTTCTTCATCTACACTAGAGTGTCCTCATTGTTGCCCAAGGCTGCTTGAAGACTCACTAGGGAAGTATCCACAGATACCTTTAGGACACTGGTTGGGTCCCCCCCTTAGAATTCCATGTAGCTGCTCATAGAAACAGCATATTTACAGCTCAGAGCCAGACTGTCTGTTTGCTTCCTTTGTCTTCTGGTACACCTGCCTGAGCTCCTTTACTTTCACAAAACACTGCTGAGTATCCCTGGTGCATCCTTTTTCCACCATGCCCTGTGTAATTTTGGCATAGATATTGGTGTTTCTTCTGCTGCTTTGGAGTTCTGCCTGCACAGATTTCTCTCCCCACACAGCAATCAGATCCAGGATCTCCTGCATGATCCATGCTGGAGCTCATTTGCAACCCGGGGCATTCATGGGCAGATGTGCTGCTGAGGTCTGCTGCCTGTGCTGCTCACCTCGCTGGCCAAACAGGAAATTAAATTAAAAAATTTCAGGGTTTTTTTGTACTTGAAGAGCAATAGCGTTGAAAGTGCTGGCCAGAGCACCTCTTGGAGTCCAGGAACATCGACTTTCACAGCGCTGTGTCTGCACTATCCCAAAGTCAACCATGCAAGGCTAAATTTGGTGTTACTTCTCTCAGAAAGAAGGAGTACAGACATTCACTTTAAGTGCCATTAAAGATGGCAGAACCGGCTTGGTGGTGGAAACTCATTGTTTAGAAAATTGACCTAATGTGGATAAATTCAACCTAAACTTGTAGTTTAGACCAGGTCATAGAAATCGGGCATAGAAAAAACATGTTAGTTTTTATTCATTCTACCAACCTATCTAAGATTGCAACTATGTACTTGGTCCAATAGAAAGATTCCATGGCGCTGAGATCAGCCTTATGTATGTGGGGTTTTTTTGTAGTCAATATATTGACCCAATCTCAGATTTGTTTCTAAATGGTGAATCACTAGAAGAAGTAGAAAGAAGAAGAAGAAGAAGAAGATGGGCCCCATTTTTCTGGTTTTGCCAAGCCAAACTTAGTGCAAGACAAAAAATGGAGAGTGAGGCAGGAAAGGTGGTTTTGTGCCACCACTGCACTCCCCATATCCCGGAGATGACTAGTCTGGGCCCTCAGATAAATTACTGTAATCTGAAGGCACATCCTATACTTCTCTCTAGTAGATTCATATTGAAATTATATATGTCTGCCATCTACTGGTTAACTGCCTGCCTTAACTTAAGGCAGTGGTCTCCATTTTTTTTAAGCACAAGATCACTTTTTGAATTTAAGTCAGTCCAGGATCTACCTCAAACCCAAATACCCCTGCCCCGTCCCTTCTTCGAGGCCCTGCTCCACCCCATCACTGAGGCCCCACCCTTCTCACTCTGTGAAGATGGGGTACAAGGGAGGGGGACAAAGTGGCATCAACGCCCCCTGTCTCTGTCTTCCCCCACTCTGCACAACAAGCAGGAGGCTCCCGGGGGCAGCTCTGAGCAGGAGCAGCAGGGCAGTGGGGGAGGGGCAGCTGAAGTGCAGGCACTAGATAGTCTCCCAGACTAACCAGCCAGGATTACTTGTCAGAGGCTCCAAGATCTACCGGTAGATCCTGATCTACTGGTTGGTGACCGCTGACTTAAGGATAGATGCAGTGTTGCAGCTGTGAAGAACTGAGTGTAAACATGAAAGCTTGTCTCTCATGTCAACAGAAATTGATCCAATAAAAGATATCTCTTTAATTTGTTGACATTCATTTTAATTCTCCATTTTGCTTATTTGCTGTTGTCAATTCACTATTTCCAAGCATACCTATTGCCAGGCTCACCAACAGAAATTCCAGTCCCCAGGACTGTACAATCAATGGCCTCCCTGCCCTGTCTCCCTCATTTGGATGGAACCACAACCTCCCTCCCACTCCCAGAGTAATCCCGAGCACCACCCCTCAACCAGTGGACAGCCCCCACATCAACCATCCCCTACCTGGCCAGAGGTACCCCTCTCCCCCATCTATTCAGAGGATCCCTGTGCCAACAGCAGTCCCGTCCCCCCATCTGCCCAGAGGAACCCCATGCCAGCTGCAGCCGCACCTCCCCTCCCATCCCCATCCAACCAATGGTATTTCATAGAACCATAGAACTGGAAGGAACATCTAGAGATCATCAAGTCCTGTCCTCTGCACTCATGGCAGGACCAAGCACCAAATCATCCCCGAGAGGTGTTTGTGTAACGTGCTCTTAAAAATCTCCAGTGATGGAGATTCTACAACCTCCCTAGATTTTTTAAATTTCAGGAATAAGACTTCATTATTTTAGGATTTTTATGTGTCACGGAATGTTTAACATAAAGAGGAGAACACTTAGGCTACGGCTGCACTACGAACTTTTTCCAGAAGAGGAAATGCAAATGGAGAAGAGGTTTTTGTGCAAAAAAGCGGTGTAGATGGCGCCTTTTTGCGCAAAACCTCCCTTTTTGCGCAAGATCCCTTCTTCCTCAAAAATTGGATAACATCTAAATAGCATCTACACAGCGCTTTTTTTGCACGAAAACCTCTTCCGCAAAAAGGATCAGAAGAGAATATGCAAATGAGAGTGCAAGATATGCAAATGAGCGCTCCATTTGCATTTCCTCTTCCGGAAAAAGTTCGTAGTGTAGCCGTAGCCAAAATGTTTTGTAACAGCAACCAATCAGAGACTGGCTTCAACATAAGTTTCCCTGGAATGAGACTAGACACCCACAAGGTTGGGGTAGGAGAAAGTGAACAAACAAAACCAGTTTGGTTTGCATTCCAAACAGGAAAATAATTCTCAAACTGATTTAATGTATAATCGGAAAAAGAGGAGACAGAAGTTCAGAGCAAAGTACTGTCAAAGAAAACACTATGGCTACATCTAGACTGGCGCGCTTTTGCGCCAGAGCTATGCAAATGAGGCTCAGCGTTGGAATATTGCCAAGCCTCATTTGCATAGCTAATGAACCGCCATTTTCGCGGAAGAGGCTCTTGCGCAAGACAGGGCTGTCTACACTGCCTCTTCTTGCGCAAGAAAAACCCTTTTGTGCAAAGCCGTTATGCCGATTATTTTCAGGCATAACAGCTTTGCATGCTAGAGTTTTTCTTGCGCAAGAAGGGCAGTGTAGACAGCCCTGCCTTGCGCAAGAGCCTCTTCCGCGAAAATGGCGGTTCATTAGCTATGCAAATGAGGCTCGGCGATATTCCAACTCTGAGCCTCATTTGCATAGCTCTGGCGCAAAAGCGCGCCAATCTAGACGTAGCCTATGAGGCAAGTAGCCATAAAAGGGTTGGGTCAGTGTATCACATGGCAGTGTCTCTTATTTTTACATTAAGCAAACAGGCTTTATGGAGAACTAACAGAAATCAGTGTGTTCCAGAATCACAACTGTATTTGAAATGTCATCATTTTATTAATTAAAAAATATTGTTTAAGATCAAGTTTTTTCTTCTTCAGCTTATAATTTTCTTTTCTTCTATAAATTCCTCCTCTCAGGTAGAGACTAAAAGAAAATTCAGAATATCAGGAAGCAAATTTTTGTGAAATATACAATCAGAGTCAGTTTCCTTTTCCCTCCCCTATTCCACTTTGGCATAGGAGTCCTGCTGAAAGTTGTCTTACATTTTTAAGAATCAATTAATTATATCAGTTTAGAATACTAAATACACATTGGGGTTAAAAAAATTAGAAAATTTTATATTAGCAACTTCCATGGAATATTTTCAACATTGTACAATCCAGCTCTGCATACCGGTAAGCCAGTTTTAATTCTGTTTCCAGCCTGTTGACTACCAAGCCCTTATGCTGAAACAATGCAGCAGTGAGAGGCAGTATGAAAGCCAAAACAACCTGTAGGCTTTCAAACTGCTACACCTCAGCATCCAGCTACAATAAACTCCAGTGAAGCCCCACACAAAGTTCATGGAAGGAGTGGAACTGGGGGCTACCCTCCCTCATGGGGGGCTCCACCCACCAACCACGTGTCCATGCCAGTGGCCCACACAGGCAATTTAAGAGTCTGGTAGGGATCCTGGTTGCTGCTATCATGGTAGTGGCTGGAGCCCCCAGACCCTTTTAAATTGTCTAGGTCCCTAGGCAATTTCCCCTTTCCTCCCCAACCTCCTGCTTTTGGCATGCCTGCCTACTGCAGACTGCCAAGGCACTGAGTACTCTACATAAGCTCAGTGTGAGTTCTGTAGCACACTGGAAATGGTACAGCAGTTTCACTGAAATTAAAAATTGAGGCTCTAATTCTATCACATTAAAAAAAAAAGAATACGGCACTAGATGTAGTATGCCTTGTGTGATTAAATTGTGATTTCTTTTGCTGTCACTACATTTAAATATGGATTGTCATGCAGAATTGTGTATTGACAATGTACAGCTATACTGTAGAGCTATATCTATACTGCAGGCTTCTTGTGCAATAATGGCCATTCTTGCACAAAAACTTGCAGAGCATCCACACTACAAGCCTGTTCTTGCACAAGAAAGTTTGCAGTAGATCATCAGAAGAGAGGAATAAGCTCTTGCACAAAAAGGCAGTGTGGACGGGAACAGGGGTTTCTTGCGCAAGCAACCCCTATGGCTAAAATGTCCATCAGAGCTTTCTTGCGCAAGAGAGCGTCCACACTGCCATGGACACTCTTTCACAAAAGCACATGGCAGTGTGGATGTGCTCTTGCACAAGAAGTTTTGCGCAAGAAGCCTGCAGTTTAGACATAGCCTAGAAATTGTTAGGGTAGGAAGCCAGGGGTTGTGGTAGTTGGAAAGAGGCCAGCTGTGGCAGAGTAGGCAGTCTGAGATTGGTGAAGGTGTCTATTAGCGGGTGCTTGGTAAACTGATCAGCACTGAAGTAGTTATAATGCTGTAATCTAAATTGTCCTTGGTAACTTTCAAAATAAAAATCCTAGCAAATGAAAAGGACAGGCCATACCTCTTTCAGAGCTATTGTTTTGGTTTGTCGTCAGCTTTGAGAAGACAGCACTTTGCATTGCACTTCTGGTGTAGTATAACCATAAAACCAGTTTAACCATCCACAAGGAGTCACTCCAGTATAAGGATACGTCTGCACTTCAGCCAGCAGGTGTAATTCCCAGCATAGGCTAGCTGTGTTCAAGCTAGCTCACCAAAAACAGGTGTGGCCCTGGTGGCATAGGCAATAATTTGCACAGGCTACCTAAACACAATCCTGTCCGAGATCTTATATACCTGAGTACATACTCAGGTGGGTGGCCCATCATGACCACACTGCTATTTTTAGCTCGAGCACAGTTAGTCCATGTATGTCGACAGGAGCTGGGAATTACACCTCCCAGTTGCAGGGTAGATATACACTAAAAGTGAACCTGCATTGGCATGAAGCCTGTGGGGCTGGCTTCCTGCTGACTTCCCTGCTGCTAGCTTAATAGGACAAAAAAGTGTGAGTGCAGTCTTAGCCATACTGAAGTCAATAGCAAAACTTCCGTTATAGGGCCAGTGTGGCTACCAAAGTGAGTGCCTGGCTGGACAACTTTGTAGAGTGCTGATCCTTGGCTGAACTTTCAGCACCCATGTGCCTGTTAAAATCCAATGTAAATTAGAGCAGCCTTCCAATAAAATGGTTGGTAAAGACTTGAAATAATATAGTAAAAAACCAACACACCACGCCTTTACTTTTTTTAAAGTCTACTTTAAAAAAATAACAGAAAAGTAATTCTGTCTTTGGACACTTTTATACTACTTTAAACCATATTGTTTAGGAAATAAAACATAATTGCACCAATATTTTGGCTATTTCTTTTAGAAACCCCTTGGAAATCACAGAAAATTTCATTCAGAAGTTCAATGATGCAACAAATCCACAGGATAAAGAAGACTTACTAGAACTAGCTAAGAAAATGCTTGCCAGATGCAAGGTTTGTGTACGCAATTAAGGAATAGTTAATATTATTAATTTTCTGGTATTTGCACACTTTGTTTCTTATTAAAAAAACAAAGCCAAAACTTTTGTTGGGAGAAAGTATGGGGGGGAAGGGAAGAGGAACAATTAGAAAATATAAGTGAAGCATAATAGTTAGTTGAACCTCTCTAACCCGGAACTCTCTGGTCTGGCAACTTCTGTGGTCCAGCATGATTTTAGTTAGCCGGATATCCACTTAATCATGGGTGTCCCAAGTGTCCCATGGTCCCATAAAGTTTGTTTACAGCCACCAGCCCTGACTCTCAGTGTTTTGTGCTGTTATTTAGCTCTAATTTACCCCTAAATGTCTTCTAAAAGCCCAGTAAGGAGAGGAAGTGTTGGTAATGCAGCTATACAATATTGAATTCCTATGGTATGGAAAAGTCTCTTGTTCGGCATTGTCATGTGTCTAGGGTGCTGGATTAGAGAGATTCAACCTGTAGTATCTCCATTGATCATCTGTCCTAGGATCTTGTCATTACTTAATATTGGGGGAAAAAGAATATATTGGCAGAATATTATACAGATTTTTCATTAGTTTATAGCCAAATGCACCTGTGTTAAGTTTCTTCAAGAGAACTTTAGCAATAGAATCATAGAATCTTAGAGTTGGAAGAGACCTGAGAAGCTCATTGAGTCCAGCCCCCTGCCCAAAGCAGGACCAACCCTAACTAAATCATCCCAGCCAGGGTTCTGTCAAGCCTGGACTTAAAAACCTCCATGGAGAGTCCACCATCTCCCTAGGTAACCCATTCCAGTGCTTCACCACCCTTCTAGTAAAATAGTTTTTCATAATATCCAACCTAGAGCTCCCTCATTGTAACTTGAGACAATTGCTCCTTGTTCTGCCATCTGTCACTACTGAGAACAGCCTCTCTCCATCCCCTTTGGAACCTCCCTTCAGGAAGTTGAAGGCTGCTATCAAATCCCCCATCACTCTTCTCTTCTGCAGACTAAATAAACCCAAATCCCTCAGCCTCTCCTTGTAGGTCAAGTGCTACAGCCCCCTAACCATTTTGACTGTCGTCTGCTGGACCCTTTCCAATGCATCCGCATCCTTTCTATAGTGGGGGGCCCAGAACTGGATGCAGTACTCCAGATGTGGCCTCACCAGAGCCGAATAAAGGGGAATAATAACTTCTGTAGGTCTGCTGGAAATACTCTTTCTAATGCACCCTAACATGCCATTAGCCTTCTTGGCTACAAGGAGGGCACACTGTTGACTCATATCCAGATTCTCATCCACTGTAATCCCCAAGTCCTTTTCTGCTGAACTGCTACTTAGGCAGTCAGTCCCCAGCCTGTAACAATGCTTGGGATTCTTCCGTCCCAAATGCAGGACTCTGCACTTGTCCTTGCTGAACTTCATCAGATTTTTTTGGGCCCAATCCTCCAATTTGTCTAGGTCACTCTGGACCCTATCCCTACCCTCCAATGTATCTACCTCTCCCCCTAGCTTAGTGTCATCCACAAACTTGCTGAGGCTGCAATCCATCCCCTCATCCAGATCATTAATAAAGATGTTGAACAAAACCAGCCCTAGAACCGATCCTTGGGACACTCTGCTTGAAACTGACCACCAACCAGACATCGAGCCATTGATCACTATTAGTTGGGCCCGACAATCCAGCCAGCTTTATATCCACCGTACAGTCCATTTATCTAATTCATACTTCCTTAACTTGCTGGCAAGAATATTGTGGAAGACTGTATCAAAAGCTTTTCTAAAGTCAAAATATATAACATCCACTGACTTCCCCATGTTCACAAAGCCAGTTACTGCATCATAGAAGCTAATCAGATTGGTCAGGCATGACTTGCCATTGGTGAATCCATGTTGACTATTCCTGATCACTTTCCCCTTTTCCAAGTGCTTCAAAATGGATTCCTTGAGGATCCCCTCCATGATTTTTCTGGGGACTGAAGTAAGACTTACTGGTCTGTAGTTCCCTGGATCATCCTTCTTCCCTTTTTAAAAGATGGGCACTACATTTACCTTTTTCCAGTCATCCAGGACCTCTCCACGAGTTTTCAAAGACAATGGCCAAAGGCTCTACAGTGACATTTGCCAACTCCCTCAGTACCCTTGGATGCATTAAATCCGGACCCATGGATTTGTGTATGTCTAGCTTTTCTAAATAGTTTTTAACCTGTTCTTTTTCCACCAAGGGCTGCCTACCTTCCCATGCTGTGTTGCCTAGTGCAGTAGTCTGGGACCTGGCCTTGTCTGTGAATACAGAGGCAAAGAAAGCATTGAGTACTTCAGCTTTTCCCACATCATCTGTCACTAGGGTACCTCCCTCATCCAGTAAGGGCCCCACACCCTCTCTGATCACCCTCTTATTGCTAATATGCCTGTAGAAACCTTTCTTGTTACCCTTCACATCCTTTGCTGGCTGCAATTCCAATTGTGTTTCTGTCTTCCTGATTACTCCCCTGCATTCTTGAGCAATATATTTATACTCCTCCCTGGTCATCTGTCCAAGATTCCACTTCTTCTAAGCTTCCTTTTTGTGTTTAAGCTCACCAAGGATTTCCATGGTAAGCCAATCTGGTTGCCTACCATATTTACTTTTCTTACTGCATGGTGGGATTGTTTGTTCTTGCACCTTCAATAAGGCTTCTTTAAAATACAGCCAGATCTCCTGGACTCCTTTCCCCTTCATGTTAGCATCTGAGGGGATCCTGCCCATCAGTTCTTAGAGGGAGTCAAAGTTTGCTTTTCTTAAGTCCAGTGTGTGTATTTTGCTGCTCTCCTTTCTTCCTTTTGTCAGGATCCTGAAACCGACTCTCTCATCATCACTGCTTCACGTACTAATTCCTCCCTGTTTGAGAGCAGTAGGTCAAGCTGCACATGACCCCATGGCGATTAGCTAGTTAGCTGGAATACTGTTTTGTTTTGATGTTTCATTTTATTTTGTCCATTAAAATGTTTGCAACTATTTTGAAAAGTGAAAACAATAAATACAGCACTTTGAGACCCTACATGATTCCTTGTGAGCTTACTATGCCAAAAATAGATAATGTGTAGAAACAGAATAATCATTCAAATTTGAAAGATATTAAAAAAGCAATGTAATTGGCATTTAATAGGCATTGAAGAGGTGGCTGTGGTGCTAATACAATTTCTGCTACCATCTAAATTAAAAATGTATACATTATGAAGCACACTTAGGCCCTATTTGCCAATCATAGTCTTTCAGTATGAATATTATCTTTTTTTTTTAATAGACCTTCTACTTGGCAGGAAAGGTGCATTGGCTAAAAGTGTTCTAAATCTCCCCGCTCCCTTGTAAAACTGGCACCCTCACAGAGTTATGCGATTTTGCTGATTTTGTGCTGTAGTGTAGATTTCCACTCTGATCAGATTAATGCTGGATTTTTTTCAGTTCTAGAGAATACTTACCCTGATATTCCATGATAGATAGGCATCCATTTTAGTGATCAGGAAGGCAGAGCTGGAAAACTGCCTCAGCGTAGTGCATTTACTAATTTTGTTAATTCTGTTCCCCGAGTATCCAAAAGCTGTTTCCTTCCCATCCTTCTCTGTTGTGCCAATGCTCAATTTGGGTTAAATGAGAGAGGCCAATCTTAATGGCAAAAACAATGAAATTATTCATACAGAAAACCAATGAATACAATCAGCTGCTAGAATATGGAAGGAAACCTAAAGGAAAATATGTTCAAATAAAATATTTTTTCACTGTTCATTCCAAAAGCTAAATGCATGCAAATCAGATTTAATGTACTGTATGTTTTCCTTGTTTAACCAAAAGATGTGAGCAAATATATGTCAGACTTTTGGCCATGAAATCACCCACAAAGAGGACATCTATTAAAAAGATCGTTTTGCTCTAGAAAGAGTTTGATCTAGAAAATGCAAAAAGCTAAAGTTTCAGAGATGTATATTGTCAAGATAGCATGTTGCTGACTCCCTACACAATTTCAACCCTACAGAGATAGTAATAGTAGAGGCCTTTTACTAAGTTGGCTATAGTTACTACTGTGATTCAGAGATGGTAATTAATTGTTTCTTATGCAAAGTACTTAAGGTGGGTAATAATACTGTAATTATAGTTAAGTATTCCTATTCTTAATTAAGTGTTAACCCAAGGGATTAAGCATTGCTGCCTCATTAGTTCCTGCTATTGTGTTTTGCATAAGCAAACTCTTACCAATGATGCCTTTAAAATGAGAATTTTTATTCCAAATAAATTGGCTGGGGAAAAAAGTTTTATTTTAAGCTAAATTTAAACAAAAAATCTTTGGCTTTTTTCTTTACCATCTCACCTTTTTCATTTCCAAACAGAGAAGATCAGGCCTTGGCACATTAGGTTCTGGGAAGCATGTGGATCTTCCAGTAGCATGGACTGAAGCAATTATATTGGCTCAGTGCAAAGGTGAAATCCAGGAAGGTACAGTCTTCTTAAATTATATTTATGTTAATTACTTTAGGACTTTTCTAACCAAGCAGTAAAAGAAAATTTAGCTCATTCCCAACTGTGAAAACTTGGAAGAAAGCCAAGACAAATATGGATTTTATTTTCCACTTGCAGAAAAAAACTTTACAAATATACACAGAAACTAACTTTGTATTGTAATGTTTACAGAGTATTTCAGAGACCTCTGTTTTAATGCTTGATTTCCTAAATTGCAAAATCATTACCATTTAAGCACCTTTACATGGCATTACCTTGTAACCTGTCTCTGAAATCAGTAACTAATTAAGTGTAATTTAAAATGACATTTAATGATCTCAAAGTACTAAATAACCTCTTGTTTTTAACTTTCCTAATTATGCCCATTAATAAAATTGCAGAGTACTGAGTTAGTTCTGAAGACTTTGTGAATGAAAATGTTAACTATTCTTTCAATCTAAAATGTTCTTAATTGTGATCTTTATTAAGAAAGTCAGGTAAAAGGAGATTCCAGTGCAGGATCTTGCATGAACTCTAAGATGTTTTCATTTTTTTACTGATCGATAGCACTTTAGTTAGAATAAGATTTATCAAAATAATGTTCTGGCAAAAAGATTTAAATCCATAATCATCACACATACCTTAAAGCTTTTCTAGTTAGGCTGGAGAGCAAGTGCACTAGAGTGGCTAAAGAGAGGGTCATGCAATATTTGAAACAAAAATGATGAATGAGTGCCTGTGCCGACATCTATGATCTATAGTCTGCACTGCTGATATATAGGACAAAGCTAAGCATTCCGTTCCTATTTTATAGATGCTATGGTACTCCTGCTCTTTTTAAAAATGTATAGGGCCATTCCGAAAGTAAAATTAGACCTCATTCATATAAGTCTGCTGGTAGAATGATAATGCCTGTCAAAAAATCCTGGGGTGTGGTGGGAAATTATGTGGAAACATTCTCTACATTTCCTGCAATATTGAATCATGATCAGAAGGTCTTTAGTTATAGATGTTGGATTTTTCAGTGTACTATGAGATAATGACTGCATTCATGTGAAAAAGGAAATCTACCAAGGAAAATGAAACAATTCAATAGTGTTACTGTGAAAGCCATATCAAGACTTCTATATAATTTTTTGTTGCTTTTATTAAGCTGGGTTTTCTTTGGAATTTTGTGGTTATTGTACTATCTATAAAAGTACTCAAATGGGGGAACAAATCAAAATAGAGGGTGTGCAAAAAGTTCTATGCTCCTCATTATGCTCATTTTTCTTTTCTTGTTTTGTGATTTGGGGCTGATCTAAGCATTATTTCCCTCATAATTTGCAGGGGTTGGGTAAGATGCTGAAGCCTATGGCACTTGATTGAAAAGTGTCCTTTTTCTCTTCATACTCTTTTCTCTCTAAAAATCATGCACATTTGAATTTGATCATGATGACTAGACTGTCTTAAGAAGATAATATTCACAAAGATAAGAAGTTGCTTATACTTGGTAATCAAATAAATAGTTATGGAGTCAGAATCACCATGATATAACCTAATTCAAGTCAATCCAGGCAAGACAGGGATGCTCTATATACTTTGCCGAAGGTGATCTCATCCTGAAATGAGAATATTGGGAAGGTAGTATACAAAAAATAACGAGAGCTATAAAACTTATGAGGGAGAAACAAAGAACTGAGCTATCACTTATCAAAGATTATCTTGTTAAAAATTATAGCTAATTTGGAATATAAGAAATATCAGAATGTTAGGTGTTTTAATACTATGCATTCTACTGCAGTGTTGGGAGACTTACAAGATTTTTTGGTGGATATTTGATAAGGTTGCTCTGAAAGATCTATCTTTCAAAGAGTTATTACAGATGAGAAGCAATGCTGTGTTATAATATGTGGATACATCTTTCTTATGGAGGGCCAAGAATCCATCTTACAGTTCAGATTACGTTTTAGGAGCAATATCATTCTGCCAACAATGAACTGTTGACTATTTAAAAAGTAAGAATAATACAGTAGCTGAACCACTTAATGACAAATCCATATTCTGGTCAATTGATAAATTATGTGACTGATTACTATTATTTTCTGTTTAGGCCACAGTCATGCAACAGGATTCACAAATATTAACCCTTATAGCCTTATGGAGAGTTCCTGCAGAACCTCTGTTTTATGTGGACATGAGCATGCTCTTGTCATTCAATAAATAATAAAATAACATTGTTTTGACTGGTTGCTTTACTGGACAAAAGGCTTTCACATAATTAATAAATAAAAGATGTATCTTTTTCCATACTGTTTTTGGAGAGGAAAAGGCTTTTAAGAATTTTGCACAGAACACAAGAACTGGGATGGAGCTATTATATATACACATAATTGTAAGTTCACTAGGAGGACTGTGATTTACTAAATGCTTATATAATTCTTAGTACAATATATTCCCAATCCAGCTGAGACCTCTATATGCTACTGCATCAATAAAATAAAATAAAATAAAATAAAATAAAATAAAATAATAATTCTATTTTTGGACAAGTTGGAAATTTGTTGGACGAAAACTGATCCAAAAATATGGAGGTCAAGATGAGGAAGTGTTGATTGGATGATTTTGGAATGTGGTTATGCTCCCACCTGCAGGATTTGTGTGTTTGTGTATGTGTGTGTATGTTGGTTGGGGGAAGTGGATTCTTCTTCCACAGACTTTAAAAGTTGGCAGACAAGGCAGGGGGTTTTTAAGTCAAGACTGAGGCACATTGGCAGGCATGTTTGAGGAAATTTGCATAGTGACTCTCTGACCTAAACGTTACCTATGAGACCTATAAATCTGTCACTTTCACAAGCATCAGATTCACACAAATCATTAACCAAAATTGAACAAAGCCATAATGTAATTTTTTGAAAATGTAATAGTTGAAAAAGCAATTTAACTGCCTTTTCAACCATAAAAAGCAATTCTGTCTTTTCCACTATAGTTTTGTAAGGTCATTTTCATTCATATTACAAAAAAGATCAGCACACCTAGCAAAAATAGCAGAAAAGTTGACACTGCAGGAACTTTCTGAAAAAGTGGCATATCTCAAAAAAAGCGTATATTACACTTCGCAGTAATCAGTTTAATGTTATTAATTCAGACAGTTTTGTACCATATATTTCAATATATATACTTTAACAAAAAATGTCAATAGCTGTTGAATACAATTTATCAGACATTTGCACTTTGTTTTTTCCTCCAAGTAATATTCACGGAAGGCAAACAAAATGAATGAACTATAAAAATAAAGCATGTTTTATTTGTTCATAACTTGGCAAGTATTTGAATTTTGTGGAAGGTGTGAAATGAATATAAGATATACAGTATACAATCAGAAAGAAATAAGGGTTAGAGACATAACATGACATAGGTGCTTAACTCCCTTTGAGGGTGGGGCTTAGGCCATACTCCTCGCCTTGGCATTTGCTAATGGCTAGTTTATGCTTCTCAGCATGCCATCTTTTGTGGATCCCATTATTATGTGCCTGACTCTTCCTATGCATTGTATAAAGTATTTAACTAGAGGATATTGATTCTACTGGATGACTAGGCACCTAAAAGTTAGGTGCTACAATCCCTAAAACCCTTTATGAATGGACTTCCAAAGTATGAACTTTGTATTGAATGTATTCTCCATTTTGTTTTCACTTTAGAAGCTTTGGACATCCTTTTAATTTCTTTGGACCATGCACCCATGAATCCAGAGCATGTCCCTGTTTTATTTTTTATTGCTGAATCCATTTTATATAGGATCTGTTGTGATGCAGCGCAGAAATCTTATTTATACTCCAGTGAAATCAAGTTATCAAAGGTTTGTTGTATTTTTTTAAGTACTTTTTAATCTCTCTCTCTATGGTATATATTCACTTTTGTTGTGTATAAAACTCTCCTTTTTGTTCATAATGTATAATATTAACTTGGATTTTCTCATAAAATATTAATATTTTTGCAGAATATTTTGTTAATTATGCAAACTCTTATCCTCCCATCTGGAGTATAATCAATGAGGTATAGCACACTATGTTACATAGTCTTAGTGCAGCAGCATGAGAGTTATGTATATAAGGTCTGGTATACTTTACCCAGTTAGGCCATGTCTACACTAGGAGATTATTTCAAATTTACTAAATTTGACTTCTGGGCAACCAATTTTACAAATTCGAAGTTCTGGATCCTCACTATGGGGAATCGAATGCAGTCCGAGGCAGGGTCTATTACTGTGGATGCGCTACCTCGCAATCAGAGGCCCAGGAAGCACTCAGGGAAGCTGCGGGAGGCCTCCTGGAACCTAGTTAGTTCAAATTAGTGGCACCGGGGTGTCCACACTAATGTTATTTTGGGCTTACAAGTTCAGGAATGGCATTACTCCTTATGAAAGGCAGGACTACAGAGTTCAAATTCCGTGGCTCCTTAATCCAGAATAACAGGCTTGATAGTGTGGCTGCATCGCTTACAAAAGCAGCCTTTGGGGGCTAATTTCAGACTAAGGTCCAGTGTAGATAAGTTGCAGGAGTCTGGCAATCATCCTCCCTATTGTAATGGCTTATAACTTCCAAAACTCTATATTTATAGCTTAAACTAAATTGTTAATTATTTTGGAAAGTTTAAGCAAAATTGATTCTGCCATCTCTTAATAACAAGCCCAGGAAAAAAGAGAGTATTTTTTTACATTCATGTCAAGTATTAATGTTCAGCCATATCTGAGCTGTCTCCCTGGGGAATAAAGCATGACACAGACATGAAACGTAAAACACACAAGCTTATTGGTTACACTAGCAATGGGCAAACTAGGCTAGTGAATGGGCCACATCAGCGGCCCCCATTATCTCAGTGGGCTGCAAGATTGTCATAACCAACATGGTCTCCCAGGTTAGGGTAGTTTTGCTAACTTTTGCAAACTAGAATTTTCTGGGTGTGTTGATTGAACCATAGCAGTATTTTAATTGGATACAGAGGGAGCGTAGGGCTCTGATAGTCCATGTTATGTGTGGGAAGCTTTGTGAATTTTTTTGCTCCAGGACAGTGAAGAATTTTGTGGTAAATTTACTATAACAGGACAAAATATTTTTAAAACTTTCAGTGGTATGGGATTCCACCAAGCAATATGGAAGGATAAAGTGTTACTAGAGATGATGAAGGGTTCATCTTAGCATAGTACCTTGCTTTTCCTGTGGATCTCTCAGATCCCTATATTTGCAGAATGCACCTCTTGCCATTCCCTAAGAGGTCTCAAATCCCTTCCTTTTGGGGTGCATGCATGCAGTGTTGCAAGATAAATCATGTAGAATTTCAATAAATTCTTCCAGGTTTCTCTGTAGGAGAGGCACATTGGGGCCAATATTTGTTAGATTTAACCTTCTTCTTCCTCCTATTAAATTCTTTCCCAATAAAAGGCACTCATCAGGGATGCTGCAGAAGATTTACCTTATTGTAATGAAGGTAAATGTTGGTCCCTTAAACAAGCCTACAGAATTTCTTTTTAGTATTTATTATGAAGTAAACAATGAGCATACTAGCTGAAACAATTTAAAGTTGAAATTTCTGTGATGATTCATAGAACATAAGAACAATCATACTGAGTTAGACCAAAGGTCCATCTAGCCCAGTATCCTGTCTTATGACAGTAGCCAATGCCAGGTGCCCTAGCGGGAGGGAACAGAACTGGTAATCATCAAGTGATCCCTTGCCTGTCATCCATTTTCAGCCTCTGACAAACAGAGGCTAGGGATGCAATTCCTACTCATCCTGGTTAATAAGTATTGATGGACCTAACCTCCATGAATGTATCTAGTTCTTTCTTGAACCCTGTTAAAGTCTCAGTCTTTACAACATCCTCTGTCAAGGAGTTCCACGGATTGACTGTCCATTGTGTGAAGAAAAACTTCCTGCTCTTGCTACCTATTAATTTCATTTGGTGATCCCCTAGTTCTTATGGTATGGGAACAAGTAAATAACTTTTTCTTATTTACTTTCTCCAACAAACAAGTGTTCCAACAAACAAACAAAAAAACCAAACAAACAACCCAAAACAAAAAAACAAAACCCCAATATGATTCTTTGCTCAGCTACTCCAGGGAGTCCAACTATTTCTGACATTTTAAATTCTGAATAATTTCCCTAGATTTCCAATCTGTTGTTTAACTTTTTATTTTCTTTAATGATGGCTATATGGCAGCTGTTAACTTTCTTATTTCATTTCACATGCTTTATTAGCTTTGCTTCTTTTAGCTTGGCCTCTATGTTATCAAAACCAGAGTCTACACCTGAACGCTGTCAAATGTAGTATCTAGCTCTATGGTTGCAGAATGGATGCTTCTAAAATGCCTACTAGGGATGTTAGTGTGTAGTCATTTACATGATTAACTGATAAGCCTGGTCTTATCGGATAATCCTAACCACTACATGCCAGCTATGCAGGGGGCAGGCAAGAGTCAGTGCTGGGGGGAGCCTCTAAAAATTCCAGTGGTTACTCATTGACACAAATATACATTAGTTAACATATCCAATGCCCACACATTTCACATAGTATTGACTTGATGGCATGCTTTTTCCCTAACACTCTGACTGCAGGGCCTGATTCATGCAGGACTGTTGAGAAAGACAAGAGATTCGTGATTTTCCTGATTGGCATTGTAACCATAGAATCATCATCCAGAGTTGGGTTTTCTTTTGTGTTGTATCATTGTTTATTATTTCTATTTCCTCAAACAAACCTGTCCTTAGGAGTTGAGAGTTTTAGTTCACTCCCTTATGCCAAGAAAACTCTGAGGGATATGCATCTTCTCTCACCTGCTCCTTCCACGTGAAAAGGAAACCCTCTATAAATGACAAAGTATTATTAATATATTCAGTATCATTAATACACACTGAATGCAAAACACAAGACAGAGTTATTCATTATTCTGTCACGTGTGAAATCTGAAGATATGATCTAATTTAGCACTCTATTCCAGTTTCATGCTGGTGGAACTCAGTCTAGTTATATCACTACACAAGTGGAGGAAGGCAGTGGTGAATAAAAGCCATAATCCAAAAGTGGTATTTATGCATCTATTGAGAGTGGTATTATATACAAATATTCATATTTCTTTTGACAGGTTGGATTTTTGGTCTTTTTAAGACTCCTTGTTTTTCACCTGTGTGGTCACCTGAAATCTTCTGGAGAACATACATATCGGCTTCACATAGATTTAAAAGGTAGAACATTATATATTTGCTATATAAGCAACCTTAAAATGACTTTTAACTACTAATTTGGGAAATGGAAATGACTTAGGTGAATATCTCAAGTTGTTCTGCACTCAAGAGACTTACCATTTGATTCTTAGGGGTACTGTCCACCTGAACTGAGAGTTTCATATTCACCTGTAAGCATGCAAAGCAGTCAACACTTAGCTTGGTTAAATGAGGTAAAATAGACAAAAATCAGGTCTGTAGAGCTATGTCTACACAGCAGCATTATTTTGGAATAACTGATATTACTCTGAAATAACATAGTCAGTGTCTACACACAAGCAGTTATTTCAACATGATGTCAAAATAATGTTGAGCTGGAAGACTGCTTACTCTGACTCCTGTAACCCTCATTGTATGAGGAATAAGGAAAATTGGGGGGAAGAGTGCTCTATCTTCAATTTCCTGCTGTGTAGACAGCGCCAAAAGTCAAAATAAGCTATTTCAATTTAAGCTACGCAATAAGCGTAGCTCAAATTGCATAGCTTATTTCGAGTTTAGCCCTGTTGTGTAGACGTGCCCTAGGTGAAGAAAGAAGAAAAATCAGAGCAACCTTGCATCACTATGTAATTAGTCAATAAACGTTCAGTGAATGTGCCAAAAAATGCACAGTATACTGCGATTTGTAAGATCTCAAATAAATACTTTCTGGTAAGCAGGAATGTTGAGTATTTTGAAAACATACATGAACCAGATCAATATCTTTTACACAAAGTTTGGAATGCAATTAATGTTAACTCCCTGTAAAGTCCTTATTAAAAGCAATCTTATAGGGCACCATATGTTTGAGGTGATGACAGGTGACGGGAAAAAATGGCATTGCAAAAGTCTTAAATTTCCTTTCTGGTATAGTACTAACACACAGCCCAGTCCTGCAGGGTGCTGAGTGCTTCCAACTCACATGGACTGACAGTGGAAAGGGAGAGTGGCTCATAGGATTGGGCTCCTGTCACTTATTTGTTATGCTGACAGAGCTGGTAAATTAACCTAATGCTGGATATTCATATTCTATTTCAGGCTTTTCAGCATGCATGCACATTGTCTGCAGTGAATCAGCAGGCTGCTGCTGTAGTAAGACTGCAGAGGCATTGCAGTCTTGCTACTATCAATTGGTTGTCATGGCCACAAGTAATATACAAAATGAAGAACAAAGAATCAGATGATGTAAAAAATGATTACCCACTTTTTTCCTGACACCTTGTATTTTACAAGCTTTGTCCACTCCAGTCAATGATATAAAACATATAAATATAATAGACAGTTTCACAACAGAACTTCCTGTATCTGCCAGTGCCTAAATTGATCTGCAGTGAGCAATATTTTGGCATACAGGCAGTCAAATCTGCATTCACCCAACCACAGAGCTGATTGTAATACATCCTCTCAAATTCCTTTTATTTAATGCAACTTAATTCAGAATTCAGATTACTCCATCTCTTCAGTGCCAAGTGTTGTTATTCAGAGGAATTAAATCTCATTTGCAGTACAGATGTCAGTGTGTGAATGCAAATTGTGGGGCTTCAAATCTAATCAAAGGATACACATGTTTTTGGGAAAAAATTCCATGTTAGTTTAGAAAAGTTGAGTCTGGTTTTCATGCAGTTAGCCAAAAATAAATGCAGTCACTGAATGACTGCATGAAGAGAGATTTTACATTGTGATTCATTGTTAGCTGAGAGCTCCCTCACCTTGTTTAGAGTTAGCCTTAGTTAACTAGGAATTCAGTCATCACCGGAGACTTCAGCTATATGCAGCTCATGGCTTATGTAAGCTATTATCTATGAATCATACTTGTAATATTGTGTTATACCACAAGAGGTCACACAACATTTATAAATCTATCCGATGGAATATTTGCTAGTGATTCCATCAGCAAAGTAGTGAAGTTAAATAGCACATAATAAATAAAAGGCAAACAGAATATATTGTAAAACAACAGGAAGACAATGTTCACAAAATTATTTTTTATGCCATAGCACTTTCAGCTTGTGAGGCTTGTTACCATCCATATCCAAACATCCTCTCGGCTGTGCATTTTATGCTGAAGGCTGGAGAAACCATATGTGGTGCTGTGGTACTTTCTGATATAAACTTGGAAGAAATACAGAAGCAGAGACCTCGTGGCATGGTGGGTAACAAAGTGGGATGATATATGATGCATCAGAAAGGATTACTGTGATCAAATAAGCATGCTTGGTAATTCAGTAAAAATAATTAAAGCGGAGTTGAGCTAGACGAATTTCCTGTAGTCTAGGGACAGGATAAACAGAATAGACCAGTGGTGGACAACCTGTGGCCTGAGGACTGTATGCGGCCCATTGGGGTTCTATTGCAGGGCTGCCAGACTTTGCTGGGTTTTGTCCACGTAGTTTCTTTCCTATGGATATTACAAAAGTGACATGAACTTAAAACAATTGTAAGAGTCATGCATACTCTCTGCATCCAATCGAAGTGCTGCTATGGTTCAGTTGGCACACCACACACATTTCTAGGTATGCAAGTGCAGTTAGCAAAACTATCTTATCCTGGGAGACTGTCTTGGTTACGACAATCTTGTGGGCCACTGAGATGAAGGAGGACCACTCATAAGGCCCACTCACTAGCGTAGGTTGCCCTTCACTGGAATAGACACTCATTTGTAGTGACCATAGTCTGGATTTGTGAAACATGCCATTTCATGAATACACTATCCGTGTTTGTTTGATGTAATTATCAATGTGATATTATGGGGACCCAATACGCAAGAGTGGCTAGAGTGGTGCCAGTATCCTTTTGGAGACAGCATTTATTCCTGCGCTGTGGCATCTGTGTATGGAAGTAGATGGGGATAGATGGATGTGGGGGGTTCATGCACAGACCTTCTGCAGCAACACAGTACTTGACTGAACCTTGCTGCCCTGGGTAACAGATGGAGCACAGGCAGGGGACGCAGCATTTAGTAGCTGGCTTTTTGATGGCTTCCTTGAGATGTTCAAGTTTCTCTGTAGAAACTGGGGTGCCTGCACGGCTGAATGGCCATACCCTTTGTGCAGCCCCAGTTCTCTCCCCCTGGAGAAGACGATGCATCAAAACTGTGTGCAATGGACCATAGAGAATATTTCTGTGTAAGTTTTCTCCTCTAGCTGCCTTTTAGGTGCTAGGGGGTGAGAGGAACCATAATTATGTGGTGCACAATAGCCTATCATTTATCTGATTAAAAACTGCCTAATTATGTGTCTAGCTCACAGGCTGTAATGACATCAAAAGGCCTGCTGCAGTCTCTCTTGGGTAAACAATATTTCTTGCTCTTTTCTTTTTACTTAATTATGAATTTACCTACGGGAGTGTAGGCTATGTGAGAACTGACCAACATTATTTTTGTTTCTCTTTTCGTAGACTAAATAAATAACAAACACTATTTATAATACTAATACTTTTTAGCTCCTAAATAACTGTTTTCACCCAAGAACGTCAAAGTGCTTTACAAAGGAAGGCAAATATCATTATCTCAATTTAGAGAGTGAGAAACTAAGGCAGGAGTGGGCAATAATTTTGATGTGATCTGGGGCACGGGATTGCGGGGGGGCGGGCAGGATTGTGTTTGGATTGTGACTTAGGGCAGGAGGTGGTTGCAACCTGGGGAAGGTGATTGGGGTGCTGAGTCTGGGGAAGGTATGGGAACACAAGGAGAGGCAATGGGTTTGGGTTATGTGGGGCAGGGAGCCAGGAGTGGCGGGGCAGAGGGTTGGGAGGAGGGAGGTACTGTGGTGTCAGAGGCAGGCTCTGGCCGGGAGATTTACTTGGGCTCCCAGCCAGCAGCCCGGCAGGTTTCTCAGGCAGGCTCCCCTGTCTGCCCCCTCCCCTGACTGCAGGGGCCACAAGAGTCTGTGAATAGCTGCAAGCCTGAGGGGGGAGGGGTACTTTGAGCACTGCCTATTCTTCAAACAGGCAGCACCCATTGGCAGGAAACTGGCCAGTGGGATTGTGCTGGGGGCTGGGGCAGCACACAAAGCTTCTCCCCCATCCCCAGGCTCACAGTTGTTCCAAGACAAACAGGGCCCCACAGCCACTTTTCTGAGTGGAGTGGGGGGGAGGTGGGGCAGGCAGGGAACCTGTCTGAGTCTCCCTGATGCCCGCACAGGTCAGATCTGGTGGCTTGGTGAGCTGGATCCAGCCCATGGGCCATATTTTTCCCTCTCCTGAACTAAGGCCTTATCTGCACTACAAAGTTTTGTCAACAAAAATCAGCTTTCATTGACAAAACAGCGGAGGTGCGCACACTGAAATATGCATCCCACCGTTGTAACTCCCCTGCTATACTGACATAAAAAAACCTAGATGAGCGGCAGAGTGCTTTTTGTGATGTAATTAGAGCAACAGAGCATCAGTGAAGATACCTTATTTAGTTGTCACCTTAATTGGCCTCTAGGAGGTGTCCCACAATGCCCATATGACCAGTCTGGTTAGCATTTTGAACTCTACTGTCCTCCCCAGTTTAAAGGCTCAGGAATTTTTGAAATTCCTCTTCCTGTTTGCTCCCCATACACAGTTCACACAACATTATCCCCACTGACAATGTTGGCTTTATGTAGCAGACATGCTCCCGCGTATAGCTGCTGGATCTGCTGAGTGTATGAGGAGAGCAGACTGTGTGACTTGGTTGAAGTCTGAATGATCAAAGAACAGGCCCACGGATGGGGAAGGGGCTGCAAAGGGGACAATTGCCCCAGGGCCCAGAGATTCAAAGGGGCCTGGATCTCCCAGATGCCACCTCCCATGGGCAATTGGTGAAGGTAGGGCTGGAGGAGGCAAGCCCCCAGCCCCACCTCCAGCCCTGCCCTTTCTGCTGAGGCCCTGCTCCTTCCCTGCCCCCCTCAGGGAGATGGGGCACACACCATCCCAGGGCACCGGGGGGAGCAAAGATGGTACGTTGCATGGCCAAGCCTTTCCAGCCCTGGAGCACTGGAGGAGGGAGGAGAGTGCACTGCCTGGCCCAGCCCCAGAGCACCAGGAGGGCAGGTGCTGGGGGCAGAGAGTGGGTGGGGTCATGCCTGGTGGTTTGGGAAGGCTGTGCCTTCCCCCACCTCCGATACCAGACACCCATGCCACTGCCTCTAGAGGCCGGAGCTTCAGCACCCTTTGAATTGCTTCCGGAGCATTGCTCTACACAGATCCGAAGGCTGGAGGGGGGAAGTTGCACCCAGATGCTAAGAGCTGAATGCCCTTGCCCCGCTGCTTTTGCCCTCAATCCCACCCCTTCAGTCACTGGCACCACTGCCCCCTAACAGACTGATTCATTGCTGACCAGAAGCAGTCTGGAGTCGCCAGTTACACACAATTGCCACTTCTTTTCTATAGTGAGGGCAGTTCTCGTTCTGGTGTCCTTGTCCCATAGGGCAGTGGTGAACGCCACGCAAAGTTCCAGGAAGGTGGCTTTGTGCATCTGAGAGTTCTGCAGCCACTACTTATCATTCCATACATGCATCAGAATGTGACTCCACCACTCACTTCTTGTTTCCCGAGCCTATGGCTGTCCACCATGGTGTGCTATTCCATGAATACCAACAGCAATCTTGAATTATTTATTTCCAGGGCAGAGAGCAGGACAGACATCACCAATTCACTCTCTGTTTCACTGATTATGAAATATTACGGGACCAGTTGCATAGTGTTCAAAATGCTCGTCCTCAGAGCGGTCAGTAGCTCAGGATCCATGCAGAGATGATGGGCTCACACTTGCCAAGGGCTGTTGAAAAATGGCATAAAATGAACTAAGAATTCCATGAAATGGTGGGACAGAAAGAACTGTATCACAAGATAGCAAACATAGCCCTATGATGCACCATGACTTGGTCACAGGGCTCTCAGTGCTGGAGAGTGACAAAGGACGACAAATTGCACAACGGGATAGGTATCCGTGAAGCAGCGTTCTCTATCATTGCAAAAATAATGACTGTGGATGCCTCCCCCAATGCAAGGAGCATTGTGTGGACATACTCCACTGATATTATTAAAGTGACTTATGATCGTCAACACAATTTAAATAAATTTAACTCTGTAGTCTAGACATGGCATAATCCACAGAGAGGTTAAGGCCTAAATTTTCACCAACAGTAAAATACTCAAAATAACAAGCCATCTTTGAAAGTGCCAAACTATCCCAGGCCACAAAGCTGGGCTTGATTTTTCCTTTCATATACAAGTCTGGCATTCTGAGTCTTTTTCTGTTGCTGAGCCATGGAAACAATACACGTTCTGGGAAGTGGTTTGCTTCACTCTCTTTTAAAAAAGAGCAAAGGGGAGGCATCTTAAATGGGAAAATATTTATTAAAATGTTTAAAAGCTCAAGGTTGTAGGCCCTTATTAAGGCAGAAGGATGGACTTACAGTTAAGACGCATGACCACTGGTACTCAGGAAGTCTAGGTTCAGTAGGCACAGACTATACAATGGGAATAACAGTATTTCCCTACCTACCACAGATATTGTTAGGGTAAATTAATTAGAGTTTGTGATGTTCTGTGTTACTATACTGATTGGGCTTTTGTCATTACATAGAGAGGAAGAAAAACATAAATAAAAGGACAAATAACCATATTAGAACATTTCACTGTCCTCCTCAAAGTCAACTTCATCTGTCAAAATAAAAATGGTCCATGCCACTCCATCATGAAGAAACCCTGTCAAATCACCCATAACTGTCTCAGCCTACTTCCTCCCAAAAGCTTGAGTGGGGAAAAGAAGATGAGCCTAGCAGCATACTGTGACAGTCAATAAATCTGCACTGTCTCACACCAAGAGAGAAAGAAGGATAAAACACACCTGGGAAGGAGAAGGAGGGTTTGTAAGAGCTGTTAAGAGCAAGGGGATGAGACAGATGGGAGTGAGTGACACATCCTATAAGCCTTATGTTGGGAGATGCCTGTAAAAGTAGATCCTTTATAGCTCACTGTAGAGAACTTAAAAGACCAACAGGGCCAAGTTAAAGTCAATTGTCCACTAACTAGGTACCCATTATAAAGAACAAATGGCAGTTATAGTATGGCTGTTACAGCTTTGAAGCCTTGAGCAATATTTTGCTGGGTTTTGAACAATCTACAAGCAATGGAAATGCACTGGCAGAAGCTTTTGTAAAAAGGAATGAAAATTGAGGCTTGTAAACATGGGAGTGGGGTTTGACATGTAAGGAAGGTCATGTTATTAAAGCTCTGCAAATCTGTGGATATCTGTTTTATATCCGTGGATCATTTTTAATGGATGCAGATGCGTACAAAGATACAAATTTGTATCTGCGCAGGGCTTTACATGTTATAAATAGGGATATGCATATGCAAACTGCACAACTGGAGAAAAAACACAGGCATTATCTTGTGCTGCACCTCTGGGAAGTGTGATACAAAAGTCTCAGTCCAAGAGAGATGGTGGGTAGGCTAAGAAGCTTCAAGCCACCTTTTGTGACCTTCTGCTTCTAGGCTGCTGCAGGAGCCAAAATGGGATGTAATTTAGGTAACCCTTAGGTGCCACCTATGTTACAAACAGCTCAAGCCAAGATGCCTATAGGGAACCACACCCTGTGGAATCATTGTAATGGTGCCTGCTCTGGTCCCTCCTTCAGACCCCTAGTGGCACACCCTTATATTGGAGCATGCAAACAAGGCTTTGTAGTTCCTGTGATGAGGGAATTCTTTGGTGACCACACCCAGGCTTTTTATTATATTTGTATGTTGCTGCCATTGCAGTATCAGGGGAAAGAATACTACTTCCTACTTTCTTACCACATCTAACATATAGGGTACATCTACACAGCAGGGAAAAAGTTGAATTAAGCTATGTAACTTTAGCTATGTCTATTGTGTAGCTGAGTCAAAATAGCTTAATTCAGCTTTTGGCACTGTCTACACAACAGGAAGTCAAAGGAAGAACACTCTTCCTTCAACTTCCCTTACTCCTCATGAAATGAGGGCTACAGGAGTCAGAGGACGAAGTCCTCCAACTTGACATTATTTTGAAATACAGGCTTATAGTGCAGACATGCACTATGTTATTTCAGAATAATGTTAGTTATTCCGAAATAACACTGTTGTGTAGACATAGCCATAGAAAGGCTGCAGTTGAACCTAATATTAACATTTTAATTAAGTTAATTAACTCACCAATTTTTCTCTATGAGTAGGGGAGACATAAGGAAAGAGAACCTTTTCATGACAATGACCACCATTAACCAGTAAGAAAAGCATGCATCATTAGAGAAAGAAACAGGAGAAAGGGTGCTCTGCTGTCAAATCCTTTCCTTCAGTCACAGAGGCTGTGTCTACATTGGCAAGATTTTGCGCAAAAGCAACTGCTTTTGCGCAAAATCTTGCTGCCTGTCTACACTGGCCGCGAGTATTTGCGCAAGAACACTGACGTTGTAATGTACAAAATCAGTACTTTTTGCGCAAATACTCTGATGCTCCCGCTCAGGGATAAGCCCTCTTGTGCAAGTATTCTTGCGCAAGAGGTCAGTGTAGACAGGCAACGTTAATTTCTTGCGCAAGAAAGCCCGATGGCTAAAATGGCCATCAGAGCTTTCTTAAGAGAGCGCCTACACTGGCACAGATGCTTTTGCGCAAAGCACATCTTTTGCGCAAAAGCACATGCCAGTGTAGACGCTCTCTTGCACAAATACTTTTAATGGAAAAACTTTTCCGTTAAAAGTATTTGCGCAAAATCATGCCAGTGTAGACGCAGCCAGAAAGTTTGGGGATTTTAAAAGTATATGCCCTGAAGTCTAGTATTCCTTGTCTTTGTTGAAGGATATAACACTTCAAAATAAAAATACTTAGCACTCACAGGGATCTCTTCTGCAACCCAACTGTGTCTAAAGCTTTTGAATTCAGCCAGTCATCATAACCACAGTGCTAACAGACTCAGAGACAATACACACCTACATGTCTGTTTTTATTTTACTTATTTCAAGGTCTGCTATTCTTTATCATAGCTCTGAATTCCTAAATATGTGTAACAGAGCAGCGAGGATTGTAGAAATTGTAGACTAGTTCAGAACAGACAGCTAAAACGTATTGAGAGTGATTCAATTACTGTTAATGAAATTTAATTTCAACAGCATATTTAAGTGTACTATATAATAAAATTATTCCCCAAGGTTTACTGAATCAAGAAATAGGCTATCTGAAGGATCTTCCAGCCAGTGAGGATGAATGACAGCTCCCTCATGGGAGCCCTAGGTAATTTGAAAAACCAATTCTAGTCCACCTCCTGATCCCTGAGCTTGCAGAGTCTTTACATACTGCCATTTAGAACATTTTCTACAACCCTGAGTCTGCATTAACTCAGGCACTCAATGTGGCCACCAGTAAGGGAATTCAAGGGCTTGAGAAATCAAGAACTACAGGGTACAAGGGGCAGTCTGCTCATTTTCATGAATTGCTTGCTACTAATCAGCTCTGTAACTGTCCAGCCATGAAACAGGCATTTTGAAGGGAGAAGTTTGAGCAGATTGACTTTATGAATGGGTCAGCCACCTGCAGAGCCAGCATTTGTGGATATGTCCCCAAATTATTTTGTTCTGGACTGTGATTGCACTATTATAGCCAGGGGGCAGGCTGGCCTGGCAGGATACCAGGAATTTCCCAGTGGGCCGTCGTCTGAATGGACCATAATATCCACCGTAAAGCTTCTAATACCGTGGTCACCAAGCCATTGATTGCAATTAACTGGTCGATCATGAGGGCTTGACCAGTCAATCATGAGGCGTTTGGGGGCCCCCGATTTACTCCCCACCCCCAAGAAGCCCCACTACCTACCTCCAGTGACAATGGAGGTAGCGGCAGCTTCCTGAGGGGTGGACGGAAGTCCAGCAGCTGTGCACCACTTCCGGGGGTTCCAGAAGTGCAGTGGTTCTCCCCCTTCCCCAGGTCTGTGGCATTCTGGGAACTGGCATGGCGTGGCGTGGCGGGGTGGAGGGAGTCCCCAGAGGAAGAGCTCACCAGGGCTTTCCCTTCTCTGCAGGGGGTGGGTGGGGAGTTGTCCATGGAGGAGGTGCGTGCTGGGGCTTTCCCTCCTCTGCGGGGGGAAGCGGGAGTTGTCCGTGGAGGAGGCCCGCGCCAGGGCTTCCCTCCTCTGTGGGTGGAAGAGGAGGGGAGAGGAGTCCTGGGAGGAGGCGGGTGCGGGGGACTCCCTGCCCCCCCCCCCGGCACCCTGTCCCCTGCCCCTACCTCCCTGTCCCCATCTGGCACCCTGTACCCCACCGGCACCCTGTCCCCTGCCCCCACCCCGTCCCCTGCCCCAGCACCCACTAGCACCCTTCCCTAGTAACATGTCCCCTGCTCCCACCAGCACAGTTGGGGCCACCTTAGTGAGGCTTGGGGGTTTTTTGGAGGAGGTTTTTTTTGCATCTCACTTGTGTGGCCCCAACTGACTTTTCTGTTTCAGTGACCCCTGATTCAAAACAGGTTCCCTGCCCTTCTCATAAATAAAGACAATGCAGACACTTTTTGGTTTTGACATAGTATTTTATTTAAAAATGAAGCTTGGCCAACAAAACCCCAATTGGGGCCAAGCCCCCATCTGGCCACAGCATCATAACACTCCTGCACCCCCCCTTCCCCCCAGACCCTAGATCTGAGCCTATCATTCACTGAGCCCCTGACATACTCCAACCCAAATTCCTGCACCCTCACATCCACAAGCCTGTGGCTTACTTAGTACCACAACCCTCCATCTGACCCCAACACTCCCCAGCTTGAAGCCCTCTCCCTGAGCCAGAGTCCCCTTCTCCACGTCCTCCTGCATCCATATTTCCTCCCAGAACTTGCACCTCTCACCCCTTTCCACACCCAAATCCCTCATTCCCACTCCAGAGCCCACATATCCTGTCTCAAGCCAGTGAGGGTATGGCTAGACTGCAGGAGTTTTTCCAGGATTCCAGAGATATCCCGGAAAAACTCTTCCGTGTCCATGGATGCGTTTGTTCTTCCACTTTTTTTAGTGGAAGAGCAAACATGCTCTTTCGGCAAGCCCTGTATTCCTCGTTCCACGAGGAATAAGGGGGCTTCTGAAAGAAGGGGTTTTTCTGACATTTGGTCTCGTTCAGACAGGCCAAATGTTGGAAAAACCTCTTCCTACATAAGAATTGAAAAAAAAAGCAGCAGTGTAGAGTGTATAAGGGCTGGGGATAGCAAGTGATGGAGAGGAGGAGAATAGAGAGGGTGGGGCTTCAAGGAAGGGGTGGGGTCTTGGGGGAAGGATGGGGCGGTAGATCTTGGCTTGTTCTGACATTTAAAAAGTGCTCTTGGGTGTAAAAAGGTTGGAGACCACTGTTCTAATACCAAAAAATCGATAATACCAAAATTCAAAATGTTTCTGAATAAATCCAAGGTGGCCGAGGCTGTGTGTGTGTGGTCAGGCATGGGCCGCTGCACTGGCTCAGCTTTGGTTTGTTTGGCGCCAAAGTGAATGATGTCGCATTATGGTTGAAATCAACGGAACGGACATGCGATGCGCAATGGTGTATGACAGCAATGCATAGGCCTGCTTTGTGCAACGGTGGAATCGGTGATGGAGTCTCTCGAGTCTTGACCAGCGAGTAGAGAGTACGCAGTGGTTGGATGAGTTCTGTTATCGTCTGTCGTTGTGGGTGTGTGGGTTTCCGTAACTGACAATAAATAACAGTGTGAGTATGGTGTAGACAAAAAAAGATAGTGTGCATGAAAAAGTCAGCCGTTCTCAACCTATTTCTCGGGCCTATTTTGATTGCCAGTCCACCCCTGATTATAGCCATTCAGATATATGTTCAGTTCAAAATAATTTTCATAGTGAAAAAGGGGTAGACATTTAAATGAGTATCAAAAATTACAATTAATTAGACATTTTGTGGAAGGGTTACTAAACTTCATGCTTCAGGATTAAGCCAATTTCTAGCTGTTAGACAAAAGGATGGGTCATAACATGAGTTCCATGTCTTCCCATGCTTTCCTCTGAAGCATCTGATGCTGGCCACTGTCAGAAACAATACCTAATTCTGATCCACTATGACAGTCCTTGTGTTCCTATAATGTATGTCATTTAGCCCACAGAACAGCTAGTCAACAATATTATATATGAATTTAGTAATTTCTCAAAAGTAGATTTTTGTCCCATATAATAGCTTTTAAAGACCTTAGAAGTTAGCATTTGGTCATGTAAATTTTTCATGCATTGATCATGTTGAGTTGATCCAGTTTAATTACCGGTACTCAATTGTTACAAATCCTATATCAAGACTCTGACACTTATGTTAGGAGGACTCGGCAGAGGCACAAGGCCCTGCACTAGCAGATCCTGATATAGGTTTGGCGCCTCAAGTCAGTGTTAAAAAATACTGAGATTTTTAAAAAATTATTCTTATTGTAAAGAGCACTCCAACATGTAAACAAAATAATGTTGATCCTGATCTTACAATCTGATACATGCAGGTGGAAACAGATATGTACCAGAGTCCTGTTAGAGTCGGCGGGAGTCTGCATGAAAATGGGTCTTTGACTATGCAATCAGATTCCAGAGTCAGGGGCTACGTCTTGACTGCAGGCTTCTTTTGGAAGAAGCTTTTCCAGAAGAGATCTTCCAGAAAAACTTCTTTAGAAAGAGTGTGTCCACACGGCAAAAGCACATCGAAAACGCCATCTGCTTTTTCGAAAGATAGCGTCCACATTCATTGGACACTATCTCGTATTTAAGTTGTGATTACTATGGATGGAGTGGCCACTAGGGCACCTGTGCTTTTTCCTGGAGGCCTCTTTTAAAAAAAACAAAAACCCCTCTTCCCTGTCCACACACGCCTTTTCCCGAAAGAGCTCTTTCAGAAAAAGGTTTCTTCCTCATTGAAAGAGATTTACCGCTGTTGGAAAAACCCCTGTGTTCTTTTGACTTTTTGTTGAAAGAATGCAATTGTAGTGTGGACGTAAGTGTAGTTTTTCCAGAAAAATGGCAGTTTTTCCGGAAAAACTCTGCAGTGTAGACATACTCAGAACCTTGGCTATTTAAATGTTTTCCACCAGGATACCCAAAGTGTGCCAGCTCACATTAATATTTAACCTCACAGACTACAGCAATTCTACTATGTGTTATAGTCCCAGAAGGCTGATCTTTTCTTTTTATAAACCTAATCTCAATCTGAAATGAACTCTCTATAGTTCATATTAGTAATATATATGGAGATATACCTATCTCATAGAACTGGAAGGGACCTTGAGAGGTCATTGAGTCCAGTCCCCTGCCCTCACGGCAAGGCCAAGTACCATGATATTGGTAATGATTGCTTAGCACTAACAGCACAATAACAGGGCTCCTGACAACTTCAGGTGGTGAGTACTTCAAAATATATAGAAGTCCTAGTGAAACAACAATAGTATGCATCTTCTGTTGGCTGGATGTTGAGGTTTTTTGGTCATGTGTGAAAGACATTAGAGGCATCTGTAGCATTGTATTTTCTATTAAAATAGAATGCTGAGCAAGTATTATGCTAGGAAAAATTCTAAGTCAAATATCAGTAGAAAACCAAAGACTAACTCTCTATTTAAGAGATCTTATATGTGAATTTCACTTATTTTATTTTCTTAGTCCTTCTTGAAATCTGACCCATCAGTTCAAATAAAGCTTGAACAAAAAGAAAATAAGATTCAGCACTTTCTTTGGCATAGTCTTGTTGTTTGGGTCTGTATACACAACAACTCATCTCGACTAGATGAAGTTCTCCAACATCTTCTGTTCTATAAGGATGAGCTCCACCAGAAAAACTGGTAAGGATAACTGTATAAACATGATATAGTTCTTATGGAAACTACCTTGGTGCTTAAATGTTAAATAACCTTTGTGCTTAAATGTTAATCACACCTAAATTGCCTATGAAAAAGATTTATAATCTCAGTGCCAAAAGCAGAAAGCAATTTATGTACTTTGCATTACTTCATTTTATCAATAAATTGTTCATACTTTTTTCGCTAGAAGCACATACAGATTTTGTACTAGTTTGTCTTTATTAAATTAGTTATTGATAGGAACTTCATTCCAGCATTTTAAGTTGCCTTAATTTTCCCAAGTAGTTAAACAGCAGAAATGAAGTGTGCCATCCTTCAGGGAAATATATCAAGCTTCGATTTTTTGTTGTTGCCTTTCTTACTTGTGAAATGTAACCAAAACTAATCTTGAATGATTAAAATTAATTTTGCACAGGAATGTTTTCCTGAAAAGAGTCTATTAATTTAAGCAGCAACAGGCAAAATCTTGATTGTGTTTAGCAGAGCTACAGTATGAAATCAGTGATCTTTAAGAATTTTTTTTGAAAGAAAAAAAAGCATCTGCAAAAGTGTTACAAGGTACATGCTCATTCATCTCCAAAATTCTGCTCAAAAACATAATAGGAGATTGCCCTGGGAACCAGATGTAAGCTTCCCTAGAGATCAGTGATGTTCCATCTCATGGATTTGGTTCAGCTCTGTAAACTCCAATGAAATGGGACAGTGAATAAAACAGAAACCTCAACAAGCATGATTTTTTTCCTTTTGTTTTGTTCTTGAGTCTTAGTACATAGCTATATTTGGAGAAGCAGAAGGAAGGTTTTACATAAACATAAAGTCTGACAAAAGAAGGCTAACTCCAGCTATAACCGAGACCCCTGAAAAGAGGATGTGAAGCTATGCATCCTCCAAGCAAGGGGTACCCTTGTTCTCATTTTCTCCTCCCCCCCTATTTACAAGATAGCAATTTTTATAATTTCTGTCATTGTCTCCCAGTCCCTGACTGGGTCTTTAGTTCCTAGACTACATTCCATTACAGAAATGGACCCAAGCAGCAAGTGGGTGGGTTTTCAGACATAGGGGTTGGACTTGAGCCCATCTCTACACAGTAGGCAGACTCGCTATATAGTATAGTTATCTTGCTGTGCAAAGGCCACATAATTTACCTTTTTGCCAACATGACACAAATCTCTGCACAATAAAAATCCAGAAAAATTTACTATCCTGCCACTTTTAGCTCCTCATCTTATCTACCCACCATTGTCATTAATTTTCCTAGCTATGTGTTACTTTGTTTGTCAGTGGCTTTCCTGAGCATACTGTTGTCTATGGGTGGCCAGTGACCTGGCAGCTTGGAGTGGCTAGCCCCTGGCACCGCCTCTTATGCCTTCCTCTTTGACCCTCCCTTTAATCCCTGCAGGAGCCCAAAGCACGCTCAGCAGAGCCCTGGTGTGCTACAACCCCAGGACTGCTCAGCTGGGGGCAGGGAGGCAAGGCCCCCAGTCCGGGTGTGCTACAGCTTCAGCACCCACAGCTCCTAGGTGGTGCAGCTGCAGCACCCACAGTCCTAGGGCTCCAGGACACAGAGCACTAGGCAGGCAATGCATCCAACCCCTGACTCCCAGTGGGAACTACACTTCCCTGGGGGAGGGGCCACAATAGGGGAATGCTCAGCCTTCCCCTGCCTATAGTACCTGGTGCACATTCTATTCTATCAATACTGTACTAACCCATAAATGAGCCAGACAGATCTCAGTTATGTATCTGTCACAGTCCCACTCTGACATGGAGACCTTGGCATGAGCTGGTGACTAGTCTGCCAATATCACAGCATCTACTTAAAGATGTTGGACCGACATGGAGGAGAGACCTGAAAATCCCGTGTTATGACGGGCTAACTGGCTAGTTTTCAATAATACACCCCTATTACTGATAAAAATCAAACAGTCAAAAATTCCCATCGGTTGCTGTTTGCAATGCATATGAAATACTTCCAGTCGCCTGCTGTCTTGTTTAAGCAACCAGACTAGACAGTGAGGGTAGCTGTGAGCTTGGCCTAAAGCACATTTGAGGCAATGTCTACACTGCAGAAAAATGTTGAAAAAGGATACACAAATTGCGAACTGCAATTTGTGTATCTTTTTCCACAAGAGGCTTTTCCGAAATTTGGCCCATCTACACAGGGACAAATTTTGTAAAAAACTCTTTTGGAACATTCCTTATTCCTCTCACAGAGAGGAATACAGGGATGCTGAAAGAACATCCACTTTTTCAGAAACTGTTCCAAAAGAGTGGACATGTTCCGGTATCCCAGAAAAGCGCTGCAGTCTAGACATAGCCTAACTCAAGCAGAACAGCTTCAACAGACAAGAAAGCAGAATGCCTAGGGCTATTTCAGAACAGGTGCAGGCATAGGCACCAGGGCAGACTCATGCCTGGTCTATACTGGCAGAGAAAATCAATGTAAGATGCACAACTTCAGCTACGTGAATTGCTCACTTTTTTACTGAACTCACTTAAAGGCTGGTCTTTATGACGTCACCTAGCAAAGAGGACCACATGCTGACTGTAGCTTGCAGGAAGACATACCGCCTTTGGTTTGGTTTAAACTTGCAGCCGATTCATGTCCTTGGGTCACCCTGACTCTTGTATTATGTGAAGGGGTGAATAAAATGTCCTTATTCACTTCTCCACACAGTTTAAAGAGCTCTAGCATATCCTGGCTTTCCCATGCTGAAATGGGAGCCTGGCTCCCCTTCTCCACAGTCACAGGTAAGGCCCCTTAACCACTAGGCTAAAGGTTACATGGTAGGTCTCAGTCTTCTTCCCCCTCAGTTGTTTGTTGAGGCATTCAAAGGTACCTCACGAGAAATGATTTTGGCACCTAAGTGGTTCCTGGCCAGGGATTGCAAGTAGCGGTCAGGTTAGATGCTGAGAGGGTAGTTGCTGGTTCAATTTCCTTCTCCCAGCCTGAGGAGAAGAGATTTGAATAATGGTTCTGCATTCTCTCACATGAGTCCCAGTCAGGACATAAGGAACAAGCTAAAGTGAGTTGCGCCTTGGAGCATCTTGAGGCTGTGCCATTATTATTAAGTAACAATTAGGTAAGGCTTAATTGATTAATCCCTTTGTAGTGCTGGGTGCTTATCTGGGTGATGTGGGTTCAACTCCTTCCTCAGCTTCCAGAGGAGGGACTTGAGCAGCTGTCTCTGAAGTGAATGTCCAAGTGCTGGACTAAGAGGTGGTCTCCCTGGGGTGTGCCTGGTGTTTGCTGCACCATCCTGTTTTGCTGCAGTTGTTTCACTTTCATTCATGGGGATGCACAAGGCTAGCAAGCAGCCCTGTGGAGCCTAGCAGTTTGGGTATGTGGTTAACGTATGTTAAGCTTGGGGCACAAATCCCCCTTTATGCTAGCTGAAAAGGGATTTGAACCTTCCTTTCTTACCTCTCAAGTGAATGGCCTAAATGCTGGGCCAGGAACTATTGTGACCTGGGGCCTCCCTTGGTCCTTTCTGCTGAAGTGGCTCCACTTTCAGTACATTTTCATCAGACCAAAGCCCCAATAATCAGCCTTGTGTAGTTTACTGGTTGGGTGTGTGCAGGAGGTGGAAGTTTGGGGTTCACATCCCCTTCTTGCTTGTTGATCTCTCACCTCTCAAGTGACTAGCCTAAGAGCTGGGCTAGGAGCTGGCTTCCTCAGTGTTTCCTTTTGAGGATGGGCCACTGTCATTAGATAATTAAATTGGCATTGAGCCACAAGCACCCCTTGAGTGTCCCTGTAGTCCAGAGGTTTGGATGCCTGCCCCTTGACAAATGCAAGTGTTGATTTGAATGTTGATCTCTTACTTTTGAAATGAATGGCCTGAGTGCTGGCCTAGATGGTGGTCGGAGGTGGGAGCTTCTTCAGCCTCTCCTGTTCATGGCTGGCCACGTTCAGTAAATATGAAACGAGAATTGGGTCACTTAGCTCTTATGACTCCCTCTTTATTCCTGTGCTTTGGATACCAGTCCCAGAGGCAGGGAGGTACGGCTTCAAATTCCTTTTCTCCATGTTGAGAAATGAGTGGCAGGGTGATCTATTACCTTCAAGTGTTCCACTTGAACTACATATTAAGCGGGGCACAGTAAGCTTCCAAAGCCCTCTGTGGTATGGCGGTTAGGGTACTCCGTTGTGGCGTGAGTGTCCCGGACTCAAATCCCTGCTCTGCCAGGCAGGAGGGCCTCTGGTGTGAGTGCAGAGCCCTTGCAACTGATCAAAAGCCTATTTGCAGCTCCTCTTGCTCTTTTAATTAAAGAGGAATTGCTGCTGGGCAGTAAAAAACCCCAACTCGCTCTTGTCCACCACGATCAGGAAACAGGCCCAGTTGTTAATGAAATTTAGGGTTAATGTTAATGAAATTTCACTATATGTTCAGGTTAAAAATATGTTTCCAAAGACTTTTAGGCATAACAAGGGATTTTATATCTTAGTGAGGTACTGATGTTGGTGGAGAGTTCTCTTAAAACTAGTTCCTCAAATAGGCTGAAGTGACAGGGCAACTCATTTGTTAAGCTCTCTGGAAGAAAAGGAATGTTGTCCCTTTAAGGGCTCTCTTGAAGGGTGTGTGTGTGTGTGTGTGTGAAAGGGGAGTATGGATAGATAGAAAGAACAGGACGATTTTGGAAGCAAGTTTTTTTTACTACAGTAATTAAAATTAAAATGTGTATTTTACAGAAGGGGGGTCTTTTGAAGAATTTATTTAAAAACGATATGTCTGAAGATTCAAGCATTTAAGGCTAAAGTGGAATACTCACACTGTGCACCTAAATATCGATGCAAGGATTTTTTAGAGATGTGAATTTATAATCTTCAGCAACAAACTAATGAAATATTTAAGGTACATTTTAAACGAAGATTGTGTAGACATAGTATTACATACCTATTTTTGTCAGTAAATTCAGGCTGATCACTGAGGGTGTATCTACCCTGCATTCCTCTTTCGAGAGAGCAATGCAAATGCAGCTGAGCGAAATTGCAAATGAAGCGTGGATTTGAATTTCCCGTGCTTCATTTACATAATCACGTCCGAGTGCTATTCGAAATACCCTATTTCGAGAAAAGAAATGCAGTCTAGATGGGGTTATTTCTAAAGAAAACCCTTCTTTCGAAATTACCCTGAAACCTCATTTTATAAGGAGTGAGGGTAATTTCGAAAGAAGGGTTTTCTTTAGAAATAGCCCCATCTAGACTGTGTTTCTTTTTTCCAAATAGGGTATTTCGAAATAGCACCCGGATGCAATTATGCAAATGAAGCGCAGGAAATTCAAATCCACGCTTCATTTTCGATTTCACTCAACTGCATTTGCATTCCTCTCTTGAAAGAGGAATGCAGTGTAGGCATATCCTGAGACCCAGGGAAGGCAGTGCCTCCTCTTGCCTCTTATACCCACTGCCCATGCTGTTGTCCTTAAAAAGACAGAGTGGAAAGAGGAGAGTGGAAAGATCTATCTGATAGAGGGCACAACACCATGACTGAAAAAGGCTTTCACAGTTATCTTTTCTCAGATGTAGTGCAGAGTATGGACTGAAAGTGACCAACAAATGCCTCAGAAGAAGACAGCTGCCAGGCAGCCCTATGTGCAGCTGAGGATAATTAAAATGGCAACCACTTCTGCTTGCAGATCTCCTCCTACTCCCTCAAGGCAATGCTTCAGAGCTTCATGCCACTGCATACTCCCAGGTCTTGGAGCTCTCCTGAGCCCTGCAGGAATGGCACTCCTTTTCTGCATATTTTATTTGGGGTGGCTTTTTTTTTTTTGTATTCAGTAAAACCTAAGATTAGCAAATGACTTAGTAATTAGTTAAAATCTCCCTATAATAGCCAGGTGGTCACCTGATTCAGTGCATCTTTATTGTATAGATCACATGGCGTGACTACATAACCCAGTCCAATGGATAGTGCACGGAGCTTTGATAAGGGGTACTGACAACAGTGACAAGACTCAGAAACAAGGTGAGCTATATCTTTGGCTCAGCCCAAGTCTGCTTCACCTATTCTGGGTCAATAAAGCAATCCTCAGAAGGAATTGTTCCTGCCAGCATAAATTAGAAGCAGCTCTGTGTTGCTCTAAGCCGCATGAAGACTGAACCAGATCCTGACTGCCCCCGGGATTGGATTATGGGTGGAAAAGTTGTATAAACATCTTTTATACCCTACCCACTGTACAGAGCTCTCTGTGTTTAAAGCATCTTGTTGTCATGGAACTTTTTGGTTCTTTTTATTCATAGCCCTTGCAGACACAATGCAATATAATAAATTAATACAGTGAAGTGCATAAGAATCCCCTAGAAATAGTAATTTCCAAAGATGTGTAGCATCAGCATAAAAGTATCCATGTATAGTGCTGCAGAACTACAAAGCATTTATGTTATAAATTACTCCTTTTAAAGCCATTAATAAAAACAGGCCAAATTCACTGTTTCTAAAATTTGAATATATTAGCTGTTTAATGAGTCTTTGTATGTGATCTCTAAAGGGTGAATTTCACTGTTAAGAGACTTCACTGCTATTTCTTTTGGATATTTATTATTTGTTTATGATAGTGCCCTGTAAGTGTGAGGGCTAGGCATTGTCTAGATTTTCAAGAATGAGTAGTCCATACTCTGAGACTCTCAGAGTCTAACAAACAGGCAGTTACAGATTCAGTCACAGATTTCAAAACTGGAAGGGGGACTATTGTAATAATCTAATCAGACTTCCTGTATAACACAGGCTATAGAACTTCCTCAAAATAATTACTAGAACTTCTTTTTTTTAAATTGTGAATGATGGAGAATCCACCTTTACTCTTGGTGAGTTGTTCCAATTATTACAACTCACTGTTTAGTGACTTTGAAAAGTTACCTTATTTCCACTCCGAATTTGTCTACCTTTAACTTCTAATCATTGGCTTTTGTTATATCTTTCTATATAATACTGAAGAGCTTCCTCATGTAGATACTTACAGATTGTAATCAAGTCATCTCTTAACCCCTTCTCTTTGGCAAACTAAATATATTACGCTCCTTGAACCTATCATTCCATGGCATGTTTTCTAACCCTTTTATCATTATTATGGTTCTTCACTGAATCCTGTCCAATCTATGAACATCTTGAATTGTCGGACACTAGAACCAGACGCAATATTCCAGCAGCAGTTACACCAGTGCTAAATACGGAGGTAAACTAACCTCTACTCCTATTTGAGATTTCACTATTTATTGGTTACAACAAACAATTGTTTACAACAAACAATTTTTTAAATATGAGTCAGTTCCACTATTAACAGAAATTAAATAGAATGAGTTTTAGTTAAATAGGTGGAAAAAATTGCTTCACAAATACAACTACAGTAAACTTCCGATAATCCGGCACCTTTAGGACCCAGGGGGTGCCGGATTATCAGATATGCTGGACTATCGGAAGGGGGGGCTATGAGGGGTCTGGGGTGGGTGGGGATGCCACTCCAGACCCCTCATAGCCCCCTTCCGATAGTCCGGGTCTGCCCCAGGCGTCCCCGATTCAGCCACTGCTGGTCAGTTTCAGCAGTGGCTGAATCTGGATGCCTGGGGCAGAGCAGCTGGGGTGCTGTCGGGTTGGTCCCACAGCACCGAGGAGCGGCGCTACAGGACCAACCTGGCAGCACCCCAGCTGCTCTTCCCCAGGCGTCCCCAAGAGCAGCTGGGGTGCTGCCGGGTTGGTCCCACAGCCCCGAGGGGCAGCACTACGGGACCAACCCGGCAGCACCCCAGCTGCTCTGCCCCCAGCTTCCCCGATTCAGCTGCTGGTTAGTTTCAGCAGCAGCTGAATAGGGGAAGCTGGGCGCAGAGCAGCTCCAATTGTCCGGCAGCCGGAGCACTTCCGGGTTCCTGATGGTGCCGGACCATCAGGAGTGCCGGAGCATTGGATGCCGGACCAATGAAGTTTTACTGTATTTTGCTTTTCACTTTTAGCTGTTTTTAATTTTTGGGTTTAGTGTCTCTTTACTAAGCACTGGTTCCTTAACAAAAGTGGTTGAGCCCGAGTTGTTTGTTTGTCTGTGACATATAATAGCTTAAATACGCTTTATAGCTACTGTTGTGGTAAAGTTTGCATTTAATGTGAGTTTTACTCTAACTTCAACAGCTCTCCAGTATTATTTACTCTTCAGAGATTTTGGTTGTAAATCTTTAAGAATGACTGGCAGCTAATTAATTCAGAATTTTAAGTGACTGAAAAGCAGAAACAATCCACTGAATACTAGAGCAGAGATTTTCAACCACTTTCAATGTGGAGATCACTTGTTAAGAGAGTGATCATGTCGTTGAGCACATTCTCACCGAGTCATGATCCTGAACCATCTCTACTGGACTTGGTGAATTTGTAGATATATTTAACAGTGTTAAAACCAAATATGTTTCTTTCCCCCAAAATATGCCTCTAATCTCATGAGTTTGTTCACAAACAATTAACAAACAAAATTAGCTCCTCATTCGTCAGTAGGCTCTTATCTACCTATGGTTCTCAGCACTTCTTAGTTCTGGCGCTAATTATATCTTTGGTCCTGCTGACAGTTTCTGGCTAAAAGGCTGATGGGTAATTGTGTATGGGCTTTTCTACTCTTCTCTTATGGTTGCAACAACACCTAGTGGAGACTGGCTCGGCTTACTCCATTGCAATTCTTAAAGTGTGTGTGTGTGTGTGTGTGTGTGTGTGTATGATGGGGAAGGATAATGAGCACCCTGTACTGGGACAATGAGCATGCAACTACTGTATTCTCTGTAATGTGCAAAACAAAACCAACCAATTTCTCCATCTTAATTTCTGTTGCATCTTCCCTGTCAGATATGGAATAAGTGCAGAGAAAACCAGAGAGAATCCTAGCACAGTTGCCAGCTTGAATGCATTTTATAGGGCATTTGTACTTCAGTAGGGAGCAGTATTGTTTGTACCTTGATCCGATATCTACTGTAAACTGCAAGAATTAAGAAAATTTCTCTTCCTGTAAGCACAGTCTCAATACACTGTTGAATTTTGCACAAATGAATGTTTTCATTATTTGAAGCTGCTGCAAGAAGGTGGGTGGAGAAGGAGAGGCGTATAGACTGTGACTGTGCTACGTTGGCAAGTAGTATTTTGACACAGCAAAGGCATGGAGCAGGAAGCTCTTAGCTCACATCTACCAACAATAATATGCAATGGTGAAGATAGGTACAAACATGCCGAAGTTACCTTTCGAGGAATCTCCCTCTTTTGGTCCTAGCCTAGGTTTCCAGTTGGGACTCATGCTCAACCAATGCAGGGAAGGAATCATTGTAGCAGGGCAGGACCGGGTCTAGCTTTCCATCTGGTTGTTGTCAGGCCACTTATCAGATGTTACACTGCACAGGCTTCCTTTTCTAGGCTTTGTCACCAGCTGGTGTGATCGGATATTGGATGGGGGATGCCATTTTGAAGAATGTGCAAGGTCACTTCCACCCACTCAGCCCATATTCCTAATGTCACCCACTCATGACAAGTAACAGCCTTAACTGATGGCTAATAGCACAGAAGCTGGCCGAGAAGAATATTCGAGTCGCCAAAGAAGAAGGTCTCTTGAACAATGGGATCTTTCAAACAGCTGGGTGGAGAAAGAACACTGACCAGTGAAAATAGGGAGGAAGCAGCACTTTGAGGAGCCTTAGCTAATGGGTGCAAGGATGTGTGTGAAACTGAGGGATAGGCACAATAGCATGCTTTGGGGACAGTACCTAGTGGGTGACAGCTATGCGGTATCTAGATAGTGAGCAGCTGAACATGCAGTACCAGGGAGTTGTTGGCTGGAGGTGAAGGGAGGCATGAGTCAGGGATATGCAGGTGGGTAAGGAATGTGCTCTTAAAAATAGCATCACTATGCAGCATGACCTTGCACACACCATGTCTCTAAGGTCACATACAATGAGGGGTGAGATCATGTCAGTGGAGGTGGAACACGGTATCCCTGGAAGCACCAGAACATCTATAATATTCTGGGAATGAGTGAGTGGCTACCCGAGTCCTGAATCCCAGAAAGATATCGTCTTTCAGGCGGCAACTTCTCTCCAGCATCCTTCTGGTCAGCCCCTGGGTGTTGAGCTGGTTGCCCTCAGTGGGGAAGTACAGGCAGCAAGTTCCAAATAGTACCTGGAATGGGTTGCACTGTAACTGTGTAAAATCCTGTCCAGTGCATCAAAAATGTACAGTTCACAGGTTTTTCTCTGGATTCTCTTTTTGTATCTCATTTCAATGTACTTTCTCCTGAGCGGCTTGTTCTTTATCTGAAACTGGTCAGCAACCTGGTCATGACCCCTTCCTAGACATCTGCTTTGCAATGTCTACAAAACTATTTTTCATTTCTATGGCTGAAGCTTCCTAAACTAGTGCTTCTCCCAGATGAAATTGAAATCTGGGGTCTCACCATGGTTCCCCACAGTGGCAGGCTGCATGTTGTGGGCCTCCTGGATTGCAATCCCAGTTGTACTGCCAGAAAAATATACTGGGATCCAGGAGCAAATGGGCAAAATCTAGCTCTGTGCCATCTTTTAAATGGGGAAAGGTCATCCTGGAAACTTGACACCATGTCAGGAAGCAGACAGGGCAGTAATGGTCAGCCTGAAAAGCCATTGGAAGCACGCAAAAAGTGGTGCACAACCATTGTATGCACATGAACAAAAGATGGAACTAGTATAATTAGAATCTAACCTAGTCTACTTTGCAAGAGTTCCCGATAAATGCAGAGTTAGAACATAGTTATGGGTTATGTCACAGGTATGCATGTGTTTGCAAACTGGATTAACTCATTTGGTCTAGTGTAAATCCTCCTATGTAGATTAAAATGTGGATGGTAATTGATCCTGGGATAATTTTAAATTGCTTCTTAAGATCAGTGTCTCTGCTAATACTTTTAAATCCTGTGTTTTTCTTTTCTCTGCATATATCAAATAATTAGAGACTTCTGGCCTCTTTCTTTGTAAAGGGCATTTTATTTCCTGGAGAGCCTCATATCATCATTAACATTGTCTTTTCCATCAGTGTTGCTATGACAGCCTTTGGCTGCCATATGTTGTTGACACTGATGAACATTTTTGTAATCCATGTTGTAGTTAGGGTGCCCTAGGTTAAACTTTTATGTAGGTAGTGGAGACAATTGTGGAGCTGAAAGCCCTTTTGGCAGAGTCCATATTCAGTGTAGATAAAGATGTAGATCCTCTGCATTTGTCCAGTTTTGATGTGATATGTGGGGACAAGTTTCCCTGGAATCAGCGTACAAATTGGATTCTGGGAAGTAACTTGGTTTTCTAATAAAGGAGTATTTTTATGTAAAAAAGTGATAGCCCTATAGAAACCACAGTAAGCCATTATGGAAAAGTCATATACCTGTAACCCTTCTGCCAGATAGGCCCGGCAGCAACCAGGGCCGGATTCAATATCTAGGGATCCATCTCACACAGAACCGGCTCGAGCCCCCACCCAGTAACCTGGGACATTCACACACCTCTGGGCGCCTCTGAGAGGCAATGCTTCCCCACTCGTAAGCACAGAGTCTGAGTGTAGGAAAGAAACATTTAATGAAACAGAGAGAGAAGTCATATGGCATTAACTTGGGAAAATACCACAAATAGGGTTCATAGCCCAAACCACGAGCTAAGCACCCCCCCCCAGCCAAGAATCACCTGAAGTCCCAAAGTCCAACACCCCAAAAGTCTCTGTCCCTGGTCAGTGCCACCCAGAGTCCAAAAGTTCACCTGCAGGGTTTTACCTCCCAACCTGGGTGGAAAGGGGGTGGGGGGATTGATAGGGGCACCTTACGTGGTCCGAGGCCGACGGCTCCACCTCTCTGTAGGGTTCTGCTGCAGTCTTTAATGCTAGCCACTCCACCACGCTCCACCAGCTGTCTCGGTCCGCTCCTATCGGCTGCTCACCGGTCATTCCCACCGGCCGCTCCGCTGGTTGCCTACCGCCGTTCTGCTGGTCCCCTGCCGCCGCTCCTACCGGCCGCTTGTCGGTCGTTCCCACCGGCCGCTCCGCTGGTCGCCTGCTGCCGCTCCTACTGGCCGCTCGTTCCCACCGGCCGCTCCGCTGGTTGCCTGCCGCCGTTCCGCTGGTCGCCTTCCGCCGCTCCTACCACCGCCTGCCAGTCGTTCCCACCAGCCACTCTGCTGGCCACTGCCGCTCCTACCGGCTGCCCGCTGGTCATTCCTGCCAGCCACTTCGCTGGCTGTAACGGGTCTGGCTCCCAGCCAAACCAGTGATTTCAGCTCTTAGCTACCACCTAGACTGGCAAAATATTTCAGCTTCCACTCGACTAGCAAAAAGACTCCTCATGGAGTCTGCTTTAGGTCTGTCCTTAAAACAAAGGGGCTGCGTCTAGACTAGCAAGATTTTGCGCAAAAGCAGCTGCTTTTGCGCAAAAACTTGCCAGCTGTCTACACTGGCCACTTGAATTTGCACAAGAGCACTGACTTTGTAATGTACAAAATCAGTGCTTCTTGCGCAAATACTTTCACGCTCCTGCTCAGGGGATAAGCCCTCTTGTGCAAGAGGGCCAGTGTAGACAGGCACCTTAATGTTTTGCGCAAGAAAGCCCGATGGCTAAAATGGCCATCGGAGCTTTCTTGCTCAAAATCGCATCTAGACTAGCCACGGATGCTTTTGCGCAAAAGCATCCATGCCAATCTAGATGCTCTTTTTGCAGAAATACTTTTAACAGAAAAACTTTTCCATTAAAAGTATTTCCACAAAATCATGCCAGTCTAGACACAGCCAGCAGGAAAAGGGGCTGGTTGGGCCAGTCTTACAGCTCACACTTGGCAGGTGTGAAGCAGGCTGACTCAAGCCCTTTAGCCCTTCCCCCCAGCTCAGTTCACTCAACTCTGAGAGGGGGGGAGGCTTGTCCCTCGGAGACCTCTTACAATGATGGTGTCTCTCCTGCAAGCACTGGTGTCATGTTTTACAGTTCCCACATTTAAGGGTAGCATGATTTGTGACCCCCACAACAGCCCCAAATTATTTACAATACACCACATTCCATTCCAACACTGATCTTCCATCAGCCCTGGCTGAATTGGATTTACATAGCCACACCTTGGATTCCTTCCCCCTCCTGGCATGAGCTGTATTTACATATCAACAGTTAACAGTTAATTATCTTGCAGAGCTAAACAACTGGAGTGAGCACACCCACGCCCAGGGTAGCTCTCTCCTTTTAGCTGTCTGATAACAAGCAGTAGTTCAGCCCCTGCTTACGTACCATTAATACGAAATGACAACTTGTCTGCAGCATAATTCTTTATTAAGTTAGATAGGTTTTTAGAATAACTCCTATAGAAATGTGATGTCCTGTTTACTATTGATTTAATCTCCATTACATTTCTATAGAATCCTATTAAAAGACCTGGAATTGCCCACGTCTGGCCCAGGGCGGGCCCGTGCAGCCTGGCTGTTGACTTGTCCCTGGGTCCACTCGAAGCGGGAGAAGGTGCACACCCCCAGCCATGGGCTTCTTTCCAGTGCCGGCCAAGGGGCAGAGTGTGTGGGGGAGAACATGTACCCCGGCTGCTGACTTTGCCCCTGGGCCAACCCAGGGATGGTGGGAGCTGCACATGCCTCCCACCAGTGCTCCCCAAGGCTGGCCCAGGGGTGGCAGGGGCCATGCAGTGGCTGATAGCTGCTACCCAGAGCAGGCCTAGGTGTTGGATGCTGCCAGCCAGTGGCTTCCTGCTGTCCCCTTGTAGTCATTCTACAGTATAATTCCCTCCCTGGTACAACCAAACCCAGACCTTGCTTTATGTTAGGATAAAAGGAGGCTGCATCCCACATTTGGTGGTCCTAGCTCTTACCATTTAGGAGGAGTTCTTGCATGAACTGAGTCACAGAAGGACAGACACAGACATATGCATATTACTAAAATATATAGATTAGTTTAATCCCTGCTAAATTCTGTAGGACAGTTTCCATGCAACTAGCAGGGCTTTCAGTTTTGGCACTGTACCTTTTATTTCCTGTTTAACTAACCTCCTTATTTTAGTGTCGTTCCCCTTTCTGAATTCCATGTGCACTCATATCAGAAACATGTAGAAAGGATCTATATAATCTCTGCTCCATAATGTGATGTGACTCTGTATGCAGTTCACATTTTAACTAGTTTTGCTACCATGTTGAATTGCAAATTCATGCTTAATTTGCTATCCATATCACATTTTGGAAAGGAGTAATGCTGAAAGTGACCAAGTTTCTGCCGTGCATTAAATATCTGGGTTTCAGATTATTCTCCCCTCAATATATTTGCTTGCATTTTTCAAGGGGAATCATTTGATTATTTTTTTGAGCAAGTTACTAACTTCCCTGGATACCTTCTTATTTGTGTCCTTCCTGATCTTTACTCCTTCTTTTAGATCACTTAATGAAGACACTGAATAAAGCTTGACATAATATTGATTTTTCTGCAGCTCAGGCTCTCCCGCAAGCCTGAGACATATGGAGTGTTCTTCATCTTCCTGCTGCTTTGGGAGGCAGTTCAAAGCTGTAGCATAGCCCATGCTAGCCAGCCAGCCACCCTCCCTTCACTGGCCTGATGCCAGATCATCTGCCTCTATAGCAGCAAATTGGCTTCTCAGTTCTCCTTGCCAGCTTTATACTGTATCCATATTTCCAGGCAGTAGTCAGTAGCCTTTCTCCTCCATCTCCTGGATTGAGTATGAAGCAGTCATATGGTCCTAGACATCCCAGCACTGCAACTGCACCTCCCCCCTTACCTTGAGATCCTTTGGCCACTTTTCAGGCATGATAGCGTGGTCTCATGAGCACCTAGCTAAATTTAAGTGGTGGTATATCTGTGGGGAAGCTTTTATAGATTCTTCAAGGGTGAATTGCAAACTCATGTCTAATTTGCTAGCCATATTACATTTTGGAAAGGAGTAATGCTGAAAGTGACCAAATTTCTGCCTTGCATTAAATATCTGGGTTTCAGATTAGTTTTTACTTTTCTTTTTATGTTTTTTAATTTGGGATATGCATTTAAATTGAGCCTCTATTATGGTGTCTTTGAAAAGTTTCCATGCAGCTTGCAGGGATTTCACTTCTGGCGCTGTACCTTTTATTTTCTGTTTAAATAACCATTTTTGTGTAGTTCCCCTTTCTGAAATTCCATGTGCATTGATATCAGAAACATGTAGGAAGAAGCTACAAGACATACATCCCTTTAGGTTTGTCTTCTAAATCCTCTTCTGAGACAGCAATCCCACTGCACCCATCCTTCCAGGATATGATCAAAGAGGAATGGGCAACCCTAATAAGGAGAAACACATAAGCAGGCACACACTTATGTATTACCAGCTGCAAAAGCTGAAAAATGCCATCAGATATATCGAAGATCAGTGTTGCAGTGGATCTCAGGGGAAAAAAAATACAGTAACCCTATATGAAGGGTTACTAATAAAAAGGTGGAAGACATTCTAAAGAAGGAACTTTGGGGCTTCATTGACCACCCTTAGAGCATCTCTGGCATCTATATGCTTTGCAAGAGCCACAGTGTTCTGGCTGGACACCCTTAATGCTAGGAAAGAAACCATCTTGACTTCTGGTCTGCTCTTATGAAAACTTTCCCTAGCAACAGCTTTTGTGGCAGATGCATCAAGGGAAGCATGAGATTTTCAGCCAGGGACATGACATCCAGCTCAGCAACCAGATGCCACATCTGTCTTCACAGCCGGAAGGTTGTCATTTACTCCAAACAAGTTCTGCACTCATCTAAATGTACAGGCTCTCTTTTCTCAGGGGAGGAACTAGACAAAATAGTGGAAGAAAGCACTGCAAAACAAAAACAATCCCTCCCCTCAGTGCTCTAAAGAGGGACTACAAACCTAGCAACAGAGGCTACAGGTATATCTGGGAAAGACCATGGAACCGGGGATTGGATGGCAATCCAGAGGTGGTCCTTTGCCTCTAAGAGCCCAGTAGGACAACAAACAAATGTACCTGCACCCAAAACTACATCTGCAAGACAGAATGCTTCTCAGAATAATGGCTTTGACTCACCACAGAAGTGAGTGGTGGCATGTGGCAGATACTCCTCAAACTAAAGTCCACCCAGTCCCTTCTTCATCCAGTTCCCCATCTTAAAACAATAGCTCACTACTTGTATCAATCACTCTGATTTGACTTTTCAGCAGTCCCCAGGATCTTCAAGATGCTGGTGGTAATTAGAGCCAGACCTTAGGTTTCAGGGAATTCACCTGTTTCCTTTCTAGATTACATTTTGATTAGAGCTCCTAGCCAAGCGGTGGTATACAGTGCCACAATCTGGATGCCAGACCTGCTTCAAGCATATGGATTTGTGATAAACACTGAGAAGATCTTCTTGGCTCCCTCGACAAACATAATTCATGTGGTCATAGAAATAGAAACATATGCTCAAAAGTCAACCCATCACTGCACAAATACCATGTGGTCCAGAACCTGATATCCATGTTGCTAACTTATGCAAGGCCAACTATAATGTCTACAGCTATTGGGCCTCCTAGTTTCATGATATAGGACCTTACTCATCGGTAATCGACTGATGGGTAAGGTCCTATATCAAGTAGTTCAGGGCTTTTCTCCTGAAAGTATGGAACTGTTCAGCAGGAAGCATGTAAGATCAGGTACTAGATCCAAGCCAGGTACTAAACTCTGTGGCTACGTCTAGACTGGCGCGCTTTTGCGCCAGAGCTATGCAAATGAGGCTCAGCGTTGGAATATCGCCGAGCCTCATTTGCATGGCTAATGAACCGCCATTTTCGCGGAAGAGGCTCTTGCGCAAGACAGGGCTGTCTACACTGCCCCTTCTTGCGCAAGAAAAACCCTTTTGCGCAAAGCCATTATGCCTGTAGAGTCCCAGGGAAAGGAACCAGAACATCAACTTATGGAGCTCAGAGCTGTCAAACTAACTCTATAGAAGTTCCAGAACTAGCTAGAGGGGAAACATGTTCTTGTCCAGCTGAAAAACACAACCACTGTGGTATGCAACAACAATAAAGAGGATACCAAGAGTGTAAATTTGCATGTGGAATTGAGAGACATAATGGAATGGGCAGAGAGGACTCTTCTTTCCATAAAAGCAATTCACATACAAGTTCAGCTAAACCACAATGCAGTCTGGCTCAGCAGATGCACAGTTGACAGCTCTGAAAATTTTCTGATTCAGGCACCATGCTCTCTGATTTTGCAGTGCTTTGGCGGAGAAGCAGACCTCAAATGCTTTTTCATACACATGGTCACAAGACCTAATATAGACATCCCCAACCTTTAATTTTTAGGAAAGGTGATCCAGAAGGTAAAGCAAGAAGCAAAGGTGATAATGCCAGCTCTGCATTGGCCACAGAGGCCAAAGTTCTCAAATCTCACAGAACAGAAGTTAGAACCACCATGGCAACTACCTGTGAGACCAGACATCCTTACCAAAGTTCATTCCTTCATCATGACCCAGACTATCTACAACTGACAGCCTGACTATTGAGAGAGAAGTATTAGTAGCACTTCCAAGGTACTTGGAACTCTATTCTTCGCCAGGCAAGTTTCACCACTAATGGCCACCTGGACTAGGTCTAGCTTGTGATATTGAGAACACACACACATATACACATGCACAAATCCCAAAGATCCTAGTATCCCCGTTATGCTGATGTTTCTTCAGGAAGCTAATGAAAGAGGATTTCAGCTTAGCACAGTGGCAATTTTAAGTAACAACCTATTATTGGGATTCTCTGGCTCTTTGATATAGAGCCCTCAAGTATCCAGATTTCTCCAAGTAGCCAGACTGATTAAACCTGCAGTTAGATAACACACTCTTTTGAGTTGCTGACATTAATATGTCTTCTACCTATCCATCAAAACCTGTTTTTTGCTAACCATCATGTATTCTAGATTAATGTCTGAATTAGCATCTTTATCTATGCAGGAACACCTCTGTGTGTTCTATGATGACAAGGCAGTGCTAACAACCCCAGAATAATTCTTATCTGAGATGAATTTGTTATCCTATGCCTCAGAGGAAATCATTTTCCCTTCATTATGTCCAAAGTCCTGACATACAACAGAGAAGCTGTGGCACTCAGGCATTCGGAGAGCACTAAAGATCTATATGAAGCACACCAAAATCAACAAGAAAATTGGGCTCCTTGTTTGCCTCCTTTCAGCCAGAGTGTCAGGAACTCAGCATATCCAAGCAGTCAATAGCTAGAAGTATGCCTCTATGAAGCATAGCCTGATCCAAGATAGCAGGTGCTCCTGTTCCAGAGGGAATCAAGGTACACTTCACAAGGTCTATGGCAATTTCTTGGGCAGAAAGAGCTTGTGCTTTCCCTGCAGAGATCTACAGGATAGCAACAGGGTCATCAATTAACACCTTTATGAGTCAAGACTCTGCAGAGGCCTTCAGGAAGGCGCTGCCAGCAGTGGTCCTGTAATAGCACTGCCATTCTGGGCAATTAATGAGGGGCGGGCAGGAGCAGGAGTGATATCTTCTTTATTTAATTCTGTTTTGCTAATCCTTTCTTGCTTCTGTTTGCTGCTCCTTATACATACCATAATTGCAGGAGAGACTGAGCTGCAGATTGCTACATTTCTTACCTCACCATTTGTTTTCTGAAGCAGCACCTCCTGCAATTCTAACCTCCCTTGATAGCTTCCTAGCCAAAAGAATTTAATTGTGATAGTTAAGCTATGTACTGTGGTCTACAGTACATAATTTACTGGTTGTTGGTGAAATTATGATTACTAATAATATTTTACAAGTTCTTATACAGTTTTGGAATAAATCACCTGGGCTGTATTACAATTTTGAACTGCTTCCAGAACCTGCAGTCCGGAAGGAACTAGCCCATACATAACACACACTGCTAGCAGAATGGTACATTTCTTACTTGATAATTTCCTTTCTTGTGCCTTGCTAGAAACCTCCTTCCAATTAATGTTATCTTTTCTTTAATGTCAGCAAATCATGACAAATAATGATTTTTTCTTTCTTTGTAACTGCCCAAATAATGCCTATATCACTGGTAGGGCCAGCATGTTGGCCCCAAGGATTAGCAGGGGAGTGAACCATATAACTAATAAAGCTTTGCTTACAGTAATTTAAATGACTATGAAAACAGTTTATTTTTTTCCCATTAAATGAAGTGATACAAATCATTATCTAATGACTTGTTCTCCACCATCTGAACAGAAAACTTGTACTTTTGAGATCCAGCAGTGATCTACTTGTTACCTGTGTGATGGGTATAAGAGGCAAGGGGAGGCAATGCCTTTTTAGTGCTCAGTCTTCTCCCTCTTCCTATCTCTGGCTATGTCTACACTGCAGAGCTTTTCCAGGATACCTATGGTGTCCATGTCCAAGGAATGTGTCTGCTTTTCTGAAAAAAAAAATTCGGAAAAGCAGACACCTTTTTTTTTGGCATCCCTGTAAACCTCATTCTACGAGGAAGAAGGGATGTTCTGAAAGAGGGGTTTTTTCCCGACATTTGGCCACATGTAGATAGGCCAAATGTCAGAAAAGCCTCTTTCGGAAGAAAAGCAGAAAAAGATACGCAAATTGCGAACCGCAATTTTTTTTATCTTTTCCGGACTTTTCCCTGCAGTGTAGACATAGCCCCTGTTCTGATTGTTCCTGAATGCTCCCACAGCAGGCTGTTGCAAATGGTGAGTCTATCCCCTTCCAGCTTGCCAGACCTGTTAGCATAACAATTAACCTGTGAAAGAGCCACTAAATGGTAATGAAGCTATTTAATAGGCATGTGCCAACTCACAAATGCAGTTGTGCATTACTGTATCTACAAAACCTTATTTTAGAATTTGCCTGAAATATTTCATAAGTTTGTTGCTAAAGATTATAAAATCACATCCCCTAAAACTCCTGGAATAGATTTTTAGATGCACAATCTGAATATTCAGTTTTAGCCTTAAATGCTTGGCTCTTCAGTCATGTAGTTCAGTGGTTCCCAACCTGTGGTCCACAGACCCCTGGTGGGCCTGATCATGGTGGACCTGATTCTTTATTTTCTTTTCTTTTCTTTTCCCCAGGGAGGTGGGGGGGGGGGGGGGGGGAGGCAGTTCTGTGAAATGTTAATAGCTTGAAAAGGGGTCCATATGCTCGAAAGGGTTGGGAACCACTGATCTTGTTGTTTAAATAAATTCTTCATAAGATCACCCTTATCTAAAATACACATTTAAATTTTAGTTACTACAGTACAAACATTTGCTTCCAAAAGTCTCCCTGTCTTTTCTGTCCATCTCTGCTCTCCTTTCACCTTCCTGTTGAAGAGAGCTGGTAAAGGGACAATATCCCCCTTCTTCCAGATAGCTGGACAAATGACTTTCCCTTTCTTTACTTCTGACTATGTGATGAACTAGTTTTAAGAGAACACTCACAAAAATTACTGATTTCCCAAGATATAAACTCCTTGGGTATGTTTAAAATCTATGGAAACATACTTTTAACATAAATATATGGTGAAATTTCATAAACGTGTCTATTGTTATGAAGATCACACAACATAAATTAGGCTACATCTACACAGCAGTGTTATTTTGGAATAACTAATGTTATTCTGAAATAACATAGCCCGCATTTACACAGCAAGCAATTATTTCAACATAATGCTCAAATAATGTCAAGCTCGAGGACTTCTTCCTCTGATTCCTGTAACCCTCATTTTACGAGGAGTAGGGGAAGTCGGAGGAAGAGTGCTCTTCCTCAGACTTCCTGCTGTGTAGACAGCTCCAAAAGCCTAAATAAGCTACTTTGACTTAAGCTACACAACTGCCGTAGCTCAAGTTGCGTAGCGTATTTTGGCTGGAGCCCTGCTGTGTAGACATGCCCTTAGTATTCTCTTTTTGTAACAGCAATGAACTTTGTTATGGCGCTGACTGATCAATTTAAAATTAGGTGTTTGTTTCAGTGCGTTAAATATGTAGTAACCTGGACTGATTACTTTATGAAGGCTTACGAGTATATTTAAAATATAAAATCATCTTAGAAATACTGATGAAGACAATGTGAAATGGAGAAGGGCTGCATCATGGATTTCATAATATTTAATGTTGTATTCAGTAGGACAGCTGACCTGCCCTTCCTACAATGCATTTGCAAATAAATCTATGACAAACTTTAGGGTATATCCAAAAACCTGTGCCTGTCATTTTTTATTCTCAAATTTAGTGCTTTTAATTAAGTACCGTCTGCATGTCCAGTCTTCTCAATCTGGCATGCAGTGGAAAACGTGCTCCATTTTCTTTAGAAATAAATTTTAGAAAAGTGTTTTTCAAATGCCATTTGCTATATTGGGTTCAGGGATTTGGTTGGAACGGGTGAGCAGAGAAAGGGAGGGAAGAGAAGAGGGAGACAGTGGCTAGGGAGCAGAGGTTAGGCAGAGTAGGAGTGGAGTATGGGCAGGGCCATGGGCTAGGGAGCTTGCATCCCCAAGCAGCAGTTTCACCTACCACCCATGAGCAGTATAAAATGTTTCATCCATGAATGATGTCAAGGTACAACAAAACTAAGACACCAGTAATGCATGGTGCTAGTTCAGTGGTTCTCAAACTGTGGATCGGGACTCCAAAGTGGGTAGCAACTCCATTTTAATGGGGTCACTAGGGCTGGCATTAGACTTGCTGGGGCACAGGTCTGAAGAAGCCCGAGCTCCACCGACCCAAGGGTTTCAGCCCCAAGCAGATCTGTCATCTCAGACCCATTACCTAGGGCCGAATTCCTTGGTCTTCTGCTTTGACCTGGGAAGTGGTGGGGCTTGGGTGGGCTTATGCTTCAGTTACCCACCTTGGGGTTGTGTAGTAATTTTTGTTGTTAGAAAAGAATTGTGGTGCAATGAAGTTTGAGAATTGCTGGGCTAGTTGATCTGCCCTTACTGTGGATCCAGAAAGAAATGTGGTAAGTTTGTGCCTATCCAGGGCATGGGTTTTGTCACATCTTTAAATTTAACTCTACATTTCCATAATAACTGCGGCACACTTTCACTTGTTCTCTATACTTTGATGTTAACTGGCTCCAACAAATGCCTGCATTTACTGGCACTAATTGATTCTAGCAAAATAGCACACTAATTGCCTCTGGCTAGCCAATATTTTAAAAATCCATTACTATTTTATTTTGTATTGAAGTTTGCTTTTTCCCCCCTGTCTTGAAATATTTAGGTTGGATTCTGTATTAGGTTTGTTGGTCCTTGGAGAGGCTGCCAAATTAAACTTGTCCTGCTTGAAGGTTTTAATGGATCTAGTGAGAGATTTTATTTCAAGCTCTATGTCTCTTCAGAAGCAGGTAACAGCAGTACTAATTTAGATGTAGCCAGAAAATGTGTTTGTTGCAAACGCTAAATTGGATAGAAGCAAGACATTTGTTTTCTTTACTATTTAAAACTGAAGGTCATGTTGGTCTTACCATTTTGAGATGCAGATAGAATGAGCAGGCCAGTTATTTCAATAGAATAAAGATCTGGAAGCATAATTTACGTATTCTTTAACCACTGTGCATGTCTGGTGCATGATTATTTCCTCTGCTATATTATCCACTCACATCTGGGATATTAATGTGACTAAATATGGCATTAGATTATAGTACATGACTCTGCTCCTATTATATACTATATGGTTCTTTTGTTAGATCTTTGATTTTGTCATAGACTTTCTAGGTATTTGATGGAAATTTTGTATTTCTGCTAACAGAAAGACAGCTGCATGCAAAATCTATCTTCTTGGTGCTGGGAAATAGGCTATGTATACACCACTGTACTCAGAGACATTTGTTTAAATGGGATTATCTCAGATTTGCAAAAGACAGCTTTTCTTGGATTCTGTGATTGTACAAAACCACCTAAGCATCCAGAAGAATTAAGAGGAGCAAGTTTTTTTGACCTTCTGCAATATAGTCCTTCTGATGGTCAACATGATTGTAAGTACCAAATAAGTAAAAATAAAACAACAGCTATACTCCCAACACACACATTCCTGCCAATTTTATACATATGCTAAGCTCAGCTACAGAAAACTCAGTTTGGTGCCTAGTTTTCACTTTCCTGAACATTTGGGGATAATTTGCTATTTATGATTAGCCCTATTGTGTTATTAATATAGGTAATATAAGAATACAGGAGTATTAACTATATTATATTTACATTGTAATTATTCTGAATCATCTATCCTTAGATGAGTAGAAGTAGTAGTTAAAGATATCAATGAGCAAAAGCAAAACATAACTGTACTGTAAATTCAATGTAACTACCAGGTAAATTACAGTATGCAGTATACTAATTTATTCCCAGCTCTTCCAGTCTAATGCTGCATGATCTTTAGGCAAGTCACTTAAACTTCCTTGCCTCAGTTTCCTTATCTATAAAAGAAAGGTAATAATATTGACCTCCATTTTAAAGTGCTTTGAGATGGACTGATGAAAAGTGCTCCATATAAAAGAGGCTAAGTATTATTACTCTTATGGAGTGTGTCTAAGAAATTTAATGAATAATGGGGAAGAAATTAGAAACAGAAGCTCTTCTCTTTCTGTGTAAACTCTCAAAATTACCCATTTGGCCAGTGTGATTCTTACCAATTCTTAAACACCTTTAATTTATTTTACACTGAAAACATGGCACAGGGTTCAGAAAAGATTAAGCTACAGTAAAACCTGTCTAACAATATTGGCTTTATATAATCTGGACATCTAAATCTCTGGATACATGTGCACACAAGTGATTGCAGATGACTGTGTGCAAATGCCATGATCACATATACAGTTTATATCATAGTTACATACAAACTGGATAAAGATAGAAATAGCTGGTTATTTAATTATCCTCCAGCTGTGCACTTGCAGGAACAGTGCCTGAAAATGGAGGACTTGTATACACTGTCATGAAAGCACTGTTGCATATGCATATTATGTACACATATCTGGCTAAATACTTGAATTTTTAGATTAGTGTATATGGTAGATTGGAGTGATTACATACTTTTTGAGGAAATAAAGGACATGTGCATAGACATATACAGGATAACACTTGTTTTTAAGAGACAGCACTTCAGAATGCTATATTCATGGACCAAAAATCATAGACTGAATTAGTATAATACTGTTTCATTTCTTTGCATTATTATTACTTTATAGCATCTGTTGCCATTAGAAGTTTTAACTACCTAGCGAACACTATGGCCATGACAGATGCCAATGAATCCTGAATGAGTCTAAATATTTTAATTTATTTTCAATTCTAAAACGTAATCTCCTGCATTCCTTCTACCACCACTTTTCTGTCACTACGATACTACACTGTTTATACCTTATATACAGTACACAGATGTGCATTTATTGCAGATAAATGATCATCTCCCCCTTTAAAAATTACTTGCTCACTGCTCAGATCAATCAAAAGGCTTTGTATGTCTCTTTTCCATCTCCTGCTAGGAAAGGTAGTAGTCCTATGATTCCTTTTGTCATGATCCATCCTTCTTTTCTTTTTGTCAGATGTGCTCAGGGAAAAAATGCATTACACAAAAAGCCTATTATTAACCATAGTATTTCTCTAATAGTCTTATGCATTCTAAATGATCTTCCCACGTAGCAATGTCAGTGACATCCGTCAAAAAAATAAAGCCAAATATATGTATTTTTCATTTTGGAGACATTCTAAAAAGCCTCAGCACCTTTACTTGTCAGGCTTTAAAAAAAAGTTATAAAAATGAACTTCTTAACAGCACAGCTGACCTGGATACATAAAACTTGAGTCTTTTCCCCCCCCGATTTCCTTTTGAGGTTATAAGAAATTCACTGAACTCAGGGGGCTGAAGAAGAAGGCGTACGATTGAGATCTGTCACAGTCTCTGTCTCTCTAATGCCATTCTGGTATGTTGAGACTGCTTGTGCCATTAAGGAATTTCCATGTATGTGTCATTCCCTAGGGACGTCCCAGAGCTAGAGGATATTTGGAATTAAGAACTGGCCTGAGTTCAGCAAAGAAACAGAAGATCAAAAGACAAAGGAAGTCAGAGCCAAGGCTTATATCAGAAGGGAGTAACTGGTCTGGCCTGGAGATGTGAATGATTTTGGATTCAATTTGGGGGGAGATTATAGGTCTCTATGTTTGGAAGGCTACTTCCATGTTGGGGGCAGAAGATAAAATCAGTTGAACCAAGGAAATCATGTTAAGCACTCAGATATCGTGGTGAAGGGAATGTTAAAGAATTCTCAGTTGATAAAAAGTAGATTTTTAAAGCATTGTAGTTTGAACCACTTCTTATTTGATAAGAACCGACCCATCTGTAGTGTTCACTTCCCATGAATAAATTAGGCAAAAATGGACATTTGAAGGATAGTGAATCCTGATGACTAATTGACTGAACCTACTTATCTGGAAACAGACAGATGGATGCTAAACTAATAATTATATGCTTGAGAAAAGTGCCAAGGACTTGTTAATGAACATGCATTATCAGAATATGGGTTTTATGTTTCTTCCAAAAAAAAAAAAAAAAAAAAGACACTCACTCTAGAACCCTACCAATAATCAAACAGCGTTAGGGCATTGTTTCAATATTCATTCAGGGCAAAGAGAGACTTCTACTGAATGTCTTACTGCTTCTGCATTTTTTCCCTAGAGGTCTTCAATCTCACTAATGACTGTCTCTGGCCCTGCGCTCTAGTTAGACCTGATGAGATGATGTCCTAAGGCGCACCATATAAACACAGTATATATACACATACATCTATAGATTTATTACTTACCATGTGACAGAGATACTGGCCCTGCCAGAGTTTCCAGCACTGGATACAATGCCTGTCTTACTACTTTGTTGAAAAGCTGAGTCTTCTCATTTTTCCTGAGCTGGCATAGAGCAATATTATCTGGATTTGAACACCCATTGGTAGCTCACAAAATAACAGAAGATGACAAGTCTCCCATCCATCATCACTGTCTCATCAATCATAGCAACAATTGCAGAGCTCTCATGAAGTGGTTATTAAACTCTAACTTCAAGAGTCTGTCCTCTGCATTTACACCAGACTACCTACATAGCGACCAGGGCCAGATTAACTCTTCCGGGAGCACCTAGGCTCCAGGGTAGGGCCAAAATAAGGGGTTCAGTGCAGAAGGGGACTCCAGGGAAGGTAGGGAGGAGAGGGTCTGAGCTCTCTAGCCGGGGGGGTATGGGTTCTGGGGTGGGGGTGGATATGAGGCTTTTGTGGTGTAGGAGAGGGCTCCAGGATGAGGTCAAGAGGTTTGGAATACAGGAGCAGGGTCAGGGTGGGAGTCTGGAGTGGGGTGCATGGTCTGGGAGGGAGTTAGGGTGCAGGAGGAAGCTCAGGACTGATGGTGCAGGATCTGGGAAGGAGTTAGGCACTTAGGATGCAGGAGGAAGCTCAGGGCCAGGGAATGGGGTAGCAGTGAGGGGTGCTTCCCTGGGGCAACTCTCGGTGGGAGGGAGAGGTGGCCCCACACTGTCTTGTGCTCGCCTGCAGGCACTACCCTTCACAGCTCCTATTGTCTGTGATTTCTGGCCAATGGGAGCTGTGGGAAAGGAGGCTGCAGGCGAGGGCAGCATGGGGACAGAGCATCCTGGCACTTGCAGGGATGCGGCTGCCATGTGGGGGAATGACAGTGTGAGAAGCCGCCTCTTCCCTCTCCTCCATCAGGAAGGGTGAGCCTTAGCATGGGGCCCTGAGCTGCAGCCCCTAAAGCCTCTTTCTAAATCCAGCTATGGGGCTGTCAGGCAATTAAAAGAAGTAATCATGATTAATTGCACAATTAAAGAATTAAAGAATACTATTTAAATATTTTGGATGTTTCCTGCTTTTACAAATATTTTATTTCAATTACAATACAGAATAGGTAGTCTACAGTGCTCATTTTATATTTATTTTCATTACAAAGATTTGCACTGTAAAAAACAGAAGAAATGATATTTTTCCATTTCCCTATTACTAGTGCAATCTCTTTATCATGAAAATTGAAGTTACAAATGGAGATTTATATACAAAAAATAACTGTGTTAAAAAATAAAGCAATGTAAAACTTTAAGAGCCTGCAAGTCCACTCAGTTCTACTTGTTGTCCACTCAATGAAACAAGTTTTTTTACATTTGCAGGAAATAATGCTGCCCGCTTCTTGTTTACAATGTCACCTGAAAATGAAAATCAGTGTTTGCATGGTATTATAGCCAGCATTGCAAAATATTTATGTGCCCAGGGGTGAAAGTGGGCCAGAGCAGTGCTCTGGTAAGAACTGGATACCAGTACTGGCCCTTGCATGGCCAGCTTTTTGCTCTTCCCATGTCAGTAGCCCAGCTGCAGCAGTGATGTTAGAGCACAGCCATGGCAGCATTACTGGAGCCTACCAGCAGGGCCGCTGACAGGAAGGAGCAAAAGGGGCAGCTGCCCCGAGGCCCCCGGCTGCTTGCAGTGAAGGACTGGCTGGGGGGTGGTGGGTATTCTGCTCCAGTTAGGCACCTTGTACCTGAGCCCTGTCCTTTGGGAGCCCAGAGATACCCCTCCTCTTGCTAAGAATGCTGGACCCAGTGCAGGGCGCACCAGTAAGTTCCAGCATCTACTTTCACCCCTGTACGTGCCAGATGTGCTAAAAATTCCCTTAACACTTTAACCACCATACCAGAGGATATGCATCCATGCTGCTAATGGGTTCTGCTCAATAATGATTCAAAGCAGTGCAGACCAATTAATGCTCATTTTCATCATCTTAGTCCAATGCCACAAGTAGGAGGTTGATTTTGTTTTTAGGTGATTCAGGTTCTGTAGTTTCTGCATCAGAATGTTGCTCTTTTAAGACTTCTGAAAACCTGTTCCACATCTTGTCCCTCAGATTTTTGATGGCATTTTTGATTTTTAAACCTTGCATCAAGTGCTGTAGCTATATTTAGAAATCTGACATTGGTACCATCTTTGTGTTGTGTCAGCTCTCTAGTGAAAGTGTTCTTAAAATGAACAACATGTCCTGAGGCATCATCTGAATTTGCTATGACATGAAATATATGGCAGAATGTGGGTAAAACACAGAACAGCAGATACACAATTCTCCCCCAAGGAGTTAAGTCATAAATTTAATTAATGTATTATTTTTTAACAAGCTTCATCAGCATAGAAGCATGTCCTCTGGGATGATGACTGAAGCAGAAAGGGCATACCAAGGTTTAGCATAACGGGCAGGTAAATACCTGGCAATGTCTGCTATAAAAGTGCCATGGGAATGACTGTTCTCACTTTCAGGTGACATTGTAAATTAGAAGCGGATAGCATTATCTCCTGCAAATGTAAACAAACTTGTTTCTCTTGTTCCTCAGTGAGTGGCTGAACAAAATGTAGGACTGAGTAGACTTGTAAGCACTAATGATTTATATTGTTTTGTTTTTGAGAACAGTTAAATAACAATCCACATTTGTAAGTTGCACTTTCATGATAAAGAGATTGCACTTGAGTAGTTTAAGATGAATTGAAAAATACTCGCTCTTTGGTTTATCATTTTTACAGTTCAAATATTTGTAATGAAAATAATATAAAGTGAGCATTTTGCACTTTATATTCTGTGTTGTAATTGAAAATGTAGAAAACCATCCAAAATATTTCAATTGATAGTCTATTGTTATGTGTGATTAAAAACTGTGCTTAATCATAATGAATTTTTATGAGTTAATCATGTGAGTTAACTGCAATTAATTGATGGCCCTTCTATTGACCCATTTGACCTACCCCTAGTCAAAATTTTCCAACTTGGTATGGCCAACTATACCTTCCAGGAACCTGCCAACAACCTCAGGTGATAGGACTCTACACCTAATCAACCGAGCGGGAGTCACACCAAGGGGAGACTCCATTGCCATCTTGACAAAACTGGCTTTGCCTGCTCCACTTCCACACTGCACGTGCAGTTGGCTCCTAAATCTTTCACTGCTCATAGCTTGGTGTTATTCCACTTTGTCCAGGAAGGACCCATTCAGTGAGACTGCCAAGATGTTCAACACAAATGGAGCCAGGTAGGCTCTGCTTCTGCTGGGTGTATCTTTTCCCCACGTTTACAGATGTTCCTTGGCCTCACTTGTGGCAGCCCTCTTGAAGATTTCATTGGAATAGCTTGTAATGTATGTGACTGGAGGAAATATTTCCTAGTCTGTTGTTCTCAGACCAAGTGCTGACTTTCATATGGGCATCGTTCAATCTTATCTATTCCAGCTACAGCTTTATGTCATTTGTTTCAGTCAGCATATGCATGTTTTATAAATATTCATAACTGCTGATTGTGTGAAGACAGGTATAAGAATATAGCCCCAAACCCTGGATGTGAGCTCAACTGCCCAGTTATACGTATTCCTCTGAGCCAACATATCTTCCTGGCAAATCACAGGAGTCCACAAATGAAGAAACAGAGACCAATCAAATCAAAATGTACAGAAAAAACCAGGAAGTGCCCCGACCCAATCACTTGTCTGCTCTTCAGTGCCTGGCATGCTCATACCAACACAACAGAAATTTGTCAGGAGGAGTCGGTGAAATATTTCATTGGGAAAGTGGCAATTTCAGGATAATTTTTTAGACTTAAAAAGTATGTAGTCTTCTATGAGATGCAGCTGCCCTTAAAATCCCTATGGCTGAATTTTTCTTTCAGGAATAGTGTCAGAATTAAATAACAAATATCTAGGAAAATATTGATCTCAGTGTTGCAACAGTGAGTTTTACTGCCTGTACCGTAGCACTTCGCTGTCTTTCCTGTACAGTCAAACATTTGCTAAAACTATTCATCATTGTTGTATATAATTAGGTAGTGTCAGTACTCTGCGAGGTGCTTTACGGAAATGTGTGAAGACAAACTCCCTGCCCCAAGCATTTACATTCTGAATAGGCCATTTATAATTGCCAGGGTTTAGGATGGAATTTAACTCAAACCTGTATTTAAACTAGTCAAGCACAGAACACTTCAGGTTATTATATATTTATTTATTTGCAGGGTGGATTGGGGATTACAGGCCTTTTGATAATGTAAATTGTTGCTAAGTTCTTAAAAATTGGACGCTTCAAGTTCGGCTTCTAAATCCATATTTAAGTGTATAAATAAGTGGCCTGATTTTTAGAAGTGCTATTTTGAGGCTCTGTCCTTCTATACAGGAATGCATTTCATGTCAGTAATTTGCCTGTGTTTCACACACACAGTTCGCTCGTGAGCAGGGATAAAAATCACAGCTCCTGCTTCATTCCCTATAGCCTTATCACTTGAACCATTCCTTTTTTTCCCTCTAATTGCATATCAGGATTTTTTCTATAATATTTATGTAAGAATATCTCTAGAAAGTTTGCGTGTGACAAAGTTAATACCCGCTGAAACTAGCACAGCTGCCTTTCAGGAAGGCAAAGAGAAAAATCAATTGCCATTTTGCCTTCGTTCCATGCTATATCAAAGCAGCAGAATTTACAAACACTGGTTAAGACTTCAGCTTCTTTCATTTTCAAAGAGGTCAGTGTGTGGAAGAATGTGTCTCATTTAAAATGTACTTCATATAGTAATTGTCTTGACTCTTGCATTAGAATTGCATTGGGGTAGTACAGCTGCTGCTGAATTGCCACTGACATTTTTGTTTTCAGTGCATGCTAAATTAACAATAAGCTAAAGACCAGAAAATGGAATAATCAGAAAACTCAGAATGGTTCTTTTCAGGTCCCTTGAATGGGTAATGATTCTTTCTTCCTTCTATCCTTTCTTTCTTCCTTTCTTGTTAGGATTTCTGTTGCTGGCACTTTATACATTTTTTTGCCAGAATATTCTCTTGGTTGGCTGTCAAAAGCAGATTTCCTTTCAATATATTTAAAGCAACATTTTTGATAGCTGCCACTAGGTCATCCAAAGCAGAACAGAAGAGTGCCTTGTGATGCTGCAGGGGACTTGGATGAGTGGTTTTATAACAGTCAGGTTTCTCAGCAAATGTCTAGACATGATTATTAAATTGCAGTCCACTTTTTATGACAGTTCTAACATACTGCCATCTGTCTTTATAAGCAGAATTTTATATATATATATTTTGCATTAACTGTGTGCCATTTGGGTGCAATAGGGGTTCTCACAAAAATTCTTCTTTGAGAAGACTGTAGCAGAGTTTAAATCAACAAGAGAGGAGCCATATGGCTCACTTGTTAAATCACCAATGGCTTTTCAAAAGAATTTTTGACTTGCTGGGGTAAAGTTGGCTGGATGCTTTTATTATTTGTAATTTATCTTATGGATTTTAGAGCAAACCATATTCAGAGTGATGATTCTTCTGTTGTGCTCGTAATATATTCTTCCTCATTGAACAAAAATTTAGAGCATGTAAAGAGAGATGGCTTGTGCAAAACACGTATCTGTTATGGAAGTATTGACAGTATGAGATATTGACAGTGAATGCTGTGCAATGGCCATATATTCACCCTGGTGTTTTGCTATTAATTATCATCTCTATGGTTGCACCTACAGTCTGCACACACTCAGAGGGGTGCATCTACACAGCACCCTAAACTCAAAATAAGATACGCAATTTGCACTACACAAATTGCATATCTTTTTTGATTCTATTTCAAAACAGCTTATTTTGAAATTTGGCATGTCTACACAGCGCCAAATTTCAAAATAACACACTATTTCGAGACATCCCATAACCCTTGTGGAACAAGGGCTTCAGGGTTGCTGAAATAGTGTGCTCATTATTTCAAAAAATATTTCTAAATAACGGGCAGCTTGTTAAGATGCGGGGTAGCTATTTTGGGATACCTCTGATATCCCAAAATAGCTGCGCAAAGTAGATGTACCCAGGAAGACCCAGCCTCAGGGCGCACATAATCTAAACCTCCTGTCTGGCAAACTGATCTGATGGAGGGTGGGGGCAGATGACTTCTGTAATATCCCCATTGATTTTTGACAAAAAATGGCTAAAGACACATTAGCTATACTCAAGAGTCCCAAACTATCCATTATTAGTTGGTCAAAACTCTATTTCTGGTTGAATACCACTTACTAATGTATTATTCAATAGATATTGGTGAAATTAGACTAATACATTTACAAATATTTTTTCTGTGATTTCCCTACTCTGATGCCTGTAGCCAAATCTATTTATTTATACAGCTGTCATACTGAAAAACTTTCTTCCAGTCTCAAGGATATTTCTGCCTTCAGTTGATTTCCCAGCTAAGAACTAGAATGTCTCTGAAAGAAGCAGAATCTTTCCAAATGGAGGAAACTTAAGTGCAACTGCTATAATTGTGTGTTTGCATACCATTTGTGTGGGTGCAGTATATATGTGCAATGTGGAATCCCAGGGTATGTCTACACTACAAAATTAATTCGAAATAACAGCAGTTATTTCGAATTAACTTTAATAGCATCTACACAGCCAAACCGCTATTTCGAAATAAATTCGAAATAGTGGAGCACTTATTTCAAATTTGGTAAACCTCATTCTATGAGGAATAACACCAAATTCGAAATAGCTAATTCGAAATAAGTGCTGTGTAGACAGTTATTTCAAATTAGGGGGCCTCTAGCCCTTCCCGGTTTCCCCTGGTGGCCACTCTGGGCCAAACCAGGAAAACTCCTCTCCTCTCCCCCAGCCCCGGGGCCCTTAAAGGGGTAGACTCTGGCCACTGGGCATGTGCGAAAGCCAGGCCTGCCAGCAGCCGCAGACCCTCAGCCAGTGGCCACACAATGGCAGTCAGTGGCAGCCAGCCGTCCCCCGCCCAGTCCCCCAGCACCCAGGGGCCAGCCAGGGGCCGTAGATGGCACGCGTCCGCCTGGACTGGTGTGGAGATCATGGACCTCACTGATGTGTGGGGAGAGGCCCCCAGTGTCCATGATCTCCACACCAGACAGAGGAATGCCGCCGTCTATGGCCGCAGAGCGGCCACCATGGCCTGCAAGGGACACAGGCGCACCCAGGAGCAGGTGCGCCTGAAAGTGAAGGAGCTGCGGCAGGCATACACCAGGGCCACCAGAGGTGGCACCGCAGCAGGGGCTGCCACCTGCCCCTACTTCCCCGCTCTCGACCAAATCCTGGGGGGGCAGGGTGGTCCGCGCTAGCTCGGGGGGCAGCGAGCCGGGAGCTGAGGGCCCTGACCCGGGTGCAGCAGAAAGGCCACCACCAGCTGTCCTGGCACCAGAGTCAGCAGGGTCATCCGGGGAGGCCATACCAGGTAAGTGCCAGCACTGGGGGGGAAGGCGGGGAGGGAGACCAGGACTGCACACATGGGCCATGCCTCCCACGGATCACACAGCCACCTGTGCACATGTGGGCACGTGCTGTGCCACCCTTGGGCAGGTGACTCCAGCTGCGTGCCACACAGGGGCCGTGGCCCGATAGCCACACATGTGTGTAAAGAGACCCGACATGCTCCCAACCTCGGGGCGGGACACAGCAGAGCGCCCTCCCTTCACACGCCCCCTCTACCCAGGGGCAGGGGACATCTTCCCCCCACCCCGGCCGCACTATACACAGCACAGGGGCACAGGTGCGGTCTCGGGGCAGTTCCCACTCCCGGGCAGATCCGGACATGCTGACCATGGCCTCTGTGCAAACACATTGGCTCTGACGGTGCAGGGCATGGTCGCCCTCACCTCGCAGGGGGGGCTGGGCATCATCCACTGTGTCCCCAGGGACAACTGACCACTTCTCTTCTTTCTCTACAGCTGCACCAGCTGCTCGTGCAGGGCGCACCACCCCGCCCAGGACATGCTCCTGCACCCGTGGCCTCAGCAGGACCACCACCATGCAGCAGGGATACAGAGAGCAGCACCTGCAGGCCCTGCGAGCCCAAACCCGGATCATGGAGCAGCAGGTGCGGGACAACTGGGAGTTCCAGCGGGAGCTGCTTGCCCAGGGCTGTGCCATCTGTCACCGTCTGCAGGCCCTGGTGCAGAGCATGCTGTCCTGTGCCGATCCTGCACCTGCTGCCCCCCCAGCTACTGTTCCCCCGCCCACCTCTTCCTCCTCAACCTCCACACCCCCCACCTCAACCTCCACACCCTCCTCCCCATCCCCGGGACGCTGAAGCCTCCCGCGGTGCTGGGAGGCAGTTGGCCAGGCGAGACCCCCACCCCTGAGCGCTGAGCTTCCTCCCCCTTCTTCCCTTGCTTCCCCTTCCAGCTCCCTCCTCCCAGTTTTCCTCCCCTCTCCCACCCTCTCTCCTGCCCTCTCCCGCCTCCTTTCCCCGTCTCCCCAGAGGTTCATCCCCTCCCCAGTTGTGTTAAATAAAGACAGTTTCTATTTTTGAAAATACGCGTATTTTATTTGACATCAGGAAGGGGGGGCTAGGGAAGGGTAAGTGGAAGGACGAGAGGGAGGAATGGGGCACAAGCCCCCAGTGGGGCAGACTGGGGAGACTGTTAGCACTCCTCAGGGTGGAAGCTCTCCCACAGGGCCCCCTGGATCCTGACAGCCCTTCAATGGTCCTCCCAGATGGCAGCCTGCAGACAGTGCAGCCAGGCTGCTGGCAACATGTCCACGAGATGCAGCACAGTCCCCGGAGGCAGGTCTGGTTCCATGTTGCAGAGTGCCGTGGTGTCCCGAGTGAGGGCAAGCAGAGTACTCCGAGACACAAATGCTTTGCTGTCCCTCAGCGAGGTAGACCAGCAAGCAGAGAAACCTGAGAACTGTCTGTCCGGGATGGGGGGTCGGGTCCCTTTAAGCACAGACCTCGGATAGCCTGAGGCAGCAGAACCACATACTAAGTCCGACCCTGATGCCCTGCTGGCACTGGTTCCGGCCAGCCTTACCTTTGATTCAGGGTCCACTCAATGTGGACGCTCTATTTCGAATTAGAAAAACACTATTTCGAATTAGTTTTTGTGTCTAGATGCGTTATTTTGAATTAGCTTATTTCGAAATAAGTTAATTCGAAATAGTGCTGTAGTGTAGACATACCCCCAGAGAAAACTCAGAAATAGTTAGCAAATTAATAATTGAAATGCTTAGACACACAGTGGTAAGGTTAAACTTACCATAACATATATAAATCCAGAGCACATGTATCCAAACTATGACCTTTGTCCGTTTGGCAGTCCTGACCTCTCTTCTACCTTTTTTTCCCCCTCTTATAGCTGCTTTGTAAGATGGGATGTTAGATCACATCCAAAAGATACAGCTTACATTCTCATGAAGTACCCTCCACCAATTTGTGGAGAGCTGCCAAGTAGTCCACTGTCTCCCATTCATTTCAGGATTCCATTTCAAAATTTACCTCCTTAGCTTTAAACCTCCAGTGGAGTTGATCCAACCTCTTCATGGTCCTTTCTCAATTCCCTGCTCCACACCCTGTTTAAATCTTGTACAGGACCTTCATGCAATCTGCCCACCATGCAATGGAACCTTCACTGCAATTCCTGCCATCTGGCACAACCTTCCTGCAACTCTCTGCTCATTAGTATTCTGTCTGAAAATCTTATGTAAACACACATACTGCCTCTTCCTTTGACTAAATTTCTTAGTTCTCTCATGCCCCTGTGTTCATTTATTAATCTTAACACGGAACAACGTGAAAAGCATTTTGGGTTAGTTTGTATAAAAGAGCCTCTATAGAGCTAAATTGGATTGTATACAAGTCCTGCATGATGTCATGTATTTATTCTTAAGGTTTTTCATGATATCTTTTCTTGTCTAATTAATTTTTCAGTGTTTGTGTTCTCTCCCTATAATTATCAGTCACACCATGATAGTTGGTTCTCTATAATCTTGTATTTGCTTTAATGTAATATTATTTACACCTTCACTTCATTACTCATAGTTGAAAGAACAGATTCCGTGAATAATTTCTTTACAAAGACCTGGCTACTAAGGCTATGTCTACAACTGCACTCTAAACTCGAAATAAGATACGCAATTTGCGCTATTCAAATTGCGTACTTATTTCGAGTTTATTTCGAAATAAAGTGCTATTTCGAGACATCCCTTAACTCTCATGGAATGAGGGTTACCGGGATGCTGAAATATCATGCCTGTTATTTCAAAAAATATTTCAAAATAATGGGAGCCTTGTGAAGATGCGGGGCAGCTATTTTGGAATACCTCTGGTATCCCAAAATAACTTTGATGTGTAGACATATCCTAAATGTCCTCAATAGCTTTGGTTTCAGATCCACTTTTGACAGTCTTCAGTACAACTATATAAGGGGAATGTACTGGGGAATTCAGATAATATGGATTTGTGTGGCTCCTCTTTTCAAAGTGCATTAGTTGTACTTCAGCCCTTTACATTGCATGCTTAAAGTTGCTGGGCCACATTCTGCTCTTAGTTACATTGACTCCCTGTTTTGTGCATTTTGTTCCATGTTGACTTAGCCATTATCTAGAATCTTTTAAATCAGGTTCATACCATTTGTGCTAGTTTTAAATTCTTCCAGGCTAGCCTTCAAGCTGCAGATCTTTACAATGGTAACAAAGTGGGTAACAGAGCTGTCCCCTAAAAATGAGTAAGGGAGTCTGGGGGACATTACAAATACCGTGGCAAGGTTATTTAAGACAATATGGGAAAGATTTTCAGTGCAACCACTGTAATTTAACTTATTTGGTTTTTTTTGAAACTTTAAATGCTCTTATGCTTATATAAAGTCTTCCGCCTTCTGTTCCAAACAGAAAAGGAAAAGAAAGAAAGTGTTTTTTTCATGAGGGCTGAACAATAGTTTAATGAGATCAAATCATTTCACATGTCTGGAATACTGTAATGAAGAGTTATTTCCATTAACAAGCCTAGGCATCTTAACTTGATGCTTAATCCCTCACATTGCATTCCCCCCACCCACCCACCCACACACTCACTTCCTTGGTGCGACTCACATACGCCAGCAAAATCTATGACTTAAGAGATTTGATTATTCTGTTCCAAAATTAAGTATCCCCCATAGGATGGCTGAATTCACTAAGCCAAGCTCTCTTGTAAGCAAAAGCCTAAAGCATACTTTGCTGCATTATATTAGCTCGACATTTAATAAAGGATTGTACTGCACACTAAAATATAATTATTTGCAGGTGAAGAACTATTCTGGGTTATTCGCTATGGTGTTGTTTACAATCTGGTTGTGATGTGCAATGAACTCTGCGGGGATGTGAGTCGAGAAGGCTTAAGGAACGCTGTGTGGAAAGCTTTACAGAAACAAAAGAACAACGAAAAAGATGGTCGAGTCCTGGAAGCTGTTAGAGTAGCAGAGGTATGTATAAAATCCAATAACTGGAATAGACCATCACTCCAGCCAGATCACCAGTGTAACATAAGCTAAACATTTATTTTTAGAGTGACAAAGTGCGGGTGATTTAATTAAAAGACCAACTTCTGACCTGTAACTAGTGGCAATTGCATTGGTCTCCGGAGCCTACTTTGATAATTGTAAAAATGTGGAGATACTTTAATTTAGAAAAGGGTTGAAAGGGTTACTGTTTAAGTAACAATTGACATTTTAAGTTACAATACAGCAAAGGATATGTTTTGGCTTCTAAATCCCTTAATATTTCAATTGAATTTTTATATAGCTTCCATGTTATTCAAACACCAAAAATAATGAATGACTTTCTCTTTCTGGTTTACTGGTCAGCAATTAACTATTATTAGTGATCTTTACAATCCTGCCAATGTTGTTGATGCCTAGGCAGGAATAAGAGACTGCTATGCTGATTTTTGCTCAGATGGAAACAAAAGACTAAAGAATCATTGTGTTTTCTAAGGTCCAGTCCAGCTCCCCTGACAGTATTAAAACTACCTTTGACCGCAACAGAACAGGATTGTTTATTATGTGAATTGAGTCCCCAGCTGAGATCAGGTCCCCATTGTGCTATGTACAGTACAAAAACATAATAAGAGCTTATACTTCAAGTAGACAAGAGAAACAAAGGGTGGGAGAAAGGGAGTATTATCCCCATTTTACAGATGTGGAACAGTGATACCGAGAGAGGGAACAACTTGCCCAACGTCACACAGAAGGATCTGTGGAAGGGTCAGGAATTGACCCCAGGATTCTGAATCCCATTCAAATGCTTTTTTCACAAAACTGCTTTAAAAACAATCCCAGACATCAGTGCTCACTAGACCGTAGCTCTGAGTTGTGTAACATTTAAGAGGGGCACCAAGCAGGGTTACCTCTGATAGACATCATTGTTAACTCTATCCACTGAGCCTTGAAAGTCACTCTACAGAGTTAATGGAGGAGGGAAATCAGGGAATTTGACAGGGTGCAAAAGGAGCAAAAAACTCTTTTAAATGCCAATGCTGATATTTTATTTAACTTAATGAAAACAGATGCTTTCATTTTGTAACTTCTTAAACTGTCAGCTATATTTGGCTGTATCTCACAGCAGAAAAGTCAACTGAAAGCAGTGTCTGTCAATATCTAGAGGTCTAGCATGCCACATTTGCTCCACAATAGAAGTGGATAAAAAGATAACATCACTGGGACTTAAGAATTTGGCAATTATTTTTTCAAGTGTGTTTTAGAGAAGATGAGTTCTTTGAATTCAGTCTCCATTTTTCATAAAATAGACACAGAATTACAGAAGTGGGACAAGTTACAGTTAAGACAGGTAAGGAAGATAAATTTGCTGAAAATGGTGCCCGCAGAAAAGTTAAATTATGTATTAAATTCTCAGCCCCATCCTATTATCTTAGGAAATTAGATAAGAATGTCTGATTTATTTAACTGGGATGAAAATAGGCCTAGGAGATTAAGTATTTAAATCTTTGATAGCCTAGAGACCTCAAGGGGATTTGTCAGCGTTTGCCTTTGCCCAATAGAATTAAGGCATGGAGTTTACCTTCGCCTGTACAAGTGCATGTGGAAGGGGGAAAGAATTCTCAGAGAAGCACAACTGGTGGTAGGTAGTATCACACACTGCAGCAATCCCCAATGATAAGGAGCATGACGAACTGGACTTGAGGCATGCCCAAGGTCCCTCCACACTAGCATTTGGCAGCAGGTGCAGGGAGGAGATAATGGTGTGTGGGAGGGAGTATATGCTATACCTTTCACCATGCGGAATATGGAACATTATCCAGCATGCTTCCCCCAGTGTTCCGAGAGATCCTCTCAGCAAAAACTACAGAGCACTTCCATTCAGCTGCTACAGGTACACCTACACACAGCACTCTCCCGGCGATCAAGAGTATAGAATGTGCCTGAAGCTAACTAATAGAGATCAAAAAGGTAAATTTGGTCTCTTCTTCTACTTTAGTTTCAGTGCACCAGATTACAAGATAAATGGTAATCTATTTAGCTTGAATGGCCTACCAGTATGTGTTCAGAAGATCTCCTGTGGACCATGATAGCATATGACATCTGTGCCTAAAGATGAATAATACAATCTTTATGAATTAAATTCAGCTAGGGTGTGAGCAGGTGCGACTTCTATTGACGTCAATGTGCAATCTTTGTGCTTACATTAATTTTTGTCCTTATAAGAAGAAAATAGTTTTTCTAGGAATATTTTCAAGCCTTGCCAGGAATCACAATAGGATTTCAGTTAGAAACTTTGAAAATGGAAACAATTCCCCTCGCCCCAGATATAAATAGATACTAATGGTACCGCTGCACTGAAATGGATTTACATGTGTATTTTAAGGTTATTGTGAAATAATGAAAATTTTAACTTGCTAAAACAAAGTAGCTGTTTGTAACCCTTTAAGAGTATATTTTCCTAAGACTTATGGTCTTCACATCCTTAAGCAGATTGCGGTAGCAGCTTTTAAAATACTTGCATTGCTTCCAGGGTACAGTGGAATTGCTTTTCAGAATGTGGTAGATGCGCATTTGCCATACAAACTCACATCATGAAATCTACAAAATTCTCTACCACCACCAGTGCTAATAGGAAGGCAGCCATAGGCTCCTCTAAAAAGGTCGTGGGCATTAAAACCACACAGAGGATCAGCAAGAGGAGAAAGGAGAACCAAATAGCTCATAACTTCCTATTACCAAAGGGAATATCTCTGAATGTAAAATAAGAACTTCTGGAACTTTCCTTCAATCCCCAAACCAGTCTTTGATTTCCAAACCATTTGATAAAGACTCCTCACCCCGACACCTGCCCTCCACCCTAACGCAGGGCTTTCCCATTTCTTACATGTTCTCTCAGGAGCCTGCCCTCTTTCCCGGATACATACACAGACAATGTCAGAGTCTTGGATCTGTTTAGGCTGCTCTCCCAGATCCACTCAGGGGACTTCTGCTGGGAGTGAGGTTGACCAACTGACCTCTCACCTCTGCTGGGCAATGGCATAAAATGAATGTGCTGATAGTTTCTTATAGTTTAAACAGAACGGTAGAGTTAATGCCTCCAAATGCACCATGGCATTGCAAAGTTCCTTGAGCTAATAGGGTCTCTTAGGAAAGTAAAGTAAAAGACAGGTCATGTACTACGAATTTCATGCATAATTGAGCCAGAGAATCAGGTTCTCTTCCCAGCTTTCCACTAACCTGATGGGTGATGTTAATTCACTTTCTCTTGCTTCAGTTTCCCCATCTATAAAATAATGACAGTTCTACTGATCTCTCTTGTAAAACACTTTGCAGTCTACTGATGAGAAGTCCAATATAGGAGGTAGGCACTACTATTATTTAAAAGAGGCAATCTAGTAGAATGCTGCTGAGAAGCTATAGGCTCCTGCTGTACGGTTGAAAAGTAGCAGGCTATGGGTAATACCCAGAAGCAGACACTGCGCTGTAGAAGGGACATAAACCAGATTATTGGTTTAAGAGAATAGATACACTAGGAAAGAGAACAGCAAGACAATCCAGTTTCTCCCTAAAAATTTGTCTCACATGTATAATATGTTTTATTGTGATTTTCTTTAAATAAGAAACACATGGGACGTGAATGTTCATGTTTACATCAAGTATTATTAAAGTTATATTTAATAATTACGTTTTTTAAAGTTATATTTTTAAAAAACCACACAGAAACTCAGTTCAGATAATTTAGTGAAAGACCTGATCCTATATCCATTGCTAGTAAGGACAAAACTCACTTTATTCAATGGCTGTAAGATCAAGCCTTAAATAATTGTCCAGTGGTATTGTGTTAGCTCAAATATTGTCACATCTGTATTTTTCAACAAGCAGCTGTTGAGTTTAGAGGGGTAAATAAATCCATAAATAACTTTGATTACATAATTATACATTTAATTTGACTCATCTGCAATTCAGTCTGTATTACAGAATTGAAGTTTTAGATTAAATGTAGCTTTCAGGTGGAAAGAAACTGCAATAAAAGTACTTGGACTATTAGTTCTTCCAAATGATTAATAGCAGGACTTGCTTGGAACATAGGCTTTGATTTCTTATGTTTAATTGTAGACTTAAGTGAAATAGGGTTTTGATTTAAGAAAATGTAGACTTGGGTACAGAAAGTTTTAAATTTCTGTAACAAAATTTCCCACAATAATGATTCATTTCATTTACATTCAGACGAGTTCAAGGTTAATATGTGGGGAAAAAGAAAACTGTAGCAGCCAAGTTCTACTTTTAAAACTGGAGAAAAAAATTCTAATACATTTCCTTCTTTTGAATAATATATGTAAGAAGTGGAGGAGGGGGATCTCTAAGTAGAGCAGATTTCCCTTCCTCTCACTGTGACCAGGTACCCTTCTCCAGACAAGTTCCAACTGTGGGTGGCTTCAACTGTTACAAGCAGGAGCTGGGGTGGAACATATTCTTGCGGGGAGGGGAATGCTCACCTGTAGTGGCCTGTCGCTGGTAGAAAGATGCAACCGTGGCTCTGCATCAGGCACATTGCCTCAGTCTGTAGGCGCCACTGCCAGCGGGTTCCATTGGCCACAGTTCCTTGTCCTGGCCCATGAGCTGGCTGGGAACCATGGAGTCAGTTCTTGGGGCAAGGAGGACAGGGGAAGGGAGGACAGAGGCAAAGTGTGGAGCTGCCTCCACAGATTTCAAATGTTACCACGGACATGTGTGCATGTATGGACATGTTGCTGACCCATGTTTATCATCTTTCTCTTTATAACAATCTTTCACATAATTGAAGACTTTCATCAGTTTCCCCCCACCTCTAGTTTTCTCCAAAATAAACAAACTCAGTTTTTTCAGTCTTCCCTCAGGCTACGTCTAGACTGCAGGCTTTTTTTGCAAGAAGCTTTTGTCGGAAGAGATCTTCCGCAAAAACTTCTTGCACAAGAGAGCGTCCACACTGCAAAAGAGCATCGAAAAAGCGATGCACTTTTGCGAAAGAGAGCGTCCAGACTGTCTGGATGCTCTCTCGCAAGTAAGCCGTGATTGCTATGGACAGAATGGCCACCAGGGCACCTGTGCTTTTTCCTCTTCCCTCTTCTTGCGCAAAACCTCCCTCCTCCCCGTCCACGCCCTTCTCCCCGTCCACAAGAGCTCTTCTGCAAAAAGGCATTCTTCCTCATAGAATGAGGATTACCAATTGCGCAAAAACCCCTCTAATCATTCGATTTACTTGCACAAAAAATGCACTTGAGGTGTGGATGCTCCGCTAGTTTTTCCAGAAAAACAGCCGTTTTTCCGCAAAAACTGTATAGTATAGACATAGCCTCAGAGGTCATGTTTCCAGATCTTTAATTTGTGTGGCTCTCCTCTGTACTTTCTCTAATTTGTTCAAATCTTTCCCAGAGTGTGATGCCCAGAATGGGACACACTACTCCAGTTATGGCCTTACCAGTCTTGAGAAGGCTGGAAGAATTATTTCTCATGTCTTGCTTACAATCCTCCTGCTAATGCATCCCAGAATTATCTTTTCTCTTTTTTCTTTGCACAACAGCATTCTGTTACTGACTTGTAGTTTGTGATCCATTATAAACCCCCACGTTCTTTGCCGCAGTACTTCTTCCCAGGCAGTCATTTCCCATTTTGTGTTTGCGCAATTGATTACTCCTTCCTAAGTGTCATATTCTGGATTTGGAATTTCACCCTGTTTAATTGAGATAATTTCTCTGGTTTGTCAAGATCATTTTGAATTCTGACACTGTCCTCAAAAGTGCTTGCAACCCCTCTTACTTCAGTATCATCTCAGTATCATCTGCATACTTTATACATTTGTTTTCTCTACTATTACCCATTTCAATTATGAAGATATTGAATAGAAATGGACCCAGGAGAGAACCCTGAGGGATCCCCCTTGAGATGGCCTTCCAGCTTGATTGTAAACCATTGATAACTATCCTCCATATCCCACACAAATACAGCCCAAATGGGCTCCCTGGCAGTGTGATTCAAAGGGCGCAATCATGCAAAGAAACCAAAAGGGATACTGGTTCCAGAGATGATGCAGAGACACATGGTCATAGTGTGGATGGCCCTAATCACCTGAATGTATCCAGGTGTGGGAACCCACAGCCTTTCCCATGAAGAAGCAAATGCTCCTCCTCCTCCTCTCACCCAACCATGGGATATTTTTTATTGCAGGAGGAAAATGCTCATAGACTTCAGGAGAGCTGATCTGGGCCAAAATGCCTACATACCGCATACCAATGGTGAGCGTGTTTTCTTTGCTTGAGAGAATACTCTGTTCAAGCTGGCAAGGTAATGAAGTAGGTTGCAGAGGCAAAAGCAATTTCACAAGTTCATGGAAGGTGAAAGAGCTGGACACACAACTGCTTAACTTAGTGCACTGAATGCACTTCTCAAGTGCTCCTGAACTTCCACTCAGCAGGGCTATGTTCAATGGCTTAATGGATCCTTGCCTCTCAGCATGCTGAAGTATACATCTTTACCAGACATTTCAGCATGAAATAATTTTTCAGCGGTCTCTCCACCGCAACCATGTTCAAAAGGCTGAAAACTGCTCTAATTTCAAGAGCAAGGAGAGACAGGCCCTGAAATTGTTACCTCAAGTAATTATATTTTGCAGATATTAAGCTATGCTAATAACATTTCAGAGTTACTTTGATTAATGTGGCAGAAGATTTTTTCCCCAGATTACTCTGGTGTTCTATTTTATACCATTTTCCTCCCTTTCTCTATTATAGCTGATGTTTCTGATTTCTTTCTACCAGAAACAGCAGCTTAAAGAACATACTGAGTAGTACTATAGTCCCACACAATGCTAGAAAACTGTGGGAGCAAATAACCCTCTCTCTGATGGTTTATTCCTATCAGTTCTTAAGAGAACAAAAATGGTGCTCTTTTTAAGGGCTGTCGTCTACCATTCCTTTCTTGGGATTAGGGTTGTGCAACCCTTATTTGGTGGTCAGTACTTATTCACATGAGTAGTCTCTCAAAATAGTGGTATAAGGGGCAGTGACCCAGAGATGCTATCCAAGTTCTCAGAACAATTAGATGCAGGGTGCCCTTTCCTGTAGTTAGGGCAGGCAGAGCTCATTTGCATTATTTAGTGCGAGGACTGTGGAATAGTCCTGTGGATGCAAAAGGCAGCAATGCCTAGGGGGAGCTTGCATGACAGCAGTGTAACCACGGATTCTGGGCAGCAGTCCTCACTCCATTTGGGAGACTGGCTGTGATAAGCATATCCAGAGGGGTAAGGATGAAGGAGGAATACAAAGGCAACAGCAAGTGTCTCAGAGGGATTGTACTAGGACCTCCATGGCATCTAGCACTGGGATGGGGAATCTTTTTTGGGTCGGGGCCTTAGGTTCCTCACCCCAATCTAGAGAATCATTCTGTCCGTTGCAGTGAGGCAAATCCACTCCCTCAAGCATCTCAAAGTGCAGCCTGGCTGGTTGTATCTGACACACACGTGGACAGTGTCCTCAAACTGACCAATGCCATGGTTCATACTCCAGCTGTAGATTTTACTTTTCCTGCTGTAGTATCCAACAATGCTGGATGGAAGTACTCCAGCAGGTCCAGAGGTGGTGGTTGTGTGCTTGATGTAGTTTTTGGGCAATGTGATGTGATCCCTTTGTGCCTTTTTTCCCCCCACCAACAATTCCAGGCAGGACAGTCCAGGGGACAGCAATGCAGAAGTAATCCTTTTTGCTCTCAGCAGGAAGTGTATGCCAGGTTATGCAGATGTGGAGGAATGTGAAAGGGATTTGTATAGTCAACCTTATTTCTTGCAGAGATGATTTGTTACCATTTAACTATCCCTGTGACTGTACCCTAATTGACCCCAGCGGTGCCCCTCCAACAGTGAGGGCACTGACTCTCATTAGGAGGTGTAACACCAGGCTGTGGCCAGTAAAAAAGCTTAAATAGTTCAATGAGCAGCTCCTGCATCCCCCCTTAGCATGTAGCATTGTTAATGCTAATGCCAAACAAACAAATGACTGCCTACTGGCTTGGAGAGGTTGCACACATGTACTTAGACTAACATAGCTGATCACAGTAAGGCAGCCGATGTGAAGCTGTCACCTGCTGTAGTCATTCAGGCTATGTTTACACTAGGAAAGTATTTCAAAATTATTAAATTTGATTTAATAACTCCCAATTTAACAAATTATAACTAGAATGTCCACAGCCTTGATATTAGTCTGAGGCAGGCTCCATTAATGTGAACTCGCTGCCTCGGACTTGGAGCCCCAGGAAGCACTGGGGAGTAATAAGTTTGAATTACTCTGGGGAGTAATTATTCCAAAATAGTGGTACCAGAACTTCCACACTACCGCTATTTTGAAATAACTATTTCGGAATTAGTGTTACTCCTGAAGAAAAGCAGGAGTACAGATTTCAAATTCCATGGCCCGTTATTTCAAAATAATGTGCTTGGTAGTGTGGACTTTCTGCTTCTAAATTCAACCTTGGGGGAGGAGGGTTATTTAGAAATAAAGTCCTAATGTAGACCGGGGCTCAGAAGTGCAGTTTCTGTTGCATACTTCTGGGGCTACACTATCCCTTTGGGACGCAGTGATGTCCTTTTAAAATTATCTGCTGGATAAGTTTGCAAAGCCACGCTTCTATTATCCCCATGTGGCAAGTGCAACCCACTTGTGTCTCAGTTACTTGTTATTATGAGTCAAAGTGGCTGATGTAGCAGAGCACCCCTTTTGAAAAATTCACCTTCCCGTAGGGTGCACGTGAGGTTACAGATCTGAGCACACCAGATGTGTCCAACCTTAGCAATGCTTCTCAAACTCCCAGATTTGTGCCAGTGAAATTGGTATCATGCTATGGGCATGCATTTGCTAACAAGACTTAAACACGTGCATTGGTACTCTCAGTCCAAAAATAAATGCAGATATTTACAGAGAAGCAGAAACAGAAGCCTAAGTGCTGAGACCTTCACCTGACAAATCAGTAATCCTGACTAAAATGTGAACCTAATGTATGAGAGGAAAATGCAAAATTGCCATATACACACACTAGCATAATAAGCAAATGTTAATTGATATGCTTTGATTGTGATAGTTCCTGGGAGATTTGCAATGAGCAGGGCTTTACTGTACAGGCAATTCTGAGGCATATGCTGGCACATCTAGGAAGAGTCATCATGTCTAAGTACTTTCTACCATCTGCTATAAAAACTGAAATACTGAAAGGTTTTTTTCTTCTTTTTCTCTGATGCCTCATATATGCAACTGACTTTATTCTTGCCATTTATGCCATATTAATATTTTGTGTAGCCCTCTTTTATAAAAGCTTGACTTGCATATGTTTTATGCCACTGAATTACATTATAGTAATGGGTATAGAAAGAACAAAAGATAAATAACTTTCTAGAATGACAGAGCCAGTCTCATGGATTCATTGCCATATAGCCCCCTTTTGTGTTGTAGGAAATTGTTGTTTACTGAAATAGATGTCAGTCATTTAAAGTTTTTCATTTTTAGGCTGTCTTACAAAGTCGGAGGCCTCCATCCTTCACTGTGCATAATAGCTACTGGATGCAACTTTGGGCAGGGCAGTTGTGGGTTCCCTCACTTCTCTTGCCACTTGGGGGCACTATGATCCTTGGCATAGATCAGGAAAGCCCCACCTGCTCTAGACTAACCATGCGGTGGGTTCAAAGAGCCATCCACGTTGATGGAGAAAAGCTGTATTCTAGTAATGCCCCATTTCCCCTTCCAACCCAATAATCATCCCATTTCCGCTTTGGTGGAGGCTACTGTGAGGATGGCACAGAAAGTGGCTTCACCACTGTGGACATCCTAATGGTGGAAGAAGATTCAGTGCTTTCTAGTACCTTCACACCACAGCCGTGGCACACAAAAAAATGACTTGGAGCAGAGAATTATGGCCACTGACATTTCTAAACTAGTTTATATCACTCTTCAGCAACTCGCTTTCTCAGCATAAAGTGCAACACTTATGGGTTCTGAGGAGAGGTCTCCTATGCCACAAAGCAGGTTGTTGTAACTGTACAGGCCTTTCAGAAGGGGTTACAGAGTTTAGTAGGGGCTCCATGAAGGACTTGGAAAAACTACCAAGGTGAACAAAAATAATTGTTTTGGTTTTAAAAATTGAAAAACAGCCTTTTACAATTTACTTTGTTGTGCAGAAATCACCTTCAGGGAAAGGGTGAGTCACTGGCAGAGAGACTAACATAATATGTTGACCCTAACGCAAGAGGTTGCATATTAGTTCCTTTATGAACATGGGGGAAAATCTGCAGCGGCTCTGTTTGCCACAGGCTTAAAACCAGAGGCGTACTTACTTTTTTCATATACCCAAAAGAAATAGAAGGTGTAACTGAGAGTAAACACATTCTCTATTCACTGGGGAAAGCCAGCTCCTGTACAGTTGTTACATGTTCACAGTTTTTCTACTGGGGAAAGACAAGGGTTCATAAAGTGTGAAAAATATTGAAGTGCTATAGTATTTTCCCCATTTCTATGTTAAAGACAGCCAAGACAATTTTAATAGACATTTGTGCATAGACAAATCTGATGAGAAATTGTATGCTGAGTTTCTGCAAAGAATGAATTTTTACAACTCAGTTATAGATGCTTGGGGAAAATAAAAACAAAACTAGGATTTATAATGGAAATGCTGACAGCCATAACTGTGTAGTGACACTAGCAGAAGCTGCTATAAAAATTTTAAAAGGTTTACAAACTGAAGTAATATGAAGCAGCAAGTTGTACCATTACTTTCTTAATTGATCAAATGTACCTACATAATGACATTAATAAACATTACCTAAACATCAGATTTCAGTAATGCTAAGAAGTATGATTGACATTGAAAAAAAGCTTTCTTTATTCCATTTGTTTACCATTGCAAGGCTTAGGAGGCATAAAAATGAAGTAAAGGCCTGTACCAAGATTTATAACATTCAGTAAATAGTTTGTCATTGGTATTTTAAAACAAAATAGACAGCACACAATGTCCTATTTACTTTCAAGAAAGAGCAATTGTGAACATAAAGTGACTGATTATAACATTGTATGACATTTTGAAGCTAACAGCTCCAATGGTTATAAGCAGATTCTGACAAAGAAAAATCTGCCTTATGGGCATCTCTAAGTTAAAACATCCTCCGAGAAAAAAAGTAATTAAAAACAGCAAAGGGCATTATCAAAACAAGATAACAGGAACAGAAACATGATACTAGTAGGTCATGGGTTTTACTATTAGGCTGTGTCTAGACTGGCCAGTTTTTCCGGAAAATCAGCCACTTTTCCGGAAAAACTTGCCAGCTGTCTACACTGGCGGCTTGAATTTCATAAGAACACTGACAATCTCATGTAAGATTGTCAGTGTTCTTCTTGAAATACTATGCTGCTCCGTTCGGGCAAAAGTCCTTTGCGCAAAGCTTTTGCACAAAGGGCCAGTGTAGACAGCGCGGTATTGTTTTGCAAAAAAGCCCCGATCGTGAAAATGGCGATCGGATAGCGCGTCGTCTGGGACGCGCCGCTTTCAAAAAGTGCTTTTGCGGAAAGCGTCGTGTAATCTAGACGCTCTTTTCCACAAATGCTTTTAACGGAAAACTTTTCCGTTAAAAGCATTTGCGGAAAATCATGCCAGTCTAGACGTAGCCTTAAAGTATAAAAAAGTAAGAGAAACATAATGTTGTCCCCCTCCCAAATGTCAAATTTGTATGCAGTGTTGTTGTAGTCATGGCAGTCCTAGCATATTACAGAGACAAAGTGAGTGAGGTAATATCTTTTATTGGACCAATTTCTGTTGGCAAGAGAGACAAGCTGGGCCAATAAAAGATATTACCTCACCCACCTTCTCTCTGTTCAGAGTTCGTAATTTATCTCTAGTAGAGCTAATATTCTTCTGGATTGAGGGACAGTCTCAGACATTCAATCAAAACAGTACAGAGGCGCACACACAATGTCCAATTTAAATGGGAGGGACAACGTTCAAAGTTTCTGAAACTGAGCAAATGTATTTTTCATGTGCTTCTATCTGCATATATAAAACTAAATTACATGTTTGTGTCATATACTCAAATTCTGGTATCCCATGTGTGCACAAAACCGCCCGTTTTCATGCTCTTGGGAGGTGGGTATGCAAAACTGTAATATGTAATTATAGGTCATATTTCAAACTGTGTCCCTAAAAGTTTGCAGAATGCCTGTCTGTAAGATTGGAGAGTTATTCAAAATACCTTCACAAGGCTCTGTAAAAAGATCTTTAATCAAATGAAAAATTAGAAAGGTAAAATTTAAATTGGTAAAGTATTTGCTTATTAAAACTGAGAAGTGCCTATTAATGTTTCCATAGAAAAAAAATGAAGTTTTTATTTGGATCATTTTGTTCGATAAATGTAATCAAATAATCTATAATGTACTTTTTAAATTTCCTTTAACTCACCATACATGCTGACTCAGAGGAGAAGCACTGAATCAAAGTGAGCCATGGAAAACAGAAAAACACTATGTGCCTTATTTATAATTCTCTCTGTAGATGGATTATATCCCAGATCATTTTTGCCATTACCTTGTTTCAGGCAGTTTATTGTGGTAGGTTTAATTTAGTTTCTCTTCATTCAACAGGCTGAGGCAAATGGTCCAGCAAATCCTTTTATTAGTTCAAGTGCAAATGTTCCATCATCTCCCAGGACCTTAATCTCCTGCCAGTATGTGGGCTGGAGAGTGGCCACTGCACTCTCCCAGGTCTACTTACCTTCCACCGGACCCAACATCCCTCTGCCAAGCAAATCTAAACAGAAGATATCTCCTGTGAAATATCAGTACTCAGAACAACGTGATGTGGAGAAAAGAACTGCACGTCCTTCTCTAAGGTATTTGTTTCCTACATATAAACCTCTGTCACTGCCCCTTTGCCCATTCCATCTGTTCTTCTGGTGATAAGGGATAAATACAGGTCCCAAGTTAATGACATTTATAGGTAATATGTTTACAACACTCCCTACTCCTCTGAATTCAGCATCTGAAAAAGTTCAGCAAAATATGTTTGGAGTAAAATTAGTGTGGATCATATCCAATGTTTATGCTGAAAGATATGTATGCTTTGCATGCAGTCGCTTAGCTGTGTATATCATCTCAGCCTGGGACATTATCAGTTTAAGAATAAAGTCTTTAAAAAAAAAAGGAAATATTATGCACACCCTGAATCATAAAATTAAAGATTTTCTGAATTTCATCTGTCTCTAGTGATATAGCAACCCAGTTTTTAGGAAGGTATCCAATAAGCAAAGTAAAACAAGACCACTCAGGACTGTACACTGGTTTAAATGAACTTTTTATGCCCCAGTCCTGTCATCCTGCCACATATGAAAGTTAACTACAAAGATCTCAATTATATTAGTAAACATGCATTTTATTTGAAAAGGCTAGTATGAAATGTCTAACTTTCCACCACCAATTAAAAAGATGCAAAGTATGGGCAAAATATCAATATTTTACTACTAATCCTGGAACAAAAAGCAAGTTGCACTACCATATTTGCAACTGAAATGTTTGATGTTAATTTTTGAATGTGAAAAGACTGCAGGGGCCCTAAGAATTTCAGCTAAGCCTTATGTGCATGAGGGTTTTTTGGTCTTGCATGCAATTTGGATCTTAATTCCTCTCCTGCCCCGATTAATATGATTTTCAGTGCATATGTACACTGGATAAATAGGTATGAGATTACCAGATCTCAGTGCACAATTTCATGCAGAAATGGCAAAGTGAGGTCGGGGGGAGGAGAGAACAAAACATGTTTAGAGGTCAGCTTGAAGATTTGACCCTATATTATCACTGTCTGTGTCATCATAATGTTCCTAACTTGTTTGTGCTGTACAGATTTTTCTGTGCCATACTCCATTTCTCAATTTATCTTTTAATTGCCAATAGTGTATTAGGTTAGTTAATATTTGCATAGCCGCTTGAAGGTGAAATGCATTACATAATTGCTATTATTATGTAATTAAGAAGTCACTTTCACTTAGTAAAACTTAGTGTTAAAATAGAAAGCATGTCCAAGGTCAGTATGAAACATCACTTTCTGACTTGAAGGAATTAAATATCTACACAACTTCACTTCAGACTAGCATAGTAAAGGTCATACTCTAATATGACTAAAGGCTGTTTAAAAAAAACAATGTTCTTTCAGCTACAAATAATCCTGACAAGCTCTGCTTTTTGAAGGATGGTAAATTCTTAGAAACCAACGCATAGTAATGGGTGAAAATACCCTCAGATGAGACAGCTACATATAAACATGCTATAGCTCCTGGCAATAAATAAAGCATGACTCTTTCCACATGTATCAAAGGCAAAATGTGTCAGATCTGAATTGAAGTATGACTGCTGTCTGTTGCCTAAACAAGGAATATCATCCAGAAATGTTTGATGCTAGTTTTTGAAGCTATGCACTGAAGATCCAGAAAATAATTTATAATCATTACAGTAATTCATGTTCTGAAAGCAAAACGTAACTGGGTAGACTCACTGAGTAGAGACAAATTTGTGGGACTGGATATTCAGACCCTCATGACCTAGATTTGTGGTGCTAAAGCCAATAATTTCTCTAGTAAAAGTGCTTGAACCTTTCCTTTGAAGCCTGAAACTGTGTGATGCTCAACATGTACAAGTTAAATTAGGCCTTAGTCAACGGACCTCTTCAACTCCTCAATCATCTGCTCATTTTGGCACCCTCAGCTACCACCTCTCTTAACTCAAGCAAATGGGTCTCAGAGTTGCTCTGAGCTGTATCTGTCTGCGACATCCCTCCCTCCTCCAAGGACCTTTCAGGCACACAGGGATCACTGGAGCACAGTGATGCTCTGGCTATATGCCCCTTGTCTCTTAGACATGCATTGACATATCCCCTCCATCTGGCACAGGGGTGGGCAGAAGCCACTCAACGGGTTGGATCCAGTCCACGCAGCTGTTCCAGGCCCCGCCCCCTAGTGCGTTGCCAGGGGGATGGAGCCATGTGAGCCCTTTCAACTGCTTCTATTTAAAGGGCTCGCGCCTTCCCTGTTGCCTGGCAGGGCACTTCCAACAGTTGAAAGGGCTTGTACGTCTCCAGCTCCCAGGCAATGCGCTAGCGGCACCAGAGCTGCAAGCCCTTTTAACTGTTTCTATTTAAAGGGCTCTCCCAAGTCCTTTAAATAGAATCAGTTAAAATTGTTCACAGCTCCCGCCATGCTGCTAGCACATTCCCTGGGAGCCATGCACGAGCCCTATTAACTGCTTCTGTTTAAAGGACTTGTGCCTTCTCTGCAGCTGCCAGGCAATGTGTCGCCTGACAGACATGGTGAAGGCGTGAGACCTTTAAATAGAAGCAGTTGAAAGGGCTTGCAAGTCCCGGCTCCCTGGCAACATGCTAGCCACACCGGAGCTGTGAGCCCTTTTAACGGTTTCTATTTAAAGGGCTCATGCCTCCCAGGCAGCTGCATTACCTGGCAGCCACCTGGCAGGCACAAGCCCTTTAAATTGAAGCAATTGAAAGAGCTTGCAACTCTGGACCCATGATAGCCCGTTGTCTGGGAGCCAGGGACATGTGAGCCCTTTCAACTGTTTCTATTTAAAGGGCTTGCGCCTTCCATCCCAGGCTCCACCCCTTTCTTCCGAGGCACGCCCCCTTCTGGGGTGGCCCATAACCACTTCGAAAATTATTGAAGTGGCTTCTGCTCAAAAATTATTGCACACCCCTGATCTGGTACCAGGGTGGCCTGTTTCCCCTGCGATAGAGATAGCTCCGGTATTAGAAAGGCAGGATAAGGAATGTCCTGAAGGTAGGGAGGTAGGATGGGTTCTGGACTGGCCTAGTGGAGAGGCCATTTGCCTGGGGATTGCAGGGTGGAGGGCTCAAGTCCCATCCCCATTTCCATCTCCATCTGTGTCTCTGGTCATGCCCTCCCTGCTCATCCAGGAAGCAACCAGACTTCCCTTTAGGCCTTGAGAATCCCCTTGTAGCCAGTGTTGCTGCAGCAGTGTAAAGGAGCTGGGAGGAAGGGGGGCAAGAGAAGTGAATGGAACTGTACCAGTTGAAAATCTGATCCAATATTCTTCATGTAATAAGAACTCCATGTCCAGCTCAGTACAACTAACCAACAGATTTATAAACATTCTTCACTTCAGCTGCTTCAAAACACTACGCATGGGAGAACTCAAGGGAAAGGAAATTACTTCTGTGAAATGAGAGGAGACTGCAGCACTTTATGGCCTGTGACCTGCTTCTTAGTGAAGTGAAAGGCACATAACTGGTTTAAAAAACAAACAAACAAAAAACAAACCAACCCCCACACTGAGTCATGCCACAGACTAGGCATAGCAGCAGGGCTCTGCCAAAAAAAAGTGGTAAACTCAGATACATCCCACATACTGCAGAATGCTAGAAACCTAATTGTCAAGTTCTACATACAATGGAAGATCAAGTATCTGAGAACCAGTTTGAGCTCCCTTATCTTCACTCACCCAGCTCTGGTGTAAGGAAGCAGCAGTTAACTACTCTGCCATACCCCCACTTCCTTGCCATCCCAGCCCTTCCCCACACCAGTGCACTACTTCTATCTCCTTATACAGGAGCCAGATCCACCAGCCTGCCATCAGTGGGGAGTTTCTCTGTGAAGAAAGAAATCTCCATTAGCTTCCTCTGGCCCCTTTGCTCTGTTTACACAGCATACAGTGACATTAGCAGACCAGGCCCATTATTACTTCTATTCTCAAGCTGCCCAATGTTCATCTAGAAACCAGAGGGAAGGTATAGTGTCAGTTGTGATTACATAAGAACAGCCATACTGGGTCAGAGCAAAGATCCTTCTAGCCCAGTATCCTGTTTTCTGATAGTGGCTAATGCCAGGTGCCCCAGAGGGAATGAACACAACATGTAATTATCAAGTGATCGATCCTGTCATCCATTCTCAGCCCTGACAAACAGAGGCTAGGGACAGAGTGTTTGTCTAGATAGTGGTGGTGTGGCTGCAGTCTTCTTAATCACTTTAGATCTTATTTTGCACAGCTGCCACCCAAGAATCTAAAAAAACCAGTGACAGTGCTATTTTCATCTAGGGTTATCCCTGTTGTTCCTCCTCAGCACAGGCCTGCTCACTGAGCTTTGTAACTTGTAACTTTGGGCTAAACTCCTACCATGCACTATGCTTAGAGCAACATTTGAAAAGGACCCAAACACATAAAGCTACTCATCTTGAGTGCAGCAAACATTTAAGGGCATTATACCGGCCCTCAGTGATCTGCACTAGGTATTCAGTACCTGGTGCAAGTGTCAGTTAAAACCCAAAGTGATCTGTGACCCAGCTCTCTGAGAGACCATTTCTTCCCCAGTATTGCATTCTGGGAGTAAGGGTCTGCCAGATCACTCTTATAGCCAGTTCAAGTCACAGCAGTCTCAGAGACCTACTCAGGCTGGCAGTCCATCTGAAGCTGTGTATGGCAAGCAGCAGGGTACAGCACAAACTCTTTGTTTAGCCAGACTTGTCACTGAACTTGATAATAAGGTATGTGGTTTGTTTACAAGCAGGTGTGCTGTTAGCCTGTTGATTGACTATTGAGTGCTTTTACTGATGTATAGCACTGAGTTGCTTTAGAGACAGGTGACACTATAGATTTCTAAACAAATAAATAAGTATGTTGTGTAGCTGCTCTGAGCCTTTAATTCTAGTCAAAGGTTATTTATTGCATAACACTCTTCTCAGTTACCATGCTGGCCTGTATTAGCTGTGATAAGGAATGCGTTCAGAATTTAACAGCCAAAAGGAGGTATATGGTAGTCAAAAAGGAGCAGTTTGAGGCACATAGTTATAATTGAAATACAGCTTGCATTTGCTAAAACTTAAATACAGAAACACTAGAGCCAAATGTATGCACATCCCTCTGCTGCCCCCACCCCTACCAATCAGTATGAAAATAGCAGGATCTGGTGCTAGTTCTGCTGACCTGACAATGTGCAGAAATGTGTGTATTTTTATAGTCATTTGTTTTTCCAAACAAGAGACAAAATCGTGCCAGCAGTGGATACTAATTTTGACAGACTGCCTCAGTGTGTTAGCATCTGCAAAATAGTATTTAAAGAAGTCAGATGGAAAAGGTTTAGTACAAACAGTATTCCTTTCTGGCCAAGCAATAATAGACTTGCTCCATTTTTTAGCTGTTTCCACAGTGAATGCCTTTGGAAACACAGCTATGAGAGACTGATATACTTGGCTTGATTCATCCCTGCTGGCATAAGGAAGTAAAATTTGCCTATCACTACTGGCAGGAGAGTAGGCTATGTGTGCCCCTGGAGCCCTGCTGGTGGAGGCTGACCTAAAAGAAGTTGAATCAATGGGCCATGCCCCTTTACATCCAATACCTCTAAGTTGTTGTAGATTCATACACCTTGAAGCCAGAAGGGATCATAATGATCATCTAGTCTGACCTGCACATTACAGGATCCAGAACCACACCCATCCCCTCCTGTAGTAGGCCTGTAACCTCTGGCTGATTTAAGTTCTCAAATCTCAATTTAAAAAGTCTTCAAATTACAGAGAATCCACCATTTACTCAAGTTCAAAACTAGCAACTGACCATTGCCCCACACTGCAGAGAAAGATGACCCCTTCCCCTGTGTCTCTGCCAATCTGAGCTCAAGGAAAATTCCTTCCCAATCACAAATATGGTGATCAGTTAGACCCTGAGCGTGTAGGCGAGGCCCACCAGTCAGACACCTAAGAGAGAATTCTGCATAGCTCACAGTCTTCTCCATCTAGTGTTCCATCTCTGGCTTTGAGATACTAGCTACTAGCTGTTGCAGATGGGCCATATGCCATTGTAGGAATATACACCCCCTCCATGACTTCTCAAACTCAGTATTAAAACAAATTAGGATATTTGCTCCCACTCCTCCCCTTGGAACACTGTTCCATAACTTCACTTCTCTGATGGTTAGAAACCTTAGGTTTGGAATCAGGCAAAAACGTATTGATGGCCAGTTGATATAAATTTGTTCTTGTGCCAGCATTGGCCCTTTAAATAACTCCTCTTCCTCCATGGTATTTATCCCTCTGATGTCTTTATAGAGAACAATCATATCTTCCCTCATCCTTTATTTTGTTAAGCTAAATAAATCAACCTCCTTAAGTCTCCTCTCATAAGGCAGCTTCTCCAGTCCTCTCGTCATCAGAGTAGTCCTTCTCTGCACCATTCCAGTTGAATTAATCTTTCTTAAAAATCTGCCTAGCATGCCTTACACACACAACTCCAGCAGAGGATTCATAGCTCTGAATCCTGAGTAGGGTTAGGCACTCAAATTCCTCTGGGAGCAGAATTTAGGCCACACATTTCTCCTTAGCATTTCCTAGGACACACTTCTCTCCTCAGTTAGTTTAGGTAGCTCTCTGCACAACTTACTGGCTTCTGTGAAGCCCACTCTTAGGCACTCAGTCACCCCATGCATTGCATAAGTCAAGGACTAATTGTAGTTTAGTTCTACTAAGCAGCAGGGTTCCCTAAGAACGAGGTGCTACAATCAGAGTGTTGTTATCAATGGTTTATAGTCATGCTGGAAGGGCATAACAAGTGGGGATTTGCAGGGGTCTGTTTTGGGACCGGTTCTGTCCAATAGCTTCATTAATGATTTAGATAATGGCATAGAGAATACACTTATAAAGTTTGCCAATGTATCAAGCTGGGAGGGGTTGCAAGTGCTTTGGAAGATAGGGTCATAATTCTAAATGATCTGAAAAACTGGAGAAATGATCTGAGGTAAACAGGAAAAAGTTTAATAAGGACAAATGCAAAATACGCCAGTTAGGAAAGAACAATCAGTTTCACACATACAGAATGGGAAGCGATTGTCTAGGAAGGAGTAATACTACAGAAAGGGATCTAGGGGTCATAATGGACCACAAGCTAAAGATGAGTCAACAGTGTGACACTGTTGCAAAAAAAGCAAACATGATTCTGGGATGCATTAACTGGAGTATTGTGAGCAAGACATGAGGAGTAATTCTTCCACTCTACTCTGCACTGATTAGGCCACAATTGGAGTAGTGTCCAGTTCTGGGCACTGCATTTCAAGAAAGATATGGAGAAATTGGAGTAGGTCCAGAGAAGAGCAACAAAAATGATAAGATGTCTAGTAAATATGACCTATGAAGGAAGACTGAAAGAATTGGGCTTGTTTAGTTTAGAAAAGAGAACACTGAGAGGGGACATGATAGCAGTTTTCAAGTACCTAAAATGGTATTAGAAGGAGAGGAGAGAAAAACTGTTCTCCTTGAGCTCTGATGATAGGACAAGAAGCAATGGGCTTAAATAGCAGCAAGGAAGGTTTAGGTTGGACATTAGGAAAAAAATTCTTACTGTCAGGGTGATTAAACACTTGAATAAATTGCATAGGGAGGTTGTGGAATCTCCATTATTGGAGATATTTAAGAGCAGGTTACACAAACATCTGTGCGAGATGATCTAGATGGTGCTTGGACCTGCCGTGAGGATGGATGACCTCTACAAGTCCCTTCCAGTTCAAGTATTTGTGATTCTATACCATTCCACTGCCCAAATCTCTTTGGGGATCTAGCTCTGCAGGCTAGATTTTGTTCTGTCAAAACAAAAACAAATATACTCGACAATTACATTGCATACAAAATATTGTCCAAAATTCTTTAGGATCTTTTCCCATAGCAGCAGAAAAATGTACGTGCCAGTGAATTAATTGCAATTGCATGGATGCAAGTATGAGCAGAATTTGGTCCACTATCTATTCCATTTTAACATTCTTAACTTGCTGAGTTCTCTGTTTATTCTGTCCAACAAAATGGACAAAATCCTTTTACTTTCTCACCTTGAAATTGTAGTATCACTTTAAAGTACTTATCCCAACGGCATACCCACATTGTCTTTTTCCAGCTGAAATGTGCTGTATATTACAGCCTGTTCTTTCATTCCAACCCCCAATTACTTGTCTTCTTTCAATATTTCCCTACAGTGATTCAGGTCTTCCTCCTCTCATCCACTACTTTGTTCCTTAAAAGAGTAGAGCTGCATCAGCATTAACCTAATCACATATCTTTAATAATTTGTCATATTCATTTATCTTCCTGAGCAGCTTCCACTTCCCTCTCCAACTGTGCCACTGCAATTTAAGATTAGTAATTGTTAAACATCCATCATATAGAAAATGAATTGTCTCTACACGCTTTGCTGTTAACCAGAGCACAGTAGCTGTCATTGTCCCCCTTTTCTTTTTGTTCAGTTAAAAAATATTCAAACAAAGGGGCAAAGCCATTGCTAACATTAAGATACCCACACAGACTGAAATACTAGACTGATAAGGAGAATTCCTCCCACCCAAGTTATTTTATTGGCCTTATGTGGTGATAAACTCCATATAGTCTCATTTTTCTTAGCTGCCCTACTTCTAGGCATGAATGTGCATGTAAAATATTCTAAGCAGTCAACCAGTTCAACAAGTTGTCCATTAGTCTAATGTCAACAATATAGAGACAAACTCAGTGAAAATGTAACATACAACAAATGCCTCATCTGTGGAATTGTTTTCCAGCATATCCTCCTTGCCTCTGTTTTTTCACTGAGGCTTATTATAAGCAATACATTCAGTCTGGTACAGCAGCTATGACACATATGACACAGCCATCCTAACAGTGTGTCACTTCAAAAGAAGAAAAACCAAAACCCCATACCACATTAACAGTCTAGTCATCTTGAACTCAGTGAGAGTTCCTCTCACAGTAAGGGCACGTCTATATTTAGTGCAAGATCAATGCTCCAGAGGTCAATCTTCTAGCATTCAATTAGCAGGTGTGGTAGAGATCTGTAAATTGAACACTGAGGGCAGCCCCCGCCAGTGTCCAGTACTCCTCCTTTTTCAAGGAGTAAGTGCTTCTACTGTGTGGATGCCGCCAAGGCTCGGCTTAAGGTAAGCCTTAAGCCGACCATAAGCCTTAAGCTGACTTTCCTGTTCTGGTATAGAGCAGGCCTAAGATACTACTTAGCATTAGTAAGGATGGCAGAATCTGGCCCCTGGAAATCAGTCAGTTGTCCTTGAAAGCATTTTAATTAGCATTGTGGATGGAGATTGTGAGAGGAAGCTTTAACAGGACTAGAGTAAGTAGTATTGTCAATTCTTCCATCTCCAGTTCTGAATGTGATCACACTCGACTGTACTTTAATGTTGTAATTAATTATTCTCATCGCCAACAGGCCAATCATTCTGAGCATTGTAAAGAGGTTGCGTTTAACAAGACCAGTTGTCATTTTAATTGGTGCTGACAGCCACATAACAGTGCTTAGTGTCAAAAAAGGAAAATCGGTAATAGAGTATTACAGTGAAGACAAACTGGATAAAAAGTCAGAGTGGAAGTGAGAGATGTAGTCAGACACACATAGCAGGATTGTGGCTCATGTGCAGTGTGCCAAAGTATCTCCTTGCTTTTACAACTGTAATAATTTAGCCTGCTATGTGTCTCAGTTTCCTGACTCCCTGCTTCTACTCCCATCTTTCAGGGCATTGCCAATCACTACCCACATTCGCTCTGCCACATGAGAGTTTAATGCTATATTTCACCATCATGAAGAATGTTTCTCCTCATGTGGGTTTTCAGATTGTTATGTGGAATAGCCCATCTACAGTCAAAAAGACAGACAAGCTTCTCTTGCTCACCAACAGCCGTTGGTTCAAAAAGAGATATTGTTTCACCCACCTTGCCTCTAACACCCAGGGACCAATGTGGATACAACACCACTGCATACAACAATTACAACTCCTTTAAAATGATTTACCTAGAGATGGCATGAAATATTTATAAAAGAGGATACAGTGATGGGCCTGAGGGAGCTCTTAGGGCCCCTTGTTAGAATTCTGCACACAAGCTGAAGGCAATTATCCCAGCCTGTGCTGCAGCTCACCTCCTCTCTAGCTAAGCATCCCTGGGGCTCATAAAAATCTTTGAGCAGCAATATTTTTGCTTTTGGAATGGACCATGTTGCACAGATTTGCAATAACATGTTTAGTTCTGGCCCTTCCCAGCCTCCACAAGGTCTTCACGCTACTCAGCCTGCCTTACACAAGATGTGAACATTATGCAACACTTATCAAGGAATTTTAAACCACTGCCCATCACCAGTTTCTGAGCACCTTCCATGTAAAAGCCTCAAAAGCAATAGTGAATTCCATCGAGTCTCTGGTCCTTTTCTTTTTCTGGAGTTAAAATCTCTGCTTGGGGATAACGTTTTTGTTTAAAAACAACAACAAAGCAGCCCCTCCCTGTATACTTAGCATTTTGTGATAAGGAAAATGCAATACTGTATGAACCTTTCCAGGAGATTATATAAGTTTGTTAGGCAGATGGCGGTCAACAGCTTTCTTGGCTGCTCTGAGGGTTTTGTTCTGTTTAACAAATGATGGTCCCTGCATCATTTACACCCTGCTACATGACTCTGGGGAAACACAGCTGTGAGAGCTCAATTGGGCATCCCTGAAGGACAATTATTACAAAGCATGGTTCATCAGACTCTTACTAGAGTGGATCAGATCTAGTCTTGGGTATGTGTGCACACACAAATCCATGGATTACAGCAAAAGGTTGCAATATGGAATGGAGAATAAAGTTTGGATCATGTTCAAAGGGAAAGGCAGTTATGGCTATATGCCAAAATGCCTGTGTAATTGTGTATCTAATCTGCACATTGAATTAAGTTTGGCCTATATTGCTTTTGCAGTATATAGGACATAAAGGAGTAGAAAACGGTCAGGACAAACTTTTAACTTACAGTTCTTGACTATAAGACTTGAGTAAATTACCTCAAAGAACCCCGAACAATCTTTTAAATATAATTTCATTTCAACTGAATTATGTTCTCAGAATATTCCAAACTGCACCAGCTTTTGCCAAGATGGAGAGTAATAGTGCCAGCATGAAGAATATTATCTCATTAAAAAAAAAGTTGTGCCACAAGATGGCAGCCTAAAATCAGTCTTCTGTAGAAGAGACACTATCCATCTTCAGTTCTTAAAAATGTTTTCCAATTACTTTTGGTAAGCCTGTACTGTGAAAAGATATCAATCATGGTTATGAAATAATCAGGTGTGTGTTTGCAAGCCATGATCTGTACCTGATGATATTTTCAATAGTATCAAGGAGTCAAAATTTTAGCCATTACAAAAAAAAAAAAAAAAATTAACATTCGCCTGATACTTATAATTAAAAAATGGGAGGAAGGGAGAGAAGAGGGCTGAAAAGATATTTTACTAATGCTAGATAAAGAAGCACTACTACAAAATATTTGTTTAATTATAATTTGAATATTCTGGGGACTGATGTCTAAATTTTAATGTGTAGCTTGAATTCCGTAAGGAACATTTTGCAGTTTGCTTGCAATTAACTTAAATTCAGAATTAGTGCAAATCCCCTCTTAATACAACACAATTTGACATTTTGCCCTTGATGTACAGTTTCTCTTAATTTCAATAAAAAACTAATTATTGTATATGACATTGTTTCCATTTTGCTCTGCATGTTTGAACTAAATTAAGGTTATATCAGAAAAATTCAAAGCATAATAAAATGTGAAACAGCTATTTTAACTATCCATCATCTGATCTGTGCATTTTTAATGCTCTCGTGGTAGGAAGGCACCAATACTATATAGTGTTATATTTCAAAGCACTGTACGTTCATTAAGGTATTCAGATACTATCTTAAAAATGTCCATGAATATCAACTGAAAATATATTTGATTCTTTATGCTTTTGTTTGTGCCCTTTGCATGTTCTTTTTGTGCAGTGATTAAACAAATGATATGGCAGTTGCATCAATGTTAGAGAAAGCAGTGATCTGTTTGCAAGAATTTGAGAAAAAAATCAAAGAGGTGAATTTTGAACACAATGAAGTATTCACACCAGAAATCCGATTCTGAGAATTATGCTCCTCAGCTAGGGAGAAAAAACAAATCTTGTGATTTTTATATCCAATCATAGATACCAACAGTGGAAATTTGATACTGAATGCTTCTAAACAGTTCAAAGAGAGCTGGGCAAAGTTTTTTATACAAACCCTTCCCTATCCACCACTGAAAGAGTGCAGGTTTAGGTTTACAATAAATTTGAGTTGGATTTTTAAGGGACAAGATGGTTTATTTTGGAATTTTCAAAATAAAAAGTTCTGACTTCATTTCAGAAAGATTTTTCCAGTTGGGATTTTCTCTCAGTTTTACAGAAAAATATATATATAAAAAAACATTCTAACACCTTGAAATTGGAAATTAGACATTCTGTTTGAGATAAAGTTAAACAAATGTTTCAGTTCATTGAGCGTTTTGTTTTAGCGCAGTGATTTTTTATTTTTGGACCTTCATGCAAACCAAACATACAATTAATTACAGACCCCTATTTATGTCTGTACACCTGGAGTTATGTGCAGACATTTTGCAGGATAATTTTGTACATCAGATATATTTCACAAAATAGAGAGAACAGGCAATGTGAAAACAAAACAAGAGTCAATTTCTTATAAAATTATTCATTACAAGTGATTTTCTCTGCTTTTCTAATTAATTCTTACCATCATACTATGGGTGCGTCTAGACTGTAGGTTTTTTTCGGAAAAACAGTTGTTTTTCCTAAAAAACTTCACTTACATCCACACTGCTATTATGTTCTTTCGGAAGAAAATCGAAAGAATGCAGAGGGTTTTCGACATTGGTAAACCTAATTCTACGAGGGAGAACACCTTTTCCGAAAGAGCTCTTTTGGAAAAAGGTGTGTGTGGACGAAGAAAAGGGAGGTTTTTTTTAAAAAGAAGAGGCTTCCAGGAAAAAGCACAGGTGCCCTGGTGGCCACTCCATCCATAGTAATCACAGCTTACATGCGAGAGAGCGTCCAATGAGTGTGGATGCTCTCTTTCAAAAAAGCAGATCGCTTTTTCAATGTGCTTTTGAAGTGTGGACGCTGTCTTTCAGAAGAAGTGTTTTTGGAAGATCTCTTCTGAAAAAGCTTCTTTTGAAAGAAGCTTGCAGTCTAGAATGTGTCAGGTTGGTATGGGATTATAATCTCCGTTTTGCAGATAAAGGAAAGCAAATAAAGTGAAACCGAATTATTTGTTGAAGTCAGGATGAGCCACCAACAGAGCTGGGATTAGAACTTGGGAGTTCTCAGTCGGGATGTTAAGTAATGGTTAATTAGCTAATCAAGTAGCCGATGGAATTTCCTGCACTGCTATAATTTCCTGCACTATATTTAAATGTTTAAATATAGTACAAGTTGCTTGGCTCTTACTACATTTAAAGTGCAGAGCCGCAGCAGGATTAGCTCCTGGGACCGGCGTAGTGTGGAGGCAGAGCCACAGTTGCTAGTCACTGTGTCTAGCAATCTAGCATTATTTTTAGTCTATGCTCATCATTCTGGTCTGCCTGTCAGTAGGTATTGTCAGTATAAAATGTTATATATTTTCACAAATTAGCTGCAAAAATAAAAGGTCTCATGATCAAGTTATTGTTGCAAATTAAATCCCAGTCTGCTGCTAAACTGTATTCTAATTAGAGAGATTTAAAAAGAATTTAAATCCGGTCTTCTGTCCCGTTTTAACCCTTCTCCCCTCTCCCTTTAGGTGTTTTGTGCTCTGGAGAGCTGAGACAGACAAAGCTACGTGTCTTTACTCGGGTTTTTTATTTCCATAACAGCAGGATTTGGAACTTCTGACAACTAATCAAATAGCTCTCTTTTCTTAGACAATTAAGAATATATTGTGATACATTAATGTTTGTGTATAAAAATCACACACTTCAAGATTATGATTTAAGGGAAATTATTTAAATATCAGCTTCCAACAGAGTTAATGACACAAATCCTAGACTCCTATGAAATCAACCAGGGTGAAGTGAAGGGAGTAAATGTTGCAGGGAACATACTCCTCTCGCTGAAGGGGCAGCCATACACGTAAATGATTGCTCTGCCATGCTGAAATTTGTGTCAATACATTGACAAGGCTTCAGGCACCACAAAGCAAGCTGGGTTTCCTGGGGCTCAAGTCAAGTGTAAGGCAGTAGAGAGGCCCTCCACACTTGTATCCATTTCAGCACTGAAATGCAAGAAGGAGGGGGAAGGAAGGACAGTATTACATGCCCCTGGGACGCCTTGCCATTATAGGGAAGGGACATAACTGTTTCCTTGCCCTTTCTGCACACTGACCTGAGTGTGAGCATGCAATTTACAATTAACACAAGTGTAAGATGTGTGACAATTAATGCACCCTCAGAAGCATTATGCTTTAGGAGGCATCCAGCTTCTGCTGCTGAAGCAGGGTCTAGTACCCTTACCCAATGCAACATTGATTCTTGGAGCCACAAGACAGCCTTTCATTATCAGGCTTCTAGAATTAACACCCCCCCCCTCCTCCCCCTCCCCCACATGATTCTGCAAGCTACATTTCCTAAGTCTAATTGAAGATGATTGCATATGCATCTTCTCAAAAAAGAGGAGATCCGAGGATATGCATCAATTCCCTTTATAGATTCTGAGGTCCACAATTAAAAACAGCTGCCTAAAATAATGAACCATTGGTAATTACAAGATAACAGACATCAAATGCATATTAAACAGGCATTTTATAAGCAAAATTACACAGTAGTTAAGGTTAAAACATACAAAGATGGCTCCACCACCAAAAAAAATCAACTTCTGTCTTCTAATGCTAACTTGTTACTAAAATTCTAATAGTGATGTCTGTGTGCAGCATGAGAGAGTACTGTAGCTTCATATTTCCTTTTCTTAGATCTTGCTTTGCCTTGTTCACTATGGCTTTGTCTACACTGCAGGGTTTTTGTGTAAGAAGCTTTTTGCGGAAGAGATCTTCCGCAAAACTTCTTGCGCAAAAGCACATCCACACCTCAAAAGTGCATCACAAAAGCGATGTGCTTTTGTGCAAGAGAGCATCCATGGACACTCTTGCGCAAGAAAGTTCTGATGGCCATTCAAGGAATGGTCATCAGAACACCTGTGCTTTTTCTGATAGGCTCTTTTTGAGCAAGAAACCCCTGTTGAGCGGCCACACACACCTTTTTGTGCAAGAACTCTTGCGCAAAAAGGAGTTATTCCTCATAGGAAGAGGTGTACCTACACCGCAAAAAGCCCTCTGTTCTGCCATTTTACTGTAAATTTTCTTGTGCAAAAACGCACTTGAGGTGTGGACACTCTGAGGGTTTTTGCGCAAAAACCCTGTAGTGTAGACATAGCCTATGAGTATAAACTCATTGGGAGACCTGTGTATTTTTGATTACATCTGCTTGTTGGAGTGTAATAGGGAGTAAGATATGACAGTTATATTTATCAATACTTGACCTGCACTTTCCAGAAGCGGCAACTGACCGCTTTTGGTTGCTTTTAGTTTGGGGTTTCCAATGTGAGAAATCCTAATGGGAGCTGCTGTTTCAAATGTGCTGAGTACCTATCCTCTAATAAAGCCCTTTAAGGGAGTCTTAAGTTGGGGGCAGAAGAACTGAGGCACAGATTCACTAGTCCTATCTGAAAATGTAGGTCCTCTTAAATCAGTATATTGAGTATTCATAGAGCTTCATGTTTAACACATACGTAAATGGTTTGCAGGACTGGGGCTAGAGTGAATATGGTCCAAGTTCCTTTGTGCAGCCAGGCACCTAAGTCTCAGTTCTAGGTACTACTGCAATCCGCAAAACCCACGGTAGTCTGCCACATCTATAGGTGCCTAGATGTTTCTTGGTATGCTTAATGCTTCTCACTATTGGCACCTTGACACCTATTGCCCAATAAGCCTCAGCAAGAGAGAAAAAAAAACTTTTGCCCAGGATTGCAGCTGATTGGTAGGTGGCTGCTGACTCTGAGCAAAGGGGAGAATTGAATCCAGGTGTCCTGCATCCGAGGTCAGCATTTTAAACCACAGCGCTAAAAGTTACATGCACATCGCAATTACCAAATGCAGCAAGGCAGGTGCCTAACTCATTCTTGCAAGAAGAAGGTTATATGCCTAACACACTGAAGCAGGAGAGGAGTGCTTGGCTGTGGCTCACAAGAGAGATGCTAAACTCAAAGGGAAGGGGATTAGGACTTACCCTTCTCATCAACATCTCCCCATTCTGTAGCTTAGGTGGCTCCTCGCCCAGCATGCTGGCTTTTGGGGATCCCCTTCTTAGACACCTTTCCCTCCATGCATTGTATAGGGAAGGAAGGCATCTAACTTAGCTTTTTAGATTCCATTGCTGGTCCAATAGTTTTCTAGATGCCCAAGAGTTAAACATTGTAATGTCCAAGTCCCTTTGTGGATCTGGGCTTATGTTCTAATAGATCTTTTCCAAAGTTTCACAGAAATTAGATGGAGGCAGAATGAAAATCCATACTGAAGATGGTGTGGAGTTACAGTGCCCCAATGGGAGGCCCCATGGGTATTTTCCTTCAGAAGGGCAGGAAGGCTTTTAGAGCCCAGGGGAATCACAATCCCTACACCTCTCCTTAACAGGGTGCTGTGTATATTCCCCTCTGTGGCTGGCCAAGTCTGCCACTGCTGCAAGCTGATCCATGACTCTGTTTCCTTGCCTCTTTTCAGATGGCTTGCACAGGAATGTTTGCACCAGTATTTCAGAGAAGCTTGAAGGCCAAGTGTGTCTGGCTTCTGTATAAAATGACTTTATTTATATCACCTTGCTCTGATGGGAGAACTTTGACAAATCTGTGACAAATTGTACAATTAACAGAATGTTTATGGAGTTGCTCTTCGCCACTGCCTCCCGCATGCTAGACATTCAAAGAGTACAAGTCACATAATTTAAAAAAGTTAAGGAGACTCATGCACACAGCTTTCTTTAACTCTGCTATTAGTGAGTTACGCGTCTGTCTGTTTAAAAAAAGACTACACCTCTATCTCACATGTAAAAAAGTTTCCCTTTGATCTAATTTTGCAAGAATTCTGACCTTTAAATATTATGTTAGTACTGTGATTTACAGTGAAAATGTACAAGGTGAAAGTCATTTTGCATGATGGAAGCTGTCTATAATTAAACTTTAAACCCAGGCAGGCTTAAATTAGGGAAAATGTGTTTAGTGTTAGTGCTTTCTTCCCCTTCATATTGTGTTCTACTTCCTCAAATTAATTTTGAACCCACATACTGTGATGTGGCTATTTTTAACTGAGCCGTGTTTCGTCAAAGGTTTCTATAGCCTCATATCTCTAAGTTTTTAGCTGCATTTATAAGCTCTTCTCAAAATATCAAATTCTGGTTTGCATTGGAAAATGGAATTCAAAAATTCGACATTTTCTTCTATAGTTGAGCCTTTTTAGTACACATCAGTAGGGGAATTCACCCTTCGAGAGAGAGTAAAAGAACAGAGTTTGCATTCAAATTATCTGCTTCAGAATAGCCTGAATTTTAATTAGATCAATTAAAAAAAGATCTATGTTTCAGGATTTGACATTTAAACACATGCATGGTACTTGAAGCCAGTGCAGTCCTCTGATGCCAGCCTCCTTCACCTTCTCATTACATTTTTAAAACAATCATCTTTAAGTTTTCTCCCATGATTTCCCCTTATGTTTTGGAGGAACTTGCCATAAACATCTACAAAGCTACCTCATCCACCTTCAAATCCCTTCCCTCTCCTTTTCCATTATGCTACAAAAAACAAAACCAAACCAAAAGAGCTTGTCAGTAATTAGACTGCTGGTAGGCATTGGTCACAGCATGTTGTGCTATTTTGTTTATACTCCTGTTTGTAAACAGCTGTTGCTTCCTCTCTTGAATTTAGATTGTAATCTCTTTGGGGTAGAGGCTGTTTGTTCTTTGTTTGCTCAGTAACTACCAATGGGGCAGAGGAAAGAAGGCATCAAACTGGAGAACACTTTCAGGTTCTGGAAAAATGACCCACTTGTCTATTTTTGTGGCACATGTACATTTATTTCTCAAGATAGAAATACCTATTAGATATCTATAATGGTAGATATGCAGCTATATCACCATGCACATTATCTCTGGCACTCTGCCCTTGACTCATGGCTCCCAATTCTGAGCAATGTTGCTCCGCGTCATATCAGAAGAGAGGTTGCCACTGGCAAGTTACTGATGAAAGTATGTGCAAACCCAAGGCTGCCACATGCTGGCTTTCTCATCTGCCACGCCAGGATGTTAAGGAGCAAACACGCTGACGAGAGCAATGGATATCCGTTATAATTCTTAACCAGTCCATTGTCACCGAACCCACTTTCTGCCTGGCTGGTTTTGTCCTGCTCCATCTTCAAATGGGCCCTGTTGAATGGGTTCCGGACAGGGCAAGGTCTCTGTGCTGCCATCCAGTATTGCTGGGATTTTCATGATAGCCCTTTGAGCAGGTGTGGTGCAACACAGGGAGACACATTGTGATGAATTCCTGCTGACTAGGTTCAGCAGTGGTCTAGAAAAGTAGTGTACAACCTTTTTTCCACTGCAACCCCCATGGCTGGTCCTGGCTGTTGGTGGCCGTGGGGTGTGGGGTTCAGATCCAGATGGCCAGGGGCTGGGCCCAGCTGTTGGCGGCCATGCGGCGACCCCCTAGGAAGATGTCCATGACCCCCTCGGGGGTCGTGACCCAAGAGTTGCATACCACTGGTCTAGAAGGACAGCAACAAGCCACTAAAGATACACATCTTAAATACATTAGATATAAATGCATGGGGTCAGATTCACCCCCTGCTTGACAGCCCTTTTGTGATCATCCACTAGAGCAAAAGGGCTAATGCAGTGGATCTGCCCAACCAGTTCTTGTGGCATAGGCAAGTCTCCAAATGGACTAAGGCAGGCAGTTTCCTTCACTGTTTCAAGTGTAATGGGTCGGGACCCTGACAGTCTGCACAATGTTTCATTTAAACACTCTGCATGTGACCAAGCTAGTTTCCTACGTGCCCTTCTGGAATCTCTCAGAAACCTTTCTGAAAAGGCATGTAACAGCTCTAGAATAACACGGCTCATGCAGGAAATACAAACTTGATTATTGTATTGAACAGTTATTTATTATTCCTGTCCAACAAAGCTGAAAATAAGCGAGTGCTTCTACTTATCACATATTACCCCATGAATCAGACTGCACAAAATGAAGCCTGTGTCAGCTAATCCTAGTTTTGAATTAAACATTATTCACTTTAAAATGTTGTTTTTAATTCTAGCAAGTCTGAAACCTGCTTATTCATGACAGTACAATATTCATTTTGTAATTCATTTAACTATTAGTATCATAGGCTTTTTGCTTTACTGAGCCTTTCAGAAGCCAACCCATGTTTTACTTCTTGAAGCACTGTGCAGCTTTTTATTGCTAGACATGAGGCTGGTTTGTTAGACAAGTGATGTAAAGTAATTACATTTTGCTTGGCTAGTGAAGTGAGGGTAGGTGATTTGCCTGTGAAGCCTTATGGAAGTAGAAGAAGTGTTTTCTATAGTTGTAGAGCACTAGGTGGGGCACCAGTGTGGTTTCTGCTTTGGCTGCTCCAGAGCAGGGTGGTGAATGCCATTGTTCTCCTTAGATATTTTATTTGGATAAGGTTAACAGAAGGCCAGTAGGATCTGAAACCTGGCTCCAAAGTTGTAGGAAGACCCAGCCTCTTGTTTTGTTTTATGAGAAAATATACTTACCATCTCTCATTTAATATCATATTGTGATGTTCATGGAGCTCAGGCATCTGAGAGCACTTAGTTTAATGTACAATATTATACACACACTAAATTATTGGCCAAGAAAATTGGCTATCTGTAGGTTTGAAAAGAAAGAAATATTTATACCATTCAAATCTACACATAGCTAGTTTTTCCTTACTATTTATTTAATGGCCTATTTTAAAGAGGTATGCGTGAGGCATGGCTGGACATTACAAACTAAAAATTGGGATGCTCCTTGAATTTTTCAAAAAGACAATTAAGGTTAGTCAGATCACTCAAAGGCAATTATTTTTTCCAGAACAGTAAGCAGTTTAATTTGCCAACTACATCAGAGTAAAATAAGCTACAATAAATTATTTGCAGCTGCTTCTGCTTCATTGAAGTATTTGATTTGAGTTTGAGTTTATTTGTTTACAAGTCAGTTTTCCTATGTTGATGTAAAGTTATAAGCATGTTTATACTGATATATCAGTGTAGCGTGTCAGTAAATTTATGGAAATAATTTATTATGTAAACATGTTAGTACTGGTATAGGTATGTTTATCTTGAGTGGCTGGCACAATTCACCTAGGTAGGTTTCTAAACAAATATTTTTAAGTAAGTAAAAAAAAAACCCTCTGTGTTTGGATCAACCCTAGAATTTTACTACAGCTATATATTTACATACTTAGTTGCTGCCACCAAACCCAGTTAAATTTTAAGTCAATCCTTGATTTACCACACAACCTGTTTTAAATCTATTTTGCATGCACAAAACCTACATACTCACACACAATGAGGTTTTTTAAAAAATCAAAGGCTGAAGAATATAGAAACACAAACCACCATTATTTTGGCTAAAAAAAATAAATCTAAAGTTCCTGACCAAGTAAATGTGAAGCATATCATACAGACAGAGTGCTTGAACAGTTTTTATAGTGGGAGCGTGAAGAGCCATTGAATCAAACACTGTATATAAGGAATCAACTTCAAGCCAGGGTGTGCAGTATGACCCCCAACAAATCAAGTTGCAGCACCTATGCACACAGGAAGATTATAATAAACAAATATCCCTGCATTTTTCAGAAAAGCAAAATATCCATGAGTTCCAAGGCAGAAAGTTTAGGTATTTTTTATAGAAAACTTGAACAAATTCCTGATAAGGATCAGAACACTGGAATTTATCTAGCTACCCAACTACATGGCCATTCAGCTGCTCAAGTGTATATATAAAAGCACAAAATGTGGCATTTTTTCCATGCAAAGGGATTGTTTGTGAAATGCAAACTGAGCAGATAAAATTTGTCACTTTGTTAACTCCACTTACAAAGATGCTCTCTAAATTGGATTTTACAATCTTCATGTGAGCCAGAAATCATTAGAGCTCTATCACAGCTCCAATTTAACAGTTGGTAGTGCAAGTGGTAAATGTTACTATCACAATTAACTGGGCTTCAAAAAGGAATATTTTCAAAGAGAGACTCCTATGTTACACTCCCAAAATGTTCAGGTGTAAAGAGGGAGTCACACAAGCAAAATGCAGAGTTGCTGTATGCATAAAACAGAAATTTTAGGTAGCTGATTATAAGAAGGTAGGCCCTAAACAATGAGAGAGTATTGAAAAAGTTTCCAAATGCCTTACAGTGACATTACAACAAACACAATAGCAAGCATGTTGCATTGACAACAAGCAGAAACTTTATATTGCAGCACACTATGCAATAAAGCCTTTCACTAATCTGAGTCTTATAACAACAAGGCAACAACTAGGGAACGATTGAACCTACAATTAAAGCAAGTGCAGACATGGCAATGCTGATGTCAAGTAATAAGACCCAAATGAAATTTCCCCGTAATATACTGTGTTGGAAATTGCAGATAAAAATTGGAGGTGCTTCAGCTACTTACTTTTCTTTTAAACCCAGGGTTTATTAACAGAGTTCCATGTCTTGAAGTGACTTAGCTGTTTCTAACTACTTTTAGCAAATTGTAAAAATAAAAACCTAAAGCAGCTGAGGCATGCATCATTTTCCATTAGGTCATGTCAGATTTCATCATCCTATATCATTTGATGAACATTAGCCCGATGCCATGTGAGGATAACATTCTATCACTGATTTAAGGGTTTACTATCTAACATTTTCAGCAGAAATAAGTTGAGTGCAATCACCAAAAGAGCAGAGTCAGTGTTAAGTACTGCCTTGAAATTAAAGAAGTCAACCTATCCGTAGTTTAGAAGATAATGATTATCATGTAGTGGGCTGCAGCTACAATAACTTACCTAAAAGAAGACTGAGGAAGAGAACTTACAGGCAGAAGTCCAGCTGAAAGAGTCCAGCATCCAAAACAAGAGACTCAAAGAAAATCTGTATTCATAAGAAACGTCAATTTAGCACTTAGGGTACTACACTGCACGCTTATTTTGGAATAAGCTATTCCGGAAGATATATTCTGAAACAGCTTATTTCGAAATAGAGCGTCCACACTACAGGGAAGCCTCAAAATTAGTCTGATGCAGGCTCCTCTAATGTGGATGCGCTATCTCGATTTAGAGCTCCAGGAAGCACTGGGGAGAAATTACTTAGAATGGCCGTGGTGAGTCCACACAGCAGCTATTTCAAAGTAGCTATTTTGGAAGAGGAGTTATTCCTTGTGGAATGAGGTTTACAGAAGTCAGAATAAGCTGCCCATTATTTCGATATTATTTCGAAATAACGGAATTGTTGTGTAGATGCTTGCATTGTTATTTTGGAATAATGCTAGTTATTCCGAAATAACAGTGCAGTGTAGACGCACCCTTTAGAGTAAGGAAAGTGTAACTAACTGTGCTAGGTGCCAAGTAAAACAACTATCCTAGAATGAATAACAATCAAACACATCTGAAAAAACTAATTTAGCAACTAACCAGCAATGGAGCAAGAGGAAATTACTTAGGTCACTAAAAAGAATAAACAAGACCATTACCTCCTAGATTTAAAATAGAAAACAATAGGAATATGTCAAAATGCTATTTATAAACCATATCATCCTCAAAATGATTTACAGACCAGAATCCCCACTACATTACACAGGCACGGCCAAAGGGTTTGCGGGTCGCAAGGCAGGATGCCGGGAGCGGGGCCCCGGGCCTGGCCGGTGGATGGTGAATATTCAGCAGCGCAGGGCCCTGAAAGCACGGACCCCAAGGCATTTGCCTTGCTCACCTTGCCCTACTTCCAGACCTGACATTATAGTATTGGGCCCAAGTATCTTGTCAGAGCACACTCCACCTTAGCGTAGCATGGCTCCGCCAGCACATTACCATCAAGCCTCTCTTGCTTCCCCAAATAATTTGTTCCAAATCCAAAATATGTGATCATATTCCCTCTCCTAAGGTCTCTTTATTAAACCTTTATAAAGATACAGTTTCCAATGATCCTTCTCACTTGGGATTTCCAATTTTACCCTCAGTCCCCAGACTTTCAGGTTCCCTGCTCCCCCTTCTGTTCCCTCAGAGCCAAGGAGTTCTGTCAGCTGTACTGCAGCTCTTCATCTCTCTGGAGAGTCTTTTCCCCAAAGCCTCCTGTCCTGAACCCTGCATTCAAGTCCAGCATTCCTGTGGGTGAGGGATTCCACATCCCGTCTGGAATGTGCTAGAATTCAGACAGTTGTGCTAATCACCTTGTTCTGCTCTACCAGTGCAAAGCTGCCCCAAAACCAGCATAGCATACTACACCAAGGTCTCCCCTGTGCCTAGGGTGACCAGACAGTAGGTGTAAAATATCAGAATGGAATATGCTTGAGGGGTAATAGGTGCCTATATAAAACAAAGCCCCAAATATTGGGGCTGGTCCACTAGTTTCCAAGTCGCAACTGCATAGCTGAAGTCGAAGTCGCTTAACTCAGCTTTTGGCGCTGTCTACATTGCAATAAGTCGAAGGAAGAACACTCTTCCTTTGACTTCCCTTACTTCTCATGATAGCAGGGTTATCGGCGTCAACTGGAGCACCCCCTCACTTTGAATTAGCTGCTTAACTAAATGGCTAATTCGAACCCTGGAAGATTGACAGCGGCAGCTTCAATCTTTCTCTGTAGTGGAGACGTACCTTCTGTGAATATCAAAATTCACTGAACTGAGTATTTTGGTCTCATGCTAAGTTAAAGTGATTTCGCATTAGGGAATACTTGAAGCTTGTACAGTTGGTTCATACATGAACATCTGCCAGGTGCTTTAGGGATGCAGCACTGCAGTTGGTTGAAAATACTGGGCTTCCACAAATGCACTCAGGTATTGCATCAGGCTGCTTTCAGTGTTGTACAAATCCTGCAATGAATTTTCTTCCTCTGTTTAATATGTATGAATAGTGATAGTAGAAAATAAAGCAAAAGAAAAATATACAGATTAGCAGAGAGGAAATAGCAAAACCCCATTAAAATGTCAGCTTTCAACACTCTTAGGTGAGCCCATTGGTTCTGTTCCTCTGTGCTAGAGGGCTTGTGAATACACAGAATACAGTGAACTGGGTGGGAATGTCTATTTCTTTAAAGTCATTTTGTAAAGTATAGGTCACAATTTTTTCCCTTTAAAATCGCACAGCCCTGAGCTAAAGTTTAAAGCTTATCAATGTCAAGTTCTATCCTCAGTGCAGAATCTGCAAAGGAGGACTTGATCTGTAAGACATCTATTTTCTGTTCACTAGAAAAATCATGATTTGCATTTCTCTTTTTCTATTGTGAGTCACCATGCCCTCAATTGATCTTCACTGACTGGCTTCATCTTAAATCAATGCAGGGTTATTTAGTGTGCACACTGAGAAACTACCACTTGTACTTCAGATGCTACAAAATCAGTCCTAAGGAAATGTAAGCAATTCACATAGTTTCTCTGGATGAAATTGAACTGTGTTGTACTGCACAAAATTGACAGGGAGCTGATGTGTAACTAAGAAGCTGAAAGAATTTAACCAACCAGGTAGTCAAAAATGGAACTGATTGGCAAGAATTCAGGACTTATATGGTATAGTTAATTGTGTGTCAGCTTTAATGGTACAATTTGTCCATCTGTTAGCTACAGTCTTAGTTGGTAGCTAAAGCAAATGGGATAAGGTTGATACAGTTAAAAACATTTTATGGGGTTGTTTTTGTTTTTAAAGTTCACATACTGTTCCAGTTCTCTCTGAAGCCATTGTACACTATTGTTATAACAAGTTCTAATATCACCACTGTACTTAAGGTAGCATCATAAAATAAATCCTTCTTTTCATTATTTGTTTTGTTGGTCTATAAAGTGCTACCAGAGCTTTTTTTTTTTTCTGTACACACTAACTCGGCTACCCCCTGAAGCTTCTGGAAATTATAGAAATTCGTACCTTGTTAAGTTTTATCCTAAGATCTCAGCAGTCCTGGCAGAAAATGCCTAGCTCTATATGGGAAAGTAATTACTGTATGTATATATTTTGTAACAATTTGGAGAGCCTCACAGATGAAAAACATTATCTTATTTTTAATATTTTTTACATTGTTCCATGCAGAAGATGTGCTTGGTGCTTTATAGGCAAGTAAAAAAGATAGATCCCTGCCCTAGTTTTTTATGCTTTGCTATTAGTAAAAAGGTGAGTTTTTTCATTTTTTAAAGAAAAACATTTTATTTATGACTCTTTGAGCATAAAGAAATATGGCTAATCAGCTCCACTACACGAAGGAAAAATACTTTGAAATCGCTAAGCTTTTTTAACTTCAGAAATCCTTTGCTGTACAGGGGCAGTATATTTTAGTCACAAAATGGTATAAGGCTCTTTATCTCAATTTATACTACTTTTACAAGTAGGCATAATTACTGATATAAGTATGCAATAGTCAACTAAAAATGCTTTGGGGAAAAATAAATGTGCAAAACAAGACCTATGCCAAAAAATGTCTAGATTTTCAGGGAAACCCAGGAAAAAAGGGAATTCACAGAAAGGGAGTATGCATCCAACACTGTCGCTGTGTCTAGACTGGCCAGTTTTTCCGGAAAATCAGCCGCTTTTCCGGAAAAACTGGCCAGCTGTCTACACTGGCCGCTTGAATTTCCGCAAACGCACTGACTTCCTACTGTAAGAAATCAGTGCTTTTTGCGGAAATACTATGCTGCTCCCATTCGGGCAAAAGTCCCTTTTGCGCAAAAGGGCCAGTGTAGACAGCGAAAATGGCGATCAGGGCTTTTTTGCGGAAAAGCACGTCTAGATTGGCCACGGACGCTTTTCCGCAAAAAGTGCTTTTGCGGAAAAGTGTCTGTGCCAATCTAGACGCTCTTTTCCGAAAATGCTTTTAACGGAAAACTTTTCCGTTAAAAGCATTTCCGGAAAATCATGCCAGTCTAGACGTAGCCTGAGGGAAAATATTAGTAAGGCAAATGGCCAGGCCACATTCAGATTTAAAGTCCTTCACTCTCCTGTTCTCCCATTCAGTTTCTTTTTTAAAATAATTTATCTGATTTTGCAGGTTCCTGTGTAGTTCCATTTTGTGTGCTCTAAATCCCTACATCACTTACCTTTTCACTGGCTACAAATTGAGGCTACGGTATAGGACTGGGAGTTAGGAGATCTAGGTTCTAATCTTGATATAATGGGGATACTTCAGTAAGAATTACTGATAGGCTTAGCCTCCAAATCCATACAAAGTACAGCATTGGTGCTTCAGTGCATAAACTATGTCCATAGCAGTCACTGTCTTCCACTTTGCATGCTCAGTGTAAGTTATGGCATCTCGGATCATGTTCTCCAGGAACAACTTCAGCATTCCCTGAGTCTCCTCATAAATGACACCTGAAATGCGCTTCACACACCCATGATGTGCCAAATCGTGGATAGCTGGCTTTGCAATACCCTGGATGCTATTCCTCCATACTTTCCTATGGTGCTTAGCGCCTCCTTTCCCAAGATCCTTACCTCCCTTGCCACGGCCAGACATGTTGGCTAGGTTTTCAGTCACAGCTGAAAACTTAGGACAAGAAGCAATGGGCTTAAACGGTATCAAGGAAAGTTTAGGTTGGACATTAGGAAAAATTTCCTAAATGTGATAGTGGTTAAACACTGGAATAAATTGCCTATGGGGGTTGTGGAATCTCCATCACTGGAGATATTTAAGAGCAGGTTAGACAGACATCTATCAGGGATGATCTAGATGGTGCTTGATCCTGCCATGAGGGCAGGGGACTGGACTTGATGATCTCTCGAGATCCCTTCCAGTTCTAGTGTTCTATGATTCTATGATTCACTACCTAATAGGTGATGTGAGGCCAAATTAATATTTGTTTTGTGCTTTGAGCTCTTTACATGGCAGGCATTATACATGTGCAATATATTGTGAAGATTCTTTATTATTGTTACTAGGGATGTGAGTAATTAACTAATTGAATAGTCGATGCATTTTGTATCGACTATTTGATTAGTCAATAGGGCGCCTTCACCTTTGAAGTGTAGCAACACCCCAGGGCCGTTGCTACACTTCAAAGGTGAAAGCACCGCGTGGAGCCTGGGGTCAGTTGGGGACTCCCCCACTGCCCCCGGGCAATGTGTGGTGCTGCCACTTTGAAACACTGCAGGGGGCCCGGCATCAGGCTCCTCACAGCATTTCAAAGTGGCAACACCCCGTGGAGCCTGGGATCAGCGGGGGAGTGCCCCGCTGATCCCAGGCTCCATGCAGCGCTGCCACTTTGAAATGCTGTGTGCAGCCTGGGGACACCAGCTGGCCCCGGGCTGCACTGCGGCATTTCAAAGCGGCAGCGCTGCGTGGAGCCCGGGGTCTGGCCCCAGGGTCCACGCAGCGCTGCTGCTTTGAAATACCCTTTCCTCTTCCCCCACTTGCTGTCTCTTTCTGATAGAGGCAGCAAGTGGGGGGAAAGCAACTAGTCAACTAGCCTGTCGACTGTCTGATAAGTATTTACTTATTGGATAGTCGACTAGTCCTTCACATCCCTAATTGTTACTACAGGATGATAATGCAATTTACATTTTTAGGAAACTCCTTTATTTCATTTAGTTCCTGCCTTTTTCATTGTGCAGTATAGCTCAGGGATGCAAGAAAAGCAACTTCACACAATTTCCCTTTTCTTCCAGGCTGCATGCAGGACTTTGCACTTGTCCCTTTATTTGGGCTCTCACCTTGTGTGTTTCATCAGCAAACAAATTTTATAGCTGTAATTCATCACTTGTGCAGCAACGTCTATGGTAGTAACTATGTAAGTTGCAATCTACGCATGAGATACCTAATATATTTTTAATCACCATGTTATGCAATCCTGCTCAGAGTTATGGAGGTGGTAATAGCTGAAAGCTGTCTACACTACAGCTATTACTGATGGAGCTGCACTGGTAGTGAATTACAATTATGGAGCTTGCCAGTGTAGCCAAAGGCCATATTCACTCTCTCTAAACAATCTGCTGGCTTGTTCCAAGAACAGACTCTTGGATGATTGTGTGCAGTGGCTGCCATTGCTCCAGAGCAACTAGATCAGTGTACTCCTTGACCCTCACTGTGTAAAGAAAACAGGTATAGAGTAGGGTGCACCTACACTGCACCCTCAGCTTGAAATAAGTTAAGCAATTTGAGCTATGCAAATGCATCTACACAGCACCAAATTTTGAAATAAGCCACTATTCCGAAACGTCCCTTAATTCTCTTGGAATGAGGTTTACAGGGAT